>JAYESD010000003.1:36211324-38717489 GCA_036927565.1 Tuctoria greenei | reverse complement strand
AACTCATGAAGGGATGAACAAACTCTCCCCCAGTTGGGAAGGTCCCTTCCGGGTGATCAAAGTTTCCCGTCTCGGATGCGTTCACTTGGCTACAAAGGATGGGACCCTGCTTCCCAATCCTTGGAACATCGAGCACCTCCATAAGTTTTATGCTTAGTTACACAGAGGTGAGTCTGTAATTACACGCAATGTAAGTTATAGAGTCTATACATAGAGTCGGGTAGGTCCTCCGGGAGAACATTCGGACCCCTCCCGGAGGGTCCGGGTAGTTCAAGCAACATTTAACTCGGCCTCTGTACTGAAAGAGTGGCTTACCTAACCCGGGTTAGAACAAGATGTATAGCACACTTAGCCTGGTTCTTCACCCTAAGTGTGTCCTTGTCTCCCCTGTAATCTGGACCTATAATGAAAAACATTGTTGGGCAAAAGCAGACTCCACATGCATCAATTTTGTACATGCTTGTTTTCTTTTATTATACTTTTCCTTATTTTCTATAACGAAGTTGTGCAATTATTTTTGGTCTTTAGTCCAAGTTACTCATATGTTGTACAAGTTATATAGTATGTTTTTTCGGATCTTAGCATTGCTAGACGGTCTACTCGCCTGAACGCCAAAGCCAACATAGGTCCAGAGTGCGCTATCAACTTAGCCTGGTCCAGCACCCTAAGTACGCCACTCTACCTACATTCCGGTAGGCCTTAGTAGGACGGGTTCTGAAGGCATTCGGATATGAAAAGATTACATCAATGTACTTGTTATCATATCGAGTTCCTTCGGATCTAAAATTCAAATAAGAATAGTAAGCTGCAAAAGAGTTATAGACGAGAGGACAAATTTTATGTTTTTCCTTGTCTTTGATACACATGAAAAATGAAAACTCATGACAATGGTGGACGATGCCGGAGCTACTAAGCTCCGACATCCCCCAAGGGGGCTCGCCGTCGACATTTCTAACGTTCAAAGTAGGCATCCTCGGAGCTAAAAAGCTTCGACAACTCCCATGGGGGCCCGTCGTCGACATGAAGCATAATGAAAATTCATGCAAAGATGGTGAAGAAATCACCCCGAGGGGATTCCCCATTGACACATTTTATGTTTATGGTGGATATCGAAGCCGGGAAGCTCCGACAACCCCAGGGCCCACGTCGACATTTCACGCGTTGACAATGGGTGTCGTCGGATCTACCAAGCTCCGACAACACCAGGGGGCCTGCCATCGACGTTCTACTCATTGACAGTGGGTGTCGTCGGACCTACCAAGCTCTGATAACCCAGGGGGCCTGCCGCCAATGTTATACGCGTTGACTATGGGTGTTGTCAGACCTATCAAGCTCTGACAACCCTAGGGGGCCTGCCGTCGACATTTTGTGCGTTGAAAGTGGGTGCCGTTGGACCTATCAACCTCCAACAACCCTAGAGGGCCTACCGTCGATGTTTTACACGTTGATAGTGGGTGCCGTCGGACCTATCAAGCTCCGACAACTCCCAGGAGACCTGCCGTTGACGTCACAAAGGGTCCCTGAAGATGTCAGAAGTAAACTTCGGACCTAAATGCTAAGCATTCCATCTACAAGTTCGAAGCGTTCAAGTCATCAAGACATTGTCAAACCTTTTGTTACATGTTCGCAATCAAATTGTGTACATCTACCAGGGGACCAATAAGATAAAGGACAATGCATTGAAGACAAGCATAAAATGGAATTCATTCATTCAAAGAGTGGATTTCATTCATCGGAAGTCGTGAATTACAAAATGAGGATTACAGTAGAAGGCAAAAGAGAAAGGTCCTAGCTACTGGAGGTTCTAAGTCCTGTGGAAAAATGAGGCAACCTTCTCGGTAGCTTCTTGGACACTAGCCCTGGTGACATCCTCTTCTTCGCCAATGGGTCCTTCGAAGACCAGATGTAAATAAAGTTGGGGGTCTCAGCTCTTATAACATGCCAGAACATATTCGACGACGTTCTTGGCCAAAGACTTCCCCTCCGTCCTCAGTTGGTCGATGATGACATCACCCATCACATCAAGTTTGCTGCCAATAGAGCTAAGCGCTACCAGTGCGTCATCCAGCCCCGGTGTTGGGTTCTCTGGACGTACTGGACTGAAGCCAAGTGGCACCAAGGTTCTGTCAGCATGCCCCAAGAAGTCCCACACCTGATGGGACTCGGTTGGCCTTGAGCTCTGCAACTCCTCCAGTGATCTTCTGGTCGCCGCAAGCTCCTAACTCTCCTAGGCTATGTGCTCGACCTCTTTGGCGTGTTGCTAATGCCTTCAGCCACTTGCTTTTCACGGTCAGCGAGCTTTGCCTCTCGGAGGTGGATGTGGTTTCGCCATTCAGCCAGGTCCTTCTCCCTGCCTCTCACTTTCCCCTCTCTGGTGGCAACATTAGCTTCTCATTTAGAGAGCTCTTGCACTAGCTTCCATTGTTTCTCCTCCTCCTACTTGCACCGCTGATCAAATTTTTTGGTACGGTCCGACAAGTTCTGCTCACCTAGAGTCAGTTTCTGGGCGAGCTCCCCCTCTGTCTTCAAAATATCCTCCTGCATCTCCAGGAGTTTCTCTTCCCTCTCATCGAAGTCCGCTTGGTGCTTCAAGAGAATCTTGTTCAGCGTGTTGAGGTTGTCGTGACGACTGTCAGCAGCCTCAGTGCTTTTCCTGGCGTGCTCGAGAATCTCCCGAGACTTAACGTCGAGGGCCCTGATGGAGGTCTACCTTTCCTGCAGCAGCTGGCCCCAGTATTCCATCCGGGCCTTCTCCTTCTCGACCCATTTCTGTCGGTCGGCAAGCCTTGTCTGTGCCAGCTTGGTCTCGAATTGAAGCCTGTTGCGCCAACGCCTCAAGATCTAGCACTCCTCTTCGAGAGCCTTGTTGTCATAATTGAAGGTGAGCTGCACTTGACAGAGACTCGAGCAGGCGTTGTCAATAGATAACGCCAAGGGGATAGGCTCCGGACCTGCCGAGGTCATCTCTACTGGTTCCAAGGGGTCTTCCAGTACAAAAATTGGGTCCCACGCCACAAGCGTGGTCCCCTGTGGTCCTGCGGCACTAGGGACGCCCTCCAGAAGCTCTTCTACTTCTGCTGCTGCCGAAGAGGGTCCCACCGTGGGAACACCAACATCTGGGGCTGACGCCGAAGGTCCCCCCTCCGGATCTTCAAGCGACGACACTGCAGATGGAGGGCCCACCGCTGACTCCTCTGGGTGTTCTGACTCGGACATGTGCGCCTCCGGAGTAATCGCCTCCGGGGCAGACGTTGGAGCTTCGTTCGGAGTCCCCACCATTGCCGGCTCAGGAGCCGACACTTCTACTGCATCTGGCTTGGGTGCCAAAGCTTCAATGACTTCCAGCACACATACCGGGACTTCGGGCACCTCTGGCTCGATCACCAGCTCTTCAACAACTTCTGGTATAGCGCCGGAGCTTCGATTGCCTCCGACTCAAATGTTGGGGCTTCCGCCATCTCCGTGTCCTGAGCCGGAGCATCAGCCGCCAGCACCGCTGCTGTTGGCATGTCTTCGCAAATGTCTCCCCTGCAGTTCGAAGCTACCACGGGAGCTTCATGTCGTTTCGGGATCCAGATCCACAACAACCTGTGTTGGAGCTGTCGTGACCTCAGCCACCACTTGGGGAGGCGCAAGGGTCGAAACTGGAGCTTCCACCTGCACAGCCTCAGTCGATGTGGCGGGTGTCGGAGCTTCTGTGCTTTTCTTCGTTGCCCTGTGAATAAAGAATCGAAAGATTCAATAATGACAAAAATAAAAACAACAACTCAAGGTGTGGATGTAATGTTTACCTTGGGAGGCTACCGCTCCAGCTGGCGTGAAACTTCTTCACCGGGCGCGGAGCTAGTGCCCACTGTCGTCGGTGTGGCCGGAGCTCCGGACTACTGCCCAATACTTGTCGTCGTCTTCGACGTCGCCTCAGCCGAGACCTCCCTCAGCCGGGAAGGACATCCGGATCTGGAGCCCACGCCTGGTGCTGGCACCGGAGGTTATCTGCTGGAGCTAGTGCCCCTTGAGGACGCCTGCATTGGAGGAGGCGTGGCCGTCGAAGATCTACCTCGCCGGGGAGAAGGGGCCATTGTAGTTAGAGCTGACCTGACATGGCTCCCATCAGTGTGCCTCAACTTCCTCTTCCGGCTGGAAGATTTGACTGGCTCCTTGCCTTTGCCCTTGCCCTTGCCCTTGCTGACGTCATCGACTTTCTGTCTCGTGGCAGGGGTATCCACCCTCTCTGAAGCTCTGGGGATTGCAACCTCGAAGATATGGCATCTCTCCACCACGCCTAGGTCATCCAATGCTGGCATTCTCCTTTGGATCTCCCTGCTAATCTCCGGAACCATGTTCAGAGGAAGGATAGCAGCCAGCGGAGCCAGGGCATCGCGGGAGATACCTCCATTCTGAAACTTCTTGAGATGGATCTTCAATGCTTCATCATCCAAGTTGGTGTTCAAACTGACTTCAATTCGGTTATGATCCATCTCACTATTGAAAGCCCATGTGGGCCACTCCCTAGTCTTCAGCGGAGCTCACCTGTTCACCAAGAAATTGCCGAATACCATTTGTGGGGTCACTCCTCCCTCTATGCATTCTTCGATCCTTTCTAGGATGGGCTTGTACACATCCGACAGCTCTGGAACTACATTCCAGGCACCAGTGTCAACTTTGGGAAGGCTCTTGGGCAGCTCCTCCACAGTGATGATCACCCAATACTTATTCCAATCATCCCACTTGCCGGAGGGGAAGGTCTTCAAGTAATTGAAGGGGCAATTCTTCCTCTTCACGAAGTAGTAGAAGCTGATGAGCTCCGTCCCCTTGCCGGTGGTGTGGACCATGAAGAAGGTCCCGAACAGCTCGATGCATGGAGGCACACCCACCCACTTAATCACATAAGTGGATATAAGTCGCCACTAGAAAGAGTGAGTGGGGGCCGAGATGATAAAGCTGGAGGCCGTAGAAATCCAGCAGCATCAAGAGAAAGCATGAAAAATGCGGGATCAAACCCACCATGGCGTACGCAGAGAAGTACACCATCTCCCAGGTGCGCTCCTTCTTGAAGGGGAGCTTGCCAAAGCGGATGTCCTTGTTGCAAGAGTCGCTGGACCACCCCATGTAGGTTCGGACACTCGCCATCTCTTCGTTGGTCTTGACCTTGCTGCAGGGAAGACCCAACTTTATCGTGGCAAAGTGGAGCGAAAGTTGGAATTCTATGTGAAGGTTGGGAGGCTCTAAGCACAAGTTCGATCGAAAGTGTAAAGAGTCCTCAAACCGTGCTGACTTTCCTTCTTAAGTAAGCCTCTGCAACGCTTGGATGGAAACCGCAATTGGATCGAGATCACATTTTCAAAAATCTACCCTGCCAATGACGAATGGGGCCAGGTCCATACCGCAATAAACACTGAAGAGTTCCACCCTTTCGAGTTGAAGACCTCCAAAGGGTCCATACTGCAATAAACATTGAAGAGTTCCACCCTTTCGAGTTGAAGACCTCCAAAGGCTACATGTGCTATATAGCGCGGGACCCGCCTCCCTCATTTGGGTAGCCGGCACTGCCACGTGTAACGTGAGGCCGGAGCTAACTACCCCTGTAGGGAAGCTCCAGTCTTGCCACATGTCCAATGAGCCTGGACCAAACCCACAGTAGAGGGAAGCTCCGGTGCTGCCACGTATATAGTAGCTCCGGACCTGCCTCCCCATGACGGGAAGCTCTGGATTCGCCACATGTCAAGCCTCCAGACCTAAGATGGCAACAAAGAGACTGGCCGATCTCCAATGGCGCGGACATTCAAGGGACAGTTAAACCTACATTAACAAGACCTAATTGCGTGTCATTAATGCTATATTAGTGACACACGATCGGAAGACTCTTAACAACGGTAACGCTGCAATTAAGGCGCGTTATCACGCTGTTAATTGTGCCTAATATCCATAGATTGTGTATTAGGCAATTAAACCACTAGGGCCATATGTCGGGCTAGACTAATGTAACGGCCGATCCTTAGACTATAAAAGGGCTGCGCTGCATGATACATGACAACTAAGCTCACACACTAACAAGCTCCATACACATACATACAACAACACGACCCGTGGAGTAAGGTGTTACGCTCAGGCGACCCGAACCATGTAAAATCTCTCGTGTCACTGTCTTGTCCAAATCTCACGCGCCCCAACCAATTAAGAACCTCCACGGGCTACGATCTAGTAGTACCGGGGGATGTGTCGATCGCTCACTTCGATAGCAGGCATTCAAAGATCCAATTGTTGGAACCCTAAGAGGATTCCATTTCAACATCTCTTGGCCAAGGAGTAAATTAGGATGGTTTGTCACCTATCGGAAATTAAGCCCGAAGGTCAACCATAACTATACGAGGCCGGAGGATTGACATGGAAACCCTTCATGAGCAACCAATGACTGCTACGAATATGTGAGAGCATTATGCTCTCAACTATTATAAGCACACATTCAAGCTCAAGGGAATTGGCACCATCATTGGGTGTAAGTTATTCCTTTGTAGCTAAAAGGTATGATGAACCTTAACCAAGGAATGAAAAGATCACATCCAATGTATATTAGGTGCAAGTTGTTCCTATGTGGCCAGAAGGTATATTATACCTTAGCCATGGAACAATGGATCACACTCAACCCATGTTGAGTGCATGTCATCCCTTTGTTGTTATAGGTATGTTGTACCTTAGCCAGGAACAATGGATCATACTCAACACATGTTCGGTACATGTCACTCCTTTGTGGCTAAAGGGTATCATTACCTTAGCCAAGGAATGACAGATCACACCAATGCATGAGGAGTACAAGTTATTCCTTTATGGCAAGAAGGTATGATACACCTTAGCCAACGAGTGATGGAACACATGCAACGCATGTTGAGTGCAAGTCATGCCTTTGTACAAAGGGTTATCACTACCTTAGCCGAGGAATAACAAGGTACATCCAACCTATGGAAACCTTGAAGTGTGGATAAGCGACATCGACAACACTCTCCTCGACCACACTCATGGAATCCATGGAAGGAAACCCAACATCAACACTCAACCCCTCCAATGTCAAAGTCGTGCTGCAAACAAGGTTAGGCCAACCTCATAGCCTACATCCGTCGTTAGGGTTTCAGCCCCTATCGCGGACCTTGAACAAGAACAAGCTTGGGGGAGGACCCCCACTTGAGGTAACTTGTATCACACCCCTTGCATATTTATTTTCCATTCACCCATCATCCATCTTGCATATAAAAAACATAAAAATAAGTAGAGAAGATTTTTTTTCAAAATAAAATAAAAGATGTGCAGTAAGAATGGTTTGAATTTCACATAGATGTAATAATGAATAGTTACTCTGTTTTAATTTTCCTAAGTCCCTAGTTTACAAACTCTCCAAAATAATGATTTCATTGGCTAGAATTACTTTTGCCTTGATTTAGAAATTATGGGTAGCAAAAGCTTAATCCAATTCTAAGTTGTTGTGAGATATGATATAGTGATGGGCTGCTATTCCTAGTTTGAAAGTAAAACTTAGATTTCTTGAGAAATTCTAAAAAGATTTAAGTTAATCTCATTTGATTGGAAATACCTACCAAAGCCATATGATACATTACATTTGTAGACCTTATGCATATGCTATTTGCCTTCACATTGAGCTTTGTCAAACTAGTATAGACCTATGTGAGATTTCATTCCTTACTTTTCTAATTCAATACTTCACTTGCACATGCTATACTTCTACACTGGAAATAAGCGAAATCTCATCATACCACCATTCCACAATAAAAAGAGAAACTCCAAATCATTCATGCTTAGTACTCCCTCCAAAATTTATTGCATAAAAAAGGAGTAGAAGACATGACTACAAAAAAAAAAGAAAAGTAGCCATGTTTCATCTCTGCAAAATAAGGGAGTCCACACAAAAGGAGTCATCTCAAATATCCACATCCACCTCCATTCCATCACACATGCACAAGCCTTGAATCAAATTGTTTTGCATTGATTTCTCCTAAGGCTTGCTCTTTTGACTTAGCAATATTATGTGTTGCAAATATGCCTACTATACTCCCTACCAAGCTCCACATACAAGCCTTATTTAGTGAGTGTAGGCAAAATGCCTTGGTGAGGAAATATTTCCACTACACACGAAGGAGAGACAGAGAGAATCAAATTGAGGTACTTATAATCTAAATTGAACTCTTTGAGATTTGAGTGGAACTTGATTTCTAGGGTATGTGTGCTCCATTTGCTGTTCTATCTTTCAACCACCCATGAATAGGAGAAGGCATAAGCCCCATAATGACTTAAGATGGGTGAAGTACCATGCCAATTTCTACAATACTAGGTAGAGTATTCTGTTGTGCACATGGTATTTTTGAAAAGTAGAACATAGTAGCAACTCGTGATCATCAACCTAAAGTCTTGACTTTGCTCGGGATGAGCAAAGGATAAGATTGGGAGAGTTTGTTGACAGCTATTATATACCAATTTTACCCGTCAATATAACTCAATTATGTAAAGGAAATATCATTTCTTGCACACATCACATTTCTATTTAACCTAATTCCACTTGTACTAGGAGAAATTAGTGCATGCATATATTTTACATAAAATTAAAGTGAAACAAGGGGACGGATCCTATAAAATATCATCCCAGCTATCGGTACCCTGCGTACCGTCACTACAGGAAACACGACCATTTGTGACGGCTGTAATTATTTGCGACGGCCAGCCGTCGCAAAAAGATTAAATTGCGACGGCCCGCCTCTGGCCGTCGCAAATAACATGGCCGTCGCAAATAACAGCTTATTTGCAACAACTGCCATCAGGGCCATCGCAAATAAGTTTTATTTGCGATGGCCAACCCTAGTGCCATCGCAAATTAAAGTACCGTCACAATTAAATGACTTATTTGCGACGGCTTCAGAACTTGCCGTTGCAAATAAGTTTAATTGCGACGGCCTTAACATATGGCCATCGCAATTAAACTGGCTGTCGCAAATAAGGGCTAATATCTGCCCCATCGGGCCTGATAGCTCATTCCACACCGCCGTGCCCCCAAACTCCCACGCCAGCCGCCGCGCCCCCAACCTCCCGCGCTAGTCGCCGCCCCACCGCGCCAGCCGCCGCCCCGCCGCCGACCCCGATGCCGACTCCGCTGCGCCCCCACCGCCTCCCCCGCCGCGCTCGCCGCTGACCCCGCCGCACCAACCACCGCATCGGCCCCGCCGTGCCCGCAGACGGCGCCTGTCGCCACGGACGCGCCGTCCGATGCCACCGGGCTCCTCCGACACCTCCCCGACGGACTCCCCCGACGCCCGACGTATGATATTTTCTTTCTTCTCCGTTGCTAGTTCATTGCTTGCCGTAGAGGTTCCCAAGGACGTATGATGGATGGATAGACAGATGAAGTCATGTATAGGATGAATATGGATGGATGAATTTTCTAAATATTTCGTGAATATTTCCCAAGGTAGTTCATTGCTAGTTCATTGCTTGCCGTCGATAATGCATGTATAGCTGCCCGGATGGTAATATGAACTTCACAATTGCTTGCCGTTGATAATGCATGTATAGCATGCCGTTGATGGTAATATGAAGTTCACAATGATTATTTATTAGCATCTAATTCTCATTTTGCATACGGGATCAATTAGGATCAATTTTGCATATGGGATCATTTCTAGGTATGAAATGCAAATATGCAACACAGACAGACCCTTGTGGGGGGGGGGGGGGGGGGAGGAGGAAAAAAAGAATAGGAGGAGCAGCAGCAACATGAGCACAGGAATCGGGGCCGCCGGCACCGATGTGCGTTGGGGATCGGGTGAGCCGGGCATCGCGTCGGTGGGAAGCGTGTCGCCGGGCATCGTCGTCGTGTCCCCGTGCACCCGCCGGTGGTCTCGTGGCGGGGGCATGCAAGGGCAAATATTGTCGCCATGGCGGGGAGGCGGAACTGCCGGTTGGGGGGGGGTGCCTGCACGGCGAACATCGTCGCCATGGCCGGGAGGCGCAGCCGCTCGTCGCCGTGCTGGGAGCTGCAAGAGCCTGACCTCGCGGGGGGGGGGGGGGGGGTTGACGCCATGGGGGCGCAACAGTGGCGATCTGGGGGCCTCACGTGCAGCTGGTGGGCGGCGATATCAGTTGGGATGGGGCCCAAGAGACCGCAGGGAGGGGGGGTGGAGGGGAATGCATCTATGGGGCAGGTCACCTTGCCAGACATGGCACATGGCGTCTCAGGGGAGGGGCGATGGAGGAGGACGAACCTCCTCGTATGGCTACTGGGCCGAGCTTGTGGGTTGGAACCGGTTCCAAACCGTGGTTATTGAAAACAGATCGGTTTGGGTTGGGCTCAAAAGTAGGTGTGGGTTGGGTTGGTTTGGTTTTGTATTTTTATTTTACAGGTCGGGTTGGGTTGGGTTTATTGATACAAAAAAATGGATTGGGTTTGGGTTTAGTCCAGATCCTAGCCGGGTTGAGTTAGTCCACTATCCAAAAAATGGATTGGATTTTAGGCTATCTTTTTGGCTAATATGTTTTTTGTCTTGCATAATTGACTAATATGCTTTATATGTTGTCTTGTATTACACTTGTGATTTCACACTTGTCCATTGTGGCTAATATGTTTTTTGTTTAGATTTTGTAGTAAATGCATAATTAGATTTTGTATATGCTTTATATATTTTTGTCTATAGCTTGGTCTGTCATTCTGAATTTCTATTCTGTTTAGTGTATGTTTGGACTTTAGTGCATTCATATAATGTTTTTGAGTGACTACTTAATATATATAAATAAAGGGGTTTTGGGTCGGCTCGGACCAACCCGAAAGTGCACGACACGTAATAAGTGTGATCGTGTCGTGTAGACCATTTTAGTGGTACCGTATGCGTCAAGTCGACACGGAAGCGAATGGGTTGGTAAGGACGTCAATGACCTGAGATTGCGTGGACGGTGGAAATGGATGTGGAATTGTCATCTAAGACCAACTTTCCTCTTACTCTTTCTCTAGTTCTTTCCTCTCTCTTAAATGATATGAAAATGAAAATGAGCAACGTAACCTATAGCAATGTATTACCCATTTCGGATCGGCACGTCTCACATGCCATTGGCATGTGAGACGTGCAGGTTCGGAATTGTCCCTTTTTGGACAGACTCGGAGTGACTGAGGGGGCGTGGCTTGTGACGAGACGCGGGTCCGGATTTGGACGAGATTTCGGTGGCGTAACCCTGTTGTTCTTTGCTGCATCATTTTTGGGCGTGCAGTGGAGAACAGCAGGGTTATGCTGCCGAAATTTTGTTCGAATCCGGATCACGCGTCTCATCATGAGCACGCTCCGCTCGGTCACTCTTAGGTGGGTTTAGGATCTATCTGCCTAGGTTGTAGGGCCATGACATAACACAACAATACATTAACGACAATTTCTTTCGCGTTAAACTGCAGAGCCAAACATGGGTGAAGACCGCAGTTGGATGTATACTGGCTGGAAGAGAAGAACTAGTGGTCACTCCGATGAGTGGTTTATCAAGTTAGATCAATTTTTGGATCGAGCATTTTCGTTGTCAACGGAAGATATGGTGCGGTGCCCATGTACAAAATGCCAGAACACCAAGTTTTTGAGAAGACTGGAGCTTTCGTTTCACTTATGTCGAAACGGTTTCACTCCACATTATGAAGTGTGGACCTTTCACGGTGAGACTAATTCTCGAGTCATAGCCGAAGTGGATGAGGATGATAATATAACAGAGGTTGATAGGATGGATGAGATGATAGAAGCTCTGGAAGCGGAGGATCCTCTTACAAATGAGGCAGAGAAGTTCTTCAAGGAGCTGTGACCGTACTTGCTTTCTTGACCAGATTTATGGCAATTAAGTACAAGTACTTTTTTTCCATCAACTGCTACAATGATCTCATGAAATTGATCTGCGATATCCTTCCACAACCTCACAAAGCGCCACCAGATATGTATCAGTCAAAGATCAAGATATCTGGTCTCGGTATGAAGTATGAGAAAATCGATGTGTGCCCAGACAACTGCATGCTATTCTGGAAAGAGCACGTCAATGAGAAGATGTGCTTGAAATGTGGTAAATCGAGGTATGTCGAAGTTGTTAATGACGATGGCGATAATGTGATGACAGATGTCGCACATAAGCAGCTTCGTTACTTGCCTGTGACACCTCGGTTGAAGCGGATGTTTCTCTCAAAAAGAACCGCAAGACACATGAGATGGCACAAAGAAGGTAAACGTGAGAACAAAGAATTCTTGACGCATACGTCCGACGGTGATGCATGGAAGGCGCTAGACCATTTCGATCCAGACTTTTCTCGTGATGCGAGGAATGTTCGCATCGGATTAGCGATAGACGGATTCTCACCATTCAGTACGAACGCCACGCCATACTCATGTTGGCCTGTCTTTGTCATTCCGTACAACTTGCCACCTGCTTTTTGTACGAAGAACGAGTTCATGTTTCTCAGCCTCATTGTACCTGGACCTGATCATCCCGGGTCACGTCTCAATGTGATGTTAAAACCGCTGATTGAAGAATTGAAAGTCTTGTGGACAGGAGTCGAAGCGTACGACAGTTACAAGAAGCAGAAATTCAACCTTCGAGCTGCTTATTTGTGGTCCGTCCATGATTTGCCGGCATACGGCATGTTTTCCGGATGGAGCACTCACGGTCGTCTGACGTGTCAGATATGTGCTTCAGACACAGATTGCTTTCGACTAACTCATGGAGGCAAAATATCTTACTTCGATTGTCACAGACGTTGGCTGCCCTCGAATCATATATTTAGGCAGCAGAGGCATGTCTTTCGAAAGAACACTGTTGTTACTAAAAGACCACCGAAGCGTCTCAACGGGTCAGAAATTTCTAATATGTTGGACAAACTGGTGCCTGATGAAGGTCGTTGTGGATATTTCGTAGGTTATGGAGAGGAACACAATTGGACTCACATATGTGAACTTTGGGAGCTACCATATGTGAAGTCCTTGATTCTAATGCACAACATTGATGTCATGCATCAGGAGCGTAATATGAGCGAAAGTATCATAAGCACTTGCATGGATATGCCTGGCAAAACGAAAGACAATTATAAAGCTAGACTAGATTTGGCAGACATTTGTCACCGTCCAACTCTTGAAATCTCTGAAAGTGGTGGAAAGCCACGTGCTTCTTTCTGTCTTCGATCGAAAGAAAAGAAAGAAGTTATGAAATGGATGAAAACTTTGAAATTCCTAGATGGTTACGCAGCTAGCCTGAAACGAGCCGTAAATGTTAACACAGGAAACCTCACTGGGTTGAAGAGTCATGATTATCACATTATAATGGAAATACTCCTACCTGTTATGTTTCGAGGCTATCTAGATGATGCGGTGTCGAAGGTTTTAGCCGAGCTCAGCTATTTCTATAGACAGCTTTGTGCTAAAGAAATCAAGATTGGGATGATGGATAAGTTAGAGAAGGAGATACCCATACTTTTATGTAAGAGGGATTTTTTTTTTCCACTGGGTTTCTTCAATCCAATGCAACATCTGCTTATCCATCTTCCATTCGAAGCTAAAGTTTGCGGTCTTGTGCAATATAGGTGGATGTATCACATTGAAAGAGCGCTACGATATCTGAAACCAATGGTTGGCAACAGGGCAAGGGTGGAAGGGTGCATCGCTGAAGCATATGCTCTTAAGGAAGTAGGATACTTTTCAAGTGTCTACTTTGCGGAAGAAAACAATATCAATACTTCGGAGATGCGGTACAATGTGGACGAAACACCCCCTCTAAGCGACCTTTCCATTTTTCAAACGAGAGGCGCCACCATTGGTAGCTACACAACCTACGTGCTATCCGAACATGAAAGGACTGTTGCTTTACTCTACATGTACGCAAATATAGAAGGCATGCAAGAATACTTCGAGTAAGTGTTTCTCCTACGTTTATGCTAATCGATATATTTTGCTACACATGTACTCTAAAAGATGTTTTTTCATGTTCAGCGAGTTCCACAGACAATATTGGCCACATAGGCATCAACCTACGGCCAAAAAAGTAGAAGCGATGCGAAAGGAAGGAATAAATGGGGGGGGCGAGTTTTCTATCCTGGTTTCGAGAATATGTAATATTCTCTCGTCTTCTATGTATTAAATTACTATTATTAAAGAAGTATTATTTTAACTCACGATCATTTATGATAGTGTCAGACTCACAATGTCCATGAAGATTTGCGGCAACTATCTTATGGATTAGTGAATGTTAGAAGCTATGGTCGATATGACGTAAATGGCTTCCGATTCCGTACAACTCATTTTGAAGCTCATCGTCCTCTCGCGGCAACATCAAATTCCGGTGTTGTGACGAGAGAAATGGACACTCAAGGGAATTTAACCGATTATTATGGGATCATTAACAAAATCCTTGAATTTACTTTTACCGGAAATAAGACCCTTCGAGTTGTCTTCTTTGATTGTGACTGGTTTGATCGTACTCATGGAACTCAAGAAAACCAATTTGGAATGGTGGAAGTGAAACATAAGGACCGACTACGAGGTTACGATACATTTGTTCTTGCGCATCAAGTTGAACAAGTGTATTATCTACCTTATCCATGCACGAAGCTCAGTGCTTGGTGGGTGGTATATAAGGTGAATCCTCGTGAGCGGCTATATACTCCTGGGGATGATGGTTACCATGATAGTGAAGACGTTGAAGAAGTGTACCAAGAAGAAGAGTTGCCAGACACTTTTATCGTTGAGCTTGGTGCAAGACTCGATCAATTAGTTGGAGATGTTGAAGACGTTGAAGATGTAGAGGCAGATGATACGCGAAAACGAAAATTAGAACAGGCCACAGTGGAAGATCGTTGGGCTGGTTTAAGGAGTAGGGCACAGGCACATGACAATGATGCTGATGAATTTTGAAAGTGACTACAAGTAATGTTTTCTTGAAGATAGTAACATGAATTTTATATATTTTATTTGCATATTTACTAATTATCTAATTACAACAGGATGGCGTCAAAGAAGGGTAAGAAGGTGCCGCCGACGAGGGGGTTCTACCCCTCTAGACTTGAGGACGCTTTCGTTGGTGCCTCGTCGACTGGCAGCAAACGCTCTCAGCTGTTGGGGCACGTTCAGACAAGCTCTAGAGCTTCGTCATAGGTAAATGTCACTCGTTTTTGACAAATTCTTTAAATTCAATTTCACATTAAACTTACTTATGAATCATTTAAATGTTGTAGTCCTCACCGGCAGACTCAGAGGCTGCGGCGCCTTCGGTGAGCCAGCCCTCGGCATGCCAGCCCTCGGCGAGCCAGCCCTCGGCCAGCCAGCCCCCGGCTGGCGATGAGTTTGTTCCTGAGGCCTTTGACTCAGCTGGTGAGGAGCCGTCTGGGTAACCTGATGTGGCACCCCAGCAGACGCGGAGGACGAGGATGACTCACTTTGTTAGTCCTCCCGCGGTCCCTTCACAGAGGATCGTGATTCGTCCAGTCGGAGACAGGTAATAAAAATTATAGTGTTCAATTTCAGTTTCTTTTGATTACTTAAGTAATGAATGAATAAATATCTTGCAGGGTTTGGGATGACACGTCTTTCACCGGTGAGACCGGTGAACGGTGTCCTCGGGTCCATAGTGTGTTTGCACTATCCCGGCCGGTGAAAGACGTGTCCTCGGGTCCATAGTGCGTTTGCACTATCCCGGGGTCATTGACGGGGTGCCTGCTCTTTCGTGGGAGGACTACGCACGCGTCCATCACCAGGAGCACGTCAACCTTCAGGTGGCCGTATGGGCCAATTTTATGGTAAGTATGTTAAAAAAGTTTGTAAGTTTCAACTCTTAAACTCTTTTAGTGAACATCTCTTCAATATATTCTTTATCGCAGGCAAGATATACTTTAGAGGACCCGAACGACCCTCGCCAATTTGAGGATGCGAGGCGAGTGTTTCACTACAACGCTGCCAAGGCGCTTCGACAAGCTTTGTCGAACACCCGCATTCAACTTGTTAATGAGCACTTGAAGGCGAACCAGCAGCCCGTGCTACACTTCCGGCAAGCGAGCGAGATGCACCTGACGGAGGAGGAGTACGCGCAGGTACGTGGAGTGTAGTAAGTATTTTTTTTTTTGATAATTTCCTCGATGGTATTCTAACGACTTCCAACTATGTGCAGGGCCACGTGAGCTGGTTGCAGGGTCAGACTGATGCATTTTGGGCCCTTTGTCGCTACTGGGCTAGCGATGAGTTTAAAGCTAAGTTCGAGAAGGCTCGAGACTGCAGAGGGGTCGAGGGGAAGAGCAGGCACGGGCAAGATAACCACGTGCGTTTAGCTAAACGCATGGTAAGTGTGTGTAACTTATGTTTATATATTCATAATATATTGTTCGTACTAACACGTATTGACAGGAGCGCGAGACGGGGGTGCCGCCCACCCCTACTGAGGTCTGGAAGAGAGGTCACAGGGACCCTTCTCAGCCGACGGGGTGCAGTCAGGCTGCAGCCGAGCGGTTGGTAAGTTTAGAAATCATTCATATTAAATATAACTATATAGATTTTTGAACTTACACGATTTTCTTGTTTTGCAGGCTAAGTACGGGGAGGAGGCTAGGAAGATACACGGCGAGGATTTCGATTGGGAACGTCAACCGATCGATCCTCAAGCCGCGTATGCAAGCGGTGGTGGAAAAGCACACGGAAGGTGAGTTTACAAGTCATTTTATCGTTTTCAATTCAAAGTATTCAAGATATTTTAATTTCATATTACTGAATCTTTTTTTTATAGGCTCGCCATATTCGACAGAGTTGTCGACTCGAGGGCGGGGAGACCTGCGAGAGGCAGCTCCACGCAGGCTTCATCGGTGGGCACGACAGTTCGCCGCGTATCGTAGAGGGACATTGAGATGCAGTCCCTCTGAGAAACTATAGAAGAAAACCAAAGGCGACATGAGGAGGAAAGGAGGGAGGCGGAACACCAAAGGATCGCGATGGAGGCCATGATCCAAACCCAGGCAGCCTGGATGGCGCAGATGCGGGAATAATGGAGGTAACAAAATAAAAACTAAAGTTCTCATTAATTCAGCGTAAATGACTTACTAATAGGTAGCATTTAATATTTGCAATGATAGGCCATGGCTCGGGCGCAAGTTCTGGGAATCCAGCTACCAGTACTACCACCAGTCCTTCCAGGCGATCCTTCTTCAGGTAAGTTTCTATGTAATCCTTCTTCTACAGCGTAATAAGATTGAGATAGATGAAAGAGAGAGATAGTTAGATAGAAGAAAATGATTGAGATAGAAGAAAGATAGATATAGAAGAAAGAGAGACAGAAGAAAGAGTGAAAGATAGTTAGATAGAGTAGGATGGAATGAAGAGAGAGAGTAAGATGTAGATGGAGATAGAGAGAGGGGAAGATAGAGGGAGGGAGATGTAGATGGAGATAGAGGGAGGAAGATAGACGGAAAAGAATAGCAATAGAGAGATAGAGTGAGAGAGAAAGATAGAGTGAGAGACAAAGAGAGAAATGAAAAGAGAGAGGAAGAGAGGGGGATCTAGATGAAGATAGAGGGAGAGGAAGGGAGGGAGAGAGATGTTGATGCATTTATATTCTAACTCTAAGTTTCATTAATTGCAGGGATCTGCGACGGCTCCACAAGCGCCGTCGCCGTTGCTACCGCCGCCTGGAATGAGGCGCAACGACGACTTCGACTTCGGAGGTGGCTCCGGAGGTGGCTACGGAGGTCAGATGGGCGAGTGAGCCATTTTGTTTGCTTTGTTGATGACGATGTGAGATGTATCGGAACTTATGAGTTTGTGATTGTGATGATGTTTGTGTGTGTATATACTGTGTGTATTGTATCTGTTCTGTGATTCTGGCCATGGAGCCGGGTAGTATTTTCCGTTTTTTAAAAAATAAAAAACCTTATTTGCAACGGCTTTTTATACATTACCATCGCAAATAAAGTTCCAGGCCGTCGCAATTAAGCCACTGCTATTTGTGACGGCCTGGCCGTCGCAAATAGCGGCGTGGGTCTCGGAGGAGGACACGTGGGCCCTGCCCACTGAACTTATTTGCGACGGCCTGGCCATCGCAAATAGAGGCACTTAATTGCGACAACCTGGCCGTCGCAAATAAGCTTTAATTGCGACGACCCGACCGTCGCAAATAATCTTGCAGGGCCCACCGGCCCGCGGCAATAACTTGCGAGGGCCGCTCCTAGCCGTCGCAATTAAGCTTATTTGCGACGATGGCTGTCGCAAATAAGCTTAATTGCGATGACTTATTTGCGACGGCCAAAAACCGTCGCAAATAAGGAAAGCCGTCGCAAATAGCTTATTTGTGATGGCATTTGGCTTATTTGCGACGGCCATGGCCGTCGCAAATCATCGGGATTCCTGTAGTGCGTATACCCCTTGAGACTACAAAAAGACCAAAGAAACTTCACCTGTTTGAGTTGAAGACCTGCAAAGGCCCCACGTGTCATACGGGACCGGACCTGCCTCCCATCTATGGTTAGTCCCGGTGCTGCCACGTGTATACTGCAGCCGGACCTACATCCCACACATGGGATAGCTCCGGGCTAAACACCTGTGCGGCACCCCCGGACCTAACCCCCGACAGAGGGAAGCTCCAGTACCGACACGTGTACATCTACACTAGACCTACCCGTCCCAGACGGAAAGCTCCGAAGCAACCACGTGTCCCACCGCCGGACCTTCAGCCTCAACAATCAGACTGGTGGACCCCCAACGGCTCGGACCTTCAAGGGGCAATCAAAGACTTCAAGACCCGATTAAGT
Organism: Tuctoria greenei; assembly: GCA_036927565.1. Taxonomy (NCBI): domain Eukaryota; kingdom Viridiplantae; phylum Streptophyta; class Magnoliopsida; order Poales; family Poaceae; genus Tuctoria; species Tuctoria greenei. The sequence continues at coordinate 38,698,705 of JAYESD010000003.1, read as the reverse complement.
GTCATTAATACTATATTAATGACACATGATCGGAAGGCCCTTAATACCAGTAACGGCACTGTCAAGGCCCGTTACCACTCTATTAAGGGTAATTAACCTCATTAATTGTGTATTAAGCATTAGTAACTGCCAGGACCACATGTCAGGTCAGGATAACGGTGTAACAACCTGTCCTTATACTATAAAAGGACTGGTCGATGATACACAGGGGGGAGCTCCTTCTTTTTGGACTCCTCTGGCTCCTCTCTAGACTCCTCTGACACGTACTCTCAAGTACTCAGACACTCAATACAACAACTACACACCCCGTGGAGTAGGGTATTACGCTCAAGCGGCCCGAACGACGTAAATCCTTGTGTCTATTTGCCATCGTGTTCTGAATCTCTATGCGCCCAATACCGAACTACACACTCCGTGGGCTACCAACAGTAGTACCAGGGGAATTGCCGGAACAACACTCCGATAGTTGGCACGCCAGGTAGGGGTGCCCGAGATTCAAACATGGTGAACTCTGTTGCTGGATCGTCAAACAGCAACCTTGCTACGCAACCTGCTGGAGGCAATCCCTCCAACATGCAGCCGCCAGCAGGTGTTGTGGCTCTAGCAGGACCCATGCCACCACCGCCACCTTCCGCACTGGTGAATCAAGCTGGAGAGCGGGATGGAGCATCTGCATCGGTCAAAGCATCGACGAACAACAACCCTGAACACGCGCTCCATGCAGCACGTGCTCTTCTCCAACACCCACCACCTCCAGGTGCATCCCAGGGTGCAATGGAGCAGTGGAGGGCTGATGTGGAACATTTGGTTGCAGCAGCAGCCGATCGCATCAGCAACCAAGGTCCTCCCCCTTGGGGCGGGCCCCATCGCAGCATCGGACCATGTCGAGCAGACTTGGTCCGCACGCTTCCCAACATAGGAGGCGTGCTGCGTCTCAACAAGTGACATCACTGCCTCCCGGGGTGCGACGCACCCATACAGTAACTAGGCTTTCAACTCACGACCTTCGAGCAGAGCTTGATCGCCGTTACCGTCAACAGGATGGTCGCGTCCATATCGAGCACGCTCGCAAAAGGCTAGAGGCTCGGGACAGTCCTGCTCCCAAGGGAGTAGGAGGGGGCTGTTCTACCCTGGCCATGAACCTAAGCATGGTCAGATGGCCACAAAAGTTCCGGCCTCACCTGCCGAAGAATATTGACGAGACTGTCAATCCCGCTGAGTTTCTCCAAATCTACTCCACCGCAATCCTTGCGGCCGAAGGCAACGAGGCTGTAATGGCCAACTATTTCCCTGTGGCTTTGACTGGGACCATCAGGTCCTGGTTCATGAGCCTTCTGCCCGACTCCATCAACAGTTGGGCGGAACTGTGCCAACAGTTCACCGCCAATTTCGAGAGTTCATACAACCGACCAGGCACCGAACTAGACCTTTTTGCTGTCAAGCAGAAGGGGGGAGAGTCTCTGTGATCCTTCATCCAGAGGTTCTCCCAGGTACAAAACACTATTCCTTCTATCTCTAGCGCCTCTGTTATTGTGGCATTTAGACAGGGCGTATGAGACAAGAAGATGTTGGAGAAGCTGGCGACCAAGGAGATCACCAGCGTCATGGAACTCTTCAGCTTGGCAGACAAATGCGCCAAAGCTGCGGAGGGCCGTGAAATGCACTCCCAACCACCTCCGGAGGACAACAAAAAATCCTTCAAGGGTGAAACCACTACCTATGGGAGTGGTAAAAAAAAAAGAAAAAGTCCAATGGCAAGAAAAAGCCGTCGGCCAGCACACCAACTGCTGCAGCTGCTGCAGCTCCGGGTGGCCGGGGGCCACACCCAAAAAACGACCTCGACCGTCATCTGAAGACGGAGGCAGCTCCAAGATGTGGTGTCCTATACACAAGTCGAACAGCCACAACCTGGAAGGCTGCCAGGAGGTCCAGAACCTTGCCGATCGCTACAACAAGCACCGGGAAGAAGTTCCTTTCTGTCATAGAGAAGGGAAACAGGAAGTCGATGAAGCTCCGACTGAAGAGGAGTTAGGCTTTAAGGACCCTAAAAAGGTCTTGAAGGTTGTTTACACCTCCGTCGACGATGACTCCGATGTCTCCGGCAACGAACGTCGGAAAACCATGAACACCATCTTTGGTGGTTCGTGGGACATCACCTCCCGCCGTGTCCTCAAGACCATGCGGTGGGAGATGGCCTCAGTAGCTCCCATCGCCAGGGCAGAGCCGCACCGGAAGTGGATGGACACTACCATCACTTTCAATGCTTCGGACTGCCCTCAGAATATGATCGGAGCTGGCCAACTCCCACTCATGGTATCTCCGACCATCAACAACATCCAACTCCACCATGTAATGGTGGACGGAGGTTCGGGGCTGATCCTCATGAGTTTTGAAGCTTTTGTCAAACTTCAGCTCCGACCTTTGGACCTTCGCCTCTCTCGACCTTTCTCTGGAGTAGGTCTGGGGGCCATAACCTCACTCGGTGCAATTACTCTTCCAATGACCTTCGGGACCCGGGAGAATTACCGCACTGAGAAGTTGGTCTTCGATGTGGCACATATCAACTTACCTTTCAATGCCATTTTGGGCAGGCCAGCCTTATACAAGTTCATGGCTGCTGCTCATTATGGCTACTTGGTGTTGAAGATGCCAACACCAGCCGGTGTTCTCCGGATCCGTGGAGATCGCACTGCCGGAGTGACAGCTCTGGAAGAACTTCATGCGCTTGCTACAGCGCAGGAGGAAGAATCCGGAAAGGAGCAAGCTCTGAAACCCCCGAGCATTCGTCATCGAGGCTCAACCTCTGCACCTCGCGTGCAACCAAGCGGCAACACCGACATTCCCGTCAAAGTCATCCAAATCAGTTCCGACGCCGCTCAGACCACCCATATATCGGGAGGTCTGAATGACAAATAGGAACTCGCGCTTGTCACTTTCTTCTGGGCTAACATCGACGTGTTTGCCTGGCAACTGTCACAAATGCCTGGGATCCCTAGGGAAGTGATCGAGCATAATCTGAAGATCTATCCCGACGCTCGACCTGTAAACCAGAAGCCCCGAAAGCAATCCTTAGAGCGACAAAACTTCATACGTCAAGAAGTGAAGAAGTTGCTCGAAGCTGGGTTCATCCGAGAAGTCTTCCATCCAAAATGGCTGGCAAACCCAGTCGTTGTACCCAAGGCCAGCGGGAAGCTTCGGATGTGTATCGACTACACTAAACTAAATAAGGCATGTCCAAATGATCCATTCCAACTACCTAGAATAGATCAGATAGTGGATTCCACCTCCGGGTGTGAATTACTGTGTTTCCTAGATGCATGTTCTGGGTACCATCAAATCAGAATGTCTAGGGAAGATGAAGAGCATACTTCCTTCATTACAGTAGATGGATTATATTGTTACACGGCCATGCCATTCGGTCTCAAAAACGTTGCTTCAACATTTGTACGAGCTATGCACATAACGTTTGGAGAGCTCATCAGAGACGTAGTGGAAGTGTATGTTGATGACATTGTCGTCGAGATCAAGAACAAGGAGTCATTCCTTGACACCTTGCAAGCTGTCTTCAATAAGTTGCGAGTCACTCGCACGAAGCTGAACCCGGACAAGTGTGTCTTCGGGGTTAGCTCCGGAAAACTTCTAGGTTTCTTGGTGAAACACAGAGGAATAGAAGCAAATCCGGCGAAGATAAAAGCTATTGAAGAGATGCGGCCACCAGCCCGCATCAAGGACGTCCAGAAGTTGACTGGATGTCTAGCTGCCCTCAGCCGGTTCATCTCAAGACTGGCGGAATGGGCGCTACCCTTCTTCAAGCTATTGAGGAAGTCCGGACCATTCCAATGGTCTGAAGAAGCAGAGAAGGCATTCCAGGAGCTGAAGCAGCTCCTCACCACCCTACCAACCTTGGTAGCTCCGAACCCTAGTGAGCCACTCCTGCTTTACATTTCGGCAACTGACGAAGTTGTCAGTATGGTCCTGGTTGTGGAAAGACCAGAACCATCTCCAGTTCAGGAATCCAGATCCCTTTGGGAGGGTCCGGGTCTACCTAAAGTCAAGTTTGGGTCCCAGTTCCCAGACCCGGATCCTCAAGGCGAGATGCCGGAGGATCCATCTCCTTCAAATGAAGGAGTCACTACTATTGAACAACAAGATCCGGACCCCTCTGGGAAGGTTCGGGTCACTTCAGAAGAAGCTCCGGGTTCCTCCAACCGGAACCCGGAAGACCCCGAACAAGGTCTGGACCCCTTCGGGAGGGTCCGGGTAGATGAGGAGGAAACTCTGGGCCCCTCCGGGAGGGTCTGGACGGTCCAGCGCCCAGTATACTTCATCAGCGAAGTACTCCATGACGCCAAGACTCGGTACCTGGAGGTGCATAAGCTGCTCTACGCAGTTCTTATTGCCTCTGGGAAGCTCCGACACTACTTCCAAGCTCACAAGATTTCAGTGGTAACCTCTTATCCACTAAGTGCAATCTTGCATAACCCCAATTCCACTGGGAACATTGCAAAGTGAGCAGCAGAATTAGCCGAGTTCGAACTTGAATTCGTTCCAAGACAAGCGATCAAGAGTCAAGCATTGGCGGACTTCATGGCGGAATGGACCCCCTCTCCATCAAACCCTAGGGGCCCTAGTGAGCAGAAGTCGGAACCCAAGGTTTCGGTCTTCACTGAGCCTCACTGGACTCTCTACTTTGACGGCTCCATGCAGAAGAAGGGGGCCAGAGCTGGAGTCCTTCTCCTCGCTCCGACCGGGGAGAAGGTTAAATATATGGTGCACCTTGACTTCAAGGCAACCAACAACATGGCGGAGTATGAAGCACTAATCTATGGACTCAAGGTGGCACTATCTTATGGTGTCAAGCAGCTGTTGGTAAAGGGTGATTCACAACTTGTTGTAAAACAAGTCAAAGGTGAATGTTGCTACAACAACCCTCAACTAGCTGCATACCTACTTGAAGTCCAGAAGCTTCAGAAAGACTTTGACGTCCTGGATCTTTGCCATGTCCAGTGTCTAAACAACGCTGAAGCCGACGAACTCTCGACAAAAGCTTCAACCGGGGCTCCGACTCCCGATGGAACCTTCGTCCGGAGGTTGTCTAAACCTACAGCTCAGCCTGCCGAACTGAGCGAAGGGGGCGAGACCAGCACCTCGAAGCTGGCGGTCCCGATGGCCCTGTTACCATGGCGTCCATCAAGGGTCATAGGTGCTGCAGGAAGCTCCGAGCAACCCAGCACGCAAGACTCAAATCCTCAAGTTAGTTCCGATGCATGGATCTCAGAGATCCGGAGCTACTTGAAAGACAATTTCCTTCCAGAAGATAATGTATCCGCTAACCGGATAGTCAGATTGGCTAAAAGATACACACTAGTAGAGGGGGATCTCTACCGGCGTGGTGTCAACGGCGTCCTAATGCGGTGCATTACAAGGTAAGAAGGTTGCGAGCTCCTCGCAGAAATCCATGGAGGCAAGTGCGGGAACCACGCGGCTTCCCGCACGCTGGTCGGTAAAGCCTTCCGGCATGGCTTCTACTGGCCTATAGCGCTCCAGGATGCAACTGAGCTAGTGAAGAAATGTGAAGCATGCCAGTTCCATGCAAAGCAAATTCACACACCAACTCAGCCCCTACAAATGATACCTCCAACATTGCCTTTCGCTGTGTGGGGGATGGATATCTTGGGACCTTTCCCATGAGCCGTCGGAGGTTACAAGTTCCTGTATGTTGCCATTGACAAATTCACCAAATGGCCGGAAGCAACTCCAGTTGTGACAATTAATAAGCAATCAGCTATCAACTTCTTGCAGTCCATTGTATGAAGATTTGGAGTCCCAAACAAGATCATAACTGATAATGGGACCCAGTTCACAAGCTCTGCAATCCAAGTATATTGCAAAGACCTTGGCATTCAGGTCAGCTACGCCTCCGTAGCTCACTCAGCAAGCAATGGCCAAGCCGAGAGAGCAAATGCAGAAATTCTAAAAGGACTCAAGACGCGCACATATGAGCGCCTCAAAAAACATGGAGCCAACTGGATCGAAGAGCTTCCGCCCACACTGTGGGCCAACAGGACAACTCCAAACCGGTCAACTGGAGAGACACCCTTTTTCCTGGTGTACGGAGCTGAAGCAGTCCTTCCTCCGGAAATCACCTTGGGGTCGCTCCGGGTCCAAACCTTCGATGATGCCATGCAAGACCAGCTCCGACGTGAAGACCTTGACCTCCTTGAAGAGGGAAGGTGCTGAGCAGCTGCTCGGAATGCCCAATACTGCCAAGCTCTTCGGCGCTATCACCAACGGCATGTTCACAGCCGACAGCTCGAGGAAGGCGGTCTGGTGCTACGGAGAATACAATCCAGAGAAGGGTTAAACAAACTTTCCCCTAGCTGGGAAGGACCCTTCCGAGTGATCAAAGTATCCCGTCCCGGATGCGTTCGCTTGGCAACCGAGGATGGAACACCGCTCCCTAATCCTTGGAACATTGAGCACCTTCGTAAGTTCTACGCTTAATATCACGGAGGTGAGTCTGTAGTTATATGTGATGTATGTTATAGAGTCATTATACAGAGTCGGGTAGCTCCTTTGGGAGAATAGCCAGACCTTCCCCGGAAGGTCCGCAAAGTCCAGGCAACACTTGTCACAGTCTCAGAACTAAATGTGTAGCTAGCTACCTTGGGTCAAACGAGAAACAAAACACACTTAGCCTGGTTTCGTACCCTAAGAGTGTACTTGTTTCCCCTGTACCCCGAACCTATAATGAAAGACATCCTTGTGTGAAAACAGACACCACGTGCATTTATTTTGTACAGGCTCAATATTTTTTATTTTTCTCTTTCTTATCTATAACAAAGTTGTGCAATCCTTAGGAAACTTTAGCTCGACCAGTTCATGTACAGTTCGAGTTGCATCGTCTATTCTTCCAGGTCCAAACATTGTTAATGGCCTACTCGTCTGAATGCTGCCAAGCCAATCTAGGGCCGGAGTGTGCTATCGACTTAGCCTGGTCATGCACCCTAAGTACGCCACTCTACCTACACCCCGGCAGGCCGAAGTAAGGCGAGTCCAGAAACGATCGGACCTGGAGGAAACAAACCAGTGCACTCGATTGTATTTGGAATTGTGTTCGACCTAAACCTTTCTTGGGAATAGTAAGTCGCAATTGAGTTATAGATAGGAAATGGATTTTACTATTTTTCTTGACCTCAATGTGCAGGAAAAATAAAGATCCCATGATGATGGTGAATGACCGGAGCTACCAAAGCTCTGACATCCCCTAAGGTGGCTTGTTGTTGATGTTCTAAACATTGATAGCGAGCGTCGCTGGAGCTACTAAGCTCCGGTAAAGCCAGGGGGCCAACCGTCAATGTGAACAAAAGATGGTGGGAAGATTCCACAGTGGGGTCTGTTGTCGACACACCACGTGTTGACAGAGGTCACTGCCGGAGCTACCAAGCTCCGACACCCCAGAAGACTAACCGTCGATGCTCTACGCGTTGATGGAGACTGCTGCCGGAGCTACTAAGCTCTGACGATGGTCAATGCCGGAGCTACTAAGCTCCGACAACCTCAGGGGGCCTCTACTATCGAAGACTTCGGACCTACGTTCTACAAGTTCGAAGCACGCAAGTCTTCAACAACTGTTACATCCTCTTGGTACATGTTCACAATCAAATTATGTACATCTACCAGGGGGCCAAGTGAGACAAAGGCGTTGATGACAAAAAATGAAATTCATAAAAACTTGATTTTCATTCATCTAGAGACAAGAGATTACAAAATTGGAGAAAAATAAGAGAGGATACAAGCGGGAGCTACAAAGAGATAGTCCTAGACCCTATGGAAGAACGAGGCGACCTTCTGGGCAATCTCTGACACGCTAGCCTGAGCGGCTTCTCCATCTCCGTCGATGGGGCCTTCAAGCACCGGATCCAGTGAGAACTGAGGGTCCTGACTTGTGTAGCACGTCATCACGTATTCTGCGATGTTCTTCGCCAGGGATTGTCCCTCGGTTTCCAGCTGGTCCGCGATGACATCGCCCATCTTGGTGAGCTTGTTGCCTGCCAAACTCAATGCCTGCAACGTCTGGTCCAGCTCTGGCTTCGGATCATCCGGACGCACGCGACTAAAACCCATTGGCGCCAGTGCGTTGTTGGCTTTGCCCAGGAAGTCCCAAACTTGTTGGGACTCCGCAACCCTCGAGCCTCGCATCTCCTCCAAGGATCTTCTGGTCGCCGCAAGCTCTGAATTCTCACGGGCAAGGCGCTCAACCTCTGTGGCATTCTGCTGAATCTTTTCAGCAACCTGCCTTTCGAGTTTGCTGAGCTCCTCCTCCCAGAGGTGGATCTTGTTCCGGTAGTCGACCAGGTCCTTCTCCCGACCCTGCACCTTCTTCTCCCTGGCAGCAATTTCATCCTCCCTCTTGTGGGGGTCCTGTCCTCGCTGCCAGGCCTTCTTCTCCTCTTTCTCGCAGCGCTCATCCAACTTCTTGGTGCGCTCCGTGAGACTCTTGTCACCCAGAGTTAGCCTCTGAGTAAGATCTTCCTCCCTCTTCACGAGGTCATCCCACAACTCCAGGAGATTTTGCTCTTCATCCTCGAGCTTTTTCTCCCACTCCTCAAGGGCCTCCCAGCGCTTGACGAGGCTGTCGTGGATGGCGTTGAGCTTCTCCCCGCGATCATTCGCCGTGTTATTAGCAGCTACGACCTGTTCGTGGATGGCCCGGGACTAGTTGTTAAGGGATCACACCATGCTTTCCCTCTCGTCCAGCAGCTTACCCTAGTACTCCAACAGGACCTTCTCATTCTTCACCCACTCCTTGTCGTCAGCCAGCCTCGACTGCGCCAGCTTGGTCTCAAATTGGAGCCGGTTGCGCCACCTCCAAAGAGTTTGGCGCTCCTCCTCGAGGGCCTTGCTGTCGTGGTAAAAAGCCAGTTGGACCTGACTAAGACTGGAGCAGGCGTTGTCAATAGACAACGACGGAGGGATCGGGTCCGAACCTGCCAGGGTCCTCTCCGCTGGCTCCAGCGGGTCCTCCGTGACAAAAATCGGGTCCCACTCTACAAGAGCGGTCCCCTGGGTTTCCACGGCACTAGGGCTGTCCTCCGGGATAGCCTCGGCCACCGCCAAGGAAGGCCCTGCAACAGAAGTTTCGAACTCTGGAGTTGGCTCTGAAGGTCCCGCCGCCAGGTCATCAACAACTGGCCCCTCAGGCAGGGGGCCGGCTCTATCGCTGGGGCCTCATCAAGCACCGGCTCCACCGCCGAGCCTTCAACAACGTCCGGCCCTAGGGCCGAGACTTCAACTACCTCCGGCTCTGAGGCCGGAGCATCCATCATTCAAGCATCCAAACCTGGAGCTTCATCCTTCGGGGCTGGTGCCGCTGGTACATCTTCATTCCCGTGGTCCGGCGCTACCTCGAGAGCTTTTGGGCATGAGTCGAGGTGCAGGACCAAGACAGCCGGCGCCGGAGCTGCTGCAGCCTTAGCCACCTCTTGGAGCGGCACTAAGATTGGAGCCGGAGCTTCCGCCTGCACAGCCTCATCTGCTGCTGCAGGAACTGGAGCTTCAGCCCCTTTCTTGGGCACTCTGTGAATGAAGGATGAAGAAAATCAAAACACTGTTACAACAAAAAACAATGAACTGAGGTAAAAAATCAAAATTTACCTCGATAGGCTTCCGCTCTAGCGAGCACGGAATCTCTTCCCCGGACGCTCGGGGCCGGACCCTGTCGCCACTGGTGTGGTAGCTCCGGAAGGTTCCCCAGAACTTGAAGCTGCCGTCGGCGTCATCTTGGTTGAGGTCCCCCTCGACCGGGAAGGACCTCCGGACCTAGAGCCCTCAGCTGGCCCTAGTATTGGAGCTGCATGGCCGGAGCTAGCACCCCAGGGAGATGTCGATGCTGGAGTGGTTGCCGCCGTTGAAGACCTTCCCCACCCCCCCCCCCCCCCCCCCCCCCCCCGGAGAGAAGGAGCTGCCGCGGAAGGAGCAGGTCTGACGGACCTCCTGTCAGAGTGCTTCAGCTTCCTTTTACAGCTCGAGGGCTTGACCATCTCTTTGCCCTTTCCCACGACTTCACTTCTCTATCTCGGGGCGAAAGGGGGACCACCCTCAGAAGCTCCGAGGATCGCCAACCCGGTGGTCGAACGCCTCTCAACTTCACCGAGGTCGTCAAGCACTGGCATCATCCATCGGAGCTCCCTGCTGAACTCCACCTCCATGTTCAGAGGGAGGAAAGCCACCGGCGGAGTTAAGTCGTAACCCTCAACATCGATGCCGTGCTGGAACTTCTTGAGGTGAAACTCCAAAGTTGTGCCTTCCATGTTGGATTCAAACCGGTCTCAACCCGGTCGTCGTCCATCACGCCATTGAGGGCCCAAGCAAGCTTCTCCCTCTTCTTCAGAGGAGCCCACCTATTGACCAGGAAGTTGCAGAATACTGCCTGGGGAGTAACCCCTCCCTCCACACATTGGCGGATCCTGGTCAGAGCAGGGTTGAAGGCGTCCGATAACACCAGAACTTCGCTCCAAGCTTCAGTGTTGACGTTGGGGAGGCCTTTGGGAAGCTCTAGCTTCTCATGTTCCTCCACCCTGATAACAATCCAATCCTTCTTCCAATCGTCCCACTTCCCAGAATGGAACGACCACAAGTACTTGTACGGGCACTTTTTGCGCTTCACAAAATAATAGAAGCCAAGGTACTCGTCACTCTTGCCGGTGGTGTGGATGGTGAAGAAGGTGCGGAAGAGCTCGACACAGGGGGGGAATGACCACCCACATCTCGCAGAAGTGGACAAAGATCAACACCAGAAGAATGGAGTGGGGGCCAAGGTGGTAAAGCTGCAGACCATAGAAGTCTAGCAGCATCAAGAGAAAAGTGGAGAAGGGTGGGATCAGTCCCACCATGGCGTACACGGAGAAGTACACCATGTTGCTGGCATGCTCCTTCTCGAATGGAAGCTTGCTGGCGCGGACCTGGTGGTTGAAGAAGTCACTGGACCACCCCATGAGGGCCCAAACCTTCTTCAAATCACCATCGGTCTTCAGTCGGCTCTTGCGGAGACCCAACTCCATCACAGCACAGGAGGGTGAGAGATGAAAAGCAAGCAAAAGTTTGGAGGATTTGAGTGCAAGTTCAGATGAAGGCGTAAAGAATCCCCAAACGGTGTGCGCTTTCCTTCTTAAGTAAGCCCCCGCAACGCTTGGATGGAAACCGCAGAGGAGCCGACGATACAATTCAAAAACTTCACCCTGCCAATGACAAGGGGGCCCGGGGCCACCCCGACGATCAAGTCGAGGTCCGTACCCTAGGCGAACGGTTGTCATCATGAAAGGCGGGAAGCCCGAGGGCGGCGGCCTGACAGGGCACATGGAACAGATACAATTTTTGTATTGGGAACCAGCGACCTTCAATTGCGTGAGATCTGCACGCTCAGATCTCACCTGCCGCATCCTGGATATGCCACGCGGTGTTGGTTTAACTGCAAACTATCACCAACAGCACTTCCGAAGACCTTTGAAGACACGGCTCAGAAACCGAAGGATGGACCCACCTCTGGCAGAATGACTTCATCCAAAAGGTCTCTCCCAGAGGTCGGCCCAGGGGGCTACTGTCGGTACCCTGCGTACCGTATACCCCTTGGGACTACAAAAAGACCAGATGAACTTCACCTGTCTGAGTTGAAGACCTGCAAAGGCCCCACATGTCATACGGGACCGGACCTGCCTCCCATCTATGGTTAGTCCTGGTGCTGCCACGTGTACACTACAGCCGGACCTACATCCCACACATGGTATAGCTCCGGGCTAAACACCTGTGCGACACCCCCAGACCTAACCCCTGATAGAGGGAAGCTCCAGTACCGACACATGTACATCTACACTGGACCTACCCGTCCCAGACAGAAAGCTCCAAAGCTGCCACGTGTCCAACCGTCGGACCTTCAGCCTCAACAATCAGACTGGTGGACCCCCAACGGCTCGGACCTTCAAGGGGCAATCAAAGACTTCAAGACCCGATTAAGTGTCATTAATACCATATTAATGACACACGATCGGAAGGCCCTTAATACCAGTAACGGCACTATCAAGGCCCGTTACCACTCTATTAAGGGTAATTAACCTCATTAATTGTGTATTAAGCATCAGTAACCACCAGGGCCACATGTCGGGTCAGGCTAACTTTGTAACGACCAGTCCTTGTACTATAAAAGGACTGGTCGACGATACACAGGGGGGACCTCCTTCTTTTTTGACTCCTTTGGCTCCTCTCTCGACTCCTCTGACACGTACTCTCAAGTACTCAGACACTCAATACAACAACTACACACCCTATGGAGTAGGGTATTACACTCAAGCGGCCCGAACCACATAAATCCTTGTGTCTATTTGCCATCATGTTCTGAATCTCTGCGCACCCAATACCGAACTACAAACTCCGCGGACTACCAACGGTAGTACCAAGGGAATTGTCGGAACAACACTCCGACACCAGCCTATCAAGCATTGACACGTGGGACCACATGTATCAAATGGCCCACAAATAGAAGTATTCGAGGCCATCCAACGGTGTATCACCCATATCATGGAATGGGACCCACCTGCCAGTCACCTGGAGGAAGAACTGGCCGTTTGGAGCCAGGACTAGGTCGACCGAAACACCAGGTCGGCCGATCCCTTCCTAGCACCAAACACGATCAAACGGCACGTGTTGGCTCCTCCCGGCTTGAAGAAGTCATTGGTGACTGATTCACAAGCTTTTGGTAGTGGGAACCGACCCTTCTCCAAGCTATAAATAGGACCCCTCACTTCAACACACACCACTTGAACATCATTCTATTGTATACACTAGTTTTATTAGTCCTTAGTGGAGTTAGGCTATAGAGAGGAGAGCCTCTAGTCCCAAGTCCAAGTTGAGAAAGGTATGGCTCATGTATCTTTTCTTATATTTGTGACTTTATGCATAATAAAGATATTATCTTCAGTCTTATTTTATTCATATACTTGGATGAAGCGTTTCTTGTTTGATTGTGGATTCCATGTATGTGGTAGGAGTAGTCTTTATGATTATACCATATCACTCTTAATCTATCATCATAAACAGTACCAACCTCCACTATAGTCTAATTAACCATGATATGATAATGTTAATATGAATAACGTATGCTATGTCTCAACATTGATTCAACGATGTTTAGGTTAGTCATTGCCTTAAGATGTCATGATTCTTAAGGTATTTACTTAAAATTCTAGCATGGTGCTAGGGTAGTTAAGTAACGTTGGATGTCTCGTAGACCCACAGATTGAAGAGGTAGGCAGTAGGTGGTGACAGCCCTATATGTCATTTGTAATCCTCCATGTTTGGCTATACCACAGGATCTTGGCAGGAGTCATCTTAGTATTGCTAGGGGTAAACCCGTGCCCAATACGTTGAACAACTTAGCATAAGTATTCACTATTGACATGCTCATTAGTAGCTTACTTGGGCTATGTATATGTATACTAGAAGCATTGTAGGAGCGACTCCCTAACTCTTAGTCTAATATCCATAGGAACCATCTACCATTTAGAATAGATCATTTAGGTGTGTCACACTACCCATATATTATCAACTTACCCCTGTCTTGATAATTTATTAGTATCCCATAGCTTGATAATAAGAGTAGTGTTTACCTTCCTTTGGGATAAATACGATACCCTTGGGAATACTCTTGGGTGAAATGCTACACAATAGTTTTCGTGCGCTTGCGGACCTCATCTCTTAGACTCTTACTAGAGATGATCTGTGACGTTAGTAGCCATCAACATCTGTCTTCATACGAATCTGACTTCAGCGTGTACAAGGCTTGATTGGATGATGGTGCTTGGGAAGGTGCTATTCTTGCTGCTAGTATGGAGGATAGTCTTGCTACTGATATAGTAGAGTTTGAGTTTGTACATCAGATTTGGGCTTTTCTACGTTATTATGAGTCTATTGGAGAGTCTATCTATCTTGCTGTTATTCATCAGGAGCAACTATTATGACAGGGAAATGCTACAGTGGATAAGTTCTTTGCTCAGATGTCTTTAATTTGGCTTCAGGTTGACACTCTTGGTACTCAGTTATTACTGGATACATGTTCGTCTTGTCAGATTCAGAAGGATGCACTTGAACTTCGACGCACCTATGACTTCTTGACCCGGCTTCGTGATGAGTTTGAGCCCCTTCGTGCTCAATTGCTCTCTTGTCACCCTTGTGTCTCTCTTATGGACGCTCCCGCTAGTGTTCATAATGAGGAGACTTGGCTTCGTGATGCTGGCTTGTTGTTGGCTTCTTCATTTTTTGAAAGTCGCCTATATGGGGGTGAATAGGCAATATGACCTGAAATCACTTAATCAAACAAAATTAATTACTGAGGTCGAACTAGTCTGGTTAGGGCCGAAGTAGTCTGCTCAGTACACAGAAAAAACCTAAAAACTTAATTTCAACAAGTTTTTAGTGGATTTTAGTGCGATGAAAGATAGATACAATAGCTAGCAACCTAATACAACTTAGATTAACAAGTGTGAACAAATAGGTTGCAAGATTTCAATGAAGAACAATATGAAGAACGATATGAACCCTAAAAGCAATTCTAGTGAATAGCGGAAAGTAAAGCAACAAGTGAGACATGATTCATACTGCGGTTCAGCTTCACAAAGAAGCCTACATCCACGTTGAGAAGTCCACAAAAGGACTGGGTCTCATTTGACCCTCTTCTCATCAAGTCACCACAAAAGGTCGGCTTGGTTTCCACTATCTCAAGGGTAATCACCATGTTTTTGGGGCTTCTCACAAGTTGAGGCTCCCACAAATGATTTACAATAATGAGCACAAGAAGCTCAACGGCCACAAGCCACAAAACGCGATACCAAGTGCAAGGGATCAAACTGAGAGCCAAAGCAAGACGATCTTTCTTCTCTCTCCTTCCCAAACCCTAATCTCCTCAAGATTTGGTTCTAGAGGGAAAGTAGGCAGAGTCGAAGACTTAGGATGGCTCAATGAAACTTGTGGCAGCGCTAGGGTTCCAAAGTTCTAAGTTAGAGGTCGGGGGATCCTGTTTTATAGGGGTCCTGAAATCTAACCGTTGTCAGCATTGAATGTGCAGACTAGTCCGGCTAGGACCCCAGACTAGTCCGGCCTACTGGATCCACACTAGGTCACACACCACAGAGGGTGAAATACCCTCCAACGTTTGAATTTCAAACGGTTATGGCACACTGGACTAGTTCGGGCAACAACAGACTAATACAAACTACAACAGAATATCTTGGTCCGTCTAAAAAATGGACAAGTCCAGAAACATCGGACTAGTCCAGGCACTGGGCCAGACAAGTCCAGCCAAGAGGAGTTAGCCTCAGAAACCCCTTCTCTCTTAATACCACTGTAACACCCTCATTTTCATCCACCATGCATTGCATTAATTCTTATACATGTCTAAAATGATACAACACAAAGAGAAACAAGATTAAAATAAATTAGAATCAAAACAACAATTAAAAACTTAGTGTAGTACGGACTTGTCCCGATTGGACCCTAGACTAGTCCGATTTGGCTACTGTTGTCCCACAAAATTTTCCGCTAATTGCTACGGATTAGTCCGAAAATCGTTTCTGTTGTCCTTCGGACTTGTCTGTGAATTCTTGCGAACTAATCCGGTTTTTTTTCTGTACCTGTTCAGACTTGTCCATTTCTTATACGGACTAGTCTGATGATCGCTGCTGAAAATTCCCAAAAACTTGGTCCGGATTTTGAAACTGGACCAATCCCGGACTTGTCCGGCTTGACACCGGACTTGTCCGATTGACTTTCTAATCTTGAACGTACTTGTCTGGCTTTACACTGGACTTTTCCGTTGGACTTTCATTACCTGATCAGACTTGTCCGACCTCACTATGGACTAGTCTGGTGTGTAGGGTTTCGATTTGGATTCTATTTTTCCTCCATGACGGGTTATTGGGTAATTACCTTAATTGGCCCAAGAACGTCGTGCCTCACCCTTGAGAAGCCAAAGTGGGACTCTACCAAGGCCTCCACTTGTCCCCACTGCTTTATACTTGGATTGTACCCTAACCCTACCACCTCTCCTCCTATATAAACACCCCACTACCAACTCTTTACCCCTTTGCCACATTAGACGAATCCAAGTGCCTGCTCTCTTCATAGTCGCTGCTCTTGTAGGAAGAAGAAGAAAAAGAAGGGAAGGAATAAAAAGGAGAGGAAGGAATGAAGTGAGATCATCGTCGCTGCTGCGATCACATCAACACTTAATCGTCAATGTTTCCCTGCACCAATTCTTTGTCTTCATCGATCTAGATGTCAAGTTCTTTCGTTCCATTGAGTTCCTAGACCCTTGAACCCTAGGATTCACAGTACATATCTTAGATCCATCTTTCCTACGTCAATTTTTGTTCCATACTTAACACAAACTATGCTCTAGTTGGAAATTCGCTAAAACCCTAGTCGTAGCGGACTTGTCCGGTCCTCTGCGGACTAGTATGTTGAAATTTATGGTCCAGTGCGGACATGTCTGGCCCTTGGTGCGTACTAGTCCGATCCCTATGTTCTGGAATTTCTGGAACTTCTTAAGTTTTCTCCGTATTGACTCGAAACTTGTTCTAACATGTACAACTTAATTGTAACTAGTTAGTAAGCAACAATAGCAACCTAGTAACATGTATTACGTCATAATTGCATCATTCATGCATGCCATGGCATAAAGGGTACTATATGAGCATTTATTGATGGTAATAATTGTTTCCCATGTTTGTCACGCGGAATAGAAGGTAACGCTCTAGAGGATGCTTACGAGGACCTTCAACACCAGGACTTCGAAGCTTCTGATCCAAACCAGGCGCTAGAGCAAGGCAAGTGTCCTTGAACATTTTGATCCTGTTTTGAAATGTTTTGTTTGCAAAACTGCATGCTTGTGTCAAATTGACGGGAATCCTATGATAGGTGTTTACTAGACTTGTATGACCATCCTTGTCGATTGGGATATATTGTAGAGAGTCCGAAAGGGTATTTTACAATTTTGCTTCACTTAACTTAATTGGGACTGAAAATACCTAAATGACTCATTATGAACTAATGGACTATGTGAATTTATGATAATGATGATTTAAGTAACATGGGACTTGGGAGATCTAAGCAAGCCTGGTTTGTGGACTGGGTTGGATGATATAATGGTTTTGCTTTCCTTAGATCTAAGGACCAGTTCATGCGAGAATATGCTAGGACAACAGTGCAACAACAAGGCCAAGTATGGGTGCGGCTTAGCCAATTAACTAGGTGTATTGCCAGCATTGTTCGGATCATTTGGAAGGCTCAAAGAATGGGAGTCGATTAGGTTTGCATTAGTAGTGGGACTACCGTTGGATCTAAACGGCAAAAGAGGGGGCCCTTGGGTGGATGTGCTCAGTTGTGAGACATTACCTCCGGTAAAACCTTAGTGGGTCTGAATATGCTGGTAGTCGCTTTGTAAAGGCTATTTTGTTATCTCTTGGCCACACACCGTTGGAAGTGTGTAATGTGACCGAGAGATCATGGGCATGATGGAGGTTCTCTAGTCATCAAAAGGGGACAAAATCACAAACTTGTGGGTAAAGCGGTAAAACCTCTGCAGAGTGTTAAAAACTATCATGATAGTCGTGCTCCCGATAAGAGCACCTG
Source organism: Tuctoria greenei (assembly GCA_036927565.1). Lineage (NCBI taxonomy): Eukaryota > Viridiplantae > Streptophyta > Magnoliopsida > Poales > Poaceae > Tuctoria > Tuctoria greenei. The sequence continues at coordinate 38,681,026 of JAYESD010000003.1, read as the reverse complement.
GACAACTTCTATGATTAGAGTTGGAATTGGGATTTGGGATGGTTTCAGACATGGTTATGGTTTGGGTTATGATAACTGGACATGGCTGGTTATGAAGGTATGAAATTGCCATATGGATGGATATGGACTATTATGGATGATTATGGATATTTGTGCTGGAATAATGGTGTTGGACATGATATTATTGGTATTTGGGATATGATGGAGTTTGACCTCACTTAATGATTATAATATAACATTTCAACTGTTTTAAATGTACTTTTATGCAATTGGCCATTTATTATCATCCTTGTTTAAGCTACATATCATATTTTCCCACACTTGCTGAGTACAACATGTGCTCACCCTTGCAATTCCGCCACCAATAGTTTTTGGTGATCTTTGTGAGTATCATGAGGATCATGTGGAGTACTAGGTCGCGTTCCATCGTCAACTGCCTGTGGAGTGGTGATGCTGCTTAGTTTAGTTTATTTTTCGCTGCATAATATTAATTAGAGATTTGTAATTTGTGAACCATTGTATTATTGTAATAAGGTACTGGTTTATTATTCGTGACGTTGTTATTTTCTGTATATCTTTTGTGATGCACCCGTGTATGTGTGATGAACATTCTGGGCACACATATGCGTCACACTTGGTTCATTTTCGGAACCGGGTGTCACAACCACGGACTAGTCCGCCTCACAACGGACAAGTCCGAAGTACAACATAAACCTTTCGTCCGGCCGAAAATGGACTACTCTGGGATGTCCGGACTAGTCCGGCCTATGTGGCGGACAAGTCTGGCCTCTCGAGACTTAGCTTCGAAAATTCTCACCAAGTGTAGAATGGACTAGTTCGTCCCCAAATGGACAAGTTCGAACTCACAAAGAAACTCTTAGTCCACCCCAAAACGGATTACTCTGGCTCACCCGGACTAGTCTGACCCTGAGGCCCGGACAAGTCCGATCTCCTGGGAATTTTCTCAACAAGACTTCTGACTTAGGTTTTCTCTCAACCACGACTTTGAGCCCTCTTTTATGATTTCAATGCACTTGATACACACAACCTCACATATGGAAGGCTAGTCTCAATACATAAGAAACCTTATTTCCTATGCTTGAGTCTTCGACACCCGTTTCAATCTTTTCCTTTTTGAGGGATTTTCTTTCATTTCAATTATCACACTTGTGCTTAAGATCAATTGAGCTCATTAGTCTCTTAATTTGTCATCATAAATCATCCAAAACTCATGGGTATGGCTAGATGCACTTTCAATGTAACACCCTCATTTTCATGCATCATGCATTGCATACATCATTAAATATGTTTAACATTAATCCACATAAAAAGGAACAAGTTTAAAATGAATTAGAAGCAAAACTTCGCTTAAAAAGTTTGAGAAGTGCGGACTTGTCCGATTTGCCCCAGACTAGTTCAAATTTCTCTCTGAACCCGTTTCAGACATGTCTATTTTCCTTCGGACTAGTCCATTTTTCTCTCTGTACCAGTTTCAGACTTGTCTGGTCCATTGCGGACTAGTCCGGTAATCCCATCCTCAGAATATTTTGCCAAGTCCCCGAATTTGTCCAGACTTGTCCATTTTCCGCTGGACTTGTCCGTTTTGCTCTCTGACTAAAATCGGACTTGTCCAATTTTGGCCAGACTTATCCGTTTTCATCTTTGTCTAATATCAGACTAGTCTGATCTAGTGCAGACTTGTCCGGTGTTCGCGGCTCTGATTCAATATTTTCCTCCACAACTTGTTTTAGGGTTTTTACCTTAAGTGGGCCCAAGGATGTCGTGTCTAACCTTTTTGGAGCCCATGTGGGACCCCACACCGGCCTCCACCCACCCCCAAAATTGAAATCCATCAAACCCTACACCTCTACCCCTATATAAAATACCCAACAACCCACTTTTACATCTCTTTGCCACAATTGAAAGCACCACAAACCCTAGTTCATGGAAGCCACCACCAAGGAGAGATCCAGCAGCAAGGTGGAGAAGGAGATCACGAAGAAGGATCAAGAAACCAAGATCTTCATCGACTTAGCGTCCTTCATCACCAACTCACCCTCAACTCTTCGTCACCAACCCTAGATCGTCAAGATCCAAGTGTTGCCTCAAAACTCTTGTTTTTTGGATCTCTAGACACGTATACCTTATAATTTCTCTTTCCCATGTGAATTCAATCCCAATTCTCCAAATTCTCGTAGATCAAGAAAACCCTAACTCACTGGTTCTGCGCAGGGCGGACTAGTCCAGCCCCTAGCAGGCTTGTCCGACCTCTGAATCTGAATTGTGCTAAATTAATTCCTAATTGACTCAAATCAATTCCAAACATGTTCAAACTTGTTAAACACCATTGTAACTAGTTAGTCAACATTAATAGCAACTCATTAACAAGTTTTACCACATAATTTCATTAATCATGCCATGACATGTCATAATGAGTACTATATGAGCATTAATTGATTGAATTGTGTATTTTGTATGTTTGTCGCTCGGAATAGAAGGAGTTGTGCTAGAGGGTGTTGTCGAGGACCTCCAGTACCATAACTTCGAAGCTTTTCACCCTAACCAAGCTCAAGAGCAAGGCAAGTGTATCCTTGATCATATTGATCCTGTTTTTAAATGTTTTGTTTCCGAAACTGCATGCTTGTGTCAAATTGATGGGAAACCCATGATAGGTGTTTACTAGTCTTGTTTGACCATCCTTGTCGCTTGGGATATATTGTAGAGAGTCGGGAAGGGTATTTTACCTTTTTTCTTCGCTTTAATTAATTGGGATGGGAAAACAACCAAATGACTTAATTATGAATTAATGATCCTATGGATGATATAAATTGATGAACATGATTAATTGGTAACATGGGACTTGGGAGATCTAAGCAAGCATGGTTTGTGGAATAGGTTGTATGATATGGTGGTTTGCTTGCCTTGGATCTAAGGACCGGTTCATGCGAGAATAAGCCAGGACAACAGTGCCACCACAAGGCCAAGTATGGGTGCGACTTAGCCAAGTAATTAGGAGTATTACCAGTATCGATTCGGATCATTTGGAGGAGCGGGGAATGGGAGTCGGTTGGGTTTGCAAATGTTGGCTGGATGCCCTGGGATCCGAACGACACAAGAGGGGGCCCTTGGTTTAGGATGTGCTCAGTTGGAGACATCGCCACCGGTGAAATCTCAGTGGGTCTGAATATGCTGGTAGTCCCTTTGTAAAGGCAATTTTGTGATCTATTGGCCATACACCTAAGGAAGTGTAATTGGCATAAGGGAGGTTTATTTAGTCGCCAACGGGTGACAAAATCACGATTTGTGGGTAAAGTGGTACAACCTCTACAGAGCATTAAAAACTATCATGATAGTCGTGCTCCCGGTTAAGAGCACCTGGATGACCTATATGATTAGAGGGAACTCGGGATTTGGGATGGTTATGGTTGGACTTGGTTTTGGTGATGGTTATGAACTGAGTTATGATGAATGAACATGGAAGATGATGATGGTAATAATCTGGTATATGGTTGTATAATGAATATGGTTTCGTATTATGCTAATTATGTGGGATATGATGGGATTACTTCACATAGACATAGTATAATGTTTTTCTACATGTTTTAAATGTACTTTTCAGCAATTAGCCATTGTTTATTATCATGTCTTGTTTAAGCTACATGTCATACTTTCTACACTTGCTGAGTACGACATGTACTCACCCTTGCAATTCGCCCACCAACAGTTTTAGGTCAAGATTGGGAGTATCGTGATGATAATGAGGAGTACTAGGCTATGTGCTGTCGTCGGCTTGCCTTTTGTTATGCTTGGAGGCGTGCTACCCTATCTGCTTAGTTTGCTTAATTATAATATTTCTGCCGTAGTTATAGTTCAATAATGATCATTAGAGTTGTAATATGAGGATTTCTTGAATATTGTAATAAAAGTAGTTATTTAATAATTTGAGTTGTGGTAATTACCTGTTTATCATTTGTGAATCACTTGTGTATGTGTGTTAAACATCTTGGGCACACATATACTGCACTTGGTCATTTTCGAAACCGGGTGTCACATTCAATCTCCCCCTTTTTGGTGATTGATGATAAAACATTAAGCTTTAACAAAAAATGATATAAATTGGTTTTGATAACAAGTGTGTGTATGAGTAACTCCCCCTCAATGTATGCATCATGAATGAAAGATTTGAGAGATTTATCATACATGCACATATTATGGTGGGATACCTAAGTGTTGTGTCCATGATTTGTGATAAGGAAATTTAAAGCATCACATCTCAAATAAGCATACCCAACATCATAATGTGCATACAATTCTTAACACAAGTCAAGTATTAAAAAAAATGAAATGAGAGAGTTTTAAAACATATTATAAGTCCATAGGATCAACAAGAGAGACAACAAAAAGAAGTACCCCCTTCCAATCTCTCCCCCTTTGCATCAAGACACCAAAGAGGAAAAGAGGAAGGAAGACCTACAATCTACTCATTGTCGTCGTCTTGCTGCCCATTGTTGCTCTCCATAGCCTCTGGATTTGCAACATCTTCATTGCCATCTTAATCGTTGGAGGTTGCAGCCTTGGAGGTTCCATATTCCTTGAATTGAGCGAGTTCATAGGCAATGAACTTGGGAAAAGGAGTCAACTCTCCATTACTTTCTGCGGCGAGAGACATGGGAACATCGAGCTTGTCACACATTGCCTTGAGGTACTTCTCTTGACAAATCTCCATGCGACGAGTCCAAACTTCCAACTTCCGGCGAGAGGCGAAAAGTGCCTTGAAGTATTTGAAGAAGCCGCTTTTGGACTATGATGGAGGAGGAGGAGGTGGATAAGCCACATGACGAGAGGAGGAGGCAGGAGGATCAACATTCTTCCTTCTTGGTGCAATAGGCTCTGGAGGAGGAAGTTGAGGACGAAGCCTCCGATGAGTAGCATCCTACTTGAACTTTAGCTCGAGTACCTTGTCAATTAGATAAATTATATATGGTGCATAGCCACATGAGCGGTTGGGGGTGTGTGAGATGTTGAAGATGTCATCAAAGATATACTCCACAACATTGAATCGGACATCCCCATCAATGAGCACCATCAAAATGCCTCAAATTTCCTTAAATGATCCCCGCATCTCCATCTTTGGGGGCTATAGTCTTCCTTAGAACATGGTTGAGCACACTATAGAAAACTTTGATATTTCTTATGTGCCCCACCTCATAAATTGCATGGTTCTTCTCCGCAATGTAATATCAATCTATCCATTGAGCATCGGTCACTGGAGTTTGCTTTGTCATATAGATTGTCCGATAGTAATCACAATGGAAGTCACACCAAAACCAAGGGTCGGCTGTGTGCTTCTCATACTTATAGCAGTCTTCCATCCTTAATCTCTTAGTCTTCTCTGCTACTTTTCCTCTGAATAAATTAGCTTCAATAGTGGCTTGTCGATTTGGATTCCTAGCAGGTGAGGACATTCTTAAAGGGCCAATGGATTGTGAGGACCCATTTTTATCCTTTTCTTTTACGGTGACGCCAACTTGCGTCTTGCTCGCGGGCTTCTTGACAACTAGGGTTCTCTTCTTTCACGGTTCATTCGCCGGTGCCTTGCCTTTGTACTTTGCATCTCTAGCCGCTTGAGTTCTTGTTTTCTCACCCATGGTCACAAGCCTATTCTTCCTTGGGGCTTGTTCAGCTGCAGCTGAGTTGTGAGTGAAAGTGCATCTAGGCATTCCTTGTGGGTTTTGGTTGATTTATGACAAACAAATGAGATCCTAACCAAATTGTTGAGATGAGCGCTGGTTTTAATGAAAACATGGAGAAAGTGCAAAAACAAAGGAGAGTGAGAAATCAAGTTGGAAAGAGCTCAAGAGATGAATAGAATAATCTTTGTGTATAGAGTGTGTTGGAGAAACACACCCCAAGAGCTCAAGCTAATTTTAATCACTCTCATTGCACAAATTCATACAAGTCTGGACTAGTCCGATATACCCCGGACTAGTCCGATATCTCTCTGTTCAAAATCGGACAAGTCCTCCCAGTATGGACTTGTCTACACAGTCCAGGTTTACACAGACCAGACTAGTCCGATATCACAACGGACTAGTCCGATTTCTTTTTGACTAAGATCGGACTAGTCCTCCCCAGTGCGGACTAGTCCTTAACACTTCACAACTTTGCATGAAATCAGACAAGTCCGATATCACCACAGACTAGTTTGATATCCTTCTGACCCAAATCGGACAAGTTCAAAAAACCTTCTGACTAAAATCGGACAAGTCCTCCAAGTGTGGACTTGTCCCCAATTCACTAAGGGTTTCACCACACTGGACTAGTCTGATATGTGCCGGACAAGTCCGAACATTTCTAGAGACAAAAACGGACTAGTCCGCCCTTGGCCGGACAAGTCCGACAATTCGGGACACTTAGGGTTTCCCACACGCCGCACACCGGACTAGTCCAGAGTCCACCACGGACTAGTTCGGACTTTGGAAACCCTAACGGTAACCCTTGGAAACCCTATTATAAATAGAGGTGCATGACCCAACTATGAACTCTCTTGACTCCAGCGCCGTCACACCCTCCAAGAGCCTAGAAAACACGTCTCTCCACACAATCCAACGCAAGAAAGATCAAATCCTTGAGGATTAACGTTAGCTCAATGGAGAGACACGATTCTTCATGTTTTGAGCTCTTGGGTTTGATTCTCTCGCACACTCTTGTTCTTTCATTGCATATCTTACGAGTGTGTCTTGGTGGTGTTTTGATTTGTAATCTTGGGGAGCCCTCAACTTGTGAGAAGGCCCCTTGAACACGGTTATCTTACCCCTTTGTGATTAGTGGAAGAGGATCGGCCTTTGTGGCGATTCAATGAGGGTAGGGTTGGTGAAGACCCGATCCTTTCGTGGGCTCCTCAACATGGATGTAGGTTGCCTTCGTGGGAACCGAACCACGGGATAAAAATCTTGTGTCTTCACTTTGTGCTTATTGTTCGTTGCATCTAGGGTTTAATTGATCTTAATAAAATTACGTCAAAACTTGAAAATAAGGTTACCTTATGCTATTCTTAGTTTAATTGAAGCAACATACTCTAGTTACATCTTAATTTTCGTTGCGTAGAGTACTTGGATTGAGATCATCGATCAAACTTGATCGATCTAGTCCGCAAGCACCAGACTAGTCCGCACACTACCGGACTAGTCCGATTTATCGATATTTGATCAAGTTGGTGAGTGTTGCAGGTTCCGACTAAAAATCAAAAAGGCCTATTCACCCCCCTCTAGGCCACATTCAATTGGTATCAGAGCATGTTCTTCAAAAAGAGACTAATTGCTTGAAGAGAAAATGTCGGACATGAAGGATGTGCACAAGAGCCTCAACCAAGAGAAGGTTGAAGATGAGAAGGCTCAGAAATTGGAGAAGCTCCTCGACGCCATTCATGACTTCAAGGATGATGATGAGGACACACTTGAACTCAAGACGCTCCTAAGGAAGAAAGCTCTCTCCAAAGGCAAGATGAAGATCAAGGACGAGAAGAAGAAGAAGGGGAGTAGTCATACTGACTACTCCCGATATCCTTTTAATTATGATTGTTTGACTTCTAATAAAAATCATTACATGTCAATCCCTCTAGGAAAAGCCCCACACTTTGATATCCACGATTATTCTATGTGGAGGCAAAAAATGAAAATGCATCTAATCTCGCTTAACCAAAGCTTGTGGCATATAGTTTGTATAGGTAGAGATATCCCAGACGACGATGAAGAGTTAACACCAAGCCAAGAGCAAGCGATTCATCAAAATGCTCAAGCTGCAGCGGTGATCACATTATCTTTGAGTCGAGACGAGTTCACCAAGGTGGATGGACTCGAAATTGCTAAGGAAATATGGGATACGCTACAAACAGCACATGAAGGCAATCGTCATGTGTGAGAAGCTAAGATTGAGATGATCGAAGGCGAATTGGGAAGATTCACTATAGAAGAAGATGAGTCACCGCAAGACATGTATAACCGGTTGAAGACTCTCATCAACAAGGTTCGAGCATATGGAAGCAAGAAGTGGAATGGTCACGAGGTGGTGAAGCTCATTCTTAGAGCTTTCATGCCTCGCAATGTTACCTTGTGCTTGATGATTAGAGAAAGCCCCGGGTACAAGAAAATGACCCCGGACGAATTGCTTGGGAAGATCATCAATTTCGAGATGATGGAGAAGCAAGCAAAACATGTAAAGGAAATTGCCGACCTCACCTTGGCAAAGATGAAGGGGGTCGCTTTGAAGTCCACTTGCAAGCCCATGTCAAAAGAAGATCGAGAGACTCAAGAAGAAGAATATAGTAATGATGAGAGTAGCGACATAGATGAAGAAGACATTATCCTCTTCATGAAGAAATTCAAAAGGATGATTAAAAGAAGACAAGGGAGTAAACAAAATGAAGGAAAATACAAAGATAAATCAAGACCAAAGTTGAGGCAGGCATGCTATAACTGTGGTGAATATGACCACTTTATAGTTGATTGCCCTTATGAAGAAAACAAGAAGAAGACCAAGGAAGCAAAGCCTTAACATAAGAAGTTCTTCAAGAAGAAAAAGCAAGTTGAGCAGGCGCACCTAGGAAAGGAGTGGGACTCAAATGATGATTCCTCGTCCGAAGAGGAAGAGGAGATGGCTAGCATAGCCATCAAGAACACGACCAAGAAGTCGACCCTCTTCCCAACTATCGGCGCATGGAAGGACAACGAAACCTGTCTCATGGTGAAGGAAGGTAAAAGAAAAGTAACATCTAAATCTTCCTCCTCGCATCCTTACTCTAGTGATAGTGATGCCAATAGTGATAATGAAGATATGCTTGTTGGCCTTGATAAGAAAACTGTCGCAAGAATGAAATTCTTAATGGATAAACTTATTGATAAGGAGGAGCTTGTTGATCCCCAAGAAGATATGATCATACTTCAAAAGGAGGAGTATCTTAAGATCATAAAGCTCCTTGAACTTGAAAAGGAACGAAGCAAGTCACTAGAGCTTGAATTAGCTTCAAGCAAGGAAGCTTGCTTGAAGTTAGCGACTCAAATGTAATTATCAAGGATGAACTTGCTAATTTGACCAAAGTTAACAAGATCCTTGAAGTACAAGTTGAGTCACTCAAGCAAAGTGACCCTTCATCCTTTTCAAGCTCACCTTCTCAACACCTAAAATCTGAAACTGCTACTACTTGTACATGTGCTCAAATTGAAGCTAACTTGAAGGATAAGCTGAACTTGGTAAAGGACAAGCATCCTGCCCGTAGTGGCATATTTGACAAGGAGAAGATCAAGTATGCACGTAGTGCATACTTGACCACAAGACCTCCTAATGTCAAATATGGCATTGGATATTCTTATGGTGAAAAGCAAAATGCTAGAAGGCAAAAGAATAACAAGGAGCGCATTGCCTTTATCAAGGGAAACTCCCCTCAAGCTAGAAAGGCTAATAATGTTGACAAGTCCAAACATGCTAATTCATATGAGCAACAACTTTTGTTTAGAACCTTTGATGCATCTTATGTTCTTATGAAAAGCAACTCTGGTAAAGTGTATGCCAAATATGTTGGACCACGCCATGGGAACACCAAGTCCCATGTGCGGGTGCCCAAATCACTTGTAACTAACCTCAAAGGACCCAAGCAAGCTTGGGTACCTAAAACCAAGGCATAACTTGTTTTTACAGGCCTATTCCTTCGGTGGATCAAAATGGGTGCTAGATAGTGGATGCACCAACCACATGACCAGAGAAAGAAAGGATGTTCGTTGAGTATGAAGTAAATGAAGATCCAAGTGAGGGCATCTATTTCGGAGACAATAGTCAAGGAAGGGTGCTCGGTACCGGTAAAATTGCAATATCATCTCAACATAGGCTTTCTCATGTTTTGCATGTTGACTCCTTAGATTATAACCTTCTGTCCATATCTCAATTATGTGACAAGGGTTATAATTGCTTGTTTACTAATGAGGATGTGACCGTCTCTAGAAGGAGTGATGACTCGGTTGCATTCAAGGGTGTGTTGAAGGGAAAGCTTTATCTTGTTGACTTCAACAAAGATAAAGCCGAACTTGACACATGTTTGATTGCAAAGACCAACATGGGTTGGCTGTGGCATAGACGGCTAGCACATGTTGGTATGAGGAATCTTCAAAAACTCCTTAAGGGCTATCAGATCCGAGGATTGAAGGATGTTGTTTTTGAGAAAGACAGGCCTTGTAGCGCGTGACAAGCCGGGAAGCAAGTAGGAGCACCTCATCCCGCGAAGAATGTCACGTCAACGACAAGACCGCTCGAGCTACTTCATATGGACCTGTTTCGTCCAATTGCTTACATAAGCATCGATGGTAAAAACTACGACTTATTAATTGTTGATGATTTTTCGCGATTCACGTGGGTTTTCTTTTTGCATTATAAGTCAGAAACACAGGGAACCCTAAAGAAGTTCTTCAAGCGTGCCCAAAACGAGTTCTCATTGAATATCAAGAATATACGAAGTGAAAACGACATGGAATTCAAGAACACCCAAGTTGAGGAGTACCTAGACGAAGAAGGGATAAAGCATGAATTCTCAGCACCGTAGTCCTCTCAACAAAATGGAGTAGCGAAAAAGAAGAACCAAACCCTCATAGAGATGGCGAGGACAATGCTTGATGAGTACAAGACTTCGGATCGGTTTTGGGCGGAAGCGGTTAACACCGCTTGTCACGCCATAAATCGACTCTATCTTCATCGACTTCTCAAAAAAACGTCTTATGAGCTACTCACCGGTAACAAGCCTAATATTTCCTATTTTCGAGTTTTCGGTTCTAAGTATTATATTTTGAACAAGAAGCCTAGGACTTCAAGGTTTTCTTCGAAGTTTGATGAAGGTTTCTTGCTTGGTTATGATTCGAACTCTTACACCTATCGTGTCTTCAACAAGGTCTCCAGACTTGTTGAAGTAGCACGTGACGTAGTGTTCGATGAAACTAACGGCTCTCAAGAGGAGCAAGTTGATCGATGTGTGCTAGATAGAGAAGAATCTTCTTGTCAAGCATTGAGATGAATGGCATTGGGCGATGTTCGACCACAAGCGCCACCTCCAAATGAAAATGAAGAAGATGGACCACAAATTGAGGTAATGGATCAAGAGGGAGCTTCTACACAATATCAACCTCAAGAAGACAAAGATGATCAACACACAAATGAGGGCAACCATCTAGGGGGGGTAGAAGAAGATCATGAAGATTCAAGACCACAAGTGGCACACCCAAGAGTACACCAATGCGTCCAAATAGATCACCCCGTCGACAACATAATCGGGGACATCCAAAAGGGAGTAACTACTAGATCTCGAATAGCTAATTTTTGTGAACATTACTCTTTTGTATCCTTTTTGTAACCATGCAGGATTGAGGATGTATTGAAAGATCCGGATTGGGTGATGGCAATGCAAGAAGAACTCAACAACTTCAAACGGAGTGAGGTGTGGGAACTAGTCGAAAGACCCAAGTGCAACGTCGTCGGCACCAAATGGGTTTTCCGCAACAAGCAAGACGAACACAGAGTGGTGACAAGGAACAAGGCACGACTTGTGGCCAAAGGGTATTCACAAGTCGAAGGTTTGGATTTTGACGAAATCTTTGCTCCCGTAGCTAGGCTTGAATCTATTAGAATATTACTTGCATATGCTACTCACCGTGATTTCAAGCTCTATCAAATGGATGTGAAAAGCGCCTTCCTCAACAGACCAATCAAGGAGGAGGTGTACGTGGAGCAACCCCCCAGATTCGAAGATCAAGAGTTCCCCGACCACGTGTTCAAATTGCGTAAGGCTCTCTACGGCCTCAAACAAGCTCCTAGAGCTTGGTATGAGTGTCTTAGAGATTTCCTAATTGAAAATGGTTTTAAAATTGGCAAAGTAGATTATACATTGTTTACAAAGCACTTTGACAATGATCTCTTTATTTGTCAACTTTATGTTCATGACATTATCTTTGGTTCGACTAACAAATCCTTTTGTGAAGAATTTAGTAAGATTATGACAGATAGGTTCGAGATGTCCATGATGGGAGAGCTGAAATACTTCTCGGGATTCCAAGTGAGGCAACAAAAGGAAGGGACATTTTTAAGCCAAACCAAATATAATCAAGACATACTCAAGAAGTTTGGAATGAACAAGGCGAAGCCAATAAAGACTCCCATGGCAACAAATGGACACTTGGATCTCAATGAAGACGGACCAAGCATGGATCAAAAGGTATATTGCTCCATGATTGGATCCCTACTTTACTTATGTGCATCTAGGTCTGATATTATGTTGAGTGTGTGCTTGTGTGCAAGATTTTAAGCCAATCCTAAGGAGTGTCACTTGACAGCCGTCAAGAGAATCTTGTGATATTTAGATCATACACCCAACCTAGGCCTTTGGTATCCTAAAGGTTCAAAATTAAATCTCATTGGATACTCCGATGCAGATTATGCCGGATGCAAAGTAGATAGAAAAAGTACCTCCGGTACTTGCCAATTCTTAGGAAGATCCCTAGTTTCTTGGTCCTCCAAGAAACAAAACTCCATTGCCGTATCCACGGTCATAGCAGAGTACGTTGCAGACGGGAGTTTTTGTGCACAACTCCTTTGGATGCGACAAACACTAAGGGATTACTGTTACAATATGAGTCGTATTCCACTTCTTTGTGATAATGAGAGTGCCATTAAAATTGCCCATCATCCCGTTAAGCACACTAGGATCAAACACATAGACATCTGGCATCACTTTTTGAGAGACCACTCAATGAAAGGATATATAGCCATTTCCCATGTCAACACCGAAAAACAACTAGCTGATATATTTACCAAGCCACTTGATGAAAGACGTTTTTGTGAGCTCTGAAATGAACTAAATATCCTTGATGCTCAGAACGTGGCTTGAAAACATGCATACATGTATGGCTTATTCAAAATCTATTGATTGTGTTACGAAAATCATCTCCCTCAATTTTCTCCAAAAAACTATTTCAATTACTTGATCTTGTTGAATTATGGTCATAGCTTGATTGTTGGATGTTTACTGATCATATTCATCAAGATTATTTGTGTGTTTTGCCCCCTATTCTTCTCTAAGCACCTTCGAATAGATACAAATGGGCAAAGTGATTTTGTTCTGGTGACCACGGACTAGTCCGTGGTTACCCGAACTAGTCCGCACACTGTAGACTAGTCCGCAGAGTGTCCGGTAGTCCATAAAAGTCTGATTTTTTGACTCCATAACCCTAGGCGCCGCCAAAACCTCTACTTCACCCTCACAACTCACCTCACATTATCTCTCTTCACTCGAGAGCCCCCTAGGCGATTTGGCGATTTTTCCATCAAATCCCTTCTTGTTTGGGTGGAAATCGATCTCCATTGCTAGGGGATTGAAGACCACAGACTTGTTCACACCCCCAACTACTCCATCTTCAAGAATCAGAGAATTTCGGTAAATTTCCTCCCAAACTCTAGAAACTTCGATTTCTTTCACTTTGGATCAAGTAGCTTAATTTTTTCCAGCTAATACATGTGTCCTTGTTGTATTACATCTATCTTAAGCTATCTTCGCATTGGGAATCACCATTGATTGTCTAGTTAGGGTTTGAGGTGATGAACACCGGACTAGTCCGATCCCTGTACGGATAAGTCCAATCCCCCGGACTAGTCCGTACCTGAACACCGGACAAGTCCGATTTTAAACTGAACTCAACCTAGTTTTGAACTACTCAATGCACTTCCTTACCATAAATTCTCATCCATACATTGTATAATCCCTTCTTAGGACAATGTCGAGCTCCAATGATGAAATTTATTATTATGAGGCTGAGATGGACCAAGACTTCTTGCTTCGGTCCTTGACGGGCCAAGGGAAGAAGCGCCAAGAGCGTCCCTCCGAGCCGGCACCTTCTCCACCTCAGGTGCGGCGCAAGGTTCTAGCCAAGAAGCCTGCATCCAAAGTCAAGGATGCAACTGGCTCTAGCTCGGCAGCTCCTCGCCAAGCTAAGGGCAAGGGAAAAGGAATTGCCTCGGGCTTGATCGGCCCTCTCAAGATGAATGCACCATGATAGGGGAACAGGGATCCCTCTGAAGAAAGGTTCAATGGCAAGGGAAGCGATACGGCTTCCAAGCTCAGAATGGTGGATTGCAACAGTAGATACAAGAAGGCAGCTGATGCCAGATTCTGGAGTAATTTTCATGCGGATTACTATAGCTCTGTGTACCCCACCATGAAGACTCCGGTTGTACGCAGCTAGTGGATTGACTAGAATCATTTTGAAAGGAAGAGTTGTGGTGCTTTTGATGAAGTGGTGGAGGTTGCAGCAAGGCATGGACTAAAGGATCTGTTTGCCTTCAGGTACAACTGGAACGATGAAACCATTGCTCAGTTTTATTCCACCTGCTACTTTGCTAGTGATGAAGAGGAGAGGGTGACTTGGATGACACATGGATCCAAGTAAACTATTACTTATGATGACTTTGCAAGACTACTTCACCTAGAAGACACTAGTAACAATGATCTAACTATCCACAACATTGGTGTCCTGGGTAAGGATAAGATGGACTTCCTTTATGATACTAGCCTGAAGTACAACCCTCCATCGACCAAAAACATGAAGCCCTTCTTCATGGTTCTTAATAGGATGCTGAGGAAGACCATAGCTCCAAAAGATGGAGATGCAGGAAGTGTCCAAGGCTACTTAAGGACACTAATGAAGGTGATAAGCAGCAACAGGAAGTTTGATGTTTTTTACTACATTTGGAATGACATGGTGGACGTCTCCTGCACACCAAACAGATCTTGTGGCTATGCACCTTACTTGATGTTTATGCTTGAGAAAGTCACGGGGATCGAGTTCGTGAAGGATGTGGAGCACACTCCCCTGAGGCCTCAGAAGCCTACCCAAGCTACTCTCCCAGCTGCTCCATCTCCAGTATCCAGTGAAGAGGCTCCGAGGAGAGCTCAAGGAGATACAAGGACTACTCCCACCACTAGGGCCCCTCCTCAAAAAGGGTCTCCTAGTGGAATCTTGAAATACTTGGTCGCCATCTTTGGCTCATGCAAGAAGGCCGAAGTAAAAATTCATAAGTTGAACAAGGCAAGGAAGGATGACATGAGATATATCAAGCAAAATGTCAAGCAAATCTGTCAGAACCTGGAGATTGAGCCCATTGGATCTCCAATTATCTCGGATGACTTTGCATCTGACTTCACTGAGCTTGGACCTTTGACTCCCTCCGAGCTTGCTTACTTTGGCATTGGGGGCAGTTCGAGTGGATCTGCTCCTCCTCCTCCTCCACAGTTTGAAGATGAAGATGAAGATGAGGAGCGGACTGACAGCGAGGAATGAAGGCACTAGATCCCTCCTGATGAGTAGGTTTAGGCCCGATCTTCCGAAAGGTAAGTCGATTGGGGTGGAGAACTCGACGTTGATGATCCGCGACACTCAAGCAGTTCGAGTACCCCTGCAATCACTACACCACGGCTCCGTTGGTTATCAACTGTGCTGCACATGCTTGACCTCGCCAAGAAGGCTAATCCCTGCAAGTGCAACCGAGAACACGAGCAAGAACATTGAAGACACGATCTGAAATCGCGAAGTTGGGGTCTCACAAACCATAGAACGGCGATATTATTGATATAAGCAAAATTCACCGAATATGACCGGCGGCTGCAGTATTTAAAGGCTAGAGTTCGGCCAAAACACGATTAGACGCGTCTCTAATGGACTCTTACGGGATACAAGGCCCAAAGGCCCCATTCGGTGGCGCAGCACTGGACAGAAATCTTGACTCGACTTGTTTCGACGATTCCCAATGACTCCGGAGATATTTTGAGGTGAGACCAGAACCATTTGAAAGTTTATCTCTCCTCTTTCTGTGCATATGTAGAACGTCAAAAACGGAGTCTATATGCCTCCTGGGCGTCCATTTTAAGGTGGACTGCTCCTGGACTCCGTGTTGAACTCGAGTCCGATTTGTAAACTGCTTCCATCAACTTGTGGACGTCCCAGCTGGTTCTCCACACTCCCAAGGCCTCTTTACTTCACTTGTTGATCTTCTCAATTATTTCTAATAACAATTAAATCATCACATAGCAATCTATTCTGAAACTCACATGCAAAAGAACTTAGGAGCGAATTCACCTGCTGATTTATTAACCATGCTCGTGCTCTTGTGATTGGTCCTTGCATTTCAATGTGTGTCTCCACTGTTGTGATGTCCTCATCATCCTCCCCCTCTTGAATTGGAGTCATCCTTGACTCAAGTTTATCTTCTTCTCCCAAGTACGGTCGCAAATCTGAAATGTTAAATGTAGGACTAACTCCAAAATCGGGAGGCAATTCAAGCTTATATGCATTATCATTAATCTTTTCAACAATCTTAAAAGGACCAGCAACTCGTGGTATAAGTTTAGATTTTCTCAAGTCGGGGAATCGCTCTATTCTCAAATGTAACCACACCAAATCACCCGGTTCAAGTTTTACTTCTTTTCTACCTTTACTACATTTCAATATTTTTCTTTGTAGTTTCATGCATCTTAAGAATGAATTCAGATCGTTGTGTAGCATCCAAATTTATAGTTTCAGAAGGAGGCAAAGGTAGTAAATCAATAGGAGCATGGGGATTGAAACCATACACTACCTGGAATGGACTTACCTTTGTCGTGGAGTGAACGGATATGTTGTAAGCAAATTCTATATGTGGTTAACACTCCTCCCATAACTTCAAATTTGTTTTCAAGACAACCCGCAACATAGTGGATAAAGTACGATTAACTACCTCGGTTTGTCCATCCGTTTGTGGGGGACATGTAGTTGAAAACAGCAACTTGGTTCCCAATTTATACCACAAAGTTCTCCAAAAATGACTTAAAATTTTTGCATCACGATCAGAAACAATGGTATTTGGCACACCATGTAAACGAACAATTTTCGTCATAAATAAATCAGCAATGTGTGAGGCATTATCATTCTTATAACAAGGTATAAAGTGTGCCATTTTAGAGAAATGATCAACAACTACAAAAATACTATCTCTCCCCCTCTTAGTCCTAGGCAATCCCAAAACAAAGTCCATAGAAATATCCTCCCAAGGTACACTAGGAACAGGAAGAGGCATATAAAGACCATGTGGGTTAAGGCGAGACTTAGCTTTATTGCAAGTAGTGCATCATGACATGTAGTGCTCGACATCACGCCTCATCTTCGGCCAAAAGAAGTGTGTGGACAGCACATCTTCAGTTTTCTTCACTCCAAAATGTCCCATCAAACCTCCTCCATGTGCTTCCTGCAAAAGTAATAGACGAACGGAGCTAGCTGGAACGCATAGCTTGTTAGCATGATAGAGGAGACCCTCTTGCATCACATATTTATTCCAACTTCTTCCTTCTCTACAATTTACAAAAGCATATTTGAAGTACAAATCAGTAGGATATAATGCTTTTATTGTTTCCAAACCAAAGATTTTATGATCAAGTTGGGGCAGCATGGTATAACGTCTAGATAATGCATCGGCAATGACATTTTCCTTCCCTTTTTTATGCTTAATGATGTATGGAAACGACTCTATGAACTCAATCCATTTAGCATGTCGTTTATTCAGATTGGTTTGACACTTAACATACTTCAATGATTCATGATCGGAATGTATGACAAACTCCTTAGACCAAAGATAATGTTGCCAAGTTTGTAGTACTTGCACTAAGGCATACAATTCCTTATCATAAGTAGAATAATTTAGAGAATGACCATGAAGTTTTTCACTAAAGAAAGCAACGGGTTTACCTCCTTGTATGAGAACGCCTCCAATACCAATGCCGCTTGCATCGCATTCTAGCTCGAAGGTCTTGTCAAAATCAGGAAGTTGTAGCAATGGTGCTTGTGTAAGCTTCGATTTGAAAGCATCAAAAGCTTGTTGCTGTTGTTCGCCCCATTGAAACAGCACTTCCTTCTTTGTTAGCTCATGTAGAGGTGCTGCTATGGTGCTAAAATCCCGCATAAAATGCCGATAAAAACCTACAAGACCAAGAAAACTATGAACCTGCGTGACGGTTGTCGGGGCTGGCCAGCTGGTTATTTCTTCAATTTTTGCCTCATCCATCTCAATTCCCTGCGAGGAAACGACATAGCCAAGAAACAAGACTCGATTGGTGCAAAAGACGCACTTTTCGAGGTTACCAAACAAACGTGCATCTCTCAAGACAGTAAAAACAACACGTAAATGATCAAGATGTTCATCATATGACTTGCTTTAAATGAGGATATCATCGAAGTAAACCACCACAAATTGTCCAA
Source organism: Tuctoria greenei (assembly GCA_036927565.1). NCBI lineage: Eukaryota > Viridiplantae > Streptophyta > Magnoliopsida > Poales > Poaceae > Tuctoria > Tuctoria greenei. Next base: position 38,662,715 of record JAYESD010000003.1, on the reverse strand, counting down.
TGAAATCACGTAAAACCTCGTTCATTAATCGCATAAAGGTGTTGGGTGCATTAGTTAAACCAAAAGGCATGACTAACCACTCATAAAGTCCAAATTTGGTTTTAAATGCAGTTTTCCATTCATCTCCTAGTGTCATTCTAATTTGGTGGTAACCACTACGCAAGTCAATTTTTGTGAAGATGATAAAACCACTCAATTCATCAAGCATGTCATCTAAGCGAGGAATAGGATAACGATATCGAATGGTGATGTTATTAATCGCTCGACAATCAACACACATGCGCCAACTACCATCTTTCTTAGGAACCAAAAAAACAGGAATGGAACAAGGGCTAAGGCTTTCACGAATGTACCCGCGGTCCAAAAGATCTTGGACTTGTTGCTGAATTTCCTTAGTTTCCTGTGGATTCGCCCTGTATGCTGCATGATTTGGCAAACTTGCTCCTGGAATCAAATCGATCTTGTGTTCAATGCCTCTCATCGGTGGTAAACCAGGGGGTATCTCGGAGGGAAACACATCCTCAAACTCCTGCAAAAGGTTAGCAACAGCAGGGGGCAATGCAATAGACAATTCATGAAGTGAAAACATGGCTTCTTTGCAAACTAAAGCATAGCACATTCCCTTAGCATCGAATAAATCAGCAAGGTCAGATTTAGTTGCGAGCAACGATGGTGATTTTAACTTAATGACTTGTTGTTTTTCATATTCTAATTTTGTTGCTTTGCCATGACGAATTTTACTCTTCTCAAAATGCATAATTTCAGCAGGAGTCATGGGGAGCAAAGTGATTTTCTTTCCCTTATGCATGAGAGTATATTTATTAGTTCTACCATGATGAATAGCATTTGTATCAAATTACCAAGGACGACCCAATAAAAGAGAACAAGCATCCATAGGAACGACATTAAAATCAGCAAAATCATGGTAAGAACCAATTGAAAAATGTATTCTCGCTGTTTGTGTTACCCGAACCTGAATGTGGCCTAGAGGGGGGGTGAATAGGCCTTTTTGAAAATTGTCGGATCCTGCAACACTTAACAACTAGTTCAAAACCAGAGAAATCGGACTAGTCCGGTAAAGTGCGGACTAGTCCGGTGTATACGGACTAGATTGATTAGGTTTGATTAATTAACTTTATTCTTCAATATATGCAGTGAAAATATACGATTAAACAAAGTGTTACGAGGTTATGAATCAGGTTATATCACAATTCAATCTTATACTTGATATTTCAATGTAAAGTAATCAAGATCAATTGTAACCCTAGATTGATATAATGTAAAGGACAATGAACACAAAAGAAGACACAAGAGATTTATCCCGTGGTTCGGTTCCCACAGAGGCAACCTACATCCACGTTGAGGAGTCCACAAAAGGACCGGGTCTTCTCCAACCCTACCCTTGTCGGATCGCCACGAAGGCCAATCCTCTTCCACTTATCTCAATGGGGTGAATAATGGAATTCAAGGGGCCTTCTCACACGTTGAGAGCTCCCTTGGATTACAACATGAAATACCACCAAGAACACACTCAAAATATTACAATTAAATCGCAGGAGTGTATTAGAGAATCAAACCAAGAGCTCAATGTGGTGTTGAACGTGTCTCTCCAATGAACTAGAGTGAAACCCCAAGGGATTGATCTTTGTTGCACTTAATTTCGTGGAGAGATGTGGTTTTTGAGGCTCTTGGGAGGTGTGACGGCGCTAGGGTTCGAGAGAGTGTAAAATATGGCCGTGCAACTCTATTTATATGGGTTTCTAAAAGTGACCGTTAGGGTTCAGAAAGATCGGACTAGTCTGTGGTGGTCACCGGACTAGTCCGGTGTGCTGTGCGTAGCAAACCCTAAGTGTCCCGAAATATCAGACTAGTCCGGCTAGGAACGGACTTGTCCGATTTTGCTACTGGAAATCTTCGGACTAGTCTGATAGTCATCGAACTTGTCCGGACATGTGAAACCCTAAGTGTATAGGATGACAAGTCCTCACTTGGAGGACTTGTCCGATTTAGTTCAGAGGGAATTTCGGACTAGTCTGTGCAAATATCGGACTTGTCCGATTTGGACCAGAGAGAATATCAGACTAGTCCGGTTGTGATCGGACTTGTTCGATTTTCTGTGACTTGTGAAGTGTTTTGAGGACTAGTCCGCTCTGGGGAGGACTAGTCCGATTCTAGTCAGAGAGATATCGGACTAGTCCGATGAATATGGGACTTGTCCGATTTCGTGCAAAGAGGATATCGGATTAGTCCGGTGTTAGTCGGACTAGTCCGGTCCTGTGTAACTTTGTGCAATGTGTGTGTTTAATTGTGATTGAGCTCTTGGGATGTGTTTTCTTAACACACTCCATACACAATGATCTACTATTCTTCTTCCTTGAGCTCATTTTCACTTTGCTCCTCATTCTTCCTTCTTTTTGGCACTTTGCTCATTTTTCTATTAAAAACATGCACTCATCTCAACAAAGAGGTTAGGATCCCAATTGCTTGTCATAAATCATCCAAAACCCACAAGGGAGTCCTAGATGAACTTTCAATCTCCCCCCTTTTTGGTGATTGATGACAACCAATTGAGATTTCACAAAATATGATAAAAATTGAGATTTTCATAAAGTATGCACATATAAGTCCAAAATACATCAAGTAGTGAAAGCATAGTCCATATGTGCATTCTTTATGGTGGGATGCATAACTAAGTGCACTGAAACATTGAGAATGACATAATTGACATTAATCACCCAACAACAAGCGTATATGTCATTCTAGAGCAAAATCACAGTTTTCATGAATACTACTCAAAGGATCAAATCATTGCTTCACAGAACCATAATTAACTTAAGATAATTGTTAAAACTTTACAAGCCACAAAAGAGTTAAAAAAACATAGCATAGAGCTCTCTCCTCACAACCTACAGCTAAGACTAAGACTCCCCCTCAATCTCTCCCCCTTTGGCATCAAGACACCAAAAAGAAGGAGGGGAGGGTCCTAAGGTCTTCACTCTTCACTGTCGGTCTCTCATCGTCGTCTTCATCATCTTCATCTTGATGAGGAGGAGGAGGAGGTGCGTAGCTGCTCGAGCCCCCAACGCCAAAGTAGGCAAGCTCGGAGGGGGTCAAGGGCCCGAGCTCGGTGAAATCAGAATCTGAGTCTTCCAAGATGATTGGAGACCCAATTGGCTCAATCTCCAGTTTCTGACAAATTTGCTTCACATTTGCCTTGATATACTTCATGTCCTCCTTTCTTTTCTTGTTGAGCTTATGGGCCTTCACTTCGGCCTTTTTGCAGGAGGCAAAGATTGCAGTCAGGTATTTGAGAATTCCGCTGGCTGAACCTTTTTGAGGGGCTGCACTAGAAGCAGGGGCAGCCCTGACATCTTCTCTTCCCCTTGTCGGTGCCTCGGGACTGGAGGCCGGCGAGGGAGCAGCCTACACACTCGGTTTTTGAGGCATTTGAGGCCTCAATGGGAGATGCTCCACATCTTTCACAAACTCAATCCCTGTGACATTTTCAATCACAAACATTAGATAAGGAGCATATCCGCAAGACCTGTTGGGAGTGCAGGATATGTTCACCATATCATTCCAAATGTATTCAGCCACATCAAATGGGTGGTCCTTGCTTATGACCCTCATCAGAGTCCGAAGGTATCCTTGCACACTCTCAGCATCTCCATCCTTAGGAGCAATCGTCTTCCTCAAAACTCTGTTCAGCACCACAAAGAATGGCTTCATGTTTTTGGTGGAGGGAGGATTGTACTTTGAATTTGGCTCATAGAGGAACTTCATCCTATCCTTCTCAGTGACACCTATGTTGTGAATGACCAGTCAATCAGATCTTGTGGTGTCAAGGTGAAGCAGGTTAGCAAAATCTTCTTGAGTAATACTGTACTTGGATCGATGGGTCATCCAAGTGACACTCTCATCATCCTCACTAGAGAACTGACAGGTTGCAAAGAACTGCGCAATCACTTCATTGTTCCAGTTATTACCGAAAGCAAAAAGATCTCTCAGTCCATGCTTCTCAATGGCTCTCACTACTTCAGTGAACGGTGAGCAGCTCTTCTTCTCAAAATGTGCCTAGTCAATCCACTGACTTCGCACAACTGGTGTCTTCATTGGGAGATACACCGATTTGTAGTAATCAGCATGGAAGTTGCACCAGAATCTTCCATCTGCAGCTTGCTTCGGTCGTCCATACCAATCGATGCTTATGAATTTTGCTGCCGAATCACTTCCATTACCGTTGAACTTCTCTTCATTGGGGTCCCGGACCCCTTCCCTTGGAGCATGAACTTTCAACGGGCCAACCGGACCTGTTGCTATTCCTTTGTCCTTGCCTTTTGCTAGGTGGGCACTTGCCGCGCTAGGGCCACCGCAGGTGGTAGCCCTAGAAGCAGGCACCTTGGAGGATGGCTTCTTAGCTAGCACTTTCCTCCGAGCCTATGGAGGAGACTGAGCTGGCTCGGACGGTCTTTCTTGGCACTACTTGCCAAGACCCGTCGAGGTTTGAGGTGCCACCTCGTGGTCCATCTCGGCCTCAAAGTCGGAGACATCATTGCCCGAGCTCGACATGACCTGAGAATGAGTGGCATGAATGATAATGAATGATACAAGGCATAGGTGTGAAAGGATAGCAAGGAATTGCATTGAGGAATTGAAGAATTAGATTTTGAGTTCAGAAACATCGGACTTGTCCGGTGCACAGGCACGGACTAGTCTGGGGGACCGGACTTGTCCGTGCATGGATCGGACTAGTCTGGTGTTCAAACTCAAAAACCTAGGGAACTAGACACATGGTGAATCCTAATGCACAACAACCTTAGCATACACGTAATACATCAAGAGAGCATGTATATAGCGAGGAATGCTAGGCTATTTGATCAACAATAAAGAAATTTGGAAATTCTAGGGTTTGAGCGAAAATTACTGGAAAAATTGCTTGAAACTTGGAGATGAGGGTGTTGAAGGCCGGACAAGTCCGCTAGCTTCAATCCTCAAGTGGACAAGATCGATTTCCGCCCAAATGCGAAGCTTTCTGGTGGAGGGAGCAAGAAATCGCTTTGGGAGCTCGAGCACAAAGAGAGAGAACACGTGAGGCAAGAGTGGAGGTGAAGTTAGGGTTTGGTGGCGGCTAGGCTAATGGAAACGAAAAATCGGACAAGTCCGGAGATGACCGGACTAGTACGGACTTTTCCAGGGGCTATATTGGACTAGTCCGTTGTTTACCGGACTGGTCCGGCCTAACCGGCACTCTACGGACTAGTCTTCATGGGCGGACTAGTCCGGGCAACCACGGACTAGTCCGTGGTCACCAGGTAAGAATTTTATAGCCCATTCATATATATTTGAAGGTACATATTTAGAGAAAAGAGAGGCAAAACAAATCAAATAATCTTGATGAATATGATCAATAAGCATACAACAATCAAGCAATGATCATAATTCACCAAGATCTAGTAATTGACATAGATTTTTGGAGAAAATTGAGAGAGATGATTTTCACAATCCAATCAACATATTTTGAAGAATTCATACAGGTATGCAACATTTCAAGCCACACTCCGAGCATCAAGGATATTTAGTTCATTTCGGAGTTCACAAAAACGCTTTTCATCAAGTGGCTTGCTGAATATGCCGGCCAATTGCGTTTGAGTGTTGACATGTGAAATGGCTATGTCTCCTTTCATGGCTTGATCTCTCAAAAAGTGATGTCTTATGTCTATGTGTTTAGTTCTGGAGTGCTCAACTGGGTTGTGGGCAATTTTAATGGCACTCTCATTGTCACAAGGGAGTGGAATATGGTTCATATTGTAACCATAGTCCCTTAGAGTTTGTGGCATCCAAAGGATTTGTGCACAACAACTCCCGGCTGCCACATACTCCGCTTCGGTTGTGGATAAGGCAATAGAATTTTGTTTCTTGGAGGACCAAGAAACTAAGGATCTCCCTAGGAATTGTCATGTACCGGAAGTGCTTTTTCTATCTACTTTGCACCCGACATAATCTGCATCAGAGTAACCAATGAGATTGAATTTTGAGCCTTTAGGGTACCAAAGACCAAGGTTGGGTGTATGAACCAAATATCTAAAGATCCTTTTTACGGCTGTCAAGTGACATTCCTTAGGATTGGCTTGAAATCTTACACACAAACATACACTCAACATAATATCTAGCCTAGATGCACATAAATAGAGTAGAGATCCAATCATGGAGCGATATACCTTTTGGTCGATGCTGGGTCCATCTTCATTGAGATCTAGGTGGCCATTCATTGCCATGGGGGTTTTTATGGGCTTCGCCTTGTCCATGCCAAACTTCTTAAGTATGTCCTGTGTGTACTTGGTTTGGCTTAGGAACGTCCCTTCCTTCTGTTGCCGCACTTGGAATTCCAAGAAGTACTTTAATTCTCCCATCATTGACATTTCAAACCTGTCTGTCATGATTTTACTAAATGCTTCACAAAAAGATTGGTTAGTTGACCCAAAGATTATATCGTCAACATAAATTTGACAAATAAAAAGATCATTATCAAAAAATTTCGTAAATAGCGCGTAATCTACTTTGCCAATCTTAAAGCCATTTTCAATTAAGAAATCTCTAAGACACTCATACCAAGCTCTAGGAGCTTGTTTGAGGCTGTAGAGAGCCTTACGCAATTTAAATACGTGATCGGGGAACTCTTCGTCTTCAAACCCAGGTGGTTGCTCCACGTACACCTCTTCCTTGATTGGTCCGTTGAGGAAGGCGCTTTTCATATCCATTTGATACAGCTTGAAATCATGGTGAGTAGCATATGCAAGTAATATTCTAATAGATTCAAGCCTAGCTACTGGAGCAAAGGTCTCATCGAAATCCAAACCTTCGACTTGTGAATACCCTTTGGCCACAAGTCGTGCCTTGTTCCTTGTCACCACCCCGTGTTCATCTTGTTTGTTGCGGAAGACCCACTTGGCGCTGATGATGTTTGCATTGGGTCTTGCCACAAGTTCCCACACCTTGTTCCGCTTGAAGTTGTTCAATTCTTCTTGCATTACCACCACCCAGTCCGGATCTTTCAATGCATCTTCAACCCTGCGTGGTTCCAAAAAGGATACAAACAAGTAGTGCTCACAAAAATTAGCTATGCGAGATCTAGTGGTTACTCCCTTTTGGATGTCACCGATGATATTGTCGATTGGGTGATCCCTTTGGACGCATTGGTGTACTCTTGGGTGTGGCACTTGAGGAGTTGTATCTTCATGATCATTTGCTTCTCCCCCTAAGTGATTGCCTTCGTTGACTTGTTGATTATCTTCGTATTCTTGTGGTTAATCTTGTGTTGAAGCTCCCCCTTGATCGTTGGTCTCCTCTTGTGGTTCATCTTCCTCATGTACATGTGGAGGTGGCTCTTGTGGTCGAACCTCACCTAGAGCCATTCTTTTCAATGCTTGACAATGAGCTTCTTCTTTACCTAGTTCACATGTATCAACTTGCTCCTTTTGGGGGCCATTAGTCTCATCGAACACTACGTCACGTGCTACTTCAACAAGTCTGGAGGTCTTGTTGAAAACACGATAGGCGTAAGTGTTAGAATCATAACCAAGCAAGAAACCTTCATCGAACTTCGAAGCGAACTTTGAAGTCCTAGGCTTCTTATTCAAGATATAACATGGAGAACCGAAAACTCAAAAATATGAAATATTTGGTTTGTTACCGGTGAGTAGCTCATATGATGTCTTCTTGAGTAGTCGATGAAGATAGAGTCGATTTACGGCGTGGCAAGCGGTGTTAATCGCTTCCGCCCAAAATCGATCTGATGTCTTGTACTCATCGAGTATTGTTCTTGCCATCTCTATGAGTGTTCGATTCTTTCTTTCGGCGACACTGTTTTGTTGTGGGGAGTATGGCACTGAAAATTCATGCTTTATGCCTTCTTCATCAAGGTACTCCTCCACTTGCGTGTTCTTGAACTCCGTGCCGTTGTCACTTCGAATATTCTTTATTGTCAATGAGAATTCATTTTGTGCTCGCTTGAAGAACTTCTTGAGTGTTCCTTGTGTCTATGACTTATCATGCAAAAAGAAAACCCAAGTGAAGTGAGAAAAATCATCAACGACAACTAAACCATATTTGTTATCGCCGATGCTTATATAGGCTATTAGACCAAATAAGTCCATGTGTAGTAGCTTGAGCGGTCTTGTTGTAGTCATGACGTTTTTGGCGGGGTGAGGTGCTCCAACTTGCTTCTCGGCTTGGCACGCGCTACAGGGCCTGTCTTTCTCAAATACAACATCCTTTAAACCTCGGATGTGATCGCCTTTGAGGAGTTTTTTAAGGTTCCTCATACCAACATGCACTATCCGTCTATGCCACAGCCAACCCATGTTGGTCTTTTCAATCAAGCATGTGTCAAGTTCAGCTTTATCCTTGTTGAAGTCAACAAGATAGAGCTTTCCCTTTAACATACCCTTGAATGCAACGGAACTATCACTCCTCCTAGAAATGGTCACACCCTCATTAGTGAACAAGCAATTATAACCTTTGTTGCATAATTGAGATATGGACAGCAGGTTATAATCTAGAGATTCAACATGTAAAATATGAGATAGTGTGTGTTTAGAGGATATTGCAATTTTACCGGTACCGAGCACTCTTCCTTGACTATTATCTCCAAAGTAGATGCCCTCGTTTGGGTCCTCATTCTCTTCATATTCCACGAACATTCTTCTTTCCCCGGTCATATGGTTGGTGCAGTCACTGTCTAGCACCCATTTAGATCCACCGGAGGAATAGGCCTGCAAAAACAAATCATGCCTTGGTTTTAGGTACCTAAGCTTGCTTGGGTCCTTGGAGGTTAGTTACAATACATTTGGGCACCCACACATGAGACTTGGTGTTCCCATGGCGTGGCCCAACATAATGAGCATAAACCTTGCCAAAATTATTTCTCATTAACACATAGGAGGCATCAAAAGTTTTAAACAATAGCTGTTGTTGTTTATGTACAGGACTAGTCTGGAGGGCCGGACTTGTCCGGACACCGACCGGACTAGTCCGGTGTTCATGTGTAGTTACTGTTTTAATCTGTGACTTTCCAACTTTAGAGGGCCTTCCTTTTAAAAAGGTAATCCTCTCCTTGTTATTCTTATGGCTTCTAGCATGTTGCTTTTCACCATAAGAATAACCAATGCCATATTTGACATTTGGAGGTCTTTTGACCAAGTATGCACTACATGCATATTTGATCTTCTCCTTGTCAAATATGCCACTTTGGGCAGGGTGTTTATCCTTTGTAGAGGTTGGCTTATCCTTCAAACTGGTGTCACCTTTCTTACATGTGCAAGCATGAGCAAAATCAGTTTTAGTGGGTTGAGAAGGTGAACTTTAAGAGGTGGAAGGTTCACTCAGCTTGAGTGACTCAATCTGCACTTCAAGGATCTTGTTAACCTTGACCAGGTCAGCAAGTTGGTCCTTGATTGTGGCATTTGAGTCAGTTAACTCCAGACAAGTTTCCTTGCTTGAAGCTAACTCAAGCTCGAGTGATTTGCTTTGTTCCTTTTCAAGTTCTAGAAGTTTGTCAAGTTCGACATATTCCTCCTTTTGGAAGATGATCATGTCCTCTTGACAATGTATTAACCTCTCCTTCTCAACAAGTTGATCAAGCAAAAATTTCATTTTAGTAGCTGTTTTCCTATCTAGTCCAATAAGCATGTCCTCATTATCACTATTGAGTTCATCATCGCTAGAATAGGAATGCACGGAAGGGGGTTTAATGGTTACCTTGCGTTTACCTTCCTTTGCCATAAGGCAAGTGCCATCTCCCTTCCATGCGCCAAGTGTAGGGGAAAGGGTAGACTTCTTGAATGTCTTCTCGATGGCTATGCTAGCCATCTCTTCTTCTTCAGATGATGAGGACTCATCATTTGAGTCCCACTCTTTCCCAATGTGCGGTTGTTTGGCTTGTTTCTTCTTCTTGAAGAATTTCTTGGGTTGAGGCTTGGCTTCTTTGGTCTTCTTCTTGTTCTCCTCATATGGGCAATCAACTATAAAGTGGTTATACTCGCCACAATTATAGCATGCCCGCCTCAACTTTGGCTTCGTTCTTTCCTTGTACTTTCCTCACTTGAATTTGTACCTTGTCTCTTTTTCATTATTCTCTTGAATTTCTTCATGAACAATATCATGTCTTCTTCATCCAATTCACTGCTCTCGTCGTCACTATCTTCCTCTAGTTGTGCTTCTCTAGCTTCTTTGGATAGGGGCTTGAGAGTGGACTTCAAAGCAACCCCTTTCTTCTTTGTCGAGGTGAGGTCGGCAATATCCTTGACATGTTTTGCTTGTTTTTTCATCATCTCGAAGTTGGTGATCTTTCCAAGCAGTTCGTCCGGAGTCAACCTTTTGTATCCGGGGCTTTCTCTGATCATGGAGCATAGTGTGACGTTGTGAGGCATAAAATCTCTAAGGATGAGCTTTACCACCTCGTGGTCATTCCACTTCTTACTTCCGTATGATCTAACCTTGTTAATGAGTGTCTTTAATCCGATTGTACATGTCTTGGGGTGACTCGACTTCTTCAATTGCAAATCTTCCTAGCTCGCCTTCAATCATCTCGATTTTTGCTTCACGCACATGTCGGCCACCTTCATGTGAAGTTTGTAGTGTGTCCCATATCTCCTTTGCAATTTCGAGTCCATCCACCTTGGTGAACTCGTCCCGACTGAGTGAAGAGGTAATTACGGTCGCGACTTGAGCATTTCGGTGAATCGCCTACTCTTGGCTGGGGGTGAGCTCTTCGTCGTTGTCCGGGATATCTATCCTTGTGCACACAATATGCCACGAACTTGGATTGAGGGAAATTAGATGCATTTTCATATTTTGCCTCCACATTGAGTAATCACTTCCATCAAAGTGTGGGTCTTTTCCAAATGGGATAGATAAATAACGATTGCTATTGGAATTGAGACGATCATAGTTAAAAGGATATCGGGAGTAGTCGGTGTGACTACTCCCCTTCTTCTCTTCAACTTTTACTTTCTCTTTGGAAAGTGTCTTCTTTCTTAGGCGCGCCTTTATCTCCAGCGTCTCCTCATCGTCGTCCTCGAAGTCTTGAATGGCTTCGAGGAGCTTCTCCACCTTGAGGTTCTTTTCATCATCAACCTTCTCTTGGTTGTTGCTCTTGTGGGTGTCCTTCATGTCCGACATGATCTCCTTCGAGCGATTAGTCTCTTTCTTGAAGAACCCTGCTCTGATACCAATTGAATGTGGCCTAGAGGGGGTGAATAGGCCTTTTTGAAAATTGTCGGATCCTGCAACATTTAACAACTAGTTCAAAACTAGAGAAATCGGACTAGTCCGGTAAAGTGCGGACTAGTCCGGTGTATACGGACTAGATTGATTAGGTTTGATCAATTAACTTTATTCTTCAATATATGCAGCGGAAATATACGATTAAACAATGTGTTACAAGGTTATGAATCAGGTTATATCACAATTCAATCTTATACTTGATATTTCAATGTAAAGTAATCAAGATCAATTGTAACCCTAGATTGATATAATGTAAAGGACAATGAACACAAAAGAGGACACAAAAGATTTATCCTGTGGTTTGGTTCCCACAGAGGCAACCTACATCCACATTGAGGAGTCCACAAAAGGACCGGGTCTTCTCCAACCCTGCCCTTGTCGGATCACCACGAAGGCCAATCCTCTTCCACTTATCTCAATGGGGTGAATAACCGAATTCAAGGGGGCCTTCTCACACGTTGAGAGCTCCCTTGGATTACAACATGAAATACCACCAAGAACACACTCAAAAGATTACAATTAAATCGCAGGAGTGTGTTAGAGAATCAAACCAAGATCTCAATGTGGTGTTGAACGTGTATCTCCAATGAACTATAGTGAATCCCCAAGGGATTGATCTTTGTTGCACTTAATTTCGTGGAGAGCTGTGGTTTTTGAGGCTCTTGGGAGGTGTGACGGCGCTAGGGTTCGAGGGAGTGTAAAATATGGCCGTGCAACTCTATTTATATGGGTTTCTAAAAGTGACCGTTAGGATTCAGAAAGATCGGACTAGTCCGTGGTAGTCACCGGACTAGTCCGGTGTGCTGTGCGTAGCAAACCCTAAGTGTCCCGAAATATCGGACTAGTCCGGCTAGGAACGGACTTGTCCGATTTCGCTACTGGAAATCTTCGGACTAGTCCAATAGTCATCGGACTTGTCCGGACATGTGAAACCCTAAGTGTATAGGATGACAAGTCCGCACTTGGAGGACTTGTCCGATTTAGTTCAGAGGGTATTTCGGACTAGTCCGTGCAAATATCGGACTTGTCCAATTTGGACCAGAGAGAATATCGGACTAGTCCAGTTGTGATCGGACTTGTCCCATTTTGTGTGAAGTGTGAAGTGTTTTGAGGACTAGTCCGCAATGGGGAGGACTAGTCCGATTCTAGTCAGAGAGATATCGGACTAGTCCGATGAATATCGAACTTGTCCGATTTCGTGTAGAGAGGATATCGGACTAGTCTGATGTTAGTCGGACTAGTCCGGTCCTGTGTAACTTTGTGCAATGTTTGTGTTTAATTGTGATTGAGCTCTTGGGATGTGTTTTCTTAACACTCCATACACAATGATCTACTATTCTTCTTCCTTGAGCTCATTTCCACTTTGCTCCTCATTCTTCCTTCTTTTTGGCACTTTGCTCATTTTTCTATTAAAAACCTGTACTCATCTCAACAAAGAGGTTAGGATCCCAATTGCTTGTCATAAATCATCCAAAACCCACAAGGGAGTCCTAGATGCACTTTTAGAACCTTACCGCTATTGTTGAACCATTGAATGAGGTATGGATGAGGGTGTGCTCTTGTTGTCAAACCAAGTTTCTTGACGGCGTCTGTGTTCACCAAGTTATTGCAGCTACCTCCATCAATTATAGTGTGTACACCGCAGTCCTTGACGATGAGAAACATGTGGAAGAGGTTGTGTCATTGTAGCTTGTCATCGGTCTCCACTTTGGAGCGCAAGACACTCTGCACAATGATGCTCCTATATTTCTCCGTCGCCGCTGCACCAAGTACCTCTTCTTCGGTGTGTTCGTCATTTGGATCTGTAAAGTTAGTAGCAAAAGAATATTCATCTTCAACATCCGAAGTACTATCATAACCGCCATCGTCGCGTGATATGTATGCTCATTTGCTTGGGCAATCTCTCATCATATGACCAAGTCCCTGGCAGCGGTGATACTTAATGTCGGAAGTATGACTTGTGGAAGGAGTGGACGACGAAGGCTTGAATGATGTCGCCTTGCTGCCCTCTGGCACGCGAGAAGGTGGAGCGGTAGGTATAGTTCGTTGGCCGCTATTGGATGGTGTAGTCACTGCACGGGGGGTCGAAGATGGTGCTATTTTGGATGGTGTGGGTGTCGAACGCAGCATGAAGTTGCTCCTTGTGCGTTGTTGTTGTTGTCGGCCCTGCAATTCTTTTTCTGCCAACATAGCAAGCTGAAACAATCTGTTAACAGTATCATATTCCTTGTAATAAAAAATGTCCTGAATTTCACGCCTCAAGCCCCCATAAAAACGAGATATTTTGTCATCCATGTCCTCTACTACCCAACAACGCAGCATACCCTTTTGTAACTCTTGATAATACTCCTCTACAGGCATGTTACCTTGGTCTAAGCGCTGCAATTTTTTGTGAAGGTACCGCTGAAAAGATGGAGGAACAAATTGAACACGCATAGCTTCCTTTAATCTATCCCATGTTGGAGGATCAGTTTTAGATTTAACAAGTTCATTCCACCATATGATAGCAAAGTCCTTAAACTCACTAGTGGCTTGACGAACTCTATGTTGTTCGGGAAGAAGATGGGAATTAAATTTTTTCTCTACTGTCATCTCCCAATCAAGATAAGCCTCAGCATCATAAGCACCAGAAAAAGAGGGTATAGTAAATTCCGCTTTAGCAAAAGGATCATCAGGAGGACGATTATAATTGTTATGATGTTTACCTCCCATACCTCGACGATAAAGTGACAGTCTTGGCTGATTATTGTGATCTTTCATTTCATCATAAGCATTGTCTTCATGTCTTCCAGCGAGGGGCAACTGAGCCTCAAAAGTATTCATTCGAAGAGCAAGGTCATCAAGTTGGCGAGTCAAGTTCGCTAATGACTCCTCTGTTGCTGCGCTGTATTTGGCGAACATATCTGTCATGGTCTTCATCATATCACGTGACTCAGCATGTTGAACACATTCATCATCATTGTCTTCTCTTGCCATTGTTAGTAGGAAACAAAAGACAACAAGAATATGTTATCCCTATCAACTACAGTGACAATGTGAAAGGTGGAAGAAAACAATCTCTCTCGCTCAGGCGTCTTACCACGCTCTTACAAGTGTTGTTACCGACACAACAGGTTGTGTGGACGGTGAGATGAACCAATAAAGCATGGGGTGATTACAAAGGTACCTGTTATGCTCAAGAGAAAGGTGGAGCTTGGATGGCACAATATGGTGGCTAATAAGCAGAAAATCATTAACAGGTAAACAAAGTTGAATAAGTATTCAATGTAGGAAACTGTTGCTGGTCAACCAAGTGCCCTAGGGCCTAGCACAACACAAGGAAGTATCAAGTCAAAAGAAAGACAGAATGATATAGCCAACAAAACAACACCAAGTGGTATAGGCCAATTGCTTTAATATGCGTGCTCTTCACTATTTTTTTTCTTTTTTTGTAATATTTTTTGATATTTTTTCTTTACTCAGGAGCACGAAGATAGGAAGCACACAAATTTGCAGCTCAATTGAATGTAATATGCGGCCTATAGAAAATCAAGAAGATTCTTTAAAATTCGTGCTAAAACTTCGGAGGCCGGACAACCTATCTTCTGAGAGGAATTTGGGCAATCTAATTTCGCCAAACTATGAACTCTCTCGACTCCTAGCGCCATCACACCCTCCAAGAGCCTAGAAAACACGTCTCTCCATGCAATCCAACGCAAGAAAGATCAAATCCTTGAGGATTAACGTTAGATCAAAGGAGAGATACGATTCTTAACATTTTGAGCTCTTGGGTTTGATTCTCTCGCACACTCTTGTTCTTTCATTGCAGATCTTACGAGTGTGTCTTGGCAGTGTTTTGATTTGTAATCTTGGGGAGCCCTCAACTTGTGAGAAGGCTCCTTGAACATGGTTATATTACCCCTTTGTGATTAGTGGAAGAGAATCGGCCTCCGTGGCGATTCGACGAGGGTAGGGTTGTTAAAGACCCAGTCCTTTCGTGGGCTCCTCAACATGGACGTAGGTTGCCATCGTGGGAACCAAACCAAGTGATAAAAATATTGTGTCTTCACTTTGTGCTTATTGTTCGTTGCATCTAGGGTTTAATTGATCTTAGTCAAATTACATCAAACCTTGAAACTAAGGTTACCTTGTGCTATAATCAGTTTAATTGAAGCAACATACTCTAGTTACATCTTAATTTCCGCTGCGTAGAGTACATGGATTGATATCATCGATCAAACTTGATCGATCTAGTCCGTAAGCACAGGACTAGTCTGCACACTACCGGACTAGTCTGATTTATCGGTACTTGATCAGGTTGCTAAGTGTTGCAGGTTCTGACTGAAAATCGAAAGGGCCTATTCACCCCCCCTCTAGGCCACATTCAGTGAGCCTCTCATTGCTATTCTTTGCCTTCCTTTCCTCAGTCCTCGACTTGAGGAGAGCTATAGCAAGCTCTCGCTCCTCACGAGCTCGCCGATAGGTTTCTTGCCCCGCTGATTTGTGCACGATATCAGATAGAGGCGAGTCGTTGGGGTTCGACATCGTCCGTGAGCAGAGATAACCAAGAGAGTATATGAGTCCAAGGAAGTGGAATACTGTGTTATAATTCACAAGAACAATCAAAGTTAGGGTTTACAGTATAAACCCTGAACTTGTCCGCCCAGGGGGCAGATTAGTCTGCATGAGCCGGACTTGTCTGCATCGAGCCGGACTAGTCCGGTGGACACATTAAGTATGCTAATCTTGATGATTTTTGTAAAAACTATGGATCGGGGCACAATATTTCTGGGCTAGGATTACAATGACATATAGAACAACTTTTATAAAGAGGTTTCTATCAAAAGACATAAAAGATTTGAATTTTGAAGGATTTGGGGTTAGGTCAAGAATACCTCTTCAAATCTTAAAATCGACGAAATGTGGATGAAGAATCGTTCGAGGATGCGTGGGAAAGAGTTTCCACGCGCCTTAGGGCTTGAATCCATCAATTGGAATCGGTTTTTGGTGGATAGAATCGAAAATCGCCAATTTGGGGGCGTGGTTCTCGTGTTTGAAGAGAGGGAGAGTGTGAGTATGAAAGTGAACAGTCGGGAGCCCCCTGGGGAGGTTAAGTTCCCAGGGGCCAGACTAGGTCGGTTGGAGACCTGGACTTGTCCATCCTACAGACTCGATCCGGACTACTCAGACGATCGGACTTTTCCGACCAGAGAGGCAAACTAGTCCGGTCCAAAGACTGAAAACACATATATATTTGGATTTTCACTAGAGATTTGATCCTTTTGGACTAGTTTTCACAAAATATCTCTTCAAATATGATTAGTAAGCAATCAACAACCAAACTATGACTATAATTCACAAAGATTCAATAATTCAAGTAGTTTTGTGGAAAATTGAAGAGGATGAGTTTTCCCAAGCACGCATCAATTTTTGAATTAAATACAATTAACAATCAGATGTGCAAGACTCAAGCCACATTTTGAGAATCTAGGATATTGAGCTCACTCCTAAGGTCACAAAATCTTTTCTTACATAAGGGATTAGTGAAGATACTGGCCAATTGTTTCTCGGTTCTCACATGGGAAATCACTATGTCTCCTTTGATGGAGTGATCTCTCAAGAAATAGTGGCGGATATCAATGTGCTTGGTCCTTGAGTGTTCAACTGGATTGTGGGCTATTTTTATGGCACTCTCATTGTGACATAGGAGAGGGATATGGTGCAAGTTTGTGTCATAGTCCTTAAGAGTTTGCCGCATCCAAAGAAGTTCTGCACAACAACTTCTGGCTGCGACATACTTCGCTACGGTTGTGGAGAGAAAATGGACTTTTGTTTCTTTGAGGACCAAGAAACTAGGGTCCTACCAAAGAATTGGCAAGTCTTGGAGGTACTCTTCCTATCGACTTTGCACCCCACATAATCCACATCGGAATGTCCAATAAGATTAAACTTGGAGCCCTTGGGGTACCAAAGTTTTAGGCTTGGTGTGTGAACCAAATATATAAGAATTCTCTTTACGACGGTAAAATGACACACCTTGGGAGCAGCTTGTAATCAAGCACACCTACACACACTTAGCATCATATCGGGCCTAGATGCACATAAGTAAAGCAATGAACCAATCATGGGACGATATACCTTTTGTTCCACACTTGAACCATCTTCATTAAGGTCCGGGTGCCCATTGGTTCCCATTAGAGTCTTGATGGGTTTGGCTTTGTCCATGTCAATCTTCTTGAGTTCGTCTTGTGTGTACTTTCATTGACTTATGAATGTGCTTTCCTTGAGTTGCTTCACTTGAAATCCTAGGAAGAACTTCAACTACCCCATCATGGACATCTCAAACCTTTCGATCATAATCTTATAAAACTCATCACAAAAATTTTTGTTAGTAGAACCAAATATAATATAATCGACGTATATTTGGCAAACAAACAAATCATCATTGAAATGCTTGGTGAATCGAGTATAGTCGGCCTTCCCAAATTTGAAACCATTTTAAGTTATAAAGTCTCTATGGCACTCATACCAAGCCCTAGGAGCTTGTTTGAGGCCATAGAGAGCCTTACGCAATTTGTAGACATGGTTTGGGAAGTTTTGATCTTTAAAGCCAGGGGTTGCTCCACATACACCTCTTCTTTAATTGGACCATTGAGAAATGCACTCTTGACGTCCATTTGGTATAGCTTAAAATTATGGCGAGCAACAAAGGCAAGTAATATGTGAATTGATTCAAGCCTAGCCACGGGAGCAAAGGTTTCATCGAAATCCAGTCCTTCGACTTGTGAGTACCTCTTGTCCACAAGTCATGCTTTGTTTCTTGTAACCACCCCGTTCTCATCTTGTTTGTTGCAGAACACCCATTTGGTGCCCACAAAATTTGCATTTGATCTTTTCACGAGCTCCCATACTTGATTTCTTTTGAAATTGTTGAGCTCTTCTTGCATGGCCATCACCCAATCCGGATCTCGTAGTGCTTCTTCAACCTTGTGAGGTCCAAAGAAGTAACAAAAGAGTAATGTTCACAAAAATTTGCAACACGATATCGAGTAGTTACCCCCTTGGAAATGTCTCCAAGGATGTTGTCAACAGGATGGTCCCATTGAACGCTTTGATGCACTCTTGGGTTTTGGTGCTCGAGTTATTCGAACTTCATAATCTTCTTTCTTATTTTCTTCGTCTCCCCCTTGATCGATGCCTCCATTTTCATCTTGTTGAAGCACATCATGAGGGTCCTGAGTTTGATCTTTTGATGAAGAGTTTGATTGATGTGTGGGATGGTCACTTGAGTCTTGAGGTTGTTTTTGTGGTTGAATGTCTCCAAGTGCCATTCTTCCTATCACCACTTATGGAGCTTCTTCTTGATCTAGCACATGATCAACATGCTCCACTTGGGAGCCATTAGTCTCGTCAAACACTACGTCACGTGCTACTTCAACAATTCTGGGAGATTTGTTGAAAACACATAGGTGTAAGTGTTTGAGTCACAACCAAGCGAGAAACCATCATCAGACTTTGAAGCAAACTTCAAAGTCCTAGGCTTCTTGTTGAGAATATAGCATTAGCTTCCAAAAACATAAAAATAGGGAATATTGGGTTTGTTACCAGTTAGGAGCTCATAGGATGTCTTCTTCAAAATGCGGTGAAGGTACAATCGGTTTATGGCATGGAAGGTGGTGTTGACTGCTTCCGCCCAAAACCGTTCTAACGTCTTGTACTCATCAAGCATGGTTCTAGACATCTCAATGAGAGTCCTATTTTTCCTCTCGCCCACCCCATTTTCTTGAGGGGAGTAGGGGGCCTAGAACTCATGCTTGATGCCTTCTTCATCCAAAAACTCTTCAACTTGAGTTTTCTTGAACTCGGTGCCTTTGTCACTCCTTATAGTCTTGATTCTCAAGGAGAACTCATTTTGAGCCCTCCTCAAGTATTTCTTGAGGACACCTTGAGTCTCACTTTTGTCATGCAAGAAGAACACTCAAGTGAAATGTGAAAAATCATCAACAATTACAAGAGCATATTTGTTACCGCCAATTTTTATGTAGGCGATTGGACCAAAGAGGTCCATGTGTAGAAGCTACAATGGTCTTGTTGTCGTCATGATGTTCTTGGATGGATGTTGAGCTACAACTTCCTTTCTAGATTGACATGTGCTACATGGCCTATCATTTTCAAACACAACATTCTTTAAGCCACGAATGTGCTCGCCCTTAAGAAGTTTTTGCAAATTCCTCATCCCAACATGGGCTAGTCTTCTATGCAAAAGCTATCCCATGTTGGTTTTTGCAATTAAGCATGTGTCAAGTTGGGCTTTATCTGCGTACAAATCCATAAGATAGAGCTTTCCCTTGAGCACATCATAAAAGCAATTGAGACATTGCTCTTTCTTGTGACAGTCACACCCTCATTAGTGAAAAGACAATTATAACCTTTGTCACATAGTTGTGATATGGACAATAGGTTATAATCAAGTGAATTGATATGTAAAACATTGGAAAGAGTATGATTAGGGGATATAGCAATTTTACCAGTGCTAAAGATTTTCCCTTGGCTATTGCCCCTAAACTAGATTCTCCCGCTTGGATCTTCATTTTTCTCATACTTCACAAACATCTTCCTCTCTCCGATCTTATGATTTGTGCATCCACTATCAAGGACCCACTTAGTCCCATCGGAGGAGTATGCCTACAAAATAGAGTTAAGCCTTGGTTTTAGGTACCCAAGTGGTGATAGGTCATTTGATGTTAGTCAAGAGGCACTTGGGAACCCACACACAAGGTTTTGGAATCTTGCGGAGTGGCCCAACATATCTAGCATAAGGCTTACCAAATTTGTTCCTCAATAATACATATGAAGCATCAAAATCATGGAACAATGGATGAGATTTATTTTAAGGCATGTTGTGTGAAGCAATTGTTGTGGTATGAACCTTCCTTGACAAAAACTATCAAGTATTTGCCATTCTTGGGAGTCTTAGCGTTTTGCTTCCTCTCCCTATAATAGCCAAGACCATATTTGATAACAGGATATCTTGTGTTGGTGTACGTACTACGTGCATATGCCACCTTATCTTTGTCAAAGATGCCAACTTTAGGTGCTTGCTTGTTTTGTGCAACTTTAAGCTCATATTTTAGTTTTAGGATCAAGTTAGAGCACTTGCAAGCTTGAGGTGTTTCAGATTCGACATTTGTGGAACGTGAGCTTTTAGAGGAATAAGTTGCATTGACCTTGAGAGACTCCACTTGTGTTTCAAGGATCTTGTTACCTTTTTTCAAGCTAACAAGTTCATCCTTTAGCACAATTGTAGTTTTCTCAAGATTTGAGCAAGTTTCCTTGCTCAAAGCAAGTTCATTCTCAAGTGCATTGCTTCTTTCTCTCTCAAGCTCCAAGAGCTCTTCAAACTCTCGACATCTCTCATTTTGTTGGATGAGCATGTTAGATGAGCCCTTCCTTCTCAAATACCTCATCCGATAACAACTTCAATCTTTTCAAGGTGCTCTTACTCATATCTTTAAGCATGTATTCATTTTCACTACCACTATAAAAATTATCAAGTGATGAAATTGAGGAAGATGGTTTAGATTTAACCTTCTTTCTTCCCTCCTTGGCCATGAAGCATGTTGGTCTTGAGCTCTCCAAGTTGGGGAAGAGCTTGTTCTCTGTGGTTGATCTCTTCATGGCAATTGTTGCCATTTTCTCTTGTTCTTCTTCAGAGGAGTCTTCATTTGAATCTCACTCCTTCCCAAGGTGGACTTGTCTCGATTGCTTCTTCTTCTTGAATAATTTCTTCTCTTGGGACTTGCCCTCCTTCTTCTTCTTGTTTTCTTCATGTGGGCAATCCACAATGAAGTGGCCAAATCCCCCACAATTGTAACAAGCCCTCTTTGCTCTTGTCTTGGACTTGTCCTTTTTCTTGTTGTCATGATGGTAGCTCCCCCTCCTCCTTCTCATCATCCTCTTGAACTTGTTGATGAAGAGCATCTCTTCCTCATCGGTGTTGAGGCTCTCTTCATCACTTTCCTCTTGTTCTTGGGATCTTGATGATGTTGCCTTGAATGCAACATCTTTCTTCTTTTAGGAGATGAGCTTTTGGAGGTAGTTGTAGAACATGGCCTCTCACTCCATCATCTCATGGTTGATGATTCTACCTAGCACTTCTTCCAGAGTCATCTTGTAGAATCTTGGGCTCTCATGAATCAAGGAGCAAAGAGCAACGTTTCGAGGCATTAATGCATGAAGCATCCTCTTTACCACTTCGTGATCTGTCCATCGGGTGCATCCGCAGGAACAACTCTTGTTGATGAGCACCTTGAGGCAGTTGTACATGTCTTGGGGGGTCTCACCATCCATGATGGTGAACCTCCCAAGTGCTCCTTCGATCATCTTGATCTTCGCCTCCCTTATGACACGGTTGCTCTCATGTGCCGTCTTGAGCGTATCCCATATGTCCTTGGCCACCTACAACCCATCAATTTGGTTGAACTCCTCTCGAGTCAAGGAGGAGGTGATCACTCCAACCGTTTGAGCATTGTTGTGGAGTAGGACAGCTTGCTCCGGGGTAACGTCTTCCTCATTCTTGGGAAGATGAACACATGTCAAAACAATTTACCACAAGCTAGGGTTTAAAGAAATGAGGTGCATCTTCATGTTATGCTTCCACATAGTGTAATCATTTCCACCAAATTGGAGGTTTCCCAATGGGAATAAACAAATAATGATTGCTAGAAGTTAGGCGCTCATAATTGTAAGGATATCGGGAGTAGTTTTGTGAACCACTCCCATAGACATCCTTGGTCTCATTGGTCGCCTTGGTCTCCTTCTTGGGAAGACCTAGCTTCTCATGAAGTTATGCTTTGAGTTGGTGGACTTCTTCATCGTCATTTGGATCATCTTGAAGCACATCGACGTTCTTCGTCTAGTTATCTTCATCAACGATCACTAGGACCTCATTTTCACCCCTTCTAGCCATCTTCTCCCCGAGTGCTTAGACTCTTGATGGAGAAACCCGCTCTGATACCAATTGAAAGTCGCCTAGAGGGGGGTGAATAGGCAATATGACCTAAAATCACTTAATCAAACAAAATTAAATTACTGAGGCCGGACTAGTCTTGCCAGGGCCGGAGTAGCCTGCTCAGTACATAGGAAAAACCTAAAAACTTGATTTCGATGAGTTTTTAGTAGATTTTAGTGCAACAAAAGATAGATACAATATCCTGCAACCTAATACAACTTAGATTAACAAGTGTGCACAAATAGGTTGCAAGATTTGAATGAAGATATATATGAAGAATGATATGAACCCAAAAAGCAATTCTAGTGAATAGTGGAAAATAAAACAACAAGTGAGACACAATTTATCTCGTGATTTATCTTCACAAAGAATCCTACATCCAAGTTGAGAAGTCTACAAAAGGACAGAGTCTCACTTGACCCTCTTCTCACCAAGTCACCAGAAAAGGTCGGCTTGGTTTCCACTATGTGAAGGGTAATCACCAAGTTCTTGGGACTTCTCACAAGTTGAGGCTCCCACAAATAATTTACAACAAGGAGCACACGAAGCTCAACAGACACAAGCCACAAAACGCGACAACAAGTGCAAGAGATCAAATTGAGAGCCAAAGCAAGACGATCTTCCTTCTCTCCCCTTCCAAAACCCTAATCTCCTCAAGATTTGGTTCTAGAGAGCAAGTAGGCAGACTAGAAGGCTTAGGATGTCTCAAGGAAACTTTTGGCGGCGCTAGGGTTCCAAATTTCTGAGTTAGAGGTCGGGGAATCCCTTTTTATAGGGGCCCCAAAATCTAACCATTGCCAGCATTGAATATGCGGACTAGTCCAGCCAGGACCCCGGACGAGTCCGGCCCACTAGATCCACACTACGTCACACTCATCAGAGGGTGACGTACCCTCCAACGTTTAAATTTCAAATGTTCATGGCACACTGGACTAGTCCGGGCAACAATAGACTTATCCAAACTACAACAGAATGTCTTGGTCCGTCTAACAACAGAAAAGTCTGGAAACACTGGACTAGTCCGACCACTGGGGCGGACAAGTCCGGTCAACAGGACTTAGCCTCAGAAATCCCTTCTCTCTTAATACCACAGACTAGTCCGCCTCACAATGGACAAGTCCGAAGTACAACAGAAACCTTTCGTCCGGCCGGACTACTCTGGGATGTCTAGACTAGTCTGACCTATGTGGTGGACAAGTCTAGCCTGCCGGGACTTAGCTTCGAACATTCTCACCAAGTGTAGAATGGACTAGTCCATCCCCAAACGGAGAAGTCCAAACTCACACAGAAACTCTTATTCCGCCTCAAAACGGACTACTCTGGCTCATCGGGACTAGTCCGGTCCTAAGGTCCGGACAAGTCCGGTCTCTTGGGAATTCTCTCAACAAGGCTTCTCACTTAGGTTTTCTCTCAACCACAACTTTGGGTCCTCTTCTATGATCTCAATGCACTTGATACACACACCCTCACTCATAGAAGGCCAGTCTAAACTCAACACATAAGAAACCCTAATTCCTATGCTTGAGTCTTCGACGCCTGTTTCAATCTTTTCCTTTTTGAGGGATTTTCTTTCATTTGAATTGTCACACCTGCGCTTAAGATCAACTGATCTCATTAGTATCTTAATTTATCGTCATCAATCATCCAAAAACCACTGGGATGCCTAGATGCACTTTCAGTTTTGGCTGCTCGTTCTTCGACCACTCAACACACCGCTGGTGCTTAGGCTCTTCGTTCTTCACAAGGTGCTGGTGGTGCTAGTATTGGAGGATCTTAGGGGAGTTCTGCTAATACAGAAGCCCAGTTGCCCATGCTTCGTTGTTGTCTTGCTACCTCTATATCATCAGGAGCTACTGGTTTTGTGACTCCGCCCACTACACCTTCAGGTTCTGCTGCTGCTTCTCAATCTTCCTTTGAGGGACCACCTTCCACTTCTGATTCTGGTACTCGTCCATGGATTCTTGATTCTGGAGCTCCGTTCCATATGACTCCTTATTCCTCCTGTTTATCATCTCTCAGTCCTTCCTCTTGTTCTATTACTATGCATACTATTGATGGTTCTCATCTTTCAGTTGTTGGACAGGGCACTCTTTTGTCTGACTTTTTTTATTTTCATGATGTTTCCTATGTTCCCAACTTGACCATGCAGCTTATTTCTGCTGGGCAACTCACTGATCATAACTGTAGGGTGATTCTTGATCTCGATTCTTGTTATGTTCAGGATCGTCGTACAGGTCGGTTGGTTGGCACTAACCCTCGTTGTCATGATTCCCAACACCTTTGGGATTTGGACTGGCTTTGTCTTCCTTCTACTGCGCCTACTAGTCTTGTCAGGTCTGCTTCTTCTACTCCATCCACCTCGTCTTTTGCTTAGTGTCATCACTATCTAGGACATCTTTGTGGCTCCTGCCTCTCTACCTTAGTTTGTTGTGGTGTCTTAGGTTCGGTTTCAGGTTCTGAGTCTTTGTCTCAGTGTCAGGGTTGTCGATTAGGGAAGCATATTCATCTTCCCTATCCTTCTAGTGAATCAGTTTCTGAGTGCTCTTTTGATCTTATTCATTCAGATGTATGTGGTCCACCTCCTCTTGTTTCCAAACGAGGACATCAATATTACATCATTTTTATAGATGACTTTTCTCGCCACACATGGATTTACTTTATGAAACATTGTAGTGAGGCCTTGTCTATCTATAAAACTTTTTCAGCTATGATCCGCACTCATTTTGACATGTATATTTGTGTTTTTCATGCTGATTCTGCTGGTGAGTACCTTTCTGATGCTCTTCATCAGTTTCTTTCTGAGCAAGGCACTCTTGCTTAGCTTTCTTGTCCTGGCGCTCATGCACGGAATGGTATGGCAGAGCGCAAGCATCAACATCTCCTTGAGACTTCTCGTACTCTTCTACTAGCTCTATGTTCCCCCTCACTTTTGGGTCGAGGCTGTTTCTACTAACACTTACCTGATTAACATTCAAACTTTATCTGGTCCTAAGGGTGAGATTCCTTTCTGGCGTCTTACTAGCAAGACACCTGACTATACCAGACTTCGACTTTTTGGTTGTGTGTGCTATGTGTTGCTCACACCTCGTGAGAGCACTAAGCTCACTGCTCAGTCGGTCGAGTAAGTTTTTCTTGGATATAGTGATGAGCATAAGGGGTATCATTGTTGGGATCTTGTTGATCGAGGATGAGGATCTCACAGTATGTTGTCTTTGACGAGACGCGTCCTTTCTATCCCCATCCTTTTTCATATACTCCTCCTGTATCTTTGGTCGATCCACTTTCGTTCCTGTTCCTTCCAAATACCCTCGTTGCTAGTGTACCTCCTTCAAACTCGATGTCGCATCCTACAGTGTCTTCTTCGAAGTCTTCTTCATCAGTCTCTTACTACACTATGAAGCTTCCTGTGACACAGATCTACACTTGATGAGTTGCGCCTTCTTCTGATGATCCTTCTACTCCAGTTGAATCATCTTCGTCTAATGATCCATCTTCTCCTAAGGCACCCTCTTCACCCGAGGAATCATCTGCTTTTGATGATTCTTCTCCTGAGCAACATCTTAGACGTGGCCATCGCTCTCATCAACCTCCTGATCGGTACTCACCTTCTAGCTTTGTTGCTACCGTTCCTTCCAAGCCAACTAGTATCGTGATGTTGTTCCTAATCCAAAATGGTAACATGGAATGGCTGAGGAGATTGCCACTCTCGAGTGCACTGGCATGTGAGAACTTGTGCCCTGTCCCCCATGTGTTCGTCCTATCACTTGTAAGTGAGTTTACAAGGTTAAGACCCACTCTGATGGTTCTCTTGAGCGATATAAGGCTCGACTAGTCGCTCATGGCTTCCAGCAGGAACATGGTTGTGACTATGATGAGACATTTGCTCTTGTTGCTCACATGACCACTGTTTGCACTCTTCATGCTGTGGTGTTCATTCGTGACCGGTCCATCTCTCAGCTTGATGTGAAGAATGCCTTTCTTAATGGTGAGTTGCGTCAGGAGGTTTATATGCACCACCGTCTGCGTATTCTATCCCTGATGGTATGGTTTGTCATCTTTGTCACTTTGTGGCCTTAAGTAGCCTCCTCCTGCTTGGTTTCAGCGATTTGTATCTATGGTCACTATTGCCGGTTTTTCTGCCAGCGCTCATGATCTTGCGCCTTTTGTGCACACTTCGTCTCGTGGTCGAACTCTTCTTCTTCTCTATGTTGTGATATAATCATCACTGGAGATGACTCTGAGTACATGTTGACGGCTGTTATATCCCAATTTCACCGTCAATATAACTCAATTATGTGAAGGAAATATCATTTCTTGCACATATCACCTTTCTACATAACCTATTTCCACATCTTCAACCCCGGGATTGGACAACAAATCATTGCACTAAACAGGACGGAGATAACTCCCACTCATCGGACTTCAAAAATTTGATGAGTCCTTGCCAATAGGTTAATTGGTAGTTATCTCATATTTGTTTTCTCAACTGCATGTTTGAATTTCCCATCAAATCTTTGCATTTGCATTTGCATTTAGCATATTTGAATCTTCACATCTTGCATGTTGGAAAGTAAAATTTCCAACTATCAAGAACTAAAATTTTGAATTAGGAAATACATTTATTTGGATATGAACCTTGGGCGTAACCACTTGATTTCATCTTCCTAATTCAAACCAAAAATATTTCCCTTAATATTCAATGCATTTGCCAGTTGTTTCAAGTGGGGCAAAATAATTTGACAAAGGGTACAATATCTTTTGAGCTAACGTAACCCGTTTTCGAGTTATTTTATTTGTTCTTGATTTTAGTGCAGCTAGGACAAAATTTGTAAAGAGGTTGGAATGCCTCATCAATCGCATATCCCTCCATCGATCTCATTTTGAGTTCATGGTGGAGGAATGCTCAAGATGGTGGCCCAATGGAGGAGCAATATGAAGCTCATTCAACTCCAACATCAACTTGGCAGAACACATTGAACATAAAGGTTACACCAAAATTCATGGTCATGAGTTTCTCACGCAATGACCTTCAACCAGGACTGCTCTTCAATTGAGATACAAGTTTAAAATTTTTCCATCTTTTGACTTGCATTAGTATTGAATGATTTTTGCTTACATTGGTAAGGAAGGTTTACACCTTCTCATCATTCAATTCTTATGCATCCTCACGAGAGTAAGTGCTAGAATTGCTCTTTTTGATTCTTCAAAATGAATACCACCTTACTTGGGAATGAATTTAAACAAATACCTAGAATTTCATGAGCATTGCCAAAATTAACTTAGACATATTTTGCCTAGGTTTAGTAAGTAATGCTTATGGAATAAGTTAATGGTTAAATTGGTATGTAGCAACCTAGGAATAGTGATATCCATAATTTTAATTTGAAACTCATTCAAGCATGGATCACTAAATTTTCAAATTCCTAGGCAAGAAACTAAAAATGTTCAGAAGGATAAAATTGAGAACCTTGTTTGTCATAATCCACATGATAAATATTTGCTCTTGTAAAAAGATATGATGATTAGAAATTTTACAAGATGAAGGGATCCATATAGTGTATTTATATCACTTACATTGCTATGAGTAGGAGCTTTAAAAATGCGCAATTGATTTATCCATAAAGCCTCTATCATATCAATGATTCATACATTGTTTATGGATACACTTGAAATTGGACCCAATGCATCTTTGGTTTTGTTCTTCCCCGTACGTACAAATAAAGATTCAGTTACCTAACCCGAAAGTTCATTTGTACAAGTGTCAGGAGCTAATCATCCCTCTCTATCAAAGAGAGGAAGTTGCATGAGTAAAATTATTATGCAGACATTCAAGGAGCCGATTGTTGAAATCCCTAGAGGATTTCATTTCAACATCTCTTGGCCAAGGAGTAAATTAGGATGGTTGCCACCTATCAGAAACTAAGCCCTAAGGTGAATAATAACTATACGAGACCGAAGATTTGGCATGGAAACCCTCCATGAGCAACCAACGAGCTGCTACGAATATGTGAGAGCATTATGCTCTCAACTATTCTAAGCACTCATTCAAGCTCAAGGGGATTGCCACCATCATTGGGTGTAAGTTATTCCTTTGTGGCTAAAAGGTATGATGTACCTTAACCAAGGAATGACAAGATCACATCCAATTGTATATTGGGTGCAAGTTGTTCCTATGTGGCTAGAAGGTATTTTATACCTTAGTCAAGGAACGATGGATCACATTCAACCCATGTTGAGTACACATCATCCCTTTGTGGTTATAGTTATGTTGTACCATAGTCAAGGAGCAACGGATCGTACTCAACACATGTTGGGTACATGCCACTCCTTTGTGGCTAAAGGTTATCATTACCTTAGCCAAGAAATGATGGATCACACCCAATACATGATGGGTACAAGTTATTCCTTTATGGCAAGAAGGTATGATACACCTTAGCCAAAGAAGATAGAACACACTAAACCATGTTGAGTGCACGTCATTCCTTTGTAGCTAAAGGTTATCATTACCTTAGCCAAGGAATAACAAGGTACATCCAACATATGGAAACCTTGAGATGTGGATGAGTGACATCGACAACACCCTCCTTGACCACCCTCATGGAACCCATGGAAGGCAACCCAACATCAACACTCAACCCTCCAATGCCAAAGCCATGCTGCAACAAGGTTAGGCCAACCTCATGGCCTACATCCGTCGTTAGGGTTTCAGCCCCTATCACGGACCTTAACCAAGAACGAGCTTGGAGGAGGACCCCCACTTGAGGTAACTTGTATCACACCCCATTTGCAATCCTTTATTTTATTTCTTTCTTTCCACCATATTTGCATCTTAAAAAAATATTAATAACATAGTATAGGTTAGGTTAATAAAATAAAGGATGTGCGGTAAGATTATTTTTACTTTGCATAAGTTGAAATGATGAATAGTTGCTATATTTTATTTTCTCTAGTCCCTTGCATACAACTTAGTATTCTCCAAGTATTGGGTTTATTGTCTTAGAATATTCTTGCCTGAAACTTGGAAGTTGTGGGTAGCAAAAGCTAAGTCCAATTCTAGGTTTTTGTGGAATATGATATAGTGGTAACATCTGCTAATATCCTAGTTGAAAGTGAAACTTGATTTCACGGAGAAAATTTAAAATCGGAGTTCCTCATTTGATAGAAATTCCTACCAAAGCCATATGATAATTTGAATTAGATAAATCTTATGCATATGCTATTTGCCTTCACATTGAGTTTGGTCAAACTAGTATAGTCCTATGTGAGAATACTTTCATGCTTTTAAGATCAAGATTACACGGGCACATGCTAAACTTCTACACTAGAAGTTAGCAAAATTCTATCATACCATTTGACCACCAAAAAGATACTCCATGATTTCCATGCATAATACTCTCTCAAAATTATTTGAAAAAAGGAGTAGAAGACATGGCTACAAGAAAAAGAAAATGCATGCTCATGTACAAGAGCGTTAGAAAAAAAAAAGAAAAAAAACAGAGAATAAGTAGCCATGTTTCATCCTCATAAAAAGAGAGTGCATACAAAGGAGCCATCTTATTATTTCTCACTCCACAAATATTCCATCACACATGCACAGATCTTGATCAAAAGTATGATTTATTTTCTCCTAAGGCTTACTCTTTTGACTTAGCAATATATGTGTTGCAAATATGCCTACTCTTGATCCCTACCAAGCTCCACATACAAGTCTTATTTAGATGTAGGACAAGAAAGACATTGTCTTGGTGAGGATACAAATGCCACTTCCCACATAGGAGTGATTGAGTGCATCATTTGAAAAACTTAAATCCAAACACCATTTGGAATTCTTTAGAAATTTGAGTGGAACTCATACATTAGGTGATGCATGCTCATTTTGTTGTTCTGTCCTTCAACCACCCAAGAAAATGATGAGGCTTAAGCCCCATAAAGCCTAAGAAAAAGGGTGAGGTGCCATAGCCAATTTATTCAATGCAAGGTGGAATATTCTGTTGTGCACTTGGTACTTTTACAAAATAGGACATTGTTGCAACTCCTGATCAACAACCTAAGTCTTTATCTTTGCTTAGGGACGAGCAAAGGGTAAGCTTGGGGGCGTTTGTTGACGGTAGTTATGTACCAATGTCAACTGTCAATATAACTCCATTATGTGAAGAAATGAGTATTTCTTACACATATCATAGTTACAAATAACTTAGTTCCACTTGTACTTTGAGAAAATGGTGCATGCAAGTATTTTATATAGAATTGAGGTGAAACAAGGGGATAGATCCTAAATAATACCTTCCCAGCCGACGTGTAGCAGCACATGGATCAAATGGCCCCCTTACAGGAGTATCCGAGGAGATCCAACAGCCTAGCACATAGAAACAGTTAGGGACCCACTTGTCAACGACCTGGAGAAAGCACAGACCGTTTAGAGTGTTTACTAGGTCAGTCGAACAGGTGGTTCGGTCGACCTGTTCTTCCCACCAAACCTGGTCAGCCTCCACGTGTTGGCTCCTCCTGGCTTTCTAAAGTTGTTGATGACTGATTCGCACGCTTTTGGTGGCGGGAGCCGACCCTTCTCCAGCTATAAATAGGACTCGTCACCCCTCACTTCAACACACACACCACTTGAGCATTATTCTATTGTATACACTAGTTCTCCTAGTTCCTTAGTGGAGGTTAGGTTGTAGAGAGGAGCCTCTAGTCCCAAGTCCAAATTGGGAAAGGTATGGCCCATGTATCTTTTCTTGTATTTGTGACTTTATGTATAATAAAGATATTATCTTTAGTCTTCTTTTATTCATACATTTGGATGAAGCGCTTCTTGTTTGATTATGGATTCCATGTATGTGGTAGGAGTAGTCTTTATGATTATGTGATAACAATATTATTCTTTCATCATAAATACTACAAACGCCCACTATAGTCTAACTAGTTATGATATGATCACGTTGATATCAATAACTTATGCTATGTCTCAACATTGGTTCAACGATGTTTAGGTTAGTCATTGCCTTAAGATGGCTTGTGTCATAACTCTTAAGGTATTTACTTAATGTGCTAGCGTAGTGCTAGGATAGTTTAGTAATGTTGGATGTCTCGTATACCCACGGATTGAAGAGGTAGGCAGTAGGTGGTGACAGCCCTATCTGTCCTTGTAATCCTCCACATTCGGCTATACCACAGGCTCTTTGCGGGAGTCGTCCTAGTATTGCTAGGGGCAAACCCGTGCCCGATGTATTGAACAACTTAGCATAAGGATTCACCATTGACATGCTCATTAGTACCTAGCCTAGGCTATGTATATGTATATTAGAAACATTGTAGGAGCAACTTCCCAACTCTTAGTCTAATATCTATTAGGACCCATTTACCCTTTAGAGTAGATTTCTTAGGTGTGTATCACACTACCCATATTATCAACTTACCCCTGTCTTAATAATTGATTACTATCCCATAGCTTGATCATAAGAGTAGTGTCTACTTTACTCCGTTGCCTTCCTTTAGGATAAATATGATACCATTAGGGATACTCTTGGGTGAAATGCTACACGACAGTTTTCGTGCGCTTGCAGATTTTTATCTGTGATATAAGAAACGTCAACACACACTACCTCCATATATCTATTGCCCATCCTCACTAGAACCTTACCTATACCAATCTACCCTCTTCATTTGATGATTGCTCTACTTCCACTTAGCCTTCCCTTGGGAAATTACAAATTACACCCTGAGGAATACTCTTTAAGGGGAAATGCTACATCGATAGTTTCTGTGCGATTGCGGATTTTTATCTATGACGTAAGAAATTTCAACAAGCATATCTGGCGCCGTTGCCGGGGAAAGAATTTGAAGTATTGCATGATTGAGTTGTGACACCCGGTTCTGTAAAACGAACCAAGTGCAGTATATGTGTGTCCAGGATGTTTAACACACATACACAAGTGATTCACAAATGATAAACAGATAATTATCGCAGCTTAAATCATTAAATAAGTACTTTATTACAAAATTCAGAATATCCTCAAATTACAATTCTAATGAGCATTAATGATATTATTACTGCAGCGGAAATAATCTAGTTAAGCAAACTAAGTAAACTAACCATAAGGGATAGCGCAGCTCCAAGCAACACCACAGACAAGTCGACGGCAGCACACAGCCTAGTACTCCACATTATCATCATGATACTCCCAATCATGACCTGAAACTATTGGTGGGGTAATTACAAGGGTGAGTACATGTCGTACTCATCAAGTGTGGAAAGTATGACATGTAGCTTAAACAACGCATGATAATAAACAATGGCTAATTGCTGAAAAGTACATTTAAAAATAAGTAAAAAAGCATTATACTATGTCTATGTGAAGTAATCCCATCATATCCCACATAATTAACATAACATGAAACCATAATTAATCATCCATCCATATACCAGATTATTACCATCATCATCATTCATGTCCATTTATCATAACTCAATCCATAACCATAACCATGACCAGTACCATAACCATCCATAACCAACCATCCCAAATTCCCTTTAATCATGTAGGTTATCCAGGTGCTCTTAACCGGGAGCATGGCTATCATGATAGTTTTTAACACTCTGTAGAGGTTGTACCACTTTACCCACAAGTTCGTGATTTCATCACCCGTTGGCGACTAAAGAAACCTCTCCTATGCCAATTACACTTCCTTAGGTGTATGGCCAAGAGATCACAAAATAGCCTTTACAAAGGGACTACTAGATGTACGGACCCACTGAGGTTTCACTAGTGGTGATGTCTCCAACTGAGCACATCCTAAAGAAAGGGCCCCCTCTTGTGCCGTTCGGATCCCAGGGAGTCCCACCACTCATACAAACCCAATCCAACTCCCCTTCCCCGCTCTTTCAAATGGCCGCGCAATACTAGCAATACCCCAATTAATCAGCTACGTCGCACCCATACTTGGCCTCGTGGTGGCACTGTAGTCCTGGCCTATTCTTGCATGAACCGGTCCTTGGATCCAAGTCAAGCAAACCACCATATCGTCCAACCCATTCCACAAACCATGCTTGCTTAGATCTCCCAAGTCCCATGTTACCAATTAACCATGTTCATCAATTTATATCATCCATAGGTTCATTAATTCATGATTAAGCCGTTTGGTTGTTTCCCATCCCAATTAATTACAGCAAAGCAAAAAGGTAAAAAACCCTTCTTGACTCTCTACAATGTATCCCAAGCAACAAGGATGGTCAAACAAGACTAGTAAACTCCTATCTTGGGTTTCCCATCAATTTGACACAAGCATGCAGTTTTGCAAACAAAACATTTAAAAACATGGGATCAATATGTTCAAGGGCACTTGCCTTGCTCCTGTGATTGATTAGGGTTGAAAGCTTCAAAGTTCTGGTACTTGAGGTCCTCGACAGCACCCTCTAGCGTAGCTCCTTCTATTCCGAGCGACAAACATGCGAACACATAATTCAATCAAATAATGCTCATATAGTACTCAATATGACATGTCATGGCATGATTAATGCAATTATGAGGTAAAACTTGTTAATGAGTTGCTATTAATGTTTACTAACTAGTTACAAAGGTTTCTAACAAGTTTGAACAGGTTTGGAATTGGTTCGAGTCAATTTGGAATTAATTCAACACAAATTAAATCTAGAGACCAGACAAGTCCGCTAGGGGCCAGACTAGTCCGCCCTATGCAGAACCAGCGAGTTAGGGTTTTCTTGATATATGAGAATTTGGAGAATCAGGGTTGAATTTACGTGGAAAAAGAGAAAGTAGAAGGTGTACCACGTGTTTAGAACTCTAAGGATCAAGATTCTGGAGGCAACACATGGATGTTGACGATCTAGGGTTGGTGATGAAGAGTTGAGGGTGAATTGGTGACGAAGAACGCAAGGTCGATGATGATCTTCATTGCTTGATCCTTCTTCGTGATCTCCTTCTCCTCCTTGTTGCTAGATCTCCCCTTGGTGGTGGCTCCCACGAGCTAGGGTTTGTGGTGCTTTCAATTATGGCAAAGAGATGTAAAACTGGGGTGTTGGGTTGTTTATATAGGGGTGGAGGTGTAGGGTTTGATGGAGGCCGGGTTGGGGTCCCACAAGGGCTCCAAAGAGGTTAGACATGACGTTCTTGGGCCCAATTAAGATAAATACTCAATAACAAGTCGTGGAAGAAAAGATTGAATCAGAGTCGCGAACACCGGACAAGTCTGCACTAGGCCGGACTAGGCCAATAGTAGACAAAGACGAAAACGGATAAGTCAGGCCAAAATCGGACAAGTCTGATATTAGTCACAGAGCAAAATGGACAAGTCCGGGGACTTGGCAAAATTTTCAAAAGATGGGATTACCGGACTAGTCCGCAATAGACCGGACAAGTCCGAACCCGGTACAGAGAGAAAATGGACTAGTCCACAGGAAAACGGACATGTGTGATACGGGTTCAAAGAGAAATTTGGACTAGTCCGGGGCAAATCGGACAAGTCCGCACTTCTCAGACTGTTTAAGCGCATTTTTGCTTCTAATTCATTTTAAACTTGTTCCTTTTTATGCGGATTAATGTTAAACATATTTAATGATGTATGCAATGCATGATGCATGCAAATGAGGGTGTTACATGAGTGAATAGGATAGGACCCTAGGTAGGTTTTTAGTAGGATCATCCTTCTTT
Source organism: Tuctoria greenei (assembly GCA_036927565.1). Taxonomy (NCBI): domain Eukaryota; kingdom Viridiplantae; phylum Streptophyta; class Magnoliopsida; order Poales; family Poaceae; genus Tuctoria; species Tuctoria greenei. The sequence goes on along the minus strand of JAYESD010000003.1, from coordinate 38,627,774 downwards.
GTTTTCACATTTATGTGAAAACAGGGTAGTGTCTGTCTGGTTTCCGCTTGCCGGAAAACTTTGTTGAAGATCTTGAAACCCTTCTGAGAGATAGACCTCATGACGTTACTCTTGAGAAGCTTCGTGGGACAAAGCAAACTAGCTCTTCTGCACCAACAACTGAAACGCCAATGGACCAGAAGACCCCTCGTGAGTTTTCCGCTCCCTCTGCTAACAATGTGTCTGTTGGGCCCACTGTTAACACGAGAGACGTGAAATTTGAAATCAAGACTGACCTGATCACTATGGTGCAAGCCAACTCATTTTGTGGGAAGGCTAACAAGGATGCAAGTGCTCACCTGCAACAGTTCCTTGAGATCTGCAGCACTTTCAAGATCAAGGAAGTCTCTCCTTATGTCGTCCGTCTTAGGTTGTTTCTATTCTCTCTTCCTGGGAGGGGTAAGCAGTGGTTATATGCGAACCAAAGTGTTGTAGACACTTGGGAGAAGTATTCTATGACATTCCTTGCCAAATTATTTCTGTTGGGTAAAATCAATGCCATGCGTAGAAAAATTTCCAGCTTCCAGCAAGACGCTAAGGAGTCTATTCCTGAGGCATGGGAAAGGCTGCAGGAGTACATCCTGGCATGTACCCACTGTGGGATGGACGACTGGCTCATTATCTAAAACTTCTGCAACGGATTGATCCCTTCCGCTCGTGACCATGTGGATGTTGCAACTGGAGGAGCCTTCCTCTCATTGACGGTGCCCAAAGCCAAAGATTTGATTGAGAAGATGGTGTCCAACATAGGTTGGAGCAATGAGCATCTCCAAACCCGGCAGCGAGGAATGCACACCTTGAAAGAGGTGGACATGATCGTTGCTAAATTTGACCTCCTCATGAAGAAGATTGATTGACAAGCCGGTGGTGAAGTATGTGGCAATGTGTTGATGTTTCTTACGTCACAGATAAAAATCCGCAAGCGCACAAAAAGTGTCGTGTAGCACTTCCCCTTAAGAGAGTATTCCAAGGGTATCGAATCCAAGGAACGTGTGTGTAATCTTACGAACTAATTCACCCAAGGACATAAAGTTGTTTTATAGGCAAGGAAGAGAGAGGAATGCAAAGTACTGATTTTAATTCAAAAGAATATGCAGTGGTTGCTTGCTTCGGGCACGGGTTTACCCCTTGCAACACTAGGACGACTCTCGCCAAGAGCCTATGGCATAGCCGAACATGGAGGATTACAAAGGACAGATAGGGTTGTCACCACCTACTGCCTACCTTTTCAATCCATGGGCCTACGAGATATTCACTAGTGATTTCTAACCTAAGCACCCTTACGTTCTAAATCACAACTCTAGTTGTTCTGAACACAAAGCTACAACTAGAGCCTCTAATAAATTAAAGCAATGAACCCACAAGTAACTACTTGTGCAAACTACTATGAATTGAGAATCAAAATTGAATTGAATTCACAAAGGGCTTACTTGATTTGAGTACACCTTTTTAGGGATACAAGTGTGGAAGAGGGACTTTACTAGCCTAAGCCTCCTTCTCCTAAACTCTCACCACACTCTCCTTCTACTTGCAGCCTCTAGGACTACTTGGAGTGGTATTCTATTCTCAACTTTTGGTGTGTGTGTGAAGTGAGGTGTGGGGTTATATTTATAGGGGGAGAAGGGTCGGTTCTCGCCACAAAATGCGTGCGAATCAGTCTTCATCGTGATCAGGGCATCACAGGGAGTCAACACGTGGAAGCTGACTGAGTTTGGCGCCAGGAAGAGTTCGGCCGAACCCCCTAGTCGATCGAATAGAAAAGTTGACTATTTCTTGTGTGCTTCCAAGGGGTGACTTCCAGGTGGGTCCCATTGACTGATATGGGTGCTACACCGTTGGATGGCCTCGAATACTTCTGTTTGCGAGCTATTTCATCCATGTGATGACAAGTGGCATCACCTAATTTATCAAAATCCCATATTATGGATTATTCCCTGCATGCCTCGATATTTTGGGTCTAAATTCACCAGCATACAAATAAACACCAAGACTTGTGGAATTGGTAAGTTTTTAACCCTACCACTATGTTGTGTTTCTATTTTGTGCATATTATGAGGTGAATTGAAGGTCTAAATATGGAAATTAAGGACCGCCAACAAACTCCCCCACACTTAGTCCTTTTCTCATCCTCGAGTGAAGGCAAGAAAAAGAACTAAGGTGCTATCATAAATTTGTTGTAAGTTAGAAAAAAGAGAATACTAGATATTTCAACTACCTCAATTCATGAATTCCCTCTGTGAAATGTGGCTACCACATCAATCTTGGGTGTTTGAAGAGTGAAATGGTTGGAATGTAGTTCCCTTGGATCGTCCCCTGTCGAAATGGTCTTACGATTTGCTACGTTCACAAAGTCAAATAAACAATGGCCCTTATCTCTCGTTTGGAATTTCTCAAAGTGTTTTCATCCTCACCTTGGCATGTTGTGCCAATTTTGTCCCTATACTAAATATGGCTATATCTGGGGCTTGGTAGGGATAAATGTGGCACACATTGCAATTCATATATTACTAAGTCAAAAACTTGATCCTATGAGAGACTTATGCAACAAACAAATTGACAAAGAAAGTCCTTGTGCATGAAATGTATATATGTGGACTCCATGGTTTTCTCTCTTTAAAGAAGAAACATGGCTACTCTCTTTCTTTCTCTCTCTCTCTCTCTCTCTCTCTCTCTCTCTCTTTGAATTGAATTATGTAGCCATGTCTTCTACTCCTTTTTACTATTATTATGTTTTCTAGAGAGATTTTGATGACCAAAATGTATGGAGTTTCTTTATTGGGTGGATGAATGGTGGACGCAAATTATCAATGTGAGAAATTTTTGCATGAATAAGGTGCACAAGAATTTCTAAGTCAAAAGGTTCATGCATGTCACTCAATTGGGTCATGAGTTTGACAAAGTTCAATGAAAGGCAAAGTGGCACATGCATGTGGTCTTCAAGAATTTGTATCGTATGGCCATGGTGGGTATTTAAATGTCCAATGAGAGAATCATGCAAAGTTCAAGACTCCAAATTGTGCAAACATGAAAAAATAATTTTAAGAAAAGAGATATCTCCTCGAGTAACTCATTTACCATATCACACTAGTCAAATACTTAGATGATGTGTTTTTTCCTATTTTGCTTGTGGGAATCATAAAAAAGGCAGTAGATCGAAATATAAAATATTCAAATTTTCAACTAAAGCAAATTTTGACTACCAAGTTTTAAATTTTAACTGTTGAGTTGAATTGATTTCATATATTCAGTATTAAATATTAAATAAACTCAAACAGTAACGTAGCATGCATATTCAGAGATAGATCCAAACTGAATTTGTGCAGCAAAACAAAGCCGTGTAGGGCCCAGGGGGTTCAGCCGGCCCCCTTCTGGCCTTTTTGCTGCTCTGTTTTGGCGTGTTGAGTCGTATGTTCAGTTGTGACGTGTTTCGAGATGCAATGCTATTTTTGCACATCAGGATATCATGAAATTGGGGTACCTCCCCCACACTTGTTCACTGAATTCTTTATTCAACACAAATAAACTAAAGGGAGTACTTTACCGGGTTAGCTAAACCGGTAAGTTCACTTTATTGAACTCAAAATATGAGGATGCTTACATTATTCAATCTAAATTTAATGAAATAAAAATTTGGAAGTAAACTAAGCTAGTAAGCATCCTATGTGGTCGGGACATCTAAACTATGGAGCGTTGTAGATGTCGGGCTTCCCAACAGCATTGCATATGCGCCTCAGCTTCATGCCCATGCTGCGGCGAACACCATCAATATCCTCCTTGAGGGATATGAGTTCATCCTTCAATTCCACCCTCTCAATGCGCCCTTTAGCCACTAAGTCTGATAGCTTCTTTTTCTCCAAACAAGAAAGTTGTGCCACTTTAGGGGCACGAGGAGATTTCCCGTAGTTGTCCTCAAATTGGCCAGGTGGCCCTCTGATGGAAGGTGGCGAGAGGTGATGCCTAATCTTGGAGGGTGACGAGCCCATTGATTCCTCCATCGCCAAATTATCCATTTGCTTGAAAAGCCTTTTGCATAGCCTCCTTCAGGCTTGCGCACCCCATGGATAATAAGGCAGTCTCCCATATGCTCAGGCGAGGTATGCATAGGTGACTTGTAATTGTGGCTCACTACGTCACCATACTTGGTCATCAGAGTGTACATTAACTCCTCGCCAGGCTGCAGCATTCTGAGAGACTCGTCTTTTTCAGGAAAAAGACGAGTCTTGACTGACTTAAGGCTAGCCGTAGTCAGACGACGTGCAGGCATCGTCGACTTCATGGGCGTCCTTCGAGGGGAGAGCGACCGTGCAGCACCACGAGGCATGGTGCTACGCCCACGCAGAGTCGTCGTCGGTGGCGGTATCATGGCGAGAGGTACGACATCTAATGCCGTGACGGACTCCAAAGCGAGGGGGACTTGTCATTGGCCGGCGTGATGTCTCCGCTCAGGTTGAAAGTTGAGCTAGAGTGGGGATGAGGCACAATTTTCTTGTTGGCCATGACTTGGATGGGAGGAACAGGAGATGGGTTTTTCTGGATGGTGCAACTTTCTCCTCTCTATTCCTGTCAATATATAAGCGGGGAAAGCACGATAGCATCGGGAGTCCTTTTGGGATATGTCGGGAGAGTCCGCACGAGAAAACAAAGAGTTGACCCGCAAGGGGGAGGTCGGCCGAAACTAGGGTTCGGCCGAACCATTCCTGGCTCAGTTTTCTTTGGTTGGCTTAATGGGCCCCATAGATGAATAATTGGATGGGACCATTAATTGGATGCGGAGAATTTAGACAGAATTTAAAGAAATGGTGTGAAAATAAATAAGATTTATCATGTCAATTTCCTTTTCCGCCTCCTCCTATTGGAATTCAAGAAATAATTTGAGTCGGTGCCCATTCACTTTGAATAGCTGATCATCATCACCTTGGAGTGTGATTGCTCCATGAGATGAGGTTTCTACTACAGTCAAGGGTCATTCCCATTTACTTTTGAGCTTCTCATGTCCAAAGAGTTTAACCCTAGAATTGAAGAGTAGAACTTTGTCTCCAACTTAGAACTCTTTAGGCATAATCCTCTTATCGTGTCACCTTTTAGTTCTTTCCTTGTAAACTTTGGCACTATGGTACGCCTTATCTCTCCATTCTTCCAACTCGAAGAGTTGCTTCAATCGGTGTTCTTCTGCTTCGTGAAGGTCCATGTTCCACCGTTTGATGGCCCAATAGGCTCTATGTTCCAACTCTACAGGAAGATTATGACAAGTCTACCCATAAACAAGTTGGAAAGGGGATATGCCGATGGGAGTTTTGTAGGCAGTACGGTATGCCCACAATGCGTCGGGTAACTTATGTTTCCATCTCGTTCACATTTCCAAGACGATCTTTTGCAGACTATTCTTAATTTGCTTATTAGATGTTTTTGCCTGACCACTTGTTTGTGGGTGGTATGGGGTAGCAATGTTATGCTGGACATCAAGCTCCCTCAAAAAGTTCCGGAAGATCTTATCTATGAAATGAGACCCTCCATAACTTATGACCATATGGGGAGTGCCAAAGTGTTGGAAAATGATCTCATGGAACATTTTCCTAGCTTGCTTGGAACAGCATTCTTGCATGGCAAAGCTTCTACCCATTTTAACACATAATCTACAGCCACCATAATGTACTTGCAATCATAGGACCTAGGGAAAGGTATCATGAAATCAATACCCCACACATCAAATAATTCCACTTGGAGATTATAGGTTAGGGGCATCATATTGCGAGCTAATATTCCTCCATGCTTTTTGGCATTTCCAACATCTTCAAATGAATTCTTTTGTATCTTCATACATCGAAGGAAAATAGAATCCACTTTGCCAGATCTTTGCCTGGGTACAATAAACACCGTAATGGCCACCATAAGGGCTAGCATGGCATTTCTCAATAATCTTGGTGCCTTCAATTTTTGGAATGCACCTTCGAAGAAGGCCATCGGCACAAACTCGATAGAGGTATGGGTTATCCCAAAGTTGTCTACGACTCTCATATATGAGTTTTTTTGTTTTCCCCTGGTGGTACGTATCCCATGACCATGAAGTTCACAATATCCGCATACCAAGGGTGAGATTCAGTCACCTTGAGAAGCATATCATCTCGTAGGAACTCATTGATAGGAATGTCCATGATTTCAGTGATTTCCATACGTGAGGGATGATCTGCCACAGAATTCTCTACTCCCTTCTTATCCTTGATTTCTAAGTCAAACTTTTGGAGTAGAAGAATCCAACGGATTAGCATTGGTTTAGCATCCTTTTTGGTGAGCAAATATTTCAAGGAAGCATGGTACGTATATACTATGACCTTGGCTCCAACCAAATAGGACCTAAACTTATCGATAGCAAAAGCTACAACCAAGAGATCTTTTTCAGTTGTGGCATAATTGAGTTGAGCTCCTGTTAGATTTTTGCTAGCGTAGGCTATTGCATGATGCTTTTTATCTTTGGTTTGGCCTGGGACCACACCAACAGCATAATCACTAGCATCACACATGATTTTGAATAGCAGTGTCCAATCGGAAGGTTGAATGATTGGAGCTGAGATGAGTGCCTTTTTTAGTGTTTCAAATGATTTACGGCATTCATCATCGAAATCAAAGGGAGCTTCCTTAGCTAATAGGTTAGTGAGGGGTCTAGGAACTTTTGAGAAGTGTTTGATGAATCACTGATAGAACCCCGCATGACCTAAAAAGTTGTGGATTCCCTTAACATTGAAAGGAGGTGGAAGTTTTTCAATGACTTCAATCTTTGCTTTGTCCACCTCTATCCCTCTCTTGGACACTAAGTGTCCAAGAACGATGCCCTCACGAACCATGAAATGGCACTTTTCCCAATTAAGTACAAGGTCCTTCTCTTGGCATCTTTGTAAGACCTTGTCTAAATTTTCCAGACAATGATCAAAAGTTTTCCCATAGATGGAGAAATCGTCCATAAAAACTTCCATAATTTCATCAATCATGTTGGAAAAATAGACATCATGCATCTATGAAAAGAGGCAGGAGCATTACACAGTCCAAAGGACATACGCCGGTAGGCATAAGTTCCATAGGGACATGTGAATGTGGTCTTACTTTGATCGTCGGGATGGATTGGTATTTGATGATAACCCAAATACTTATCAAGGAAACAAAAGTAGGTGTGTTTTGTCGACCGCTCTAACATCTCATCGATTAAGAGAAGTGGAAAATGATCCTTCCTTGTAGCCTTATTGAGTTTTCGGTAATCAATGCATATCCTCCAACCCGTGATGGTTCGTTGAGGAATTAATTCATTCTTCTCATTTTGAACGACCTGCATACCTCCCTTCTTAGGCAATACTTGAACTAGACTGACCCATTCACTATGAGGAACATGGTAGATAATCTCGGCATGCAGAAGTTTCAAGACTTCTTTCTTGACAACTTCCTGCATCGCATTATTCAATCGCCTTTGAGGTTCCCTTGAAGAGATACTCTCGGGGTCAATGGGAATGTGATGGGTGCATAACGCTGGACTAATCCCCTTGAGATCCTCTAATGAATAGCCAAAAACATAGCTCTATGCTTTTCTAGCATGGCAATGAGTTTGAGTGTCTCATCATCTGAACTTGTCACTTATGATGATAGGGGCTTCCAAATCGCCATTTAGAAAGGCATAACATAGGCCTGGAGGTAGAATTTATAACTCAACAGGAGGTTTTCGGAAGAACTCTTCTTTTGGCAATTCAATTGCCTTTTGAAATTCATCCTCCTCTTGGATGAAATCTTCTTCTCCTTCCATTTCTGGGGGAGCTAGGAATTGAAGAGTTCTAACCTCCTCTAAAGGGTCATCTTGGATGGGAGATTCTACAGATGTGTTCTTGGAACGCAAGATAGGAATAGAGAATTTCTTCCCTCCAAGTTTGACATTGAGGCTTCCTTCCAAGGGAATTTCCTGAGAAATTTCTCATTAGGGATCCCAATCATAATGTCAAAATCTTGAATTTCGAACACATGGAAATCTAGGATTGCCTCAACATCTTTGTGTCTCACAGACACTTGTTGTAAAACCCCTCATTCTTCAAGGATGTTTCTGAGAGAATCTCGAAAGGATTTACATGTTGGTGCCAATGGCACATTGCCTATAATGGCGAGAGCACAAGAATCGGAAATGAGATTTGCTCCAATAGTGGGGTTGTATAGGACCTTCATTGGTGTCCCTCTAATAAAGAATAGAATAGTTGCCAAAGCTGAGGTCATCTGAAGAATTTCGGATGACTGCTCAACTTCTGCAGTCCATTCCCTGCTTAGAATAGAGGTTAACTCCTTGACTGTCTGTTTGATGAACACTCCATCAGGTGGGTCAGGTGAAGTTAACGGCAATGATGGTTTACCATGACAACAATACTTCGAGTTATTTTCAAAATCTTCAAATATCTCTTCTTGGAAGTAGAAGAGAAACGTTGAAGGTTGAATTTCTTCTTCCTTTATAGTTTCAGGTTCGGGAGAGGATTCCTCTGGCAAGGGTTGAGATAAGCAAGAAATAGGTTCTTCCTTGTCCATGGATTTATCCTCGGATCTTGACATTAATTCCTCTTGAAGGGGATCATTAAGACCCATAATGAAAGAAGAATTTTCTAGAATTCGGTCTAGAGGATCCTTGCCTTCCTCCTGTGTCTTATGGAGGAATGATCCTCCAGCTGTAATGTCAAGATGTAGGGTAGACTCTTTGTTCAATCCCATATAGAAGTGTTGCAAAAGCAACGGATAAGGGATAGACAATTCTGGGCCAGAATTTCTTGAAAGAGAAAATCTATCCCAAGCTGCACCTATGGATTCCTTTTCCATCTACTGGAAGCATAATACTTCCTTCCGTAAGAAAACAATTTGGGCAATTGGAAAGAAAGCAAGACAAAAATATGTCTTGTAACTCGTTCCAATTTCCATTTGTCTTCCCAATGTTGTGGTCATGCCATTGTTTGGATTTTTCCTTGAGGAAAAAAGGAAATAACTTCCATTTGAGAGTTTCTTGTGTCATACCTTTGATTAGAAGGCATGAACACAATTGTTCAAACTCTCTTACATGGTGGTAAGGGTTTTCACAATCCGTTCCTGAGAAGGATTGCTCCCAAACCATGGCTATAAAGGCAGGGCAAAGTTCATAACTAGTAGAACAAATGGGTTCCGCCGACGGCGATGGCTCACAGAACTTGCCCTTTGGGGCGGAATATGAAAAAATGGTGGGTTGCTCCATATGTGTGGTGGTGGTAAGAAAAGATAATATAAGAAGATAGATATGAGGGTGAACAAGGTTCGAAGATTAATAGCAACCATTCCCCGGCAACAGTACCATAAATGCTTGTTGACGTTTCTTACGTCAAAGATAAAAATCCACAAGCGCACGGAAACTGTCATGTAGCACATCTCCTTAAGAGAGTATTCCAAGGGTATCGAATCCAAGGAACATGTGTGTAACCTTACGAACTAATTCACCCAAAGACACAAAGTTGTTTTATAGGCAAGGAAGAAAGAGGAATACAAAGTATTGATTCTAATTCAAAAGAATTCGCAGTAGCTGCTTGCTTCAGGCACGGGTTTACCCCTAGCAATACTAGGATGACTCTCGCCAAGAGCCTATGGCATAGCCGAATGGGGAGGATTATGAAGGATAGATAGGGCTGTCACCACCTACTGCCTAGCTCTTCAATCCATGGGTCTACGAGATATTCACAGGTGATTTCTAACCTAAGCACCACGCTTAAGTTCTAAATCACAACTCTAGTTGTTTTGAACACAAAGCTACAACTAGAGCCTCCAATAAACTAAAGCAATAAACCCACAAGTAACAACTTGTGCAAACTACTATGAATTGAGAATCAAACTTAAATTGAATTCACAAAGAGCTTACTTGATTTGAGTACACCTTTGTAGGGATACAAGTGTAGAAGAGGGACCTGACAATACCAAACCTCCTTCTCCTAAACTCTCACCACACTCTCCTTATACTTGGCAGCCTCTATGACTACTCTAAACCTTTGGAGTGGTATTCTATTCTAAACTTTTGGTGTGTGTGTGAAGTGAGGTGTGGGGTTCTATTTATAGGGGGGAGAAGGGTCGGTTCCCGCCACAAAATGCGTGTGAATCAGTCTTCATCGTAATCAGGGCATCACGGGGAGTCGACACGTGGAAGCTAACCGAGTTTGGCGCTAGGAAGAGTTCGGTCGAACTCCCTAGTCGGCCGAATAGAAAAGTTGACCATTTCTTGTGTGCTTCCTCAGGGTGACTTCCAGGTGGGTCCCATTGGATGATATGGGTGCTACACCATTGGATGGCCTCGGATACTTCTGTTTGTAGGCCATTTGGTCCATGTGATGACACGTGACGTCGCCTGATTTGTCGAAATCAAATTTTATGTATTATTCCCTGCATGTCTTGGTATTTTGGGTCTAAATTCACCTACATACAAATAAACACCAACACTTGTAGATTGGTTAGTTTTTAACCCTACCACTATGTTGTATTTTTCTTTTGTGCACATTATGAGGTGAATTGATGGTCTAGATATGGCACTTAAGGACTGTCAACACAATGCCAATGCCTTAGACTCTCACATCACCCGTGAAGTATGTGGCAATACGGGTCACTTGGGTAATGGCTGCCCAAAGACTCGTGAGGATGCCCTATACGTAGCCAACAATGGGAACAACAATAGCTATCATCCAAAAGGTCAAGGGTGGGGCCAACCACAACCTTTCTTTCAAGGAGGGTACAACAACAACAATAGAAACCATGGCAATCAACCCAATTTGAGAGAGTTTGCCATTAGCCAGTTGAAGATCAATGATGCATTATCAAAGAAGCTCTAGGCTAATGACAAGACCCTAGAAAGTATCAATGCCAGGATTGAAGGACTATCCTCAACCTTCAAGAATCAACTGAGCTTCAACAAGATGTTGGAAACCCAGTTCGATCAACTTGTTGCAGTCGTTCCTCCATTAGAAAGTAGCTAGATTTCGGGACAACCAGAAGCCCCGATAGAAAAGGTGAATGCGGTAGCTACGAGAGGTGGCAAGACCACTTGTGACCCATCATATCCCACACAAGAGAGGAGGACAACTGAAAAGGAAAAAGGGAAAGAGGATATCCCAACTGGCTTGAGTGAACCACTTAGTGAAAGAATAGCTAGGCAATTTGAAGACACCAACTTATTTCCATTCCCTCACAGTCAAAGGAAGCCAACAGTGGATGAGTAATTCAAACCACTTTCTTGAGGTTATCTAGAAGATCCACATCAATGTGTCCTTGATTGATGCGATGCAAGTACCCACTTATGCTCATTATCTCAAGGACATGTTGAATAACAAGCGGTCATTGCCAACCACTGAGGTTGTTAAGCTTACGGAGGACTGTAGTGCAGCCATCCTCAATAGGCTTGCGGAGAAGAAGGACCCTGGATGTCCTACAATATCTTGCTCGATTAGGGCACACTACTTTGACAAAGTCACTTAGTGACCTTGGAGCAAGTGTGAGTGTGATGCCCAAGGTGGTCTTTGACCAGCTGAACTTCATGAAGCTCACTCCAACACTAATGCAGCTCCAGCTGGTTGATTCTTTAGTCTATTATCCAACAGGTATTGCTGAAGACGCTCCAGCGAAAATCCAAAATTGCTTCATACCCGTGGATTACGTGGTGCTCGACATGGATGTCGAGAAAGATACGGCGCTTATTCTTGGGCACACATTCCTTAGCACCGCGAAGGCTCGCATAGATGTGGGAGCAAGAGAAATCCACTTCCATATCAATGGTATGGAGGAGAAGTTTAACTTTTGTCCAAAAATGGAGCAATGCTCCATGATTCGCATCAACTATGGGTTGAATGTTAAACACATTCAAGAGGTTGAAGTCACACCTCCAAAGGTGGATCCGCTCATAGCATTCATGAGGCAATTGATCGGGCCTCCCCAAAGGCCCAAGTCCACCAAGCCGCCTGGGAAGGAGTGATGGAAGAAGCAAGACAAGCCGTCCGAGCCCATCCCTCTCGGCCCGGATGTCAAGAAATGAAGATGGGGAAAAAGTCCATCTCATCAGACTGTGGTGAGACCTAGCCAATAAGAAAATTGGTAGTTATCTTTTTATTTGATTTTTCTCTTCATTTGGTTTTTTCACTTAGTTGGTTTTTCCCCACTGCATATTTGGTGTTTCTTAGTAAGTTGAGAATCTTATATTATCAACCATCATTTTTATTTCTTTACTTCTCACAAAAAGAAACTTGTAGGATTTAAAAAGGTATTTTATTAGGAAAACAATTTTTTGAGCTGCAAATGTGGCAATTCACCAACGTGCTAATTTTATAGCCGTTGGGGAGCCACCTGCCAAAAGAGAGAACAGGGGGCCCACGTTTCAGTGCGACTGAACCCCTTGTTTGACCGAAGTGTAGAAAGAGCCAAAATGGCTCTCTGTCCTCAAACGGCTACATTTGAACCTCTTATGACCGTTGGGGAGTGTACACTATAAATGGTGGCCGTGAGGAGCACCCCTCTTCACACTTCGCCTCATTTTACACCTCCTCAAGTCACTATTTTTCTCACATTGTTTTTCTTCATCTTCATTGAATCACCCTTCTCAAATCCAACTCAAAAAGATTTTCTTTCGTTTGCATTTGCAATTTTCTCTCAAGTTCTTCAAGGGAAAATTCGTTGAGGGTTTTCTTTTCACTAACAACACCTCTCTTTGAGTTTTTCGCCTTGTTGTGTTCTTGCTTGTTGTGGCCATGAAAAGAATGAAAATGTTGTTTGGAAAGAGGAAGAGGACTACAAGCTCAAACCATGGTAGAGACTCAAGTGTATATCTCTTCTCCATTGCTACACCAAGTCCACAGAGGAGGAGTGTGTGTGAAGACGTCCATGGGTGAGAGGAGCAACCCGCATCAACTTCTCCACGACAATGACCTCGACATACAAAGTGAAGTTGAAGATCAAGCACTCAAGTTCCTCGAAGATCATGAGTTTTATCACACTAAAGCTTATAATCCGGATTTGATCTCCAAAATAGGTATGGATTCCGAATTCTTTTCCATTTGGCATGCATTAGGATGGGAAATTTTTGCTCACATAGAGGAGAAAGGTTCACGCCTTCTCACTATACAATTCCTTTGCACCCTCAAAATAGAATTTGATGGTATTACTTTTAGATTATTTCAAAAAGAATACAACATCCTATGGAAAGAATTAAGTGAAATCCTAGGCTTCCATAAACGTTGATTGCTATATTTAGACACTTTGCCTAAGTTTAACAAATAAAGTTTTTGGCGTGAATTGACTAGTGTGGTCAGATGTAGTGCTCCTAGGAATAGCCACTTGCAAAATCCTACTTTACGCTTCATGCATGATGGGTGGCTATGACTATGTTCCCTAGAGGAGACATTACAATAGTCTGTGATGATGAACTGAAAATCTTATTTGCCATGATTAATAAGATAAAAGTTGCTCCAGTTATTGACATGATGACACAATGGTTAGATAATTTTTCAAGGACCGGACCAATTGAATGCACTTCATTGATTACCCGCTTTGCTACTAGGGTAGGAGCATTGGAATATATTTCATTTGAGTACATTGAAACTCAACGAGAATTGATTAATGAAGATTATCTAGTGCAAGTACATACCCTTAAGCATGATCATGATGGCTCTTTAATATTTTATTATCTCGGCTTTTTCAATGAAATTTGGTTACCTAACCCGGGTTTTCATTTGTACAAATGTCGGAGGCTAACCATTGATCTTATTCTCATCGAGGAAGCTCGAAGAAGTAATATCTCTGGCAGGGTAACTAGAAGCCGTGCAAGGAGTGCGACCATGCCTCTGACAACCTCCCCGGTCCATGAGTACCAAGAGGAAGAGAACCCAACAGGTGATGCACCCCAATGAACTCAACCTCAACAATATGAGGCCGGTGGAACGTCTTGGCATGGATGGACAAGTACCGAATGGGAGCCATCCCTATCCACTACAATCTCTAGCGGCTTGCCTCCAACGTTCATGAGAGGACGTTGTTCCTTGCTGTCTAGGAGTTATCATGACTATAACCAAGGAATGACATATCTCACTAGACGTATGGGAGATCTTAAAGTGAGAACGGGAGACATCTATAACACACTCCAAGAGCATGTCCAAGGTACCCAAGACTGACAACAACACATGGACACTCAGTTCACCAACTTCAACTTCACGCTACAACAACAACAAGCTGATCTCGTGGCATACTTCAGTCATCAAGGGTTCAACCCTTATCACGGAGGTGATTGAAGAACAAGCTTGGAGGAGGACCCCCACTTGAGGTAAATTGTATCACATCCATTGCATATTTATTTTCCATTCAACCACCATTCACCTTGCATTTAAAAAAAAGTAGATTTGCTTTCAATAAAATAAAGATGTGCGACAAGAATGATTTAGAATTCACATAGATGAAATGATGAATAGTTGCTCTGTTTTATTTTTTCTAAGTTCCTAGTTTACAACTTGCTACTCTCCAAATATTGCTTTCGTTGGCTAAAATTGACTTTGCCTTGAATTAGAAATTGTGGGTAGCATAAGCTTAATCCAATTCTAAGTTGTTGTGAGATATAATATAGTGATAGGGCTGCCATTCCTAGTTTGAAAGTGAAAATTAGATTTCTGGAGAAATTATAAAAAGATTTAAGTTACTCTTATTTGATTAGAAATACCTACCAAAGCCATATGATATTTTACATTGATATACCTTATGCATATGCTATTTGTCTTCACATTGAGCCTAGTCAAACTACTATAGTCCTATGTGAGGATTCATTCATTCTTTTTGAAATCAAGACTTCACTCGCACATGCTAAAACTTCTACCCTAGAAGTTAGCAAAATTCCATCATATCATCATTCCACAATAAAAAGAGAAAATCCATACCTTTCATGCTTAGTACTCTCTTCAAGTCTATTGCATAAAAAGGGAGTAGAGGACATGGCTACAAGAAAAAGAAAAAGAAAATGCATGCTTACATCATAAGCATGAGAAAAAAAGGGAGAAAAGTAGCCATGTTTCATCCCTGTAAATAAGAGAGTCTACACAAATAGGAGTCATCTCAACATTCATTTCCACTTCCACTCCATCACACATGCACAAAGCTTGAAACAAATTGTTTTTAATTGATTTATCCTAAGGCTTACTCTTTTGACTTAGCAATATTACGTGTTGCAAATATGCCTACTACATTCCCTACCAAGCTCCACATACAAGCCTTACTTAGTGGTAGGATGAGTATAGGCAAGATGCCTTGGTGAGGATATATTTCCACTACACGCAAAGGAGCGATTGAGAGAATCAAATTGAGGTACTTAAACTCTAAATTGAAACTCTCCGGAATTTGAGTGGAACTTGATCTCTAGGTTATGCCTATTTCATTTGTTGTTGTGTCTTTCAACCACCCATGAATAGGAGAAGGCATAAGCCCCATGATGACTTAAGATGGGTGAAGTACCATAAGCCAATTTTTGCAATACTAGGTAGAGTATTTTGTTGTGCACATGGTACTTTTGAGAAATAGAACATTGTAGTAACTCCTGATCATCAATCTAAAGTCTTGACTTTGATCGGGACGAGCAAAAGATAAGTTTGTGGGAGTTTGTTGACGGTTGTCATATCCCAATTTCACCCGTCAATATAACACAATTATGTGAAGGAAATATCATTTCTTGCACACATCACCTTTCTACTTAACCTATTTCCACTTGTCTTTGGAAGAATAGTGTATGCAGGTATTTTATGCAGGAATTGAGGTAAAAGAGAGAGAGCAATCCTTTAAATTATCATCAAAGCTAATCAAGTGCTGACATGTGGCATCACATTGATCAAATAGCCCACAAACAGAAGTATTTAAGGCCATCCAACAATGTATCACCGATATCAGTTAATGGGACCCACTTAGAAGTCACCCTGAGGAAGCACACAGGAAGTTTTCCACTTTTCTATTCGGCCGAAGTAAAATGTGCGCAAAACTTGGTCAACTTCTATGTGTCGAGTCCCTGTGGTGCTCTGATCACGATGAAGACTGATTCACGCGCTTTTGGTGGCGAAACCATCCCGTCTCTAGCTATAAATAAGATCCCCTATCCTCACTTCTCACACACACCACTTGAGCTTCATTCTATTGTATCCACTATCTTCTATAGTCTTAGAGGAGTTTAGGCTGTAGAGAGGAGAGCCTCTAGTCCTTAGTCCAAATTAGGAAATGAGTAGAGGGAGACTCTCTCTTCCCAATTCCAAATTGGGAAAGGTATGCCTCACATATTTCTTTTTGTATTTGTGATTTTATGCATAATAAATATGTTATCTTTAGTCTTATTTTATTCATATACTTGGATGAAGCGTTTCTTGTTTGATTATGGATTCCATGTATGTGGTAGGAGTAGTCTTTATGATTATGCCATAACAATCTTAATTGATCATCATAAACATTACAAACCCCCTAATATAGTCTAATTATGATATGATCATGTTAATATGAATAACTTATGCTATGTTTCAACATTGGTTCAACGATGTTTAGGTTAGTCATTGCTTTAGGATGGCTTGTGTCGCAGCTCCTTAGATATTTACTTAATATGCTAGCACGGTGCTAGGATAGTTAAGTAGCGTAGGATGTCTCGTAGACCCACGGATTGAAGAGGTAGGCAATAGGTGGTGACAGCTCTATCTATCCTTGTAATCCTCCAGGTTTGGCTATGCCACAGGCTCTTTGTGGGAGTCGTCCTAGTATTGTTAGAGGTAAACTCGTGCCCGATGTGTTGAACAACTTAGCATAAGAATTCACTATTGACATGTTCATTAGTACGTAACCTAGGCTATGTATATGTATATTAGAGACATTGTAGGAGCAACTTCCTAACTCTTAGTTTAACCTCCCTTAGACCCATTTGTCCTCCTTTGAGAATGCTCTTGCGTGTGTCACACTACCTCCACATATTTATTATCAATCTTCACTAGAACCCTACCTACCAATCTACCCTCTTCATTTGATGATTGCTCTATGAAAGTGCATCTAGGAATCCCTTGTGGGTTTTGGATGATTTATGATAAGCAAATGAGATCCTAACCTCTTTGTTGAGATGAGCACAGGTCTTAACAGCAAAATAAGCAAAGTGCCAAAAAGAAGGGAGAATGAGGAGCAAAGTGGAAATGGGCTCAAGGAAGAAGAATAGTAGATCATTGTGTATGGAGTGTGTTAAGTAAACACACTCCAAGAGCTCAATCACAAATAAACACACACATTGCACAAAGTTATACAGGACCGGACTAGTCTGAATGTCACTGGACTAGTCCAATATCCCTTCTACACAAAATCGGACAAGTCTGATGTCCATCGGACTAGTCCGATATCTCTCTAACTAGAATCGGACTAGTCCTCCCCAGTGCGGACTAGTCCTCAAAACACTTCTCAAGTCACACAAAATCGGACAAGTCTGATCACCACTGGACTAGTCCAATATTCATTCTGATCTAAATCGGACAAGTCCGATATTAGCACGGACTAGTCCGAAAAACTATCTGACCTAAATTGGACAAGTCCTCCAAGTGCGGACTTGTCCTCATAACCACTTAGGGTTTCACTGTGCGGACAAGTCCGATGTCCATCGGACTAGTCCGAAGATTTCCAGAAGCGAAATCGGACAAGTCCGCTCCTAGCTGGACTAGTCCGATATTTCGAGACACTTCGGGTTTGCTACACACAACACACCGGACTAGTCCGGTGTCCACCACGGACTAGTCCGATCTTTCTAAACCCTAACGATCACTTTTAGAAACCCCATATAAATATAGGTGCACGGCCCAACTTGAATCTCTCTCGAACCCTAGCGCCATCACACCTCTCAAGAGCCTCAGAAACACATCTCTCTAGGAAATTAAGTGCAACAAAGATCAATCCTTTGAGGATACACTCTAGATCATTGGAGAGACACGTTCAACACTCATTGAGCTCTTGGTTTGATTCTCTAACACACTCCTGTGATTTCATTGTAATTTTTTGAGTGTGTTCTTGGTGGTATTTCGTGTTGTAATCTAGGGAGCCCTCAACGTGTGAGAAGACCCCTTTGAATTTGGTTATTCACCCCTTTGTGATAAGTGGAAGAGGATTGGCCTTGGTGGCGATCCGACGAGGGTAGGGTTGGAGAAGACACGGTCCTTTTGTGGACTCCTCAACGTGGATGTAGGTTGCCTCTGTGGGAGCCGAACCACGGGATAAATCACTTGTGTCTTGCTTTGTGTTCATTGTTCTTATTCATTACAACAATCTAGGGTTTGAATCAATATTGCTTACTTTACATTGAATCACTAAGTATAAGATTGAATTGTGATATATCCTAGTACATCATCTTGCAACACTTAAATTAACTGTATATTTCCGCTGCATACATCATAGAATCAAAGTAATCGATCAAACTTAATCAACCTAGTCGGTACACACCGAACTTGTCCGCACTTTACCGGACTAGTCCGATATCTCAAGTTTTGATCTGGTGATTAAGTGTTGCACGTTCCGACGAATTTCAAAAAGGCCTATTCATCCCCCCTCTAGGCCACATTCAATTGGTATCAGAGCGGGTTCTTCAAGAAAGAGACTAATCGCTCGAAGAAGATCATGTCGGACATGAAGGACATCCACAAGAGCAACAACCAAGAAAAGGTTGATGATGAAAAGAACCTAAAGGTGGAGAAGCTCCTCGAAGCCATTCAAGACTTCGAGGACGACGATGAGGAGACGCTAGAACTAAAGGCGCTCTTAAGAAAGAAGACACTTTCCAAAGGGAAAGTGAAGATTGAAGAAAAGAAGAAGGAGAGTAGTCACACCGACTACTCCCGATATCCTTTCAACTATGATCGTCTAAATTCCAACAATAATCATTATTTGTCTATCCCACTTGGAAAAGCCCCACACTTTGACGGAAGTGATTACTCAATGTGGAGGAAAAATATGAAAATGCATCTAATCTCTCTCAATCCAAGTCTATGGCATATTGTGTGCACAAGAATAGATATCCCGGACGATGACGAAGAACTCACACCAAGCCAAGAGCAGGCTATTCATCGAAATGCTCAAGCCGCAGCAGTAATTACCTCTTCGCTCAGTCGGGATGAGTTCACCAAGGTGGATGGACTTGAGATTTCTAAGGAGATATGGGACACACTGCAAATTGCACATGAAGGTGACCGACATGTGCGTGAAGCAAAGATCGAAATGATCGAAGGCGAATTAGGAAGATTCACAATCGAAGAAGACGAGTCACCTCAAGATATGTATAACCGGTTAAAGACGCTCGTCAACAAGGTTAGATCATACGGAAGCAAGAAGTGAAATGACCACGAGGTGGTGAAGCTCATCCTTAGAGCTTTCATGCCTCGCAACGTCACCCTATGCTCAATGGTTAGAGAAATCCCCGGATATCAAGGAAATTGCCGACATCACCTCGGCAAAGAAGAAAGGGGTTGCTTTGAAGTCCACCCTCAAGCCCCTATCTAAAGAAGCTCGAGAAGCTCAGCTAGAAGAAGACAGTGATGATGAGAGTAGTGAATTAGATGAAGACATGATATTTTTCATGAAGAAATTCAAGAGAATAATGAAGAAAACACAAGGCGCTAAATCAAGCGAAGGGAAGTACAAGGAAAGAACAAAGTCAAAGTTCAGGTGGGCATGCTATAATTGTGGTGAGCATAGCCACTTTATAGTTGATTGCCCATATGAAGAAAACAAGAAGAAGACCAAAGAAGCGAAGCCTCAACCCAAGAAATTCTTTAAGAAGAAGAAACAAGCCGAACAAGCGCACATAGGGAAAGAGTGGGACTCAAATGATGAGTCCTCATCATCCGAAGAAGAAGAGATGGCTAGCATAACCATCGAGAAGACATCCAAGAAGTCTACTCTCTTCCCTAAGCTCGACACATGGAAGGGAGATGGCACTTGCCTTATGGCAAAGGAAGGTAAACGCAAGGTAACCATTAAACCCCCTTCCGTGCATTCCTGTTCTAGTGATGATGAAATCAATAGTGATAATGAGGATATGCTTGTTGGACTAGGTAGGAAAACTGCCATAAAAATGAAATTTTTACTTGATCAACTTGTTGAGAAGGAGAGGTTGATACACCGTCAAGAGGACATAATTATCTCCCAAAAGGAGGAATATGTCGAACTTGACAAACTTCTAGAATTTGAAAAGGAGCAAAGCAAATCATTAGAGCTTGAGTTAGCTTCAGCAAGGAAGCTTGCTTGGAGTTAACCGACTCAAATGCTGCAATCAAGGACCAACTTGCTAACCTGATCAAGGTTAACAAGATCCTTGAAGTGCAAGTTGAGTCACTCAAGCAAGGTGAACCTTCATCCTCTTCAAGTTCACCTTCTCAACCCATTAAAATTGAAGTAGCTTCTACTTGTACATGTGGTAAAACTGACAACAGTTCGAAAGACAAGTCACACTCTATTAAAGACAAGCATCCTGCCCAAAGTGGCATATTTGACAAGGAGAAGATCAAATATGCATGTAGTGCATACTTGGTCACAAGACCTCCAAATGTCAAATATGGCATTGGTTACTCTTATGGGGAAAAGCAACAAGCTAGAATACATAAGAATAACAGGGATAGCAATGTCTTTGTAAAGGGAGGAGTCTTTCAAACTGGAAAATCGAAAATTAATGAGTACAAAACGCATGACCGCGGGACTAGTCCGGTGAGGGTCCGTACAAGTCAAGTACTCCGGACAAGTCCGGCCTCCCAGACCAGTCCTGTGTATAAACAACAAAAGTTACTTTTCAATACTTTTGATGCCTCGTATGTCTTAATGAGAAATAATTATGGAGAGGTTTATGCTCATTATGTTGGGCCATGCCATGGGAACACCAAGTCTCATGTGTGGGTGCCCAAATCTCTTGTGACTAACCTCCGAGGACCCAAGCAAGCTTGGGTACCTAAAACCAAGGCATAAATTGTTTTTGCAGGCCTATTCCTCCGGTGGATCTAAATGGGTGTTAGACAGTGGCTGCACCAACCATATGACCAGAGAAATAAGAATGTTTGTTGAATATGAAGAGAATGAGGATCCAAATGAGGGCATCTATTTTGGAGATAATAGTCAAGAGAAGATGCTCGGTACCGGTAAAATTTCCATATCATCTAAGCATACACTTTCTCATGTATTATATGTTGATTCCTTGGATTATAACCTGCTGTCCATATCTCAATTATGTGACAAGGGTTATAATTGCTTGCTCACTAACGAGGGTGTGACCGTTTCTAGGAGGAGTGATGGTTCCACTGCATTCAAGGGTATGTTAAAGGGAAAGCTCTATCTTGTTGACTTCAACAAGGATAAAGCTGAACTTGACACATGCTTGATTGCAAAAACCAACATGGGTTGGCTGTGGCATAGATGGCTAGCGCATGTTGGTATGAGGAACCTTCAAAAACTCCTCAAGGGCGATCACATCCGAGGTTTAAAGGATGTTGTGTTTGAGAAAGACAGGCCTTGTACCACGTGCCAAGCCGGGAAGCAAGTTGGAGCAACTCACCTTGCCAAGAACGTCATGACTACAACAAGACCGCTCGAGCTACTTCACATGGACTTATTTGGTCCAATTGCCTACATAAGCATCGGCGGTAACAAATATGGTTTAGTAGTTGTTGATGATTTTTCTCGCTTCACTTGGGTTTTCTTTTTGCATGATAAGTCAGAAACACAAGGAATACTCAAGAAGTTCTTCAAGCGAGCTCAAAACAAATTCTCATTGACAATCAAGAACATTCGAAGCGACAATGGCACGGAGTTCAAGAACACACAAGTGGAGGAGTACCTTGATGAAGAAGGCATAAAGCACGAGTTTTCAGCTCCGTACTCTCCTCAACAAAACGGAGTTGCCGAAAGAAAGAACCGAACTCTCATAGAGATGGCAAGAACAATGCTCGATGAGTACAAGACCTCGGATCGATTTTGGGCGGAAGCGATTAACACCGCTTGCCACACCGATCAACTTTATCTTCATCGACTACTCAAGAAGACATCCTATGAGCTACTTACCGGTAACAAGCCTAATATTTCATATTATCGAGTTTTCGGTTCTCCATGTTATATTTTAAACAAGAAGCCCATGACTTCAAAGTTCGCTTTGAAGTCCGATGAAGGTTTCTTGCTTGGCTATGGTTCGAACACTTACGCCTATCGTGTTTTCAACAAGACCTCCGAACTTGTTGAAGTAGCACGTGACGTAGTGTTTGATGAAACTAATGGCTCCCAAAAGGAGCAAGTTGATCCATGTGTACTAGGGAAAGAAGAAGCTCCTTGTCAAGAATTGAAAAGAATGTCCTTAGGTGAAGTTCGACCACAAGAGTCACCTCTACACGTGTATGAGGAAGTTGAACCACAAAAGGAGGTCAACGATCAAGGGGGAGCTTCCACACAAGATCAACCACAAGAATACAAAGATAATCAACAAGTCAACGAAGGCAACCATTTAGAGGGAGAAGAAGATGATCATGAAGATACAACGCCTCAAGTGCCACACCCAAGATACACCAATGCATCCAAAGGGATCATCCAATCGACAATATCATTGGTGACATCCAAAAGGGAGTAACCACTAGATCTCGCATAGCTAACTTTTGTGAGCACTATTCGTTTGTATCCTTTTTGGAACCACGCAGGGTTGAGGATGCATTGAATGATCTGGACTGGGTGGTGGCAATGCAAGAAGAATTGAACAACTTCAAGCGGAACGAGGTGTGGGAACTCGTGGCAAGACCCAATGCGAACATTGTCGGCACCAAGTGGGTCTTCCACAACAAACAAGATGAACACGGGGTGGTGACAAGGAACAAGGCATGACTTGTGGCCAAAGAGTATTCACAAGTCGAAGGTTTGGATTTCGATGAGACCTTTTTCTCCTGTAGCTAGACTTGAATCCATTAGAATATTACTTGCATATGCTCCTCACCATGATTTCAAGCTCTATCAAATGGATGTGAAAAGCTCCTTCCTCAATGGACCAATCAACGAGGAGGTGTATGTGGAGCAACCCCCCAGGTTTGAAGACGAAGAGTTTCCTGACCACATACTTAAATTGCGTAAGGCTCTCTACAGCCTCAAACAAGCTCCTAGAGCTTGGTATGAGTGTCTTAGAGATTTCTTAATTGAGGCTTTAAGATTGGTAAAGTATATTATACACTATTTACAAAGAATTTTGACAATGATCTTTTTATTTGTCAAATTTATGTTGATGATATAATCTTTGGGTCAACTAATCAATCTTTTTGTGAGGAATTTAGTAAAATCATGATAGATAGGTTTGAAATGTCAATGATGGGAGAACTAAAGTACTTCTTGGGATTCCAAGTGCGGCAACAAAAGGAAGGGGCGTTCATAAGCCAAACTAAGTACACGCAAGATATACTCAAGAAGTTTGGTATGGACAAGGCGAAGCCTATAAAGACTCCCATGGCAACAAATGGCCACTTGGATCTCAATGAAGATGGACCTAGCCTCGACCAAAAGGTATATTGCTCCATGATTGGATATCTACTCTATTTATGTGCATCTAGGCTAGACATTATGTTGAGTGTATGTTTGTGTGCAAGATTTCAAGCCAATCCTAAGGAGTGTCACTTGACAGCCATAAAAGGGATCTTGAGATATTTAGTTCATACACTCAAACTTGGTCTTTGGTATCCAAAAGGCTCCAAATTCAACCTCATTGGCTATTCAGATGCAGATTATGCCGGATGCAAGGTAGATAGAAAGAGTACCTCCGGTACATGTCAATTCCTAGGTAGACCCCTAGTTTCTTGGTCCTCCAAGAAACAAAATTCCATTGCCTTATTCACGGCCGAAGCGGAGTATGTTGCAGCTGGGAGTTGTTGTGCACAACTCCTTTGGATACGACAAACTCTAAGGGATTACGGTTACAATATGAACCGTATTCCACTCCTTTGTGACAATGAGAGTGCCATTAAAATTGCCCATAATCCCATTGAGCACTCTAGAACCAAACACATAGACATAAGGCATCACTTCTTGAGAGACCACTCCATGAAAGGAGATATAGCCATTTCCCATGTCAACACCCAAAAGCAATTGGCCGACATATTCACCAAGCCACTTGATGAAAAGCGCTTTTGTGAACTCTGAAATGAGCTAAACATCCTTGATGCTCGGAGTGTGGCTTGAAATGTTGCATACCTGTATGAATTCTTCAAAATATGTTGATTGGATTGTGAAAATCATCTCTCTCAAGTTTCTTCCGAAAAGCTATGTTAATTATTTGATCTTGGTGAATTATGATCATTGCTTGATTGTTGTATGCTTACTGATCATATTCATCAAGACTATTTGATTTGATTTGCCTCCCTATTTTCTAAATATGTACCTTCAAATATATATGAATGGACTAAGAAATTCTTGTGTGGTGACCATGGACTAGTCCGTGGTTACCCAGACTAGTCCGCCCATGCAGACTAGTTCACAGTGTGCCGGTTAGGCCGAACTAGTCCGGTATACAACGGACTAGTCCGATATAGCCTCTGGAAAAGTTTGGACTAGTACGGTCGTCTCCGGACTTGTCTGATTTTTCGTGTCCTTAACCCTAGCTCGGCAAGTGCCCGCCTAGCCAAGGGAAAGGGCAAAGGAATAGCAACGGGTCCAGTTGGCCCGTTGAAGCTGCATGCTCCGAGGGAAGGGGTCTGGGACCCCACTGAAGAGAAATTCAATGGGGAGGGCAGTGACTCTGCGGCGAAGTTCAGGAGCATTGATTGGTATGGTCGTCCGAAGAAAGCTGCCGATAGCAGATTTTGGAGCAATTTCCATGCAGATTTCTACAAATCTGTGTATCTCCCAATGAAGACACCAGTAGTGCGCAGTCAATGGATTGATTGGGCACATTTTGAGAAAAAGGGTTGCTCCCCGTTCATTGAAGTGGTGGAAGCAATTGAGAGACATGGACTGAAGGTCCTCTTTGCCTTCATAAACAATTGGAATGACAAGGTCATTGCACAATTCTTTGCGTCATGCCACTTCTCGAGTGAAGATGAAGAGAGTGTTACTTGGATGACTCACGGATCCAAGTACAATATAACTCAAGAAGATTTTGCAAGTCTGCTTCACCTTGACACCTCAAGATCTGACTGCTTGATCATCCCCAACATAGGTGTCATTGAGAAGGATAGGATGAAGTTCCTATATGAGCCAAACTCCAAGTTCAACCCTCCCTCCACAAAGAACATGAAGCCTTTCTTCGTGGTTCTGAACATAATCTTGAGGAAGACTATTGCTCCCAAGGATGGAGATGTTGGGAGTGTGCAAGGTTATCTCCGGACCCTGATGAGGGTCATAAGCAAGGATCGTCATTTTCATGTGGCGGGTTATATTTGGAATGACATGGTCAACATATCTTGCACGCCCAACAGGTCATGTGGCTATGCTCCCTATCTTATGTTCATGATTGAGAAAGTCACTTGCATAGAGTTTGTGAAAGATGTGGAGCACCTACCTTTGAGGCCTCAGATGCCTCAAAAGCCAAGCATCCAGGATGCTCCCTCTCTGGCCTCCAGTCCTGAGGCTCCGGCATGAAGAAATGAAGATGCAAGGGCTGCCCCTGCTACTAGGGCAGCTCCTCAAAGGGGATCTGCTAGTGGGATATTCAAGTACTTGGATGCTATATTTGCTTCCTGCAAAAAGGCCGAAGTGAGGGCCCACAAGCTGAACAAGAAGAGAAAGGAAGACATGAAGTATGTCAAGGCAAATGTGAAGCAGATTTGCCAGAAGCTGGAGATCGACCCCATTGGATCTCCAGTAATTTCTGAGGACTCCGACCCTGACATCACCGAGCTCGGGCCCTTGACCCCCTTCGAGCTTGCCTACTTTGGCATTGGGGGCTCGAGTGGCTCCGCACCTCCTCCTCCTCCTCCTCCTCCTCATCAGCCCGAAGACGACGATGAAGACGATGAGAGGACCGACAACGAGGAGTGAAGACTTTAGACCCTCCTCTCCTTCTTTTTGGTGTCTTGATGCTAAAGGAGGAGAGATTGAGGGGGAGTCTTAGTCTTAGCTGTAGGATGCGAGGAGAGAGCTCTCTTTTATGCTTTTTGACTATTTTGCGAGTTGTAAAGCTTTAACTATGTTCTTAAGTTAATTATAGTCCTGTGATACATTATTCTGATCTACTTGAGAAGTAATCGTTGAAAACTGTGTTGTTGTTCCTAGAATGACATATATGCTTGGTTTTGGTTGATTAATGTCAATTATGTTATTCTCATTGTTTCAATATACTTAGTTATGCATCCCACCATAAAGAATGCACATATGGATTATGTTTTCATTGCTTCATGTATTTTTGACTCATATGTGCATGCTTTATGAAAATCTCAATTTTTATCATATTTTGTGAAATCTCAATTGGTTGTCATCAAACATCAAAAGGGGGAGATTGAAAGTGCATCTAGGAATCCCTTGTGGGTTTTGGATGATTTATGACAAGCAAATGAGATCCTAACCTCTTTGTTGAGATGAGCACAGGTTTTAACAGCAAAATAAGCAAAGTGCCAAAAAGAAGGGAGAATGAGGAGCAAAGTGGAAATGAGCTCAAGGAAGAAGAATAGTAGATCATTGTGTATGGAGTGTGTTAATTAAACACACCCCAAGAGCTCAATCACAAATAAACACACACATTGCACAAAGTTATACAGGACCGGACTAGTCTGATATCCCTTCTGCACAAAATTGAACGAGTGCGATATCCATTGGACTAGTTTGATATCCCTCTGACTAGAATCGGACTAGTCCTCCCCAGTGCGGACTAGTCCTCAAACACTTCTCAAGTCACACAAAATCGGACAAGTCCGATCACCACCAGACTAGTCCGATATTCATTCTGATCTAAATCAGACAAGTCCGATATTAGCACGGACTAGTCCAAAAAACTCTCTAACCAAAATCGGACAAGTCCTCCAAGTGCGGACTTGTCCTCATAACCACTTATGGTTTCACTGTGCGAACAAGTCCGATGTCCATCTGACTAGTCCGAAGATTTCCAGAAGCGAAATCGGACAAGTCCGCTCCTAGCCGGACTAGTCCGATATTTCGGGACACTTAGAGTTTGCTACACATAGCACACCAGACTAGTCCGGTGTCCACCACGGACTAGTCTGATCTTTCTAAACCCTAACGGTCACTTTTAGAAACCCCATACAAATAGAGGTGCACGACCCAACTTGAATCTCCCTCGAACCCTAGCGCCGTCACACCTCCCAAGAGCCTCAGAAACACATCTCTCCACGAAATTAAGTGCAACAAAGATCAATCCTTTGAGGATACACTCTATATCATTGGAGAGACACGTTCAACACTCATTGAGCTCTTTGTTTGATTATGTAACACACTCCTGTGATTTCATTGTAATCTTTTGAGTGTGTTCTTGGTGGTATTTCATGTTGTAATCTAGGGGAGCCCTCAACGTGTGAGAAAGTCCCTTTGAATTTGGTTATTCACCCCTTTGTGATAAGTGGAAGAGGATTGGCCTTGGTGGCAATCCGACGAGGGTAGGGTTGGAGAAGACCCGATCCTTTTGTGGACACCTCAATGTGGATGTAGGTTGCCTCTGTGGGAGCCGAACCATGGGATAAATCACTTGTGTCTTGCTTTGTGTTCATTGTTTTTATTCATTACAACAATCTAGGGTTTGAATCAATATTGCTTACTTTACATTGAATCACTAAGTATAAGATTGAATTGTGATATATCCTAGTACATTATCTTGCAACACTTAAATTAACTGTATATTTCCGCTACATACATCATAGAATCAAAGTAATCGATCAAACTTAATCAACCTAGTCGGTACACACCGGACTAGTCCGCACTTTACCGGACTAGTCCGCACTTTACCGGACTAGTCCGATATCTCAAGTTTTGATCTGGTGATTCAGTGTTGCAGGTTTCGACAAATTTTAAAAAGGCCTATTCACCCCGCCCTCTAGGCCACATTCACTCTACTTCCACTTAGCCTTCCCTTGGGAAAATATAAATGACACCGTTGGGAATACTCTTTAAGGGGAAATGCTACATCGATAGTTTCCGTGCGCTTGCGAATTTTTATTTGTGACATAAGAAACGTCAACAGTACATAGCCTTTGAGAAGGCTCGTATTAGTGAGTAGTTTCTTATGTCCAATCTTGGTCCTCTCTGTTATTTTCTTGGTACTGAGGTTTTCTCTACCTCTGAGGGAATTTATCTGTCTCAAGAGAAGTACATTCATGATCTTCTTGATTGGCTTTTCTTACTGATGACTGGACTGTTTAGACTCCTATGGAGCTCGATGTTCAACATCTTCATACTGAAAGTGAGCCTCTTGATGATCCTACCCGTTATCGTCATATTGTATGGAGTGTAGGCTATCTCGATGTCTCTCGTCTTGACATCTCATATTCTGTTCACATTTCAAGTCAGTTTGTTTTTGCTCCTACCCAGGTCCACTACAGTCACTGGCTTCGTGTCTTGCGTTATCTTTGTGAAACTATCTCCAAACGCTTGTTCTTTTCATGCTCTAGCTTCTTACAGCTCAAGATGTATTGTGATGCTACTTGGACTACTGATTCCTCTGATTGTCGATCTCTTTCTGCCTATTGTGTTTTTCTTGGTGGTTCCCTCATTGTTTAGAAGACGAAGAAGCATGTAGCAGTTTCTCGTTTGAGTGCAGAGGCTGAGTTGCGTACTATGACTCTTGTGACTGCAGAGTTATTTAGTTACAGTGGTTGCTTGAGAATTTTGGTGTTTCTGTTTCTATGTCGACTCCTCTTTTGTATGACAGTACAAATGCTATCAGTATTGCTCGTGATCTGGTTAAGCATGAGTTTACCAAACATATTGGTGTTGATGCTTTTTATACACGAGCACATGTCCATGTTAGTGTTGTTGATCTTCAGTATCTGCCTTCGGAACTTTAGCTGGCTGATTTTTTTCCGAAGACACAAACCCTGGTTGAACACATATTTTATCTCTCTAAACTCAGTGTTTGTGATGTACCTAGATTTTGAGGGGGTGTTAGAGATTTTTTTAGATAATGGAAAGTAAGTGGCCTTTCCCTTCGAAAAAGGTATAATCAAAGTATTACAATGAAGCAAAAAAGTAGCAAACAAAACTAGACGTAGTGTTGCACAAAATAAAAAGTCTCACCAACAATTTTGGTATTTACTTTTATTCAAGCAGCAATTTTATTCGTATTTGTCCATCCATTGTTGGCAAATAACTTCATAACAGTGGTCTCTACGAAAGGGGTGTTAGAGATATAGAAGATATTTATGTTTTCATTTTTTATAAGAGTTTTCCGCATATTTGTAACTTTACTGTACTATATATATTTGAGCCTCTGACCTCGTATCAATACAAGCACGATATTATAACACCCGATACCAAAAAGGTCGTCCATGCCCCGACAGAGAGGCGCCCATGTCTATCCCAGTTAGAGAATTTTTTTTATTAATATACGATTTTTAAACTTTTTTAATATAAACAACACACAAAATGAAAAAATTTCAAAATTAACCCACCTTCGTATGTGGCACATACGAAATTTGAATTTCGTATGTGCCACATACGAAATTCAAATTTCGTATGTGCCACATACGAAATTCGTTTTAAGCTGATGCAGGTATATTTTATTGAGTTTTGAACCTCAGTTTTAAAATATTTAGAGTAAGAATTTGAAAGTGTTTCCAAAATACAAAATGTAGAGTAGATTGTGAAGTTATTTATGCAATGAGTAAGATATAGTTATAGTATTGGGAATCAAAAGTTATTGAATATTGAATTGTGTAATACGATCACAATCATTCAGTTTTTGTGATTGTAATACCAACTTCGAAAATCAATATATCTCAATTCAATGGACGAAATATATTGGAAATTTATTCCTTAGACTCACCAGAACTAATACTATAATTTATGTTATAACAATTTGGAGCAATTGTACCTCTAAATATTTCAAAACTAAGGTTCAAAACTCAATAAAACTCACCTGCGTCAGCTTAAAACGAATTTCGTATGTGGCACATACGAAATTTGAATTTCGTATGTGCCACATACGAAATTTGAATTTCGTATGTGCCACATACGAAATTTAAATTTCGTATGTGCCACATACGAAGGTGGGTTAGTTTTGAAATGTTTTCATTTTGTGTGTTGTTTATATTAAAAACGTTTAAAAATCGTATATTAATAAAAAAAATTCCCCAGTTAGAACCGGCGACTGGACCTCGTTTTGACGGGGATCGGACCTTGTCGATGTCTATCAATACATATACACACAGATAGGTACACCGGTCCGGCACCTTGCTCGAGCTATTGAAGCGGCACCCCCCGTGGACGCCGCCGCCTCCTCCTGCCCGCCATGACAACCGTGCCGATCCCAACGCCGCCCGCCATGCACGTACGAACCCTGCTATGAATTCCTTCGTTCGGAGAATCCCGGAACTGCAGCACGCAGTAGGGCATCGTCTTCTGATGAGCCTCCATCGTCTTCCAATCCATCCTCGAACAGCAAGGGTTGGATCTCGAACTCGTATCCGGCAAAGTGTTCTCTATTCAAACCGGCCAAGGAGGTCACGACGCAGACAAGTACCATTGCCCTAAGTGTAATCCTTTATTATGTTTTATCTTCTGGCTAATCTTTGCACTGATCATCGTCTTTCATTTCAATTATTCTTGCACCAGGACTGGGGAGCATCCAAGCGAGGTGAGCAGCTGTGATTTCGCAACCGGAAATCCTCTGTAACAGGTGCCTGAAAATCCGCTTCCGATCAGACGACCGTTCATTGGTTTTACGATTCGTGCAAGAGTATATCTATTCCACTCAAACCCTAACAGGAGCGAGGGTCGCGCAAAGGGTCGAGGGAGCGAGAGGCGGCGCTGCGCACGAGGGTCGAGGGAGCGAGCGGCAGTCGCATAGCGTCGCCGGTGGACGGCGGAGAGGTCGCGAGGGCGGCGGCGGCCCGGCGAATCGAGGTGGCGGCAGGGCTGATCGAGGCAACGACACAGTGAATCGCGGCGCTGCTTTCCTTCGCGACGCAGCCGCGGCGAGCGTCGGCGGCGGCGGCGACCGCGCGGAACGCGCTCGACGTCGACGGTGGCGGCGGCGGCGGCCGCGCGGGCCGCACTCGGCAGCGGTGCCGGCCGCCGTTGCTGTAGAAGAAGGTAGATTTTGTTTTTTTTTCGAAATTGTTAATCCGTAGTTGTTAATTTGTAATTGTTAATTCGTAATTTGTAGGATTATATCAATTGTAAAATAATCAAACAATTTTTTTGATTGATTAACCTATAGAATAAAGGGTTATTGGTTAATTGCAAGATTAGTGATTAATGGTAGTAATTAGTTGTTAATCACATGGTGTCTGAAATTTTCTTAAATTTCAGGTGCCTGACAGATGGACAGGCCCTTTGGCAACACTTGAGGCACTGTCATTGAGTGATCCACCACCTTTGACCCCTCAGATAACTGATGAAGAGACTGAGGAGGATAGTGATAATGAGTACGTACAAATGTTTCATATTATTTATCTACTTCCATAGTTCCATTAACATTGTCCATCTGTTTTAGTATTAGGAGCCCCCAACGACCAAATTATTACATTTACATACATGGATTTAGTTAAAATAAATAAAAATGCATATTATTATGTGATTAGTTCATCACCACAAATCAGAATTTACATGGTTTTGCTGAACTAGGTACTTTAAACTAATGATTTATAGAACATAGAGCATTGCCTTGTCTTCATATGGAGATGTACCATGCTTGGAAAGATAATACTACAATATTCGAACTAGGATTATTGATGCTAGTAAACCTACCTGACCGCCTTCCCACCTTTGCAGGTCATCTCACATTTGCCTCCCATATTCAAGTGAGCCGTATGGTCCAACAAGATACTCAGTACATACAATGCAGCAAAGGTGTTTGGCGTCATACTAGATACTGGTGAAACATTTGGAAGGCGAGGAATGCGAGAATTTTCGGTGGAGAAGAAAAAGATACACTGGCTGTTGCGATGCTTGTGAAGGAGGACATCACCCTTGTGCAGAGTACCCTACAAAATGCGATTGAAAACACTTCTTGACGGCAGTATAAAGGATCCCTGCTGCCATGCTTGTGTGGTAAAACATAAGTTGTACTCGTGCTCCAGACGCTAGTTGCATCTGTTTAGAGCTTCAATTCTTTTTTTTTTTGTATTTGTCCGAACCATATTTATTCCTACTTTAATGAATTTGGCGTCTGCCGCTTCCTAAAAAAAATTATAACTGCATCGTTGAAGGCACTTGAAGAAGGGCCAGGTCCTGATAATCAGTACGTGCAATTTCACTTTTATTTCCAATCCTTACTATTGCTGCTGCCACCTGTTTGGTGCACAAGCAGTCTTGAAGTGGTCCAATCTTTTTTTTGTGCCCTATCCAATCAATTCACATACTCAGTGTTACCCATCAACATATTTTTAGTTTGTATGCCATGACATTTTGCTGTATAGTTTCCTTTCTGGATATGGTATATTGTTTGCTTTTGACCATATCTGCTTGAACTTCTTCAGCTCGGAGGAATCGAGGCGTCATATTCGGCAACTTTTGGATGCTCCTACACCATGCAACTCCATCAGCGAAATCTTTGATAGAATTGCGGCCGCGGCGCATGCCGACCTTACTGCCCTGGCTGCTGAACTTGGTATAGAGCCACCAAGGGACCCTTTCCTTGTTGATGAGGAAACACAACTGGCACCACAGCATGCTTCTGCCGAAGCAGCTCAGCCTCTAGTTAGGATGACAACAAGGTAGAGCTTCCAATCTTTTGCTCTCATTTTTTTTGTTGCCTCTCCACCAGTCTGAGCAGCTGACACTACTACAAAAAGCATTTTTACAGGCGCCCCAATTTTTCAAACACAGACAGTCCTAAAAAATATGCGACTGTGATGACGAATGATATAATAACCGTCTGTGATGAAAGAACAACACAGACGGATTTTAAAGAACAACCGTCTAGGTAAATACATGATCTTCAGAATCGGTTCTTAATTAAGAACCGCCTGTAATGCAACGAACTTCACAGACGGATTTTAAGAAACAACCGTCTGGGTAAATACATGATCTTCACAGACGGTTATTAATTATTAACCGTCTGTAATGCAATGAACTTCACAACCGGATTTTAATAAACAACCGTCTGGGTAAATACATGATCTTCGTTGGCGGTTCTTGATTAATAACCGTCTGTAATGCAATGAACTTCACAGATGGATTTTAAGGAACAACCGTCTGAGTAAATAAATGATCTTCGTTGGCGGTTCTTAATTAATAACCGTCTGTAATGCAATGAACTTTATAGCCGGTTTTTGATTAACAACAGCCTGAGAAGATCATGTATTTTCAGTGGCGGTCATTGTTTAATTATCATAAGTGGTTTTCATTGAAATTACAGGGATGTAGTTGCAATTATATATCACAGCCGTATGTAGTCGTGCAGGCAAAATTGTATCAGGAAAAAACACAGATGAGCTAGCGGATACTAGTACAGTAATGCATTATAGGAAATGCTCGATCACCAATGAGGCTGGCTTAATTGTGATAATACACCATTAGAGGCTTTACAATTATTCAAAGATAATTTCTTTACACACTGAACAAAAATCATGCTACATTCATTGTAGATCGACGATGAAGCTCCCATCGATCAATCTAAATTGTACCGTCCTGCTTGCTCCCGAACACGTCTCTTATATTCCACTGGATCCTGAAAATATTGACATTATTTAAATTAACAAATGTCGAAGGAGGAATGAATAACCTACATTGGTCACTAAGTCAAAGTGTCATCTAACCTTGATAAGTAGATTATAGCAATCATTTTCAACATCAGGCACATTTGGCTGATGCAGCAAACGCTGAACTTCAAGTAGTATAGTTTTGATTGTAAAAGCACTGCACCACCCCTACGAAATATAATTTAAGCAATATAAGAAACCAGTTCAAATAAGTTCGACAACAATTATAAGTAATAATTACATGAACAAAATAGGTCTATCTTACAGTCTCTTGAT
The DNA here is from genome assembly GCA_036927565.1 of Tuctoria greenei. Lineage (NCBI taxonomy): Eukaryota > Viridiplantae > Streptophyta > Magnoliopsida > Poales > Poaceae > Tuctoria > Tuctoria greenei. The sequence continues at coordinate 38,593,611 of JAYESD010000003.1, read as the reverse complement.
CAAGAATCCCGATGCAGAGTGCTCCCGAACGATGGACATTTGGGTGGAAGAACCCAATTGGAAAGGCGCATCTTGGAGGCACCAAGGGATAGTCCTCAGAGAAGGAGATTGTCAGTGGGTAGTAACCATCTTCCCATTCAGTCTGCAAAAGAAATTTATTAATAGGAGGACGATGGTTAAACTCATATTGTGCTTGTTCTTCATGACTTACCCCTTCTTTACCGGGGACGATGCACTGATGAGGACATCACTTCTATGGATACAAACAACACTCCATTGAACATACAAGATGCAATCAATAGAGTTCATACACAACAATTAATTTCAGAGGTGAACTCGTTCTTATATATTTCCTTATATGTTTTTGAGCATAAATTGCTACTTAATGATTTATTTGTGATTAGGATCCATGGAGAGGTTCAAGGAGTATTTGGAGGGAGTATGAGGGACGTGGAAGACCAGAGAATTCGTTCAAAGAAGATGGAAACCGAACCAAACTCCAAATCGTATCCAACTCGGAGTCCAGGAGCAGTACGCACTAAAACGGATGCCCAGGACGCATACGAACTCCGTTTTGGACGTTCTACATATGCACGGAAAGGGGAGAGGATAACCTTTCCAATGGCACCGGTCCCATGTCAAAATTCCTTCGGAGTCGACGGGAATCGTCGAAACAATCTGTCAGGGTGCTGCGCCACCGTATTGGGCCATTGGGCCTTGTATCAAGTCTAAGTCCATTATTTTCGTGTCTTAGGGTTAGGTCACGACCCTAACACCCCCTTTTACGTCCTCCTACCTATATATACTCCATGGTAGCCGCCATAGACAATTGGGTTTTGCATAGATTAATAATATCGCCGTTCTACAGTTTGTGAAACCCCAACTTCACGATTTCAGATCGTGTCTTCTATGTTCTTGCTTGTGTTCTCGGTTGCACTTGCAGGGATTAGCCTTCTTGGCGAGGTCAATCGTGTGAAGCACGGTTGATAACCAACGGAGCGGTGGTGTAGTGATTGCGGAGCGGTGGTGTAGTCGAGTAGAACACGAACAGCCCCTGCAATCACTACACCACCGCTCCGTTGGTTATCAACCGTGCTTCACACGATTGACCTCGCCAAGAAGGCTAATCCCTGCAAGTGCAACCGAGAACACAAGCAAGAACATAGAAGACACGATCTGAAATCGTGAAGTTGGGGTTTCACAAACTGTAGAACAGCGATATTATTAATCTATGCAAAACCCAATTGTCTATGGCGGCTACCATGGAGTATATATAGGTAGGAGGACGTAAAAGGGGGTGTTAGGGTCGTGACCTAACCCTAAGACACGAAAATAATGGACTTAGACTTGATACAAGGCCCAATGGCCCAATACGGTGGCGCAGCACCCTGACAGATTCTGTGCTTGATTTTGTTTCGACGATTCCCGTCGACTCCGAAGGAATTTTGACATGGGACCGGCGCCATTGGAAAGGTTATCCTCTCCCCTTTCCGTGCATATGTAGAACGTCCAAAACGGAGTTCGTATGCGTCCTGGGCATCCGTTTTAGTGCGTACTGCTCCTGGACTCCGAGTTGGATACGATTTGGAGTTTGGTTCGGTTTCCATCTTCTTTGAACGAATTCTCTGGTCTTCCACGTCCCTCATACTCCCTCCAAATACTCCTTGAACCTCTCCATGGATCCTAATCACAAATAAATCATTAAGTAGCAATTTATGCTCAAAAACATATAAGGAAATATATAAGAACGAGTTCACCTCTGAAATTAATTGTTGTGTATGAACTCTATTGATTGCATCTTGTATGTTCAATGGAGTGTTGTTTGTATCCATAGAAGTGATGTCCTCATCATCCTCCCCTTCTTTAATTGGAGTCGTCCTCGACTCAAGTTCATCTTCTATCATGTGTGGGTCCATATGTGCAACGCCATCAAATCTTCTTGTAAGCATGAAAGGAGGAGGCCAAGGTGGTGGACGGCATAGTGCACCATCTTGATCTTGTCCAAACAAGAGCGCACATTCACTTGAGCCAGGATCCCAAACAAATAAACTTTGTACCATATTTGTATGTGCAATGATAATGTGTATGATCTCGTCATGCACTGCCACTTCAATAAATCTCCCGATTCAGGCTTCGCAGAGAAACCCTACGCGGAGAAATTGAAAATACCAAAAACAAACAACACGGAAAAACAAACTACAGTTAAGTTCATCAGTCCATTACAGATACATATGTATATACAACCATGTGACCGGTGTGCCATATGTACATACATGGGGATGGTTCTTGCGCCACGCCAAGCGCTCCTCCTTCAATCGGCTACACGCCCGAGACATCATTATCTGAAGAAAGACCAAACTTCCAAACTTCCAAATCATTGAGTCCAAACGCATATGTACACAAATGCAAAAGGACACAATCCATATACCAACATTGTTCTAAGTTGATTTTTGAAGATACAAATATATACAATATATATCATCTCGCATTGCTATATACATTTTTTCCAGCATTGACATCTTCTGCATATAGGGTTTCAAATTCTTTTTAATTCTTCTCTCTACGCGCTTGATGTTTTCTGGTTCGGTGAAAAGGTATATCTCTTCATACTGATTATATTCCTCTTCATTATCTCCCACATTGTCAACCCCAACAATATTTTGCTTTCCAGAAACAACTACGTGCAACTTCTCAGTTTCTGGATCTTGAACATAAAAAACTTGTGCAACATTATCGGCGAGAACCCACAGGTCATCTTTGTAACCCACTTTATTCAAGTCTACCAGTGTCAGCCCGTAATTGTCCACTTTCAAACCATCAGGATGTTTGAACCATTGTCACTTAAATACGGGCATTACCATTCTTTCGCCATAATCGAGTTCCCATATTTCCTCTATGAACCCGAAGTATGTGGTCTTCTGCCCTTGTGAATCATAAGCCTCAATACGAACACCACTATTTTGTGCAACACTCTTACCATCTTTTTCTTTAGTGTAAAATGTGTAACCATTGATGTCATATGCTTGCCATGATGTTACCAAAGCAGATGGGCCACAAGCTAACTTCTTCATTGTTGCCTCTTCTATAGTGTTTCCGTATGATATATTTTTGTCCATTAACCATTCAGTGAAACATCTTCTGTGCTCTTTCATGATCTAGTCCTCTTTGCGGTCTTGGTTTTTATCACGAAGCTCAATTTGGTGTTCCTCGATGTACGGCTCAGCTATTGCGAGCTGTTGTAGTACACCAAAATGTGCACGGTGTACATTCTTGTAATCTTGAACAATAAAAGTTTTCTTACCCACTTTGCCTCTCCCACGTAGTCTACCTCATGTACCGGTATAGGCACACCTATCGATTTTCCATCTTTGATGTAATCAGCGCAACCCTCAATCACTTCTTCAGTGGTGTATCCTTCCATAATTGAACCCTCTGGGTGAGCACGGTTCCGCACATAACCTTTTAATACTCCTAAATATCTCTCCAACGAAAACATATGATGTAAATATAGTGGCCCCAATGCTTTTATCTGATCAACAAGATGTATGATTAGGTGTACTTGCATATTAAAAAAGGATGGTGGGAAACACATCTCAAGCTTGCACATTGTCTCGACGATGTATGTTTTCAGATAGTCTAAATCTTCACGTGCTATCACCTTTTGCGATACTGCATTGAAGAAGTAACACAAACGTGTGATGACAACTTTTATATGCTCAGGTTTGATTACTCTTATTGCAATGGCAAGGAAAACTGTCATCATCATGTGACAGTCGTGAGAATTATAACCGAATAAAGACAAGTCTTTCATCGAGACTAGTTTGCGGATATTGGATGAGAAACTTGTGGGCACTTTGATCCCACGCAAGCATTCGCAAATTGCTTTTTTCTCTTCTAGCGTCAAGTTGTAGCTGGCTGGGGGAAGGTAATGCTTCCCGTTCGCCTTTTCTACTGGATGAAGCTCTGGTCTCAAATCAAGATTTACTAGGTCCATACGTGAATTTAATCCATCCTTTGTTTTCCTCGACATGTCCAGCAAGGTCCCAATGATGCTGTCAAATACATTCTTTGTAACGTGCATCAAATCAATACTATGGCAAAATTCCAGATTCTTCCAATACGGAAGATACTTGAAAAAAATTGATTGTTTCTTGAAAGCCATGTCAGTTGTATCATCCGAAGATGTACTTTTCTTTCTCTTAATTTCTTTACTCTTTTTTCCCTTACCGAAAGCAATATGAATGTTCTTGACCATTTCAAACACAAGTTTTCCACTGTAAGGTTTCGGTGCAGTATCTTTTTCGATTTTGTTATCAAATTGTTCTTTCATCTTCCTATACTTGTGTGTATCTGTCAAGAACCGTCGATGTCTCATGTACACCGTCTTTCTGGATGAAGTGAGATATAGATATCCAGTTCTATCCACGCACCTAACGCAACCTTTCTTCCCTTTCATTTGTCCCGATAATGTAAACAGTCCGGGATAATCACGCACGGTAACGAATATCATTGCTCTTAGCGTGAAATACTCCCGCTTGTACTCATCCCATGTACGTACCCCTTCATTCCACAATTTCGACATATCTTCCATTAAAGGTTCCAAGAACACATCAATTTCGATGCCGAGTTATTTTGGACCTTGGATAAGAACAGATAATAAGATATATTTCCTTTTGTGACACAACCACGTCGGTAGGTTGTACATAGTTAAGACCACGGGCCATGTGTTGTGTATGCTCCTTTTTTCACCAAACGGATTCATTCCATCTGTACCCAAGGCAAACCTCACATTTCTGATTTCCTTCGCAAATTCTGGATACTGAATATCAAAATTTTTCCAATGCGTTGCATCACCAGGGTGTCGTATATGTTTTTCATTCTTCTTGCGTTGCTCGGAATGCCAACGCATAAGTTCAGCCTCCCTAGGGTTTGAGAACAAACGCTTCAAGCGATCAATTACCGGAAGGTACCACATCACCAATGCAGGAATTTTTCTCTTATTCTTCCCGTCTGCATCGCCAGAAGTATCGTCATCGTCACCTTCAGGACCAATAATAAACTTCTTATTCTTCTGAGTCTTTTTCATGTTGGTAACATACTGGTGATTGTAGTCCTTCTTATATCTACTGACACCACAAATGGGGCATCTAGTTGCGAGCTCATGCTCTTTGCGATACAGAATACAATGGTTCACACAAGCGTGTATTTTTGTCACACCTAGTGCTATCGGGCAAAGAAGTTTCTTCGCTTTATAAGTGCTTCTAGGCAGTTTATTTGGATTTGGAAGAATTTCTGCCAGAAGATTCAAAAGATCAGAGAAACTACAATCGGACCATCCGTTCGTAGCTTTCAACTTTAGTAGTTCTAAGACTGCACGCAATGTAGTAAACTCTTTATCACAACCATTTGATTCATCATATAAAAGCTCTGTGGCCGCATTCTGCAATGTCTCCATTTTACTTAAACCTTTGCTTGCTCCCATAGAAGTCAGTACATATGGTTCAATGTGACGCAACATCTCCTCACAATCGAACTCATCATCATCATCACCAGCTTGATTGTCACTACCATCATCGATATGAACATTATCATCATCTGAGCCTCTCTCATCATCTTTATCCACATCATGTGTATCTAACTCACCATGCTCTGTCCATATTGTGTAGTTATTTTTGAAACCTCTTTTCACCAAATGAGATTGGATTACTATAGTATCCGTCCAAGCAATCTTATTCTCGCAGTCGATACATGGACATAATATATCATCTATCTTTTGCAACTTCGCATGTCTCTTGGATGCTTCAATAAAATTTGCAACATTACGAATATACATAGGATCGGGTCTTGGCATGTTATACATCCACGCTCGACGGTCCATGCTTCAATAATAGAATTTTTTGTCAGATTTACAAAATTTGGCCACAAATATTCTCTAAAGGTCTTCTATAAAATGAATTTACAGAGACATAACAAGTATGATTAGGGCGACTAATGTAGGAGACGGGCGACGTCTTGAGGCGGACGGAGTCAAAGGGGGAAACAGGCCCAACAGCATGGGCTAGGTCTGGGTGGGATCCAATCCGTTATATCGGGAAACAGGCCCAGATACATCTTATATATATTACAATAGCATCTGTTAATTAAACATCATATTCATGTCACATAATAGGTACAAAAAGGAAACAATCCATATAGTCCATACATCAATATACCAGAACACAATCCATACAGTCCTTACACATGCAAAAGGACAGAATCCATATACCAGAACACACAAAACTAACAGCTTATCAGCTAATGAAAATATACAAAGAAAAAGTAAGGAAACTACATTTACCTTGCAGGGGCGTCAGCACGGTGGGCCGGCTGGGTGGAGAAGTGGCGGTGCGGGGTTGAGCGGCAGCGCGGCAGTATGGGCTGGGCGGCGGAGCGGCGGCGCGGCGCAGGGGAAATTTCAACAGCCTGACGGCGTCGATATAAATTCTCCAGGGTTGCGTTTTGATTGCGGTGAGGGGTCTTTATATGATGTTTTTTTATTTGTTTCTGAGAGTTCTTTATCCAAAAAATTGTTTCTGAGTGATATGACAATCTCATGTTAATTGTGAATACAGCCATCAAGAAGATAATATCGAAGATGGGAAAAATGGATGAGGGATGAGGTGAAGTTGTGTTTTGAGAAACACGTTGAGTTGTTGAGAAGACTGCATATCTTGCGGTAACTGTGGTTTGTTTATTCGTATTATTGAAACTGCAAAGTTTTCTAAGAGATTTTACTTACTACGTTTGTTTTATGTTAGGGAGTTGACTTTGAGCTTGATGAACTTTGCCATCAATGTTTCCATAGGTATAGTTATAGAAAAGTTTTCCATCACTATAATTTCAAATTAGGATGAAAATATGCTTGGTTCACTTGAGTGGACAGTGGAGTTGTACTTTGCTGAAGTGAAGGAAATTTTCGGGAGAAAGTTCTATTTCTGCTGTCCATTGGAGCCGGAGTGCCGGACGAAAGTGGTAATAATATTTCTTATCTGATGAATGAAATAAGGAAAAATGTGCGCCTTATTTTTGAATTGTCTAATGAAATTTGTTGGCTTGTTCATGTTGATAAATTGCGTATTATTCTAAATCCAGATTTTAAATTGAGTGAAGTTTCACAGATATTTAAAACTGCAATGCGTACTTTACAGAGCAGTAGGTACATCAACACAATAAACACTAGTGGAAATATATGGATTCACATTGGATTCGTCGATGTAGATGATGTAGCTCGTCCGTGTGGCAGTGCAATTGACGTCAAACAGCTTCGAACGATTGCGCAGATGCGCTGTACATAAACCTTATTGTCGTCCCTCGTGTAGGCTTCACGACGACAAGGGTTCAGAGATACTGCTCATCTCCTCCTGGTGCACGCCAAGAAAGAGGATCAGTGAAGTTTTGGTAACTCAAACACTATAGCACAGTTTTTCAAAAGGAAGACGAATAGATAGAAGAGAATTTTTTTGTGTCTTGGAAACCTGAAAGTCTTCAGGGCCTGATATAGGCACGGTTGCCCTCTAAGAGTCGTTTCCATGTTAATGACGTCCACTAATTGCTTGTCAAGTTAATGACGTTTATGACAATAAATCGCGTACTAATTCTCTATTAGTGCAGAATAGTTCAAATTTTGGAAAGGATACAAGTGGTAAAAATACACTCAATGCAGTCACGTCACGGTCGCGCGTCGCAAGTCACAAGTCACGTAGAAGAACACGCGAAAAATTGTGGATACGCGCGCGCGTGTGTGTGAGTACATATAGCCGGACCCCTCATTGTTGCTTTCTCTATTTAGTCATGGGTATTAGGGCTACTATTTAAATTGGTTTGCACCATTATGAACTAGCAGTATGGGACTAAAATCAACAGCCACATTGTTTTGAAATTTCTGTTGAATGAGCCACTTAAATGGGCCAAATTCTAACAATCCCCACCAATTTCAAAGCAAGGAATGAAGAATAAAATATCATTGTGTTGTAGTATTGTTTTATATATTAGTCTTTCGGTATGAGTCTCGTACGGGTTGAACTTATACTTAGAATAACAAGATTCATCTTTTCACGACTAAAGAATGAACTATGCCTTGAATTATCAGCCTTATGTGTAATGATTTCACTTGAAATCAGAACTAATACTAGGCTGCTAGACAACCTCACCTATCTGGAGCATTAATCGTCTGCTCCCATATCTTCTCATGAGCCTTTATGAGAATGCCCTATTCTCACAAACTGCGACCTACAGTTAAGTTCAAGTAGGTGTTTTCCTTAAAGATATCTTGTAGGCTAATATCTTTATGACGGAAAACATTAAAGCTTAATTTATGCCAACCTTCCATACAGTAAAGAGTACTTGGTGTCATTTGAACATGGGTACATTACTTATTTATTTATAATGTACTTTTTGGTTACATCAGTCAACTTGTTTTTCCTAGTACCTAAATCACGGGATCTCCGAGCAAAAGGACAGATTACCGTTGTGATGTAACTTCAGGTGGGCCTCATACCCATGTTCTTAGACATCACGGAAATCACATTTCGTGATAATCCTTTTGTGAAGGAGTCTACCAGATTATTTGCACTTTTCACATAGCTCGCAGCTATAACTCTGGAGTTTTTCATCTTTCTGACAGATCTCAGTCTACGCTTGATGTGTTTGTTGGACTTTGAATTATCCTTAGTATTCATAACATGAACTAGCATTGATTGGTTATCGCAATATATTGGGATAGGCGGTACCGACTTTTCAATGAAAGGCAAGTCCATCAATAGCTCTCCTAGCCATTCAGTCTCAATGGTTGCTGTTTCTAGTGCTACAAGTTCAGTCTCTGTGGTAGACTTTGTTAATACAGTCTGTTTACAAGACCTCCATGAAACTGCAGCACCAGCAAGCGTAAATACAAAGCCACTCGTGGCCTTCATCTCATCTGCATCTGAGATCCAATTGGAATCACTATATCCCTCCAACGCTGGTGGATATCCCGTGTAGTGAATTCCAAGTGAGGTTGTGCTTCTCAAATAGCGCAACACTCGTTCAAGTGCCTTCCAATATCTCCTAGGTTTTATGTAAACCGATTGAGTTTGCTCATAGCATAGGAGATATCAGGTCGCTTGGCACCAGCTAGATACATAAGGGAACCAATTATTTATGAATATCTCAATTCATCTTTTCCCTCTCCCATAAGTTTTTTAAGCTTGATGCTTGCACCATAGGCAGTTGGAGAGACTTTGCAGTTATCAAAGCCAAAGCCAGAAAGAATTTTGTCGGCATAGTGAGATTGATTTAGAGTGATTTCATCCTCACTTCTAATCAACTTTATATTCAGAATTACATCTGCTAGTCTCAAGTCTTTCATGTCAAAACATCCAAACATGAAAGATTTGATCTCATCAATCACACTTGTGCTTGTTCCAAAAATTAATATGTCATCGACATACAAGCACAATATTACTCCTTGACCCCCACCACAACGATAGTACACACACTTGTCCGCCTCATTCACGCTAAATCCGACTGATGTTAGAGTGTTGTCGAACTTTTCATGCCATTGTTTGGGTACTTGCTTTAGACCATACAAGGATTTTATTAATTTACACTTTATTCTCTTGCCAGGAATTTTATAACCATCTGGTTGCTCTACATATATTTCTTCTTCAAACTCTCCATAAAAGAAAGCCATTTTACATCCATCGATGGACAAATAAACCATAGGAAGAAGCTATCGCTAGCAATACTCTAATGGGGGTAATTCGAGCGACAGGAGAGTATGTGTCAAAGAAATACTCTCCTTCTTTTTGTGTAAATCCCTTGGCCACAATCCTAGCCTTGTACTTCTCAATAGTACCATCCGACTTCAATTTCTTTTTGAAGATCCACTTACAGCCAATTGGTTTACACCCACTTGGACAATCAGTGATCTCCCAAGTCCCCTTTGACATGATTTAGTCCATATCAATACGAACTGCCTGTTTCCAGTACTCTTCATCTGGAGAAGCATATGCCTCTGAAAGAGTATTGGGCAGATCATCTACAAGATAAACAATAAAGTCATCACCAAAAGATTTCACAATCTTTTGTCTCTTACTCCTACGAGGAGATTCAAGATTGACTAAACTGTTATCTTCTCTGGATGGTGTGCGTTTTTCGTCGTTTGATTGAGGTGGTGTGTAATCCCCAGGAGCAGTTGTATGAGTATGATTATTTTTATTGTAATATATGCTACCTACTGCTCTCATTGGAAATATATTCTCAAAAAATGAAGCATCTATAGACTCCATGATAGTGTTCACATTTTGCTCTGGAGTATCAGATTTAACTACTAAAAATCTATAGGCCGTACTGTTATGTGCATATACCAAGAATACACAATCTACTATTTTGGGTTCAAGCTTTCTCTTTTTCGGCTCAGGTAGATTAATCTTTGCCGGACAGCGCCAAATCCTCAAAATTTTGACGTTGGGTTTCCTTCCATTCCATCCCTCATATGGAGTGACTTCTCCGTTTTTAGTCACTACTCTATTCAGGACAAAATTTGCTGTCAAAATAGCTTCCCCACAATTCATAGGACATACCAGCGCTATCTAACATAGTGTTTACCAAATCTGTTAGAGTTCAGTTTTTCCTTTCAGCTACCTTATTAGATTGAGGTGAATATGGTGGTGTCACTTCTTGGATAATACCATGTTCAGTACAAAACTGAGAGAAGTCATTTGAGGTATACTCTCCTCCACGGTCATCGCGCAACTGTTTAATTTTCCTCTCAAGTTGGTTCTCAACCTCGGCCTTATAAATTTTAAAGTAATGTAGAGCTTCATATTTAGTTTTTAGAATATAAATATAACAAAAACGACTAGCATCATCTATAAAAGTCATGAAATATCTCTTGCCTCCTCTAGTCAATATTCTATTCATCTCACACAAATCAGAATGGATAAGATCTAATGGTGCCAAGTCTCTCTTTTCCTCTAAACTTTTAAATGGTTTTCGAGGTTGTTTTGCTTGCACACAAGATTGACACTTTGATCCTTTGACAATATTAAACTTAGGAGTAAAATCTAATATGGACATTCTAGCAATGGTGTCAAAACCAATATGACAAAAACATGAGTGACATACATCAACTTCACAAGCTTTTATTAATCATGGATGCAAAATTCAAATGATAATTCATATCAAAAATACATAGGAGGAACAAGCCCCCGCTCACATAACCTTTGCCTATGAAGTTTCCAAACTTGGATATTACAACTTTATTTGATTGAAATACTAACTTAAAACCATCTTGACATAACAAGGAAACACTAATCAAATTCCTATTTATTGTTGGAGCATGTTGTATGTTCTTCAAATGGACAGTCTTTTCTGAAGTGAGTTACAGTTCGACCGTACCAACACCAAGAACAGAAGCAGCTGATTCGTTTCCCATCAAGATGGTGGAAGACCGCGTTCCCTGATAAGAAGAAAATAAAGACAAATCAGGACACACATGAACATTGGCACATGTATCAACCCACCAATCTTAGGATTGTATAGCTGAAAAAACAAATGGTAAATTACCATACCCAAAAGGATCGACTTCAATGCCATTGTTTTTGCCAATGATCAATTCATAGCCTTCTTTTCCTGTTCATCATCTTTGGTTTTGCGGTGACGGCGGTATTTTGCAATATGCCCTTCTTTACCACACACAAAACATGCCCTATTGTCTTTCTCATTTTTCTTCTTTTTGAAGTTAGTAGTTTTCTTGCCTTTACCACCTGTTTGCATCTTACCCTTGTTGTTATTTTCGTGGTTGGCCTTTTTCTGCATCATGTTTGCACTAGCACCATTCTCTGCAGCAGAAGATGTGTGAGGAGCATCCTTTGCGCTTGCTTTTTCCTCCACATCGAGGGCTATAATAAGATACTCAGTAGAGATATCTTCCCTTTTGTGTTTCAGGATTGTAGCAAAATCCCTCTATGAAGCAGGGAGTTTGGCAATAATGCCTGCTGCCACAAACCTGCTAGGCAAGGCACATCCCAAACTTGCAATTTCTCCGGCCAGCGGCTGTATCTCATGAGCTTGGGAAACAACAGACTTTGCAGCATCAATGCTGAAATCAAAGAATTGCTCACAAGTGTACATCAAGCGACCGACTTCAGAGACGGCATATTTGTGCTCTAGTGCTTCCCACAGCTCTGTGGGGTCTGTGTAACTTATACACATATCGTAGAGATTATCAGCCAAAAGGGTTAAGATGCAGCCAAGTGCGGAGTCACGCGCTGTTGGATAGGTGGCGGTCTGTTCAACCGTGAATGACATTACTAGGTGAATCACCCATCACAGCCCCATCAACATGAGAGAAAATTTGACTTTATTCTGCCATCTACGGAATTTTTTGCCACCTCCAAACCTCTCAGGTTCCATTGCATCCGAAGAACCAACCGTTGCTAGGATAATAGAATAAACACAATAATAAGGTTTCTAGAATGTTGGTAAATTGCGTATTATTCTAAATCTAGATTCTAAATTGAGGCAAGTTTCACAGATATTCAAAATTGTGATGTGTACTTTACAGAGCAGTAGGTAAATCAACACAATAAACACTAGCAAAAACATATAGACTCACTTTGGATTCATCGATGTAGATGTTGCAACTCGTTTGTGTGGCAGCGCAGATCGACGTCAAACAACTTCGAGCGGTCGTGTAGATGCGCTGCCCAAAAACTTTATTGTTGTCCCCCGTGCAAGCTTCATGATGGCAATGCTTCGGAGATACCGCTCACCCTCCTCCTCGGTGCACACTAAGGAAGAGGATCGGTGAAGTTTTGGTAGCTCAAACACCACAACACAACTTTTCAAAAGGAAGACAAATAGGTGAAGATAATTTTTGTGTGTTGGAAACCTGAAAGTCTTCAGGGCCTGATATAGGCACGACTGTCCTCTAGGAGCCGTTTCCATGTTAATGACGTCAACTAATTGCCCATCAAGTTAATGGCGTTTATGGCAATAAATCGCGCACTAATTCTCTATTAGTGTAGAACGGTTCAAATTTCTGAAAGGATACAAGTGGAAAAGTACACTCAATGCAGCCACGCCACAGTTGCGTGTCGCAGGTCACAAGTCACACGGAAGAACACGTGAAAAATCGCGGATACGCGCGCGCGCGTGCATGTGAGTACATATAGTCAGGCCCCTCATTATTGCTTTCTCTATTCAGCCATGGGTATGAGGGCTACTATTTAAGTTGGTTTGCACCACCATGAACTAGCAATATGGGACTAAAACCAACAACCACATTGCTTTAGAATTTCTGCTAAGTGGACCACTTAAATGGGCCAAATTCCAACAGTACAGGCCGTTGCTATGCATGCAAGAAGCAAGGGGTGGAACATTTGAAGCATCCTTTAATCGGTGGATTTGAGACTTGTGATTCCCCATCAAATTTCTTCTGGCGTTCAGATGTTGATGGATAGGAACTCGATTACTGATGTTTTTCAGATGGAGATGAATGATGAAGAAGTTGAGAGACACCAGACTATGTAAACTAATTAGTAGTAATAAGCTCATTTGAACAAGCTAAATCACTTAAAAATCGAGTTCCTCGGCGTGCTGGCACTGTTAGAATTGATCACGGGATAAAAAAAATTAGGAGTCGGTTATTTGGTAACCGACTCAACTAACCTTGTTCTCCACGTGTCCTGATCGCGGACACACCAACCAAATTTGGTTGGAGGCCCCCTCTCACGCCCACCATCCTATATAAGGAGGTCATTAGGTGCTTAATATAGATTGATGGATCTGATTATGCCCTAAGCACCTCAAACCCTAAAGAGACCGATCAACTAAGATGGGAAGTGAGGGGAAGGTTCCTCTGATGGCTTCCTCCTTGGAACCTCTGGCTTCATCACGCTCAAGTGAGGGGAAGGTTCACTATGGTCCTACCACATAATCAACGCCATGGCGGCACACTCCAACCAACGTATGGACAATGGTACGGCAATTAAGTTCTTAGTAGCTCTCAGTTCATGTTCATCTGAATTGCATTAGTGGCTAGGTTAAGATCCTAAGCATGTTTGTTTCCAACAATTGCATTAAGAGCAAGGCTAGAGCACTATGCTTAATCGGGTGATTAAGTCCTATGATTCAATTCCTAAGTCTTCGGTCCAAAGAAATCAGAAGGAGGGGATTTAGGGTTCGGATATAAGCTAAGAAACACCCTCAAAAATCGATAAAATCTGAATCAAATCTTAGAAATCAGAAGGGAACAAATGGATTAAGATTGACTTACCTTAGAGCGTTGTTGTCATCGAAGTTGCAGGGGATCCACCCTTGTCAACCGGTGACGGAGCATAGCCGACGAGCCTCCAACGAGGCCGTCGGGATGGTCAACTTCAAGCTCGCAAGATCGACCATCCTTCCCTGCATTAGGTGAATTGCGCAATACCTCGTTCGACGGTGACGCGCTCAACCCTCAGCGAGCACGCACTACACCATGGTACACTTTCGCGAACACATCGAAATGTGGGCAGAAGGTACTTGTAGAGACAAAACTGTGGGAAAAGTTTTGCTGACAGAATGTGAACAATCGCGGTAGAAGCTGTCGACTTATAGGCTATGGCGATAGTTAAAACTTTTGCTGACAGTTAGTGTGTGGGAAAATAGGGAACTACCCGACAGTTCGCATTTTTCTGCCAGTTAGTTTTTCCCCACAGTAAACCTTTTACCGGCAGTAGATATGTAGGCTAACCACATTTTATGCCGTAATAAGAGGGCACATGCATCGTGTGTGTGTGTGTGTGTGTGTGTGTGTGTGTGTGTGTGTGTATATATATATATATATATATATATATATATATATATATATATATATAACCACCACATCTTCCATCACTCAATTCATAATTTCAATAGCATATACACAATCAAAACTCAAATAGACACTTCAACCTTCAAACCGTGTGCAATTTACACAGCACAAACATATCCATTAATATGCATGGCTCCATGTAGATAAATTTAGGATCCTCCAAATACAGTAGCAGCATACATGTCCAATAAATATCAAGTCAGGTCATAAGTTAAGTTCAAGCCTATTATATAGTGTCATACATATAACATACTGAGAGAATATACATGCTTCTCTCTCTACTCGCAAATAGTTCTAACCATACAGTCTACACACGATATTTTCTTGTTGCACAAAAGATCACTCCAAAAGATTGTAACATGTCTTTGCTGCCAAAAGGTTACTAATCCAGTTAGTTGAAGCTTGTAACATGCCTTGCTGCCAAAAGGTTACTACTCCAGTTAGTTGCTGGTGCACCTACCATGGTAAAAAAACAATAATCAGTACACAATGCAAGCAAGGGAATATTAACATTAGGTTAAAGCTGAAGCTGTATGCTAGCAGGTTGCTGGAACACTATAATGAAAGAAAGCGGGCTGGTTATGAAAAAAATTAACAATGGTTATACATGTGGGCCCTGATAAAGAACAAAGTGTGAAAATTATGCATCACCATTAACTTCTTGCTTCAACATGTTTTATGCAAACTCGATGCATAATTTTACAAACAATATAAAGTACATCTGTTATATACTACTAGACAGCCAAGTCAGAGTCAAGCTGATTGCTATTTTCAGGAGAAGGTTGTGACACCCGGTTCTAAAAAACAAACCAAATGCAGTGTATGTGTGCCCATGATGTTGCTTCACACATACACATCAATATTACAAATTATAATTAGAATTTAACCATGTCACAAATAATAAATATACTTTGATTCTATTGCAGCAGAAAATAAACTAGCGTAGGCAACTCTAACTCCACAGACAATCGATGGTAGTACGCACGCCTAGTACTCAAGAGTGAGCACATGTCGTACTCAACAAGTGTGGAAAAATATGATATGTAGCTAAAAACAAGGATGATAATAAAAGACTAATTGCACAAAAGTATATTTCATAAACTTGTAAAAGCAACCTAAAATGTTTATGTGAGTTTAACTCCCATCATATCCAAAGTAATTATCATAATTCATTTCTAACATCTCATTTACCATCAAAATATATTTATAACCAGCCAACAATCAATATCATAACCATATGCCAATTTCATATTGTCATAACTGATCATGCTCATAACCCAATTCATAACCATGTTCGAACCATTCCAAATCCCAAGTCCAACTCTAATCATAGAAGTTGTCCAGGTGCTCGTGACCGGGAGCACAACTATCATGATAGTTTTTAACTCTCTGTAGAGGTTGTACTGCTTTACCTACAAGTTTGTGATTTCGTCCTTTTTCGGTGACTAAAGAACCTCCATTATGCCCGTGACCCGTCGGTCACATTACATACTTCCAACATTGTGCGGCCAAGAGATCACTAAATAGCCTTTACAAAGGGACTACCAGCATATTCAGACCCATTAAGGTTTTACTGGTGGTGATGCCTCCAACTGAGCACATCCAACCAAGGGCCCCCTCTTGTGTCGTTCGGATCCCAGAGCAGTCCCGCCACTATTGCAAACTCAACCGACTCCCATTTCCCGCTCCTCTAAATAATCTGAATAATGCTGACAATACACCTAATTAATTGGCTAAGTTGCACTCATACTTGGCCTTGTGGTGGCGCTGTCGTCCTGGCTTATTTTCGCATGAACCAGTCCTTAATCCAAAACAAGCAAAACCACCATATCCTCTAACCCAATCCACAAACTATGCTTGCTCAGATCTCCCAATACCATGTTACCAGTTAACCATATTCACCAATTCACGTCATATATAAGTGCATTAATTCATAGTTAAGTCATTTGGTTGTTTTCCCATCCCAATTAATTATAGCGAAGCAAAAAAGGTAAAATACCCTTTCTGACTCTCTAAAATATATTCCAAGCAACAAGGATGGTCGAACAAGACTAGTGAACACTTATCATGGGTTTCCCATCAATTTGACAGAAGCATGCAATTTTTTCAAACAAAACATTTAAAAATCGCATCAAAATGATCAAGAACATTTGCCTTAATATTTCATACTTTATTGCTCAATCAAACCAAATTCTCACATAGAAGATCTTCGGATATTCACTTCTTAATTGTCACCTCTTGAATGCATCCGTCTACTCGCAATCAAGCACATATACATCCAAACAACAATGCAATCAATATAATGTACATATATTAATCAATATGCCATGATGTGTATGCATGAGGTAATTATGTTGTAATACATACGATTAATTTACTACTTTTTTTACTAATTAGATTCAACTAGTTCTCAAGTGCTTTTATGAGTTTTGGGTCAATTATAGTAGTTCTTGTGACAATTAGGTGTTGCTGAGATTTTAATACTAGACTAGTCTCCAGTAGGGCCGAACTAGTCCGTTCAGCGATAAAGAGTTGATTGAACAAGTCCGCACAGATCCGGACTAGTCCGCACTGTATCAGACTAGTGCACGCGTGTCAGTGGTTTTGATCCGGCAGATCTCCCGATACTACTAAAAGTGTTTATGGAGTTTGAAGTTTGGTGTGGGCGCGCGGAGATTCAAGAAGGTGAAATGTAAAATGACACAGGAGACACGAAGATTTACGTGGTTCGGGCCGCCTGAGCGTAATACCCTACTCCACGGAGTGTGTTGGTGTTGTATTGGATGTATGAACTCAACTCAGGTGACGTGAGTTGAGAGTGCGAGTGGGCCGATCAGATCAGATCTCGATCTGATGATTCCAGATTAGTCTCCTCTATGTATCGTTGGCCTGTCCTTTTATAGTACAAGGACAAGCCGTTACATGTTGGCCTGGCCCGACATGTGGCCCTGGCGGTTACTAATATTGATACACATTTGATGCGCTTAATTACCCTTAATGACCGAGTTACGGGCTTTGATAGCACCGTTACTGGTAATTAATGTCGTCCGATCATGTGTCATTAACATAGTATTAATGACACTTAATCGGGTCTTGAATTCCTTGATTCCCCTTTGAAGATCCGGAGCCGTTGTGGAGTCTACCAGAGGTTTGAGGCTGAAGATCCGACGGTAGGACACTTGGCAGCTCCAGAGCATGCTGTGAGGAACAGATAGGTCTGGTGCCACCAGACACGTGTCAGTTCTGGAGCTTCCCTCAGTCTGGGGTTAGGTTCGGGGGTGCCGTTATGGTACATAGCCCGGAGCTTCCCCCTTGTGGGCGGTAGCTCTGGTTTGATGGTACACGTGGCGACCCTGAGACTAACCGTATTGGGGAAGCGGGTCCGGTTATGTCTGACATGTGGGCCTCCGAAGGTATTCAAATCAAGTAGATGACATTTCCTTGAGATCTTTGTAATCTCAAGGGGTATACGGTACCCAAGGTACCGACAGTGGCCCCCTGGGCCCACCTCTGGGGAAGACCCCTTGGTTGAAGTCATTCCGCTGGAGGTGGGTCCATCCTTCGACTTTTGATCCGAGTCTTCAAAGGTCTTCAGATGTGCCGTTGGCGATAGTTTTGGAGTTAAATCCTCGCCGCGTGGCACATCCCAGGTGCAGCAAATGAGATCTTTGGCGTGCGGATCTCACGCAATTGAAGGTCGCCGGTTCCCGATACGAAAATCGTATCGGTTATGCGCGCCTTGTTAGGACGCCGCCTTCGGGCTTCCCGCCTTTCATGACGACAACCGTTCGTCTGGGTAAGAACCTCGACTTGATTGTTGGGGTTGTCCCGGGCCCTCTTGTTATCGGCAGGGTGAAATTTTTGAATAGTATCTTCGGCTTCCCTGCAGTTTCCGTCCAAGCGTTGTGGGGGCTTACTTAAGAAGGAAAGTGCACACCGTCTGGGATTCTTTATGCCTCTCATCTGATCTTGCGCTTGAACTACCAAACTTGTGCTTGCTTTTCCTCTCTTGCCTCGCTGTGCTGCGATGGAGTTGGGTCTCCGCAAGAGCCGCTTGAAGACCGAAAGTGACCTGAAGAAGGTCCGGGCCCTCATGGGGTGGTCCCCGGACTTCTTCAACCACCTGGTCCGCGCCGGGGGAGAGCTCCCATTCGAGAAGGAGCACGCCGGTGAGATGTTGTACTTTTCTGCGTACGCTATGGTGGGGTTGATCCCACCTTTTTCCTCCTTTTTCTTGATGCTGCTAGACTTCTATGGTCTGTAGCTGTATCACCTTGGCCCCCACTCCATTCTCCTAGTGTCTGTCTTCGTCCACTTCTGTGAAATGTGGGTGGGCACCCCCCCTGCATTGAGCTTTTCCGGACCTTCTTCACCGTCCATACCACCGGAAGGAGTGATGAGTACCTTGGCTTCTACTACTTTGTGAAGCGCAAGAAGTGCCCATTCAAGTACCTCCTGTCGTTTCCCTCTGGAAAGTGGGACGATTGGAAGAAAGACTGGATAGTCATCCGGGTAGAGGAGCACGAGAAGCTGGAGCTGCTCGAAGGCCTCCCCAACATCGACACTGCAGTCTGGAGTGAAGCTCCAGTGCTGTCGGATGCCTTCAACCCTGCTCTGACCAGGATCCGCCATTGTGTGGAGGGAGGAGTAACTCCTCAGGCGGTATTTTGCAATTTCCTAGTCAACAGGTGGGCACCGCTAAAGAGGAGAGAAAAACTCGCTTGGTCCCTCAACAGTGTGATAAATAACGATCGGGTCGATATCGAGCTGAAGTCCAACATGGAGGGGTCGACCTTGGAGTTTCATCTCAAGAAGTTCCAGCACGGCATCGACGTCGCAGGTGATTACTTGACCCCACCACCAGCTTTCCTCCCTCTGAACGTGGAAGTACAGTTCAGCAGGGAGATCGACGGACGATGCCAGTGCTTGACGACCTCGGTTTCGTCGAGAGACGATCGACTTCTGGGGTAGTGATCCCTGGGGCTTCTAAAGGTGGCTCCGCCCCTGCCCCGAAGCCAAGGACCGAAGTCGTCGGCAAGGGCAAGGAGCCAGCGGCCGAACCCTCGAGCCGGAAGAGGAAGCTGAAGCATGCCGACGGAAGGTCCGTCAGGCCTGCATCCTCTGCAGCAGCTCCTTCTCCCCGGAGGGGGAGGTCTTCTACAACTGCAGCGACTGTACCTGCAGCAGTGTCTTCACGGGGTGCTAGCCTCGGGCATGTGACTCCAGTACCAGGGCCAGCTGAGGCCTCTGGGTCCGGAGGTCCTTCCCGGTCGAGGGGGGCCTCGACTAAGGAAATGCCCGCGTCTGCAACAAGTTCTGGGGGGCCTTCCGGAGCTACCACGCCAGCAGTGGCCATGATCAGTCCAGAACGCCCGGGAAAGAGATTCCGTGCAAGCTGGTGCGGAAGCCTTCTGAGGTAATTTTTAATCTTTACCTCAGACAGTTGTTTTGTTGTAGTAACTATTTTTTAAGTTTCTTCATCCATCATTTGCAGCGTCTCTAAGAAGAGGAGTGAGGCTCTACCCTCGGCCACAGCAGCTGAAGCTGTGAGGGCAGAGGCTTCCGCTCCTGTCCCGGTGCCGCCCCAAGTGGTGGCTGAAGCTGCGGCAGCTCTGGCGCCAGCTGTCGTGGTCATGGACCTCGACTCATCCCCTGATACTCCCGTGGTAGCGCCGGACCACAGGAGAGAAAATGCGCCAGCAGCACCTGCCTTGGAGGTTGAAGCCCCGGGTATTGATGCTGAGATGTTGGAAGCTTCGGCCGTTGAGCCGGAGGAAGCAGTGATTCCAGCCCCAGAGCCGGAAATTGTCGAAGCCCTGGCGGTTGAGCCGGAGGTTATTGAAGTCCCGGCGAGCGAGCCGGATGTTGAGGAGGTCCCGGCGGTTGAGTCGGCTACCTCCAAAGATCAAGCCTTAGAGCCGGTTGCCACTGAAGCTCCGGCTGCAGAGCCGGTTGTAGTTGAAGACCTTCCGGCGCCTGAGCCGGTTGAGGTTGAAGCTCCGGCCTCAGGGCCGGTTGTTGTTGACCTTCCGGCGCCCGAGCCAGTCATTGCAGAGGCATCAGCACTCGAACCCATGATGGTCGAGGTGCCAACACCCGAGCCACTAGCGGAGGAGGAGCCCAGGCCGGAGCCGGAAGTAGCCCCTGCTCCGGAAGTGATGAAGGCGGAGGTGCCTGCTGCTGAGCCAGGGTGCCCAGATGAAGTCGCTGCCCCCCTGCCTGAGTGGGCAAATGAAGACCTGGTGGCAGGGCCTTTGGAACCACTTCCGGAGGTTGGAACTTCTTCTGGAGGACCCTCCTCGGTGGCGACTGAGGCTATCCTAGAGGACGGCCCTAGTGCCTTGGAGGCTCAGGGGACCACTCTTGTGGAGTGGGACCCAATTTTTGTAAACGAGAACCCGCTGGAACCAGCGGAGGAGACCCCGACAAGTCCGGACCCTATTCCCCTGTCGTTGTCCATTGACAACGCTTGCTCCAATCTGCGTCAAGTCTAGCTGGAGTTCTACCATGATAGCAAGGCTCTTGAAGAGGAGCGCCAAACCCTTAGGCGGTGGCGTAATCGGCTCTACTTCGATACCAAGCTGGCGCAGTCGAGGCTGGCAGACGACAAGGAGTGGATCAAACAGGATAAGGTCCGCTTGGAATACTGGGGCAAATTATTGGATGATAGGGAGAGCTTGACTCGTGCCCTCGATGCTCAATCCCAGGCCATTTATGAGCAGACCAAGGCAGCTAATAGTGCGACTGATGATCGCCAAGAAAGGCTTGAAGCCATTAACACTACCCTCATCAAGCGCCGGGAGGCACTTGAGGAGAGGGAGAAGAAGCTCGAAGATGAAGAGCAAAAACTCCTAGAGCTGCGGGATGATGTCTTGAAGAGGGAGGAGGAGCTTGCCGAAAAGGTCGCTCTGGCTGACAAGGGCCTCGAGGAACACACCAAGAAGTTGGAGGAGCGTCGCGTTGAGGAGGAGGAGAAGGCCTGGGTGTGAGGGAAGGAACTCTACAAGAAAGAGTGTGCCATCGCTGCCAGGGAGAAGAAAGTTAGGGGCCGGGAGAAGGACCTGGTTGACCGCTGGAACAAGATCCACCTCCGGGAGGAGGAGCTCGAAAAACTCGAGAAGCAGGTTGCTGAAAAGGTTCAGCAAAATGCCAAAGAGGTTGAGCACCTTGCTCGTGAGAATTCTGAACTGGCGGTGACCAAAAGATCCTTGGAGGAACTGAAGGGCTTGAGGACTGCGGACTCCCTACAGGTTTGGGAGTTCCTGAGCAAAGCCAACGACGCGCTGACACCAATGGGCTTCAGTCCCGTGCGTTCGGATGATCCGGAGTCGGAGCCGGACCTGGCGTTGCAAGCGTTGAGCTCGGCGGGTAACAAACTCTCCAAGGTGGGTAACGTCATCGTGGACCAGTTGGAGGTTGAGGTGCAGTCCCTGGCGAAGAACGTCGCAGAGTATGT
Source organism: Tuctoria greenei (assembly GCA_036927565.1). NCBI lineage: Eukaryota > Viridiplantae > Streptophyta > Magnoliopsida > Poales > Poaceae > Tuctoria > Tuctoria greenei. The sequence continues at coordinate 38,571,277 of JAYESD010000003.1, read as the reverse complement.
GCTGACGTGCTACACCAGCCGGGATCCCCAATTTCCTCTGGACCCGGTGCTTGTAGGTCCCGTCGAAGGAGAAGGTGAAGCCACCCGAGCCAACGTGTCGGAGGTTGCTCAGAAGGTCGCCCAGTTCTTCTATAGGGTCTAGGACCATCTCTTTAGCTCCCACTTGTATTCTCTCTTTTTCTTCCCCAATTTTGTAATCCCTTGTCTTCAGATGAATGAAATCCAAATTTTTGTGAATTTCATTTTTTGTCTTCAACACTTTTGTATTAACTTGGCCCTCTGGTAGATGTACACAATTTGATTGTGAACATGTACCAAGAGCATATTGTGTTTTGTTGAAGACACGTTTGCTTCGAACTTGTAGAGTGTAAGTCCGAAGTCTTCGATAGTGAAGGCCCCCTGAGGTTGTCGGAGCTCAGAAGCTCCGGCATTGACTACCGTTGGAGCTTAATAGCTCCGGGAATAGTCCCTATCAACGCGTAGAGCATCGATAGTTAGCCCTCCAGGGTGTCGGAGCTTAGTAGCTCCGGCAGTGACCTTTGTCAACGCGTAGCTTGTCGGCAGCAGACTCCGCTTGTGGGGTCTTCTCACCATCTTTTATTCTGCGTCGACGGCTGACCCCTCTAGCTTTGTCGGAGCTTGTTTTCTCCGGTAATGCTCATTTTCAATGTTTAACATCGATCACAAGCCACCTAGGGGGAGTCAGAGCTTTGTTAGCTCCGGCTTTTCTCCATCAACGTGGATTCTTTATTTTTCCTGCACACTGAAGCCGAGAAAAATAGTAAAATTTGCTCCTTGCCTATAACTTCATCGCGGCTTATGATTCCCAAGAAAATTTTAGGTCAAACACAATTCTGAATACAACCGAATGCATTGCCTTCTTTCTTCTAGATCCAATTGTACTTGGACCCGCCTTACTTCGGCCTGCCGGCGTGTAGGTAGAGTGGCGTACTTAGGGTGCTTGACCAGGCTAAGTCGATAGCACACTCCGGCCCTAGATTGGCTTGGTGGCATTCAGGCAAGTGGGCCATGAACAATATTTGAATCCAAAAGAATTGACAATACAGCTCGAATTATACATGAACTAGTCGAACTAAAATTTCTTAAGAATTGCACAACTTTTTTATAGACAAGAAAGAGAAAAATAATAAATGTTGAGCCTGTACAAAATAAATGCACGTGGAGTCTGTTTCACATGAAGATGTCTTTCATTATAGGTCCGGGGTACATGGGAAACAAGTACACTCTTAGGGTACGGAACCAGGCTAAGCGTGTTTCGTTACTCATTTGACCCAGGGTAGCTAGCCACACTTTTAGTCTTGAAACTGTGACAAGTGTTGCATGAACTTTGCGGACCTTCCAGAAAATGTCCGTCTGTTCTCTCGGAGGAACTACCCGACTCTGTACAATGACTCTATAACATACACCTCAAGTTACTACAGACTCACCTCCGTGATATTAAGTGTAGAACTTACGGAGCTGCTCAATATTCTAAGGATTTGGGAGAGGTGTCTCATCCTCGGTAGCTAAGCGAACGCTTCCGGGACGGGATACTTTAATCACTCGGAAGGGTCCCTCCCAGCTGGGGGAGAGTTTGTTTAACCCTTCTCTGGATTGTATTCTCCGTAGCACCAGATCGCCTTCCTCGAGCTGTCGGTTGTGTACATGCCGCTGATGATAGCACCAAAGGGCTTGGCGGTATCGGGCATTCCGAACAGCTGCTTGGCACCTTCCCTCCTCAAGGAGGTCTAGGTCTTCACGCCGGAGCTGGTCCTGTGTGGCTTCGTCGAAGGTCCGGACCTGGAGTGACCCCAAGGTTATTTCTGGAGGAAGGATTGCTTCAGCTCCGTACACCAGGAAGAAGGGTGTCTCTCCAGTTGATAGGTTTGGAGTTGTCCTGTTGGCCCATAGAGTGGGCGGAAGCTCTTCAATCCAGTTGGCTCCATGTTTTTTCAAGCGCTCATAGGTGCACGTTTTGAGTCCTTTTAGGATTTCAGCATTTGCTCTCTCGGCCTGACCATTGCTTGCCGGGTGAGCTACGGAGGCGTAGCAAACTTGAATGCCGAGGTCTTCACAATATCCTTGAAATGCAGAGCTTGTGAATTGGGTCCCGTTATCAGTAATGATTTTATTTGGGACTCCAAATCTGCATACAATGGACTGCAAAAAGTTGATAGCAGATTGCTTGTTTATTGTCACAACTGGAGTTGCTTCCGGCCACTTGGTGAACTTATCAATGGCGACATACAGGAACTTGTAACCTCCGACGGCTCTTGGGAAAGGTCCCAAGATGTCCATCCCCCACACGGCGAAGGGCAATGTAGGAGGTATCATTTGTAGAGGCTAAGCCGGTGTGTGAATTTGCTTTGCATGAAATTGGCATGCTTTGCATTTCTTCACCAGCTCAGTTGAATCCTGGAGTGCTGTAGGCTAGTAGAAGCCATGCCGGAAGGCTTTACCGACCAACGTGCGGGAAGACGTGTGGTTCCCACACTCGCCTCCATGGATTTCTATGAGGAGCTCGCAACCTTCTTCCCTTGTGATGCACCGCATTAGGACGCCGTTGGCACCGCGCCGGTAGAGATCCCCTTCTACCAACGTGTATCTTTTAGCCAATCTGACAATCCGGTCAGCGGATACATCATCGTCAGGAAGGATATTGTCTTTCAAGTAGCTCCTGATCTCCGAGATCCATGCATCGGAGCTAACTTGAGCATTTGAGTCTTGCGTGCTGGGTTGCTCGGAGCTTACGGCAGCACCTACGACCCTTGATGGCTGCCATGGTAACAGGGCCATCGGGACCTTCAGCTTCGGGATGCTGATCTTGCCCCCTTCGCTTAGTTCGGCAGGCTGAGTTGTGGGTTTTGACAACCTCCAGACAAAAGTTCCGTCGGGAGCTGGAGCTCCGGTTGACGCTTTCGTCGAGATTTCGTCGGCTTCAGCGTTGTGGATATGCTGGACGTGGTGGAGGTCTAGGACTTCGAAGTCCTTCTGAAGCCTCTGGACTTCAAGGAGGTAAGCAGCTAGCTGGAGATTGTTGCAGGAGCATTCACCCTTCACTTGTTTAATGATGAGCTGTGAATCTCCCTTAACCAGCAGCTGCTTGACACTGTATGACAGTGCCACCTTTAGTCCGTAGATGAGTGCTTCGTATTCCGCAATGTTGTTGGTCGCCTTGAAGTCATGGTGTACCATGTATTTTACCTTCTCCCCGGTTGGTGCAAGGAGAAGGATTCCAGCTCCGGCCCCCTGCTTTTTGCATGGAGCCGTCGAAGTAGAGGGTCCAGTGAGGCTCGGTGAAGACCGGAGCCTTGTGTTCCGGCTTCTGCTCACTGGGGCCCCCAGGGTTTGATGGAGAGGGAGTCCATTCCGCCACAAAATCTGCCAATGCTTGACTCTTGATTGCTTGTCTTGGAATGAATTCGAGATCGAATTTGGCCAATTCCACTGCCCACTTTGCAATATTCCCAGTTGAATTGGGATTATGCAAGATTGCTCGAAGTGGGTAAGAAGTCACCACTGAAATCTTGTTAGCTTGGAAGTAATGGCGAAGCTTCCTGGAGGCGATAAGAACTGCATAGAGCAGCTTATGCACCTCTAGGTATTCAGTCTTGGCGTCATGAAGTACTTCACTGATGAAGTACACTGGGCGCTGGATGGTCCGGACCCTTCCGGAGGGGCCCGGAGCTTCCTCTTCATTGACCCGGATCCTCCCGGAGGGATCCGGACCTTCTTCGGGAACTTCCAGGTCCTTGCTGGAGGGACCTGAAGCTTCTTCAGAAGCGACCTGGACCCTCCCGGAGGGGTTTGGGCCTTCTGAAGTAACTTCTTGTGGACTCAAGTCTGGGAACTGGGACCTAGACTCACTTTCAGGAACCCCCGGACCCTCCCGGAGTGGTTTGGATTCCTAATCATGGGATAGTTCTGGTCTCTCCGCAACCAGGACCATACTGACGACTTCGTCAGTTGCTGAAATGTAAAGCAGCAAAGGCTCACCAGGGTTCGGAGCTATCAGAGTTGGTAGGGTGGTGAGGAGCTGTTTTAGCTCCTGGAACGCCTTTTCTGCTTCTTCAGACCATTGGAATGGTCCGGACTTCCTCAATAACTTGAAGAAGGGAAGTGCCCGTTCCGCCAGTCTTGAAATGAACCGGCTCAAGGCTGCTAGACATCCAGTCAGCTTTTGGACATCCTTGATGCGGGCTGGTGGCCGCATGTCTTCAATGGCTTTGATCTTCGCCGGATTAGCCTCTATGCCCCGGTAACTTACCAGGAAACCAAGAAGTTTTCCGGAGCTAACCCCGAAGACACACTTGTCTAGGTTTAGCTTTGTGCGGGTGACCCGCAACTTGTCGAAGACAGCCTGTAAGGTGTCAAGGAGTGACTCCTTGTTCTTGACCTTGACCACGATGTCATCAACGTACACTTCCACTATGTCTCTAATGAGTTCTTCAAAAGTTTTGTACATAGCTCGTACATAGGTTGAAGCTGCATTCTTGTGGTCAAATGGCATGGCTGTATAACAGTACAATCCATCTACTGTGATGAAAGAGGTATGCTCTTCATCTTCCCTAGACATTCTGATTTGATGATACCCAGAATATGCGTCTAGGAAACACAGTAATTCACACCCGGAGGTGGAATCAACTATCTGATCTATTCTAGGTAGTGGGAATGGATCTTTTGGACATGCCTTATTTAGTGTTGTGTAGTCAATACACATCTGAAGCTTCCCGCCGGCCTTGGGCACAACGACTGGGTTTGCCAGCCATTTTGGATGGAAGACTTCTCGGATGAATCCAGCTTCGAGCAACTTCTTCACTTCTTGTCAAATGAAGTCCTGTCGCTCCACGGATTGCTTTTGAGGCTTCTGATGCACGGGCCGGGCGTCAGGGTAGATCTTCAGATTGTGCTCAATCACTTCCCTAGGGATCCCAGGCATTTGTGACGGTTGCCAGGCAAACACGTCGACATTAGCCTGGAGGAAAGCGATGAACGCAAGTTCCTATTTGTCATTCAGTCCCCCCGATATATGGGTGGTCTGAGCGGCATCGGAACCGATTTGGATGACTTTGACGGGAATGTCGGTGTCACCGCTTGGCTGCACACGAGGTGCAGAAGTCGAGCCTCATTGACGAATGCTCAGGGGTTTTGGAGCTTGCTCCTGCCTGGAGTCCTCCTCTTGCGCCGCAGTAAGCGCATGAAGTTCTTCCAGAGCGGTTACTCCGGCAGTGCGATCTCCGCCGATCTGGAGAACGCCTACTAGTGTTGGCATCTTTAACACCAGTAGCCATAATGAGCAGCTGCCATGAATTTGTACAAGGCAGGCCTACCCAAGATGGCGTTGAAAGGTAAGTTGATCTGAGCAACATCAAAGACCAACTTCTCAGTGCGATACTTCTCCCGGGTCCCGAAGGTAACAGGGAGAGTAATAGCACCGAGTGGGGTAATGGCTCCCGGACCTACTCCGAAGAAAGGTCGGGAGGGGTGAAGATCCGAAGGTCGGAGCTGAAGCCTGGTAAAAGCTTTGAAGCTTATGAGGTTCAGCCCCGAACCTCCGTCTACCATAACATGGTGGAGCTGAACGTTATTGATGGTAGGAGATACCATCAAAGGTAACTGGCCTGCTCCAACCATGCTTCGAGGGCAGTCCGAAGCATCAAAAGTGATGGCTGTGTCCATCCACTTCCAATGAGGCTCTGCCCTGGCTGTAGGAGCTACAGCGGCCATGTCCCGATGCATTGTCTTGAGGACACGGCGGGAGGTGATGTCCCATGATCCACCAAAAATGGCGTTCATGGTCTTCCGACGCTCGTTGTCAGAGACGTCAGAATCGTCATCGACGGAGGTGTAGACGACCTTCAAGACCTTTTTAGGATCCTGAAAACCTAACTCCTCTTCAGCCGGAGCTTGGTCAACTTTTTGTTTTCCTTCCCACTGTCGGAAAGGAACTTCTTCCCGGCGCTTGTTGTAGCGCTCGGCAAGGTTTTGGACCTCCCAGCGGTCTTCCAAATTGTGGCTGTCTGTCTTATGCATTGGACACCACACCTTGGGTTTGCCACCATCTTCAGAAGACGGTCGAGGTCGCTTCTGGGGGCGTGGCCCCCGGCCACCCGGAGCTGCAGTAGATGCAGCATTAGATGCGCCGGCCGACGGCTTCTTCTTGTCGTTGGTCTTTTTCTTCTTCTTGCCACTCCTAGAGGTAGTGGCTTCGCCTTTGGAGGATTTCTTGTGATCCTCCGGAGGTGGTTTGGAGTGCATTTCACGGCCCTCCGCAGCTCTGGCACATTTGTCAGCCAAGCTGAAGAGTTCCGTGACAATGGTGATCTCCTTGATCGCCAGTTTCTCCAACATCTTCTTATCCCGTACGCCCTGTCTAAATGCCACAATAACAGAAGCACTAGAGATAGAAGGGATAGTGTTTCATACCTGAGAGAATCTTTGGATGAATGATCGCAGGGATTCTCCCCCTTTTTGCACGACTGCAAAAAGGTCCAGTTCGGTGCCTGGACGGGTGTATGAACTCCCGAAGTTGGCGGTGAACTGGCGGCACAACTCCTCACAACTGTTGATGGAGTTGGGTGGAAGGCTCATAAACTAGGACCCGGCGGTCCCAGTTAAAGCCACAGGAAAATAGTTGGCCATTACGACCTCATTTCCTCCAGCTGCCGGGATAGCAGTGGAGTAAATCTGAAGAAATTCAGTGGGATTAACGGTATCGTCAAAATTCTCCGGTAGGTGAGGCCGGAATTTCTGTGGCCACCTGACCATATGCAGATGCATGGCCAGGGCTGAACAACCTCCTCCTACTCCTTCAGGAGCAGGAATGTCCTGAGCTTCTCGTCTTTCACGAGCACGCTCGATATGGACTCGACCGTCTTGTTGACGGTATCGACGATCAAGCTCCGCCTGGAGGTCATGAGTTGAATGCCTTGATACCGTGTGAGTGCGTCGCGCCTCGGAGGGCAACGACGTCACTTGCTATGATGCAGCACGTCTCCTGTTGTTGAAAACGTGCGGACCAAGTCTGCCAGACAAGGTCCGTCACTGCAACGGGACCCGTCCTGAAGGAGGAGGACCTTGGTTACTGATGCAGTCGGCTGCTGCTGCAATCAAGTGTTCCACATCGGCCCTCCACTGCTCCATTGCATCCCTGGATGCATTCGGAGGTGGTGGGCGCTGAAGGAGAGCACGTGCTGCATGGAGCGCGTGTTCCGGATTGTCATGATTCGCCGATGCAGTGATTGGTGCTGGTGCACCATCGTGCTACCCAGCTTGATTTGCTGGTGGAGGCGGCGGTGGTGGAAGTGTGACTCCTGCTGGAACTGAGGTTCATGCTGGTGGCTGCATATTGGAGGGATTGCCCCCAACAACTTGAACAGCGGGTTGACCATTTGATGATTCAACAGCTGAGTTCACCATTCTTGAAATCTCAGGCACCCCTTCCTGGCGCGCCAACTGTCGATGGTTTTGATCCGGCAGATCTCCCAACACTACTAAAAGTGTTTACGGAGTTTGAAGTTTGGTGTGGGCGCGCGGAGATTTAAGAAGGTGAAATGTAAAATGACACAACAGACACCTGAGTGTAATACCCTACTCCACGGGATGTGTTGGTGTTGTATTGGATGTATGAACTCAACTTAGGTGACGTGAGTTGAGAGTGCCAGTGGGCCGGTCAGATCAGATCTCGATCCGATGATTCCATATCAGTCTCCTCTATGTATCGTCGGCATGTCCTTTTATAGTACAAGGACAGGCCGTTACAAGTTGGCCTGGCCCGACATGTGGCCCTAGCGGTTACTAATATTGATGCACATTTGATGCACTTAATTACCCTTAATGACCTAGTTACGGGCTTTGACGGTACCGTTACTGGTAATTAAGGTCGTCCGATCATATGTCATTAACATAGTATTAATGACACTTAATCGGTTCTTGAAGTCCTTGATTCCCCTTTGAAGATCCGAAGCCGTTGTGGAGTCTACCAGAGGTTTGAGGCTGAAGATCCGACGGTAGGACACGTGGCAGCTCTGGAGCATGCTGTGAGGAACAGATAGGTCCGGTGCCACTAGACACGTGTCAGTTCTGGAGCTTCCCTCGGTCTGGGGTTAGGTCCGGGGGTGTCGTTATGGTACATAGCCCAGAGCTTCCCCCTTGTGGGCGGTAGCTCCGGTTTGATGGTACACGTGGCGACCGTAAGACTAACCGTATTGGGGAAGCGGGTCCGGTTATGTCTAACATGTGGGCCTCCGAAGGTCTTCAAATCAAGTAGATGATATTTCCTTGAGATCTTTGCAATCTCAAGGGTTATACGGTACCCAGGGTAACGACAGCGCGGGACCGGACTAGTCTGTGGCCGTGTAGCAAGAAACAATAAATTAGATTACGACGTGATTTGTTCGAACGGTAGATTAATTTTTTTCGTAAAATCTGAACTGAGAAAGACTACCGTGGTATAATGGCTTCATCGATCGTGGGACGAGACGTGGTGTCCGTCTCCGGCGTTTAAGCTCTATTGATGAAGAAGATAACGGCGCAACATCCATAAAGAAACGACGACGATGTAGACGATGCAACGATTTCCCACGAATAACGACGATGTTGCTACGATCTCCGATGGGAGGGCGACTCCTTTCTTTTTCCTTCTCTTCTTCTTCTAGCGGCTGATGCTTTTCTTCTCTGGCCGTGGCTCACGGTCCTAGGGCTCTTTTTTTTTTCGGCTTAGGCTCCCACGGTGTAAAGATTTACGGAGGAGCGGTGCCTTTTTATAGGCGGTCGGCGGTGTTTTTTTTTCTTTGGTTGTGCGGCCATGCTGCTGGTGTTGATTTGGTTTTTTTATATTCTTTTTTTTTAATGCGGTCACGGAAGAGCTGTCATGGCTGGTTGTGCGGCCTGTCCCTTGCCATGGTTGACTTTGGTTTCTTTTTTTTTTTCTTTTGTTTTCTCTTTTATTTTTCTTTTAATATTTTTCTTTTGGTTTTCTTTTTCAATTTATTTCTTTATTTATTTATTTTTCTTTAGCGTGCGGCAAGGCTCTATGTGCAGCAAGTGATCAGCTATTATTATATTTTGACCAGCGGTTGACTTTATGTTTATTATTTATATATATTGTATGGTGAAGTGTTAACATACACAAAACTGCAGAGTACCGTACTGGTCCGTTTAATACCGGACAAGTCCGTTTCAGTACAGCGAGGTATATCGAACAAGCCCGGTGTCGTGCTGGACAAGTTCGGAGTTGTACAGTAATGGACTTCGAACTAGTCTGTTGTTGTAACAGACAAGTACGTAGTGGGGGGAATTTTGATTAAATTTGTGCATATCGGACTAATCCGGTATTGTACCAGACAAGTCCGTCGTTGTCCAGTAAAGGCTTTCGGACTAGTTCGTTATTGTCTGGACTAATCGGGTGGCTGCCTCATTTTTACTTGCTTCTTTATTTCTAATTCTTTTATGTTTGTTCTTTTTATTGTAATTAATAGTTTTGCATGAATTCATCATATAATTAAACTATTATATATATAATTATATATATATATAGCTTTAGTCTCTTTTATTTCTTTTATTCTATATTTGTTATGGCAAATAAATTACTTTTGGCATATTTATCTTGGTAACTAATTTTCAATGCTTGAGGATGAATGCAAAATGCAATATGAGATGCATATATTTTATATCTTTCTTTATAAAAACAATTTCTTCCTATTATTAACTCTAAATTTCTATTTAAATTTTTAATTTGCCAAAACTTGAAAATCAGGGTGTCACAATTCTACCCCCTTAAAATGAATCTCGCCCTCAAGATTCGGATGGGTTAAATCAAAATTTTAAATTCTCTTTTATATTTGAATTATACAAGTTTTAAAATTTTGGGATGTTACAATCTACTCCCCTTAAAAGGAACCTTGTCCTCGAGGTTCGGATGGATTGGAGAAGAGATGTGAAAACTCTTGATAACATCTCCACGCTTCCATGTAGCTTCGTTCGGGATAGTGATTCTTCTAATGGTGACCATCTTCCGCGGGAGTAGAGACCAGAATGAAGAAAGATAGAAGGAATTCCAACCTATATGCATGCATTATATGATCCTAAGTATTGCATTATTAGATGATGACGTAGATATATATAAAAGTACTCCACAATGCACATCCAAAAACACAAACATACAAGTAAGCAATCAAACAATCATCACACCATCTAATCTAGCGTACTAACGAACTAAGCGTTTAGTACATATTAACCAAGATTAGACTTAAATCCTAATTAAGAGTTATAAAATTATCGAGTTACAGAAAGGTGAAGGCATCTTTTTTTCTTCTTCCAAAAATGAGCTTGAGGCAAGGTCAATGTGACAATCTAGGTGGGGTGAGGAATGATTTCGGCTTGTCGGATCTTCACGAGCAGCTCCCCAAGCAGGTGACGTGCTTCACAAGTTCTCTTTCTATTTTACTCCCCCTATGTCTTTGTTGGAAAAGCTAGTGCAGTGTGGTCATCCTTATGGGTTGGTTGTTCATGCTCTATGTGTATCAGTACAAGATGTTCATGGCATGAAAATTTTAGCACCAAGGAGAGACAAGAAAAGAGAACGGGACTACGAGGAAGAAGCAGAAAAATCAATTTCAGCGCAGTAGCAAACATATGTGGAAATAATAAAAAAAATTAATGACAAGTGTTTAAAATGCAGTAGCAAAGAGGAGGAAAAATAGAGGTTGTGCAACAGCAAAAAATGAGGAAAAAGGATGGGAATTGCAGTAGTTAGAAAAATTGTTTACTCACAACTAGCAGCAGCAAAACCACACATTTTTACATGAAAATATTAGCAACAATTGAAGAAGCAAGTGCATCAAAACATGGCTGAAATTGCATTTAAAAAGCAGCAGCAAAAGAGATGAAAAACGGAAAAACACAGCAGCGAGCAAAGAAGCAGATGTTCAACGTACAACAACAGCCAAATAGCAGGGAAAATAGAGTGTGCAGCAGTCCAAAAGGAGAAGAAAAAGAGAGAAAATGTAGCAGCAAGCAGCTCAAAGCTGAATTAGCAAGAGAGACACAATAGAAAACAACACTTTACAGTGGCTGAACCGGCAAAAATAAAATGCCGCAGCAAGCAATTCAAAAATAGCTTTTTAGAAAATAGTTGCTATGTGCTTTGTGGTGTCCATTCTACCTAGGCTTGCGTCCTATGGTCAACACGGCTCTGATACTAATTTGTGACACACGACCAAGTGCAGTGTATGTGTGCTCAAGATGTTGCTTCACACATACACATCAACATCACAAATGATGATCAGAATTTAACCATGTTACAAATAATAAATATACCTTGATTCTATTATAGCTAAAAATAAACTAGCATATGCGACTCTAACTTCACAGACAATTGACGGTAGTACGCGCACTTAGTACTCCATGATGATGTCCAAAATATGTTTTTTAGCTGAATTAATGTGGGAAGAGTAAGAGTGAGCACATGTCGTACTCAACAAGTGTGGAAAAATATGACATGTAGCTAAAAACAAGGATGACAATAAAAGGCTAATTGCAGAAAAGTACATTTCATAAACTTGTAAATGCAACTTAAAATGTTTATGTGAGTTTAATTCCCATCATATCCAAAGTAATTATCATAATCCATTTCTAACATCTCATTTACCATCATAATATATTTATAACCAACCAACAACTAATATCATAACCATATGCCAATTTCATACTTTCATAATTGATCATGCTCATAACTCAATTCATAACCATGTCCGAACCATCCCAAATCTCAAGTCCAACTCTAATCATGGAAGTTGTCCAGGTGCTCATGATCGGGAGTAGGGATGAAAACGGTCGGAAACGGACGGAAAAATAGTGAAATCGTTTTCATTTTCATAAAATTTCCGGAAACGGAATTGGAAACGATATCATCGAAAATGTTTACGGTATCGGAAATTTCGGAAATATCGAAAATGGGTACATCGGATCGAAAGTATGTCAATATCGGAACGGCTTCAAATTTATTCGGAATCAAGACACCAAAATATTATTCATCTATAACATCAACAACTTAAGTACAAAATATGAGACAACAACTTTTACTTTCATTTTATAAAAAAATTCAATATGAAACGAAATTACTTTAGAAACACATTTTTAAGTAAATAAATATTTGTATGTAATTAAAGTTAACTTCTTATAGAAACCAGTGTCTGAATAAAAATTTTTAAAAATTGAGCTTATTACATGTCAGTCCATTAGACCCAACCTACTATTCGAAAATTATTCGATTATTGTTCGGATATTTTCTATTAAAATACGGTATTCCGACAATTCGGTCGGAAATCAGCCCAAATCGTTTTCGTTCCGTTTACCAAATTTCAATGTCCGATAAAAATGGTAATCGAATCGAAAATTTTGGAAATTGTCAAAATGATAATTGCATCGGAAATTTTAGAAAACGGCATCGGACGGTTCGGGAATTTACCGTACCGTTTTCATCCCTAACCGGGAGCATGACTATCATGATAGTTTTTAACATTCTGCAGAGGTTTTACTGCTTTACCCACAAGTTCGTGGTTTCGTCTCCTTTTGGTGACTAAAAAACCACCATTATCCCGTGACCCGTCAGTCACATTACACACTTCCAACGGTGTGTGGCTAAGAGATCATAAAATAGCCTTTACAAAGGGACTACCACCATATTCAGACCCACTAAGATTTCACCGGTGATGATGCCTCCAACTGAGCACATCTAAACTAGGGCTCCCTCTTGTGCTGTTCGAATCACAAGTCAGTCCCGCCACTATTGCAAACCCAACCAACTCCTATTCTCCGCTCCTCCAAATAAGACAAACAATGCTGGCAATACACATATTTAATTGGCGAAACCGCATGCATACTTGGCTTTGTGGTGGCACTGTTGTCCTGGCTTATTCTCGTATGAACCGATCCTTTGATCTAAAGCAAGCAAAATCAGCATCTCCTCCAACTTAATTCACAAACCATGCTTGCTTAGATCTCCCAATCCCATGTTACCAGCTAACCATATTCATCAATTCACATCATCCATAAGTACAATAATTCATAGTTAAGTCACTTGGTTGTTTTTCTATCGCAGTTAATTAGAGCGAAGCAAAAATGTAAATACCATTCCCGACTCTCTAAAATATATTCCGAGCAACAAGGATGGTTAAACAAGACTAGTAAACATCTATCATGGGTTTCTCATCAATTTGGCACAAGCATGCTGTTTTTCAAACAAAACATTTAAAAACAGGAACAAATGATCAAGGACACTTGCCTTAATATTCCATACTTCATCGCTCAATCAAACCAAAGTCTCGCACAGAAGATACTCAGATACTCGCTTCTTAATCGTCACCTCTTGAACGCATCCGTCTACTCGCAATCAAACACATATGCATCCCAACAACAATGCAATAAATATAATACACATATATTAATCAATATGTCATGATGTGTATGCATGAGGTAATTATGTTGTAATACATACTATTATTTCACTTCTATTATTTACTAATAAGATTCAACTAGTTCTCAAGTACTTATGTGAGTTTTGAGTCAATTATAGTGGTTCTTGTGACAATTAGGTGTTGCTAAAATTTTAATAGTAGACTAGTCTGCAGTAGGGCCGAACTAGTCCGTTCAGCGACAGGAAGTTGATCGGACAAGTCTGCACAGATTCGGACAGTCAGCACTGCATCGGACTAGTGCACGCGGAACCGGACTAGTCCGTGGCAGTGTAGCAAGACACAATAAATTAGGTTGAGACGTGATTTGTTCGAATGGTAGATTATTTTTGTCGTAAAATCTGAACCGAGAGAGAATACCGTGATATAATAGTTTCATCGATCGTGGGACGAGATGTGGTGTGCGTCTCTGGTGTCTAGGCTCCGGTGATGAAGAAGATGACGGCGCGGCATCGATAAAAGAACGACGGCGATGTAAACGAAAAAACGTTGCAGTAGTCTCCTGCTAAGAATTACGATGTTGCGACGATCTCCAGCGAGACGGTGATTCCTTTCTTTTTCTTCCCTTCTTCTCCTTCTTCTTTTGGCGGCTGGCACTTTTCTTCTCTGGCCGTAGCTCACGGTCCTAGGGCTCTTTTTTTTTGTCGTAGGTTCTCACGGTGTAAATAGGGATGAAAACGGTACGGTAAATTCCCGAACCGTCTGACGCCGTTTCCGAAAATTTCCGACGCAATTATCATTTTGACAATTTCCGAAATTTTCGATCTGATTACCGTTTTTATCGGACATTGAAATTTGGTAAACGGAACGAAAACGATTTGGGCTGATTTCCGATCGAATTGTCGGAATACCGTATTTTAATGGAAAATATCCGAACAATAATCAAATAATTTCCAAATAGTAGGTTGAGTCTAATGCACTGACATGTAATAAGCTCAATTTTTAAATTTTTTATTCAGACACTGGTTTCTATAAGAAGTTAACTTTAATTACATACAAATATTTATTTACTTTAAAATGTGTTTCTAAAGTGATTTCGTTTCATATTGAATTTTTTTTATAAAATGAAAGTAAAAGTTGTTGTCTCATATTTTGTACTTAAGTTGTTGATATTATAGATGAATAATATTTTGGTGTCTTGATTCCGAATAAATTTGAAACCGTTCCGATATCGACATACTTTCGATCCGATGTACCCGTTTTCGATATTTCCGAAATTTCCGATACCGTAACCGTTTTCGATGATATCGTTTCCGATTCCGTTTCCAAAAATTTTATATGAAAATGAAAACGATTTCACTATTTTTCTGTCCGTTTCTGACTGTTTTCATCCCTAGATGTAAAGATTTACGGAAGAGCGGTGTCTTTTTATAGGCGGTGGGGCGTGGCCTGGTGGGTGCACCCGTCGGTGAGTCCCGATCTGGCACGGAGCGCGCCTGATCCGAGCAGAGTCGGACTCGGCTCTAGCCGGCATGCCTTTTTTTTTCTTTGGTTGTGCGGCCAGGTTGCTAGTGGTGATTTGATTATATATATATATATATATATATATATATATATATATATATATATATATTAATGCGGCCAGGGATGAGCGGTCATGACTGGTTGTGCGGCCTGTCTCTGCCATGGTTGACTTTGGTTTCTTTTTTTCTTTTGTTTTCTCTTTTCTTTTTTTTTTTTAATTTTTTTTCATTTCTTTTTCTTTTTTATTTGTTTATTTTTTTTAGCGTGCGGCAAGACTCTATGTGCAGCAAGAGATGAGATATTATTATATTTTGATCAGCGATTGACTTTATTTTTATTATTTATATATATTGTATGGTGAAGTGTTAAAATACACCAAACTGCAGAGTATTGGACTAGTCCGTTTAGTACCGGACAAGTCCGTTCCGGTACAGAGAGGTATATCGGCCAAGTCTTGTGTCGTGTCGAATAAGTCCGTGATTGTATAGTAAGAGACTTCGAACTAGTCTGTTGTTGTAACAGACAAGTCTATGGTGGGAGAAAATTTAATTAAGTCTGTGCATTCCAGACTAATCCGATATTGTACCGGACAAGTTTGTTGTTGTCCAGTAAAGGCTTTCGGACTAGTCCGTTATTATCTGGACTAATTCGGTGCCTACCTCATTTTTACTTGCTTCTTTATTTCTAATTCTTTTAGGTTTGTTCCTTTTTATCGTACTTAATGGTTTTGCATGAATTTATCATATAATTAAACTATTATATATATATATATATATATTTAGTCTTTTTTATTTCTTTTATCCTATATTTTTTATGGAAAATAAATTATTTTTGGTATATTTATTTTGGTAACTAATTTTCAATGCTTGAGGATGAATGCAAAATGCAATATGAGATGCATATATTTTATATCTTTCTTTATAAAAACAATTTATTCCTATTATTAACTCTAAATTCCCATTTAAGTTTTTAATTTGCCAAAACTCGAAAATGAGGGTGTCACAAAGGTTAACATAGCTAACAAGAGATGGTGAATTTAATATATTGCTATTACTTAGTCTTAACCTCAATTATTGAGGTTAAATAACATGTTGACAGATAAAGTGAATAAGTATGTGTTACAAACAAAATAAAATGTATGCATAGTTGCACAATTGGTACAGCAGCAAGAAACATAGGCATTTAGACTAGTGCTAGTCATTTAATTGGTAATTTTAAATCCTGCTAATACTAATGCACAAATGTATTACCTGTGGTTGCATTGGCACTTCTGCTTAAAATATTTTAAATCCACGAGACTTAGATCATCATTTGGTACTTAAGAACTTGTCAAAGAAATGAATTTAAATTTAAGAAAGGTAAATAATATAAAACACAAGTGGAGATGTCAGTACAATTTGGACTGCCAAGCTTGCAATCATACCAGAACCTGGACCTTTAACTTACGATCAACCTACGACCAAACAAGTAGAAAGGATGCGAAAAGAAAGAATAAATGGAGGGTCGGGTTTCCTATCCGTGTTTCAAGATTATGTAATACTCCCTCATCTTCTATATATTATAAGTTAATATTATTAAAGAAGTGTTATTTTAACTTACGATCATTTTTGACAGTGTCGGATTCACAATGTCCATGAAGATTTGTAGCAGCTATCTTATGGATTGGTGAGTGTTAGAAGCAATGGTCGATATGACGTAAATGGATAATGATTCCGTACAACTCATTTTGAAGCTCTTCGTCCTCTCGTGGAAACATCTAATTCTGATGTTGTGATGAGAGCAATTGACACTCAAAGTGAATTTAACCGATTCTTATGGGATCATTAACAAAATCCTTGAATTTACTTTATTGGAAATAAGACCATTCGAGTTGTCTTCTTTGATTGTGACTGGTTTGATCGCACTCATAGAACTCGAGAAAACCAATTTGGAATGGTGGAAGTGAAACATAAGGACCGACTACGAGGTTACGATATATTTGTTCTTGCACATCAAGTAGAACAAGTGTATTATCTACCTTATCTATGCACGAAGCTCAGTGCTTGGTGGGTGGTATATAAGGTGAATCCCCGTGAGCGGTTATATACTCCTGGGGATGATGGTTACCATGATAGCGAAGACGTTGAAGAAGTGTACCAAGAAGAAGAGTTGCCAGACACTTTTATCATCGAGCTTGGTGCAGGACTCGATCAATTAGTTGGAGATGTTGAACATTTTGAAGATGTAGAGCCAGATGATATGCGAAAACGGAAATTAGAACAGACCACGATGGAAGATCGTTGGGTTGGTTTAAGAAGTAGGGAACTTTATAATGATGTTGATGAATTTTGAAAGTGATTACAAGTAATGTTTTCTTGAAGATAGTAACATGAATTTTGTATATCTTATTTGCATATTTACTGATTATATATTCAAAAAGGATGGTGTCAAAGAAGGGTAAGAAGGTGCCGCCGACGAGGTGGTTCTACCCCTCTAGACCTAAGGACGCTTTCGCTGGTGCCTCGTCGACCGGGAGCAGACGCTCTTAGCTGCTAGGGCACATTCTGAGCAGCTCTAGAGCTTCATCACAGGTAAATTTCACTCATTTTTGACAAATTATTCAAATTCAATTTTAATTAAACTTACTTATGAACCATTTGAATATTGTAGTCCTCACCGACTGACTCAGAGGCTACAATGCCAGTTGAGCTTGGCAACCCTTCGGTGAGCCAGCCCTCGGCCAGCCAGACCTGGGCTGGCGAGCCTTCTGTTCCTGAGCCCTTTGACTCGGCTGATGACGAGACTTCTAGGTCACCTGACGTGGCGCCCCAGCAGACGCGGAGGACTAGGAAGACTCACTTTGTCAGTCCTCCTGCGGTCCCTTCAGAGAGAATTGTGATTCGTCCGGTTAGAGACAGGTAATAAAAATCGTAGTGTTTCATTCTGGTTTCTTTTGATTACTTAAGTAATGAATCGATAAATATCTTGCAAGGTTTGGTACGACGCGTCTTTCACCGGTGAGAGACACCAAAGACCAGTGAACGGTGTCCTCGGGTTCTTAGTGTGTTTGTACTATATCGGGGTCATCGACGGGGTGCCTACTCTTTTGTGGGAGGACTACGCACGCGTCTATCATCAGGAGCACGACAACCTTCAGGAGGGCGTATGGGCCAATTTTTATTGTAAGTATGTTAAAAAAGTTTCTAAGTTTTAACTCTTATGCTCTTTTAATAAACATCTCTTCAATATATTCTTTATCACAGACAAGGTATATTTTAGAAGACCCAAACAACCCTCGCATGTTTGAGGATGCGAGGAGAGTGTTTCACTACAGCGCTGCGAAGGCGCTTCGACAAGCTTTGTCGAACGCTCATGTTCAAATTATTAATGAGCATTTGAAGGCGAACCAGCACCACGTGCTACACTTCCAGCAAGAGAGCGAGAGCCACCTGACGGGGGAGGAGTACGCGCAGGTACGTGGGGTGTAGTAAGTATTTTTTCTGATAATTTCCTCAATGGTATTTTAACGACCTACAACTATGTGCAGGGCCACATGAGCTGGTTGCAGGGTCGGTCCGTTGCATTTTGGGCCCTTTGTCGGTACTGGGCTAGCGATGAGTTTAAGGCTAAGTCCGAGAAGGCTCGAGAGTGCAGAGAGGTTGAGGGGAAGAGCAGGCACGACCAAGATAACCACTTATGTTTAGCTAAATGCATGGTAAGTGTATGTAACTTATGTTTATATATTCATAATATATTGTTCGTACTAAAACGTATTGACAGGAGCGCAAGACGGGGGTGCTGCCGACCCCTGCTGAGATCTAGAAGAGAGGTCACAGGGACCCTTCTCAGCCTCAGGGGTGCAGTCAAGCTGCATCCAAGCAATTGGTAAGTTTAGAAATCATTCATATTAAATATAACTATATGAATTGTTGAACTTACACATTTTTCTTATTTTCCAGGCTAAGTACAGGGAGGAGGCTAGGAAAATACATGGCAAATATTTCGATTGGGAACATGAACCAATCGATCCTTAAGTCGCTTATACAAGTAGAGGTGGAAAAGCACACGGAAGGTGAGTTCATAAGTCATTTTATCATTTTCAATTCAAAGTATTCAAGATATTTCAATTTCATATTACTGACTCTTTTTTTATAGGCTCGCCATATTCGACGGAGTTGTCGACTCGAGGGCGGCGAGACCTGCGAGAGGTAGATCCACGCAGGCTTCGTCGGTGGGCATGTCAGGTCGCCGCGTCTCACAGAGAGACATCGAGATGCAGTCCCTCTGACAAACTGTAGAAGAGAACATTAGGCGATAGGAGGAGGAAAGGAGGGAGGCGAAACGATAAAGGATCGCGACAGAACAACAAAGGATCGCGATGGAGGCCACGATCTCTTCCCAGGCAACATGGATAGCACAGATGCGGGACACAATGGAGGTAACAAAATGAAAACTGAAGTTCTTATTAATTCAACGTAAATGACTTACTAATAGGTAACATATAATGTTTGCAATGACAGGCCATGACTCGGGCGCAAGGTCTGGGGATCCAGCTACCGCTACTACCGGTCCTTCCAGGCGATCCTTCTTTTGTGGGTTAGGTAATTTTCTAGTCAACTTAACAATTCTAGTTTTACCTCAACTTAACCAAAATAAAGCAAGGAAATAGAGTTAGAGTGAGATAGTTAGATAAAGTGAGAGATAGAGTTAGAAGAGGGAGGAAGATAGAGAGGAAAGGATTGAGATAGAAGAGAAAGGGAAACAGTTAGATACAAGAAAAGGATTGAGATAGAAGAAAGAGGGAGATAGAAGAAAGAGTGAGAGATAGTTAGATAGAGTGGGAGAGGAATGAACAGAAAAAGGGAGATGTAGATGTAGATAGAGGGGGAGGAAGATAGAGGATGAGAGGGAGATGTAGATGGAGATAGAGAGAGGAAGATAGAGGGAAAATGATAGCAATAGGGAGATAGAATGAGAGAGATATATTGAGATAGAGAGAGGAATGAAAAGAGAGAGGTAGAGAGGGAGATGTAGATGGAGATAGAGGGAGAGAAAGGAAGGGACAGAGATGTTGATACATTTCTATTCTAACTCTAAGTTTCATTAATTGCAAGGATCTGCGACGGCTGCTCAAACTCCGTCACCGTTGTTACCGCCACCTGGAATGAGGCGCGACGACGACTTCAATGGCTTCAGAGGTGGCTTTGGAGGTCAGACGGACGAGTGAGCCTTTGTTTGCTTTGTTGATGGTGATGTGTGATGTATCGACGATATATTGTGATGTTGTTGTGACTGTTATATATTGTGCCTATTTGTGGTCTGTTCTGTGTTTCTGGCCATCGAGCCAGGTAGCATTTTCTGTTTTTTTTAAATAAAAAACCTTATTTGTGAAGGCTTTTTATACAGTACCGTCGCAAATAAGGCTCCTAGTCGTCGCAAACTAGCATCTGTTATTTGCGATGGCCCGACCGTCGCAATTAAGTCCCCATTTGCGACGGCCTGACCATCGCAAAGTGCCATGTAGGCCCCGTCGGATGGCCGTATGGGCCCATCAGCTGGTATTATTTGCGACGGCTTGGCCGTCACAAATAGGGACTTAATTGTGACGGCGTGGCCGTCACAAATAGCCGTGTGGGGCCCACTCGCGTCCTGGCCATAACTTGCGACGGCTTCAGCCAGCCGCCGCAAATAGCGTTATATGCGATGGTGGCCGTCGCAAATAAGCTTATTTGCGACGAGTAACTTGCAACGGCCAAAAACCATCGCAAATAAGGAAAACGCGGTAAATAGCTTATTTGCGATGATTTTTCCCTTATTTGCGATGGCTCCGGCTGTCGCAAATCATCGAGATTCCTGTAGTGAAGTTTAATCTTATAATTAGAGTCATGAATCACTAAGACTTAGTTTCTGCGAGGATAGTAGTAAAATACACATCAGTGAATAACAGCGCAGATGAAGCTGTATTGTTGAAAAAGCTTCAAATCAAAGGTAACTGCATTATGATCGATGCATACTAAATTAGTTACGAGGCCGCTGAGCAAACAAAAAAAACACAGACTAAGAAGTGGTAGACAGCATAAACCACCTAAGTTATTTGTACTTCTGAGGCAACTGGTTAAATGTGCCACCAAACACATTGACATCAGTTGTATATTGCAAAGAAGTAAATCCATAATCATACAAAGGAACTTCCACTCAATGTGTTCTGTGAACACATAATACGCATGAGTTTAAAGAAGAACCTATGATCTCCTGAATAATTACGGGTCAAACTAAGAAATTAGGTTATATTTCTAAACGTGAGGTATGACGTGGTCGTCGAGTCAAGCAGTACGTAACTGATTGTTTTTGATGTGCCATGCCTTTTATATTGAGCATGAAGAAATATACGTAAGTTTAGTTTTGAGTTAGTAAGTTACTTATACTCTTGGACGAGATGGAGAATGTTAGAATTGATCACGGGATAAAACGATTAGGAGTCGGTTATTTGGTAACCGACTCAACTAACCTTGTTCCCCACGTATCCTGATCAGACACAACAACCAAATTAGATTGGAGGCCCCTATCACATCCACCATCCTATATAAGGAGGTCATTAGGTGCTTAACAGAGATTGATGAATCTGATTACGTCCTAAGACTATCCGCACTTGTATACTCTAAAAACTTACTCTAAAACGTGCGTCCCATAGATTTACAGCAACTTCCTCTAAACTTCCAGCATCCTCTAATTTTACAGCGCAATTTTCATAATTTTACCTTCGATTTTCTAGCATACTCTAAATTTCCAGCACCCGAAGTGGGCCCCACCTGGAAATTTAGAGTCCGTAAGGGCTCCCAGTAGTCCAGTGCGGACGGTCTAAGCACCTCAAACCCTAAGAAGACCGATCAACTAAGGTGGAAAGTGAGGAGAAGGTTTCTCCGATCTTCCTCCCTGGAACCTTTTGCTTCATCACGCTCAAGTTAGGGGAACGTTCACTAAAGTCCTACTGCCATAATCAATGTCATGGGGGCACGCTCCAACCAAGGTATGAGCAATGGTACGGCAGGTAAGTGCTTATTAGCTCTCTGTTCATCTTCATCCAAATTGCATTAGTGGCTAGATTAAGATCCTAAGTATGTTTATTTCCAACAGGCACCACCCTATGTTCTACTCGCTTCGCCCCTATGAGACACTCAACATATGCAAGGTCTCTATGGGTGAGCCATTTCACAATATTGTAAATTTTCATGTACAAAAATTGGGAAGAATGATTAAAGGAGAAAAAACCCGGGTCTAACACTGACAGTGTCATATTTGATTCACGCCTAGCCTGCTTCTGCACTCCTGTTATTCTTCTCGAACATTCGATTTGTATTTTTGTGCATTCACAGTTTCAGCTTCATAACTCTGCAATGTCGACTGAACTTTATGTGAAACAGACAAAAATGCACGCATGAGCACGCGTCAGGTGAGGGCACAAGCCGCCGCAGCAGCAGCAACCATGCTTTTCTCACTTCTCAGTAGTCACAATACCTTCGCTAGCTCCTTAGACCGTCTTTGGAGTTGGAAGCCAGCCCAGCATGGGACACGGCCACAGCGCGACGGTACCACGGCCGCGCAGATGGTCACCCTTGTTACAAAATGCGAGGCAATTATTGAATAATTCTAGAAAAATACGCAAAAACACAGCAGCGATTAACACCGTCAGATAGACAGGATGAGTAATATAGCGTACCGATTTTAAGCCGGAGGAACTGCTGTTGTCGAAGTGTTAGACCGACACTTCCCCTGGATCTGCTAAGGAGCAGCCCGCGGATGTTCTTTGTTCAGCAGGACTTATACCTCAATCAAGTGTTCTAACAGATGAGAATATGAGACGGTGATTTTTACGTAGTTCGGGCCGCATGAAGCGTAACACCCTACTCCACGGTGAATGATATTACTAGTATGTGTGTATGCGTGTGTGGTGTTTTTTTATCCCTTGTAACAGTGGCGGTCCGGGCATTTTATAGACAAGGACGGACGCCTTACAAGTGGGGTCCCGGGGCCTGACAGGTGGTTCCGGGGTTATCTTATCTTAAAAATCTAAGACTTCTTTCGTAAGCTTGCCTGACCGAGGCAGTGAAGACTCACCGTCTTGCCTCCTCTATTGTCAGTAGCCCACGCGCTATTGCTAACGGTGGCAGAAGGTGTCCCGCCGGCCTGTCTTGTTGCCGCAAGCTACCCACTTGGCCAAGTGGGATAGACCTGTGCCGCCTTCACTATGACGCGATTGGTCATAACGGTCTCTGACCATTGGTGTGCTCCGCGTTCGGTGCCGGAGGTGGGTGCGCGTCTTCAATGTTTGACTTGAGCAGGGCGCACCATCCCTTGACTTCCGCATCTCACCGCCCGAGGCGAGCCGCAGGACACGTGGCAGCGTCGGGGCTGAGCTCTGCTTGGGAGGCCAGCCCTGGTCCTCTGTGACACTTGGCAGCTCTGGAGCTCGCCAAGGATCGTGGCAGCTCCGAGCCCTTCCTCGTGGGGGGTGCTGGACCTGGTGCTCCGTGCCACGTGGTTGTACAGGGGCTCTCCTCCAAGGTTGGGTGAGGTCCCGTCCCTACACGTGGCGCCTCGGGAGCCCATCACTCCGGAGGGGCCAAGTCTCATCTTCAAGGCTTACGTGGCAGCACTGCAACTCGATCTTGAGGGAGGCAAAGATCTTGGTGCCTACAGGACGCGTGGCGGCTCCGGACGTGCCTCAGTGTCATCATCCTGTGTGCGAGGGTACCCCGTCTACAGGGTACCGATAGTGGCCCTTGAGTCCATCTTGGGGCATGGTGAAGAGCCCAAAGGTGGAGCCCTTTTCATATTTTCCCACATTGTGCTTTGAATTATGTCTTGGACAGCCGAAGCGATGGGCGCTTCTACCAACGTCGCCACACGGTCGTCTCAAGTTGAGAGTTTATGGCAACTTGATCTTCGCTTGCTGTCGTATCTTTGCCTTCTGCAGTGCCTTTGACCGCGACGGTTCCCTATGCGGCTATAGCACTTTCATTTGCTCCGCCTTTATAGGAGTCGCTTCAGTTATTTTTCCAGGTGGCTTACCGCCTGGCCCAGTGCTTCTATCAGGGAGCGTAGGGCCCATTATCATGGGTGTCGTGTGATTAAGTGGTGTGGTACGATCCTCTGCTTGAGGTACTCAGGCGTCACGTGGGTGATAAAAAATGAAACCTTTAGAGGGAATGGTTCCTTCCTTACTTACACCTCGCAGCTTAAGTTTCCGTCTTCTTCCTCAAACGCCCGAGCCTTCATACTTTAGCCAAAGCTCTATCCTTCATTTGCTCCCATGGCCTCCCCACAGCCTCCGTCTCACCTCCAGTCGGCCGACAACCTGTTGTCGATACGGCGGCTGTTTGGCTGGTTGGTGGCGGAGTGTGCGTGGATGATCTGCTGCGGATCTCCCATTCTCGAAGACTTGCGCAAAGACGAGACCGTCCTCTTTGTCGCCTACGTGTCTGCGGGGCTTGGGCTTACGTTGTCGAGGTTCTTCCTTGCAGTGTTAGAGGAGTATGGATTGTAGCTTCACCACCTGGCGCCGAACTCTATCGTCGCTAAGGCGGTGTTCATCCACTTATGTGAGGCCTTCGTGGGCTGCAAGCCAACGGTGGAGATGTTCCGGTTCTTCTTCGTGATGAAGACCACCGGGAAGAGAGAGACGACCCTCGTGGTTGCCTACTACTTTCGGCACCAGGACAAGACCTCCCGACTCTACATCCCTTCGCTCAAAGGGGGCAAGTGGAAGAATTGGAGAGAAGATTGGGCGATCGTGCGGGTCGAGGCCCATCCTACACTAAAGATGCCCTTTGCAGGTTCAACTTTTAATCCCACCACCTGGGAAGCTTACCAAGGGTTGCTGAAGGAGTATACACTGATATTGAGGATGTTCCAACTGCTGGCAAGCAAAGGCTTGAACTCCCTGATAGTGTTGGCCGACTTCTTGCACCACCGTACCGCCCCTCTACAAAATCGTCTATTCGAGGCCTCACACTACATCGGTACCGATGATCGGTGCTGGCTGGCTCTGGACGACCTTACCCCGAAGATTTTGGAGGGTTTGCTGAAGGCAGTGACTTGTGACACGGTCGACGACAAGCACGTCTCCACCCCGAGGGACTGCGAGCTGCTCTTCATGACCCCCGATGTGAGGGACGAACTGCTGAGCTCGATGCCAGCGGTCAATGTGTTAGGCGTTACCCACCTGCACCCCGAGGGGTCATCTGGGGTTTCAGCGGTTCTGCCACGGTGCCGCACCATGTTGCAACAAAGATCGGAATCTTCCTCTCGCTCATCGGAAAGGGCGGAGGCAGAGCTCCCAACATCCTCTGTTGGGCTGGGGGCATCCAACCAGCGCTAGTTCGGTCGCCAGGAAGACGTTTCCGCCGTTTGGCCATGGATTTGGCTATTCTTGCGTTGAAGAAGCGAAAGTTGACGCGGCGGTACGGTACCCCAATTTCTCATTGTGAGGGGGTCGGGTCGGCTGAAGCTCCCATCGTAAACTTGGTTTCCGATTGCAGCGGTGGCTCTAGTTCCGTAGGAGGCGCAGAGGGGTCTGCGCAGGAGACCACGCCAGCGCGGGTTGATTAAGAGTCGGAGCCGGAGATGGTAGCGCCGGCCTTGTCGACAGGCCCCGGCGACCTCAATCTATCATTTGGGGTGGAAGGCCAGGGTCACTGGAGTGGTACGACCCGCCGGTAAGGCGCAACTTCTTCCTCAACCTTTTCCCTTCTTTCATTTTGACGTAGTTTTATCTTGGCTTTTTAGGGCATCGTCAGTTGACTTAGTGCCCTTGGTGCTTCCAGGGGTGGGCTTGATAGCCCCTGCCCTTCCCAGAGCTGGAATGTGGTCTGCCACACCGCATCCTTCACCCGAGGGTGCATCGGCCTTAGGTGTCGTCGATGACTCTATACCCTCGTAAGTCGAGGCAGGTGGGGCTGGAGTGGCGCCAAGCGTGGAAGTGCAAGGAGAGGAGGTTCTTGGCGAGGAGGTGCCTGGCGTGGAGGTGCTCGGCGAGGAGGGGGCTACATTGGTCATGACTGCTTTCCTGTGTGAGGCTGACCCGCCCGTCATTGAAGCAGCACTGACGCCTGAAGTTATTGGCGCAGAAGTCATCAACTCACCACCGGCGACTGGCAATGCCCCTGCAGCGGAGGGGGGACTTCAGCATCGGGCAGCAGCGCGGCGGTTCGTGGAGCTCCAGTTGGGGCACCAAGTGGTCCCCAGGCACTGGTGTCTACCACGGCGTCGGCAGAAGAGGGGGAGGGGCAGTCGTTTGTGGCGACGATCATGCTGATTCCTCTTGCCGATGCTGTTGCCGTGGCCCAGTTCATCTTGCACCAACGCGGGCTGCTTTCGTCCGGGAGTGGGATCAATAGGCAAAGGAGCGGCGTTTGGTGGAGCTGGTCAATGCCAAGAATAAGCAAATCGAGGTGGAGGCCCTGAAGACCCATGCCGCTGCTGATGCTCGCCTGAGGCTGTGTGAGGATCAATGGCTGGAGTTGGTCCGCTGCGAAGTTGTCGTTGCTGACATTGAACGGGACTTGGCAGTGAAGGAAGAGGAGGTCTCCTGGGGCCTGGAGGAGAAGCATCGGGCTTTGCAAAACTTGGAGCTTGCCATCAAGCGCTGGTAGGACGATCTGGAGTGTCGTGCTCGGGAGCTCGCCAATCGGGAGGAGACTGCGCGGAGAGAGGCAGAGAGCCTACAGGCCTCCCGTACGACCGCGACTCAAGGGGTCTGGGACTTCCTGGCCCGTGTTGGGGTGGTGCTAGAACCCGTCGGCCTTGGTCCGGTGCCACGCGGAGAGCCATCTCAGGGAGTGGCCCAACTGCTTCCTGCCTTGGACTCCCCCTGTTCGTCGTTGGGGTCAGTGAACACCATCCTTGCAAGGTGGCTGGAGGTCGAAGGAAAGGAGTTGGCTGAGCTGGTGGCCTACCATGTCCTGGTATGCTTTCTAAGCTGGTACCCGAAGATCCTGTTGGAGCCGGTGGAGAAAGGTCCCCTTGATGAGCGGAAGTATGAGACTAAGGCCGAAGTCCAAGACCTTACCAAGGAGGTGGCTTCTTTGTTCCAGCAGAGTTGAGGCCAGCGGCACCTAGACGCAATGACTTTGTATCCAGGGATGACCCCGTGTGTATATAACTGTTTATGAATTTGGATTCATGTTGTTTTGCTTGTTGGCTTGTCGTGTGCTTTCAAATTGTTGCCCTAATTCCTTCTCTTGTGTAAGGTCTT
This sequence comes from Tuctoria greenei, assembly GCA_036927565.1. NCBI lineage: Eukaryota > Viridiplantae > Streptophyta > Magnoliopsida > Poales > Poaceae > Tuctoria > Tuctoria greenei. Next base: position 38,544,106 of record JAYESD010000003.1, on the reverse strand, counting down.
GAAGAGCCTTTGTTGATGAGCCTTTTAGGGACCAACGCTTGCACAGTTGACACGACCGGTTTGCCGCTAGATGACGTCCTGCCTATGGAACCCCCCTCAGAGGCCCCTTGGTAGGTGTGGCCAGATTGTTGGGTACAACTACCACTTGAACGAAGGATGTCTTCGACTGACCCCCAACGGAGTGGGGGAGCATGAGTGATTTGTCTTGGCATGCCCCTTTCGGGAGCGTTGGACTTTTTCTAAGTGTTGTTGTTGATGGCAGATCCCCTGGGAGGTGCCAGAGCTAGCTGCTCCAACGCCTTCCTCCGTCGTTGTAAAGTCATTGACTGCAGGCCCCCTGGGAGGTGCCGGAGCTGGATGCTCCGGCGTTGCCCACCACCATCGTGAAGTCATCGACGGCGGGCCCTTGGTGCACAGGATACCACAAGCAAACTTTGTTAGCAGCAAGGGAAGGGAAGGAGAGTGTGCTCACTTGTCCATGCTTGTTGCTGTCGTTGACGTGTTGGGACGTCGACGACAGCCCCCTGGGAGGTGCCGGAGCTGGATGCTCCGGCGTTGCCCACCATCGTTGTAGAGTCGTCGACAGCAAGCCCCCTCGAAGGTGCCAGAGATGGCTGCTCCAGCGTCGTCCACCATCATCGTGAAGTCGTCGACGGCAGGCCCCCTGGGAGGTGCCGGAGCTGGATGCTCCGGCGTCGCCCACCATCTTCATAGAAACATCGACGGCAGCCCCCTGGGAGGTGCCGGAGTTGTATGCTCCGGCGTCACTCACCATTATCATAGGTATGTCGATAGCAGGCCCCCTGGGAGGTGCTGGAGCTGTGTGCTTCGGCGTTGCCCACCATCTTCGTAGGTACTCGACGGCGGGCCCCTGGTGCACAGGCTATCACAAGAGAATCCTGTTAGTGAAAAGATCGAGGTAGGAGAGTTTACTCATTTGTCCACGCTTGTTGCTGGCGTTAATGTGTTGGAACGTCGACAGCAGGCCCCCTGAAAGGTGCCGGAGCTGGATGCTCCGGCGTTGCCCACCATCGTTGTAGAGTCGTCGACGGCAGGCCCCCTGGGAGGTGCTGAAGCTGGATGCTCCGGTGTCGCCCACCATCTTCGTAGAAACGTCGACGGCACGCCCCCTAGGAGGTGCCGGAGTTGTATGCCCTGGCGTCGCTCACCATCATCGTAGGTTCATCGATGGCAGGCCCTCTGGGAGGTGCTGGAGCTGTATGCTCCGGTGTCGCCCACCATCTTCGTAGGTACGTCGACGGCGGGCCCCTGGTGCATAGGCTATCGCAAGAGAATCCTGTTAGTGACAAGAGTGAGGTAGGAGAGTTTACTCATTTGTCCGCGCTTTTTGCTGGCGTTAATGTACTGGGACGTTGATGGGTCATCCACCATCGTCATTGAGTCGTTGACGGCAGGCCCCCTGGGAGGTACTGAAGCTGTATGCTTTGGCGTCGCCCACCATCTTTGTAGGTACGTCGATGGCAGGCCCCCTGGGAGGTGCTGGAGCTGGATGCTCTGGCGTCGTCCACCATCATCTTAGAGTCGTCGACAGTAGGCCCCTGGTGTACAGGCTATCGCAAGAGAACCCTGTTAGCAACAAGTGTGGGGCAGAAGAGTTTACTCACTTATCCACGCTTGGTGCTATCATTGACGCGTTGGGATGTCGATGACAGACCCTTGCGAGGTGTCAGAGCTGGATGCTCCAGCGTCGCCCACCACCGTCGTGGAGACGTCAACAGCTGAGCTGACCATTCCGTCGCAACCTGCTTTGTATGTCCTACACACAGAACAAGGGTGCATATTGTTTTGCTCGCTAGTGATCTTTTCCTATTCTTGAGTATTATCATGTGTTATAGTCCTGGGCTGGTACGCGGGGTTTGGGTAATTCATTGCATTGGCACTTGGGATCCGACTTCCTTCTTATTCAGGGTGTGAGCGTCCTGGCCCTCGGTACTTAGCCGCAGCACTAGGAGGCAAAGTGCACACGCTTAGGGTACAAGACCAGACTAAGCAGGTTGTGCACTCTGGACCTCCAGCTCACCGTTGGCCTTTCGCAGGGGACCATTTGGCACCACAAGACCCCAAGTAAGAGGGCAACCGTGAGGTTCCAAGACACCTTGCAGGTACCTCAAACACGTCCGCCTGCAGCAGGGTTGCATAACTCTACTAGGGGCGATATAGAACAAATTTCACCAAGTATATGAAGACAATATACGAAAGACGAGACTAGCTTGATTGATCACAAAATTAATAGGTAATTTAAGTGAACATAAGAGAAATCATATGGTAAGACAGTGAATTCTTCTCATTGGTGTTCACAGGAGTGGATTGGCTTTACAATAAGGCAACGACCCACTCCAGTTGGCAAGGGAGGCAGGGTGTTCATGCTTAGGGTACGGGACCAAGCTAAACAGTTGAACACTCTAGACCTGTCCCTCCCAGAGCTTGGCTGTCCTAAGGGCCGTTCCTTGGCACCATGACACCCTACACTGTCTTACTATTTATGCTTAGGGATAGAACTTACGGAGGTGCTCCATGTTCCAAGGGTTGGGGAGGGGCTCTCCTTCTTCTGTGGCTAGGCGGACACACCTGGGGTGGGATACTTGCGTTACTCGGAAGGGTCCTTCCCAGCTGGGGGAGAGTTTGTGCGACCCTTCTCGAGAAAGTATGCGCCACAGCCCCAGGTCACATGTCTGGAGCTCTCTGCTCCACACGAACTTCTCCTGGTAGTGCCCTAGCGCTTGTCAGTAGCGTGCATTTCGGATGGTGGTGTGCCACCTTGCTTCGTCGATGAGGTCCACATCTTCTCGTCGGAGCCAGTCCTGCAAGGCTTCATTGAACGCTCGGACTCGCAGTGAGCCCACTGCCATCTGTGGGGGGAGGACGGCCTCGACCCCATACACCAGGAAGAAGGGGGTTTCTCTAGTAGCGTGGTTGGGTGATGTCTGGCTTGCCCATAGTGAGCAGGGGAGTTCGTCGACCCACTTGGCACCATGCTTATCCAAGCTATTACACGTGCGTGTCTTGAGGCCCCTGAGGATCTCAACGTTGGCACTCTTGACTTGACTGTTGCTCTTTGGATGAGCCACGGATGCATAACAAACTTGGACACCGAGGTCTTCACGGTAGTCTTAGAAAGATGCACTGGTGAACTGGGTCCCGTTGTCGGTGATGATCCTATTCGGAACCCCAAACCTGCACACAATCGACTTGATGAACTTGACTGCAGACTCCTTGTTGATGTTGATCACTGGTGCCGCCTTCGACCACTTGGTGCATTTATCTACGATGACGTAGAGGAACCGGTACCCTCTGACTGCTCAGGGGAAGGGTCCCAGGATATCTAGCCCCCAGACCGCGAAAGGCCAGGAGGGCGGGATCATCTGTAGTGACTACGCCGGAGTGTGAATTTTCTTGGCGTGGAACTGGCACGCCTTGCATTTCTTGATCAGCTTGATGGTGTCTTATAGTGTTGTTGTCTAGTAGAAACCAAGCTGGATAGCTTTGCCAACCAGCATGTGGGAAGCTGTGTGATTCCCACGCTCTCCTTCGAGGATCTCTGCGAGCAAGTCACAACCTTCCTCCCAAGTTATGCACCGTAGCAGCACGCCATTGGCGCCACGCCGGCAGAGGTCACCTTCTACTAGCGTGTAGCGCTTTGCCATCCTCACGATCCTTTCAGCGGATACTGGATCCTCCGAAAGGATGTTTTCCTTCAGATAGTCTTGGATCTCCATGATCCATGCATCAGGACTCTCCTGAGCTTCTCGATCTTAGGCATCGGGTTATATGGGGTCCTCGGTGACGCACAAGAACCTCAAGGGACCCATGGTTGCAGGGCCGCCGTGGTCACCGGCTCTGTGGTGCTGGGCTCGCCCTCTTTGATAGGCCTCGCATGCCTTGTAGTTGGCCGCACCAACCTCCTGCCGAAGACCCCTTCAGGGATCGGAGCTCCCGTGGACGCCATGGTTGACAAGTCATCGACAATGGAGTTGTTGGCGCGTGGCACATGGCAGAGGTCCAAGGCCTCGAAGCCAGCTTCCAACTTCTTGACATGTAGTAGGTACACCGCGAGCTGTGGGTCGTTACAGCAGCACTCTACCCGGACCTGCTTGATGATCAGCTGGGAGTCTCCCTTGACCAGCATCTGTTGGACACCGAGACTCTACGTAGCTATGAGTCCAAAGATGAGGGCCTCGTACTCCGCCATGTTGTTGGTCGCCTTGTAGTCTAGGTTCACCGCATACTTGGACCGCTCCCCTGTTGGAGACGTGATCAGTACATTGGCTCTAGCCCCTTGCTTCTATGAGGATCCATCAGATAAGAGTGTCTAGTGAGGCCCGGTAAGCACCGATGCTCTGGGCTCTGGCTCACTGATTTCCCGACCCCCTGGATTGCTTGGTGAAGGAGTCCATTCAACAACGAAGCCTGCCAGAGCTTGGCTCTTGATTCCATGTTGTGGTATGAAGTCAAGCTCGATCTCCGCCAGTTAAACGGCCCATTTGGCGATATTGCCTGTTGCATTGGGGCTGCGCAGCACTGTCCCTAGTGGGAACAAAGTCACCACTGAGACTCTGTGTGCCTAAAAGTAATGGCGGAGCTTCCTCGACGAAATTAGTACTGCATAGAGCAGCTTGTGCACCACAAGGTACCTTGTTCTTGCTTCATGTAGGACTATGCTGACGAAGTAGACCAGGCGTTGGATGGTCCGGGATCTCCTTAGAGAAAGCGGCGTATCCTCTTCCATCTGCTCCAACCTGGTGACTCCATGTCTCCAAGGCCCGGTGCATCCTTTGGGGGCTGGGACCCAAAGATTCCTTGATCTCCGGGGCCCTTTAGGGGGACCCAGTCACCCTCTGGGGCCTGGGACCCAGGGGCTCCTTGCTCTCCAGAGCCCCCTAGGGGGACCCAAACCTCCCCTAGGGGCTGGGACCCAGAGGCTTCTTGCTCTCCGGGAACCCCCAGAGGGACTCGGACCTCCTCTAGGGGCTGGGACCTAGAGGCTTCTTCGTTGTCGGGGCCCCCTGCAAGCTCCAAGCCCTAGGGCTCAGAATCAGCTGCAGGGGCCCCTTCCGTCCGTCGAGGCTGTTGGGGACCGGACCGCTTTGCAACCAAAACCATTCTTACCACCTATGTTGTGGCGATGATGTAGAGGTATAGGGGCTCCTTGGGCTCCGGTGCCACCATTATCGACAGCATCATCAACTGCTGCTTCAGCTCGCGGAACGCCTTCTCCACTTCCTCGGTCCAGACGAATGGTTCGGACTGGCGCATGAGCTTGAAGAACAGGAGGGCCCACTCAGCCAGCCTAGAGATAAACCAACTAAGCGCTGCCAAGCACCCTGCAAGCTTCTACACGTCCTTGATGCAGGTTGGAGGTTGCATCAGTTCCACTGCCTTGATATTTTCTTGGTTGGCCTCAATCCCTCTGTGTAAGACCAAGAACCGAGGAGCTTCCCAGCTTTGACCCCGAACACACACTTGTCGGTATTGAGCTTCGTGCGTGTGGTCCGCAGTCTATCAAAGACTAGGGCGAGGTTTTCTAGCAATGATGTATGTGTCTGGATCTTAACTACAATGTCATTGACATATACCTCTACCAGGTCCTGAATGAGGTCCCCAAATGTTTTATGCAAGGCACGAACAAAGGTCGAGAGGGCATTCTTAAGACCGTAAGGCATGGAGACATAGCGGTAAAGGTCATCTACAGTTATAAATGCGGTATGTTCTTCGTCCTCTCTAGACATTGGGATTTGGTGAAACCCTGAGTAGGCATCTAGAAAGCACACCATATCGCATCTCAAGGTTGAACCTACAATTTGATCTATTCTACGAAGAGGGAAAGGATCTTTAGGACATGCCTTGTTGAGGTTGGTGTAGTCGATGCACATCCGGAGCTTACCTCCGACCTTGGGGACAACAACAGGATTGGCCAGCCATGTGGGATGGTGGACCTCCCGTATGAAGCCAGCATCGAGTAGCTTCTTCATCTCTTCACGAATGAAGTTCTGACACTCGATGGACTTCTTATGGGGCCTCTGTTGTTGTTGTCGGGCATTAGGGTAGATCTTCAGATGGTGCTTGATCACTTCCCTGAGGATGCTTGGCATCTGTGATGGTTGCCAGGCGAAGACGTCAACATTAGCTCGCAGGAAAGCAGTGAGCGTTGATTCTTGCTTGCTGTCCAGACTCCCTACAATACGGGTGGTCTGAGCAGCATCAAAGCCAACCTGGATTGTCTTGATGGGCACATCATCGTTGTCGGAGGGCTGCACTCGTGGTGCAGTGGTGTGACTGCGCGCGCGTGGGTCTGGCGAAGGCTTACTCGACCCAACATCACTCAGGACAGGTGCTGGGGCCATTGCCAGCGCTGAGAGCTTCTCCAATGCCGTCACCACAGCAGCACGATCTCCGTAGATCTTGAGGACGCCGAAGGACGTCGGCATATTGAGAACAAGGTAGCCGTAATGGGCTATAGCCATAAATCAGTACAGGGCTGGCCTGCCAATAATGGCGTGGTAGGGGAGGTTAACCTCCGCGACGTCAAATAAGATATTCTCTGTCCTGAAGTTCTCTGGTGTCCCGAGGGTCACCCGGTGGTGTATGCAGCTGTACGGGATAACACTCTCTGGTCCTACCCTCGAGAATGGTCTTGACGGGGTGAGCTTGGACACAGGGATCTTTAGCTTGTCGAAGGCCGCACGACTGATGAGGTTGAGGCTGGCCCCACCATCTACCAGGACGTGGTAGAACCTTACATTGACGATGGTGGGGGCAATGAGGAGGGGCAGCTGCCCGACTTCCGCCATGTTCTCGGGGCAGTCGGAGGCGTCGAAGCTGATCGACGTTTCTGTCCATCTATGATGCGACGTCGGGGCATGTGTAGAGGCTGTCGAAGCCCATGCCCAATGCAGGGCCTTAACCGCATTCCGGGGTGCGGGTTTCCAAGATCCTCCATAGATGACGTGGAGTGCTTTGTGACGCTCGTGGTCTCTGTTGAGGTCGAAGTTCACAGCCTGGTGGACCGTTTCCATGGTGCGTTTGGGCCTTTATAACTCCATCTCCACGTATTTTTCAACATGCTGGTCGATGTCTTGTGGCTCGATCTTGCCGCTACTCGAAGGCTTAATGAACACCATGATTGGTGAAAGTGCTACCACTTTTTTGAGGGAAAAAGCCCCTACCTAGCGCGCCAAATGTCGAAGTGTTATAGCGACACTTCCCTCGAATCTACTACGGAGCAGCTAATGAAGGTTCTTTGTTCGGCGGGGCTTAGGCCTCAATCAAGTGTTCTAGCGGATGGGAATTTGAGACGGTGGTTTTTACGTTGTTTGGGCCGCAAGGAGCATAATACCCTACTCCACGGTGGATGGTATTGCTAGTATGTGTGTATGCGTGTGTGGTGTTTTTTCGTCCCTTGTAACAGTGGCGGTCCGGGCCTTTTATAGACAAGGCCAGGCGCTTTACAAGTAGGGTCCCAGGGCCCGATAGGTGGTCCCGGTGTGATCTTATCCTAAAGATCTAAGGCTTCTTTTGTAAGCTTGCCTGACCGAGAAAGTGAAGACTCGCCGTCTTGCCTCCTCTCTTGTTAGTAGCCCACGCGCTGTTGGTGATGGTGGCAGAAGGTGTCCAGTCGGCCTGTCTTATTGCCGCAAGCTACCCACTTAGCAAAGTAGGATAGACCTACAATGCCTTCACTATGACGTGATTGGTCATAGCGATCTCAGACCGTTGGCGTGCTCTGTGTTGGGCGCCGGTAGTGGGTGCGCGTCTTCAATGTTCGACTTGAGCAGGACGTACCATCTCTTGACTCCCGCATCTTACCATCCGAGGCAATCCGTAGGACACGTGGCAGCGTCGGGGTTGAGCTATGCTTGGGAGGCCAGCCCTGGTCCTCCGTGACGCGTGGCAGCTCCGGGCTCGCCAAGGATCGTGGCAGCTCTGGGCCCTTCCCCGTGGGGTGTGCTGGACCCGATGCTCCGTGCCACGTGGCTATACTAGGGCTCTCCCCCAAGGTTGGGTGAGGTCCCGTCCCTACACATGGCGCCTCGAGAGCACGCCACTCCGGAGGGACCAAGTCCCATCTTCATGGCTTACGTGGCAGCACTGCAACTCGATCTTGAGGGAGGCAAAGGCCTTGGTGCCTAAAAGACACGTGGCAGCTCCGGACGTGCCCCCGTGTCTTCATCCTGTGTGCGAGGGTACCCCGTCTATAGGGTACCGACATATGTAAATGTGACGGCAAACATACGCTACAAATGTTGGTGACGACGTTGGGCCGCAATGCTCGATCTCTTCGGTAGACGACCCGTGATGAAGAATGCGAGCAGTCACGCAAAGCGCTTCCCAAAAACCTTATTCGCCCTCTCCCGGTGCCAGATTGCAAGGGTGAGCGGTTCCAGAGACCTGCTCTCCCGATCGTTGGTGCACGCTGATGCTAGGGATGGAGTAGACTAAAAGGCGGCACAAGAACGCGAACGTGAGAACAATCTAATCGTAGAGTGATTTGCCCTACCGCGGACGCACGTATTTATAGAGTCCCATGAAGGTAGTTCGATTGTGATCCAGAGGATCCGCATCCAATCCGATCTGACTCTGCAGTCATAGATGCATTCGTCTCCAATGACTTGGACTCAGTCTCAGAAGCCCCAAAATTTGGAAGCCCAAGGCCCAATTTAATTTTTCTGCAAAAAAAAATAAAATATGGGCTCGGCTCGAGGCTCGAATTCACACGAACACGCGCGTGTGCGGGGTGTGGCGTGGCGTGGCGAGGCGAGCGAGCGAGGAGGAGGAGGAGCGCGCGTGGGCCACTCCTCTCTTCTTCTGTACTCTCTCACTTAATGGGTGGAAGAACAACCTCCCTTATATGTAGGAGTTGCTCCCCTTCCACTTCCAATGTGGGACTATCTATACAGCACCACCCTCTCTTGCCCTAATGGGCCTTTGAGATTTTCTAGGAAATATTTCTGAATTATTGTTGGGCCAAGCCAATTATTTCTAACAATCCCCCACCAGATCTCAAAGCCATTAGAAGAGATGTCATTCTCATTCCTTATTTGATATACTAGTGTTTCAGCAGAGACTGTTAAGTTGAACTTCTGCCTAGATCCTCAAAATTCATTAGCTCACAACTTGAACAATGGACTACGCCTTGAATTTCAAGTTTTGTGCAAACTGACTTCACTCAAAGATCATTATTAGTGCTTCACTACAAGTAGTCTATCCCGCGGGGGGGGAGCATATGCGTCGTACTCCTTGGTCTTTTCATGAGCTTCCTAGAGATCACCTAAATCTCGCAGACTACGACGTTAGACAGTCGGAGCTCATGTAGGTGTGTTTACTTCAAGATTGTCCTGTAGGACGACATCTTTGCTACACATAGCCAACAAAAACGCATTAAGGCAAAATTCCAACCTGCCATACAGTTTGAGAGTACAAGGGGTCTAAAGGAAGTACTCTCATCGGTGAACCACTATCTTGTTTTCCCATGTCCTAATTCACAGGATCTCCAATCACATAGGCTGAGTTACTACTATGGTGTCACATCAATGGGTCTCAAACCCATCTCTCTCGATGCACTTTCTATCACATTACATGATAGATCCTTTGTAAACAGACCTGCCAGATTTTAATGTGTTTGTATGTATGAAACAGTAATAACTCTGGAGTTTCTCATTTCCTGATATATTTCAAACGTCTCTTGACGTGTCTTGATGATTTTATATTATCCTTAGAACTAGTCACTTTGGCAGTCACCGTATGATTGTGACAGTTCATAAGGATTGCCAGCAATGTTTTCACAGCTACATGCAAATCCATCAAGAGCTCTCGCAACCATTCTGTCTCTGTAGTTGTTATCTCTAAAGAAGTGAGTTCTACTTCCATGGTTGACCTCGTCAAAGTGTTCTGTTTGCAATACCTTCATGATATAGCGCCACCAGCTAGAGTGAACATATATACACTCGTGGCATAGAGTTCATCAACATCAAAGATCCAGTTCGAATCACTATAACCCTTAGGCACGGCATGATGCCCAGTATAGTGAATTCCATAACTCATTGTACCTCTCAAATAGCACATAACCCTTTCAAGTGCATGCCAATAATCTATACCTGGTTTGACATGAACCTGCTCAGTTTGCTCACAACAAACGAGATATCAGGACGTGTTGCGCTTGCTAAGTATATGAGTGAATCGATCATATGAGAATATCTAAATTGATCTATTGACTCTTTTTGTTCTTTCTGAGTATGACGCTGGGATCATAAGGCGTTGGAGAAATCTTGTTATCCATAAAGCCGAACTGGCTCAAGATTTTCTCAACATGGTGAGATTGACTTAAAGTAATCCCGCTCTCATCCTTACTCAGCTTAATGTTAAAAATAACATTAGCTTCTCCCAGATCTTTCATATCAAAACACTTTGATAGAAAAGACTTGATATCAGAAATTATATCAATGCTCGTACCAAAAATGAGTATATCATCCACATACAAGCATAATATAACGCTATTGCCCCCACCATGGCAATAGTACACACACCGATCAACCTCATTAATGATAAAACCCGCAGACATCAAAGTATTGTCAAACTTCTTATGCTATTGCATAGGTGCTTGTTTCAGGCCATACAAGGATTTCAACAGTTTGGACACCTTTGTCCCTTCACCTTTTACTATGAACATATCAGGTTGTTCCCTATAAATCTCCTCTTCCAACTCTCCGTTAAGCTATCTTCACATCTATTTGATGGATGATTAGACCATTGGAAGCAGCCAAAGAAAGTAGCACACAAATTGTCGTCATTCTGGCGACAGGTGAATATGTCTCAAAATAGTCTTCACCTTCCTTTTGAGTATAGCCCTTCGCAACTAGCCTCATCTTGTACTTTTCAATAGTACCTTCAAGCCTGAGCTTCTTTTTTAACACCCACTTGCAGCTTACTGGTTTGCACCCGTACAACCATTCAGTTAACTCCCAGGTTCCATTGGAAAGAATTGAGTATATCTCACTATGAACTGCTTCTTTCAAGTCATCTGCATCAGGTGATGCATATGCCTGTGCTATGGATCTAGGAGTACCATCCACAAGGTACACAATAAAATCATCACCGAAGGATTTTGCAATCCATGATCTCTTACTCGACTGAGTTATTTCATTGTATTCCTCCTCTGGGACACTCTCAAACGGTGTATCAAGAAACTCGCTAGTTGTGGTGGATTCTGGATAAATTTCAGAAGAGATTCTAGCAGTGCTAGGGATGAAAACGGACGGATATGGACGGATAAAATGTTTTTCCATATCCATATCCACATATATTTTCGAAAACGGATTCAGACCGGATGTTGTCGGAAACGGATATGGTATCGGATATTTCGGATGTATCGGAAACGGATTTATCGGATCGGAAAATTATGGATATCGGACGGATACATATATTTATTTCAGATAAAACAATTCACAAGTAATATGTAATTGATAATTCGTAAACTGCATCAAATACATACATAATTCATACATGAAACACATAAATAGTTCACATATAGTGCATATATGATTCAAACACACAAATTACAGCACACATGCAGCGACAAAACAGCAAGAAAATAGAAGCAGCAGCACGCAAGCACCCTCCACTCTCCACCATGCAGCACCTTCTAAGCCTTCACTCACAAAACATACTAGATCGAGCAAACAAAACAGATGCAGCCGTGGAGACGTTTCAACCGGTGGAGAGAGACCTGAGCATCCAAAAATTTATTTCATGCTTATCGTCTCGTCGGTCTCGAGCCTTGTTGACCATCCATGGTCAAGGGCATCTCTCCCATCCACGTTTAGCCTGCAGATTACGTGCCCAGACGACGTTGTCCATGCCGCCTGCCAGCCGCTTCCTTGCTTGCTCGCTCGCGCATGGAGCTCGCAGATTCTTGGTTACTGTCCCACGTCAAACAATGGCTGAAACAAGAAGGCGTCCATCGGAGACCAGGACCTCATCCACGTTTTAGCAGGCAGCCCTGCACGGTGGATTGTTTCGAGCACACAACCGGAGCCTGATGGAAAGAAATACTCGAGACCAGGGCTGCACCGCTGCGAGACGGGAGCGGGCGTGCTGGACGGGACGCGTACGGTAGCTTCGGCCAACGGCGGCCCCGCAGTCGGCCTTCGTCCTTCGGGATCGGCCGATCGGGACGGCGGACGGGAACTGGTGACAGGAGCAGGGAATTAGGGTTAAGACTATTGGGCCAGGCTAACGAACGCCTGTTGGCTTTAGGCCTAAAAACAATCGGATATGTATTCGGATATATCCGATAGAAAACGGATATCCGACTATTCGGACGGATATTGAGCCGCGCCGTTTCCGATCCGATATCCGAATAGAAATATCCGATATCCGATCTGTATCCGAATAAGATCCGACCAAAACGAATATGGACCGGATATTTTCGAATCCGGCACCCGGACGGATCGGAAAATATCCGATCCATTTTCATCCCTAAGCAGTGCTATGCATATCTTTCATAGGAAAAATATTCTCAAAAAATGTTTCATCACGAGATTCCATAATAGTATCAACATGCATATCAGGTACCTCTGATTTAACTACTAAAAATCTATATGCGATGCTCCGATGAGCATAGCCTAGGAAGACACAATCCACTGTCTTTGGTCCAAGCTTCCGTTTATTAGTAATTGGAACATTGACCTTTGCCAAACATCCCTAAGTACGCAAATACGAAAGTGATGGTTTTCTCCTAACCCACTCCTCATATGGGGTTTTCTCTTTATTCTTGTTTGGAATGCGATTTAGGACATGACATGAAGTCAATAGAGCTCCCCCCCACCATGCCTTAGATAAACCGGATGTGTCTAACATCGCATTCACCAAGTCACACAATGTGCAATTTTTCCTCTTGGCTACCTCGTTTGATTGGGATGAATAGGGTGTCGTCCTCTCATGTATAATACCGTGTTTTGTACAGAAATCATCAAATATTTTGTGAAAATATGCCACCACGATCTGACCTAAGACGTTTGATCTTTCTCTCTAACTGAGTTTCTACTTCAGATTTATAGATTTTAAAGTAGTCTAAAGCTTCATCTTTAATTTGCAATAAGTAAACATAGCACAATCTAGTAGAATCATCTATTAATGTTATAAAGTATTTCTTTTCACCTTCTGTCAACACACAATTCATCTCACATAGATCAGAACGTATGAGTTCTAATGGTGCTAAGTTTCTCTCCTCGGCTTCCTTGTGAGGCTTCAAGGTTGATTTGATTGCACACAACTATGACACTAAGAACTTTTGACAATGGTGGATTCTGGAATTAATTTGAGACTAGATAGTGGATTTATTAAACTAAAATTAACGTGACATAAACAAGAATGCCAAACACTTGCATTATGATTAATACTGCCACAAATATAGTTCATTGACATATTACTAAACTCCGAAAGAGAAAAGCGGAACAAGCCTCCGCATTCAAAGTCTTTACCAATAAATTGTCCATACTTGGACACAACTATTTTGTTAGACTCTAAAACTACTTTAAACTCATCTCTGCATAGAATGACCGCTAACAAGATTCTTGTTCATAGTAGGGACATGCTGCAAATTCTTCAGCTGGACAATCTTTCCTGAAGTGAACTTCAGATCAATCGTGCCAACACCATGAATAGAAGCATGTGATCCATTCTCCATTAGGACGACAAAATCCGGGATGAACTAGTAAGAAGTAAACATTGACATATCAGAACATACATGAACATTAGCACCCGTATCAAACCACCAAGACGGTGTTTGAGAAATAGAAAGAACAGTAAAAGAATTACCGTACCCATCTGCTTTGCTAGATGTCACGATGTTGACATTCTTTTTTCCTCTGCGGTCAGCCCTCTCAAGACAGTCCCTGGAAAAATGTCTCTGCTCCCCACAGGTGTAGCAGCATCTATCATTAGCTTTGTTTGACTTCTTTTTCTTCTTCTTGAAAGCAGTAGTTCTATTTGGCTTGAATTGATACTTGTTGTTCACTTTATTCTTGACATTGGGTTTCTGCATCATATTAGCATTGGCGCTAGATTGACCCTCACCTCCTTTCTCAGTAGCATCCTTAGCCCGAGCCTTCTCCTCAGCATCAAGAGATGCTATCAGGTTTTCAACTGATATTTCTTGTCTCTTGTGTTTGAGAACTGTGATGAAGTTCCTCCATGAAGGAGGTAACTTTGCAATAATGCACCCAACCACAAACTTATCGGGTAAAGGACACTTAAGGAGGTTGAGCTCTCTCGCAAGGCACTGTATTTCATGAGCTTGTTCAACTATGGGACGATTGTTAACCATCTTGTAGTCATGAAAAATCTCCATGATATACAGTCCACCGCCTGCATCTGCCGCACCATACTTAACGTTAAGTGCACCCCAGAGCTCTTTACCATCTGTGACTGTTAGATAGACATCACAGCGTTTGTTGCCAAGAACACTTAAGATACATCCTCTTATAGCAGAATTGGCTTTCTCAAACTTCATCTGTTCTTCAACAGACAAAGGACCTTGAGGTCTGCTCTCGGTTACCCAGAAGATCTTAAGTGACTGGAGCCAGAGCGTGGCCTTAACTTGCCACCTCTTGAAGTGCACGCCAGAGAATTTCTCCGGCCTCAGTGCATCGGCTAAAATCATCATGTTTAAATAGAAATTGCCTAATTAGGTTTTTTGATTGATAGAAGATATGACGTAATTTACTGAACAAATCCGAATAAACAAGCGAAAACAAAACAACGATTAACACCGACAAATAGACGAGACGAGTAATATCGTGTACTGATTTGAAGCCGGAGGAACTGATGTAAATCTGACGGCGAACAACCGCTGCAAACGCTAGTGACGACGTAGGGCCACAACGCTCGATCTCTTCGGTAGACGACCCATGATGAAGAATGCTAGCAGTCACGCGAAGCGCTTCCCAAAAACTTTATTCACCCTCTCCCGGTGCCGGATTGCAAGGGTGAGCGGTTCTGGAGACATGCTCTCCCGATCGTTGGTGCACGCCGGCGCTAGGGATGGGGCAGACTAAAAGGCGGCGCAAGGAACACGAACATGAGAACGATCTGATCGTGGGGTGATCTGCTCTACCACGGACACCCGTATTTATAGAGTCACGCGGAGGCAGTTCGGTTGCGATCCGGAGGATTCGCCGATCCGATCCAACTCTGGAGTCGTAGACGCGTCCGTATCCAACGACTTGTACTCAGTCTCGGAAGCTCCAAAACTCGGAAGCCCAAAGCCCAATTTAATTTTTCTGCAAAAATATAAAATATGGGTTCTGCTCGAGGCTCGAATTCACACGAACACACATGCGCGCGCGTGTGCGGGGCGTGGCGAGGCGAGCGAGCGAGGAGGAGGAGCGCGTGTGTCACTCCTCTCTTATCATGTACTCTCTCACTCAATAAGTACAAGAACAACCTTTCTTATATGTAGGAGTTGTCTCCCTTCTACTTTCCATGTGGGACTATCTGTACAACATCACCCTCTCTTGCTCTAATAGACCTTTAAAATTTTTCTAGAAATTATTTTTAAAATATTGTTGGGCCAAACCCATTAATTTTAACAACCTTGCCGCAGAACGCGCCGGCAGCTTCGCACACGCCACCTCCTCCACCGTCACTCCTGTCCAGGTTCCAGGTGATACGTTGACACGCGCGGGTAAGGCCGCGTCGGCCGCAGAGAAGAGGAAGCCCTGCGCGAGGACGTAGAGGAGGGGGATCAGCGCGCCGACGCCGGTGTTCACGGCGTACAGGTACAGCCCCACCGCGGAGAAGGCAGCCGCGATCACTACGGCCGCCACGAAGTACCTGCATGTATGGGAGCGCCGCACGCGCAATCACAGATAATCTTAACGCGCCCGGCCCCAAGCTGCATGTAACTAAACCGATCTCTGAATGCAAATTAAACAAAGGCGCGCGTCTTACACGAGAGCAGTGTAGTGGCTGTACTTGACGAGGTAGCTGGACCATCCGTGTTGGCCCCTGTCGTGGACGAAGACAACCAACTCGCTCGCGGTGCCCATAACCACGGCGGCCGCCACCGACAGCACAAGAGCCACGATGCGGAGCACGATGATCACCGCCTTATCAGCCATCGGCAAACATGGTCGTAATAAGGAGATGGAGAGGACCGACGACGTAAGCTATATAGCTGAGTCCAGATGCTTGCAATGCTTGCCGGGAAAACCAGAGCTGCATGTAGCTGAGGATCGGAAGCAACCGACGATGATCGGTTCTTGCCTATTATGAATCTCCTCTTGCAGTTCAAAATCAAAGCATGGAATCCCTCTCGCATGATTATGTGTTGTTCAAGCATTAGAAATCTTCACATGATCAGATATTGGTGATATATACTCTCTCTTTTATCAAAAGTTTGTCACCTTCTACACTACTACAAAAAGCATTTTCACAGATGTCTCGATTTTCAAACACAGGCAGTCCGTAAAAAAATACGACTGATGACGAATGATACAATAACCATCTGTGATAGAAGAACATCACATACATATTTTGAAAAACAACCGCATGGGTAAATACATGATTTTCTCACGCGGCTATAAATTAAGAACCGCATGTAATTTAACAAACTTCACAGGCAGTTTTTACTTAACCACCGCCTGGATAAATACAATATTTTCACGGATGGTCATTGTTTAAGAACCATATTTACTGGTTCAAACATCACAAATCGATTTTTATTGAAGAACTGTCTAGGCACAATCATTGTTTTCACAGGCTGCTTGTTAATTAAGAATCGTATGTGATGCTGTTAAGCTTCTGTCAAGCTAATCCCTACATAGCAATCTCTTGTAAATGCAAGTAACACCCGTGACTCATCATTTGGATTGTTGAAAGCCTCTATTGAAGCATGACGATTTTTTGGAAGGATTTTTCCATCCATTTGAAAGATTTATTTCCCTCCTGTCCATTTGAAAACCTAGAAAGATGCTCCTTTATCTATTTTAATGTTTGAATATATTGACTAAAAATCAGTATCTTGTCTCTAAGTGCTTCACACAAGCGAGGAAGCGAACAACTTCAATCACAAATCTTGTTTTTATTCTTTTATAGGGATTTAATCTTAATCTTTTAAGCATAGATTTATCAATAAGTGAAGCTTCCTTATCACACATGTTAATAACAATTATAAGCGAAGGATGTGCCAAAGCTAACGAAATCTGAATTGGACTGAAAATAAAGAGATCCTACATATCAGGGACAATGTCCAGGTTAGACAACGTGAAGCTATGATGACAACCTTTAACAACATAAAAAGTGATGCTAAGGTTATACTTGCATCAACCAAGGCATGTTTTGAGGACATAACACTTGTTGGGGCAAGCATAACTGTGATGCCCCAACAAGTGTTATGCCCTCACACCATGTCTTGGTTAATGCAAGCATAACCTTGACATCATTTTTCATGTTGTTGAAGACTGCCATCATAGCTTCATGTTGTCTAACCTGAACATTACCACTCATATGCAACATCTCTTTCTCTTCAGTCCCGTTGAGATTTCGTTAGCTTCAACACAACCTTCACTTGTAACTACCATTAACATGTTTGATGACAAAGCTTCCTTATTGATAAATATATGCTTGAAAGATTAAGGTCAAATTCCTATGTAAAAGGTAAAAACAAGATTTGTGATTGAAGTTGTTCGCTTCGTCGCTTGTGTGAAGCACTAAGAGAGATGGTACTGATTTTTAGTCAATATATTCAGTCATTAGAACTAATAAAGTAGCATCTTCGTAAGTTTTTAAAATGAAGAGAAGAGTAATAATTCCTCCAGGGCTTGTTTGGGTGTACTAAATCTAATTGGATTGAAATGGATTGGAGTGGAAAATGAACTAATTTTTTCCTCAATCCACATCAATCCACTTATATTGAAATGGATCCACTCCTATCCAAACAAGCCCTAAAATGGATACGAAGTATCGTCAAACTTCAATTGAAGCTTTTAACAATCCAAACGATGAGTCTCGGGTGTTACTTGTATCTACAAGAGCTTGCTGTGAAGGGATTTGCTTGACAGGAGCTTCAAGAGTTGTCCTCTGGATGTTGTTTGAAACCAAGCTGTTGGAAGGCAAACCTGATCATCATAGGTCAGAAGAAATTTATATACACATACAATTTGATAACTTGTGGAACATGTGAAGGTGATAAATATGATAGTCAACAAGCTAAAAATGATCACTTGTCCAAATTAGTCTTCTCTACAGAAGATGGATTTAATAATGCTTGAAACATGCTATCTAAAGCTGAAATGAAGCTTTGTTATAAGTTGATTTCAGAAGATATAGATATATACAATATATATCATACATTTTTTCCAGCATTGACATCTTCTCGCATATAGGGTTTCAAATCCTTTTTAATGCTTCTCTCTACGCACTTGATATTTTCTGGTTTAGTGAAAAGGTACATCTCTTTATACTAATTATATTCCTCTTCATTATCCCTCACACTCTGAACCCCAACAATATTTTGCTTTCCAGAAACAACTACACGCACCTTCTCAATTTTTAGATCTTGTATATAAAAAACTTTTGCAAGACGATCGTCGAGAACACATAGGTCATTTTTATAACCCATTTTGTTCAAGTCTACCAGTATCAGCCCGTAGTTGTCCACTTTCACACCATCAGGATGTTTGACCCATTGGCACTTAAATATGGGCATTACCATTCTTTTGCTATAATTGAGTTTTCATATTTCCTCTATGAACCCGAAGTATGTGGTCTTCTGTCCTTGTGGATCATAAGCCTCTATACGAACACCACTATTTTGTGCAGCACCCTTACTGTCTTTTTCCTTAGTGTAAAATGTGTAACCATTGATGTCATATGCTTGCAATGATGTCACCAAAGCAGATGGGCTAGAAGCTAACTTCGTCATTGTTGCCTCTTCTATAGAGTTTCTGTATGGTATATTTTTGTCCATTAACCATTCAATGAAACATCTTCTATGCTCTTTCATGATCCAGTCCTCCGTGCGGTCTTGGTTTTTTCGAGAATCTCAATTTGGTGTCCCTCGATGTACGACTCAGCTATTGCGAGCTGTTGTAGTACACCAAAATGTGCACGGTGTACATTCTTGGAATCTTGAATGATAAAAGTTTTCTTACCCACTTTGCCTCTTCCATGTAGTCTACCCTCATGTACTGGTATAGATACACCTATCGATTTTACATCTTTGATGTAATCAGTGCAACCCTCAATCACTTTTTCAGTGGTGTATCCTTCCATAATTGAACCATCTGGGTGAGCACCATTTTGCACATAACCTTTTAATACTCCTAAATATCTCTCCAACAGAAACATATGATGTAAATATAGTAGCCCCAATGGTTTTATCTGATCAACAAGATGTATGATTAGGTGTACTTGCCTATCGAAAAAGGATGGTGGGAAACACATCTCAAGCTTGTGCATAGTCTCGAAAATGTACGTTTTCAAATAGTCTAAATCTCCATGTGCTATCACCTTTTGCGATACTGCATTAAAGAAGTAACACAAACGTGTGATGATAACTTTTATATTCTTAGATTTGATGACTCTTATTGCAATGGCAAGGAACACTGTCATCATCATGTGACATTCGTGACAATTATAGCTGAATAAAGACAAGTCTTTCATCGAGACTAGTTTGCGGATATTGGATGAGAAACTCGTGGGCCTTTGATCCCACACAAGCATTTGCAAATTGTTTTTTTTCTCTTCTAGTGTCAAGTTGTAGCTGGCTGGGGAAGGTAATGCTTCTTATTCGCCTTTTCTACTGGGTGAAGATCTTATCTCATATCAAGATTTACTAGGTCCATACGTGAATTTAATCCATCCTTTGTTTTCCTTGGCATGTCCAGCAAGGTCCCAATGATGCTGTCAAATACATTCTTTATAACATGCATCAAATCAATACTTTGGTCAACTTCCAGATTCTTCCAATACGGAAGATACTTGAAAAAAATTGATTGATTCTTGAAAGCCACGTCGGTTGTATCACCCAAAGATGTACTTTTCTTTCTCTTTGTTCCTTTACATTTTTTGCCCTTACCGAAAGCAATATGAATGTTCTTCACCATTTTGAACACGAGTTTTCCACTATAAGGTTTCGGTGCAGTATCCATTTCTTTCATCTTCCTATACTTGTGTGTATCTGTCAAGAACCGCCAGTGTCTCATGTACACCGGCTTTCTGGATGAAGTGAGGTATAGAAATCCAGTTCTATCCACGCACCTTACACAACCTTTCTTCCCTTTTATTTGTCCCGATAATGTAAACAATCCGGGATAATCATCCACGGTAATGAATATCATTGCTCTTAGCATGAAATACTCCCGATTGTACTCATCCCATGTACGTACCCCTTCATTCCACAATTTTGCCATATCTTCCATTAAAGGTTCCAAGAACACATCAATTTTGATGTCGGATTGTTTCGGACCTTGGATAAAAACAGATAACAAGATATATTTTCTTTTTGTGACACAACCACGTCGGTAGGTTGTACATCGTTAAGACCACGGGCCATGTGCTGTGTATGCTCTTTTTTTCACCAAATAGATTCATTCCGTCTGTACCTAAGGCAAACCTTACATTTTTGATTTCCTTTGCAAATTTTGGATACTGAATATCAATTTTTTTGCACTGTGTTGCATCACCAGGGTGTCGAATATGTTTTTCATTCTTCTTGCGCTACTCAGAATGCCAACACATAAGTTTAGCCTCCCTAGGGTTTGAGAACAAACGCTTCAAGCGATCAATTACTGGAAGGTATCACATCACCAAGGCAGGAATTTTTCTCTTATGCTTCCTGTCTGGATCGTCAGAAGTATCATCATCGTCACCTTCAGGGCTAATAATAAACTTCTTATTCTTCTGAGACTTTTTCATGTTGGTCACGTACTGGTGATTGTAGTCCTTCTTGTATCTACTGACACCACATATGGGGCATCTAGTTGCAAGCTCATGTTCTTTGCGATACAGAATAGAATGGTTCACACAAGCGTATATTTTTTGTCACACCTAGTGTCATCAGGCAAAGAAGTTTCTTCACTTTATAAGTGCTTATGGGCAATTTATTTGGATTTGGAAGAATTTCTGCCAAAAGATTCAAAAGATCAAAGAAGCTACAATCGGACCATCCGTGTGTGGCTTTCAACTTGAGCAGTTCTAGGACTGCACGCAATGTAGTAAACTCTTTATCACAATTGTTTGATTCATCATATAAAAGCTCCATCGCTGCATTCTGCAATGTCTCTATTTTACTTAAACCTTTACTTGCTCCCATAGAAGTCAATACATGTGGTTCAATGTGACGCAACATCTCCTCACAATCGAACTCATCATCATCACCATCTTGATTGTCACTACCATCATTGATATGAATATTATTATCATCTGAACCTCTCTCATCATCTTTATCCACTTCATGTGTATCTAACTCACCATGCTCTGTCCATATTGTGTAGTTTTTTTGAAACCTCTTTTAAACAAATGAGATTGGATTACTTTAGTATCTATCCAAGCAATTTTATTTTCGCAATAAATACATGGACATAATATGTCATCTATCTTTTGCAACTTCGCATGTCTCTTGCACTACGTAAGAAAGGATCATACGAGACGGGGCCGAATGAAGAAGTGAGACGAACAAATTGTGCGTCTCCTCATCGCGTCTCGCATTAGGGTGGCATCAGAGACGGGCTTCAAGGCGCGTCGCCGATCAAACTAGGTGCAAGACACACTCAAAAGAAGTGCGTCTCCTTTCTTTTTGTCACAACAGACGATCTTTACGGTGTCATTGGAGACACCGCTGGCACGCATTGCCCACCAGCTTACAACATGACAAGCCTTACAAAGCACGCCACATATATATTGACTATCCGAGATGCTCTATTATGTAGCGCGTTGCAGATTCATTAACTTATGTGAGATGGGCTTTATTGAAGCTTGTCTACTTTATGTAGGTTATCCGAGACGCTCTCTGCTACAGCTCATCACAGGTTGTTTACAGGCACTACTATTAGGAGCTATCCAGTATTTGGCAGCCGTATTACCAGTGTCAGCAACATACTGTTCACGAACATATGTATAGCCAAAATTATCGCACGTTAAATTATAACGACCAATCAAATATTACCAAAGTGTCAATCATGATTATCAAGTATACTAATTACACAACAAAGATTGTTCATCCTAATTACAATGTAACTAATTACACACATCATAACTGTCATCATCTAATCCTGTATACTATAATGAAAATTCTCCCGATCAACGACTTCATTGACGACGAGCCTTCATAGCCTCTAATGATCTGACTGATACATCCTAAAATTCAACTGTAATAAACACAAGAACAAATTGGTATAGAATTATAATAAACACAGGAACTGTTAGTGAATGGAGAACAGAGCTCACTTGTAGCACATGCAGTTTGTGAGCATATGCAAGGCATCAGCAGATAAATTATTCTCATGGTAAAGGACATGGTACAAAGCTGGTGTGCTTGTCCCCTAAAAAAACAATTTACATTTCATTGATGCTTTTATAGCCTGATATCAAAAACTTGTGGTAGAAACACAATTTATCGCATATGTACCTTGATTCCAGCATGGCTGTAGAGGTAGAAATCAAACTCAGTTGGATGGCAAATGCTAGTGTCAACCATAGTTCTTGCAGTTTCAAGAGTTTGCGAATCAGAATTTATTATATATTGATAGTCCAAACAAATACATTACTTCTGCATTGGACATAAACAAGGAAGATGAATGTATACTGTAATGAAAATTCTCCCTTTGGATCAATGACTTTACTAACGATGAGCCTTCATTGGACATCCTCAAATTCAATAAAATCACTGGAATGCACGCTCTGAGGGCAGGGTCGAGGCGGTGGCGTGCTTCGGGGACAGGAGACACGGAGGCATGCTCCGGGACGAGCTGGCAGAGGCGCCAAAGTTGCAGTTCCTCAACTCTCTAATGACAGCAGGTCGGCGTGCTCTGGGGACAGGGAGAACATTTCCACTTATGTGAAGGTGGCGGCGTGCTCATACCGATTACCGAGGTCAGGGTCGAGGTGACGGCGTGCTTCGGGGATAGGGCACGAGGTGACATGCTCCAACATGCTCAACTCTCTGATGATGAAGGTCGGGGTTGACGGCGGGGTAGGGGTCGACGCCGGCAGCGCGACAATGACGAAGAGCGAGTTGATAAAGAGGGACGACGATGGCATGCTCCGGGGACAGGGGACGAGGCAGCGTGCTCCAGCGTGCTCAACACTCTAATGACGCGAAGGTCGGGGTCGATGGCAACGACGTGCTCAAGATCTGCGGTTTATAGGTCGAGAGAGCGCGCGATGGACAAAAAAAAATCGGCATAAATGGGAGACGCACAAATTTAAGGCGCGTCTCTCATTATTTTGATGCCCTGGACACCCCAGCGTAAATCGGAGACGAGCCACTGAAAGACGCTTCTCGCATTATTTTATGGCCCCGAAAACACTGGAGTGCCCTAGATGCGCCATGGTGTGCTGAAGCCAGAACACCATCCATGACATTCCAACGTTTCCAACTGGTAACTGTGCGCAATGCCTTATACAATCATTGCAACGTGCTCAGCTTTACGAGGTGGGACAAAAGATCTTCAGAACAAATCGGAGACGAGCACGTGTAAGGCCCGTCTCCCTTTTGCAGGATATCAGGTATCTGAGATGCGCCTTTCTAAAGTTCGTCTCTCATGCACTCTTCACATTGCCACTCGCACGACATCGTGAACCGTTGCAGGGATAAACAAACGCAATGACATTGCGATTCACAGATTAATTGGAATTCAGGGATAAACAAACGCAATGACATTACAATTCAAAGATAATTTGCAACTCAATGAATTTCATAGTTCATACTTTGTGTGCCCTCTAAAGTAATTTCGAATATAAACTTATTCCCAAAGCTCCCATCGATCAATCTAAATTGTACCGTCCAGCTTGCTCTCGAACACATCTCTTATATTGCCATGGATACTGAAAATATTTACATTCTTTAAATTTACAAATGTTGAAGGGGGAATGAATAGCCTATGTTGGTCACTAACACAAAGTGTCTAACCTTGATAAGTAGATTATAGCAATCATTTTAAACATCGGGCGCATTTTGTTGATGCAGCAAACGCTGAACTTCAAGTAGTATAGTTTTGATTGTAAAACCAGTGCACCACCCCTATGAAATATCAATTTAAGCAACATAAGAAACCAGTTCAAATAAGTTTGGCAACAATTACTAATAACATGAGCAAAATAGGTCTATCTTATAGTCTCTTGATCAAGAATCCCAATGCAGAGTGCTCCTGAGCGATGGACATTTGGGTAGAAGAAACCACTTGGAAAGGCACATCTTGGAGGCAACAATGGATAATCCTCTGAGAAGGAGATTGTCAGGGGGTAGTAACCACCTTCCCAGTCAGTCTACAAAGGAAATTCATTAATAGGAGGACGATGGTTAAACTCATATTGTGCTTGTTCTTCATGACTTACCCCTTCTTTACCAGGGACAATGCACTGCCACTTCAATAAATCTCCCAATTCAGGCTTCGCATAGAAATCCTATGCAGACACAAAAACAAAACTAAAGTTAAGTTCATCAGTGTGAAGAAATACAACTGTGCGACCGGTGTGCCATATTTACATACATGGGGATGATTCTTGCGCCACGCCAAGCGCTCCTCCTTCAGTCGGCTACGCGC
This sequence comes from Tuctoria greenei, assembly GCA_036927565.1. Lineage (NCBI taxonomy): Eukaryota > Viridiplantae > Streptophyta > Magnoliopsida > Poales > Poaceae > Tuctoria > Tuctoria greenei. The sequence continues at coordinate 38,519,324 of JAYESD010000003.1, read as the reverse complement.
CAAGCCGATACGAGCCATGAACAGTGACGACGACGAGGAGGACGGTGATGGCGATGACTACAACGACGAGGACAGCAACGATGACGACGACGACGAGGATGGCGACGACTACGACAACTGCGATGGCGAACAGAGGAGGCGGTCGCACTGGAGTCAGTCGATTAGTAAAGGACCGTTGGTCGATTAGTAATAAAGGAGCACCGGAGGCGAAGAAGAGACGAGAGAGATAAATGCGAGATGCGCGTTAAGCTAAAGAGAATCTTCCATTGTCGAAGAGATGAAGAGACGAGGGAGATAAATGTGAGACACGCTATAACAATGCGAGACATGCGTTAATCTAAAGCGCGTCTTCCATAGTCTAAAGAGAGACGCGCGACACGAGGTCTATGTAGAACTTAATTTCGGTGGCGTGGTGCAGAGACGCGTGCGACGTCCGTGCGTGACCTTTCACTTCCCCAAGGCGGTATCGATGCGTCGCATCGTTCCATCAATGCGTGGGAAACCAACCGCTCCCTCGACGACTCCGCACGGACCTTATTTAAGACGCGCCATCACTAGTGAGTTCTCCACAAGTGTGTCGCTCACTTTGAATCCTCTTCTTTTCTTCATTCTTTTCTTCGTCTTCCCCGCCCCGGTGACCCACCACCACCATGGCTGACCTTCCACCGCCAAGCCCTTTGAGGGAGCCACCGTGCAAGAAACTGTGATGCAACTCCTTATGGTGTAAGAGGTGTACAAGAATAATTCTCGCGCCATGTGTTCCTTGGGTCTGGGTACCCTTCCCCAGTTTACTGGAATGTTACCATCGACCACTACCTCTTCGCCCTCACGCGGGTGGCCGATCACCTCGACATTCTGTTCGAGATGATGGCCCAGGTACTTGGCCTCGAGGGCCGCAGAAACTTGGTGGAGGCGACAGAGAGCAACCTCGTTCATGGGGTTGCACCATCGGTGCAGGCAGCACAACTGGAGCAGCCGGCCGAGACTCCTATTGCACCAGTGCCAGAGTCGCCGGAGGAGGAGGAGGAGGAGGAGGAGGAAAAATATTGTTAATAAATGAATTATATCTTTTTTTTGTGAGACCTATGTGTGCTGAATACATTGGCTATGGCGATAAAAGTTTTTAATACTACCAAAACACATTTATCATCAAGGTCCGACTCTAGGTCCGACTAGCTCTGGTTAGCTCCGGTGCTAGGTCCTGCTAGCTTTTGTAAGCTCCGGTTCAAGGTCTGGTGCTTGATCGCAGTGTTTCTGCTTTTATCTTTCAATGTTTTGAACTTGCTTTACACTTATGGAAAGGTTGCTTAGTATTCTTTTATTAATTTTTTGGGTGTTTTGGTGGTTAAGGCTTATATTATTTTGCTATGGTTTGCAAGATGCTTATGTGAGGTGCTCACGTAAGATGTTGTAGTTTCAGAACTAACGTGAGTCAAGTCGAGGACTTGTGCTCGAAAGTATTAGTTGTTTATTCATGTTTAGGTGTTGCTTGAGTTCAAGACATGGCTGGTGACGGGATCCATTGAACTAGTCTTAGGGAGAAGATGAGGTTCAACAAACAAGTTCGGGAGGAATTGTGGTTGAGTTGATCGGGAGGTTGCGCAGCATGTTTGAATCAAGAACGATGCATATGAAGGGATCATGGACGACGTTAGAAGATATTTGCACGTATGCAAGGAGTGTATGGACGTGGCTACATGGTTCCGAGGAGTGATGAAGAGATGTGGAAGTAAAGAATTGGTCGGAAAGGTCCAACCGACTAAGTTATGGACTCAGGCTACGGCTGAGTCGTGTTTGACTCAAATATGGAAGTTTTGAGTTGGTTATGATAGGATTTCGTGTGGGTCACAAATTTGAGTTGTTTTAGGAATGTGGGATATGTTCCTAATGTGTTTGGAAGTCTTAAGATTGCTTCTATCTGCGTATAGAAGAGTCCTAAGCAATTATGGAAAGTTTCAATTCGTGATTTGAGTAGGATTAGAGTCCTAGTTGAGATTGGGTTGACCTAAGGGCTGGTTATATAAGCAAGGGAGGTCAGAGCTCGAGGAAGACAACTTTGGGGCTGTTCCTATTGTGTTCTATTGAATAAAATTCGTAGCTGAAAGGAACTTTTATGCCTTGTTCGTCTGACTTGTTCCAGACAAGTTTTTCTCGTCGAGTTTTATGCACAGCACTACCTTTCTTTGGTGTTTTTATCATAACTCGAGTTTTACAAATCTATTTGATGTGATTCTTTTTGGATTGTCTTCACAACTTGATTATCTATCATCTGCCAAAATTCCACGGTCATTGGATTTGTGGTTTTTGATCTACACGTGTTTCATTGCGATGTTCTAGAACTGTTTTTCTTGGGTAGAACAAGATTGACCTTTGTTGGATCTTTTGATCGTAACTTGAGTTTCTCTCGACGGATTTTCGTGATTCTTGTTGTGTCGTCTTCGTGACTTGATTCTCTCTTATATCTATCACTTTTGTCACGTTGAAACACATTTAGATTAGTCTCACACACGATTTCTTTAACAGATCGTTTTTCTACCGAAGGGTTTGGGATTTAATTATTTTCGTTGCGTAAGATTTTCAATCTACCATTCACCCCCCTCTAGTAGCTTTTCACATGCTCTTTGATCCTACAATTGGTATCAGAGCCAGGTTGCTCTAATCTTTGTGATTTGCACGTGTTTTGACTAATCATCATGGAGAAATACTCCGCCAAACCTTGTGTGTTTAGTGGTATTGATTTTCAGGTTTGGAAGGCACGTATGGAAGCCTTCATCTAGGCTCAAGGCTTCGCAATATGGGAGAAGGTATACAAGCCTTAAGAAGTGCCGTCAAACGATCAAGTTGCAGCTACAAATCTAAGATATGTCGACAACAACAACAATACTTAGAACTTGATCATACAAGGATTAACTCAAAGCGACTTCGACCGTGTTGCACCTCCAATCATACACCTCCGATCTGCATACGTTGTGTGGAAAGCACTTTGTGACTACCACGAAGGATCCAACACGATCAAGGAGGTAAGGCAAGACATGTTCAAGAAAGAATACAGGCACTTCGAGATGCAACCCGGTGAGTCTATTGATGACCTTTTTGCTCGCTTTAATAAAATCCTCAACAACTTGCGTAGTGTCAATGTTAATTTTTCAGATGCTGAAAATGCAAGACAATTGTTAAGTGCATTAGATATGTCAATTTGGGAGATGAAAGTCACATCTATTCATGAATCTACTTTCATGAGTAAACTTACTTTAGATGTGCTATATTCCAAGTTAAAAACTCATGAAATTGACATAATATCACATAAGAACCCCAACAAGTCTATTGCTTTTGTTTCTCAATGTGATATGCATAGCTCCGATCAATCTTCATCTTGTGGTACACTTGCTTTGTTGTCCTCTCTAACCCTTGAACAGATTGAGGAGTTTCCAGAGGAGGAGCTAGTACTTCTCTCTACTAGGTTCTTGAAAGCATTGCAAAATGTGAGAACTAGAAGGAGAGGAAGCTCCGGACCTCAATGATGTTTCAAATGTGGTAACACGGGACATTTTCGTTTAGATTGCCCTAAACTTTCAGGTCGTACTTCACGTGATGAAAAGCAAACAAGGACGAAGCACTCCTCTGCAAAAGATATGAAGAAAAAGAAGGATTTTACAGGACGTCAATTGGTGAGCAGTTTTATCTGCGCACTTCAAGAACTTGGCTCAAGCGATGTGGACATTAGAAGCGACGAAGATGAAGATGATTTGGAAAACTTGTGCTTCATGGCGAGCAAGTCAAGATCAAGTATGGAGGAGGCTGAACACAACAGCGACAATGAAGAGGTATGTCCTACTTGCGAAGAAATGTGTGATGTTATTTCTCGTGCCACTATTATAGTTAAGAAAAAGGACAAAAAACTTAGGGATAGTGCTGCTAAAATTGAATCACTAGAATCTGAAATCAACCGTTTAAAAACTTTTATTCCTAGTGATGATGCATGTCTCTCATGTGATTTAATATATAAACAATTGTCCTCATTAAGAAGTGCGCACACCTCCACACTTGATAAACTTGAGTTAGAAATCGAAAAGAATAGAGAGCTTATTGCACTTAATGATAAAAACTTGAAAGATGTTAGTTGTTCTACAATTATTTGCATTGTTCTACTTGTGATGATCTTGATAAGAAACTACAAGATGCTATGAATGAAATTTCTATATTGAACAATGATTTACGTTCTCATGAAGTTAAATATTGTTCCAATTGCAAACTAAAAGGAAAAACTTCATGTGAAAATTGCCTTGATCTGTCCGATAAACTTGATGACATGCATAGGACATTAGATATGTTTTGTAATGGGAATAAGAACCTAAACTTGCTCCTGAATTCTTCTAGGTCTAGCAATGATAAAACTTGTTTAGGTTTTGATTCTCATGCTCATGCTAAGGCACATCCACCTAAAACTGTAAAGTCATTAGGAAGTGGTTTGATTCAAACAGTTCCTAAACAAAAGAAGTGGTTTTCAAATCTGCAGGAGTGTTGTCTCATTCATTTTCAAATATAAATGTTGCTTGCTCATCTAGACATGAACACAAAGTTAAATTTCATTGTACCTACTGTGGTAGAGATCGTCATGTCATAGATTTTTGTTATAGACTAGCTAAACAACAGAAAAAGGAAAGAATAATTGCTAGATCTCATAACTTTCATGCAAAATTTGCTGCGCTTGCTAAACCGAATGATAGGAACATGCAATCTGCTGTAATGAGTTGAAAACATGCAAATTTGCTCCCAAGCCTACTGTTTTTCATGCTACACATGTAACACAACGTAGGTTAGTAGTTGGGTACAAAAATCCTCAAGCTTTGGCTCATAAACCTACTGTTTTGTCTCAGCTTTCGCGTGCTATTCCTGCTGGACGTCGTGTGACTCAGTACTGGTTCCTAAATGCCTTTTGACTAACCCCAGTATTGAGCCATTGACATATTGTGCTTCTATGTAGGTTTCACACTTGAGGAAGGAGAACATTTGGATTGTGAATTCAGGTTGCTCATGCCACATGACCGGTAACAAAGAATGGTTCTCCTCCCTCTCTTTTGTGTCACGTGTAGAGAATGTTACTTTTGCCGATAATTCTTCAACTCCTATAATTGCTAAGAGTTCGGTTAGAGTAAATAATCACTACACTTTGAAGTATGTGGCACTTGTTAAAAATTTGAAATACAACTTGCTTTCTGTTTCACAACTGCTAGATGAAAATCTAGAAATAATTTTCACTAAAAATTGCTGCAAAGTTGTAAATTCAAATAGTGAGCTTATTTTTAACATGTCTCAGTTTAGAAGAGTTTTTAAAGCTGATTTTGATATGTCTTCCTCCAATCATAGGTGTCCAGTTGCTAAGATTCAAAGGACTTATATTTTTGGCATCGTATACTTGGTCACGTAGGCTTTGATCATCTAACACGTGTTAGTGCTCTTGATCGCATACGTAGGCTTCTTAAGCTTAAAGATGACAAAGAAATTGTGTGCTCTTCTTGTAGACATGCTAAGATGGTTGTAGGTTCACATACTCCTCTCACAATGATCATGACAACTGAACGGAGTCAACTTTTCCACCTTGACACCGTAGGACCCTCACACGCTCAATCCTTCGGAGGTAAATGGTATGTTCTTGTGATTGTTGATGATTATTCTAGATACTCTTGGGTTTACTTTATGGCATCTAAGAATGAAGCTTTTAGTCACTTTAGAACTTTATTTCTTAGATTATCAATTGATCACCCAGGATCTTTAAAAGCAATTAGAAGTGATAATGGAACCAAATTGAAAAATCAATCTTTTGATCACTTTTGTGCTGAAAATGGAATAGATCATCAATTTTCTTCACCATATGTACCTCAAAAAAATGGTGTTGTAGAAAGAAAGAACAGAACCTTAGTTGAGATGGCTAGGACTATGCTTGATGAATATCAAACTCCTAGGAAATTTTGGGCTGATGCGATTGCAACTACTTGTTATGTCTCAAATCGTATTTTCTTGCGCGCTAAGCTAGGTAAAACACCATTTGAGCTCCGGTTTGGACATAGGCCTAGTGTTACACACTTTTGGGTCTTTGGTTGCAAATGCTTTGTTGAGAAACATGGTAATCTTGATAAATTTGAACCTAAATCCGTTGATGTCATGTTTCTTGGTAATCCATCTCATACTAGAGGCTACCGTGTACTTTTACTTGACACTAACAAAATTATGGAGACTTGTGAGGTGTATTTTGATGAAGCTAGCCCAGGTACTAGCTCAAATATTGCAGGTTCAGATCCATAACTGTAGGGGGAGAGCATTTTCGTTGAAGATGAGGAAGAGGTGGTGCTGCTGCCCGAAAATTCAGCAGCTAATGACATTGTTCCAGCTCCTGATTTTGATTCACAGTCAGCACCGACAACCACCATTGCTGGTCCAGATCCTCCTCAAGTCACAAGCTCATCGATTTGTGATGAACATGAAGAAGAAGAAGCTTGTGAAGTGTCCACTCCCCTCCGGGTCCTCAAAAGTCATCCGCCACAACAAATTATTGGAAGCTTGCACGAACGAGTCACACAGCCTAGGTTTTGTGATCCAAACTCTCATGCTCATTCTGCTTTTGTTGCTTCTTTTGAACCCAAAGATATATCACACACATTCACTAATGAATCTTGGATTATTTCCATGCAAGAAGAGTTAGAAAATTTTGAAAGAAATAATGTTTGGAAACTTGTATCTCCACCTCAAGGTAACACTTTAATTGGAACTAAATGGGTGTTTAAAAATAAACAAAGTGGGGATGGGGTTGTGGTTATAAATAAGGCTAGGTTGGTTGCTCAAGGTTTCACTCAAGTTGAAGGTCTAGATTTTGATGAAACTTTTGCTCCTGTTGCTAGATTAGAAGCCATAAGAATTTTGTTATCTTTTGCTGCATCTAAAGGTTTTAAGCTATATCAAATGAATGTTAAAGTGCTTTTCTTAATGGCTACATAGATGAGGAGGTTTATGTCAAACAACCACCGGGTTTTGAGAATCCAGATTTTCCTAATCATGTTTACAAACTATCCAAAGCCTCGTACGGTCTCAAACAAGCCCCTAAAGCATGGTATGATAGGTTAAAAACGTTCTCACTTGAAAAGGGGTTTACCATGGGCAAGGTTGATAAAACTCTTTTTGTGCTTAAGCATGGCAATGACTCATTATTCATTCAACTGTATGTGGATGATATTATTATTGGTTGTGCTTCTCATGATCTTGTGTCCAAGTTTTCAGCTATGATGAGTTCAGAATTTGATATGAGTATAATGGGAGAACTCACATACTTTTTGGGGCTGCAAATCAAGCAAACCAAGGAGGGTACCTTTGTGCATCAAACGAAGTATAAAAAAGACACCCTAAGGCGCTTCAACATGGACAAAAGCAAGCCTCTTCGGACACCAATGGGAACATCAATAACACTTGAACTTGATGAAGATGGTGAACCTGTGGATCAAAAAGAATATATAAGCATGATCGGATCACTTTTGTACCTCACGACATCAAGACCGGACATACAATTCAGCGTATGTTTTTGTGCACGGTTTCAAGCCTCCCCACATCATTCACATCGTCAAATCGTCAAAAGGATTCTTAGGTACTTACATGGAACTTAAGAATTTGGCATTTTTCTTCCTTCCTCAACCGTTACTTTGAAAGCTTTTTCCGATGCTGATTTTGGAGGTTGTAGGATTGATAGGAAAAGTACTTCCAGTGCTTATCATTTTCTTCGTAATTCACTTGTTGCTTGGCCCTCTAGAAAACAAAACTCAGTTGCACAATCCACAGCCGAAGCTGATTACGTAGCTGTTGCTAGCGCTTGTTCACAAATTCTTTGGATTGTTTAAACACTTAAGGACTATGGGGTTGATCTAGATAGTGTTCCATTTTTTGTGACAACACTAGTGCTATTTGCATTGCTAAAAACCTCGTGCAACATTCAAGAACAAAGCACATTGACATTAGGTATCACTTTCTCTGTGATAATGTTGAAAAAGGGAACATTGTGCTTCACCATGTAGATACCAAACAACAATTAGCTGACATTTTTACAAAATCTTTGGATTTCACTCATTTTTGTTACATTCATAGTGAAATAGGGGTTATGCATCCTCATGGTTTAAATTGAGGGGTAGTTTTTGAAATTTGAGAAGTCTATGTGTGAATGTGAAACTTAAAATAATATGAGTATAGTATTTCATACATATATGACTTTGTGATTCCTTTTACATGCTGAAAGTTCTTACTACATTACTTGTGTTATACATTTTGTAGTTTTTGTCATGTCTAGTAATTGGAATAATTACTTACACTAAATCTGGTCATGGTCGAACTTTAATGCTGTTTTGAACTTGTTGCATGCTCACAAGTGCTTTTAATCATAAAGAATTAATCAAGTAATTAACTTACATTTGAGATTTTATGGTCAAATATAAATTGAGAAAAGATCAAGAGAATATGCATGCATCGCATTTCTTCTTTTGAGATGACTTATCATTGCACTTAGATATGAACTTGGAAGAAGTTGTGTATGACTAAAACCATGTCCTTAAGCTTCTGATTGTCAAATGACATAGGCTTGACTTGGTTGGTTAGAATAAGGCAAATGCGCATATAATCTCTTACAAATATCATATTCTCTAAATTTGTGAGATCATGACTTGCTTAAATTTAAAATTACATTTGATCTCTAGCATGGCTTACACTACTTCATGTACCTCGTTGCTGTGATAGTGTAAGTTACTTGATAGTATGACTTGGATGAGCTTTGTTTTATATGTATATGTTATAATATTCTCATAACAATTAAAATTTGTCTTATAAACCTTGTTGAATACATTGTCAAAGGGGGAGAGATAATATGTGAATTTTTAAAGATAAGTATGCAAGGGGGAGAAATTGATTACACATTGCACATATTCACAATTGTTTTTGGCACGATTCTTCTCAGGGAGAGAATTTCTTTTTCTCATTTTATTTCTGTTTTACAAAGGGGGAGAAATTGTTTTCAAAACATTTAATGTGAACAAGCCAATGTTCAGATCTTAAGTGGTGTTGCCAATGCATTCATCAAGGGGAGATTGTGAGACCTATGTGTGCTGAATACATTGGCTATGGCGATAAAAGTTTTGAATACTACCAAAACACCTTTATCATCAAGGTCTGACTCTTGGTCGACTAGCTTTGGTTAGCTCCGGCGCTAGGTCCTGCTAGCTTTGGTAAGCTCCGTTTCAAGGTCCGGTTAGCTTTGGCAATGTCCGGTGCTTGATCGCAATGTTTCTGCTTTTATCTTATAATGTTTCGAACTTGCTTTACACTTATGGAAAGTTTTCTTAGTATTCTTTTACTAAGTTTTTTGTGTGTTTTGGTGATTAAAGTTGATATCATTTTGCTATGGTTTGCAACATGCTTATGTGAGGTGCTCACGTAAGATGTTGTAGTTTCGGAACTAACGTGAGTCAAGTCGAGGACTTATGCTCGAAAGTATTGGTTGTTTATTCATGTGCAGGTGTTGCTTGAGTTCAAGACATGGCTGGTGATGGGATCCATTGAAATATTCTTAGGGAGAAGATGAGGTTCAACAAACATGTTCGGGAGGAATTGTGGTTGAGTTGATCGGGAGGTTGCGCAACATGTTTGAATCAAGAACAATGCATATGAAGGTATCATGGACGACGTTAGAAGATGTTTGCACATATGCAAGGAGTGCATGGACGTGGATACATGGTTCCAAGGCGTGATGAAGAGATGTGGAAGTAAAGAATTGGTTGGAAAGGTCCAACTGACTAGGTTATGGACTCAGGCTGCGGCTGAGTCGTGTTTGACTCAAATATGGAAAGTTTTGAGTTGGTTATGATAGGATTTCATGTGGGTCACGAATTTGAGTTGTTTTAGGAATGTGGGTATGTTCCTAATGTGTTTGGAAGTCTTAAGATTGCTTCTATCTACGTATAGAAGAGTCCTAAGCAGTTATGGAAAGTTTAAATTCGTGATTTGAGTAGGATTAGAGTCCTAGTTGAGATTGGGTTGGCCTAAGGGCTGGTTATATAAGCAAGAGAGGCCAGAGCTCGTGGAAGATGACTTTGGGGCTGTTCCTCTCGTGTTCTATTGAATAAAATTTGTAGTTGAAAGGAACTTTTGTGCCTTGTTTTTTTGACTTGTTCCAGACAAGTTTTTCTCGTCGAGTTTTCTGCACAACACTACTTTTCTTTGGTGGTTTCATCATAACTCGAGTTTTACAGATCCATTTTATGTGATTTGCTTTGGGTTGTCTTCATATCTTGATTATCTATCATCTGCCAAAATTTCACGGTCATTGGATTTGTGGTTTTTGATCTACACGTGTTTCTTTGCAGTGTCCCAGAACTGTTTTTCTCGGGTAGAACAAGATTGACCTTTGTTCGATCTTTTGATCGTAACTTGAGTTTCTCTCGACGGATTTTCGTTATTCTTGTTGTGTCGTCTTTGTGACTTGATTCTCTCTGATTTATATCACTTTTGTCACTGTGAAACCCGTATATATTAGTCTCACACACGATTTCTTTAACAAATCGTTTTTCTGCTGAAGGGGTTGGGATTTAATTGTTTCTGCTGCGTAAGATTTTTAATCTACCATTCACCCCTCCCCCCTCTGGTAGATTTTCACGTGCTCTTCGATCCTACATGTTTATCTATGTGATTGAATATTATCTTGTGTCTTCTTCAACTACGTGATTGAATGAATGTGTGGTGTGTTCATCGTGTTCTGCAGGTATCGTAAGGAAGGATTTGATTATATTCAGGTATCAAGTGAGAATGTGATATGAGTTCAGTGATGTGTGATATCAATAGTGAACTGAAGCAAAATGGAGAAATCACGAAGCTAAAGGTGACGTGAGGAATCGGAGATGCACTTTCAATTAGAGCGCGTCTCTCTTTTAGCAGAGGAGAGGGAAACATCGGTCAAAGGAGACGTGTTGTGTTTTATGCGCGTCTCCCACTTTTCAGAGAGGATAGCGTGTGTCAGATACCAATTTAACTGAGATGGGCTTTGTTTTAATGCGTCCCTTTGTACTTTAAGCCGAGTCATGTCAGATCCTCGCTGAAGCGGGCTCATCTCGCTTAACATTATCAGAGACGTCACCTTTGAGCACGTCGCCCATCTTTGTCTCCTATTTGGGTTTCTTACATAGTGTTGGATGCTTTAATAAAATTTGCAATGTTATGAATGTACATAGGATCGGGTCTTGGCATGTTATATATCCATACTCGACGGTCCATGCTTCAATAACAGAATTTTTGTAAGATTTACAAAAATTGGCCACAAATATTCCCTAAAGGTCTTCATTAAAATGAATTTACAGAGACATAACCAGCCTCTATCATATGAGTGAATACCAGTATCATGTAGGTCTATTCATAAGGGTTTCAAGGAAATTTGTTTCATAATTTTCTCAACTTCTTAGTGACCATAATGGATTTTTGAAGTTAGGCTTATTCATTGAAACATTTCATCGAACTCGTGATGTGTTTGTATTCATCTTCAACCTTTAATCCTTCAAATCTACTTCTTTTTCTACAAAATTCATGGGTGAGCTCATGGGGAGACTCAACTCCATCTTTCAACCTTTAATCCTTCAAATCTACTACAAATCTCAAGTGGAGGGGGGGGGAGGGGCTGGAGATGCAAACTCAACTAAACGAAACTGAAAAGAGGACAACAAATTAAAAACATGACAGTAAAGAAGAATTCTCTTCTACTAACCTTTTATCCGTTCGAAGCTTGATCAAATGATGAATACATGAACAGCCCACACACGGTGGAAAATTTTGGTAGTCTCGCGGCGTTGATGGAAAATCTCCCGAGTTAAGTTTATGTGGTGCCTGAGGGGCACTTTATATAGGCGTCCATTTTCACAGACGGGTTTTAACGAAAAACTGCCTGTGATAAAAATTAAATAAGTTCAGACAATTTTTTCAGGCAATTTTTAGAAGTTACACAAACGGTTGTTCCTAAACAACCACCCGTGATAATGGCCAGAGTCTGTTCTTCAGTTTTCTTTTCGCTTGCTTCTTTTTTATTTATATCGCAATATAAATACTAAAACATGTATATATTGTGCAAATTGTGTCCAAATTCGATGATTCTTTATTCTATATTTTCAAAAAGTAATATCTACCACCTGGACCAAATATTTTAAAACTTGTATAGCTAACATTGTAATGTTTTGTAAATATCAAATTAATTTATACTCACATATTATTCACATTTATGTATCTCCTAAAAAAGAGGACACTTCACTGAAATTGGTTTATATGAACATATTTGTCTTATGAAACATGTATGAATTTTGTGAATTTTTTTAAAGCATTCCAACATGTCAAAATTCAAATTATTCATCATTCTAATCAATGCTCATATACATATGATACATTCATCAAATTTTGAACACACATTGACTCAAAATAATTTTTAAAATCTAAAAAAAATCATAGAGGTTGGTATGATGACTACAAAGTTCCATTGACAAACTAAATGAAAAATCATTATATTCATCAAGATAGAAAAATGACAAATAACCAATGTTATTTGTTTTTTAAGTTCTGACCAATTTCAAAGGTTTTCCGAAGTGAAATTTAATTGTAACCTTTAATACTCATGCATATTACACGAAAGTGGAATTGGGCTTTTAAAAGGCCCCACATTTTAAACAAGAATATTAATAAAGCCTAGACTCAGGAAAAAAATTGCAATCGGCTTTTAACAGTTTCACAGTCAGTTGTTCTTAAATAACCGCTTGTGATAATGGCCAGAGCCCGTTCTTCAGTATTCTTTTCCCTTACTTCTTTTTTATTTAGATTCCAAGATAAATACTCAACATGTATAGATTCTGCAAATTGAGTCCAAATTCAATGAATATTTCTTCTATATTTTCAAAAATTAATATCTACCACCTAGATCAAATATTTTAAAACTTGTATAGCTAATATTGTAATGTTTTGGTAAATATAAAATTAATTTATACTCACATATTATTCACATTTCTGTATCTCCTAAAAAAAGGGACCCTTCACTGAAATTGGTTTGTATGAACATATTTGTCTTATAAAACATGTATGAAATTCGTTAATTTTTTTAAAGCATTCCAACATGTCGAAATTCAAATTATCCATCATTCTAATCAAACGCTCATATACATATGAGGCATTCATCAAATTTTGAACACACATTGATTCAAAAAAAAATTAAAAAAATCTGAAAAATTCATAGAGGTTGGTATGGTGACTACAAAGTTCCATTGAAAAACTAAATAAAAATATCATTATATTCATCAAGATAGAAAAATGAAAAATAACCAATGTTATTTGTTTTTTAAGTTCTGACCCATTTCAAAGGTTTTCCCAAGTGAAATTTAATGGCAACCTTTAATACTCAATCATATTACAAGAAAGTGGAATTTGGGCTTTTAAAAAGTCTCACATTTAATTAAGAATATTAATTAATCCTACATAAAGATCTTTTTAGACGGTTGGTACCGAATAACCGTCTGAGAAAAGTCTTTATCTCAGGCAGATATTGCTTACCAACCGCCAGAGATAAATTCATCTTCACGGGCGGGTGGTAATTAATAACCGCCTGACATAAGCATAGTCTCAAGCGGTTGGTACTTAATAACCACCTGAGAAAATAGGCGTCTATATATAGCCCTCGGCTACGTTGGAAAACCTAACCCAGACGAAATCACTTAGACGCCGTCAGGCTGCCAAAATTTCATTTGCTGTGAAGTCTTCGTCCTCCTCACCGTCGAGCTTCGCCGCCCTCGCTGCCGAGCTTCACCGTCGTTGCCGAGCTTCAATCTCGCCGTCAAGCTTCGTCCTTGCCGCTTCCTTTCTTTCTGTCCAGGTATGCCGAGCTTTGCCCTCGCCCGCTGCCGCGCCCACACTTGCGGCCGCCCTCTCTCCCTCCTCCACACCAAGTAAGCTCATCTTTCTCTCACCCTCCTCCACATCGTCCTCCACTCGACCTCACTCAAGCCCCCCCCCCCTCTTACCCGGCCTCACCCGAGCCCCCTCCATGGACGCCGCCCGAGCTCCCCTCCACGCCGACCTAAAATCGAGCAACACCTCCTCCCTCCTCCCCCCCCCCCCCCCATAGAGTCCCCCTCCCACCCGGCCCTCCTCAGTGCCCCCTCCCTCCCCACCTGATTATCGGCGACCCGGTTATGTTATGCAATGTTGTTTAATTGTTGATTGAATTGTGCATTGTGAATTGTTGTTGAATCTATTAGAATTTGTTGTTGTTTATTGAATATGTTACAAACTTAGAATCTTTTGGGCTTTAGAATAATTTGAGAACAGTTGCAGGCTAGAAGAATCTGAACTCTGATGTTATCTGAAACTAAAATAGTGAAATCTAAAGTTATCTGAATTATAAATTTCTGTTCTGAAACAGTAAATTGTTGCTACTTTTGAATTAATTTGCTTTTGAATTTTGTTTGCTAATTGATACACTAAAGGTATGTGTGCTATACTTCTAATATATAACTATATATATGTTGATATATATAGGGTCGACTAGACATTGCCATAAAAAATGGCCTGCACGATTAGAGGACCGACTAGGGTCGACTAGGATCGATTAGTCGCCCTAGTCGACGATTAGTCGACCTAGTCGGTGGGTAGGCCACTAGGGTCGACTAGGCGACTTGAAAATATTAGTTATTGTTTAATTGTTGATTTAATCAATGCGAATTGTGAATTGTGCATTGTTATTGTTTAATTGTTCTTGGTGGCTTTTGATACGAGCAATACACATGCCTAGCTAATGCCTTGGTCCGTCACCTCAAACCCTAGAATGGAACTTGGTCGGTCACCTTGGTCAGTCGCCTTAAACCCTAGAATGCCTTATCAAACCCTAAAATGCTTCCATCTTTTTCTTCATGCAACACTTCATGTAGAGTTAATATGTCATTCTTTATATTTTTTGTCTTATTAGTTCTAGCATGGAAAGCCCTAAGAAGACTGTTGATGGTAGTAACAATAAAGAAGGCAATACGAAGTTTAGTGACTTTAGCAGTTCAGGCTCCTTTCACAGTCCATCGGATCCTTTTCAAAAAATAAAAATTAAAAATACTTTAGAGGATCTCGATCCAGAATATGATCCTGCCGACGAGGTATGGATCACGAATCTTAATTTCAGCAGTTCAAGTTAATGTTGGTTGTCAAGTATATGAAATCTTAAAATTCTTTTCTACCTAGATTTGCGAAGACAACGAGGTGACTTCAGCTCCTAAAACCGCATAAGATTCTCCAATGGATGAATCCTCAGGTTCACTCAAGCGGAAACGAGGGCAACGAGGTCCCAATAAGGGTCCATTAAACCGCATCATGTACATAACAATGGTCGGTCCAGGTGGGCTGCTCCAAGAACCACTGGATTCAGTTACAAACTACCAAAATTGATGCGGTTTTCTTGTTAGAGAGCTCGTGCCGATCACAACCGAGAATTGGAAAAAAATTACCTGAGGAGATCAAAATGAGTTGTGGGAATGGATAAAGAAACAATTTAAATTCCCGAAAGACACGGAAGAAGTTGTAAAGAGAGCAACATTGGTGTTTTGCGGCAATAAGTTTCATGGTTGGAAGAGTGAAATAAATGCTTATGTTAAAGCCAATAAGGTTCCTAGCTCGAGAAAGATGGGAAAAATCACACAAGCTCAGTGGCAAGAATTTGTTCGTCAAAAGACCACGCCTAATGCTAAAGCCCTAAGTACAACTAGGTCAGAGCTTGCCAAAAAGAACAAATATGATCATCACTTGGGGTCTGCCGGATATGCCCCCAATGTCCAAAAATGGAATAAGATATTAGATGAAATTACTAGTAAGGGCAATACTCACCCGTTAGAAGGCTACGATGAGAGAACTCAACACGGGTCTTTGCTCGGTCAGGTTTTACCAGCAAGGGCAAACTTGAAAAACCCGACTCTATGAATGAAGTAGAGTACAAAATGAAAGAAGTAATTGAAAAGTAACAGAAGGGTCTCTTCAAGCCGAAGTGGGAGAATGACCAACTTACCGCTATCCTAGGAAACCCTGAACACAGTGGACGGGTTTAAGCAATCTCTTCTCAAATGTCTTGGCTAGATGGTTTCCCGAAAGATAAAGAGACATATAGAAGACGTGAGAAGTTCAAGAAAACACTTGATAAAACAATTGCTCAAAAGGTCAAGGATAATGTGAAAGAAATAATGGAACAACTTAGACAATTGGGACAATTAGTGGCACCGAGTACAGTGATGGTTCTCATGCCAAAGGAGCATTTGGTATCTCCAACTGTCTACCCTAGCAGCGTAGGTTCTATGCCAGGCTCAGGGTCAACCCATAAGTTCGCTGTCGATGATATTATAAGGACAGATATTGTTGTCTTCTTGTCCCAATTGGCAGAGCAGGGAACAAAACCAAACAGGTTGCCACGACTATGACAAAGTCTGATCGTGACTTCAATGGCAATCCACTTTCATTGTATTATGTTGTGGTGCAAGTTCTTCAGATCATTAATAATGATTATGAAGATTATAAAATAGGTCACATCACACGTGTGGGGATCACAACTCTGACGCCGACTGTCAACCAATTAATCCTTTGACACCGACGCGATATCGTGTTGGACGATGAGCCGAATTCTAGCCCCGTCGCATCTCGAAATACAACAACCCTGTCTTCTAAGGCGAAAGTTCAGGAAGATCCACTCCCAGTCCAAGAAGATCCACTCCCGCTTTGTCTCAGCAAGGATGATAGTAACATTGCTAGTAAAGATAACTAAGAGCAACAAGTTGAACAACAGCTTTAAGCAGTACCAGAGCAAGCTGTTGTTAGTAAAGAGCAACCAGTTGGGCAACAAATTTAAGTAGTACTAGAGCAAGATGCTGGTAGTAAAGAGCAATCAATTGAACAACAGGTTCAACAACAAGCCAGTGTCCAACTTCCGATGACTACTCCTTGATCATTAGTGCCTATCAAAGTTAGCTCATACGAAAAAAAAGAAACCTTCATCAGAAGTGTCAAATTATTTGGAAAATGTGAAGGAAAATATTAGAAAATTGAGTGCATCTCGTTCTTCTCATGAGCCAACATTAGAAGATATTGAGGAGTGGGAAGAAGACGGTTTCATTTATAATCGGCGGACGTCTTTAGTTAAACCAGGAGTTCCAATATACAAGCTTGAGGATGTTCCTCCTAAATAGGAGAATGGGAAGCCGTTCAAGACATCGGCGCAACTTAGCAAACAACCTGTCCCACTCAAAAGAATGCACGAGTGGTAAATTACTGCCAGCACAAAATATAAACTTTCTTACGTCACATTTCTTGTGCCAAAAGAAGCGTTCTGGAGCACTAGAGCAGAGAAACGAGCACTTTTCTTTGAAGATCTACATGTCCTTTTTCATCGGGGCATGCTCGAAATCAACCTGCTACTCGTCTGGTGCTTGTAAGTGTCTCTAATATTTTGCATTTGCTTTTCTTACTACACGCATACGCATTTTATGAGATTATAACAATTTTGGACTTCTTTAATAGGATGCAATACATGGATAATAAAAAGATAAAACGCAAGATAGGTATCCTTGACCCTACACGGATTGCAAAGACGCTATTTGTCATTAAGATGGATCGAGACTCAGAACAATACAAGCACATGAAAAAAACAATTTGATAAGTCAATCGCAAAACAAAAGAAGGATAAAAATACCGAGGTTGCAGCTTACATAGGACATGCCATGTTTAACTTTATCAGAGATGGCAAGGACCTCGTAAAGGCTCTGTACCACTTCGAGTAAGTTTGATACATGACATCAAAATAGCAATTATTGCTAATTATTAACTTAACACATGTGTTTATATGTGTGCAGTAAATATTACATCATGATCTTCATCAAGCCAACGTAGGGTTTGACAACAATCTTGGACTCAGCTGATTACCCTCCAGATCGTTACAAAGATTTCCTTTCCATTTTGAAACTGTACGTTTATTCGATACTTTTAATTTAGACACATTTAGAATGTGTTGACAAGTTTTATATGACATTTCTTGTACTACAGCGCTTGGCGGTTTTACGGGGAATGGCTTGGCGGTCAGAGACCACATAATACGCATGCATTGGACATTAAAACATATTATCCTTGTCCGAAGCAGCCTCCTGGGAGCGTCTTATGCGGGTATTATGTATGTGAGCATCTTTGAACCGCTAACGAATATAGAGTGAATCGTGAGGATGTAAGTTATCCTCAATGTTGATATCTTATTTGTATTGTAACTAGTGTATTTTAATATATATATTCTCTTTTGTTCAATTTTACCAGAAACATTATTTTTAGATTTTGATTCCAACTTTAAAATTCAATTCTCATAGTACAACTACTCAAAAATACCAAATAAATTCTTGTATACTCACTTTGATCTATACTTTGAGATTGTTCAAACCAACACATTCTAAACCTTGTTATGTATTTCATTGCAGCACACGAAGAATGTGAAACAAGAATGACCTGTTTGTAGAACTATGTCTGCTGGAGAAGCCGACAAGATTGCCGGTGGACTGTGTCAATTCACGTGTCGCGAAATTTTGTACAAAAAAGGGGGTGTTCTTTGATGAGGATGGTGTAATAGCTGATGTGCCAAAAATTTGTGACTATGACAATAGAAACAATTTTTAGTGAAAACTATGAGATGACTTGTATGTGTAATTTGTACATATGTATATTGTTTCAGTGAAACTGACTTCTTTGAGATGACTTCTTTGATTATAATGTTTACTTCTGTAATTATATTGTTGACTTCTGTGATTATATTTAATTGACATGGAAATTAGAAATAACAACAGGTAGTACTGCATAGGGTATACTTTATCACAGATGGTTCTTTACCTACGGCTAGACCTGCTTGTAAAAATATATTATCACAGGAGGCTAGAAATAGGTGAAGAACAACCTTTGATAACTCTGTTACCATAGGCGGTTTCTATTACAGTAAAAACCGGTTGCGATAAATTGTCTCTACAGGCGGCTTGCCATTAGTAAAAATCCGCCTGTGATAAAACGATTATCATAGGAGGTTACCTATAATGTACAACCCGTCTGTGATAATGTGTCTTAACAGACGGCTAGTCGTAAGTAAAGAACCGCCTGTGATAAAGTGTCTTCACAAGCGGCTAGTCGTAGGTAAAGAACTGTCTGTGATAAAACCATTTTACAGAGAGTTTTACTTTTCGCCTATGAAATTGCATATTATCACAGACTATTCATTTCAGACAGTTTTAGAAACCGCATGTGATAATAAATTTGGAGCCGAGTGAGATGAGGCTTATTATAGTAGCATCAACGCCACTCAACAGCAGACATCCAACAAATCTAGCAATGATCACCGTCGCCGACGCCGGAACAACGGTGGCCGCGGTGGCAACACAGCCTGGTCGACCTAATGGGGCTGCACCTGCCCTGCCTAACAATGTGATAACAAATTATTAGTAGCTTGCACGAACGAGTCACACAGTCCAGGTTTTGTGATCCAAACTCTCATGCTCATTCTGCTTTTGTTGCTTCTTTTGAACCCAAAGATATATCACACACATTCACTAATGAATCTTGGATTATTTCCATGCAAGAAGAGTTAGAAAATTTTGAAAGAAATAATGTTTGGAAACTTGTATCTCCACCTCAAGGTAACACTTTAATTGGAACTAAATGGGTGTTTAAAAATAAACAAAGTGAGGATGGGGTTGTGGTTAGAAATAAGGCTAGGTTGGTTGCTCAAGGTTTCACTCAAGTTGAAGGTCTAGATTTTGATGAAACTTTTGCTCCTGTTGCTAGATTAGAAGCCATAAGAATTTTGTTATCTTTTGCTGCATCTAAAGGTTTTAAGCTATATCAAATGGATGTTAAAGTGCTTTTCTTAATGGCTACATAGATGAGGAGGTTTATGTCAAACAACCACCGGGTTTTGAGAATCCAGATTTTCCTAATCATGTTTACAAACTGTCAAAAGCCTCGTACGGTCTCAAACAAGCCCCTAGAGCATGGTATGATAGGTTAACATTCTCACTTGAAAAGGGTTTACCATGGGCAAGGTTGATAAAACTCTTTTTGTGCTTAAGCATGGCAATGACTCATTATTCATTCAACTGTATGTGGATGATATTATTATTGGTTGTGCTTCTCATGATCTTGTGTCCAAGTTTTCAGCTATGATGAGTTCAGAATTTGATATGAGTATAATGGGAGAACTCACGTACTTTTTGGGGCTGCAAATCAAGCAAACCAAGGAGGGTACCTTTGTGCATCAAACGAAGTTTAAAAAAGACACCCTAAGGCGCTTCAACATGGACAAAAGCAAGCCTCTTCGGACACCAATGGGAACAGCAATAACACTTGAACTTGATGAAGATGGTGAACCTATGGATCAAAAAGATTATAGAAGCATGATCGGATCACTTTTGTACCTCACGACATCAAGACCGGACATACAATTCAGCGTATGTTTTTGTGCACGGTTTCAAGCCTCCCCACGTGATTCACATCGTCAAACCATCAAAAGAATTCTTAGGTACTTACATGGAACTTAAGAATTTGGCATTTTTCTTCCTTCTTCCTCAACCGTTACTTTGAAAGCTTTTTCCGATGCTGATTTTGGAGGTTGTAGGATTGATAGGAAAAGTACTTCCAGTGCTTGTCATTTTCTTCATAATTCACTTGTTGCTTGGTCCTCTAGAAAACAAAACTCAGTTGCACAATCCACAGCCAAAGCTGAATATGTAGCTGCTTCTAGCGCTTGTTCACAAATTCTTTGGATTGTTTAAACACTTAAGGACTATGGGGTTGATCTAGATAGTGTTCCATTTTTTTGTGACAACACTAGTGCTATTTGCATTGCGAAAAACCCCGTGCAACATTCAAGAACAAAGCACATTGACATTAGGTATCACTTTCTCTGTAATAATGTTGAAAAAGGGAACATTGTGCTTCACCATGTAGATACCAAACAACAATTAGCTGACATTTTTACAAAATCTTTGGATTTCACTCGTTTTTGTTACATTCATAGTGAAATAGGGGTTATGCATCCTCATGGTTTAAATTGGGGGGGGGGGGGTTTGAAATTTGAGAAGTCTATGTGTGAATGTGAAACTTAAAATAATATGAGTATAGTATTTCATATATATATATATATATATATATATATGACTTTGTGATTCCTTTTACATGCTGAAAGTTCTTACTACATTACTCGTGTTATACATTTTGTAGTTTTTGTCATGTCTAGTAATTGGAATAATTACTTACACTAAATCTGGTCATGGTCGAACTTTAATGTTGTTTTGAACTTGTTGCATGCTCACAAGTGCTTTTAATCATAAAGAATTAATCAAGTAATTAACTTACGTTTGAGCTTTTATGGTCAAATATAAATTGAGAAAAGATCAAGAGAATATGCATGCATCACATTTCTTCTTTTGAGATGACTTATCATTGCACTTAGATATGAACTTGGAAGAAGTTGTGTATGACTAAAACCATGTCCTTAAGCTTCTGATTGTCAAATGACATAGGCTTGGCTTGGTTGGTTAGAATAAGGCAGATGCGCATATAATCTCTTACAAATATCATATTCTCTAAATTTGTGCTTTGAAAAATAATAAAATGCATCAACAAGTGTCATGCTTTTAGGTTTTGAAATAGTTAAGTTTGTGAGATCATGACTTGCTTAAATTTAAAATTACATTTGATCTCTAGCATGGCTTACACTACTTTATGTACCTCATTGTTGTGATAGTGTAAGTTACTTGATAGTATGACTTGGATGAGATTTGTTTTATATGTATATGTTATAATATTCTCATAACAATTAAAATTTGTCTTATAAACCTTGTTGAATACATTGTCAAAGGGGGAGAGATAATATGTGAATTTTTAAAGATAAGTATGCAAGGGGGAGAAATTGATTACACATTGCACATATTCACAATTGTTTTTGGCACGATTCTTCTCAGGGGGAGAATTTCTTTTTCTCATTTTATTTCTATTTTACAAAGGGGGAGAAATTGTTTTCAAAACATTTAATGTGAATAAGCCAATGTTCAGATCTTAAGTGGTGTTGCAAATGCATTCATCAAGGGGAGATTGTGAGACCTATGTGTGCTGAATACATTGGCTATGGCGATAAAAGTTTTGAATACTACCAAAACACCTTTATCATCAAGGTCTGACTCTAGGTCGACTAGCTTTGGTTAGCTCCGGTGCTAGGTCCTGCTAGCTTTGGTAAGCTCCGGTTCAAGGTCCGGTTAGCTTTGGCAAGGTCCGGTGCTTGATCGCAGTGTTTCTGCTTTTATCTTACAATGTTTCGAACTTGCTTTACACTTATGGGAAGGTTTCTTAGTATTCTTTTACTAAGTTTTTTGTGTGTTTTGGTGGTTAAAGCTGATATCATTTTGCTATGGTTCGCAACATGCTTATGTGAGGTGCTCATGTAAGATGTTGTAGTTTCGGAACTAACGTGAGTCAAGTCCAGGACTTGTGCTCGAAAGTATTGGTTGTTTATTCATGTGCAGGTGTTGCTTGAGTTCAAGACATGGCTGGTGATGGGATCCATTGAAATAGTCTTAGGGAGAAGATGAGGTTCAACAAACATGTTCGGGAGGAATTATGGTTGAGTTGATCGGGAGGTTGCACAACATGTTTGAATCAAGAACAATGCATATGAAGGTATCATGGATGACGTTAGAAGATGTTTGCACGTATGCAAGGAGTGCATGGACGTGGATACATGGTTCCGAGGCGTGATGAAGAGATGTGGAAGTAAAGAATTGGTTGGAAAGGTCCAACCGACTAGGTTATAGACTCAGGCTGCGGCTGAGTCGTGTTTGACTCAAATATGGAAAGTTTTGAGTTGGTTATGATAGGATTTCATGTGGGTCACGAATTTGAGTTGTTTTAGGAATGTGGTATATGTTCCTAATGTGTTTGGAAGTCTTAAGATTGCTTCTATCTATGTATAGAAGAGTCCTAAGCAGTTATGTAAAGTTTAGATTTGTGATTTGAGTAGGATTAGAGTCCTAGTTGAGATTGGGTTGGCCTAAGGGCTGGTTATATAAGCAAGAGAGGCCAGAGCTCGTGGAAGACGACTTTGGGGATGTTCCTCTCGTGTTCTATTGAATAAAATTTGTAGTTGAAAGGAACTTTTGTGCCTTGTTCATTTGACTTGTTCCAGACAAGTTTTTCTCGTCGAGTTTTCTGCACAACACTACTTTTCTTTGGTGGTTTCATCATAACTCGAGTTTTACAGATCCATTTGATATGATTTGCTTTGGGTTGTCTTCATAACTTGATTCTATCATCTGCCAAAATTTCACGGTCATTGGATTTGTGGTTTTTGATCTACACGTGTTTCTTTGCAGTGTTCCAGAACTGTTTTTCTCGGGTAGAACAAGATTGACCTTTGTTTGATCTTTTGATCGTAACTCGAGTTTCTCTCGACGGATTTTCGTGATTCTTGTTGTGTCGTCTTCATGACTTGATTCTCTCTGATTTCTATCACTTTTGTCACTGTGAAACACGTATAGATTAGTCTCACACACGATTTCTTTAACAAATCATTTTTCTCTCGAAGGGGTTGGGATTTAATTGTTTCCGCTGCGTAAGATTCTTAATCTACCATTCACCCCCTCCCCCCTCTGGTAGCTTTTCACATGCTCTTCGATCCTACATGTTTATCTATATGATTCAATATTATCTTGTGTCTTCTTCAACTACGTGATTGAATGAATGTGTGGTGTGTTCTTTGTGTTCTACAGGTATCGTAAGGAAGGATTTGATTATATTTAGGTATCAAGTGAGAATGTGCTATGAGTTCAGTGATGTGTGATATCAACAGTGAACTGAAGAAAAATGGAGAAATCACGAAGCTAAAGGTGACGTGAGGAATCGGAGATGCACTTTCAATTAGAGCGCGTCTCTCTTTTAGCAGAGGAGAGGGAGACGTAGGTCACAGGAGACGTGTTGTGTTTTATGCGCGTCTCCCGCTTTTCAGAGAGGATAGCGTGTGTCAGATACCAATTTAACTGAGATGGGCTTTGTTTTAACGCGTCCCTTTGTACTTTAAGCCGAGTCATGTCAGATCCTCGCTGAAGCGGGCTCGTCTCGCTTAACATTATCAGAGACGTCGCCTTTGAGCACATCGCCCATCTTTGTTTCCTATTTGGGTTTCTTACATAGTGTTGGATTCTTTAATAAAATTTGCAATGTTATGAATGTACATAGGATCGGGTCTTGGCATGTTATATATCCATACTCGACGGTCCATGCTTCAATAACAGAATTTTTGTAAGATTTACAAAAATTGGCCACAAATATTCCCTAAAGGTCTTCTTTAAAATGAATTTACAGAGACATAACCAGCCTCTATCATATGAGTGAATACCAGTATCATGTAGGTCTGTTCATAAGGGTTCCAAGGAAATTTGTTTCATAATTTTCTCAACTTCTTAGTGGCCATAATGGATTTTTGAAGTTAGGCTTATTCATTGAAACATTTCATCGAACCCGTGATGTGTTTGTATTCATCTTCAACCTTTAATCCTTCAAATCTACTTCTTTTTCTACAAAATTCATGGGTGAGCTCATGGGGAGACTCAACTCCATATTTCAACCTTTAATCCTTCAAATCTACTACAAATCTCAAGTGGAGGGGGGAGGGCGGGAGGGGCTGGAGATGCAAACTCAACTAAACGAAACTGAAAAGAGGAAAACATATTAAAAACATGACAGTGAAGAAGAATTATCTTCTACTAACCTTTTCTCTGTTCGAAGCTTGATCAAATGATGAATACTGGAACGGCCCACGCACGATGGAAAATTTTGGCAGTCTCGCGGCGTTGATGGAAAATCTCCCGAGTTAAGTTTCTGTGGTGCCTGAGGGGCACTTCATATAGGCGTCCATTTTCACAGGCGGGTTTTAACGAAAAAAACTTCCTGTGATAAAAATTAAATAAGTTCAGACAATTTTTTTCAGGCAGTTTTTAAAAGTTACACAGACGGTTGTTCCTAAACAACCACCCGTGATAATGGCCAGAGTCTGTTCTTCAGTTTTCTTTTCCCTTGCTTCTTTTTTATTTAGATTCCAATATAAATACTAAAACATGTATATATTGTGCAAATTGTGTCCAAATTCGATGATTCTTTATTCTATATTTTTCAAAAAGTAATATCTACCACCTGGACCAAATATTTTAAAACTTGTATAGCTAACATTGTAATGTTTTGTAAATATCAAATTAATTTATACTCACATATTGTTCACATTTATGTATCGCCTAAAAAAAGGACACTTCACTGAAATTGGTTTAATTGAACATATTTGTCTTATGAAACATGTGTGAATTTTGTGAATTTTTTTAAAGCATTCCAACATGTCAAAATTCAAATTATTCATCATTCTAATCAATGCTCATATACATATGATACATTCATCAAATTTTGAACACACATTGACTCAAAAGAATTTTTAAAATCTAAAAAAAAATCATAGAGGTTGGTATGATGACTACAAAGTTCCATTGACAAACTAAATGAAAAATCATTATATTCATCAAGATAGAAAAATGACAAATAACCAATATTATTTGTTTTTTAAGTTCTGGCCAATTTCAAAGGTTTTCCGAAGTGAAATTTAATTGTAACCTTTAATACTCATGCATATTACACGAAAGTGGAATTGAGCTTTTAAAAGGCCCCACATTTTAAACAAGAATATTAATAAAGCCTAGACTCAGGAAAAAAATTACAATCAGCTTTTAACAGTTTCACAGTCATTTGTTCCTAAATAACCGCTTGTGATAATGGCCAGAGCCCGTTCTTCAGTATTCTTTTCCCTTACTTCTTTTTTATTTAGATTCCAAGATAAATACTCAACATGTATAGATTATGCAAATTGAGTCCAAATTCAATGAATATTTCTTCTATATTTTTCAAAAATTAATATCTACCACCTAGATCAAATATTTTAAAACTTGTATAGCTAATATTGTAATATTTTGGTAAATATAAAATTAATTTATACTCACATATTATTCACATTTCTGTATCTCCTAAAAAAGGGACCCTTCACTAAAATTGGTTTGTATGAACCTATTTGTCTTATAAAACATGTATGAAATTCGTTAATTTTTTAAAGCATTCCAACATGTCAAAATTCAAATTATCCATCATTCTAATCAAACGCTCATATACATATCAGGCATTCATCAAATTTTGAACACACATTGATTCAAAAAAATTTAAAAAAATCTGAAAAATTCATAGAGGTTGGTATGGTGACTACAAAGTTCCATTGAAAAACTAAATAAAAATATCATTATATTCATCAAGATAGAAAAATGAAAAATAACCAATGTTATTTGTTTTTCAAGTTCTGACCCATTTCAAAGGTTTTCCCAAGTGAAATTTAATGGCAACCTTTAATACTCAATCATATTACAAGAAAGTGGAATTTGGGCTTTTAAAAAGTCTCACATTTAATTAAGAATATTAATTAATACTACATAAAGATCTTTTTAGACGGTTGGTACTGAATAACCGTCTGAGAAAAGTCTTTATCTCAGGAAGATATTGCTTACCAACCGCCGGAGATAAATTCATCTTCACGGGCGGGTGGTAATTAATAACCGCCTGACATAATCATCGTCTCAGGCGGTTGGTACTTAATAACCACCCGAGAAAATAGGCGTCTATATATAGCCCTCGGCTACGTTGGAAAAACCTAACCCGGGCGAAATCACTTAGACGCCGTCAGGCTGCCAAAATTTCATTTGCCGTGAAGTCTTCGTCCTCCTCACCGTCGAGCTTCGCCGCCCTCACTGCCGAGCTTCACCGTCGTTGCCGAGCTTCGATCTCGCCGTCAAGCTTCGTCCTTGCTGCTTCCTTTCTTTCCGTACAGGTATGCCGAGCTTTGCCCTCGCCCGCCGCCGTGCCCACACTTGCGGCTGCCCTCTCTCCCTCCTCCACACCAAGTAAGCTCATCTTTCTCTCACCCTCCTCCACAGCGTCGTCCACTCAACCTCACTCGAGCCCCCCCCCCCTCTTACCCGGCCTCACCCGAGCCCCCTCCATGGACGCCGCCCGAGCTCCCCTCCACGCCGACCTCAAATCGAGCAACACCTCCCCCCCATAGAGTCCCCCTCCCACCCGGCCTCCTCAGTGCCCCCTCCCTCCCCACCTGATTATCGGCGACCTGATTATGTTATGCAATGTTGTTTAATTGTTGATTGAATTGTTCATTGTGAATTGTTGTTGAATCTATTAGAATTTGTTGTTGTTTATTGAATATGTTACAAACTTAGAATCTTTTGGGCTTTAGAATAATTTGAGAACAGTTGCAAGCTAGAAGAATCTGAACACTGATGTTATCTGAAACTAAAATAGTGAAATCTAAAGTTATCTGATTATAAAGTTCTGTTCTGAAACAGTAAATTGTTGCTATTTTTGAATTAATTTGCTTTTGAATTTTGTTTGCTAATTGATACACTAAAGGTATGTGTGCTATACTTCTAATATATAATTATATATGTTGATATATATAGGGTCGACTAGACATTGCCATAAAAAATGGCCTGCACGATTAGAGGACCGACTAGGGTCGACTAGGATCAATTAGTCGCCCTAGTCGACAATTAGTCGACCTAGTCGGTGGGTAGGCCACTAGGGTCAACTAGGCGACTTGAAAATATTAGCTATTGTTTAATTGTTGATTTAATCAATGCGAATTGTGAATTGTGCATTGTTATTGTTTAATTGTTCTTGGTGGCTTTTGATACAAGCAATACACATGCCTAGCTAATGCCTTGGTCCGTCGCCTCAAACCCTACAATGGAACTTGGTCGGTCACCTTGGTCAGTCGCCTTAAACCCTAGAATGCTTTATCAAACCCTAAAATGCTTCCATCTTTTTCTTCATGCAACACTTCATGTAGAGTTAATATGTCATTCTTTATATTTTTTGTCTTATTAGTTCTAGCATGGAAAGCCCTAAGAAGACTGTTGATGGTAGTAACAATAAAGAAGGCAATACGAAGTTTAGTGACTTTAGTAGTTCAGGCTCCTTTCACAGTCCATCGGATCCTTTTCAAAAAATAAAAATTAAAAATACTTTAGAGGATCTCGATCCAGAATATGATCCTGCCGACGAGGTATGGATCACGAATCTTAATTTCAGCAGTTCAAGTTAATGTTGGTTGTCAAGTATACGAAATCTTAAAATTCTTTTCTACCTAGATTTGCGAAGACAACGAGGTGACTTCAGCTCCTAAAACCGCATAAGATTCTCCAATGGATGAATCCTCAGGTTTACTCAAGCAAAAACGAGGGCAACGAGGTCCCAATAAGGGTCCATTAAACCGCATCATGTACATAACAATGGTCGGTCCAGGTGGGCTGCTCCAAGAACCACTGTATTCAGTTACAAACTACCGAAATTGATGCGGTTTTCTTGTTAGAGAGCTCGTGCCGATCACAACTGAGAATTGGAAAAAAATTACCTGAGGAGATCAAAATGAGTTGTGGGAAAGGATAAAGAAACAATTCAAATTCCCGAAAGACACGGGAGAAGTTGTAAAGAGAGCAACATTGGTGTTTTGCGGCAAGAAGTTTCGTGGTTGGAAGAGTGAAATAAATGCTTATGTTAAGGCCGATAAGGTTCCTAGCCCGAGAAAGATGGGAAAAATCACACAAGCTCAGTGGCAAGAATTTGTTCGTCAAAAGACCACACCTAATGCTAAAGCCCTAAGTACAACTAGGTCAGAGCTTGCCAAAAAGAACAAATATGATCATCAATTGGGGTCTGCCGGATATGCCCCCAATGTCCAAAAATGGAATAAGATATTAGATGAAATTACTAGTAAGGGCAATCCTCACCCGTTAGAAGGCTACGATGAGAGAACTTAGCACGGGTCTTTGCTCGGTCAGGTTTGACCAGCAAGGGCAAACTTGAAAAACCCGACTCTGTGAATGAAGTAGAGTACAAAATGAAAGAAGTAATTGAAAAGTAACAGAAGGGTCTCTTCAAGCCGAAGTGGGAGAATGACCAACTTACCGCTATCCTAGGAAACCCTGAACACAGTGGACGGGTTTAAGCAATCTCTTCTCAAATGTCTTGGCTAGATGGTTTCCCGAAAGATAAAGAGACATATAGAAGACGTGAGAAGTTCAAGAAAACACTTGATAAAACAATTGCTCAAAAGGTCAAGGAAAATGTGAAAGAAATAATGGAACAACTTAGACAATTGGGACAATTAGTGGCACCGAGTACAGTGATGGTTCCCATGCCAAAGGAGCATTTGGTATCTCCAATTGTCTACCCTAGCAGCGTAGGTTCTGTGCCAGGCTCAGGGTCAACCCATAAGTTCGCTGTCGATGATATTACTAAGGACAGATATTGTCGTCTTCTTGTCCCAATTGGCAGAGCAGGGAACAAAACCAAACAGGTTGCCACGACTATGACAAAGCCTGATCGTGACTTCAATGGCAATCCACTTTCATTGTATTATGTTGTGGTGCAAGTTCTTCAGATCATTAATAATGATTATGAAGATTATAAAATAGGTCACATCACACATGAGGGGATCGCAACTTTGACGCCGGCTGTCAACCAATTAATCCTTTGACACCGACGCGATATCATGTTGGACGATGAGCCGAATTCTAGCCCCGTCGCATCTCGAAATACAACAACCCTGTCTTCTAAGGCGAAAGTCCAGGAAGATCCACTCCCGCTTTGTCTCAGCAAGGATGATAGTAACATTGCTAGTAAAGATAACTAAGAGCAACAAATTGAACAACAGCTTCAAGCAGTACCAGAGCAAGCTGATGTTAGTAAAGAGCAACCAGTTGGGCAACAAATTTAAGTAGTACTAGAGCAAGATGCTGGTAGTAAAGAGCAATCAATTGAACAACAGGTTCAACAACAAGCCAGTGTCCAACTTCCGATAACTACTCCTCGATCATTAGTGCCTATCAAAGTTAGCTCATACGAAAAAAAGAAACCTTCATCAGAAGTGTCAAATTATTTGGAAAATGTGAAGGAAAATATTAGAAAATTGAGTGCATCTTGTTCTTCTCATGAGCCAACATTAGAAGATATTGAGGAGTGGGAAGAAGACGGTTTCGTTTATAATCGGCGGACGTCTTTAGTTAAACCAGGAGTTCCAATATACAAGCTTGAGGATGTTCCTCCTAAATAGGAGAATGGGAAGCCGTTCATGACATCGGCGCAACTTAGCAAACAACCTGTCCCACTCAAAAGAATGCACGAGTGGTAAATTACTGCCGGCACAAAATATAAACTTTCTTACGTCACATTTCTTGTGCCAAAAGAAGCGTTCTGGAGCACTAGAGCAGAGAAACGAGCGCTTTTCTTTGAAGATTTTACATGTCCTTTTCCATCGGGGCATGCTCGAAATCATCCTGCTACTCGTCTGGTGCTTGTAAGTGTCTCTAATATTTTGCATTTGCTTTTCTTACTACACGCATACACATTTCATGAGATTATAACAATTTTGGACTTCTTCAATAGGATGCAATACATGGATAATAAAAAGATAAAACGCAAGACAGGTATCCTTGACCCTACACGGATTGCAAAGACGCTATTTGTCATTAAGATGGATCGAGACTCAGAACAATACAAGCACATGAAAAAAAACAATTTGATAAGTCAATCGCAAAACAAAAGAAGGATAAAAATACCGAGGTTGCAGCTTACATAGGACATGCCATGTTTAACTTTATCAGAGATGGCAAGGACCTCGTAAAGGCTCTGTACCACTTCGAGTAAGTTTGATACATGACATCGAAATAGCAATTATTGCTAATTATTAACTT
This sequence comes from Tuctoria greenei, assembly GCA_036927565.1. Lineage (NCBI taxonomy): Eukaryota > Viridiplantae > Streptophyta > Magnoliopsida > Poales > Poaceae > Tuctoria > Tuctoria greenei. Next base: position 38,488,392 of record JAYESD010000003.1, on the reverse strand, counting down.
AACACGTGTGTTTCTATGTGTGCAGTAAATATTACATCATGATCTTCATCAAGCCAACGTAGGGTTTGACAACAATATTGCACTCAGCTGATTACCCACCAGATCGTTACAAAGATTTCCTTTCCATTTTGAAACTGTATGTTTATTCGATACTTTTAATTTAGACACATTTAGAATGTGTTGACAAGTTTTATATGACATTTCTTGTACTACAGCGCTTGGCGATTTTACGCGGAACGGCTTGGCGGTCAGAGACATCATAATACGCATGCATTGGACATTAAAACATATTATCCTTGTCTGAAGCAGCCTCCTGGGAGCGTCTTATGCGGGTATTATGTATGTGAGCATCTTTGAACCGCTAGCGAATATAGAGTGAATCGTGAGGATGTAAGTTATCCTCAATGTCGATATCTTATTTTTATTATAACTAGTGTATTTTAATACTTATATTCTCTTTTGTTCAATTTTACCAGAAACATTATTTTCAGATTTTGATTCCAACTTTAAAATTCAATTCTCATAGTACAACTACTCTAAAAATACCAAATAAATTCTTGTATACTCACTTTGATCTATACTTTGAGATTGTTCAAACCAACACATTCTAAACCTTGTTATGTATTTCATTGCAGCACACGAAGAATGTGAACCAAGAATGACCGGTTTGTAGAAGTATGTCTGGTGGAGAAGCCGACAAGATTGCTGGTTGACTGTGTCAATTCACGTGTCGTGAAATTTTGTACAAAAAAGGGGTGTTCTTTGATGAGGATGGTGTAATAGCTGATGTGCCAAAACTTTGTGACTATGACAATAGAAACAATTTTTAGTGAAAACTATGAGATGACTTGTATGTGTAATTTGTACATATGTATATTGTTTTAGTGAAACTGACTTCTTTGAGATGACTTCTTTGATTATAATGTTTACTTATGTGATTATATTGTTGACTTCTGTGATTATATTTAATTGACATGGAAATTAGAAATAACAGCAGGTAGTACTGCATAGGGTATACTTTATCACACACTACTACAAAAAGCATTTTTACAGGCGCCTCAATTTTTCAAACACAGGCGGTCCTTAAAAATATGCGACTGTGATGACGAATGATATAATAACCGTCTGTGATGAAAGAACAACACAAGCGGATTTTAAAGAACAACCGCCTGGGTAAATACATGATCTTCAGAATCGGTTCTTAATTAAGAACCGCCTGTAATGCAACGAACTTCACAGACGGATTTTAAGAAACAACCGTCTGGGTAAATACATGATCTTCACAGACGGTTATTAATTATTAACCGCCTGCAATGCCATGAACTTCACAGACGAATTTTAAGAAACAACCGTCTGGGTAAATACATGATCTTCGTTGGCGGTTCTTGATTAATAACCGTCTGTAATGCAATGAACTTCACAGATGGATTTTAAGGAACAACCGTCTGAGTAAATACATGATCTTCGTTGGCGGTTCTTAATTAATAACCGTCTGTAATGCAATGAACTTCATAGCCGGTTCTTGATTAACAACGGCCTAAGAAGATCATGTATTTTCAGTGGCGGTCATTGTTTAATCATCATAAGCGGTTTTCATTGAAATTACAGGGATGTAGTTGCAATTATATATCACAGCCGCATGTAGTCGTGCAGGCAAAATTGTATCAGGAAAAAAACACAGATGAGCTAGCGGATACTAGTACAGTAATGCATTATAGGAAATGCTCGATCACCAGTGAGGCTGGCTTAATTGTGATAATACACCATTAGAGGTTTTACAATTGTTCAAAGATAATTTCTTTACACACTGAACAAAAATCATGCTACATTCATTGTAGATCGACGATGAAGCTCCCATCGATCAATCTAAATTGTACCGTCCTGCTTGCTCCCGAACACGTCTCTTATATTCCGCTGGATCCTGAAAATATTGACATTATTTATATTAACAAATGTCGAAGGAGGAATGAATAACGTACATTGGTCACTAAGTCAAAGTGTCATCTAACCTTGATAAGTAGATTATAGCAATCATTTTCAACATCAGGCACATTTGGCTGATGCAGCAAACGCTGAACTTCAAGTAGTATAGTTTTGATTGTAAAAGCACTGCACCACCCCTACGAAATATAATTTAAGCAATATAAGAAACCAGTTCAAATAAGTTCGACAAAAATTATAAGTAATAATTACATGAACAAAATAGGTCTATCTTACAGTCTCTTGATCAAGAATCCCGATGCAGAGTGCTCCCGAACGATGGACATTTGGGTGGAAGAACCCAATTGGAAAGGAGCATCTTGGAGGCACCAAGGGATAGTCCTCAGAGAAGGAGATTGTCAGGGGGTAGTAACCATCTTCCCATTCAGTCTGCAAAAGAAATTTATTAATAGGAGGACGATAGTTAAACTCATATTGTGCTTGTTCTTCATGACTTACCCCTTCTTTACCGGGGACGATGCACTGCCACTTCAATAAATCTCCCGATTCAGGCTTCGCAGAGAAACCATACGTGGAGAAATTGAAAATACCAAAAACAAACAACACGGAAAAACAAACTACAGTTAAGTTCATCAGTCCATTACAGATACATATGTATATACAACCATGTGACCGGTGTGCCATATGTACATACATGGGGATGGTTCTTGCGCCACGCCAAGCGCTCCTCCTTCAATCGGCTACACGCCCGAGACATCATTATCTGAAGAAAGACCAAACTTCCAAATTTCCAAATCATTGAGTCCAAACGCATATGTACACAAATGCAAAAGGACACAATCCATATACCAACATTGTTCTAAGTTGATTTCAGAAGATACAAATATATACAATATATATCATCTCGCATTGCTATATACATTTTTTCCAGCATTGACATCTTCTCGCATATAGGGTTTCAAATTCTTTTTAATGCTTCTCTCTACGCGCTTGATGTTTTCTGGTTCGGTGAAAAGGTACATCTCTTCATACTGATTATATTCCTCTTCATTATCTCCCACATTGTCAACCCCAACAATATTTTGCTTTCCAGAAACAACTACGTGCAACTTCTCAGTTTCTGGATCTTGAACATAAAAAACTTGTGCAACATTATCGGCGAGAACCCACAGGTCATCTTTGTAACCCACTTTATTCAAGTCTACCAGTGTTAGTCCGTAATTGTCCACTTTCAAACCATCAGGATGTTTGACCCATTGGCACTTAAATACGGGCATTACCATTCTTTCGCCATAATCGAGTTCCCATATTTCCTCTATGAACCCGAAGTATGTGGTCTTCTGCCCTTGTGAATCATAAGCCTCAATACGAACACCACTATTTTGTGCAACACTCTTACCGTCTTTTTCTTTAGTGTAAAATGTGTAACCATTGATGTCATATGCTTGCCATGATGTTACCAAAGCAGATGGGCCACAAGCTAACTTTTTCATTGTTGCCTCTTCTATAGTGTTTCCGTATGATATATTTTTGTCCATTAACCATTCAGTGAAACATCTTCTGTGCTCTTTCATGATCCAGTCCTCTTTGCGGTCTTGGTTTTTATCACGAAGCTCAATTTGGTGTTCCTCGATGTACGGCTCAGCTATTGCGAGCTGTTGTAGTACACCAAAATGTGCACGGTGTACATTCTTGTAATCTTGAACAATAAAAGTTTTCTTACCCACTTTGCCTCTCCCACGTAGTCTACCCTCATGTACCGGTATAGGCACACCTATCGATTTTCCATCTTTGATGTAATCAGCGCAACCCTCAATCACTTCTTCAGTGGTGTATCCTTCCATAATTGAACCCTCTGGGTGAGCACGGTTCCGCACATAACCTTTTAATACTCCTAAATATCTCTCCAACGAAAACATATGATGTAAATATAGTGGCCCCAATGCTTTTATCTGATCAACAAGATGTATGATTAGGTGTACTTGCATATCAAAAAAGGATGGTGGGAAACACATCTCAAGCTTGCACATTGTCTCGACGATGTATGTTTTCAGATAGTCTAAATCTTCACGTGCTATCACCTTTTGCGATACTGCATTGAAGAAGTAACACAAACGTGTGATGACAACTTTTATATGCTCAGGTTTGATTACTCTTATTGCAATGGCAAGGAAAACTGTCATCATCATGTGACAGTCGTGAGAATTATAACCGAATAAAGACAAGTCTTTCATCGAGACTAGTTTGCGGATATTGGATGAGAAACTTGTGGGCACTTTGATCCCACGCAAGCATTCGCAAATTGCTTTTTTCTCTTCTAGCGTCAAGTTGTAGCTGGCTGGGGGAAGGTAATGCTTCCCGTTCGCCTTTTCTACTGGATGAAGCTCTGGTCTCAAATCAAGATTTACTAGGTCCATACGTGAATTTAATCCATCCTTTGTCTTCCTCGGCATGTCCAGCAAGGTCCCAATGATGCTGTCAAATACATTCTTTGTAACGTGCATCAAATCAATACTATGGCAACATTCCAGATTCTTCCAATACGGAAGATACTTGAAAAAAATTGATTGTTTCTTGAAAGCCATGTCAGTTGTATCATCCGAAGATGTACTTTTCTTTCTCTTAATTCCTTTACTCTTTTTTCCCTTACCGAAAGCAATATGAATGTTCTTGACCATTTCAAACACAAGTTTTCCACTGTAAGGTTTCGGTGCAGTATCTTTTTCGATTTTGTTATCAAATTGTTCTTTCATCTTCCTATACTTGTGTGTATCTGTCAAGAACCGTCGATGTCTCATGTACACCGTCTTTCTGGATGAAGTGAGGTATAGATATCCAGTTCTATCCACGCACCTAACGCAACCTTTCTTCCCTTTCATTTGTCCCGATAATGTAAACAGTCTGGGATAATCATGCACGGTAACGAATATCATTGCTCTTAGCGTGAAATACTCCCGCTTGTACTCATCCCATGTACGTACCCCTTCATTCCACAATTTCGCCATATCTTCCATTAAAGGTTCCAAGAACACATCAATTTCGATGCCGGGTTGTTTCGGACCTTGGATAAGAACAGATAATAAGATATATTTCCTTTTGTGACACAACCACGTCGGTAGGTTGTACATAGTTAAGACCACGGGCCATGTGCTGTGTATGCTCCTTTTTTCACCAAACGGATTCATTCCATCTGTACCCAAGGCAAACCTCACATTTCTGATTTCCTTCGCAAATTCTGGATACTGAATATCAAAATTTTTCCACTGCGTTGCATCACCAGGGTGTCGTATATGTTTTTCATTCTTCTTGCGTTCCTCAGAATGCCAACGCATAAGTTCAGCCTCCCTAGGGTTTGAGAACAAACGCTTCAAGCGATCAATTACCGGAAGGTACCACATCACCAATGCAGGAATTTTTCTCTTATTCTTTCCGTCTGCATCGCCAGAAGTATCGTCATCGTCACCTTCAGGACCAATAATAAACTTCTTATTCTTCTGAGTCTTTTTCATGTTGGTAACATACTGGTGATTGTAGTCCTTCTTATATCTACTGACACCACAAATGGGGCATCTAGTTGCGAGCTCATGCTCTTTGCGATACAGAATACAATGGTTCACACAAGCGTGTATTTTTGTCACACCTAGTGCCATCGGGCAAAGAAGTTTCTTCGCTTTATAAGTGCTTCTAGGCAGTTTATTTGGATTTGGAAGAATTTCTGCCAGAAGATTCAAAAGATCAGAGAAACTACAATCGGACCATCCGTGCGTAGCTTTCAACTTTAGTAGTTCTAAGACTGCACGCAATGTAGTAAACTCTTTATCACAACCGTTTGATTCATCATATAAAAGCTCTGTGGCCGCATTCTGCAATGTCTCCATTTTACTTAAACCTTTGCTTGCTCCCATAGAAGTCAGTACATATGGTTCAATGTGACGCAACATCTCCTCACAATCGAACTCATCATCATCATCACCAGCTTGATTGTCACTACCATCATCGATATGAACATTATCATCATCTGAGCCTCTCTCATCATCTTTATCCACATCATGTGTATCTAACTCACCATGCTCTGTCCATATTGTGTAGTTATTTTTGAAACCTCTTTTCACCAAATGAGATTGGATTACTATAGTATCCGTCCAAGCAATCTTATTTTCGCAGTCGATACATGGACATAATATGTCATCTACCTTTTGCAACTTCGCATATCTCTTGGATGCTTCAATAAAATTTGCAACATTACGAATGTACATAGGATCGGGTCTTGGCATGTTATACATCCACGCTCGACGGTCCATGCTTTAATAATAGAATTTTTTGTCAGATTTACAAAATTTGGCCACAAATATTCTCTAAAGGTCTTCTATAAAATGAATTTACAGAGACATAACAAGTATGATTAGGGTGACTAATGTAGGAGACGGGCGACGTCTTGAGGCGGACGGAGTCAAAGGGGGAAACAGGCCCAGCAGCATGGGCTAGGTCTGGGTGGGATCCAGTCCGTTATATCGGGAAACAAGGCCCAGATGCATCTTATATATATTACAATAGCATCTGTTAATTAAACATCATATTCATGTCACATAATAGGTACAAAAAGGAAACAATCCATATAGTCCATACATCAATATACCAGAACACAATCCATACAGTCCTTACACATGCAAAAGGACAGAATCCATATACCAGAACACACAAAACTAACAGCTTATCAGCTAATGAAAATATACAAAGAAAAAGTAAGGAAACTACATTTACCTTGCAGAGGCGTCAGCACGGTGGGGAGGCGTCAGCACGGTGGGCCGGCTGGGTGGAGAAGTGGCGGTGCGGGGTTGAGCGGCGGCGCGGCAGTATGGGCTGGGCGGCGGAGCGGCGGCGCGGCACAGGGGAAATTTCAACAGCCTGGCGGCGTCGATATAAATTCTCCAGGGTTGCGTTTTGACTGCGGTGAGGGGTCCTTATATAGACGTAGGTTTTTCACAGGCGGTTTTTAACTTTATCGCAGGCGGGTTTTACTTACCAACCGCTTGAGATGATATTTATTAATTAAGAAGTAAATATCTTCACAGGCTGTTGGTACTTAATAACCGCCAGGGAAGATTTTTATCTCAGACGGGTATTACTTAACAACCGCCTGAGATAATGCCAACTGAACAAAATATTTTTAAAACTTGTATAGCTGACGTTGAAATGTTTTGGTAAATATCAAATTAATTTCTATTCACATATTATTCACATTTGTGTATCTCATAAAAAAAGATCTTTCACTCAAAATTGTTGGTACGAACATATTTGCATAATTTATACATGTATGAATTTTTTTAATTTTTTTAAAAGCACTCCAACATGTCAAACTTCAAATTATCCACCACCAGTATTCATTGACACTTGATTGAAATATGTACAAAACACAAGAAAAATGTACAAGAACACTTGATTGAAATCCTAAAACTACACTACGGCCCCGCCTCCTCCATCCTCTCCGCCAGCTTCTCAAACCAAGCCAAGCGGTCCTCCTCCGACTCGTCGTCGTCGTCGTCGTAGTCGTCACCATGGTGGTGGTCGCCGTCGTCAGTGGACGACTCGTCGTCGCCGTCGTCGGTGGACGACTCGTCGTCGCCGTCGTCGGAGGACGACTCGTCGTCGCCGTCGTCGGAGGACGACTCGTCGTCATCATCGTCATCATCGTCGTCGTCGTCGAAGTCGTCCTCCTCCTCCTCCTCCTCCGGCGACGATGCAGCAGGAGAGAGGGTCGGCTTCTCCGGCTGAGCCGATTGCTCCGGCTGTACCGGTGGCTCCGGCTGCACCGGCGGTGGAACGCGCTGGTCGTCATTCACCCTCTCGGGGGAGCTGCAGCGTATCCGCTTGCAGGGTGGCTGCCTCGGCGGGCTAGGTGGCGGAAGGTTGGCCATGGCTGTGGTGGTTAATCGGCGGCGGGCTAGGAGAAGAAGAAAGGAGTGGAGACGAGCGGGCGGGCTTTTGTGCTTGTCCATAACCGAGGACGCGCCTTATATAGGTCTGTGCGGAGTAGACGAGGGAGCGGTTCGTTTCCCGCGCATTGAACTCTTTGCAGACCTCGTGCGGCGCACAATTAAACCACTGTGGAAGACGATCTTGAGAGATCCTTGCACGCGTCCCTGCACCACGGCTTCTCAACTTCTCCGCAGACCTCGTGCGGCGCGTCAGTTAATTAACACTTCTCAGGCCGTTAAATAACATATTGTAGTTTCAAAAATGATTATCTCAGGCGGTTATTACTTATAAACCGCCTGAGAAAAAAGAAGTAAAAATCTTCACAGACGGTTGGTACTTAACAACCGTCTGCAAATATGTTTATCTAAGGCGGGTATAACTTAACAACCGCCTGGGATAATGCCCGATACTCTTCTGCAGTTTCCTTATCCCTTGCTTCTTTTTTATTTAGATTCCAATATAAATACTCAAACATGTTTACATTCTGCAAATTGTGTTCAAATTCGATGATTCTTTCTTCTACATTTGTATTAAATTAACATCTACCAACTGAACAAAATATTTAGTTCATTGCGCATTGAACTCTTTGTAGACCTCGTGCGGCGCACAATTAAACCACTGTGGAAGACGATCTTGAGAGATCCTTGCACGCGTCCCTGCACCACGGCTTCTCAACTTCTCCGCAGACCTCGTGCGGCGCGTCAGTTAATTAACACTTCTCAGGCCGTTAATTAACATATTGTAGTTTAAAAATGATTATCTCAGACGGGTATTACTTATAAACCGTCTGAGAAAAAAGAACTAAATATCTTCACAGGCGGTTATTGCTTAACAACCGCCTGAGATAATGCCCGATACTGTTCTTCAGTTTCCTTATCCCTTGCTTCTTTTTTATTTAGATTCCAATATAAATACTCAAACATGTTTAGATTCTGCAAATTGTGTCCAAATTCGATGATTCTTTCTTCTACATTTGTATAAAATTAACATCTACCACCTGAACAAAATATTTTTAAAACTTGTATAGCTGACATTGTAATGTTTTGGTAAATATCAAATTAATTTCTTCTCAGACGTGAAATTTTAATTAACGATGAACACACTATATTCATTAACAATATTCAATCATTCACACAATTGAAGAACACACAAGATACTCATTCATTAACAATATGCACATCTCACAAAGGAACACACAAGATGCACAATATTTACACAAGAACACACAAGAACACAAAAGATACACAAGTAATATTCAATCACATAGATGAAAAAAGATAGATTTCATTCATTAACAATATTTACAAAACAGAAGCAACTAAAAACAACAAAAAGAAAAACTAATTAAATCCTACTCCTACTCCTCTTCCATCTCCTCCTCCTCGTCCTCCGGCGGCGACTCCGGCACCGGTGCAACAGGAGACAGGGCCGGCTGCACCGGCTGCACCGGCTGCACCGGCGGTGCAACCCCGAGGTTGCTAGCCGTTGCCTCCACCAGCGTTCTACGGCCCTCGGGGCCAAGAACCTGGGCCATCGTCGCGAACAGAATGTCGAGACGATCAGCCACCCCCACGAGGGCGTAGAGGTAGTGGCCCAAGTTACCCATTCCAGTATACTCTGGAAGGGTACCCAGCCCCAAGGCACTCATGGCGCGAGACGTATTGTTGTACGCCTCTCGCGCCATGAGGAGGCGCTGCTCGGCGTTGATCTTCTCGGGGGAGCTGCAACATTGTTTCTTGCAAGGTGGCTCCCTCGGAGGGCTTGGCGGCGGAAGGTCGGCCATAGTGGTGTTGGGTCGTCGGAGCGGAGGAAGACGAAGAAAACAAGAGGAGTTGTGAGCGGAGGGCTTGTGAGCGATAGCGCGTCTTTAAGGCCGCGCGGAGTGGAAAAGAAAGGTCGCACCTCGGGGAAAAGAAAGGTCGCGCACGCGTGACATGGTCACTGACGTGTGGGACCGGGTCCACATGTCAGTGACCGTTGATTAAGTCATGGGATCCTCATCCCGGTTGGTGAGGGGTCTTTATGTAGGCGTTCATCAAATTAAGAAGAAGTAAATATCTTCACAGGCCCATGTTTAACTCAGGCGGGTGTTACTAACCAACCGCCTGAGATAATTGTATCTTCTCAGGCAGGTGTTACTAACCAACCGCCTGAGATAATTGTATCTTCTCAGGCGGTTGGTAAGTAAAATCCGACTGAGATAACAGTCTTCCCTGACGGTCGGTACTTAAAATCCGCCTGAGAAAATGTGAGTCTATATATACCCCTCGGCAGCATTGGAAAAACTTAACCCGGGCGAAACACTTAGACGCCGTTAGGCTGCCAAAATTTCGTTTGCCGCCAAGTGTTCCCCCTCGTCACTTCCAGGTACGCCGCCGAGCTTCGCCGTCGCCGAGCTTCGCCGTCGTCGCCGAGCTTCGCCGTCGTCGCCGAGCTTCGCCGTCGCCGCCGAGCTTCGCCCTCCTCACTTCCAGGTACGCCGAGCGAAGCCATTTCCGTCGCCGCCGAGCTTCAAGGTAAACCCTAAACCCTTCGACCTTCCATCCTCCTTCGCCGTGCCGCCTCCCTCCCCGCCCTCGCTGCCGCCTTGCATATCCTTGGTTAGGGTTCGGGAATTAGATAATGGTAGGCATCCTTGGTTAGGGTTCGGTGGAATTCGAAAAACTGTCAAGTTCGGTGGCATCTTTGGTTAGGGTTCGGTGGGGCAAGATTTATGTGGATGGTTATATCACGATAAATTGGTAGTTGGTTCTGTGTGTCTGAAACTGTTCTGACACATTAGTGGTAAACATGATTCTAGACTCTAGTAACAGCAGTATATTCCCTATTTCTGTCATCGGCCTTGCATATGCCACATAATTCTCTATTAGGGGCAAGATTTAGCTATATTTGGTTAAGTTGACCAAATTTGGCTAATTTTGGCTAAGTTACATTAGATATAGTTATACTTGACTAATTTTGACTAAGTTATGCTATATTTAGCTATATTTGGCTACTTTTGCTTAGAGTTAGCTATGCTAGACTAAGTTTGGCTAAGTTTGCTTTTATTTCTCTAAGTTTCATTTGAGCAATTGTAGCTAATCTGTGCTACCAAAGATGTCTGCACTTGTGGCTCCATCAGCTTCATTTGAGCAATTGTACCTAATCTGAGCTACCAAAGTTATGCTATATTTAGCTCTGAAGCCAAACAAAAGTTGCTGGCCAACTCATTTGTGATGCCAGGAGCATCCTCACGCCCATATCTAGGTAACACTAGGTGTGGCGATGGAGTCTGAGCATATGATGCCGATCTCTATGATACAAGAATTTAGTTAGACCTATATAACTTCAAAAATGTGTTTTGGCTAAATTTACTTAATTGAGCCAAAATTGAGAAAATTTGTTTTAAATATGACCAAATTTAGTTATGCCATTTATTAGATTTTTTGTCTTATTAGATCTAGCATGGAAAGCCCTAAGAAGACTGGTCCTGATTGTAACAACAAAGAAGACAATATGGAGTTTACTGACTCCAGCAGTTCAGGCTCCTATCACAGTCCTTCGGATCCTTTTCCGAATATAAAAATTAAAAAGACTTCAGTGGATCTAGACCCGGAATATGATCCTGCCGACGAGGTATGGATCACGAATCTTAACTTCAGCAGTTCAAGTTAATGTTGGTTGTCAAGTATACGAAGTCTTATAATTTTTTTCTACCTAGATTAATCTCGAAGACAATGAGGTGACATCGGCTCCTAAAACCGCAGAAGGTTCACCAATGGATGAATCCTCAGCTTCACTCAAGCGGAAACGAGGGCAACGAGGTCCCAATAAGGGTCTATTGGACCGCATCATGTACATAACAAGGGTCGGTCCAAGTGGGCTTCCCCAAGAACCACTGGATTCAGTTACCAAGTACCGTAATGCATGCGGTTTTCTTGTTAGGGAGGTTGTGCCGATCACAACCGAGAATTGGAGGAAATTACCCGAGCAGACCAAGAATGAGTTGTGGGAAAGATAAAGAAACAATTCAAGTTCCCGAAAGGCACAGAAGAAGCTGTAAAGAAAGCAACATTCGTCTCTTGCGGCAAGAAGTTTCGATGCTGGAAGAGTGAAATGAATGCTTATGTTAAGGCCAATAAGGTCCCTAGTCCGAGGAAGATGGGAAAAATCACACAAGCTCAGTGGCAAGAGTTTGTTCGTCAAAAGAGCACACCTGATGCTAAAGCTCTAAGTGCAACTAGGTCAGAGCTTGCAAAAAAGAACAAATACCATCATCGCTTGGGGTCTGCCGGATATGGACCCAAAGTCCAGAAATGGAATAAGATATTAGACGAAATTCTTAGTAAGGGCAATCCTCACCCATTAGAAGGGTGCGATGAGCGAACTCAACGCTGGGTCTTTGCTCGGTCAGGTTTGACCAGCGAGGGCAAACTTGAAAAGCCCGACTCTCTGAATGAAGTAGAGGATAAAATGAAAGAAGTAATTGAAAAGCAACAGAAGGGTCTCTTCAAGCCGAAGAGGGAGAATGACCAACTTACCGCTATCTTGGGAAACCCTGAACACAGCGGACGGGTTCAAGCGGTCTCTTCTCAAATGTCTTGGCTAGATGGTTTCCCTAAAGATAAAGACACATATAGAAGACGTGAGAAGTTTAAGAAAACACTTGATGAAACAATTGCTCAAAAGGTCAAAGAAAATATGCAAGAAATAATGGAACAACTTAGACAATCAGGACAATTAGTGGCACCGAGTACAATGATGGTTCCGGTGCAAAAGGAGCAATTAGTATCTCCAACTGCCTACCCTAGCAGCGTTGGTTCCGTGCCAGGCTCAGGGTCAGCCCATAAGTTCCCTGTCGATGATATTGCTAACGACAAATCTTGTCGTCTTCTTGTCCCGATAGGCAGAGCAGGGAACAAAACCAAACAGGTTGCCACTGCTATGGCAAAGCCTGATCGTGACTTCAACGGGAGTCCACTTCCGTTGTATTATTCTGTGGTGCAAGTTCTTCAGATCATTGATAATGATTATGAAGATTATGAAATAGACCACGTCACACCTGAGGGGATCGCGACTCTGGGGCAGGCTGTCAACCAATTAATCCTTTGGCACCGACGCGATATCGTGTTGGACGATGAGCCAATTTCTAGCCCCGTCGCATCTCCAAATACTGCAACCCCATCTTCTAAGGCGAAAGTGCATGAAGATCCACTCCCAGTCCGGGAAGATCCACTCCCCCTATGTCTGAGCAAGGATGATGATATCCAAGAGCAACAAGTTGGACAACAACTTCAAGCAGTACCAGAGCAAGCTGTTGCTAGTAAAGAGCAACTAGTTGAGCAACAGCTTGAAGTAGTACTAGAGCCAGCTGCTGGGAGTAAAGAGCAATCAGTTGAACAACAGGTTCAACAACAAGCCAGTGTCCAACTTCCGACGACTACTCCTCGATCATCAGTGCCTGTCAAAGTTAGCTCATACGAAAATAAGAAACCTTCATCAGAAGTGACAAAGTATTTGGAAGCTATGAAGGAAAATATTAGAAAATCGAGTGCATCTCGTTCTTCTCATGAGCCAGCATTAGAAGATATCGAGGAGTGGGAAGAAGACGGTGTCATGTATAATCGGCTGACGGCTTTAGTTAAACCAGGAGTTCCAATATACAAGCTTGAGGATGTTCCTCCTAAATTTGAGAATGGGAAGCCGTTAATGACATCCGTACAACTTAGCAAACAACCCGTCGCGCTCAGAAGAATGCATGAGTGGTACATCACTGCCAGCACAAAATATGGTCTTCAGTGCGTCACATTTCGTATTCCAAAAGAAGCATTCTGGAGCACTGGAGTAGATAAACGAGTCATTTTATTTGAAGAGCTGCTTTCCCTTTTCCATCGGGGCATGCTCGAAATCAACCTGCTGCTCGTCTGGTGCTTGTAAGTGCTCTAATATTTTGTATTTGCTTTTCTTACTACACGCATACGCATTTCATGAGATTATAACAATTCTGGACTTCTTCAATAGGATGCAATACATGGATAATGAAAAGTTGGCGCACAAGACAGGTATCCTTGACCCTACTAGGATTGCAAAGTCGCTATTCGACGTCCAGGCAAATCGAGAATCAAGCCAGTACAAACACATGAAAAAAAAAGATTTTGAAAGAGCAATTGCAAAACTTAAGAAGGATAGAAAGGCAGAAGTTGCAGCTTACATAGGACATGCGATGTTTAACTTTGTCAGAGACGGCCAGGACCTCGTAAAGGCTCCGTACCACTTCGAGTAAGTTCGACACATGGCATTGAAATAGCAATTATTGGTAATTGTTAACACGTGTGTTTGTATGTTTGCAGTAATCACTACATAATGATCTTCATCAAGCCAACGCAGGGAATGGCAACAGTCTTGGACTCGGCCGATTACCCACCAGATCGTTACAAAGATTTCCTTTCCATTTTGAAAAAGTACGTTTATTCAATAATTTTAATTTACGCACATTTAGAATGTGTTGACAAGTTTTATATGACATTTCTTGTATTACAGCGCTTGGCGGTTTTACGCGGAACAGCTTGGCGGTCAGAGACCTCCTAATACGAATGCATTGGACATTAAAACGTATTATGCTTGTCCGAAGCAGCCTGCTGGGAGTGTCTTATGCGGGTATTATGTATGCGAGCATCTTCGGACCGCCGCCGTATATAGAGTCAATCGTGAGGATGTAAGTTATCCTTAATGTCGATACCTTATTTTCTTACTTTTGTGTTTCATTTTCATTGTAACTAGCATAGTTTAATGCTTATATTCTCTGCTGTTCAATATTACCAAAAACATTATTTTCATATTTTGATTCCAACTTCAAAATTCAATTGCTCATAGTACAACTGCTCCAAAAATACCTACTAAATTCTTGTATACTCTCACTTTGATCTATACTTTGAGATTGTTCAAACCAACACATTCTAAACCTTTTTATGTGTTATATTGCAGCACAAGAAGAATCTGAACGAAGAATGGCCGGTTTGTAGAAGTATTCCTGATGGAGGAGCCGACAGGATTGCTTCTGAACTCTGTCAGTTCATTCGTCGCGAAATTTTGCACAAAACGGGGAAGTTCTTTGATAAGAGAGGTTCAGCAGCTGATGTGCCAGAACTTTGCGACTATACCAATCTAAACAGTTTTTAGTGAAAACTTGTAAACTTTGAGATGAAATTGTATCTGTAACTTGTGTGTATGTATATTGTTTTAGTGAAATTGACTTCTGTGATGATAATATTGTTGTCTTTTGTTCTGTGATGATTGTTGTTTTTTGTTCTGTGATTATATTGAATTGACCTGGAAATTAGAAATAACAGCAGTAGTACTGCATGACTGTGAAAAACAATTATCACAGGCGGCTAGATACAAGTAAAGAAACATCTGTGATAACCTAATTTTCACAGGCGGTGTCTGTTATGGTAGAAACCGGCTGCGTTAAAGGGTCTTCACAGACGGCTGATATAGGTAAACTCCGTCTGTGATAACACCATTATCATAGACGGGTTAGTTATGCTTCAATAACCGTCTGTAAAGACACATTATCATTGACGGTTAGTTATGCTTCAAAACCCGCCTGTGAAGACATATTATCATAGGCGGTTAGTTATGCTTCAAAATCCGCCTGTGAATACAAATTATCATAGACGGTTAGTAATGCTTCAATACCCGTCTGTGAAGACTTCTTATCATAGACGGTTAGTTATTCTTCAATAACCGTCTGTGATAAGACGTTTATCACAGACGGTTATATATGCTGCACGACCCGTCTGTGATAAAGTATTTTCACAGACGGCTAGCCTAAGTAAAGAACCGCCTATGATAATCGGTCTTCACAGGCGGCTATCCTTAGTGAAGAACCGCCTATGATAATTAGTCTTCACAGGCGGTTTCACTTCTCTGCCTGTGAAATTGCGGATTATCACAGACTCTTCGTTTCAGGCGGTTTTAAAAGCCGTCTGTGATAATAGGTTTGGAGCCGCCTGTGATGAGGCTTATTGTAGTAGTGACAGACGGTTCTTTACCTACGGCTAGACCTGCCTATAAAAATATATTATCACAGGAGGCTAGAAATAGGTAAAGAACAACCTTTGATAACTCTGTTATCACAGGCGGTTTCTGTTACAGTAAAAACCGGTTGCGATAAATTGTCTCTACAGGCGGCTTGCCATTGGTAAAAATCTGCCTGTGATAAAACGATTATCATAGGAGGTTACCTATAATGTACAACCCGCCTGTGATAATGTGTCTTCACAGACGGCTAGTCGTAAGTAAAGAACCGCCTGTGATAAAGTGTCTCCACAAGCGGCTAGTCGTAGGTAAAGAACCGTCTGTGATAAAACCATTTACAGACAGTTTTACTTTTCGCCTATGAAATTGCATATTATCACAGACTATTCGTTTCAGACGGTTTTAGAAACCGCGTGTGATAATAAATTTGGAGCCGAGTGGGATGAGACTTATTATAGTAGCGTCAACGCCACTCAACAGCGGACATCCAACAAATCTAGCAATGATCACCGTCGCCGACGCCGGAACAACGGCGGCCGCGGTGGCAACACAGCCTGGTCGACCAAATGGGGCTGCACCTGCCCTGCCTAACAACGGTGCACGCTCTGGCCCCGACACATCCTTCAGTCCTTGGACTGGAGTCGTGCAGGCGTGGCCACAGTACCATTCTGGCGCTCGTTGAGCTCGGGCTTGCTGGGCCCACATCCGGCAGTCACCAACCAGCATGCACTCCATGCAACTGGCACCAATACCTCCCTAGAGATGAACAACTATGGCATGCAGCTTGCCAGTGCACCCTCTGGCCTCATCCACGCGCGGAACGGCGTGCCAGCTCCAAGTCAGTTCGCCAGCACTGACAGGGTCCTTGATACAGGTGCTAGCACACACATAGTCAACAACCCCGATATTCTATCTTCCTCACAACAGCCCCCACCATCCTCTACCATTGTTGTCGGTAACGGCGCTTCATTGCCTGTCAATCGCATAGGCCACACAACAATAAGTGCTCATAATTCGGCAATGCATCTTAATAATGTATTGCTAGCTCCTAATCTGGTGAAGAATTTAATTCCTGTTCGTGCCTTGACTCGTGATAATAATGTGTCCGTTATTTTTGACCCTTTTGTTTTTTCTATAAAAGATCTTCTCTCGGAGACGATTCTTCTCTACTGTGACTCAACTGACAACCTCTACTCTCTACACCAGCCAGCCACCAATAATGCTCGACACTGCTCCCTTGTGGCCACACTCGCGTCGCCCCTCTGGCATGCGCGTCTTGGACACCCACGTCTTGGACACCCAGGCCATAGGCACCTTCAGCGCGTGTTAGCAACCTTCGATTTTTGTTGCACCAAGGCCGAACAGCACACCTGTAAAGAATGTCAGCTTGGCAAACAGGTTCGCCTACCGTTCTTCTCTTCCACTAGCATGTCCACTTTTCCTTTCCAGTTGTTCCATTGCGATGTATGGACCTCTCCAATTCCTAGCAACCGGGATTTAAATACTATCTAGTTCTTCTAGATGATTTCTCGCATTTTACTTGGATTTTCCCTCTTTCACTATAGGAATCGCGATAATAGATTATGGTCAGAAACCGTCACCTATAAGGTCAATACCGTCGTCTATAAGCTATAGACGACGTTATAAGCTTATCGACGACGGTTTTTGGCCGTCTATGACTATTAGTGGTCTATAAGCTTATAGACGACGATTACCGTTGTCTATAACCTAATTGACGACGGTCGGATTTAGCTGTCGTCAATAAGGTAACTCCATCCACATGGCAGCGGGGGAGCCTTATTGACAACGGTGGACCAGGCCGTCGTCTATATGGGTCCTTATAGACGATGGTAGTTCGGTAATCGTCGTCTATAAGGGTCCTTATAGACGACGATTTCTGTCAGATCGTCGTCTATAAGGACTCTTACACTACTACAAAAAGCATTTTTACAGGCGCCTCAATTTTTCAAACACAGGCGGTCCTTAAAAATATGCGACTGTGATGACGAATGATATAATAACCGTCTGTGATGAAAGAACAACACAGGCGGATTTTAAAGAACAACCGTCTGGGTAAATACATGATCTTCAGAATCGGTTCTTAATTAAGAACCGCCTGTAATGCAACGAACTTCACAGACGGATTTTAAGAAACAACCGTCTGGGTAAATACATGATCTTCACAGACGGTTATTAATTATTAACCGCATGCAATGCCATGAACTTCACAGACGGATTTTAAGAAACAACCGTCTGGGTAAATACATGATCTTCGTTGGCGGTTCTTGATTAATAACCGTCTGTAATGCAATGAACTTCACAGATGGATTTTAAGGAACAACCGTCTGAGTAAATACATGATCTTCGTTGGCGGTTCTTAATTAATAACCGTCTGTAATGCAATGAACTTCATAGCCGGTTCTTGATTAACAACGGCCTAAGAAGATCATGTATTTTCAGTGGCGGTCATTGTTTAATTATCATAAGCGGTTTTCATTGAAATTACAGGGATGTAGTTGCAATTATATATCACAGCCGCATGTAGTCGTGCAGGCAAAATTGTATCAGGAAAAAAACACAGATGAGCTAGCGGATACTAGTACAGTAATGCATTATAGGAAATGCTCGATCACCAGTGAGGCTGGCTTAATTGTGATATTACACCATTAGAGGCTTTACAATTGTTCAAAGATAATTTCTTTACACACTGAACAAAAATCATGCTACATTCATTGTAGATCGACGATGAAGCTCCCATCGATCAATCTAAATTGTATCGTCCTGCTTGCTCCCGAACACGTCTCTTATATTCCGCTGGATCCTGAAAATATTGACATTATTTAAATTAACAAATGTCGAAGGAGGAATGAATAACCTACATTGGTCACTAAGTCAAAGTGTCATCTAACCTTGATAAGTAGATTATAGCAATCATTTTCAACATCAGGCACATTTGGCTGATGCAGCAAACGCTGAACTTCAAGTAGTATAGTTTTGATTGTAAAAGCACTGCACCACCCCTACGAAATATAATTTAAGCAATATAAGAAACCAGTTCAAATAAGTTCGACAAAAATTATAAGTAATAATTACATGAACAAAATAGGTCTATCTTACAGTCTCTTGATCAAGAATCCCGATGCAGAGTGCTCCCGAACGATGGACATTTGGGTGGAAGAACCCAATTGGAAAGGAGCATCTTGGAGGCACCAAGGGATAGTCCTCAGAGAAGGAGATTGTCAGGGGGTAGTAACCATCTTCCCATTCAGTCTGCAAAAGAAATTTATTAATAGGAGGACGATAGTTAAACTCATATTGTGCTTCTTCTTCATGACTTACCCCTTCTTTACCGGGGACGATGCACTGCCACTTCAATAAATCTCCCGATTCAGGCTTCGCAGAGAAACCCTACGCGGAGAAATTGAAAATACCAAAAACAAACAACACGGAAAAACAAACTACAGTTAAGTTCATCAGTCCATTACAGATACATATGTATATACAACCATGTGACCGGTGTGCCATATGTACATACATGGGGATGGTTCTTGCGCCACGCCAAGCGCTCCTCCTTCAATCGGCTACACGCCCGAGACATCATTATCTGAAGAAAGACCAAACTTCCAAACTTCCAAATCATTGAGTCCAAACGCATATGTACACAAATGCAAAAGGACACAATCCATATACCAACATTGTTCTAAGTTGATTTCAGAAGATACAAATATATACAATATATATCATCTCGCATTGCTATATACATTTTTTCCAGCATTGACATCTTCTCGCATATAGGGTTTCAAATTCTTTTTAATGCTTCTCTCTACGCGCTTGATGTTTTCTGGTTCGGTGAAAAGGTACATCTCTTCATACTGATTATATTCCTCTTCATTATCTCCCACATTGTCAACCCCAACAATATTTTGCTTTCCAGAAACAACTACGTGCAACTTCTCAGTTTCTGGATCTTGAACATAAAAAACTTGTGCAACATTATCGGCGAGAACCCACAGGTCATCTTTGTAACCCACTTTATTCAAGTCTACCAGTGTCAGTCCGTAATTGTCCACTTTCAAACCATCAGGATGTTTGACCCATTGGCACTTAAATACGGGCATTACCATTCTTTCGCCATAATCGAGTTCCCATATTTCCTCTATGAACCCGAAGTATGTGGTCTTCTGCCCTTGTGAATCATAAGCCTCAATACGAACACCACTATTTTGTGCAACACTCTTACCGTCTTTTTCTTTAGTGTAAAATGTGTAACCATTGATGTCATATGCTTGCCATGATGTTACCAAAGCAGATGGGCCACAAGCTAACTTTTTCATTGTTGCCTCTTCTATAGTGTTTCCGTATGATATATTTTTGTCCATTAACCATTCAGTGAAACATCTTCTGTGCTCTTTCATGATCCAGTCCTCTTTGCGGTCTTGGTTTTTATCACGAAGCTCAATTTGGTGTTCCTCGATGTACGGCTCAGCTATTGCGAGCTGTTGTAGTACACCAAAATGTGCACGGTGTACATTCTTGTAATCTTGAACAATAAAAGTTTTCTTACCCACTTTGCCTCTCCCACGTAGTCTACCCTCATGTACCGGTATAGGCACACCTATCGATTTTCCATCTTTGATGTAATCAGCGCAACCCTCAATCACTTCTTCAGTGGTGTATCCTTCCATAATTGAACCCTCTGGGTGAGCACGGTTCCGCACATAACCTTTTAATACTCCTAAATATCTCTCCAACGAAAACATATGATGTAAATATAGTGGCCCCAATGCTTTTATCTGATCAACAAGATGTATGATTAGGTGTACTTGCATATCAAAAAAGGATGGTGGGAAACACATCTCAAGCTTGCACATTGTCTCGACGATGTATGTTTTCAGATAGTCTAAATCTTCACGTGCTATCACCTTTTGCGATACTGCATTGAAGAAGTAACACAAACGTGTGATGACAACTTTTATATGCTCAGGTTTGATTACTCTTATTGCAATGGCAAGGAAAACTGTCATCATCATGTGACAGTCGTGAGAATTATAACCGAATAAAGACAAGTCTTTCATCGAGACTAGTTTGCGGATATTGGATGAGAAACTTGTGGGCACTTTGATCCCACGCAAGCATTCGCAAATTGCTTTTTTCTCTTCTAGCGTCAAGTTGTAGCTGGCTGGGGGAAGGTAATGCTTCCCGTTCGCCTTTTCTACTGGATGAAGCTCTGGTCTCAAATCAAGATTTACTAGGTCCATACGTGAATTTAATCCATCCTTTGTCTTCCTCGGCATGTCCAGCAAGGTCCCAATGATGCTGTCAAATACATTCTTTGTAACGTGCATCAAATCAATACTATGGCAACATTCCAGATTCTTCCAATACGGAAGATACTTGAAAAAAATTGATTGTTTCTTGAAAGCCATGTCAGTTGTATCATCCGAAGATGTACTTTTCTTTCTCTTAATTCCTTTACTCTTTTTTCCCTTACCGAAAGCAATATGAATGTTCTTGACCATTTCAAACACAAGTTTTCCACTGTAAGGTTTCGGTGCAGTATCTTTTTCGATTTTGTTATCAAATTGTTCTTTCATCTTCCTATACTTGTGTGTATCTGTCAAGAACCGTCGATGTCTCATGTACACCGTCTTTCTGGATGAAGTGAGGTATAGATATCCAGTTCTATCCACGCACCTAACGCAACCTTTCTTCCCTTTCATTTGTCCCGATAATGTAAACAGTCTGGGATAATCATGCACGGTAACGAATATCATTGCTCTTAGCGTGAAATACTCCCGCTTGTACTCATCCCATGTACGTACCCCTTCATTCCACAATTTCGCCATATCTTCCATTAAAGGTTCCAAGAACACATCAATTTCGATGCCGGGTTGTTTCGGACCTTGGATAAGAACAGATAATAAGATATATTTCCTTTTGTGACACAACCACGTCGGTAGGTTGTACATAGTTAAGACCACGGGCCATGTGCTGTGTATGCTCCTTTTTTCACCAAACGGATTCATTCCATCTGTACCCAAGGCAAACCTCACATTTCTGATTTCCTTCGCAAATTCTGGATACTGAATATCAAAATTTTTCCACTGCGTTGCATCACCAGGGTGTCGTATATGTTTTTCATTCTTCTTGCGTTCCTCAGAATGCCAACGCATAAGTTCAGCCTCCCTAGGGTTTGAGAACAAACGCTTCAAGCGATCAATTACCGGAAGGTACCACATCACCAATGCAGGAATTTTTCTCTTATTCTTTCCGTCTGCATCGCCAGAAGTATCGTCATCGTCACCTTCAGGACCAATAATAAACTTCTTATTCTTCTGAGTCTTTTTCATGTTGGTAACATACTGGTGATTGTAGTCCTTCTTATATCTACTGACACCACAAATGGGGCATCTAGTTGCGAGCTCATGCTCTTTGCGATACAGAATACAATGGTTCACACAAGCGTGTATTTTTGTCACACCTAGTGCCATCGGGCAAAGAAGTTTCTTCGCTTTATAAGTGCTTCTAGGCAGTTTATTTGGATTTGGAAGAATTTCTGCCAGAAGATTCAAAAGATCAGAGAAACTACAATCGGACCATCCGTGCGTAGCTTTCAACTTTAGTAGTTCTAAGACTGCACGCAATGTAGTAAACTCTTTATCACAACCGTTTGATTCATCATATAAAAGCTCTGTGGCCGCATTCTGCAATGTCTCCATTTTACTTAAACCTTTGCTTGCTCCCATAGAAGTCAGTACATATGGTTCAATGTGACGCAACATCTCCTCACAATCGAACTCATCATCATCATCACCAGCTTGATTGTCACTACCATCATCGATATGAACATTATCATCATCTGAGCCTCTCTCATCATCTTTATCCAAATCATGTGTATCTAACTCACCATGCTCTGTCCATATTGTGTAGTTATTTTTGAAACCTCTTTTCACCAAATGAGATTGGATTACTATAGTATCCGTCCAAGCAATCTTATTTTCGCAGTCGATACATGGACATAATATGTCATCTATCTTTTGCAACTTCGCATGTCTCTTGGATGCTTCAATAAAATTTGCAACATTACGAATGTACATAGGATCGGGTCTTGGCATGTTATACATCCACGCTCGACGCTCCATGCTTCAATAATAGAATTTTTTGTCAGATTTACAAAATTTGGCCACAAATATTCTCTAAAGGTCTTCTATCAAATGAATTTACAGAGACATAACAAGTATGATTAGGGCGACTAATGTAGGAGACGGGCGACGTCTTGAGGCGGACGGAGTCAAAGGGGGAAACAGACCCAGCAGCATGGGCTAGGTCTGGGTGGGATCCAGTCCGTTATATCGGGAAACAAGGCCCAGATGCATCTTATATATATTACAATAGCATCTGTTAATTAAACATCATATTCATGTCACATAATAGGTACAAAAAGGAAACAATCCATATAGTCCATACATCAATATACCAGAACACAATCCATACAGTCCTTACACATGCAAAAGGACAGAATCCATATACCAGAACACACAAAACTAACAGCTTATCAGCTAATGAAAATATACAAAGAAAAAGTAAGGAAACTACATTTACCTTGCAGAGGCGTCAGCACGGTGGGCCGGCTGGGTGGAGAAGTGGCGGTGCGGGGTTGAGCGGCGGCGCGGCAGTATGGGCTGGGCGGCGGAGCAGCGGCGCGGCGCAGGGGAAATTTCAACAGCCTGGCGGCGTCGATATAAATTCTCCAGGGTTGCGTTTTGACTGCGGTGAGGGGTCCTTATATAGACGTAGGTTTTTCACAGGCGGTTTTTAACTTTATCGCAGGCGGGTTTTACTTACCAACCGCCTGAGATGATGTTGGTATGATGATTAAAAATGTCCACTGAAAAAATAAATGAAAAAAGCATTATATTCATCAAGATAGAAAAATGAAAAATAGCATTTGTTGTATGTTTTTTATGTTCTGACCAATTTCAAAGGATTTATGAAGTGAAATTTAATGGTAACCTTTACTTATCAATAATATTACAAGAAAGTGGATTTTTGCCTTTTTAAAGGACCACATTTAATCAAGAATATTAAATAAGAAGAAGTAAATATCTTCACAGGCGGTTATTGCTTAACAACCGCCTGAGATAATGCCCGATACTGTTCTTCAGTTTCCTTATCCCTTGCTTCTTTTTTATTTAGATTCCAATATAAATACTCAAACATGTTTAGATTCTGCAAATTGTGTCCAAATTCGATGATTCTTTCTTCTACATTTTTATAAAATTAACATCTACCACCTGAACAAAATATTTTTAAAACTTGTATAGCTGACATTGTAATGTTTTGGTAAATATCAAATTAATTTCTACTCACATATTATTCACATTTGTGTATCTCATAAAAAAAAGGTTCCTTCACTCAAAATTGTTGGTATGAACATATTTGTATAATTTATACATGTATGAATTTTTTTAATTTTTTTAAAAGCATTCCAACATGTCAAACTTCAAATTATCCACCATTCTAACTAAATGCTCATATTCATATGAGGCATTCATCAAATTATGAACACACATTGATTCCAAAAAATTTAAAAAAATATGAAAAAATTCGTAGATGTTGGTATGATGATTAAAAATGTCCACTGAAAAAATAAATGAAAAAAGCATTATATTCATCAAGATAGAAAAATGAAAAATAGCATTTGTTGTATGTTTTTTATGTTCTGACCAATTTCAAAGGATTTATGAAGTGAAATTTAATGGTAACCTTTACTTATCAATAATATTACAAGAAAGTGGATTTTTGCCTTTTTAAAGGACCACATTTAATCAAGAATATTAAATAAGAAGAAGTAAATATCTTCACAGGCGGTTATTGCTTAACAACCGCCTGAGATAATGCCCGATACTGTTCTTCAGTTTCCTTATCCCTTGCTTCTTTTTTATTTAGATTCCAATATAAATACTCAAACATGTTTAGGTTCTGCAAATTGTGTCCAAATTCGATGATTCTTTCTTCTACATTTGTATAAAATTAACATCTACCACCTGAACAAAATATTTTTAAAACTTGTATAGCTGACATTGTAATGTTTTGGTAAATATCAAATTAATTTCTACTCACATATTATTCACATTTGTGTATCTCATAAAAAAAAAGGTTCCTTCACTCAAAATTGTTGGTATGAACATATTTGTATAATTTATACATGTATGAATTTTTTTAATTTTTTTAAAAGCATTCCAACATGTCAAACTTCAAATTATCCACCATTCTAACTAAATGCTCATATTCATATGAGGCATTCATCAAATTATGAACACACATTGATTCCAAAAAATTTAAAAAAATATGAAAAAATTCTTAGATGTTGGTATGATGATTAAAAATGTCCACTGAAAAAATAAATGAAAAAAGCATTATATTCATCAAGATAGAAAAATGAAAAATAGCATTTGTTGTATGTTTTTTATGTTCTGACAAATTTAAAAGGATTTATGAAGTGAAATTTAATGGTAACCTTTACTTATCAATAATATTACAAGAAAGTGGATTTTTGCCTTTTTAAAGGACCACATTTAATCAAGAATATTAAATAAGAAGAAGTAAATATCTTCACAGGCGGTCATTGCTTAACAACCGTCTGAGATAATGCCCGATACTGTTCTTCAGTTTCCTTATCCCTTGCTTCTTTTTTATTTAGATTCCAATATAAATACTCAAACATGTTTAGATTCTGCAAATTGTGTCCAAATTCGATGATTCTTTCTTCTACATTTGTATAAAATTAACATCTACCACCTGAACAAAATATTTTTAAAACTTGTATAGCTGACATTGTAATGTTTTGGTAAATATCAAATTAATTTCTTCTCAGACGTGAAATTTTAATTAACGATGAACACACTACATCCATTAACAATATTCAATCATTCACACAGTTGAAGAACACACAAGATACTCATTCATTAACAATATGCACATCTCACAAAAGAACACACAAGATGCACAATATTTACACAAGAACACACAAGAACACAAAAGATACACAAGTAATATTCAATCACATAGATGAAAAAAGATAGATTTCATTCATTAACAATATTTACAAAACAGAAGCAACTAAAAACAACAAAAAGAAAAACTAATTAAATCCTACTCCTACTCCTCTTCCATCTCCTCCTCCTCGTCCTCCGGCGGCGACTCCGGCACCGGCTGCACCGGCTGCACCGGCTGCACCGGCGGTGCAACCCCGAGGTTGCTAGCCGTCGCCTCCACCAGCGTTCTACGGCCCTCGGGGCCAAGAACCTAGGCCATCGTCGCGAACAGAATGTCGAGACGATCAGCCACCCCCACGAGGGCGTAGAGGTAGTGGCCCAAGGTACCCATTCCAGTATACTCTGAAAGGGTACCCAGCCCCAAGGCACTCATGGCGCGAGACGTATTGTTGTACGCCTCTCGCGCCATGAGGAGGCGCTGCTCGGCGTTGATCTTCTCGGGGGAGCTGCAACATTGTTTCTTGCAAGGTGGCTCCCTCGGAGGGCTTGGCGGCGGAAGGTCGGCCATAGTGGTGTTGGGTCGTCGGAGCGGAGGAAGACGAAGAAAACAAGAGGATTCAAAGTGAGCGATGCGCTTGTGAGCCATAGTGGTGTTGGGTCTTTAAGGCCGCGCGGAGTGGAAAAGAAAGGTCGCACCTCGGGGAAAAGAAAGGTCGCGCACGCGTGACATGGTCACTGACGTGTGGGACCGGGTCCACATGTCAGTGACCGCTGATTAAGTCAGGGGATCCTCATCCCGGTTGGTGAGGGGTCTTTATGTAGGCGTTCATCAAATTAAGAAGAAGTAAATATCTTCATGTTTAACTCAGGCGGGTGTTACTAACCAACCGCCTGAGATAATTGTATCTTCTCAGACGGGTGTTACTAACCAACCGCCTGAGATAATTGTATCTTCTCAGACGGGTGTTACTAACCAACCGCCTGAGATAATTGTATCTTCTCAGGCGGTTGGTAAGTAAAATCCGACTGAGATAACAGTCTTCCCTGACGGTCGGTACTTAAAATCCGCCTGAGAAAATGTGAGTCTATATATACCCCTCGGCAGCATTGGAAAAACCTAACCCGGGCGAAACACTTAGACGCCGTTAGGCTGCCAAAATTTCGTTTGCCGCCAAGTGTTCCCCCTCGTCACTTCCAGGTTCGCCGCCGAGCTTCGCCGTCGTCGCCGAGCTTCGCCGTCGCCGCCGAGCTTCGCCCTCCTCACTTCCAGGTACGCCGAGCGAAGCCATTTCCGTCGCCGCCGAGCTTCAAGGTAAACCCTAAACCCTTCGACCTTCCATCCTCCTTCGCCGTGCCGCCTCCCTCCCCGCCCTCGCTGCCGCCTTGCATATCCTTGGTTAGGGTTCGGGAATTAGATAATGGTAGGCATCCTTGGTTAGGGTTCGGTGGAATTCGAAAAACTGTCAAGTTCGGTGGCATCTTTGGTTAGGGTTCGGTGGGGCAAGATTTAGGTGGATGGTTATATCACGATAAATTGGTAGTTGGTTCTGTGTGTCTGAAACTGTTCCGACACATTAGTGGTAAACATGATTCTAGACTCTAGTAACAGCAGTATATTCCCTATTTCTGTCATCGGCCTTGCATATGCCACATAATTCTCTATTAGGGGCAAGATTTAGCTATATTTGGTTAAGTTGACCAAATTTGGCTATGTTTGGCTAAGTTACATTAGATATAGTTATACTTGACTAATTTTGACTAAGTTATGCTATATTTAGCTATATTTGGCTACTTTTTCTTAGAGTTAGCTATGATAGACTAAGTTTGGCTAAGTTTGCTTTTATTTCTCTAAGTTTCATTTGAGCAATTGTAGCTAATCTGTGCTACCAAAGATGTCTGCACTTGTGGCTCCATCAGCTTCATTTGAGCAATTGTACCTAATCTGAGCTACCAAAGTTATGCTATATTTAGCTCTGAAGCCAAACAAAAGTTGCTGGCCAACTCATTTGTGATGCCAGGAGCATCCTCACGCCCATATCTAGGTAACACTAGGTGTGGCGATGGAGTCTGAGCATATGATGCCGATCTCTATGATACAAGAATTTAGTTAGACCTATATAACTTCAAAAATGTGTTTTGGCTAAATTTACTTAATTGAGCCAAAATTGAGAAAATTTGTTTTAAATATGACCAAATTTAGTTATGCCATTTATTAGATTTTTTGTCTTATTAGATCTAGCATGGAAAGCCCTAAGAAGACTGGTCCTGATTGTAACAACAAAAAAGACAATATGGAGTTTACTGACTCCAGCAGTTTAGGCTCCTATCACAGTCCTTCGGATCCTTTTCCGAATATAAAAATTAAAAAGACTTCAGTGGATCTAGACCCGGAATATGATCCTGCCGACGAGGTATGGATCACGAATCTTAACTTCAGCAGTTCAAGTTAATGTTGGTTGTCAAGTATACGAAGTCTTATAATTTTTTTCTACCTAGATTAATCTCGAAGACAATGAGGTGACATCGGCTCCTAAAACCGCAGAAGGTTCACCAATGGATGAATCCTCAGCTTCACTCAAGCGGAAACGAGGGCAACGAGGTCCCAATAAGGGTCTATTGGACCGCATCATGTACATAACAAGGGTCGGTCCAAGTGGGCTTCCCCAAGAACCACTGGATTCAGTTACCAAGTACCGTAATGCATGCGGTTTTCCTGTTAGGGAGGTTGTGCCGATCACAACCGAGAATTGGAGGAAATTACCCGAGCAGACCAAGAATGAGTTGTGGGAAAAGATAAAGAAACAATTCAAGTTCCCGAAAGGCACAGAAGAAGCTGTAAAGAAAGCAACATTGGTCTCTTGCGGCAAGAAGTTTCGATGCTGGAAGAGTGAAATGAATGCTTATGTTAAGGCCAATAAGGTCCCTAGCCCGAGGAAGATGGGAAAAATCACACAAGCTCAGTGGCAAGAGTTTGTTCGTCAAAAGAGCACACCTGATGCTAAAGCTCTAAGTGCAACTAGGTCAGAGCTTGCAAAAAAGAACAAATACCATCATCGCTTGGGGTCTGCCGGATATGGCCCCAAAGTCCAGAAATGGAATAAGATAATAGACGACATTCTTAGTAAGGGCAATCCTCACCCATTAGAAGGGTGCGATGAGCGAACTCAACGCTGGGTCTTTGCTCGGTCAGGTTTGACCAGCGAGGGCAAACTTGAAAAGCCCGACTCTCTGAATGAAGTAGAGGATAAAATGAAAGAAGTAATTGAAAAGCAACAGAAGGGTCTCTTCAAGCCGAAGAGGGAGAATGACCAACTTACCGCTATCTTGGGAAACCCTGAACACAGCGGACGGGTTCGAGCGGTCTCTTCTCAAATGTCTTGGCTAGATGGTTTCCCTAAAGATAAAGACACATATAGAAGACGTGAGAAGTTTAAGAAAACACTTGATGAAACAATTGCTCAAAAGGTCAAAGAAAATATGCAAGAAATTATGGAACAACTTAGACAATCAGGACAATTAGTGGCACCGAGTACAGTGATGGTTCCGGTGCAAAAGGAGCAATTAGTATCTCCAACTGCCTACCCTAGCAGCGTTGGTTCCGTGCCAGGCTCAGGGTCAGCCCATAAGTTCCCTGTCGATGATATTGCTAACGACAAATCTTGTCGTCTTCTTGTCCCGATAGGCAGAGCAGGGAACAAAACCAAACAGGTTGCCACTGCTATGGCAAAGCCTGATCGTGACTTTAACGGGAGTCCACTTCCGTTGTATTATTCTGTGGTGCAAGTTCTTCAGATCATTGATAATGATTATGAAGATTATGAAATAGACCACGTCACACCTGAGGGGATCGCGACTCTGGGGCAGGCTGTCAACCAATTAATCCTTTGGCACCGACGCGATATCGTTTTGGACGATGAGCCAATTTCTAGCCCTGTCGCATCTCCAAATACTGCAACCCCATCTTCTAAGGCGAAAGTGCATGAAGATCCACTCCCAGTCCGGGAAGATCCACTCCCCCTATGTCTGAGCAAGGATGATGATATCCAAGAGCAACAAGTTGGACAACAACTTCAAGCAGTACCAGAGCAAGCTGTTGCTAGTAAAGAGCAACTAGTTGAGCAACAGCTTGAAGTAGTACTAGAGCCAGCTGCTGGGAGTAAAGAGCAATCAGTTGAACAACAGGTTCAACAACAAGCCAGTGTCCAACTTCCGACGACTACTCCTCGATCATCAGTGCCTGTCAAAGTTAGCTCATACGAAAATAAGAAACCTTCATCAGAAGTGACAAAGTATTTGGAAGCTATGAAGGAAAATATTAGAAAATCGAGTGCATCTCGTTCTTCTCATGAGCCAGCATTAGAAGATATCGAGGAGTGGGAAGAAGACGGTGTCATGTATAATCGGCGGACGGCTTTAGTTAAACCAGGAGTTCCAATATACAAGCTTGAGGATGTTCCTCCTAAATTTGAGAATGGGAAGCCGTTAATGACATCCGTACAACTTAGCAAACAACCCGTCGCGCTCAGAAGAATGCATGAGTGGTACATCACTGCCAGCACAAAATATGGTCTTCAGTGCGTCACATTTCGTATTCCAAAAGAAGCATTCTGGAGCACTGGAGTAGATAAACGAGTCATTTTATTTGAAGAGCTGCTTTCCCTTTTCCATCGGGGCATGCTCGAAATCAACCTGCTGCTCGTCTGGTGCTTGTAAGTGCTCTAATATTTTGTATTTGCTTTTCTTACTACACGCATACACATTTCATGAGATTATAACAATTCTGGACTTCTTCAATAGGATGCAATACATGGATAATGAAAAGTTGGCGCACAAGACAGGTATCCTTGACCCTACTAGGATTGCAAAGTCGCTATTCGACGTCTAGGCAAATCGAGAATCAAGCCAGTACAAACACATGAAAAAAAAAGATTTTGAAAGAGCAATTGCAAAACTTAAGAAGGATAGAAAGGCAGAAGTTGCAGCTTACATAGGACATGCGATGTTTAACTTTGTCAGAGACGGCCAGGACCTCGTAAAGGCTCCGTACCACTTCGAGTAAGTTCGACACATGGCATTGAAATAGCAATTATTGGTAATTGTTAACACGTGTGTTTGTATGTTTGCAGTAATCACTACATAATGATCTTCATCAAGCCAACGCAGGGAATGGCAACAGTCTTGGACTCGGCCGATTACCCACCAGATCGTTACAAAGATTTCCTTTCCATTTTGAAAAAGTACGTTTATTCAATAATTTTAATTTACGCACATTTAGAATGTGCTGACAAGTTTTATATGACATTTCTTGTATTACAGCGCTTGGCGGTTTTACGCGGAATAGCTTGGCGGTCAGAGACCTCCTAATACGAATGCATTGGACATTAAAACGTATTATGCTTGTCCGAAGCAGCCTGCTGGGAGTGTCTTATGCGGGTATTATGTATGCGAGCATCTTCGGACCGCCGCCGTATATAGAGTCAATCGTGAGGATGTAAGTTATCCTTAATGTCGATACCTTATTTTCTTACTTTTGTGTTTCATTTTCATTGTAACTAGCATAGTTTAATGCTTATATTCTCTGCTGTTCAATATTACCAGAAACATTATTTTCATATTTTGATTCCAACTTCAAAATTCAATTGCTCATAGTACAACTGCTCCAAAAATACCTACTAAATTCTTGTATACTCTCACTTTGATCTATACTTTGAGATTGTTCAAACCAACACATTCTAAACCTTGTTATGTGTTATATTGCAGCACAAGAAGAATCTGAACGAAGAATGGCCGGTTTGTAGAAGTATTCCTGATGGAGGAGCCGACAGGATTGCTTCTGAACTCTGTCAGTTCATTCGTCGCGAAATTTTGCACAAAACGGGGAAGTTCTTTGATAAGAGAGGTTCAGCAGCTGATGTGCCAGAACTTTGCGACTATACCAATCTAAACAGTTTTTAGTGAAAACTTGTAAACTTTGAGATGAAATTGTATCTGTAACTTGTGTGTATGTATATTGTTTTAGTGAAATTGACTTCTGTGATGATAATATTGTTGTCTTTTGTTCTGTGATGATTGTTGTTTTTTGTTCTGTGATTATATTGAATTGACCTGGAAATTAGAAATAACGGCAGTAGTATTGCATGACTGTGAAAAACAATTATCACAGGCGGCTAGATACAAGTAAAGAAACATCTGTGATAACCTAATTTTCACAGGCGGTGTCTGTTATGGTAGAAACCGGCTGCGTTAAAGGGTCTTCACAGACGGCTGATATAGGTAAACTCCGTCTGTGATAACACCATTATCATAGACGGGTTAGTTATGCTTCAATAACCGTCTGTAAAGACACATTATCATTGACGGTTAGTTATGCTTCAAAACCCGCCTGTGAAGACATATTATCATAGGCGGTTAGTTATGCTTCAAAATCCGCCTGTGAATACAAATTATCATAGACGGTTAGTAATGCTTCAATATCCGTCTGTGAAGACTTCTTATCATAGACGGTTAGTTATTCTTCAATAACCGTCTGTGATAAGACGTTTATCATAGACGGTTATATATGCTGCATGACCCGTCTGTGATAAAGTATTTTCACAGACGGCTAGCCTAAGTAAAGAACCGCCTATGATAATCGGTCTTCACAGGCGGCTATCCTTAGTGAAGAACCGCCTATGATAATTAGTCTTCACAGGCGGTTTCACTTCTCCGCCTGTGAAATTGCGGATTATCACAGACTCTTCGTTTCAGGCGGTTTTAAAAGCCGTATGTGATAATAGGTTTGGAGCCGCCTGTGATGAGGCTTATTGTGGTAGTGTTATAGACGAAGATCTGGAAAACACCATCGTCTATTAGGTTTCCATTTTTTTAAAAACAGAAAATGTTGCTCTGGCTTCGAGGCCAGCCTTGGCTCGATGGCTAGATCACACAGACATACAAACAGACATACGAACAAACACCACAAGCATATATATATAAGCATTTCAAAACACTATACACACACCACTACACACTTTGCAAGTTCGTGAAGCACAAACCACAAAGACAAAGAAGAAAAATACAACTGAGATTGTCCAATAGCCAATATGAAGATCTGCAAAACATGAAGAGTGTCAAAAACAGGAAAATGACTCAATATTGCATAGAAGAGTGTCAAAAGCAGGAAAATGACTCAATATTGCATAGAAGAGTGTCACAAGCGAGAAAATGACTGAATTTTTTTTTTCATATTCTAAATCCAAATCTAGAGGCAATGTCAAAAATTGTAACCTAAAATTCAAGCGAGGAGCTGACCTGACTATGAGACACTACACCGTTCGCCGCCACCAAAGTTCGAAAAATCGTCCTCCTAAGTCGTCCAAGCGTCCGAATCTGAAGCGATGGAGTTTGAGCCCCTGTTCCCGATACCTGTGATGTGTAAGTGTGGTTAGACATGTTATAAGTAAAAAATACATATTTTATTAAATTTGAACAAGTTTATCTAGTTTAAGCTATTTTGAATAATTTTGTACTTGGGTTGCTGTCAACGGCACCAGCAACAGCTATACCGCTGGCGGCGCACGTTGAAAAAAGACAGGTGGTTCTCCTAGAAACATAGCCTGCAAACACAAAGCAAATCATTATACATGTAGAATTTTAAGTACAACATCTAGATGTACCTGCACGACAGCTTGCATCAGTAGCATGAATGAGTTTTGATACTCGTCCCTAGCCATCCGCGCCTCATCCCCAACCCTAATCTCTGTTTCCCACACCTCATCCTTAGGCCTAAGCGCTTATTGAGTCCTATGGAGCTCCTCTCGAAGACTTTGGAGCTCCAGATCTCAGCTCGCACGGCTGCTGGTGGACCAGGCCTGATGCGATAAAGAGGCCCTCGAGGAAGCCCGCGCCTGCTTCGAGTCGACCACTCCATCAAAGATGGCTAACCTGCACAACAAAGTAAGATTATTAAATTCTTGTATCTCGAAGTTGGTAACAGTAAATTAAAAATAACAAAACTTACCGTTCGTGAGGTTTAGCACCACCGCTTGCATACGCAGCTTCAGGGACGATTGGCGCGCTCTGCCAATCGAACTCTTCGCCTCTAATCCTCCGCGCCTCCTCCCTATACTTTGTCTGAAAATACAGAAAAATAACATCATTAGAACTGTGGAAGAGTTAATGTAACACTCTTCCGGATCTGCTAAGGAGCAACCCACGAAGATTCTTTGATTCGCAGGGCTTAGTCCTCTATCGAGTGATCGCGCGTATGAGAGTGTGAGACTGTGGTTTTTACGTGTTTTGGGCCGCAAGAGCATAACATCCTACTCCACGGTGAGGTTGTATTGCTAGTGTGTGTTTGTGTGTGTGTGTGTGTGTGTGTGTGTGTGTGTGTGTGTGTGTGTGTGTGTGTGTGTGTGTGTGTGTGTGTGTGTGTGAATGCGTAGATTGGGGGGATGCTTTGTAACGGTGGCGGTCTGGTCCTTTTATAGACAAGGCCAGACGCCTTACAAGTGGGGTCTAGAGCCCGACAGCTGGCCCTGGGGTGATCTTATCCTAAAGATCTAAGGCTTCTCGCATAAGCTTCCTCTAATCGCAGCTTGAAGACTCGCCGTCTTGCCGCCTCAGTCGCCAGTGGCCCATGCATTGTCATTGATGATGGCAGGGAATGCCCATCCGTCTGTCCCTAACATCATAAGCTACCCACTTGGCAGAGTGGAGAAGGCCTACGACGCCTTCACTGTGATGCGATTGGGCGCAGCATTACCTGACAGTAGGCGTGCACTGCGTCACGCACCTGGGGAAGACGCGAGTCTATAATGCCTGATCCAGACAAGGTGCACCTTCCTCTTAACTCTCGCAGCCCACCACCCAGAACAAGTTGCAGGGTACGTGGCAGCTCGGGAGCTAGCCTCTACTACGGAGGCCGGGTCCCGACCCGCTGACCACGTGACAGCCTCGTATCCCGCTTCTTAGTAGAGCGGAGGTTCCAGGGCCACGGGACACGTGGAAGAGCCAGAGTCTGCCTCTTCGGGGAGGTGGACTGTTCTGTTGTCTCGAACCACGCGACAACATCGGAGCCCTCTCCCATGGGGGGAGAGAGATCCCGTCCTGCTAGACACATGGTGATAAGAAAAGATTAGGCATGATCTTCCGAAAGGTAATGGATAAGTCGATTGATGGAGATCTCGACGTTGATGATCCGAGGCTCTCGAGTAGAACACGAAAAACCCCTGCAATCACTACACCACCGCTCCGTTGGTTATCAACCGTGCTGCACACGATTGACCTTGCCAAGAAGGCTAATCCCTGCAAGTGCAACCGAGAACACAAGCAAGAACAAGGTAGAAGCAATCTAAATTGTTAAGTTGGGGTCTCACAAACTGATGAACGGCGAAACTGTGTGTAACAGATTAATCTAAGCAAAACCCCATTGTTCATGACGGCCACCATAGAGTATATATAGGTGGGAGTACGTCCAAGGGGGTGTTGGGTTCGTGACCTAACCCTAAGACACGAAAATAATGTACTTAGACTTGATACAAGGCCCAACGGCTCAATACGGTGGCGCATCATCCTGACAGATTCTGAACTTGATTTTGTTTCGATGATTCCCGTCGACTCCTAAAGAAGTTTGACATGGGACAAGCGCCATTGGAAAGGTTATCCTCTTCCCTTTTCGTTCATATGTAGAACGTCAAAACGGATTTTGTATGCATCCTGGGTGTCTGTTTTAGTGTGTACTGCTCCTGGACTCCGAGTTGGACACGATTTTGAGTTGGGGTCGATTTCTATCCGCTTTGAACGTATCCTCTGGTCCTCCACGCCCCCAAAATATTATTCCAATTACTCCTTTAACTTCTCCGTGGATCCTAATATCAATTAAGTCATTATATAACAATATATTCTCAAAAATATATAAGGAAACATATAAGAACGAGCTCACATTTGAAATTAATTGGTGTGTGTGAATTCTATTGATTGCATCTTGCATGTTGAATGGAGTGTTGTGTATATGCATAGGAGTGATGTCCTCATCATCCTCTCCTTCTTGAATTGGAGTCTTCCTCGACTCAAGTTCATCTTCTCTCATGTGTGAATCCATATGTGCAATGCCATCAAATCTTCTTGTGTGCATCAAAGGACGAGACCAAGGTGGTGGACGACATAGTGCACCATCTCCATGTTCTCCATCAAATAAGCATGACCATTCACTTAAGTCAAGATCCCAAACAAATAAACATTGTGCCATGTTTATTTATGCAATTATAATGTGCTTGATCTCATCATTCTCCTCTTATTTTTGACAAGCCGTCCTCGGCTTGCTCCTATGTCCAGCAAAGAGACTTGCTTTGGGGGTAGAATGAGCGCTGTCCATATTGCACAACCGCATCGAACAATGCTCCTCTATTATATGTTGTCCCTGCTGCAAGACAAAAATACTAGAAAAACTTGTCAAAAAATTATTACTGTTAGTGCATCCATTCATTTCACCAAGTTGTTGCAGCACAAAATGGGATTTCTCATTTGAGCAGATGTAAAATTTATGCACCATAAATTCACCACTATCTTCATAGTTGTCTATAGCATGAAAAATATTTCTACTTAACAAAGGCAATTCATATTGTGAAAACATTCTCCTCTCTACAATATCTAGATCACAAAGAGTGTCAAATTCAATATAACCAAAAGTATTTAGAGAAGACAACAATTTCAGCTCATCCTTTTCACATGAATTGGAATCAAATGCTTAATTTCAGCACATGTGGGTGACAAAGTATCAAACTCATTCAGTTGTTCTAGCATAGGTACAATACAATTATTAGCACACAACTCATTTTTAACAGAAGGATCAGCATGAAAATCAACATGTGACAATTGTGTATAAATAAACGACTATAATAGTTGCTCCTCGAAAATAGCATGATTGGTGGAAAAATTCAGAACATCCAAAAACTTCTCACCTTCTGTATTTGTAGAATGTTTTGCCTTACCATTTTCAGCAATGATTTCGAGTGCATTATGAGTTGATCCGTCTAAAATTTCACATGTGTTGTTGAAAGACTCACTCTCTTTTGCATCATCTATATTATTTTCTATATTGTCCTGCAAAATGTTAAGGAGGTACAACAAGAAATTTCTCCTCAAATTGTTGCACTTCATCTTTGCAACTAGATACATTCATAAAAGTTTCTCGCATACAAATTCTCATATCCTTCCACGTTCGAGGTTTTTCTAGATCATGTAAATTGTTCCACCAAGTTAATGCACAACCTACTAATGCACTTGCAATATTTCTAATATTTATACTCTCACACATATGACATTGTTCAAAAATTTTATCCAACTCTATTTCCCAAGCAATATATTCATCATAACCAAAACCATCATCCGAAGGAAGAGATGAGAGAATGTAATTACTTTCTATAGAAGAAGTTGTAAAGATGGTCTGAATGTCATGTGAATCATTGGTTGATGTTTGATTCTTAGCGAGCAACTCCATCATCATCTTCATCATGTCAATTATCTCAGCATATAATGCATGATTCTTGTTTTACCTGACATTGTTAGTAGCAAACAAAAGACAATAAAAAAATATGTTATTCCTATCAACTACGAAGGATAATGGCAAAGTGGAAGTAGAATCACACACTCTCAAGCGTCTTACCACGCTCTTACAAGTGTTCTTACTGACACAGGTGGCAAACAGTGACCGGTATGATGAAACCAATGAAGCATGAGATGATTGCAAAGGTGTATCGATTCTGCTCAAGAGTAAAGTGTAGCTTGGATGACACTTTTTATGTAGCAAGGATTAGCAACAATGCAATTAGATAGTAAAGTTGAATAAGTGTCCAAAGTACTTGTCAAAGTTGCTGGCATAAATGTGTTCCTAGTAGTTCAAGCTAGCAAGACATGAGACAAAACTAGATGACGCAAAGAATGCAAGCACTTCTGTTTTTTTTATTGTTTTGAACTTGCCTTTTTCTTTTTTCTTCATTTTTTTAGAATGTGATGCAAAAGAAGAACACAATGAAAAGCAATCAAAGATATCCCGTGGGTCTGTCACAGATTCTCTGCTCAATCGTCTAAGGACAAATAGGGATACTTAGAGGCTCCAAATATAAAAACATACAATAGCAAGATTGTAGATATATCTCCCCTCTTTAATCTCAATATATGGAAGAACTATTTTGGGCAAGAACAATAGGAGATATTGCCCCCGAAACACAGACTGTCCAGAAATTCTAGATCGATAACAGATTCAGATCTAATGCACTTTTGACTATGATAACTCCATTTTCTGGAAAACATATGAATATGGAAATTGTGGAGAACTTATTAAGATCTCCAGAAAGTACAAGAACTAAAAATTCGAAGTTCGTATGTGAGATATATGATCAAAATACCAAACTGGACAGAGATGAATCTAATATAGACATGATGACGTGATTCAAAAGGTTGAATCAACACAATGCAAAACTCAAACTAAGACAAAAAAAAACACTTTCTAAACCAGCAATGTGACTCAACCATGGACACAAACTCAACAAAAACAAACTGAATAACAAAGTTGCAAAGGCTCAATGGTGGTTTGGACAAAGTGATGAATAGATCTACTAAACTACAAGTTTTCTATGGCTTTTTTGTGGACTCTAGGTATGAAAAACAAACAAATCGAAAGGATAGATGAACTACCTAATGGGCAACCTGGAAATCTGATACCAATTGATAAGAAAAGATTAGGCCCGATCTTCCGAAAGGTAATGGATAAGTCGATTGATGGAGATCTCAACGTTGATGATCCGAGGCTCTCGAGTAGAACACGAAAAACCCCTGCAATCACTACACCACCACTTCGTTGGCTATCAACCGTGCTGCACACGATTGACCTTGCCAAGAAGGCTAATCCCTACAAGTGCAATCAAGAACACAAGCAAGAACAAGGTAGAAGCAATCTGTATTGCTAAGTTGAGGTCTCACAAACCGATGAACGGCAAAACTATATATAACAAATTAATCTAAGCCAAACCCCATTGTTCATGATGGCCACCATAGAGTATATGGGTAGGAGGACGTCCAAGGGGGTGTTGCGGTCGTGACCTAACCCTAAGACACGAAAATAATGTACTTAGACTTGATACAAGGCCCAATGGCCCAATACGTTGGCGCAGCACCCTGACAGATTCTGAACTCGATTTTGTTTTGATGATTCCCGTCGACTCCTGAAGAATTTGACATGGGACAAGCGCCATTGGAAAGGTTATCCTCTCCCTTTTCTGTGCATATGTATAACGTCAAAAACGGAGTTCGTATGCGTCCTGGGCATCTGTTTTAGTGCATACTGCTCCTGGACTCCGAGTTGGACACAATTTTGAGTTGGGGTCGGTTTCCATCCTCTTTGAACGTATCCTCTGGTCCTCCACACCCAAAAATCTTACTCCAATTACTCTTTAACTTCTCCATGGATCTTAATAACAATTAAGTCATTAGATAGCAATCTATTCTCAAAAAATATATAAGGAAACATATAAGAACGAGCTCACCTCTGAAATTAATTGGTGTGTGTGAATTCTATTGATTGCATCTTGCATGTTGAATGAAGTGTTGTGTATATGCATAGGAGTGATGTACTCATCAAGTGGCTGCTTTGGAACTCGTCCCTGAGGGGGAGCTGGATTCCTCTTTGAGGTCCATGTGGATACTCCAGACCCCGTATCTAAGGTAGAGGAGTTCGAGCCTTCTGGACACGTGATGCCCTCGGACCCCGCCTTGGCTAGAAGGCAGGGCAACTAGGCGGCTTTAGCCTGTGCGCGAGGGTACCCGGTATGCTAGGTACCGATAAGAACTATTGTAGAGAATTCAATTAAGTTGAAAAAAAAAATAACATACCAAAGTCTGTGTCGCCGTCTAAGAAGACAGCTGGTCATGCTACGACGAGTCACTTCCCATGTGACCCCTCTTCCACACCTCGATAGGTGTCGGCTGCTGACCGCTTTCATGTTCCTATCAATACATGTTAGCACAATGAAGATTATAAAATTACTTAATAGAATGCGAGTAGCAGTTACCATCCGTTTAGCGAGGCGTATATAGCGGTCCCCACCCAAACGATGTTTTCCATCCTCCCTCTACTCTCTCGACGGGTTTTAGAAACTACCTTAAAGCCCTGGCTCACCCAAAGAGCACACAGGGCACGGTACGCATTCGGACGGCTGTCAAGCCATGCTACGCTAACCTGCACACACTTATATTGAATGAAAACATTGATCAGAATCAGATAATGAAGCAAAGTAAACTAAAAACTTTATCTCTGCGTACTGCGCCTCTATCAAGTACGTGTCGGCCGAATCCTTCCCCGGCTCACCATCGCCTGGATGCAACTTTAAGTACACCTTCGTAGCTTGAATACGAGTCATCAATAGTGAGTGCGTCACGATCTTCCTGGCACAGCTATGGAAGACGAGACGAGCGTGATCCGTCTGCTCGGCCTCGTTCTCCAAACGATATCGTACCTGAAAAAAGAAATATACTAGTAAATATATGTAACTTATGTTATATTTGTATTACACAAGTATTGTTTATACTTACCATGAAGTCCTGCCAAACAACCTCCTAGTGGTTGTCGTGAAGAACATCCCGGACCCTATAGTAGTCATCCCAAGATGCGGCAGCGCGTCCGTTCACTACACCGGGGTACTGCAAACAGACCAGATAGCCCATGACACCGTTCACCAGTGCGTGGGGTCCTCGGCCCGTGAACAAAGCATCCTCTCAAGTCCTGATACATGATTCTCAATTAATATATATATATATATATATATATATATAAGTCTAAAATTATCTAAATTGAATTGTTAGAGATCTACTTACCTATCGTCAATCAGACGAATAACGATCCGATCGTTTGGGTTTGCAGCAACCGGAGCTCCTCCTAGTCCGCCGCTGTGGAACCGACTCCAAAGGAATTGACACAGCAGTGGGGTCACCCGACTGCACTAGCTCCGAAGAAGGAGGCTCCGATAAAGAAGGCTCTGAAGCAGACACCGAAGAAGAAGGCATCCTAGCCTCTGAGTCCTCGGACATAGAGTCGTCCTGACAATTTTAAAGATTCATATTATAAAATAAAGAATTAATTATATCATTTATGCAATTAAATGTTCTTTAACTATCATGACCGTTGTATAGGTCCGTGTGACGACTCTGGTAGATGGCTCACCAACTGAGCCCGTCTACCTCAGCTAAGCTAACTGCCCTGGAACACCTCGTCTGCTCTCATGGCTCTCGGTGGCGGAAAGCTCTGTGCCTGTGCCCCCCGTCGTATGCTGCTGCTCGATGACATCCTCTTTATAATAAAATTTGCTAATGAATTTAATGAAAAGTATAGAAGAAGAAAGAAGAGATGA
Organism: Tuctoria greenei; assembly: GCA_036927565.1. Classification (NCBI taxonomy): domain Eukaryota; kingdom Viridiplantae; phylum Streptophyta; class Magnoliopsida; order Poales; family Poaceae; genus Tuctoria; species Tuctoria greenei. The sequence continues at coordinate 38,447,075 of JAYESD010000003.1, read as the reverse complement.
AGGAAACATTACTTTTACTCAATTTCAAAATTCATCAGCATCACGATCATGTACTCTACTCCGTAAACCGGATCATCGATCTTCTGTCGTGGTAGTTGCCCATTTTCGTTTTTGCATCTTATGAGCCTCTACATCTTCTGCATCTCTAACTAAGTCATCGAATCCTAAACCACTATGCCCCCTCCCACTGTGCCTCCTCCCCACCGCCTCATTCAAAGTATATTCCTAAACTAGAACGTAAAAATATGAACAGTTCAGAGAAGTGGATAACTAAATCTCTTGGAGCTGGAGAAAAACTTAGGGAATCTATGGAACATGCATACAGTGTTTAGTTGTTATTCTGTCAATTGGTTAGCAATGCTGAATCCTATATACAGGCAGAAAACACACGAGACAATCAATCCAGCAATGTATAGACAATACACACCATATAATCATAATTAATTGAGAATCCGCTAAGACACCAGCAACGACATGTTAACCACAATGCAATGGCAACCTGGTGGTTGTGACACATATGAGAACCACAAAGACACGTCACTGGATGAGAATACAAACAGCTAACAAATTTCATACAAACTTCTGTAATATCTGAAAAGATACTGATGACGTGTTGTCTAGATGGGCCAAAGACATCTAAAGTAATTGCTAGCTGGCAATAATTAATTCTTCAAACCATTACTTAGAAACACGTAAACAGTTATCAACCATCAACATGGTGCTAAGCATTACATAACAGTATCACAAAAGTAACCATTGTAGTATCTGGTATCATTAATATGCTAAAATCCACTGGGAATTACGTTACCACTGAACTATGAATGGCAAAAAAAAAAACTTAATAACTAACAAGAAGCAGTAGTATCCCACTCGAATCTATCAAAACAAACACTGAACTCGACTTCCTGTAACGGCCACAATCTCAGCTGAAGCAACTCAAACGCTGTTACAATTCGTCATGTGGAAAGCCTAATCAACTTGTCTGAAGTATCCGCATACAACAAAATTTGAGCCAAGGCCGGAGTCGAAATTTTTCCAAGCATCAATCAATCATAGGTAAAAGTTTCTAAAAGGGTCTAGCACCAGGTTGGGAACCAAGCGGGGCGATCAGCGAATGTGCAAGGCAAGCTAGGGACGGACGGGGCGGGCGCCCGGGGACGGGGTGAGAAGTGCGACCTTTTCGAGCAGATGCGGTGAGGCTAGCTGGGCGTCGGGGGGGGGGGGGGGGGGGGGGGGGTGCAGTCTTCTCATATCCTGGTGGCAGAAACGGGAAGCAGTGAGACATGGCACGTGCGCCTCGGTCGGCGTCCAGGGGTGGAGGCGGCGGGGAGGGGCGGTGCAATGTGGGGAGGGGGCGACGGAGAAGGGTTGTGGTGTACCTCGACTCGTCAGGTCCTCCTCTGTTGATGGCAGCGGCGTGACGGCGCGGTGCAGCGCGGGGCAGCGGCGTGTCGCGGGGTGGCAGCACGGCACGGGGTGGCAGCACGGCTCGAAGCGGGCTGGTGGTGCAGAACGGCAGCGGCGAATAGCTTCGCTGCGGCGGGGGCACGCGGGTAATATATGAAAACGAAAAAAACTAAAAGCCGCGCGCCAGAGAAATAATCTCTAGCTCTTATAGACGACGGTGCTATGTTAACCGTCGTCAATTAAGGCCTAATTGACGACGGTTGTTTTTAGCCGTCATCCATAACGGCTTGGGTGGGCCTGGTTTCAGCCCATATTTTAGACGGGCTTTGTTGACGACGGACGGACGAAGGTACTTGGTCAACCATCATCAACTACGGGCTAATTGACAATGGCTAGATTTAGCAGTTGTCAATTATTTAAAAGACGACGAGTCCGTCGTCTATTGTCGCGATTCCTGTAGTATTTGTTTTAAGTTTGATGTTCTAGCAACACTCATCGCCTTCCACACGTTCGTTCATACTCAGTTCCGACAACCCATTGCAGCCATACAAACTGACAATTGGTGTGAGTTTGACAACCTTGCTGCTCGATCCTTCCTAGCCACCAATGGTATTATCTTTCGTCTTACATGCCTCTACACCGCACAACAAAACGGGAACGCGGAACTCATTTGCAGCCTCAATATAGCATGTGCACCATGCAACTCCATGCGGGTGCCCCTCCATTCTGGCCGGATACCCTCTCAACTGCAACACACTTGATCAACCTTCGCCCCTACCATGTACGTAACAATGCTACACCACGTAAGAAACTTAAATAGGATACAAAGTTCAGCAACAAGCGCAAAGGAGGTTGTCACTGATAACGGTAAACAAGACGAACCCGCTTCAGCGAGCATGTGACATGGCTCGGCTGAGCATAAAAGAAGACGGACTACTATAAGGCGCATCTCAATTAAGAAAATATCTGAGACGCGCCCTCTCCTCTTACAAAAGGGAGACGAGATTAGCACAAAGAATGTCTCCTATTTGAGACGAGCTTTGCAGAAAGCTCGTCGCCTTTGGCTTCGTGATTTTCTATATTTTGTTTCTGTTCACTTGATATCACACAGACATGAACATATTTACTGGACAAATTAGAGCACATTCACTTGATAACTAAATAAATTGTCATTCCAATGTAGATCACCTTCACTGTAGCCCGAATTAAATCCAGAAATTAATCAAATCCTTCCTTATGAATTATCATTCCTGAGGAACATGATGAACACACCACACATTCATTCATTCACACAGTTGAACACACAATATAATATTTATTCACACAAATGAACACAGATAATTCATTCATTAACACAATATATTACAAAACACAAGAAAAAAGTACAATAAGACACAAGAAAGCAAAAACAACATCAACTAAAAACAACAAAAGAAAAACTAAATCCTACTCCTCCTCCTCTGCCATAGGCTCCGACGATGACTCCGGCGGTGCAACAGGAGCCTGTGCACATGGAGCCCTGATCGGCTGCTCCGACAGTGCAACCTGGAGACCGAGATTCCTCGCCGTCGTCGCCACTAGGTTACTACGACCCTCGGCGCCAAGCTTCTGAGCCATCGTCTCGAACAGAGTGTCGAGATGATCGGCCACACCCATGAGGGTGTAGAGATAGTGGCCGGTGGTACCCATTCCAGTAAACTCTGGAAGGGTACCCAAACCCAAGGAACTCATAGTACAAGACATACGGTTGTACACCTCTCATGGCTTAACGAGGTGCAGGTCGTTCTTGAGCCTCTCGGGGGAGTCGTGACACTATTTCTTGAAGGGTGGCTCCCTCGGCGGGCTTGGCGGAGGAACGTTGGTCATGGTGGGTCATCAGCACGAAGAAGATGAAGAAAATAATAAACTGATGCAAAAGGAGAGACGTGCTTGCGAAGAACTGATGGCGTGCCTTATACAAAGTCTGTGCGGAGTCAACGATGGAGTTGTTCATTTCATGCGCATTGATGGAAGATGGATGTTTCAAAATCGCTCGCCCTCGAGGAAACGAAAGGTCGCATGCCAGTCATGCGCGCCTCTACACCACCGCGGCCGTGATTAAGTTCCGCACCACCTCCTCATTGGGTCGCACGTCTCCCTTTATCATCAATGGAAGACACGCTTTTATCTCGCCTGTCTCCCTTTGTCATCAATAGAAGACGGGCTTTTATCTCACTCGTCTCTGCACCACCGGCCGCAATTAAGTTCTCTACAACTCCTCCTCCTCAGGCCGCGCTTCTCCAGTGCGACTGCCGCCTGTTCAACAAACTCTCTATTCGCCATCATCGTCGTCGTTGTCGCCGTCCTCACCGTGTACCATCCTTGCCATTGCTACTCCCTCCTATACTATGCTACTTAAATTTCACTTTTTATGTAGTTCATGGATGGGAAATTTGATATCGAAATGGCGCGTAGTTGACTCAAGGAGGAGCGCTTGGCGTGGCGCAAGAACCACCCCCATGTATGTACATATGGCACATCGGTCGCATAGTTGTATGTAGATCTGCAATGGACTGATGAAATTAATCGCACTCTATAGTTTTGCTTTTGGTATTTGCAATTTTATGGATCACCATTTACGTCAGTTGCCCAATTTCTCTGTGTAGGGTTTCTCTGCGAAGCCTGAGTCGGGAGACATAATTAAAGTGGCAGTGCATCGTCCCCAGTAAAGAAGGGGTAAGTCATGAAGAACAAGCACAATCCAGTATAACCATCGTCCCCTTATTAATGAATTTTCTTTGTAGATCGACTGAAAAGATGGTTACTACCCCCTAACAATCTCCTTCTCGGAGGACTATCACTTGGTACCTCCAAGATGCGCCTTTCCACCAGGTTTCTTCCACTCGAATGTCCATCGCTCAGGAGCACTCTGCCTTGGGGTTCTTGATCAAGAGAATGTAAGATAGACTAATTTTGCTTAAGTAATTAGTAATTGTTGTTGAACTTATTTGAAGTGGTTTCTTATGTTTCTTAAATTGATATTTTGTAGCGGTGGTGGCATGGTTTTACCATCAAAATTTTACGAATTAAGTTCATTGAAAACGATAAAATGACTTATGAACTCACCTTCCGTGTGCTTTTCCTCCCCTGCTTGCATACACGGCTTGAGGATCGATTGGTTCATGTTCCTAATCGAAATCTTTGCTGTCTATCTTCTTAGCCTCCTCCCCGTACTTAGCCTGGAAAACAAGAAAATCGTGTCAGTTCAACAGTCCATATAGTTATATTTAATATGAATGATTTCTAAACTTACCAATCACTCGGCTGCGGCCGGACTGCACCCCTGAGGCTGAGAAGGGTCCCTGTGACCTCTCTTCCAGATCTCAGCAGGGGCCGGCTGCACCCCCATCTCGCGCTCCTATCAATACGTGTTAGTACGAACAGTATATTATGAATATATAAACATAAGTTACATACACTTACCATGCGTTTAGCTAAATGCAAGTGGCTATCTTGGCTGTGTCTGCTCTTCCCCTCGACCCCTCTGCACTCTCAAGCCTTCCCGGACTTAGACTTAAACTCATCGCTAGCCCAATATCGACAAAGGGCCCGAAATGCATCAGGCCGACCCTGCAACCAGCTCACGTGGCCCTGCACATAGTTGTAGATCGTTGAAAATACCATTGAGGAAATTATTAGAAAAAATATTTACTACACCCCAGGTACCTGCGCGTACTCCTCTGTCAGGTGCCTCTCGCTCTCTTTCTGGAAGTGTATCACGTGCTGCTGGTTCGCCTTCAAGTGCTCATTAATAATTTGAGTACGAGCATCCGACAAAGCTTGTCGAAGAGCCTTGGCAGTGTTGCAGTGGAACACTCTCCTCACATCCTCAAACATGCGAGAGTCGTTTGGGTCCTCTAAAATATACCTTGTGTGTGATAAAGAATATATTGAAGAGATGTTCATTAAAAGAATTTAAGAGTTAAAACTTAGAAACTTTTTTTAACATACCTACCATAAAATTGGCCCATACGGCCTCCTGATGGTTGCCATGCTCCTGGTGATGGACGCATGCGTAGTCCTCTCACGAAAGAGCAGGCACCCAATCGATGACCCTGGGATAGTGCAAACGCACTAAGGACCCGAGGACACCGTTCATCGGTCCGTGGTGTCTCTCACAAACGAAAGACGCGTCGTACCAAACCCTGCAAGATATTTATTAATTCATTACTTAAGTAATCAAAAGAAACTAGAATTGAAGACTGCGATTTTATTACCTATCTCTGACCAAACGAATCACAATCCTCTTTGAAGGGACCGCAGGAGGACTGACAAAGTGAGTCCTCCTTGTCCTCCGCGTCTGCTGCGACGCCATGTCAAGTGACCCAGAAGGCTCGTCACCAGCCGAGTCAAGGGCTCAGGAACAGAAGGCTCGCCATCCAAGGGCTAGCTTGCCGAGGGCTGCCTCACCGAAGGGTAGCCAAGCTCAACTAGCACCGTAGCCTCTGAGTCAGTCAGTGAGGACTACAACATTCTAATGATTCATAAGTAAGTCCAATTGTGTTCCTCTCCATAACCTACGAAATATCCAGGACGACCTTCATCTGGCACTAGTTTGTCCAACATATCAGAAACTTTCAGTGGTCTTTTAGTGACAACAATGTTCTTTCTAAAGACATGTCTCTGTTGCCTAAATATGTGATTTGAAGGCAGCCAACATCTACAATCGAAGTAAGATATTTTGCCTCCATGAGTTAGTCGAAAGCAATCTGTGTCTGAAGCACATATTGGATACGTTAGACGATCGTGAGTGCTCCATCTGGAAAACATGTCGTATGCCATCAAATCATGGATGGACCACAAATAAGTAGCTCGAAGGTTGAATTTCCGCTTCTTGTAACTCTCGTACGCTTCGACTCCTGTCTACTACACATTCAATTCTTCGATCAGTGGTTTAAACATCACGTTGAGACATGACACGGGATGATCAGGTCCAGGTACAATGAGGCTGAGAAACATGAACTCGTTCTTCGTACAAAGAGCTGGTGGTAGGTTTTACAGAATGACAAAAACGAGCCAACAGGAGTATGGCATGGCATTTGTACTGAATGGTGAGAATCCATCTGTTACTAATCCGATGCTAACATTTCTTGCATCACAAGAAAAACCTGGATCGAAGCGGTCTAGCGCCTTCCATGCATCACCGTCGGACGGATGCATCAAGAATTCTTTATTCTTACGTTTACCTTCTTTGTGCCATCATGTGTCTTGCGGTTCTTTTTTAAAGAAACAACCGCTTCAATCGAGGTGTCACGGGTAACAAACGAAGCTACTTATATGCGACATCTGTAATCACATTATTGCCATTGTCATTAACAACTTTGACATACCTTGGTTTACCACATTTCTAGCACATGTTCTTGTTGGCGTGCTCTTTGTAGAATAACATGAAGTTGTCTGGGTACACATCGATTTTCTCATAGTTCACATCGAGACCAGATATTTTGATCTTTGAATGATACATATCTTTAGGCGCTTTGTGGGGTTGTGAAAGGATATCGCAGATCAATTTCATGAGATCATTGTAGCAGTTGATGGAGAAAAGTACTTAGACTTAATTGCCATAAATATGGTCAAGAAAGCAAGGACGGTCATAGTTGTGTGTTCATGCAACGGCTGTTGTGATTTCTTGAGCTCCTCGAAGAACTCATCTGCCTCATTTTTAAGAGGATCCTCTGCTTCCAGAGCTTCTAGCAGCTCATCCATCCTATCAACCCCTGTTATATCATCATCCTCATCCACTTCTTCTATGACTCGAGATTTAGTCTCGCTGTGGAAGGTCCACACCTCATAATGTGGTGTGAAACTGTTTCGACATAAGTGAATTGAAAGATCCAATCTTCTCAAAAACTTGGTGTTCCGGCATTTCATACATGGGCATTGCACCATATCATCATCCGTTGACAACAAAAATGCTCGATACAAAAAATTATCTAACTTGAAGTACCACTCATCCGAGTGACCACCAGTTCTGCTCTTCCAGTCAGTATACATCCAACTGCAGTCTTCAGCCATGTTTGGCTCTGCAGTTTAAAGCGAAAGAAATTATCGTTAATGTATGCAGGATAGGTCCTAAAATTTCAACAGCATAACACCGCATATTTAACACTACACCCACCAATATGGTGCAGTTCTAAAAGTAGAAAGGGTCATGACTATACAATTATAGTCTTCATACGTATGTCAGTCACTCGCTAGAGGCTGCAGCTCTTCAAGACGAGCGAGGAGGAAAGAAAAATTCAAAAGCATAACACCGCCTATTTAACTCTACAGCCCCCAATATGGTGCAATTCTTAAAGTAAAAAGGGTCATGACTATACAGTTATAGTTGTCATACGTAGCCACTTGTCGGAGGCTGCATCTCTTCAAGACTAGGGAAGAGGAAAGAAAATTTTGACAGCATAACACCACCTATTTAACACTACACCCCCCTATCCGGTGCAGTTCTTAAAGTAAAAAGGGGCATGACTATACGGTTATAGTCGTCATTAGTATGTTAGCCGCTTGCTGGAGGCTACAACTCTTCAAGACGAGAGAATAGGAAAGAACGAGAGAGAGATAGGGAAGTGGGTCCGTCAAGGTCCGCCATCCTCACGCGCTGGTGTTTGCCGTCTGCACCGTCGTCGTTCGTCTCCGTGTTCGTTTAGACGCATACTTTAACTTCTAACTAAATGAGACTTTTCGGGCCCTAAATGGGTTGTGTCGGGTCAAGCCGACCCGAATCCCATTATTGTACATATAGTAACACTCAAGCAATCAAATTAAAAATTATAACCATAATCTAAAAAACAAAGCAATTTAATTAAACATAAACATAAAAATTATTAAATTATAACTTATCAATTAATAAACATAGACCTAAACATAAACAATTTTATTATAAACAAAGACATAAGCATTGACCTAAACCTAGCTTAGCAATCTGTGGGACCTATGTGTGCTGAATACATTGGCTATGTCGATAAAAGTTTTGAATACTACCAAAACACCTTTATCATCAAGGTCCGACTAGCTTTGGTTAGCTCCGGCTCTAGGTTCGACTAGCTTTGGTTAGCTCCGGCGCTAGGTCCTCCTAGCTTTGGTAAGCTCCAGTTCAAGGTCTGGTTAGCTTTGGCAAGGTCCGGTGCTTGATCGCAGTGTTTCATATTTTATCTTACAATGTTTTGAAGTTGCTTTACACTTATGGAAAAGTTGTTTAGTATTCTTTTACTAAGTTTTTGGTGTGTTTTGGTGGTCAAGGCTGATATCATTTTGCTATGGTTAGCAACATGCTTATGTGAGGTACTCACGTAAGATGTTGTAGGTTCGGAACTAACGAGAGTCAAGTCGAAGACTTGTGCTCGAAAGTATTGGTTGTTTATTCATGTGCAGGTGTTGCTTGAGTTCAAGACATGGCTGGTGACGGGATCCATTGAACTAGTCTTAGGGAGAAGATGAGGTTCAACAAACAAGTTCGGGAGGAATTGTGGTTGAGTTGATCGGGAGGTTGCGCAACATGTTTGAATCAAGAACAGTGCATATGAAGGTATCGTGGACGTCATTGGAAGGTGTTTGCACGTATGCAAGGAGTGCATGGACATGGCTACTTGGTTCCAAGACGTGATGAATAGATGTGAACGTAAAGAATTGGTCGGAAAGGTCCAACTGACTAGGTTACGGACTCAGGCTGTGGTTGAGTCGTGTTTGACTCAAATATGGAAAAATTGAGTTGGTTATGATAGGATTTCGTGTGGGTCACATATTTGAGTTGTTTTAGGAATGTGGGATACATTCCTAAGGTGTTTGGAAGTCTAAGATTGCTTCTATCTGTGTATAGAAGAGTCCTAAGCAGTTATGGAAAGTTTCGATTCGTGATTTGAGTAGGATTAGAGTCCTAGTTGAGATTGGGTTGGCCTAATGGCTGGTTATATAAGAAAAGGAGGCCATAGCTCATAGCAGACGACTTTGAGGCTGTTCCTCTTGTGTTCTATTGAATAAAATTCATAGTTGAAAGGAACTTTTGTGCCTTGTTCCAGACAAGTTTTTCACGTCGAGTTTCTGCACAACACTACCTTTCTTTGGTGGTTTTATCATAACTCGAGTTTTACAGATCCATTTGATGTTATTATTTTTGGGTTGTCTTCAAAACTTGATTATATATCATCTGTCAAAATTTCATGGTCATTGGATTGGTGGTTTCTGATCTACACGAGTTTCTTTGCAGCATTCCAAAACTATTTTTCTCGGGTAGGACAAATTGACCTTTGTTCGATCTTTCAATCGTAACATGAGTTTCTCTCGACGGAATTGAGTGATTCTTATTGTGTTGTCTTCGTGACTTGATTCTCTATGATATCTATCACTTTTGTCATGGTGAAACACATTTAGATTAGTCTCACACACGATTTCTGTAACAGATCATTTTTCTGCCAAGAGGTTTTCATTGCTTCCGCTGAAAAAGTTTTAATCTACCATTCACCCCCCTCTGGTAGCTTTTCACATGCTCTTCGATCCTACACAATCTTAATCTCAATTAAGAAAAAATTGAACAGAGGCATAAATAAACATAAACATAATTAAATCTAAACCTAGCTAAGCATGATTAACATAGACATAAGCATTTTCAATTTAATAGAACAATTCTTCCACTAATCAACAATTTAATCTACGAATTACACAATCCAATCAACTAATCACCAATTTAACCAACAAATTACACAATTCAATCCTCTAATCAACTAATCACCAATTAATGTAACTAATTCAACACTAATTAAACAAACTAAACCATGGAGGAGGGGAGGGAGGAAGGGGGCGGCCATGGAGGGGGGCGGCCATGGAAGGTGGGGAGGGGGGGTCGGCTAGGAGAAGGGGAGGGGGGAGGGGTGGCCATGGATGGGGGGAGATAGGGGGGAGGTTAGGAGGGGGGCGGCCATGGATGGGGGAAGAGGGGGGCGGACATAGAGGAGGAGGGGGATCGTTTATGGAGTGGAGGGAGGGGGAGGGCGGCTATGGATAGGAGGGATAAGAGGAGGGGGGCGGCCATACCTTGAGGCAGAGCGACGGCGGCGGTGGCAGGCGCATCGAGCGGCAGCAGGTGAAGGGCAAATGGCGGCGCTCAATTTGGAAATGAGTCGATCCTGATGGGTATAGGGCTTTAATTTATGACAGCCACGTTAATTTCTATGACCCAAGGGTTGGTCGTCGCAATTAACCTTGTTTGCAACAGCCTCAAAAAATGGTCATCGCAAATAAGGCTTATTTGCGACGGCCAGACTATTTGCGACGGCTCCCGAGCCAGCCACCGCAAATTAGCCCTCTATTTGTGACAGCTCACGTTAGTTGCGACAGCCCGGTGCGGGCCGTCGCAAATTAATCCGACCGTCGCAAATGGTCGTGTTTCCTATAGTGTGGCCTACTGTCATCATAGAGTTGAGGAACCGCCGCCTTGGAGTCTCCATCACCTCGTCCCCGAAGCACGCCGCCATCTCGATCCTGCCCTCAAAGCGTGCTTCCACTATCGACCCTGACCTCGGTAATCGGTATGATCAAGCTCTAACCAACAAGAATACCATTCTCCAGTAAATTTGTTCCTAAGCCTTCAGATATTTTATCTCTTATGTGACTGTTTGTGCGAATGTGACTATAATTTGATAATGTTTTATATGATTTCAGTGATTTATTGAATTTGAGGATGTCTCAGTCAGAGCATTAGCAGCAGAGTGAAGAGGCTAGACAGCAGACTACTCTATGTCTGCTTAAGCATGGTTGTATTTGGAGAGCTGACGAATTGCAATGTTTGTGTAACTGCATTTATTTTACTCTTTTATTAATATTTTGCTATTCTCATTTTATCATGTGGCAGGACTATGAAACCGCCTTCAAGAGCGCATTAGAGAGAGGCTATGCAGAGTCATCGTTAATGAAGTCAATTATCCAAAAGGAGAATTTTCATTATGGTATACAGAATTAGATGATGACAGTTATGATATGTGTAATTAGTTACATGGTAATCAGGATGAAAAGGGGGCATTCTTTGTGTAATTAGTTACTTTGCTAACCACGATTGACATTTTGTTAATATTTGATTGGTCAATATAATTTAATGTGTGATCTCCATTTGGCTATACATATGTTCATGTAGGTATATGTTGCTGACACGGGCTATGCGGCTGCCAAATCCTGGCTAGTTCCAGGATGTAGCCGACAAGCAGGATAAATAGAAGGTGAAAGGCGTCTAATAGGAGACGAGCATTCAACATGGTACATCTTATCTTAGTGCAAAAATGTAACAACCATTAGATACATCAACGACGGGCTAAGAAGAAAGTTTGTCTCTAATATTAAAAGTAAAGGAGACGAAAGCAGTTAAAGCCCGTGTCGGATTTCTTAAAGAAAGGACACGAGCATATGTAGCGTATGTCTTGAATTTTTTATATAAAGGAGACGACCTTCTTAAAGCTCGTCTGGTATTACTCACGCACTTTCTTAGAGCTCACTACTACAAAAAGCATTTTTACAGGCGCCTCAATTTTTCAAACACAAGCAGTCCTTAAAAATATGCGACTGTGATGACGAATGATATAATAACCGCCTGTGATGAAAGAACAACACAGGCGGATTTTAAAAAACAACCGCCTGGGTAAATACTCGATCTTCTCAGACGGTTATTACTTAAGAACCGCCTGCAATAAAATAACATCAGAGGCATATTTTAAGAAACAACTGTCTGGGTAAATACATGATCTTCACAGGCGGTTCTTAATTAATAACCGCCTGTAATGTAATGAACTTCACAGGTGGTTCTTCATTAACAACGGCCTGAGAAGATCATGTGTTTTCACCGGCGGTCATTGTTTAAGAACCGTATGTAATTATTCAATTAACACAAGCGGTTTTCATTGAAATTACAGGGATGTAGTCGTTGCAATTATCACAACCGTATGTAGTCGTTGCAGGGAAAATTGTATCAAGAAAAAACACAGATGAGCGGATACTAGTACAGTAATGCATTATAGGAAATGCTCGATCACCAGTGGGGCTGGCTTAATTGTGATAATACACCATTAGAGGCTTTACAATTGTTCAAAGATAACATCTTTACACATTGAGCACAAGTTTAAGTGAGCCTCTCTCTGTAACAGCTGCAAACAACAAAGATGAAGCGCCCTGTCAAGTAGAAAACAAAAATCATTTTACATTCATTGTAGATCGACGATGAAGCTCCCATCGATCAATCTAAATTGTACCGTCCTGCTTGCTCCCGAACACGTCTCTTATATTCCGCTGGATCCTAAAAATATTGACATTATTTAAATTAACAAATGTTGGAGGAATGAATAACCTACATTGGTCACTAAGTCAAAGTGTCATCTAACCTTGATAAGTAGATTATAGCAATCATTTTCAACATCGGGCAGATTTGGCTGATGCAGCAAACGCTGAACTTCAAGTAGTATAGTTTTGATTGTAAAAACATTGCACCACCCCTACGAAATATAATTTAAGCAATATAAGAAACCAATTCAAATAAGTTCGACAACAATTAAGTATTAATTACATGAGAAAAATAGGTCTATCTTACAGTCTCTTGATCAAGAATACCGATGCAGAGTGCTCCTGAACGATGGACATTTGGGTGGAAGAACCCACTTGGAAAGGCGCATCTTGGAGGCACCAAGGGATAGTCCTCAGAGAAGAATATTGTCAGGGGGTAGTAACCATCTTCCCATTCAGTCTGCAAAAGAAATTTATTAATAGGAGGACAATGGTTAATCATATTGTGCTTGTTCTTCATGACTTACTCCTTCTTTACCGGGGATGATGCACTGCCACTTCAATAAATCTCCCGATTCAGGCTTCGCAGAGAAACCCTACGCAGAGAAATTGAAAATACCAAAAAAAAAACAAGACAGAAAAACAAACTACAGTTAAGTTCATCAATCCATTACAGATACATATGTATATACAACCATGCGACCGGTGTGCCATATGTACATACATGGGGGTGGTTCTTGCGCCACGCCAAGCGCTCCTCCTTCAATCGGCTACACGCCCGAGACATCATTATCTAAAAGACCAAACTTCCAAACTTCCAAATTATTGAGTCCAAACGCATATGTACACAAATGCAAAAGGACACAATCCATATACCAACACACAAAACTGGCAGCTTATGAAAATATACAAAGAAAAAGGTAGCATACAATGCATAGTAAGGAAACTATGCGAATTTACTTAGGTACCTAGTGGCGCGATGTGGGACTGGGCAGAGGCATGCCTCCGTGGGGTCTTTATATAGGCATTAGTTTTTCATAGGCGGTTTTTAAATTTTTCAGGGCGGTTGGTACTTAATAACCGCCTCTGATGCTGCTAAGCTCCTGTTAAGCTAATCCCTGCATAGCAAGCTATTGTAGATGCAAGTAACACCCGTGGCTCATCATTTGAATTGATGAAAGCATCAATTTGAAGCCTAATGATCCTTGGAAGGATTTTCCCATCCATTTGAACGATTTCTTTCCCTCCCGTCCATTTGAAAACTTAGGAAGATGCTCCTTTCTCAGTTTTCATGCCTAAATATATTGACTAAAAATTAGTACCCACTTTCTTAGTACTTCACACAAGCGAGTAACCGAATAACTTCAATCACAAATCTTGTTTTTACACTTTCATAGGGATTTAATCTTAATCTTTCAAGCATAGATTTATCAAATAAGTGAAGCTTCCTTATCACACATGTTAATGGTAGTTATAAGTGAAGCATGTGTCGAAGCTAACGAAATCTGAATCGGACTGAAGATAAAGAGATCCTGCATATGAGTGACAATGTCCAGGTTAAACAACGTGAAGCTATGATGACACCTTCAACAACATGAAAAGTGATGCCAAAGTTATGCTTGCATCAACCAAGGCATGTTGTGAGGATATAACACCTGTTGGGGCAAGCATAACCTTGGCCAAAATCAAAAATCATGCCATCGTGGATTACTCTAAAGCCGCCATGGATTACTCTGAAGTTTTCTCTGTGCGTACTCGGTAAACTTCACAGTAATCCATGGCGCCTTCAGAGTAATCAACGGTGGCGTGATTTCTGATTTTGGCCAAGGTTATGCTTGCCCCAACAAGTGTTATACCCTCACAACATGTCTTGGTTGATGCAAGCATAACCTTGGCATCACTTTTCATGTTGTTGAAGGCTGTGATTATAGCTTCATGTTGTCTAACCTAGACATTGTCAATCATATGCAGCATCTCTGTCTTCAGTCCCGTTGAGATTTCGTTAGCTTCGACACACCCTTCCCTTGTAACTATCATTAACATGTCTGATGAGGAAGCTTCAATTATTGATAAATCTATGCTTGAAAGATTAAGGTCAAATTCCTATGAAAATGGTACAAACAAGATTTGTGATTGAAGTTGTACGTTTTGTCGCTTGTGTAAAGCACTAAGAGAGATGGTACTGATTTGTAGTCAACATATTTAGCCATTAGAACTGATAAAGTAGCATCTTCATAAGTTATCAAAATGGAGAGAAGAGAAAGAAATCTTGCGGGGCTTGTTTGGGTGTACTCCTATCCAAACAAGCCCTCAAATGGAAGGGAAGTATCGTCAGACTTCAATTGAAGCTTTTAACAATCCAAATGATGAGTCTCGGGTGTTACTTGCATCTACAAGAGCTTGCTGTGAAGGGATTAGCTTGACAGGAGCTCGAAACAGAAGCTGAATTTAATAATGTTCGAAACATGCTATCTAAAGCTGAAATAGAACATTGTTCTAAATTGATTTCAGAAGATACAAATATATACAATATATATCATCTCGCATTGCTATATACATTTTTTCCAGCATTGACATCTTCTCGCATATAGGGTTTCAAATTCTTTTTAATGCTTCTCTCTACGCGCTTGATGTTTTCTGGTTCGGTGAAAAGGTACATTTCTTCATACTGATTATATTCCTCTTCATTATCTCCCACATTCTCAACCCCAACAATATTTTGCTTTCCAGAAACAACTAAGTGCATCTTCTCAGTTTCTGGATCTTGAACATAAAAAACTTGTGCAACATTATCGGCGAGAACCCACAGGTCATCTTTATAACCCACTTTATTCAAGTCTACCAGTGTCAGCCCGTAATTGTCCACTTTCACACCATCAGGATGTTTGACCCATTGGCACTTAAATATGGGCATTACCATTCTTTCGCCATAATTGAGTTCCCATATTTCCTCTATGAACCCGAAGTATGTGGTCTTCTGCCCTTGTAAATCATAAGCCTCAATACGAACACCACTATTTTGTGCAACACTCTTACCGTCTTTTTCTTTAGTGTAAAATGTGTAACCATTGATGTCATATGCTTGCCATGATGTCACCAAAGCAGATGGGCCAGAAGCTAACTTCTTCATTGTTGTCTCTTCTATAGTGTTTCCGTATGGTATATTTTTGTCCATTAACCATTCAGTGAAACATCTTCTGTGCTCTTTCATGATCCAGTCCTCTGTGCGATCTTGGTTTTTATCACGAAGCTCAATTTGGTGTTCCTCGATGTACGACTCAGATATTGCGAGCTGTTGTAGTACACCAAAATGTGCACGGTGTACATTCTTTTAATCTTGAACGATAAAAGTTTTCTTACCCACTTTGCCTCTCCCACGTAGTCTACTCTCATGTACCGGTATAGGCACACCTATCGATTTTCCATCTTTGATGTAATCAGCGCAACCCTCAATCACTTCTTCAGTGGTGTATCCTTCCATAATTGAACCCTCTGGGTGAGCACGGTTCTGCACATAACCTTTTAATACTCCTAAATATCTCTCCAACGAAAACATATGATGTAAATATAGTGGCCCCAATGCTTTTATCTGATCAACAAGATGTATTATTAGGTGTAGTTGCATATTGAAAAATGATGGTGGGAAACACATCTCAATCTTGCACATTGTCTCGATGATGTATATTTTCAGATAGTCTAAATCTTCACGTGCTATCACCTTTTGCGATACTGCAATGAAGAATTAACACAAACGTGTGATGACAACTTTTATATGCTCAGGTTTGATGACTCTTATTGCAATGGCAAGGAAAACTGTCATCATCATGTGACAGTCGTGAGAATTATAACCGAATAAAGACAAGTCTTTCATCGAAACTAGTTTGCGGATATTAAATGAGAAACTCGTGGGCACTTTGATCCCACGCAAGCATTCGCAAATTGCTTTTTTCTCTTCTAGCGTCAAGTTGTAGCTGGCTGGGGGAAGATAATGCTTCCCGTTCGCCTTTTCTACTGGATGAAGCTCTGGTCTCAAATCAAGATTTACTAGGTCCATACGTGAATTTAATGCATCCTTTGTTTTCCTCGGCATGTCCAGCAAGGTCCCAATGATGCTGTCAAATACATTATTTGTAACGTGCATCAAATCAATACTATGGCAAAATTCCAAATTCTTCCAATACGGAAGATACTTGAAAAAATTGATTGTTTCTTGAAAGCCATGTCAGTTGTATCATCCGAAGATGTACTTTTATTTCTCTTAATTCCTTTACTATTTTTGCCCTTACCGAAAGCAATATGAATGTTCTTGACCATTTCAAACACAAGTTTTCCACTGTAAGGTTTTGGTGCAGTATCTTTTTCAATTTTGTTATCAAATTGTTCTTTCATCTTCCTATACTTGTGTGTATCTGTCAAGAACCATCGGTGTCTCATGTACACCGTCTTTCTGGATGAAGTGAGGTATAGAAATCCAGTTCTATCCACGCACCTAACACAACCTTTCTTCCCTTTCATTTGTCCTGATAATGTAAACAGTCCGGGATAATCATGCACGGTAATGAATATCATTGCTCTTAGCGTGAAATACTCCCGCTTGAACTCATCCCATGTATGTACCCCTTCATTCCACAATTTCGCCATATCTTTCATTAAAGGTTCCAAGAACACATCAATTTCGATGCCAGGTTGTTTCGAACCTTGGATAAGAACAGATAACAAGATATATTTCCTTTTGTGACACAACCAAGTCAGTAGGTTGTACATCGTTAAGACCACGGGCCATGTGTTGTGTATGCTCCTTTTTTCACCGAACAGATTCATTCTGTCTGTACCCAAGGCAAACCTCACATTTCTGATTTCCTTCGCAAATTCTGGATACTGAATATCAAAATTTTTCCACTGCGTTGCATCACCAGGTTGTCGTATATGTTTTTCATTCTTCTTGCGTTGCTCGGAATGCCAACGCATAAGTTCAGCCTCCCTAGGGTTTGAGAACAAATGCTTCAAGCGATCAATTACCGGAAGGTACCACATCACCAAGGCAGGAATTTTTCTCTTATTCTTCCCGTCTACATCGGCAGAAGTATCGTCATCGTCACCTTCAGGACCAATAATAAACTTCTTATTCTTCTGAGTCTTTTTCATGTTGGTAACATACTGGTGATTGTAGTCCTTCTTATATCTACTAACACCACAAATGGGGCATCTAGTTGCGAGCTCATGCTCTTTGCGATACAGAATACAATGGTTCACACAAGCGTGTATTTTTGTCACACCTAGTGCCATCGGGCAAAGAAGTTTCTTCGCTTTATAAGTGCTTCTGGACAGTTTATTTGGATTTGGAAGAATTTCTGCCAGAAGATTCAAAAGATCAGAGAAACTACAATCGGACCATCCATGCATAGCTTTCAACTTTAGTAGTTCTATGATTGCATGCAATGTAGTAAACTCTTTATCACAACCGTTTGATTCATCATATAAAAGCTCCGTCGCCGCATTCTGCAATGCCTCCATTTTACTTAAACCTTTGCTTGCTCCCATTGAAGTCAATACATATGGTTCAATGTGACGCAACATCTCCTCACAATCGAACTTATCATCATCATCACCAGCTTGATTGTCACTACCATCATCGATATGAACATTATCATCATTTGAACCTCTCTCATCATCTTTATCCACATCATATGTATCTAACTCACCATGCTCTGTCCATATTGTGTAGTTTTTTTGAAACCTCTTTTCACCAAATGAGATTGGATTACTATAGTATCCGTCCAAGCAATCTTATTTTCGCAGTCGATACATGGACATAATATGTCATCTATCTTTTGCAACTTCGCATGTCTCTTGGATGCTTCAATAAAATTTGCAACATTATGAATGTACATAGGATCGGGTCTTGGCATGTTATACATCCACGCTCGACGGTCCATGCTTCAATAATAGATTTTTTGTCAGATTTACAAAATTTGGCCACAAATATTCTCTAAAGGTCTTCTATAAAATGAATTTACAAAGACATAACAAGTATGATTAGGGTGACTAATGTAGGAGACGGGCGACGTCTTGAGGCGGGGGTGAAGGATTGAAGTCGTGGAGCAAACAGGCCCAGTGGCATGGACTAGGTCTGGGTGGGATCTAGGGATGGCAATTATACCCGCGGGTACGGGTACCCGACGGGTATTGCACTCGACGGGTGCGGGTACGGGTGGATTTTTGCCGCCGCCCCCTACCTGACGCGATGGGGAGGCGCGCTGCTAGAGCGTGGCATGGCTCCACTTCGCCACTTTAGTGACTGCCTCCAACTTTCCACCGACCACCGTGCGCCATCGCCCGCGGCTCCGGCCATCACCTCCGTCTTTCGGTCTCGCCGCGGCCGACAGCTGGCCCCGGTGCCTCCAACACTGTATCCATCCTTGTCACCACCTGCAGCTGGCCCCGGTGCAGCCTTCCAACCTCGGTGTCATTTCCCGACCTCGCTGCCGCTTGCAGATGGCCCTGTCGCTGGCTTCTGCCCCTGCCACCATTGATGTCACCTAGCAATGAGAAGGTATGGTCGCCAATGCCCAACTCTACTGCAGCTTGAGGCAGATGGAGTCGAAGGCGTTGGGAGCAGCAATCGGGGTGAAGGATTGAAGTCGTGGGGCAAACAGGCCCAGCAGCATGGGCAAGGTTTGGGTGGGATCCGGTCCGTTATATCTTGACATCAGATCCCATCCAATGATGGTAACTAAATGGGTGAGTTATAAAACCATCTCCCTAGAAAGCTAACCCTAATCACTCCTTCCAAATATATGCAAGCAGGAGATACGCACACACAAGTAGCATATTGAAAAGGAAAACACATAAAACTACAATTACAAGTTCGGGTAAACTTCATGCATCTTATATATATTACAATAACATCTGTTAAATAAACATCATATTCATGTCACATAATAGGTACAAACTACAACAAGCTTATTACAATATAGTCCATACATCAATATATAAAAGACCAAACTAGCAGAACACACAAAAAGGAAACAATCCATATAGTCCATACATCAATATACCAGAACACAATCCATACAGTCCTTACACATGCAAAAGGACAGAATCCATATACCAGAACACACAAAACTAACAGCTTATCAGCTAATTAAAATATACAAAGAAAAAGTAAGGAAACTACATTTACCTTGCAGAGGCGTCAGCACGGTGGGGAGGCGTCAGCACGGTGGGCCGGCTGAGTGGAGAAGTGGCGGTACGGGGTTGAGCGGCGGCGCAGTAGTATGGGCTGGGCGGGGAAATTCAACAGCCTTGCGGCGTCGATTTAAATTCTCTAGGATTGCGTTTTGACTGTGGTGAGGGGTCCTTATATAGGCGTCGGTTTTTCACAGGCGGTTTTTAACTTTATCTCAGGCGGATTTTACTTACCAACCGCCTGAGAAGATATTTAATCAAGAATAAAAATTAAGAAGAAGTAAATATCTACCAACCACGATTTGAAAGGCCACGCCTCGGGGAAACGAAAGGTCACGCAACGGACGTCGACACAGGCGGTTGGTACTTAATAACCGCCTGAGAAGATGTTTATCTCAGGCGGGTATTACTTACCAACCGCCTGAGATAATGCCCAATACTATTCTTCAGTTTCCTTATCCCTTGCTTCTTTTTTATTTAGATTCCAATATAAATACTCAAACATGTTTAGATTCTGCAAATTGTATCCAAATTCGATGATTCTTTCTTCTACATTTGTATAAAATTAACATCTACCACCTGAACAAAATATTTTAAAACTTGTATAGCTGACATTGTAATGTTTTGGTAAATATCAAATTAATTTCTACTCACATATTATTCACATTTGTGTATCTTATAAAAAAATATCCTTCAGTCAAATTTGTTTGTATGAACATATTTGTATCATTTATACATGTATGAATTTTATTAATTTTTTTAAAAGCATTCCAACATGTCAAACTTCAAATTATCCATCATTCTAACTAAATTCTCATATACATATGAGGCATTCATCAAATTATGAACACACATTGATTCAAAAAAATTTAAAAAAATCTGAAAAAATTCATAGAGGTTGGTATGATGAGTAAAAATGTCCGCTGAAAAAATAAATGAAAAAGGCATTATATTCATCAAGATAGAAAAATGAAAAATAGCATTTGTTGTATGTTTTTTATGTTCTGATCAATTTCAAAGGGTTTATGAAGTGAAATTTAACGGTAACCTTTACTTATCAATAATATTACAAGAAAGTGGAATTTTGCCTTTTTACAGGACTCACATTTAATCAAGAATATTAATTAAGAAGAAGTAAATATCTTCACAGGCGGTTGGTACTTAATAACCGCCTGAGAAGATGTTTATCTGAGGCGGGTATTGCTTACCAACCGCCTGAGATAATGCCCAGTACTGTTCTTCAGTTTCCTTATCCCTTGCTTCTTTTTTATTTAGATTCCAATATAAATACTCAAACATGTTTAGATTTTGCAAATTGTCTCCAAATTCGTTGATTCTTTCTTCTACATTTGTATAAAATTAACATCTACCACCTGAACAAAATATTTTAAAACTTGTATAGTTGACATTGTAGTGTTTTGGTAAATATCAAATTAATTTCTACTCACATATTATTCACATTTGTGTATCTCATAAAAAAAGATCCTTCACTCAAATTTGTTTGTATGAACATATTTTGATATGTCCACGCCGACCACACCATCAAGTATACCGACTACATCAAGCAAGATGGAACAATCATCAAGTCAAGCTGCACCAGCTCATGTTTTCGATGGACCAATTACTCGTAGCCGATCTAAACAGCTACAACAAGAGGTGCACACGCTACTTTGTGAAATTCCATTTATTAATGAGAATTATATACTTCCTAAATCGTACATGTTTCTATTACTCAGGTTCACCAAGGAGGATGACAAGGACACGCCAAGACTGAACCAGAGAGGAGAACTACATCGAACCAGTTCGGCCTGGCAGAACTGTTATGAAGAAACAGTCATATCTCTTGATTCATAAAAGCTGTGAAGGTCCATGACTACTTGTTGGAAAGGTGTTGAAGTCAACTTTCTAATGCCACTAAGTGTCGAGTGCTTTAGAGTTCCCAGCTTGGCAGCCAAGTGCTTTTGGTGCAGACTGTTCAGAAGATCAACAGTCAGCATGATATCCGAGTTTCCGTGAGAAACTGTATCACTCTACAATATTTCGTGAAGCATGCTACACATTGTGTGAAATGTTATCAAATTATCTTTCCAACGCAACTGGTCCCATGTATTTTGGATATCCCTAGGTGGAGTTATGATTAAAACACTGAAAACCACTCAAAAGGCCAGAAGACATGCGGGAAATTGATGACCCCTGCATGAATGATCAAGCAAGTTGACCTTCCACCTTCCCACGTGGCTTTTTCAGTTCACATCTATTTTTTGACTAGTTGTTGGTATAAATACCCCTCTTTTGTAAGCCAAGAAGAACTTTTTGATGAATTAAGATTATTCCAGTGATATTTGCAGCCGAGCTGCTGGAGTGTCTTACTCAACCCTTGTTCTTCCTTGTTCTTCTTGAACTTGTGGAGAGATCTCTCTGAGATCCACTAATTCGTGCTCTGCGGGTTCCAGTACGGCTGCCCCGTCTTGTGTGGATTAGCTCTAGTTGTGGTTTTGCGGTCGTTCGGAGATCGAGCTGAAGTCTTCGCGGTTTCGGTGTCTCTCTCCCCGTCGCTTAGTCGCATCCAACCTTGGTAAGGTATAAAGCTAGTTACCCGTGCTGTTTCTACAACAAGTTATCTTGTTCTTGAACCTCCTGTCGTGAAGATCGGGACACCCTTCACCGAACCAAATTCGGTGCATATCATGTGGTAATCAGAGCTATCGTTGTCACGGTAGGTTCATTTTTTTTATCACCCACCCTCCCCACCTTTTTTCAATCTGTTACAGTTTTTACCATCCACATATTCATCCCTGTGTTTATCTTTTACATATATTTGTTTGTCCTATAGTCCAAAGCCTAAAAAAATGCCTATAGCCCTTTTGACGGTACTGCTATCTTGTGTTTGTGTTCTTCCAGTTGCTCGTCACCACCGTTTACCTATATCTTTTGTAATCAGCACCCCTGTTAGTGTTATAAAAAAAAGAAAGAAAGAATACAGTAATAAAAAAGAGAGCACAAGTGAAAAGGTTCTGAAGAATTTTGTGTTACGGTTGGGTGTTGAAATTTTTAGTTTTCATATCCAAGTTGGTGGTAATCTTGATAGCAGCAAAAAAAATTATCTTTTGAGCACATCTTTTTTTCACTTGATTGGCAGTACCGTAGCCCGCCTTGTTCAGCCACCTATAGCTCCACCAAAAACATAAACCGGGACTTTTGATTTGTACTCCTTACGGCCTCTTTACTACCTCCGTTGAAGCTGTCACACCAGCGCCATCACAGTTCTTGACATCAGGCAAGAACTTGGGTAAGTAAGAGGTGAGATCGAGTGTGTCCACATATATATATTTTTTTTCTTACTGCTCCTAACACGGCAGGCTCAGATTGAAGTGTTCATGGTGGACACCATGGTGATAGGGAACCCCCTGTCTCACGGGATGAGATGCGTCGCATGGCTGATTCACTCATGGAGGCCATGGGCAGGCTCCTCGATGAGCGTCTTCCCGCGGCTGGAGGACGTTGAGCATGTCGTGATCAAGAGGACCGTCATCGAGAGGAGTCGGGCGATGAAAATTCTGGTTTCAGCCATGGATTCAATCGCTTCAGACATGGCCCTGACGGATCTGGTGGTGGTCACCATGCTGATTTTAATAATTACCATGGTGGGCATCGCGCACATAGGCGCAATGCTGATGGTCGCCGCGTGCATTTTGAAGACGAAGAGTTTGAAGATCAAGATCATGTAGAAGGATCTCATGATGATGAAAATCCTTTCGGTCAAGGTGGCAGGTTTGTTCGGCATCATCATCGCCGGCCTGCTAATTTTGAAGAAAGGGAATACCATCATGGTCGATGTCCTCATAACAACCCAGATAACATCGCTCGTGTCAAATTGAGTATTCCAAAGTTTACTGGAAAGGAGAATCCTGATGAATTTCTTGAATGGGCTGAGCAGTGTGATCAAATATTCCGAGTACATAATCTTTCGGCTCAGCGCCGTGTGAATCTTGCTTCGGTGGAATTCTATGGATACGCTCTCACTTGGTGGAACCAAGTGCAGGAGAATCAACGTGATTTGGGATGTGGATATATCAATACATGGGAGGAGATGAAGCAAGTGATGAGAAGGTGGTTCGTGCCATCTAGCTATCAGCATGATCTCAGGAATCGATTGCAAATGTTAAAGCAAGGGAAGAGATCAGTTGATGAGTATTTCAAGGAGATGGAGCTGCTGTTGGTGCGGGCGGGAATAAGAGAAGATGCAGAGTCAACAATGGCAAGATTTCTAGGAGGTCTTAATGAAGAAATTTCTGGTTTTGTGGAGATGTTTCCATATCGTACATTGCAGGATCTTGTTGATCAAGCTATGCGAACAGAGAAAAAGATTCAGCAAGAGTCACGTGGAAAATCTTATGAAAGTTATTCTATTGCTGCCCCATGGCGCAAACAGCAGTCAAGTACTTCCTATGGTGGTGGACGATCTCAAGGGGCTGCAGCCAAGTCTTCTCAATCATTTGTTCCATCGAAGATGGCAGCCTCCACCGCGTCATCACCAACAACTCAACAGCGACCCGCTGCAAGTTCAACAGCCCACAGCAATGCCTCGGGAGCTACATCTTCTTCTCGAAGCAGAGAAATTGTATGCCATAAATGCCATGGCCGTGGGCACATTGCTGCCCAATGCCCAAGCAAGAGGACCATGTTGTTGAATGAGAAAGGTAAATGGGAATCCGAGAGTGATCCGGAGGATGCTGGACAGATATGTGATGAAGAAATTGAGGAGGAAGGGAATGAGATCCAACCTGAAGCAGGAGAACATAATTGCTTTATTTCTCTACGAGTGCTTAGTGTAACAGCAGAAAAGGAAGACAACGGGCAGCGACATAATTTGTTCCATACCTGTGGAATAATCAAAGATATGGTGTGTCGCATCATCGTTGATAATGGTAGCTGCAACAATATTGCTAGCCAAGAATTGGTGGACAGATTGGGACTGAAACCACTGCGTCATCCTAGTCCATACAAGATGCAGTGGCTTAATGATTGTGGTGCGCTACGTGTCAGTCATACTGTGACTGTACCATTCTCTGTTGGTAAATACAATGATCATGTGGAGTGCGACGTGGTGCCTATGCAAGCCTGCCAGCTTCTGCTCGGTCGACCATGGCTATATGATCGTGATGTCCAGATTTTTGGAAGGACCAACAAGATGTCTTTTGTGTACAAAGGAGAGCGGATTTCCTTGCTTCCTTTGACACCGGAAGAAACTTTGAAGGATGATATCAGGAAGAAACAGCGCGAGAGCGAGCACCACTTGCGAGTGAGCCACAAAAATAGTAAGGAAGAGTGTCCACAGCCAAATCAAACCCCACAGCTGCAAGGAACCCAGAAACCGGGAAAAGAGGGTTTAGTAATGATGGTTAGGAAGGGGGATATCAAAGCATTGAGTGAACCCAATGCCATGTTCTTTGTACTTATGTACAAGGACACTTTTCTTTCTACTAATGCCTTACCCTCTACCCTGCCGAGTACTCTTTTCAATGTCTTGCAGGAATATGGAGATGTCTTTCCGGACGAAGTACCACCAGGACTGCCACCTAAGAGAGTGATCGAGCATCAAATTGACTTGGTTCCTGGTGCGTCACTTCCGAACAGGGCTGCATACCGCACCAACCCAGAGGAGACAAAAGAAATTCAGCGACAAGTGGAGGAATTGATGAAAAAAGGGTATGTACAGGAAAGTATTTCCCCTTGTGCTGTCCCTGTTCTGTTAGTGCCTAAGAAAGATGGGTCTTGGAGACTATGTGTGGATTGCCGCACAATTAACAACATCACAGTAAGATATAGGCATCCCATTCCTCGCTTAGATGACATGTTTGATGAACTTAGTGGTGCTAATTTTTTCACTAAAATTGATTTAAGAAGTGGCTATCATCAGATTCGTATGAAAGAAGGAGATGAGTGGAAAACGGCCTTTAAAACAAAATTTGGATTGTATGAATGGTTAGTGATGCCCTTCGGTTTAACCAATGCACCTAGTACATTTATGCGATTAATGAATCATGTTCTTAGAACTTTCATTGGTAAATTTGTTGTGGTTTATTTTTATGACATCCTAATCTACAGCAAGACTCTTGAAGAACATGTTGCACATATCTAGAGCGTACTTGTTGTCCTACGTAAACAAAAATTGTACGCTAACCTTGAGAAGTGCACCTTCTGCACCGACAAGGTAGTTTTCCTTGGTTTTGTTGTTTCAGGACAAGGCATGGAGGTGGATGTTGATAAAGTCAAGGCTGTACACGAATGGAGGCCCCCACAGAACGTGAGCCAAGTGGGAAGCTTCCTTGGACTTGTTGGTTTCTATCGGCGCTTCGTGAAAGATTTCAGCACGATCACTGCTCCAATCAATGAGCTGACCAAGAAAGACGTGTACCTTTCAAATGGGGAGAAGCACAACAAAAGGCTTTTGAAGAATTAAAGAGGAAGCTCACAACATCCCCAGTCCTTGCACTTCCTGATTTCAACAAGACATTTGAAATTGAATGTGATGCAAGTGGAGTTGGGATTGAAGGCGTGTTGATGCAAGAAAAGAGACCAATTGCATTCTTCAGTGAAAAGCTAAGTGGTCCGACTTTGAATTATTCAGTTTATGATAAAGAATTATATGCTCTCGTTCGGTGTTTGGAAACTTGGCAACACTACCTTTATTCTAAAGAATTTGTAATACATTAAGACCATGAATCATTGAAACATATTAAGGGACAACTAAAACTTAATAAATGACATGCTAAGTGGAGTGAATTTATTGAGTCCTTTCCTTATATTGTCAAATATAATAAAGGTCAAGACAATATTGTAGCTGATGCTTTATCTCGATGTCATGCTTTGCTCACACAACTTGATGCTAAAATTCTCGGATTGGAAAGTATAAAGGAATTATATGCCACTAATTCGTACTTTGCTGAACCATATGCCAAGTGTCGTATTGGCAAAGGATGGGAAAAGTATCATGTGCATGATGGATTTTTATTTCGCACTAACAAACTTTGTATTCCAGATTGCTCTGTTCGACTTTTACTCGTGCAGGAAGCTCATGCAGGTGGACTTATGGGCCATTTTGGAGCCAAGAAGACGGAGCAAGTGCTGACCGACCATTTCTTTTGGCCAAAAATGCGACGAGATGTAGAGAGACATGTTCTTCGCTGCGAAAACTGCCACAAAGCTAAGTCTTGTTTGAACCCTCATGGTTTATATACTCCCCTTCCTATTCCTAATGCACCTTGGGAGGATATTTCAATGGATTTTGTTCTTGGGTTACCACGAACCAAAGGGGGAAGGGATTCAATTTTTGTCGTGGTTGATCGTTTCAGCAAAATGGCACATTTTATTCCTTGCCACAAGAGCGACGATGCTTCCCGTATTGCTGAATTATTTTTCAGGGAAATCGTGCGACTACATGGAATGCCACGGACCATTGTGTCGAATCGTGACACCAAGTTCTTGAGCTAGTTTTGGAAGACATTGTGGGGCAAACTTGGGACGAAACTGTTGTTCTCCACAACATTTCATCCGCAAACGGACGGCCAAACTGAAGTTGTGAATCAAACACTATCAATGTTGCTCCGAGCTGTCCTTAAGAAGAATCTGAAACTATGGGAAGAAAGCTTGCCACACGTTGAGTTTGCATACAATAGGGCAGTACACTCAACCACTAGATTTTGTCCATTTGAAATTGTATATGGATTCACACCCACTGCTCCCATAGATCTTTTGTCTCTACCCATGCAGGAACATGTGAACTTCGATGCAAGCAAGCGAGCTGAATTTGTCAAGAACATTCATGATAGGGCTCGGGCCAATATTGAAAAGATGACCAAGAAGTATGAGAAGCACGCTAACAAGGGTCGCAGGAAGGTGTTGTTCGAACCAGGGGACTTGGTTTGGGTGCACCTTCGAAAGGATCGTTTTCCAGAGCTGCGCAAGAACAAGTTGCAACCCCGGGCGGACGGACCATTGAAAGTTCTACGCAAGATCAACGACAACGCTTATGAAATTGATCTGCCAAGTACTTATGGTGTAAGTACCAGTTTCAATGTGTCTGACCTCTCTCCATTCTTTGGATTGGAAGAGTCGAGGACGACTCTTTTTCAAGGGGGGGGATGATATGCCCACGCCGACCACAACATCAAGTATACCGACTACATCAAGCAAGATGGAACAATCACCAAGTCAAGTTGCACCAGCTCATATTTTCGATGGACCAATTACTCGTAGCCGATCTAAACAGCTACAACAAGAGGTGCACGCGCAACTTTGTGAAATTCCATTTATTAATGAGAATTATATACTTCCTAAATTGTAAATGTTTCTATTACTCAGGTTCACCAAGGATTATGACAAGGACACGCCAAGACTGAACCAGAGAGGAGAACTACGTCGAACCAGTTCGGCCTGGCAGAACTGTCATGAAGAAACCAGTCATATCTCTTGATTCATAGAAGCTGTGAAGGTCCATGAGTAATTGTTGGAAAGGTGTTGAAGTCAACTTTCTAATGCCACTAAGTGCCGAGTGCTTTAGAGGTCCCAGCTTGGCAGCCGAGTGCTTTTGGTGCAGACTGTTCAGAAGATCAACAGTCAGCATGATATCCAAGTTACCGTGAGAAACTGTATCACTCCACAATATTTCGTGAAGCATGCTACACATTGTGTGAAAGGTTATCAAATTATCTTTCCAACACAACTGGTCCCATGTCTTTTGGATGTCCCTAGGTGGAGTTATGATTAAAGCACTGAAGACCACTCAAAAGGCCAGAAGACATGCGGGAAATTGATGACCCCTACATGAATGATCAAGCTAGTTGGCCTTCCACCTTCCCACGTGGCTTTTTCAGTTCACATCTATTTTTCGACTAGTTATTGGTATAAATACCCCTCTTTTGTAAGACAAGAAGAACTTTTTGATGAATTAAAATAGCATTTGTTGTATGTTTTTTATGTTTTGACCAATTTCAAAGGATTTATGAAGTGAAATTTAACGCTAACCTTTACTTATCAATAATATTACAAGAAAGTGGAATTTTGCCTTTTTAAAGGACCCACATTTAATCAAGAATATTAATTAAGAAGAAGTAAATATCTTCACAGGCGGTTGGTACTTAATAACCGCCTGAGAAGATGTTTATCTCGGGCGGGTATTACTTACCAACCGCCTAAGATAATCTTCTTCTCAGGCGGGTTTGAATTAACAACCGCCTGAGATAATTACCTTATTATACCTGAGCCTGAGGAACACGATGAACACACTACACATTCATTCATTCATTCATTCACACAGTTGAAGAACACACAAGATACTCATTCATTAACAATATTCAACTACACATCTCACAAAAGAATACACAAGATACACAAGTAATATTCAATCACATAGATGAACAAAGATAGATTTCAATCATTAACAATATTTACAAAACAGAAGCAATTAAAAACAACAAAGAAAAACTAATTAATCCTACTCCTACTCCTTTTCCTCCTCCTCCTCCTCCTCCTCGTCCTCTAGCGGCGACTCTGGCGCCGGTGCAATAGGAGACAGGACCGGTTGCACCGGCTGCACCGGCGGTGCAACCCCGAGGCCGAGGTTGCTAGCCGTCGCCTCCACCAGCGTTCCGCAGCCCTCGGGGCCAAGAACCTGGGCCATCGTCGCGAACAGAATGTCGAGACGATCAGCCACTCCCGTGAGGGCGTAGAGGTAGT
The DNA here is from genome assembly GCA_036927565.1 of Tuctoria greenei. Taxonomy (NCBI): domain Eukaryota; kingdom Viridiplantae; phylum Streptophyta; class Magnoliopsida; order Poales; family Poaceae; genus Tuctoria; species Tuctoria greenei. The sequence continues at coordinate 38,417,447 of JAYESD010000003.1, read as the reverse complement.
GGCCGACGGTAGTACCCATTCCAGGATACTATGGAAGGGTACCTAGCCCTAAGGCACTCATGGCGCGAGACATATTGTTGTATGCCTCTCGCGCCATGAGGAGGCGCTGCTGGGTGTTGAACCTCTCGGGGGTGCTGCAACATTGTTTCTTGCAAGGTGGCTCCCTCGGAGGGCTTGGCGGCGGAAGGTCAGCCATAGTGGTGTTGGGTTGTCAGAGCGGAGGAAGACGAAGAAAAGGATTCAAATTGAGCGACGTGCTTGTGGAGAACTAAAGGGTGATGGCGCGTCTTTAATATGGGCCGCGTGGAGCAGTTGGATTACCGCGCATTAAAAGGTCGCGCCTCGGGGAAAAGAAAGCTCGTGTACGGACGTCGACACGTCCGAAGGTGAGGGGCCTTTATGTAGGAGTCCGTTTTTCATGGGCGGTGTTTAAATTTTTCTCAGGCGGGTTTTACTTACCATCCGCCTGAGAAGAAGTTTATCTCAGGCTGGTGTTACTTACCAACCGCCTGAGATAATGCCCGATACTGTTTTTCAGTTTCCTTATCTCTTACTTCTTTTTTATTTAGATTCCAATATAAATACTCAAACATATTTAGGTTCTGCAAACTGTGTCCAAATTCGATGATCCTTTCTTCTACATTTGTATAAAATTAACATCTACCACCTGAGCAAAATATTTTAAAACTTGTATAGCTAACATTGTAATGTTTTGGTAAATATCAAATTATTTTCTACTCACATATTATTCACATTTGTGTATCTCATAAAAAAGATCCTTCACTCAATTTTGTTTGTATGAACATATTCGTATCATTTATACATGTATGAATTTTGTTAATTTTTTTAAAGCATTCCAGCATGTCAAACTTCAAATTATCCATCATTCTAACTAAATGCTCATATACATATGAGGCATTCATCAAATTATGTACACACATTGATTCAAAAAAATTAAAAAATCTGAAAAAATTCATAGAGGTTGGTATGATGAGTAAAAATCTCCACTGAAAAAATAAATGAAAAGGCATTATATTCATCAAGATAGAAAAATGAAAAATAGCATTTGTTGTATGTTTTTTATGTTCTGACCAATTTTAAAGGATTTATGAAGTGAAATTTAATGGTAACCTTTACTTATCAATAATATTACAAGAAAGTGGAATTTTGCCTTTTTAAAGGACCTACATTTAATCAAGAATATTAATTAAGAAAAGGTATATATCTTCACAGGTGGGTGTTACTTACCAACCGCCTGAGATAATCGTATCTTCTAAGGCGGTTGGTAAGTAAAACCCGCCTGAGGTAACCATCTTCTCAGGCAGTCGGTACTTAAAATCCGCCTGAGAAAATGGGAGTCTATATATACCCCTCGTGCGTTAGGAAAACCTAACCCGAGCAAAACACTTAGACGTCATTAGGCTGCCAAAATTTCGTTTGCCGCCAATTGTTCGCCGCCGTCGCTGCTGAGCTTCGCCGTCGCCGCCGAGCTTCGCCCTCGTCACTTCCAGGTACGCCGAGCGAAGCCATTTCCGTCGCTGCCGAGCTTCAAGGTAAACCCTAAACCCTTCGACCTTCCATCTTCTTTCGTCGTGCCGCCTCCCTCACCGCCCTCGCCGCCGCCTTGCATATCCTTGGTTAGGGTTCGGGAATTGGAAAATGGTAGGCATCCTTGGTTAGGGTTCGGTAGAATTTGAAAAACTGTCATGTTCGGTGGCATCTTTGGTTAGGGTTCGGTGGGGCAAGATTTATGTGGATGGTTCTATCACGATAAATTGGTAGTTCGTTATGTGTGTTTGAAACTGTGAAATTGGTAGTTAGTAACAGCAGTATATTCCCTATTTCTGTCATTGGCCTTGCATATGCCACATAATTCTCTATTAGGGGCAAGATTTAGCTATATTTAGTTAAGTTGAGAAAATTTGGCTAATTTTGGCTAAGTTACATTAGATATAGTTATACTTGACTAATTTTGACTAAGTTATGCTATATTTAGCTATATTTGGCTATATTTGGCTACTTTTGCTTAAAGTTAGCTATGCTATACTAAGTTTGGCTAAGTTTGCTTTTATTTCTCTAAGCTAGCTTCATTTGAGCAATTGTAGCTAATTCGTGCTACCAAAGATGTCTGCACTTGTGGCTCCATCAGCTTCATTTGAGCAATTGTAGCTAATCTGTGCTACCAAAGTTATGCTATATTTAGCTCTGAAGTCAAACAAGTTGCTGGCCAACTCATTTGTGATGCCAGGAGCATCCTCACGCCCATATCTAGGTACCACTAGGTGTGGCGATGGAGTTTGAGCTTATGCTGCCGATCTCTATGATACAAGAATGTCTTGGGCTGTCGGTGTAAAATGAGCTTGCTAGTTGCTGCTGCTGCTATCAGTCTCTTGCTTGATCAGTTATAGGTCCGGAGCTAGGCGCCGCCTAGTAAACCTCAAGAACGTGGTCGCCACTCTGAACGAAGCTAGCCTATTTAGAATAAGAAGATAAAATTGTCATTGCTGGTGAGCAACTTTAACATGCTTGTCACCCTCGCAATGTGTAGGAACCTTTTGGTCAGTCGCCTTAAACCCTAGAATGCCTTATCAAATCCTAGAATGCTTCAATCTTTTTCTTCATGCAACACTTCATGTAGAGTTAATATGACATTTATTAGATTTTTTTGTCTTATTAGATCTAGTATGGAAAGCCCTAAGAAGACTGGTCCTGGTAGTAACAATAAAGAAGACAATATGGAGTTTACTGACTCCAACAGTTCAGGCTCCTATCACAGTCCATCGGATCCTTTTCCGAATATAAAAATTAAAAAGACTTCAGTGGATCTAGACCCGGAATATGATCCTGCCGACGAGGTATGGATCACGAATCTTAACTTCGGCAGTTCAAGTTAATGTTGGTTGTCAAGTATACGAAGTCTTATAATTTTTTTTTACCTAGATTAATCGCGAATACAATGAGGTTACATCGGCTCCTAAAACCGCAGAAGGTTCTCCAATGGATGAATCCTCAGCTTCAATCAAGCGGAAACGAGGGCAACGAGGTCCCAATAAGGGTCCATTGGACCGCATCATGTACATAACAAGGGTCGGTCCAGGTGGGCTTCTCCAAGAACCACTGGATTCAGTTACCAAGTACCGTAATGCATGCGGTTTTCTTGTTAGGGAGGTTGTGCCGATCACAACCGAGAATTGGAGGAAATTACCCGAGCAGACCATGAATGAGTTGTGGGAAAGGGTAAAGAAACAATTCAAGTTCTCGAAAGGAACCGAAGAAGCAGTAAAGAAAGCAACATCGATCTCTTGCGGCAAGAAGTTTTGTGACTGGAAGAGTGAAATGAATGCTTATGTTAAGGCCAATAAGGTGCATAGCCCGAGGAAGATGGGAAAAATCACACAAGCTCAGTGACAAGAGTTTGTTCGTCAAAAGAGCACACATGATGCTAAAGCTCTAAGTGCAACTAGGTCAGAGCTTGCAAAAAAGAACAAATACCATCATCGCTTGGGGTCTTCCGGATATGGCCCCAAAAGTCCAGAAATGGAATAAGATATTAGACGAAATTACCAGTAAGGACAATCCTCACCCATTAGAAGGGTGCGATGAGCGAACTCAACGGTGGGTCTTTGCTCGGTCAGGTTTGACCGACGAGGGCAAACTTGAAAAGCTCGACTCTCTGAATGAAGTAGAAGATAAAATGAAAGAAGTAATTGAAAAACAAAAGAAGGGTCTCTTCAAGCCGAAGAGGGAGAATGACCAACTTACCACTATCTTAGGAAACCCTGAACACAGCGGATGGGTTCGAGCGGTCTCTTCTCAAATGTCTTGGCTAGATGGTTTCCCTAAAGATAAAGACACATATAGAAGACGTGAGAAGTTTAAGAAAACACTTGATGAAACGATTGCTCAAAAGGTCAAAGAAAATATGAAAGAAATAATGGAACAACTTAGACAATCGGGACAATTAGTGGCACCGAGTACAGTGATGGTTCCGGTGCAGAAGGAGCAATTAGTATCTCCAACTGCCTACCCTAACAGCGTTGGTTTTGTGCCAGGCTTAGGGTCAACCCATAAGTTCCATGTCGATGATATTGCTAACGACAAATCTTGTCGTCTTCTTGTCCCGATAGGCAGAGCAGGGAACAAAACCAAACAGGTTGCCACTACTATGGCAAAGCCTGATCGTGACTTCAACCGGAATCGACTTCCATTGTATTATGCTGTGGTGCAAGTTCTTCAGATCATTGATAATGATTATGAAGTTTATGAAATAGACCACGTCACACCTGAGCGGATCGCGACTCTGGGGCAGGCTGTCAACCGATTAATCCTTTGGCACCGACACGGTATCGTGTTGGACGATGAGACAATTTCTAGCCCCGTCGCATCTCCAAATACTGCAACCCCATCTTCTAAGGCGAAAGTGCATGAAGATCCACTCCCAGTCCAGGAAGATCCACTCCCCCTATGTCTCAGTAAGGATGATAGTAACCTTGCTAGTAAAGATATCCAAGAGCAACAAGTTGGACAACTTCAAGCAGTACCAGAGCAAGTTGTCGCTAGTAAAGAGCAACCAATTGAGCAACAGCTTGAAGTAGTACTAGAGCCAGCTGCTGGGAGTAAAGAGCAATCAGTTGAACAACAAGTTCAACAAGCCAGTGTCCAACTTCCGACGACTACTCCTCGATCATTATTGCCTATCAAAGTTAGCCCATACGAAAATAAGAAACCTTCATCAGAAGTGTCAAAGTATTTGGAAACTATGAAGGAAAATATTATAAAATCGAGTGCATCTCGTTCTTCTCATGAGCCAGAATTAGGAAATATCAAGGAGTGGGAAGAAGACGGTGTCAAGTATAATCCGCGGACGACTTTAGTTAAACCAAGAGTTCCAATATACAAGCTTGAGGATGTTCCTCCTAAATTTAAGAATGGGAAGCCGCTCATGACATCCGTACAACTTAGAAAACAACCCGTCTCGCTCAGAAGAATGCATGAGTGGTACATCCTTGCCAGCACAAGATATGGTCTTAATTTCGTCACATTTCGTATTCCAAAACAAGCATTCTGGAGCACTGGAGAAGATAGACGAGTCATTTTATTTGAAGAGTTGCATCCCCTTTTGCATCGGGGCATGCTCGAAATCAACCTGCTGCTCGTCTGGTGCTTGTAACTGCTCTAATATTTCGTATTTGCTTTTCTTACTACACGCATACACATTTCATGATATTATAACAATTCTGGACTTCTTCAATAGGATGCAATACATGGATAATGAAAAGTTGGCGTGCAAGACAGATATCCTTGACCCTACTAGGATTGCAAAGGCGCTATTCGACGTCCAGGCGGATCGAAACTCAGAACAGTTCAAGCACATGAAAAAAAAGGATCTTGAAAAAGCAATTGCAAAACATAAGAAGGATAAAAGGACAGAAGTTGCAGCTTACATAGGACATGCAATGTTTAAGTTTGTCAAAGACGGCAAGGACCTCGTAAAGGCTCCGTACCACTTCGAATAAGTTTGACACATGACATTGAAATAGCAGTTATTGGTAATTGTTAACACGTGTGTTTTTGTATTTGCAGTGATCACTACATAGTGATCTTCATCAAGCTAACGCAGGGAAATGCAACAGTCTTGGACTCAGCCGATTTTCGACCAAATCGTTACAAAGATTTCCTTTCCATTTTGAAATTGTACGTTTATTCAATAATTTTAATTTACACACATTTAGAATGTGTTGACAAGTTTTATATGACATTTCTTGTATTACATCGCTTGGCGGTTTTACATGGAACAACTTGGCGGTGAGAGACCTTCCAATACGAATGCATTGGATATTAAAACGTAGTATGCTTGTCCGAAGCAGCCTGCTGGAAGTGTCTTATGCGGGTATTATGTATGTGAGCATCTTCGGACTGCCGGTGTATATAGAGTGAATCGTGAGGATGTAAGTTATCCTTAATGTTGATACCTTATTTTCTTACTTTTGAGTTTCATTTTCATAGTAACTAGCATAGTTTAATACTTATATTCTCTGCTGTTCAATATTACCAGAAACATTATTTTCATATTTTGATTTCAACTTCAAAATTCAATTGCTCATAGTACAACTGCTCCAAAAATACCAACTAAATTCTTGTATACTCTCACTTTGATCTATACTTTGAGATTGTTCAAACCAACACATTCTAAACCTTGTTATGTGTTATATTGCAGCACACGAAGAATCTGAACGAAGAATGACCGGTTTGTAGAAGTATTCCTGATGGAGGAGCCGACAAGATTGCTTCTGAACTCTGTCAGTTCATTCGTCGCGAAATTTTGCACAAAACAGGGAAGTTCTTTGATGAGAATGGTGCAGCAGCTGATGTGTCAGAACTTTGTGACTATGCCAATAGAAACAATTTTTAGTGAAAACTTGTAAACTATGAGATGAATTGTATGTGTAACTTGTACATATGTATATTGTTTTAGTGAAATTGACTTCTGTGATGATAATATTGTTGACTTTTGTTCTGTGATGATATTGTTGATGTTTGTTCTGTGATTATATTGAATTGACCTGGAAATTAGAAATAACAGCAGTAGTACTGCATAGGTTATACCTTATCACATGTGATTATTAACCAACGGCTACGCATGCCTGTGAAAAATAATTATCACATGCGGCTAGATACAGGTAAAGAACCATCTGTGATAAGCTAATTATCACAGGCGGTAATTGTTAAGGTAGAAACCGGTTGTGGTAAAAGGTCTTCACAGGCGGCTTGATGTAGGTAAACATCTGCCTGTGATAACAACATTATCACAGGCAGTTAGTTATACTGCAAGACCCGCCTGTGCTAAGACAATTATCACAGGCGGATATATATGCTGCACCACCCGCCTGTGATAACTTATCTTCACAGACAGCTAGCATAAGTAAAAACCGCCTGTGATAATGTTTCTTCACGGGCGGTATCACTTCTCCGCTTGTGAAATTGTGGATTATCACAGACTCTTTGTTTCAGGCAGTTTTAAAAATCGTTTGTGATAATAGGTTTGGAGCCGCCTGCGATGAGGCTTATTGTAGTAGTGGCTTGTCTTGCATGTATGCTGATCGGCGATGCGTCCGTCGTGCGTCTTCGTTGACTATGTAATGCGAGACGCGACGACAGAGACGAACGGTTTGTTCGTTTCCGCTCTTAGTGTGAGATCATCTCGGATAAGCCTTTTTCACGTATTGCTATGACCATCTTACCCACCGCCCCACACAAACTCGCCCCGCGATCCACTCCGTGCATCTTCTTGGGCTATCTACCAGACACAAAATGATATCGCTGTTACAATCCGGTCTCACGACGGGTAATAACCTCCTGCCACGTCGTTTTTGACGTAGCGGTTTTTCCTTTCAGGAACATGGCGTACAGTACCCCGGCGTCAGCCACGACCAATGCTCCTCCACCAGACTCCTACCCGGTCATCGTTCCGCGTCGCCCGCGATCTGCATGGGAACAACCTCGATCCCGAGGTGTGCAGCTCATGCATAACGTCGAGTGGCTTCCGTGGCTCCTGAACGTGGGACCCGTGCGGAGCTGATCCAACCACCTGTGCACCAGCCGGGACTGATGGGCCCGGATCATGGGCCAGGCCACGTCTCCACGGACGTTGCGGCACATCCTCATCTACAACAACTCCAGAACAGATCTACACACCCATACGTCCACGTCGCCAGGCGCAAGTTTCCGCCACACCAACTCTCCAACAACTCGAGAGTCGCCCGCTGGTGATCAGCGGCCATCTGTTTCGATGCCGTGGGTCCCGGGCCACGTGCATCTGAATAACGTGCGCCCCTCCAACGCACACGGTGGCCCCTCCTCTGCACAACATGGTGCGGGTCTCGTGACTCCACATTGCGATGCACAACGTGAGACCCAGACAACAACTCCTGTCGCGACTCCTCGACATCACATGATTACTCGAGTACGCGACGTCATACATCAACCGAACCCAAAGTATGCTGCTACTGCTACCAGTCAGCCTTCGCCACCGCTAACATCTGTTCACGCGGCCATGCGTGATCCGGCGTGGATCGCCGCCATGCAGGAGTTTCAAGCTCTTCGCGCCAAGAATACTTGGACCCTCTCGTACACGGCCGCGCGGCATCAACGTCATCTTTGGAATATAAATGTTAAAGAACAAGGTTAATGTTGATGGTAGTATTGCACGATGCAAGGGGTCGTCCGCGGGTTTCACCAAAGACAGGGATCAACTTCGACCGACCAAACTTGCTCCCCTGTTGGCAAACCCGTGACAATTCGGACAGTGCTTCATCTTGCCGCCTCCCGCAAGTGGTCCGTTCACCAGCTCGATATGAAGAACGCCTTCTTGCACGGTAAGCTCGTTGAGCGGGTTTACTGCATCCAACCGACAGGCTTTGTCGACGCCGATAAACCCGACTACGTCTGCCTTCTGTCCAAGTCTCCCTACGGCCTCAAGTAGGCACCCCGTGCATGGTTCCACACATTCACCGGTGCGCTGCAGACCATTGGCTTCAAGAGCACCAAATCCAACTCTTCACTATCCGTGCTTCAACAGGGTGCTGCAACGGCTTACCTCCTTTTATATGTTGACGACATCGTACTCACAGCATCATCTTTGTTCCTGCTGCGCACCAAATTGTCCAACAGCTCAGTACCAAGTTTGCTGTGAAAGACATGGGCCCTTTACACTTCTTCCTTGGCATCCGTGTGTGCAGGACAAGCACCGGCTTCTTCCTTGATCAATGGTCATATCCAGAAGAGGTGCTTCAACGTGCAGGGATGATGAACCGTAAAGTAGCCACGAAGCCCAAAGCGTCCGTTACAGATGGCCGTCCAGTTCATGACGCATCATTTTACAGAAGTGTCGCTAGAGCTCTTCAGTATCTCACCCTCACTCGCCCGGACATCGCTTATGCTGTCAATCAGGTCTGCTTACACATGCATGCACCTCATGATGTTCATTGGGGTTTGGTGAAAAGAATCCTACGCTATGTCAAAGGTACAATCTCATACAGCCTGAAACTACATGCATCCACCAGCACGTCCTTGACAGCCTATTCAGATGCGGACCGGGTCGGGTGCCCAGACACTCAGCGATCAACGTCGGGTTACTGTATTTATCTTGGAGACTCACTGATCTCATGGTCTTCAAAGAGGCAAACCACTGTATCTAGATCAAGTGCCGAAGCTGAATATCAGGTTGTTGCCAACGCCACAACCGAATGTGTTTGGCTGTGCCAACTTCTCCAGGGGCTACATGTCGACATCCCAAAGGCAGTGGTGATGTACTGTTACACCATCTCAGCGGTCTGTCTGTCTTAGAACCCAGTCAATCAACGTCGGACTAAACAGATCAAAGTCGACATTCACTTTGTTCAAGAGAAAGTGGCGTTGGGGCAACTACACGTTCTACATGTTCCAACGAAGCTTCAGTTCGCCGACATTATGACGAAAGGTCTACCGACGCGAGTATTCGAAGACTTCCGAACCAGCTTATGTGTCGTTTGTAACTCAGCACAAACTGAATGGGGGGTGTAAGAAGTCGTCGTCTGTTAGGCCTCTGGCCGAGTCCCGTGCGCTAGGTGTGCGCGGTGCGCCCCGTTACCCACGAGTTGGGAACGCCCAGAAGTATAGGATCGATGTTACGATGTAATTGTTTCTCCCATGTGTGGCTTGCTTCTATAAAAGCCCGTACAATCAATGAATAAAATGGTTGATCACTCTCCTACACTAATCAACTTTAAGGGGAAACCATTTAAAAAATAGAAATCTAATAGATGAAAAATAAAATGATGGTCTTGACTCAACTTTGAACATACTATTTCTGAAACCTATTTGGACACGACGACTATTCACAATCGAATTAACTGAAAGCAACTCTGCAACTTGGAACTCACAAAACAGTCTTAAAGCCGTTTTGTTAAGGCCACTGAGCCTTGCGTATGTTGAGTGTCACGTTCACCCAAATACCTTTTGCGAATTATAAACTACTCCCTCATTTCTCAAAAATTTGTCATTTTCTAGTTAAAAAATGAACTAGCACTACTACAATAAGCCTCATCTCAGACGGCTACAAACGTATTATCACACGTGGTTTCTAAAACCGCCTGAAACAAAGAGTCTGTGATGATATACAATTTCACGGGCAGAAAGTAAAACCGCCTGTGAAATGGTTTTATCGCAGGCGGTTCTTTACCTACGACTAGCCGCTTGTGAAAACACTTTATCACAGGCGGTTCTTTACTTACGACTAGCCGCCTGTGAAGACACATTATCACAGGCGGGTTGTAAATTATAGGTAATCACCTATGATAATCGATTTATCACAGGTGGATTTTTACCTATGGCAAGCTGTCCGTAGAGAAAATTTATCGCAACCGGTTTTTACCGTAATAGAAACCACATGTGATAACAGAGTTATCACAGGTTGTTCTTTACCTATTTCTAGCCACCTGTGCTAATATAATTTCACAGGCAGGTGTAGCCGTAGATAAAGAACTGCATGTGGTAAAGTATACCCTATGCAGTACTACCTGCTGTTATTTCTAATTTTCAGGTCAATTCAATATAATCACAGAAGTCAACAATATAATCATAGAAGTAAACAATATAATCACAGAAGTCATCTCACAGAAGTCAATTTCACTGAAACAATGTACATATGTACAAGTTACACATACAAGTCATCTCATAGTTTTCACTAAAAATTGTTTCTATTGTCATAGTCTCAAAGTTCTGGCACATCAGCTATTACAACATCCTCATCAAGGAACACCCCTCTTTTTGTGCAAAATTTCGCGATGCATGAATTCACACAGTTCACCAGTAATCTTGTCGGCTCCTCCACCAGTCATACTTCTACCAACCGGTCATTCTTTGTTCACATTCTTTGTGTGCTGCAATGAAACACATAACAAGATTTAGCATGTGTTGGTTTAAACAATCTCAAAGTATGGATCAAAGTGAGTATACAGGAATTTATTTGGTATTTTTGGAGCAGTTGTACTATGAGCAATTGAATTTTGAAGTTGGAATCAAAATCTAAAAATAATGTTTCTGGTAATATTGAACAACAGAGAATATAAGTATTAAAATACACTAGTTACAATGAAAATGAAACTCAAAAGTAAGAAAATACGATATCGACATTAAGTATAACTTACATCCTCACGATTCACTCTACGCTGGCGGTCCGAAGATGCTCGTATACATAATACCCGCATAAGACGCTCCCAGGAGGCTGCTTCGGACAAGGATAATATGTTTTAATGTCCAATGCATTCGTATTAGGAGGTCTTTGACCACCAAGCTGTTCTGCGTAAAATCGCCAAGCATTGTAATACAAGAAATGTCAGATAAAACTTGTCAACACATTATAAATGTGTGTAAATTAAAAGTATTGAATAAACGTACAATTTCAAAATGGAAAGGAAATCTTTGTAACGATCTGGTGGGTAATCGGCTGAGTCCAAGACTGTTGTCAAACCATATATTGGCTTGATGAACATCATTATGTAATGTTTACTGCACACATACAAACACACATGTTAAGTTAATAATTAGCAATAATTGCTATTTCAATGTCATGTGTTGAACTTACTCGAAGTGGTACGGAGCCTTTATGAGGTCCTTGCCATCTCTGACAAAGTTAAACATGGCATGTCTTATGTAAGCTGCAACCTCGGTACTTTTATCCTTCTTTTGTTTTACGATTGATTTATCATATTCTTTTTTTTCATGTGCTTGTACTGTTCTGAGCCTCGAGCCACCTTAACGTTGAATAGCATCTTTGCAATCCATGTAGGGTCAAGGATACCTATCTTGCGTTTCATATTTTTATATCCATGTATTGCATCATATTGAAGAAGTCCAAAATTGTTATAATCTCATAAAATGTGTATGCGTGTAGTAAGAAAAGCAAATGCAAAATATTAGAGGCACTTGCAAGCACCAGACGAGTATCAGGTTGATTTCGAGCATGCCCCAACGGAAAAGGACATGTAGATCTTCTAAGAATAGGGCTCGTTTCTCTGCTCCAATGCTCCAGAATGCTTCTTTTGGCACAAGAAATGTGACGTAAGAAAGTTCATATTTTGTGCTGGCAGTAATGTACCACTCGGGCATTCTTTTGAGCGGGACATGTTGTTTTCTAAGTTGTACCGATGTCATGAACGACTTCCCATTCTCATATTTAGGAGGAACATCCTCAATCTTGTATATTGAAACTCCTGGTTTAACTAAATTCATTCGCCGATTATACATGACACCGTCTTCTTTCCACTCCTCAATATCTTCTAATGCTGGCTCATTAGAAGAACGAGATGCACTCGATTTTCTAATATTTTCCAAATACTTTGACACTTCTAATGAAGGTTTCTTATTTTCGTATAAGCTAACTTTGATAGACACTGATGATCAAGTAGTCGTCGTCAGAAGTTGGACATTGGCTGTTGTTGAACCTGTTGTTCATCTGATTGCTCTTTACTACCAGCACCTTGCTCTAGTACTACTTCAAGTTGTTGCTCAACTGGTTGCTCTTTACTAACAACAGCTTGCTCAAGTACTGCTTGAACCTGTTGTTCAACTTGTTGCTCTTGGTTATCTTTACTAGCAAGGTTTCTATCATCCTTGCTGAGACATAGCTGGAGTGGATCTTCCTAGACTGGGAGTGGATATTCCTGGACTTTCGCCTTAACAGGTGGGGTTGCAGTATTTTGAGATGCAACGGGGATATAAATCGGCTCATCGTCCAACACGGTATCGCGTCCGTGCCAAAGGATTAATTGGTTGACAGCTTGCCCCAGAGTCGCGATCCCCTCATGTGTGATGTGGTCTATTTCTTAATCTTCATAATCATTATCAATGATCTGAAGAACTTGCAACACAACATAATACAACAGAAGTGGATTGCCATTGAAGTCACGATCAGGCTTTGCCATAGCAGTGGCAACCTATTTGGTTTTGTTCCCTGATCTGGTGATCGTGACAAGAAGACAACAAGATTTCTCCTTAGCAATATCATTGATAGCGAACTTATGGGTTGACCCTGAGCCTGGCACAGAACCTACGCTGCTAGGGTAGGCATTTGGAGATATCAAATGCTCCTTTGGCACGAGAACCATCGTTGTACTCGGTTCCCCTAATTGTCCCGATTGTCTAAGTTGTTCCATTGTTTCTTGCACATTTTCCTTGACCTTTTGAGCAATCATTTCATCAAGTGTTTTCTTGAACTTCTCATGTCTTTTATATGTCTCTTTATCTTTTGAAAAACCATCTAGCCAAGACATTAGAGAAGAGATTGCTCGAACCCGTCCACTATGTTCAGGGTTTCCTAGGATAGCGGTAAGTTGGTCATTCTCAATCATCGGCTTGAAGAGACCCTTCTGTTGCTTTTCAATTACTTCTTTCATTTTGTGCTCTACATCATTCATAGAGTCGGGCTTTTCAAGTATGCCCTCGCTGGTCAAACCTGACTGAGCAATGACCCACCGCTGAGTTCTCTCATCGCAACCTTCTAATGGGTGAGGATTGCCCTTACTGGTAATTTCGTCTAATATCTTATTTCATTTTTAGACTTTGGGGGCATACAAGGCAGACCCCAAGCGATGATCATATTTGTTCTTTTTGGCAAGCTCTGACCTAGTTGCACTTAGGGCTTTAGCATCAGGTGTGGTCCTTTGACGAACAAATTCTTGCCACTATGCTTGTGTGATTTTTCCCATATTCTCGGGCTAGGGACATTATCGGTCTTAACATAAGCATTCATTTCACTCTTCCAGCCACGAAACTTCTTTTTGCATGAGACCAATGTTGTTTCTTGACCGCTTCTTCCGTGCCGTTCAAGAACTTGAATTCTTTCTTTATCCTTTCCAACAACTCATTCTTTGTCTCCTCAGGTAATTTTCTCCAATTCTCGATTGTGATCGGCACAAGCTCTCTAACAAGAAAACTGCATGCATTTTGGTACTTTGTAACTGAATCCAGTGGTTCTTGGGGAAGCCCACCTGGACCGACCCTTGTTATGTACATGATGCGATTCAATGGACCCTTATTGGGACCTCGTTGCCCTCGTTTCTGCTTGAGTGAACCTGAGGATTCATCCATTGGAGAACCGTATACGGTTTTAGGAGCCGAAGTCACCTCGTTGTCTTCACGATTAATCTAGGTAGAAAAGAATTATAAGACTTCGTATACTTGATAACCAACATTAACTTGAACTGCTAAAGTTAATATTGGTGATCCATACCTCGTCGGAAGGATCATATTCTGAGTCGAGATCCTCTGAAGTCTTTTTAATTTTTATATTCAGAAAAGGACCTAATGGACTGTGAAAGTAGCCTGAACTGCTGGAATCACTAAACTTCATATTGCCTTCTTTATTGTTACTACCATCAACAGTCTTCTTAGGGCTTTTCATGCTAGAACTAATAAGACAAAAAATATAATGAATGGTATATTAACTCTACATGAAGTGTTGCATGAAGAAAAAGATGGAAGCATTCAGGGTTTGATAAGGCATTCTATGGTTTAAGGCGACTGACCAAGGTGACTGACTAAGTTCCATTCGAGGGTTTGAGGCGACTGACCAAGGCATTAGCTAGGCATGTGTATTGCTTGTATCAAAAGCCGACAAGAACAATTATATCAACAACTAAACAATAAAAATGCACATTTCACAATTTGCATTGATTAAATAAACAATTAAACAATAACCAATATTTTCAAGTCGCCCAGTCGACCCTAGTCGCCTACCCACCGACTAGGTCGACTAGAATGACTAATCGTCGACTAGGGCGACTAATCGATCCTAGTCGACCCTAGTCGGTCCTCATCGTCCAGGCCTTTTTTATGGCAATGTCTAGGCGACCCTATATATATATATATATATATATATATATATATATATATATATATATATATATATATATATATATATATATATATATATCAATATATATCAATATATATAATTATATATTAGGAGCATAGCACACATACCTTTAGTGTAGCAATTAGCAAACAAAATTTAGAAGCAAATTAATTCAAAAATCGCAATAGTTTACTGTTTCAGAACAGAATTTTATAATTCAGATAACTTTAGATTTCACTATTTCAGTTTCAGATAACATCAAAGTTCAGATTCTTCTAGCCTGCAACTGTTCTCAAATTATTCTAAAGCCCAAAAGATTCTAAGTTTGTAACAGATTCAAAAAACAACAGCAAATTCTAACAGATTCAACAACAATTCGCAATGCACAATTCAATCAACAATTAAACAACATTGCATAGCATAATCGGGTCGCCGATAATCCAGTGGGGAGGGAGGGGGCGCTGAGGAGGCCGTTGGGAGGCGGACTCGGTGGGGGTAGGAGGGATGTAGGTGGTGCTCGATTTGAGGTCGGCGTGGAGGGGAGCTCGGGCAGTGTCCATGGAGGGGGCTCGCGTGAGGCCCGGTAAGAGGGGGTGCTCGAGTGAGGTAGGGTGGAGGCCGCTGTGGAGGAGGGTGAGAGGGATATGAGCTTACTTGGAGTGGAGGAGGGGGAGAGGGCGGCGACGAGTGCGGGCACGATGGTGGGCGAGGGCAAAGCTCGACGTACCTAGACAGAAAGGAAGAAAGTAGTGAGGGTGAAGCTTGGCGGTGAGATCGAAGCTCGTCGACGATGGCGAAGCTCGGCTACGAGAGCGACGAAGCTCGTTGGCGAGGAGGGCGAAGACTTGGCGGCAAACGAAATTTTGGCAGCCTGATAGCGTCTAAGTAATTTCGCCCGGGTTAGGTTTTTCCAACGCAGCCGAGGGCTATATATAGACGCCTATTTTCTCAAGCGGTTATTAAGTACCAACCGCCTGAGGAGATGATTATCTCTAGCGGTTATTAATTACCACCCGCCTGCGAAGATGAATTTATCTCAGGCGGCTGGTAAGCAATATCCGCATGAGATAAAGACTTTTCTCAGGCGGTTATTCAGTACCAACCGCCTGAAAAGATCTTTATGTAGGCTTAATTACCATTCTTGATTAAATTTGAGGCTCTTTAAAAGCCCAAATTCCACTTTCTTGTAATATGATTGAGTATTAAATGTTATCATTAAATTTCACTTGGGAAAACCTTCGAAATTGGTCAGAACTTAAAAAACAAATAACACTGATTAATTTTCATTTTTCTACCTTGATGAATATAATGATTTTTTCATTTAGTTTTTCAATGGAACTTCGTAGTCATCATACCAACCTCTATGAATTTTTTCAGATTTTTTTAAATTTTTTGAATCAATGTGTGTTCAAAATTTGATGAATGCCTCATATGTATATGAGCATTTGATTAGAATGATGGATAATTTGAATTTTGACATGTTAGAATGCTTTAAAAAAATTATTAAAATTCATACATGTTTTATAAGACAAATATGTTCACACAAACCAATTTCAGTAAAGGGTCCCCTTTTTTAGGAGACACAGAAATGTGAATAATATGTGAGTATAAATTAATTTGATATTTACCAAAACATTACAATGATAGCTATACAAGTTTTAAAATATTTGGTCAAGGTGGTAGATATAAATTTCTAAGAATTATAGAAGAAATAATCATCAAATTTGGACTCAATTTGCAGAATCTATACATGTTTAAGTATTTATATTCGAATCTAAACAAAAAAGAAGCAAGGGAAAAGAAAACTAAAGAACAGACTCTAGCCATTATTACAGGCGGTTGTTTTGGAACAATCGCTTGTGAAATTGTTAAAAACCGCCTGAAAAAAATAATTTACTGAGTCTAGGCTTTATTAATTTTCTTGTTTTAAATGTGGGGCCTTTTAAAAGCCCAAATTTCACTTATAATATGCTTGAGTATTAAAGGTTACCATTAAATTTCACTTGGGAAAATCTTTGAAATTGGTCAGAACTTAGAAAACAAATAACACTGGTTTTTTGTCATTTTTCTATATTGATGAATATAATGATTTTTTTCATTTAGTTATTCATTGGAACTTTGTAGTCATCATAACAATCTCTATGCTTTTTTTCAATTTTTTTTAAATTTTTTTGAATCAATGAGTGTTTAAAATTTGATGAATGTCTCATATGTATATGAGCATTTGATTAGAATGATAGATAATTCGAATTTTGACATGTTGGAAAGCTTTAAAAAATTAACAAAATTCATACATGTTTTATAAGACAAATATGTTCATACAAACCAATTTCAGTGAAGGGTCCCTTTTTTTTAGGAGATACAGAAATGTGAATAATATGTGAGTATAAATTAATTTAATATTTACAAAATCATTACAATGTTAGCTATACAAGTTTTAAAGTATTTGGTCCAGGTGGTGGATATTAATTTTTGAAAAATATGGAAGAAAGAATCATCAAATTTGGACTCGATTTGCAAAATCTATACATGTTTTAGTATTTATAGTAATCCAATCTCATTTGGTGAAAAGAGGTTTCAAAAAAACTACACAATATGAACAGAGCATGATGATTTAGATATACATGAAGTGGATAAAGATGATGAGAGAGGTTTAGATGACGATAATGTTCAGATCGATGATGGTAGTGACAATCAAGATGGTTATGATGATGATGATGAGTTCGATTGTGAGGAGATGTTGCGTCACATTGAACCACATATATTGACTTCTATGGGAGCAAGTAAAGGTTTAAGTAAAATGGAGACATTGCAAAATGCGGCCACAAAGCTTTTATATAATGAATCAAACGATTGTGATAAAGAGTTTACTACATTGCGTGCAGTCCTAGAACTGCTAAAGTTGAAAGCCACACACGGATGGTCCGATTGTAGTTTCTCTGATCTTCTGAATTTTTTGGCAGAAATTCTTCTGAATCCAAATAAATTTCCCAGAAGCACTTATAAAGTAAAGAAACTTCTTTGCCTGATGATACTAGGTGTGACAAAAATACACGCTTGTGTGAACCATTGTATTCTGTATCGCAAAGAGCATGAGCTTGCAACTAGATGCTCCATCTGTGGTATCAGTAGATACAAGAAGGACTACAATCACCAGTATGTTACCAACATGAAAAAGTCTCAGAAGAATAAGAAGTTTATTATTGGCCCTGAAGGTGACGATGACGGTGCAGACGTGAAGCATAAGAGAAAAATTCCTACCTCGGTGATGTGGTACCTTCAAGTAATTGATCGCTTGAAGCGTTTGTTCTCCAACCCTAGGGAGGCTGAACATATGCGTTGGCATTCCGAGCAGCGCAAGAAGAATGAAAAATATATTCGACATCCTGGTGATGCAACACAGTGGAAAAATTTTGATATTCAGTATCCAGAATTTGCAAAGGAAATCATAAATGTAAGGTTTGCGTTGGGTACAGACGGAATGAATTTGTTTGGTGAAAAAAGGAGCATACACAACATATGACCCGTGGTCTTAACGATCTACAAACTACCGACGTGGTTGTGTCACAAAAGGAAATATATCTTATTATCTATTCTTATCCAAGGTGCAGAACAACATGGCATCGAAATTGATGTGTTCTTGGAACCTTTAATAGAAGATATGGTGAAATTGTGGAATGAAGGGGTACATACATGGGATGAGTACAATCGATAGTATTTCACGCTAAGAGCAATGATATTTTTACTGTGCATGATTATCCCGGATTGTTTACATTATTGGGACAAATGAAAGGGGAGAAATGTGTAAGGTGCGTGGATAGAACTGGATTTCTGTACCTCACTTCATCCAGAAAGACGATGTATATGAGACACCGGCAGTTCTTGACAGATACACACAAGTATAGGAAGATGAAAGAACAATTTGATAACAAAATCGAAAAAGATATTGCACCAAAACCTAACAGTAGAAAACTCGTGTTCAAAATGGTCAAGAACATTCATATTGCTTTCGGTAAGGGCAAAAAATGTAAAGGAACAAAGAGAAAGAAAAGTACATCTTCGGGTGATACAACTGACATGGCTTTCAAGAAACAATCAATTTTTTTCAAGTATCTTCCGTATTGGAAGAATCCAGAATTTGGCCATAGTATTGATTTGATGCACGTTACAAAGAATGCATTTGACAGCATCATTGGGACCTTGCTGGACATGCTGTGGAAAACAAAGGACGGACTAAATTCATGTATGGACCTAGTAAATCTTAATATAAGACCAGAGCTTCACCCAGTAGAAAAGGCAAATAAGAAGCATTACGTTCCCTAGCCAGCTACAACTTGACACTAGAAGAGAAAAAAGCGATTTGTGAATGCTTGTGTGGGATCAAAGTGCCCACGAGTTTCTCATCCAATATCTGCAAACTAGTCTCGATGAAAGACTTATATTTATTCGGCTATAATTCTCATGACCTTCACATGATGATGACAGTGTTTCTTGCCATTGCAATAAGAGCCATCAAACCTGAGCATACAAAAGTTGTCATCACACGTTTGTTTTAATTCTTCAATGCAGTATCGTAAAAGGTGATAGCACATGAAGATTTAGACTATTTGAAAACATACATCATCGAGACTATGTGCAAACTTGAGATGTGTTTCTCACTATCCTTTTTTGATATACAAGTACACCTAATCATACATCTTGTTGATCAAATAAAAGCATTGGACCCACTATATTTACATCATATGTTTCCATTGGAGAGATATTTAAGAGTATTAAAAGGTTATGTGCGAAACTGTGCTCACCCAGAGGGTTCAATTATGGAAGGATACACCACTGAAGAAGTGATTGAGGGTTGCACTGATTACATCAAAGATGTAAAACTGACAGGTGTACCTATACCAATACATGAGGGTAGACTACATGGGAGAGGCAAAGTGGGTAAAAAAAATTTATCATTCAAGATTATAAGAATGTACATCGTGCATATTTTGGTGTACTACAGCAGCTCGCAATAACGAGTTGTACATCACGGAACACCAAATTGAGCTTCGTGAAAAAAACCAAGACCGCACAGAGGACTGGATCATGAAAGAGTACAAAAGATGTTTCACTAAATGGTTAATGGATAAAAATATACCATACGGAAACTCTATATAAGAGGCAATAATGAAGAAGTTAGCTTCTGGCCCATCTGCTTTGGTGACATCATGGCAAGCATATGACATCAATAATTACACATTTTACACTAAGGAAAAAGATGGTAAGAGTGCTGCAAAAAATAGTGGTGTTCGTATAGAGGCTTACGATCCACAAGGACAGAAGACCACATACTTCAGGTTCGTAGAGGAAATATGGGAACTCGATTATGGGTAAAGAATGGTAATGCCTGTATTTAAGTGCCAATGGGTCAAACATCCTGATGGTGTGAAAGTGGACAACTACAGGCTGACACTGGTAGACTTGAACAAAGTGGGTTATAAAGATGACCCGTGGGTTCTCGCCGATCGTCTTGCATAAGTTCTTTATGTACAAGATCCAGAAACTGAGAAGATGCATGTAGTTGTTTTGGAAAGCAAAATATTATTGGGGTTGAGAGTGTGGGAGATAATGAAGAGGAATATAATCAGTATGAAAAGATGTACCTTTTCACCGAACCAGAAAAAATCAAGCGTGTAGAGAGAAGCATTAAAAAGGATTTGAAACCCTATATGCAAGAAGATGTCAATGCTGGAAAAAATATATGATATATATTGTATATATTTGTATCTTCTGAAATCAACTTAGAACAATGCTCCATTTCAGCTTTAGATAGCATGTTTCTAACATTATTAAATTCATCTTCTGTAGAGAAGACTAATTTGGACAAGTGATCCTTTTTGGCTTGTTGACTATCATATTTATCACCTTAATCTATTCCATAAGTTATCAAATTGTATGTGTATATAAATTTCTTCTGACCTATGATGATCAGGCTTGTCTTCCAACAGCTTGGTTCCAAACAACATCTAGAAGCACAACTCTTGAAGCTCCTATCAAGCTAATCCCTTCACAGCAAGCTCTTGTAGATACAAGTAACACCCGAGACTCATCATTTAGATTGTTAAAAGTTTCAATTGAATTCTGATGATGCTTCCCATCCATTTGAGGGCTTGTTTGGATAGGAGTGGATTCACTTCAATATAAGTGGATTGAGGAGAAAATTAGTTCATTTTCCACTCCAATCCACTTCAATCCAAATAGATTGAGTACACTCAAACAAGCCCTGAAGGATTTATTTCTCTTCTCTTCATTTTAAAAACTTACGAAGATGCTACTTTATTAGTTCTAATGGTTGAATATATTGACTAAAAATCAGTACCATCTCTCTTAGTGCTTCACACAAGTGACGAAGCGAACAACTTCAATCACAAATCTTATTTTTACCTTTTTCAAAGGAATTTGACCTTAATCTTTCAAGCATAGATTTATCAATAAGTGAAGCTTCCTCAACAGAAGTGTTAATGACAGTTACAAGCGAAGGGTGTGTTGAAGCTAATGAAATCTCAACAGGACTGAAGACAAAGAGACGTTGCATATGAGTGGCAATGTCCAGGTTAGACAACATGAAGCTAAGATGACAACCTTCAACAACATGAAAAATGATGCCAAGGTTATGCTTGCATCAACCAAGGCATGTTGTGAGGGTATAACTGTGAGACCTATGTGTGTTGAATATATTGGCTTTGATGATAAATGTTCTGAAATTCTGCTAAAACACCTTTTTAGCAAAGTCTGAGTCTAGCTCTGAGCTTCTGCAAGGTCCGACATGCTTTGTCAAGGTTCGACATGTTTTTGGGAAGCTCTGATGAGCTTTGTCTTTAGCTCCAGCATGTCTTTGATAGCTCCGGCATGTCTTTGTTAATCTACGATATGTTTTGCTAGGTCTGACTTATGTTGGTTAGCTCTGACATGTTTTTCTAGCTTTGACTTTTGAGTTGACTAGTTCCGACTAGCTTTGGTAAGCTCTGGCGCTAGGTTGTACTAGCTTTGGTAAGCTCCGGCGTTAGGTTGTACTGGCTTTGGTAAGCTCCGATGCTAGGTTTTACTATCTTTGATAGCCCCGGCTCAAGCTCCGGTTAGCTTTGGCAAGATTCGGAGCTTGATCACAATGTTCCTTCTTTTACTATGAAATTTTTCGAACATGCTTTACATTGTTGGAAAGATTGCTTAGTATTCATTTGCTAAGTTTTTGGTGAGTTTTGGTTGATATGGTTGATATCATTTTGCTATGGTTTGCAATATGCTTATGGGAAGTGCTCACGTAAGATGTTGTAGTTTCAGAACTAACGAGAGTCAAGTCGAGGACTTGTGCTCAGAAGTATTGGTTGTTTATTCATGTGCAGGTGTTGCTTGAGTTCAAGACATGGCTGGTGACGGGATCCATTGAACTAGTCTTAGGGAGAAGATGAGGTTCAACAAACAAGTTCGGGAGGAATTGTGGTTGAGTTGATCGGGAGGTTGCGCAGCATGTTTGAATCAAGAACAATGCATATGAAGGTATCGTGGACGTCGTTGGAAGATGTTTGCACGTATGCAAGGAGTGCATGGACGTGGCTACGTGGTTTCAAGGCGTGGTGAAGAGATGTGGACGTAAAGAATTGGTCGGAAAGGTCCAACCAACTAGGTTATGGACTCAGACTGCGGCTGAGTTGGTTTTGACTCAAATATGGAAAGATTTGAGTTGATTATGATAGGATTTCATGTGAGTCAGAAATTTGAGTTGTTTTAGGAATGTGGGATACATTCCTAAGGTGTTTGGAAGTCTTAAGATTGCTTCTATCTGCGTATAGAAGAGTCATAAGCAGTTATGGAAAGTTTCGATTCATGATTTGAGTAGGATTAGAGTCCTAGTTGATATTGGGTTGGCCTAAGGGCTGGTTATATAAGCCAGGGAGGCCAGAGCTCGTGTGTGACGACTTTGGAGCTGTTCCTCTTGTATTCTATTGAATAAAGATCGTAGTTTAAAGGAAATTTTATGCCTTGTTCGTCCGACTTGTTCCAGACAAGTTTTTCTTGTCGAGTTTCTGCATAGCACTACCTTGTTTCGGTGGTTTTATCATAACTCGAGTTTTACAGATCTAATGGACATGATTTTTTTTGTTGTCTTCACAACTTTGTTATCTATCATCTGACAAAATTTCACGGTCATTGTATTTGTGGTTTCTGATCTACACGAGTTTCTTTGCAGCGTTCTAGAACTGTTTTTCTCGGGTATGACAGATTTACCTTTATTCGATCTTTCAATTGTAACTTGAGTTTCTCTCGACGGATTTGAGTGATTCTTGTTGTTTCATCTTTGTGACTTGATTCTCTCTGATATCTATCACTTTTGTCACGGTGAAACACGTTTAGATTAGTCTCACACACGATTTCTTCAATAGATCGTTTTTCTATCAAAGGGGTTGGGATTTAATTGTTTCCGCTACATAAGATTTTTAATCTATCATTCACCCCCCTCTGGTAGCTTCTCACGTGCTCTTCGATCCTACGATAACACTTGTTGGGGCATCACGATTATGCTTGCCCCAACAAGTGTTATGCCCTCACAACATGCCTTGGTTGATGCAAGCATAACATTACCATCACTTTTCATGTTGTTGAAGGTTGTCATTATAGCTTCACGCTATCTAACCTGTACATTGCTACTCATATGCAGGATCTCTTTATCTTCAGTCCAATTCAGATTTCGTTAGATTCGCACATCCTTCACTTATAACTGGCATTAACATGTGTGATAAGGAAGCTTCACTTATTGATACATCTATGCATAAAAGATTAAGGTCAAATCCCTATGAAATGGTAAAAACAAGATTTGTGATTGAAGTTGTTCGCTTCCTCTCTTGTGTGAAGCACTAAGAGACAAGATACTTATTTTTAGTCAATATATTCAAGCATTAAAACTAATAAAAGAGCATCTTCCTAGGTTTTCAAATGGGCAGGAGGGAAAGAAATCTTTCAAATGAATGAGAAAATTCTTCCAAAGGATCGTCATGCTTCAATAGACGCTTTCAACAATCCAAATGATTTGTCACGAGTGTTACTTGCATCTACAAGAGCTTGCTGTGCAGAGATTAGTTTGACAAGAGCTTAACAGCATCACAAGCGGTTCTTAATTAACAAGCAGCCTATGAAAACAGTGCCCATGCGGTTCTTCAATAAAAAACTGCTTGTGATGTTTGAACCAGTACATACGGTTCTTAAACAATGACCGCCCGTGAAAATATTATATTTACCCAGGCGGTGGTTAAGTAAAAACCGCCTTTGAAGTTTGTTACATTACAGACGGTTCTTAATTTATAGCCGTCTGAGAAAATCATGTATTTACCCAGGCGGTTGTTTTTTAAAATCTGCCTGTGATGTTCTTTCATCACAGGCGGTTATTGTATCGTTCATTATCACAGTCACATTTTTTACGGACCCCCTGTGTTTGAAAAATCGAGGTGTATGTGAAAATGCTTTTTGTAGTAGTGTGAGGGCGGCTACAGGTTGTTGCGGAGGTGGCGTCGCAGACGATGTCGACGTTTTTCCTGCCACCAAGAGAGCCGTGTTGACTTCCATCTTGGCTCTGTGAGCCTGGCGAGTCTCATCTTGTAGGAGATAGTCTCGGATGAAGAGGAACGTCGGCAAGGGCTTGTGGGCGGTGATGACGGAGATGGTGTGGCTGAAATTTGAAGACAAGCCACGAAGGGCGTTGATGGCCATGGTCGTCTCGTTCACGGGATGGCCGACGTCGCGAAGAAGGTCGTTGAGCTCCTTGAGGCGACTAAAATAGTCGGAGACAATGAGATCTCCCTGGTAGAGCCGGTGAAATTATTGAAGGGCATAAACCGACCGTTGATCGATGTTGTCTTGGAACAGGCCCCGAATGGTGGTCGACCAGAGGCGATGCACCGTCGGACGAGGCACTTGGATCATCTTCATGAGTCTTGGTGTGATGGAGTTTTATATCCAGGACACAATGCACTGATCAACTTGAATCCAGTCGACATTCACTACTACAAAAAGCATTTTTACAGGCGCCTCAATTTTTCAAACACAGGCGGTCCTTAAAAATATGCGACTGTGATGACGAATGATATAATAACCGTCTGTGATGAAAGAACAACACAGGCGGATTTTAAGGAACAACCGTCTGGGTAAATACATGATCTTCAGAATCGGTTCTTAATTAAGAACCGCCTGTAATGCAACGAACTTCACAGACGGATTTTAAGAAACAACCGTCTGGGTAAATACATGATCTTCACAGACGGTTATTAATTATTAACCGCCTGCAATGCCATGAACTTCACAGACGGATTTTAAGAAACAACCGTCTGGGTAAATACATGATCTTCGTTGGCGGTTCTTGATTAATAACCGTCTGTAATGCAATGAACTTCACAGATGGATTTTAAGGAACAACCGTCTGAGTAAATACATGATCTTCGTTGGCGGTTCTTAATTAATAACCGTCTGTAATGCAATGAACTTCATAGCCGGTTCTTGATTAACAACGGCCTGAGAAGATCATGTATTTTCAGTGGCGGTCATTGTTTAATTATCATAAGCGGTTTTCATTGAAATTACAGGGATGTAGTTGCAATTATATATCACAGCCGCATGTAGTCGTGCAGGCAAAATTGTATCAGGAAAAAAACACAGATGAGCTAGCGGATACTAGTACAGTAATGCATTATAGGAAATGCTCGATCACCAGTGAGGCTGGCTTAATTGTGATAATACACCATTAGAGGCTTTACAATTGTTCAAAGATAATTTCTTTACACACTGAACAAAAATCATGCTACATTCATTGTAGATCGACGATGAAGCTCCCATCGATCAATCTAAATTGTACCGTCCTGCTTGCTCCCGAACACGTCTCTTATATTCCGCTGGATCCTGAAAATATTGACATTATTTAAATTAACAAATGTCGAAGGAGGAATGAATAACCTACATTGGTCACTAAGTCAAAGTGTCATCTAATCTTGAAAAGTAGATTATAGCAATCATTTTCAACATCAGGCACATTTGGCTGATGCAGCAAACGCTGAACTTCAAGTAGTATAATTTTGATTGTAAAAGCACTGCACCACCCCTACGAAATATAATTTAAGCAATATAAGAAACCAGTTCAAATAAGTTCGACAAAAATTATAAGTAATAATTACATGAACAAAATAGGTCTATCTTACAGTCTCTTGATCAAGAATCCTGATGCAGAGTGCTCCCGAACGATGGACATTTGGGTGGAAGAACCCAATTGGAAAGGAGCATCTTGGAGGCACCAAGGGATAGTCCTCAGAGAAGGAGATTGTCAGGGGGTAGTAACCATCTTCCCATTCAGTCTGCAAAAGAAATTTATTAATAGGAGGACGATAGTTAAACTCATATTGTGCTTGTTCTTCATGACTTACCCCTTTTTTACCGGGGACGATGCACTGCCACTTCAATAAATCTCCCGATTCAGGCTTCGCAGAGAAACCCTACGCGGAGAAATTGAAAATACCAAAAACAAACAACACGGAAAAACAAACTACAGTTAAGTTCATCAGTCCATTACAGATACATATGTATATACAACCATGTGACTGGTGTGCCATATGTACATACATGGGGATGGTTCTTGCGCCACGCCAAGCGCTCCTCCTTCAATCGGCTACACGCCCGAGACATCATTATCTGAAGAAAGACCAAACTTCCAAACTTCCAAATCATTGAGTCCAAACGCATATGTACACAAATGCAAAAGGACACAATCCATATACCAACATTGTTCTAAGTTGATTTCAGAAGATACAAATATATACAATATATATCATCTCGCATTGCTATATACATTTTTTCCAGCATTGACATCTTCTCGCATATAGGGTTTCAAATTCTTTTTAATGCTTCTCTCTACGCGCTTGATGTTTTCTGGTTCGGTGAAAAGGTACATCTCTTCATACTGATTATATTCCTCTTCATTATCTCCCACATTGTCAACCCCAACAATATTTTGCTTTCCAGAAACAACTACGTGCAACTTCTCAGTTTCTGGATCTTGAACATAAAAAACTTGTGCAACATTATCGGCGAGAACCCACAGGTCATCTTTGTAACCCACTTTATTCAAGTCTACCAGTGTCAGTCCATAATTGTCCACTTTCAAACCATCAGGATGTTTGACCCATTGGCACTTAAATACGGGCATTACCATTCTTTCGCCATAATCGAGTTCCCATATTTCCTCTATGAACCCGAAGTATGTGGTCTTCTGCCCTTGTGAATTATAAGCCTCAATACGAACACCACTATTTTGTGCAACACTCTTATCGTCTTTTTCTTTAGTGTAAAATGTGTAACCATTGATGTCATATGCTTGCCATGATGTTACCAAAGCAGATGGGCCACAAGCTAACTTTTTCATTGTTGCCTCTTCTATAGTGTTTCCGTATGATATATTTTTGTCCATTAACCATTCAGTGAAACATCTTCTGTGCTCTTTCATGATCCAGTCCTCTTTGCGGTCTTGGTTTTTATCACGAAGCTCAATTTGGTGTTCCTCGATGTACGGCTCAGCTATTGCGAGCTGTTGTAGTACACCAAAATGTGCACGGTGTACATTCTTGTAATCTTGAACAATAAAAGTTTTCTTACCCACTTTGCCTCTCCCACGTAGTCTACCCTCATGTACCGGTATAGGCACACCTATCGATTTTCCATCTTTGATGTAATCAGCACAACCCTCAATCACTTCTTCAGTGGTGTATCCTTCCATAATTGAACCCTCTGGGTGAGCACGGTTCCGCACATAACCTTTTAATACTCCTAAATATCTCTCCAACGAAAACATATGATGTAAATATAGTGGCCCCAATGCTTTTATCTGATCAACAAGATGTATGATTAGGTGTACTTGCATATCAAAAAAGGATGGTGGGAAACACATCTCAAGCTTGCACATTGTCTCGACGATGTATGTTTTCAGATAGTCTAAATCTTCACGTGCTATCACCTTTTGCGATACTACATTGAAGAAGTAACACAAACGTGTGATGACAACTTTTATATGCTCAGGTTTGATTACTCTTATTGCAATGGCAAGGAAAACTGTCATCATCATGTGACAGTCGTGAGAATTATAATCGAATAAAGACAAGTCTTTCATCGAGACTAGTTTGCGGATATTGGATGAGAAACTTGTGGGCACTTTGATCCCACGCAAGCATTCGCAAATTGCTTTTTTCTCTTCTAGCGTCAAGTTGTAGCTGGCTGGGGGAAGGTCATGCTTCTCGTTCGCCTTTTCTACTAGATGAAGCTCTGGTCTCAAATCAAGATTTACTAGGTCCATACGTGAATTTAATCCATCCTTTGTCTTCCTCGGCATGTCCAGCAAGGTCCCAATGATGCTGTCAAATACATTCTTTGTAACGTGCATCAAATCAATACTATGGCAACATTCCAGATTCTTCCAATACGGAAGATACTTGAAAAAAATTGATTGTTTCTTGAAAGCCATGTCAGTTGTATCATCCGAAGATGTACTTTTCTTTCTCTTAATTCCTTTACTCTTTTTTCCCTTACCGAAAGCAATATGAATGTTCTTGACCATTTCAAACACAAGTTTTCCACTGTAAGGTTTCGGTGCAGTATCTTTTTCGATTTTGTTATCAAATTGTTCTTTCATCTTCCTATACTTGTGTGTATCTGTCAAGAACCGTCGATGTCTCATGTACACCGTCTTTCTGGATGAAGTGAGGTATAGATATCCAGTTCTATCCACGCACCTAACGCAACCTTTCTTCCCTTTCATTTGTCCCGATAATGTAAACAGTCCGGGATAATCATGCACGGTAACGAATATCATTGCTCTTAGCGTGAAATACTCCCGCTTGTACTCATCCCATGTACGTACCCCTTCATTCCACAATTTCGCCATATCTTCCATTAAAGGTTCCAAGAACACATCAATTTCGATGTCGGGTTGTTTCGGACCTTGGATAAGAACAGATAATAAGATATATTTCCTTTTGTGACACAACCACGTCGGTAGGTTGTACATAGTTAAGACCACGGGCCATGTGCTGTGTATGCTCCTTTTTTCACCAAACGGATTCATTCCATCTGTACCCAAGGCAAACCTCACATTTCTGATTTCCTTCGCAAATTCTGGATACTGAATATCAAAATTTTTCCACTGCGTTGCATCACCAGGGTGTCGTATATGTTTTTCATTCTTCTTGCGTTCCTCGGAATGCCAACGCATAAGTTCAGCCTCCCTAGGGTTTGAGAACAAACGCTTCAAGCGATCAATTACCGGAAGGTACCACATCACCAATGCAGGAATTTTTCTCTTATTCTTCCCGTCTGCATCGCCAGAAGTATCGTCATCGTCACCTTCAGGACCAATAATAAACTTCTTATTCTTCTGAGTCTTTTTCATGTTGGTAACATACTGGTGATTGTAGTCCTTCTTATATCTACTGACACCACAAATGGGGCATCTAGTTGCGAGCTCATGCTCTTTGCGATACAGAATACAATGGTTCACACAAGCGTGTATTTTTGTCACACCTAGTGCCATCGGGCAAAGAAGTTTCTTCGCTTTATAAGTGCTTCTAGGCAGTTTATTTGGATTTGGAAGAATTTCTGCCAGAAGATTCAAAAGATCAGAGAAACTACAATCGGACCATCCGTGCGTAGCTTTCAACTTTAGTAGTTCTAAGACTGCACGCAATGTAGTAAACTCTTTATCACAACCGTTTAATTCATCATATAGAAGCTCTGTGGCCGCATTCTGCAATGTCTCCATTTTACTTAAACCTTTGCTTGCTCCCATAGAAGTCAGTACATATGGTTCAATGTGACGCAACATCTCCTCACAATCGAACTCATCATCATCATCACCAGCTTGATTGTCACTACCATCATCGATATGAACATTATCATCATCTGAGCCTCTCTCATCATCTTTATCCACATCATGTGTATCTAACTCACCATGCTCTGTCCATATTGTGTAGTTATTTTTGAAACCTCTTTTCACCAAATGAGATTGGATTACTATAGTATCCGTCCAAGCAATCTTATTTTCGCAGTCGATACATGGACATAATATATCATCTATCTTTTGCAACTTCGCATGTCTCTTGGATGCTTCAATAAAATTTGCAACATTACGAATGTACATAGGATCGGGTCTTGGCATGTTATACATCCACGCTCGACGGTCCATGCTTCAATAATAGAATTTTTTGTTAGATTTACAAAATTTGGCCACAAATATTCTCTAAAGGTCTTCTATAAAATGAATTTACAGAGACATAACAAGTATGATTAGGGCGACTAATGTAGGAGACGGGCGACGTCTTGAGGCGGACGGAGTCAAAGGGGGAAACAGACCCAGCAGCATGGGCTAGGTCTGGGTGGGATCCAGTTCGTTATATCGGGAAACAAGGCCCAGATGCATCTTATATATATTACAATAGCATCTGTTAATTAAACATCATATTCATGTCACATAATAGGTACAAAAAGGAAACAATCCATATAGTCCATACATCAATATACCAGAACACAATCCATACAGTCCTTACACATGCAAAAGGACAGAATCCATATACCAGAACACACAAAACTAACATCTTATCAGCTAATGAAAATATACAAAGAAAAAGTAAGGAAACTACATTTACCTTGCAGAGGCGTCAGCACGGTGGGGAGGCGTCAGCACGGTGGGCCGGCTGGGTGGAGAAGTGGCGGTGCGGGGTTGAGCGGCGGCGCGGCAGTATGGGCTGGGCGGCGGAGCGGCGGCGCGGCGCAGGGGAAATTTCAACAGCCTGGCGGCGTCGATATAAATTCTCCAGGGTTGCGTTTTGACTGCGGTGAGGGGTCCTTATATAGACGTAGGTTTTTCACAGGCGGTTTTTAACTTTATCGCAGACGGGTTTTACTTACCAACCGCCTGAGATGATGTTTATTAATTAAGAAGTAAATATCTTCACAGGCTGTTGGTACTTAATAACCGCCAAGGAAGATTTTTATCTCAGGCGGGTATTACTTAACAACCGTCTAAGATAATGCCAACTGAACAAAATATTTTTAAAACTTGTATAGCTGACGTTGAAATGTTTTGGTAAATATCAAATTAATTTCTACTCACATATTATTCACATTTGTGTATCTCATAAAAAAAGATCTTTCACTCAAAATTGTTGGTACGAACATATTTGCATAATTTATACATGTATGAATTTTTTTAATTTTTTTAAAAGCACTCCAACATGTCAAACTTCAAATTATCCACCAGTATTCATTGACACTTGATTGAAATATGTACAAAACACAAGAAAAATGTACAAGAACACTTGATTGAAATCCTAAAACTACACTACGGCCCCGCCTCCTCCATCCTCTCCGCCAGCTTCTCAAACCAAGCCAAGCGGTCCTCCTCCGACTCGTCGTCGTCGTCGTCGTAGTCGTCACCATGGTGGTGGTCGCCGTCGTCGTCATCGCCGTCGTCAGTGGACGACTCGTCGTCGCCGTCATCGGAGGACGACTCGTCGTCATCATCGTCATCATCGTCGTCGTCGTCGAAGTCGTCCTCCTCCTCCTCCTCCTCCTCCGGCGACGATGCAGCAGGAGAGAGGGTCGGCTTCTCCGGCTGAGCCGATTGCTCCAGCTGTACCGGTGGCTCCGGCTGCACCGGCGGTGGAACGCGCTGGTCGTCATTCACCCTCTCAGGGGAGCTGCAGCGTATCCGCTTGCAGGGTGGCTGCCTCGGCGGGCTAGGTGGCGGAAGGTTGGCCATGGCTGTGGTGGTTAATCGGCGGCGGGCTAGGAGAGGTGGAACGATGGAAGAAGAAGAAAGGAGTGGAGAAAAGTTTTGTGCTTGTCCATAACCGACGACGCGCCTTATATAGGTCTGTGCGGAGTAGACGAGGGAGCGGTTCGTTTCCCGCGCATTGAACTCTTTGCAGACCTCGTGCGGCGCACAATTAAACCACTGTGGAAGACGATCTTGAGAGATCCTTGCACGCGTCCCTGCACCACGGCTTCTCAACTTCTCCGCAGACCTCGTGCGGTGCGTCAGTTAATTAACACTTCTCAGGCCGTTAATTAACATATTGTAGTTTCAAAAATGATTATCTCAGGCGGTTATTACTTATAAACCGCCTGAGAAAAAAGAAGTAAAAATCTTCACAGACGGTTGGTACTTAACAACCGTCTACAAATATGTTTATCTAAGGCGGGTATAACTTAACAACCGCCTGGGATAATGCCCGATACTGTTCTGCAGTTTCCTTATCCCTTGCTTCTTTTTTATTTAGATTCCAATATAAATACTCAAACATGTTTACATTCTGCAAATTGTGTTCAAATTCGATGATTCTTTCTTCTACATTTGTATTAAATTAACATCTACCAACTGAACAAAATATTTTGTTCATTGCGCATTGAACTCTTTGCAGACCTCGTGCGGCGCACAATTAAACCACTGTGGAAGACGATCTTGAGAGATCCTTGCACGCGTCCCTGCACCACGGCTTCTCAACTTCTCCGCAGACCTCGTGCGGCGCGTCAGTTAATTAACACTTCTCAGGCCGTTAATTAACATATTGTAGTTTAAAAATGATTATCTCAGGCGGGTATTACTTATAAACCGCCTGAGAAAAAAGAAGTAAATATCTTCACAGGCGGGTATTGCTTAACAACCGCCTGTGATAATGCCCGATACTGTTCTTCAGTTTCCTTATCCCTTGCTTCTTTTTTATTTAGATTCTAATATAAATACTCAAACATGTTTAGATTCTGCAAATTGTGTCCAAATTCGATGATTCTTTCTTCTACATTTGTATAAAATTAACATCTACCACCTGAACAAAATATTTTTAAAACTTGTGTAGCTGACATTGTAATGTTTTGGTAAATATCAAATTAATTTCTACTCACATATTATTCACATTTGTGTATCTCATAAAAAAAAGGTTCCTTCACTCAAAATTGTTGGTATGAACATATTTGTATAATTTATACATGTATGAATTTTTTTATTTTTTTTAAAAGCATTCCAACATGTCAAACTTCAAATTATCCACCATTCTAACTAAATGCTCATATTCATATGAGGCATTCATCAAATTATGAACACACATTGATTCCAAAAAATTTAAAAAAATATGAAAAAATTCGTAGATGTTGGTATGATGATTAAAAATGTCCACTGAAAAAATAAATGAAAAAAGCATTATATTCATCAAGATAGAAAAATGAAAAATAGCATTTGTTGTATGTTTTTTATGTTCTGACCAATTTCAAAGGATTTATGAAGTGAAATTTAATGATAACCTTTACTTATCAATAATATTATAAGAAAGTGGATTTTTGCCTTTTTAAAAGACCACATTTAATCAAGAATATTAATTAAGAAGAAGTAAATATCTTCACAGGCGGGTATTGCTTAACAACCGCCTAAGATAATGTCCGATACTGTTCTTCAGTTTTCTTATCCCTTGCTTCTTTTTTATTTAGATTCCAATATAAATACTCAAACATGTTTAGATTCTGCAAATTGTGTCCAAATTCGATGATTCTTTCTTCTACATTTGTATAAAATTAACATCTACCACCTGAACAAAATATTTTTAAAACTTGTATAGCTGACATTGTAATGTTTTGGTAAATATCAAATTAATTTCTACTCACATATTATTCACATTTGTGTATCTCATAAAAAAGGTTCCTTCACTCAAAATTGTTGGTATGAACATATTTGTATAATTTATACATGTATGAATTTTTTTAATTTTTTTAAAAGCATTCCAACATGTCAAACTTCAAATTATCCACCATTCTAACTAAATGCTCATATTCATATGAGGCATTCATCAATTTATGAACACACATTGATTCCAAAAAATTTAAAAAAATATGAAAAAATTCGTAGATGTTGGTATGATGATTAAAAATGTCCACTGAAAAAATAAATGAAAAAAGCATTATATTCATCAAGATAGAAAAATGAAAAATAGCATTTGTTGTATGTTTTTATGTTCTGACCAATTTCAAAGGATTTATGAAGTGAAATTTAATGGTAACCTTTACTTATCAATAATATTATAAGAAAGTGGATTTTTGCCTTTTTAAAGGACCACATTTAATCAAGAATATTAATTAAGAAGAAGTAAATATCTTCACAGGCGGGTATTGCTTAACAACCGCCTAAGATAATGCCCGATACTGTTCTTCAGTTTCCTTATCCCTTGCTTCTTTTTTATTTAGATTCCAATATAAATACTCAAACATGTTTAGATTCTGCAAATTGTGTCCAAATTCGATGATTCTTTCTTCTACATTTGTATAAAATTAACATCTACCACCTGAACAAAATATTTTTAAAACTTGTATACCTGACATTGTAATGTTTTGGTAAATATCAAATTAATTTCTACTCACATATTATTCACATTTGTGTATCTCATAAAAAAAAAGTTCCTTCACTCAAAATTGTTGGTATGAACATATTTGTATAATTTATACATGTATGAATTTTTTTAATTTTTTAAAAGCATTCCAACATGTCAAACTTCAAATTATCCACCATTCTAACTAAATGCTCATATTCATATGAGGCATTCATCAAATTATGAACACACATTGATTCCAAAAAATTTAAAAAAAATATGAAAAAATTCGTAGATGTTGGTATGATGATTAAAAATGTCCACTGAAAAAATAAATGAAAAAAGCATTATATTCATCAAGATAGAAAAATGAAAAATAGCATTTGTTGTATGTTTTTTATGTTCTGACAAATTTAAAAGGATTTATGAAGTGAAATTTAATGGTAACCTTTACTTATCAATAATATTACAAGAAAGTGGATTTTTGCCTTTTTAAAGGACCACATTTAATCAAGAATATTAAATAAGAAGAAGTAAATATCTTCACAGGCGGTTATTGCTTAACAACCGCCTGAGATAATGCCCGATACTGTTCTTCAGTTTCCTTATCCCTTGCTTCTTTTTTATTTAGATTCCAATATAAATACTCAAACATGTTTAGATTCTGCAAATTGTGTCCAAATTCGATGATTCTTTCTTCTACATTTGTATAAAATTAACATCTACCACCTGAACAAAATATTTTTAAAACTTGTATAGCTGACATTGTAATGTTTTGGTAAATATCAAATTAATTTCTACTCACATATTATTCACATTTGTGTATCTCATAAAAAAAAGTTCCTTCACTCAAAATTGTTGGTATGAACATATTTGTATAATTTATACATGTATGAATTTTTTTAATTTTTTTAAAAGCATTCCAACATGTCAAACTTCAAATTATCCACCATTCTAACTAAATGCTCATATTCATATGAGGCATTCATCAAATTATGAACACACATTGATTCCAAAAAATTTAAAAAAATATGAAAAAATTCGTAGATGTTGGTATGATGATTAAAAATGTCCACTGAAAAAATAAATGAAAAAAGCATTATATTCATCAAGATAGAAAAATGAAAAATAGCATTTGTTGTATGTTTTTTATGTTCTGACAAATTTAAAAGGATTTATGAAGTGAAATTTAATGGTAACCTTTACTTATCAATAATATTACAAGAAAGTGGATTTTTGCCTTTTTAAAGGACCACATTTAATCAAGAATATTAAATAAGAAGAAGTAAATATCTTCACAGGCGGTTATTGCTTAACAACCGCCTGAGATAATGTCCGATACTGTTCTTCAGTTTCCTTATCCCTTGTTTCTTTTTTATTTAGATTCCAATATAAATACTCAAACATGTTTAGATTCTGCAAATTGTGTCCAAATTCGATGATTCTTTCTTCTACATTTGTATAAAATTAACATCTACCACCTGAACAAAATATTTTTAAAACTTGTATAGCTGACATTGTAATGTTTTGGTAAATATCAAATTAATTTCTTCTCAGACGTGAAATTTTAATTAACGATGAACACACTACATTCATTAACAATATTCAATCATTCACACAGTTGAAGAACACACAAGATACTCATTCATTAACAATATGCACATCTCACAAAAGAACACACAAGATGCACAATATTTACACAAGAACACACAAGAACACAAAAGATACACAAGTAATATTCAATCACATAGATGAAAAAAGATAGATTTCATTCATTAACAATATTTACAAAACAGAAGCAACTAAAAACAACAAAAAGAAAAACTAATTAAATCCTACTCCTACTCCTCTTCCTTCTCCTCCTCCTCGTCCTCCGGCGGCGACTCCGGCACCGGTGCAATAGGAGACAGGGCCGGCTGCGCCGGCTGCACCGGCTGCACCGGCGGTGCAACCCCGAGGTTGCTAGCCGTCGCCTCCACCAGCGTTCTACGGCCCTCGGGGCCAAGAACCTGGGCCATCGTCGCGAACAGAATGTCGAGACGATCAGCCACCCCCACGAGGGCGTAGAGGTAGTGGCCCAAGGTACCCATTCCAGTATACTCTGGAAGGGTACCCAGCCCCAAGGCACTCATGGCGCGAGACGTATTGTTGTACGCCTCTCGCGCCATGAGGAGGCGCTGCTCGGCGTTGATCTTCTCGGGGGAGCTGCAACATTGTTTCTTGCAAGGTGGCTCCCTCGGAGGGCTTGGCGGCGGAAGGTCGGCCATAGTGGTGTTGGGTCGTCGGAGCGGAGGAAGACGAAGAAAACAAGAGGATTCAAAGTGAGCGATGCGCTTGTGAGCGATAGCGCGTCTTTAAGGCCGCGCGGAGTGGAAAAGAAAGGTCGCGCACGCGTGACATGGTCACTGACGTGTGGGACCAGGTCCACATGTCAGTGACCGCTGATTAAGTCAGGGGATCCTCATCCCGGTTGGTGAGGGGTCTTTATGTAGGCGTTCATCAAATTAAGAAGAAGTAAATATCTTCACAGGCCCATGTTTAACTCAGGCGGGTGTTACTAACCAACCGCCTGAGATAATTGTATCTTCTCAGGCGGTTGGTAAGTAAAATCCGACTGAGGTAACAGTCTTCCCTGACGGTCGGTACTTAAAATCCGCCTGAGAAAATGTGAGTCTATATATACCCCTCGGCAGCATTGGAAAAACCTAACCCGGGCGAAACACTTAGACGCCGTTAGGTTGCCAAAATTTCGTTTGCCGCCAAGTGTTCCCCCTCGTCACTTCCAGGTATGCCGTCGAGCTTCGCCGTCGCCGAGCTTCGCCGTCGTCGCCGAGCTTCGCCGTCGCCGCCGAGCTTCGCCCTCCTCACTTCCAGGTACGCCGAGCGAAGCCATTTCCGTCGCCGCCGAGCTTCAAGGTAAACCCTAAACCCTTCGACCTTCCATCCTCCTTCGCCGTGCCGCCTCCCTCCCCGCCCTCGTTGCCGCCTTGCATATCCTTGGTTAGGGTTCGGGAATTAGATAATGGTAGGCATCCTTGGTTAGGGTTCGGTGGAATTCGAAAAACTGTCAAGTTC
The DNA here is from genome assembly GCA_036927565.1 of Tuctoria greenei. Classification (NCBI taxonomy): domain Eukaryota; kingdom Viridiplantae; phylum Streptophyta; class Magnoliopsida; order Poales; family Poaceae; genus Tuctoria; species Tuctoria greenei. The sequence goes on along the minus strand of JAYESD010000003.1, from coordinate 38,380,067 downwards.
GGTGGCATCTTTGGTTAGGGTTCGGTGGGGCAAGATTTATGTGGATGGTTATATCACGATAAATTGGTAGTTGGTTCTGTGTGTCTGAAACTGTTCTGACACATTAGTGGTAAACATGATTCTAGACTCTAGTAACAGCAGTATATTCCCTATTTCTGTCATCGGCCTTGCATATGCCACATAATTCTCTATTAGGGGCAAGATTTAGCTATATTTGGTTAAGTTGACCAAATTTGGCTAATTTTGGCTAAGTTACATTAGATATAGTTATACTTGACTAATTTTGACTAAGTTATGCTATATTTAGCTATATTTGGCTACTTTTGCTTAGAGTTAGCTATGCTAGACTAAGTTTGGCTAAGTTTGCTTTTATTTCTCTAAGTTTCATTTGAGCAATTGTAGCTAATCTGTGCTACCAAAGATGTCTGCACTTGTGGCTCCATCAGCTTCATTTGAGCAATTGTACCTAATCTGAGCTACCAAAGTTATGCTATATTTAGCTCTGAAGCCAAACAAAAGTTGTTGGCCAACTCATTTGTGATGCCAGGAGCATCCTCACGCCCATATCTAGGTAACACTAGGTGTGGCGATGGAGTCTGAGCATATGATGCCGATCTCTATGATACAAGAATTTAGTTAGACCTATATAACTTCAAAAATGTGTTTTGGCTAAATTTACTTAATTGAGCCAAAATTGAGAAAATTTGTTTTAAATATGACCAAATTTAGTTATGCCATTTATTAGATTTTTTGTCTTATTAGATCTAGCATGGAAAGCCCTAAGAAGACTGGTCCTGGTTGTAACAACAAAGAAGACAATATGGAGTTTACTGACTCCAGCAGTTCAGGCTCCTATCACAGTCCTTCGGATCCTTTTCCGAATATAAAAATTAAAAAGACTTCAGTGGATCTAGACCCGGAATATGATCCTGCCGACGAGGTATGGATCACGAATCTTAACTTCAGCAGTTCAAGTTAATGTTGGTCGTCAAGTATACGAAGTCTTATAATTTTTTTCTACCTAGATTAATCTCGAAGACAATGAGGTGACATCGGCTCCTAAAACCGCAGAAGGTTCACCAATGGATGAATCCTCAGCTTCACTCAAGCGGAAACGAGGGCAACGAGGTCCCAATAAGGGTCTATTGGACCGCATCATGTACATAACAAGGGTCGGTCCAGGTGGGCTTCCCCAAGAACCACTGGATTCAGTTACCAAGTACCGTAATGCATGCGGTTTTCTTGTTAGGGAGGTTGTGCCGATCACAACCGAGAATTGGAGGAAATTACCCGAGCAGACCAAGAATGAGTTGTGGGAAAAGATAAAGAAACAATTCAAGTTCCCGAAAGGCACAGAAGAAGCTGTAAAGAAAGCAACATTGGTCTCTTGCAGCAAGAAGTTTCGATGCTGGAAGAGTGAAATGAATGCTTATGTTAAGGGCAATAAGGTCCCTAGCCCGAGGAAGATGGGAAAAATCACACAAGCTCAGTGGCAAGAGTTTGTTCGTCAAAAGAGCACACCTGATGCTAAAGCTCTAAGTGCAACTAGGTTAGAGCTTGCAAAAAAGAACAAATACCATCATCGCTTGGGGTCTGCCGGATATGGCCCCAAAGTCCAGAAATGGAATAAGATAATAGACGAAATTCTTAGTAAGGGCAATCCTCACCCATTAGAAGGGTGCGATGAGCGAACTCAACGCTGGGTCTTTGCTCGGTCAGGTTTGACCAGCGAGGGCAAACTTGAAAAGCCCGACTCTCTGAATGAAGTAGAGGATAAAATGAAAGAAGTAATTGAAAAGCAACAGAAGGGTCTCTTCAAGCCGAAGAGGGAGAATGACCAACTTACCGCTATCTTGGGAAACCCTGAACACAGCGGACGGGTTCGAGCGGTCTCTTCTCAAATGTCTTGGCTAGATGGTTTCCCTAAAGATAAAGACACATATAGAAGACGTGAGAAGTTTAAGAAAACACTTGATGAAACAATTGCTCAAAAGGTCAAAGAAAATATGCAAGAAATAATGGAACAACTTAGACAATCAGGACAATTAGTGGCACCGAGTACAATGATGGTTCCGGTGCAAAAGGAGCAATTAGTATCTCCAACTGCCTACCCTAGCAGCGTTGGTTCCGTGCCAGGCTCAGGGTCAGCCCATAAGTTCCCTGTCGATGATATTGCTAACGACAAATCTTGTCGTCTTCTTGTCCCGATAGGCAGAGCAGGGAACAAAACCAAACAGGTTGCCACTGCTATGGCAAAGTCTGATCGTGACTTCAATGGGAGTCCACTTCCGTTGTATTATTCTGTGGTGCAAGTTCTTCAGATCATTGATAATGATTATGAAGATTATGAAATAGACCACGTCACACCTGAGGGGATCGCGACTCTGGGGCAGGTTGTCAACCAATTAATCCTTTGGCACCGACGCGATATCGTGTTGGACGATGAGCCAATTTCTAGCCCCGTCGCATCTCCAAATACTGCAACCCCATCTTCTAAGGCGAAAGTGCATGAAGATCCACTCCCAGTCCGGGAAGATCCACTCCCCCTATGTCTGAGCAAGGATGATGATATCCAAGAGCAACAAGTTGGACAACAACTTCAAGCAGTACCAGAGCAAGCTGTTGCTAGTAAAGAGCAACTAGTTGAGCAACAGCTTGAAGTAGTACTAGAGCCAGCTGCTGGGAGTAAAGAGCAATCAGTTGAACAACAGGTTCAACAACAAGCCAGTGTCCAACTTCCGACGACTACTCCTCGATCATCAGTGCCTGTCAAAGTTAGCTCATACGAAAATAAGAAACCTTCATTAGAAGTGACAAAGTATTTGGAAGCTATGAAGGAAAATATTAGAAAATCGAGTGCATCTCGTTCTTCTCATGAGCCAGCATTAGAAGATATCGAGGAGTGGGAAGAAGACGGTGTCATGTATAATCGGCGGACGGCTTTAGTTAAACCAGGAGTTCCAATATACAAGCTTGAGGATGTTCCTCCTAAATTTGAGAATGGGAAGCTGTTAATGACATCCGTACAACTTAGCAAACAACCCGTCGCGCTCAGAAGAATGCATGAGTGGTACATCACTGCCAGCACAAAATATGGTCTTAATTGCGTCACATTTCGTATTCCAAAAGAAGCATTCTGGAGCACTGGAGTAGATAAACGAGTCATTTTATTTGACGAGCTGCTTTCCCTTTTCCATCGGGGCATGCTCGAAATCAACCTGCTGCTCGTCTGGTGCTTGTAAGTGCTCTAATATTTTGTATTTGCTTTTCTTACTACACGCATACGCATTTCATGAGATTATAACAATTCTGGACTTCTTCAATAGGATGCAATACATGGATAATGAAAAGTTGGCGCACAAGACAGGTATCCTTGACCCTACTAGGATTGCAAAGTCGCTATTCGACGTCCAGGCGAATCGAGAATCAAGCCAGTACAAACACATGAAAAAAAAAAGATTTTGAAAGAGCATTTGCAAAACTTAAGAAGGATAGAAAGGCAGAAGTTGCAGCTTACATAGGACATGCGATGTTTAACTTTGTCAGAGACGGCCAGGACCTCGTAAAGGCTCCGTACCACTTCGAGTAAGTTCGACACATGGCATTGAAATAGCAATTATTGGTAATTGTTAACACGTGTGTTTGTATGTTTGCAGTAATCACTACATAATGATCTTCATCAAGCCAACGCAGGGAATGGCAACAGTCTTGGACTCGGCCGATTACCCACCAGATCGTTACAAAGATTTCCTTTCCATTTTGAAAAAGTACGTTTATTCAATAATTTTAATTTACGCACATTTAGAATGTGTTGACAAGTTTTATATGACATTTCTTGTATTACAGCGCTTGGCGGTTTTACGCGGAACAGCTTGGCGGTCAGAGACCTCCTAATACGAATGCATTGGACATTAAAACGTATTATGCTTGTCCGAAGCAGCCTGCTGGGAGTGTCTTATGCGGGTATTATGTATGCGAGCATCTTCGGACCGCCGCCGTATATAGAGTCAATCGTGAGGATATAAGTTATCCTTAATGTCGATACCTTATTTTCTTACTTTTGTGTTTCATTTTCATTGTAACTAGCATAGTTTAATGCTTATATTCTCTGCTGTTCAATATTACCAGAAACATTATTTTCATATTTTGATTCCAACTTCAAAATTCAATTGCTCATAGTACAACTGCTCCAAAAATACCTACTAAATTCTTGTATACTCTCACTTTGATCTATACTTTGAGATTGTTCAAACCAACACATTCTAAACCTTGTTATGTGTTATATTGCAGCACAAGAAGAATCTGAACGAAGAATGGCCGGTTTGTAGAAGTATTCCTGATGGAGGAGCCGACAGGATTGCTTCTGAACTCTGTCAGTTCATTCGTCGCGAAATTTTGCACAAAACGGGGAAGTTCTTTGATAAGAGAGGTTCAGCAGCTGATGTGCCAGAACTTTCCGAATATACCAATCTAAACAGTTTTTAGTGAAAACTTGTAAACTTTGAGATGAAATTGTATCTGTAACTTGTGTGTATGTATATTGTTTTAGTGAAATTGACTTCTGTGATGATAATATTGTTGTCTTTTGTTCTGTGATGATTGTTGTTTTTTGTTCTGTGATTATATTGAATTGACCTGGAAATTAGAAATAACAGCAGTAGTACTGCATGACTGTGAAAAACAATTATCACAGGCGGCTAGATACAAGTAAAGAAACATCTGTGATAACCTAATTTTCACAGGCGGTGTCTGTTATGGTAGAAACCGGCTGCGTTAAAGGGTCTTCACAGACGGCTGATATAGGTAAACTCCGTCTGTGATAACACCATTATCATAGACGGGTTAGTTATGCTTCAATAACCGTCTGTAAAGACACATTATCATTGACGGTTAGTTATGCTTCAAAACCCGCCTGTGAAGACATATTATCATAGGCGGTTAGTTATGCTTCAAAATCCGCCTGTGAATACACATTATCATAGGCGGTTAGTTATGCTTCAATACCCGACTGTGAAGACTCATTATCATAGGCGGTTAGTTATGCTTCAAAATCCGTCTGTGAAGACAAATTATCATTGGCGGTTAGTAATGCTTCAATACCCGTCTGTGAAGACTTCTTATCATAGACGGTTAGTTATTCTTCAATAACCGTCTGTGATAAGACGTTTATCACAGACGGTTATATATGCTGCACGACTCGTCTGTGATAAAGTATTTTCACAGACGGCTAGCCTAAGTAAAGAACCGCCTATGATAATCGGTCTTCACAGGCGGCTATCCTTAGTGAAGAACCGCCTATGATAATTAGTCTTCACAGGCGGTTTCACTTCTCCGCCTGTGAAATTGCGGATTATCACAGACTCTTCGTTTCAGGCGGTTTTAAAAGCCGTCTGTGATAATAGGTTTGGAGCCGCCTGTGATGAGGCTTATTGTAGCAGTGATTGTGCCACATGGACTGGGCGTCGACGGTGCCATTGATGTGGTCGATCAGGCCAAATTTTCGGATGTGGCATCGAAGAACACGCTCCAGATGGAAAAGTTGGATTCGCCATATTCTAGGATGATCGGGACATGTGAACCTATGTTCACATAGTGTAGAGCTGTGGCGTTTATGGTGGGAGGCTCAGAGGAGTTGGCGAATGGATTAGAAGCGGACGAGCCGGCAACAGAAAAAGAAGGGCTCATCGTCATTATTAGGGGACGGAAGCAGGTTAAGATAGTATTAGGCTGATACCATGTAGGAGAGTGATCGACTATTTTATTCATTGATCGTACGGGCTTTTATAGAAGCAAGCCACGCACGGAAGAAACAATTACATCGTAACGTGGATCTATACTCCCGGGCGTTCCCAACTCGTGGCCAATGGCCCCGCGCCTAGCGCATGGGGCTCGGCGAGAGGGCTAACAGACAACGACTTCCTACATTAGTTCCAAAACCATAGGATTCTTCGTTCAGGCTAAGGCAATTCATATACAGATATAAGCAACCACTCTACAAAACTGGGGAAATGATTAAAGGCAAAAACAAAACTCAGGTCGTCCGCCGTGATTCCTCACACATCTCGAACATGAAGGTAATATTTCATTTATATTTTCGTACTTTCACAGTTTCAGCTTCATAACTCTGCAGCGTCCACTGAAATTTATGTGAATCAGACTAAATGGCCTAGGAATCATGGTTTGGTTATATGTGTGTACCCATATGTTTCACCCGTGTTAAAATCTTAACATGTTATATTTACGTTTGATTAGAACACCAACTTGCACCTGCCTGAAGCTCAGAACAGGTCATTTTTCACTTGATGGTTATTATTTTCATGTGAAGCTTTTGTGTAGCACTACAGGAAATAGGTCAATTTACAACGGCGGAAATCATTGTCAATAAGCTATTTACCGTCGAAAATAGCTTATTTACGATGATTTTCTTACCATTACCAGTAAATGGTCATAAATAAGTTTATTTACAACGATTCACCTTAATCATCGTAAATTATTTAAGCCATCGTAAATTTATCAGGAAATCCAGTAGTGTAACCACACATGAGCATTGGTTACTTTATGATGATAGAGTTGATCACTTAACTAAATAAAAGTTTCTTTCTTAGGCTCACAAGTCATACCATAAAAACTAAATTCTACTAGTTCATTAAACAATTATGCTGGCAATGTACATTGTCTTTTGCTTTGTCAATGTAGGCAAGACTTGTATTTCAAGACAAAGTTGGTTCCCAAAAAAAATCTTGTAGCAAGTATTGACTTCAAATCTACGCAGCTAATTCTAAAACCTGTTTTGTACTAAGATGAGAATATGAATATGGTACTAGGCCTTTAAATTTTTTTTAAAAAAAAATGGCGGGCTGACTGCTTCCTAATAATTAAAATTCCACAATAACCACGTCTGTTTAAAACGAGGAACCAATCCTCTAGTATATAAATTTGACTATGTTTACAAACATATGTTAGATGTTCTTCTGGAGTTACGACAAGTTAATGGTCGCTCAACGATATTGAGTACTTACGCAACAAGGTGTTCATAAATTTAATTCAACGCGTTGACGTCCCACAGTTGAGAGAGACGCAGCGGGCCACAATACCGGGGCTACGCAACCGAAACAACGGCCCCGGATAACACCGCCGGCAAGCCGGCGCCGCCGTTGCACACCTCCCTGGCCCTTTCTGGCCCGTATCTGCCGAGGTCGGCCATGGGGAACAGCACCGCCGAGGACGAGCCATGCATGGCGAACAGCACCTTCATGGCTAGCGAACTTAGCCGTCGTCACCTAGTCTGCCGTTGGCCGCACGCGCTGCTGCGGCATTCTTCACCTTAGACCATCCGCACCAGCATACTCTAAAGCATACTCTATACACTATTCTCCTTCAGCTTTTACAGTACGTACTCTAAATTACACTGTGAAACAGTGTATCCAGTATGCTTTACAGCGTACCACTGCGGATGGTCTTAGAGCGTATCAGCTAGAGTTAGGTGACTGTAAAAACTGAGAATATTCCTTTTAGAGGTGAATTTTAGAGGTCCATGAGTGCAACCAGTCTAAATGTATGCCTGTGCATCATCATGCACATCGACATCGATGCATGGATAGCAAAACGCGCGCGTGGCCAATTGTCTTGGGATTTGGACTGTACGGTGCAACTTATTTGTGGGCTGATTTATTTGGGTCAACTCTCCTGGTGGAAAACCAAGGTGGTGTGCAGAGGTGACTGAGATGTTTAGTCCTACATTGCCCACCTAGATGGGTGTCTCCCAATATATATAGTGGTCCTTATACTGGTTATTAACATAAGAATAATGAGGTATGAAGATTGTTGCTATGGACACAAACATACACGCATGCACGAGCGCGTTTCGCGATTTTACACATGTTTATCGCATGACTTGTGACTTGCAATGTTGTGCGTTCGCGGCGTGACGAGTTGTCTTCTACTAAGCAGTTATTTTTCAGCCACTCATATAAAAAAGAATATTTCATCATACCTAGACTGTAACGTCAAAGTGTGGAGTAATTTGAGGTATAACTGCAGGCGCACGTTTAATGTGCATGAATGCTCATAACTGCTCTCATTAGTTGCACGATGAGGAATTCTAAGGGGCGGTTTCCTGGAATTATGGCAGATCAAATCTGAGGCGGTTGCTTCCTCTAGTATAAGGAGACGTCATATATACTAGAGAGAAGAGGAAAAACACAGAAACTCGCCTCACTCGCTAACTGCTCTGCGCTGCCGTGTTTTTACCTTGTCGCCCCTTTGTCCGCCGTGCAGCGGATCAAGGGAGAACGGTGTCTCTGAACCGACGCCGGTGATCTGAAGACGTGCACGGGTGCCGGCGATCAGGTTTTTGAGAAGTGCGCTCGCACAACCGCTCGCATCACTTCCTTCATCCTCAACTTCTCCATCAGGTTCGTCAATTTCATCGTCTACTTCACAGAAGGACGATCTATAAGTGGATCACAATTCGATTGTGAACATGTACTAAGAGGATATTGTGTTTTGTTGAAGGCTCATTTGCTTCGAACTTGTAGAGTGTAGGTCCAAAGTCTTCAATAGTGAAAGCTCTCTGAGGTTGTCGGAGCTTAGAAGCTCCGTCATTGGCTATCGTCGGAACTTAGTAGCTCCAACAATAGTCCCTATCAACGCGTAGAGCATCGATAGTTAGCCCTCCGGGGTGTCAGAGCTTAGTAGCTCCAGCAGTGACCTTTACCAATGCATAGTTTGTCGGCAGCAGACTCCGCTTGTGGGGTCTTCTCACCATCTTTTATTTTGCGTCAACGGCTGGCCCCCCTAGCTTTACCGGAGCTTGGTTGCTCCGGTGATGCTCGTTTTCAATGTTTAACATCGATTACAAGCCTCCTAGGGGGAGTCGGAGCTTTGTTAGCTCCGACTTTTCTCCATCAACGTGGGTTTGTTTTCTTTATTTTTCCTGCACACTGAAGCCAAGAAAAATAGTAAAATTCGTTCCTTGCCTATAACTTCGTCGCGGCTTATGATTCTCAAGAAAGTTTTAGGTCAAACATAATTCTGAATACAATCGAATGCATTGCCTTCTTTCCTTCAGATTCAATTGTACTTGGACCGGCCTTACTTCGGCCTGCCGGGGTGTAGGTAGAGTGGCATACTTAGGGTGCTTGACCAGGCTAAGTCGATAGCACACTCCGGCCCTAGATTGGCTTGGCGGCATTCAGGCGAGTGGGCCATGAACAATATTTGAATCCAAAAGAATTGACAATACAACTCGAATTGTACACGAACTGGTTGAACTAAAATTTTTTAAGAATTGCACAACTTTGTTATAGACAAGAAAGAGAAAAATAAAAAATGTTGAGCCTGTACAAAATAAATGCACGTGGAGTCTATTTCACATGAACATGTCTTTCATTATAGGTCCGGGTACAGGGGAAACAAGTACACTCTTAGGGTACGGAACCAGGCTAAGCGTGTTTAATTTCTCGTTTGACCCAGGGTAGCTAGCCACACTTTTAGTCCTGAGACTGTGACAAGTGTTGCATGAACTTTCCGGGCCTTCCGAGAAAGGTCCGACTGTTCTCCCGGAGGAACTACCTGACTCTGTACAATGACTCTATAACATACACCTTAAGTTACTACAGACTCACCTCCGTGATATTAAGTGTAGAACTTATGGAGGTGCTTAATGTTCCAAGGATTTGGGAGAGGTGTCCCATCCTCGGTAGCCAAGCGAACGCTTCTGGGACGGGATACTTTAATCACTCGGAAGGGTCCCTCCCAGCTGGGGGAGAGTTTGTTTAACCCTTCTCTGGATTGTATTCTCCGTAGCACCAGATCGCCTTCCTCGAGCTGTCGGTTGTGTACATGCCGCTGATGATAGCGCCGAAGGGCTTGGCGGTATCGAGCATTCCGAACAGCTGCTTGGCACCTTCCCTCCTCAAGGAGGTCTAGGTCTTCACGCCGGAGCTGGTCCTGTGTGGCTTCGTCGAAGGTCGGGACCCAGAGTGACCCCAAGGTGATCTCCGGAGGAAGGATTGCTTCAGCTCCGTACACCAGGAAGAAGGGTGTCTCTCCAGTTGACCGGTATGGAGTTGTCCTGTTGGCCCATAGAGTGGGCGAAAGCTCTTCAATCCAGTTGGCTCCATGTTTTTTCAAGCGCTCATAGGTGTGTGTTTTGATTCCTTTAAGGATTTCAGCATTTGCTCTCTCGGCCTGGCCATTGCTTGCCGGGTGAGCTACGGAGGCGTAGCAAACTTGAATGTCGAGGTCCTCACAATATCCTTGAAATGCAGATCTTGTGAATTGGGTCCCATTATCAATGATGATTTTTTTTGGGACTCCAAATCTGCATATAATGGGCTACAAAAAGTTGATAGCAGACTGCTTGTTGATTGTCACAACTGGAGTTGCTTCCGGCCACTTGGTGAACTTGTCAATGGCGACGTACAGGAACTTGTAACCTCCGACGGCTCTTGGGAAAGGTCCCAAGATGTCCATCCCCCACACAGTGAAGGGCCATGTAGGAGGTATCATTTGTAGGGGCTGAGCCGGTGTGTGAATTTTTTTTGCATGAAATTGGCATGCTTCGCATTTCTTCACCAGCTTAGTTGCATCCTGGAGTGCTGTAGGCCAGTAAAAGCCATGCTGAAAGGCTTTACCGACCAACGTGCAGGAAGACGCGTGGTTCCCACACTCGCCTCCATGGATTTCTGCGAGGAGCTAGCAGCCTTCTTCCCTTGTAATGCACCGCATTAGGATGCCGTTGGCATCGCGCCGGTAGAGAACCCCTTCTACCAACGTGTATCTTTTAGCCAATCTGACTATCCGGTCAGCGGATACATCATCGTCAGGAAGGATGTTGTGTTTCAAGTAGCTCCGGATCTCCGAGATCCATGCATCGGAGCTAACTTGAGCATTTGGGTCTTGCGTGCTGGGTTGCTCGGAGCTTCTGGCAGCACCTACGACCCTTGATGGCTGCCATGGTAATAGGGCCATTGGGACCGTTAGCTTTGGGATGCTGATCTCGCCCCCTTCGCTCAGTTCGGCAGGCTGAGCTGTGGGTTTTGACAACCTCCAGACAAAAATTCCGTCTGGAGCTGGAGCTCCGGTTGACGCTTTTGTCGAGAGTTCGTCAGCTTCAGTGTTGTGGGCACGCTGGACATGGTGGAGGGCTAGGACTTCGAAGTCCTTCTGAAGCCTCTAGACTTCAAGGAGGTAAGCAGCTAGCTGATGGTTGTTGCAGGAGCATTCACCCTTCACTTGCTTAATGATGAGCTGTGAATTTCCCTTGACCAACAGCTGCTTGACACCGTATGACAGTGCCACCTTTAGTCCGTAGATGAGTTCTTCGTACTCCGCCATGTTGTTGGTCGCCTTGAAGTCAAGGTGTACCATGTATTTTACCTTATCCCCTGTTGGTGCGAGGAGAAGGATTCCAGCTCCGGCCCCCTGCTTTTGCATGGAGCCGTCGAAGTAGAGGGTCCAGTGAGGCTCGGTGAAGACCGGAGCTTTGTGTTCCAGCTTCTGCTCACTGGGGCCCCCAGGGTTTGATGGAGAGGGATTCCATTCCGCCACGAAATCTGCCAATGCTTGACTCTTGATTGCTTGCCTTGAAATGAATTCGAGATCGAATTCGGCCAATTCCGCTACTCACTTTGCAATATTCCCAGTTGAATTGGGATTATGCAAGATTGCTCGAAGTGGGCTTGGAAGTAATGGTGAAGCTTCCTGGAGGCAATAAGAACTGCATAGAGCAGTTTATGCACCTCTAGGTATCGAGTCTTGGAGTCATGAAGTACTTCACTGATGAAGGACATTGGGTGCTGGATGGTCCGGACCCTCTCGGAGGGGCCCGGAGCTTCCTCTTCATTGATCTGGATCCTCCCTGAGGGATCCAGACCTTCTTTGGGGACCTCCGGGTCCTGGCTGGAGGGACCCGTAGCTTCTTCAGAAGCAGCCTGGACCCTCCCGGAGGGGTCTGGGTCTTCTGAGGTAACTTCTTGTGGAATCAAGTCTGGGAACTGGGACCCAGACTCGCTTTTAGGAACCTCCGGACCCTCCCGGAGGAGTCTGGATTCCTGAACATGGGATGGTTCTGGTCTCTCCGCAACAAGGACCATACTGACGACTTCGTCAGTTGCTGAAATGTAAAGCAGCAAAGGCTCACCAGGGTTCGGAGCTACCAGAGTTGGTACAGTGGTGAGGAGCTGTTTTAGCTCCTAGAACGCCTTTTCTGCTTCTTCAGACCATTGGAATGGTCCGGACTTCCTCAATAACTTGAAGAAGGGAAGTGCCCGTTCCGCCAGTCTTGAAATGAACCGGCTGAGGGCTGCTAGACATCCAGTTAGCTTTTGGACATCCTTGGTGCGGGCTGGTGGCCGCATGTCTTCAATGGCTTTGATCTTTGCCGGATTAGCTTCTATGCCCCAGTGACTTACCAGGAAACCAAGAAGTTTTCCGGAGCTAACCCCGAAGACACACTTGTCTGGGTTTAGCTTTGTGCGGGTGACCCGCAGCTTGTCGAAGACAGCCTGCAAGGTGTCAAGGAGTGACTCCTTGTTTTTGACCTTGACCACGATGTCATCGACGTACACTTCCACTATGTCTCTAATGAGTTCTTCAAAAGTTTTGTACATAGCTCGTACAAAGGTTGAAGCTGCATTCTTGAGACCAAATGGCATGGCAGTATAACAGTACAATCCATCTACTGTGATGAAAGAGGTATGCTCTTCATCTTCCCTAGACATTCTGATTTGATGATACCCAGAATATGCGTCTAGGAAACACATTAATTCACACCTGGAGGTGGAATCCACTATCTGATCTATTCTAGGTAGTGGGAATGGATCTTTTGGACATGCCTTATTTAGTGTTGTGTAGTCGATACACATCCGAAGCTTCCCGCCGGCCTTGGGCACAACGGCTGGGTTTGCCAGCCATTTTGGATGGAAGACTTCTCGGATGAATCCAGCTTCGAGCAACTTCTTCACTTCTTATCGAATGAAGTTCTGTCGCTCCACTGATTGTTTCCGAGGCTTCCGATGAACGGGCCGGGCGTCGGGGTAGATCTTCAGATTGTGCTCAATCACTTCCCTGGGGATCCCAGGCATTTGTGATGGTTGCTAGGCAAACACGTCGACATTAGCCCGGAGGAAAGCGATGAGCGCGAGTTCCTATTTGCCGTTCAATCCCCCCGATATACGGGTGGTCTGAGCGGCATCGGAACCGATTTGGACGACTTTGACGGAAATGTCGGTGTCGTCGCTTGGCTGCACACGAAGTGCAGAAGTCGAGCCTCACTGACGAATGCTCGGGGGTTTTGGAGCTTGCTCTTGTATGGAGTCCTCCTCTTGCGCCGTAGTAAGCGCATGAAGTTCTTCCAGAGTAGTTACTCCGGTAGTGCGATCTCTGCGGATCCGAGGAACGCCTACTGGTGTTGGCATTTTTAACACCAGGTAACCATAATGAGCAGCTGCCATGAATTTGTACAAGGCAGACCTACCCAAGATGGCATTGAAGGGTAAGTTGATCTGAGCAACGTCAAAGACCAACTTCTCAGTGCGATACTTCTCCCGGGTCCCAAAGGTAACGGGGAGGGTAATAGCACCGAGTGGGGTAATGGCTCCCGGACCTACTCCGTAGAAAGGTCGGGAGGGGTGGAGATCTGAAGGTCAGAGCTGGAGCTTGGTAAAAGCTTCGAAGATTATGAGGTTGAGCCCCGAACCTCCGTCTACCATAACATGGTGGAGCTGGATGTTATTGATGGTAGGAGATACCATCAAAGGTAACTGGCCTGCTCCAACCATGATTCAAGGGTAGTCCGAAGCATCAAAAGTGATGGCTGTGTCCATCCACTTCGATGAGGCTCCACCCTGGTTGTAGGAGCTACAGCGGCCATGTCCCGACGCATAGTCTTGAGGACGCGGCGGGAGGTGATGTCCCATGATCCACCAAAAATGGTGTTCATGGTCCTCCGACGCTCGTTGTCAGAGACATCAAAATCATCGTCAACGGAGGTGTAAACGGCCTTCAGGACCTTTTTGGGATCCTGAAAACCTAACTCCTCTTCAGCTGGAGCTTCGTCAACTTTTTGTTTTCCTTCCCTCTGTCGGAAAGGAGCTTCTACCCGACGCTTGTTGTAGAGCACGGCAAGGTTTTGGACCTCCCGACAGTCTTCCAAACTGTGGCTGTCCGTTTTGTGAATTGGACACCACACATTGGGTTTGCCACCGTCTTCAGAAGACGGTCAAGGTCGCTTCTCGGGGCGTGGCCCCCGGCCACCCGGAGCTGCAGCAGCTGCAGCATTGGATGCACCGGCCGACGGCTTCTTCTTGCCGTTGGTCTTTTTCTTCTTCTTGCCACTCCTAGAGGTAGCAGCTTCTCCTTTGGAGGATTTTTTGTGATCCTCCGGAGGTGGTTTCGAGTGCATTTCACGTCCCTCCGCAGCTCTGGCACATTTATCGGCCAAGCTGAAGAGTTCCGTTACACTAGTGATCTCCTTGATCGCCAGTTTCTCCAACATCTTCTTATCCTGCACACCCAGTCTAAATGCCATGATGACAGAGGCGCTAGATATAGAAGGGATAGTGTTTCGTACCTGAGAGAATTTCTGGATGAATGATTGCAGGGATTCTCCTCCTTTTTGCACAACTGCAAAAAGGTCCAGTTTGGTGCCTGATCGGGTGTATGAACTCCCGAAGTTAGCGGTGAACTATCGGCACAACTCCTCCCAATTGTCGATGGAGTTGGGTGGAAGGCTCATAAACCAGGACCGGGAGGTCCCAGTTAAAGCCACTGGAGAATAATTGGCCATTACAGCCTCATTTCCTCTAGCTGCCAAGATAGCAGTGGAGTAAATCTGAAGAAATTCGACAGGATTAACGGTCCCGTCAAACTTCTCCGGCAGGTGAGGCCGGAATTTTTGTGGCCACCTGACCATACGCAGATGCATGGCCAGAGCCGAACAGCCTCCTCCTATTCCTTCATGAGCAGGAATGTCCTGAGCTTCTCGTCTTTCACGAGCACGCTCAATATGGACTCGGCCGTCTTGTTGATGGTATCGGCGATCAAGCTCCGCCCTGAGGTCATGAGTTGAAAGCCTTGATACCGTGTGAGTGCTCGTGCCCCAGAGGGCAACGACGTCACCTGCTGTGACGCAGCACGTCTCCTGTTGTTGGAAACGTGCGGACCAAGTCTGCCAGACAAGGACCGTCACTGCGACGGGGCCTGTCCTGAAGGAGGAGGACCCTGGTTGCTGATGCGGTCGGCTGCTGCTGCAACCAAATGTTCCACATCGGCCCTCCACTGCTCCATGGCATCCCGGGATGCATCCGAAGGTGGTGGGCGTTGAAGCAGAGCACGTGCTGCATGGAGCGCATGTTCTGGGTTGTCATGATTCGCCAACGCAGTGATTGATGCCGGTGCACCATCGCGCTGCCGAGCTTGATTTGCTGGTGGAGGCGGCGGTGGTGGAAGTGTGACTCCTGCTGGAACCATGGTTCCTGCTGGTGGCTGCATATTGGAGGGATTGCCCCCAACAGCTTGAACAGCGGGATGACCATTGGATGATCCAGCGGCTGAGTTCACCATTCTTGAAATCTCAGGCGCCCCTTCCTGGCGCGCCAACTGTCGGTGGTTTTGATCCGGCAGATCTCCCGACACTACTAAGGTGTTTGCGGAGTTTGAAGTTCGGTGTGGGCGCGCGTAGATTCAAGAAGGTGAAGTGTTAAATGACACAGGAGTCACGAAGATTTACGTGGTTCGGGCCGCCTGAGCGTA
This sequence comes from Tuctoria greenei, assembly GCA_036927565.1. NCBI lineage: Eukaryota > Viridiplantae > Streptophyta > Magnoliopsida > Poales > Poaceae > Tuctoria > Tuctoria greenei. Next base: position 38,364,311 of record JAYESD010000003.1, on the reverse strand, counting down.
ATACCCTGCTCCACGGGGTGTGTTGGTGTTATATTGGATGTATGAGCTCAACGTCAGTTGAGAGTGTAGAGTGAGCGCGCCGAGTCCTCCTCTATGTATCGTCGGCCTGTCCTTTTATAGTACAAGGGCATGCCGTTACAAGTTAGCCTGGCCCGACATGTGGCCTCGGCGGTTACTAATATTGATACACATTTGATGCGCTTAATTACCTTTAATAACCGAGTTACGGGCTTTGACAGCACCGTTACTGGTAATTAAGGTCATCCGATCGTGTGTCATCAATATAGTATTAATGACACTTAATCGAGTCTTGAAGTCCTTGATTCCCCTTTGAAGATCCAGAGCCGTTGTGGAGTCTTCCGGAGGTTAGAGGCTGAAGATCCGACGGTTGGACGCGTGGCAGCTCTGGAGCATACTGTGGGGAACAGATAGGTCCGGTGCCACCTAACACGTGTTAGTTCCGGAGCTTCCCTCGGTCTGGGGTTAGGTCCGGGGGTACCATTATGGTACATAGCCCGGAGCTTCCCCCTTGTGGGCGGTAGCTCCGGTTGGATAGTACACGTGGCGACCCTGGGACTAACCATGTCGGGGAAGCGGGTCCGGTTATGTCTGACATGTGGGCCTCCGAAGGTCTTCAAATCAAGTAGATGACATTCTCTTGAGATCTTTGCAATCACAGGGACAACCAACCACCTCAGCAAGTGTGCACTGGGTTTCCCTCCCGTGAATTTGTTTCACGTGGACCGGAGAACCACCGACCTGTAGACTTGGCCCATGGTGCACGACACAATTCCCAGCCACTTCACTAGCGCCTGGGACCCATCCGTGAAGCTAGGTAAGCCATGCAAATAGCTAAGGCACATCACAGGTGTACACACGTGAACCACCAGGCCCCCTGTCAGCCTCACTACTCAACATTAAAATACTAGGTGCACCCGATCTGTGAACACAAAACATTTTAAAATTCATTTACAAGTGTAGGAAAAATCTTAGAAAATCTCATAAAATAGTATTGTGATATTTAGAGGATACTAGCAGTGAATAGTAGCAAAATAAAATTATGTTAAAAAATATATATCTATAACATGCTATAACTCATTTAATTAACTAGGAAAATTAAGGTAATTCATGTTTAGACTAAAAGAATGATAATCTATCCATAAATGATCATATAAAATGCTCTAAAAAGATTAATTGACTTTTATAATATAATGCAAGTGGTATTTGGCTGAATTGAATTATGGGATGGTAAAATAATTATGGAAGTCCCAAAACAATTAAATAGTTAAAAACTAGAGAACTTGACATATGACCTCTGAATAAAATAATAGGTCCAATAATTAGCTAAAATTCCTAGAAATATGATTTGGCATATAGAATATATTGTAAGTAGTATTTGTCTAACATAAATTAGTGGATATAGAATTACTTATCGCTCTCACAGGAAAATCATATCGACCTTCATAATTAGTAAAATACAAATAAAAGATTCTAACTAGTCTTATCACGAATGATCGTTTAAATATTCTCATAAATGCATTATTAAGACTTTAGAATATTAATTAGATAAAAAGTAAATGAACTAATTATCATCATCATCATCATCACCATCATTATAGAAAAGCGATTAGAGTGCTAGAAAATAATAGGAACTCACATGCTAGCCCTAAATAAAATGATATTTTCACTAGTAATTCTCTAAAAATCCCAACAACCATACATTAAACAAATCCTAAATAAGTTCATGACTTTTGGAAGACATTAATAAAATAATAGATTAAGAAATGATATAAGTTAACAAGTTATACATTAGTCGTCATTAAAAATACTGAGTTGCCCTGAGAATATTGGAGCATAAGCTTAGACTCTAAAAAAAGTGGGTATTACATTAGTAGAACTTAAGTGAATATACTAATGGAAGATAACATAATTATAAAGAAGTCTCATAGAGGTTATGGTTAACCAGTTGATTGCAACAAAGGTAAATTATAAGTATAAACTAGCGAGTTAACCATGATAGTCATAAACCCTGTAAATAATAAAGAAAACTGATAATACTGTTAAACCTTTCAATACCCAATTGGTTGACCGACGAAATAGTAAATGTTCTCAAATAACCCACCAGAAGAATATCATATTCACCGACGAGCCTTCTAAGAATATTAGAAAATGTATTATTAAATGATTGTTGGTATTTATTGGAGTTTTATTTGGATTTATGGGATCTTTATTGATGGTTCATATTTTATTCACATAGTTACGTACTTAGTAATCGGAGAGTTCGCGAAGGAGATATTCAAGGTCCGGATCATGAAGTACAGGACAAAAACTTTGATAAACCACCGTAAAGGCAAGCTCTAACTCCTTGATCATATTTCACCTATGTTTTGCAATTGCACCTATTGGCATGTTTTGATTGCATAACTGTGTGAATATTTTAAAACATCGCTATGCTATGAACAACTTGAAATGTGATAGCATGAGCTATGTTGATGACTGAATACCGGTGTTAGCTACTAACCAACAATAAACAGTAACATAATAGTTACTCGCTATCAACGACTTGAAACAAGACACTGCATCAGTTATGATAATAGCAGTGACTATCACAATCCCCCCTTGACCTTTACAACACAACCCCTTGACAACCTAGCAGCTTTGTCACTACACTATAGCAAATATGTGAGCTCCTCCTTGTTGGTAATATGCTTAGGATCCTCTATGATGTTCGCATCACGAACCACTACACATTGTATACATGATTGTGAAATGTGTTACAAGCTATTTGGTGGTGTGAGTTAGGATATGGGTGGGTGATTAATGAACTGTGTGCTTGAAGAGGGAGGGTGGTCGAGGCAGGTATGGTGATGGGATGTCGCGGGCTCCCTAAGAGATATACCAGCTGCAGCTGTGTATTCGGTGTAACCCACAGATCGATGTTGAGTGCTTCAGTAATAGTCCGATGACCATGTTTTCCGGACTAGCCTGGTGCTGAGTACTTTAGTTTAGTTTGATGTTGTGTGTTTCAGACTAGTCCTTCTGCCAAGGATGGATGGAGCTGCCTCATCAATATGAGGACCGGTTCATTTGACCTCAACATAGTGATTTCGTACAACCACAGAACCTGTATGGGCGGGACTCGCCCTACCTTTCTAGTAACTGCCACATGAGAAAACCTGGAGAGCCATGGAGGGCACAGTGGACCAAGATATGGCACAGAGACCAAGGGTCAACTGTTATCTGGCTGGGTAGGTAATGCCCGAATAGCCCCTGCGTCGGGCCGAGGTGTGAATGTGGGATTACTCGGGGAAGATGGGATGAGCATCATGTCATACCCTTGCAAGGTGTGCATGGCCTGTGGGTAAAAAGTACAAACTTTGGAGAGTCTTTATCTATCTGGATAGCTGTTGTCACAGTCTTGACACGCTATGCTCTGGGCTCCTTATGATTAGCATTAGTGCATCTCCTTGAAGTGTGTGTGTGGGTGGTTGAGGATGTTGTGTTTTGGTAAAGTATTGGCATGTGTCCGGAGTTGTAGGGCCATGGGTCCGAAGACTCATCTAAAAGTGAGGGAACTGGCGGGATGGTCTGAAGCTCCCCAGGGCCCGCCAACTATAATAATATTGATTCAACTACTTCTCCCTCTTATTGCAAAACTATTTTCAAAGAGAACTCTGCATAAAATGCTTTTCGGAAAAACTAAGCCGTATGGCCTCTCCTTGCTACAAGCCCCAATGCATGAAACATCTCCCCTTGAGTGGTGTTAGGGCTTGCGAAGTACCTTATGTACTGTAGGATCGAAGAGCACGTGAAAAGCTACCATAGGGGGGTTGAATGGTAGATTTAAAAATCTTACGCAGCGGAAACAATTAAACCACAAACCCTTTTCGGCAGAAAACGATCTGTTAAAGAGATCATGTGTGAGACTAATCTAAACGTGTTTCACCGTGACAAAAGTGATAGATATCAGAGAGAATCAAGTCACGAAGACAACACAAAAAGAATCACTCAAATCCGTCGAGAAAAGCTCAAGTTATGATCGAAAGATCAAACAATGGTCAATCTGCTCTACCCGAGAAAAAATAGTTCTGGAATGCTGCAAAGAAACTCGTGTAGATCATAAACCACAAATCCAATGACCTTGAAATTTTTATATATGATAGATAATCAAGTTGTGAAGACAACCCAAAAAGAATCACGTCAATTGGATCTGTAAAACTCGAGTTATGATAAAACCACCGATGAAAGGTAGTGCTGTCCAGAAACACGACGAGTAAAACTTGTCTGAAACAAGTCCGACGAACAAGGCACAAAAGTTCCTTCAAACTACGAATTTTATTCAATAGAACACAAGAGGAACAGCCCCAAAGTCGTATACCACGAGCTCTGGGCTCCCTTGCTTATATATCCAGCCCTTATGCCAACCCAATATCAACTAGGACTCCAATCCTACTCAGATCACGAATCCTAACTTTCCATAACTACTCAAGATTCTTCTATACGCAGATAGAAGCAATCTTAAGACTTCCAAACCCCTTAGGAACGTATCCCATATTCCTAAACAACTCAAATTCGTGACACACACGAAATCCTAACATAACCAACTTGATACTTTCCATACCGAGCCATAACCGACTCCGCCGCAGCCAAAATCATCAACCGGTACGATCCGATCCTTCCGACCAGATCTTTCCTTCCTTATCCCATCTTCGGAACCATGTTTCCATGTCATGCACCGCATGCATACGTGCGAACACCTTCCTTCGACGTTCAGTAACCTTCATATGCACTGCCCTTGATTCAATCATCCTGCGCGACCTCCTGATCAGCTCAACCACAGTTCCCCCCGAACTTGGTTGTTGGAACCTCATCTCCTCCATGAGACTAGTCCAATGGATCCCGTCACCAGCCATGACTTGAACTCAAGCAACACCTGCACATGAATAAACAACCAATCCATACGAGCCCAAGTCCTCGACTTGACTCAAGTTAGTTCTGAACACAACACCCTACGTGAGAACCTCACATAAGCATGTTGCAAAACCTTAGTAACACGATATCATCCATATCATCCAAAACGCACCAAAAACTTAGCAAATGAATACTAAGCAATCTTTCCAACAATGTAAAGCAAGTACGAAACATTGCAAATGAAAAGTAGAAGCACTGCGGTCAAGTTCCGGACCTTGCCAGAGCAACCCGGAGCTTGAGCCGGAGCTTACCAAAAGCTAGTAGAATCTAGCGCCGGAGCTTACCAAAACTAGTACAACCAAGCTCCCGCCGGAGCTTACAAAACTAGCAGGACCTAGCGCCGGAGCTAACCAGAACTAGTCAGAACTAGTAAACCCAAAAGACGGAGCTAGAAAAAGTACGTCGGAGTTTAGCAAAAGCATGCCGGAGCTATCAAATATATGCCGGAGCTATCAAAGACATGCCGAAGCTAAAGATAAAGCTCACCGGAGCTAACCAAAGCTATTTGGACCTTTCCAAGAAGCGGGACCTAGCATCTAACGTAGCCGGAGCTACTCAAAACAAGCCGGACCTACCGTCGGACTTTGCTGTAGCTCGGAGCTAGAGTTGGACCTTGATAAAAAGGTGTTTTGGTGATATCAAAAACTTTTATCATCAAATCCAAGTGTATTCACTACAAGCCAATGTATTCAGCACACATAGGTCTTACAATCTCCCCCTTGATGAATGCATTGGCAACACCATTTAAAATCCGAACATTGGCTTATTCACATAAAAGTTTTGAAAGCAATTTCTCCCCATTTTGTGAATCGGAAATAAAATGAGAAAATTCCCATATTATCTCTCCTTATGCACATATTCTCTTTCTCTTCATGCCTATCTCTCCCCCTTTGACAATGTATTCAGCAAGTCATGAGCATATAAACAATTTATCTCTCCCTCTTTAGTTGTTATGAGAATATTATAACATATACATATAAACAAAGCTCATCCAAGTCATACTATCAAGTACCTTACATTATCACATCAATGAAATACAGAAAGTAGTGTAAGCCATGCTAGAGATCAAATGTAATTTTCAATTTAAGCAAGTCATGATCTCACAAACTTAACTATTTCAATACCTGAAAGCATGACACTTGTTGCTGCATTTTATTATTTTTCAAAGCATAAATTTAGATCATATGATATTTGCAAGAGATTATATGCGCATCTGCCTTATTCTAACCAACCAAGCAAGCCTATGTCATTTGACAATCAGAAGCTTAAGGACATGGTTTTAGTCATACACAACTTCTTCCAAGTTCATATCTAAGTGCAATGACAAGCCATCTCAAAAGAAGAAGTGCGATGCATGCATATTCTCTTGATCTTTTCTCAATTTATATTTGTTCATAAAAACTCAACATGTGAGTTGATTACTTGATTAATTCTTTATGATTAAAAGCACTTGTGAACATGTAACAAGTTCAAAACAGCAAGAAAGTTCGACCATGACCGGTTTTAGTGTAAGTAATTATTCCAATTACTAGACATGGCAAAAACTACAAAATGTATAACACGAGTAATGTAGTAAGAACTTTTAGCATGTAAAATGAATCACAAAGTCATATATGTATGAAATACTATGCTCATATAATTTTAATTTCAGATTCACACATAGACTTCCCAAGTTTCAAAAACTCCCCCTCAATTTAAGCCATGAGAATGCATAACCCCTATTTCACTACGAATGAAACAAAAACGAGTGAAATCCAAAGGTTTTGTAAAAATGTCAGCCAATTGATGTTCGGTATCTACATGGTGAAGCACAATGTTTCCTTTTTCAACGTTATCTCGGAGAAAGTGATACCTAATATCAATGTGCTTAGTTCTAGAATGTTGCACGGGGTTTTTGGCAATTCAAATAGCACTAGTGTTATCACAAAATAGTGGAACACTATCTAGATCAACCTCATAGTCCATAAGTGTTTGAACAATCCAAAGAATTTGTGAGCAAGCACTAGCAGCAGCTACATATTCAGATTCGGTTGTGGATTGTGCAACTGAATTTTGTTTTCTAGAGGACCAAGCAACAAGAGAATTACCAAGAAAATGACAAGAACCGGAAGTACTTTTCCTATCAATCCTACAACCCCAAAATCAGCATTCGAAAAAGCTTTCAAAGTAACGGTTGAGGAAGAAGGAAGAAAAATGCCAAATTATTGGGTTCCATGTAAGTACCTGAGAATCCTTTTGACGGCTTGACGATGTGAAACACGTGGGGAACCTTGAAACCGTGCACAAAGACATATGCTGAATTGTATGTCCGATCTTGATGCCGTGAGGTACAAAAGTGATCCGATCATGCTTCTATATTCTTTTTGATTCACAGATTCACCATCTTCATCAAGTTCAAGTGTTGTTGCTGTTCCCATTGGTGTCCGAAGAGGCTTGCTTTTGTCCATGTTGAAGCGCCTTAGGAGGTCTTTGGTATACTTCGTTTGATGCACAAAGGTACCCTCCTTGGTTTGCTTGATTTGCAGCCCCAAAAAGTAAGTGATTTTACCCATCATACTCATTTCAAATTCGGAACTCATCATTGATAAAAACTTGGACACAAGATCATGAGAAGCACAACCAAAGATAATATCATCCACATACACTTGAACGAATAATGAGTCATTGCCATGCTTAAGCACAAAAAGAGTTTTATCAACCTTGCCCATGGTAAACCCCTTTTCAAGTAAGAATGTTTTTAACCTATCATACCATGCTCTAGGAGCTTGTTTGAGACCGTATAAGGCTTTGGACAGTTTGTAAACATGATTAGGAAAATCTGGATTTTCAAAACCCGGTGGTTGTTTGACATAAACCTCCTCATCTATGTAGCCATTAAGAAAAGCACTTTTAACATCCATTTGATATAGCTTAAAACCTTTAGATGCTGCAAAAGCTAACAAAATTCTTATGGCTTCTAATCTAGCGACAGGAGCAAAAGTTTCATCAAAATCTAGACCTTCAACTTGTGTGAAACCGTGAGAAACCAACCTAGCCTTATTCCTAACCACAACCCCATCCTCTCTTTGTTTATTTTTAAATACCCATTTAGTTCCAATTAAAGTGTGACCTGGAGGTGGAGGTACAAGTTTCCAAACATTATTTCTTTCAAAATTTTCTAACTCTTCTTGCATGGCAATAATCCAAGATTCATTAGTGAGAGCGTGTGATATATCTTTGGGTTCAAAAGAAGCAACAAAAGCAGAATGAGCATGAGAGTTTGGATCGCAAAACCTGGACTGTGTGACTCGTTCGTGCAAGCTTCCAATCATCTGTTGTGGGGGATGATCTTTGTAAAAACGTAGGGGAACAGATGTCTCACAAGCTTCTTCTGCATTAGGTTCATCGTAGATTGATGAGCTTGTGACTTGCGGACAATCAGGACCAGCATAGGTGATAGCCGGAGCTTGTTCAATGTCCGGAGTTGGACACGTGTCAACTTTGGAACTACCAGGCAATATCACTGACTCTTCTTCATCTTCGAAAATACCCTCCCCCTGAGGATACGGATCTGGTCCTGCAACACCAGAGCTAGTACCTGGGCTAGCTTCATCAAAAGACACTTCACAAGTCTCCACAATTTTGTTAGTGTCGAGTAAAAGCACAAGGTAGCCTCTAGTATGAGATGGATAACCAAGAAACATGCCATCAATGGATCTAGGTTCAAATTTATCAAGATTACCATGTTTCTTAACAAATCATTTGCAACCAAAGACCCGAAAGTGTGTAACACTAGGCCTATGTCCAAACCGAAGCTCATATGGTGTTTTACCTAGCTTAGCACGCAAGAAAACATGATTTGATACATAACAAGCGGTTGCTAACTCATCAGCCTAAAATTTCCTAGGAGTTTGATATTCATCAAGCATAGTCCTAGCCATCTCAACTAAGGTTCTGTTCTTTCTTTCTACAACACCGTTTTGTTGAGGTACATATGGGGAAGAAAATTGATGATCTATTCTATTTTCAGCACAAAAGTGATCAAAAGATTGATTTTTAAATTCAGTTCCATTATCACTTCTAATTGCTTTTAACGATCCTGGGTGATCAATTGATAATCTAATAAATAAAGTTCTAAAGTGACTAAAAACTTCATTCTTAGACGCCATAAAGTAAACCCAAGAGTATCTAGAATAATCATCAACAATAACAAGAACATACCATTTACCTCCGAAGGATTGAACACGTGAAGGTCCGGTCATGTGGCGTGAGCAACCTGAATCCACAATGCAAATGTTCTCCTTCCTCAAACGTGTAACCTACATAGAAGCACAATACGTCGATGACTCAATACTGGAGTTAGTCAAAATGAATTTAGGTATCCAGTACTGAGTCACACGACATGCAGTAGGAAAAACACGCGAAAGCTGAGATAAAACAGCAGGTTTATGAGTCGAAGTTTGAGGTTTTCTATTCTTAACTCTTTTAGCACAAAAACCAGTAGCTCCGGAGGTAAAAGCAGTAGTTCCAAAAGACAAGGATGAAGCTCCAGAAACAAAAGCTGAAGTTCCGAAGGAAACAACAGAAGGTCCGGGAGCTCTTGGAGCTATCGGAACTATCAGAGCTGCTTTTGCGGATTTCTTACCAGAAGGTCCGGAAGCTACCTTTTCAAATTCCTGACTCACTAAAGCAGGTTGTGTTTTTCTAATTGCATGAAAGTTATGAGATCTAGCAACCATTCTTTCCCTTTTTTGTTGTTTATCTAGTCTATAACAAAAATCTATAACATGACCATCTCTACCACAGAAGGTACAATGAAATTTAACTTTGTGTTCATGTCTAGATGAGCAAGCGATATTATTATTTGAAACCGAATGAGACAACACTCCTGCAGATTTGAAAGCCACTCCTTTTTGTTTAGGAACTGTTTGAATCAAATCATTTCCTAATGACTTTACAATTTTATGTGGATGTGCCTTAGCATGAGCATGAGAGTCAAAACCTAAACCAGTTTCATCATTGCATGACTTGGAAGAATTCAGCAGCAAGTTTAGGTTCTTATTCCCATTACAAAACCGATCTAATGTCCTATGCATGTCATCAAGTTTATTAGACAGATCAAGGCAATTTTCACATGAAGTTTTTCCTTTTAGTTTGCAATTGGAACAAAATTTAACTTCATGAGAACGTAAAGCATTGTTCAATATAGAAATTTCATTCATAGCATCTTGCAGTTTTTTATCAAGATCATCACAACTAGAACAATGCAAATCAATTGTAGAACAAGAAGCATCTTTTAAGTTTCCAATATTAAGTGCAGCAAGCTCTTTGTTCTTTTCAATTTCTTCATCAAGTCTATCTAGAGTGGAGGAGTGTGCACTTCTTAATGTGGACAATTGTTCATAGATTAAGTCAAATGAGGAACATGCATCATCACTAGGAATCAAAGTTTTTAAACGGTTAATTTCAGATTCTAATGATTCAATTTTATCAGCATTATCCCTAAGCTTTTTGTCCTTTTTCTTGACAATAATAGTTGCACGAGAAATAGCATCACAAATTTCATTGCAGGTGGAACATACCTCATCGTCTTCACTGTTGTGTTATGCATCCTCCTGACTTGATCTTGATCTTGTTTTGCCCACCATGAAACATAAGTTGGCCAGATCGTCATCATCTTCATCACTTTCAATGTCCACGTCACTTGAACTGAACTCTTGAAGCGCGGTGATGAAATTGTTGATCATCTTGCGTCCTATGGTACCTTTCTTCTTCTTGTTGGAATTTCCAGAGGAGGTCCGGACCTTGCTTTGTTTTTCTTCCCGGGTGGTCGGACCTGAAAGTTTAGGGCATTCTGTACGAAAGTGTCCTGTTTTACCACATTCAAAACAACGTGGAGGTCCGAAGCTTCCTCTCCTTCTAGTTCTCACATTTTGCAATGCTTTTGAGAATCTAGTAGAGATGATTGCCAACTCCTCTTCCAGAAATTCTTCGATCTGCTCCAGGGTTAGTGAGGACAACAAAGCAAGAGTATTGCAAGATGATGATTGGTCAGAGCTAGACATATCACGTTGTGAAACAAATGCAATAGACTTATTTGGGTTCTTACGTGCTAGGATGTCAATTACATGAGTTTTTAGTTTAGAATAAAGTACATCTAATGTAAGAGAACTCATGACAGTTGATTCACGAATAGATGTTACTTTCATCTCCCAAATTGACATGTCTAATGCACTAAGAAGTTGCCTAGCATTCTCAGCATCAGAAAAATTAACATTGACACTACGTAAGTGTAGGATCGAAGAGCACGTGAAAAGCTACCAGAGGGGGGGTGAATGGTAGATTTAAAAATCTTACGCAGCGGAAACAATAAAACCCTAATCCCTTCGGTAGAAAAACGATCTGTTAAAGAAATCATGTATAAGACTAATCTAAATGTGTTTCACCGTGACAAAAGTGATAGATATCAGAGAGAATCAAGTCACGAAGACAACACAAAAAGAATTACTCAAATCCGTCGAGAACAACTCAAGTTATGATCAAATGATCAAACACTGGTCAATCTGACCTACCCGAGAAAAACAGTTTCTGGAGTGCTGCAAAGAAACTCGTGTAGATCAAAAACCACAAATCCAATGACCGTGAAATTTTGACAGATGATAGACAATCAAGTTGTGAAGACAACCCAAAAAGAATCACGTCAATTGGATCAGTAAAACTCGGGTTATGATAAAACCACCGACAAAAGGTAGTGCTGTCCAGAAACTCGACGAGTAAAACTTGTCTGGAACAAGTCGGACGAACAAGGCACAAAAGTTCCTTCAAACTATGAATTTTATTCAATAGAACACAAGAGGAACAGCCCCAAAGTCGTCTCTTCGAACTTTGGCCTTCCCTTGCTTTTATCGATGAGTAAACCTTGTCTGTAACAAGTCTGACGAACAAGGCACAAAAGTTCCTTCAAACTACGAATTTTATTCAATAGAACAGAAGAGGAACAGCCCCAAAGTCGTGCACCACTAGCTCTGGACTCCCTTGCTTATATAACCAGCTCGAAAGCCAACTCAACTCAGATCAGGAACCTAATCCTACTCTGTTCATGAATCGTAACTTTCCATAACTGCTTAGGATTCTTCTATACGCAGATAGAAGCAATCTTAAGACTTCCAAACACCTTAGGAACATATCCCACATTCCTAAACAACTCAAATTTGTGACCCACACGAAATCCTGTTATAACCAACTCAAATCTTTCCATATTTGAGTCAAACCCGACTCAACCACAACCTGAGTCCGTAACCTAGTCAGTTAGACCTTTCCGACCAACTCTTTACATCCACATCTCTTGATAACGTCTCGGAACCATGTAGCCACGTCCATGCACTCCTTGCACACGTGCAAACATCTTCCAATGATGTCCACGATACCTTCACATGCATTGTTCTTGATTCAATCATGCTGCGAAACCTCCTGATCAGCTCAACCACAATTCCTCCTGAGTTTGGTTGTTGGAACCTCATCTCCTCCCTGAGACTAGTCCAATGGATCCCATCACCATCCATGTCTTGAACTCAAGCAACACCTGCACATAAATAAACAACCAATCCATACGAGCTCAAGTCCTCGACTTGACTCAAATTAGTTTTGAACACAACACCTTACGTGAGAACCTCACATAAGCATGTTGCAAAACCACAGTAACACGATATCATCCATGTCAACCAAAATGCACCAAAAACATAGCAAATGAATACTAAGCATTCTTTCCAGAGATTTAAAGCAAGTATGAAACATTTCAAATGAAAAACAGAAGCATTGCGGTCAAGTTCCGGACCTTGCCAGAGCAACTCGGACCTTGAGCCGGAGCTAACAAAAGCTAGTAGAACCTAGCGCCTGAGCTTACCAAAACTAGTATAACCAAGCTTCCGCCGGAGCTTAAAAAACTAGCAGGATCTTAATAAAAAGGTGTTTTGGTGATATTCAAAACTTCTATCGTCAAAGCAAGTGTTTTCACTACAAGTCAATGTATTCGGCACACATAGGTCTTACAATCTCCCCCTTGATGAATGCATTGGCAACACCATTTAAATCCGAACATTGGCTTATTCACATAATAGTTTTGAAGGCAATTTCTCCCCCTTAGTAAATCAAAAGTAAAATGAGAAAAAAATCTAAAAATTATCCCATATTATCTCTCCTTATGCACATATTCTCTTTCTCTCCATTCTTATCTCTCCCCCTTTGACAATGTATTCAGCAAGTCATGAGCATATAAATAAATTATCTCTCCTCGTTTAGTTGTTATGAGCATATTATAACATATACATATAAACAAAGCTCATCCAAGTCATACTATAAAGTACCTTACATTATCACATCAATGAAATACATAAAGTAGTGTAAGCCATGCTAGAGATCAAATGTAATTTTCAATTTAAGTAAGTCATGATCTCACAAACTTAACTATTTCAAAACCTGAAATCATGACACTAGTTGCTGCATTTTATTATATTTCAAAGCATAAATTTAGATCATATGATATTTGCAAGAGATTATATGCGTATCTGCCTTATTCTAACCAACCAAGCCAAGTCTATGTCATTTGACAATCAGAAGCTTAAGGACATGATTTTAGTCATACACAACTTCTTCCAAGTTCATATCTAAGTGCAACGATAAGCCATCTCAAAAGAAGAAGTGCGATGCATGCATATTCTCTTGATCTTTTCTCAATTTATATTTGTTCATAAAAACTCAACATGTGAGTTGATTACTTGATTAATTCTTAATGATTAAAAGCACTTGTGAACATGTAACAAGTTCAAAATAGCAAGAAAGTTCGACCATGACCAGTTTTAGTGTAAGTAATTATTCCAATTACTAGACATGGCAAAAACTATAAAATGTATAACACGAGTAATGTAGTAAGGACTTTCAGCATGTAAAAGGAATCACAAAGTCATATATGTATGAAATACTATGCTCATATTATTTTAATTTCAGATTCACACATAGACATCCCAAGTTTCAAAACTCCCCCTCAATTTAAGCCATGCGGATGCATAACCCCTATTTCACTACGAATGTAACAAAAACGAGTGAAATCCAAAGGTTTTGTAAAAATGTCAGCCAATTGTTGTTCGGTATCTACATGGTGAAGCACAATGTTTCTTTTTTCAACATTATCTCGGAGAAAGTGATACCTATTGTCAATGTGCTTAGTTCTAGAATGTTGCACGGGGTTTTTAGCAATGCAAATGGCACTAGTGTTATCACAGAACAGTGGAACACTATATAGATCAACCCCATAGTCCTTAAGTGTTTGAAAAATCCAAAGAATTTGTGAGCAAGCACTAGCAGTAGCTACATATTCAGATTCGGCTGTGGATTGTGCAACTGAATTTTGTTTTCTAGAGGACCAAGCAACAAGAGAATTACCGAGAAAATGACAAGCACCGGAAGTAATTTTCCTATCAATCCTACAACCTCCAAAATCAGCATCGGAAAAAGCTTTCAAAGTAACGGTTGAGGAAGAAGGAAGAAAAATGCCAAATTCTTGAGTTCCATGTAAGTACCTGAGAATCCTTTTGATGGCTTGACGATGTGAAGCACGTGGGGAAGCTTGAAACTGTGCACAAAGACATACGCTGAATTGTATGTCCGGTCTTGATGTCGTGAGGTATAAAAGTGATCCAATCATGCTTCTATATTCTTTTTGATCCACTGGTTCACCATCTTCATCAAGTTCAAGTGTTGTTGTTGTTCCCATTGGTGTCCGAAGAGGCTTGCTTTTGTCCATGTTGAAGCGCCTTAGGAGGTCTTTTGTATACTTCGTTTGATGCACAAAGGTACCCTCCTTTGTTTGCTTTATTTGCAGCCCCAAAAAGTAAGTGAGTTCACCCATCATACTCATTTCAAATTCGGAACTCATCATTGCTGAAAACTTGCACACAAGATCATGAGAAGCACAACCAAAGATAATATCATCCACATACACTTGAACGAATAATGAGCCATTGCCATGCTTAAGCACAAAAAGAGTTTTATCAACCTTGCCCATGGTAAACCCTTTTTCAAATAAGAATGTTTTTAATCTATCATACCATGCTCTAGGGGCTTGTTTGAGACCGTACAAGGCTTTGGACAATTTGTAAACATGATTAGGAAAATCTGGATTTTAAAAACCCGGTGGTTGTTTGACATAAACCTCCTCATCTATGTAGCCATTAAGAAAAGCACTTTTAACATCCATTTGATAAAGCTTAAAACCATTTGATGCAGCAAAAGCTAGCAAAATTCTTATGGCTTCTAATCTAGCAACAGGAGCAAATGTTTCAACAAAATCTAGACCTTCAACTTGAGTGAAACCTTGAGCAACCAACCTAGCCTTATTCCTAACCACAACCCCATCCTCACTTTTGTTTATTTTTAAATACCCATTTAGTTCCAATTAAAGTGTGACCTTGAGGTGGAGGTACAAGTTTCCAAACATTATTTCTTTCAAAATTTTCTAACTCTTCTTGCATGGCAATAATCCAAGATTCATTAGTGAGTGCATGTGATATATCTTTGGGTTCAAAAGAAGCAACAAAAGCAGAATGAGCATAAGAGTTTGAATCGCAAAACCTGGACCGTGTGACTTGTTCGTGCAAGCTTCCAATCATCTGTTGTGGGGATGATCTTTGTAAAATCGTAGGGGAACAGATGTCTCACAAGCTTCTTCTTCTTCATGTTCATCACAAATCGATGAACTTGTGACTTGAGGATGATTTGAATCAGCATTGATGGTTGTCGGTGCTGGTTGAGAATTAACATCCGGAGCTGAACCAAAGTCTTTAGCTGCTGAATTTTTGGGCAGCAGCTGCAATTCTTCCTCATCTTCAACGAAAATTCTCTCCTCTGAGGATACGGATCTGGTCCTGCAACACCAGAGCTAGTACCTGGGCTAGCTTCATCAAAAGACACTTCACAAGTCTCCACAATTTTGTTAGTGTCGAGTAAAAGCACAAGGTAGCCTCTAGTATGAGATGGATAACCAAGAAACATGCCATCAATGGATCTAGGTTCAAATTTATCAAGATTACCATGTTTCTTAACAAAGCATTTGCAACCAAAGACCCGAAAGTGTGTAACACTAGGCCTATGTCCAAACCGAAGCTCATATGGTGTTTTACCTAGCTTAGCACGCAAGAAAACATGATTTGAGACATAACAAGTGGTTGCTAACTCATCAGCCCAAAATTTCCTAGGAGTTTGATATTCATCAAGTATAGTCCTAGCCATCTCAACTAAGGTTCTGTTCTTTCTTTCTACAACACCGTTTTGTTGAGGTACATATGGGGAAGAAAATTGATGATCTATTCTATTTTCAGCACAAAAGTGATCAAAAGATTGATTTTTAAATTCAGTTCCATTATCACTTCTAATTGCTTTTAAAGATCCTGGGTAATCAATTGATAATCTAAGAAATAAAGTTCTAAAGTGACTAAAAACTTCATTCTTAGACGCCATAAAGTAAACCCAAGAGTATCTAGAATAATCATCAATAAACACAAGTACATACCATTTACCTCCGAAGGATTGAACACGTGAAGGTCCTACGGTTCAAGGTTCAAAAGTTGACATGGTTCAGTTGTCATGATCATTGTGAGAGGAGTATGTGAACCTGCAACCATCTTAGCATGTCTACAAGAAGAGCACACAATTTCTTTGTCCCCTTTAAGCTTAGGCAGCCCACGTATACGATCAAGAGCACTAACACACGTTAGGTGATCAAAGCCTATGTGACCAAGTCTACGATGCCAAAAATATAAGTCCTTTGAATCATTAGCAACTAGACACCTATGCTTAGAGAAAGACATATAAAAATCAGCTTTAAAAACTCTTCTAAACCGAGACATGTTAAAAATAAGCTCACTATTTGAACCTACAACTTTGCAGCAGTTTTTATTGAAAATAATTTCTAGATTTTCATCTAGCAATTGTGCAACAGAAAGCAAGTTGTATTTCAAATTTTTGACAAGTGCCACATCCTTCAAAGTGTAGTGATCATTTACTCTAACTGAACCCTTAGCAATTATAGGAGTTGAAGAATTTGGCAAAAGTAACATTCTCTACATGTGACACAAAAGAGAGGGAAGAGAACCAATTTTTGTTACCAGTCATGTGGCGTGAGCAACCTGAATCCACAATCCAAATGTTCTCCTTCCTCAAACGTGTAACCTACATAGAAGCACAATACGTCGATGACTCAATACTGGGATTAGTCAAAAGGCATTTAGGAATCCAGTACTGAGTCACGCGACGTGCAGCAGTAAAAACACGCGAAAGCTGAGACAAAACAGCAGGCTTATGAGTCAAAGTTTCAAAATTTTTATTCTTAACTACTGACCTATAAGGTCATACTTGTGTACCACAAAAATCAGTAGCTCCGGAGGCAAAAATAGAAGGTCCGGAGGTAAACTTTGAATGTTTTTGACTCAAAACAGCAGGTTGTACATTCGGTTCAAGATGTGCAACAAATTTTGCATGAAAGTTATGAGATCTAGCAACCATTCTTTCCCTTTTCTGTTGTTTAGCTAGTCTATAACAAAAATCTATGACATGACCATCTCTACCATAGTAGGTACAATGAAATTTAACTTTGTGTTCATGTCTAGATGAGCAAACAACATTTTTATTTGAAATCGAATGAGACAATACTCCTGCAGATTTGAAAACCACTTCTTTTTGTTTAGGAACTGTTTGAATCAAACCACTTCCTAATGACTTTACACTTTTAGGTGGATGTGCCTTAGCATGAGCATGAGAATCAAAACCTAAACCAGTTTTATCATTGCAAGACTTGGATGAATTTAGCAGCAAGTTTAGGTTCTTATTCCCATTACAAAACCGATCAAATGTCTTATGCATGTTATCAAGTTTATTGGACAGATCAAGGCAATTTTCACATGAAGTTTTTCCTTTTAATTTGCAATTGGAACATCATTTAACTTCATGACTACGTAAAGCATTGTTCAATATAGAGATTTCATTCATAGCATCTTGCAGTTTCTTATCAAGATCATCACAACTAGAACAATGCAAATCAATTGTAGAACAAGAAGCATCTTTTAAGTTTCCAATATTAAGTGTAGCAAGCTTTTTGTTCTTTTCAATTTCATGTTCAAGTTTATCAAGTGTGGAGGTATGTGCACTTCTTAGGGAGGACAATTGTTCATATATTAAGTCACATGAGGAACAAGAATCATCACTAGGAACCAAGGATTTCAAATGATTAATTTCATATTCTAGTGACTCAATTTTAATAGCATTGTCCTTAAGCTTTTTGTCCTTTTTATTAATAATAATAGTGGCACGAGAAATAGCATCACACATTTCTTCGCAAGTAGGACATACCTCTTCATTGTCGCTGTTGTGTTCTGCCTCCTCCATACTTGATCGTGACTTGCCCGCCATGAAGCACAAGTTTGCCAAATCATCTTCATCTTCATCACTTCCAATGTCCACGTCGCTTGAGCCAAGTTCCTGGAGTGCTGAGATAAAACTTCTCACCAATTGACATCCTGTAAAACCCTTCTTTTTCTTCGTATCTTTTGTAGAGGAGTGCTTCGTTCTTGTTTTCTTTTCATCTCGGGAAGTAGGACCTGAAAGGTTAGGGCAATCTGAACAAAAATATCCTGTCTTACCACATTCAATGCATTGTTGAGGTCCGGAGCTTCCTCTCCTTCTAGTTCTCACATTTTGCAATGCTTTTGAGAACCGGGTAGAGATGAGCGCTAGCTCCTCCTCTGGAAACTCCTCAATCTATTCAAGGGTTAGAGAGGACAGCAAAGCAAGTGTACCACAAGATGATGTTTGACCGGAACTAGGCATGTCATGTTGAGAAACAAAAGCAATAGACTTGTTGGGGTTCTTACGTGAGATTATGTCAATTTCATGAGTTTTTAACTTGGAATATAGCACATCTAAAGTAAGTGAACTCATGACAGTAGATTCACGAATAGATGTGACTTTCATCTCCCAAATTGACATATCTAATGCACTTAGCAATTGCCTAGCATTTTCAGCATCTGAAAAATTAACATTGACACTACGCAAGTTGCTGAGAATCTTATTAAAGCGAGCAAAAAGGTCATCAATAGACTCACCGGGTTGCATCTCGAAGCGCATGTATTCTTTCTTGAACATGTCTTGCCTTACCTCTTTGATCGTGTTGGATCCTTCGTGGTAGTCACAAAGTGCTTTTCACACATCGTATGCAGATCGGAGGTGTGCAACACGGTCGAAGTCGCTTTGTGTTAATCCTTGTATGATCAAGTTCCGAGCCTTGTTGTTGTTGTTGTCGACATCTCTCATATTTGTAGCTGTAACTTGATTGTTTGATGGCACTTCGTAAGGCCTGTATACCTTCTCCCATATTGCAAATCCTTGTGCCTGGATGAAAGCCTCCATGCATGCCTTCCAAACCTGAAAATCAATACCAACAAACACACAAGGTTTGGCGGAGTACTTCTCCATGATGATTAGTCAAAAACACGTGCAAATCACAAAGATTAGAGCACTGTGGATCTGATATCAATTGTAGGATCGAAGAGCACGTGAAAAGCTACCAGAGGGGGGTGAATGGTAGATTTATAAATCTTACGCAGCGGAAACAATTAAACCCCAACCCCTTCGGCGGAAAAATGATTTGTTAAAGAAATCGTGTGTAAGACTAATCTAAACGTGTTTCACCGTGACAAAAGTGATAGATATCAGAGAGAATCAAGTCACGAAGGCAACACATCAAGAATCACTAAAATCAGTCGAGAAAGACTCAAGTTATGATCGAAAGATTAAACAAAGGTCAATCTGCCCTACTCGAGAAAAAAACAGTTCTGGAACGCTGCAAAGAAACTTGTGTAGATCATAGACCACAAATCCAACGACCGTGAAATTTTGACAGGTGATAGATACTCAAGTTGTGAAGACAACCCAAAAAGAATAATGTCAATTGGATCTGTAAAACTCGAGTTATGATAAAAACCACCGACAAAAGGTAGTGCTGTCCAGAAACTCGACGAGTAAAACTTGTCTGGAACAAGTCTGACGAACAAGGCACAAAAGTTCCTTCAAACTACAAATTTTATTCAATATAACACAAGAGGAACAGCCCCAAAGTCGTGCACCACGAGATCTTGGCTCCCTTTCTTATATAACCAGCTCGAAAGCCAACTCAACTCAGATCAGGAACCTAATCCTACTCTGTTCATGAATCGTAACTTTTCATAACTGCTTAGGATTCTTCTATATGCAGATAGAAGCAATCTTAAGACTTCCAAACACCTTAGGAACGTATCCCACATTCCTAAACAACTCAAATTCGTGACCCACACGAAATCCTGTCATAACCAACTCAAATCTTTCCATATTTGAGTCAAACCCGACTCAGCCACAGCCTGAGTTCATAACCTAGTCGGTTGGACCTTTCCAACCAACTCTTTACGTCCACATCTCTTCATAACGTCTCGGAACCATGTAGCCACGTCCATGCACTCCTTGCACACGTGCAAACATCTTCCAATGACGTCCACGATACCTTCACATGCATTGTTCTTGATTCAATCATGTTGCGCAACCTCCTGATCAGCTCAAACACAATTCCTCCTGAATTTGGTTGTTGGAACCTCATCTCCTCCCTGAGACTAGTCCAATGGATCCCATAACCAGCCATGTCTTGAACTCAAGCAACACCTGCACATGAATAAACAACCAATCCATACGAGCCCAAGTCCTCGACTTGACTCAAGTTAGTTCTGAACACAACACCTTACGTGAGAACCTCACATAAGCATGTTGCAAAACCACAGTAACACGATATCATCCATGTCAACCAAAATGCACCAAAAACATAGCAAATGAATACTAAGCAATCTTTCCAGAGATGTAAAGCAAGTACGAAACATTTCAAATGAAAAATAGAAGCATTGTAGTCAACTTCCAGACCTTGCTAGAGCAACTCGGACCTTGAGCCGGAGCTAACAAAAGCTAGTAGAACCTAGCGCATGAGCTTACCAAAACTAGTATAACCAAGCTTCCGCCGGAGCTTACAAAACTAGCAGGGTCTTAATAAAAAGGTGTTTTGGTGATATTCAAAACTTCTATCGTCAAAGCAAGTGTATTCACTACAAGCCAATGTATTTAGCACACATAGGTCTTACAGAAGGAACAGTGTAGATGGTAGGCTTCTGGGGCCTAAGTCTCGTATGAGGCACGTCCGTCCTTGACAAATTCCTATCCTTTCACCTTCTTAATCATATGCATGATGTAAGGTGCATAGCCACAGGACCTGTTAGGAGTGATGGAGATATTGACAATGTCATTGTATATGTACTCAAAGACATTGAAGGTCCTTTTCCTGCTTATCACCTTCATAAATGTTCTAAGGGTGTCCTGAATGGTCCCTTCATCTCCCTCTTTGGGAGCAATGGTCTTCCTCAGGATCCTGTTGAGAAAAGCAAAGAAGGGCTTCAAGTACTTCGTAGTTGGAGGCTTGAATGGCATATTTGTATCATAGAGAAAGTCAAGCTGATCTTTCTCTAGAAGCTTCAGATTGTGAATAATGATGTCATTCTCCATAGAATCTTCCAGGTGAAGAATTCATGCAAACTCCTCATAGGTGACACTGTACTGTGCTCCATGGGTCATCCAAATTATCTTGTCACTATCATCACGAGCAAAATAGAGAGTAGAGTAGAATTGAGTGATGATCTCAATGTTCCAGTCCCACTGAAAAGAGACTAGATCGCTCAGTCCATGCAGGTCCAAGGCATCTAGAACCTCTTGATAGGCTTGACATCTTTTTGACTGAAGGTGAGTGATGTCTTCCCATTGGCCTTCGATAATTGAGTTCTTCATCTTCAGATACACATGCTCATAGTAGTCAGCATGGAAATTGCTCTAGAATCTAGGATCAACTGACTGTTTGGGCTGACCATAGACTTCTACCTTACCGAATTTGTCAGCTAGCTCACCACCTTTGCCAGTGAAATCAGCACTAGAGGGTTGTCTGTTGCGATGAGTAGGAGCTTTCATCTTCAAGGGTCCAATGGGGCCACTAGCAAGTCCTTTGCCCTTGTTGAGAGTTCTCTTGGGCCCCGATAAGCTCTCAGCAGCATTCTTGCCCTGAGCCTTTTTTACTACCACTCTCCTTCTCTCAGGAAGAGAGTCATGGGGAGGAGGAGAATGGACATTGACATCATGTCTTTTATTCATCACCCTCTCCTTGGCTCTTTGCACTCGAGCAAGTTGTACCTCTTCATCATAGTGAAATGAACTGTCCTCGAAACATGAAGACATTGTGCCTGACAAGGAGGTTCAATATTTAGATAAGAATGGATTGAAGACTAAGTGCAAATAGGAATTTAGAAGTTCAAATGTCAGATGTTGGACTTGTCCATTTTCAAAGTGCGGACTTGCCTAGTGAACCGGACTTGTCCGCACCAAGACAACGGAAAGGTCCAGTTTGGCATAAGAATCCTAACTTTTCCTATTTGAACCAAATCTACCTCGAATTGATGCACAAGGACTAAAAAACGGTAGGAGTACATCTAGAGAAGAAATGTATGCCCTAGGAATCGAAGGAAACAAGCTAGAATCAAGAAAAGTTGCGAGCTAGGGTTTGAGGATAATTTTACTGAAAAGTTGCAGATTCGCGTTGAAGGAGCAGACTTGGGGCCGGATTAGCTCAGAGTGGACAAGCTCCGCGCTGAGGAGGACATTTCCCTTGGAGAAATCCACGTTTTTGGTGGCTACATGTGGAAGTCGTCTTTGGAGCTCGAGGAGGAGGAGAGAGAATGCAAAGGACGTTATGCAAGGTTGAAGGTGAGCTCCTGGCGGCGGATTAGGGTTAACCCTGATGAAACCGGACTAGTATGGAAGACCCCGGACAAGTCCAATGCAACAGACAAGGTACGGACTAGTCTGTATCAACGGACTAGTCTGGTGCTGACCTCGGACAAGTTCGGTGTCAGCAGGACAAAACTGAGCTGAAACAACTGGATTTTGGTTGTTTGATCTAATAGTGACCTAAGGGACATTATTTCACAAATAATCTTGATGAACATGACCAGTAAGCAATCAACAATCATACAATGGCCATAATTCACCAAGATTTACATTTAAATAGTTTTCTAGAGAAAATCGAGATAAGGGGAAATTTTGGCAAAAATGAGTAAACTTTGAAATCACATTCAGATGTGCAGTGTTTCAAGCCACATTTCCAGAGTCAAGTATATTAAGCTCATTTCTTATCTCACAAAACCTTTTCTCATCTAATGGCTTGATGAAAATATTTGTAAGTTGTTTTTCAGTCCTAACATGTGAAATTTCAATATCACATTTTAATGAATGATCTCCTAGGAAATGGAGACGAATATCTATGTGCTTAGTTCTTGAGTGCTCTACTGGGTTGTGTGAAATTTTTATAGCACTCTCATTATCGCATAGGAGTGGAATATGGTTCAGATTGTAACCATAGTACCTTAGAGTTTGTCGGATCCAAAGTAGTTGTGCGCAACAACTACCGGCTGCAACATACTCCGCTTCAGCTGTGGAAAGAGCAATGGAGCTTTTTAGATGACCATGAAACTAGGGATCTGCCAAAAAATTGACAGGTACCCGACGTGCTCTTTCTATCGACTTTGCATCCTGCATAGTCGGCATCGGAATAACCTATCAAGTTAAACTTGGATCCTTTGGGATACCAAAGGCCCAAGTTGGGTGTGTGCACAAGGTACCTTAAGATTCTTTTTACAGCTATTAAGTGGCACTCTTTAGGTGCGGCTTGAAACCTTACACACATGCATACACTAAGCATAATATCTGACCTAGATGCACATAAATAGAGTAATGAGCCAATCATAGACCAATATACCTTTTTATCCACATTTGGACCATCTTCATTAAGGTCGAGATGTCCGTTAGTCACCATGGGTGTCTTGATGGGCTTGGCCTTGTCCATATTGAACTTCTTGAGGATGTCATGCGTGTACTTGGTTTGACTTATAAATGTGCCCTCTCTTAATTGCTTAACATGGAATCCCAAAAAGAACTTCAATTCGCCCATCATCGACATCTCGAACTATCTGTCATAATCTTGCTAAATTCTTCACAAAAAGACTTATTAGTAGATCCATAGATAATATCATCAACATAGATTTGGCATACAAATAAGTGATCATCAAAGTGTTTTTTGAACAGTGTATAATCATCTTTTCCAATTTTAAAGCCATTTTGAGTCAGAAAATATCTAAGGCACTCATATCAAGCTCGAGGAGCTTGTTTGAGGCCATAGAGAGCCTTACGCAGTTTATAGACATGGTTGGGGTACTCTTTATCTTCAAATTCTGGTGGCTGCTCCATGTACACTTCCTCCTTGATCGGACCATTGAGGAAGACACTTTTGACGTCTATTTGATACAACTTGAAATTATGGTGAGTAGCATATGCCAATGAAATCCGAATGGACTCAAGTCTAGCTACGGGAGCGAAAGTTTCATCGAAGTCCAAACCTTCGACTTGTGAGTAACCTTTAGCCACAAGTCTCACTCTATTTCTCGTTACCACTCCATGTTCATCTTGTTTGTTTCGAAAGACCCATTTGGTTCCAACGATGTTTGCCTTTGGTCTTTCCACCAGTTCCCGCACTCATTTCTCTTGAAGTTGTTCAACTCCTCTTGCATTGCCATCACCCAATCTGGATTTTTTTAAGGCTTCTTCTACCATGTATTGTTCCATAAAAGACACAAAGGAGTAATATTCACAAAAATTTGCAATGGGAGATCTAGTAGTTACTCCCTTAGCAATATCTCCAATGATGTTGTTCATCATCTCTTTGCACACTTTGATGTACTCTTGGGTGAGGGACTTGTGAAGTTGCTAGCTCTTCATTGTCTTCATTGTCATTGTCTCCCCCTAAATCATTGCTTCCGTGGTTGTATGGATCTTCTTGATCTTCCTAATTTTGATCTTGTGCATGAGCTCCCCCTTGATCTTTGCTTCCTTGTTGAGGTTCATCTTGTGCACTTGAGTCTTGTGGTTGATCTTGAGGTAGAATATCACCAAGTGCCATTCTTCTCAATGCTTCACATGGGGCTTCTTCTTGATTTAGCACACACTTATCAACTTGCTCCACTTGGGAGTCGTTAGTCTCATCGAACACTACGTCACGTGCTACTTCAACAAGGCCAAAGACTTTGTTGAAGACATGATAGGCGTAGGTGTTCGAATCATAACCGAGCAAGAACCCTTCATCAAATTTTGAACCGAACTTTGAAGTCCTCGATTTCTTGTTCAGAATAAAACACTTACAACCAAAAACTTTGAAATGTGAAACATTTGGCTTGTTACCGGTAAGAAGTTCATATGGCGTTTTCTTCAAGAGTCGGTGAAGATACAACCGATTTGTGGCGTGACAAGTAGTGTTCTCTGCTTCAGCCCAAAATCGGTCTGATGTCTTGTATACATCCAACATTGTCCTCGCCATTTCAACCAATGTTCTGTTTTTCCTTTCGGCCACCCCGTTTTGTCGAGGGGAGTAGGGTGCCGAAAACTCGTGCTTTATCCCTTCTTCATCAAGGTATTCCTCAACTTGTGTATTTTTAAATTTTGTTTTGTTGTCACTTCTAATATTCTTCACGGTTGATGAGAATTCGTTTTGAGATCTTTTCAGGAACTTCTTAAGGATTCCCTGAGTTTCTGATTTATCAAACAAGAAAAATACCCAGGTGAATCTTGAAAAATCATCAACAATAACTAAAATGTATTTGTAACCGCCGATTCTTATGTAAGCAATTGGATCGAAAAGATCCATGTGGAGAAGTTACAGCGGTCTTGTAGTAGTCGTCACGTTCTTGGTAGGGTGCGGTGCTCCAACTTGTTTTCTCACCTGTTAAGCGCTGCACAACCTGTCTTTCTCAAAGACAACATCCTTTAGACCTCGGATGTGACCACCTTTTAGAAGTTTCTGTAGATTTCTCATCCCAACATGGGCTAGCCATCTATGCCATAGCCATCCCATGTTAGTTTTAGCAACCAATCAAGTGTTGAGTTCGGCTTTATCTTTTTTGAAGTCAACAAGAAAAAGCTTTCCCTTCAACATTCCCTTGAACGCAATCGAGTTATCGCTTCTTCTAAAAATGGTCACACCCTCATTAGTGAATAAACAGTTATAACATTTGTCACATAGCTGAGATATTGACAGAAGGTTATAATCTAAAGAATCTACATGTAAAACATTCGAGAGAGTATTTTGAGAAGAGATTTCAATTTTACCGCTACCAAGGTTCTTTCCTTGGCTGTTGTCTCCAAAGTATATGCCCTCACATGGATCTGCGTTGTGCTCATACTCTACAAACATATTCCTCTCTCCGGTCATGTGATTGGTGCATCCGCTGTCTAGCATCCATTTTGATCCACCAGAGGAGTAGGACTGCAAAACAGAATCATTCCTTGGTTTTAGGTACCCAAGCTTGCTTGGGTCCTCTCAGGTTAGTTACAAGAGTCTTGTGCACCCACACACAAGTTTTAGAATTCTTGTGGCATGGCCCTGCATATTTGGCAAACACATTTCCCACTTTCTCTTTCATAGGAACCTAGGAAGCATCAAAGGTACAAAACAATATTTGCAAGTCATATTCATGTGATTTTTCCTTAACAAAAGTTATTCTCTTCTTAGCATGGACATTAGTGGACATGTGTTTGTTCTTGTCAAACTCAAGACCATCTTTGACATTAGGAGGTCTAGTGACCATATATGCACTACGTGCATATTTGATCTTCTCCTTGTCAAAGATGCCACTTTGGGAAGGATGCGTTGCGTGAGAAGTAGAAGAATCAGGTTTGACAACATTTTTCTTAATAGAACATGTGCAAGTTGCAATAGTTGTCGAACTTACTCTTTTGGAGGAAGAGGAGTCACTTTGCTTGAGCGACTCAACTTGCACCTCAAGAATCTTGTTAACTTTTGACAAGTTAGCAAGTTCATCCTTGATTGCAACGTGTGAGTCTTCTAGCTTTGAGTAAGTTTCCTTACTCAAGGCTAGCTCATGCTCAAGTGACTTGTTATTCTCTCTTTCGAGCTCAAGGAGTTTCTCAACCTCTTGATATCTCTTCCTTGCACGGATGAGCACATCTTCTTGTCAGTTGACAAGCTCCTCATTCTCAAAGATTTCATCCGACAACATTTTAATTTTCTTTAGTGCAATTTTACTTAATCCCCTAAATATCCTCATTTTCACTAGAGCTATCAAAATCATCAATAGAGGAATTTATCGAAGGTGGAGTAAGTCGAACCTTTTTCTTGCCCTCTTTGGCCGTAAGGCAAGTGTGATTGTGTGTGTCTCGTCCTCCCATGTTTGGGTAGAGTGTAGATCTCTTGGTGGGTTTCTTGATGGCAATAGTGGCCACCTCCTCTTCTTCATCGAAGGAGGACTCGTCGTTTGAGTCGCACTCCTTGTTGATGTGCGCTTGATGAGTTTGTCGCCTTTTTCTGAAGATCTTCTTCTCTTGAGGCTTTGTTTCTTTCTTCCTCTTACTTTCTTCATAGGTGCAGTCAACCATGAACTGACCGTACTCGCCACAGTCATAGCAGGTGCGTCAATCCTTGGATTTTCCTTTTTCCTTGCTCTTCCTTTCATTTGAGTTGTTGCCATGTCTTCTTTTCATCATGCGCTTTAACTTCTTGATGAAGAGTACCATCTCTTCATCATCTAGGTCAGTGCTCACGTCACATGTATCTTCTTCATCTTGAGCTTCACGAGTTTCTTTTCCTTTAGGCTTGCAAGTTGCTTTGAGAGAAACTTCGTTCTTTTTGGAGGAGGTGAGCTCAGCTAGATCTTTGACGTATTGGGCTTCCTTCTCCATCATCTCATGGTTTATGATCTTGCCCAATAGCTCATCCAGGGTCATTTTGTGGAACCCAGGGCTTTCTCGGATTATTGAGCATAATGTGACGTTTCTTGGCATAAAGGCTCTAATCATCCTTTTAACCACCTCATGGTCAGTCTATTTCTTGCTTCTATAGGCGCGGATCTTGTTGGTAACCGCTTTCATCCGGTTGTACATGTCTTGAGGTGATTCGCCTTCCTTGATAGCATATCTCCCCAACTCTCCTTCAAGCATCTCAATTTTGGCATCTCGGACTGACCTATTTCCTTCATGGGCTGTTTTAAGTGTATCCCAGATCTCTTTTGCGCTTTCCAATCCATCAATCTTGGTGAACTCCTCCCTGCTCAATGATGACGTTATCACTGCAACGGCTTGTGCGTTGCGGTGAATTTTTTGTTCTTGTTCCGGAGTGAGTTCTCCGTCCGTGTCCGGGGTATCTACACCTATGCACACAATATGCCAAAGGCTAGGATTCAAAGAGACTAGATGCATCTTCATATTGTATTTCCACATGGTGTAGTCATTTCTGTCAAATTGCAGAGGCTTTCCCATGGGAATAGAAAGATAGTGATTATTTGATTTAAGACGATTATAATTGTAAGGATATCGGGAGTCATCGTGATGACCACTCCCCGTCGTCTTCTCTTCTTATTTTCCCTTTTGTGCCAGCAATTTCTTCCTCAGAAGTGCCTTCAATTGACATACTCTTCATCATCATGTGGATTTTATCTTAGTACCTTGAAGGCTTTAGTTTCTTGCTCTTCCTTAGTGTTGAGAACCTTTGGGATCTCGTTGTTCTTCTTAGAGGTCATTGATCTCTCTGAGCGGTGAGTCTCGTTGATGGAGAATCTGCTGTGATACCAATTGAATGTGGCATAGAGGGGGGGTGAATAGGCTTTGAAAAATTCCTGCACACTTAATCAAACTGTCAAAAACTTAATTGACCAGACTTGTCCGGTTGTGTGGGCGAACTAGTCCAGTGTGCCTGGTGTAGGCCGATTTGATTAAGTATCTAAACAGGACTTAAATTCTTTTAAGCAACGAAAATGTAAATAGCAGACAAGATTACTTGAATTTACAATCTATGTCATGAAGTTGTACGTGAAAAATAATTTGCAATTCAAGTTATGATATTGATCAACTATGTGCCATAATAAATATACAAAAGTAAAGAAGCACACGAGACACCGACTTTTACCAAGGTTTGATCTCACCAAAGATATCTACTCCTCATTGAGGAAGCCCACACAGAGCCGGGTCTCTTCAAACCCCTTCCCTCTTCAAGTCACCACACAAGGCTGACTTGAATCCACTATCATGGGCAATCACCAATTTTATGGGGTAACCTCACACGTTGAGGGCTCCCACAAAATTACAATAAAAAGATGATCAAATACACTCGAAAAGATTACAAGAGAGAGTACTAGTGTTAAGAGATCAAATCCCAAGAGCTCACAATGTATAGACAATGATCTCCCAATCCCAAATCTAAGTGTTCAATTGGTTTTCACCTTTTTGGACTTCAGATGTGTGGGGAGATGTGTTTTTGGGCTCTTGGGACAGGTGGTGGCGCTAGGGTTTATGATTTTGACATTAGGAATCGAAAGTTATCATTGTGGGGCCGTGGATCTCCTACTTATTGGGTTTCCAAAAGGTTACCATTAGAAATCCTGATGACCGGACTAGTTCGTACTAGGTGCAGGACTTGTCCGGTGTGCTGTGTAGAAGACGGCGTGGAATGCAGCACACTAGAAACCCTAATTGTTTTGGTATACCAGACTAATCTGGTGTTTGTCCGGACTTGTCCGGTGGCAGTGTAATTCAACTCCAGAGAGTTGAACAAACTAGTCCAATCCAAGAACGGACTTGTCTGGTGCTATGTGTAATTGGACTCTAGAGAGTTCAATGGACTAGTCCTGTCCCATGGACGGACTTGTCCAGAGTGCACTGAACAGGATTTACAGAGACTTGAACGGACTAATCCGGTCCATGATCGGACTAGTCTGGTGCACTATGTTATTGGATTCCAGAAAGGTTAACGGACTAGTCCAGTCCGTAGACGGACTAGTCCGGTGCTCAGTGTATTTGAACAACAAAGAGTTAAATGGACTAGTTTGGTCCATGAACGGAATAGTCCGATGCTCAGTGAGCTTTTAGATGTTTTTAAGCCCTTACCCCTATGCAACGACTTGAACTCTTGGGATGTGTCTCTACCACACATACTATACAATTAAACCTACTTTGCTTCAATTGACAGTTGGGCATTTCTCTTTTGTAAACCACTTCATTTTTCACCTTTTTGATTGCACCAAACTATCTCATTTTGCTAATCCTGCAGTCATCTCAATAAATTCATTAGGATCTCATTTGCTTGTCATCAATCGTCCAAAACCCACAAGGGATTACCTAGATGCACTTTCAGTCCTGTATATCAGAGAAGAGGAACAATACATAATCTCGTCCCACTCGCTAACTGCTCTGCACTGCCGTGTTTTTGTCTTGTCGTCCCTTCATCCGCCATGCATCAGATCAAGAGAGAGCGGTGTCTCCGAACCGACGCTGGTGATCTGAAGCCTTGCACGGGTGCCGGATTTCAGGTTTTAGGGAAGTGCGCTCGCATGGCCACTTGCAGCACTTCCTTCGTTCTCAACTTCTCCATCAAGTTTGTGAATTTCATTGTCTACTTCATAGAAGGACGATCTGTAAGTAGATCACTCGATCTATGGCTGAATCGATTTATTCGATGAGTGATTTATTCACATTTTGTTTCAATTCGTGTTTGTGTATTACTAGCACTGTTTATTTTGATTGCTAGTAGAATTGTTCTAATCATTTTGATATTTCGGATCATCAAATTAATTGCATGTCATGTATATTTTCCAACAAATTGATCACGGTTAATTATCTCAGCCCAGTTCACCAGACTGCGAACACGCAATTCACGTCACACACGCATCAACAACAAAGACAAGATAGTTGTTGGACAGACACGCCTTATTATCTAGCTAATTTAACGGGGAACAATGAACCTCAACTTGGGTAATCATTGGGAAGATCGATTAGCTAGTGTATACCCATCCGCATTGACTTGGACTCAGCAAATTTCCGATAAATATGCATGTTGGAATATGATTTAAATTCTGATCTCGTTGGGACGCCTAGAGGATGTGAGAGGTGGAGTCCTCTCATGTTACGGGCCGTATTATTTTGAGAGATTTATTTCCTTTTGTAAGCCACACCTATAAATACATCTTGTAGACTCTTGAGGGAGAAAAAGAGAGAAGAGACCCTCATTGTAATCCCCATTGTAAACTCTCATCATATAGTGAAGATTGACTGTCGGTGCCCGTGATTTTTCCCGCAAGGATTTTCCACGTAAAATTTGTGTCTCGTGTTTGATCTTGTTTACACATTAATTTGCTAACAAGTGGTACCAGAGTCAGACATGAGATTGATTAAAAAAACTAGAGTTTTACCCTATTCGGTTGCGCCGCCAGGCTGCACCCACCGCCGCGAGATCGGATCGTGCCATCATAGTTGATTAGATCGGTTCTTCCTGCGTCGCCGCCAGAAGACTGAGTTTCGTCCACTGCGCCACCGCACACTGATTTTTTATCGCGTCCCTGCCACGGCCGCCGCAGAGCCTTGCACGGCTCAATCTCTGTCACCGCAAACAGATCAGGCATCGATCGTTGTGTTGTAGCAAGATCAAAGTGCTCAGTCCCGTGAGGTATTGATTAACTGCTCCCTTGAAGAAAAAAAAGTAAAGTTCGCATTGATCTGCTGCTCCTACCGTGCACAGTCCAAGCACGTTCACCTCCTCTCCGATTTCCGTGCTGGACTCCCTTTGTTTATGGTGCGGCACTGCGGCTAGTGCATAAATGCTCTGTTCCAATGATCGAGACCAGGGCCCTACTACTGCTCTCGCTAGTTTCATTCAGGGAGAAATTTTTAGAGATCTTTGCTAGGAATTTCTATAAGGATTTTTTCCGTCCTAAATTTTCTGCAAAATCAAATTATTGCTGATTTCTTCGTGATATAGCTTCTCTCAAATATGATATTTCACTGCTAGACCGTGATACACGGTTCACTTTATGACAATTCAAGATGCGGGCAATATTAGCACACACCGATCTAGATGATACGCTTGATAGATTCTCCAAGGAGCAGGAGAATTGGATCGACGATGAAAAGCGTCGTGATCGTAAGGCTCTTTCACAAATTCATCTTTATTTATCTAACAATATTTTGCAAGAGGTTTTGAAACAGAAAATCGTTGCTGCTTTATGGCTCAAGATGAAATCTATTTGCATGTCCAAGGATCTAACCAACAAGATAAATGCTCTGTTCCAAGGATCGAGACCAGGGCCCTACTACCACCCTCGCTAGTTTCATTCAGGGAGAAATTTTTAGAGATCTTTGCTGGGAATTTCTATAAGGATTTTTTCCGTCCTAAATTTTCTGCAGATTCAAATTATTGCTGATTTCTTCGTGATATGGCTTCTCTCAAATATGATATTCCACTGCTAGACCGTGATACACGGTTCACTTTATGACAATTCAAGATGCGGGCAATATTAGCACACACCGATCTAGATGATGCGCTTGATAGATTCTCCAAGGAGCAGGAGAATTGGACCGACGATGAAAAGCGTCGTGATCGTAAGGCTCTTTCACAAATTTATCTTCATTTATCTAACAATATTTTGCAAGAGGTTTTGGAACAGAAAATCGTTGCTGCTTTATGGCTCAAGATAGAATCTATTTGCATGTCCAAGGATCTAACCAACAAGATGCATTTGAAGATAAAATTGTTTACTCACAAGTTGCAAGAGGGTGGTTCAATGTCCTCTCATGTTCAAGTCTTCAAGGAGATTATTTCGTACCTAGCGTCCGTGGAGGTAAAATATGATGATGAGGACTTAGCTTTCATACTCTTGTGTTTATTGCCCCCATCTTATTCAAATTTCAGAGACAATATATTATACAGTTATGATACTCTTACTGTTCAAGAGGTTTATGATGCTTTGAATGCTAAAGAAAAGATGAAGCAGATTGTCTCTGCTAATTCTGCTGCCAGTTCTGATAGAGAAGGCTTGTTTGTTCGTGGTAGAACAGAGAAGAAATCAAATAAAAATTCGAGTGGTTGAAAACACCGCTCTAAATCCAAAGGTAAAGATAAGTTTTGTAGATATTGCAAGCGTAATAATCATGATATCTCTGAATGTTACAAGCTGTAGAATAAAGAAAAGGGAAAGGCTGCTCAAAAGTCTACACATAAATCTAGTGATGATGGTAGTGCTTCTGTTGTCTCTTTCGATAGCAGTTCTATTGGTGATGTTCTTGTTGCTTTTGCTGGATGTGCTAAAATTAATGATGAATGAGTTCTTGATTCTGCCTGCACATTTCATATTTGCATTAACAGAGATTTGTTCTCCACTTATGAATTTGACCAGGGTGGAGGTTCCATTTTGATGGGTGATAACACACCTCGTAAGGTTGTAGGCATTGGATCCGTTAAGATTAAGATGTCTGATGGTATTGTCAAGACATTGACAAATGTGAGGCATGTTCCAACTATGACGAGAAATCTTATTTCTTTGAGTACTCTTGATCTCAAAGGTTACAAGTATTCTGCTGAAGGTGGAGTTATGAAGATAAATAAAGGCTCTCTTGTTGTTATGAAAGGTGACTTATTAAAATCAAATCTATATATTCTACAAGGTGTTACTGTTATTTGTAATATTGTTGTTTCTTCTAAGTCATCTGATTCTGATGCTACAAGTTTATGGCATATGCGTCTTGGTCATATGAGTGAACTTGGTTTATCAATTTTGAGCAAGAGAGGCATTCTTGATGGGCACAACATCAGCAAATTGGACTTTTGTGAGCATTGTGTGTTTGGCAAGCACAAGAGGGTGAAATTCAACACTTTGGTTCATACAATTGAAGGTATTCTTGATTATGTGCATTTTGATTTATGGGGACCGTCTCGTAGTACATCTATTGGAAGTGCTCATTTTATGTTGACTATTATTGATGATTACTCGAGAAAGGTATGGCCTTATTTATTAAAGCATAAATCAGAAGTATTTTTAGCATTTAAAGAGTGGAAGACTATGGTGGAGAATCAAACTGAGAAAAAGTTGAAGGTTCTTTGTACTGATAATGGGATAAAATTTTGTTCTAATGAATTTAATTCTTATTGTAAGTCTCATGGCATTATGAGACATCGTATTGTTGCTCACACACCTCAGCAAAACGGTGTGGATGAGCGTATGAATAGAACTATTATCTCCAAGGCCCGTTGCATGTTGTCTAATGCTGGTCTTAGCGGATGTTTTTGGGCTGAGGCTTCTTCCACTGCTTGTTATCTTATTAATCGTTCTCCCTTTATTGTCATTGACAAAAATACTCCAATTGAGGTATGGTATGGTTCTCCAGCTAATTATTCTGAGTTGAGGATTTTTAGTTGTCCTGCTTATGCTCATGTTGATAATAGAAAATTGGAGCCTAGAGCTATTAAGTGCATTTTTCTTGGTTATGGTTCTGGTGTTAAAGGTTATAGATTGTGGGATCCCGAATCGAAAAAGGTTATAATTAGCAGAAATGTTGTCTTTAATAAATCTGATATGACTACTAATACTATGGATACTAATGCTCCTGTTCAGAGTTCTCAGACCTCTAGTGTGCAGGTGGAGTATTTAATTGATTCATCACATACACTAGATAATGATGGTGCAAATGCACTTATTGATGATGATTCATCTGTTATCTCACATTCTCCTGTTGTGCAGCTTCCACGATATTCTATTGCAGTTGGCAGGTCTAGAAGGCCTCATATTTGACCTAAGAGGTTAATTGAGGAATGCAACATTGTTGCTTATGCTTTGAGTTGTGCAGAATATGTTGAAGGTAATGCAAAACCTTCTAATTATTCTAAGGCTATCACTTCTGCTGACTGCAATAACAGGGTTGCTGCTATGCAAGATGAGATGGACTCACTTGAAAAGAATGGTACTTGGGATTTAGTGCCATTGCCTAAAGAGAAGAAATTTGTTCGTTGTAAGTGGATTTTCAAGAATAAAGAGTCTATTTCTCCTAATGAGACTGTTAGATATAAAGCAAGGTTGGTTGCTAAAGGTTATAGTCAAATTGCAGGTATTGACTATAATGATGTCTTTTCTCCTATTGTGAAGCATAGCTCTATTCGCAGTTTACTCAGTATTGTCGCTATGCATGATTATGAGTTGGAACAACTCGATGTTAAAACTGCATTCTTAAATGGAGAATTAGATTAAGATATTTATATGGATCAACCTGAAGGTTTTATTGTTCCAGGCTCAGAACATCTTGTTTGTAAGTTGAAGAAATCTCTTTATGGCTTGAAACAATCTCCTAGACAATGATATAAGAGGTTTGACACCTTTATGCTCTCTCAAAAATTTAAACGGTCATCCTATGATAGTTGTGTTTATTGGAAGACTGTTGATGATTTAGTTATTTATTTACTTCTCTATGTCGATGATATGTTGATTGCTGCAAAAGATAAGTCAGAAATAGCCAAATTAAAAGATCAATTGAGTAGTGCATTTGAGATGAAGAATTTGGGTGTAGCAAAGAAAATTCTTGGCACGGAGATTGTTAGAAAGAGACAAGCAGACAAACTATATCTTGGTCAGCAAAGTTACATTGAAAAGGTCCTTCATTGTTTCAGTATGCATGATGCTAAATCAGTGAGTGCTCCATTAGCTCTACATTTCATATTGTCTTCAGCTTTATGTCTTGAGTCAGATTATGATATTGAGTACATGTCTAGAGTTCCTTATACTAGCGTAGTTGGATCTCTTATGTATGCTATGGTTTGCTCTCGTCCTGATTTGTCATATACATTAAGTGTTGTCAGTAGATACATGACTAATTCTGGTAGAGAGCACTGGAAAGCAAATCAATGGATTTTGAGATATATGCGCGGCACTTCTAATGATTGTTTATAGTTTCGGAAATCTGGAGATGGACTTGTTAGTTATGTTGACTCAGATTATGCTGGTGATTTGGACAAACGGAGGTCTCTCACGAGTTTTATTTTCACCATTGGTGGTTGTGCTATTAGTTAGAAAGCTTGTTTGCAGTCTATTGTTGCTTTATCAACTACATAAGTTCAATACATGGCTATTTCTGAAGCTTGTAAAGAAGCTATTTGGCTTAGAGGTTTATATACTGAGCTTTGTGGAGATGATTCTTGCACTACTATATTTTATGATAGCCAGAGTGCTATTATCTTACCAAAGATCAAATGTTTCATAAGAAAACAAAACATAATGATGCCAGGTATCAATTTACTCGAGATGTTATGACTCATGGTGATACTAAAGTGTGCAAGATCAATACTCATTATAATCCTGCTGATATGATGACAAAGTCAGTTCCTACTAATAAGTTTGAGCTATGCTCAAGTTTTGTTGGTATTACAGTTTGAGTCCTAGTGACTTATTGGCGCGCGGTGTTATTTATTATTGAAGGGAGTTAATTGATTGATGATCCTTTCATTGGCTACAAGATAAAATTTGTCTCAAGGTGGAGTTTGTTGGAATATAATCTAAATTCTGATCTCGCTGGGAACGCCTAGGGGATGTGAGAGGTGGAGTCCACTCACGTTACGGGTCATATTTATTTTGAGGGATTTATTTTCTTTTATAAGTCACTCCTATAAATACATCTTGTAGATTGTTTAGGGAGAAAAAGAGAGAACAGACCCTCATTGTAATCCCCATTGTAAACTCTCATCATATAATGAAGATCGTCGGTCGACGCCCGTGGTTTTTTCAGTAAAGGTTTTCCACGTAAAATATGTGTGTTTCGTGTTCGATGTTGTTTACGCATTGATTTGCTAACAAGCTCAACCACCGCATGATTTTGGCCTCGTCAGGCGGCATGCGTGCAATGGTCATCTCGTCAATCGTTATTTATAATCCAACAACTTGTAGGAATTTTCTATTTTTGATCCCAACGACTTTATTTTAGTTAGAACGTGCCATACGACGGACCGACAAGCATTATTATCCATTGTTCTCACGGACTTTGTCATTTACTATCAGGGTAAAATTTCTTCATTTTCCTGTTGGACGACATGGAAGTCAAACTTTGACCTATTGTAGCACCGTGACTATGTTACGCAGTTGGCGAAAATTGCTACGAGACTGTAAACTTTTTGGCATGATCGATGTTTGGCTAGAACTGAAACAACTCTGAATAGTGGTCGCCATTTCTTTGCCCATACATCAGACCTTGTAGTTCGTCAAATTTTGTAATATGATTCAATAAAAGCAAATATCTTCTTATGTGCACTGAAAGTGTATCATTGTAAGAGAAAATTATGGTTACTAGTGCCCCTCCGTTCAATTTTTAACTAATCAGCGTCAAACAATATGAAAAGGAGGGTGTATATCATTGAAAAAAAATGCTAATTCCACATAAGGTGTATCATTGTAAAAATGGTGTGTCTAAATTTCAGGTGCCTAAAATTTAGAAAAAAAATCAGGAAACGAATAATTAACAATTAATCACTATCGTTAATAACTAATCATTGTAATTATCTCATTAATTATATTTTATTTGACTATTCTATGGTTTATAAATCACACAAATATTTCATTTAACTATTTTACAACTAATCACTACAGGAAACACGATCATTTGCGACGGCCGCCATAATTTGCGACAGCCGGCAAATGGTCGTCGCAAATCAAAAAAACTGTCGCAAATAGACCCTTATTTGCAACGGCTACTACAGGAACCGTCGCGAATATGATGGCCGTCGCAAATAAAGCTTATTTGCGATGGTCTTTTCCACTAGCCGTCGCAAATAGTGTTAATTGTCACGGCCAAATCTAGCGCCCTCGCAATTAACCTGACCGTCGCAAGTTAAAGTCTATACCGTCGGGTCCAACTCATTTCCAACTCGATTCGTCACTACACGCGCCGCTGCCGCTCTGCTCCGCCGAAGCCCTTGCCGTTGCCTCGCCGCCGGCTCGCCGCGCCCCCAGCCCCTGCACCCCCGGCGCCCCGTCGCCCCCGGCCCCGACGCCACCAGCTCCCCCAGCACCGCGCCTCCCGACGTCGGTGCTCCTCCTCTCCTCCCGACGCCGGCGCGCCTCCCGGCCCTCCAAGCCGACGCGGGTGTGCCTCCCGTCCCTCCAACCCGACACCGGCGCGCCTCCCGCCCCTCCTACCGACGTCGGTGAGCATCCCTTCTTTCTGCTTTTTCATATAATCAGCTCCATTAGTTAATTGCAATGAACAGTTAGTCCATGTGATTTGTGTTAAACAATTAGTCCATGTGATTTGTCTGCCATGAACAGTTGTCCTTGGTGATGCTCTTATTGGCGCACTAATGTAATCAGCCTATGATCGATTAGGTTTGGTAATTATTAGATAAAAGGGAAACGTAATTACTATAGGTTTTTTTGTTTAGCACTAGAGTAACCTCTTAAAGCTGAAAATTAGGTTATTAACCATTGTGTTTTAGCGAGCGGGGGACTTGCTTCTGGATCAACCAAAAGCATCATAATACGTACTGTACAAACTATCATGCTGAACATACCTCTTAAATACCCTTTCTGTGTTATTGGGAAAGAAGAGGATACAGGTTGAACATACCTCTCAAATTATCTGGCATCCAAGGTCCATATGTGTTGTCTTGCTAGCTGTGTTTGCTTGTTCCATTGCAACGAAACACCAATGCTCTGTCTACGCTACAGAGGTTGTCCCTTGTGGAGAAGTCTAGACAGAAGCCTCAAAAAAGGATGACAGTCCTCCATGATGTGAGTTGTCATGAAATTGATCTGCGATATCCTTCCACAACCTCACAAAGTGCCACCAGATATGTATCAGTCAAAGATCAAGATATCTGGTCTCGGTATGAAGTATGAGAAAATTGATGGGTGCCCAGACAACTGCATGCTATTCTGAAAAGAGTACGCCAATGAGAAGATGTGCTTGAAATGTGGTAAATCGAGGTATGTCAAAATTGAAAATGACGACAGCAATAATGTGATGACAGATGTCGCACATAAGTAGCTTCGTTACTTGCCTGTGACACCTCAGTTGAAGCGGTTGTTTCTTTCAAAAAGAACCGCAAGACACATGAGATGGCACAAAGAAGATAAACGTGAGAACAAAGAATTATTGACGCATCCGTCTGACAGTGATGTATGGAAGGCGCTAGACCGTTTCGATCCAGACTTTTCTTATTATGCGAGGAATGTTCGCATCAGATTAGTGACAGACGGATTCTCACCGTTTAGTACGAACGTCAGACCATATTCCTATTGGCCCATCTTTGTCATTTCGTACACCTGCTTTTTGTATGAAGAACGAGTTCATGTTTCCCAGCCTCATTGTACCTGGACCTGATCATCACGGGTCACGTCTCAACGTGATGCTAAAACCGCTGATCGAAGAATTGAAAGTCTTGTGGACAGGAGTCGAAGCGTACGACAGTTACAAGAAGCAGAAATTTAACCTTCGAGCTGCTTATTTATGGTCCGTCCGTGATTTGCCAGCATACGGCATATTTTCCGAATGGAGCACCCACGGTCGTCTGATGTGTCTGATATGTGCTTCAGACACGGATTGCTTTCGACTAACTCATGGAGGAAAAATATCTTACTTTGATTGTCACAGACGTTAGATGCCCTCGAATCACATATTTAGGCAGTAGAGGCATGTGTTTTGAAAGAACACTGTTGTCACTAAAGGACCACCGAAGCATCTCAACGGGCCAGAAATTTCTGATATGTTAGACAAACTGGTGCCTGATGAAGGTCGTCCTGGATATTTCGTAGGTTATAGAGAGGAACACAATTGGACTCACATATGTGGAATTTGGGAGCTACCGTATGTGAAGTTGTTGATCCTAATGCACAACATTGATGTCATGCATCAGGAGCATAAAATGAGCGAAAGTATCATAAGCACTTGCATGGATATGTCTGGCAAAACAAAAGACAATTACAAAACTAGACTAGATTTGGCAGACATTTGTCACCGTCCAACTCTTGAAATCTCCGAAAGTGGTGGGAAGCCATGTGCTTCTTTATGTCTTCGATCGAAAGAAAAGAAAGAAGTTATAAAATGGATGAAAACTTTGAAATTCCCAGATGGTTACGCAGCTAGCCTGAAACGAGCCGTAAATGTGAACACAGGAAACCTCACTGGGTTGAAGAGTCATGATTATCACATTATAATGGAAAGACTCTTACCTGTTATGTTTCGAGGCTATCTAGATGATGCGGGACACTTTTATCGTCGAGCTTGGTGCAGGATTTGATCAATTAGTGGAGATGTTGAAGACGTTGAAGATGTAGAGGCAAATGATATGCGGAAACAAAAATTAGAACATGCCACGATGGAAGATCGTTGGGCTGGTTTAAGGAGTAGGGCACGAGCACATGATAATGATGTTGATGAATTTTGAAAGTGATTACAAGTAATATTTCCTTAAAGATAGTAACATGAATTTTGTATATCTTATTTGCATATTTATTGATTATCTAATTAAAATAGGATGGCATCAAAGAAGGGTAAGAAGGTGCCGCCGATGAGGGGGTTCTACCCCTCTAGACCTGAGGACGCTTTCGCTGGTGCCTCGTCGACTGGGAGCAGACGTTCTCAGCTGCTAGGGCACGTTCTGAGCAGCTCTAGAGCTTCATCACAAGTAAATTTCACTCGTTTTTGACAAATTCTTTAATTCAATTTTACATTAAACTTACTTATGTATTATTTTAGTGTTGTAGTCCTCACCGGCTGACTCAGTGTCTGCGGCGCCAGTTGACCTTGGCTACCCTTCGGTGAGCTAGCCCTCGACTGGCGAGCCTTCTGTTCCTGACCCTTTTGACTTGGCTGGTGACGAGCCTTCTGGGTCACTTGACGTAGCACCCCAGCAGACGCGGAGGACTCACTTTGTCAGTCCTCCACCGGTCCCTTCACAGAGGATCGTGATTCGTTCGATCGGAGACAGGTAATAAAAATTATAATGTTCAATTCTGATATCTTTTGGTCACTTAAGTAATGAATCAATAAATATCTTGCAGGGTTTGGGACGACACGTCTTTCACCGGTGAGAGACACCAAAGACCGGTGAACGGTGTCCTCGGGTCCTTAATGCGTTTGCACTATCCCGGGGTCATCGACGGGGTGCCTGCTCTTTCGTGGGAGGACTACACATGCATCCATCACCAGGAGCACGACAACCTTTAGGAGGCTATATGGGCCGATTTTATGGTAAGTATGTGAAAAATAGTTTCTAAGTTTTAACTCTGAAACTCTTGTAATGAACATATTTTCAATATATTCTTTATCACAGGCAAGGTTTACTTTAGAGGACCCGAACGACCCTCGCCTGGTTGAGGATGCGAGGAGAGTGTTTCACTACAACGCTGCCAAGACGCTTCGACAAGCTTTGTCGAATGCTCGTGTACAAATTATTAATGAGCACTTGAAGGTGAACCAGCACCACGTGCTACACTTCTGGCAAGAGAGCGAGAGGCACCTGACGGAGGAGGAGTACACGCAGGTACGTGGGGTGTAGTAAGTATTTTTTTGATAATTTTCTCGATGGTATTTTTAATGACTTCCAACTATGTGTAGGGCCACGTGAGCTGGTTGCAGTGTCGAACCAATGCATTTCATACCCTTTGTCACTACTAGGCTAGCGATGAGTTTAAAGCTAAGTCCGGGAAGGCTCGAGAGTACAGAGGGGTCGAGGGGAAGAGCAAGCACGACCAAGATAACCACTTACGTTTATCTAAACGCATGGTAAGTGTATATAACTTATGTTTATATATTGTTCGTACTAACACGTATTGACAGGAGCGCGAGACCGGGGTGCCACCGACCCCTGTTGAGATTTGAAAGAGAGGTCACAGGGGCCCTTCTTAGCCTCAGCGGTGCAGTCAGGCTGTAGCCGAGCGATTGGTAAGTTTATAAATCATTTATATTAAATATAACTATATGTATTGTTGAACTTACACGGTTTCCTTGTTTTGCAGGCTAAGTACGGGAAGGAGGCTACGAAGATACATGGCGAAGATTTCGATTGGGAACGTGAACCAATCGATCCTAAAGCCGTGTATGCAAGCGGAGGTGGAAAAGCACACGGAAGGTGAGTTTATAAGTCATTTTATCATTTTCAATTCAACGTATTCAAGATATTTCAATTTCATATTACTGACTCTCTTTTTTATAGGCTCGCCATATCCGACGGAGTGCTGGAATTGACTACTAACTGAAGTTTGTTGAGAGGTCCTCAATCAATCAAGAGACACATTTGTATAGAAATATGTATTAGTTGTTTAGCAGCTCTAAGTGTCCTCCAAGTACAGAATAAAAGAACATTATGTTACGTAGGCGATGCAAGTTTGATTGAAGTATGTCGGATGATGGATAATTGTCCTCTTACCCAACAAGTATTCTTGAATCCAAGAAACCAAATTCTTCCATTACAAATAACAACCAACAAAGCATTTATTCCAAACACTTTAGGATATGTAATTTTTTCTATTATGAACAAGATAATCTTACTGCTCCGTGGATCCCATATCTCGGTTTTACCCGTAGGTATACCTGTATTATTCACAACATTAAAAGAAAACGATGGTTTTTACTTTCTTTTCTAAACATCTCTGAATTTTTCATCCAAAAAAAAATCTTTGTGACCTGATTTGCTTGCCCGTGACCATTGATATATTGTATTTACCACACAGCATGAACATCCTTTTTGTTATAGCCGTCGTGGGAGTGATTTTGTTCATTTTCATCATAGCTTTGATAGATATTATATTGATCCCACTTTAGCAACCAATTAAAGGGTAATTAACAGCACATGGAAAACAAAAGCAAAAAAGAACTCATGACTCACGGTTGAGACTGGTAGTGAAAGTCCGAATTCTCTTACCGTTGTTACGACTGGAATTTCTCAACAACAGATTTGTAAATAAAAACTGCAAAATTAAAACAATTAGAACAACAACTACACAGACGATTCCATCGCATTATTTCCATGATGACGTACCTATATACAAACGGGCCAGTTAGTGGCCACTAATAATCCAGGGCATGTAAATTAAGTCACACATGCTGATATGCTTTTGAGGTTGGTTTGAAAAACCTAACGGCACGCTCTGACGAACAAAGAAAAACTAAGGCCTAATTAATGCTTTGAATGGCAGCCACGGTCACACCCGCCGGACTTGGAGCTGGAGCTGGAGTCGGAGTCGGAACCGTCGCCGCTGCCGAAGGACATGGACAGAGGCACGCTCCTGACTACCTCGGCGAGGGACACGGTGACGGCCGCGCCCAGCGAGAGGTAGATGGCCAGGTGCGCCTGGCTGCAGAAGTTGCTGCCCGCCTCGCCGGCGGCGCCGCCGGCGCAGACGCTGACGCGCTTCCCGTAGGCCGAGCAGTAGGTCATGCCGCTGCCCGTGGCGAACGCGGCGCCGGTCGACGAGTAGAGCAGCGCCGGAACGGCGGCGCCGAGGAGCGGCATGAGCACGCGCGCCTTCTTGTCCTTGCCCTTCTTCCACACGCTTAGGAACACTGTGATCGCGCCCAGCAACGCCGCCAGAGCGTTCGCCACCACCAGGAACCTGAATGTATTGTGCGTGCAAAGCAAGCGTCAGATACCGGCCTCGGTCACGTACGTAGAAATACAACATGGGGTTTGGTATATGTACACGAAGGGAGGGTAGTCGCTGTAGGTGACGGTGCGCGGGCGCGCGCCGTACGCGGCGTAGATGGTGCACTGGCTCGCCGTGGCCATGAGCGCCGCCGACGCCACGGCCAGACCCATGCCGGCGATGCGGGCAGCGACGCTGAC
This sequence comes from Tuctoria greenei, assembly GCA_036927565.1. Classification (NCBI taxonomy): domain Eukaryota; kingdom Viridiplantae; phylum Streptophyta; class Magnoliopsida; order Poales; family Poaceae; genus Tuctoria; species Tuctoria greenei. Next base: position 38,320,555 of record JAYESD010000003.1, on the reverse strand, counting down.
GGCGTTCGCACCCTTTGAGGACGACGACCCCGACGACTTGTCATCGTCACACATGATGGATGGATTGCAAGGATCAGGACACTCGAATGAACAGCAACAACAACTATAAGGGATGGATTTCCCTGCGAGAGGTAGTACCTGTAGCGTGCAGCTAATGCGCGCATACATGTGTTTATATATATATATATATATATATATATATATATATATATATATGCACATATTAGTTACTATATATACATGTATCCAAATAATGATGACAGCGAAGAAGAACAAGTTGATGATGAGGAGATGGTCAAACGGAGAGTGATTGGAGGGTAGTACGTCAACCAAAGTTCGCTAGCACGCTGAGCTCGACCTCCGATTTATTTTCTTCTTATTGCATATTGAATTCGGTTGGCAGCATCTAATTTCAGTTAATTTTTTGCAGTAGCAGTTCCAAGCCTTGTTGATTGCCCATTAATTTATTTGTTTGATTTTTTTGGGCTGTTTAGATTTCAGGTGCAAAAATTTCAGTCACCGAGTAATTAGAAGTTAATTATTTTCATTAACCACTAATCTTTGTAATTAAATAATAACACTTAATTCTATAAGTTAATCAATGACTAAAAAATTATTTAATTATTTTACAATTAATATAATTCTTAACAACATATTAATAATAAAAATTAGTTTTATTCCCTACTTGGCCGCTGTTTCCGTGTGTGCGCGTTGTCCGTCCCCTGAAATCACACGCCGTTTCAGAAGTCTGCTAATTAGCATATCTGATTTTTTTTGTGCCAGAACACAACTGCTGGGAGTATATGGGCAATGATTAGGGCTTGTTTGGATAGAAATAGATCCACTTTAATCTAAGTGGATTGAAGTGGATTTAGAAGAAAAATAGTTCATTTTCTACTCTAATCCACTTCAATCTACTTAGATTGAGTGCACCTAACAAGCCCTTAGAGGGGAGGCCCCGGTTAACTTGTACTCTCTTCGTTCTCCCGATAATAATTTAAAATTAGGTATGTTCATCTGATTTCTGAACCTGTAAGTATTCAGTTTCTTTCTATGATAATATTTGCATTAATAGAGAGAAATGGGACACGTATGCCTAATGCCCTAATATAAAGTTGAAGAGTAATGTGAAGTACTACTTTGGTTCGTTATATACTGCAACTTATTGTGTGTTCCAATGAATAAGCCAGCATGCCGTCGGCCGCCGTCCGGCAGCCGTCTCCTTGTGCTCCGTATCTGTCCAAATCCAGCCGCCAGATGAACCAGATAGTTCTTATATTTTTTTGGTTTTTTTTGAAAAGCCGGAGCAAGACCGGTGTTCAATTATAAGGCAAAAAATTACATGTACAAGGAGTACATTAGGTAACAGAGACAGAAACAGCTCTACCACTGCTTAAATTGTAAACATAGTTGAGACACCTAAATCTGATCAATAGGGGCGAGCACTTTAATGAGATTTTTCACGCCCGCCATACACCAACAAGTTGAGCTCATCGTTCTTGCTCCCAGAATACGTACTCTCGTGTTTCTCTCCTTTCAGATCATTCAAATCGAAGCAATGACCAATGGTGTGATGCTTTTAGCCCGATTCATGGATGATAGATAGAGATCGAACAGCTTGATGATCTATTTATTCAGAATAACGGTACATTTATACACAAGCTGAGCAATGACTCAATCCTAACTCTACGGATCACACGCAGGCGATGCCGCTGGACTCGGTAGAATGTGGGCGATCACATGTGCGTGGATGATGGACGAGAGGCGCTGGAAGCAGCCGTGCCATGGAAGCACTGCTACAATAAGCTTCATCACATGCGGTTCCAAACCTATCATCACAGACGACTTTTAAAACTGCTTGAAACGAAGAGTCTGTCATAATCCGCAATTTCACAGGCGGAGAAGTGAAACCGCCTGTGAAGACACATTATCATAAGCGGTTCTTCACTTAGGCTAGCCGCCTGTGAAGACAGATTATCATAGGCGGTTCTTTACTTAGAATAGCCGCCTGTGAAAATACTTTATCACAGGCGGGTCGTGCAGCATATATAACCGCCTGTGATAAATGTCTTATCACAGACGGTTATTGAAGCATAACTAACCGCCTATGATAACAAGTCTTCACAGACGGGTATTGAAGCATAACTAACCGCCAATGATAATGTGTCTTCACATGCGGGTTTTGAAGCATAACTAACCGTCTATGATAATGTGTCTTCACAGACGGATTTTGAAGCATAACTAACCGTCTATGATAATGTGTCTTCACAGACGGGTGTTGAAGCATAACTAACCGTCAATGATAATGTGTCTTTACAGATGGTTATTGAAGCATAACTAACCCGTCTATGATAATGGTGTTATCACAGACGGAGTTTACCTATATCAGCCGTCTGTGAAGACCCTTTAACGCAGCCGGTTTCTACCATAACAGACACCGCCTGTGAAAATTAGGTTATCACACAGATGTTTCTTTACTTGTATTTAGCCGCCTGTGATAATTGTTTTTCACAGTCATGCAGTACTACTGTTGTTATTTCTAATTTCCAGGTCAATTCAATATAATCACACAAAACAAAAAACAACAATATCATCACAGAACAAAAGTCAACAATATTATCATCACAGAAGTCAATTTCACTAAAACAATATACATATGTACAAGTTACAGATACAATTCATCTCAAAGTTTACAAGTTTTCACTAAAAACTGTTTATATTGGCATAGTCGCAAAGTTCTGGCACATCAGCTGCTGAACCATTCTTATCAAAGAACTTCCCCTTTTTGTGCAAAATTTCGCGACGAATGAACTGACAGAGTTCAGAAGCAATCATGTCGGCTCCTCCATCAGGAATACTTCTACAAACCGGCCATTCTTCGTTCAGATTCTTCTTGTGCTGCAATATAACACATAACAAGGTTTAGAATGTGTTGGTTTGAACAATCTCAAAGTATAGATCAAAGTGAGAGTATACAAGAATTTAGTAGGTATTTTTGGAGCAGTTGTACTATGAGCAATTGAATTTTGAAGTTGGAATCAAAATATGAAAATAATGTTTCTGGTAATATTGAACAGCAGAGAATATAAGCATTAAACTATGCTAGTTACAATGAAAATGAAACACAAAAGTAAGAAAATAAGGTATCGACATTAAGGATAACTTACATCCTCACGATTGACTCTGGCGGTCCGAAGATGCTCGCATACATAATACCTGCATAAAACACTCCCAGCAGGCAACAAATTGAGCTTCGTGATAAAAACCAAGACCGCAAAGAGGACTGGATCATGAAAGAGCACAGAAGATGTTTCACTGAATGGTTAATGGACAAAAATATATCATACGAAAACACTATAGAAGAGGCAACAATGAAGAAGTTAGCTCGTGGCCCATCTACTTTGGTAATATCATGGCAAGCATATAACATCAATGGTTACCCATTTTACACTAAAGATAAAGACGGTAAGAGTGTTGCACAAAATAGTGGTGTTTGTATTGAGGCTTATGATTCACAAGGGCAGAAGACCATATACTTCGGGTTCATAGAGGAAATATGGGAACTCGATTATGGCGAAAGAATGGTAATGCCCGTATTTAAGTGCCAATGGGTCAAACATCCTGATGGTTTGAAAGTGGACAATTACGAGCTGACACTGGTAGACTTGAATAAAGTGGGTTACAAAGATGATCTGTGGGTTCTCGTCGATAATGTTGCACAAGTTTTTTATGTTCAAGATCCAGAAACTGAGAAGTTGCACGTAGTTGTTTCTGGAAAGCAAATTATTGTTGGGGTTGACAATGTGGGAGATAATGAAGAGGAATATAATCAGTATGAAGAGATGTACCTTTTCACCGAACTAGAAAACATCAAGCGCGTAGAGAGAAGCATTAAAAAGAATTTAAAACCCTATATGCGAGAAGATGTTAATGCTGGAAAAAATGTATATAGCAATGCGAGATGATATATATTGTATATATTTGTATCTTCTGAAATCAACTTAGAACAATGTTGGTATATGGATTGTGTCCTTTTGCATTTGTGTACGTATGCGTTTGGACTCAATGATTTGGAAGTTTGGAATTTTGGTCTTTCAGATAATGATGTCTCGGGCGTGTAGCCGATTGAAGGAGGAGCGCTTGGCGTGGCACACCGGTCACATGGTTGTATATACATATGTATCTGTAATAGACTGATGAACTTAACTGTAGTTTGTTTTTCCGTGTTGTTTGTTTTTGGTATTTTCAATTTCTCCGCGTAGGGTTTCTCTACGAAGCCTGAATCGGGAGATTTATTGAAGTGGCAGTGCATCGTCCCCGGTAAAGAAGGGGTAAGTCATGAAGAACAAGCACAATATGAGTTTAACCATCGTCCTCCTATTAATAAATTTCTTTTGCAGGCTGAATGGGAAGATGGTTACTACCCCCTGACAATCTCCTTCTCTGAGGACTATCCCTTGGTACCTCCAAGATGCGCCTTTCCAATTGGGTTCTTCCACCCAAATGTCCATCGTTCGGGAGCACTCTGCATCGGGATTCTTGATCAAGAGACTGTAAGATAGACCTATTTTGTTCATGTAATTATTACTTATAATTGTTGTCGAACTTATTTGAACTGGTTTCTTATATTGCTTAAATTATATTTCGTAGGGGTGGTGCAGTGCTTTTACAATCAAAACTATACTACTTGAAGTTCAGCATTTGCTTCATCAGCCAAATGTGCCTGATGTTGAAAATGATGCTATAATCTACTTATCAAGGTTAGATGACACTTTGACTTAGTGACCAATGTAGGTTATTCATTCCTCCTTCGATATTTGTTAATTTAAATAATATCAATATTTTCAGGATCGAGCGGAATATAAGAGACGTGTTCGGGAGCAAGCAGGACGGTATAATTTAGATTGATCGATGGGAGCTTCGTCGTCGATCTACAATGAATGTAGCATGATTTTTGTTCAGTGTGTAAAGAAATTATCTTTGAACAATTGTAAAGCCTCTAATGGTGTATTATCACAATTAAGCCAGTCTCACTGGTGATCGAGCATTTCCTATAATGCATTACTGTACTAGTATCCTCTAGCTCATCTGTGTTTTTTTCCTGATATAATTTTGCCTGCACGACTACATACGGTTGTGATAATTGCAACTACATCCCTGTAATTTCAATGAAAACCGCTTATGATAATTAAACAATGACTGCCACTGAAAATACATGATCTTCTCAGGCTGTTGTTAATCAAGAACCGTCTATGAAGTTCATTGCATTACAGACAGTTATTAATTAAGAACCACCAACGAAGATCATATATTTACCCAGACGGTTGTTCCTTAAAATCCATCTGTGAAGTTCATTGCATTACAGACGGTTATTAATTAAGAACCGCCAACGAAGATCATGTATTTACCCAGGCGGTTATTTCTTAAAATCCGTCTTTGAAGTTCATTGCATTACAGACGGTTAATAATTAATAACCGTCTGTGAAGATCATGTATTTACCCATGCGGTTGTTTCTTAAAATCCGACTGTGAAGTTCATTGCATTACAGGCGGTTCTTAATTAAGAACCGATTGTGAAGATCATGTATTTACCCAGACGGTTGTTCTTTAAAATCCGCCTGTGTTGTTCTTTCATCACAGGCGGTTATTATATCATTCGTCATCACAGTCGCATATTTTTAAGGACCGTCTGTGTTTGAAAAATTGAGGCGCCTGTAAAAATGTTTTTTGTAGTAGTGAAGTCGGAGGTAGTTGTTGATCGTGAGAGCTGTCAAGGAGCGCCTTGCTAACCCTTCCCCCCCCCCCCCCTCCGCCCGCAGTTTGTTATGATGTTAGCGTACTGTTGATCGCTAGGAACATGCATGACCCAAAGATCTCCCATTGTGACATGATCTCGAACAAAATGGATAAAGATCTTGATATGTTTTGTTCGTAGATGATGAACTAGGTTCTTGGACATATAGACCGCGGAGATGTTATCAAAGAATATTACCGTTGCTTTGTCCACGGGGCAGTGTAGTTCACAGAGAAGTTGCCGGAGCTAGATGCATTCTTGTGTTGCGTTGGCGACCGCACGCTACCCGACTTCGGCGCTTGAGCGCGAAACTGTAGCCTGTCTTTTACTGGACCAGGATATAAGAGAAGCACCCAAAAATATGCAGTACCCAGAAGTAGACCAACGCGTGTCTGGACACCCGGCCCAATCGGCGTCAGTGTAGGCCACTAGATCAAAAGTTGGAGACTCGTTGAGGTGAAGACCCAGAGATGTAGTGTCGCGGACATACAATAAGATTCTCTTAATGAGATATAGATGACAAGCACGAGGGTCGTGCATGTGCAAACAAGTTTGTTGTACTGCGTACAGATGTCAGGTCGTGTAATGGTGAGGTACTGCAACGCACCTGCAATCTGACAATATTCGGATGCATTTGGGATGCTGTGTCCAGTGGTTGAAAAGAGTTTGGCCTTGGTGTCAATGGGAGTCGAAACTGACTCGCAACTGGACATACCGGATCATTATAGCAAGTCTTCGGTGTAATGTTCTTGTGATAGGAAGAATGCCTGAGAAGATCTCTTGATGTCGACTCCCAAAAAATACTGCAGGGCGCCGATGTTCTTGATGTTGAATCCGGACTGGAGAAGACCAGTCGGTTTGTGGAGTAGATATTCAGAACATGCAGTGAGTATCATGTCGTCTACTTACAATAAGAGGTAAAAATATCATTGCCTTGCTTGTAGACAAATAAAGATGAATCTGACATGGATTGTTAAAAACTGATAGTCACTGCAAACTGAGCAAATCTTGTGAACCAAGCCATCGGTGCTTGTTTGAGTCCATATAGAGATTTTGTGAGTAAACATACCGCATCTGGTGCTGTTTCATCGACAAACCCCGTGGGTTGAGTACAATATACGGTCTCCTCAATATGGCCATGTAGAAAAGCATTGGAGACATCAAGTTGATTTACAGGCCAACTCCAACCAGCAGCGATGGACAAAACGGATCTAATTGTGGCTGGTTTAATTACTGGCACCAAAGTTTCTCCAAAATAAACTCCGGCCCTTTGATAGAATCCCCAGATGACCCAACGTGCCTTGTACTTGTCAAAGCTTCCGTCGGAATGAAATTTATGTTTAAAGACCCACTTGCCTGTCATGATGTTAGCATTTGGGGGCTTCGGTACGAGTGTCCAGGTGCGGTTAGCTTGCAGGGCCTGAAATTCTTGTTTCATGGCAGCCAGCTAGTTTGCATCCTTCAATGTGGAGCGGGCAAACTTTGGAATAGGGGATAGTGTTGTGGTGTTAGAAGCAGCCATAACATAGCATGTATTGGGTTCGAAAACTCCTGCTTTGGAGCGTGTGGTCATGTTGTGTGATGGTATCGGAGGAGGCACTTTTTGTTGAGGGAAGATAGGAGGCGTATGATCGTATGTGGGATTGGGTAGCACAGTTTCTATTGATTAGTTGTTGGTGCGCGGAAGCGGTGTGGGAGTTTGTGCCGGTACAGAGGTGTGGTGGTGCGCTGATGTGGTGGTTGTTGCAGGCGAGAGATTCGGCGCAGGTGGTGGGGATTGGAGCCTGTGATGCGGATTTGGCGGCGTCTTGAGGTGTCTACGGTGGATAGGATGGGATGGATTAGGTATGCGGTGGGGTGGAGCCAGCGCCAGGAGAATGTCTACGTCAGTTGGAGTCGGTACCGCAAGATGCACCAATGATTGGGACGTCGGATGTTCTGTGAAGGGGAACCTGCTCTCATCAAAAACAACATGTCCTGATGTTATAACTTTTGATCTGGTAGATAGATTGAAGCACCGGTAGCCTTTGTGATTGTCAGGGTACCCTAAGAAGATGCAGGCAGCTGAATGGGCCCTTAGTTTTTGTGGAGCTGTGGATGACAGGTTGGGGTAACAAAGGCAACCACTCGTAAGTGGTCATAGGTTGGCGGTAGACCGAGCAGGAGTTGGTTTGGGGTGAGGAAGCTCGTGGCGCAGCAAGGTCTTCTGTTAAGAAGATATGTGGCGGTGGATAAAGCTTCTACCAAAAATTTAGGTGGAACCCCGTGAGTGCAAGAGCATCGTTCTGGTGGAGCCATTTAGTGTGCGAAGAATACATTCAGCCTTGCAATTTCGTGGTGAGTTGTAGGGGCATGAAAGGCGAAGATGTATTCCATGAAGGAGGTAATATGAGCGGAGAGTGTGATTGTCGAATTCTTTCCCATTATCAGTTTGTAAGGCGATTATGGGGAGTTAGAATTGTGTTACAATGTAAGAGTGGAAGGCCGAGATGATGGAGAAAACTTCACTCTTATTTCGCATTGGAAAGGTCCAAGTGTAATGAGTAAAGTCATCAAGAATGACTAAGGCTCCGTTTGGTACAGCTTCAGATTCACCCAGAATCAGAAACAGTTACAGTTTCAACCTGAAACAGTTTCAGAATATAAAACAGAATCACTTTAAAAACCATTTGACTCGTTTTTATGATTCAGTTTCTGCGGATAGGCTAGAACAGCTGAATTGACCTATTTATCCCTATCTACTTGTGTTATATATTTGTAATCAGTAGCGTTCATCACTGACATAATAAATATTGTTGATCTGGTCACTACAAATTTTATGTGTATTAACCATATTTAAATGTACTAATAGCTTACGACAAAGAATAAACATGGTTTACGGTAAGGAAGAAGCAAGTTACGGCAACGAACAAGGAAGGAAGTTACGGCAAGGAAGAAGCAAGTTTCCTGATCGTTCGAAAACATGAGTTAGCAGCTTCAAACAGTACTCGTCATACAACACAGTCAATGGTATTAGGGACACAGCCAATGGTATTAGGGACACAGCCAATGGTATTAGGGACATTAGAAAGGTGGATGAAAAAAAATAGAAACCAACACATTATCAAGCAAATATCAACCATGTTATTACAATAATGGGCTACATTGTTATGGAGATAACTACACAAATCATAGGAACAAAGAAGAGAATCAACAGAGAGAAAACAAGGGGCTAGCTTCGTTGCAGTGAACGGGCAGCGCCTTCCCACCTAGCAGCGCAGCGCCTTCGCACCTAGCAGCGTCCGGCGAATATCGAGCAGGCCGCGACGTCCGTGGATGAAAAAGCAGGCCGCGGCATGCAGGCGACTCGGTGTACGGCGCGGAACCGACTCGGCGGTGGCGGGGAGGCGACTCGGGGGAACCGGTGCCCTTGGCGAATGTGTTAGATCTTCTCAATGCTTAGAGATCACTAATTAATCTAGGCACACACTAATCGGGTCCTAATCACAATTGACTTAAGGCTAATCAAGAATTGATCAACACAGTCTATAATCATCTAGTGCTCTAATCGCATGAATATCAACAGAGATGATAGAAGATTAGTAGATGGACATACCTTGGCCAATGATAGTGCTTGCTGTCATGGTGTGAATGAGGTAGAACTAGTGCCGTCGGCGGCCTTCCCCTCACTTCCCGTGATCCCCGATCTATAGGGTTAGGATTAGCTCTTAGATTTCTTAGGTTAGTCTGTCACTAAACTGTTTTCTAATCCTCTTATACATACACGGATGTGAGAGGGGGCTACCGAGTTGTGGTCGGTTGAGGGCTCCCGATCAGAGCGGTAGTGGGGTTGGACTCGGTCTGGGTTTGACCCAGATCGAGCATGGTCATCCTCTAACATTCTCCCCCTTGACCACGGAGCTAAAGACTTATTAACTTATATATCTTAATCTTAGAACTTATGCTTAATTCTGAACTTAGTGTTAGCTTCTTCATGTTTGACATATAGACACATCGTATCAAGAATAGCCAATTACGTGCTATCTGACTCGAACGACCACGACACATCTCACATTCAGAAATAACCTTATATTTAGTTTGGCCCCTTAGTATCCAGGATAGTTCACAGGTTTTCACTTAAGACCCATGCATGCTTTGTGTCCTCTGAACACTTGGGCGGAAAACCTTTTGTAAACGGTACCGCAAGCTTTTGCTTGATTCTTTTATGCTCGTTATCTGTTGTGCTCCTGGATTTTATATTTCACAACACTAAACTTAATGTCGATGTGCTTGACAGTTTCACTCGGCTCATTGTTGTAAAAAATATTATACTACACACTTATTGCAGTATTACTTAAGCGGTTTGTGCTGTCGACCACTCTTAGACCAGATAAAACTTTGTATCGCCTGCTCGTTGGCCTCATCTTAAATAACATGATTTATCACACATTGTGGACGATGTAGTGACTATTAATTTGGAGTAGTTCCACAAAATAACTCCATTTCATGAAAGGTGGATATATATCTTAATGTGGGAATCTTAGAATCCACACAATTCGCGAAGCTAAAACTTAGAAGCTCACTTCGTCAAGTGAGTTTCGACTTATGATTCTTAATCATGAGGCCTTATGTGCATTGCACCTTCTTAATTAATTTCTTAAATGCCTTTCAATGGAGAACCACTAGCATGGCCTAATGTCTGTCAAGTATCCCGGTCATGATCTTAAGTCAAGGTAAACTCTTATTCGAGCATACATCAATTAATCTTCCGACAGTAGAAGCTAATGGAACCGAAAACATAAGGTTGACCATCATTGGTTCTCTAAACTTAACTAATTATTAAACTTATCATCCTTTACTATCTAAACAGGCGAAATTTAACACCCCCTTATTATGATCATGGTGAATTTCTAATTCCTATCTTGTAGGATTCTTCACCTAGATCCTCTTATGGACAAAATCTTTTAATTTCTTAAGACTGATTTATCTTAGAAGTAATGTACTATGTACATTCAACTTAGAATACATGTGAGTGTACATCTCACATTACTTGAAAAACCCAAAATGGCTTATAGTTTAATAGCTCTTAATACTCACTTACATCCATGAATGGATATTACTAAAGAATGTCTCAACATTCACTTAATGACAAGACCTTTCGATTAGGTCACACTTATATTCTTATACAAATCTTAGATAGAGAAATCTGTTTTACATCAATCTGATGTAAAATCATTCATAATGCACTACTATTAACTTAATGATTCTTGAAGAATTTTTTTAATTGGGTGAATTGCTATTAGTCTGACCACAAACGAAAATTTTTCTTCAGAATCACTCTTCTCTTGTAGGCTCATTACAGTCTACTATTTTGATTCCTTCAGGAACTTAAGACTAAAATTTGGATACTTATGGCGTACTCATATCTCATCTCATCTGGCATGGTTTTACACCATTTAGATGATTAAGATCGTCTTACAGTATTTTCTTATGTGGTATGACATCCTTTATCATTTGTCTTATTGTGATCGGGCTGCTATCACTCTTCATCATTATTGACCACTAATGCTGAAGAATAAATTGCAGATATTGTGATAACAATGTCTTGCATTGTTAACACAACGTAGATATGACATTATAAAAAGTGATTCTTGAATAAGATTGGCAACATGTACCATTCCTTTCAAGATCAGCGTCTTTATGAAGTCAAAACTCCCCCGGATTTGGTCATACTTACTTATTTTAATTTCTAAATGATCTTATGACCCGCTATGGATCAAAACTTGTGTCAAGTGAGGATCAACCCAACACTTAATCATATTTACTTACGTAATTTACGTAGCTTGTGCATTATGCTTACATTTGGGGTTATTGTCGCTTCACATCATTGATGGTAACAGACTTAAACTGAGTTATTCTTATAATTTTCTATTACCAATGAAAGACTAACAACACATAGTGAATCATTAATGAAAAATAAATTTAGCTATAGCAGGTAGAGAGACAATAGAGACAATACAATCTCTCAGCATACCATACTCCCCCTTATCATGTCATCCTACTAATAATGATATGTCTTATTTAACTAAACTGATGATAATCAGTAACTTATTATTTATTATTCTTACAACCAAACTTAATAATATTTTGGGTTACTTTTGCCTTAATGGGATTACCTCATATAAAAATGCTTAAGTGAGGTTTACGCCCTGTCCACAACATACAATGGTGTCTTAGAGGCTCATTTAATATAAAGTTCGACTTAACACGTAAATCGATAGACTACTAACTCAACAACTCAACATACTTAATTAACATACACCATTTCACTTAATATAATTTTCGGGGTATTCAATTCTTACTTGAAGAAGAATAAAAGTTAAGTCAATACTAACAATACATGTTCAATGCCTTATTTTGAATCTGAAACGTCTTAATGAGGGAGAATCTAATCGATAGAGAAAATCTAATCGATGGAGAAAACTAGTTCAATTCTCCCCCTCGAAATATGGCCTTAATGACAATGCCATAATTTCGAAATTGTTTCGAGATCAATTCTGATGCACTTATCTTAATACTCAGTTTGTGAGTGAAAACTTGAATAATATTTAAAATCATCATCTAAGGATAAATGTTATAACTGAATGTTCTTAACCATAATACTAAGAACTCAATGAAGTACGTAAATCAAAAAACTACAAATGTGAATACTTAAACTAAAATTCCATTAATGAGGGTATGTGATGAATCCTAAGTACAAAACTATAAATTAGAAGAAAAATAAGTCTAAGATTTCAACTTTAGCTTCATGACCATAGTGTCTTTAATGATCATTCCACTCTTCTTATGATCCTCCACTTATCTAATTCCTGTCTCAAGAATATGCAGGATTGCATCTTAGTTAATCAATCGAATGAGTTGAAAATAATCTTAAACATTGACTTAACAATTAAAAGTCAACTTACCTTTATCATTCTCATGATTGACAGACTTAATAGCACGATGAGACTTAATGCGATCTTCTTCTTGAACGCATAAATCAATTAATTTCTTAAGATCCCACTGCTCAGATTGAGAGTTGTAACTGATAATAATATGCTCAAAATCATCTGGAAGTAGAGCAAGGATGAGGTTGAAAAAAAACTCATCTTTCAAACTTGGATCTAATAGCTTAAGTTTAGCAGCAGTGTCCCACATACTAAGAATGTGCTCACGCACACTTCCTCCATTATGCTTCTGAGTGACAAGTTTCGTAATAAGTGCATGCATCGTAGCCTTGTTGCAACCAGTTGCATGCTTTTCTATCATAAAGAGGTACTCATTAGCAGTGTTGCATTCATAAATTTCTTCCCGAACACTCTCAGTAATTGAGCCCTTAATCACTTGTAAACATTTTTTATCTGAGATTGACCACTTAGCACGATCTAAATCGAAGCGAAAGTAGTCCTCTTCATAATCCTCCATCCTTTTGGTGAAGGACTCCTTAGTTTCCACGTCACGAATAACGGGAAGCTTAGGCTCAGTAGGACGTGCTCTCATCAGTGCCAAATCTATTTCGGAGATTGCTAAACCAGCATCCAACTTACATCGCCAAGTATTGTAATTGTCTTTTCTTAGATAGTTCTCTGGCGAGATAAATCTTCATATCAAATCTAGAATGAAAGATCATTCATAATGAAAAGATAATAGAACATAAGTAAATGCATGAACATGATTATGAAAAAAAACATCTTTTTTTGTCTTTCACGTTGGTTACTTAACAACTTACAAAAACTAAAGACTTAATGATTTCGTCTTTCACGTTGGTTAACGAACGAAAACTAACTGAACTTAAATAATCATTAACTATATGTTTCGTCTTTCACGTTGGTTACTTAACGAAAACACAACACATAAAGTAGCTTAAGATAAAACTTAACTTCTAAACGTGTGTTGCCTTTCACGTTGGTTACTTAGCAAAAGCACAACAATAAAGATATAATAATTTCGTCTTTCATGTTGGTTACTCAACGAAAAAACCTTAATAACTCAATGGATCATAAACAGCGTGTTTTGTCTTTCATGTTGGTTACTCAACAAAACACTATAACTTAAGAGGAATGAAGACTTAAACTCAAAATGTGGTAATTTCATATTTCACGTTGGTTACTCAACGAAATTACCATCACTAATAATGATAACTTAAAACTTAATGACTTAAAACTTAAAGCAACTTAGGCATAACAACTTAAACATAATCAATTAATTAACTTAATTATGATGACTCAAAATAACTTAACCATGACAATTTTATCTTTTACGTTGGTTACTCAATAAAATTATCATGATAATGGTAGATTCATTTTTCACGTTGGTTACTAAATGAAAGCACCATAACTTAATTAACAGCGGAAGCTTAATACTTAAGTATTAATTATCATTCTTAATAACTTATAATTCCACAGCAAATGTGAATAAATTAAATAAGTGGACAAGAAACACTTAATTCAGCACTTAAAATTAAATAATTGAAAATTGCAAGAAAACAATAATTAAAGCATCACAAAACTACTTAGTAATTTTCTGTCCACTTAGTTAATTTCATAGGCTTTAATGGCATTTTATCCCATACTAAAATGTCACTAAACTGAAACATCTGAAAAGCTCAATTCTAAATTTTGAGGAAATCCCAAAAAGATTTTAGCACAAAAACTAAAATCCTGAAAATCCATACTAAAATGGATAAAAGCCCTCTTAGGTTTTGGTCCAAGCGCATAATTATTTTCAGTGAAAGACTTAAAATATCCAAAGACTTAAAATGCTCATATTCTAATTTTGGCCCAAAGCCAAGATACTTAAAAAATAACTTAATCTCAATCATGTACTAATTATTGCTTACTGCTTAAATCAGCCCAGATGGCAAAAAGGACCATAGGCTATTGGAGCCCAAGTTCTTGCTTTGCTATTGGCCTGCCAGCGCTCGGCGGCGTGTGCCGGTCATCCGGCCAGCTAAACGCGCGGCCCAACCCGTGGCCTATCAGCCTCTCAAGCCGAGAGGGCCCGGTGGGACCCGCCAGCATGTGGATGTGCCTCCGAGTGGCACATGCACACCTCCCCTAAGTGCACGCGGCGCAGGCGATGTGGCTTGCGTGGCGTCAGGCATGGCGCGCGTGGCGCCTTGCGGCAGCCCATGTGGCCCGCACCGCTTGCGCTGGCAGGGCACCGCTCACAGAAACTACCGACGGGCGAAACATCAAAACAACAGAGGGTGTCGATATCCATCAAACGGCCGAGCTGAGAGATCGGGGCATCAAAAATGCCACCGACGCGGTTTCCTCGGAAACCATAATCATTTTCATCCTCCGCCTCTCTGCTTCCCACCCGAGCGGCGAACAGGACGAGCCTGAGGACCGTCGGAGAGGCGAAGGCTCCGACGCCGCCGAAAGCCACCGGCGCGGGAGCTTGCTCCAAGGATGCGCGCGATGCTGCCGAGCGTCTTTGCGGTGGTTCTCGCCATCGTGAGATGCGCCACCTTAGGGTTAGGGTTCTGGCGAGATGCTTCGATGGCGTCGTCGCAGAGCCACAGCCGACGCTCACCGGTGCGCACACCCGTGTGGACCCCAGCGCCAGAAGTTTTAGCCGACGACGCCTACACCTCGGACATGGAAAATGGCCCAGAGACTCGCCCTACACCGGAGCTCCTCGGGCAGAGGAGTGCGGATTGTGGCGGCGCCATCCCCGTGCGGCGAAGAGGTCCTCGGGATCCCGAAGGATAGTGATGGTGACGCACTTAGGTATGTCCGATTAACTTAATCTTAGTTCATCTTATTTTGGTTCTTATTTTCATTCGAGATCACCTCCTTCTTAATGCTTGGGATGAATCTTAATCAAAATTTCAATACCGAATTAGTGGTACCCTAGACCGGCTCTGATACCAATTGTTAGATCTTCTCAATGCTTAGAGATCACTAATTAATCTAGGCACACACTAATCGGATCCTAATCACAATTGACTTAAGGCTAATAAAGAATTGATCAACACAGTCCATAATCATCTAGTGCTTTAATCGCATGAATATCAACAGAGATGATAGAAGATTAGTAGATGGACATACCTTGGCCAATGATAGTGCTTGCTGTCATGGTGTGAATGAGGTAGAACTGGTGCCGTCGGCGGCCTTCCCCTCACTTCCCGTGATCCCCGATCGGTAGGGTTAGGATTAGCTCTTAGGTTTGTTAGGTTAGTCTGTCACTAAACCATTTTCTAATCCTCTTATATATACACGGACGTGAGAGGAGCCCACCGAGTTGTGGTCGGTTGAGGGCTCCCGATAAGAGCGGTAGTGGGGTTGGACTCGGTCTGGGTTTGACCCAGACCGAGCATGGTCATCCTCTAACAGAATGGACTCGGCGGCGGATGAGAATCGACATAGCTTCCGTCGTCGAATCGATGGCGGCGGCCCGGCGCGACTTGGCGGCGTCCTTTGGGAGTCGAAGGAATCGACGTCCGGGACGTGCTAGCAGTACCCGTGTGCAGTCGATGGCTGCGGCCGCGGAGAGCACTTTGCAGCGATTGCAGGGAGGCTCATAGGCGACCGGCGGAGACGATGTGACGCGAGGATGGCCATGGGAGATATGAAAGACGACGAGATCGATAATGGCGCGGCCTTCGGTGAATTCATTGTCCAGGTGCAAGGAAACCAGAGGGCGGTGGCAAATCCTCTTAAATTATTATGAAGTTTGAGGCTTGGCTCCAAACATCCTTCCGTTCCAGAACACAGAACACCTTTTTTTACCGATTCTCCTCCCTAGTATCTTTTTTATAGAATCGATCTCCGGTGATTCGGCCAGAAATGGTTCCGCCTTTTTCCCCGTTTGGCTGCGCTCCCGTGGATTCTGCTATGAAACGGCCCTGTTTCGTGCATCCAAATGGGCCCTAAGTAATATTGAAAGCCAGAAATGCTAGGCACCGGAGATGTCAATACATCAGCATGAATGAGCTGGAATGGGACATAGCTAAATGAATCGGAAGATGAAAATGGAAGATAGATGTGCTTCCCTAGTTGGCAGGCCTCACATGGGTGGACTGCGCTTTTACTACATCTGAAATGAAATTGACGAAGATCTTGGAGAAGGGAATCACGCCCCGGGTGACCCAAACATTGATGCCAGAGGTCGATAGATGCGGTGGAGGCGTGGAGGGCAGTGGCAGACGACTTCAACCGAAGAGGATAGAGATCGCCGTTGCTGTCACATCGGAGTATCACCTAGCGAGCTTGTAGATCCTTGATGGAGAAACCAAAGGGGTCAAACTCAATGGAGACAAAATTATCACGGGTTAATTGTCTCACAGAAATCAAATTTTGCACTAGATGTGGTGACATGAGAATATTCCTAAGTGTGAGAGGATTAGTTTTAGTGGGAATAGTGGACGATGCAGTGCGAGTGACAGGGAGTGTGGCGCCATTTCCCACTGTAATAGAGGAATTGAAATTGGAAGGTTGAATGGATTTGAGTGGAGTGTCAATATCAGACATATGCGAAGAGGCTCCCGAGTCAACAAACCAGTCCGAAGTGGACTGGGGGGCAGTAGCGGCGCCGTTCAGTGCTGCTAGTAGAGCCTGATTATCCCATGCAGAGCTTGGCGGGAGTCCCGTAGCGTGTGAAGGATCGCCGGTCGGACCAGCGAACATAGCCTGCTGGCCTTGGTAGCTTAGATGAGGCCTGAGTACGCCAGCCCTTGGAGCCCGAAACGGCATAGGCCAGGCCTGGATTCGGAGACGGGTTGCCCGACATCGCTGAGACGATCGGCAAGGTTCTTCAGCTTGGCGCAGTACTTTGAGATGTTCATGTTGCCTTGGTACAGATTGCGGGATTCAGCCTCGTAAAAGAATACTCTCTGAAGCTGGTTGTCCAGGAACATATTCTCGATGGCGTTCCACAACAAAAAGGCATCTTCCTTTCGCTGCCGAACCAACTGCCAGACTTCGGATGAGCAGGTGACAAATACCCAGCTAACAATGCATTGATCAATGCGAGTCCATTCAGCGTCGCGGTTGATCAAGGAGGTAGAAGAGGAGATGCGTTGGTCGATGCCAAACTTTGCGAGGGTGGATTCGAAGAACATTCTCCAGTCTGAGAAATTGGGGTCGGATAGCTCAAGAGTGATTGGGATGTGGTATTTGATGTTGATGGTCTGGAATGTGTCGGCAAGAACAACAGTAAAGGGGCAATGAACACCGCCTGAACCATATGTGGCTGAGGAGCGAGGAGAGTTGGCATCGTTAGACGCAGCGGGGGAAAACATGGGGTTGAATTCCATGAGGAGAGAAAGTTTGTAGAAGGATAGTCAGAGGAGATTATCCCCTGGTAACTGATACCATGATAGAGACTGAACAGCTTCATGATCCATTGATTCAGAATGACGGTACATTTATACACTAGCTGAGGAACGACTCAATCCTAACTCTACGGATCGCATGCAGATGCAGGCGATGCCGTTGTACTCGGTAGAACGTGGGCGATCACATGTGCGTGGAAGACAGATGAGAGGCGCTGGAAGCGGTCGTGTCGTGGAAGTCGGAGGCAGTTGTTGATCGTGAGAGCTGTCAAGGAGCGCTCTGCTGACAATGCGCAAGCCTTGCAGGAGTGTACTAAACCATTCTTCACTGGAGACATGAGGATCCCATGTTCCTGGATGCAGTTGCAGCTCGCCAGTCCAGCTACTTACGATGATCAAAATCTACCGGGCTACTGGACACTCCACAAAAAGATGCATAGCGGTCTCAATGTTGCGGTGACATATAGCACAAAAATACTCATTTTGCCATCCTCTTTGTTGTAGCCGGTCTGCTGTCGACGCTCTGTTCAACAACAACAACCAGATGAAAAGTTTACCTCGAGATGGCATCCATAATCGCTTTCAAGACCCGCCTTCCGTGGCTCCACTTGTGCATCCCGTACCAATCCCTGGATTAGTAGTTGGTATGCACAACAGGATAGATCGAGATCCATACAATGAGTATTTATTTATAATGAACATAAGTCTTACAAACATGATCTAGATTACATTGGATGTGGTTGGAGATGACCACCAAATAGATAAATCCACAAAACAGCGGAGTAGAACGGCGCCATGCCCAACAGGCAGACTTGGGAAGTAGGACTAGACCTAACCGTCATTCTCACACGCTTCAGCTTCTTCGTCTTCTGATAAAACCATATATAAAGCAAGAGTGAGTACATAAGGTACTCTGCAAGCCCTAACACTACTTCAAGGGGAGGTGTTTCATGCATTGGGGCTTGTAGCATGGAGAGGCCATACAACTTAGTTTTGCCGAAACCATTTTATGCAAGGTTCTCTTTGAAAAGAGTTTTGCAATAAGACGGAGAAGTAGTTGAATCAGTATTATTATAGTTGGTGGGCCCTGGGGGAGTTTCAGACCATCCTGCCAGTTCTCTCACTTTTATATGAGTCTTCGGACCCAAGGCCCTAACGACTCCGGCACGCATGCCGACTCTTTCCCAAAACACGGCAGCCTCGGCCACCACACACACACTTCAAGGAGATGCGCTAATACTAATCAATAGGAGCCCAAAGCATAGTGTGCCAAGACTTTTGACAACAGCTATCCAGATAGATTAAGACTCTGCAGAGTTTGTACACTTTACCCGCAAGCCATGCACACCTAGCTTGGGTATGACATGATGCTCATCCCATCTTTCCCGTGTAACCCCACAATCACACCTCGGCTTGACTCAGGGGCTATTCAGGTATTACCAACCCAGCTAGACACCAGACGACCTCGGTCTCTGTGCTATTTCCTGGTCCATCGTGCCCTCCATGGCTCTCCAGGTTTTCTCTTGTGGCGGTTACCAGAAAGGTAGGGGGAGTCCTGCCCATACAAGTTCTGTGGTTGTACGAAATCACTATGTTGAGGTCAAATGAACCGGTCCTTATATTGGTGAGGCGGCTCCATCCGTCCTTGGCTAGAGGACTAGCTCGGAACACCCAACATCGAACTAAACTGAAGTACTCATCACAAGGCTAGTCCGGAAAACATGGGTATCGGACTATTACTGAAGCACTCAACACCCATTGATGGTTTACTGAAGCACTCAGCGCCCATCGGTGGTTTACATTGAATACACAGCCGCAGCTGGTATACCTCTTAGGGAGCCCGCAGCATCCCATCACCATACCCGCCTTGACCACCCATCCCCTTCACACACACAGTTCATTAATATCCCACCCATATCCTAACTCACACCACCAAACACCTTTTAACACATTTCACAATCATGTATACAGTGTGTAGTGGTTCGCGATGCGAACATCATAGGGGTTCCTAAGCATAGTACTAATGAGGAGGTGCTCACATCACTGCTATAGCGCAACGATGAAGCTATTAGGTTGTCAAGGGGTTGTGTTGTCAAGGTCAAGGAGGGGATTGTGATAGTCACTGCTATTATCGTAACTGATACGGTGTCGGTACCCTGGAAACCGTACACCCCTTGAGGTTATAAAGATCTCAAAGGAAAATCTTCTACTTGGTTTAAAGACCCTCGAAGGCCCACATGTCAGACATAACCGGACCCGCTTCTCCAACATGGTTAATCCCTGGGTCGCCACGTGTACTACCAAACCGGAGCTATCGCCCACAAGGGGGAAGCTCCGGGCCATGTACCGAAATGGCACCTCCGGATTTAGCCCCAGACCGAGAGAAGCTCCGGACCTGACACGTGTCGGGTAGACCCGGAGCTACCTGTTTCCACAGTATGCTTCGGAGCTGCCACGTGTCCAAACGTTGGATCCTCAACCTCTAACCTCCGGAAGACCCCACAACGGCTCCAGATCTTCAAAGGGGAATCAAGGACTTCAAGACCGATTAAGTGTCATTAATACCATATTAATGACACTTAAACGGACAATCTTAACACTAATAACGGTGCTGTCAAAGCCCGTTACAGGGTCATTAAGAGCAATTAAATGCGTTAAATAAGTGTCAATACTAGTAACCGTCGGGGCCACATGTCGGGCCAGGCTAACTTGTAACGGCCCGCCCTTGTACTATAAAAGGACAGGCCGAAGACACGTTCAATAGGCTAGAGAGACACACACGCCATTGACGCTAAACACAAGCTCATACAGCTAATACAACAGCAACACATCCGTGGAGTAGGGTATTACGCTCAGGCGGCCCGAACCACGTAAGCTCTTGTGTCCCCTGTGTCAATTCCTACTCACCTTCTTGAATCTCCGCGCGCCCATACCGAACATCAAACTCCCCTATCACTTTAGCAGTGTAGGGAGATCTGCCGGTTCCAAATCGCCGACAGTTGGCGCGCCAGGTAGGGGCGCCTGAGATTTCGAGAATGGTGAACTCAGCTGCTGGATCATCCAACGGTCAACCTGCTATTCAGGCTGTTGGAGGCAATCCCTCCAATAGGCAGCCACCAACAGGAGCCTCAGCACCAGCATGAGTCACACTCCCACCACCACCGTCTTTTCCAGCAAATTGTGCTGGACAGCGTGATGGTGCGCTGGCGTCAATCACTGCGTCGGCAAATCATGACAACCCGGGACACGTGCTTCATGCAGCGCGTGCTCTTCTCCAACGCCCACCACCTCCGGATGGATCCCGGGATGCACTGGAGCAGTGGAGGGCCGATGTGGAGCATTTGGTTGCAGCAGCAGCCGAACGCCTCAGCAACCAGGGTCCTCCTCCTTCAGGAAGAGCCCCGTCGCAGCAGCGGACTTTATCTGGAAGACTTGGTCCGCACGTCTCCAATAGCAGGAGACGTGCTGCGTCACAACAAGTGAAGTCATTGCCCTCTGGGGCACGACGCACTCACACGGTATCCAGGCTTTCGACTCACGACCTCCGAGCGGAGCTTGATCGCCGATACCGCCAGCAGGACGGCCGAGTCCATATTGAGCGTGCCCGTGAAAGACGGGAAGCTCAGGACCTTTCTACTCCTGAATGAGTAGGAGGAGGCTGTTCAGCCTTGGCCATGCATCTGCGCATGGTTAGATGGCCACAGAAGTTTCGGCCTCACCTGCCGGAAAAATTCGACGGGACTTTCAATCCCGCCGAATTTCTTCAGATATACTCCACTGCAATCTTGGCAGCTGGAGGAAACGAGGCCGTGATGGCCAATTACTTTCCAGTGGCCTTAACTGGGACTGCCAGGTCCTGGTTTATGAGCCTTCCACCCAACTCTATCAACAGTTAGGAGGAGTTGTGCCATCAGTTCACTGCCAACTTCGGGAGTTCATACACCCGACCAGGCACTGAACTGGACCTTTTTGCGGTCGTGCAAAAAGGGGGAGAATCCTTGCGGTCATTCATCCAGAGGTCCTCTCAGGTACGAAACACTATCCCTTCTATCTCTAGCACCTCTGTCATTGTGGCATTCAGACAGGGCATACGGGACAAGAAGATGTTGGAGAAACTGGCGATCAAGGAGATCACCAGTGTCACGGAACTCTTCAGCTTGGCTGACAAATGTGCTCGAGCTGCGGAGGGCCGTGAGATGCACTCCAAACCAACCTCGGAGGGTCATAAGAAATCCTCCAAAGAAGAATCCGCTACCTTCGGGGGTGGCAAGAAGAAAAAGAAGACCAAAGGCAAGAAGAAGCCGTCGGCCGGTACATCCAACATTGCGGCTGCTGCAGCTCCGGGTGGCCGGGGGCCACGCCCCGAGAAGCGACCTCGACCGTCTTCTGAAGATGGTGGCAAACCCAAAGTGTGGTGTCCCATTCACAAAACGGGCAGCCACAGTTTGGAAGACTGCCGGGAGGTCCAAAACCTTGCCGAGCGCTACAACAAGCGCCGGGAAGAATCTCCTTTCCAACAGAGGGAAGGAAAGCAAAAAGTTGACGAAGCTTCGGCTGAAGAGGAGTTAGGGTTCCAGGATCCCAAAAAGGTCCTAAAGACCATCTACACCTCTGTCGACGATGATTCTGATGTCTCTGACAACGAGCATCGGAAGACCATGAACACCATTTTTGGTGGATCATGGGATATCACCTCCCGTCGCGTCATCAAGACTATGCGTCGGGATATGGCCGCTGTAGCTCCTACAGTCAGGCCGGAACCTCACCGAAAGTGGATGGACACATCCATCACTTTTGATGCTTCGGATTGTCCCCGGAGCATGGTTGGGGCAGGACAGTTACCCTTGATGGTATCTCCTACCATCAACAACATCCAGCTCCACCACGTCATGGTAGACGGAGGTTCGGGGCTTAACCTCATCAGCTTCTAAGCTTTCACTAAGCTTCAGCTCCGACCTTCGGATCTCCACCCCTCTCGACCTTTCTCCGGAGTAGGTCCGGGGGCCATCACCCCACTCGGAGCTATTACTCTCCCTGTTACCTTTGGGACACGGGAGAAGTATCGCACCGAGAAGTTGGTCTTCGACGTCGCTCAGATAACCTTACCCTTCAATGCCATCTTGGGTAGACCTGTCCTGTATAAATTCATGGCAGCTGCTCATTATGGCTATCTGGTGTTGAAGATGCCAACACCAGTAGGCGTTCTTCGGATCCGCGGAGATCGCACCGCCGGAGTAACTGCACTGGAAGAGCTCCAAGCGCTCACCACGGCGCAATAGGAGGACTCCAGGCAGGAGCAAGCTCCAAAACCCCCGAGCATTCGTCAACGAGGCTCGACTTCTGCACCTCAAGTGCAGCCAAGCGGCGACACCAACATTCCCGTCAAAGTCGTCCAAATTTGTTCCGATGCCGCTCAAACCACCCGTATATCGGGAGGATTGAATGACAAATAGGAACTCGCGCTCATCACTTTCCTCCGGGCTAACGTCGACGTGTTTGCTTGGCAACCGTCACAAATGCCTGGGATCCCCAGGGAAGTGATTGAGCACAATCTGAAGATCTACCCCGATGCCCGGCCTGTACATCAGAAGCCTCGGAAGCAATCCGTAGAGCGACAGAACTTCATCCGACAAGAAGTGAAGAAGTTGCTCGAAGCCGGATTCATCCAGGAAGTCTTCCATCCAAAATGGCTGGCAAACCCAGTCGTTGTGCCCAAGGCCGGCGGGAAGCTTCGGATGTGCATTGACTACACCACACTAAATAAGGCATGTCCAAAAGATCCATTCCCACTACCTAGAATATATCAGATAGTGGATTCCACCTCCGGGTGTGAATTACCGTGTTTCCTAGATGCATATTCCGGATATCATCAAATCAGGATGTCTAGGGAAGATGAAGAGCATACTTCATTCATCACAGTAGATGGATTGTATTGTTACACAGCCATGCCCTTTGGTCTCAAGAATGCAGCTTCAACTTTTGTACGAGCTATGTACAAAACTTTTGAAGAACTTATTAGAGACATAGTGGAAGTGTACGTCGATGACATCGTGGTCAAGGTCAGGAACAAAGAGTCACTCCTTGACACCTTGCAGGCTGTCTTCGACAAGCTGCGGGCCACCCGCACAAAGCTAAACCCAGACAAGTGTGTCTTCGGGGTTAGCTCTGGAAAACTTCTTGGTTTCCTGGTAAGTCACCGGGGCATAGAAGCTAATCCGGCGAAGATTAAGGCCATTGAAGACATGCGGCCACCAACCTGCATCAAGGACGTCCAAAAATTAACTGGATGTCTAGCAGCCCTTAGCCGGTTCATCTCAAGACTGGCAGAACGGGCACTCCCCTTCTTCAAGTTATTGAGGAAGTCCGGACCATTCCAATGGTCCGAAGAAGCAGAAAAGGCATTCCAGGAGCTGAAACAGTTCCTCACCACCCTACCAATTTGGTAGCTCCGAACCCTGGTGAGCCTTTGTTGCTTTATATTTCAGCTACTGACGAATTCGTCAGTATGGTTCTGGTTGCGGAGAGACCAGAACTACCCCATACTCAGGAATCCAGACCCCTTCGGGAGGGTCCGGAGGTTCCTGAAAGCGAGTCTGGGTCCCAGCTCCCAGATTCGAATCCACAAGAAGTCGCTTCAGGAAACCTAGACCCCGTCGGGAGGGTCCAGGTCATTTCTGAGGAAGCTCCGGGTTCCTCGAGCCAGAACCCAGAGGTCCCTGAAGAAAATCCGGGCTCCTCCGAGAGGATCCAGGTCAGTGAAGAGGAAGCTCCAGACCCCTCCGGGAGGGTCCGGACCATTCAGCGCCCAGTGTACTTCATTAGTGAAGTACTACATGATGCCAAGACTCGATACCTAGAGGTGCATAAGCTGCTCTATGCAGTTCTTATTGCCTTCAGGAAGCTTCACCATTACTTCCAAGCTCACAAAGTCTCAGTGGTGACCTCTTACCCACTTCGAGCAATTTTGCATAATCCCAATTCAACTTGGAATATTGCAAAATAGGCAGCGGAATTGGCTGAATTTGATCTTGAATTTATTTCAAGGCAAGCAGTCAAGAGTCAAGCATTGGCAGATTTTGTGGCAGAATGGACTCCCTCTCCATCAAACCCTGGGGGCCCCAGTGAGCAGAAGACGGAGCATCAAGCTCCAACTTTCACCGAGCCTCACTGGACCCTCTACTTCGATGGTTCCATGCAGAAGCAGGGGGCCGGAGCTGGAATCCTTCTCCTCGCACCGACTGGGGAGAAGGTGAAATACATAGTACACCTTGACTTCAAGGCAACCAACAACATGGCAGAGTATGAAGCACTCATCTACGGACTAAAGGTGGCACTGTCATATGGTGTCAAGCAATTGCTGGTCAAGGGAGATTCAGAGCTCATCATTAAGCAGGTGAAGGGTGAATGCTCCTGCAATAATCTCCAGCTAGCTGCTTACCTCCTAGAAGTCTAGAGGCTTCAGAAGGACTTTGAAGTCCTAGATCTCCACCATGTTCAGCGTGCCCACAACGCTGAAGCCGACGAACCCTCGACGAAAGCGTCAACCGGAGCTCCAGCTCCTGATGGAACTTTTGTCCGGAGATTGTCGAAACCCACAGCTCAGCCTACCGAACTGAGCGAAGGGGGTGAGATCAGCATCCCAAAGCCGACGGTCCCGATGGCCCTGTTACCATAGCAGCCATCAAGGGTCGTAGGTGCTGCCGGAAGCTCTGAGCAACCCAGCACGCAAGACTCAAATGCTCAAGTTAGTTCCGATGCATGGATCTTGGAGATCCAGAACTACTTGAAAGACAACATCCTTCCTGATGATGATGTATCCGCTGACCGGGTAGTCAGATTGGCTAAAAGATACACGTTGGTAGAGGGGATCTCTACCGGCGCGGTGCCAACGACATCCTAATGCGGTGCATCACAAGGGAAGAAGGTTGCGAGCTCCTCGCAGAAATCCATGGAGGCGAGTGTGGGAACCACGCGTCTTCCCGCACGCTGGTTGGTAAAGCCTTTCGGCATGGCTTCTACTGGCCTACAGCACTCCAGGATGCAACTGAGCTGGTGAAAAACTGTAAAGCATGCCAATTTCATGCAAAGCAAATTCACACTCCGGCTCAGCCCTTACAAATGATACCTCCTACATGGCCTTTCGCTGTGTGGGGGATGGACATCTTGGGACCTTTCCCAAGAGCCGTCGGAGGTTACAAGTTCCTGTACGTCGCCATTGACAAGTTCACCAAGTGGTCGGAAGCAACTCCAGTTGTGACAATCAACAAACAATCTCCTATCAACTTTCTGCAGTCCATTGTATGCAGATTTGGAGTCCCAAACAAAATCATCACTGATAATGGGACCCAATTCACAAGCTTCGCATTCCAAGGATATTGCGAAGACCTCGGAATACAAGTTTGCTACGCCTCCGTAGCTCATCCAGCCATCAATGGCCAAGCCGAGAGAGCAAATGCTGAAGTCCTTAAAGGACTTAAAACACGCACTTATGAGCACTTGAAAAAACATGGAACCAAATGGATCGAAGAGCTTCCGCCCACTCTATGGGCCAACAGGACATCTCCAAACCGGTCAACCGGAGAGACACCCTTCTTTCTGGTGTACGGAGCTGAAGCAATCCTTCCTCCGGAAATCACCTTGGGTTCATTCCGGGTCCGGACCTTCGACGAAGCCGTGCAGGACCAGCTCCGGCGTGAAGACCTAGACCTCCTTGAGGAGGGAAGGTGCCAAGCAGCTGTTCGGAATGCCCGATATCGTCAAGCCCTACGTCGTTATCACCAGTGGCATGTACACAACCGACAGCTCGAGGAAGGCGATCTGGTGCTACGGAGAATACAATCCATAGAAGGGTTAAACAAACTCTCCCCCGGATGGGAGGGACCCTTCCGAGTGATTAAAGTATCCCGTCCCGGAAGCGTTCGCTTGGCTACCGAGGATGGGACACCTCTCCCAAATCCTTGGAACATCGAGCACCTCCATAAGTTCTACACTTAATACCACGGAGGTGAGTCTTGAGTAACTTGAGATGTATGTTATAGAGTCATTGTACAGAGTCGGGTAGTTCCTCCAGGAGAGCAGCCGGACCTTTCCCGAAAGGTCCGCAAAGTTCATGCAACACTTGTCACAGTCTCAGGACTAAAAGTGTCGCTAACTACCCTGGGTCAAACGAGAAATGAAACACCCTTAGCCTGGTTCCGTACCCTAAGAGTGTACTTGTTTCCCCTGTACCCCGGACCTATAATGAAAGACATTTTCATGTGAAATAGACTCCACGTGCATTTATTTTGTATAGGCTCAACATTTTTATTTTTCTCTTTCTTGTTTATAACAAAGACGTGCAATTCTTAAGAAATTTTAGTTCAACCGGTTTATATACGATTCGAGTTGTATTGTCAATTCTTTTGGATTCAAATATTGTTCATGGCCAACTCGCCTGAAAGCCGCCAAGCCAATCTAGGGCTGGAGTGTGCTATCGACTTAGCCTGGTCAAGCACCCTAAGTATGCCACTCTACCTACACCCCGGCAGGCCGAAGTAAGGCGGGTCCGTGTACAGTTGGATCTAGAAGAAAAGACAACACATTCGGTTGTATTTAGAATCGCGTTTGACTTAAAATCTTCTTGAGAGTCATAAGCCGCGACGAAGTTATAGACAAGAAACAAATTTTACTATTTTTCTTGGCTTAAGTGTGCAGAAAAAATAAAATCTACGTTGATGGAGAAAAGCCGGAGCTAACTAAGCTCCGACTCCCCTAAGGGGGCCAGCCGTCGACGCCGAATAAAAGATGGTGAGAAGACCCCATAAATGAAGTCTGCTGCCAACAAACTAAGTGTGGGCAAAGGTCACTGCCGGAGCTACTAAGCTCTGACACCCCGGGGGATTAACTATCGATGCTCTACGTGTTGATAGAGACTATTGCCGGAGCTACTAAGCTCCAGCAATAGACAATGCCGGAGCTTCTAAGCTCCGACAACCTCAGGGGGTCTTCACTATCGAATACTTCGAACCTAAATTCTACAAGTTCGGAGAAAAAGAGTCTTCAACTATGCACAATATCCTTTTGGTACATGTTCACAATCAAATTGTGTACATCTACCAGGGGGCCAAGTGAAGATAAGAGTGTTGAAGACAAAAATTGAAATTAACAAAAATTTTGGGGATTTCATTTATCTGGAGACAAGGGATTACATCTGGAGACAAGGGATTACAAAATTGAGGAAGAAGAAGAGAAAATACAAGTGAGAACTATAGAGATGGTCCTAGACCCTATGGAAGAATTGGGCGACGTTCTGGGCAACCTCTGATACGCTGGCTCGGGTAGCTTCGCCTTCTCCATCGACGGGGCCTTCAAGCACTGGGTCGAGAGGAAATTGGGAGTTCCGGCTGGTGTAGCACGTTAGCACAT
Source organism: Tuctoria greenei (assembly GCA_036927565.1). NCBI lineage: Eukaryota > Viridiplantae > Streptophyta > Magnoliopsida > Poales > Poaceae > Tuctoria > Tuctoria greenei. Next base: position 38,292,059 of record JAYESD010000003.1, on the reverse strand, counting down.
ATTCTGCGATGTTCTTCGCCAGGGATTGCCCCTCAACCTCCAGTTGGTCCGTGATGACATCGCCCACCTTGGAGAGCTTGCCACGTGCTGCGCTCAATGCCTGCAGCGCTAGGTCCAGCTCTGGCTCCGGATCATCCGGGCGCACGGGGCTGAAACCCATCGGTGTCAGTGCATCATTGGCCTTGCTCAAGAACTCCGAAATCTGTAGGGAGTCCTCAGCCCTCAAGCCCTTCAACTCTTCCAGGGATCTTCTGGACGCCACCAGTTCAGAATTCTCACGGGCAAGGCGCTCAACTTCTTTGGCGTTTTGCTGAATCTTCTCAGCAACATGCCTTTCGAGTTTTCCGAGCTCCTCCTCCCAGAGGTGAATCTTGTTCCGGCGGTCAACCAGGTCCTTCTCTCTACCCCTCACTTTCTTCTCTCTGACAGTAAGGGCACACTCTTGTTCATAGAGTTCCTGCCCTCGCACCCAGACCTTCTCCTCTTCCTCTTGGCAGCGCTCTTCCAATTTCTTGGCGCGCTCCTCGAGGCCCTTGTCAGCCAGAGCCACCTTCTCAGTGAGCTCTTCCTCCCTCCTCAGTACGTCATCCCGCAGCTCTAGGAGTTTCTGCTCTTCATCTTCGAGCCGTTTCTCCTTCTCTTCAAGTGCCTCTCGGCGCTTGATGAGTGCAGTGTTAATGGCCTCGAGCTGTTCGTGGCGTGCATCGGCCGCATTATTGGCAGCTTTGGCCTGATCGTAGATCTCCCGAGATTGAGCGTCGAGGGCACGAGTCATACTCTCCCTGTCATCCAGTAACTTGCCCCAGTACTCCAGGCGGATCTTCTCCCGCTTGATCCACTCCTTGTCATCCGCTAGCCTCGACTGCGCCAGCTTGGTCTCGAAGTAGAGCCGATTACGCCACTGCCTAAGGGTTTGGCGCTCCTCTTCAAGAGCCTTGCTGTCGTGGAAGAAGGCCAGTTGGACTTGACGCAGACTGGAACATGCGTTGTCTATGGACAGCAACAACGGGATTGGTTCCGGACCTGCTGGGGTCTCCTCCGCTGGTTCCAGTGGGTCTTCAGATACAAAAATTGGGTCCCACTCTACAAGAGTGGTCCCCTGAGTCTCCATGGCACTATGGCCGTCCTCCGGGATGACCTCAGTCGCCATCGAGGAAGGCCCTGCCGCCAGGTCTTCATTCACCCCCTCAGACAGGGGGCCAGCAACTTCGCTTGGGCACTCCGGCTCGGCCGCAGGTACCTCTGACGTCGTCGCTTCCGGAGCAGGAGCTGCTGCTGGCTCTGGCCTGGGCACCTCTTCTGATGGGAGCTCGAGCTCCGTCACCTCTTCAACAACCGGCTCAGAAGCCGGAAGATCTTCAACATCGTCCGGCCCTGTGGCCGGAGCTCCAACAATGACCGGCTCAGTGGCCGGTGCTTCGGAGGTAGCCGGCCCAACTGCCGGAACTACCTCAGTTTCCGGCGCGCACGCCGGAGCTTCAATCACCTCTGGCTCAACAGCCGGGGCTTCGACAATCTCCAACTCAGAGGCCGGGATTATTGCTTCCTTCGGCTCAATAGCCGGAGCTTCCATCATCGCAGCACCAGAACCCGGGGCTTCAACCTCCGGGACATGTGCCGCTGGCGCATCTTCACTCCCGTGGTCCGGCGCTACCACGGGAACTTCTGGGGACGAGTCGAGGTCCATGATCACGACAGCCGGCGCCGGAGCTGTCGCAGCTTCAGCCACCACTTGGGGCGGCACCAGGACAGGAGCAGAAGCTCCCGCTCTCACGGCTTCAGCCACTGTGGCCGAGGGTGGAGCCTCACTCCCCTTCTTGGAGACGCTGCAGATGATGAACGTAGAAAATCAAAAAATGGTTGCTACAATTAAAACAACTATCCAAGGTAGAAATCAAAAGTTACCTTGGGAGACTTCCGCACCAGCTTGCGCGGAACCTTTTTCCCGGGCGCTCCGGGCTAGCCATAGCCGGCGTGGAAGCTCCGGAAGGCCCCCCAGAACTCGTCGCGGCCACGGGTGTTTCCCGGGTCGAGGCTCCCCTCGATTGGGAAGAACCCCCGGACTTGGAGGCCTCCACCGGCCCAGGAGCTGGAGTTGGACGCCCGGAGCTAACACCCCGGGAGGACCCTGCTGCGGGGACAGCCGTGCTCCGAGAGGACCCCACCGCGGGGACAGTCGCGTTCCGGGATGACCCCACTATGGGAGCAGTCGTCGCAGCTGCAGAGGACCTTCCCCTCTGGGGAGAAGGAGCCGACGCAGAAGTAGCGGGCCCGACGGACTTCCCGTCGGCATACTACAACTTCCTATTCCGGCTCACTGGTTCATCCACCAGCTCCTTGCCCTTGCTGACGACTTCTCCCCTCGGCTTAGGAACAGAGTCGGAGCTATCCTTGGGTACTCCGGGGATCGCTACCCCGGAGGTTGGTCTTCTCTCGACGACACCAAGGTCGTCAAGCATGGGCATCTTCCGCCGGAGCTCCCTGCTGAACTCTACTTCTACGTTCAGAGGAAGAAAAGCAAACGGCGGAGTCAAGTCATCGCCGTTGACGTCGATGCTGTGCTGGAACTTCTTGAGGTGGAACTCCAAGGTTTTCCCCACCATGTTGGACTTCAACCCGGTCTCAACTCGGTCGTCGTCCATCACACTGTTGAGGGCCCAAGCAAGTTTCTCCCTCCTCTTCAGCGGCGCCCACCTGTTGACCAAGAAATTGCAAAATACCACCTGAGGAGTCAATCCTCCATCCACGCATTGGCGGATCCTGGTCAAAGCAGGGTTGAAAGCTTCCGCCAGCACCGGAGCTTCACTGCAGATCGTCGTGTTGATGCCGGGAAGACCATCGGGCAGCTCCAACCTCTCGTGCTCCTCCACCCTGACGACTATCCAGTCTTTCTTCCAGTCATCCCACTTCCCAGAGGGAAATGACCGGAGGTACTTGAATGGGCACTTCTTGCGCTTCACGAAGTAGTAGAAGCCAAGGTACTCATTGCTCCGGCCAGTGGTGTGGACGGTGAAGAAGGTCCGGAAGAGTTCAATGCAGGGGGGATGCCCACCCACATCTCACAGAAGTGGACGAAGATGGACACGAGGAGGATGGAGTGAGGGCCAAGGTGATACAACTGCAGACCATAGAAGTCTAGAAGCATCAAGAAAAGGGAAGAAAAAGGTGGGATCAACCCCACCATGGCGTACGAGGAGAAGTACACCATTTCGCCGGAGTGCTCCTTCTCGAACGGGAGCTCTCCACCGGCGCGGACCGAACGGTTGAAGAAGTCCGAGGACCACCCCATGAGGGCCTGGACCTTCTTCAAATCACCATCGGTCTTCAAGCGACTCTCGCGGAGACCCAACTCCATCGCGGCACAGCTAGGCAAGAGAAGAAAAGCGAAGCACAAGTTGGGAGTTTGATCGCAAGAATAGATGAGAGGCGTAAAGAGCTCCCGACGGTGCGCACTTTCCCTCTTAAGTAAGCCCTCGCAACGCTTGAATGGAAACCGCAAGGAAGTCAAAGGTACCACCCAAAAATTCCACCCAGCCGATGACAAGCGGGCCCGGGACCATCCCGACGATCAAGTCGAGGTTCTTACCCAGGTGAACGGTTGTCATCAAGAGGCGGGAAGCCCAAAGGCGGCGGCCTGACAAGGCGCGCGGAACTGATACGGTTTTCGTATCGGGAACCGGCGACCTTAAATTGCGTGAGATCTGCACGCCAAAGATCTCATCTGCCGCACGTGGGATACGCCACACGGCGAGGATTTAATTCCAAGTCCTTGCCAACGGCACCCTCAAAGACCCTTGAAGACTCAGTTCAAAGGTTGCGAGGATGGACCTACCTCCGACGGAATAACTTCCCCGGAGGTAGGTCCAGGGGGCCACTGTCGGTACCCTAGAAACCGTACACCCCTTGAGGTTATAAAGATCTCAAAGGAAAATCATCTACTTGGTTTGAAGACCCTCGAAGGCCCACATGTCAGACATAATCGGACCCGCTTCTCCAACATGGTTAATCCCTGGGTCGCCACGTGTACTACCAAACCGGAGCTACCGCCCACAAGGGGGAAGCTCCGGGCCATGTACCGAAATGGCACCTCCGGATTTAGCCCCAGATCGAGAGAAGCTCCAGACCTGACACGTGCCGGGTAGACCCGGAGCTACCTATTTCCACAGTATGCTCCGGAGCTGCCACGTGTCCAAACGTCGGATCCTCAACCTCTAACCTCCGAAAGACCCCCACAACGGCTCCGGATCTTCAAAAAGGAATCAAGGACTTCAAGACCCGATTAAGTGTCATTAATACCATATTAATGACACTTAAACGGACGATCTTAACACCAATAACGGTGCTTTCAAAGCCCGTTACAGGGTCATTAAGAGTAATTAAATGCGCTAAATAAGTGTCAATACTAGTAACCGCCGGGGCCACATGTCGGGCCAGGATAACTTGTAACGGCCTGCCCTTGTACTATAAAAGGACAGGCCGACGACACATTCAATAGGCCAGAGAGACACACGTGCCATTGACGCTAAACACAAGGTCATACAGCTAATACAACAGCAACACATCCGTGGAGTAGGGTATTACGCTCAGGCGGCCCGAACCACGTAAACTCTTGTGTCCCCTGTGTCAATTCCTACTCACCTTCTTGAATCTCCGCGCGCCCATACCGAACATCAAACTCCCCTATCACTTTAGCAGTGTAGGAAGATCTGTCGGTTCCAAATCACCGACATACGGTGTCTTGTTTCAAGCCATTGATAGCGAGTAACTACTGTGTTACTGTTTATTGTTGGCTAGTAGCTAACACCGACATTCAGTCATCAACATAGCTCATGCTACCACATCAAGTGGTCCATAGCATAACAACATTTTAAAATAGACATACAGTTATGCAATGAAAACATGCCATAGGTGCGATTGCAAAACATAGGTGAAATATGATCAAGGAGTTAGAGCTTGCCTTTACAGTGATTTATCAAAGTCCTTGTCTTGTTCTTCGTGACCCGGGTCTTGAATATCTCCTTTGCGAACTCTTCGATAACTAGGTACGGAGCTATGCGAATAAAATATGAAACATCGATAAAGATCCAAGAAATCCAAATAGAAATCCAATAAACACGAACAATCATTCAATAACACGGTTTTAATATTCTTGTAATGATTATTGGAGAATATGTAATTCTACGAGTGGCTTATTTGGAAATGTTACTATTTCATTGGTTAACAAATTGATCACTGAAATGTTATAACTACTTTATCGATCTTCTTAGTTATTTTCATGGTTTATGATAATTAAGATGAGGTCACTAGTTTATACTATAGATTACATATATTGTGGTCAATGGGTTGAGCATATCTTCTATGTGCATCTTTATAATTATCTTATCTTTACAATATTGTACTCTCTAAAGTTCTACTAATGTAAGTCTCACTTATTTTAGAGACTAAGCACGAGTCCTATAGCGTTTGGTCTTTAAGGCAATGTTTCTAGTGAAGACTAGTGTGTGACTTGTTAACTTATGTCATTTCTTATTCTATTATCTTCTTTATGTGTTCTAAAAGTCATGAACTTATTTTAGAACTTCTTTAGAGTATGACTATTAGGACTCCATAGAGTTACTAGTGTAGGGTCCATTCTATTTAGACCTTACGTGTGAGTTTCTATAATCTATTAGCTCTCTGATTACTTTTCTTTAATGACACTAGTTACTTCTTCATCCTATATTTTAGTCGACTACTATCCTAAAAGTCCTAATGTATATTTTTGGGAATATTTAGAAGGTCATTTGTGAAGAGACTAGTTAGAATCTTTTATCTGTATTTTACTAATTAGGAACGTCAATGTGATTTTCCTATGAGAGCAATAAGTAATTCTATACCCCCTAATTTAAGTTAACCAAATACTATTTACAATATATTATAGATGCCAAACGATACTTCTAGGTACTTTTAGCTAATTATTGGACCTATTATTTTATTCAGAGGTCATAGGTCAGGTTCTCTAATTTTTAACTATTTAATTGTTTTTGGGACTTCCATAAATATTTTACCATCCCATAATTCAATTCAGCCAAATACCACTTGAATTATATTCTAAAAGTCAATTAATATTTTTAGAGAATTTTATATGATCGTTTATGGGGAGGTTATCATTCTTTTAGTCTAAACATGGATTTCCTTGATTTTCAGGGTTAATTAAATGATTCATAGCATGTTATAGATAATTTTATTTTATTTGTTTTGCTACTGTTCACTGGTAGTACTCTCTAAATATCAAATACTATTTGGGATTTTCTAAGATTTTTCCTACACTTGTAAATGGATTTTATAATGTTTTGTGTACATAGTCTGGGTGCACCCAGTATTTCCCTAGTGTGTGTTAGGCTGTCCGTGGGCCACGGTGGTCGCTGCGGGTGCACGTAGCAGTTTTGGGCTTTTGACACGTAGGGCCCAGAGGACAGTGGCCAATGGGCCTTTGGTCTTTGTGGACCGAGTCCACTCATCCGCGGGCTGAGGGATGGCGCTGAGATGGCGGACCACGATCGCATGGCGCCTCTGCTTGGTGAGGTGGTGCCGATGTGGCCGCCACGTGCGTGCCACATGGGCACCGCACAGCAAAACAGGGGAGCGACTGTAGGCGGCCCCGGGAGCTCGCCGACGGCGGCTTGCACGAAAATGCTCGGTCCCCCCTCCAATGGTGCTGTCAGGCGCGCGTTCTAGGGTGCAGACATGTCCTCTGTGGGCACGGTCGGGCCGGGGCAGTGCCCACGGCGGCCGGCGACCAGCCGCCACATAAAATTGGGCGACGCTCGGTGAGGGAGACATTGGTGCGGGTTTTTGAGGCGGAAAGTTCACAGAGACGTGCAAGATGGTGCAAGGAACACATTGGGTGGCTTGACCGGGTAGGGGTGACACTAACGACGGCCGACGGTGGGCCGTGGCGGCTGTTCGCGGCGATGCTCTGGCGATCCGCGTGTGCGTGCTGCAATCCAACAAGACTGCTTGTCGGGGGCGTGTTCTAGCGTTCGAGGAAGGTTATGGGATGCTCGGCCTGGCCATAGTGGTGTCCACGGCGGCTACGCACCTTGGCGGCGAGCGGCAGTGATGCACGGTGAAGGCAGGGGTGTGCACGTTTTCTATTGATTCCAACTTGCCTATGGCATGCCATAGTGGTCTCTGAGGGTTCTGGCACGCTCGCCCGAGACGGGGCTTCGCCCACGGCGGCCGTCGGCGGTGAGGTGCAGTGGCGTACGACCGACCCGGTTAGGGTTATGAGGAATCTGAGCTAAGGCGAGCTAGACTCCAAATCATTGTGTTTTCTAGCTACTTAATGAACTAAGTAAGCTTCATGGATGATTAATTCGAATACCTTGCAACGTAGAAGCGGGAACGGGGACGGCGGCTGGCGGCAAGGAGAGTTGAGGAATGTTCCAAATTCCTGCTCGAAAGGTCCGCGCGAGCTGTGCAAGGAGTGGAGGGAGTAAGAGGGGGAGTGAGCGAACGAATTGGTGAAGTGGGAAGGTCCTTTTATAGCGCCGGAGTGGCGGTAATCGACGGAGGCGGTAGCGCGCCTTTTGGCACGGCGAGCGCTGGCGGCAGGCTGGTGGGGTGCGCTGGTCTTCGGGGCCATGATGGCGAGGGCGACGGGTCAGACGTGATGCGGTTGTCGCAGCGCGGCGCGGAGGGAGCGACGGGCGACGTCCCGTCTCGTGTTTCACGGAGGCACGTGAAGCTGTCGGGCTAGAAGGGGAAATCGGCGGGAGGTAGGAGACGACAGTTTTGGAGGCGGTTCGCTGCTGGGCCAAGTCGGGCCGGGGAAAAGAAAATGGGCCGGCCGAGTGGAAGGCAAATGAAGGAGAGGAAGGAAAGGCCGGACGGGCCAGACCGGGGAGGAGAGAGGTGGGCTGCGCCCGTTTTTCTTTTTCCATTCTGTTTTTCCCTTTTCTATTTGAATACAGATTCAAATGTGGCTTTTGGTTCAACCAAATTTCATGTTCAATCTGATTTGTACTCAATGCATCTTCTGTGGATATTTTATTTTAAATATTTTTATCAACCTACTTTGTATGATTTCAAATCTAGAGGAATTTATTCAAATTCTCATGCGAGTTTAGTATGGAGTGCTTTTGGATTTTTGGAACCTCAACTCGGAGGAATGAGTTTGATTTAGATTTTGGTTTTGGGATTTGTTTTTTTTGTGAACAATTCCACTTTGGGATAAATCATATTTAAATATTTTGAAACCCATTTGGTTAAATTTATTCTTTTTTGATTTCACTATGTATGTATGTATGTATGTATGTATGTATGCATGTATGTATGTATGTATGTATGTATGTATGTATGTATGTATGTATGTATGTATGTATGTATGTATGTATGTATGTATGTATGTATGTATGTATGTATGTATGTATGTATGTATGTATGTATGTATGTATGTATGTATGTATGTATGTATGTGTGTGTGTGTCTATATATATATATATATATATATATATATATATATATATATATATATATATATATATGTATGTATGTATGTATATGTGTGTGTGTGTGTGTGTGTGTGTGTGTTTCCATTTCTTGAACTTCATTAGAGTTTTGCACTTTCTTTCAACTAACTTTTATAGCCTTGTTTATATGTTTTTATTAGCGGTCAATTGTCTTATGTAGATGCTAGCGTTATCTTTATACGTATATTGGTTTTCATTTTTGCAGATTTATTTGTGGTCGGTTTTGTATTTAAATGTGCATATGTGTGTATTTGCACACATATGCGTATTGATTTTTGTTTACAATTAATGCTTGTTTGATATCTGTTGAAAAAATTTATATCGGAGTGATTTTTATTATTAGTCAAAATTCGGGCTGTGGCAATCGCCATGCCCTTTCTGAATAAAATGATCGGAGGCTCCCCTCAATCTGTAATTTGTATGTGGTCTTTGCTGAATACTGCCCAGATGCTGAGAATTTCCTCCGCAGATCGTATCCTCCTCTGTTGATAGGTCCAGCTTCATCCCATCAACTAGTGACCACAGTTGGATGAAGTCCAGGAGCATAGACATGGTGACGTTTAGCAATATATCTCGGATCCGGTTATCGTTGCCGATGGCTTCTGCTACCAAGCGATGCTTCGCTCTGCTGTGTCGGAAGAGCATGGAGAACGAGGACGCCGGTGCTAGGCCATTTAGCCAGCTGGATTGCCAGAATTTTGCCAATTTTCCATTGCGTAAGTGGACTTCCGTTGCTGCCGCAAAGAACGTCATGTCTGTCTGATCCACCAGCAACTCAGTGCCATGCTATGGTTTGTCCAGCTGTTTCCATTCATTCCAAATCCACCGAAGACGAAAGGCACGACTGAAACGCTCCTGGTCAGTGATGCCTAATCCCCCGGTTGAAAGGGCGGCACACTTGCATCCAGTTGACCTTGCACTGACTGTCATGGAGCTGTTGCATGCCAGACCAAAGGAAATGGATCCGAATTTTATTAAAGTCTTTGTAGAATTTATTAGGGAGTTTCAGTGCAGACATGAGGCACGTGGGGAGGGAACTGAGGACCGTCTGCACCAGCTCCCGACACCTCCCGAATCTCAATAATTTTCCTTGCCATCCAGCCAACTTGTTGAGGGCGCGGTCTTGAACACTCTGCAAGTGCATCAGCCTGAGCCACCCAACAGTCAGCGGCATGCCGAGCTATTGGATCAGGAACACGCTGCTGGCCAATTCTTTCATTTTATTTTATTTAACGTTGGTTATTTCAAAAATAATGTCAAATAAAAAGAAACGTATCATTTAAATTATCCTGAGTGTGGATCTGACGCGAACAGAAATGGATCCTAACTATTAGAGGGGAAGAATAATTGCTTGATTAACCAAGAGACAGGGTACATATTTATAGATACATAGATGGGCCGGTACACAGGCCAGGTCCAAACACATAACTCAACACAGTCCAAGACCCCCCCCCCCCCCCGCAGTCCCAACATCTAGCCACAACAAATGTTGAGACTGGACCGAAACTCAGAAAATAAAGACGTCGGCAGTCCCTTCGTTAAGATGTCGGCAAACTGTGACGTCGTCAGCACATGGAGAACTCGGACCTCACCGTGTGCAACCCGCTCACGAACAAAATGAAGATCAATCTCCACATGTTTCGTGCGCTGGTGCTGGACGGGGTTGGTGGAGAGGTAAACGGCGCTGACATTATCACAGTAGACCAACGTGCTCCGGGCGACGGGGGAGTGGAGCTCCTGAAGTAACTGCTGGAGCCAAGACGCCTCTGCAACGCCGTTAGCCACGGCGCGGTACTCTGCCTCAGCACTGGAGCGAGAAACCACGGGCTGCCGCTTCGAGGACCAGGAGACAAGATTCCCCCCAGGAAGACGGTGTAGCAAGAGGTGGAGCGGCGGGTATCAGGGCACCCCGCCCAGTCAGCGTCGGTGTAGACCACCAACTTAGAAGGCGAGTCACGTCGAAGTAGAAGGCCGTAGTCGAGGGAGCCGCGCAGGTACCGAAGAATCCGCTTCACAGCGGTGAGGTGCGGCTCCCGCGGGTCGTGCATGTGCAAGCACACCTACTGGACCCCATAGGAGATGTCCAGCCTGGTGAACGTGAGGTACTGTAGTGCACCTGCAAGACTCCTGTAGGCAGTTGGGTCGCTGACAAGAGTCCCATCAGTAGAAGAGATCTTTGCATGGGTATCCACCGGTGTGGAGCATGGCTTACACTCAGCCATACCCGCACGCTCGAGGATGTCCAGACAATACTGCCGCTGGTGAAGAAACGGGCCAACTGGTCTGTCCTCGACTGCAATCCCCAGGAAGTGGTGATGTCGGCCCAAGTCCTTCATAGCGAACTCCTCCTGGAGAGCAGAAATAATCTGCTGAAGGAGCGTAGGGCTGGATGCTGTCAGCACAATGTCATCGACGTAGAGAAGAAGGTAGGCAGTGTCATCCTCCCGTCGATAAACAAAGAGTGACGTGTCTAATTTGGCTTCAATGAAACCCAAGGAAACTAGGAAGGAGGCGAATCTGTTGTACCAGGCTCGAGGTGCCTGCTTCAGACCATACAAGGACTTGTTCAACTTGCAGACCATGGCTGGGCGAGCTGATTCCACAAATCCTGTCGGCTGAGAGCAATACACCATCTCCGTCAGAGTACCGTGAAGAAAGGCATTCTTGACGTCCAGCTAGTGGACTGGCCAAGAACGCGAGAGAGCCAACGACAGAACAGTCCGCATTGTCGCTGGGTTAACCACCGGGCTGAAGGTCTCGTCGTAGTCCACTTCAGGGCGCTGAGTGAAGCCCTGAAGTACCCAACGAGCCTTATATCTCTCCAAGGATCCGTCCTCCTTCCTCTTACGTGTGAAAACCCACTTGCCTGTGACAACGTTGCCACGAGAAGGACGAGGAACAAGGTCCATGTCCGGTTGGCAAGTAGGGCCGCATACTCTTCCTCCAGAGCGTTGCGCCAGTGAGGGTCAGCGAGGGCGCTACGGACGGAAGTCGGTATAGGTGATACCGAAGAGGAAGTGTATTGTGTCGGCGTCGTCGACGAGAGTACCACTCCGGAGAACCACTCAAGAGGCCGGAGAACCCCAGCGGCACGTCTAGTCACCATCGGGTGAATGTGTCCTGGGTCCTGGTGGAGCAACAGTGGGTGGTACACCGAGGGCTCGGGACCAGCAGGCGCAGAGTCACCAACCCGCTCTCGTCGCTGGTAGACAAGAGCAGGGTCGGCGAACCGTCGAACAGGGGCCGCGCGTGGCGCAGCGCATGACGAGGCCGGAGACGCTGGAGCTGCACGTGACACGGGAGTCAGAGTAGACGCCGGGTCCGCGCATGGCTCGAGAGTCGAGGCTGGAGACGCCGGGGCCGCGCGTGGCGCATCTGTAGGGGACGCCGAGGCCTCGTGTGGCACAAGAGTTGAGGTTGGAGATGCCGGGGCGATGCGTGGCGCAGCCGTAGGAGATGTCGGGGCCTCGTGTGGCGCAGGAGTCGAGGTCGGAGATGTCGGGGCCACGCGTGGTGCAGCCGTAGGAGACACCAGGGCGACGCGTGGCGCAGCCGAGGGAGACGTCGGGGCTGCACGTGGTGCAGCGGGAGACGTCGGTGCCACGCATGGTGCAGCACTCGTCCCCAGGGTCGACGGAGCCTGGGCACCAACCCGCACTCGTCGCTGGTAGACGAGAGCAGGGTCAGTGAACCACCGTGTCGTGGCTGTAGCAGGCACAGCCGAAGTCACCACAGGTGCCGGTGCTGCGTAAGGTTCAGCGGTCGACGTCGTGGGAGCCACCTGTGAGCCGGTGGGTGATGTACCTGCAAAAAAAGTCCAAGGCAGCTGTGGTGGAGCAGCCTCGGTGTCAGTAGAAAAAAGGGAGTCCAGCTCTGTAGCTAAACTAGAGGTGGACAAAGACAAGGGGAAGGACGACTCGTTGAAGACGGTGTGCCGAGAGATCAAAATGCAGTGGGTAGAGAGGTCGAGGCACCGGTACCCCTTATGCTCAAGGGAGTACCCAATAAAGACACACCTAGTAGAGCGGGGCGCAAGCTTATGTGGAGCTGTGGCGTAAAGATTAGGGTAGCAGGCGCACCCGAAGACACGAAGGTGGTCGTAGCGAGGGTAGTGCCATATAGGGCAAAGAAAGGGGTCGATGCTTGAATCGCCTTAGTGGGAAGGCGATTAAAGAGGAAGGTGGAAGTGTGGAGTGCCTCTGCCCAGTATCGAGTAGGGATAGAGGCCTGAAACATCAAGGAACGCATGACATCATTAATGGTGCGAAGCATGCGCTCAGCCTTGCCATTCTGGGGGAATGTGTATGGACGAGACATGCATAACTGGGTGCCATGTGTAAGAAGAAAGTCATGGAGTCGCGAGTTGTCAAACTCGCGTCTGTTGTCACACTGGAGAGCATGAACAGTATGTCCAAACTGTGTGGAAACCCAAGTAAAGAAGTGAGAGAGAGTATCAAATGTCTCAGATTTCAAACGTAAGTGAAAAGTCCAAGAGAAATGTGAGGAATCATCAAGTACTACCAAATAATATTTAAAACCCGAGACACTGGTAACAGGAGATGTCTACAAATTGCAGTGAATAAGATCAAAAATGTGTTGCACATGAGACACAGAATTGGGAAAGGGAAGCCGAACATGGCGACCAAGCTGACAAGCGTGACATAATGACTCATGTGTGCCCCTAGTACACGAGATAACTGAACTACTAGACAACTTTGACATAGCATCAGCGCCAGGGTGACCAAGCCGGCGGTGCCAAGTAGCGGACGAAGCTGTCATAGCCAGAGCAAATGATGGAGATGCAGCAGAAGTAGGAAGTCGAAGAGTGTACAGGGGCCCCGGACTATCACATCGAAGAAGAAGGCGTCGAGTGGAAAGATCCTCCACAAACAAACCAAAAGGATCAAACTCAACAAAAATATTGTTATCAGTGGTGAAACGACGAATGGAAAGCAAATTTTGAATAATGTCTAGAGCAATGAGAACATTATTAAGATGGAATGAACCCGGAGAACCCGAGTCACCTATTGAGGTGACTAGAAGAAAAGATCCATTTCCAACAACGATCGATGAAGGAAACGAGGGATGAGGTGGGTGGGTAGAAGAGAGAATACCAACATCTGGGGTGGTGTGGTAGGAGGCGCCAGAATCAGCCACCCAATCAGTAGTCGGCGGTGTGAGGTGCATGGTGCTGAATGAAGATGCCAAGTCCTGACGATCCCACCCCAAGGGCGGCTCCTAGAGGGGTGTTGGCGGCTCCGAGTACCCAGCGGGGTAGGCAGCACCGCCGTAGGCCGGAGTTGGCGGCCCAGCCGAAGGGCGACCAAGTCCGCCATAGCCCAGGTGGGCTACGTACGCCGCCCGAGGACGTGGCTGGCGTGGAGTAGAAGGAGTCGGTGGCGCCTCAAGAGTACCCAGAGACGGTCCAGGCCACATAGAGATCTGGCCAGTCCACGGGTAGTAAGGTTTGGGACAGGGCGCACCTTTCCGGCCAGTGCCACCAGTACCACTACCAGTAGGAACAGTGGACATAGAGGTGCCGCCAGCACCTCGTCCTGTGCGCCTCCCGCCGCAGCATCGACGAGTACCACTCCTAGAGCCAGCAGAGGCACCCGGGGCGGTAGGCAGAGTAGGTGGTCGCGGTAGTGATCCTCCAGAAGACGGTGGACGTGAGGGCTGCCTAGAGCCATAGAAAGTTGTGGCAGGCCCAGAGGTAGCAGATCCACCAGTCGTGATTCCTCAAGCTCAAGATCGGACCAGACCTTCTCGAAGGTCGGTGGAGGCTCCATACGAAGAAGCCAGAAGCGAAGATGGTTGAAGCGCTCGTTCAGGCCGTGAAGGACCCGAAGTACTAGTGTACTATCGGCGACCGGCTCGCCAAGGTCGCGCAAGGAGTCAGCCATGCCCTTCATCTCTCCACAGTAGGCAGAGATGGAGCGGTCACCCTGCGCTGTAGTCTGGAACCGTGCGTTGATGTGAAGAGCCCGAGTCACACAGTTCCCCAAGAAGTGGTGCTCCAGTATCTGCTAGGCCCGGCGCGTGGTGCCCCCACCGCGCTGTCCAACCAGCTCGTGTAGATTGTCGGCGAGAGAGCCAAGGATCCAGGCAAGGACCAGACTATCCATGTTGATCCAAGAGTCATCCCACGGGGCGTCATCCCGCTGGACGTGGTCCTCAAGCTGATACCGCCACAACGTGAGGAGGAACACATTACGCCAGCGGGCGTAGGCGGTGGAGTTGCAGCTCAGGACAGTCGGCACTAGTGTCCGAATGTTCTGAACTCCAGCCGCCTAGGCGTGTAGAGCGGCGACAAGAGACGCCGAGTATGCGGAGTGCACACTGGTGTCCGATGTGGGCTCGTGTGTCGCGCTTAGCGGTCGGTGAGCGCTCTCCTGGATCTGGTGCGAGAGAGCAGCCGCTGAAGCTCGCTCCTGCTTCAGGGCAAGAGCGAGTGCCCGCTCGCGCTTGCGAGAGGCAGCCAGAGCCGTGAAGACACCGGAGGTGTCCGCGGCCGTTGTGGTGGTGCTGGCGACGCCGTAGAGAGGATCAGTGGTCGCACGAGGAGCAGTAGCGACGCCAACAGCAGATCCGGAGCCTGTCATGAAGGCAACGGCAGTAGGGCCACCGAGTGATCTGCCCACTGTCGGATTAGTCGCTGCACTGAGCGCGTGCTGAGCCATAGAGACGAGTGGTGAGCCAGCTGCCGGACCAGTAGCAGGTACACCGGCGGGATGGGGCGCACCGGCCAGTGGCGGGGCACCGATCTGGGTCCCGATGGCGCTGTCCAGGAAGGGGCCGCCGGTCAGGCCGCCGGCCAGGGGGGCGCCAGCCAGGGGGCCGCCGACCAGAGGGGCGCCGGTCAGGCCGCCGGTCAGGCCGCCGGTCAGGCCGCCGGTCAGGGGGGCGCCAGCAGCAGCCAGGGAGGGGGCGCCAGCGGCGGCCAGAGAGGGGGCGCTGGCGGCGGCCAGAGAGGGAGCGCCGGCGGCGGCCAGGAAGGGGGCGCCGGCGGCGGCCAGGGGGGAGCGCCGGCGGCGGCCAGGGGATCAGAGGCGCCGGCCATGGGGGGGGGGGGGGGGGGGGTCGGCGGCTGGGGTGATGGGGATTAGGGTTAGGGTTTGGCTAATAATACCATATTAGAGGGGAAGAATAATTGTTTGATTAACCAAGAGACAGAGTATATATTTATAGATACATAGATGGGCCGGTATACAGGCCAGGCCCAAACACATAACTCAACACAGTCCAACACTAACCATCACTTTTCAAATGACAGCCGAACAGACTAGATGGACTCAGTTCGTTGTAAAGGTTGACCGGCCGAGTTGAGCAGCGCCGGCCGCCGGCACAAGGGCATCTTCTTGTTCCTCGCCGTTTTAAGGAACACGGTGATCGCCTCGAGGATACGCAGTGCCTTGATAAAACCAACATATTATGTGATGTCATCACATGACGCCCAGGTGGGGATGATGAATTTTTTTATTAATATACCTTTTAAAAAATCATTTATAATAAATAACCCACAGAATATGAAATTAGTCAAAATGACCCACTGTCGTATGTGCCTCATACGAAATTTGAATTTCGTATGAGACACTTACGAAATGCTCATTTGGTCGATGCCACGTCATCTAGTGTCTGCCACGGTGGAGAAAAGGCTTGCCACGGTGGAAGAAATCGGCACGCACAAATTTCGTACGTGCCTCATACAAAGTGAACAGTACCTTCGTAAGAGGCACGTACGACATTCGTGTGTGCCCCAATTTTGACCCTGCTTTTAATGGATTTTACGCAAAGCTTTTTAATCATTTCTAGACCGATTTGCTAAAAATTTCCAAGGTATAAAATAGATAATACCTTGTGAAGTTTTGAATTCAATGAACTTCCTCTATGTTTAGTATGTAGAAACAAAATTAATTATATGTGTTATTAGGCAATACGATCACGTTTCTGCACATTTGTAAAATGTATTCAATTTTGGTTTTTCGTTTAGAAACATTTGGAGTTAGAATCGGTAGAAACGTTCATAAAAGTTATTGTAATGTAAGTTTTTTTCAATATAAAAAATAAGTTATGAATATAATTTACGGGAGTTTAATGGGAGTTTCAAATTTTTTAAAAACATATAGCAATAAAAAATGCATAGTTTGGAAAATTATACAATTAATGTATTAATTTATACAAATGCATATTAATTGAAGGTAATTAATTATAAGCTCGGCGGCGGTTACATCAAATAAAATTACATAGTTCCGAAAATATGTGCATGTTGTTCGTCACTCTACTACTACGATACATGAGGCAAAACATAAGTATACATATTTTTGGAAGAAAATATAAAATAGGTAATACAAATGGCATGTGTATGACGCACTTAAGATGTGTCGATCTAATCCTAACACGCCTTAGTTGAATTAAACGCCAAGCATAGTTTACCCAAGTTGCTACTGAGTGCAACGGGGGTATTTTCCCTTACGCAAAGCATCCGAACCGGCTTCTTTTGCGCAATAAACTCTCTCGCGCATGCGTTCTCGCTTAGCCTCTCGTGCTTGTGCTGCGACGCGTTCCTCCTCTGCAGCTTTGCGATCACACTCTGCTCTCCATTGTCGAATTTCTTCTTGCCTCTTGCGTCGACGCTCCTCATGTGTAGCTCTGTTCCTCCTCTCTTTTTTTGTTCTTTCATCCCACTCTATTTCTTCTTTGAACTTCCAATATGCAAGTCGAGCCATTATCTCAACCTCCTCAGCGTCTTCTGCCGATTGTTCCTGATCGATGTAGTTCCTAAAGTCGCAAAGAGGTGGTGACGACTGCACAAGTTTTTGTACAAAAGATTAGATTCTATAGCATTCATAAAACAGAAATAATGTTGCATATTACCTCTTTTCTACCACCTGGAAGAAATGGGCATGTCCTGTGAGGAGGATCGTACTTGTAGTTGTCGCACATCCAAAGTCAGCAACCATACGAGCAACCAGGTCAAAGATCTCTTACAAACCTACAATCAGTGCCACAGAAACACATTGGAGGTTGTAATCCCTCGGGGATTGGAACCTTTTCTCTATTGGTGGGTGGTGAGTTCTCGTCCATGGTAGTAAAGTATATGGAATGATTGTAGCAAGTGTGTGCTGAAGCTATCACCGGGGTGAGTGTTATATAGACGAGCGGATGATGGTGTATGGACCTAGTGTACGAGAAATTTCATCCCTAAGATGTATAAGTGTGAACTGACATTTCACGGGGTCTGACATGGAGCAGTGCAATTTCGTTTTTCTCTTGTATGAGATTCGCCAGACATGGAGTACGAGATTCGCCTGACATGGAGTAGTGCAATTTCATATTTCTCTTGTACGAGATTCGCCTGACATGGAGTATGAGATTAGCCTGACATGGAGCGGTGCAATTTTGATTTCTCTTGTACGAGATTCGCCTGCCATGTCGTGGATAAGTTTCAGGTCAATTTTTGTCGTATTGTATGTAGATAAGATTTGTCTTACAAGATTCGGCTGACAAGGTAGAAAGTAGTATGGCGAGTCGCAAAGTAATGCTTTGACAAAGTAATTTTAACAAAATTCTCATTCAAAACATAGTTGTTATACATGGGAACCATACTTCTGATACATATGAAACATACTTCTGATACATACGAAACATATTTTGCTAATTCGCTACAACTTGTGATGCGGACAGTTGCAAGATATGTTATTGTAAACGCCTTCATTGTTATCATTCATCTGACTTGTAACAGGATAAAGTTCCAATTGTTGAATTTCCATTTCAGCCAGTTCACCTACCAAATCTTGATTGCGAAGTTGTACATATTTAATGTACTCTTGAGTAGCCTTAATAGGTGGTGGATCAACCCAGAGTGTATATCCACAGTTTTCATCATCATAGTAAGTCTAAAACCAAAAGTATTATCATGAAAATTGCATATATGAAATATGTTTTGCAAATGATATGTAGTACTTACTCCACCAACAGGACAACGAAAGAATCGACGATCGCTGTCGTCTCCTTCGTCCATCATTTGGATAATACAGTCCAGGTCACAACGACACTTGGACCACTCTTGTTTGTTGCCATCGTATGGTCGTAGTGGATTAAGCGGGCTAAAATCACTCTTACTTAAAAGCGAGAACTCATCTAATGGTGGTTCATACCAAGTTGGACCTCCCATCAAGTAATTTTCAGGCACTTCTCTAAAGTTTCTACCTCCTTGCGTAGCACGACTTGTAGTCGCCATTGTTTCAGCTCCACGCCTACCTCAACCTCTACTCGTCATTGTTGGTGTGATGAACACAATGATGCATGAGGAGTCGTATTTATATAGGCCGATGAGTGCAAGGTCATTATTCTTTCGTACGAGATTCGCCTGCAATGCCGTTCTTTTCATGTATGAGATTCACCTGCCATGTATCTGTTGATGTCGTGGATAAAATTTGCCTAACACGATAAAGTGCATTGTCACGATGAAAGATATAGTGCATAAAGAAAACATAACATAGTTCTTCTACAGTATAACACACACATACATGGGTACACATTACTAACGTATACCACGCTTGTTGTCAAACCTACGGTTGCATTCACATGAGCCCGATCGTAAGAGACGCGCGAAGGAGCTGCCCTCCTCCGTCGCTACTGCACAGGCGCGGATGTCTCAAACTGCTATGAAGGCTGAGTCGGAATGGGAGCACCATCCAACTGCGATGCAGGAACTGTGTCCTGCTGCGGCACGTCCACCAGAGAGTCGTCGATCTGGAAAGGTGAAACTGGAGGACTACCATGGTGCGTTAGCGAGCCGGAAATCGTAGTATCGTAGCCTGTTGCGCCCTCTCCTGCATTGACATAAAATATATAGTTAGCAAGTTCATTGTGTCCATTATGTATTTAAGTATCATAATTGTTGCACGTCATACCTGCGCCCATGTGTGGCACATGCATGGACGGGCCTGGAGCCCAAGCAGGTATCTGTGTCGACGACTCTGGAAAATACCAACCAGGTACCTGTGTGGATGGCCCTAGAGCCCAAACAGTCGGTACCTGTGTGGATGGGCCTGGAGCCCAAGATGCAGGTACCTGTGTGGACAGCCCTGGAGCCCAACCAGGCACCTGTGTGGATGGGCCTGGGACCCAAGCAGGTACCTGCGTGGACGGGCCTGCACCCAAAATAGGTACCTATGTGGAGGTCCCTGAAGAAGATATATGAACAGAAATATTAGTTTCGTGCAAATATTTTAAGTTTACTAATAATTACGTACCTGCTGTGCTGGGATGCCTAACGTGACGGCGGTCGGAAAAGTAGTGTCTTGTGCACATGATTGTGCACAAGAAGCCAACTTCAGCCCCTCTTTTGCGTGGCTGTATATCTTTTGCAGCATGTGCACCATCTCTGACGAACTCATTGATATCCCCTGCCTCAGTCGTTGTAGTCCAGCAGAGGACTCCGCAAGAACCTGTCGGAACCGACTCATCTTCACAAGTGCGAAGTTATCGGTCATACAATAATTAATTAGTCATGTTTCATGAAAATAACATATTAAATCACTGCAAATGTACTTCAAAAAATTTGATCTTACCGCCATTGAAGCCGCTTCATCCTTATGACGCGGATACGTATCTGTCACCGAGGGTACGTGCGTCTGTCGCTCGGCTGGTGTGTGTGCGAGAACAACTCGCGTCCGAGGAAGGTACCACTGTAGGTACTCCTGGTAAACGGCCTGTGAGAATGGTCGTGTCTCCTGCACAACCTCGTGTAAGGCAGCCGTCTACTATCGGATCCACGGATGCATGCGCTGCAACCAAAGTCCTGGTGCTGAGGTACCCTTACGACAATACCTAGAGGACAAATAAATACATTAATATTTCAGAATTAATAATGTATTCAAGATTCATTAGTGGAATTACTTACGTATGCACTGCAAAAGGCACAATAGAATGTGGAAGCATTGGAAATGTCTGGTGTAGGCCAAACTAACGCAACACTCGGTGTGGTGCGTACTCCTCAACGTAGACATCGTACACCAGCGGCTTCCTTGTAAGCTAGTAATCCGAGTCTTTGTAGCACAAATACGCAAGTCCCCTTGGTGCTCGGCGGTCGTGCTCCTCCATATCGTACGGTGTCCAACGCACGTCCTCGTCCGCATCTAACCGATCAAACTCCTTGACAAACCCTTGGTACACCTCGTGCATCTACTTGTTACTCCACTCACGCTGCGCAAAGAACAAAATATGTCACAATACTATATTATTGTAATCGTGAACAATATGAGTGCACTTAAAATATTACCGTACCTGTTGGCGCACCCAAAAAGTACCCATTGTAGTGCCATCATCCGGTGCCTCACCGTACTCATCAAGATCGTATGGTGTCGGGTACACTTGCGACCGACCTATCATGAACCGCTCGTATACCCATAGCTACAGAAGTAGAGGACAACCAGCTAGTACTGCGTTACCTCGAGCCTTCGTGCAAGCATCACAAAGTCCTCTATACGTGGCCGCCAACACAGCCGAACCCCAACTGTACTGTGGCATCTCCTGTGGTGTGGACTCCGCTATCTGTCGAGCAAACCAAATCAAGTGTCTGTCCACAGAGTCATCGTGCGTGTTGGTGAACATGATCACACCAAACAGCCACAAAAAGTATGCCTCCAAGTATCTGGTAAATGTGGCATCATTGGCGTGTGGATGCATAGTATCCACCTACAATTTGAAAACAAAAAAGTGTAAGTTTCATTTAAATTACATAATAACATTACAAGGTTCATGTGCATTGAAATAACACTTAAGTAATATGAAACATTACCTCGTAGTATGTTAACCACTTCTTTGTCGGACTATGGTGTTGGTCGTTGTGAAGTGGACAAACAGGGTCAGCCGCAGGGTGTCGTGCCACATCCTGAAACTGCGCAGACATCTCTGCGCGCCAAGAGGGTGAGTCCTCAGGGGCACAAACAGGGGCACCTACAATAGGAAGACCCAACAAGAAAGACACGTCCTCCAGCGTGACGGTCATCTCTCCGCGCGGCATGTGAAACGTGTGGGTCTCTGGCCTCCAACGATCTGTCAAAGCTTACAGCAGGGCTCGGTCGAGGCTGAAACGGTACTTTTGATCATCCCGATCATACGGTCTCTCCTCAAGCAGCCTACATATCGGAAGCAGCCCAGCTTCACTCAACCTATTTCATACCAAGCAATAAATTAAAATCTAAACAATGATAAAAACAAATTTACTTTCATATTAACAGAAGAACGTACCTGGGAATCCATCTATTGTCTATCTTCCAAAACATGGAAGGCAGCTGAGGATGAAGAACGGGTAGATCCTCACCACGCCAAAGTTGGAAAGCTCGGTGAGTTATATCAATCCGAAACTGAAGTAACTCAGGACACTGTCCTTGTTCTGCAGCCATACCTATATATGATAAGGATAACATTAGTAGGACGAAAAACATGAAAAACATATTCAAATGAACGATGTGGACAATATATTCAAATAAGAGACATGCACAACATATTATAACAGTACATATGTCAATGTTCGATACAACACACTTAACTTAACGTACACGTACAAATTCATAGTTCATAACAATAAGATATTACATAATGTAGCACATCTAAATATAACAATGCACATCAAATAGCATTGCCATCCCTAAACATAGATGTGTGGTGTGCATGAGGACGCCGACCATCCTTAGGATTCCCAGAAGGTACAACTTCAGCCACATTTGCCTCATTGTTTGAAATGCAATTTTTGTAAGTATGTCCACTTTGGTTGCACTTGTTGCATGTTCCTTGAAATCTGCCAATTTCGGACTCATCCATATAGTTTCTGATACGACGAGTCTTGTGACGACCTCTTTTCTGTTTCAGCCGCATGGTGTCAGGTCCTCGCAAAGCGTTTTGTCCTGGATCTGTGGTAAATGTGCCTTTGGTAGCAAACCCATATATCTCTACATTCCAAGTACTCACAAGAACCTCTTTCTGGAAGTAGTAGGGTATGTAATTACTTGGTGTTAACTTGGTATATGAGCAAGCTGCAATAACATGAGAACAAGGCCTATGAAAGAGTTATGGCTTCATACATGTGCACGTGCAATCATCCTGAAGAAGAATGCACTACTGAACAACTCTCTCACGGTTAGCACCGCGACGATTCTTGTCCCTATACAGAATTTCAAACATGTGCTCCGCAGTTCCCATAAGTCGCACACGATGAAATGCGGCCTTTTGGATCTTCTTCTCCATGAACTTGTACATGTAGGGTGAATAAGGCAAATTGACATCATTCCTTACTGAAATTGCAGTAGTGTAGCGCTCACGAAAGTACTTGCATGTCCCATATAAAATGCCCTTGACAAACATCAGGCCGTTCTTGAACTACAGCCATATTTACCCGACTAAGAAACCAATACCAGCTCTCAGTGTTCGCGCTTTCGACAAAAGCAAAAGCTACAGGCAACACATGTTGGTTCCCATCAACTGCAATAGCTGTTAGAATTTGACATTTGTACTTTCCAGTTAAAAAGTACCATCAATGCAGAGGATAGGCCTGCAATGTATGAATGCAGCAATACATTGACCTAATGCAAAGAATGCACGATGGAGAAACAACTTCCCAGGCATATCTCTGTTCGGCACATCCATAATGTCATAATACCAACATTCCTCTCCTGAATGGTCTGCAATAACTTTGGAAGATTTTCATAAGAAGCTTCAAATGAACCAAATCTTTGCTCAATCACCTTCTATTTTGCCTTCCACGCTTTGGAGTAACTTATAGTGTACTTGAACTCCTCCTCAATAGTGTTTATTATTGATTTCGGTTCGAACGGAATGTTATCCACAATTCGGGCGTACAAGTGATTCGCAATAAACTGTGATGTAAGAGCACTATTGCACTTCTCCAATTCATGCAACTCGCATGTGTGATCAATAATTTTTGATACTCTACATAGTTTGGCCCACTTTTCTTCGAAACTATGGACCCAAAAAGGACAACCTGAGAACACACATTTCACATAATAATATTTTTTACTTGAATTGTAAAATGTAAATGATCTTTGCACAGATAGAGACCAATATTTCACTGCATCCTTCAAACTATCTTTGTCTTTACTGATATCTCCTTGTGTTAACTGATTCTCATAATATCCCAATAAGCCACAATACTTTTCTGTAGCTGATAAATTACTCGAGATTGGATTGTTCCACTCTGCAGGAACAATAGTATCATTCTCATTGTCATCATCAGAAGAGTCAACTTCTGGAACATTTTCGTGTTCCATATCTTCGATCCATATTTGTTCAACTATGTTCTCAATGCGCTCTCCTTCATCTGCCACACCACGTGCTTCTACATGTATCGAGTTCTCTCCAGCTTCTTTCATTCCTACATCATTTTCCACACTATTTGCTTCATCAGCTTCCGCTACAATCTCTACTTCTTTCATATCCGCTTGCGCAAAAAGCACTAGAGGCCAACCCCGCTCCACAACTAAATCTACAAATTTCCTCCAATTATGTGTTCCCTTAATAATAATCTAATCCCAATAAATTTTATTTCTTGCCCGACTAATCAGTCCTTTCAATGTCAACTGATGTTGTTGTGGATCAAGGTTAAATTTTTTCATCAACCAGTTTACGACACCACTAAATTTCCTCTCATTTGCCCTTGTTATCCCTCCATCACACGACGCGGACCCAGACAAATTAATCCCATTAGAGCCATAAACAATTGTGTCTTCTCCATAAAATTTCTGAAACACTAACTTCTCTAACATTTCTATTGGAATTTATAAAAACAAATATATCATATAATATTACATCTAAAATAAAAGTAATCGCATATTAAAAATGTCTATTCACATGGTCTTATTATCTAAAAACAAATAGAAACATAAAAATAACATTACGAATAAAAATACATGATATTACTTCTACTTCTACACCCTAAACATTGCATAGAAAACTAAGATTTCTATTGTAACATTTACGAATTATGTTACATAGAAAACTAACATAGCACTCTCGTAACATTTAAGAATTATAAATTACATTTCTATTCTCTACTTCTACATTTACGAATAACTAACAAATAATTTTATAAGTACTGTTGAAATATGTATTAGATAATAGTACTAAACATGAATAGAAAATACAAGCTAGAGGAATAAAAATGTATTTAATCACAAAGCTAGAAACTAGAGCAAATAGAAAATACAAACTAGAGGAATAGAAATAATCACAAAGCTAGAAACTAGAGCAATAGAAAATACAAACTAGAGGAATAGAAATGTATTTAATCACAAAGCTAGAAACTAGAGCAATAGAAAGTACCCAAAACAGAGGCGGAGACGCTGGGAGGCGGAGATGGCCGAGTCGGAGGCGGAGCAGGGGCACGGTGGCCGAGTAGCGGGGGCGCAGCGAGATGGAGGCGGCGGCCGAGCGACTGAGTGCCGAGAAAGAGAGGAGTGCCGCGCGTTTTAACGAGGACGAAAGTCGTCCGTGACACATACGACGGTTTGAGCGGGCCCCACATCTCGACGAATTTCATATGTGGCTCATACAAAATTCCCACTGGGGGCGAATATCGTATGAGATCCATACGAGATTCGCTCGGCCTAGGGAACAGTTCCGCCGCCTCGGGAGCCGCAAGACAACGTGGCACGCCACGTCAATTTCGTATGTGCCTCATACGAAATTCGTGACCCACGTGTCATTTCGTATGAGGCACATACGACAGTGGGTCATTTTGGCCAATGTCATATTCCATGGGTTATTTATTATAAATGATTTTTTTGAAGGTATATTAATAAAAAAAATTCTGGGGATGATCACGTATCGATCAATCACAAAGCTTCTTGTGGAGGTACAACCAGGTGATATACATGTAATTCAACTTTCAGGTAAGATCAAAATGAACACTTGTACTCTTTTTGTTCTTGAAAGTTTGTCGCTTTTTAATTCATTTTTGAATTACAAAGCCACAAATTTTCAAGAATGGAGAGAGTACATCGTAAAGCAATAGTAGCTTGATAATCACACACACTAAGTTTGCACAAGGCTGGCTCTACGTTTTAGAGGGCCCTATGGCGAAGTCAAGAGCATGAACCCTTCAAACTATATATATGTTTGTTTTGATAATGAGGTCAAGTCCGATTCAAACAACATATATGTAGTTGTATAAATGTATAATTTTAATTGTAAAATATCTGAACAAATATATTCTTAGTTTTAGACATCTAATAAAAGATATTAGATACCTGATTAATATTATATTTTGATATAAAAACAAAATAATAAAAAAAGTATGCTGGAATGAATATATGATTACCTCAAATAATATCAAAAAATTTTAAGTGCTTCACAAGAAAAGTTTGTCGAATCTCTAGATGCAAAATTATGCAACTTCTCTTGCTTTTGTTGCACCACCGCCGTTACAAATAAGAGACCTGCTCACTCGCTTGCTTTGCTGCAATCACGACCATAGAGCACATTGGTCGTCGGCTCAGGCTCACCGGTCACCGCTCATGCGATTTAGTTGGCAAAAAGGAATGAGGCGGTGGCTGGTAGTGGTAGTTTTCCGTAGCCTTTGGGAAGCACGCAAAGGAAACAACAATTCACGGCAGGTGGGCTGGGCTGGGCCGGGCTCTGCTGCTCTGGCCGCTGGTTGTACATCGTACTGCCGCGTATACTGTAGCGAAAGTTTTCAAATCCAACAGTATACAATAATTATGAGCCTCCTTTTAGGCTGGGCTCTAGGTGGTCGTCCCTCCTGTCTAGGCCGAGAGCCGACCCTTTTGCAGTTTCATCTGACCAGAAAAGGGTGCCAGAAAAACAACATGTGCATTGATATATATCGTTGTGACAGGTTTCTTGATAGCTAACTGATGGTGCGGCCGTCGTCGACGCAGATGATGTTAGAAAAAATAGGAGGCAATTTACTGAACAATTCCGGAAAACACGAGAAAACAACAACGATCGGCAGACAGATGGGACGAGAAATAACGCGTACCGATTTGAAGCCGAACGCACCGCTGTAGATCAAATGGCGAACAGCCGCTGCAGGCGTTGGTGACGATGTTGAGCTGCAGCGCCTGATCTCCTCGGTAGAGGAGCCGTGGTGAAGAACACGGGCAGTCGTGCAGAGCGCTTCCCAAAAACCTTATTCGCCCTCTCCCAGTGCAGGATCACAAGGGCGAGCAGTTCCGGAGACCTGCTCTCCCGATCGTCGGTGCACTACGGCACTCGGGATGGAGTAGACTAGAAGGCGGCGCAAGGAACGTGAACGTGGGAACGATCTGATCGTGAGATCCCTACCGTACCTCGAGCGCCCGTATTTATAGAGTCCCACGGAGGCGGTTCGTATGCGATCCGGAGGGTCCAGATCCGAACTGACTCCGCAGTTGTAGACGCGTCCATCTCCAACGACTTGGACTTTGACTCGGTAGCCCTAAAAATTCGGAAGCCCAAAAGCGCAAAGTCCAATTTAATTTTATGCAAAAATACAAAATTTGGGCTCGGCTCGAGGCTCGAATTCACACGAACACACGCGTGCGCGTGCGGGGCGGGGCGAGGCGAGGCGTGGCGTGGCGTGGTGAGGTGAGCGAGCGAGGAGGAGGAGGAGCGCGCGTGGGCCACCCCTCTCTTCCTCTCTTCTCTCTCACTCAAGGAGTGGAGGAGCAACCTCCCTTATATGTAGGGGTTGCTCCACTTCCACTTTCCATGTGGGACTAAACACTTAGCACCACTCCCTCTTGCCCTAATGGGCCTTTGAGATTTTCTAGGATTTATTTCTGAATGGGCCAAGCCCATTAATTCCAACAATCCCCCACCAGATCTCAAAGCCATTAGGAGAGAGGTCATTCTCGTTGCTTGTTTGATATACTAGTGTTTTCAACAGAGACAGTGAAGTTGAACTTCTGCCTAGATACTCAAGTTTCATCAGGTCACAACTTGAACAATGGACTACGACTTGAATTGCAAGTTTTGTGTGAACTGACTTCACCCAAAGACCATTACCAGTACTTGACTACCAGTAGTCTACCCTGCGGGTGGAGCATATGTGTCATACTCCCTGGTCTCCTCATGAGATTTCCAGAGATCACCCAAATCTCACAGACTGCGACGTTAGATAGATGAAGCTCATATAGGTGTGTTTCCTTCAAGACTGCCCTTTAGGACGACATCTTCACTACACATAGCCAACAGAAACACATTAAGGCAATTCGTCAACCTGCCTTACAGTTTGAGAGTACAAGTGTGCATCTTCACATAGAGAGAGTATAAAGGAAGTACTCCCCTCGGTGAACCACTAGCTTGTTTTCCCATGTCCTAATTCACGGGATCTCCGATCACATAGGTTGGGTTACTACTATAGTGTCACATCAATGGGTCTCAAACCCATCTCTCTCGATGCACTTTCTATCACATTACGTGATAGACCCTTCATAAAGGGATCTGCCAGGTTTTTGTCTGTTTGTATGTACGAAACAGTAATAACTCCGGGGTTTCTCATTTTCCTGGCAGATTTTAAACGTCTCTTGACGTGTCTTGATGATTTTGCATTATCCTTAGAACTGGTCACTTTGGCAATCACCGTCTGATTGTCACAGTTCATAAGGATTGCCGGTAATAGTTTCTCAACTATAGGCAAATCCATCAAGAGCTCTCGCAGCCATTCTGCCTCTGCAGTGGCTGTCTCTAAAGCAGTGAGTTCTGCTTCCATGGTTGACCTCGTCAAAATGGTATGTTTGCAAGACCTCTATGATATAGAGCCACCAGCTAGAGTGAACGCATATCCACTCGTGGCATAGAGTTCATCAACATCAAAGATCCAGTTTGAATCACTATAACCCTAAGGCACGGCCGGATGCCCAGTATAGTGAATTCCATAACTCATTGTACCTCTCAAGTAGCGCATAACCCTTTCAAGTGCATGCCAATGATCTGTACCTGGGTTTGACATGAACCTGCTCAGTTTGCTCACAGCAAACGAGATATCAGGACGGGTTGCGCTAGCTAAGTACATGAGTGACTGATCATCTGAGAATATCTGAGTTGATCTCTTGACTCTTTCTTGTTCTTTCTAAGTATCACGCTGAGATCATAAGGCGTTGGAGAAATCTTGCTATCCATATAGCCGAACCGGCTCAAGATTTTCTCAACATAGTGGGATTGACTTAAAGTAATTCCACTCTCATCCTTATTCAGCTTAATGTTCAAAATAACATTAGCTTCTCCCAGATCTTTCATATCAAAACACTTTGATAGAAAAGACTTGACATCAGAAATTATATTAATGCTCGTACCAAAAATGAGTATATCATCTACATAAAAGCATAATATAACGCTATCGCCCCCACCATGGCGATAGTACACGCACCGATCAGTCTCATTAATAACAAAGCCCGTAGACGTCAAAGTACTATCGAACTTCTCTTTCCATTACTTAGGTGCTTGTTTCATGCCATACAAAGATTTCAACAATTTGCACACCTTTGTCTCTTCACCTTTTACTACGAACCCATCAGGTTGTTCCATATAAATCTCCTCTTCCAACTCTCCGTTCAGGAAAGCTGTCTTTACATCCATTTGATGGATGATTAGACCATAAGAGGCAGCCAAGGAAAGTAGTACACGAATTGTCGTCATTCTGGCGACAGATGAATAGGTGTCAAAATAGTCTTCACCTTCCTTTTGAGTATAACCCTTTGAAACTAGTCTTGCCTTGTACTTTTCAATAGTACCGTCAGGCCTGAGTTTCTTCTTGAACACCCACTTGCAGCCTACTGGTTTGCACCCGTATGGCCGTTCAGTTAACTCCCAGGTTCCATTGGAAAGAATTGAGCCCATCTCACTATGAACTGCTTCTTTCCAGTCATCTACATCAGGTGATGCATATGCCTCTGCTATGGATCTAGGAGTATCGTCCACAAGGTACACAATGAAATCATCACCGAAGGATTTTGCAATACGTGATCTCTTACTCGACTGAGTTATTTCATTGTGTTACTCCTCTGGGACATTCTCAAACGATGTATCAAGAAACTCGCCAGTTGTGGTGGATTCAGGACAAATTTCAGATGAGATCCTAGCAGTGCTATGCATATCTTTCATAGGAAAAATATTCTCAAAAAATGTTGCATCACGAGATTTCATAATAGTATCAACATGCATATCAGGTACCTCAGATTTAACTACTAAAAATCTATATGTGATGCTCCGATGAGCATAGCCTAGAAAGATACAATCCATTGTCTTTGGTCCCAGCTTGCATTTCTTGGTAATTGGAATATTGACCTTTGCCAAACATCCCCAAGTACGCAAGTATGAAAGTGATGGTTTTCTCCCAACCCACTCCTCATAGGGGGTTTTCTCTTTATTCTTGTTTGGAATGCGGTTTAGGACATGACATGAAGTCAATAGAGCCTCCCCCACCATGCCTTAGATAAACCGGACGTGTCTAACATGGCATTCACCAAGTCACACAGTGTGCGGTTTTTCCTCTCGGCTACCCCGTTTGATTGGGGTGAATAGGGAGGCGTCCTCTCATGTATAATACCGTGTTCCGCACACAAATCATCAAATATTTTGGGAAAATACTCACCACCACGATCTGACCTAAGACGTTTGATATTTCTCTCTAATTGAGTTTCTACTTCAGATTTATAGATTTTAATGTAGTCTAAAGCTTCATCTTTAGTTTACAACAAGTAAACATAGCAGAATCTAGTAGAATCGTCTATTAATGTCATAAAATATTTCTTTCCACCTTTAGTCAACACACCATTTATCTCGCATAGATCAGAATGTGTGAGTTCTAATGGTGCCAAGTTTCTCTCCTCGGCTGCCTTGTGAGGCTTTCGAGGTTGCTTTTACTGCACACAACTATGGCACTTAGAACCTTTGACAATAGTGAATTCTGGAATTAATTTGAGACTAGATAGCCGATTCATTAAACCAAAATTAACGTGACATAAACGAGAATGTCAAACACTTGCATTATCATTAATACCGCCACAAATATGGTTTACTGACTTATTATTAAACTCCGAAACAGAAAAGCGGAACAGGTCTCCGCATTCATAGCATTTACCAATAAATTGTCCATGCTTAGACACAACTATTTTATTGGACTCTAAAATTACTTTAAACCCATCTCTGCATAGAAGGGTACCGCTAACAAGATTCTTGTTCATAGTAGGGACATGCTGCACATTCTTCAGCTGGACAATCTTTCCTGAAGTGAACTTCAGATCGACCATGCCAACACCACGAACAGAAGCATGTGACCCATTCCCCATTAGGATGGCGGAATCCTAGACGAACTGGTAAGAAGCAAACATGGACATGTCAGAACATACATGAACATTAGCACCCGTATCAAACCACCAAGATAGTGTTTGAGAAACAGAAAGAACAATAAAAGAATTATCGTACCCATCTGCATTGCTGGATGTTACGATGTTGACATTCTTTTTCTCTTTGCGATATGCCCTCTCAGGATAGTTCTTGGAAATATGTCCCTGCTTCCCACAGGTGTAGCAGCAGCCATCATTGACTTTGTTTGACTTATTCTTCTTGAAAGCATTAGTTTTGTTTGGCTTGAATAGAGACTTGTTCCTTTTGTTCTTGACATTGGGTTTCTGCACCATATTAACATTGGCGCTAGATTGACCCTCGCCTCCTTTCTCAGTAGTGTCCTTAGCTCGAGCCTTCTCCTCAACATCAAGAGATGCTATCAGGTTTTCAACTGATATTTCCTGTCTCTTGTGTTTGAGAGCTGTGGCGAAGTTCCTCCATGATGGAGGTAATTTTGCAATAATGCACCCAGCCACAAACTTGTCGGGTAAAGGACACTTAAGGAGATTGAGCTCTCTCGCAAGGCACTATATTTCATGAGCTTGTTCAACTACAGGACGGTTGTTAACCATCTTGTAGTCATGAAAATTCTCCATGATATACAGTTCACCGCCTGCATCGGTTGCACCATACTTAGTGTTAAGTGCATCCCAGAGCTCCTTCCCATCTGTGATTGTCAGATAGACATCACAGAGTTTATTATCAAGAACACTTAAGATGCATCCTCTCAGGGCAGAATTGGCTTCCTCGAACTTTGTCTGTTCTTCAACAGACAAGTGACCTTGAGGCCTGCCCTCGGTTACCCAGAAGATCTTAAGCGATTGGAGCCAGAGCGTGGCCTTAACTTGCCACCTCTTGAAGTGCACGCCAGAGAATTTCTCCGGCCTCAATGCATCGGCTAGAGTCATCATGTTCAACTCAGGAAATTTCCTAATAAGGTTTTTGGATTGTTAGAAAAAAATAGGAGGCAATTTACTGAACAATTCCGGAAAACACAAGAAAACAGCAGCGATCGGCAGAGACGGGACGAGAAATAACGCGTACCGATTTGAAGCTGAACGCACCGCTGTAGATGCAATGGCGAACGGCCGCTGCAGGCGTTGGTGACGACATTGAACCGCAGCGCCTGATCTCCTCGGTAGACGAGCCGTGGTGAAGAACGCGAGTAGTCGCGCGGAGCGCTTCCCAAAAACCTTATTCGCCCTCTCCTAGTGCAGGATCGCAAGGGCGAGCGGTTGCGGAGACCTGCTCTCCCGATCGTCGGTGAATGCCGGCGCTCGGGATGGAGTAGACTAGAAGGTGACGCAAGGAATGCGAACGTGGGAACGATCTGATCGTGAGATCCCTGCCGTACCGCGAACGCCTATATTTATAGAGTCCTACGGAGGCGGTTCGTATGCGATTCGGAGGGTCCAGATCCGAACTGACTCCGCAGTCGTAGACGCGTCCGTCTCCAACGACTTGGACTCTGACTCGGTAGCCCCAAAAATTCGGAAGCCCAAAAGCCCAAAACCCAATTTAATTTTCTGCAAAAATATGAAATCTGGGCTCGGCTCGAGGCTCGAATTCACACGCGCGCGCGTGTGCCATGCATGGCGTGGCGAGGCGAGCGAGGAGGAGGAGGAGGAGCGCGTGTGGGCTACTCCTCTCTTTCTCTCTTCTCTCACTCAAGGAGTGGAAGGGCAACCTTCCTTATATGTAGGGATTGCTCCACTTCCACTTTCCATGTAGAACTAAACACTTAGCACCATTCCCTCTTGCCCTAATGAACCTTTGAGATTTTCTAGAATTTATTTCTGAATTAATATTAGACCAAGCCCATTAATTACAACAGACGACCTGGCCAGTCATATAGGACGCCGCCGGCATGTAGAGGAAGGCCACCACGGACGCTACCTCCTCCGGGCTCCGGCTCCCCGATCCTCCCCATCGGAAGCCGCGCCATCTCCTTCCTCACCAGCTCCGTGTCTATCGCCACGCCTTCTGCTCTCAACAATCCATCATCATCATCAGTTAATAACTGTGAGCCCACGCTAATCATTACGCAAAAAACAAATATTTCTAGCAACGCAGTCTTGACGCCCCCCGGCGCGACGCAGTTGACGCGGATGCCGTCGCGGACCCACTCGGTGGCGAGGTTCCTGTTGAGATGGTTCATGGCGTCCTTGGTCATGGAGTAGACGGACAGCGCCGGGAGCCCGATGAAGCCGGCGATGGAGGAGATGTGCACGACGCTGCCGCCGAGGAGCAGGAGCGGGTGCGCGAGCTGGGTGAGGTGGAAGCACGACTCGAGGTTGGTCGCCATGATGCGCGCGTAGTCCTCGCCAGTGCACTCCGCCGCCGCCTTGAACAACGGCTGCCCCGCGTTGTTCACCTGCACGTCGTTGGCCTTGTCACGTAACGTACCATGCATGCACGCACGCACGCGCCAGCGCGGGAGCTGAGAGCAGAGCAATATATAGGGAAGTGATTGATGAAGCTTAATGGAAAAAGTCTATATACCCCCTAAACTATAGTTTAAAGATCACTTTACCTCCTCAACTAATAAATCGGATTTTTAACCTCCTAATATATCTAAAATCATTTAATTAGTCCCCTAAGGTGGTTTTAGAGGGTGGTTTGCCAACTAAACTGTTGACATGGCATGTTTTGCATGTGCTATCCTGTAGCACCCGCGTGTCATTCCAACGTGTCACATGTACAAGTTGAACATCACAGGAGTTCCTCTGTTTCTTCACACAAGACACGATTAATCTGACGATCAGTGATTCGTCAATCTCACAGCTTAAGTCAATTGGCATCGGTGAGAACAGTTTTGTGGACACAGCAGCGGGAGCACTGTCGTCGGGCCAAGAACTGCGGCGAAGCTGTCAACATACGCCAACGCTTATCCCTATAGCAGCAGGAGGACGGACCTCTCCATGGCGGCCAGCCTCGCGACCTGTGAGAGCTCGGTGGCGGGGTGAGAGAAGAAACTCTAGTGGATGATGCGGACGTGCTCCACTAGCAGCACCATTACCTCGACATTTGCTTCCACTGCCGGAGAAGCTCCTCGTAGGCAACAGAGACATTTTCATGTACAGGTAAAGAGCACCACCAGTCTAGCTTTTGATCCATCTTTTTTCGAGAGATCTCCACGGATCTCGCTCTGGGCCAGGTGATTCTTGAGCATCGAACAACGTAGTAGGATTTAGCTGCAGCAATTGAAACAAAACTTGGTCAACCGCGGGAAAAAACACGCGCAGATCACCAGCTTGACGGAGACGAAGGTAGTGAGTGGAGGCCGAACCGGGCGCAAGTTGTGCGGACGCAAACACGCGGAGAGGAGCCGAGCCAGGACTGGAGATGAGGCGATGCAACTCCTGGCCGCACAGGCGCACCTCGCCAATGCGCCTCGTCCAGGGTGGCTGGGTACACCGCCTTGTCCTATGGTGCCAGCATGGCAGGGCCCTCCTGCTGCACCTTGATGAGCTTCGTCTCCGACTTGCGCAACTCCAGCTTGGTGTACGCCCGGTGCGTGTGCCTAGCGCGCTCCACGGTGGGGAGGTCACAGTACGCGTTGAGGACGCCCGTGCCCGTGCCGTCAGCGGCGGCGCAGACGAGCACGACCCGCACCCCGCATAGCATAGAGAGCTCGCTCACCATCTTCTTGAGCCCCTCCTTCCTCTTGGTGAACGCGTTGGCAGGCAGACGACGGTTGGCGATTAGGTACAGAGACATCTTGTGACGTGACATCGCATACTCAGCAACCTATGTAAATGACATGCGGGTCTCATAAGACAAAACATGCAAGGTATGCTATGTCAGCAGTTTAGTGGCAAAACCACCCACTAAAACCATCTTAGGGGGCTACTTAGATGGTTTTAGATACATTAGGGGGTTAAAAACCCGGTTTATTAGTTGAGGGGTAAAGTATTCTCTAGCCTATAGTTTAGGGAGGTATTCCAAGCTTAAATGCTTACGAGGATGTCGAGCTTGCCGGCGAAGGTGGCCTTGATCGTGGACATGAGTTCATCGCGGTCGGTGCGCACGGAGACGTCACAGACGGAGACGGTAATCTGCAGCCCCTTCTCCGCCCACCGGCGGCGGCAGGCCTCCAGCTCCGACGCGTTCCGGGCGCACGTGTGCACACGCGCGCCAAACCCCGCTGGCACACAGCACATGTGTGTCACCCAACGTGGACTCAGCTCGCACGTCTAGCATGAGTTGCACCGAGAGCATACATACCCGATCCCTTTGCTGCCGCCGGTGACTAACGCCGTGGCGCCGGCGAGGCTCCACCGCTCCGCCCTGCTCACCATTTTTCTCTGCTTATGTCTATATACTTCAACAAAATGAGATCGGTGAGAGATGCAACAGGTCCGACTACTGTGCAATCACAATATTTCTGCAATCCTGCAAGCAGCGAATTTCAGTCGTTGGATTGGAATCCAACCGTGGCTGCAAATTTTGCACTTAACTCCTTCCACTGATCATGAAATATGCAAATCCACCCCGAATCGAGCCCACCCTCGAGTCGAGCCGAGCCAAAGCTTAACGTGAGTTAGCTGAGTCAACCGCCTTCTTCTCCATCGCACCGATCTCGCTCGTCGAACAAGGGCGGCACAGCGACGTGTGCAGCTGCCGACGCTAGCCACAGCGCCCTGTCTCGTGCGCAGGTACGCCCACTCGGACTCAGGCTCGCAGAAGTTTGGCAGTGAGCGCGACACAAGGCAGGTCTTCCCTTCCAGCGTCATCGGGCGCGATTCGCGTCTTCGTCGGGCGATCCTGCATGGAGTTCACCAGCACCGTCACGCAGGCCATCCAAGGTCCAGTATTGCGCTAGCACTACTGCGTGGAGTTCACCGGCAACGTCACACAGTACTGCTCCCTGCCCTGCCGACGCTAGACACGTGCTGATGGCGAGACGGAGTCGTGCACGTAAGGTGTTCGACATTTTTCCGCTACAGAACGCAACAGGAAGCTGATGTTTGAGCTGGATAAAATATGAACGCAACAGGAAGCATTTGCATTTGCTTGACATCCATCGACTCCAAGTTGTGTTGAATTCTGTAAGATGGTAGCGTGTGAGACATTTTTGTTAGCAGCTAGTATGTCTGTATCTTCTGCAAGCATCGCTCAATGCACTTGTCTTCTTCGACGATGTTATCACCTTATCCGTGGAAGTGACATTGCCAACAACCTGCTCTGAAGAATCTGTGTGCTGGTTGTTTTCACTGTGGCTGGGTCTTGCCCAGATTTTGATTAGCCCCGCACGGTAAGCATACATCATGGGGCAGACAGTATATCCATGATCTCTTATCGATAATGTATATCATAACAAAATACCGGGGTATAAAAAAATTAATTGGCAAAAGAAAAGGTATTGTGCGCCCAACATCAACACAGAATTTACACCGTCGGCGTTTGTTTCATGTGATTCTACAGCAACAATAGACACAATATTTTGGTTTTCTTCCATAATAAGCCGATCAAGCACCAGTTTTGATAGGAATATGTTGTAAACTACATGAAATTAAATTTGCTGTCAAATAAGTTAACATGAACATAATATTGGAGATATGAAGACAAGAATGCAGTACTACCTTTCCCTCAGCCAAAGATTATTGATTAGCAACCGTGTTCACAGGAACTGATCGCACACGACCCCAGCATGAACGTGCAGGTTCTGACTTGCTTTGGCCGGACTGCAGAACGTGGATTAAAGCATGTTGCGTGGGCGGCCTTGTTGCGTGGATTAAAGCATGTTTCCGACTATTTCCTTTTGTGGATCGGTCTAGGAGAGGTAGAGAAAATAAGAAATCAACAAGAAAACTGAGGCAAGAAGAAGGCTTGATGCTGGAAGGAAGACCTGCCTTGTGTCGTGCTCACTGCCGAGCCTGAGTCCAAGTGGGCGTACCTCGCGCACGAGGTCCTTCGCGGCAGGCGCCCTGCGCCAGAAGATATGGAGGTCGAAGACCTGGACGAAGCTGACAGCGGCGGCAGGCACAGCAAGCCATCGTCTCCACAGCCACACACGGGCGAAGTCGAACAAGGGCAATGTCTGCGGCGTCGGATAGAGGGCGATCCGGTCTGACAACGCTGATCCGGCAACATCGAAGGAAGTCGGCGGTGATCCGGCACCGTCGGACGAGGGTGACCTCCGCGAGTGCGATCCAGCGACTGCAACCTATGATGCGTGTCGGCGAGGGAGGCATCGAAGGAAGTCGAGGGCGCGTCGTGCGTGCGTTTTCTGTCCACGATCGGGTATACACGGCTCGGCCGCTCGGCTCAGGGGTGGATTTGCATATTTCCTGATCCTTGTGGGAGGAGTTAAGTGCGAAATTTGCAACAACCATTGGATTCCGATCTAAAGGCTGAAATTCGCTACTTGCAAGATTGCAGAAATACTGTGATTGCACAGTAGTCGTTCTCGAGATGCAACTCCACACATCCAAGGATCACCTATTTATCATCTAAAACAAGGTAGTTAACGCTGACGATGATTTAAAGGGCCTGTCTATTCTTCAGGCGAGCATCGAGTAATTAAGCCACTAATAACTATCATTAATCACTAATTTTGTAATTAACATTTAATCCTTTATTCTATGGGTCAATCAATTATAATATTTTTATTTAGTTATTTTACAATTAATATAACCCTACAAATTACGTATTAACAACTA
This sequence comes from Tuctoria greenei, assembly GCA_036927565.1. NCBI lineage: Eukaryota > Viridiplantae > Streptophyta > Magnoliopsida > Poales > Poaceae > Tuctoria > Tuctoria greenei. Next base: position 38,254,510 of record JAYESD010000003.1, on the reverse strand, counting down.
AAAATTACCAATTACAATTAACAAAATAAAAAGATCACCTGTCTTCTTCATTGCCGGCGGCAGCCGCCGCCGCCACCGCGCCGTCAGCCCTCCGTGCCGCTGCGCCTCCCTCGCAGCGTCACCGTGGCTCCCTAGCTGCGCCGCCGTGGCTCCCTCGCGGCGCCGCGCGCCACCGCTGGCTGCGTGCGGGATGCCGGCGCGCCACCAGCCGCGCGCTGCCGAGGAGCACCGCTCGCGGACGCCGCTGCTGCCGGCCGAGCCTCCCCCTCCCGCCGCCGCTAGCTCATTATCGATCGTGATGCTGATTCTGGATCGGGAAGCTCCGCCCGCACGAATGGGTGAAGAAGAAGCCTGCCCGCACGAATCTCAAAGAAATCCAACAGTCGCCTGAAATTTTTTGGGATCTCAGGCACCTGTAATATAGCATTTCTCTGATTTAAATGATATAAGACCTATTTGGTTCATCAGGCGGCCGGATCTGGACAGATACAGAGCACAAGGAGACGGCTGCCGGCAAGCAGCCCTGCCGGCCGACGACATGCTGGCTTATTCAAAGTCACCAGCCACAACGACATACAAATTATATAAATCAGAATTCTTGAAAAAAAAATGTTCGTTGGAACACACAATGCATACAATTGCAGTGTGATAACGAACCAAATTACTTAAGACAGAGTTATTCCGTCATCGGAAAGGCGTGAAACATTCATTCTACAGCAGCCTTCGGCGCCCCCTTACCCCCTGCTGACCATACCCCATGGCAGATGGTAAAGAGACGGTACTGGTCGAGAAGACAAAAAGGACATGTCAGTATACCGCCGACCCGGCGACCCCTCACTCACTCCCGTCTGTAAGATTTCAAGGGGAACACTACAGGAAACACGATGTGCGGGAAACCAATAAACGACAGCCATATTTATTAATGATGGTGTCGTTGTTATTTAAATTATTAATGATGGCTGACCTAGGAAGTCGAAGATTATAAATGACACTTCTTCCGAACCTGCTACGAAGCAGCCCGCAAAGATTCTTTTTTCAGAGGAGCTAATGACCTATGAAGCAGTCGAGCGAGAAGGCGATGGTAAAGATGGTGAACACGGTAGTTTTTACGTGGTTCGAGCCGCCGGAGCGTAATACCCTACGTCCAAGGATGAGTGTTGTATTGCTTGAGTGTGTGAGTTGGGTGAGCTTGTGTGAGTATGAGTTGACCTGACCTAAGTCATTGGTTGTCCGGTCTTTTTATAGTTCAAGGTCGGGCAGTTACACGTGGGGCACGGGGCTCAACATGTGGCCCCAAGGAGATCTTAGCTCTCTACAAAATCTAGAGTATTATGTCTACTTGCTGCTCCCTCTGACCGCAGCTTAAAGACCCGCCATCTTGTCGCGCCGAATGCCAGAGGCTAAGCATATATGTTGATGATAGTAGTGAATGTCTCATCCGTCGTGTCACCGCAACCTACTCTATCTGCAGCATAGTGGAGCTATGTTGCGTCTTCACTGTGATGTGATTGGGCACAATACCACCTAACAGCGGCGTGCGCCGCGCCCGTGCGCCTGGGGAAGGTGCGTGTCTTGAATGCACAATTGGACAGGACACATCGCTCTTTACTCCAGCTACCTATCACTCATGACGGCATCGGAGCCTGTCTATGCGGGGGAGCCAGGTCCAGGGGCGCAGGACAAGTGGCAGGTCTAGAGCCCCCCTTTGAGGAGAGGCGAGGTTCGAGCCTGCTGGACACATGGCGGGTCCAGAGCCCTCCTGTGAGGAGAGGAGGGGTCCGAGCGTGCTGGTAATGTGGTAAGTCCGAAGCCCTCCTCCGAGGAGAGGTGGGGTTCGAGCCTGCTAGACACGTGGCAGCTCTAGAGCAACCTCTGAGGAGAGGTGGGGTCCGAGGCAGATAGACACGTGGCAAGTCCGAAATCACGGGACACGTGGTGGGTCTGGAGCTGCAGGACACATAACGGGTTCAGAGCCGCGAGACAAATGGCGGCTCCAGAGCCCACCTTTGAGGAGAGGCGGGATCCGAGCCCGCTAGACACATGGCGGGTCTAGAGCCCACCTCTGAGGAGAGGTAGGGTCCTGAGCCACGAGACATGTGGCGGCTCCAGAGCCCACCTCTGAGGAGAGGTAGGGTCTGGAGTCGCGGGACACGTGGCAGGTCCGGAGCCCCCTGTGAGGAGAGGCGGGTCTTGATCCCATTGGACAAGTGGCAAAATCGGAGCTTTCCCCAGCAGGGGGCAAGGTCCTTAGTTGATTTAATCCTGTGCGCGGGGTACCCAATATGTAGGGTAGCGATAGTGGCCCCCGGGCCCACTTCGAGGGAGGCGACGATCCCGCAGGTGGGACCTTCTTCTTGACTTCCCGAGCGACCTTTTTGATGTTGTATTAGGGCAGCTGGAGGGGCGGAACGCCGCTGACATTGCGAACACGCATCCGTACCTGATTGACAGGGCGTGGCAACGTGATCTTTGCTTGATGCGGGACTTCAAGCGCGGCGGTTCCCGATGCGACCGCTGTACTTCCGCTGCGCTGCTCCCTTGGGATGCCACGTTGCCGTTGCCTTTTTATTGACTGACCGCTCAGCCCGCATCTTCTGACAGGCGACCTGGATCCCACTGTCATCGGCCCTAAAGGTTGAACAGTACGTATCGGGCCAGGCTGCTCGCACTATGTGCTCCCATACATCGTGGGAGTCGGTATAGGGAAACCTTTACGCCCAAAGGCAGGTCCCTCCCCATTCTCTTCCTTATGCTCGAGCCTTCCATCTTCCTCCTTAGCACCCGGTCCCTCATTTTTCTCCAAGATCTTGCTTCCCATCTGTTCTAATGGCATCAAGCTTGCCCCCTGGTATCGAGAGGACCAAGGGCCTGGAGCCGGTGAGCGGGCTTCTTGGCTAGCACGCAGAGGAGCAGAGGCGATGGATCTGTCGTGGGTCCCAGTTGCATCGTCAGTGCAATCCACTCCTTCGGCCCAGAAGCCTGTGGTGGAGGCGCCGACCGCAATAGCGGGGTCGGACAACTCCAACCCTTCGCACAAGCCAAAGCTTCATGCCAGCTGAAACTTACATGGTCATCGATAAAAGCGTTCTTATCGAGTCTTGTATTACTGCTTCCATTTCTTTTTTTTTTCTTGACTTGATCTGACTCCCGCTTCGTAGGGTGTCGCCGGCAGACATGACACCCCCTTTGCAGCAGGTAGCGGAGGAGAACATCCCTACCTCTGGAGGTGCCAGGGGCTTAACAACTACACCAGCCCCTGACCCGGCTCAGGGGACTGACACCCGAGCGCTCGAGGCAACCGCACTGGTGGACAGGACCACCCATGAGGGCGATGGGGCAGCCTCAGGTGGCACGTAGGGTCCCGTATTGGGGGCGACGCCGAGTGCAACTCTGTATGGAGCCCGACACCGCGCCCCTTCCAGAGCATCTCGTAGGGGAGGAGGTTCCTGCCTCTGGCGGCATCGACGACCTCGCACCATTGAGCGCCGGAACCTACTTTGCAGTCAACATCGAAGCCGTCCAGAAGCAACGATGCCCCAAATCCCGATGCCGATTCCTTGGCAGACGGGGGTGCTCCGGACGACAGCGCAGCTTTGCCCAATGGTGCAGATGGGGCTGCACCAGGCGTCGACGCGGCTGCAGAGGGTGGCAGTGTGCCTTCACCTGGTGAACATGCACCTGCACCGGGCAATGACACGCCTCGTTCTGGTGTCCTGATCGGGATGTTTCTAGGCCCGTTGATGCCAGTGCTCCTGCCGGAGGACGTCGAGGAGGTGGAAGTGGTCAAAGGACGACCCTCTATGGCAACGGCCGAGCTAATCTCTCTCTCTGAGGCCATCGACGTGGCGCACTCCAGCCTCCACCAAGCGCAGTCCATGCTCGACCGGGAGCGGAGGAGACTGCAGCTGGAGGAGGAGCGTCTCCTGGACTGGGCCAAGTTGTCGTGGTTCAGGACTTGGCAGGCGAAAAGGGAGGTGCAGGAGGAGAGGAAGAGGCTAAAGGATGAGGAGAAGGCACTGGAGCTAGAGCGGGCCCGGACCAAGCCGCTGGACACCAGGTCCAAGGAGCTCTTGGCAAAGGCCAAGGAGGCTCACAAAGCTTCCAACGACCGCCTCAGCACCTGCGAGGAATTTCAGCAGGCGGTCAATCGCCATGAGATCACCGTCACCGAACGGGAGTGGAAGTCATTGGAGCAGGAGGAACGGGCGAAGGAAGCCTTTCACAATCTATAGTTGGATTAGGACGAGCTGAAGTCCCATTCCGAGGACCTCATCTGTCGTGAGGCCGACCTGGTGACAAGGCAGGAGTTCCAGGGGAAGGAGCGCCAAGCTTTCTTCGAGTGCGAGCTCGTCGTCGAGCTCCAGAAGAATGAGATGGATGGCCGCGCGTGTGAGCTTGACGCCAGGGAGATGGCATTGGTTGCCAAGGAGAAGAAGTTCTCCAAGGGCATACCAGAGGCATTAAAGGCGGCATGGAAGGAGGTGGAGGACCTCCAGGCCTCCCGCGCGGCCGAGGTGCAGAAGGTTTGGGACTTCCTATCCTGCGTCGAGGTGTGGCGGGTGCCCCTCAACTTCAGCCCTGTGCGCATGGGGGGCTGGCGTAGGAGGTGAACCAGGCGCTCCCCGCCCTCAACTCTTTAGGCACCAAGATGCAGGCCCTGAGTAAGGTCATCAGCGACCATCTGGAGACCGAGGGGAGGGCCTTGGCGAAGGAGGTGGCAGTGCATGTGATGACCCGCCTTCGGAGCTGGGACCCCAACGTCTCTCTAGAGCCGGTGGTTCGGGGTCCTGTCGGGGAGAGGGAGGAGGTGGCCAGATCCAAGGTTGTGGACATCGCCGCACTCGTCGCCTCGCGATTCGAGCGTGAACATGAAGACCTGTAGGCGCCCTTCTTAGCCCTTGTGTCCTCTGAAGCTTTCGTATCTCCTTTTGTAAATAACTTTGCTTTGTAATCAATTTTGATGAATTTGAATATGTTGATTATCTTGGCGGACTGGAAGTTCCTTTTTTTCTTAGTAGCTATGTTCTCCAAGGTCCTTAGCAGTGGAAGGACCCAAAGAAAAACTTCGATGGACTCGTTAGGTAGGACTAGAGGCTGCGGGGTCCGAACCTTAGGGCTCGAGACCAACAGCATGAGCTTCTTTTGACACTTGAGGCTGCTAGGGCCCGATCGCTCCGAGACCAACACCATGCTCACCACCTCTGTTATGGCGGCGATGTAGAGGAGTAGAGGCTTGCTGGGCTCCAGAGCCACCATGATGGGCAGCGATGTGAGGTGCCGATTGAGCTCCTAAAATGCCTCTTCTGCCTCCTTGGTCCAGACAAAGGGACCGATCTTGCGTAGGAGCTTGAAGAATGGGAGAGCCCACTCAGCCGGTCTAGAGATAAACAGATTGAGCCCAACCAAGCATCTCGTGAGCTTCTGCACATATTAATGTAGGCCGGGGGCCGCATCAGCTTGATCACCTTGATCTTCTCTGGGTTAGCTTCGGTTCCCCGGTGCGATACCAATGAATGTTGCCTAGAGGGGGGGTGAATAGGCCTTTTTGAAATTTGTCAGAACCTGCAACACTTAACAACCAATTCAAAACCAAAGATATTGGACTAGTCTGGTAAAGTGCGGACTAGTCCGGTGTGTACGGACTAGGTTGATCGAGTTTGATTTATTAAGTTTGATTCTAGGGTGTAACAGCGGAAATATACTTGTAATTTATGTGTTGCAAGATTATGTACTAAGGTATATAACAAGTTAATCTTAAATTTGATATTTCAACGTAAAGTGAGCAAGATTAATTGAAACCCTATATTGATATAATGTAAAGAACGATGAACACAAAACAAGAACACAAGAGATTTATCCCGTGGTTCGGTTCCCATAGAGGCAACCTACATCCACGTTGAGGAGTTCACAAAAGGACCGGGTCTTCTCCAATCCTACCCTTATCGGATCGTCATGAAGGCAAATCCTCTTCCACTTATCACAAAGGGGTGAATAACCGAATTCAAAGGGGCCTTCATACACGTTGAGAGCTCCCTTAGATTACAATACAAAATACCACCTATAACACACTCAAAAGATTACAATGAAATCACAGGAGTGTGTTAGAGAATCAAACCAATAGCTCTATGAGTGTTGAACGTGTCTCTCCAATGATCTAGAGTGAATCCTCAAAGGATTGATCTTTGTTGCACTTAATTTTGTGGAGAGATGTGGTTTTTGAGGCTATTGGGAGGTGTGACGGCGCTAGGGTTCGAGAGACTTTAAAGTTGGGCCGTGCACCTCTATTTATATGGGGTTTCTAAAAGTGTCTGTTAGAGTTTAGAAAGATCGGACTAGTCCGTGGTGGACACCGGACTAGTCCGGTGTGTTGTGTGTAGCAAACCCTAAGTGTCCTGAAATATCAGACTAGTCCGGCTAGTAGAGGACTTGTCCGATTTAGGTCAAAAGGTTTTTCAGACTAGTCCGTTCTAATATCGGACTTGTTCGATTTAGAACAGAACGAATATCGGACTAGTCCGATTGTGATCGGACTTGTTCGATTTTGTGTGACTTGTGAAGTGTTTAGAGGACTAGTCTGCACTGGGGAGGACTAGTCCGATTCTAGTCAGAGAGATATCAGACTAGTTCGATGGATATCGGACTTGTCTGATTTTGTGCAGAGAGGATATCGGACTAGTCCGGTGACATTCAGACTAGTCCAGTCCTGTATAACTTTGTGCAATGTGTATGTTTAATTGTGATTGAGCTCTTGGGGTGTGTTCCCTTAACACACTCCATACACAATGATCTACTATTCTTCTTCCTTGAGCTCATTTCCACTTTGCTCCTCATTCTCCCTTCTTTTTGGCACTTTGCTTGTTTTGCTATTAAAACCTGTGCTCATCTCAACAAATAGGTTAGGATCTCATTTGCTTGTCATGAATCATCCAAAACCCACAAGGGATTCCTAGATGCACTTTCAATCTCCCCCTTTTTGGTGATTGATGACAACCAATTGAGATTTCACAAAATATGATAAAAATTGAGATTTTCATAAAGTATGCACATATGAGTCTAAAATACATCAAGCAGTGAAAACATAATCCATATGTGCATTCTTTTTGGTGGGATGCATAACTAAGTACATTTAACCAGTGAGAATGACATAATTGCCATTATTTATCCAAAAGCAAGCATATATGACATTCTAGGAGCAAAATCACAGATTTCAACAAATACTTCTCAAAAGATCATAACATTGCATCGCAGAACCATAATTAACTTAAGAACATAGTTAAAGCTTTACAACCCACAAAATAGTCAAAAAGCATGCAAGAGAGCTCTCTCCTCACATCCTACAGCTAAGGCTAAGACTCCCCCTCAATCTCTCCCCCATAGGCATCAAGACACCAAAAAGAAGGAGAGGAGGGTCCTAAGGTCTTCACTCTTCGCTGTCAGTCCTCTCATCGTTGTCTTCGTCATCTTCATCTTCAGTCTGATGAGGAGGAGGAGAAGGAGGTGAGGAGTCACTCGAGCCCCCAATGCCAAAGTAGGCAAGCTCGGAGGGGGTCAAGGGTCCGAGCTCGGTGAAATCTGAGTCTGAATCTTCAGAGATTACTGGAGACCCAATGGGTTCGATCTCCAGTTTCTAGCAAATTTGCTTCACATTTGCCTTCACATACTTCATATCTAACTTTCTTCTCTTGTTTATCTTATGGGCCTTCACTTCGGCCTTTTTGCAGGAAGCGAAGATGGCAGCCAGGTATTTGAATATCCCACTGACTGATCCCCTTTGAGAGGTTGCCCTACTGGCAGAGGCAGCTCTTGCATCTTCAGATCTTCTTGCCGGTGCCTCAGGACTGGAGGCCCGCGAGGGAGCAGCCTAGACACTTGGCTTCTGAGGCATCTGAGGCCTCAAGGGCAGATGCTCCACATCCTTGACGAATTCAATCCCGGTGACCTTCTCGATCACAAACATCAGATATGGAGCATACCCACAAGATTTGTTGGGTGTGCAGGATATGTTAATCATGTCATTCCAGATGTAGTCTGCCACATCAAACTGGCGGCCCTTGCTTATCACTCAAATCAATGTCCGGAGATAACCTTGCACACTCCCAGCATCTCCATCCTTGGGAGCGATGGTCTTCCTCAAGACTCTATTGAGCACCACAAAGAATGCCTTCATGTTCTTTGTGAATGGAGGGTTGAACTTGGAGTTTGGCTCATATAGGAACTTCATCTTATCCTTCTCAATGACACCTATGTTGTGGATGATCAAGCAGTCAGATCTTGAGGTGTCAAGGTGAAGCAGGCTTGCAAAATCTTCTTGAGTTATACTTTACTTGGATCTATGAGTCATCCAAGTAACACTTTCCTCATCTCCACTTGAGAAATGGCATGTTGCAAAGAATTGTGCAATGACCTCATCATTCCAGTTGTTCATGAAGGCAAAGAGATCCTTCAGGCCATGCCTCTCAATGGCTACCACCACTTCAGTGAACGGGGAGCAGCCCTTCTTCTCAATGTGTGCCCAATCAATCCATTGACTGCGCACAACCGGTGTCTTCATTGGGAGATACACATATTTGTAGAAATCTACATGGAAGTTGCACCAAAATCTTCTGTCGGCAGCTTGCTTTGGTCGGCCATACCAATCAATGCTTCTGAACTTTGCCGCTGAATCACTACCCTTCCCGTTGAACTTCTTTTCAGTGGGGTCCCGGGCCCCTTCCCTCGGAGCATGGAGCTTCAACGGGCCAACTGGACCCGTTGCTATCCCTTTGCCCTTGCCTTTGGCTAGGCGGGCACTTGCCGAGCTAGGGCCACCACCGGTGGTAGCCCTAGAAGCTGGCACCTTGGAGGTCGGCTTCTTCGCTAGCACTTTCCTCCGAGCCTGTGGAGGAGATGGAGCTGGCTCGGAAGGTCTCTCTTGGCGCTTCTTACCAAGACTCGTCAAGGTCCGAGGTGCCACCTCGTGGTCCATCTCGGCCTCAAAGTCGGAAACTTCATTGTTCGAGCTCGACATGACCTGAGAATGAGTGGCATGATTGAGAATGAATGGTACAAGGCATAGGTGTGAAAGGATAGCAAGGAAATGTATTGAGGAATTGAAAAGTTAGGTTTTGAGTTCAGAAAAATCGGACTTGTCCGGTGTATAGGCACGAACTTGTCTAGGGGACCGGACTTGTCCGTGCATGGACCGGACTAGTCCGGTGTTGATCCTCAAAAACCTAAGAGACTGGACAAAAGTTGATTCCTAATGCACAACAAGCGTAGCATAAACGTAATACATCAAGAAGGCATGTATATAGTGAAATATGCTAGGCTAGTTGATCAATAATGAAGAAATTTGGAATTTCTAGGGTTTGAGTGAAAATTACCGAATAAATCGATTGGAACTTGGAGATGAGGGTGTTGAAGGCCGGACTTGTCCGAGAACTTCAATCCCGATACGATGATGATCAAATTCCACCCAAACTTGCGAAGTTCCAATGGAGAAATCAAGGAATCGCATTGGGAGCTCGAGTGGAAGAGAGAGAACACGTGAGGCAAGAGTGGAGGTGAGGAAATTAGGGTTTGGCGGCGGCTAGGGTTATGGGCACGAAAAATCAGACAAGTCCGGAGATGAACAGACTAGTCCGAACTTTTCCATAGGACTATATCAAACTAGTCTGTGGTCTCCCGGACTAGTCCTGCCCAACCGGCACTCCGCGGACTAGTCTGCATGGGCAGACTAGTCCGGGTAACCACGGACTAGTCCGTGGTCACCAGGCAAGAATTTCTTAGCCCATTCATATATATTTGAAGGTACATATTTAGAAAATAGGGAGGCAAATCAAATCAAACAATCTTGATAAATATGATCAGTAAGCATACAATAATCAAGCAATGATCATAATTCACCAAGATCTAATAATTAACATAGTTCTCGGAAGAAAATTGAGAGAGATGATTTTCACAATCCAATCAACATATTTTGAAGAATTCATACAGGTATGCAACATTTCAAGCCACACTCCGAGCATCAAGGATATTTAGTTTTCGAAGTTCGCAAAAGCGTTTTTCATCAAGTGGCTTGGTGAATATGTCAGCCAATTGCTTTTGGGTGTTGACATGGGAAATGTCTATATCTCCTTTCATGGAATGATCTCTCAAAAAGTGATGTCTTATATCTATGTGTTTGGTTCTAGAGTGCTCAACTGGGTTGTGGGCAATTTTAAAGGCACTCTCATTGTCACAAAGGAGTGGAATACGGTTCATATTGTAACTGTAATCCCTTAGAGTTTGTCGCATCCAAAGGAGTTGTGCACAACAACTCCCGGCTGCAACATACTCCGCTTCAGCAGTGGATAAGACAATTGAATTTTGTTTCTTAGAGGACCAAGAAACTAAGGATCTCACGGAATTGGCATGTACCGGAGGTGCTTTTTCTATCTACTTTGCATGCAGCATAACCTGCATCGGAGTAACCAATGAGATTGAATTTTGAGCCTTTTGGGTACCAAAGACCAAGGTTGGATGTATGAACTAAATATCTCAAGATCCTTTTTACGACTATCAAGTGACACTCCTTAGGATTGGCTTGAAATCTTGCACACAAACATACACTCAACATAATGTCTGGCCTAGATGCACATAAATAGAGTAGGGATCCAATCATGGAGCGATATACCTTTTAGTCGACGCTAGGTCCATCTTCATTGAGATCTAAGTGGCCATTTGTTGCCATGAGAGTCTTTATAGGCTTCACCTTGTCCATACCAAACTTCTTGAGTATGTCTTGCGTGTACTTGGTTTGGCTTATGAACGTCCCTTCCTTTTGTTGCCGCACTTGGAATCCCAAGAAGTACTTTAGTTCTCCCATCATTGACATTTCAAACCTATCTGTCATGATTTTACTAAATTCCTCACAAAAAGATTGATTAGTTGATCCAAAGATTATATCATCAACGTAAATTTGACAAATAAAAAGATCATTGTCAAAATTCTTTGTAAATAGTGTATAATCTACTTTGCCAATCTTAAAGCCATTTTCAATTAAGAAATCTCTAAGACACTCATACCAAGCTATAGGAGCTTGTTTGGGGCTGTAGAGAGCCTTACACAATTTAAATACGTGGTCGAGAAACTCTTCGTCTTCAAACCCGAGGGGTTGCTCCACATATACCTCCTCCTTGATTGGTCCGTTGAGGAAGGCTCTTTTCACAAACATTTGATACAACTTGAAATCATGGTGAGTAGCATATGCAAGTAATATTCTAATAGATTCAAGTCTAGCTACGGGAGCAAAGGTCTTATCGAAATCCAAACCTTCGACTTGTGAATACCCTTTGGCAACAAGTCGTGCCTTGTTCCTTGTCACCACCCCGTGTTCATCTTGTTTGTTGCGGAAGACCCACTTGGTGCCAACAATGTTCGCATTGGGTCTTGCCACGAGTTCCCACACCTCGTTCCGCTTGAAATTGTTCAATTCTTCTTGCATTGCCACCACCCAGTTCGGGTCCTTCAATGCATCCTCAACCCTGCGCGGTTCCAAAAAGGATACAAACGAATAGTGTTCACAAAAGTTAGCTACACGAGATATAGTGGTTACTCCCTTTTGGATGTCACCGATGATATTGTCGATTAAGTGATCCCTTTGGACACATTGGTGTACTCTTGGGTGTGGCACTTGAGGCGTTGTATCTTCATGATCATCTTCTTCTCCCCCTAAATGGTTGCCGTCGTTGACTTGTTGATTATCTTTGTATTCTCGTGGTTGATCTTGTGTGGGAGCTCCCCCTTGATCGTTGACCTCCTCTTGTGGCTCATCTTCCTCATACACGTGTAGAGGTGACTCTTGTGGTCGAACTTCACCTAAGGCCATTCTTTTCAATGCTTGACAGGGAGCTTCTTCTTTACCCGGTACACATGGATCAACTTGCTCCTTTTGGGAGCCGTTAGTCTCATCGAACACTACGTCACGTGCTACTTCAACAAGTCCAGATGTCTTGTTGAAAACACGATAGGCGTAAGTGTTCGAATCATAACCAAGCAAGAAACCTTCATCGGACTTTGAAGCGAACTTTGAAGTCCTAGGCTTCTTGTTTAAAATGTAGCATGGAGAACCAAAAACTCTAAAATATGAAATATTGGGTTTGTTACCGATGAGTAGCTCATAGGATGTCTTCTTGAGTAGTCGATGAAGATAAAGTCGATTTACGGCGTGGTAAGCGGTGTTAATTGCTTCCGCCCAAAATTGATCCGAGGTCTTGTACTCATCGAGCATTGTTCTTGCCATCTCTATGAGTGTTCGGTTCTTTCTTTCGGCAACTCCATTTTGTTGTGGGGAGTACGGAGCTGAAAACTAGTGCTTTATGCCTTCTTAATCAAGGTACTCCTCCACTTGTGTGTTCTTGAACTCCGTGCCGTTGTCGTTTCGAATGTTCTTGATTGTCAATGAGAATTCATTTTGAGCTCTCTTGAAGAACTTCTTGAGTATTCCTTGTGTTTATGACTTATCATGCAAAAAGAAAACCCAAGTGAAGCGAGAAAAATCATCAACAACTACTAAACCATATTTGTTACCGCCGATGCTTATGTAGGCGATTGGACCAAACAAGTCCATGTGAAGTAGCTCGAGTGGTCTTGTTGTAGTCATGACGTTCTTGGCGGGGTGAGGTTCTCCAACTTGCTTCCCGGCTTGGCACGCGCTACAAGGCCTGTCTTTCTCAAACACAACATCCTTTAAACCTCAAATGTGATCGCCCTTGAGGAGTTTTTGAAGGTTCCTCATACCAACATACGCTAGCCGTCTATGCCACAGCCAATCCATGTTGGTCTTTGTAATCAAGCATGTGTCAAGTTCGGCTTTATCCTTGTTGAAGTCAACAAGATAGAGCTTTCCCTTTAACATACCCTTGAATGCAATGGAACCATCACTCCTCCTAGAAACGGTCACACCCTCGTTAGTGAACAAGCAATTATAACCTTTGTCACATAATTGAGATATGGACAGCAGGTTATAATCTAAGGATTCAATATGTAAAACATGAGAGAGTGTGTGTTTAGAAGATATTGCAATTTTACCAGTACCGAGCACCTTTCCTTGACTATTATCTCCAAAGTAGATGCCCTCGTTTGGATCCTCATTTTCCTCATATTCAACGAACATTCTTCTTTCTTCGGTCATATGGTTGGTGCAGCCACTGTCTAGCACCCATTTAGATCCACCGGAGGAATAGGCCTGCAAAAACAGATTATGCTTTGGTTTTAGGTACCCAAGCTTGCTTGGATCCTTGGAGGTTAGTTACAAGACATTTGGGCACCCACACATGAGACTTGGTGTTCTCATGGTGTGGCCCAACATAATAAGCATAAGCTTTGCCAAAATTATTTTTCATTAAGACATATGAGGCATCGAAGGTTCTAAACAATAAATGTTGTTGGTTATGTACAGGACTAGTCTGGGAGGCCGGACTTGTCCGGAGGACCGGACTTGTCCAAGACCCGACCGGACTAGTCCGAACTTTTTCAGTTTGAGAGGGTCTTCCCTTTACAAAGGCAATCCTCTCCTTGTTATTCTTATGGCTTTTAGCATCCTACAAATTTGACAAAGGCAATATGTAGGATAAGCATGCTACAAATGCTTTCCTTGTTATTTTTATGGCTTCTAGCATATTTCTTTTCACCATAAGAAGAACCAATGCCATATTTGACATTTGGAGGTCTTTGGACCAAGTATGCACTGCGTGCATATTTGATCTTCTCTTTGTCAAATATGCCACTTTGGGTAGGATGCTTATCCTTTGTAGAGGTTGGCTTGTCTTTCAAACTGATGTGAATTTTATTGCATGTACAAGTAGAAGCAACCTCAGTTTTAGTGAGTCGAGAAGGTGAACTTGAAGAGGATGAAGGTTCACTTAGCTTGAGTGACTCAACTTGCACTTCAAGGATCTTGTTAACCTTGATCAGGTCAACAAGTTGGTCCTTGATTGTAGCATTTGAGTCAGTTAACTCCAAGCAAGTTTCCTTGCTTGAAGCTAACTCAAGCTCTAGTGATTTGCTTCGTTCCTTTTCAAGTTCTAGAAGCTTGTCAAGTTCGACATATTCCTCCTTTTGGGAGATGATCATGTCCTCTTGATGATGTATTAACCTCTCCTTATCAACAAGTTGATCAAGCAAAAATTTCAGTTTTGTGGATGTTTTCCTATCTAGTCCAATAAGCATATCCTCATTATCACTATTGATTTCATCATCACTAGAACATGGATGCACGGAAGGGGGTTTAATAGTTACCTTGCGTTTACCTTCCTTTGCCATAAGGCAAGTGCCATCTCCCTTCCTTGCGCCGAGTTTAGGGAAGAGAGTAGACTTCTTGGATGTCTTCTCGATGGCTACACTAGCTATCTCTTCTTCTTCGGATGATGAGGACTCATCATTTGAGTCCCACTCTTTCCCTATGTGAGCTTGTTCGGCTTGTTTCTTCTTCTTGAAGAATTTCTTGGGTTGAGGCTTGGCTTCTTTAGTCTTTTTCTTGTTCTCTTCATATGGGCAATCAACTATAAAGTGGCCATACTCACCACAATTATAGCATGCCCACCTCAACTTTGGCTTTGTTCTTTCCTTGTACTTTCCTTCGCTTGATTTGGCGCCTTGTCTTTTCATCATTATTCTCTTGAATTTCTTCATGAACAATATCATGTCTTCTTCATCTAATTCACTGCTCTCATCGTCATTGTCTTCTTCTAGTTGTGCTTTTCTAGCTTCTTTAGATAGGGGCTTGAAGGTGGACTTCAAAGCAACCCCTTTCTTCTTTGTCGAGGTGAGGTCGACAATCTCCTTGACATGCTTTGCTTGTTTTTCCATCATCTCGAAGTTGATGATCTTTCCAAGCAATTCATCCGGAGTCATCCTTTTGTATTCGGGGCTATCTCTGATCATGGAGCATAGGGTGACATTGCGAGGCATGAAAGATCTAAGGATGAGCTTTACCACCTCGTTGTCATTCCACTTCTTACTTCCATATGATCTGACCTTGTTGACGAGTGTCTTCAAACAGTTGTTCATGTCCTGGGGTGACTCGTCTTCTTCAATTGCGAATCTTCCTAATTCGCCTTCGATCATTTCGATCTTTGCTTCACGCACATGACGGTCACCTTCATGTGCAGTTTGCAATGTGTCCCAAATCTCCTTAGCAATCTCGAGTCCATCCACCTTGGTGAACTCGTCCCGACTGAGCGAAGAGGTAATTACTGCCGCGACTTGAGCATTTTAATGAATAGCCTGCTCTTGGCTTGGTGTGAGCTCTTCGTCGTCATCTGGGATATCTATCCCTGTGCACACAATATGCCATAAACTTGGATTGAGAGAAATTAGATGCATTTTCATATTTTGCCTCCACATTGAGTAATCACTTCCATCGAAATGTGGGGCTTTTCCAAGTGGGATAGACAAATAATGATTATTATTAGAATTGAGACGATCATAGTTAAAAGGATATCGGGAGTAGTCGGTGCGACTACTTCCCTTCTTCTTTTCTTCAATCTTCACTTTCCCTTTGGAAAGTGTCTTCTTTCATAGGAGCGCCTTCAGTTCTAGCGTCTCCTCATCGTCGTCCTCGAAGTCTTGAATGGCTTCGAGGAGCTTCTCCACCTTGAGGTTCTTTTCATCATCAACCTTTTCTTGGTTGTTGCTCTTGTGGATGTCCTTCATGTCCGACATGATCTTCTTCGAGCGATTAGTCTCTTTCTTGAAGAACCAGCTCTGATACCAATTGAATGTGGCCTAGAGGGGGGGGGGTGAATAGGCCTTTTTGAAATTTGTCAGAACCTGCAACACTTAACAAACAGTTCAAAACCAGAGATATCGGACTAGTCTGGTAAAGTGCGGACTAGTCCGGTGTGTACGGACTAGGTTGATCAAGTTTGATTTATTATTTTGATTCTAGGGTGTAGCAGCGGAAATATACTTGTAATTTATATGTTGCAAGATTATGTACTAGGGTATATCACATGTTAATCTTAAATTTGATATCTCAACGTAAAGTGAACAAGATTAATTGAAACCCTAGATTGATATAATATAAAGAACGATGAACACAAAACAAGAACACAAGAGATTTATCCCGTGGTTCGGTTCCCACAGAGGCAACCTACATCCACATTGAGGAGTCCACAAAAGGACTGGGTCTTCTCCAACCCTACCCTTGTCGGATCGCCACGAAGGCCAATCCTCTTCCACATATCACAAAGGGGTGAATAACCGAATTCAAAGGGGCCTTCTCACACATTGAGAGCCCCCTTAGATTACAATACGAAATACCACCAAGAACACATTCAAAAGATTACAATGAAATTACAAGAGTGTGTTAGAGAATCAAACCAAGAGCTCAATGAGTGTTGAACGTGTCTCTCCAATGATCTAGAGTGAATCCTCAAAGGATTGATCTTTGTTGCACTTAATTTCATGGAGAGATGTGGTTTTTGAGGCTCTTGGGAGGTGTGATGGCGCTAGGGTTCTAAAGTTGGGCCGTGCACCTCTTTTTATATGGGGTTTCTAAAAGTGACCGTTAGGGTTTAGAAAGATCGGACTAGTCCGTGGTGGACACCGGACTAGTCCGGTGTGCTGTGTGTAGCAAACCATAAGTGTCCCGAAATATCGGACTAGTATGGCTAGTAGCGGACTTGTCCGATTTAGGTCAGTGGGTTTTTCAGACTAGTCCGTTCTAATATCGGACTTGTCCGATTTAGAACAGAATGAATATCGGACTAGTCCGGTGGTGATCGGACTTGTCCGATTTTGTGTGACTTGTGAAGTGTTTAGAGGACTAGTCTGCACTGGGAAGGACTAGCCCGATTCTAGTCAGAGAGATATCGGACTAGTCCGATGGATATCGGACTTGTCCGATTTTGTGCAGAGAGGATATCGGACTAGTCCGGTGACATTCGGACTAGTCCGATCCTGTATAACTTTGTGCAATATGTGTGTTTAATTGTGATTGAGCTCTTGGGGTGTGTTCCCTTAACACACTCCATACACAATGATCTACTATTCTTCTTTCTTGAGCTCATTTCCTTTTTGCTCCTCATTCTCCCTTCTTTTTGGCACTTTGCTTGTTTTGCTATTAAAACCTGTGCTCATCTCAACAAATAGGTTAGGATCTCATTTGCTTGTCATGAATCATCCAAAACCCACAAGGGATTCCTAGATGCACTTTCAACCAAGAAACCAAGCAGCTTCCCTACAGAGACCCGAACACACACTTTTTTGGGTTCAACTTGGTGCGTGTGGAGTGCAGTTTGTCAAAGACTAGGGCAAGGTTGTCTAGAAAGGATGTATACATTTTGATTTGATAACAATGTTGTCAGTACCCAACATACTAGGTACCCTCTCGTATAGGATAAAAACGGCTAAGTATCCTGCCTCCCATTGAGGCAGGGTTCGGCGGCGCCGCATATCTGGGCCCTATCCCTCCTCAGGGGTGAGCTCTAATACTGCCACTCGAATCTCAAGATGGGACCTAGCTCCCCCAAGGATATAGGCTCCCAGGCTGCCACGTGTCCTGTGGGACACGACCTCGCTCCTCCAAAGGAGTGGTCTCTAGTGCCGCCACGTGGCCCAAAGCTATGACTCGACCTCCCCCGTAGAGGCGAGCTCTGGATACGCCACGTGTCCAGCAGTCCCAGACCCTCGACTCGCCTTAGAGATGGGCTTTGGGGTTGCCACGTGTCTCGCAGTACAGGACCCGCCCTCCCCCACATAGGTTTGCTCCGGTGCTGCCACTTGTGCTGCAACTTGCCCTGATAGGTAGGTTGTTGGAGTAAATGGGTGGTGGCTTGTCCAAGACGGGCATTGAAGTAGCGTGCCTCCCCCAAGTGCAGGACGCGGCACACGTCTTCTTTCAGGTACCGCTGCGCCCAATTGCATCATAGTTAAGGCGTCACAGGCCTACCCCACTCCGCCAAGTGGGTAGCTTACAGTGACAAGATAAACGAATGGGACATCTCCTGCCACCATCAGTGACTACGCATGGGCCACGGGCGTCTGAGGCTGCAAGACAGCAAGTCTTCAAGCCGCGTTCAGAGGCAGCGTAGCGAAGAAGCATTAGATCTTTTATAATAACATCGCCCCCAGGGCTACCTATCATGCCCCGAGCCCCACTTGTAAGGTGCCCGACCTTCCTATAAAAGGGTCGAGTAGCCAACGTTACAAGGGACGCACACTTTTGAACTCTCAGATACACAACTTAGACTTTTTAGACCCAAGGGAACACACTCTCAAGCAATACAACACACACACGCACACACACACACACCGTGGAGTACGGTGTTATGCTCTGGCGGCCCGAACCACGTAAAACCATCGTTTCCCATCTCTCATACGCATAGCCTCACCAGAGGACTAAGCCCCCGACGATCAAGAACCTCCGCGAGCTGCTCTCAAAGCAGGTTCGAGGGAAGTGTCACAAGAACACTTTGACAGATGTCATCGACATAAAATTCTACTAGGCCTCAAATGAGGTCTCCGAACATTTTATGCATAGCACGTACAAAAGTAGGGAGAGCATTCTTAAGACCATAAGGCATGAAGACTGTTGACGATCGTTATATACCAATTTGAACCATTAATATAACTCAATTATATGAGGGAATGAATATTTATTACACACATCATAGTTAGAAATAACTTAGTTCCACTTGTACTCGGAGAAATTGGTGCATGCAGCTATTATATACAGATTTGAGGTGAACGCATGACCACAAGGCAAGGAAACACACTTCCAACCAATTAGACTATGCCATGCGGCCTCCCATGGACCCGATGGCCCACTTACAAGTGGGTACCCGCAGGTTTTCACCCCAATTCATCTAGAAGGCTAATAAGGGCCCGCATATCAGCGTCCAGGAGCAAGTGGGAGCCGAGTGGGGCCAACCCCAGTTCGGTCGAACCCCTGTTTGGCCAAACTGGTAAACCTACCAAACTCGGTCCAGTTGCATGTGTCGACCCCTGGTGGCTTCCTTGACACGGGAGTAAGCGAAAGCCCAGGAGATTAGCGCACAAAACCGTCTGACTGAGTGTATAAATAGGGGGGGGTGCCTCACCTCACTTCACACACAACACTTGAGCATTCTCTCTTGTACACACTAGTTCTCCTAGGTCCTTAGTGGAGGTTAGGCTGTACAGAGGAGCCTCTAGTCCCAAGTCCAAATTGGGAAAGGTATGGCTCATGTATCATTCTTTACATTTGTGACTCTATGCTTTATAATAATATTATTATAGTCTTTATTTATTCATATACTTGGGCAAAGTGTTTCTTGTTTGATTATGGATCCCATGTATGTGCTAGGTGTAGATGTTATTATGATCTAGTCATATTGGTCATATCTTGTTATCATAAACATCATACACCAACACTATAGTCTAATTAGGTATTAATATGATTATGTTAACATGAATATGTTAGTGCTTGGTCCCAACATTGGTTCAACAATGTTTAGGTTAGTCATTACCTTATAATGATATTTGTATCCGGACTCTTAAGGTATTTACTTAATATGTAAGCGTGGTGCTTAGATAGTTAAGTAGCGTTGGATGCATCGTAGTCCACAATTTGTAGAGGTAGGCGGTAGGTGGTGACAGCCTTATCCGTCCATTATAATCCTCCACGTTCGGATACGACATAGGCTCTTGGTGGGAGTCGCCTGGCAGACCAGGGTAAGCCCGTGCCAGACATGTTGGACCACTAAGCCCTAGTATTCATCGTTAGCATATTCATGTGTACCTTATTAGGCTATGTATATGAGTAATTAGAGCACAGTAGGAGTAGCTCCATCTCGTAGTCTAACCCTCGCTAGGACAACCTTACCCTTAGAGTATATTGCTTAGGTGTGTGTCACACTACCCGTATAATCAACTTACCCATGTCTTGATAATTGATTAGTATCCCATAAATTGGTCATAACAATAGTGTTTACTTTACTCCATTACCTTCCTTTGGGATAAATACGATACTCTTGGGAATACTCTTGGGTGAAATGCTACAACAGTATCTTCTGTGCACTTGCGGACCTCATCTCTTACTGGAGATGACCTGTGCTATTAAGAACCGCCAACAGAGACATAACAATACATGCTATCTACTGTTATGAAAGCAGTGTGGTCCTCATCCTCTAGACATTGGTATTTGAGTAAAGCCAGAATAAACGTCTAGAAAACACAGTAAATCACAACCTGATGTAGAGTCTACAATTTGTTCTATCCTAGGGAGAGGGAACGTATATTTAGAGCATGCCTTATTGAGATGTGTGTAGTTGATGCACATCCGAGGATTCCCGCTAGCCTTGGGGACGACAACAGGGTTGACCAACAACTGGGGGTGGTGGACCTCTTGGATGAAGCCAGCATCAAACAATTTCTTGATTTCTTAACAGATGAAGTTCTGCCACTCGATGGATTACTTCCGAGGCTTCTGTTTGACCGGCCGGACGTTGGGGAAGATCGTCAGATGATGCTCAATCACCACCCTGGGGATCCCAGACACCTGTGACGGTTGCTAGGCAAACACTTCGATATTAGCATGGATAAAGGTGACGAGTGCGATTTCCTATTTGTCGTCCAGATCCCCAGCTATGCGGGTGGTCTTAGAGATGTCAGTGCCGACTTGGATGATCTTCACGGGGATGTCGCTAGTGTCGGAGGGATGCACGCGGGGTGCAGAAGTCGAGTCATGCTGGTGTGTGCTCGGGGGAGGCTGGCTTCCTTCACCGTCGCTAGGGGTAGGCGCTCGGGTCACCATAAGTGTTTGGAGCTTCTCCAAGGCTAACACTACGGCAGAGCAGTCCCCGTGGATCCTGAGGACACCGCTGGGTGTGTAGGATCTAAGAGCACACTGTCACCACCTACTGCCTACCTCTTCAATCCGTGGGTCTACAAGATATTCATTGGTGATTTCTAACCTAAGCACTATGCTTAAGTTCTAAATCACTACTCTAGTTGTTTCGAACACAATGTTATAACTAGAGCCTCTAATAAATTAAAGCAATAAACCTACAAGTAACTAATTGTGCAAACTACTTTGAATTGGAAATCAAACTTGAGATGAATTCACAAAGGCTTACTTGATTTTGAATGAAACCTTTGTAGGGGTACAAGTGTAGAAGAGGGGCTTGACAAGCCCAAGCCTCCTCCTGCTAGACTCTCCACCACACTCTCCTTCTACTTGACAGCCTCTAGGACTACTCTAAACATTAGGAGTGGTATTCTATACTCAACTTTTGGTGTGTGTGTGTAAAGTGAGATGTGGGGTGCTATTTATAGGAGGGAAGGGTCGGTTCCCGCCACCAAATGCGCGCGAATCAGTCATCCCCACCATGAGGAATCCAGGAGGAGTTGACGCTCGTCGATTGATCGAGTTTGGCACCAGGAACTAGTTGACCGAACAGGGGATTCGGTCAACCTGTTCTCTGCATCATTTCACGTGTGCTTTCTCCAAGTCACTTACAGGTGGGTCCCTTAGCTGATAGGGGTGATACACCGTTGGATGGCCTCAAATACTACTGTTTGTGGGTCATTTGATCCATGTGATGACACATGGCATCACGTGATTTGTCAGAATCCAATTTAGTGGATTACTCCCTACATGTCATGCTATTTTTGGGTATTAATTCACCTGCATACAAATAAACATCAACACTTTTGGAATTGGTTAGTAATTCACCCTACAACTACATTGTATTTCTCTTTTGGGCACATTATGAGGTGAATTGACATTCTAAATGTGGTACATAAGGACCGTCAACAAACTCCCCCAGACTTAGTCCTTTGCTCGTTCTCGAGTGAAGATAACAAGAAGAACTAAGGTGTTGTCATAAATTTGCTGCAAGTTAGAAAATGAGAATACTAGATATTTCCACTTATACCTCAGCTCATGAGTTCCCTCTTTGGAATGTGGCTACCACATCGATCTTGGGTGTTTGAAGAGCGGAATGGTTAGAATGCAGTTCCATTGGATCTTCTCCTGCTGAAATGACTTGACAATTTGCTATATTCGGAAAGTCAAAGAAACATTTGCCTTTATCTCTCATTTGGAATATCTCAAATCTCTCAAAGTGTTTTAATCCTCACCTTGGCATGTTTTGCCAATTTTGTCCCTATGCTAAGTATGGCTATATCTGGGGCTTGGTAGGAATAAATATGGCACACATTGCAATTCATATATCACTAAGTCAAAAACTTGATCCTTTAATAGATCTATGCCATAAACAATTTGACAAAGAAATCCTTGTTCACATGAATGGAATGAATAAATGTTACTCCACAAATTTTCTCTCTTTAAGGATGAAACATGATACTTATTCTTTCTCTTTTTTTTGAGCATTCTTCCTCTTTTTGAATAGTAGATGCTTTTTCTTTTTCTTTTTGTAGCCATGTCTTCTACTCCTTTTTATTTTTCAAGAGAGATGTTGATAATCATAATGTATGGAGTTTCTTTATGGACGGATGAATGGTGGATGTGAATTCTCAATGCAATAAATTTTGCATGAATGGGGTGCACATAATTTCTATGTCAAAAGTTCATGCATGCCACTCAATTGGGTCACGAGTTTGACAAAGTTCAATGAAAAGCAAAGTTGCATATGCATGTGGTTTTCAAGAAATTGTATCATATGGCCTTGGCAGGTATTTAAATTTCCAATGAGAGAGTTATGCAAAGTTCAAGACTCCAAATTTTTGCAAACATCAAAAATCAATTTCCAGCAAAGAGATATCTCCTTGAGTAACTCATTTACCATATCACACTAGTCAAATACTTAGATGAAGTTTTTTTCCTACTTTAATTGTGGCAATCATAAACAGGGGAATAAATCAAAATATAAAGTATTCAAAATTTCAGCTCAAGCAAATTTTGACTACCAAGTTTTAATTTCAAGTGTTGAGTTGATTTATTTGAAATATTCAATTTTAAATAGGAAATCAACTTAAGCAGCAGGGTAGCACGTACATTTGGGGTTAGGAGATCCATTCCGAATTTGTGAAGCGAAACAGGGCCGTGTGAGGCCCACATCAGTTCAGCCAAACAGGGGGTTTGGCAGAACCCCCTTTGGCCTCTTTGGTGCTCCGTTTTGACGTGTCAAATTGTTTCTTCGGTTGCAACGTGTTTCGGGATGCAACGCTAACTTTGCACGTCAGGATTTCACGATTTGTGGTGCCTCCCCCACACTTGTTCCGTGAATTATTTATTCAACAAAAATAAACTAAAGGGGAAACTTTACCGGTGTTAGATGAACCGGTAAGTTCACTTTATTGAATTCAAAAATTGGGGATGTTTACATTATTCACTCTAAACTTGAGAAAACAAAATTTTGAAATAAAATTAAATCTAAACTAGTAAGCATCCTATGCTGTCGGGACATCACAATAGACATCTAAACTATTGTGCATTGTAGATGTTGGGCTCCCAAATGGCATTGCATAAGCGCCGCAGCTTGGCGCTCACGCCATGGTGAACACTGTCGTTCTCCTCCTTGAGGGAGATGAGTTCATTCTTCATTTCCGCCCTCTCAATGCGCCCTTCAGCCACTAAGTCAGATAGCTTCTCATTCTCCAAATGGAGAGAAGCTAACTCGTTAGAAAGTTGTGCCACTTTGGAGGCGCGAGAAGATTTCCCGTCGCTGTCCTAAAATTGGCTAGGTGGCCCTCTAATGGCAGGGGGCAAGAGGTGACGCCTAATCTTGGAGGACGAAGAGCTCGTCGACTCCTCCATCACCAAATTATCCACGCGTTTGAAAATGCCTTTTGCATAGCCTCCTCCAGGCTTGCGCACCCTGTGGATAATGAGGCAGTCACCTATACGCTCTGACGAGGAATGTGTAGGTGACTTGTAGTGCTGGCTCACTACGTCACCACCCTTGGTCTTTAGAGTGTACAAAAACTCCTCGCCGGCTGGAGCTTTGGGAGAGACTCATCTTTTTCAGGAAAAAGACGGGTCTTGATTGGCTTAAGGCTAGCCACAGTCGAACGACGTGTAGGCGTCGTCGACTTCATGGGCGTCTTCCGAGGGGAGAGCACCGTGCAGCACCACGAGGTCTTGTGCTACATCCACGTGGAGTTGTCGTCGATGGCGGGGTCATTGCAAGATTTTAGCATATAATGCCATGACGAACTCCAATGCGAGGGTGGTGTTGTCATTGGTCGGCACGATGTCTCCGCTCAGATTGAAGGTTGAGCTAGAGGAGGCATGAGGCACAATTTTCTTGTCAGCCATGACTTGGATGGGAGGAACAAGAGATGAATGTTTTCTAGGAGGTGCAAGGTTCCCATCTTTGTTCCCATCATTAATAAGCGGGGAAAGATACGATAGCACAAAAAATATTGTTGAAATAAGTCAGGAGAGTCCGCACGAGAAGACAGAGCACTCACAGCACGAAGGAGGCTTCGATCGACCCTAGGGTTTGGCCGAACCCCTTCTGGTTGGGCCGAACTTTCGTGGGTCAACTAAATGGGCCCCATAGATGATTATTTGGATGGGCCCATCAGTTGGATGCACAAAATTTAGACAAAATTTAAAGAAACAGTGTGAAAATCAATAAGATTTATCACGTCCATTTCTTTTTCCGCTCCTCCTGGGATTCAAGAAATAATTTGAGTCGGTGTCTATTTACTTTAAATAGCTGATTATCATCACCTTGGAGTGTGATTGCTCCTTGGGGGTGAGGTTTCTACTACAGTGAAAGCTCCTTCCTATTTACTTCTAAGCTTCCCATGTCCTAAGAGTTTAACCCTAGAGTTTAAGAGCAAAACTTTATCCAGGTTTGAATTCTTTTGACGTGATCCTCTTATCGTGTCATATTTTGATTCTCTCCTTGTATATTTTGGCACTATAAAACGCCTTAACTCTCTGTTCTTCCAACTCGGAAATTTGTTTGAATCTGTGTTTTCCGTCTTCGAGAAGGTCCATGTTCCACCGCTTGATGGCCCAATAGGCTCTATGTTCCAATTCTACAGGAAGATGACAAGTATTCCCATAGACAAGCTGGAACAGAGACATGCTGATGGGTGTTTTGTAAGCAGTACGGTATGCCCACAATGTATCGGGTGCTTATTCTTCCATCCCATTCCCATTTCCAAGATGGTCTTTTGCAGAATATTCTTAATTTGCTTATTTGATGTTTCTGCTTGACCACTTGTTTTTTGGTGGTATCGAGTAGAAAAATTATGTGACACCCGGTTTCAAAAATGAACCAAGTGAGCGCATATGTGTGCCCAGGACGTTCAACACACATACACGAGTGCATTCACAAAAAGGATAACCAGGTAATTTCCACAGAACAAAATTAATTAAGCACTTTTATTACAGAATTCAGAATATCCTCGAATACAAGCTCTAACGAATATTAATGACAAGTTTGAACTAATGCAACGGAAGTAAACTAAATCTGAGCTAAAAGAAATAAGCAAGCTAAGCAAAGGGTAGCGCGGCTCCCAGCAACACCACAGGCAAGCTGACGGCAACACATAGCCTAGAACTCCTAATTAATGTCGTGATACTCCCAATCCTGACCTGCAACTATTGGTGGGGGAATTGCAAGGGTGAGTACATGTCGTACTCAGCAAGTGTGGAAAAGTATGACATGTAGCTGATACAAATGACGACAATAATAAAGGCTAAGTGCTGAAAAGTACATTAAAACATTTGAAAAGCAGTATATTATATGTATGTGAAGTAAACCCATCATAAACAATGTAGTTATCATGATACCATTCCATATTTTATTACCACCATCCATATTCCAGATTCCTCATTACCATTAATCATATCCATTGCCATAAACCATAATACCATCCCATAACCAGTAGGAAACCATCCCAATCCAAAACCCCTCTAATCATGTAGGTCATCTAGGTGCTCTTAACCGGGAGCACGACTATCATGATAGTTTTTTAACACTTTGCAGAGGTTGTACCACTTTATCCACGTGTTCGTGATTTCATCACCTTTCGGTGACTAAGAACCTCCCTTATGACCGTGACCCGTCGGTCGCATTACACACTTCCGTTGGTGTGTGGCCAAGAGATCACAAAATAGCCTTTACCAATGGACTACTAGCATGTACGAACCCACTGAGGTTTCACTGGTGGCGATGCCTCCAACTGAGCACATCTTCAACCAAGGGCCCCCTCTTGTGCCATTTGGATCCCAGGGAGTCCCGCCACTCATACAAACCCAATCCGACTCCCCTTCCTCGCTCTTCCAATTGGTCCGTGCAATACTAGCAATACCCTAATTAATCAGCTACGCCGCATCCATACTTGGTCTCGTGGTGGCACTGTTGTTCTGACCTATTCTCGCATGAATCGGTCCTTAGATCTAAGGCAAGCAAACCACCATAACATCCAACCCAATCTGCAATTCATGCTTGCTTGGATCTCCCAAGTCCCACATTACCATTTAACCATGTTCATCAATGCTCATCATCCATTAGTTCATAATTAATTCATTCAGTTGTTTTCCCATCCCAATTAATTAGTGCAAAGCAAAAAGGTAAAAATACCCTTCTCGACTCTCTACAATATATCCCAAGCGACAAGGATGGTCAACCAAAACTAGTAAACACCTATCATGTGTTTCCCATCAATTTGACACAAGCATGCAGTTTTACAAACAAAACATTTAAAAACTGGATCAATATGACCAATGACACTTGCCTTGCTTTTGAGCTTGGTTAGGGTCAAAGACTTCAAAATTCTAGTACTAGAGGTCCTTGACAGCACCCTCTAGCGCAACACCTTCTATTCTGATCGACAAACATGCAAAACACACAATTCAATCAAATAATGCTCATATAGTACTCAATATGACATGACATGCATGATTAATGCAATTGTGAAGTAAAACTTGTTAATGAGTTTCTATTAATGTTCACTAACTGGTTCCAATAGTTTTTAACAAGTTTGTACAGGTTGGAATTGATTCGAGTTAATTTGGAATTAATTCAACACAATTCAGATTCAGAGGCCAGACAAGTCCGATACTAGGGCCGGACTAGTCCGCTCTGGCCAGAACCAACGAGTTAGGGTTTTCTTGATCTACGAGAATTTGGAGAATTGGGGTGGAATTCACGTGGGAAAGAGAAAGTAGAAGGTGTACCACATGTTTAGAACTCCAAAGATCAAGATTGAAGAAGAAACTTGAATCTTGACGATCTAGGGTTGATGATGAAGAGTTGATGGTGAATTGGTGATGAAGAATGCAAGGTTGATGGAGATCCTGGCCTCTTGATCTTCTTTCGTTTCCTCCTCTTTTTCTTCTTGCTCTGGATCTCCTTCTCCCTCCTTGGTGGCGACTATCCACGAACTAGGGTTTGGTGTTCTTTCAATTGTGGCAAAGAGGTGAAAAGGTGGGGTGTTTGGTTGTTTATATAGGGGTGTAGGTGGTAGGGTTTGATGGAATTTGAGTCTAAGGTGGGTGGAGGCCACGTAGGGGTCCCACATGGGCTCCACAGGGGTAAGCACGACGTTCTTGGGCCCAGTTAAGGTAACTACCCAAACACAAGTCGTGGAGGAAAAGATTGAATCCGAGTCGGGCACACCGGATAAGTCCGCTAGAGGACCGGACTAGTTCGATGATGGATAGAGACGAAAACGGATAAGTCCGCTAGGAGGTCCGGACAAGTCCGGTCTTGTCCAGAGGAGAAAATGGACAAGTCCGACACAGATGGGACAAGTCTGAGGATTTGATAACTTATTCAAAAATCGGACCAAATATCGGACTAGTTCACACTCAATCACAGACAAGTCCAAAATGGAACAGAGACTCAATTGGACTAGTTCGCAACAAAAACGGACAAGTCCAGAGGGTCATTAGAGGGGGAAACCGGACTAGTCCGGGTTACAAACCAGACAAGTCCATACTTCTACAGACTTTTAAATGCTTTTTTGCTTATAATTCATTTTAAACTTGTTCCTTTTTGTATTACTTAATTTTAAACATGTTTAAGAACGTATGCAATGCATGATGGATTAAAATGAGGGTGCTACAAACCTACCCCCCTTAAAATGAATCTCGCCATCGAGATTCGATGTAGGAGGAAAGAGATAGGGAAAATCTTTATTGAGATCATCTTCTAGTTCCCAAGTTGCTTCTGATTATATATGATGCTTCCATTGTACTTTGCACCATCTAGTCACCTTGTTCCTTGTGACTCTCTTCTTGGTTTCCAAGATTTTGACCGATTGCTCGGCATAAGTCAAATCTACCGCTAATTCCAATTCTTCAATTGGCACTTGTTCTTTCGGTACCCTCAAGCACTTCTTAAGCCGTGAAACACGAAACACATCATGGACATCTGATATGTGAGCTAGCATCTCCAACTTATATGCTACTTCTCCTCTTCTGTCCAGAATCTTGAATGGCCCAATGTATCGAGGTGCTAGCTCGCCTCTTATGACCTCTCATTGGTGACACATTGAGGTAAACAAAATCTCCCACTTCAAAGGCTAGTTTCCGTCTCCTATTGTACGTATAACCTCTTTGCCTTGATTGAGCAGCCCTCAAGTTTTCACGAATAATCTAAACATGTTTCTCAGCTTCTTGCAACATATCAGGTCCAAACACTTGGCTCTCTCCTGGTTCATTCCAAAACAATGGTGTCCTACACTTCCTCCCATACAGTGCTTCAAAAGGTGACATTTCCAAGCTTGCTTGATAACTATTGTTGTATCAAAACTCTACATATGGAAAGCTCTTGTCCCAACTTTTCCCATGCTTAAAAGCACAAGCCCTTAACATGTTGTCCAAAATATGATTGGTCCTCTCAGTTTTTCCGTCCGTTTGAGGGTGATATGCTGAGCTAAAGTTCAACCTTGTTCCCAATGCTTCATGCAATATCTGCCAAAACCTGGAGGTAAACTGAGAGCCTCTATCCGAGACTATTTTCTTCGAGACTCCATGTCGACAAACAATGTGCTCCTTATATAGCTCTGCCAGCTTCGCGGTGGTATAGGTGGTCTTGACAGGAACAAAATGAGCTGACTTGGTTAACCTATCCATAATAACCCCAATTGAGTCATAACCGGACTGGGTACGTGGTAATCCAATTATGAAGTCCATACCAATTTCTTCCCACTTCCATTTCAGAATCTTTAATGGATGTAATAGTCCGACTGGTCTTTGATGTTCCTCCTTCACTCGTTGGCACACATCACACGACTATACATATTATGCTATGTCCTTTTTCATGTTGGCCCACCAATAACATGTCTTCAAGTCTTTGTACATCTTTGTACAATCGGGATGAATTGAGTATGGTGAGTCATGTGCCGCTTTTAATATTGTCTCCTGAATATGCTTCACATTAGGCACCACGATCCTTTTTCCAAGCCATAAAGTACCATGGTCATCCTCATCAAACCCGAATTCTCTTCCCTCTTGGGTCCTTTCCTTGATTTCATGGATTTCCTCATCTTCTGTTTGCGCTTCTCGAGTTTCTTGCTCCAAGGTCGGATTTATCTCCATTATCCCCATCACTTTCACAAATTAGAGATTCAACCATTCCAACTCCTTACATAACTCGGATGGCAATTCTCGAACGTGAGCTAATAACTTACTCCTTTCCGGCTCAAAGCATCAGCCACTACATTAGGCTTCCCTGGATGGTAATTGATTCCCACATAGTAATCCTTGATGAGCTCCAACCATCTTCGTTGTCTCAAATTCAGATCCGTTTGCGTGAATATGTACTTGAAGCTCTTGTGGTCCGTGTAAATCTCACATCTATGACCAAGAGTGTAATGTCTCCAAATCTTGAAGGCATGCACTACGACTGCAAGTTTGAGATCATGCGTAGGATAATTCTGCTAATGTTTCTTCAATTGTCTCGATGCATAGGCTACCACTTGACCTTCTTGCATGAGCACACATCCAAGTCCCTGTCTCGGTGCATCACAATAAATATCGAAGCTTTTGCTCACATCCGACAAAATTAACACATGTGCGGTGGTTAACCTTTTATTTAGCTTCTCAAAATTGTCTTGACAAACTTGAGTCCAGTGGAACGCTTTCCCCTTCATTAACAGTTCCATCATTGGCTTGGCTATTTTGGAAAAGTCCTTGACGAACCGGCGGTAATATCCAACCATTCTGAGAAAACTCCTAATTTCCTTTACATTCCGGGGCGGTTCCCATTTAAACACATCCCACACTTTTCCTGGGTCAACCGATACTCCTCCTCCTGAGATGATATGACCAAAAAATGACACTTCCTTTAACCAAAACTGTCACTTGCTAAATTTGGCTTATAATTGGTGTTCCCTTAATTTCTGCAATGTGAACCTCAAATGTTCTTCATGCTCCTCTTCACTCTTCGAGTAGATCATAATATTATCAATGAACACCACAATGAACTTATCCAAGTACTCCGTGAAGACCTTATTCATGAGGTACAAAAAGTATGCAGGTGCATTTGTCAATCCAAAGGACATAACGGTGTACTCATAAGATCCATACCGTGTCCGAAAAGCTGTTTTGGTTATATCTGACAGTCTTATTTTCATTTGGAAGTAGCGTGACCTCAAATCAATCTTGGAGAAAATACAAGCACCCTTCATCTGATCGAACAAATCCTCTATGCGGGGCAAAGTATACTTGTTCTTGATTGTCACCTCGTTGAGAGCTCGGTAGTCCACACACATCCTTTGGGATCCATCCTGATGAGATAATGCATATTATTATTGCACCTACAAACATGACACAATGTTTATTTGTTTGGGATCCTGGCTCAAGTGAATGTGCACTCTTATTTGACGGACAATATCAAGATGGCGCACTATGTCGTCCACCACCTTGGCCTCCTCCATTCATGCATACAAGAAGATTTGATGGCGTTGCACATTTGGACCAACACATGAGAGAAGATGAACTTGAGTCGAGGACGACTCCAATTCAAGAAGGGGAGGATGATGAGGACATCACTTCTATGGATACAAACAACACTCCATTGAATATACAAGATGCAATCAATAGAGTTCATACACAACAATTAATTTTAGAGGTGAGCTCGTTCTTATATGTTTCCTTATATATTTTTGAGCATAGATTGCTACCTAATGATTTAATTGTGATTAGGATCCATGGAGAGGTTCAGAGAGTACTTGGAGGAAGTATTAGGGACGTGGAAGACCAGAGAATTCGTTCAAAGAAGATAGAAATCGAACCAAACTCAAAATCGTATCCAACTCGGAGTCCAGTAGTAGTACGCACTAAAACGGATGCCCAGGAAGCATACGAACTCCGTTTTGGACGTTCCACATATGCACGGAAAGGGGAGAGGATAAACTTTCCAATGACGATAGTCTCATATCAAAATTTCTTTGGAGTAATTGGTAATTGTCGAAACAATATCGAGTACAGAATCTGTCAGGGTGCTGCGCCACCTTATTGGGCCATTGGGCCTTGTATCAAGTCTAAGTCCATTATTTTTGTATCTTAGGGTTAGGTCACAACACTAACACCCCCTTGGACGTCCTCCCACCTATATATACTCTATGGTAGCCGCCATAGACAATTGGGTTTTGCTTAGATCAATAATATCGCCGTTCTATGGTTTGTGAGACCCCAACTTTGCGATTTCAGATCGTGTCTTCTATGTTCTTGCTTGTATTCTCGGTTGCACTTACAAGGATTAGCCTTATTGGCGAGTTCAATCGCGTGAAGCACAATTGATAACCAACGGAGCGGTGGTGTAGTGATTGCAGGGGTTTTTTGTGTTCTACTCGAGAGCTTCGGATCATCAACGTCGAGATCTCCACCTCAATCGACTTATCCATTACCTTTTGGAAGATCGGGCCTCATCTTTTCCTATCACATCCTTCTTGTTCATGAAAAGAACTGGCGCTCCCCAAGGTGAAGAGCTTGGGCGAATGAAACCCTTCTCTAGTTGCTCTTGAATCTGCTTCTTGAGCTCCGCTAACTCCTTAGGAGGCATCCTATATGGCCTCTTAGCTATAGGTGTAGTTCAAGGTATGATTCAATAACAAACTCAATGTTGCGATCAGGTGGCATACCTGGCAACTCATTCGGAAACGCATCTGAGAACTCGCACACCATTGGAATCTCCTCAATTGTGGCACTGTCCATGTGATTCAGCTCCAATTGCTTCGGTGCATGTTTAGATGCTTCAAATTCTCTGGTGATCCCTTCCTCATTGGTCAATTTCACCGTCTTTGTGGCACATTCAATGAATCCATTGTGCTTCCTCAACTAGTCCATACCAAGTATAATGTTGAATCCTTGAGAATCCAAAACAATGAGGTTGGCAAAGAAGTCTACCCTCCTTATTCTAAAGCTTATTTTTGAACATACTATATTTGTCCCCATCTCTCCTCCAGGAGACTTAACCAATAGAGTATACTTCATATGAGAGATAGGCAAACTATACTTGACAACATATTTCGATGCAACGAATGAATGCGATGCTCCAGAATCAAATAACATAGTCGCTGGGTTGGAGTTTGCGAGAAACATACCAATCATCACGTCATCCGCTTGTTGCGCTTCCTTCGTAGGGACATGGTTAACTGTAACACCCTCATTTTCATGCATCATGCCCTACATACATTCATATACATGTTTAACATTAACCCACAACAAGAGGAACGAGTTTAAAATTGATTTGGAGCATTTAAAATTGATTTGGAACAAAACCTCACTTAAAATGCAAGAAAGTGCGGACTAGTCCGATTTTACTGAGGGATAGTCCGATTTCTCTCTGACTAAAAATGGACTTGTCTGTTTTTGCTGCGGACTAGTCCGATTTTGCCTCTGGAAACTTTCGGACTTGTCCGATTTTGTGCGGACTAGTCCGATATTCCAAGAATCCTTGAAAATTTGCTAAGTCCCTGGACTTTTCTGGACTAGTCCGGTGTCCCAGCGGACTTTTCCATTGTCCTCTCTGACCAAAGTCGGACTTGTCCAATTTTTGGCTAGACTTGTCCGATTTTCTCTCTAGACAACTTCGGACTAGTCCAATCCTTTTCGGACATGTCTTATATTTCACGACTCCGAATCAATCTTTCGTTTTACGACTTGTTTCTTGGGTTTCACGTTAAGTGGGCCTAGGGACGTCGTGCCTAACTCTTTTGGAGCCCATGTGGGACTCTAAACCGGCCTCTACTCCTCTCAAACTCGAAATCCATCTAACCCTAGCCTCCACCTCTATATCAACAACCCCACCCCTAGGCTTGACATCTATTTACCACTTTTCCACCCCACTCAAACCCTAGTTTCTGGAGAGCCACCATCAAGGAGGGAGGAGAAGATCCCAAGCAAGGAGGAGAGGAGGAAACGAAGAAGGATCAAGATCTCCATCAAGCTTTCGTTCCTCATTACCAATTCACCTCCAAGTTCATCACCAACCCTAGATCACCAAGATCCAAGTGCTACCTCCAAGTTTCATGATTCATTGGAGTCCTAAACACTTGGTATACCTTCTATTCTCTTTTACTTACGTGAATTCAACCCCTAGTCTCCAAATTTACGTCGATCTAGAAAACCCTAGTTCGCTAGTTCTGCGAAGTACGGACTAGCGACCTTCTGCAGACTAGTCCGATTTTCCTGGTTAAATTGCACCGAATTAATTCTAAAATTGATTTGAATCAACTCCAACCTGTATAAACTTGTTAAAATCTATTAGAACTAATTAGTGATCTTTAAAGGCAATCTATTAACAAGTTCTACATTGCATTTGCCTTAATCATGCATATCATTTCATATTGAGTAATATCTGTGCACTCTTTGATTGTGTTTCTTGTCTTGTATGTTTATTGTGTGGATTAGACGCATTTGCGCTAGAGAGTGCCGCGGAGGATCTACAACACCAAGAGTTTGAAGGCTTTGACCCTAATCAACCACAAGAGCAAGGCAAGTGTCCTTGAAGCATATTGATCTTGTTTTGAAATAAATGTTTTGTTTGCAAGACTGCATGCTTGTGTAAATTTGATGAGAAATCCTATGATAGGAAGTTTACTAGACTTGTCTAACCACCCTTGTCACCTGGAATTTAAGGTAGAGAGTCGTGAAGGGCTTTTTACATTTTTGCTTCGCTTAATCAACTGGGATGGGAAAACAACTATATCACTATATTATTTAATTATGCATTAATGGTATATGGATTAACATGAACTGGTTAGTGAGATATGGTAATGGGTGATCTAAGCAAGCCTGGTATGTGGATGGGTTGGATGTTAAGGTGGTTTGCTTGCTTTAGATCTAAGGACCGATTCATGCGAGAATAAGCCAGGACTACAGTGCCACCACGAGGCCAAGTATGGGTGCGGCATAGCTGATTAATTAGGGCTTTGCCAGTGCTATTTGGACCATTAGGGATGCTCGGGGAAGGGGTAGTCGGATTGGGTTTGTTGATGATTGGTTGGACTACCCTAGGATCTGAATGGCTCAAGAGGGGGCCCTTGGTTGATGATGTGCTCAGTTGGAGGCATCACCACTAGTGAAACCTCACTGGGGTCTAAATAGGATAGTAATCCCTTTGTAAAGGCTATTTTTTGATCTCTTGGCCATACACCAAAGGAAGTGTAATTGGCATAAGGGAGGTTTTTTAGTCGCCGACGGGTGATGGAATCACAAACACGTGGGTAAAGTGGTACAAACTCTGCAGAGTCTAATAAAACTATCATGATAGCCGTGCTCCCGGTTATGAGCACCTAGACAACTTCCATGATTAGAGGGAACTCGATATTGGGATTGTTATGGTTTGGTAATGGTTATGGTTGGTTATGGATTGATTTCTGGTATTGAATATGGTTATTGGCAAATGGTGAAATCTGGAATTATTGATGATGGCAGTGAATTCAGACTGGTATTATGATATTACTTATGATTATGATAGGTTTACTTCACATACATATAATATATTGCTTTTCAAATGTTTTAATGTACTTTTCAGCACTTAGCCATTATTATTGTCGTCATTTGAATCAGCCACATGTCATACTTTCCACACTTGTTGAGTACGACATGTACTCACTCTTGCAATCCCCCCAACAGTTGCAGGTCAGGATTGGGAGTTTAATGGTGATAATGCGGAGTTCTAGGCTGTGTCTACCGTCAGCTTGCCTGTGGTGTTGATTGGAGCTGCGCTATACCCTATCGCTTATGCTGCCTAGCTGTTTAGTTTTCTCATTTAGTTTATTTCCACTGCATTAGTTGAACTTGTCATTAATATTCATTAGAGTTTGTATTCGAGGATAATATGGTTTGTGCAATAAAATTTGATAATTAATCTTGTTCTATGGTAATTTTCTGTATACTCTTTTGTGAGGCACTCGTGTATGTGTGTTGAACATCCTGGGCACACATATGCGTTCGCTTGGTTCATTTTCGGAACCTGGTGTCATAGATTGGTATCAAAGCCACAGGTTGAACGTAGGATGCAACCTAGATAGAATGGACACTTTCGAGCACATAGGAGCACTCAGGAATCGATGTATTTTGGTTGGTGTGCTGTTTGCTATATATTGTTTTCTTGTGTGCTTAATAGAGGATTTTGGGATGCTTTAGCATTGCCATGTCCACGTAGGCTAGTTAGTTGTCTAGTTTCATATCCCTTGATGCATATAGTTGGGGACGTTTTCTAATTCTTACCTATTGCTTTTGTCCAAATGGTGAGGACTCGCAACCAGAGGGATGGCAATGATGAGGATGAGAACAATGGAGTGCCTTAGAACAACATTGGACAAGGATCTACTTAGGGAGCTATCAACATTGAACAGCTATTGGCTATGCAAAACCAGCTCATGCAGACCATGATACAAACTATGGGACAGCTGCAGGCTGGCAATAACAACAATCAACCCCACATGCCTCCACCGCCACCCCACCTCCTCATAACCGGTTGGGAGAGTTTATGAGGACTAGGCCGCCAACCTTTGCTCAAGCTGTTGACCCTATGGACGCGGATGATTGACTCAAGTCCATGGAGAAGAAACTTGCTATTTTCCAATGCAGTGACCGGGAGAAGGTCTTATTTGCTTCTCATCTACTAGTTGGAGTAGCTGCGGATTGGTGGGACTCATATTGCAATGCTCATGAGAATCAGGAGAGAATTACTTGGGCCGAATTCAAGGAGAGTTTCAATTCTCATTATGTGCCGGAATGTGTTATGATTTTGAAGAGGCAAGAATTTGAGAACTTAAGGCAAGGAAGATCAAGCGTGAGTGAATATCTCAATAAGTTCACTCAACTCTCAAGATATGCACCTGAGGATGTTAGTCGGGACAGCCGGAAGCAATATTTGTTCATG
This sequence comes from Tuctoria greenei, assembly GCA_036927565.1. Taxonomy (NCBI): domain Eukaryota; kingdom Viridiplantae; phylum Streptophyta; class Magnoliopsida; order Poales; family Poaceae; genus Tuctoria; species Tuctoria greenei. The sequence goes on along the minus strand of JAYESD010000003.1, from coordinate 38,218,235 downwards.
AGAGGCCTCAACAATGAAATTCAAGTGCAATTGCTCAACTGTGACTATGACAACTTCCAGAAGCTTGTGGACAAAGCAATTGTGGTTGAGAACAAGGTCCGCGAGATGGAACAAGACAACAAGAGGAAGGCGCCATATCAAGGACAGCAACAAGGGAGTAATGTGCGCCCTCGCCTTACACCACCTAATGCGCCTCATTTCAGCTCTTCTATTCCTGCTCAGCGCCCTGGTTATGCACCGCACCCAACTCAGTTTGTGCAGCAGCACCCTATTATGCAAGCACCTAGGCCTCCAATGCCTTATGCACCTCACGCTAACTTTCCTGCTGCAAGTGTTCAAAACCAAGCTCGTCCCAATAATTCTAGTGGAGTTAAGAAGTGCTATACTTGTGGAGAAGCTGGACACTTTGCGCATCAATGTCCTAAGTCATGCATTGGTCAAGGAAGTAATGCACCGAGGCAAAATCCAAGACCCAATGGAGGACATCCACAAGGGAACCATGGACAGCAGAATTTTGCTCGTGGCAACGTGAACCATGTCTCTACGGAGGATGCTCAACAAGCGGATGACGTGGTCATTGGTACGTTTCTCGCCAACTCCAACCCCGCGACTATGTTGTTTGATTCTGGAGCATCACATTCATTCATTGCATCGAAGTATGTTGCCAAGTATAGTTTGCTTATCTCTCATATGAAGTTTACTCTATTGTTTAAGTCTCCTGGAGGAGAGATGAGGACAAATATAGTATGTCCAAAAGTAAGCCTTAGAATAAGGAGGGGAGACTTCTCCGCCAACCTCATTGTTTTGCATTCTCAAGGATTGGACATTATACTTGGTATGGACTGGTTGAGGATGCACAATGGAGTTATTGAGTGTGCCACGATGACCATGAAGTTTACCAATGAATAGGGGATCACCGTAGAGTTTGAAGCAACCCAACATGCACCGAAGCAATTGGAGCTGAATCATATGGATGGTGCAGCAATTGAGGAGATTCTGGTGGTGTGTAAATTTTTGGATGTTTTTTCGGATGAGTTGCCAGGTATGCCACCCAATCGAGACATTGAGTTTGTTATTGATTTAATACCTGGAACTGCACCTATAGCTAAGAGGCCGTATAGGATGCCTCCTATGGAATTAGCGGAGCTCAAGAAGCAGATTCAAGAGCAACTAGAGAAGGGTTTTATTCGCCCAAGCTCTTCACCTTGGGGAGCGCATGTTCTATTTATGGACAAGAAAGATGGATCCCAAAGGATGTGTGTGGATTACCGAGCTCTCAACAAGGTAACAATCAAGAACAAGTACACCTTGCCACACATAGAAGACTTGTTTGATCAGATGAAGGGTGCTTGTATCTTCTATATGATTGATTTGAGGTCGGGATACTTTCAAATGAAGATTAGACCATCGGACATACCCAAGACAACTTTTAGGTCACGATATGGATCTTATGAGTACACCGTGATGTCTTTTGGATTGACAAATGCGCCTGCCTACTTTATGTACCTCATGAATAAGATCTTCATGAAGTACTTGGACAAGTTCGTTGTGTTGTTTATTGATGACATTATGATCTACTCGAAGGATGAGAAGGAACATGAGGAACACTTGAGGCTTACGTTGAAGAAATTAAGGGAGCATCAATTGTATGCCAAGTTCAACAAGTGTCAGTTTTTGTTGAAAGAGGTGTCGTCGTTTTTGGGTCATATCATCTCAGGAGGAGGAGTATCGGTTGACCCTAGAAAAGTGAGAGACGTGTTGAAATGGGAACCTCTGCAGAATGTAAAGGAAATAAGGAGTTTCCTTGGGATGGCTGGATATCACCGTTGGTTCATCAAGGACTTTTCCATGATAGCCAAGCCAATGACGGAATTGCTAATGAAGGGAAGGGCTTTCCAATGGACTCAAGCTTGTCAAAACAGTTTTGACGAGTTGAAGAAGAGGTTGATAACAGCCCCAGTTTTGGTATCATCGGATGTGAGCAAGAGTTTTGATATTTATTGCGACGCATCGAGACAAGGACTTGGATGTGTATTGATGCAAGAAGGTCAAGTGGTCGCCTATGCATCAAGACAATTGAAGAAACATGAGCAGAATTACCCCACACATGATTTAGAACTTGCAGCCATGGTACATGCATTCAAGATTTGGATACACTATACCCTTGGACATAGGTGTGAAATTTATACGGATCACAAGAGTTTTAAGTATATTTTCACACAAACGGATCTAAATTTAAGGCAACGTAGATGGTTGGAGCTCATCAAAGATTATGATTTGGGGATCAACTATCATCTGGGAAAAGCCAATGTAGTGGCCAACACATTGAGTATGAAAGGAGTAAGTCATCAACTCACAGTTCGAGAGTTACCATTCGAGTTATGTAAGGAGTTTGAACGGTTAAACCTCAAGTTTGTAAATGAGATGGAGATGATGGAGTTAAATCCGACCTTGGAGCAAGAAATTCGAGAAGCACAAACCACAGATGAAGAGATCAAGGACATCAAGGAAAGGACCGAAGAAGGGAGAGAATTCAGATTTGATGAGGATGAAAATGGTACCTTATGGCTTGGAAAAAGGATTGTCGTGCCTAATGTGAAGCATATTCGGGAGACAATACTAAAGGAGGCACATGACTCGCCATACTCGATTCACCCCAGTTGTACAAAGATGTACAAAGACTTGAAGACTTACTATTGGTGGGATAGCATGAAAAAGGACATAGCTGAATATGTGGCATTGTGTGATGTGTGTCAACGAGTCAAGGCGGAACATCAAACACCAGCTGGATTATTGCAACCATTGAAGATCCCGGAATGGAAGTGGGAATAAATTTTAATAGAATTCATAGTTGGGTTACCACGTACTCAGTCCGAGTATGACTCAATTTGGGTAATTGTGGATCGCTTGACCAAGTCAGCTCATTTTGTTCCTGTCAGGACCAAGTATACATCTGCACAATTGGCTGAAATATACATGGAGCATATTGTGTGTCGACATGGAGTCCCTAAGAAGATAGTCTCGGATAGAGGTTCTCAATTTACCTTCAGGTTTTGGCAAAAGTTGCATGAAGCTTTGGGAACGAGGTTGAATTTTAGTTCAGCGTATCACCCTCAAACGGATGGACAAACCAAGACGACCAGTCAGATTTTAGAGGACATGTTAAGAGCTTGTGCTTTAAAGCATGGAAAAAGTTGGGACAAGAGCTTGCCATACGCAGAATTTTCATACAGCAATAGTTACCAAGGAAGTTTGAAAATGTCACCATACGAAGCGCTTTAAGGGAGGAAGTGTAGGACACCTTTATTATGAAATGAGGCAGGAGAAACTCAAGTATTTGGTCCGGACGTGTTGCAAGAAGCCGAAAGGAAAGTCCAAATAATTCGTGAAAACTTGAGGGCTGCCCAATCAAGACAAAAAGGCTATGCAGACAATAGGAGAAGGAAATTAGACTTTGAAGTGGGAGATTTTGTTTACCTCAAGGTGTCACCAATGAGAGGTCATAAGAGGTTTAACATAAGAGGCAAGCTAGCACCTCGCTATATTGGACCATTCAAGATTTTGGACAAAAGAGGAGAAGTAGCGTATAAGTTGGAGATGCCAGCTCATCTTTCGGATGTCCATGATGTCTTTCATGTTTCCCAGCTCAAGAAATGCTTGAGAGTATCGGAAGAACAAGTGCCAATGGAAGGATTGGAACTAGTGGATGGAAGATTTGACTTATGCCGAACAACCGATCAAAATCTTGGAAACTAAGGAGAGAGTCACAAGGAACAAGATTATTAGATGGTGCAACGTTCAATGGAAGCACCACACAGAAAAAAGCAACGTGGGAATTGGAGGATGATCTCAAGAAGGAATTTCCCTATCTCTTCTCTTCCGCGTCGAATCTCGAGGGCGAGATTCATTTTAAGGAGGGTAGGTTTGTAACACCCTCATTTTCATGCATCATGCCCTACATACATTCATATACATGTTTAACATTAACCAACAATGATAGGAACAAGTTTAAAGTTGATTTGGAGCATTTAAAGTTGATTTGGAACAAAACCGCACTTAAAATGCAGGAAAGTGCGGACTGGTCCGATTTTACTGAGGACTAGTCCGATTTCTCTCTGACTAAAAATGGACTTGTTCGTTTTTGCTACGGACTTGTCTGACTTAGCCTCTGGAAACTTTCGGACTTGTCCGATTTTGTGCGGACTAGTCCGATATTCCAAGAATCCTTGAAAATTTGCTAAGTCCCTGGACTTTTCCGGACTAGTCCGGTGTCCCATCGGACTTGTATGTTTTCCTCTCTGACCAAAGTCGGACTTGTCCGATTTTTGGCCAGACTTGTCCGATTTTCTCTCTGGACAACTTCAGACTAGTACGGTCCTTTTTAGACTTGTCCGATATTTCGCGACTCCGAATTGATCTTTTGTTTTACGACTTGTTTCTTGGATTTCACGTTAAGTGGGCCTAGAGACGTCGTGCCTAACTCTTTTAGAGCCCATGTTGGACTCTAAATCGGCCTCTACTCCTCTCAAATTTTGGAATCCATCTAACCCTAGCCTCCACCTCTATATAAACAACCCCACCCCTTGGCTTGACATATATTTGCGACTTTTCCACCCCACCCAAACCCTAGTTTGTGGAGGGCCACCATCAAGGATGGAGGAGAAGATCCCAAGCAAGGAGGAGAGGAGGAAACGAAGGAGGATCAAGATCTCCATCAAGCTTTCATTCCTCATTACCAATTCACCTCCAAGTTCATCACCAACCCTAGATCTCCAAGATCCAAGTGCTACCTCCAAGTTTCTTGATTCATTGGAGTCCTAAACACTTGGTATACCTTCTATTCTCTTCCCTTACATGAATTCAACCCCTAGTCTCCAAATTTACGTCGATCTAGAAAACCCTAGCTCGCTTGTTCTGCGAAGTACGGACGAGTCCGACCTTCTGCAGACTAGTCCGATTTTCCTAGTTAAATTGCATTGAATTAATTCTAAAATTGATTTGAATCAACTCCAAACCTGTATAAACTTGTTAAAATCTATTAGAACTAATCAGTGATCATTAAAGGCAATCTATTAACAAGTTCTACCTTGCATTTGCATGAATCATGCATATCATGTCATATTGAGTAATATTTGTGCACTCTTTGATTGTGTTTCTTGTCTTGTATGTTTATTGTGTGGATTAGACGGATTTGCGCTTGAGAGTGCCGCGGAGGATCTACAACACCAAGAGTTTGAAGGATTTGACCCTAATCAACCACAAGAGCAAGGCAAGTGTCCTTGAAGCATATTGATCTTGTTTTGAAATAAATGTTTTGTTTGCAAAACTGCATGCTTGTGTCAATTTGATGGGAAATCCTATGATAGGAAGTTTACTAGACTTGTCTAACCACCCTTGTCACCTGGAATTTATGGTAGAGAGTCGGGAAGGGCTTTTTACCTTTTTGCTTCGCTTAATCAACTGGGATAGGAAAACAACTATACCACTATATTATTTAATTATGCATTAATGGTATATGGATTAACATGAACTGGTTGGTATGATATGGTAATGGGTGATCTAAGCAAGCCTGGTATATGGATAGGTTGGATGTTATGGTGGTTTGCTTGCTTTAGATCTAAGGACCGGTTCATGCGAGAATAAGACAAGACTACAGTGCCACCACGAGGCCAAGGATGGATGCAGCGTAGCTGATTAATTATGGCTTTGCCAGTGCTATTTGGACCATTAGAAATGCTCGGGGAAGGGGTAGTCGGATTGGGTTTGTTGATGATTGGTGGGACTACCCTGGGATCCGAATGGCTCAAGAGGGGGCCCTCGGTTGAAGATGTGCTCAGTTGGAGGCATCGCCACTGGTGAAACCTCAGTGGGGGTCTAAATAGGCTAGTAATCCCTTTGTGAAGGCTATTTTGTGATCTCTTGGCCATACACCAAAGGAAGTGTAATTGGCATAAGGGAGGTTCTTTAGTCGCCGACGGGTGATGGAATCACAAACACGTGGGTAAAGTGGTACAAACTCTACAGAGTCTAATAAAACTATCATGATAGCCGTACTCCTAGTTATGAGCACCTGGATAGCTTCCATGATTTGAGGGAACTCGATATTGGGATGGTTATGGTTTGGTAATGGTTATGGTTGGTTATGGACTGATTTCTGGTATTGAATATGGTTATTGGCAAATGGTGAAATCTTGAATTATTGATGATGGCAGTGAATTCAGACTGGTATTATGATATTACTTATGATTATGATAGGTTTACTTCACATACATGTAATATATTGCTTTTCAAATGTTTTAATATACTTTTCAGCACTTAGCCATTATTATTGTCGTCATTTGAATCAGCCACATGTCATACTTTCCACACTTGCTGAGTACGACATGTACTCGCTCTTGCAGTCCCCCCCAACAGTTGCAGGTCAGGATTGGGAGTTTAATGGCGATAATGCGGAGTTCTAGGCCGTGTCTACCGTCAGCTTGCCGATGGTGTTAATTGGAGCTGCGCTATACCCTATCGTTTATGCTGCCTAGCTGTTTAGTTTGCTTATTTAGTTTATTTCTGCTGCATTAGTTGAACTTGTCATTAATATTCATTAGAGTTTGTATTCGAGGATAATATGGTTTGTGCAATAAAATTTGATAATTAATCTTGTTCTGTGGTAATTTTCTGTATACTCTTTTGTGAGGCACTCGTGTATGTGTGTTGAACATCCTGGGCACACATATGTGTTTGCTTGGTTCATTTTCGGAACCGGGTGTCACATTAACATTGCCACAAGCAAAATTCTGTTGTCCACGGTTACCTTGTGGCGCTCCTCCATTCGGTCTTGGGTTCTGTGTTGGGGCATTGCTTCCTTGACCAAGGCCTGACTTAGGACATTGAGATACAAAGTGTCCTACCTCACCACAAGTATGCTGCACTAGTATTGATTGGAAGATCCTGATTTTGAACATTTGCAGAAAAGCTGGCACGGGGCGCTTGAGGTATTGGGGGACGAGGTGCTTGCATAGCGAGGCGTTGCTGCACGGGCTGAGCCCGGCGCAAAGAATAAGCAGGGCGATATGCAAGAGCCGAGGTGTTGTAGTACGGTGCATTGGGTGGTGCAAAGCGGGGGCACACATTGCTTCCTTGTGGTTGTCCTTAATATGGCGCCTTCCTCTTATTATCCTGCTCCATCTCACGAACTTTGATCTCAACCACAATTGCTTTGTCCACAATCTTCTAAAAGTTGGCATAGTCACAGTTGAGCAATTGCACTTGGATTTCATTGTTAAGTCCCCTCATAAATAAATATTGCTTTCGGCTGACCCGACCGACATCTTCCGCGCATACCTTGAAAGTTGAGTGAACTTATTGAGATATTCACTCACACTTGACCTTACTTGCCTCAAGTTCTCAAATTTTGTCTCTTTAGGATCATAACACCTTCCAGCACATAATGAGAGCAGAAACTCTCCTTGAATTCAGCCCAAGTGATCCTCTTCTGATTTTCATAGGTGTTGCATAAAGAATCTCACCAATCTGCAACTGCTTCAACTAGTGGATGGGAAGCAAATAAAACCTTCTCCCGGTCACTGCATTGAACAATGGCTAGCTTCTTTTCCACAGACTTGAGCCAATCATCGGCACCCATAGGGTCGGTGGCTTGAGAAAAGGTTGGTGGCCTAGTCCTCATGAACTCTCACCCAATTTGTTTCGAGAAGGTGGGGGTGGCGGCGGTGGAGGCAAGTGGGGCTGATTGGTTTTGCCAGCTTGTAGCTGTCTCATAGTCTGTATCATGGTCTGCATAACCTAGTTTTGCATAGCCAATAGCTGCTCAAGGTTGATACCTCCTTGGGCAGGTCCTTGTCCATTGTTGTTCTGAGGTGCCCCATTGTTCTCCTCCTCATTATTGTCATCCCTCTGGTTGCGAGTCCTCACCATCTGAAGAAAAGCAAGAGAGAAAAATTTAGAAAACGTCCCCGACTATATGCATCAAGGGATATGAAACTAATCAACTAACTATACAAGCCTATATGGACATGGCAATGCTAAAGCATCCAGAAATCCTCTACTAAGCACACAAGCAGCAATACATAGAAATCAACACACCAAGCAAAAACACATCGATTCCCGCCCCTATGTGCTCTAAAGTGTCCATTCTATCTAGGCTGCGTTCTACGGTCAACCTGTGGCTCTGATACCAATTTGTGACACTCGATTCCGAAAATGAACCAAGTGAGCGCATATGTGTGCCCAGGACATTCAACACACATGCACGAGTGCATTCACAAAAAGGATAACCAGATAATTACCACATAACAAGATTAATTAAGCACTTTTATTACATAATTCAGAATATCCTCGAATACAAGCTCTATTGAATATTAATGACAAGTTTGAACTAATGCAACAGAAGTAAACTAAATCTGAGCTAAACGAAATAAGAAAGCTAAGCAAAGGGTACGCGGCTCCAAGCAACACCACATGCAAGCTGACGGCAGCACACAGCCTAGAACTCCTCATTAACGTCGTGATACTCCCAATGCTGATCTGCAACTGTTGGTGGGTGAATTGCAAGGGTGAGTACATATCATACTCAGCAAGTGTGGAAAAGTATGACATGTAGCTGATACAAATGATGACAATAATAAAGGCTATGTGATGTAAAGTACATTAAAACATTTTAAAAGCAGTCTATTATATGTATGTGAAGTTTAACTCATCATAAACCTTGTAGTTATCATGATACCAATCCATATTTTATTACCACCATCCATATTCCAGATTTCTCATTACCATTAATCATATCAATTGCCATAAACCATAATACCATCCCACAACCAGGACCAAACCATCCCAATCCAAAACCCCTCTAATCATGTAGGTCATTCAGGTGCTCTTAACCGGGAGCACGGCTATCGTGATAGTTTTTTAACACTCTATAGAGGTTGTACCACTTTACCCACGTGTTCATGATTTCATCACCTTTCAGTGACTAAGAACCTCCCTTATGCCCGTGACCTGTCGGTCACATTACACACTTCCGCTGGTGTGTGGCCAAGAGATCACAAAATAGCCTTTACAAAGGGACTACTAGCATGTACATACCCACTGAGGTTTCACCGGTGGAGATGCCTCCAACTTAGCACATCTTTAACCAAGGGCCCCCTCTTGTACCATTCGGATCCCAAGGAGTCCCGCCACTCATACAAAACCAATCTGACTCCCCTTCCTCGCTCTTCCAATTGGTTCACGCAATACTAGAAATACCCTAATTAATCAGCTACGCCGCAACCATACTTGGCCTCATGGTGGTACTGTTGTCCTGGCCTATTCCCGCATGAACCGGTCCTTAGATCTAAGGCAAGCAAACCACCATAACATCCAACCCAATCCGCAAACCATGCTTGCTTAGATCTCCCAAGTCCCACATTAACATTTAACCATGTTCACCAATGCTCATCATCCATTAGTTCATAATTAAGTCATTCGGTTGTTTTCCCATCCCAATTAATTAGAGCGAAGCAAAAAAGGTAAAAATACCCTTCCTGACTCTCTACAATATATCCCAAGCAACAAGGATGGTCAAACAAGACTAGTAAGCACCTATCATGGGTTTCCCATGAATTTGACACAAGCATGCAGTTTTACAAACAAAACATTTAAAAACTGAATCAATATGATCAAGGACACTTGCCTTGCTCCTTTGCTTGGTTAGGGTCAAAGATTTTAAAATTCTGGATCTTCTTTCGTTTCCTCCTCCTCTTCTTCTTGCTCTGGATCTCCTTCTCCCTCCTTGGCGGCGACATCCACGAACTAGGGTTTGGTGTTCATTCAATTGTGGCAAAGAGGTGAAAAGGTGGGGTGTTGGGTTATTTATATAGGGGTGGAGGTGGTAGGGTTTCATGGAATTCGAGTCTAAGGTGGGTGGAGGTCGTGTAGGTGTCCCACATGGGCTCCACATGGGTTAAGCACTACGTACTTGGGCCCAATTAAGGTAAATACCCAAACAGAAGTCGTAGAGGAAAAGATTGAATCCGAGTCAGGCACACCGAACAAGTCCGCTAGAGGACCAGACTAGTCCGATGTTGGACAGAGGCAAAAATGGATAAGTCCTCTAGGAGTTCCGGACAAGTCCGGTATTGCCCAGAGGGAAAACGAACAAGTCCGACACGGATCGGACAAGTTCGAGGATTTGATAACTTATTCGAAAACAGGACCAAATATGGACAAGTCCGCACTAAATCATGGACAAGTCCAAAATGGAACAGAGACTCAATCGGACTAGTCCATAGCAAAAATGAACAAGCCCGAAGGGGCATTAGAGGGAGAAATCGGACTAGTCCAGGGTACAAACCGGACAAGTCCGTACTTCTATAGACTTTTAAGTGTTGTTTTGCTTCTAATTCATTTTAAACTTGTTCCTTTTTGTGTTACTTAATTTTAAACATGTTTAAGAACGTATGCAATGCTTGATGGATGAAAATGAGGACGTTACATTATGCTAGATACCAAGCTCCCTCAAAAAGTTTTGGAAAGTCTTATCTATGAAATGAGAACCTCCATTACTTATGACCATATGGGGAGTGCCAAAGTATGGGAAAATGATCTCATCGAACATTTTCCTAGCTTCCTTGGAGTCAGCATTCATACATGGCAAGGCTTCTTCCCATTTTGACACCTAATCCACAACCACCAGGATATACTCGCAGTCATAGGACCTTGGGAAAGGTCCCATGAAATCGATCCCCCACACATCAAATAATTCCACATGAAGATTATATGTTAGGGTCATCGCATTGCGAGCAGAGACTCCTCCATGATTTTGGCATTTCCAACATCTGCGAATGAATTCCTTTGTGTCTTCATACATAGAAGGCCAATAGAATCTGCTCTGCTAGATCTTTGCGTGGGTACGGTAAACACCGTAGTGATCACCATAGGGGCCAGGATGACATTTCTCAATAATCTTGGTGCCTTCGATTGATTGGACGCACCTTGTAAGAAGGCCATCAGCACATACTTGATAGAGGTATGGGTCATCCCAAAGTTCTATACAACTCTCATGGATGAGTTTCTTTTTGGTTTCCCCTGGTGGTACGTACCACGTGACCATGAAGTTTACGATATCCACATACCAAGGGTGAGAGTAAGTCACCTTGAGAATCATATCATCTCATAGGAAGTCATTGATAGGAATGTCTATGGTTTGAGTGACTTCCATACGTGAGAGATGACCTGCAGCGGAATTCTCTACTCCTTTCTTATCCTTGATTTCCAAGTCAAATTCTTGGAGTAGAAGAATCCACCGGATTAGCCTTGGTTTAGCATACTTTTTGGTGAGCAAATCAAGGCAACATGGTCTATGTAGACTATGACCTTAGCCCCAACCAAATAGGACATAAACTTATCGATAGCAAAAACTACAGCTAAGAGCTCTTTTTTGGTTGTGGCATAATTGAGTTGAGCTCCTGTCAGAGTTTTGCTAGCGTAGGCTATTGCATGATGCTTTTTATCTTTGGTTTGGCGTAAGACCGCACCAACAGCAAAATCACTATCACCACACATGATTTTGAATGGCAGCATCCAACCAGGAGGTTGGATGATTGGAGCTGAGATGAGTGCCTTTTTGAGTGTATCAAATGATTTAAGGCATTCATCATCGAAATCAAAGGAATCTTCCTTAGCTAGTAGGTTGGTGAGGGGTCTAGCGACTTTGGAGAAATCCTTGATGAATTGCCAATAGAACCCCGCATGACCTAAAAAGTTGCGGATTCCCTTAACGTTGATAGGAGGTCGAAGTTTTTTCAATAACTTCAATCTTGGCTTTATCCACCTCTATCCCTTTCTCAAACACTAAGTGTCCAAGAACGATGCCTTCATGGACCATAAATTAACTTTTCACAATTAAGCACTAGGTCCTTTTCTTGGCATCTTTGTAAGACCCTATCTATGTTTTCCAGACAATGATCAAAGGTTATTCCATAGAAGGAAAAAAATCATGAAAACGTCCATGATCTCCTCAATCATGTCAGAAAAGATAGACATCATGCATCTTTGAAAGTGCATCTAGGAATCCCTTGTGGGTTTTGGTTGATTTATGACAAGCAAATGAGATCCTAACCACTTTGTTGAGATGAGCACATGTTCTAATGAGAAAATGAGCAAAGTGCCAAAAAGAAAGGAGAATAAGGAGGAATGCGGAAAAGAGCTCAAGAAACAAGTGTAGTAGATCATTGTGTATGGAGTGTGTTAAGGAAACACACCCCAAGAGCTCAAGCACAAATAATCTCACACATTGCACAAATTTATATAGGACCGGACTAGTCCGACTAAAGCCGGACTAGTCCGATATCTTTCTGCACAAGATCGGACAAGTCCTCACAATGCGGACTTGTCCTCACACTCCAGTTTTTCACTGACCGGACTAGTCCGATATCACTAGGACTAGTCCGATATCTCTCTGACTAGAATCAGACTAGTCCTCCCCAATGCGGACTAGTCCCCAAACACTTTACAAGTTGAACAAAATCAGACAAGTCCAATATCCATCGGACTAGTCCAATATCTTTCTGGTGTCAATCGGACAAGTCTGATATTATCACGGACTAGTCCGAAAATCCCCTGACCTAAATTGGACAAGTCCTCCAAGTGCGGACTTGTTCCCCAAATTCACTTAGGGTTTCACTTATCTGGGCAAGTCCGATATTCATCGGACTAGTCCGAAGATTTCCAGAACCAAAATCGGACAAGTCCGCTTTTAGCCGGACAAGTCCGATATTACGGGACACCTAGGATTTGCTACACGCAACACACCAGACTAGTCCAGTGTCCACCACGAACTAGTCCGATCTTTCTAAACCCTAACGGTAAATTTTGGGAACCCCATATAAATAGGTGTGCACGACCTATTTTTTAGATAACTCTCGACCCCCTGCACCGTCACACCTCCCAAGAGCCTAGAAAACACCTCTCTCCATGAAATCCAACGCAAGAAAGATCAATCCTTTGAGGATAAACTCTTGATAATTGGAGACACACGGTTCATCACTCATTGAGCTCTTGGTTTGATTCCCTAACACATTCCTGTGGTTTTCATTGTGATCATAAGAGTGTGTTCTTGGTGGTGTTCATGTTGTAATCCTTGGGAGCCCTCAACGTGTGACAATGCCCCTTGAATTTGGTTATTTGCCCATTGTGATTAGTGAAGAGGATTGGCCTCTGTGGCGATCCGACGAGGGTAGGGTTGGAGAAGACCCGATCCTTTTGTGGACTCCTCAACGTGGATGTAGGTTGCCTCTGTGGGAACCGAACCACGGGATAAAGAGCTTGTGTTCTTTCTTTGTGCCCATTGTCCTTACACTTCATATCAATCTAGGGTTCAATCAATCTTGTTCACTTTACGTTGAAACATTGAATATAATATTAACTTGTGGTACATCCTAGTTCATAGTAGTGTGACACTTCAATTACAAGTATATTTCCGCTGCTTACATCCTAGGATCAAGATAATCAATCAAATTTGATCAATCTAGTCAGTACACACTGGACTAGTCCACACTCGACCGGACTAGTCCGATATCTCGAGATTTGATCTGGTTGTTATGTGTTGCAGGTTCCGACAGAAAAACAAAAAGGCCTATTCACCCCCCTCTAGGCCACATTCAATTGGTATTAGAGCGGGACTCTTCAAGAAGGAGACTAATTGCTCGAAGAGATCATGTCGGACATGAAGGATGTACACAAGAGCATCAACCAAGAGAAGGTTGAAGAAGAAAAGAACCAAAAATTGGAGAGGCTCCTCAAGGCCATTCAAGACTTCGAGGATGACGATGAGGAAACGCTGGAACTCAAGGCGCTCCTAAGAAAGAAAACCCTCTCCAAGGGAAAAGTGAAGATTGAAGACGAGAAGACGAAGAAGGGGAGTAGTCACACCGACTACTCCCGATATCCTTTCAACTACGATCGTCTTAACTCTAGCAATAATCACTACTTATCTATTCCACTTGGAAAAGCCCCACATTTTGATGGCAATGACTACTCAATGTGGAGGCAGAACATGAAAATGCACCTGATTTCTCTCAATACAAGTTTGTGGCACATAGTATGCACAGGAATAGATATCCCGAATGATGATGAGGAGCTCACACCTAGCCAAGAGCAAGCAATCCATCGAAGTGCTCAAGCTGCTGCAGTCATCACCTCATCACTCAGTCGGGATGAGTTCACAAAGGTGGATGGACTCAAGATCGCAAAGGAGATATGGGATATGTTGCAAACCGCACATGAAGGCGATCGTCATGTGCGAGAAGCGAAGATCGAGATGATAGAAGGCGAGTTGGGAAGATTTGCCATCGAAGAAAATGAGTCGCCACAAGACATGTACAACCGACTAAAGACGCTCATCAACAAGGTGCGAGCATATGAAAGCAAGAAGTTGAACGACCACGAGGTGGTGAAGCTCATTCTTAGAGCTTTCATGCCTCGCAATGTCACCTTGTCCTCGATGATACGAGAAAGCCCCGGGTACAAGAATATGACCCCAGATGAGTTACTTGGGAAAATCATCAACCTTGAGACGATGGAAAAGCAGGCCAAGCATGTTAAGGAGATTGCCAATCTCACCTCGGCAAAGAAGAAAGGGGTCGCTTTAAAGTCCATTCTCAAGCCCTTGTCTAAAGAAGCTTAAGAAACTCAACTAGAAGAAGACATTCATGATGAGAGCAGCGACTTGGATGAAGATGACATGATACTATTCATGAAGAAATTCAAAAGAATGATGAAGAAAAGACAAGGGGCTAAATCAAGTGAAGGAAAGTACAAGGAAAAATCAAGACCAAAGTTGAGGCGGGCATGCTATAACTGTGGTGAGTATAGCCACTTTATAGTTGATTGCCCATATGAAGAAAACAAGAAGAAGACCAAGGAAACGAAGCCTCAACCCAAGAAATTCTTCAAGAAGAAACAAGCTAAACAAGCGCATCTAGGGAAAGAGTGGGACTCAAATGATGAGTCCTCATCTGAAGAAGAAGAAGAGATGGCTAGCATAGTCATCTAGAAGACATCCAAAAGGTCCACTCTCTTCCCTACTCTCAGCGCATGGAAGGGAAACGACACTTGCCTTATGGCAAAGGAAGGTAAACGCAAGGTAACAATTAAACCCTCTTCTGTACATTACTATTCTAGTGATAGTGAAATTGCTAGCGATAATGAAGATATGCTCATTAGCTTAGACAAGAAAACAGCTGTGAAAATGAAATTTCTACTTGATCAACTTGTCGAGAAGGAGAAGTTGATAAACCGTCAAGAAGACATGATTATCTCCCAAAAGGAGGAATATGTTGAACTTGACAAGCTTCTAGAACTTGAAAAGGAGCGAAGCAAGTCACTAGAGCTTGAGTTAGCTTCAAGCAAGGAAGCTTGCTTGGAGTTAAGCGACTCAAATGCTACAATCAAGGACAAACTTGCTAACCTAATCAAGGTTAACAAGATCCTTGAAGTACAAGATGAGTCACTCAAGCAAGGTGACCCTTCATCCTCTTCAAGCTCACCTTATCAACCTCTTAAAACTGAAGCTATCATTACTTGTTCATGTGGTAAAGTTGACACCAGCTTGAAAGACAAGTCAACCTCTACCAAGGATAAGCATCCTGCCCAAAGTGGCATATTTGACAAGGAGAATGTCAAATATGCACGTAGTGCATACTTGGCCACAAGACCTCCTAATGTTAAATATGGCATTGGGTATTCCTATGGTGGAAAGAAAAATGCTAGAAGCCATAAGAATAACAAGGAAAGCATTACCTTTGTAAGGGAAGATCCTCTCAAACTGGAAAATCCAAAGTTAACACATTCAACACACATGATCACCGGACTAGTCCGGTTGGGACACGGACAAGTCCGGTCCTCCGGACAAGTCCGATCTCCCAGACTAGTTCTGTTTATAAACAACAACAATTGCTATTTAGATCTTGATGCATCTTATGTCTTAATGAGAAGTAATTTCGGTAAGATTTATGCTCACTATGTTGGGCCACGCCATGGGAACACCAAGTCTCATGTGTGGGTGCCCAAGTATCTTGTAACTAACCTCCAAGGACCCAAGCAAGTTTGGGTACCTAAAACCAAGGCATGATTTGTTTTTGTAGGCTTATTCCCCCGGTGGATCTAAATGGGTGCTAGACAGTGGATGCACCAACAACATGACTGGAGAAAGAAGGATGTTCGTTGAGTATGAAGAAAATGAGGATCCAAGCGTGGGCATCTATTTTGGAGACAATAATCAAGGGAAGGTGCTCGATACTGGTAAAATTGCCATATCATCTCAACATACGCTTTCTCATATGCTACATGTTGATTCCTTAGATTATAACCTGATGTCCATATCTCAATTATGTGACAAAGGTTATAATTGCTTGTTCACTAATGAGGGTGTGACCATCTCTAGGAGGAGTGATGGTTCCATTGCATTCAAGGGTATGTTAAAGGGAAAGCTTTACCTTGTTGACTTCAATGAATATAAAGCTTAACTTGACACATGCTTGATTGCAAAGACCAACATGGGTTGGATGTGGCATAGACGGCTAGCGCATGTTGGTATGAGGAATCTTCAAAAACTCCTCAAGAGCGATCACATCCGAGGTTTGAAGGATGTTTTTTTTTGAAAAAGACAGGCCTTGTAGCGCGTGCCAAGCCGGGAAGCAAGTTGGAGCACCTCATCCCGCTAAGAAAATCATGACTACAACAAGACCGCTCGAGCTACTCCACATGGACTTATTCGGTCCAATTGCTTACATAAGCATCGACAGTAATAAATATGGTTTAGTGATCTACATGATAAGGCAGAAACACAAGGAACCTTGAAGAAATTCTTCAAGCGTCCTCGAAATGACTTTTCATTGACAATCAAGAACATTCGAAGCGACAACGGCACGGAGTTCAAGAACACACAAGTTGAGGAGTACCTAGATGAAGAAGGCATAAAGCATGAATTTTCAGCACCTTACTCCCCTCAACAAAACAGAGTTGCCGAAAGGAAGAACCGAACCCTCATAGAGATGGCGAGAACAATGCTCGATGAGTACAAGACCTCGGATCAATTTTGGGCGGAAGCGGTTAACACCGCTTGCCATGCCATAAATTGACTCTATCTTCATCAACTACTCAATAAGACATCATATGAGCTACTCACCGATAGAGAAGAAGCTCCTTGTCAAGCATTGAAAAGGATGGCGTTGGGCGAAGTTTGACCACAAGAACCACCTCTACATATGCATGAGGAAGATGAACCACAAGAGGAGGCCAATGATCAAGGAGGAGCTTCCATACAAGATCAACCTCAAGAAGACGAAAATGATCAACAAGTCAATGAGGGCAACCATCTAGGGGGAGAAGAAGATGACCATGAAGATTCAAGACAGCAAGTGCCACACCCAAGAGTACACCAATGCGTTCAAAGGGATCACCCAATTGTTAACATCATCGGTGACATACAAAAGGGAGTAACTACAAGATCTCGCATAGCTAATTTTTGTGAGTATTATTCGTTTGTATCCTTTTTGGAACTGCGCAGGGTTGGCGATGCATTGAAAGATCCGAATTGGGTAGTAGCCATGCAAGAAGAACTTAACAACTTCAAACGAAACGAGGTGTGGGAACTAGTCGAAAGACCCAAATTCAACGTTGTCGGCACCAAATGGGTCTTCCGCAACAAAAAATACGAACACGGGGAGGTGACAAGGAACAAAGCACGACTTGTGGCCAAAGGGTATTCACAAGTCGAAGGTTTGGATTTCGATGAGACCTTTGCTCCCGTAGCTAGACTTGAGTCTATTATAATATTACTTTCATATGCTACTCACCATGATTTCAAGCTCTATCAAATGGATGTGAAAAGCGCCTTCCTCAATGGACCAATCAAGGAGGAGGTGTATGTGGAGCAACCCCCCCCCCCCGGATTTGAAGATGAAGAGTTCCCCGACCACGTATTTAAACTGCGTAAGGCTCTCTGCGGCCTCAAACAAGCTCCTAGAGCTTGGTATGAGTGTCTTAGAGATTTCTTAATTGAAAATGGTTTTAAGATCAGTAAAGTAGATTATACATTGTTTACAAAGAACTTTGACAATGATCTCTTTATTTGTCAAATTTATGTTGATGATATAATCTTTGGTTCCACTAACAATTTTTTTGTGAGGAATTTAGTAAGATTATGACAGATAGGTTTGAGATGTCTATGATGGGAGAGCTAAAATACTTCTTGGGATTCCATGTGAGGCAACAAAAGGAAGGGACGTTCATAAGCCAAACTAAGTACACTCAAGACATACTCAAGAAGTTTGGAATGGACAAGGCGAAGCCTATCAAGACTCCCATGGAAACGAATGGACACTTAGATCTCAATGAAGATGGACCAAACGTCGATCAAAAGGTATATCGCTCCATGATTGGATCTCTACTCTACTTATGTGCATATAGGCCAGACATTATGTTGAGTGTATACTTGTGTGCAAGGTTTCAAGTCAACCCAAAAGAGTGTTATTTGACAGCTGTTAAGGGAATCTTGCGATATTTAGTTCATACAACCAACCTAGGCCTTTGGTACCCCAAAGGTTCCAAATTCAATCTCATTGGTTACTCCGATGCAGATGATGCTGGATGCAAAGTAGATAGAAAAAGTACCTCTGGTACATGCCAATTCCTAGGAAGATCCCTAGTTTCTTGGTCCTCCAAGAAACAAAACTCCATTGCCCTATCCATGACCAAAGCGGAGTATGTTGCAGCCGGGAGTTTTTGTGCACAACTCCTTTGGATGCGACAAACTCTAAGGGATTACCGTTACAATATGAACTGTATTCCACTCATTTGTGATAATGAGAGTGCCATTAAAATTGCCCATAATCCCGTTGAGCTCTCTAGGACCAAACACATAGACATCCGGCATCACTTTTTGAGAGACCATTCAATGAAGGGAGATATAGCCATTTCACATGTCAATACCGAAAAGCAACTAGACAATATATTCACAAAGCCACTTGATGAAAAACGCTTTTGCGAACTCTGAAATGAACTAAATATCCTCGATGCTCGGAGTGTGGCTTGAAAACTTGTATACCTGAATGCAATCTTCAAAATTCATTGATTGTGTTGTGAAAATCATCTCACTCATTTTTTCTGAAAAACTATGTCAATTACTAGATCTTGGTGAATTATGATCATTGCTTGATTATTGTATGCTTACTGATCATATTCATCAAGATTACTTGATTTGCTTTGCCTCCCTATTTTCTAAATAAGTACCTTCGAATATATACCAATGAGATAAGCATTTCTTCCCTGGTGACCACAGACTAGTCCGTGGTTGCCCAGACTAGTCTGCCCATGCAGACTAGTCCGCAGAGTGACGGTTAGACCAGACTAGTCCAGCTGACCACAGACTAGTCCGATATAGTCTCTAGAAAAATTCGGACTAGTCCGATCATTTTCGGACAAGTCCGATTTTTTGAGGCCATAACCCTAGCCGCCGCCAAACCCTAATCTTCGTCACCCCACACTTGCCTCAAGCCTTCTCTCTCCACGCTCGAGCTCCCCAAGGCGATTTGTTGATTCCTCCATCAAAACTTTGCAAGTTTGGGTGGAAATTGACCTTCTTTGAATAGGGATTGAAGACCACAGACTTGTCCTATCCTTCAACTCCTACATCTCCAAGAATCAAGGATTTTCGATAAATCTTCCTCCCAAACCCTAGAAATTGCTATTTCCTTCGATGTTGATTAAAAAGCTTAGTTCCTTTCACCTAATACATGCTTACTTGATGTATTACATTGATGCTAAGCTAGTTGTGCATTAGGAATCACCATTTGTCTCATAGTTAGAGGTTTAGAGGTTGAACACCGGACTAGTCCAGCCCATGCATGGACAAGTCCAGTCAACCGGACTAGTCCGTGCCTGTACACTGGACTAGTCCGATTTTTCTGAACTCAACCCTAACTTCTTAATTCTTCAATGCAATTCCTTGTCATCTATTCTTATCAATACCTTGTGAAATTCACTCTTAGGACAATGTCGAGCACCAACGACAAAATCTCTGATTTCGAGGCCGAGATGGACCACAAAGCCGTGCTTTGGTCCTCGACGGGCCTATGCAAGAAGCGCCAAGAGCGCCCATCCGAGACGGCTACCTCTCCTCCCCAGGCTCGATGGAAAGTGCTCGCAAAGAAGCCTGCCTCCAAGGCTTCTGCTGGAGGAGGCCCTAGCTCAGCAAGTGCCCGCCAAGCAAAAGGCAAGGGCAAGGGGATAGCAACGGGCCCGATTGGCCCCCTAAAGATGTCAACTCTAAGGGAAGGGGCCAGGGATCCCGCAGAGGAGACATTTAATGAAAAGGGCAGCGACACGGCTGCCAAGTTCAGGAATGTTGATTGTTACAACCGTCCCAAGCAAGCTGCTGATGGGAGGTTCTGGAGTAACTTCCATGCAGACTTTTACAAGTTTGTATATATTCCTATGAAGACCCCCCATGGTGCACATCCAATGGATCGATTGGGCGCATTTTGATAAGAAAGGCTGCTCACCTTTTGTTGAGGTGGTCGAGGCAGTCGAGAGGCATGGATTGAAGGACCTCTTCGCCTTCAGAAACAACTGGAGTGATGAAGTCATCACGCAGTTTTATGCTACTTGCCACTTTGCCAGCGATGAGGAAGAAAGGGTGACTTGGATGACTCACGGATCCAAGTACACCATTACCTACGATGAGTTTGCAGGGATGCTACATCTGGATAGCTCTAGCAATGACAACCTGATAATCCACACCATTGGTGTCATTGAGAAGGACAGGATGAAGTTTCTCTATGAACCCAACTCAAAGTTCAATCTTCCTTCCACCAAGAATATGAAGCCTCTCTTCGTGGTAAAGAACAGGGTCCTAAGGAAGACCATTGCCCCGAAGGATGGGGATGCAGGAAGTGTGCAGGGATACCTCAAGACCTTGATGAAGGTCATTAGCAAATACAAGAAGTTTGATGTCTTTGACTATATTTGGAACGACATGGTGAACATCTCCTGCACGCCGAACAGATCCTGTGGCTACGCACCTTACCTCATGTTCATGATTGAGAAGGTCACATGCATAGAGTTCATCAAGGATGTGAAGCACCTCCCCTTGAGGCCCCAGAAGCCTCAACAGCCAAGTATTCAAGTTGCCCCCTCTCCAGCTTCCAGCCTTGAGGCTCCAGTGAGAGCCAGTGGAGATGCTAGGGCTGCTCCCGCCCCTAGGGCCCCTCCTCATAAGGGGTCCCCAAGTGGTATCTTGAAGTACCTGTCAGCCATCTTCTCCTCTTGCAAAAAGGCCGAAGTAAAAGCCCACAAGCTAAACAAGAGGAGAAAAGCCGACATGAGATATGTCAAAGAGAATGTGAAGCAAATTTGCCAAAAGTTGGAGATTGAGCCCATTGGATCTTCAGTCATCTTGATGATTCCGACTCTGATTTTACCGAGCTCAGGCCCTTGACTCCCTCCGAGCTTGCCTATTTTGGCATTGGGGACTTGAGTGGTTCCGTTCCTCCTCCTCCTCCTCATCAGCCCGAGAATGAAGATGAAGACGATGAGAGGACCGACAACAAGGCTTGAAGACCTTAGGTCCCTCCTCTCCTTCTTTTTGGTGTCTTGATGCCAAAGGGGGAGAGATTGAGGGGGAGTCTTAGAGTCTTAGGCTTTAGCTGTAGGATGCGAGAAGAGCTCTCTTTTTGTGTATTTTGTCTATTTGTGGGTTGTAAGACTTTTAATATGTTCTTTTGGTACTTTTGGTCCTGTTATGCAATGTTATGAACTGCTTATCATGTATTGATGAAATCTGTGATTTTGCTATAAGAATGACATACATGCTTGTTGTTGATGTGTTGATGTCAATTATGTCATTCTCATCATGATTATTGTTTCTATACACCTAGTTCTCCATCCCACCATAAAGAGTGCACATATGGATCATGTTTTCATTGCTTAATGTGTTTTAAACTCATATGTGCACACTTTATGAAAATCTCAACTTTTTATCATATTTTGTGAAATCTCAATTGGTTGTCATCAATCACAAAAAGGAGGAGATTGAAAGTGCTTCTAGGAATCCCTTGTGGGTTTTGGTTGATTTATGACAAGCAAATGAGATCCTAACCACTTTGTTGAGATGAGCACAGGTTCTAATGAGAAAATGAGCAAAGTGCCAAAAACAAAGGAGAATGAGGAGGAATGCGGAAAAGAGCTCAAGAAACAAGTGTAGTAGATCATTGTGTATGGAGTTTGTTAAGGAAACACACCCCAAGAGCTCAAGCACAAATAATCTCACACATTGCACAAATTTATACAGGACCGGACTAGTCCGACTGAACCCGGACTAGTCCGATATCTTTTTGCACAAGATCGGATAAGTCCTCACAATGCGGACTTGTCCTCACCTTTCAGTTTTTCACTGACCGGACCAGTACGATATTACCGAGGACTAGTCCGATATCTCTCTGACTAGAATCGGACTAGTCCTCCCCAGTGCGGACTAGTCCCCAGACACTTCATAAGTTGCACAAAATCGGACAAGTCCGATATCCATCGTACTAGTCTGATATCTTTCTGATGTTAATCGGACAAGTCCGATATTGGCACGGACTAATCCGAAAACTTGTTCCCCAAATTCACTTAGGGTTTCACTTATCCGGACAAGTCCGATATTCATCGGACTAGTCCGAAGATTTCCAGAACCAGAATCGGACAAGTCTACTTTTAACCGGACAAGTCTGATATTACGGGACACCTAGGGTTTGCTACACGCAGCACGCACATCGGACTAGTCCGGTGTCCACCACGGACTAGTCCGATCTTTCTAAACCCTAACGGTAACTTTTGGGAACCCCATATAAATAGGTGTGCACGACCCATCTTATAGATAACTCTCGACACCCTGCGCCGTCACACCTCCCAAGAGCCTAGAAAACATCTCTCTCCATGAAATCCAACGCAAGAAAGATCAATACTTTGAGGATATACTCTTGATCATTGGAGAGACACGGTTCATCACTCATTGAGCTCTTGGTTGGATTCCCTAACACATTCCTGTGGTTTTCATTGTGATCTTAAGGGTGTGTTCTTGGTGGTGTTCATGTTGTAATCTCGGGGAGCCCTCAGCGTGTGAGAAGGCCACTTGAATTTGGTTATTTGCCCTTTGTTATTAGTGAAGAGGATTGGCCTCCGTGGCAATCTGACGAGGGTAGGGTTGGAGAAGACCTGGTCCTTTTGTGGACTCCTCAACGTGGATGTAGGTTGCCTCTATAGGAACCGAACCACGGGATAAAGAGCTTGTGTTCTTTCTTTGTGCCCATTGTCCTTACACTTCATATCAATCTAGGGTTCAATCAATCTTGTTCACTTTACGTTGAAACATTGAATATAAGATTAACTTGTGGTACATCCTAGTTCATAGTAGTGTGACACTTCAATTACAAGTATATTTCCGCTGCATACATCCTAGGATCAAGATAATCAATCAAATTTGATCAATCTAGTCGGTACACGCCGGACTAGTCCGCACTCAACACGACTTGTCCGATATCTCGAGATTTGATCTGGTTGTTAAGTGTTGCAGGTTCTGACAAAAAAAACAAAAAGGCCTATTCACCCCCCTCTAGGCCACATTCAATCTTTGAAAAGAGATAGGAACATCACACAATCCAAAAGACATACGCCGGTAGGCATAAGTTCCGTAAGGACATGTGAATGTGGTCTTACTTTGATCATCAGGATGGATTGAGATTTGATGATATTCCAAATATCCATCAAGGAAACAAAAGTAGGAGTGTTTTGCCAACCGCTCTAACATCTCATCGATGAAGGGCAGTGGAAAATGATCCTTCCTTGTAGCCTTGTTAAGTTTTCAGTAATCAATGCACATCCTCCATCCCAATATGGTTCATTGAGAAATTAATTCGTTCTTCTCATTTTGAACGACCGTCATGCCTCCCTTCTTAGGCACTACTTGAACTAGGCTGACCCATTCACTATGAGGAATAGGGTAAATAATCCCAGCATGCAGAAGTTTCAAGACTTCCTTCTTGACAACTTCCAGCATCACATTATTCAATCACCTTTGAGGTTCCCCTGAGGGAACACTCTCAGGGTCAATAGGGATGCGATGGGTGCATAACACTGGACTAATTCCCATGAGATCTTGCAGTGAATAGTCAAAAACAGCTCTATGCTTTTCTAGCATGGCTATGAGTTTGAGTGTCTCAACATCTAAAAGCTTGTCACTTATTATGATAGGGGCTTCCAAATTTTCATTTAGAAAGGCATAAAGTAGGCTTGGAGGTAAATTTTTTTAGCTCAATAGGAGGTTTTGGAGAGAACTCTTCTTTTGGCAATTCAATTACCTCCTAAAATCCATCCTCCTCTTGGATGAAATCTTCTTCTCCTTCAATTTCAACGGGTTCTAAGAATTGAAGAGTCCTAATATCCTCTATTGGTTCATCTTGGATGAGAGATTCTGCGGATGTGTTCTTAAAACACAGAATAGGAATAGAGAACTTTCTCCCTCCAAGTTTGACATTGAGGTTTCCTTCCATGGGAATTTCCATGAGAAATTTCTCAATGGGAATCCCAGTCATAATGTCAAAATCTTGGATTTACAACACATGGAAGTCTAGGATAGCCTCAATATCTTTGTGTCTTACAAACACTTGTTGCAAAACCCCACATCCATCAAGGATGTTTAAGAAAGAATCTCAAAAAGATTTACGTGTTGGTGCCAACTGCGCATCGCCCAGAATGGCGAGAGCACAAGAATAGGGAATATGATTTGCTCCAACGATGGGGTTGTATAGGACCCTCAGTGGTGTTCCTCTAATGAATAATAGAATGGTTTCCAAAGGTGAGGTCATCCGAAGAATTTTGGGTTACTGCTCAACTTCCGCAGTCCATTCCCTCCTTAGAGTAGAGGTTAACTCCTTGACCGTCTGTTGGACGAACACTCCATCAGGTGGGTCAGGTGGAGTTAGTGGCAATGATGGTTTCTGTCAAAGTGTTAATGCGACACTTCCCCCGGATCTGCTATGGAGCAACCCGCGAAGGTTCTTTGATCGGCAGGGCTTAGTCCTCTATCTAGTGGTCGCGCGTTTGATATTGGTGAGACGGTGTTTTTACGTGGATCAGGCCGTAAGAGCATAACACCCTACACCAAGGTGAGGTTGTGTGATGCCCGGTTCCGAAAATGAACTAAGATAACGCATATGTGTGCCCAGGATGTTCATCACACATACACGAGTACATTCACAAAAGAGTATACAGAAAATTACCACAAGACAAGATTAATTATCCAAGTTTTATTACACAAACCATATTATCCTTGAATACAACCTCTAATGAATATTAATGACAAGTTCAACTAATGCAGCGGAAATAAACTAGCTAAGCAAACTAAACAGCTAGGCAGCATAAGCAATAGGGTATAGCGCAACTCCAAAAACACCACAAGCTGACGGTAGACACGGCCTAGAACTCCACATTATCACCATTAAACTCCCAATCCTGACCTGCAACTGTTGGGGGGGGGGATTGCAAGAGTGAGTACATGTCGTACTGAGCAAGTGTAGAAAGTATGACATGTGGCTGATTCAAATGACGATAATAATAATGGCAAAGTGCTGAAAAGTACATTAAAATATTTGAAAAGCAACATATTATATGTATGTAAAATAAACCCATCATAAGCCATATAGTACTCATAATACCAGTCCATATTCCATATCCATCATCCATATACCAATATCCATATTCAATACCAGAATTCAATTCATAACCAACCAATACCATAATACCAACCATAACTATCCCAAATACCATCCCAATACCAAGTTCCCTCTAATCATGGAAGTTGTCCAGGTGCTCATAACCGGGACCACGACTATCATGATAGTTTTAACACTCTGCAGAGTTTGTACCACTTTACCCACGTGTTTGTGATTTCATCACCCGTTGGCGACTAAAGAACCTCCCTTATGCCAATTACACTTCCGTTGGTGTATGGCCGAGAGATCTCAAAATAGCCTTTACAAAGGGATTACTAGCCTATTTAGACCCCACTGAGGTTTCACTGGTAGCGATGTCTCCCTCAGAGCACATCTTCAACCAAGGGCCCCCTCTTGAGCCATTCGGATCCTAGGGTAGTCCCACCAATCATCAACAAACCCAAACCGACTACCCCTTCCACGAGCATCCACAATGTTCCAAGCAGCACTAGCAAAGCCCTAATTAATCAGCTACGCCGCACCCATACTTGGCCTCGTGGTGGCACTGTAGTCCTGGCCTATTCTCGCATGAACCGGTCCTTAGATCTAAATCAAGCAAACCACCATATCATCCAACTCATCCACATACCGGCTTGCTTAGATCACCCATTACCATATCATATTTAACCAGTTCATGTTAATCAAATCTCATAAATGTATAATTAAATTGAGTGCTATAGTTGTTTCCCATCCCAGTTGATTAAGCGAAGCAAAAAGGTAAAAAGTCCATCCCGACTCTCTACGAGATATTCCAGGTGACAAGGGTGGTCAAAAAACACTAGTAAACTTCCTACCATAGGATTCCCATCAATTTGACACAAGCATGCAGTTTTGCAAACACAACATTTATTTGAAAAACAAGATCAATATGCTTCAAGGACACTTGCCTTGCTCTTGCGGTTGATTAGGGTCAAAGCCTTCAAACTCTTGGTGTTGTAGATCCTCCGCGGCACTCTCTAGTGCAAATCCGTCTAATCCACACAATAAACATACAAGACAAGAAACACAACCAAAGTGTACACATATATTACTCAATATGACATGACATGCATGTTTGATGCAAATGCAAAGTAGAACTTGTTACTAGATTGCTTTAATGGTCACTAACTAGTTCTAATAGATTTTAACAAGTTTATACAGGTTTGGATGTGATTAGATCAAATTTTAGAGTCAATTTAACACAATTTAATTAGGAAGATCGGACTAGTCCGCTAGGGGCCGAACAAGTCCGCACTCTGCGAGATCAGCATATTAGGGTTTGTAGATCGACATGAATTTGGAGATTAGGGGTTGAATTCACATAAGGAAAAGAGAATAGAAGGTATACCAAGTATTTAGGACTCCAATGAATCAAGAAACTTGGAGGTAGCATTTGGATCTTCGTGATCTAGGGTTGGTGATAAACTTTGAGGTGAATTGGTGATGAAGAGCGAAAGCTTGGTGGAGATCTTGATCCTCCTTCGTTTCCCCCTCTTCTTCTTGCTTGAGATCTTCTCCTCCCTCCTTGGTGGTGGCTCTCCATGAACTAGGGTTTGGGTGGGGTGGAAAAGTGGCAAATAGATGTCAAACCAAGGGGTGGGGTTGTTTATAAAGAGGTGGAGGCTAGGGTTAGATGGATTTCGAGTTTGGGATGAGTGGAGGCCGGTTTAGAGTCCCACATGGGCTCTAAAAAAGTTACGCACGACACCCTAGGACCACTTAACATGAAACCCAAGAAACAAGTCGTAAAACAAAAGATCAACTCGGAGTCACAAAATATAGGACAAGTCCGGAAAGGATCGGACTAGTCCGAAGTCGTCCAGAGAGAAAATCGGACAAGTCTGGCAAAAAATCGGACAAGTCCGACATTAAACAGATAGGAAATCGGACAAGTCCGCTGGAACACTGGACTAGTCCGGAAAAGTCCACGGACTTAGCAAAATTTCAAGGATTCTTGGAATATCGGACTAGTCCGCACAAAATTGGACAAGCCCGAAGGTTTCCAGAGGCAAAATTGGACTAGTCCGCAGCAAAAACGGACAAGTCCGTTTTTGGTCAGAGAGAAATCGGACTAGTCCTCAGTAAAATCGAACTAGTCCGCACTTTCCTGCATTTTCAGTGCAGTTTTGTTCCAATTCAGTTTTAAATGCTCCAAATCAATTTTAGACTCGTTCCTCTTTATGTGGGTTAATGTTAAACATGTATATGAATGTATGTAGGGCATGATGCATGAAAATGAGGGTGTTACAAACCTACCCCCCTTAAAATGAATCTTGCCCTCGAGATTCGACGCGGAAGAGAAAAGATAGGGAAATTCCTTCTTGAAATCATCCTCTAATTCCCACGTCGCTTCTTTCTCTGTGTGGTGCTTGCATTGAACTTTACACCATCTAATAACCTTGTTCCTTGTGACCCTCTCCTTAGTTTCCAAGATTTTGACCGGTTGTTCGGCATAAGTCAAATCTTCCTCTAGTTCCAATTCTTCCATTGGCACTTGTTCTTCCGATACTCGCAAGCACTTCTTGATCTGGGAAATATGAAAGACATCATGGACATCCGAAAGATGAGCTGGCATCTCCAACTTATACGCTACTTCTCCTCTTTTGTCCAAAATCTTGAATGGTCCAATATAACGAGGTGCGAGCTTGCCCCTTATGTTAAACCTCTTATGACCTCTCATTGGTGACACCTTGAGGTAAACAAAATCTCCTATTTCAAAGGCTAATTTCCTTCTCCTATTGTCCGCATGGCCTTTTGCCCTTGATTGGGCAGCCCTCAAGTTTTCACGAATTATTTGGACTTGCTTTTTGGCTTCTTGCAACACATCCGGACCAAATACTTGAGTTTCTCCTGCCTCATTCCAGAATAAAGGTGTCCTACACTTCCTCTCATAAAGTGCTTCATACGGTGACATTTTCAAGCTTGCTTGGTAACTTTTGTTGTATGAAAATTCTGCGTATGGCAAGCTTTTGTCCCAACCTTTCCCATGCTTTAAAGCACAAGCTCTTAACATGTCCTCCAAAATTTGATTGGTCCTCTCGGTTTGTCCATCAGTTTGAGGGTGATATGCTGAACTAAAATTCAACCTCGTCCCCAAAGCTTCATGCAATTTTTGCCAAAACCTGGAAGTGAATTGAGAACCTCTATCCGAGAGTATCTTCTTTGGGACTCCATGTCAACACACAATATGCTCCATGTATATTTCAGCCAATCGTGCAGCTGTATATTTGGTCTTCACAGGGACAAAATGAGTTAACTTGGTTAAGCGATCCACAATTACCCAAATTGAGTCATACCCGGACTGAGTACGTGGTAACCCAACTATGAAGTCCATTCCAATTTCTTCCCACTTCCATTCCAGGATCTTCAGTGGTTGCAATAATCCAGCTGGCCTTTGATGTTTCGCCTTGACTCGTTGGCACACATCACACAATGCTATGTATTCAGCTATGTCCTTCTTCATGCTATCCCACCAATAACAAGTCTTCAAGTCTTTGTACATCTTTGTACAACCAGGGTGAATTGAGTAAGGTGAGTCATGTGCCTCTTTTAATATCGTCTCCCGAATATGCTTCACATTAGGCACAACGATTCTCTTTCCGAGCCATAAGGCACCATGTTCGTCTTCATCAAATCTGAATTCTCTCCCTTCTTCGGTCCTTTCCTTGATTTCCTTGATCTCTTCATCCGTGGTTTGTGCCTCCCGAATTTCTTGCTCCAAGGTTGGGTTTAACTCCATCATCTCCATCTCATTTACAAATCCGAGGTTCAACCTCTCAAACTACTTACATAACTCGGATGGTAACTCTCGAACTGTGAGTTGATGACTTACTCCCTTTCTACTCAAAGCATCGGCCACTACATTGGCCTTTCCCGGATGATGTTGATCCGCAAATCATAATCTTTGATTAGCTCCAACCATCTTCATTGCCTCAAGTTCAGATCCGTTTGTGTGAAAATATACTCCAAACTCTTATGATCCGTATAAATTCCACACCTATGTCCAAGGATATAGTGTCTCCAAATCTTCAATGCGTGTACCACGGCCGCGAGTTCCAAATCGTGCGTGGGTAATTCTGCTCATGTTTCTTCAATTGTCTTGATGCATAGGCGACCACTTGACCTTCTTGCATCAATACACATCCAAGTCATTGTCTCGATGCGTCGCAATAAATATCAAAACTCTTGCTCACATCCGGCAGTACCAAAACTGGAGCTGTTGTTAACCTCTTCTTCAACTCCTCAAAACTGTGTTGACAAGCTTGAGTCCATTGGAAAGCCTTTCCATTCATTAGCAACTCCGTCATTGGCTTGGCTATCTTGGAAAAGTCCTTGATGAATCAACGGTAATATCCAGTCATTCCAAGAAAACTCCTTATTTCCTTTACATTTTGCGGTGGTTCCCACTTCAACACGTCTCTCACTTTTTCGGGGTCAACCGATACTCCTCCTCTTGAGATGATATGACCCAAAAACGACACCTCTTTCAACCAAAACTGACACTTGTTGAACTTGGCATACAATCGATGCTCCCTCAATTTTTGCAATGTAAGCCTCAAGTGTTCCTCATATTCCTTCTCATCCTTCGAGTTGATCATAATGTCATTAATAAACACCACAACAAACTTATCCAAGTACTCCATGAAGACCTTATTCATGAGGTACATAAAGTACGCAGGTGCATTTGTCAATCCAAAAGACATCACGGTGTACTCATAAGATCCATACCGTGTTCTAAAAGCTGTCTTGGGTATGTCCGATGGTCTAGTCTTCATTTGAAAGTATCCCGTCCTCAAATCAATCTTAGAGAAGACACACGCACCCTTCATCTGATCAAACAAGTCTTCTATGCGTGGCATGGTGTACTTGTTCTTGATTGTCACCTCGTTGAGAGCTCGGTAATCTACACACATCCTTTGGGTTCCATCTTTATTGTCCACAAACAGCACGGGCGCTCCCCAAGGTGAAGAGCTTGGCCGAATAAAACCTTTCTCTAGTTGCTTTTCAATTTGCTTCTTGAGCTCCACTGATTCCATAGGAGGCATCCTATACGGCCTCTTAGCTATAGGTGTAGTTCCAGGTATTAAATCAATAACAAACTCAATGTCTCGATCAGGTGGCATACCTGGCAACTCTTCCAGAAAACATCCAAGAATTCACAAACCACCGGAATCTCCTCAATTGTGGCACCGTCCATATGATTCAGCTCCAATTGCTTTGGTGCGGTTTGAGATGCTTTAAATTCTACGGTGACCCTTCTTCATTAGTCAACTTCACCGTCTTCGTGGCACACTCAATAACTCGATTGTGCTTACTCAACCAGTCCATACCAAGTATAATGTCCAATCCTTGAGAATCCAAAACAATGAGGTTGGCGGAGAAGTCTACCCCCCTTATTCTAAGGCTTACTTTTGAACATACTATATTTGTCCTCATCTCTCCTCCAGGAGACTTAACCAATAGAGTAAACTTCATATGAGAGATAGGCAAACTATACTTGGCAACATACTTTGATGCAATAAATGAATGCGATGCTCCAGAATCAAATAACATAGTCGCGGAGTTGGAGTTGGCGAGAAATATACCAATGACCACGTCATCCGCTTGTTGAGCATCCTCTGTAGAGACATGGTTCACATTGCCACGAGTAAAATTCTGTTGTCCACGGTTCCCTTGTGGTTGTCCTCCATTGTGTCTTGGGTTTTGCTTCGGCGCATTGCTTCCTTGACCAAGGCCTGACTTAGGACATTGATGCGCAAAGTGTCCAGCTTCTCCACAAGTATAACACTTCTTAACTCCACCAGAATTATTGGGATGAGCTTGGTTTTGAACACTTGCAAAAGGAAAATTAGCACGAGGTGCAAAAGGCATTGGAGGCCTAGGTGCTTGCATGACAGGGCGCTGCTGCACAAACTGAGTTGGACGTGATGCATAACCATGGCACTGAGCAAGCGCAGAAGGGCTGAAGTAAGGCGCATTGTGTGGCGCAAAGCGAGGGCGCACATTACTTCCTTGTTGCTGTCCTTGATATGGAGCCTTTCTCTTATTGTCTTGCTCCATCTCACGAATCTTGTTCTCAACCACAATTGCTTTGTCCACAAGCTTCTAAAAATTTGCATAATCACATTTGAGCAATTGCACTTGGATTTCATTGTTCCAGCCCCTCATGAATAAATATTGCTTCCAGCTGTCCTGACTAACATCCTCAGGCGCATACCTTGAGAGTTGAGTGAACTTATTGAGATATTCACTCACGCTTGATCTTCCTTGCCTTAAATTCTCAAATTCTTGCCTCTTCAAGATCATAACTCCCTCCGGCACATAATGAGAATGGAAATTCTCCTTGAATTTGGCCCAAGTAATTCTCTCTTGGTTCTCATGAACATTGCAATAAGAATCCCACCAATCCGGAGCTGCTCCAACTAGTTGATGAGAAGCAAACAAGACCTTCTCCCGGTCACTGCATTGGACAATAACAAGTTTCCTCTCCACGGACTTGAGCCAATCATCCGCATCCATAGGGTCAGCAGCTTGAGCAAAGGTCCACAGCCTAGTCCTCATAAACTCTCCCAATCAGTTATGAGGAGGCGGGGGTGGCATGTGGGGCTGATTGTTGATGTTGCCAGCCTGCAGCTGTCCCATTGTTTGTATCATGGTCTGCATGAGCTGGTTTTGCATAGCCAATAGCTGCTCAATGTCGATAGCTCCCTGAGTAGATCCTTGTCCATTGTTGTTCTGAGGCACTCCATTGTTCTCGTCCTCATCATTGCCATCCCTCTGGTTGCGAGTCCTCACCATCTGAAGAAAAGCAATAGGTAAGAATTAGAGAACGTCCCCAACTATATGCATCAAGGGATATGAAACTAAATAGCTAGCTACACTAGCCTAGGTGGACATGGCAATGCTAAAGCACCCCAAAATCCTCTATTAAGCACACAAGCAAACAATATATATAGCAAATAGCACTCCAAGCAAAAACACATCGATTCCTGAGTGATCCTATGTGCTCTTAAGTGTCCATTCTATCTATGCTGCATCCTACGGTCAACTTGTGGCTCTGATACCAATCTGTGACGCCCGGTTCCGAAAAATGAACCCTGCTAACGCATATGTGTGCCCAGGATGTTCATCACACATACACGAGTGCATTCACAAAAGAGTATACAGAAAATTACCACAAGACAAGATTAATTATCCATGTTTTATTACACAAACCATATTATCCTCGAATACAACCTCTAATGAATATTAATGACAAGTTCAACTAATGCAGCGGAAATAAACTAGCTAAGCAAACTAAACAACTAGGCAGCATAAGCAATAGGGTATAACGCAGCTCCAAAAACACCACAGGCAAGCTGACGGTAGACATGGCCTAGAACTCCGCATTATCACCATTAAACTCTCAATCCTGACCTGCAACTGCTGGGGGGGGGATTGCAAGAGTGAGTACATGTCGTACTCAGCAAGTGTGGAATGTATGACATGTGACTAATTCAAATGACGATAATAATAATGGCAAAGTGCTGAAAAGTACATTAAAACATTTGAAAAGCAACATATTATATGTATCTAAAATAAACCTATCATAAGACATATAGTAATCATAATACCAGTCCATATTCCATATCCATCATCCATATACCAATATCCATATTCAATACCAGAATTCAATTCATAACCAACCAATACCATAATACCAACCATAACCATCCCAAATACCATCCCAATACCAAGTTCCCTCTAATCATGGAAGTTGTCCAGGTGCTCATAACAGGGAGCACGACTATCATGATAGTTTTAACACTCTGCAGAGTTTGTACCGCTTTACCCACGTGTTTGTGATTTCATCACCCGTCGGCGACTAAAGAACCTCCCTTATGCCAATTACACTTCATTTGGTGTATGGCCGAGAGATCACAAAATAGCCTTTACAAAGGGATAACTAGCCTATTTAGACCCCACTGAAGTTTCACCGGTGGCGATGTCTCCCTCGGAGCACATCTTCAACCAAGGGCCCCTCTTGAGCCATTTGGATCCCAGGGTAGTCCCACCAATCATCAACAAAACCAAACCGACTACCCCTTCCCCGAGCATCCACAATGGTCCAAACAACACTAGCAAAACCCTAATTAATCAGCTACACCGCACCCATACTTGGCCTCGTGGTGGCACTGTAGTCGTGGCCTATTCTCGCATGAACCGGTCCTTAGATCTAAAGCAAGCAAACCACCATATCATCCAACCCATCCACATACCAGCTTGCTTAGATCACCCATTACCATATCATATTTAACCAGTTCATGTTAATCAAATCTCATAAATGTATAATTAAATTGAGTGGTATAGTTGTTTCCCATCCCAGTTGATTAAGCGAAGCAAAAAGGTAAAAAGTCCATCCCGACTCTCTACGAGATATTCCAGTTGACAAGGGTGGTCAAACAACGCTAGTAAACTTCCTACCATAGGATTCCAATCAATTTGACACAAGCATGCAGTTTTGCAAACAAAACATTTATTTGAAAAACAGGATCAATATGCTTCAAGGACACTTGCCTTGCTCTTGCAGTTGATTAGGGTCAAAGCCTTCAAACTCTTGGTGCTATAGATCCTCCGTGGCACTCTCTAGCACAAATTCGTCTAATCCACACAATAAACATACAAGACAAGAAACACAATCAA
Organism: Tuctoria greenei; assembly: GCA_036927565.1. NCBI lineage: Eukaryota > Viridiplantae > Streptophyta > Magnoliopsida > Poales > Poaceae > Tuctoria > Tuctoria greenei. The sequence goes on along the minus strand of JAYESD010000003.1, from coordinate 38,183,772 downwards.
AGAGTGCACATATATTACTCAATATTACATGACATGCATGATTGATGCAAATGCAAAGTAGAACTTGTTACTAGATTGCTTTAATGGTCACTAACTAGTTCTAATAGATTTTAACAAGTTTATACAGGTTTGGATGTGATTAGATCAAATTTAGAGTCAATTCAACACAATTTAACCAGGAAGATCGGACTAGTCCGCTAGGGACCGGACAAGTCTGCACTCTGCGAGATCAGCATATTAGGGTTTTCTATATCGACGTGAATTTGGAGATTAGGGGTTGAATTCACGTAAGGAAAAGAGAATATAAGGTATACCAAGTGTTTAGGACTCCAATGAATCAAGAAACTTGGAGGTAGCACTTGGATCTTGGTGATCTAGGGTTGGTGATAAACTTTGAGGTGAATTGGTGATGAAGAACGAAAGCTTGGTGGAGATCTTGATCCTCCTTCGTTTCCTCCTCTTCTTCTTGCTTGAGATCTTCTCCTCCCTCCTTGGTGGTGGCTCTCCACGAACTAGGGTTTGGGTGGGGTGGAAAAGTGGCAAATAGATGTCAAACCAAGGGGTGGGGTTATTTATATAAAGGTGGAGGCTAGGGTTATATGGATTTCAAGTTTGGGATGAGTAGAGGCCGGTTTAGAGTCCCACATGGGCTCTAAAAGAGTTAGGCACGACGTCCCTAGGCCCACTTAACATGAAACCCAAGAAACAAGTCGTAAAACAAAAGATCAACTCGGAGTCACGAAATATAGGTCAAGTCCGGAAAGGACCGGACTAGTCCGAAGTCGTCCAGAGAGAAAATCGGACAAGTCTGGCAAAAAATCGGACAAGTTCGACTTTAAACAGAGAGGAAATCGGACAAGTCCGCTGGAACACCGGACTAGTCCATAAAAGTCCAGGGACTTAGCAAAGTTTCAAGGATTCTTGGAATATCGGACTAGTCCGCACAAAATCGGACAAGCCTGAAGGTTTCCAGAGGCAAAATCGGACTAGTCTACAGCAAAAATGGACAAGTCCATTTTTAGTCAGAGAGAAATCAGACTAGTCCTCAGTAAAATCGGACTAGTCTGCACTTTCCTGCATTTTAAGTGCGGTTTTGTTCCAATTCAATTTTAAATACTCCAAATCAATTTTAGACTCGTTCCTCTTTATGTGGGTTAATGTTAAACATGTATATGAATGTATGTAGGGCATGATGCATGAAAATGAGGGTGTTACAGGTTGTATTGCTAGTGTGTGTGTGTGTTCGTAGATTTTAGATCCTTTGTAACGGTGGCAGTCTGGTCCTTTTATAAACAAGTCTAGACACCTTACAAGCAGGGTCTGGAGCCTCACAAGTGGTCCCGAGGCTATCTTATCATAAAGATCTATGGCTTCTCGCATAAGCCTCCTCTAACCACAGCTTGAAGACTCGCTGTCTTGCCGCCTTAGTCGCCAGTTGCACATGCATAGTCGTTGATGAAGGTAGGGAATGTCCCGTCCAACTGTCTCTGTCGCCATAAGCTACCCACTTGGCGGAGTGGGTTAGGCCTGCGGTGTTTTAACTGTGATGCGATTGGGTGCAGCGGTACCTGACAGTAGGCGTGCGCCATGTCGTTTGCCTGGGGGAAGACGTGAGTCCTCAATGCTAGATTTAGACAAGGTGCACCGTCGTCTTAACTCCCGCAACCCACCATCCAGGGCAGGTTGCAGGGTACGTGGCAGCTTGGGCGCTAGACTCTACGGGGGAGGCCGGGTCTCGATCCGCGGACCATGTGGCAGCCCCGAAGCCCGTTCTTGAGCAGAGCGAGGGATCCAAGGCCATAGGACATCTGGCAGAGCCAGAGCACACCTCTACGGGAGGTGGCTTGTCTAGTGCCTCAAACCACGTGGCAGCACCGGAGCCCTACCCCATGGGGGAGTGGGATCCGGTCCTGCTGGGAACATGGCCGCTTGGGAGCTCGTCTCCAAAGGGGAGCTGGATTCTCCCCTGGGCCCATGTGGATACTTATGGCCCCGTATCTGACGTAGAGGGGTCCGGGCCTTCTAGACACGTGGTGCCCTCAGACCCTGCCTAAGCAGGAAGGCAGGACTCCTAGGCGGCTTTAGCTTGTGCGTGAGGGTACCCGATATGTTGGGTACTGACAGTGGCCCTTGGGTCCACCCTGAGGGGAGGCGATGAGCCCGAGGGTGGAGCCCTATCCCTTCTTTCCCGTGCAAAAGACTTGATTAGTGTTGACGACTGTTATATACCAATTTCATCGGTCAATTTAACTCAATTATGTTAAGGATTTATCATTTCTTGCACACATCACCTTTCTATCTAACCCAATTCCATTTGGACTTGGAGAAATATGTGTATGCAGCATTTTATGCAGGAAATGAGGAAATGTAGAGGGACCAATCCTATAAAATATCATCCCAGCCAATCAGGTGACAACATGTGGCATCTCATGGATCAAATGGCCCACAAACAGAAGTATCCGAGGAGATCCAATGGTGTATCACCCATATACATCAATGGGACCCACCTGACAGCCACCTAGAGAAAGCACACGATAATTGGTGCAATGACCAGGTCGGCCAAACCAGGGGGTCGGCCGACCTGGTCACTGCACCAAACTCGGTCAACCTCCACGTGTTGGCTCCTCCCGGCTTCCTGGAGTCAATGGTGACTGATTTGCGTGCTTTTGGTGGCGGAAACCGACCTCAACACTAGTATAAATAGGACCCCCTACCCCTCACTTCAACACACACCACTTGAGCTTCATCTCTGTTTTATACACTATCATCCATAGTCTTAAAGGAGTTTGGTTGTAGAGAGGAGAGTCTTTAGTCCCAAGTCCAAATTGGGAGAGGAGTAAGAAGTCTCTCTCTTCCCAATCCTACATTGGGAAAGGTATGGATCATGTATTCTTTCTTGTAATTGTGACTTTATGCATAATAAAGATAGTATCTTTAGTCTCTACTTATACATATACTTGGGCAAAGCGATTCTTGTTTGATTGTGGAGTCCATGTATGTAGAAGGTATAACTTCTGTGACTGTTTCATCATGAACATATCTCATTATCATAGAACCTATAGACCCCCACTATAGTCTAGTTAATTATAACATAACTAGGTTAGTATGGATAATTATGTTGTGTATCAACATTGGTTCAATGATGATTCAATTCATTGCCTTAGGATGGATTCTGCCTAGGCTCTTAAGGTAATTACTTAATATGCTAGCATGGTGCTAGGATAGCTAAGTAGCATAGGATGTCTCGTAGACCCACGCATTGAAGAGGTAGGCAGTAGGTGGTGACGGCCCTATCTGTCCTTTGTAATCCTCCACGTTCGGCTATGCCACAGACTCCTGGCGGGAGTCGCCCTGGTATTGCTAGGGGTAAGCCCGTGCCCGATGTGTTGAACCACATAGCATAAGTATTAACTATTGATCTAGCTTATGAATAATTAGTTTAGACTATGTATATGTACAATAGAGCATAGAAGGAGTACCTCCATAACTCTCAACCTTAACTAACCTCTAGGATCCTCTTACCCCCCTTAGACTGGAAAGCTTTTGTGTGTGTCACACTACCTCCACTATTATTTTATCCATCCTTACTAGATTCTTACCTAGACCTTTCTATCCTGTCCACTTGAAGATTGTTATATCTCTACCCCGCCTTCCTTTGGGATCAAATAAATGACACCGTTGGGAATACTCTTAAGGGGAAATGCTACAATGATATCTTCGTGCGCTTGTAGAACTCACTCTGTGATCCAATAGAACCGTTAACAAACATTTCTGACACTCTGTGATGCCTATGCCCTAAACTCTCACACCACGTGTGAAGTCTGTGGCAACACGGGTCATATGGGCAATGATTGCCCAGAAACTTGTGAGGATGCCTTATACCTCGCCAACAACGGAAATTTCAACAACAATGGCTATCGTCCAGGAGGTCAAGGGTGGGGTCAATAACGCCCATTCTCTCAAGGAGGGTACAACCACAATGGCAATCCTGGAAATCAGCCCAACTTGAGAGAACTTGCCATTAGCCAGCTCAAGATCAATGATGCCCTATCCAAGAAGCTGTCAGCTAATGACAAGACCCTTGAAAACATCAATGCCAAGATTGAAGGACTATCCTCAACATTCAATAATCAACTGAGCTTCAACAAAATGCTCGAGACTCAGCTGGCTCAGCTGGAAGTTACTATTCCTCCGATGGAGAATGGCAAGATGCCAGGCCAGCCAGAACCCCCGACAGAAAATGTCAACATGATTTCCATGCGAGAGGGCAACTGGCAAAAGGACCCCGGATATCCTACCATTTCATGCTCAATTGGGGCTCACCACTTTGACAAGGCACTTTGTGATCTGGGAGCAAGTGTTAGTGTGATGCCCAAGGTTGTGTTCGACCAGCTGAACTTCATAGAACTGACTCCAACACCAATGCAGCTACAACTGGCTAACTCTTCAGTTTGTTATCCAGCGGGTATTGCTGAAGACGTCCCGGTGAAGATCCGGAGCTGCTTCATACCCGTGGATTTTGTGGTGCTAGACATGGACACTGAGAAAGATACACCACTCATTCTTGGGCGTCCATTCCTAAGCACTGCAAAAGCTCGCATAGATGTGGGAGCTGGAGAAATCCACTTCCATATCAATGGCAAGGAGGAAAGGTTTAACTTTTGGCCAAAATCAGAACAATGCTCCATGATTCGAATCAAGTATAGGCCAAATGATAAACACATCAAAGAGGTTGAAGTAACACCTCCAAAGGTGGACTCACTCATTGCATTCGTGAGAAGATTAATCTATGAGGAGAATCCGTTGTTTCGACCACGCCGATATCCAAAGGCGACGGAATCGTCTGGACCTTCCCAAAGGCCCAAGTCCACCAAGCCGCCAAAGAAGTAATGGCGGAAGAAGCAAGAAAAGCCGTTCGAGCCCATCCCTCCGGGCCCGGATGTGAAATGAATACGGAGGAATGTCCATCTCATCGGATGGTGGTGAGACCTACGCCAATAGGTTAAATTGGTAGTTATCCCACTTTATTTTTCTTTCTTTATTTTTCCACCCCATTTGGATTTTTCCCATTGCATATTTGATTTTTCCAAGCAAGTTGAGAATCTTATATTCTCAACTATCATTTTTCTTTTCAAATGAAATTTTTTATTGGATTTGAAAAAAAGGTTTTCATTTGAAAAACAATTCTTTCTGAGCTGCACATGTGGCATTTCACCAACGTGCTAACTTTATAGCCATTGGGGAGCCACTTGCCAAAAGGGAAACCAGGGGAGGCCACCTGTCAGGTCGGCCAAACCCCCTGGTCGGCCGAACAGGGAGTGAAGCCAAATTGGCTCCCTTTCCTCCAACGGCTATATTTTGAACCCTAAGTGACCATTGGAAGGTGCACCCTATAAATTGTTGCTGTGAGGAGCACTTCTCTTCACACACCACATCATCTTACACCTCCCCAAGTCACTCTCTAGCTCACCTTGTTTTTCTTGCTCTTCATTACAACACTCTTGCTCAAATCCATTCCCAAAAAGATTTTTTTTGTTTGCATTTGCATTTTACACTCAATCTTTCAAGAGGAGAAAATTCGTTGAGAGTTTTGTTTTCCAAACATCGCTTCTTTTCAGATTTTTCTCGCCTTGTTTTGTTCTTGCTTGTTGAACTCAGAAAGACATGAAGAGGTTGTTTGGAAAGAGGAAGGAGGCTGCAAGCTCAAGCCATGGTGAAGGTTCTAGTGCACGCCTCTCTTCCATGGGTACAAGCCTAAGGAGGAGAAGTGTGTGTGAGGACACTCCCATGGAAGAGAGAAGCAACCCACACCAAATTCTTCAAGACAACGACCTCGACATACGAAGCGAAGTTGAAGATCAAGCACGTAGGCTTCTCCAAGATCGTGAGTTCCGCCACACCAAGGATTACGATCCACATTTGATCTCCAAAATAGGTATGGACTCCGAATTTCTTTCCATTTGGCATGCAATTGGATTTGATGACTTTGCTCACATAGAGGAGAAAGGTTCATGCCTTCTCACTATCCAATTCCTTTGCACGCTAAGAATATGATTTGATGGTATTTCTTTTAGATTATTTCAAAAATAATACAACATCCTATGGAAAGAATTAAGTAGCATCCTAGGCTTCCATAAATGGTGTTTGCTAGATTTAGACAATTTGCCTAAGTTTAACAAACAAAGTTTTTGGCATGATCTAACTAGTGAGGTCACATGTAGGGCTCCTAGGAATAGCCACATCCAAAACCCTACCATACGCTTCATCCATAGATGGGTGGCTATGACTATGTTCCCTAGGGGAGATGTTAGGGTTATGCGAGATGATGAATTGAAAATTTTGTTTGCCATGACTAAAAAGATAAAAGTTGCTCCAGTCAAAGCCATGATGACACAATGGTTAGATTACATTTCAAAATCAGGACCAACTGAATGCACTTCATTGATTACTCATATTGCTGATAGGGTAGGAGCACTTAAATACTCTTCATTTGAATACATTGAAACTAAAAGAGAATTAATTGATGAAGACTATTTAGTGCAAGGACATACCCTTAAGCATGATCAAGATGGGTCCTTAATATTTTTCTATCCCGGCTTTGTCAATGAAATTCGGTTACCTAACCCAAATTTTCATTTGTACAAATACCGGGTGCTAACCATTAATATTCTTCCCCTTGAGGAAGCAAGAAGAAGTAATGTCTCTGGCAGGGTAACAAGGAATCGTATGAGGGCTGCAGCCACAGGCATGCCACTGATAATCTCTCCGGTCCATGAATACCAAGAGGAAGAGAACCCAACGGGTTATGCGCCCGGATGGACTTAACCTCTGACGTATGAGACTGGGGGATCATATTGGCAAGAATGGCAAAGGGATCAAACCTTATCCTCTTAAAGCTCTAGCAGCTTGCCCCCAACGTCCATGAGAGGACGTCGTTCCTTTTCGGCCAGAAGTCATCATGACTATAGCCAAGGAATGACGGACCTCACTAGATGTATGGGAGAACTTGAAGTGAGAACGGGTGACATCTACAACATACTCCAAGAGCATGTTCAAGGTACCAAGGATTTGCAACAACACATAGATGCTCAATTCACCAACTTCAACATGGTGCTCCAACAACAACAAGCCGATCTTGCAGCATTCTTCCGTCATCAAGGGCTCAACCCTTATCACGGAGGTAGTTGAAGAACAAGCTTGGGGGAGGACCCCCACTTGAGGTAACATGTATCACATTCCTTACATATTTAATTTCCATCCATCCATCATCCACCTTGCATTAAAAAAATAATAGGTTAGATTTGCTTTCATCAAATAAAGATGTGCGGTAAGAATGATTTAGAATTCACATAGATGAAATGATGAACAGTTGCTCTATTTTATTTTCCTAAGTCTCTAGTTTACAACTTGCTACTTTCCGAATATTGCTTTTATTGGTTTGAATTACTTTTACCTTAATTTGGAAATCGTGGGTAGCAAAAGCTTAATCTAATTCTAGGTTGTTGCAAGATTAGAATTAGTAATAGGGCTGCTAGTCCTAGTTTGAAAGTAAAACTTAGATTTCTGGAGAAATTCTAAAAAGATTTAAGTTTCTCTCAATTGATTGGAAATACCTACCAAAGCCATATGATGTTCATACATAGACAAAACCTTATGCATATGCTATTTGCTTTCACATTTAGCCTAGTCAAACTAGTATAGACCTATGAGAGAAATCATTCAACTCTTTTTGAATTCAAGACTTCACTTGCACATGCTATACTTCTGCACTAGAAGTGAGCAAAACGTCCATCATATCCACCATACCACAATAAAAAGACAAACTCCATGTTATTCATGTTTAGCACTCTCTTCAAAATTCATTGCAAAGAAAGGGAGTAGAAGACATGGCTACAAAAAGAAAATTAAAAAAAGCATGCTTACATCATAAGCATGAGAAATAAAGAGAGAAAAGAAAAGTAGCCATGTTTCATCCCTGCAAAATAAAGAGGGATTTTACCAAAAAGGAGTTATCTCAAGTATCCACATCCACTTTCCACTCCATCACTCATGCACTAGTCTTGAATCAAAAAGTTTTGATTTGAATTCTCCTAAGACTTACTCTTTTGACTTAGCAATATATGTGATGCAAATATGCCTACTTACTTTCCTTACCAAGCTCCACATACAAGCCATATTCAATGAGTAGGAATAGTAGAGGCACAATGCTTTGGCGAGGAAATATTTCCACTACCCACAAAGGAGTGATTGAGAGAATCAATTTGAGGTACTTAATATCTAAATTGAATTCTCTGAGATTTAAGTGGAACTTGATTTCTAGGCTATGTTTGCTCCATTTGATATTCTACCTTTCAACTACTCATGAATATGAAAAAGCATAAGCCCCATGATAACTTAAGAAAGGTAGAGTATCATAGCCAATTTCTGCAATACTAGGTAGAGTATCTTGTTGTGCATTAGATACTTTTGAAAATAAGACATTGTAGCAACTCATGATCATCAACCTAAAGTCTTGACTTTGCTCGGGACGAGCAAGGGATTAGCTTGAGGGAGTTTGTTGACGGTTGTTATATACCAATTTCATCCGTCAATTTCACTCAATTATGTGAAGGATTTGTCATTTCTTGCACACATCACCTTTCTATCTAACTCAATTCCACTTGGACTTGGAGAAATATGTGTATGCAGCATTTTATGCAGGAAATGAGGAAAAGTAGAGGGACCAATCCTATAAAATATCATCCCAGCCAATCAGGCGATGACATGTGGCATCCCATGGATTAAATGGCCCACAAACAGAAGTATCCGAGGAGATCCAACGGTATATCACCCATATACATCAATGGGACCCACCTGGCAGCCACCTGGAGAAAGCACACGAGAATTGGTGCAATGACCAGGTCGGCCGAACCAGGGGGTCGGCCGACCTAATCTCTGCACCAAACTCGGTCAACCTCCACGTGTTGGCTCCTTTCGGCTTCCTGGAGTCAATGGCGACTGATTCACGCACTTTTGGTGGTAGGAACCGACCTCAACACTAGTATAAATAGGACCCCCTACCCCTCACTTCAACACACACCACTTGAGCTTCATATCTATCGTATACACTATCATCCATAGTCTTAGAGGAGTTAGGTTGTAGAGAGGAGAGTCTCTAGTCCCAAGTCCAAATTGGGAAAGGAGTAAGGAGTCTCTCTCTTCCCAATCCTACATTGGGAAAGGCATGGCTCATGTATTCTTTCTTGTAATTGTGACTTTATGCATAATAAAGATAGTATCTTTAGTCTCTACTTATACCTATACTTGGGCAAAGCGTTTCTTGTTTGATTGTGGAGTCCATGTATGTGGAAGGTATAGCTTCTATGACTGTTTCATCATGAACATATCTCATTATCATAGAACCTATAGACCCCCACTATAGTCTAGTTAATTATAACATAACTAGGTTAGTATGGATAATTATGTTGTGTATCAACATTGGTTCAATGATGATTCAATTCATTGCGTTAGGATGGATTGTGCCTAGGCTCTTAAGGTAATTACTTAATATGCTAGCATGGTGCTAAGATAGCTAATTAGCATTGGATATCTTGTAGACCCATGGATTGAAGAGGTAGGTAGTAGGTGGTGACAGTCCTATCTGTCCTTTGTAATCCTCCACGTTGGGCTATGCCACATGCTCTTGGCGGGAGTCACCCTAGTATTGCTAGGGGTAAGCCCGTGCCCGATGTGTTGAACCACATAGCATAAATATTGTATTGACCTAGCTTATGAATAATTAGTTTATGTAAGACCTATGTGTGCTGAATACATTGGCTTGTAGTGATTACACTTGGCTTTGATGATAAAAGTTTTTAATATCACCAAAACACCTTTTTATCAAGGCCCGACTCTAGCTCCGAGCTACAGCAAGGTCCGACGATAGGTCCGGCTTGCTTTGGGTAGCTCCGGTTACGTTTGATGCTAGGTCCGACTTCTTGGTAAGGTCCGACCAGCTTTGGTTAGCTCCGGTGAGCTTTATCTTTAGCTCCAACATATATTTGATAGCTCCGGCATGCTTTTGCTAAGCTCCGACGTACTTTGTCTAGCTCCGGGTTTTGGGTTGACTAGTTCCGACTAGTTTTGGTAAGCTCCGGATCTAGGATCTACTAGTTTTGGTAAGCTCCGGATCTAGGATCTACTAGTTTTGGTAAGCTCCGGATCTAGGATCTACTAGTTTTGATAAGCTCCGGATCCAGGATCTACTAGTTTTGGTAAGCTCCGGCGCTAGGTTCTACTAGCTTTTGTTAGCTCCGGCTCAAGCTCCGGGTTGCTCTGGCAAGGTCCGGAACTTGACCGCAGTGTTTCTTCTTAGCTCCGGCTCAAGCTCCGGGTTACTCTGGCAAGGTCCGGAACTTGACCAAAGTGCTTCTACTTTTCATTTGCAATGTTTCATACTTGCTCTACATGATTGGAAAGATTGCTTGGTATTCATTTACTAAGTTTTTGGTGTGTTTTGGATGATACGGCTGATATCGTTTCTACTGTGGTTTTGCAACATGCTTATGTGAGGTTCTCACGTAAGGTGTTGTGTTCGGAACTAACGTGAGTCAAGTCGAGGACTTGGGCTCGTATGGATTGTTTGTTTGTTCATGTGCAGGTGTTGCTTGAGTTCAAGTCATGGCTGGTGACAGGATCCATTGGACTAGTCTCAGGAGGAGATGAGGTTCCAACAACCAAGTTCAGGAGGAACTGTGGTTGAGCGGGTCAGGAGGTCACGCAGGATGATTGAATCAAGGGCAGTGCATATGAAGGTCGAAGGAAGGTGTTCGCACGTATGCATGAGGTGCATGACGTGGCAATATGCTTCTAGAGACGGATTATGGAAGGAAGATCTGATCGGAAGGATCGGATCGTATCGGTTGAAGACTTTGGCTGCGGCAGAGTCGGTTATGGCTCGGTATGGGAAGTATCGAGTTGGTTATGTTAGGATTTCGTGTGTGTCACGAAATTGAGTTGTTTAGGAATGTGGGATACGTTCCTAAGGTGTTTGGAAGTCTTAAGATTGCTTCTATCTGCGTATAGAAGAATCTTGAGCAGTTATGGTAAGTTCCGATTGTGATCGGATTAGGATTAGAGTCCTAGTTGTATTGGGATGGCCTAAGGGCTGGTTATATAAGCAAGGGAAGGCCAAAGTTCGATGAGACGACTTTGGGGGCTGTTCCTCTTGTGTTCTATTGAATAAAATTCATAGTTTGAAGGAACTTTTGTGCCTTGTTCGTCCGACTTGTTCCAGACAAGTTTTACTCATCGAGTTTCTGGACAGCACTACCTTTCGTGGGTGGTTTTATCATAACCCGAGTTTTACTGATCCAATTGACGTGATTCTTTTTGGGTTGTCTTCACAACTTGATTGTCTATCATCTGTCAAAATTTCACGGTCATTGGATTTGTGGTTTTTGATCTACACGAGTTTCTTTGCAGCACTCCAGAAACTGTTTTTCTCGGGTAGGTCAGATTGACCAGTGTTTGATCATTTGATCATAACTTGAGTTGTTATCGACGGATTTGAGTAATTCTTTTCGTGTTGTATTCGTGACTTGATTCTCTCTGATATCTATCACTTTTGTCACGGTGAAACACATTTAGATTAGTCTTATACACGATTTCTTTAACAGATCGTTTTTCTACCGAAGGGATTAGGGTTTTATTGTTTCCACTGCGTAAGATTTTTAAATCTACCATTCACCCCCCCTCTGGTAGCTTTTCACGTGCTCTTCGATCCTACAATTGGTATCAGAGCCACGGTGCTCTAATCTTTAAGATTTGCACATGTTTTTGACTAATCATCATGGAGAAGTACTCCGCCAAACCTTGTGTGTTTGCTGGTATTGATTTCCAGGTTTGGAAGGCACGCATGGAGGCCTTCATCCAGGCGCAAGGCTTCGCAATATGGGAAAAGGTGTACAAACCTTATGAAGTCCCACCTAACGATCAAGTTACGGCTACGAACCTCCGGGATGTCGACAATAACAACAAAGCCCGAAACTTGATCATCCAAGGACTCACTCAAAGCGACTTTGATCGTGTCGCGCACCTCCGATCAGCATACGATGTTTGGAGAGCTCTCTGTGATTATCATGAAGGCTCCAACACAATCAAGGAGGTAAAACAAGATATGTTCAAGAAAGAATATATGCGCTTTGAGATGCAACCAGGTGAGTCAATCGATGACCTCTTTGCTCGGTTCAATAAAATTCTCAGCAACTTACGTAGTGTCAATGTTAATTTTTCTGATGCTGAGAATGCTAGACAACTTCTTAGTGCATTAGACATGTCAGTTTGGGAGATGAAAGTAACATCCATTCGTGAATCAACTATCATGAGTTCTCTTACATTAGATGTACTTTATTCTAAACTAAAAACTCATGAAATTGACATCCTAGCACGTAAGAACCCAAACAAGTCTATTGCATTTGTCTCACAACGAGATATGTCTAGCTCCGGTCAATCATCATCCTGCAATACTCTTGCTTTGTTGTCCTCACTAACCCTGGAACAGATCGAAGAATTTCCAGAAGAGGAGTTGGCACTCATCTCTACTAGATTCTCAAAAGCATTGCAAAATGTGAGAACTAGAAGGAGAGGAAGCTCCGGACCTCAACGTTGTTTTGAATGTGGTAAAACAGGACACTTTCGTACAGAATGCCCTAACCTTTCAGGTCCGACCACCCGGGAAGAAAAACAAAGCAAGGTCCGGACCTCCTCTGGAAATTCCAACAAGAAAAAGAAGGGTACCATAGGACGCAAGATGATCAACAGCTTCATCACCGCGCTTCAAGAGCTCAGTTCAAGTGACATTGATTTTGAAAGTGATGAAGAGAATGATGACTTGGCCAACTTATGCTTCATGGCAGGCAAAGCAAGATCAAGATCAAGTCAGGAGGAAGCAGAACACAACAGTGACGATGATGAGGTATGTTCTACCTGCAATGAAATGTGTGATGCTATTTCTCGTGCAACTATTATTGTCAAGAAAAAGGACAAAAAGCTTAGGGATAGTGCTGCTAAAATTGAATCACTAGAATCTGAAATTAACCATTTAAAAACATTGATTCCTAGTGATGATGCATGTCCCTCATGTGACTTAATCTATGAACAATTGTCCACATTAAGAAGTGCACATTCCTCCACTCTAGACAGACTTGATGAAGAAATTGAAAAGAACAAAAAGCTTGCTGCACTTAATGATAAAAACTTAAAAGATGCTTCTTGTTCTACAGATGAGTTGCATTGTTCTGCATGTGAAAATCTTGATAAGAAACTAAAAGATGCAATGAATGAAATTACCATTCTGAACAATGCTTTACGATCTCATGAAGTTAAAAATTGTTCCAATTGCAAATTAAAAGGAAAAACTTCATGTGAAAACTGCCTAGACTTGTCCAAGAAACTTGATGACATGAATAGGACACTAGGTCGGTTTTGTAATGGGGATAAGAATCTAAACTTGCTGCTGAATTCTTCCAAGTCTAGCAAAGATAAAACTGGTTTAGGTTTTGATTCTCATGTTCATGCTAAGGCACATCCACCTAAAATTGTAAGGTCATTAGGAAGTGGTTTGATTCAAACAGTTCCTAAACAAAAAGAAGTGGTTTTCAAATCTGCAGGAGTGTTGCCTCATTCGGTTTCAAATAAAAATATTGCTTGCTCATCTAGACATGAACACAAAGTTAAATTTCATTGTACCTTCTGTGGTAGAGATGGTCATGTCATAGATTTTTGTTATAGACTAGCTAAACAACAGAAAAAGGAAAGAAAAATTGCTAGATCTTATAACTTTCATGCAATTAGAAAAACACAACCTGCTTTAGTGAGTCGGAAATTTGAAAAGGTAGCTTTCGGACCTTCTGGTAAGAAATCCACAAAAGCAGCTCCGATAGTTCCGATAGCTCCTAGAGCTACCGGATCTTCTGTTGTTCCCTTCGGAGCTTCAGCTTTTGCCTCCGGACCTTCTGCTTTTACCTCCGGAGCTACCGGTTTTCACTCTAAACAAGTAACAACTTCTAAATCAACTGTTAAGAAAAGAAAACCTCAATCTTTGACTCATAAACCTGCTGTTTTATCTCAGCATTCGCGTGTTTTTCCTGGTGCACGTCGCGTGACTCAGTACTGGATTCCTAAATGCCTTTTGACTAACCCCAGTATTGAGTCATCGGCGTATTGTGCTTCTATGTAGGTTACACGCTTGAGGAAGGAGAATATTTGGATTGTGGATTCAGGTTGCTCACGCCACATGACCGGTAACAAAGATTGGTTCTCCTCCCTCACCTTTGTGTCACGTGTAGAGAATGTTACTTTTGCCGATAATTCTTCAACTCCTATAATTGCTAAGGGTTCGGTTAGAGTAAATGATCACTACACTTTGAAGGATGTGGCACTTGTCAAAAATTTGAAATATAACTTGCTTTCTGTTTCACATTTGCTAGATGAAAATCTAGAAATTACTTTCAATAAAAACTGCTGCAAAGTTGTAGATTCAAATAGTGAGCTTATTTTTAACATGTCTCGGTTTGGAAGAGTTTTTAAAGCTGATTTTGATATGTCTTCTTCTAAGCATAGGTGTCTAGTTGCTAATGATTCAAAGGACTTATATTTTTGGCATCGTAGACTTGGTCACGTAGGCTTTGATCACCTAACGCGTGTTAGTGCTCTTGATCGCATACGTGGGCTGCCTAAGCTAAAAGGGGACAAAGAAATTGTGTGCTCTTCTTGTAGACATGCTAAGATGGTTGCAGGTTCACATACTCCTCTCACAATGATCATGACAACTGAACCATGTCAACTTTTGCATCTTGACACCGTAGGACCTTCACGTGTTCAATCCTTCGGAGGTAAATGGTATGCTCTTGTTATTGTTGATGATTATTCTAGATATTCTTGGGTTTATTTTATGGCATCTAAGAATGAAGCTTTTAGTCACTTTAGGACTTTATTTCTTAGATTATCAATTGATCACCCAGGATCTTTAAAGGCAATTAGAAGTGATAACGGAACTGAATTTAAAAATCAATCTTTTGATCACTTTTGTGCTGAATACGGAATAGATCATCAATTTTCTTCACCATATGTACCTCAACAAAACGGTGTTGTAGAAAGAAAGAACAGAACCCTAGTTGAGATGGCTAGGACTATGCTTGATGAATATCAAACTCCTAGGAAATTTTGGGCTGATACATTAGCAACCGCTTGTTATGTCTCAAATCGTGTTTTCTTGCGTGCTAAGCTAGGTAAAACACCATATGAGCTCCGGTTTGGACATAGGCCTAGTGTTACACACTTTCGGGTCTTTGGTTGCAAATGCTTTGTTAAGAAACATGGTAATCTTGATAAATTTGAACCTAGATCCAATGATGGCATGTTTCTTGGTTATCCATCTCATACTAGAGGCTACCGTGTGCTTTTACTTGACACTAACAAAATTGTGGAGACTTGTGAAGTGTCTTTTGATGAAGCTAGCCCAGGTACTAGCTCCGGTGTTGCAGGACCAGATTCATATTCTCAGGGGGAGGGTATTTTCGAAGATGAAGAAGAGCCGGTGATACTGCCTGGTAGTTCCGAAGTTGACACGTGTCCAGCTCCGGACATTGAACAAGCTCCGGCTGTCACCTCTGCTGGTCCTGATCGTCCACAAATCACAAGCTCATCAATCTACAATGAACCTAATGAAAAAGAAGCTTGTGAGACATCTGTTCCCCTACATTTTTACAAAGATCATCCCCCACAACAGATAATTGGAAGCTTGCATGAACGAGTCACACGGTCCAGGTTTTGCGATCCAAACTCTCATGCTCATTCTGCTTTTGTTGCTTCTTTTGAACCCAAAGATATATCACACGCACTCACTAATGAATCTTGGATTATTGCCATGCAAGAAGAGTTAGAAAATTTTGAAAGAAATAATGTTTGGAAACTTGTACCTCCACCTCAAGGCCACACTTTAATTGGAACTAAATGGGTATATAAAAATAAACAAAGTGAGGATGGGGTTGTGATTAGGAATAAGGCTAGGTTGGTTGCTCAAGGTTTCACTCAAGTTGAAGGTCTAGATTTTGATGAAACTTTTGCTCCTGTCGCTAGATTAGAAGCCATAAGAATTTTGTTAGCTTTTGCAGCATCTAAAGGTTTTAAGCTATATCAAATGGATGTTAAAAGTGCTTTTCTTAATGGCTACATAGATGAGGAGGTTTATGTCAAACAACCACCAGGTTTTGAAAATCCAGATTTTCCTAATCATGTTTACAAACTGTCCAAAGCCTTATATGGTCTCAAACAAGCCCCTAGAGCATGGCATGATAGGTTAAAAACATTCTTACTTGAAAAGGGGTTTACAATGGGAAAGGCTGATAAAACTCTTTTTGTGCTTAAACATGGCAATGACTCATTATTTGTTCAAGTGTATGTGGATGATATTATCTTTGGTTGTGCTTCTCATGATCTTGTGTCCAAGTTTTCAGCAATGATGAGTTCCGAATTTGAAATGAGTATGATGGGTGAACTCACTTACTTTTTGGGGCTGCAAATCAAGCAAACCAAGGAGGGTACCTTTGTGCATCAAACAAAGTATACCAAAGATCTCCTAAGGCGCTTCAACATGGACAAAAGCAAGCCTCTTCGGACACCAATGGGAACAGCAACAACACTTGAACTTGATAAAGATGGTGAATCCGTGGATCAAAAAGAATATAGAAGTATGATTGGATCACTTTTGTACCTTACAACATCAAGACCGGACATACAATTCAGCGTATGTCTTTGTGCACGGTTTCAAGCTTCCCCACGTGTTTCACATCGTCAAGCCATCAAAAGGATTCTCAGGTACTTACATGGAACTCAAGAATTTGGCATTTTTCTTCCTTCTTCCTCAATCGTTTCTTTGAAAGCTTTTTCGGATGCTGATTTTGGGGGTTGTAGGATTGATAGGAAAAGTACTTCCGGTGCTTGTCATTTTCTTGGTAATTCTGTTGTTGCTTGGTCCTCTAGAAAACAAAGTTCAGTTGCACAATCCACAGCCGAATCTGAGTATGTAGCTGCTGCTAGTGCTTGTTCACAAATTCTTTGGATTGTTCAAACACTTAAGGACTATGGGGTTGATCTAGATAGTGTTCCACTGTTCTGTGATAACACTAGTGCTATTTGCATTGCTAAAAACCCCGTGCAACATTCTAGAACTAAGCACATTGACATTAGGTATCACTTTCTTTGTGATAATGTTGAAAAAGGAAACATTGTGCTTCACCATGTAGATACCGAACAACAATTGGCTGACATTTTTACAAAACCTTTGGATTTCACTCGTTTTTGTTACATTCGTAGTGAAATAGAGGTTATGCATCCTCATGGCTTAAATTGAGGGGGAGTTTTTGAAACTTAGGAAGTCTATGTGTGAATCTGAAATTAAATTAATATGAGCATATTATTTCATACATATATGACTTTGTGATTCCTTTTACATGCTGAAAGTTCTTACTACATTACTTGTGTTATACTTTTTGTAGTTTTTGCCATGTCTAGTAATTGGAATAATTACTTACACTAAATCTGGTCATGGTCGAACTTTCTTGCTGTTTTGAACTTGTTGCATGCTCACAAATGCTTTTAATCATTAAGAATTTATCAAGTAATCAACTCACATGTTGAGTTTTTATGAACAAATATAAATTGAGAAAAGATCAAGAGAATATGCATGCATCGCACTTCTTCTTTCGAGATGGCTTGTCATTGCACTTAGATATGAACTTGGAAGAAGTTGTGTATGACTAAAACCATGTTCTTAAGCTTCTGATTGTCAAATGACATAGGCTTGGCTTGGTTGGTTAGAATAAGGCAGATGAGCATATAATCTCTTGCAAATATCATATTATCTAAATTTATGCTTTGAAAAATAATAAGATGCAGCAACAAATGTCATGCTTTCAGGTTTTGAAATAGTTGAGTTTGTGAGATCATGACCTGCTAAAATTGAAAATCACACTTGCTTTCTAGCATGGCTTACACTACATTATGTATCTCATTGATGTGATAGTGTAAGTTACTTGATAGTATGACTTGGGTGAGCTTTTTTTATATGTATATGTTATAATATGCTCATAACAACTAAAGAAGGAGAGATAATTTGTTTATATCTCATAACAATTAAAATTTCTCTTTTACCTTGCTGAATACATTGTCAAAGGGGGAGAGATTTTCATTTAAAAGAAAGAGAATATGGGCATAAGGAGAGATAATAAAGGGGGAGAGATTTTCATATAATAAAGGGGGAGAGATTTTCATGGGGGAGAGTTTTTCATTATCTTCTCTTTTTACTTTTGATTTACAGAAGGGGAGAAATCGTTTTCAAAAACTTTTATGTGAATAAGCAAATGTTCGGAATTTTAAATGGTGTTGCCAATGCATTCATCAAGGGGGAGATTGTAAGACCTATGTGTGCTGAATACATTGGCTTGTAGTGATTACACTTGGCTTTGATGATAAAAGTTTTTAATATCACCAAAACACCTTTTTATCAAGGTCCGACTCTAGCTCCGAGCTACAGCAAGGTCCGACGATAGGTCCGGCTTGCTTTGGGTAGCTCCGGTTACGTTTGATGCTAGGTCCGACTTCTTGGTAAGGTCCGACCAGCTTTGGTTAGCTCCGGTGAGCTTTATCTTTAGCTCCGGCATATATTTGATAGCTCCGGCATGCTTTTGCTAAGCTCCGACGTACTTTGTCTAGCTCCGGGTTTTGGGTTGACTAGTTCCGACTAGTTTTGGTAAGCTCCGGATCTAGGATCTACTAGTTTTGGTAAGCTCCGGATCTAGGATCTACTAGTTTTGGTAAGCTCCGGATCTAGGATCTACTAGTTTTGATAAGCTCCGGATCCAGGATCTACTAGTTTTGGTAAGCTCCGGCGCTAGGTTCTACTAGCTTTTGTTAGCTCCGGCTCAAGCTCCGGGTTGCTCTGGCAAGGTCCGGAACTTGACCGCAGTGTTTCTTCTTAGCTCCGGCTCAAGCTCCGGGTTACTCTGGCAAGGTCCGGAACTTGACCAAAGTGCTTCTACTTTTCATTTGCAATGTTTCATACTTGCTCTACATGATTGGAAAGATTGCTTGGTATTCATTTACTAAGTTTTTGGTGCGTTTTGGATGATACGGCTGATATCGTTTCTACTGTGGTTTTGCAACATGCTTATGTGAGGTTCTCACGTAAGGTGTTGTGTTCGGAACTAACGTGAGTCAAGTCGAGGACTTGGGCTCGTATGGATTGTTTGTTTGTTCATGTGCAGGTGTTGCTTGAGTTCAAGTCATGGCTGGTGACAGGATCCATTGGACTAGTCTCAGGAGGAGATGAGGTTCCAACAACCAAGTTCAGGAGGAACTGTGGTTGAGCGGGTCAGGAGGTCACGCAGGATGATTGAATCAAGGGCAGTGCATATGAAGGTCGAAGGAAGGTGTTCGCACGTATGCATGAGGTGCATGACGTGGCAATATGCTTCTAGAGACGGATTATGGAAGGAAGATCTGATCGGAAGGATCGGATCGTATCGGTTGAAGACTTTGGCTGCGGCAGAGTCGGTTATGGCTCGGTATGGGAAGTATCGAGTTGGTTATGTTAGGATTTCGTGTGTGTCACGAAATTGAGTTGTTTAGGAATGTGGGATACGTTCCTAAGATGTTTGGAAGTCTTAAGATTGCTTCTATCTGCGTATAGAAGAATCTTGAGCAGTTATGGTAAGTTCCGATTGTGATCGGATTAGGATTAGAGTCCTAGTTGTATTGGGATGGCCTAAGGGCTGGTTATATAAGCAAGGGAAGGCCAAAGTTCGATGAGACGACTTTGGGGGCTGTTCCTCTTGTGTTCTATTGAATAAAATTCATAGTTTGAAGGAACTTTTGTGCCTTGTTCGTCCGACTTGTTCCAGACAAGTTTTACTCGTCGAGTTTCTGGACAGCACTACCTTTCGTCGGTGGTTTTATCATAACCCGAGTTTTACTGATCCAATTGACGTGATTCTTTTTGGGTTGTCTTCACAACTTGATTGTCTATCATCTGTCAAAATTTCACGGTCATTGGATTTGTGGTTTTTGATCTACACGAGTTTCTTTGCAGCACTCCAGAAACTGTTTTTCTCGGGTAGGTCAGATTGACCAGTGTTTGATCATTTGATCATAACTTGAGTTGTTCTCGACGGATTTGAGTAATTCTTTTTGTGTTGTCTTCGTGACTTGATTCTCTCTGATATCTATCACTTTTGTCACGGTGAAACACATTTAGATTAGTCTTATACACGATTTCTTTAACAGATCGTTTTTCTACCGAAGGGATTAGGGTTTTATTGTTTCCGCTGCGTAAGATTTTTAAATCTACCATTCACCCCCCCCTCTGGTAGCTTTTCACGTGCTCTTCGATCCTACAGTTTAGACTATGTATATGTACAATAGAGCATAGTAGGAGTACCTCCATAACTCTCAACCTTAACTAACCTCTAGGATCCTCTTACCCCCCCCCCCCCCCCTAGACTTGAAAGCTTTTTGTGTGTGTCACACTACCTCCACTATTATTTTATCCATCCTTACTACATTCTTATCTAGACCTTTCTACCCTGTCCACATGATGATTGTTATATCTCTACCCCGCCTTCCTTTGGGATCAAATAAATGACACCCTTGGGAATACTCTTAAGGGGAAATGCTATATTGATTTCTCCTTGCGCTTGCGGAACTCACTCTGTGATCCAATAGAACCGTTAATAAGAATTTCTGACACATCAGTTGGAGATGTTTAGTTAATTGTGCGTAAGTAATACCAACAAGCATTTCTGGCACTATTGTTGGGGATGATTTGTTAGTATACCTTAGGAGCCATCAACAATTAGTCGAAGCTGTGCGCGCCTCTGCTATCGTGGCCACGCGTCCCCCTATAGTTGAGGGCTCGCGGTGACAGGATCTTTGATTGCTACAACTTTTTATTGCAATGGTTCCCAATGCAGCTGTTGCACTTTTGCTACTTTCACTTCCTCCTTTATGGGATTCGCCGGGTTGCCTTCTCAGATGGGGTTCCACTCAGTCCAATCTCTCCGATAGGGGACCTAGGCCCTGTCGTTAGGGACACTGCAGGTTGAGCAGCAGGTCTCGGCTCCATGTGAATTGCATGGCGCACCCAAACGTCAACAGGGTGGTAAAAAGGAAACCTTTGTGGGCAAAGGTGATTCCTCTCTTACGCACACCCCATTGTTCGAGCCTTCGTATTCCTCCTTGAGCACCCACTCTTTCTCCACCTTCGAGGTTCTTGACCCCTGCTCCAATGGACTCAGCCTTGCCTCCTTCCCGTGTAAGGGATGTAGCGTCTATGAGGCGGCTATTTGGCTGGGAGGACGAGGAGCAGCGGGATCTGATCCGTCCCAGCTCCCTGCCTCTGGAGTTGGGGGAGAAAGAGATTGTCTTCTTCAAGTCGTATGTGTACTCTGAGTTCGTTCCTCCCGTTTCCTCCTTCCTGACGACGCTTCTGGAAGTCCTCGGGCTCCAGCTTCATTACTAGTCGCCAAACTCTCTGGTGGTTGCAGTGGTGTTCTCGCACTTTTGCGAGATGTTCATCGGGGTGTACCCGTCTGTGCCAGTGTTCCGACATTTCTTCGTGCTGAGGCAAACTGGGAAGAAGAGCAAGATGAGCTTCCTCGGCGCCTACTAATTCCAGCATTGGGCCAACAACCCCTTCAAGTACATCAACGCACTCTCCACAACAAAATGGGCCACTAGAGGAGCGACTAGGTGATCATACATGCTGATGCCCATGATCGCATGGTCCTTCCCACCGACTGGCTGGTACTCAGGAAGAAGACCTGGGAGGAGCGCCCAGAGTTGGAGCAGGAGTATACCTCGGTGATGGAGAGGATTCGATTCTTGGAGGATTAGGGCTTGTCAGAGCTGATGGTGATGGCAAACTTTGTGCGTCGACGACTGGCTCCCCTTCAGCATCATAGCCGCCCTGCATGGTGATACTTCAGGCCGCAGGATGGCACCATGATGGTGCGGGGTTGCGACAAGGAGATGACCCTGCAAGAGGTGTTTGATGTAATGTCCAAGGCGTGTGATGACCCAATGTCTTCCGACGTCTTCAACCTTCCGCTGTCTTGTCTGCCGCTTTGCTTGGATCGAAACCTTTGGGTGAAGGTTCTAAAGGAGATGCCGAACCTGGACGTGTTTGGTCTTGCGCCATGGCAGTTTGGCGATGTGGACCATGGACTGGCCATTGTCGACCCTCCACAAGAGTCTACACCTGCTCTAGGCTTCGAAGCATCATGGGTGGAAGACGCGCCCTGTGACGGAGGAAAGGCAAGGCGCCGGTCCCCGACACAGGGAAGGGAAAGCGTCGGCCCCCGACATAGGGAAGGGGAAGTCGCTGGTGATTGGGGTTGCGAAGGAGAAATGCCCTCGATCACCGCCGAGGGCACTGCTGAGGGCGGTCCTCGCTCCAAGTCATCGTCCATCGTAGCACCCCTCCTTAGCATTGGGTGTTGGTTCTTCGGGGGGGAGGCCCATCTCGTCAAGCAGTGGTTCCACAATCGTCCGCAGCCCACACACCATCCAACATCTCCGCCACTGGTGCAGTTCAAGGTGCCAAATAGGGCTCTGAGAGTGCTACACCTACGAAGCCCCAAGCCAAGAGGTCTCGGGATGACGTCGGTGGCAGCTCGGGAGGAGGCTCTGGGAGTGGCACTGTTAGAGTTGGTGGGGATACACCGATGCAGGGTGGCAACATCGTCGGTGGTTCCGATGGAGGCCCGTCTATAGATATCATGCCTGCCACGCCGTCGATAGGGCCCGCAGCCACAGAGCCGCTGAAGGTCGAGGCTCGCTAGAGCTTCCTGCGACGTCGGCAGGCATTCTTACCAATGCTTACTTCGTTATCTCTTATGTTCTTCTAGTTTGGGAAGTTTTCGACTTTTATTTGCATGTCTACATCAGCTGTTGTGACGCCTTTACCGCCAGGGGTAGTGTCCTGGAGCGCTGCGAAGTCGGCCCAGGAGGCGACAACTGGACCAGCGGAGTAGAATGCCAAGCTCGTACAGTGAAGTGTTGCTCCGACGTCTGCATCTAGCGCGGGTGTGAAGCATCTACGGCCATTGTACCAGAGGCACCTCCCGCCGCCGTACTGGACGCAATGTCGGGTCGGTTCAGGGAGTTGAGGGCCTGACCTCTGAGGCTGTTTATTCGATAGGTGGCTCCATGGGCGACAGTGGTGCTGCCGCTTTAGGTAATGCCGCAACTTCCGCTTAGTCCTCAAGGATGAGGCCCCCGGTACTAGTGGTCTCGCCTTCAGAATCACGGGAGAAAGAGGTTCCCGAGATGATCATCGAGCGGCCTTCCATAACTTTAGCTGAATAAGAGCGCCTCTCCGACATCATCGACTCAGCGCGGTCCAGCATCAACATGGTGCAGTCCAACCTCCATCAGGTGCAGGGGGCCCTTGCCACAGAGTGGGAGAAGTTGCAGGCAGAGGGCGAGCGCCTCCAAGCCTGCGAGGACCTTCTGAGATCCAGGATTGCCGAGACGAAGGCAAAGTACCAAAAACAAAGTGAGGAGCTAGAGTTGAGGCACCGCTTGGTGAAGTCCATGGATGCCATGTCCCAAAAGATTCTGGCCGATGTCAAGGCCACCAATGACACGGTTGATGCCCACCTGCATGCCCTTAAAGAGGGTCGAGAGGCCCTGGGTCGCTGCAAAGCCGCTGTCACTGAGCGGGAGGCTGCTGTCGCCGAGCAAGAGGTGACGGCCTAGGCGATGATGGCTTCGGCTGAGGCAGATTGGGACAGTATGCAGTCCCGCCTCGAAGACCTTGAGCTTCAGGAGAGCAACCTGCCGTGTGACCAGACACAACACTTAGCTAAGAATTAGGAAATCCTCCTGCAATAGCTTGATATTAGGGCTCGCGAGCAGACTTCAAAGCGTCACGGCCGAGAGCTTGATCTGCAGGAGCATCAGCTGGCCCAACATCTAGAAGCCGAGGGTAGAGCGGTGGCGGAGACAGTGGCATCCAATGTTCTGGTGTACTATTGAAGTTAGTACCGTGAGATGCTGCTGGATCAAGTTTTTGAAGGCCCTGTCGAGGAGCGTGAGGAGACGGCAGTAGCAGAGGTCAAGCATGCTGCCAAACATGTCGTCTCGCAATTTGCCAGGGATTGAAGCTGACGGCCCATCTTTGTATTTGGGGTTCGCCCCTTTGTAAATATTATTCAATGAATTTGACTTTGTGTTTGTTTTCTTGGCTTGTCTTGTGCTTCTTGGACTGTTGCTCCGAGTCCTTAACTGCGTAAGGGCTTGAAGAACTTTTGCCGAGTTTCTTAGTTCTTGAGGGACCAACGATCGCACAATTGACATGGCCGATTTGTCACCAGTTGACATCCTGCCTATGGAACCCCCTTAGAGGCCCCTTGGTAGATGTGGTCAGGTGGTTGGGTAACCAACCACTTGATCGAAGGATGTCTTCGACGGGCCCCAAGCGAAGTGGGGGAGTTTGAGTGGGTAGCCTCGGTGTGGCCCCTCAAGGGGGGCTGAGCTTTATCTGAGTGGAGACGTTGACGGTAGGCCCCCTGGGTGGTGCCGGAGCTAGCTACTTCAACGTCATCCACCATCATCACAGAAAAGTCAACATTTGGCCACTTGGGTAGTGCCAGAGCTGGCTGCTCTGGCGTCGCCCACCATCATTGAAGAAACATCGACAGTAGGCCCCTTGAGAGATGCCAGAGCTGGCTGCTCTGACGTTGCCCATCAGCATCATAGAGACGTCAATGACAAACCCCTTGGATGGTGCCGGAGATAGCTGCTCTGGCATCGCCCACCATCAGAGACGTCGACGGCAGGACCCATAGGTGGTGGTGGAGCTAGCTGCTCCGGCATCGCCCACCATCGTCGTAGAGTCATCGACAGCAGGCCCCTTGGGAGGTACCGGAGCTGGATGCTATGGCGTCGTCCAGCATCATCACAGAGACGTTGATGGCAGGCCCCTTAGGTGGTGCTGGAGCTGGCTGCTCCAGCATCGCCCACCATAATCACAGAGTCATCAACGGTAGACCCCTTGGGAGGTGTCGAAGCTAGATGCTCCGATAGCCCACCATCATCGCAGAAACGTCGATGGTAGGCCCTTTGGGTGGTGCCAGAGCTGGCTGCTCTGGCATCGCCCACCATCATCCCAGATTTGTTCATGGCAGGCTCCCTGGGTGGTGCCAGAGCTGGCTGCTCTGACGTCGCCCACCATCGTCATTAGAGACGTTGACATGCCCGAATTAGTGCTTGTTGTTGTCTTCGACTTGTTGATTCATCGACGGCGGGCCCCCTGAGAGGTGCGGGAGCTGATTGCTCCAACGTCGTCCACCACCGATGTGTAGAACGTCGACGACAGACCCCTAGTGTACAGTCTACCATAAGAGAACCCTATTAGCAACAAGAGCGGGACAAGAGAGTGTACTCACAATTCAGCGCTTGTTGCTGTCTTCGACATGTTGAGTCATCAACGTCAGGCCCCTTGGGAGGTGCTGGAGCTGGATGCTCTGGCGTCGTCCACTACCGATGTGTAAAACATCGACGGCAAGCCCCTGGTGTATAGGTTACCACAAGAGAACCATATTAGCAACAAGAGCGGGACAAGAGAGTGTACTCACGAATCAGCGCTTGTTGCTGTCTTCGACGTGTTGAGTCGTCGACAGCGGGCTCCCTGGGTGGTGTCGGAGCTGGATGCCCTGCACACATGGTAAAGGAGGGACTAGTTTCCTCGCCGCTTTTACCTGTTCCTCTTCCTTAGCTTTTTCATGACTCACTTTCCTTAGCTAACACACGGGACTTGGGTAATTTGATGCGTTAGCGCTTAGTGCTTCGACTCACGCCGTCCTTAGGGTGCAAACTTTTTGGCCCCTGGTACTTTGCCGTAGCGCTGAGAGGTAGGGTGTGCGTGCTTAGGGTACAGGACTAGGCTAAGCAGTTCACACGCCCTAGACCTTCGGCTTGGCTTAGGCCTTTCCTAGGTGCCCACCCAGCTTCACAGAACTCCAAGGACGGGGGCAGCCGCAAGAACCCCTCACACATTTCAGGTACCTCAAGCAAGCTCGCCTGTAGTAGGATTGCACAACTCCAGCAAGGGTGAGATAAAGAGTGTACAACCGTTTATATGAAGGCAATGTACAGTAAACGAGTCTAGCATGGTTGATCATAAAATTACCATGTAATTAAATGAACATTGTTAGGGAAACATGAAGTAAGACAGTGATTCTTTTATATTGGTATTCATAGGAGGAGACAGACCTTTAGAAAAGAGGGCAACTGCTCGCTTTCGAATGACGAGGGAGACACGGTGCTTAGGATTAGGGTTCGGGACCAGGCTAAGCTGAATGCGCACTCTGGACCTGACCCTCCCGGAGCTTGGTTTCCTAAATGCTGCTCCTAGACTCTATGAAAACCTTTACACTGTCACACTAAGCTAATCTTAATATATAAGAGTGCCCAAAGCTCTGAGGAAGATGTGACGGTTGCTGTGCAACTTCTCGTCCATAGCTACCAGTGGGGCAATGAGCGGGCACCCTACTTTCTGCCTTGGCCCCCCGCCTTGCGGGTGGTCTGAGCAGAGCCGGAATTGATTTTTACAGCATTGACGGGAGCGTCGATGCTGTCGGAAGGCTGCAGACGGGGTGCAGCAAGTGAGCCGCGCTGGCGCGAGCCTCGGCAGAGGCTGACTTGGTCCAGCACCGCCCTGGGCTGGTGCTGGGTCTGCTGTGTGACACCCGGTTCCGAAAAATGAACCAAGTGAACGCATATGTGTTCCCAGGACGTTCAACACACATACACAAGTGCATCACAAAAGAGTATACAGAAAATTACCAAAGAACAAGATTAATTAAACCAAATTTTATTACACAAACCATATTATCCTCGAATACAAGTTCTAATGAATATGAAT
The DNA here is from genome assembly GCA_036927565.1 of Tuctoria greenei. Lineage (NCBI taxonomy): Eukaryota > Viridiplantae > Streptophyta > Magnoliopsida > Poales > Poaceae > Tuctoria > Tuctoria greenei. The sequence goes on along the minus strand of JAYESD010000003.1, from coordinate 38,156,807 downwards.
AACAAGTTAAACTAATGCAGCAGAAATAAACTAAATAAGCAAACTAAACAGCTAGGCAGCATAAGCGATGGGGTAGCGCAGCTCCAAAACACCACAGGCAAGCTGACGGTAGACACGGCCTAAAACTCCGCATTATCGCCATTAAACTCCCAATCCTGACCTGCAAATGTTGGGGGGGGGATTGCAAGAGTGAGTACATGTCGTACACAGCAAGTGTGGAAAAGTATGACATGTGGCTGATTCAAATGACGACAATAATAATGGTTGAGTGCTGAAAAGTACATTAAAACCTTTGAAAAGCAATATATTATATGTATGTGAAGTAAACCCATCATAATCATAAGTAATATCATAATACCAGTCTGAATTCATTACCATCATCAACAATTCCAGATTTTACCATTTGCCAATAACCATATTCAATAACAAAAATTAATCCATAACCAGTCATAACCATTACCAAACCATAACTATCCCAAAAACCATCCCAATATTAAGTTCTCTCTAATCATGTGAGGGTCCAAGTTGCTCATAACTGGGAGCACGACTATCATGATAGTTTTAGACACACTCTGCAAGAGGTTGTACCGCTTTACCCACATGTTTGTGATTTCATCACCTTTCGATGACTACAATGATGAGGACATCACAACAGCGGAGACGCACATTGAACTGCAAGGACCAATCACAAGAGCACGAGCACGGTTATTAAATCAGCAGGTGAATTCGTTCCTAACTTCTTTTGCATGTGAGTTTGAGAATAGATTGCTATGTGATGATTTAATTGTTATTAGGAATAATGGAGGAGATCAAAAGGTGAAGGAAGGAGGCCTTGGGAGCGTGGAGAACCAGCTGGGACGTCCACAAGTTGATGGAAACAGTTTACAACTCGGACTCGAGTTCAACTCGGAGTCCAAGAGCAGTCCATCTTAAAATAGACGCCCAGGAGGCATACGGACTCCGTTTTTGCCATTCTACATATGCACGGAAAGAGGAGAAGATAAAATTTCCAATGGTTCTGGTCCCACCTAAAAATTCCTTCGGAGTCACTGGGAATCGTGGAAACAAGTCGAGTTCAGATTTCTGTCTGGTGTTGCGCCACTGAATCGGGTCTTTGGGCCTTGTATCCCGTAAGAGTCCATTAGGGACGCGTCTAATCGTGTTTTGGTCGAACCCTAGCCTATAAATACTGCATCCGCCGGTCATATTCGGTGGGTTTTGCTTAGATCAATAATATCGCCGTTCTACGGTTTGTGAGACCCCAACTTCGCGATTTCAGATCGTGTCTTCTACGTTCTTGCTTGTGTTCTCGGTTGCACTTGCGGGGATTAGCCTTCTTGGCGAGGTCAAGCGTGTGCAGAACGGTTGATAACCAACGGAGCCGTGGTGTTGTGATTGCAGGGGTACTCGTACCTCTCGAGTGCCGCGGATCATCAACGTCGAGTTCTCCACCCCAATCGACATACCTTTCGGAAGATCGGGCCTAAACCTACTCATCATAGAAACTCTATTATGCCGTCTCACACTTCCGTCGGTGTGTGGCCAAGAGATCACAAAATAGCCTTTACAAAGGGATTACTAGCCTATTTAGACCCCACTGCGGTTTCACAGGTGGCGATGTCTCCAACGGAGCACATCTTCAACCAAGGGCCCCCTCTTGGGCCATTTGGATCCCAGGTTAGTCCCACCAATCATCAACAAGCCCAATCCGACTACCCCTTCCCCGATCATCCTTAATGGTCTAAATAGCACTGGCAAATTCCTAATTAATCAGCTACGCCGCACCCATACTTGGCCTCGTGGCAGCACTGTAAATCCTGGATGGTCGCTCCACGAACGAGTCCTTAGATCTAAAGCAAGCAAAACCACCATAACATCCAACCCATCCACATACCAGGCTTGCTTAGATCACCCATTACCATATTAGATTTAACCAGTTCATGTCAACCATAATCTCATTAATGCATAATTAAATTAAGTGGTATAGTTGTTTTCCCATCCCAGTTGATTAAGCGAAGCAAAAAGGTAAAAAGCCCATCCCGACTCTCTACCATATATCCCAGGTGACAAGGGTGGTTAAATGTGACGCCCGGTTCCGAAAATGAACCAAGCTAACGCATATGTGTGCCCAGGATGTTCAACACACATACACGAGTGCAATCACAAAAGGATATACGGAAAATTACCACAGAACAAGTTTAATTAACCAAATTTCATTACACAAACCATATTATCCTCGAATACAAGCTCTAATGAATATTATTGACAAGTTCAACTAATGCAGCGGAAATAAACTGATTAAGCAACTAAGCAACTATGCAGCATAAGCGACAGGGTATGTATATGCGCAGCTCCAATAACACCACAGGCAAAGCTGACGGTAGACACGGCCTAGAACTCCGCATTATCGCCATTAAACTCATAATCCTGACCTGCAACTGTTGGGGGGGATTGCAAGAGTGAGTACATGTCGTACTCAGCAAGTGTGGAAAGTATGACATGTGGCTGATTCAAATGACGACAATAATAATGGCAAAGTGCTGAAAAGTACAGTAAAACATTTGAAAAGCAATATATTATATGTATGTGAAGTAATCCCATAATAATCATAAATAATATCATAATACCAGTCCACAATTCACCATCCTCATCCATAATTCCAGATTTCACCATTTCCAATAATCATATTCAATACCAAAAATAAATCCATAACCATCCATAACCATTACCAAACCATAACCATCCCAAATTCCAATTTCCCTCTAATCATGTAGGTCATCCAGGCGCTCATAACTGGGAGCACAGCTATCATGATAGTTTATTTAGACTCTGCAGAGTTTGTACCTCTTTACCCACGTGTTTGTGATTTCATCACCCGTCGGCGACTAAAGAACCTCCCTTATGCCAATTACACTTCCTTTGGTGTATGGCCAAGAGATCACAAAATAGCCTTTACAAAGGGATTACTAGCCTATTTAGACCCCACTGAGGTTTCACCGGTGACGATGCCTCCAACTGAGCACATCTTGAACCAAGGGCCCCCTCTTGAGCCATTCGGATCCCAGGGTAGTCCCACCAATCATCAACAAACCCAATCCGACTACCCCTTCCCCGAGCATCCACAATGGTCCAAACAGCACTAGCAAAGCCCTAATTAATCAACTACGCCGCACCCATACTTGGCCTCGTGGTGGCACTGTAGTCCTGGCTTATTCTCGCATGAACCGGTCCTTAGATCTAAAGCAAGCAAACCACCATAACATCCAACCCATCCACATACTAGGCTTGCTTAGATCACCCATTACCATACTGTATCTAACCAGTTCATGTTAACCATAATCTCATCCACGCATAAATAAATTGATTGGTATAGTTGTTTTCCATCCCAGTTGATTAAGCGAAGCAAAAATTAAAAACCCTTCCCGACTCTCTACCATAAATTCCAGGTGACAAGGGTGGTTAAACAAAACTAGTAAACTTCCTACCATAGGATTCCCATCAAATTGACACCATGCAATTTTGCAAACAAAACATTTATTTTAAAAACAGGATCAATATGCTTCAAGGACACTTGCCTTGCTCTTGCTATTGATTAAGGTCAAATCCTTCAAGCTCTTGGTGTTGTAGATCCTCCGCGGCACTTTCTAGCACAAATCTGTCTAATCCACACAATAAACATACAAGACAAGAAACACAATCAAAGAGTGCACAAATATTATCAATATGACATGACATGCATGATTGATGCAAATGCAAGGTAGAACTTGTTACTAGATTGCTTTTAATGATCACTAATTAGTTCTAATAGCTTTTAACAAGTTTATACAGGTTCGGAGTTGATTAGATCAACTTTTAGAGTCAATATAACACAATTTAACCAGGAAGATCGAACTAGTCCGCTAGGGACCGGACAAGTCCGTATTCTGCGAGATCAGTGGATTAGGGTTTTCTAGATCGACGTGAATTTGGAGATTAGGGGTTGAATTCTTGTAAGGAAAAGAGAATAGAAGGTATACCAGGTGTTTAGAACTCCAATGAACCAAGAAACTTGGAGGTAGCACTTGGATCTTGGTGATCTAGGATTGGTGATGAACTTGGAGATGAATTGGTGGTGAAGGACGAAACTTGGTGGAGATCTTGATCCTCCTTCGTTTCCTCCTCTCCTTCTTCTTGCTTGGGATCTTCTCCTCCCTCCTTGATGGTGGCTCCCCACGAACTAGGGTTTGGGTGGGTGGAAAAGTGGCAAATAGATGTCAAACCAAGGGGTGGGGCTGTTTATATAGAGGTGGAGGCTAGGGTTAGATGGATTTCGAGTTTGGGATGAGTAGAGGCCGGTTTAGAGTCCCACATGGGATCTAAAAGAGTTAGGCACGACGTCCCTAGGCCCACTTATCGTGGAACCCAAGAAACAAGTCGTAAAATAAAAGGTCAATCTCGGAGTCACGAAATATCAGACAAGTCCAGAAAGGACCGGACTAGTCCGAAGTCGTCCAGAGAGAAAATCGGACAAGTCTGGCCTAAAATCGGACAAGTCCAATCTTAGTCAGAAAGGAAAACGGACAAGTCCGCTGGAACACCGGACTAGTCCGGACAAGTCCAGGGACATAACAAATTTTCAAGGATTCATGGAATACCGAACTAGTCCGCACAAAATCGGACAAGTCCGAAGTTGTCCAGAGGCAAATATCGTACTAATCCGCAGCAAAAACGGACAAGTCCGTTTTTAGACAGAGAGAAATCGGACTAGTCCTCAGCAAAACCGGACTAGTCCGCACTTTCCTACATTTTTAAGTGCGGTTTTGCTCCAAATCAATTTTAAACTTGTTCCTCTTGTTATGGGTTAATGTTAAACATGTATATGAGTGCATGTAGGGCATGATGCATGAAAATGATGGTGTTACATTAAACAAAGCTAGTAAACTTCCTACCATAGGATTTCCCATCAAATTGACACACGCATGCAGTTTGCAAACAAAACATTTATTTCAAAACAGGATCAATATACTCCAAGGACACTTGCCTTGCTCTTGCTGTTGATTAGGGTCAAAGCCTTCAAACTCTTGGTGCTATAGATCCTCCGCAGTACTCTCTAATGCAAATCCATCTAATTCACACAATAAACATACAAGACAAGAAATACAATCAAAGAGTGCACAAATATTACTCAATATGACATGACATGCATGATTGATGCAAATGCAAGGTAGAACTTGTTAATAGATTGCTTTTAATGATCACCAAGTAGTTCTAATAAATTTTAACAAGTCTATACAGGTTTGGATTTGATTAGATCCACTTTTAGAATCAATTCAACACAACTTAGTCAGCAAAATCGAACTAGTCTGCAGAAGGTCGGACTAGTCCGGACTTCGCAGAACTAGCGAACTAGGGTTTTCTAGATCGACGTCAATTTGGAGATTAGGGGTTGAATTCACGTAAGGAAAAGGAAATAGAAGGTATACCAGGTGTTTAGAACTCCAATGAACTAATAAACTTGGAGGTAACACTTGGATCTTGATGATCTAGGGTTGGGGGATGAACTTGGAGATGAATTGGTGATGAAGAACGAAACTTGATGGAGATCTTGATCCTCTTTCGTTTCCTCCTCTTCTTCTTCTTGCTTGGGATATCCTTCTTCCTCCTTGATGGCGGCTATCCACAAACTAGGGTTTGGGTGGGGTGGAAAAGTGGCAAATAGATGTCAAGCCAAGGGGTGGGGTTGTTTATATAGAGGTGGAGGCTAGGGTTAGATGGATTTCGAGTTTGAGAGGAGTAGAGGCCGGTTTAGAGTCCCACATGGGCTCTAAAAGAGTTAGGCATGACGTCCCTAGGCCCACATTACGTGAAACCCAAGAAACAAGTCGTAAAACAAAAGATCAATTCGGAGTCGCGAAATATCGGACAGGTCCGAAAAGGACCGTACTAGTCCGAAAATGTCCAGAGAGAAAATCGGACATGTCTGACTTTAGTCAGAGAGGAAAACGGACAACTCCGCTGGAACACCTAACTAGTCTGGAAAAGTCTATGGACTTAGCAAATTTTTAAGGATTCTTGGAATATCAGACTAGTCCGCACAAAATCGGACAAGTCCAAAAGTTTCTAGAGGAAAAATCAGACTAGTCCACAGCAAAAACGGACAAGTTCGGTTTTATAGTCAGAGAGAAATCAGACTAGTCCTCACCAAAATCGTACTAGTCCGCACTTTTCAGCATTTTAAGTGCAGTTTTGCTCCAAATCAATTTTAAATGCTCCAAATCAATTTTAAACTCGTTCCTCTTTATGTGGGTTAATGTTAAACATGTAGAATGAAACTTGATGGAGATCTTGATCCTCTTTCATTTCCTCCTCTTCTTCTTCATGCTTGGGATCTCCTTATTCCTCCTTGATGGCGGCTATCCATGAACTAGGGTTTGGGTGGGGTGGAAAAGAGGCAAATAGATGTCAAGCCAAGGGGTGGGGTTGTTTATATAGAGGTGGAGGCTAGGGTTAGATGGATTTCGAGTTTGAGAGGAGTAGAGGCCGGTTTAGAGTCCCACATGGGCTCTAAAAGAGTTAGGCACGACGTCCCTAGGCCCACTTAACGTGAAACCCAAGAAACAAGTCATAAAACAAAAGATCAATTCGGAGTCGCGAATATGGGACAAGTCCGAAAAGGACCGGAGTAGTCCGAAAATGTCCAGAGAGAAAATCGGACAAGTCTGGCCTAAAATCGGACAAGTCCGACTTTAGTCAGAGAGGAAAACTGACAAGTCCGCTGGAACACCGGACTAATCCGGAAAAGTCCAGGGACTTAGCAAATTTTCAAGGATTCTTGGAATATCGGACTAGTCCGCACAAAATCAGACAAGTCTGAAAGTTTCCAGAGGCAAAATCGGACTAGTCCGCAGCAAAAACGGACAAATTCATTTTAGTCAGAGAGAAATCAGACTAGTCCTCACCAAAATCGTACTAGTCCGCACTTTTCAGCATTTTAAGTGCGGTTTTGCTCCAAATCAATTTTAAATGCTCCAAATCAATTTTAAACTCGTTCCTCTTTATGTGGGTTAATGTTAAACATGTATATGAATGTATGTAGGGCATGATGCAAGAAAATGAGGGTGTTACAAACCTACCCCCCTTAAAATGAATCCCGCCCTCGAGATTCGACGCGGATGGGAAGTGATAGGGAAATTCCTTCTTGATATCATCCTCCAATTCCCACGTCGCTTCTTTTTCTGTGTGATGCTTCCATTGAAATTTACACCATCTAATAACCTTGTTTCTTGTGACTCTCCTTGGTTTCCAAGATTTTGATCGGATGTTCGGCATAAGTCAAATCTTCCTTTAGTTCCAATCCTTCCATGGGCACTTGTTATTCCGGTACTCTCAAGCATTTCTTGAGCTGGGAAACATGAAACACATCATGTACATCTAAAAGATGAGTTGGCATCTCCAACTTGTATGCTACTTCTCCTCTTTTGTCCAAAATCTTGAATGGTCCAATGTAGCGAGGTGCTAGCTTGCCTCTTATGTTAAACCTCTTATGACCTCTCATTGTTGACACCTTGAGGTAAACAAAATCTCCCACTTCAAAGGTTAGTTTCCTTCTCCTATTGTCCGCATAGCCCTTTTGTCTTGATTAGGCAGCCCTCAAGTTTTCACGAATTATTTGGACTTGCTTTTCGGCTTCTTGCAACACATCCGGACCAAATACTTGAGTTTCTCCTGCCTCATTCCAGAATAAAGGTGTCCTACACTTCCTTCCATAAAGCGCTTCATAAGGTGACATCTTCAAGCTTGCATGGTAACTATTGTTGTATGAAAATTCCGCGTATGGCAAGCTCTTGTCCCAACTTTTCCCATGCTTTAAAGCACAATCTCTTAACATGTCCTCTAAAATTTGATTGGTCCTCTCGGTTTGTCCATCCGTTTGAGGGTGATACGTTGAACTAAAATTCAACCTTGTTCCCAAAGCTTCATGCAATTTCTGCCAAAATCTGGAAGTGAATTGTGAACCTCTATCCAAGATTATCTTCTTTGGAACTCCATGCAAACATACTATTCTCCCCATGTACAGTTCCTCCAATTTCTCTCCATTATAGGTGGTCTTGACGGGAATAATGTGGGTCGACTTAGTTAACCGATCCACAATTACCCAAATTGAGTCGTAACCGGACTGAGTACGTGGTAAACCAACTATGAAGTCCATACCGATTTCTTCCCACTTCCATTTCGGGATCTTTAATGGTTGTAATAGTCCAACTGGCCTTTGATGTTCCGCCTTGACTCGTTGGCACACATCACACAATGCTACGTATTCAGCTATGTCCTTCTTCATGCTAGCCCACCAAAAACACGTCTTCAAGTCTTTGTACATCTTTGTACAAACATGATGAATTGAGTATGGTGAGTCATGTGCCTCTTTTAATATCATCTCCCGAATAGGCTTCACGTTAGGCACAACAATCCTTTTTCCACACCATAAGGTACCATGTTCATCCTCATCGAATCTGAATTCTCTCCCCTCTTGGGTCCTTTCCTTGAGTTCCTGAATTTCCTCATCCTTGGTCTGTGCCTCTCGAATTTCTTGCTCCAATGTTGGGTTTAACTCCATCATCTCCATCTCATTTACGAATCCAAGGTTCAACCGTTCGAACTCCTTACATAACTCGGATGGCAACTCTCGAACAGTGAGCTGATTACTTACTCCTTTTCTACTCAAAGCATCGGCCACTGCGTTGGCTTTTCCCAGATGATAGTTGATCCCCAAATCATAATCTTTGATGAGCTCCAACCATCTCTGTTGCCTCAAATTCAGATCCGTTTGTGTGAAAATATACTTAAGACTCTTGTGATCCGTATAATTTTCACACCTATGTCCAAGGATATAGTGTCTCCAAATCTTCAATGCATGTACCACGGCTGCAAGTTCCAAATCGTGCGTTGGATAATTTTGTTCATGTTTCTTCAATTGCCTCGATGCATAGGCGACCACTTGACCTTCTTGCATGAGCACACATCCAAGTCCTTGTCTCGATGCGTCACAATAAATATCGAAACTCTTGCTTACATCCGACAAGTTCAAAACTTGGGGCTGTAGTTTTTCCTCTTCTTCAGCTCCTCAAAACTTTATTGACAAGCTTGAGTCCAATGGAAAGCTTTTCCCTTCATTAGCAATTCCGTCATTAGCTTGGCTATCTTGGAGAAGTCCTTGATGAACCGACGGTAATATCCAGCCATCCCAAGGAAACTCCTTATTTCCTTTACATTCCGCGGAGGTTCCCATTTCAACACGTCTCTCACTTTTCCAGGGTCAACCGAAACTCCTCCTGAGATGTTATGACCCAAAAACGACACCTCTCTCAACCAAAACTGACACTTGTTGAACTTGGCATACAATTGATGCTCCCTCAATTTCTGCAACGTAAGCCTCAAGTGCTCCTCATGTTCCTTCTCATTCTTCGAGTAGATCATAATGTCATCAATAAACACCACAATGAATCTATCCAAGTACTCCATGAAGACCTTATTCATGAGGTACATAAAGTACGCAGGTGCATTGGTCAATCCAAAGGACATCACGGTGTACTCATAAGATCCATACCACGTCCTAAAAGCTGTCTTAGGTATGTCTGACGGTCTAATTTTCATTTGAAAATATCCTGACCTCAAATCAATCTTAGAGAAGACACAAGCACCCTTCATCTGATCAAACAAGTCCTCTATGTGTGGCAAGGTGTACTTGTTCTTGATTGTTACCTCGTTGAGAGCTTGGTAATCCACACACATCCTTTGGGTTCCATCCTTCTTGTCCACAAACAGCACGGGCGCTCCCCAAGGTGAAAAACTAGGGCGAATAAAACCCTTCTCTAGTTGCTCTTGAATTTGCTTCTTGAGCTCCGCTAGTTCCATAGGAGGCATCCTATATGGCCTCTTAGCTATAGGTGCAGTTCCAGGTAATAAATCAATAACAAACTCAATGTCTCGATCAGGTAGCATACCTGGCAACTTGTCCGGAAAAACTTCCAAAAATTCACACACCACCGGAATCTCCTCAATTGCAGTACCATCCACGTGATTCAGCTCCAATTGCTTCGGTGCATGTTGAGTTGCTTCAAATTCTACATAGATCCCTTCTTCATTAGTCAACTTCACCGTCTTCGTGGCACACTCAATACTCCATTGTGCTTCCTCAACCAGTCCATACCAAGTATAATGTCCAATACTTGGGAATCCAAAACAATGAGGTTGGCGGAGAAGTCTACCCCCCTTATTCTAAGACCTACTTTTGGACATGCTATATTTGTCCTCATCTCTCCCCTAGGAGACTTAACCAATAGAGTAAACATCATATGAGAGATAGGCATACTATACTTGGTGACATACTTCGATGCAATGAATGATTGTGATGCTCTAGAACCAAATAACATAGTCGCGGGGTTGGAGTTGGCGAGAAACATACCAATGACCACGTCGTCCGCTTGTTGAGCATCCTCCATAGAGACATGGTTCACGTTGCCACGAGCAAAATTTTGCTGTCCACGGTTCCCTTGTGGCTGTCCTCCATTGGGTCTTGGGTTTTACCTCGGTGCATTGCTTCCGTGACCAAGGCCTGACTTAGGACACTGATGCGCAAAGTGTCCAACTTCTCCAGAAGTATAGCACTTCTTAACTCCACCAGAATTATTGGGACGAGCTTGGTTTCGAGCACTTGCACCAGGAAAATTAGCGCGAGGTGCATATGGCATTGGAGGCCTAGGTGCTTGCATGACAGGGCGCTGCTACACAAACTGATTTGGACGTGGTGCATAACCAGGGCATTGAGCAGGCGCAGAAGAGCTGAAGTAAGGCACATTTGGCGGTGCAAAGCGAGGGCGCACATTACTTCCTTGTTGCTGTCCTTGATATGGCGCCTTCCTCTTGTTGTCTTGCTCCACAATTGCTTTGTCCACAAGCTTTTGGAAATTTGCATAGTCACAATTGAGCAATTGCACTTGAATCTCATTGTTCAAGCCCCTCATGAATAAGTATTGTTTCCGGCTGTCCCGACTAACATCTTCTGGGGCATACCTCGAGAGTTGAGTGAATTTGTTGAGATATTCACCCACGCTCTATCTTCCTTGCCTCAAGTTCTCAAATTCTTGCCTCTTCAAGATCATAACACCCTCGGTCACATAATGAGAACGAAAACTCTCCTTGAATTTGACCCAATTAATTCTCTACTGATTCTCATGAGCATTGCAATATGAATCCCACCAATCTGCAGCTGCTCCAACTAGTTGATGAGAAGCGAATAAGACCTTCTCCCGGTCACTGCATTGGACAATAGCAAGCTTCTTCTCCACGGATTTGAGCCAATCATCCGCGTCCATAGGGTCAGCGGCTTGAGCGAAGGTGGGTGGCCTAGTCCTCATAAACTATCCCAACCGGTTATGAGGAGGTGGGGGTGGAAGTGGAGGCATGTGGGGCTGATTGTTGATGTTGCCAGCCTGCAGCTATCCCATAGTCTGTATCATGGTCTGGATGAGCTGGTTTTGCATAGGCAATAGCTGCTCAATATTAATAGCTCCTTGGGCAGGTCCTTGTCCATTGTTGTTCTGAGGTGCTCCATGGTTCTCCTCCTCATCATTAGCATCCCTCTGGTTGTGAGTCCTCACCATCTGGAGAAAAGCAATAGGTAAGAATTAGAAACGTCTCCAACTATATGCATTAAGGGATATGAAACTAAACAACTAGCTAGCCTACGTGGACATGGCAATGCTAAAGCATCCCAAAATCCTCTATTAAGCACACAAGCAAGCAATATATAGCAAACAACACACCAACCAAGAACACATTGGTTCCTAACTGCTTCTATGTGCTCTAAAGTGTCCATTCTATCTAGGCTGCATTCTACGGTCAACATATGGCTCTGATACCAATTTGTGACACCCGATTCCGAAAAATGAACCAAGTGAACGCATATGTGTGCCAAGGACGTTCAACACACATACACGAGTGCATCACAAAAGAGTATACAGAAAATTACCACAGAACAAGATTAATTAACCAAATTTTATTATACAAACCATATTATACTCAAATACAAGTTCTAATGAATATGAATAACAAGTTATGTAAGACCTATATGTGCTGAATACATTGGCTTGTAGTGAATACACTTGGCTTTGATGATAAAAGTTTTAAATATCACCAAAACACCTCTTTGTCAAGGTCCGACTCTAGCTCCGAGCTACAGCAAGGTCCGACGGTAGGTCCGGCTTGTTTTGGGTAGCTTCGGCTACGTTAGATGCTAGGTCCGGCTTCTTGGTAAGGTCCGACTAGCTTTGGTTAGCTTCGGTGAGCTTTATCTTTAGCTCCGGCATGTCTTTGATAGCTCCGGCATATACTTGATAGCTCCGGCATGTCTTTCATAGCTCCGGCTCAAGGTCTGGGTTGCTCTGGCAAGATCCGGAACTTGACCTAAGTGCTTCTGCTTTTCATTTGCAATGTTTCGTACTTGCTTTACATTGTTGGAAAGATTGCTTAGTATTCATTTGCTAAGTTTTTGGTGCGTTTTGGATGATATGGTTGATATCGTTTCTACTGTGGTTTTGCAACATGCTTATGTGAGGTTCTCACGTAAGGTGTTCTGTTCGGAACTAACTTGAGTCAAGTCGAGGACTTGGGCTCGTAAAGATTGTTTGTTTGTTCATGTGCAGGTGTTGCTTGAGTTCAAGTCATGGCTGGTGACAGGATCCATTGGACTAGTCTCAGGAGGAGATGAGGTTCCAACAACCAAGTTCAGGAGGAACTGTGGTTGAGCGGGTCAGGAGGTCGTGCAGGATGATTGAATCAAGGGCAGTGCATATGAAGGTCAAAGGAAGGTGTTCGCACGTATGCATGAGGTGCATGACGTGGCAATATGCTTCTAGAGATGGATTATGGAAGGAAGATCTGATCGGAAGGATCGGATTGTATCGGTTGAAGACTTAGGCTGCTAGCTGAGTCGGTTATGGCTCGGTATGGAAATATCGAGTTGGTTATGTTAGGATTTCGTGTGTGTCATGAATTTGAGTTGTTTAGGAATGTGAGATACGTTCCTAAGGTGTTTGGAAGTCTTAAATTGCTTCTATCTACGTATAGAAGAGTCCTAAGCAGTTATGGAAAGTTCCGATTGTGATCGGATTAGGATTGGAGTCCTAGTTGAGATTGGGATGGCCTAAGGGCTGGTTATATAAGCAAGGGAAGGCCAAAGCTCGTGAGAGACGACTTTGGGGCTGTTCCTCTTGTGTTCTATTGAATAAAATTCATAGTTTGAAGGAACTTTTGTGCCTTGTTCGTCCAACTTGTTCCAGACAAGTTTTACTCGTCGAGTTTCTGGACAGCACTACCGTTCGTCGGTGGTTTTATCATAACTCGAGTTTTATTGATTCAATTGACGTGATTCTTTTTGTGTTGTCTTCACAACTTGATTGTCTATCATCTGTAAAAATTTCACGGTCATTGGATTTGTGGTTTTTGATCTACACGAGTTTCTTTGCAGCATTCCAGAAACTGTTTTTCTCGGGTAGGTCAGATTGACCATAGTCTGATCTTTCAATCATAACTTGAGTTTTTCTCGACGGATTTGAGTAATTCTTTTTGTGTTGTCTTCGTGACTTGATTCTCTCTGATATCTATCACTTTTGTCACGGTGAAACACGTTTATATTAGTCGCATACACGATTTCTTTAATAGATCGTTTTTCTGCCGAAAGGGTTTGGGGTTTTATTGTTTCCGATGCGTAAGATTTTTAAATCTACGATTCACCCCCCCTCTGGTAGCTTTTCACGTGCTCTTCGATACTACAATTGGTATCAGAGCCACGGTGCTCTAATCTTTGTGATTTGCATGTGTTTTTGACTAATCATCATGGAGAAGTACTCCGCCAAACCTTGTGTGTTTGCTGGTATTGATTTTCAGGTTTGGAAGGCACGCATGGAGGCTTTTATCCAGGAACAAGGCTTTGCAATATGGGAGAAGGTGTATAAGCCTTATGAAGTACCACCTAATGATCAAGTCACGGCCACAAACCTACGGGACATCGAAAACAACAACAAAGCCCGAAACTTGATCATCCAAGGACTCACTCAAAGCGACTTTGATCATGTCGCGCACCTCCGATCAATATACGATGTTTGGAGCGCTCTCTGTGATTACCATGAAGGCTCCAACACAATCAAAGAGGTAAAACAAGATATGTTCAAAAAGGAATATATGCGTTTTGAGATGTAACCCGGTGAGTCTATCGATGACCTCTTTGCTCGTTTCAATAAAATTCTCAGCAACTTGCGTAGCGTGAATGTTAATTTTTTAGATGCTGAAAATGCTAGACAACTCCTTAGTGCATTAGACATGTCAATTTGGGAGATGAAAGTAACGTCTATACGTGAATCAACTGTCATGAGTTCTCTTACATTAGATGTACTCTACTCTAAACTAAAAACTCATGAAACTGACATCCTAGTACGTAAGAACCCCAATAAGTCTATTGCATTTGTTTCACAACGTGATATGTCTAGCTCTGGCCAATCATCATCTTGCAATACTCTTGCTTTGTTGTCCTCACTAACCCTGGAGCAGATCGAAGAATTTCCAGAAGAGGAGTTGGCACTCATCTCTACTAGATTCTCAAAAGCATTGCAAAATGTGAGAACTAGAAGGAGAGGAAGCTCCGGACCTCAATGCTATTTTGAATGTGGTAAGACAGGACACTTCCGTACAGAATGCCCTAACCTTTCAGGTCCGACCACCCGGGAAGAAAAACAAAGCAAGGTTCGGACCTCCTCTGAAAATTCCAACAAAAAGAAAAAGAAGGGTACCATAGGACGCAAGATGATTAACAGCTTCATCCCCGCACTTCAAGAACTTAGTTCAAGTGATGTAGACTTTGAAAGTGATAAAGATGATGACAATCTGGCCAACTTATGCTTCATGACGGGCAAAACAAGATCAAGATCAAGTCAGGAGGATGCAGAACACAACAGTGAAGACGATGAGGTATGTTCTACCTGCAATGAAATGTGTGATGCTATTTCTCGTGCAACTATTATTGTCAAGAAAAAGGACAAAAAGCTTAGGGATAATGCTGCTAAAATTGAATCACTAGAATCTGAAATTAACCGTTTAAAAACTTTGATTCCTAGTGATGATGCATGTCCCTCATGTGACTTAATCTATGAACAATTGTCCACATTAAGAAGTGCACACTCCTCCACTCTAGATAGACTTGATGAAGAAATTGAAAAGAACAAAAAGCTTGCTGCACTTAGTGATAAAAACTTAAAAAATGCTTCTTGTTCTACACATGATTTGCATTGTTCTGCATGTGAAAATCTTGATAAGAAACTAAAAGATGCAATGAATGAAATTTCCATTCTGAACAATGCTTTACGATCTCATGAAGTTAAAAATTGTTCCAATTGCAAACTTAAAGGAAAAACTTCATGTGCAAACTGCCTAGACTTGTCTAAGAAACTTGATGACATGAATAGAACACTAGGTCGGTTTTGTAATGGGAATAAGAACCTAAACTTACTGCTGAATTCTTCCAAGTCTTGCAATGATAAAACTGGTTTAGGTTTTGATTCTCATGCTCATGCTAAGGCACATACACCTAAAATTGTAAAGTCATTAGGAAGTGGTTTGATTCAAACAGTTCCGAAACAAAAAGGAGTGGTTTTCAAATCTGCAGGAGTGCTGTCTCATTCGGTTTCAAATAAAAATATTGCTTGCTCATCTAGACATGAACACAAAGTTAAATTTCATTGTACCTTCTGTGGTAAGGATGGTCATGTCATAGATTTTTGTTATAGACTAGCTAAACAACTGAAAAATGAAAGAAAAATTGCTAGATCCTATAACTTTCATGCAATTAGAAAAACACAACCTGCTTTAGTGAGTCAGAAATTTGAAAAGGTAGCTTCCGGACCTTCTGGTAAGAAATCTGCAAAAGCAGCTCCGACAGCTCCGAGAGCTCCCGGACCTTCTGTTGTTTCCTTTGGAACTTCAGCTTTTGTTTCTGGAGCTTCAACCTTGTCTTTTGGAACTGCTGCTTTTACCCCCGGAGCTACTGGTTTTTGTGCCAAAAGAGTTAAGATTAGAAAACCTCAAACTTTGACTCATAAACCTGCTGTTTTATCTCAGCATTTGCGTGTTTTTCCTACTGCACGTCGTGTGACTCAGTACTGGATACCTAAATGCCTTTTGACTAACTCCAGTATTGAGTCATCGACGTATTATGCTTCTATGTAGGTTACACATTTGAGGAAAGAGAACATTTAGATTGTGGATTCAGGTTGCTCACGCCACATGACCGGTAACAAAGATTGGTTCTCCTCCCTCTCTTTTGTGTCACGTGTAGAGAATGTTACTTTTGCCGATAATTTTTCAACTCCTATAATTGCTAAGGGTTCGGTTAGAGTAAATGAGCACTACACCTTTAAGGATGTGGCACTTGTCAAAAATTTGAAATACAACTTGCTTTCTGTTACACAATTTCTAGATGAAAATCTAGAAATTATTTTCAATAAAAACTGCTGCAAAGTTGTAGATTCAAATAGTGAGCTTATTTTTAACATGTCTCGGTTTGGAAGAGTTTTTAAAGCTGATTTTGATATGTCTTCCTCTAAGCATAGGTGTCTAGTTGCTAATGATTCAAAGGACTTATATTTTTGGCATCGTAGACTTGGTCACGTAGGCTTTGATCACCTAACGCGTGTTAGTGCTCTTGATCGCATACGTGGGCTGCCTAAGCTTAAAGGGGACAAAGAAATTGTGTGCTCTTCTTGTATACATGCTAAGATGGTTGCAGGTTCACATACTCCTCTCACAATGATCATGACAACTGAACCATGTCAACTTTTGCATATTGACACCGTAGGACCTTCACGTGTTCAATCCTTCGGAGGTAAATGGTATGCTCTTGTTATTGTTGATGATTATTCTAGATATTCTTGGGTGTATTTTATGGCGTCTAAGAATGAAGCTTTTAGTCACTTTAGGACTTTATTTCTTAGATTATCAATTGATCACCCAGGATCTTTAAAGGCAATTAGAAGTGATAACGGAACTGAATTTAAAAATCAATCTTATGATCACTTTTGTGCTGAAAATGGAATAGATCATCAATTCTCTTCACCATAGGTACCTCAACAAAATGGTGTTGTAGAAAGAAAGAATAGAACCTTAGTTGAGATGGCTAGGACTATGCTTGATGAATATCAAACTCCTAGGAAATTTTGGGTTGATGCGTTAGCAACCGCTTGTTATGTCTCAAATCGTGTTTTCTTGCGTGCTAAGCTAGGTAAAACACCATATGAGCTCCGGTTTGGACATAGGCCTAGTGTTACACACTTTCAGGTCTTTGGTTGCAAATGCTTTGTTAAGAAACATGGTAATCTTGATAAGTTTGAACCTAGATCCATTGATGGCATGTTTCTTGGTTATCCATCTCATACTAGAGGCTACCGTGTGCTTTTACTTGACACTAACAAAATTGTGGAGACTTGTGAAGTGTCTTTTGATGAAGCTAGCCCAGGTACTAGCTCCGGTGTTGCAGGACCAGATCCGTATCCTCAGGGGGAGGGTATTTTCGAAGATGAAGAAGAGCCGGTGATACTGCCTGGTAGTTCCGAAGTTGACACATGTCAAGCTCCGGACATTGAACAAGCTCCGGCTATCACCTCTGCTGGTCCTGATCATCCACAAGTCACAAGCTCATCAATCTACGATGAACCTAATGAAGAAGAAGCTTGTGAGACATCTGTTCCCCAACGTTTTACAAAGATCATCCCCCACAACAGATGATTGGAAGCTTGCACGAACGAGTCACACGGTCCAGGTTTTGCGATCCAAAGTCTCATGCTCATTCTGCTTTTGTTGCTTCTTTTGAACCCAAAGATATATCACACGCACTAACTAATGAATCTTGGATTATTGCCATGCAAGAAGAGTTAGAAAATTTTGAAAGAAATAATGTTTGGAAACTTGTACCTCCACCTCAAGGTCACACTGTAATTGGAACTAAATGGGTATATAAAAATAAACAAAGTGAGGATGGGGTTGTGGTTAGGAATAAGGCTAGGTTGGTTGCTCAAGGTTTCACTCAAGTTGAAGGTCTAGATTTTGATGAAACTTTTGCTCTTGTCGCTAGATTAGAAGCCATAAGAATTTTGTTAGCTTTTGCAGCATCTAAAGGTTTTAAGCTATTTCAAATGGATGTTAAAAGTGCTTTTCTTAATGGCTACATAGATGAGGAGGTTTATGTCAAACAACCACCAGGTTTTGAAAATCCAGATTTTCCTAATCATGTTTACAAACTGTACAAAGCCTTATACGGTCTCAAACAAGCCCCTAGAGCATGGTATGACAGGTTAAAAACATTTTTACTTGAAAAGGGGTTTACCATGGGCAAGGTTGATAAAACTCTTTTTGTGCTTAAGCATGGCAATGACTCATTATTCATTCAAGTGTATGTGGATGATATTATCTTTGGTTGTGCTTCTCATGATCTTGTGTCCAAGTTTTCAGCAATGATGATTTCCGAATTTGAAATGAGTATGATGGGTGAACTCACTTACTTTTTGGGGCTGCAAATCAAGCAAACCAAGGAGGGTACCTTTGTGCATCAAACGAAGTATACCAAAGACCTCCTAAGGCGCTTCAACATGGACAAAAGCAAGCCTCTTCGGACACCAATGGGAACAGCAACAACACTTGAACTTGATGAAGATGGTGAATCCGTGGATCAAAAAGAATATAGAAGCATGATCGGTTCACTTTTGTACCTCACGGCATCAAGACCGGACATACAATTCAGCGTATGTCTTTGTGCACGGTTTCAAGCTTCCCCACATGCTTCACATCGTCAAGCCGTCAAAAAGATTCTCAGGTACTTACATGGAACTCAAGAATTTGGCATTTTTCTTCCTTCTTCCTCAACCGTTACTTTGAAAGCTTTTTCCGATGCTGATTTTGGTGGTTGTAGGATTGATAGGAAAAGTACTTCCGGTGCTTGTCATTTTCTTAGTAATTCTCTTGTTGCTTGGTCCTCTAGAAAACAAAATTCAGTTGCACAATCCACAGCCGAATCTGAATATGTAGCTGCTACTAGTGCTTGCTCACAAATTCTTTGGATTGTTCAAACACTTAAGGACTATGGGGTAGATCTAGATAGTGTTCCACTGTTTTCTGATAACACTAGTGCTATTTGCATTGCCAAAAACCCCGTGCAACATTCTAGAACTAAGCACATTGATATTAGGTATCACTTTCTCCGAGATAATGTTGAAAAAGGAAACATTGTGCTTCACCATGTAGATACCGAACAATAATTTGCTGACATTTTTACAAAACCTTTGGATTTCACTCGTTTTTGTTACATTCATAGTGAAATAGGGGTTATGCATCCCCATGGCTTAAATTGAGGGGGAGTTTTTGAAACTTGGGAAGTTCTTACTACATTACTCGTGTTATACATTTTGTAGTTTTTGCCATGTCTAGTAATTGGAATAATTACTTACACTAAATCTGGTCATGGTCGAACTTTCTTGCTGTTTTGAACTTGTTGCATGCTCACAAATGCTTTTAATCATTAAGAATTAATCAAGTAATCAACTCACATGTTGAGTTTTTATGAACAAATATAAATTGAGAAAAGATCAAGAGAATATGCATGCATCGCACTTCTTCTTTTGAGATAGCCTGTCATTGCACTTAGATATGAACTTGGAAGAAGTTGTGTATGACTAAAACCATGTCCTTAAGCTTCTGATTGTCAAATGTCATAGGCTTGGCTTGGTTGGTTAGAATAAGGCAGATACGCATATAATCTCTTGCAAATATCATATGATCTAAATTTATGCTTTGAAAAATAATAAAATGCAGCAACTAGTGTCATGCTTTAAGGTTTTTAAATAGTTAAGTTTGTGAGATCATGACTTGCTTAAATTGAAAAATTACATTTGATCTCTAGCATGGCTTACACTACCTTATGTATTTCCTTGATGTGATAATGTAAGGTACTTGATAGTATGACTTGGATGAGCTTTGTTTATATGTATATGTTATAATATGCTCATAACAACTAAAGAGGGAGAGATAATTTGTTGATATACTCATGACTTGCTGAATACATTGTCAAAGGGGGAGAGATAATCATGAAAAGAAAGAGAATAAGGAGAGATGATAAAGGGGAGAGATAATGACAGATAATATGGGATAATTTTTCTTCTCATTTTACTTTTGATTTACAAAGGGGGAGAAATTGCTTTCAAAACTTTTTATGTGAATAAGCCAATGTTCGGATTTTAAATGGTGTTGCCAACGCATTCATCAAGGGGGAGATTGTAAGACCTATATGTGCTGAATACATTGGCTTGTAGTGAATACACTTGGCTTTGATGATAAAAGTTTTAAATATCACCAAAACACCTCTTTGTCAAGGTCCGACTCTAGCTCCGAGCTACAGCAAGGTCCGACGGTAGGTCCGGCTTGTTTTGGGTAGCTCCGGCTACATTAGATGCTAGGTCCGGCTTCTTGGTAAGGTCCGACTAGCTTTGGTTAGCTCCGGTGAGCTTTATCTTTAGCTCCGGCATGTCTTTGATAGCTCCAGCATATACTTGATAGCTCCGGCATGTCTTTGATAGCTCCGGCTCAAGCTCCGGGTTGCTCTGGCAAGGTCCGGAACTTGACCTAAGTGCTTCTGCTTTTCATTTGCAATGTTTCGTACTTGCTTTACATTGTTGGAAAGATTGCTTAGTATTCATTTGCTAAGTTTTTGGTGCGTTTTGGATGATATGGTTGATATCGTTTCTACTGTGGTTTTGCAACATGCTTATGTGAGGTTCTCACGTAAGGTGTTGTGTTCGAAACTAACTTGAGTCAAGTCGAGGACTTGGGCTCGTATAGATTGTTTGTTTGTTCATGTGCATGTGTTGCTTGAGTTCAAGTCATGGCTGGTGACAGGATCCATTGGACTAGTCTCAGGAGGAGATGAGGTTCCAACAACCAAGTTCGGGAGGAACTGTGGTTGAGCGGGTCAGGAGGTCGTGCAGGATGATTGAATCAAGGACAGTGCATATGAAGGTCAAAGGAAGGCGTTCGCACGTATGCATGAGGTGCATGACGTGGCAATATGATTCTAGAGACGGATTATGGAAGGAAGATCTGATCGGAAGGATCGAATCATATCGGTTGAAGACTTAGGCTGCTAGCTGAGTCGGTTATGGCTCGATATGGAAATATCGAGTTGGTTATGTTAGGATTTCGTGTGTGTCACGAATTTGAGTTGTTTGGGAATGTGGGATACGTTCCTAAGGTGTTTGGAAGTCTTAAGATTGCTTCTATCTGCGTATAGAAGAGTCCTAAGCAGTTATGGAAAGTTCCGATGGTGATCGGATTAGGATTGGAGTCCTAGTTGAGATTGGGATGGCCTAAGGGCTGGTTATATAAGCAAGGGAAGGCCAAAGCTCGTGAGAGACGACTTTGGGGCTGTTCCTCTTGTGTTTTATTGAATAAAATTCATAGTTTGAAGGAACTTTTGTGCCTTGTTCGTCCAACTTGTTCCAGACAAGTTTTACTTATCGAGTTTCTGGACAGCACTACCTTTTGTCGGTGGTTTTATCATAACTCGAGTTTTATTGATTCAATTGAAGTGATTCTTTTTGGGTTGTCTTCACAACTTGATTGTCTATCATCTGTAAAAATTTCACGGTCATTGGATTTGTGGTTTTTGATCTACACGATTTTCTTTGCAGCATTCCAGAAACTGTTTTTCTCGGGTAGGTCAGATTGACCATAGTCTGATTTTTCGATCATAACTTGAGTTTTTCTCGACGGATTTGAGTAATTCTTTTTGTGTTGTCTTCGTGACTTGATTCTCTCTGATATCTATCACTTTTGTCATGGTGAAACACTTTTATATTAGACTCATACACGATTTCTTTAACATATCGTTTTTCTGCCGAAAGGGTTTGGGGTTTTATTGTTTCCGCTTCGTAAGATTTTTAAATCTACCATTCACCCCCCCTCTGGTAGCTTTTCACGTGCTCTTCGATCCTACAAGTTCAACTAATGCAGCGGAAATAAACTAAATAAGCAAACTAAACAGCTAGGCAGCATAAGTGATAGGGTAGCGCAGCTCCAAAACACCACAGGCAAGCTGACGGTAGACACGGCCTAGAACTCCGCATTATCACCATTAAACTCCTAATTCTGACCTGCAACTATTGGGGGGGGGATTGCAAGAGTGAGTATATGTCGTACTCAGCAAGTGTGGAAAGTATGACATGTGGCTGATTCAAATGACGACAATAATAGTGGCTGAGTGCTGAAAAGTACATTAAAACTTTTGAAAAGCAATATATTATATGTATGGGAAGTAAACCCATCATACTCATAAGTAATATAATAATACTAGTCTGAATTCATTACCATCATCAATAATTCCATATTTCACCATTTGCCAATAACCATATTCAATACCAGAAATTAATCCATAACCAGCCATAACCATTACCAAACCATAACCATCCCAAAAACCATACAAATACCAAGTTCTCTCTAATCATGTGAGGGTCCAGGTTGCTCATAACTAGGAGCACGGCTATCATGATAGTTTTAGACACACTCTGCAGAGATTGTACCGCTTTACCCATGTGTTTGTGATTTCATCACCTTTTGATGACTAGAACCTCTATTATGTCGTCTTACACTTCGGTTGGTGTGTGGCCAAGAGATCACAAATAGCCTTTACAAAGGGATTACTAACCTATTTAGACCCCATTGAGGTTTCAGCGGTGGCGATGTCTCCAACTGAGCACATCTTCAACCAAGGGCCCCCTCTTGGGCCATTCGGATCCCAGGGTAGTCCCACCAATCATCAACAAGCCCAATCCGACTACCCCTTCCCCGAGCATCCTTAATGGTCCAAATAGTACTGGCAAAGCCCTAACTAATCAACTACGCTGCACCCATACTTGGCCTCGTGGCGGCACTGTAAATCCTGGATGGTCGCTCCACGAACGGGTCCTTAGATCTAAAGCAAGCAAAACCACCATAACATCCAACCCATCTACATACAAGGCTTGATTAGACCACCCATTACCATATCAGATTTAACCAGTTCGTGTCAACCATAATCTTATTAATGCATAATTAAATTAAGTGGTATAGTTGTTTTCCCATCCCAGTTGATTAAGCGAAGCAAAAAGGTAAAAAGCCCATCCTTACTCTCTACCATACATCCCAGGTGACAAGGGTGGTTAAACAAAGCTAGTAAACTTCCTATCATAGGATTTCCCATCAAATTGACACAAGCATGCAGTTTGCAAACAAAACATTTATTTCAAAACAGGATCAATATGCTCCAAGGACACTTGCCTTGCTCTTGCTGTTGATTAGGGTCAAAGCCTTCAAACTCTTGGTGTTGTAGATCCTTCGCGGTACTCTCTAGCGCAAATCCATCTAATCCACACAATAAACATACAAGACAAGAAGTACAATCAAAGAGTGCACAAATATTACTCAATATGACATGACATGCATCATTGATGCAAATGCAAGGTAGAACTTGTTAATAGATTGCTTTTAATGATCACTAACTAGTTCTAATAGATTTTAACATGTTTATACAGGTTTGGATTCGATTAGATCTACTTTTAGAATCAATTCAACACAACTTAGTCAGCAAAATCGAACTAGTCTGCAGAAGCTCGGACTAGTCCGCACTTCACAGAACTAGTGAACTAGGATTTTCTAGATCGACGTCAATTTGGAGATTAGGGGTTGAATTCACGTAAGGAAAAGGAAATAGAAGGTATACTAGGTGTTTAGAACTCTAATGAACCAAGAAACTTGGAGGTAACACTTGGATCTTGATGATCTAGTGTTGGGGGATAAACTTGGAGATGAATTGGTGACGAAGAAAGAAACTTGATAAAGATCTTGATCCTCTTTCATTTCCTCCTCTTCTTCTTCTTGCTTGGGATCTCCTTCTTCCTCCTTGATGGCGGCTATCCACGAACTAGGGTTTGGGTGGGGTGGGAAAGTGGCAAATAGATGTGAAGCCAAGGGGTGAGGTTGTTTATATAGAGGTGGAGGCTAGGGTTAGATGGATTTCGAGTTTGAGAGGAGTAGTGGCCGGTCTAGAGTCCCACGTGGGCTCTAAAAGACTTTGGCATGACATCCCTAGGCCCACTTAATGTGAAACCCAAGAAACAAGTCGTAAAACAAAAGATCAATTCGGAATCGCGAAATATCGGACAAGTCCAAAAAGTATCGGACTAGTCCGAAAATGTCCAGAGAGAAAATTGGACAAGTCTGGCCTAAAATCAGACAAGTACGACTTTAGTCAAAGAGGAAAACAGACAAGTCCGCTGGAACACCAGACTAGTCCGAAAAAGTCCAGGGACTTAGCAAATTTTCAAAGATTCTTGGAATATCGGACTAGTCCGCACAAAATCGGACAAGTCCAAAAGTTTCCAGAGGCAAAATCGGACTAGTCCACAGCAAAAATGGACAAGTCCATTTTTAGTCAGAGAGAAATCGGACTAGTCTGCACTTTTCAGCATTTTAAGTGTGGTTTTGCTCCAAATCAATTTTAAATGCTCCAAATCAATTTTAAACTCGTTCCTCTTTATGTGGGTTAATTTTAAACATGTATATGAATGTATGTAGGGCATGATGCATGAAAATGAGGGTGTTACATGCTGTGAGAGCTTGGAGCTTCTTCAAGGCTAACACCGCAGCAGTGCGGTCTTCGCGGATCCTGAGGACGTCAGAGGGGGTCAACATCTTCAGGACAAGGTAGCCGTAGTGGGCTACAACCATGGATCGTTATAGGTCGGGCCTGCCAATGAAGGCGTTAAAAGGGAGGCTGACGTCCGCGACATTGAACAGGATGCTCTCGGTCCTGTAGTTGCCGGGTATCCCAAAGGTCACCCGGAGGTTGATATTGCCGTGCGAGATGATGTTCCCTGGCCCCACCCTCAAAAACGGGCTCAGGGGGGTGAGCTTGGACACCAGGATCTGCAGTAGGTCGATGGCCGCTCGGCTAATGAGGTTGAGGTCGGCCCCGCCATCTATCAAGACGTATTGAAGCTTGACGCTGGCAATGGTGGGGGCGACCAGGAGAGGCAGGATCCTGGCTCCTGCCATGTTCTTGGGGCAATCGGAGGCATCAAAGCTGATTGGCGTTTCCTTTCACTTGTGGTGCAGCGCTGGAGCAGGAGCATAGGGTATCGAAGCCACTGCTCCTCGTAATGTCTTGACCGCATTATGGGACGCGGGAGTATAAGACCCCCCGTAGATGACATGGAGAGTCTTGCGATGCTCATGTTCATTGCTGGCGTCGGAGTCCTTGTCCTGGTGGACCACCTTGACGACCTATTCCTGCTTCTGGTACTCCATCTCCTCGTGGTCATCGACCATGGGGTCAACCTTCTGCTTGCCTTCCTACTGGCGAAAAGGGGCGTCAGCGGGACGCTGCTGCGCCCGCTCTTGGTATCTCTCGGCGCATCTCTTGATCTCCCGGCACTCGCTCGCGGTGTGGTCGCGAGTCTTATGCACTGGGCAAGGCTCAACACCGTCATCAGTAGAAGGTGGCTGACATGGGCGTTTTTCGGAACGTGGGGGTCCTCCACCACTAGTCGCTGCTGCTACGGCGACGGGTGACCCATGCAGCAGCTTGTTTTGGCCGCCGCCCCAGCTCTTGTTTTTCTTTTTGCCGCTACCTAAGATAATAGTACCTTGGCTGGTCTGGCCGACTCTACCTACTCCGAGGGTGGTATGGGTGTGCCAGCCATGGCCTTTTGCCGCCCTGGCGCACTGATATGAGATGGAGAAGAGCTTGGAGACATCTTTCACATTGTGCGTGGCTAACTTCTTGAGCATCTTCCGGTCACGCGCTCCATGCCAGAATGTCACAATGACAGAAACATTCGGGATGTTGTGGATGGAGTGGTGTACCTGGGAGAAACGCTGGATGAATGATCACAACATCTCCTTTGGTTGCTGGTGCATGACATGGAGGTTGAGCTCGGTGCAGGGGCGTGTGTAGGAGCTGTTGAAGTTCGCTGTGGACTGCCAGCATAGCTCATCTCAAGAGGTTATGGACCCCTTGGGTAGGTTCATCAACCATGACCAGGCTAAGCTGATCAGGGCGACGGGAAAGTAGTTCGCTAGGATGGACTCATCCGCTCCTGCAGCAAGGAGTGTCATAGTGTAGATCTGCACGAACACGGCTAGGTTGACGATCTCATCAAACTTCTTCGACAGGTGTGGCGAGATCTTGCGTGGCCACATCGTCACGCGGAGGTATGGTGCCAAGGCCATGGACCCTCTGATGGGCTTCGTCGGGGAGGTGTATGGAATAGCATACCCCAGAGGGGTGTGCTGCAGAGCCTGCTGCTGTGGTGCCGGCTGAGACAGGTACTGCTCCTGTGGCACCTGCTGCAGGGGGCGATCGTCCACATATAGTCCTGGTGATACGGTGACGGAGGGTTTACCTGCATAGCTCCTCGAACGGAGGATGGCTCCTGCTCAGGCCCTTGAGGGCCGTTCTCGACGTCAAGATTGCACTGCCTCTCCGCTGTCGCTCGATGATGATGCGACCATCTATTCGAGTTTGCCGACGGTCAAACTCAGCCCTCAGGTCCTCCGTGGTGATCCGACCATCGCTAGCATCCTGGTGGAATAGGAGTCGAAGGTGTGACAATCGATCGATGGCGTGTGTGATAGCGACATGTGACGCCTCCCTCTGTTGGGGGCGTTGATGGCTGCAATGATGAAGTGGTCGATGTCTTGGAGCCACTGCTGAGACGCTCCCTGGGAAGCGTTCAAAGACGGTTGGTGGTGGAGAAGGGTGCTGGCTGCTGCCAGAGCGCTCTCCGGACTTGCAGCCAGCTGCTCCGGGGGCCGTGACTGAGTCGGGACGTGCCCGGAGGTGCCACCCTGGCCAGCTACATCTATGCAGGGTCATGATGGACTAGAGTGTGCTGCTCGGGTGATGGATCTGGTCACCGGATGGCGGTCTCGAAAACCGACATCCTTGGTCTTGATGAACACCATTGTGGTGAAAGTGCAACCACTTTTTTGAGGGAAAATTCCCCTACCTGGCGTGCCAAATGTTGAAGTGTTAATGCGACACTTCTCCCGGATCTAGTATGGAGCAAACCACAGTGGTTCTTTGATCGGCATGGCTTAGTCCTCTATCGAGTGATCGCACGTATGAGATTGGTGAGACGGTGGTTTTTACGTGGTTCAGGCTGCAAGAGCGTAACACCCTACTTCGCGGTGTGGTTGTATTGCCGGTGTGTGTGTGTGTGTGTGTGTGTGTGTGTGTGTGTGTGTGTGTGTGTGTGTGTGTGTGTGTGTGTGTGTGTGTGTGTGTGTGTGTGTGTGTGTGTGTGTGTGTGTGTGTGTGTGTGTAGATTTTAGATCCTTTGTAGCGGTGGCAGTCTGGTTCTTTTATAGACAAGGCCAGATGCCTTACAAGCAGAGTTCAGGGCCCGACAGGTGGTCCCGAGGTGATCTTATCCTAAAGATCTATGGCTTCTCGCATAAGCCTCTTCTAACCGCGACTTGAAGACTCACCGTCTTGCCGCCTCAGTCGCCAGTGGCTTATGCATAGTCGTTGATGATGAAAGGGAATGTCCCATCCAACTATCTCTGTTGTTGTAAGCTACCCACTTGGCAGAGTTGGGTAGGCCTGCGGTGTCTTCAGTGTAATTCGATTGGGCACAGCGGTACCTGACAGTAGGCATGTAACATCCCAATTTTCAAACTTGGGCAAATTAAAATCTGAATAAGAAGTTAGAATTTAAATACTAGGAAGAAAAGTTTTTAGAAAAGAAAATATAAAATATATGCATCTCATCTTGCATTTGCATTCATCCTTAAATATTAAAATTTATTTACCAAAACAAATACATTTAAAGTAATTAAATTGGCATAACAAATATGGAAGAAAAGAAATAAAAGGAAAGGAAAAGTTAATATGGAAGAAGAAATAATAATTAATATGAATACTAAAATAAACTAAAAAATGTATATGTGTTCCCATTTAGGCATAGACTAAGCGACTAGATCTATTAAAATCAAATTAGAAATTTTATACAATAGAAATGTAATTAGAAAAGAAGATTATTGGAGAAGATGAATAATGAATAATATATATATATATATATAACAATATATAAAACAAATCTATAAAAGAAAAAATTCCAGAACCTTCCAGAAGTTTCTGGGTGAAGAATTGCTTTCACCCGAGAAGCTTCCGAGCAAGGCACCGGGGCCGAGCCAGCT
This sequence comes from Tuctoria greenei, assembly GCA_036927565.1. NCBI lineage: Eukaryota > Viridiplantae > Streptophyta > Magnoliopsida > Poales > Poaceae > Tuctoria > Tuctoria greenei. The sequence continues at coordinate 38,128,502 of JAYESD010000003.1, read as the reverse complement.
GGCGCCCACGCACGCACCTGAGCGACGCCTCGGCGCGCCAGCACCCACTCCCGATCGGCCTCTCACGTGCGCCAGTGCGCCCGCGCCAGGGGCCGAGGCCGAGCCGGTTGGAGGCCCGCGTTCCATGCGGCGCCAAGACTCTCCGTGCGTCGCCCAGCTTCGGTGTTTCAACACAAGCGATCGTAGGTTTCGGCAGCCGCCAGAAAAAAAATATAGAGGAAGAACCCTAGCCGCCAGGGAAGAAAAAAAAAGAAGAGGGAGAGAAGGAAGGAGACACCGTCCGCCAGAGATCGTCGTGCCGCCATCGTCGTGCTGTCGGAGGATTGCATCGCCGTCTCCTTCATCTACATCATACATTCGTCCTCTTCGTCTACGTCAGGCCGCCGTGATCTTCATCAACGAAAATCTAGATCCCGGAGACACACGTCACGCTGCCGCTCCACGACCGTCTAGACTAGATGCGCACACGGTAGGTTTTACAGTTTAGATGTAAAAGACATAGATTAATCTAATAGTCAAATTATACAATGTGTAAAATTTAATTTATACATGCGTCCATAAATCATCACCAGATCATCATAAATCAACCTAAAACTTGCAAGTTATATCAAATCCACCAAAATCAATATGTAATTTTAGATTTGACTAAATTTATATTTTCAGTATTATTTAATCTGTTTTTCAGATTTAATAAATAAGATTAAAGCCTAGTTAATTCATAAATTACCAAATTAAATCTAGGAAAATTCAAGAAAATTTAGAATAAATTCTAGTAAGTTATTAGTGATATTTTCGGCCTATTTAACATTCTGTAATAATTATTTTGCCTCTGTATTAATTGTAATTAATCCCAAACTTGCCCAAATAAATAGGAAATCATTATAAAAAATTATCAAAAAGCTATAGAAATTTATATAGCATTAATACAAACATATTTTCTGCATACATCCATATTTTGCATATTGATTAGTTTTTGCAAGGCAATTATTGCATATGTTTGCTTGTGTATGTGCTTGATTACAAGTAGACGGGTACGCTCAAGTGGTTACGATCGAGAAGCGGATATCCGAGGATCTTCATGTGCAGGACTTTGATTTGATTGAGCATCGAAGTACAAAATATAAGGCAAGTGTCCATGACCATATCGAACCTATGTTTTTAAGTGTTTTGTTTGCAAAACTACATGCTTGTGTCAAATTAATGGGAAACCTATTTATAGGTGTTTACTAGACTTTTTTGCCATCCTTGTCGCTTGGAATACATTGTAGAGAGTTGGGAATGGTTTTTACCTTTTTGCTTTGCATTAATTAATTAGGATGGGAAAATAACAAAATGGCTTAACTATGAATCATTGCACTTATGGATGATGAGAATTTACGAATGTGGTTAATTGATAATATGGGACTTGGGAGATCTAAGCAAGCATGGTTTGTGGATTGGGTTGGATGTTATAGTGGTTTGCTTTCCTTGGATCTAAGCACCGGTTCATGCAAGAATAGGCCAGGACTACAGTGCCACCACAAGGCCAAGTATGGGTGTTGCTTAGCCAATTAATTAGGAGTATTACCAGCATCGATTCAGATCATTTAGGGGAGCAGGGAATGGGAGTTGGTTGGGTTTGCAATAGTGGCAGGATTGCCCTGCGACCTGAACGGCACAAGAGGGGACCCTTGGTTGGATGTGCTCAGTTGGAGGCATCACCACTGGTGAAACCTCAGTGGGTCTGAATATGTTGGTAGTCCCTTTGTAAAGACTATTTTGTGATCTCTTGGCCATACACCTAAGGAAGTGTGACTGGCATAAGGGAGATATCTTTAGTCACCGACGGGCGATTTCGTCACAAACTTGTGGGTAAAGTGGTACAACCTCTGTAGAGTGTTAAAAACTATCATGATAGTCGTGCTCCCGGTTATGAGCACTTGGACAACTTCCATGATTAGAGGGAACCTTGGATTTGGGATGGTTGGTTATGGTTATGGTTATGGATTGAGTTATGATAAATGAACATGGATGATGATGATGGTAATAATCTGGCATATGGATGGATAATTGATTATGGTTTCGTATTATGTTAATTATGTGGGATATGATAGGATTACTTCACATAGACATAGTAAGATGCTTTTTACATGTTTTAAATGTACTTTTCAGCAAATAGCCATGCTTGATTTTCTTTCCTTATTTAAGCTACATGTCATTATTTTCCCACACTTGCTATGTACGACATGTGCTCACCCTTGCTATTCCCCCACTTAATTCAGCTACATGAGATATTTTGGAAGACAACATGAAGCACTAGGCGTGCGTACTACCGTCGATTGCCTGTGGAGTTGGAGTCGCCTACGCTAGTTTATTTTTTGCTGCAATAGAATAAAGGTATAGTTATTATTCGTGAAATGGTTAAATTCTGATTATCATTTGGGATGTCGTTGTGTATGTGTGTTAAACATTTTGGGCACACCTACACTGCACTTGGTTCGATTTTAAGAACAGGGTGTCAAAAGGCGTGCGCCGCGTCGTGCGCCTGGTGAAGACGTGAGTCTTCAATGCTGGATTGAGACAAGGCGCACCACACTCTTCACCCCCGCAACCCACCATCCGGGGCAAGTTGCAGGGTACGTGGCTGCTCAGGAGCTAGCCTCTACAGGGGAGGCCGGGTCCTGATTCGTGGACAACATGGCAGCCCCTGAGCCCGTTCCTGAGCAGAGCGGGGGATCCAGGGCCGTGGGAGACATGGCAGAGCCAGAACCCGCCTCTACAGGATGTGGCCTATCTAGTGCCTCGAACTACGTGGCAGCACTGGAGCCCTCCCCCATAGGGGAGCGGGATCCTGTCCTGCTGGACACGTGGCCGCTTGTGAGCTTGTCTCCAAGGGGGAGCTGGATTCTCCCTTGGGTCCATGTGGATACTCTAGGCCCCGTATCTGAGGTAGAGGGGTCCAGGCCTTCTAGACAAGTGGCACCCTCGAACCCTGCCTTGGCGGGAAGGCAGGGCTCCTAGGCGGCTTTAGCTTGTGGGCGAGGGTACCCGATATGCAGGGTATCGACAGTTTCTTATGGCGAAAGTACTTCGAGGAATTACCAAAATCTTCAAATACTTCTTCCTCGAAGTAACAAAGGAAACTCCGAAGGTTGAATTTCTTCTTCCTTCGTAGTTTCTGGTCCGGGAGAGGATTCTTCCGGCAAGGTTTTGGATAAGCAAGAAATATGTTCATCCTTGTCAATAGATTTATCCTCAGATCTTAACATGACTTCCTCTTGAGGAGGCTCATTAAGACCCATAATGAAGGAAGAATTTTCTAGAATTCTATCTAGAAGATCCTTACCTTCTTTTGGTGTCTTATGATGGAAAGATCCTCCAGCCATAATGTCAAGATGTAGGGCAGACTCTTTGTTCAATCCCATGTAGAAGTGTTACAAAAGCAATGGATCAGGAATGGACAAATCAGGGCCTAGATTTCTCAAAATAGAAAATCTATCCCAAGCTACACCTATGGATTCCTTCTCCGTTTGCTGGAAGCATAGTACTTCCTTCCGTAAGGAAACAATTCGAGCAATTGGAAAGAAAGCAAGTCAAAATCTGTCTTGTAATTCATTCCAATTTCCATTTGTCTTCCCAACGTTGTGGTCGTACCATTGTTTGGCTTTTCTCTTGAGGGAAAAAGGAAACAACTTCCATTTGAGAGTTTCCTATGTCATACCTTTGACTAAAAGGCATGAATGCAGTTGTTCGAACTCTCGTAGATGGTGGTAAGGGTTCTCACAATTTGTTACTGAGAAGGATTGTTCTCAAACCATGGCTATGAAGACAGGGCAAAGTTCATAGCTAGTAGAACAAATGGGTTCCGTCGAAGGCGGTGGCTCACAAAACATGCCCTTTGGGGCGAAATAAGAAACAATGGTGGGCTACTCCATATATGTGGTGGTGGTAAGGAAAGGAAAGGTAAGAGGATAGATATGAGGGTGAACAATGTTCGAAAATTAACAGCAACCATTCCTAAGCAACGGCGCTAGAAATGCTTATTGACATTTCTTACATCACATATAAAAATTCGCAAGCGCATGGAAATTGCCGTGTAGAACTTACCCTTAAAGAAAATTCCCAAGGGTATCGAATCCAAGGAACGTATGTGATAATATTACGAACTAGCTCACCAAAAGACACAAAGTTGATCTGTAGGCAAGAAACATAGGGGAATTGAAAGTATTGATTCTAATTCAATGGAATTTGCAGTAGCTGTTTGCTTCAGGCACGGGTTTATCCCTAGCAATACTAGGACGACTCCTGCCAATAGCCTATTTCATAGCCGAACATGGAGGATTATAAAGGACAGATAGGGTTGTCACCACCTACTGCCTACCTCTTCAATCCATGGGTCTATGAGATATCCACTGGTGATTTCTAACCTAAGCACCGGGCTTACGTCCTAAATCACTATTCTAGTTGTTACGAACTACAACTGGAGCCTCTAATAAATTAAAGCAATGAACCCACAAGTAACTACTTGTGCAAACTACATTCAATTGGAAATCAAACTTGAGATTAATTTACAAAGGCTTACTTGATTTTGAATCAAACCATTGTAGGGGTACAAGTGTAGAAGAGGGGCTTGATAAGCCCAAGCCTCCTCCTCCTAGACTCTTCACCACACTCTCCATCTACTTGGCACCCTCTAGGACTACTCTAAACCTTAGGAGTGGCATTCTATTCTCACCTTTTAGTGTGTGTGTGAAGTGAGGTGTGGGGTGCTATTTATAGGAGGGGAAGGGTCGATTCCCACCACCAAATGCATGTGAATCAGTGATCCCCGCCACCAGGAAGACAGGAAAAGTCGACACACGTCGATTGATAGAGTTTGGCGCCAAAAACTAGTCGGCTGAACCCTGTTCTCTGCACCGTTTCACATGTGCTTTCTCCAGGTCACTTCCAGGTGAGTCTCTTTAACTGATAGCGGTGATACACCATTGGATGGCCTTGAATACTACTGTTTGTGGGCCATTTGATCCATGTGATGACACGTGGCATCGCCTGATTTTTTGGAATCCAATTTAATGGATTACTCCCTGCATGTCTTGGTATTTTGGGTTTTAATTCACCTGCATACAAATCTATACCAACACTTGTGGAATTGGTTAGTAATTAACCCTACCAATACGTTGTGTTTCTCTTTTGGGCACATTATGAGGTGAATGGACAGTATAAATATGGTACTTCAGGACCATTAACAAAGTTTAACATAAAATCCAATGTATTCGGCACATAGGTCTCATAATCTCCCCCTTGATGAATGCATTGGCAACACTACTACAAACCGAACATTGGCTCATTCACATTTCATGGAAAGTTTGACAAAAAATATTTTGCTCCCATTTTGAAAATAAAAAATCAAATGAGAAGAAACAATTAAAATCCCCCCTAAGAATGTACATTGTACACTCTCCTTGAGAAGATCGTGCAAAAACACTTGTGAATGTGCAATGTGTGACATATTTATCCCCCTTTGACAATGTATTCAACAAGATTCAAAAGAGAAATTTTAATTTTTTATAAGCATAATATGAGATATACATATAAAATGAAGCTCATCTAAGCCATACTATCAAGTAACTTATACTATCACATCAATGAGATACATAAAGTAGTGTAAGCCATGTTAGAGATCAAGTTTAACTTCAATTTAAGCAAGTAATGACCTCACAAACTTAATTATTTCAAAACTTGAAAGCATGACACATGTCGCTTTTTAGTATCTTTATCATTTAAAGCACAAATGACATTTGCAAGAGATTATATGCAGCATCCGCCTTATTCTAACCAACCAAGCAAAGCCTATGTCATTTGACAATCAAAAGCTTAAGGTCATAGTTTTAGTCATACACAACTTCTTCCAAGTTCATATCAAAGTGCAATGATAAGCAATCTCAAAAGAAGAAGTGTGATGCATGCATATAATCATTATTTTTTTTATTTTTCATTTGATCATAAAAGCTCAACATGTGGGCTATTGATTGATTAATTTTTCATGATTAAAAGCAGTTGTGAATATGCAACAAGTTCAAAACAGCAAGTAAGTTCAATCATGACCAGATTTAGTGTAAGTAATTATTCAAATTACTAGTCATAGCAAAAACTACAAAATGTATAACATGAGTATTGTAGTAAGAACTTTCAGCATAAAAAAGGAATCACAAAGTCTATATATATGAAACAATTATGCTCATATTATCTTTTAATTTCAAATTCACATATAGACATCCTAGGTGCAAAACTCCCCCTAAATTTATGCCATGAAGATGCATAACCCCTATTTTACTACTAATGAAAGAAAAACGAGTGAAATACAAAGGTTTTATAAAAATGTGAGCCAATTGTTGTTCTGTGTCTACATGGTGAAGCACAATGTTTTCTTTTTCAACATTATCACAGAGAAAGTGATACATAATGTCAATGTGTTTTGTTCTAGAATGTTGCATGGGGTTTTAGCAATGCAAATGGTTTAATTTTAGATTCACATATAGACTTCCTAGGTGCAAAACTCCCCCTAAATTTATGCCATGAAGATGCATAACCCATATTTCACTACGAATGAAAGAAAAATGAGTGAAATACAAAGGTTTTATAAAAATGTCAGCCAATTGTTGTTCTTTGTCTACATGGTGAAGCACAATGTTTTCCTTTTCAACATTATCACGGAGAAAGTGATATCTAATGTCAATGTGCTTTGTTCTAGAATGTTGCACGGGGTTTTTAGTAATGCAAACAGCAGTAGTGTTGTCACAAAACAGTGGAACACTATCTAAATAAAGCCCATGGTCCTTAAGTGTTTGAATAACCTATAAAATTTGTGAGCAAGCACTAGCAACAGAAGCATATTCAGATTTGACCGTGGATTTTGTAAGTGAATTTTGCTTCGTAGAGGACCAAGAAACAAGTGAATTACTAAGAAAATGAGAAGTGCCCAAAGTGTGGCACCATTTTCCGAAAATGAACAAAGCGTAAGGTATATGTGTGCCCAGGATATTTAACACACATACACAAGTGATTCACAAACGATAAATAGATTATAACCATGTGTCGAAAATAATACTAATAACAATACCTTATTACAAACCAAATGGTCTCGATTACAAGCTCTAAACAACTGCAGTGGAAAACACTAAACACTAATGACTCCAAACTCCACAGGCAAGCTTGACAGTAACACACACGCCTAAAACTCCTCAATGACCTCCTGGTACTCCATGTTATCGTCTGTGTTTGAATTTGTTGGGGGAATAGCAAGGGTGAGCACATATCATACTCAGCAAGTGTGGAAAAGTATGACATGTAGCTTAAACAAGGAATGCCAATAAATAATGTCTAGTTGCATAAAAGTACATTTAGAATAGTTGAAAATGCAATTATATCATCATTAAGTGTGGTGCTTCCCAAAATATCCCATATACCATTAATTTCAACTTAAATAACCAATACCAACAATAATAATCCATAACAAATTCATAACTGCTCATATGTCTCATTCTCATCAATTCCACATACCAAAGCTGATTAATTAACCAATACCAACTTTCAATCCAAATCCAACCATTAATCATGTTCAACGTCCATAGCTCTAAACAATTGAGGGTCCAGGTTGCTCATAATCGGGAGCACGACTATCATGATGGTTTTTAACACACTCTGCAGAGGTTGTACCACTTTACCCACAAGTCTGTGATTTCATCACCTTTCGATGATTATGGAATCTCAATTATGTCGTCTCACAATTCCTTAGGTGTGTGGCCAAGAGATCACAAAATAGCTTTTACAAAGTGATTACTAGCATATTTAGACCCCACTGAGGTTTCATCGGTATTGATGTCTCTAACTGAACACATCCAACCAAGGGCCCCCTCTTGAGCCATTCGGATCCCAAGGTAGTCCCGCCAATATCTACAAAACCATCCGACTACCCCCTTCCTCAAGCATTCTTAATGGTCCAAATTGTACTGGCAAAACACTAATTAGTCATCTAAGATGCACCCATACTTGGCTCTGTGGTGGCACTGTAAATCTTGGATGGTCGCTCCACAAATCTGTCCTTAGATCTAAAGCAAGCAAAACCACCAAAGCAATCCAACCCATTCCACATAACCGACTTGCTTAGATACCTAGGCACCATGTTGTTAAAGGGTCATTATTATCAATTCTCATCATTCATGTGTCCATTAGGTTGTAACTAAGTGATATCATGGTTTCCCAAACACAATTAAGTATAGCGAGGCAAAAAATGTAAAATACCCTTCCCAACTCTCTGCATTGCACTCAAGCGACAAGGGTGGTCATACAAGACTAGTAAACTCCAACTAACAAGGGTTTTCCAAGCAATTTGACTCAAGCTTGCAATTTTACTAACAAAACCTTTAAAAAACCCGGATCAAAATGATCAAGGACACTTGACTTGCTATTGAGCTTGGTTTGGATCAAAGGCTTCGAAATTCTGGTTTTGCAGGTCCTCGAAAGCACTCTCTACAGCGAGACCTTCTATTCCGTGCGACAAACATGCAAAACTACATTACAATTAAATAATGCTCATATAGTACTCAATATGCCATGATATGCATGATTAATGCAATTATGAGGTAAAACTTGTTAATAAGTTGCTATTAATATTTACTAACTAGTAACAATAGTTTCTAACAAGTTTGGAATTGATTCGAGTCAATTTGGAATTAATTCAGCAATAACAGATTCAGATATCGGACTAGTCCGCTCTCATCAGAACTATGATTTAGGGTTTTCTGATCAGCAAGGATTGGGGGTTAATTTCACGTGGAAAAGTGGATGTAGAGGGTGTACCACGTGTTTAGAGATCCAAAGATCAAGAATTGGGTGCAACACTTGAATCTTGACGATCTAGGGATGATGGAGATGAGTTGATGAAAATTTGGTGGTGAAGAATGTCAATTGTCAAAAAGTTGATGAGGATCGATCTTGATTGGTCCTTCTGCCTCTTCCTCTCCTCCTCTTTGCTTCTGGACTTCTTCTTCATATCGGCGCAAGGAAAAAGGTGGCAGCAAGGTTTTTTCTCAAAGGTTGGAGAGGTGAGGGTATTGGGTTGTTTATATAGGGGTGGAGAGGTAGGTTTTGGGGTGAATTCCAAGTGTATTTTGGTGGGGGACGTGTAGGGGCCGAGGTGGGGTCCACTTGGGCTCCTCTGAGGTTGGACACAAAGTTATTGATTCCAATTAAGGCAATTACCCAATAACCAATCGTGGAAGAATAATAGAATTCGAGTGGAATTCAGCAAGCCGGACTAGTCCGCAATAGGGACCGGACAAGTCCGTTGTGGAACAGAGACTATTTCGGACAAGTCCGGGGTGGCTAGAAGAGGCTGATCCAGACTGAAATTTAGACAAGATCGAACTAGTCCGCTTAGAATCGGACAAGTTCAGAAAAACATCAGAACTCAACCGGACTAGTCCGTGCAATGTGTCGGACAAGTCCGTAGTCCTGAAGAAACAGAATTTTCTGAAATAGAGAGGGATGCCGTACTAGTCCGGGGTTGTGGCCGGACAAGTCCGTTCTCTAACAAACTTGAATTCCTAATTAAGCCTAAATTCATTTTAATCTAGTTCCTTTTAGGGTTGTTTTATGATAACCATGTATGAGGATGTATGCAATGCATTATGCATGAAAATGAGGGTGTTAGACAAAGTACATTTCCTATCAACCCTACTACCCCTGAAATCAGCATCGGAAAACGCTTTTGAAGTAACGGTTGAGGAAGAGGGAAGAAAAATGCCAAATTCATTAGTACCATGTAAATACTTGAGAATCCTTTTGACGGCCTGGCGACGTGAAATGTGTGGGAAGCTTGAATCTTGAACCAAGACATACGCTGAATTATAGTCCGATCTTGATGCCGTGAGGTACAAAAGTGATCCGATCATGCTTTGATATTTTTTTGATCAAAAAGGGTCATCATCTTCATCAAGTTCAGTTGTCGTTGTTCCCATTGGTGTCCGAACAGGCTTGCTGTTTTCCATGTTGAATTGCCTAAGGAGATCTTTCGTTTGATGCACAAAGGTTCCCTCCTTAGTTTGTTTGATTTGCAGCCTCAAAAAGTATGTGACTGCTCCCATCATACTCATTTCAAATTCCAAACTCATCATAGCTGAAAACATGGACACAAGATTGTGAGAAGCACAACCAAAGATAATGTCATCCACATACACTTGAACGAATAGTGAGTCATTGCCATTTTTAAGCACAAAAAGAGTTTTATCAACTTTGCCCATGGTAAACCCCTTTTGACGTAAGAATGTTTTTAACCTATCATACCATGCTCTAGGGGCTTGTTTAAGACATACAAAGCTTTGGACAGTTTGTAAAGATGATTAGGAAAATCTGAATTTTCAAAATGGGGTGGTTGCTTAACATAAACCTCCTCATCTATGTGGCTATTAAGAAAAGCATTTTTCACATATAGTTGATATAATTTGAAACTGTTAGATGCAACAAATGCTAATAAAATTCTTATGGCTTCTAATCTAGCAACATGAGCAAAAGTTTCATCAAAATCTAGACCTTCAACTTACGTTAAACCTTGAGCAACCAACCTAGCTTTATTCCTAACCACAACCCCATCCTCACTTTGTTTGTTATTAAACACCCATTTAGTTCCAATTAAAGTGTGATCTTGAGGTGGATGTACAAAGTTTCTAAACATTATTTCTTTTAAAAATTTTCTAACTCTTCCTGCATGGCAATAATCCAAGATTCATTAGTGAGTGTGTATGGTATATCTTTGGGTTCAAAAGAAGCAACAAAAGCAGAATGATCGTGGGAGTTTGGATCGAAAAGTCTAGACCGTGTGACTCATTCGTGCAAGCTTCTGATAATTTGTTGTGGAGGAGACTTTTGAAGATTCGGAGGGGAGTAGACACTTAACAGGCTTCTTCTTCTTCTTCATGTTCATCACAAATCAATGATGTTATGATTTGAGTATGATATGGACTAGCAATGGTGGTCGTCGGTGCTGGTTGTGAATCAAAATCAGGAGTTGGAACAATATCATTAGCTGCTGAATTTTCGAGCAGCAGCACCTGTAAGGATCGAAATGCCCAAAAGGGGGGGGGGGTTGAATTGGGCTTTCTTTCAGTTTTTAAAGCAATTAAGATTAACGACCTCAAGCCCAATTCCCTATGCTATTAAACTATGCAATCAATGTAAATTAAAGTTGCGGAATGAAGATTGCATAAGAGTAAAAGGGAGAGGGATGCAAACGCTCAAGGGACACGGAGTTTATCCCGTGGTTCGGTAAGATCACAAGGATCTTCCTACATCCACGTTGTGGCACCAACCGAAGGGTTTTGCCACTCCCAAGTCACCGAGACAAGGGGCTTCTTCACTATTCTTCTCCGTTCGCCAACCTCGGCAAGGTGGAGCTCAAGCCTTGTACACTTTGGGATCCTCCGGGCTTCCACAATCTTCTTGGCAAGCTCCGGAAGTTGTACACACCAAGGGACACTCCCTTATGGCTCTCACTACACTAGAGACTCCAATCACCAAGAATGGAGGCACCCAAGCACTATCTCTAGCTAGTTCTAGCCTATCTCTTGGTGTACAAATAATGAGCAAATGATGTGAAAGTGGTAGCTCTATTGCTTGAATGCTCTAGGATGTGTAGAGTATGTCTGGGCTTCAAGTCTTGTCGATTTGACAGGTTGAAGGGGTATAAATAGCCAGCCTCCATGAGATAGCCGTTGGAAAAGTAGGCTGACATCACTTCTCTGCGAACACCGGATGATCCGATGTCTCCCCTTCAGTTAACATCGGTCGAAGCCAAATTAGCTGATGTCACTGTGTCAGATATGACCGTTGTTAGACCGATGTTGATCTGTCTTCTCATCGGATGATTCGGTGGCTCTTCCTCCAGAATTTTGCTTGATCTTGAGGCTCACTGGAGTGATCGACCGATGTGTGTAAGGCTGCACATCGGATGATCCGGTGCTTCACTTGGTCCAATGGTATTGCAATCTGTGATGATGGACCGATGTCACTGAGCCACTCACATCGGATGATCCGGTGAGTGCATTTGTCTGAGGTCTTCTTCTTCAGTTGAACCAACTCGACCGATGTGTGTCAACTCAAAGACCATCGGATGATCCGGTGTGTTCAACTTGTTGACTTCGAGTTGTTTTGAGTTGGTCTTTTGGAATTTGAACTTGTGACCTCTTTGACACTTGTTTGGAATGTTGTTTTGATTGTCTTCAAGCATTGAGTGATATCAAGTTAGAGCTTTCACTTCTTGTCTTCATATGATTTGATTTGATCTCATTCGTTGATTTTATATGGGTCTCCAATGTAATTTTGATTTCATTTGATTGAGTGTTATTGAGACCTTGCATTCACAAATTCATTAGTAATATCGAATGGTTGTCATTAATCACCGAAACCGTACCTCATGGGGCCTAGATGCTTTCAATCTCCCCCTTTTTGGTGATTGATGACAACACAATAATTTAAAGCGCAATAATAATGAATTTGATGATAATACTCAAGTATATTTGCAATGAATACAGCATAGGACACATTAAGCTTGTAAAACGCAAAAGAAATTTGTGGTGCGAAAAGCTCAATTGATTAAAATCATAAGCAAATGAGACAAGTGAAAGAGTGCTTAATTAAAATTACAAAAGAGTACTCAAGCATGAATACAAAGGATAAGCACACACACACACTCCCCCTACACTCCCCCTGAGACTACTACTCCCCCTGACTCTTCTACATCTTCTCCCCCTTTGGCATCAAGACACCAAAAAGGGATCAGAACGCCTACAGACCCTGAGAGCTGGGCGCGAGGACGAACTGAGAACCGTCGCAGTCGTCGGAGCTGGAGTCGCCGGTCGTAGGAGCTGCCGGGGCGGCGGGAGCTGGAGGGTCCGCTGCCGGTGCTGGAGGAGAGGAAGCCGGTACTGGAGGTGCCAGTGGAGCTGGAGGAAGTGGAGCGCTCACCACGGACGCCGGTGTCTGCTGGAACAAGATCGTCGCCGGCAGTGGTGAGTGAATCGGTGCGCTGGATGCCAGAAGTGGTAACATACTGATTGAAGGTATAGGAGAAGTAGGCACCTGAGCAACACCTGGAGCCAGTCCCAGTCCAGGCTGCTGTGGAGGAAGGGCGATCCCGGTCTGAGTGTAAAGGTTGGTGATCAACCCTAGGATCCCCATCATGGCCTGCTGGGTCTGCTGCTGCTGGTCGAGGGTACGGCGGTGCATCTGATCTACCAGGTTGGTGAACCGGTCCGTATCCTCTCGCCTCTAACGGGCGATCTCCAGCTGGAGCTCCTGCTGCTGCCGCTGCAGTTGTGCCAGGTGAGCAGCCTGCTCTGCCCTGGCCTGCTCAGCAGCGAGCCTGTCCTGGCGCTGCTGCTCGATCATCTGCTGGAGGAGCGACGTCAGCTCAGACGGCTGCGTCACCTGCGCCTCGGACACAGGAGGTGGTGTCGGTGGCGGGAAGTACTCCTCGACACTGTCGTCAGTGTCGCTCTCAGACCAGATGTGCTGCAGGTCCTCCCCCTGAGCCTCAGCCTCAGCAAGCCTCTCGTCCTCCCGCTCTAGGTCGGACCAGTCTTCCTCTGACAGACGGGCCCGGACCTGGCGCTCAACTGGACGACCAAGGCGACGGTCTCCAGTAGCAGAGGCACGATAGTGACTAAAGCGAGTCACACTCTCGTCAGCTAGCCGGGCTTGTGCTGTATGTCCCTCAGGCACCACCATAGAGCAAATGTAATTGATCCAGTGCCCGTAGACCATCTGCCTCATCATGCCAATCCCATCCGTGATTACGTCTTCCATCTCGCATAGGAGTATGTCCACGATATCGAAATCCATCCCGTTCATTATGTAGAACAGGAGGGTCTACTGCAGGCTCGTGAACCCCTCCAAGTAACTTGACCTCGGCAGGAGCGTGCGGCGCAAGGCGAGGTGCACAATGCGCGCAGCTGGGGTCAGGAGAGCTGGAACTCTCGGCTGGTCTGGAGAGAACGAGGGGCCAAACAGAGAGCGGATCTCGTCAAGCTGTGGTGCTACCCCTCCAGTAAGTGGCCTCCTCGGTGGATCTGCCTGCCCATAGACCTTCTCGTGCAAGCAGGTGTCGTGCAGGTCCAACTCAAGAATATGCCCCAAAGTCTGCCTCGTGAGGTGGTAGCGCTGACCATTGAACATGAAGGCAATCGACCTCCTGCCCTCTGAGATGTACAGGGTCGCATAGAAGACACGGACCCACTCTTCCACATAAGCACTTCTCTCATAAGACAGCAGCTGCACCAAACCTCTGTATCTCTCAAAGAAAGGACGGACCTCAGTCTGTGCTGCCACTGCAAGCTGCCCCCAATCCAGGTAGTTGTGCTGAAAGAGCTTGTGCCCCCGACGCCTGTAGGTCTCATAGAGAGACGCCTGGGTGATAGTCCAGAAACGACTATCCACAAGAGTCACTCGGGGCTGTGGGAACCACTCCTCAAGCAGCACGTTCCATCGAAGCTTGCGTAGCTGCTTGGCCTTCATCTTTCTGTAGTCCGTCAACCGGACTCCCTCACCGACACGGACGGCCGTGTCTATCTCGTAGATATCCCTCTGAGCTTCCCTGTCCTCGCGACGGTCAGCGGCCGTCGGTCTTGGATGAGGAACGGCCGGGGACTGACCTCCCCGTGTCCGGGCTGAGCGCCGGCGGACAAGCGGCTCAACCGGCTCCTCCTCGATGTCGGAATTGTCGATCACAGGAGGCTGCCGAGCCTCGCGGATCCTCAGGGACCCCCCACGGCCGCGCTCACGCTCCTCGGCAGCGCGAGCGGCCATAAGGGCCTTCTTCTCATCCTTCGATAGTTTGCGCTTCTTCGCGGCGAGCTCCGCGATTGCCTTGCCCTTTCCTTTGCGATCGCGACCCATCTTGATGCAATGAAGAGGTAGGGTTAGCGACGATGAAAACGACCGACGAGAGAAGCAACGACGGACGTCGCACGGCACGGAGCTCACCTTAGCGACGATGGAGCTCGGGAAAACCTAGCGACGGGGGCCGGAGAAGACGGCGTTGCTCGGGTGGAGGTGCTTCGACGGAGGGAGGAGCGGTAGCGGTGCTTGGATGCGGTGGAGAGGTGCGTGGAGGCGGCGGTGGCGCTTGGGGGGGGGGGGGGGCGGCGGCGGCGGCTGCCGGCGGCGGAGGTGGCGGCGCGGTTGGCTGCGGCGAGGTGGGCGAGAGGCGGCGGCGAGGGCACGGGAGGGCGATGGCGTCGGGGAGGAAAAAGGAGGCGGCAGTGTGCGGGTTTAAATAGTGGACCCCAAACCCTAGCCGAAAATTTAACACCGGATGGTCCGATGATAAGTGAAGTGCACATCGGTCGAATGCCACAGTAAGGGTATTCAAAAATTGCTGTTGACATCGGATGGACCGATGTTTAGGGTTTGGGTCATCGGTCGAACGGCACAGTAAGGGTGTTCAAAAGAGGAATGTTGACACCGGATGATCCGACGTAGGAGGAAGTAGACATCGGTTGAATTGACCGCAGCTCCAGAAGAGTGAACATCGGATGGACCGATGTTTTTCAGAATGAACGCGTCGGATCATGTGAATTTCAGACAGAATTGGGCTTCGAAGATTGAACACCTATTGGACCGATGAGGGATGACATAGGCATCGGATAATCCGATGACAACAGAACGAAAACATCCCATATATGTCCTTTGACCAAACAAACAATCAAAGAGAAACACATGTCTTAGGACTTTTTGGGCAACCCCTTACCCCTCAAAAAGCTAATATGCCAATAGCTTGGCTAGGACTTAATGCAAATGGAACACCAAGAAAAATGGAGGAAAATATCCAAATAAAATGTAAGGCCCATGCTTTGTGAGGTAGAGTATGAAGACTTCTATCTCTTTGAAGCATGATCCTCTAGGCATTAATGTACCTAACATTTTGTTCTTTCCACCTTATATGAGTTGAGATATTGCATTTCAAACAAGTATCCTTCTCATGAGGTGGGTTCCCCTTTGTGACAATCTACCGTATGCAATGCCAAACAAATTATAGTGCAAGAGATTAAATGAGTGCAAGTTTATATGGCAGGGATCATGCAAGGCATAAAATAAATCTATCTTGCCAAGTTTGAACCTTCCAAAGGCTTCCTCAGGGAAAACTATTTCTAGCTCACCCCTATCCTTTGGGAGTTAGACAAGACCTATATGATATGCATCCTTACATGACCATGGCAACTTACATGACGTTAGATGCATCTAGCACATTTAATTCACTTCTAAGTCTAGAAAAGGTTTTCTCATCAAGTGGTTTAGTGAAAATATCCGCCAATTGTTCTTCGGATCTAACACCTTGCAAAGAGATGTCTCCTTTAGCCTCATGATCACGCAAGAAGTGATGGCGAATATCAATGTGCTTAGTGCGGGAGTGTTGAACGGGGTTTCTAGCTATCTTAACCGCACTTTCATTGTCACAAAGGAGAGGCACATAATCATACAAGCATTCATTTAACATGACATGGGGCCTAGATGCGGAAGGATACAGCAATAGTCTATTTATGGAATGGTAATTTGATTTGACAATAGGGTTACCGTCCATATCCGCGTTGGGCTCCCATTCTCAACCTTCTTCAAGAGGTCCTTGGTAGATTTTCTTTGATGGTGGAGGTCCCCTCTTGAAGTCTCCTCGTGGACGGTCACGTGTTCTTGACTTTAGGCACCCAAGCTAGCTTTGGTCCTTGTATATGTGATACAAGTGCTTTTGGGACCCAAAGTTGCTTGGGGAGCTTCCCTTTCATCCCCTTTACGTTCATGCCAATGAATTTTGCCTTCACCTTAGCACCTACTTTGCTCAACAAATAATAGTGATTCTCAAAGGTAGATGTATAGTTAGTCGGCAATTTTGGAGAAGGTCGGTTAGGTAGAGGGCACTCCCTTGTATGGTGACCGGTGACCTTGCAAAGTTGGCAATAGGAGCCAACTTCCTTGATGAAGCTTGTTTTGAGCTCCGGTGAGGGTACCTTTCCTTTGTTGGGCACCGGGAAGGATCCAAGTCCTTTCTTGTTGAAGCCCCTTGCTTGATGGAAGAGGATTTCTTTATGTTTGTCTTCTCCCTTAGATAGTCTTGCTAAGCTTGTGCGGAGACTTTCAATCTCCTCCATCAACTCCTTCTCCCTTGCATTCTCTTTCAAAGGCAAAGACTCATGGAAAGCATTAGTAGCATTTGAAATAATGGGTACCTTGCCATCACTAGTTTCTTTCTCCTTAATTTTTAATTTTAGTTCAATGGCTTCATAAGAGAGATTAAGTGCATGATGCTCTTGAACTAACTCATTGTGCTTATCCGAGAGCGTTTGATGAACTAAGACAAGCTTATGATTGTCTAGCTCAATTTTAGCCTTATCTTCTTCAATTTGCTTGACATAGGTTTTGAGCGTGTCATGCTCTTTAAGTATGCTTTCATTCTTGCCAAGCAAATCAAGGTTAGCATTTTCAAGTTTAGCATGAGCTTGTTCTAGCGCCTTGACTTTGTTCTTTTCCCTTTTAATGATGGTGTGATATTTGTTAATCAATGAAACTAATTCATCGGGGGAAAGCTCATCATCACTAGAGTCATCACATACCTCAAAGTTACCTTTCGCCATGAGACACATGGGAGGTGGAGGAAGAGGTGAATCATCTTTGTTGGCAATGGCAAGTCCGGCCAAGCTTTCTTCTTCTTCTTCACTCTCTTCTTCACTTGACTCTTCGTCGGTGATCCATTCATTCCCCTCACACATGAACACCTTTTGAGGTCCTTGTCTCTTCTTTGGAAAGAATTTTGACTTTTTGCCTTTGTCAAATTTCTTCTTTCCAAACGTTCTTGCCTTGGGCTTGACCTCTTCTTCTTCATCCTCGCTATCTTCAAGCTTGTGATACTTGCTCTTGTGGTTCTCCCTTCTCTTGTCAGGTTTTGGACAATCGTAGGAGATGTGGCCTTGTTCACCACAATTATAGCAAGTTTTGCTACTTTCTTTCTTGGGGAGGAAGGCTCTCTTGTTGGGATCAAAAGTGTATCCCTTCTTGGCAATCTTGGAGTTCAAGCGGGAGAATTTTCTCATCATTGATGCAAGCTCATCATCATCATCTTCACTTGATGTTTGCTCTTCTTTGCTTGAACTAGGTTTGATCATTTTCTTGAAATTTGTTTTCTTGAAAGCCTTGAGAGCAATTGTCCTTGTAGAAGATGAATCCTCCATCATCCCGAGTACACTCATCTCATGAGCGTGAATCTCCCCAATTAGCTCCGAAACTTCAATGTGATCAAGTGATTCTTTTTGAAGCATTGAGTTGATGATGTTATACTTTGGCTTGGGAAGGAGCATGAGGATCTTTCGGTTGATAAGTCCCTTGCCAAGAGAAGCAATATCAAGAGCATTTATTTCCTCAATGAGAACATTTAAGCGAGAAAACATTTCATTTACATTTTCATGAGGAAACATTTTAAATTCATCATATTTAGATTTAAGCAAGTGATATTTAAGTTCTTTAACACGAGAGGAACCCTCATGAATTTCAATTAAGCATGTCCAAATTTCACAAGCTTTTTCTTTACTAGCAATTCTAGCGAATACATCTTGACTAATGCATTCATAGATGGCATTTCTAGCTCTAGCATCCCATTTAATTTGATCACCAATATAATTATGATCTCCAAATCCCGCATGGGTCGCTTCCCAAACTTCGGGAGCAATAGCCTCTAGGTAGGCACGCATGCGTGCTTTCCAATAGGCAAAGTTCTTGCCCTCGAAGATAGGAACCGAACCCCCATTCTTGGCCATTTAAGCTCTCTAGCGGTGAAGCTAGAATGATCCTATGAGCAACCTTGCTCTGATACCAATTGTAAGGATCGAAATGCCCAAGAGGGGGGGGTGAATTGGGCTTTCTTTCAGTTTTTAAAGCAATTAAGATTAACGACCTCAAGCCCAATTCCCTATGCTATTAAACTATGCAATCAATGTAAATTAAAGTTGCAGAATGAAGATTGCATAAGAGTAAAAGGGAGAGGGATGCAAACGCTCAAGGGACACGGAGTTTATCCCGTGGTTCGGTAAGATCACAAGGATCTTCCTACATCCACGTTGTGGCACCCACCGAAGGGTTTTGCCACTCCCAAGTCACCGAGACAAGGGGCTTCTTCACTATTCTTCTCCGTTCGCCAACCTCGGCAAGGTGGAGCTCAAGCCTTGTACACTTTGGGATCCTCCGGGCTTCCACAATCTTCTTGGCAAGCTCCGGAAGTTGTACACACCAAGGGACACTCCCTTATGGCTCTCACTACACTAGAGACTCCAATCACCAAGAATGGAGGCACCCAAGCACTATCTCTAGCTAGTTCTAGCCTATCTCTTGGTGTACAAATAATGAGCAAATGATGTGAAAGTGGTAGCTCTATTGCTTGAATGCTCTAGGATGTGTAGAGTATGTCTGGGCTTCAAGTCTTGTCGATTTGACAGGTTGAAGGGGTATAAATAGTCAGCCTCCACGAGATAGCCGTTGGAAAAGTAGGCTGACATCACTTCTCTGCGAACACCGGATGATCCGATGTCTCCCCTTCAGTTAACATCGGTCGAAGCCAAATTAGCTGATGTAACTGTGTTAGATATGACCGTTGTTAGACCGATGTTGATCTGTCTTCTCATCGGATGATCCGGTGGCTCTTCCTCCAGAATTTTGCTTGATCTTGAGGCTCACTGGAGTGATCGACCGATGTGTGTAAGGCTGCACATCGGATGATCCGGTGCTTCACTTGGTCCAATGGTATTGCAATCTGTGATGATGGACCGATGTCACTGAGCCACTCACATCGGATGATCCGGTGAGTGCATTTGTCTGAGGTCTTCTTCTTCAGTTGAACCAACTCGACCGATGTGTGTCAACTCAAAGACCATCGGATGATCCGGTGTGTTCAACTTGTTGACTTCGAGTTGTTTTGAGTTGTTCTTTTGGAATTTGAACTTGTGACCTCTTTGACACTTGTTTGAAATGTTGTTTTGATTGTCTTCAAGCATTGAGTGATATCAAGTTAGATCTTTCACTTCTTGTCTTCATATGATTTGATTTGATCTCATTCGTTGATTTTATATGGGTCTCCAATGTAATTTTGATTTCATTTGATTGAGTGTTATTGATACCTTGCATTCACAAATTCATTAGTAATATCGAATGGTTGTCATTAATCACTGAAACCGTACCTCATGGGGCCTAGATGCTTTCAGCACCACTTCTTCCTCATATTCAATGAAGCCATTGTGGATATGCATCTTGACCTACAATATTAGAGCTAGTACCTGGGCTAGCTTCATCAAAAGAACAAGTCTCCACAATTTTGTTAGTGTCAAATAAAAGCACACGATGGCCTCTAGTATGAGATGGATGACCAAGAAACATGCCACCAACAGATCTAACTTCAAATTTGTAAAGATTACCATGTTTCTTAACAAAGAATTTGCAACCAAAGACACTAAAGTGTGTGATACTAGGCCTATGTCCAAACCAAAGCTCATATGGGTTTTTTCCTAACTTAGCCCGCAAGAAAACACAATTTGAGACATAACAAGCAGTTGCAATTGCATCAGCCCGAAATTTCCTAGGACTTTGATATTCATCAAGCATAGTCCTAGCCATCTCAATTACGATTCTTTTGTTTCTCTCTACAACACCATTTTTTGAAGGTACACATGGTGAAGAAAATTGATGTTGTATTCCATTTTCATCACTAAAGTGATCAAATGATTGGTTTTAAAATTCAGTTCCATTATCACTTCTAATTGCTTTTAAAGATCCTGGGTGGTCAAGTGAAAGTCTAAGAACTAAACTTCTAAAGTGACTAAAAGTTTCATTATTAGATGTCATAAAGTAAAACCAAGAGTATCTCAAATAGTTGTGAACAATTACAGGCACATACCACTTACCTTCAAAGGATTGAACACGTGAGGGACCTATGGTGTCAAGTTTTAAATGTTGTGCCGGTGCTGTTGTCATGGTAATTGTGACTGGAGCATGTGAATCTGTGACCATTTTAGCATGTCGACAAGAAGGACAAACAATTTCTTTGTCCCCTTTAAGCTTAGGTAACCCATGTATGCGATAGAGACCACTAACACCTGTGAGATGATCAAAGTCTACGTGACCAAGTCTACGATGCAAAAAATATATGTCTCTTGAATTATTAGTAAGTAGACACCTATGCTTAAAGGATTACATGTCAAAATCAGCTTTAAAAACTCTTCCAAACCGAGACATGTTAAACATAAGCTCACCATTAGAATCTATAACCTTGCAGTAATTTTTAGTGAAAATAAATTCAAGATTCTCATCTAACAATTGTGAAACAGAAAGCAAGTTGTATTTCGAAATTTTAACAAGTGCCACATCTTTCAAAGTGTAGTGATTATTAACTCTAGCCGAAACCTTAGCAATTATAAGAGTTGAAGAATTATCAGTTAATGTAACATTCTCTACACGTGACACAAAGAGAGGGAGGAGAACCATTCTTTGTTACCGGTCATGTGGCATGAGAAACCTGAATCCACGAGTCAAATGTTCTGCTTCTTCAAGCGTGTAACGTACAATGAAGCACAATACATCGATGACTCAATACTGTGGTTAGTAAAAAGGCATTTAGGAATCCAGTACCGAGTCACACGACGTCCAACAGGAATAACATGCGAAAGCTCCAAAAATACAGCAGGATTATGAGCCAAAGATTGAGAATTCTTGTACCCAACAACTGACCTTTGAGGTGTGTTATGTGTAGCACGAAAAACAGTAGGTTTGGGAGTAATATTTGCATGTTTTTGACTCATTACAACAGGTTGCAAGTGTATAAGATTCGGTTCAGGACGTGCAGCAATTTTTGCTTGATTGTTACGTGATCTAGCTAGTATTCTTCACTTCTTTTCTTGTTTAGATAGTCTATAACAAAAATCTATGACATGACCATCTCTACCACAGTAGGTACAATGAAACTTAATCTTATGTTCATGTCTAGAAGAACAAGCAACATGTGAGTTAGCAACCGAATGAGACAACATTCCTACAGACTTAAAAACCACCTATTTTTGTTTAGGGACTGTTTTAATCAAACCACTTTCTAATGACTTAACAACCTTAGGTGGATGTGCCTTAGAATGAGCATATGAATAAAAAACTAAACCAGTTTTATCATTGCAAGTTTTATAAGAATTCAGCAGCAAGTTTAGATTTTTATTCCCACTACAAAACTGTTCTAGTGTCTTATGCATGTCATCAAGTTTAATAGATAAGTCTAGGCAGTTGTCACATGAAGTTTTCCCTTTTACTTTGCAATTAGAACAATATTTGACTTCATAAGAACATAAAGTATTGTTCAAAACATAAATTTCATTCATATCATCATGTAGTTTCTTATAAAGCTCATCACAAGTAGAACAATGAAAGTCAATTGTGGAACAGCTAGCATCGTTCATGTTTTTATCGTTAAGTGCAGCAAGCTTTTTATTCTTTTCAATTTCAAGTTCAAGTTTATCAAGAGTGGAGGTGTGCACACTTCTTAAAGAGGACAATTGTTCATACATGAGTTCACATGAGGAACAAGAATCATCACTAGGAATCAAGGATTTTAACCAATTAATTTCATATTCTAGTGATTCAATTTTAACAACATTGTCCTTAAGTTTTTTTCCTTTTTCTTAAGTACAACAGTGGCACAAAAAATAACATTACACATTTCTTCACAAGGGGGACATACCTCCCCATTGTCGCTGTTGAATTCAACTTCCTCCGTACTTGATCTTGAGTTGCTCACCATGAGAAACATAGTTGCCGAATTGTCTTCATCCTCACCACTTATGGAGTCCACATCGCTCAAGTTGTTGTCTAGTAGAGAAGAGGGGATATGGTCCACCACTTGGCATTTTGTGAAAATCTTTTTTTTTTTTCTTGTTGTTGTTGCTAGTGGAGGATTTGATCTTATTTTTCTTTTCATCATGGGTAGAAGGACCTGAAAGATTAGGGCAATCTGTACAAAAATGTCCTGTCTTACCACATTCAAAGCATAGTTTAGAACCACCATCTCCTCTCTTTCTAGTTCTCACATTTTGCAATTCTTTTGAGAACCGAGTGGACAGAAGTGCTAGCTCCTCCTATGAAAATTCTTCAATCTGTTCAAGTATTAGAGAACAAGGCAAAGCAAGTGTACCACATGATGAAGATGGACTAGAACTAGGCATGTCACATTGTGAAACAAATGCAAGAGAGTTGTTGGGATTTTGTTTTCATGATATAATGTCAAGTTCATGAGTTCCTAACTTGGAATATAGCACATCTAATGTAAGTGTACTCATGACAGTGGATTCATGAATAGATGTAACTTCCATGTCCCAAAGTGACATGTCTAATGCACTTAACAATTTCCTAGCATTTTTAGCATTTGAAAAATTAACATCGACACTACACAAGTTGCTGAGAATTTTATTAAAGCGAGCAAAAAGGTCATTGATTGACTCATCGGGTTGCATCTCGAAGTGCATATATTCTTTCTTGAACATATGTTGGCGTACCTCTTTGATTGTGTTGGGGCCTTCATGATAGTCGCATAGTGCCTTCCACACATCGTATGCAGATCGAAGGTGTGCATAGGTCAAAGTCGCTTCAAGTCAATCCTTGTATGATCAAGTTTTGTGCCTTGTTATTGTTGTCGATGTCTCTCATGTTCGTAGCTGCGACTTGTTCATTTGGTGGCATGTCGAAGGGCTTGTACACCTTTTCCCTTATGGCGAAGCCTTGTGGCTGTATGTAAGCCTCCGTGTGAGCCTTCCAAACTTGAAAATCAATGCCATTGAACACACAAGGTTTGGCAGAGTATTTCTTCATGATGATTAGTAAAAACATGTGCAAATCACAAAGATTCAAGCACCGTGGATCTGATACCAATTGTAGGACCGAAGAGCACATGAAAAGCTACCAGAGGGGGGGTGAATGGTAGATTTAAAACTTTTTCAGCGGAAGGTACTGTGACATCTGGTTCTGAAAATGAACCAAGTGCGACGCATATGTGTGCCCAGGACGTTCATCACACATACACGACCAAACCACAAATGATATACAGAAATTACCATAGCACAAACTAGTAAATGAGTACTTTCATTACAATATTCAAGTAATCCTTTAATTACAAAGTCTAATGATTATTATTATCAATACTACTAATACTGCAGCAAAAATAATCTAAACTAAGCAACTAAGCAAATGGTATAGCGCGGCTCCAAACATAACCACTGGCAAGTCGACAGGAGCACATTACATAGTACGCCACATTATCCTCAGGGTACTCCCAAACATCACCTGAAACTATTGGTGGGGGAATAGCAAGAGTGAGCACAAGTCGTACTTAGCAAGAGTGGGAAAATAATGACATGTAGCTAGAGACAAGGAATTGATAATAAATAATGGCTATTTGCTGAAAAGTACATTTAAAACATATGAAAAGCATACTGCCACGTATATGTGAATTAATCCCACCATAACCCAAATAATTACGAACAATGAGTCAAACACCATTAATTACCATGATACCACATCCATCATAATTTCTCCATCCATAAACCAATTTCTCACCTTCATCATTAACCACATTCATTTATGAAAATCCAAAACCAAAACCAATATCATAACCATAATCAAACCAAAACCAAGTTCCACTCTAATCATGTGAGGGTCCAAAATGCTCATAACCGGGAGCACAATTATCATGATAGTTTTTAATACTCTGCATAGGTTGTACCACATTACCCATACATTTGTGATTTCATCACCTTTCAGTGACTAAGAACCTCCCTTATGCCGTCTCACAAAATAGCTTTTACAAAGGGACTACTAGTATGTACGGACCCACTAAGGCTTCACCAGTAGGCTTGAATCTCCATTCTCCCACCCACAGGCCCCCTCATGTGCCATGGGGTAACCAGGGTAGCCCTCCTCGACTCCCATTCCCTGCACCATCCAATGGTCCATACGATACCAACAGTACACCTAATTATTCGACTACACCGCACCCATACTTGGCCTTGTGGTGTCACTGTATATCCTTGATGGTCGCTCCACGAACCGGGCCATAGATCTAAAGCAAGCAAAACCACCATAACATCCAACCCAGTCCACAATCCATGCTTGCTTAGATATCCCAAGTCCCATGTTCCCAATTAGCCAAATTCATCAATTCTCATCATATACATGCTCATTAATTCATAGTTAAGCCATTTGGTTGTTTTCCCATCCCAATTAATTAGAACGAAGCAAAAGGATAAAATGCACTTCCTGACTCTCTACAACATATTTCAAGTGACACGGATTGTCAAACAAGTCTAGTAAACACCTATCAATGGGTTTTCCATAAATCTGATACAAACATGCAGGTTTGCAAGCAAAACATTTAAAAACAGGATCAAAATGTTCAAGGACACTTGCATTGCTCTTGAGACTGGTTAGGATCAAAAGCTTCGAAGTTCTGGTGCTTGAGGTCCTCGACAGCACACTCTAGAGTAATACCTTCTATTCCGTGCAACAAACATACAAAACAAGCATTACAATCAATAAGTTCTCACATATTACTCAATATGTCATGACGCGCATGAATGATGCAATTATGTGGTAATGCATGTTATCAAGTTGCTATCATTGCTTACTAACTAGTTATAATTAAGTCTTACATGTTAGAAGAAGTTTCAAGTCACTTTAGAGAATATTAAAGAAGTTCCAGGAATTTCTGGATCTGAAGGACCGGACTAGTCCGCACTTGGGCCGGACATGTCCGTTGCGGAACAGAGAGGAAATCGGATTAGTCTGCAATGGACCCGACAAGTCCGTTATGGCTAGGATTTTGGTGAATTTTCATCTAGAGCATAATTAAAGTTAATAGAACCATAATTTATGTAGAAAAGATGAATCTAAGGTATTTACCATGAATCCTAGGGTTCAGGGGTTGAGGATTCAGTGGAACTCGAGAACTTGACGTCAAGATTGAAGAAGACGAAGAATTGGGAAAGGAGGATGTTGACGATGAAGGATTGATGATGGAGATCACAGCAGCGACGAAGATCTTGGTTGATCCTCCTGCCTTCTTCCTCTTCCTTCTTCTCTTTGCGGTGGAGGCTTCTTAATGGCGGCTCTCACGAACTAGGGTTAAATGTTTCTTTTAATGTGGCAAAGAGATGAAAGGGTGGGTGGTGGGGTGTTTATATAGGGTGGAGGTGGTAGGGTTTGGGTGGAATTCGACTATAAGGCGGTGGAGGCCTTGGTGAGGTCACACATGGGCTCCACAGGGGTTGGGTATGACATTATTGGGCCCACTTAAGGCAAATACCCAATTACTCATCGTGGAGGAAAAACAGAATCCGAGTTGGGCAAACCAGACTAGTCTGCGCAGGGGCCGAACAAGTCCGATATAGAACAGAATGTTGAACGGACACGTCCAGTGGAGGTTCAGAAGTGTCCGATCAAGACCAGAAAGCAAAATGGACAAGTCCAGTATGAGGCTGGACAAGTCCGGAGGAAAACAAAACCGTTTCTTGGACTAATCCGTAACAAATAGCGGATAAGTCCGGAAAACAACAGGATGTACATCGGACAAGTCCGGGGTCCAATTCGGACAAGTCTGCACCGATACAGGTTTTTAATTGTCGTTTTGGTTCTAATTCATTTTAACTTGTTCCTTTTTGTGTTGCTTGATGTTAAACATGTATAAGAATGTATGCAATGCATGATGGATGAAAATGAGGGCGTTACAGCTACAAAAACCCCTCGACAGAAAATCAACCCGATAAAGAAACCATGTGTGCGAGTGTTTGCAATGTGTTCAAAATGTGACAAATAAGTTTAGATAGTAGAGAATCAATTCACGGAGACACGGCAACAGGAATCACAAGAAAAGGCTGAGTAAAAATCAACTTATGACTGAAACCGTGAGCAAAGGTCAATATGTTCTAACAGAGAGTTAACAGATCTGCTACGCTGCAAAGAAACTCATGTAACTCAAAATCCGCAATTCCAATGACCGTGAAATTTTCACATAATGAAGTATTGAGTTGTGAAGACAACACAAAAAAGAATCACATCAATTGGATCTACAAAAGATAAGTTACGGTCGAAGCACTGAAGAAAGATCGGACAACGCAAAAACTCAACGAAAAAAACTTGACGAGAACAAGTCAGACGAACAAGGCACAAAAGCTCCTCTAAACTACAAATTTTATTGAACAAAACACAAGAGGAACAGCCCAAAAGTCGTGCAACATAAGCTCTAGCCTCCCTTGCTTATAAACCAGCCCTTAGGCCAATCTAATCTTAAATAGGACTCTACTCAGTTTCAATCGAAACTTTTCATAACTTCTCAAGACTCTTCCATACGCAGATAGAAGCAATTTTAAGACTTCCAAATACCTTAGGAATGTCCTAAACATTCTTAAAACAACTCAACTTCATAACCCACATGAAATCTAACCAAAAAAAACTTGAAACTTTCCATAAATAAACCATAACCACCTCAGCCGCAACCTGTG
This sequence comes from Tuctoria greenei, assembly GCA_036927565.1. Taxonomy (NCBI): domain Eukaryota; kingdom Viridiplantae; phylum Streptophyta; class Magnoliopsida; order Poales; family Poaceae; genus Tuctoria; species Tuctoria greenei. The sequence goes on along the minus strand of JAYESD010000003.1, from coordinate 38,100,912 downwards.
GCATAATCTAGCTGGTTGGACCTTTCCGGCCACATTTTCACGTCCATATCTCTTCATCACGCCTTGGAACAATGTTGCCATATCCATGCACCCCTTGCACATGTGCAAACACTTTCCAGCAATGTTCACAATACCTTCATATGCATTGTTCTTGACCCAAACATGCTGCATGACCTCCCAATCAACTCAACCACAATTCGTCCCGAATTTGGTTGTTGAACCTCATCTTCTCCCTAAAACTAATTCTATGGATCCCATAACCAGCCATGTCTTGACCTCAAGCAACACATGCACATGAAGAAACAACCATATCTTCCGAGCACAAGTCCTCGACTTGACTCACATTAGTCCGGTAACCACAACACCTTACGTGAGCATCTCACATAAGCATGTTACAAATTGACAAAATAATATCCACCATTATCAGCCAAGACACACCAAAAACTTAGTATAAAAACACGAAGCAAACTTTCCATAAGCCAAAATGCAAGTCTAAAACATTGCAAATGAAAAACATAGCAGCCACACAATTATTTCAGCTTATAGAAAGTTCGGACAGTTCGAAATGCAAAACACATGCAGTTTACGTGCAGCAAAAGTTCGGACAGTGCAAAGTGTGTTTCTCACGTATATTCAAAACTTTGCATGCAAACCTTCAGCACCCTGTCGAATGCAACTACAACAGAGGCATTCATGATGTGAGGGATGGTGTTTCGTACCTGGGAGAATTGCTAGATGAAGGATCGAAGAGACTCCCCCGAACATTGTTGCACGTCGTGGAGGTCAAGCTCCGTGCTGGTGCGCGTGTAGGAGCTGCCAAAGTTTGTCGTGAACTGTCAGCAAAACTCCACCCAGGAGGTTATGGATCCTCGGAGGAGGTTCACGAGTCACGACCGAGCAGAGCTGGTCAGAGAAATAGGGAAGTGGTTGGCCATGATGGCCTCATACCCTCCTGCAGCAAGGATGGTTGTGGAGTAGATCTATAGAAACTCGGCAGGGTTGACTCTCCCGTAGTACTTCTCTGGCAGGTGAGGCCTGAACTACACCACGAAGTGGAGATGTGGCACCAGGGCTGCGCATCCTCTACCTACCCCTGTTGGAGCAGGGTTTGGTGCAGCATATGCCTGAGGTGCAGGCTGTGCAGCGTATGCCTGGTGGGACCAAGATTGTGTTGCATACACCGAGGGCGCAGGTTGTGCTGCGTACACCGGAGGTGCAATACCCAGTGCGCTGTAGTCGGCCTCGAGGTTGCAGCGTCCCTCACGCTGCCGTCCAATGATGACGTGGCCACCTTCCGCCACTCAGCGACGGTCGAGCTCGACCTTGAGGTCAGCTCTGGAGAGTTGGGTCGAGCGTGAGTCGGCCGTCCGCCGGTCGATAGTCGGCATGCACGACAGCGACACGTGCTATAGGGCGACCTGTTGCCTATTTCATGGAGTCTTGTTGAGGATGGCAATGATGAGGTGGTCGATGTCATTGATCCACTGCTCTGCAGCTCCTTGAGGGGCATCCACAACAGGGGGGGTGGAGGAGTGCACGAGCTGCAGCTTGTGTGAGTATGAGTCGACCTGACCCAAGTCCTTGGCTATCCGGTCCTTTTATAGTCACTGGTCGGGCAGTTATAAGTGGGGCTTGGGGCCTGACAGGTGGCCCCGAGGAAATCTTAGCCCTGTACAAAATCTAATGTATTATGTCTACTTACTACTCCCTCTGATCCCGGCTTGAAGACCTGCCGTCCTGCCAAGATGAACGCCAGAGGCGAAGCATATATGTTGATGATGGCAGGGAATGTCCCATCCGTCGTGTTGCCACAACCTACTCCGTCATAAGCGTAGTGGAGCTCTACTGTGTCTTCACTGTGATGTCATTGGGCACAATACCACCTGTCTGGAGCGTGCGTCGCGCCCATGCACTTGGGAAAGGCATGTGTCTTGAATGCATGACTAGCAAGAGAATGTCGCTCTTTACTCCTGTGACCTACCACCCAGGGAAGGCCGCTGGCCACACGGTAGCACTGGAGATTGTCTTTGCCGAGAGCCAGGTCTAGTGCCGGAGAACACGTGGTGGGTCCAGAGCCCCCCTTTGAGGAGAGGCGGGGTCCAAGACTGGTGGACACGTCATGGGTCTGGAGCCCTCCTCTAAGGAGAGGCAGGGTCCGAGCCTGCTGGTCATGTGGTGGGTCCGGAGCCCTCCTCTGAGGAGAGGTGGGGTCCGAGCCTGCTAGACATGTGGTGGCTCTAGAGCCCAACTCTAAGGAGAGGCGGAGTCCGAGCCCACTGGACATATGGCAGGTCTGGAGCCCACCTCTAAAGAGAGGCAACATTCAAAGCTGCAGGACACGTGGTGGGTTCGAAGCCCACCTCTGAGGAGAGGAAGGATCCAGAGCCGCGGTCTAAGAAGAGGCAGGGTCCAAGCCCGCTGGACACGTGGCGGGTCGGGAGCCCACCTCTAAGGAGAGGCAGGGTCTAAAGCCGCGGGACATGTTGCGGGTCTGGAGCCCACCTTTGGGGAGAGGCAGGGTCCGGAGCCGCAGGACACGTGGCGGGTCCAAACCCCACCTCTGAGGAGAGGCGGGGTCCAAGCCTGCTGGATAGGTGGCAACACTGGAGCTTGCCCCATAGGAGGGCAAGGTCCTTAGATGTTTTCGTCCTATGGGCGGGGTACACGGTATGCGGGGTACCAACAATATAGTTTGTTGATTATACAGTTTATTAGTTGATATGATGTTTAATTAGTGAATTAAACTTTGCATGAGTTTAGAAATGTTTAATTTGTTGATTAATTGCAAAAATGTTTACTGAGTGGAATAGATTTTGCATTGTTTACTTAAGTAGTTAGTTTATTATTAATTTATTGTGATAACATGTAAAATTGTTTGATTTGTTGTTTATTTAATTGATTGCATAATTTTTTGCTTATTTACAAAGATTAGCTATATACCCCGTCGTATAAGATTATATAATATAAAGTGTTATTTGCTTTAGCAAATGTATGTCAAGATTAAGCTAAACGAGGTCGGTACAGGCACGGAAGAGAAAGGCGCCAGTGATGACGGCAAACGTCCGCGCGTGGACGAGCATCCTCCATTATTTCCCCTCTCTGTCACTCTCTCTCCATCTTGTTCTTTCATTTCTCGTAAATGACTCAAAATTAAAATGATTAACATAACCTATAGAAATGCGTCACCTGTTTTGAATCGGCATGTCTCACATGCGATAGGCATGTGAGTTTTGTTGGTTCGGAATTGTCCCTTTCTGGACAGCCTGGGAGTGACCGAGGGCGTGCTTATGACGAGCTAGATAAATGGTCTGGATCCAGACGTGATTTTGACAGCATAACCCTGATGTTCTACGCTGCACCATTTTTTGGGCGTGCAATTGGAGAACAGCGGGGTTATGTTGCCCAAAATTTCTTCTAGATTCGAACTTAATGTCTCATCATAAGCACGTTCCCTCAGTCACTCTTGGGTGGGCTTAGGACCTATTTGCCTAGTTGTAGGGCTGTGCCATAAATAAAAATTAAATTAATAATGATTTGTCTGCTTTGAAGGTATACCCTCAAATATGGCTGAAGACTGCACTTGGATGTACACTGCTTGGAAAAAGGATGGGATTCACTCAGATGAGTGGTTCACCAAGACAGATGCTTTTATATAACAAGCTTTTTCATTGTCAAACAACTGCAAGGTGCGGTGCCATGTAGAAGATGCCAGAATTTGAAGTGTTTCGATAATGTAACATTGACATTCTACTTGTGTCAAAATGGTTTCATGCAACATTGTGAGTTGTGGACTCTTCACGGTGAGATACCTTCTCAAGCCATAGAAGATCGAGAGGAGGCTGACAGCACGGGGGTCGATAGGATGGATAAGATGCTTGAAGCCATAAATCTTGAATTGATGGAGGATCCTCCTACAATGGAGGTTGTAGCCTTCTTCACGCTTCTCAAAACTTTAGAAGAGCCGCTTCATGAACACACCAAAGTGACCCTTCTCACTTTCATGACTAGACTACGATAATTAAGTCTAACTATTTCTTCTCCAATAACTTCTATAACGATCTCATCAAACTAATCAGTGATATCCTTCCACAGCCTCATAAAGTGCCTAAAGATATGTAGCACTCCAAGAAATTGATTTTTGGTCCTGGTATGAAATATGAGAAGATTGATGTCTGCTCAGACAACCTCATGATTTTATGGAAAGAGCGTGTGTTGACAGTCGTTATATACCAATTTCGACCGTCGATATAACTCAATTATGTGAGGAAATAAATACTTATTACACATATCATAGCTATATTTAACATAATTCCACTTGTACTTGTACAAATAGTGCATTAAAAAGTTTTTATTTAGAAATGATGGAGAATGAGGGGAGCAATCCTAAAAGTGCCACCTCAACAAATCACGCGACAACATGTGGCATCACTTGGATCCATGGACCCATTCCCAGGCGTATCCGAGTGAATCCAATGGAAATTCACGAGGGGATGGAACATGGGTCCACATATTAGTCACTCGAAGGACCGTGATCGAAGGGGGGCCAGGACTAGGTCGATCGAGCCTCCTAGTCAGCCAACTTGGCCCTGGCGCCAAACCTGGTCAACTTCCACGTGTTTTCTCCTCATGGCTCCCTGAAAGCAGTGAAGATTGATTCACGCGCTAATTGTGGCGCAAACCGCCTTTACTCCGTGTATAAATGGGGAGGGGGGGGTTGCCTCACTTCTCCTACACACTACTCAAGCATTCTCTCTTGTATTACACTAGTGCTCTCTTAGTCCTTAGTGGAGGTTAGTCTGTAGAGAGGACCCTCCAGTCCCAAGTCAAAATTGGAAAAGATATGGCTCATGTATCTTTTTTTTATTTGTGACATTATGCTTTATATTAGTATCATTAGTCTTTGCTTATTCATATACTTGGATGTAGCATTCCTCGTTTGGTTGTGGAGTCCATGTATGTGCTAGATGTAGATGTTACTATGATCTAGTAATAATGCTCATATCTTGTTATCATAAACATCATTCACCACCACGATAGTCTAATTAGGTATTAATATGATTATGTTAATATGAGTAAGCTAGTGCTTGGTCCCGAATTGGTTTCAACGATGTTTAGATTAGTCATTGCCTTAGGAAGGTACGTGTACTGCAGCTCTTAAGGTATTTACTTTTTATGTAAGCATGGTGCTTAGATAATTAAGTAGCATTGGATGTCTCGTAGACCCACGGTTTGTAGGGGTAGGCAGCAGGCGGTGACAGCCCTGTTCGTCCTTCATAATCCCCAACGTTTGGCTATGCCGCAGGCTAGTGGCGAGAATCATCCTGATATTATCAGGGGTAAATTCGTGCCCGATGTGTTAGACCACTAAGCCCTAGTACTCATAGTTAGCATACCTATATGTACACTAGTTGACTATGTATACGAATACTTAAAGCACAATAGGAGTAGCTCCATCCATAACTTGGCCTCCACTAGGACATTCTTACCATTTAGAGTAGTTTGCCTAGGTGTGTGTCACACAAACCTATCACTTCATTTATCAATCCTACCAGATCCCTTGCTAGAACACTCTCTTCTATCCTTAACTTTGCCACTCTTCTACATTGCCTTCCTTTGGCATGAACAAATATGATATCCTAGATAATACTCTTGGGTAAAATGCTACAACAGTACTTTCTGCGTGCTTGAGGAATTCATCTTGCTTTGGCTTAAATTAGCCTAGTGCCTCCGCAGAACTAACCTTGCTGCTAGGATGACCTGTAGACGTTAAGAAATACCTACAAACATTTCTAGCGCTGTTGTCGGGAAGGCACAAAAGATTTGAATGATCATGTGGTAGATAGGATTCTAGTAGGTTTTTAGTAGGATAACGCTGCTTTGTTTTCGCATTATTTGATATGAAAACAAGGTAGTGTTTGACCGATTTCCTTTTGTCGGCAAACTACATAAAAGATCTCGAGTCACCGCTGTGAAGAGTTTGACCTCGTGTCATTCCTCCTCAGGTGATATTGTCGGCTAGGAAACCCATCATCTCCGCACCATCACGCTGCAAGCCAGTGGCCTAGAAGACCCTTTGTGAGTTCTTGGCTCCCTCTGCTGAAAATGTGTCTACTGGATCCAATGTCAACACGGGAGACGTGAACTTCGAAATCAAGACTGGCCTAATCACTATGGTGTAGGCTAACCCCTTCAGTGGGAAAGCCAACGAGAATCCTAGTGCTCATCTGCAACAATTCCATGAGATTTGTAGCACTTTCAAAATCAAGGATGTAATACCCGATGCCATTCGTCTTCGACTGCTTTTGTTCTCCCTCCTTGGGAGAGCAAAGCAGTGGTTCTACATGAGCTGAAGTGCTAAACACTTGGGAAAAGTGTTCTACAGCATTCCTCGCCAGGTTCTTCTCATTGGGTAAGACTATTGCCCTACGTGGAAGAATTTCAAGCTTCCAGCAAGAGGCCAAGGAATCTATTCCTGAGGCTTGGGAAAGGCTGTAGGAGTATACCCTAGCCTGTCCCCACCATGGTATGGATGATTGGCTTGTCATCCAAAACTTCTACAATGGGTCGACTCCGTCAGCCCGTGGCCATGTGGATGCTACTGCTTAAGGAGCCTTCTTCTCGCTTACGGTGCCCAAAGTCAAAGAATGGATTTAGAAGATCGTTTCCAATACGGGTTAGAGCGATGAGCGTATCCAGCCCCAAAAGCGAGGCATGCACACCTTGTAAGAGGTGGACATGATCGCTACCAAATTGGACCTTCTAATGAAGAAGATAGATTGTCAAGCCAATGGTGATGTATTTGGCATCGTCCAAACTTTAGACTCTCACATGACATGTGAAGTTTGTGGCAACGCAGTTCATATGGGGAGTGACTTATACTTAGCCAACAACGGGAATTACAACAATGGCTACTGTCCAGGAGGTCAAGGGTGGGACCAACCATGCCCTTTCTTTAAAGGGGGCTACAACAACAACAATGGTAATGGAAGCCAGTCACCCTTGAAGGAACTTGCCATTAGCCGACCCTAGAAAGCATTAATGTTAAGGTTGAAGGCTAAGCTTCTGCCTTACGAGCCCCTAGAAAGCATTAATGTTAAGGTTGAAGGCTAAGCTTCTGCCTTACGAGCCAGCTGAGCTTCAACAAGATGTTGGAGACCCAGTTAGCTCAATTGACAGCTGTTGTCCCGCCATTAGAGAATGGCAAGAAGCTAGGGCAACCTGAGCCTCCAGTAGAGAATGTCAACATAATCTCTATACAGGAGGGAAACTAGCTACAAGACCAAGGATATCCCATTATATCCTGCTCCATTGGCACACAACACTTTGACAAGGCACTTTGTGACCTTAGTGCAAGTGTTAGTGTCATGCCAAAGGTGGTCTTCGACAAGCTGAACTTCACTGCGTTGTCTCCAACACCAATGCAACTCCAGCTGGTCGGCTCATCAGTCCACTACCCTACAGGTATCACCAAAAACGTCCCAGTGAAAATCCGGAATTCTTCATACCCGTGGACTTCGTGGTGCTCGACATGGAGCTCGAGAAGGAAGCTCCGCTCATTTTTGGGCAATCTTTCCTTAGCACCACGGATGCTCATATCAATTTGGGAGTCGGAGAAATACGTTTCCATATCAATGGCAAGGAGGAGAAGTTTGACTTTCAGCCAAGGAAGGATCAATGCTCCATGATCAAAATCAAGTATGGCCCGAATGTCAAACATGTCAAGGAGGTTGAAGTTACACTACCTCAAGTGGACACCATCATTGCATTCATGAGGAAACTGATTTATGAGACTCCATCTCTTCGCCCACGCCGACATTTTAAAAAGATGAAGAAGCCAGGGTCGTCCGAACGGCCCAAGTCCACTAAGCCGCCAAGGAAGGTGTGGCCGAAGAAGCAAGGCAAGCCAGCTGTGCCTACTTCTTTGAGGCCAGAGGCTGAAAATTGAGCTTCAAAAAGACAGAAAATCCATTTCATCAGATTTTGGATGGTACCTCGCCAATAGGTTAATTTGGTCGTTATCTCATTTTTTCTTTTGCCATCATCACTTGAATTTTCCATTTGGATTTTTTGCATTTTACCATAGCAAGTTTGATTTTTCTTAGACGAGTTGGGAATTTTGTAGTCTCAACTTAGATTTATTTTTTGTTTTTGGTATCAAATACAAAAATATTGGACTTGGGGAAGTTTTATTTGAAAAACAATTTTTAAGAGCAGTTTTGTGGTTGATTCACCCAACAGCTAGAAATATATCCGTTGGGGAACCACATGCCAAAAGAGGGACCTCAGGGAGCTCACCTATAGGTCGCCTGAGCCCCCCTGGTCAGCCGACTAGGGAAGAGTGTCAATTTGGCTCTCTTTCCTTCAATGTCTATATTCTTTCCTCTTGTAATCGATGGGAGTGCTACACTATTTATACAAGCCCGAATAAGTGTTTTACTTCACACTTCACCTTATTTTCACTCCCCCAACTCACTCTCACACTTGCTCAGGAATTGTTGTGCTCTTTGTTGCACATTTCTCCCAATTTCAAGCCAAAAAGATTTGCTTTGTTCTCTATTTTCATTTTGCATTTGCTATTTTAAGTTGCTTTCAAGCTGACAAAACAATTCGTTGGGTTTTTTTGTTTGATTTCCACAAACGTAACCCGTTTCGAGTTTGTTTTGTTTTCTCAAGTTGTGCAGCCATGAAGAGCATGAAGAAGTTGTTTGTGAAGAGGAAGGGACCTTCATTAAGCTCAAGCCATGGGAGGAACTCAAGCTTACACCTCTCCCCCGAGCCTACACCAAGCCCACGATGGAGAGGTGTACACGACGATGTCCCGATGGAGGAAGATGATGCTCCACTCCGCCTCCTCAATGATGACGACCTCGACTTGAGGCATGACTTTGAACGACAAGCCTACAACATCCTCTGGGATCGTGAGTTTGCCCACATGAAGGCCTATGATCTGGCGCTACTCTCCAAAATAGGTATGGATTCCGATTTCTTTGTCGTTTGGCATGCATTAGTATGGGATAATTTTGCTCAAATATATTAGGAAGGTTCACGCCTCCTCACTATTCAATTCTTATGCACCCTTAAAATAGGATTTGAAGGTGTTTCTTTTAGGTTCTTCCGAAAAGAATACTTTATCCTATGGAAAGAATTTAGTGAACTCCTGGGCTTCCATAGACGTTGTTTAATAGATTCAAACGCTTTGCCTAAATTTAACAAACAATGTTTTTTTCAAGACTTGACTAGTGAGGTAGTATGTAGGAACTCTAGAAATAGCCATTTTCAGAACCCCACTGTACATTTTATGCATAGATGGGTGACTATGACTATGTTTCCTAGAGGGGATGTTAGGATTGTGCGTGATGATGAACTTAGGACCCTTTATGCCATGGTTAAAAAGATTAAAATTGCTCCTGTTAAGGCTATGATGTCACAATGTTTAGAAACACTAAAATGACATGACCAATTGAATGTACTTCATTAACTACCTGCATTGCTATGAAAGTAGAGGCTTTAGAAAATGCTTTAATTGAATATATTCCAATAGCCCGCTACTTAATACATGAGGATTATCTAGTGCAAGGACACACTCTTAAACATGATCTAGATGGACCATAGTGATTTTCTATCCCAACTATGTAAATGAAATTTGGTTGCCTAACCCGAATTTTCATTTATATAAGTGTCGAGAACTAACCATTGTTCTTCAACCTATGGAAGAGGTTAATAGGAGTAATGTCATTGGAAGGGTCACAAGGAGCCATTCACGTAGAGCAGCCATAGTGATGCCACCGCGATATACTCCCGCCTATGAGTACCTAGAGGATGTGGATCCAATGGGTGATACACCAGGTTGGGCCCAACCTCAAATGTCTGAGGCAGGAGGATCGTCGTGGCAGGAGTGGACTACCACCGGAGATATCTCAAGCTCAAGTAGCTTGCCTCCTCCACCAATGGGAACACGTCGTTCCTTTTTGGCCCAAGGTTCTCATGACCTTGGCCAAGGAATGGCGGAACTCACTTAAAGGATGGGGGGCCTTGTAGTGAGTACCAGCGACATCTTCAACACACTTCAAGGCCACATTCAAGGTACCCACGAGTGGCAGCAACAAATTGACGCACAGTTCATGTGACACCCGGTTCTGAAAAACAAACGAAGTGAACAGATATGTTTTCCCACGACGTTCATCCCACATACACGGCAACTTCATAAATGACATTCAGAGTTTAACCATGTCTCAAATAATAAATAACTACCTTATTACAATAATCCATTGGTTCTCAAATTACAAGTCTCTAATTATTGCAGCGGAAATAAACTAAGTAGTACGACTCCACTCCACAGGCAATTGGCGATAACATGCAACCTTGTACTCCACGTGATCCTCTTGATACCCCCAAGCATCTCTTGTAGCTATTTTAGTGGGGGAATAGCAAGGGTGAGTACATGTCGTACTCAGCAAGTGTGGGAAAGTATGACATGTAGCTTAACAAGGACGGAATAAATGGTTAATTGATAAAAAGTACATTTTAGTTCACAAACATGTAAAAGCAACCTACAATGTCTAGGTCTGTTTAATTCCAACATAACCCAAGTAATCAATATATCTCATATCCATCATATTCATATACCATTAGTAACCAATAATAACTAGCAAACAATTATTATCATAACCATATACCAAATCCATAACTTTTCATAACAAAATAATATTCATATGCCATAACCAAAACCAATCTCCATTGACATAACCAACCAAAACAAACTAGAGCCCAAGTTTAGTCTCTATTCATGGAAGTTGTCCAAGTGCTTGTGACCGAGAGCACAACTATCATGATAGTTTTTAACACCCTGCAGAGGTTGTACAACTTTACCCACATGTTCGTGATTTCATCACCTTTGAATGATTAAGAACCTCTATTATGTCTTATCACACTTCCGTTGGTGTGTGGCCAAGATATCACAAAATAGCCTTTCAAAAGGGACTACTAGTTTGTACGAAGCAACTAAGGTTTCAACGGCAGGCTTGAATCTCCATTCTCCCACCTACGCGCCCCCTCGTGTTCCATGCAGATCCCAGAGTAGCGCTACTCGAATCCCATTCCCCGCACCATCTAATGGTCCACAATACTAGCAACACACCTAAATATTCAGCTACGTAGCACCCATACCTAGTCTTGTGGTGGCACTGTCATCCTAGCATATTCTCGCATGAACCGGTCCTTATATCTAAGGCAAGCAAAACCACCATACCATCCAACCCAACCACAAACCATGCTTTCTTAGATCACCTAAGTTCCATGTTGCTAAAAGATAAATCATCAATTCACTTAGTCCACATGTTCATTAATTAATAAATAAGTCATTTGTTTATTTCCAATTGCAATTAAGTAAAGCAGAGCAAAAGTGTAAAATACCCTTCCTGACTGTCTGCATTACCTCCCGAGTGACAAGGACGAGCATACACGTCTAGTAAACACCTATTCATGGGTTTCCCATCAATTTGACACAAGCACGCAATTTTCAAAATAATACATCTAAAACAGGGTGAAAATGTTCAAGTACACTTGCCTTATTCCACAATTCGATGCTCAATCAAATTAAAGTCTTGCGCATGATGATCCTCAGATATCCACTTCTCGATCGTAACCTCTTGAGCGTACCCGTCTACTCACAATCAAGCACATATACATACCAACAACAATGAAATCAATATAATGCGTATATATTAATCAATATGCCATGGTCGGATGCATGCACAATTATAAGTGTAACATATGCTATTAATTCACTATTCTTGTTTACTAATTATGTGCAACTTGTTATTAGGTGCTCATGTGAGTTTTGGGTCAATTATAGTGGTTCTTGTGACAATTAGAGGTTGCTGAAATTTGAACACTCGACTAGTCCGCAGAGAATCGGACAAGTCCGGACTAGTCCGCACGGGACTAGACTAGTCTGTAGCGGTACTGTGAGGCACGATAAATTAGGTTTGGACGTGATTTGTTCGAACAGTAGGATAATTGTTGTTGTAAAATCTGAACCGTAAAACCTAATAGTTGCATGGCTAGTCTTGATGGTCGTGGAACAGCGATGTGGCGTGTGTCTCCGGGATCTAGGGTTTCGTTGATGAAGAGGATGACGGCATGACATAGATGAATAAGTGTGACACCCGATCTCGAAAATGAACCAAGCTTAATGCATATGTGTGCCCAGGATGTTTAACACACATACACAAGTGTTCCACAAACGATAAACAGATATAAACCATGTCTCGAATAATAATACTAAAAATAGTATCTTATTACAAAACATATAGTCTTGATTACAAGCTCTAATGAAACTGTAGTGGAAAAACTAAACTCTAATGACTCCAACTCCACGGGCTGGTCTGACGGCAAAACACACGCCTAGAGCTCTTCAAAGACCTCATGGTACTCCACCTGGTCGCCTGCGTCTGGATTTGGTGGGGGAATAGCAAGGGTGAGCACATGTCGTACTCAGCAAGTGTGGAAAAATATGACATGTAGCTTAAACAATGAATGATAATAATAATGGGCTAATTTTATAAAAGTACATTCAAAATAGTTGAAAATGCAATTATATTATCATTAAGTGAGTCCAATCCCATAATAACCCAAATGACATCAATTCCAACTTAAATAACGAATGACAGCATTAGTAGTCCATAATCAACTCATAACTGCTTATTTATCTCAAATTCATTGATTCCATATACCAAAGCCACTTAATTAACCAATACCAATTCCCAATTCAATTTCAGCCATTAAACCAAGTTAAAGTCCAAATTTTAATCATGCGAGGGTCCAGGTTGCTCATGACCGGGAGCACGACTATCATGATTGTTTTAGACACACTCTGCAGAAGTTGTACCACTTTCCCCACAAGTTTGTGACTTCATCACCTTTCAATGACAAAGTTATCTCAATTATGTCGTCTAACACTTTCTTAGGTGTGTGTCCAAGAGATAAAAAAATGGCCTTTACAAACTAATTACTAGCATATTTGGACCCCACTGAGGTTTCAATGGTGGTGATGTCAACCAAGGGCCCCCTCTTGAGCCATTCGGATCCCTGGGTAGTCCCACCATCAACTATAAACCCAATCAGACTACCCCTTCCCCGAGCAATCTTAATGGTCCAAATAGTACTAGTAATTCACTAATTAGTCAGCTAAGCCGCACCCATACTTGGCCCGGTGGTGGCACTGTAAATCCTGGATGGTCACTCCACGAACCAATCCTTTGATCTAAAGCAAGAAAAACCACAAAAAACATTCCAACCCATTCCACATTACCAACTTTCTTAGATCCCTAGGCACCATGTTTATAAAGGGTCATTAATATCATTTCTCATCATTCATGTGTTCAATAGTTCACAATTAAGCCATTTGATTGTTTCCCCAAACCCAATTGAGAATTGCAAAGCAAAAAGTGCAAAATACCCTTCCCGACTCTACATTGTGTTCAAGCGACAAGGGTGGTCATACAAAACTAGTAAATCATATAACTGGGTTTTCCCATCAATTTCAACACGAGCATGTAATTTTGCAAACAAAATCTTTAAAACAGGATCAATATTATCAAGGGCACATGCCTTGCTCCTGAGCTTGATTTGGGTCGAAGGCTTCGAAACTCTGGTTCTACAGGTCTTCGAAAGCACTCTCTATGGCAACACCTTCTATTCCGAGCGACAAACATGCAAAACACACAATTCAAACAAATAAAGATCATATAGTACTCAATATGCCATGATATGCATGATTAATGAAATTGTGAGGTAAAGCTTGTTAATGTGTTTCTAATAATGTTTACTAACTAGTTACAATAGTTTCTAACAAGTTTGGACAGGTTTGGAATTGATTCAAGTCAATTTGAAGTTAATTCAGTTCAATTTAGGAATTTTACAGATTCAGACACCAGACTAGTCCGCTGTCAGGGACCAGACTTGTCCGCAAAATTAGGGTTTTTTCTGATTTGCGAGAATTGGGGTTGAATTTGCACGAAAACTTGAATGTAGAGGGTGTACCACGGGTTTAGAGATCCAAAGATCAAGGTTCGGGCGTGAGACTTGAACCTTGGTGATTAGGGCTTAATGAAGACGAGTTGATGAAGATTTTGGGTGAAGAACGTCAATTCATCGAAAAGTTAATGAAGATCGATCTTGGTTGGTCCTTCTTCATGTGTCTCCCCTCCTCCTTGCTTCTGGACTTGATCTTGACGATAGCACAATGTGAAAGTGGCAGCAAGGGTTTTCAATTGGGGTGGAGAGGTGTGAGTCATTGGGTTGTTTATATAGGGGTGGGGAATTAGGGTTTTGGGGTGGATTACAAGTTAATTTCGTTGAGGGACATGTAGGCACTGAGGTGGGGTCCATTTGGGCTCCTCTGAGGTTGGGCATGAAGTTCTTAGGCCCAAATTAAGGCAATTACCCAAAAACAATTCGTGGAGAAATAATGGAATCCGAGTTGCTTCTCAAAAGCCGGACTATTCCATAGTAGGGACCGGACTTGTTCATTTGGCAACAGAGAAAAATGGACAAGTCTTACCGGACAAGTCCGGGAAACATCAATGAAGAAACCGGACTAGTCGGCACTTTATGCCGGACAAGTCCGAACTCTGAAGAACTGAATTTCCGAACTCTGAAAGAAACAAAATTCTTTGAATGAAAATAGGGACACCGGACTAGTCCGGAGTTATGGCTGGGCATGTTCGCGCTTCAGAAGAAAACTGAATTTCCTCTGAATCAGGAAGGAAATACCGGACTAGTCCGTGGTTCAGACAATTCAAGTCCGCACTCTGAGAGACTGAGGCTTCCAGTTTAAGCCGAAATTCATTTTAATCTCATTCCTTTTTATATGGCTTAATGGTAAACATGTATGAGGATGTATGCAATGCATTATGCATGAAAATGAGGGTGTTACGAAACTACCCCCCGTAAAATGAATCTCGTCCTCGAGATTCAACGCGAAATGAAAGAGATAGGAAAATTCCTTCTTGAGATCCTCTTCTCGCTCTCAAGTCGCTTCCGATTCTGTATGATGCTTCCACCGCACTTTGCACCATCGAATCACCTTGTTTCTTGTGACCCTCTCCTTGGTGTCTAAAATTTTGATAGGTTGCTCTGCATAGGTCAAATCTTCCTCAAGCTCCAATTCCTCCATTGATACTTGCTCTTTCGGTACCCTCAAGCACTTCTTGAGCTGAGAAATGTGAAACACATCATGAATATCCAAAAGATGTGCAGGCATCTCCAATATATAGGCTACTTCTCCCCATTTGTTCAAAATCTTGAATGGTCAAATATAGCACGGTGCCAACTTGCCTTTGACATTAAACCGCTTGTGACCTCGCATAGGTGACACTTTGAGGTATACGAAGTCTCCCACCTCAAATGATAAGTTTCTTCATCTATTATCCCCATAACCCTTCTGTCTTGACTGAGCAACCCTTAAGTTCTCGTAGATGGTC
This sequence comes from Tuctoria greenei, assembly GCA_036927565.1. Classification (NCBI taxonomy): domain Eukaryota; kingdom Viridiplantae; phylum Streptophyta; class Magnoliopsida; order Poales; family Poaceae; genus Tuctoria; species Tuctoria greenei. The sequence continues at coordinate 38,085,427 of JAYESD010000003.1, read as the reverse complement.
TGCACTTGCTTTTCGGCCCCTTGGATCACATCAGGTCCAAATACTTGAGTTTCCCTCGTCTCATTCCAAAACAAGGGTGTTCTACACTTTCTCCCATACAATGCCTCATATGGCGACTTCTTAAAACTTGCTTGATAATTGTTGTTGTAGGAGAGTTCAGCATATGGCAGACTTTTGTCCCAACTTCCTCCATACTTTAGCGCACAAGTTCTTAGCATATCGTCCAATATCGGATTTGTCTTCTCAGTCTGTCCATCCGTTTGAGGGTGATATGCAAAACTGAAGTTCAATCGAGTTCCCATCAATTTGTGCAGCTTATGCTAGAACCTCGAGGTAAACTGAGAACCTCAATCAGACACTATTTTCATGGGCACTCCGTGTAAACACACTATTCTTCCCATATACAGTTCTGCTAACTTGGCTATACTGTAGGTAGTTTTGATAGGAATGAAATGCGCTGATCTCATCAACCGATCTGCAATAACCCATATTAAATCATATCCCGCTGAAGTGCGGGTTAAGCCAACTATGAAATCCATACAAACTTCTTCAAACTTCCATTCTGGAATATTCAATGGCTTTTGATGTTTAGCTTTTACTCGTTGGCACACGTCACACAATGCAACATATTCCGCTATGTCCCTTTTCATACCATCCCACCAGTAGCACGTCTTCAGGTCCTTGTACATCTTTGTACAACCGGGATGGATAGAGTAAAGCAAGTCATGTGCCTCCTTCAATATCAACTGTCAGAGACTCTTGTTATTAGGCACAACAATCCCTTTTCCAATCCATAGAGTACCATGGTCATCCTCATCAAATTTGAATTCTCTCCCTTCTTGGGTTCTTTCCTTGATTTCCTGGATTTCCTTGTCCTTTGTCTGTCCCTCTCAAATTTCTTGCTCCACGGTTGGATTCAATTCCATTGCTCTCATCTCATTCACAAATCCAAGATTTAACCGTTCAAACTCCTTGCATAGCTCGGATGGCAATTCCCGAACTATGAGCTGGTGGCTTGCTCTCTTCCGGCTCAAAGCATCAGCCACTATGTTGGCTTTTCCTGGATAATAGTTGATTCCCACATCATAGTCCTTAATGAAATCCAACCATCTTTGTTGCCTCAAATTCAGATTCGTTTGCGTGAATATGTAGTTGAGACTCTTATGATTCGTATAAATGTCCCATCTATGACCAGGGACGTAATGTCTCCAAATCTTCAAAGCATGCACTACAGCTGCAAGTTCAAGATCGTGCGTCAGATAATTTTGCTCATGTTTCTTCAACTGCCTGGATGCATAAGCTACTACTCAGCCTTCTTGCATCAATACACAACCAAGTCCTTGCCTTGAAGCATCACAATAGATGTCAAAACTCCTGCTCACATCTAGCAATACCAACACAGGAGCTATTATTAATCTCTTCTTCAGCTCCTCAAAACTATCTTGAGAAGCTTGAGTCCACTTGAAAGGCTTCTCCTTCATTAACATCTCAGTCATGGGCTTCGCTATCTTGAAAAAGTCCTTGATGAACTGTTGCTAATATCCATCCATTCCAAGAAAACTCCTGATTTCCTTCACATTTTACGGTGATTCCCACTTTAGCACGTCTCTAACATTTCCTGGGTCGACTGACACTCCTCTTGATATGATGTGACCTAGGAATGATATCTCCATTAAGAAGAATTGGCACTTGTTAAACTTGGCATACAACTGGTGCTCTCACAGTTTCTGCAATGTCAGCCTTAAATGCTCTTCATGCTCTTCTTCACTTTTTGAGTAGATCATGATGTCATCAATGAACACTACCAAAAACTTGTCCAAATACTCCATGAAAACCTTGTTCATAAGATACATGAAGTACGTGGATGCATTAGTCAATTCAAATGACATTAGTGTATACTCATAAGATCTATACTGTGTCCTAAAAGTGATGAGATCATACACATTATCATTGCACCTACAAACATGACACAATGTTTATTTGCTTGGGATCCTGGCTCAACTGAATGTGCACTCTTATTTGATGGACAAGATCAAGATGGCGCACTATGTCGTCCACCACCTTGGCCTCCTCCATTCATGCATACAAGAAGATTTGATGGCGTTGCACATTTGGACCAACACATGAGAGGAGATGAACTTGAGTCGAGGACGACTCCAATTCAAGAAGGGAGGATGATGAGTACATCACTTCTATGGATACAAACAACACTCCATTGAACATACAAGATGCAATCAATAGAGTTCATACACAACAATTAATTTCAGAGGTGAGCTCGTTCTTATATATTTCCTTATATGTTTTTGAGCATAGATTGCTACTTAATGATTTAATTGTGATTAGGATCCATGGACAGGTTCCAAGAGTACTTGGAGGAAGTATTAGGGATGTGGAAGATCAGAGAATTCGTTCAAAGAAGATGGAAACTGAACCAAACTCAAAATCGTATCCAACTCAGAGTCCAGGAGCAGTACACACTAAAACGGACGCCCAAGATGCATACGAAGTCCGTTTTGGACGTTCTACATATGCAAGGAAAGAGGAGAGGATAACCTTTCTAATGGCACTGGTACCATGTCAAAATTCCTTCGGAGTCAACAAGAATCGTCGAAACAAAATAAAAAAATCAAGTACAGAATCTGTCAGGGTGCTGCGCCACCGTATTGGGCCATTGGGCCATGTGTCAAGTCTAAGTCCATTATTTTTGTATCTTAGGGTTAGGTCACGACCCCAACACCACCTTGGACGTCCTCCCACCTATATATACTCCATAATAGCCGCCATGAACAATTGGGTTTTGCTTAGATCAATAATATCGCCGTTCTATGGTTTGTGAGACCCCAACTTCGCGATTTCAGATTGTTTCTACCTTGTTCTTGCTTGTGTTCTCGGTTGCAATTGCAGGGATTAGCCTTCTTGGCGAGGTCAATCGTGTGCAGCACGGTTGATAACCAACGGAACGGTGGTGTAGTGATTGCAGGGTTTTTTCGTGTTCTACTCGAGAGCCTCGGATCATCAACGTTGAGATTTCTACATAAATCGACTTATCCATTACATTTCGGAAGATCGCGCCTCATCATTTTACTCATCGAACTGAAAACGAAAGTTGCAAAGGCTCAATAGTGGTTTGGACAAAGTAATGAATAGATCTACTAAACTGCAAGTTTTTTGTGGCTTTTTTGTGGACTCTAGGTATGAAAAACAAAACTAATATAATGGACAGATGAATTACCTAACGGGCAACCTGGAAATCTGATACCAATTGATAGGAAAATGGTTGATGAGTAGGTTTAGGCCCGATCTTCCGAAAGGTAATGGATAAGTCGATTTATGTGGAGATCTCGACGTTTATGATCTAAGGCTCTCAAGTAGAACAAGAAAAACCCCTGCAATCACTACACCACCGCTCCGTTGCTTATCAACCGTACTGCACACGATTGACCTCGCCAATAAGGCTAATCCCTGCAAGTGCAACCGAGAACACAAGCAAGAACAAGGTAGAAACGATCTGAAATCATGAAGTTGGGGTCTCACAAACCGTAGAACGGCGATACTATTGATCTAAGCAAAACCCAATTGTTCATGGCGGCTACTATGGAGTATATATAGGTGGCAGGACATCCAAGGGGGTGTTGGGGTCGTGACCTAACCCTAAGATACAAAAATAATGGACTTAGACTTGATACATGGCCCAATACGGTGGCGCAGCACCCTGACAGATTCTGTATTTGATTTTGTTTCGACGATTCTCATCGACTTCGAAGGAATTTTGGCATGGGACCAGCGCCATTGGAAAGTTTATCCTCTCCTCTTTCCTTTCATATGTAGAACGTCCAAAACGGACTTTGTATGCATATTGGGCGTCAGTTTTAGTGCGTACTGCTCGTGGACTCTGAGTTGGATACAATTTCGAGTTTGGTTCAGTTTCCATCTTCTTTGAACAAATTCTCTGGTCTTCCACGTCCCTAATACTTCCTCCAAGTACTTCTTGAACCTCTCAATGGATCCTAATCACAATTAAATCATTAAGTAGCAATCTATGCTCAAACACATATAAGGAAATATATAAGAACGAGCTCACCTCTGAAATTAATTGTTGTGTATGAACTCTATTGATTGCATCTTGTATGTTCAATGGAGTGTTGTTTGTATCCATAGAAGTGATATCCTCATCAAAAAGTTGTCTTGGGTATGTTTGACGATCTAATCTTCACCATTTGTTATTTGTGTTGTCCTTGTGGTTCACTGAATTATCCCATTATACTTCCGTAGCCCCCCTTATTTTAAAACTTACTCTTGGACACACTATCTTTGTTCTCATCTTCCATACAGCTTCGTCTGAAATGGTCAATCATCTAGCTGTGTCCATCTTCCATTGAGAGAGGTTGAATGAGATAGAACGAATTCCCAACTATATGCATCAAGGGATATGAAACTAAACAACTAACTTTACAAGCCTATGTGGACATGGCAATGTTAAAGCATCCCACAATCCTCTACTAAGAAGACAAGCAACAAATATAGCAATCAGCACACCAAACAATCCACAATGCTTCCTGAGTGCTTCTATGTGTTCTAAAGTGTCCATCCTACGGTCCACTCGTGGATTTCATACCAATTTATGACACTCGGTTCCGAAATTGAACCAAGTGCAATATATGTGTCCCCAAGATGGTTAACACACATAGACAAGTGATTCACAAACGATAAACAAATAATTACCACAACAAAAATTATTAAATAAGTACTTTTATTACAATATTCAAATAATCCTCGGGTTACAACACTAATGATCATTAATGACATTACTACTGCCGTGGAAATAATCTAATTAAGCAACTAAGCAAACTAAGCATAAGGGATAGCGCGGCTCCAAGCAACACCACAGCAAAAGCTGACGGCATAACACATCCTAATATTCCGCATTATCATCATGATACTCCCAATCATGACATGAAACTGTTGGTGGGGGGATTGCAAGGGTGAGTACATATCGTACTCAGCAAGTGTGGAAAGTATGACATGTAGCTTGAACAAGGCATGATAATAAACAATGGCTATTTGCTGAAAAATACATTTAAAACGTATAAAAAGCATTATACTATGTCTATGTGAAGTAAACCCATCATATCCCACATAATTAACATAATACAAAACCATAATTAATTATCCATCCATATACCAGATTATTACCATCATCATCATCATCATCCATGTCCATTTATCATAACTCAATCCATAACCATAAACATGACCGTAACCATAACCAACCATCCCAAATCCCAAGTTCCTTCTAATCATGTAGGTCATCCAGGTGCTCTTAACTGGGAGCATGACTATGATGATAGTTTTTAACACGTTGCAGAGGTTGTACCACTTTACCAACGTGTTCGTGATTTCATCACTTTTTGGTGACTAAGAACCTCCCTTATGTCCGTGACCCGTCGATCACATTGCACACTTCCATTGGTGTGTGGCCAAGAGATCACAAAATAGCCTTTACAAAGAGACTACTAGTATGTACGGACCCACTGAGGTTTCACTAGTGGCGATGCCTGAGCACATCCTAAACTAAGGGCCCCCTCTTGTGCCGTTTGGATCCCAGGGAGTCCCGCCACTCATATAAACCCAATCCAACTCCCCTTCCCCGCTCTTTCAAATGGTCTACGCAATACTAGCAATACCCTAATTAATCAGCTACCCCGCAACCATACTTGGCCTCGTGGTGGCACTATAGTCCTGATCTATTCTCGCTTGAACTGGTCCTTAGATCCAAGGCAAGCAAACCACCATAACATCCAACCCATCCACAGACCATGCTTGCTTAGATCACCCATTACCATGTTACCATTAACCATGTTCATCAATGTACATTATCCATAATCTCAATAATTTATATTTAAGTAACTTGGTTGTTTTCCCATCCCAATTCATTTGAGCGATGCCAAAAGGTAAAAAGCCCTTCCCGACTCTCTACTATGTGTTCCAAGCGACAAGGGTGGTTAAACAAGTCAAGTAAACTTCCTATCATAGGAGCCCCATCAAATGGACACAGGCATGCAAGTTTGAAAAAAACATTTAAAAACTAGGATCAATATGACCAAGGACACTTGCCTTGCTCTTGAGCTTGGTTAGGGTCAAATAGTTCAAAATTCTGGTACTGGAGGTCCTCGACAGCACCATCCAGCGCAACTCCTTCTATTCTGAGCGACAAACATGGAAAACACAAAAATCAATCAAATAATGCTCATATAGTACTCAATATGACATGTCGTGGCATGATTAATGATTTGCTATTAATGCTTACTAACTAGTTACAATAGTTTCTAACAAGTTTGTACAGGTTTGGAATAGATTCGAGTCAAATTGGAATTAATTCAGCACAATTTAGATTCATAAGCCGTACAAGTCCGGTACCAGGGCTGGACTAGTCCGTCCTGCGCAGAACCAACGAGTTAGGGTTTTCTCGATCTACGAGAATTTGGACAACTAGGATTGAATTCACATGGTAAAGAGAAAGTATAAGGTATACCACGTGTCTAGAAATCCAAAGAACAAGAGTTTGGAGGCAACACTTGGATCTTGACGATGTAGGGTTGGTGATGAAGGGTTGAGGGTGAATTGGTGATGAAGAATGCAAAGTCGATGAAGATCTTGATTGCTTGATCCTTCTTCGTGATCTCCTTCTCCTCCTTGTTGCTGGATCTCCCCTTGGTGGCGTCTCCCACGAACTAGGGTTTGTGGTGCATTCAATTGTGGCAAAGAGATGTAAAAGTGGGGTGTTGGGTTGTTTATATAGGAGTGGAGGTGGTAGGGTTTGATGGAGTTCGAGTCTAAGGTGGGTGGAGGCCGTGGTGGGGTCCCACATGGGCTCCAAGAGGGTTAGACACGAAGTCCTTGGGCCCAATTTAGGTAAGTACCCAATAACAAGTCATGGAAGACAAGATTGAATCGGAGTCGCGAACGTTGTACAAGTCCGCAATAGACCAGACTAGTCCAATATTAGACAAAGATGGAAACGGATAAGTCTGGCAAAATTGAACAAGTCCGATTTTAGTTAGAGAGCAAAACGGACAAGTCCAGCGGAAAACGGACACGTCCGGGGACTTGGCAAAAATTTTTACAGATAGTGTGAACGGACTAGTCCGCAATGGACCGGACAAGTCCGAAACCGGTACAGAGAGAAAAACAGACTAGTCCGCAGGGAAACAGACATGTTCGAAACGGGTTTAGAGAGAAATACGGACTAGTCTGGGGCAAATCGGACAAGTCTGCACTTCTGAGAATTTTTAAGCGCGGTTTTGCTTCTAATTCATTTAAACTTGTTGCTTTCTATGTGGATGAATGTTAAACATATTTAATGATGTATGTAATGATGGATGAAAAATGAAGGTGTTACAAACCTACCCCCCTTAAAATGAATCTCGCCCTCGAGATTTGACGTAGAATGAAGGAGATAGGGAAATTCTTTCTTGATCTCATCTTCTAGCTCCCAAGTCGCTTCTGATTCTGTATGATGCTTCCATTGTACTTGACACCATCAAATAACCTTGTTCCTTGTGACTCTCTCCCTGGTTTCCAAGATTTTGACCGGTCGCTCGACATAAGTCAAATCTGCCTCTAATTCCAATTCTTCCATTGGCACTTGTTCTTCCGGTACCCTCAAGCACTTCTTGAGCTATGAAACATGAAACACATCATGGACATCTGAATGGTGTGTTGGCATCACCAGTTTATATGCTACTTTTCCTCGTTTGTCCAAAATCTTGAATGGTCCAATATAGCGAGGTGTTAACTTGCTTCTGACACTAAACCTCTTATGACCTCGCATTGGCGACACTTTGAGGTAAACGAAGTCTCTCACTTCAAAGTCTAGGTCTCTCCTTCTATTATCCGCATATCCTTTTTGTCTTGATTGGGCAGCCCTCAAAATTTTGCGGATTATTTGGACTTGTTTTTCAGCTTCTTGCAAAACATCAGGTCCAAAAACTTGGGATCCTCCCATCCCTTTCCAAAACAAGGGTGTCCTACACTTCCTCCCATATAATGCTTCATATGGCGACATCTTCAAACTTGTTTGGTAACTATTGTTATATGAGAATTCCCCATATGGAAAGCTTTTGTCCTAACTTGTTTCATGCTTTAAAGCACAAGCTCTTAACATGTCCTCTAAAATCTGATTTGTCCTCTCGGTTTGTCCATCAGTTTGAGGGTGATACGCCAAACTGAAATTTTACCTTGTACCCATAGCTTCATGCAATTTTTGCCAGAACCTAGAGGTGAATTGAGAACCTCAGTCCGAGACTATTTTCTTCGAAACTCCATGACAGCACACAATGTGCTCCATATACAATTCTGCTAGCTTCGCAGTGGTATATGTGGTCTTGACTGGTATAAAATGAGCTGATTTGGTCAACCGATCCACAATAACCCAAATCGAGTCATAGCTGGTCTGGCTTCAAGGTAATCCATCTATGAAGTCCATTCCAATTTCTTCCCATTTCCACTCCGGAATCTTTAATGGACGTAGTAGTCCAATTGGCCTTTGATGTTTGGCTTTAACCCGTTGGCACACATCACACAAGGCTACATACTCGGCTATGTCCTTTTTCATGCTGACCCATCAATAACATGTCTTCAAGTCCTTGTACATCTTTGTACAACCAGGATGAATTCAGTAAGGTGAATCATGTTCCTCCTTCAATATTGTTTCCCGAATATGCTTCACATTAGGTACCACAATTCTCTTCCCCAAGCCATAGAGTACCATGTTCGTCTTCATCAAATCTGAATTATCTCCCTTCCTGGGTCCTTTCCTTAATTTCCTGAGTTTCCTCATCCTTGGTCTGATCTTCTCGAATTTCTTGCTCCAAGGTCGGTTTTAACTCCATTATTCCCATCTCACTCATAAATCCAAGATTCAACCGTTCAAACTCCTTACATAACTTAGAAGGCAAATCCTTAATAGTGAGTTGGTGACTTACTCTTTTTGGCTCAAAGCATCGACCACTACATTAGCCTTACCCGATGATAATTGATTCCCACATCATAATCCTTGATAAGCTCCAACCATCTTCGTTTCCTCAAATTTAGGTCTGTTTGTGTGAAAATGAACTTGAGACTCTTATGATCTGTATAAATTTCACACCGATGACCAAGAATGTAATGTCTCCAAATCTTCAAGGCATGTACCATGGCTGCAAGTTCGAGATCATGCGTTAGATAATTCTGCTCATGTTTCTTCAATTTCCTCGATGCATAGGCTACCACTTGACCTTCTTGCATGAGCACACATCCAAGTCATTGTCTTGAAGCATCGTACAAATCTAAACTTCTTTCTCACGTCTAGTAATACAAACATCAGTGCAGTTATAAATCTCTTCTTCAATTTCTCAATATTGTCCTGGCAAGATAGAATCCAATTGAAAAGCTTTCCCCTTGTTAGCAACTCAGTCATGCACTTCACTACATTGGAGTAGTCCTTGATGATTAGTTAGCTTAGACATTTATGGTGATGCCTCAAATTCAATGTTGACTCCCTCATCATTTGTCATTTGTGTTGTCGTTGTGGCTCACTGAATTATCCCATTATACTTCTGTAGCCAATCTATTCCAGGTGTTATGTCCAATCCTTGTGTCTCCAAAATAATAAGGTTGGCGAAGAATTCTACCCCCCTTATTTTAAACTTACTCTTGGACACACTATCTTTGTTCTCATCTTCCATACAACTTCGTCTGAAATGGTCAATCTTCTAGTTGTGTCCATCTTCCATTGAGAGAAATTGAACGAGATAGAACGAATTCCCAACTATATGCATCAAGGGATATGAAACTAAACAACTAACTATAGAAGCCTATGTGGACATGGCAATGCTAAAGCATCCCACAATCCTCTATTAAGTAGACAAGCAACAAATATAGCAATCAACACACCAAACAATCCACAATGCTTCCTGAGTGCTTCTATGTGTTTTAAAGTGTCCATTCTATCTAGGTTGCATCCTATGGTCCACCTGTGGCTCTGATACCAATTTGTGACACCTGGTTCCGAAAATGAACCAAGTGCAGTATATGTGTGCCCAGGATGTTTAACACACATACACAAGTGATTCACAAACGATAAACAGATAATTACAACAACACAAATTATTAAATAAGTACTTTTACTACAATATTCAAATAATCCTCAGGTTACAACTCTAATGATCACTAATTATACCACTACTACAGTGAAAATAATCTAATTAAGCAACTAAGCATAAGGGATAGTGCGACTCCAAGCAACACCATAGGAAAAGCTGATGGCAGAACACAATCTAATATTCTGCATTATCATCATGATACTCCCAATCCTGACCTGAAACTGTTGGTGTGGGAATTGCAAGGGTGAGTACATATCGTACTCAACAAGTGTAGAAAGTATGACATGTAGCTTAAACAAGGCATGATAATAAACAATGGCTATTTGCTGAAAAATACATTTAAAACGTGTAAAAAGCATTATACTATGTCTATATGAAGTAAACCCATCATATTCTACATAATTAACATAATACGTAACCATAATTAATTATCCATCCATATACCAGATTATTACCATCATCATCATCCATGTCCATTTATCATAACTCAATCCATAACCATAACCATGACCATAACCATAACCATGACCGTAACCATAACCAACCATCCCAAATCCCAAGTTCCCTCTAATCATGTAGGTCATCCAGGTGATCTTAACCGAGAGCATGACTATTATGATAGTGTTTACAACTCTACAGAGGTTGTACCACTTTACCCACGTGTTCGTGTTTTCATCACCTTTCATTGACTAAGAACCTCCCTTATGCCCGTGACCCGTTGGTCACATTACACACGTCCGTTGGTGTGTGGCCAAGAGATCACAAAATAGCCTTTACAAAGGGACTACTAGTATGTACGGACCCACTAATGTTCACTAGCGGCAATGCCTCCAACTGAGCACATCCTTAACAAAGGGCCCTCTCTTGTGCTGTTCGGATCCCAGGGAGTCCCACCACTCATACAAACCCAATCCGACTCCCCTTCCCCGCTCTGTCTAATGGTTTGCGCAATACTAGCAATACCCTAATTAATCAGCTATGTCGCACCCATACTTGGCCTCGTGGTGGCACTGTAGTCCTAGTCTATTCTCGCATGAACCGGTCCTTAGATCTAAGGCAAGCAAACCACCATAACATCCAACGCATCCAGATACCATGCTTGCTTAGATCACCCATTACCATATTACCATTAACCATGTTCATCAATGTACATTATCCATAATATCAATAATTTATAATTAAGTAACTTGGTGGTTTTCTCATCCCAATTAATTTGAGGGAAGCGAAAAGGTGAAAAGCTCTTCCCGACTCTCTACTATGTGTTCCAAGCGACAAGGGTAGTTAAACAAGTCTAGTAAACTTCCTATCATAGGAGTCCCATCAAATTGACACAGGCATGCAAGTTTGAAAACAAAACAGTTAAAAACTATGATAAATATGATCAAGGACACTTGTCTTGCTCTTGAGCTTGGTTAGGGTCAAACACTTCAAAATTCTAGTACTGGAGGTACTCGACAGCACCCTCCAGTGCAACTCCTTCTATTCCAAGCGACAAATATGCAAAACGCACAATTCAATCAAATAGTGCTCATATAGTACTCAATATGACATGGCATGGCATGATTAATGCAATTATGAGGTAAAACATGGTAATGAGTTGCTATTAATGCTTACTAACTAGTTACAATAGTTTCTAACAAGTTTGGACAGGTTTGAAATAATTCGAGTCAAATTGGAATTAATTCAGCACAATTTAGATTCATAGGCCGTAAAAGTCCGGTACCAGGGCAGATTTGTCCGTCCTGCGCAGAACCAGCGAGATAGGGTTTTCTCGATCTACGAGAATTTGGAGAGTAGAATTGAATTCACGTGGGAAAGAGAAAGTAGAAGGTATATCACGTGTCTAGAACTCCAAAGAACAAGAGTTTGGAGGCAACACTTGGATCTTGACGATGTAGGGTTGGTGATGAAGGGTTGAGGGTGAATTGGTGATGAAGAACGCAAAGTCGATGAAGATCTGATTGCTTGATCCTTATTTGTTATCTCCTTCTCCTCCTTGCAGCTGGATCTCCCCTTGGTGGCGGCTCCCACGAACTAGGGTTTGTGGTGCTTTCAATTGTGGCAAAGAGATGTAAAAGTGGCGTGTTGGGTTGTTTATATAGGGGTGGAGGTGGTAGGGTTTGATGGAATTCGAGTCTAAGGTGGGTGGAGGCTGTGGTGGGGTCCCACATGGGCTCCAAAAGGGTTAGACACGACGTCCTTGGGCCCAATTTAGGTAAATACCCAATAACAAGTCGTGGATGACAAGATTGAATCGGAGTCGCGAACATCGAACATGTCCGCACTAGACCGGACTAGTCTGATATTAGACAGACACGAAAACGGATAAGTCTAGAAAAAATTGGACAAGTCCAATTTTAGTTAGAGAGCAAAACGAACAAGTCCGGTGGAAAACGGACAAGTCCGGACAATTCTGGGGACTTGGCAAAATATTCTAAGGATAGGGTGAACGGACTAGTCCGCAATGGACCGGACAAGTCCAAAACCGGTACAGAGAGAAAAACGGACTAGTCTGTAGGGAAACGAACATGTCCAAAATGGGTTGTGAGAGAAATTCGGACTAGTCCTGGGCAAATCGGACAAGTCCGCACTTCTCAGACTTTTTAAGCGCGGTTTGCTTCTAATACATTTGAACTTGTTCCTTTCCATGTGGATTAATGTTAAACATATTTAATGATGTATGCAATGCATGATGCATGAAAAATGAGGGTGTTAAAGATTCCCACAAATCTACAGCAGCTCCAAACAACTGGTGTGAGACAAAAAGAACCTTCTCTCTATCACTGCACTGGACAATAGCAAGTTTCTTCTCAACAGACATCAACCAATCATCAGTTTCTATTGGATCTGTGGCTTGAGCAAAAGTAGGTGGCCTGGTCTTCATAAACTCTCCCAAACGGTAGTGGCGTGGCGATGGTTGTGGTGGCGGCGGCATGTGGGGCTGATGGTTGTTGCCAACTTGCAGTTGTCCCATGGCTTGTATCATGGTCTGCATGAGCTGGTTCTGCATAGCCAATAGCTTCTCAAGGTTGACAGCTCCCTGGGCAGGTCCCTGGTTGTTCTGTGGTGCTTCATTGCTCTCATCCTAACGATTGGCATTCCTCTGGTTATGAGTCATCGGCATCTGTTGGTGAAAGAATAGTAGATACATAAGAATTTAGAATTGGAAAAGAAATGTCCCAACTATATGCATCAAGGTATATGTAACTAGACAACTCCTTTATTAATACTAATAACCCTATTAGAGGATGTGGACAATGATCCCACAACTCTCTACTACACGCGGATGTGGACAAAATACTAGATGTCCCACAACATGCACCAAGCACACAAGCACAAGCACACACTAAGAAAATTCAGCACACCACACTAAACATGACTAAGACGATCTAAATGCTTTTCTAACTTCTAAGCAAGAAACCTAGACTTACTTATGTGAACCGTGGATGTCCTGGCCGTGAGGCGGTGAAAGTGATAATGGCGGTGAGGCATATATGGGCGCACGCCAGGGTGAGTTGGCTGTCCATGTTGGCGCTGGAGAAGTTGCTACATCGTTGACCTCCACGGTGGCACATACTTCCTCTTGCTTTTCCATGATGAATAGCCACTTACAGAGGTAACGGATCTCTTCCATGGCATCAGCATAGCGATTGTTCAAATTCACCAATATTGCCTGAGATTTGTCAATGGCACGAGAACTGATTTGAGCTCCATCTTGCGGCTTCAAGACTTCCCTTGTTCCCTTCGTGTGTATCATCCTCCTCTTCTTCGCTTTCATAGATTTCCACCATCTTCGAATCTTCCTCTTCCTTATCATCATAAGATTCCACCATCTCGGCATCCTCCTCCATCGTGTTGGAATGTTCATGCTCGACTTCCCTTGCGGGAGAATTCACTTCTTCTTCCTCTTGAGCTGGTTCCATCCTCGAGTCCTTGCGAGGCCTAAGCTTGCTTCCAAGAGGTGGCAAACGAGTTCTCTTGCGGGATGTCATTTTGGTGCGAGACATCTATAATAAAACATGAGAACATTAGAGGAAAACACAAATATCAGTTCTAAAATTGCAGAAGCCATAAATTAAGATGAGAGAATGTGCATTTGCTCAAAAAGATGCAAAAACAGCAAAAATTGAAGCATCTGCAAAAATGCAATTTTTCCCACTTTATATAGCTAGTGGGAGGAAAAATAGTGCAAAACAAGCTAATTTTGAATAGGAAAGAAGTCCTAGGTGATTTGTGGTGTCCATTCTAACTAGGCATGCGTCCTAAGGTCAAACACGGCTCAGATACCAGTTTGTGACACCTGATTCCAAAAATGAACCAAGCGTAATGCATATGTGTGCCCAGGATGTTTAACACACATACACAGGTCTTTCACAAATGATAAACAGATATAAACCATGTCTCGAATAATAATACTAATAATAGTACCTTATTACAATCCAAATAGTCTCAATTACAAGCTCTAATGAACTGCAGTGGAAAAACTAAACTCTAATGACTCTAACTCCACAGGCACGTTTGACGGCAAAACACACACCTGGAACTCCTCAAAGACCTCCTGGTACTCCACCTGGTCGCCTACGTCTAGATTTGGTGGGGGAATAGCAAGGGTGAGCACATGTCGTACTCAACAAGTGTGGGAAAGTATGACACGTAGCTTAAACAAGGAATGCTAAAAATAATGGGCTAATTGCATAAAGTACATTCAAAACAATTGAAAATGCAATTATATGATCATTAAGTGAAGTCAATCCCATAATAACTCAAATGACATCAATTCCAACTTAAATAACCAATACCAGCAGTAATCCATAATCAACTCATAACTGCTTATTTATTTGAAATTCATCAATTCCATATACCAAAGCCATTTAATTAGCCAATACCAATCCCCAATTCAATTTCAGCCATTAAACCAAGTTAAAGTCCAAATTCTAATCATGTGAGGGTCCAGGTTGCTCATGAACAGGAGCACGACTATCATGATAGTTTTAGACACACTCTGCAGAGGTTGTACCACTTTACCCACAAGTTCGTGATTTCATCACCTTTCAATGACTAAGGAATCTCAATTATGCCGTCTCACACTTTCTTAGGTGTGTGGCCAAGAGATCACAAAATAGCCTTTACAACGTGATTACTAGCATATTTAGACCCCACTAAGGTTTCACCGGTGGTGATGTCTCCAACTGAGCACATCCAACCAAGGGCCCCCTCTTGAGCCATTCGGATCCCAGGGTAGTCCCACCATCAACTATAAAACCAATCCGACTACCCCTTCCCCGAGCATTCTTAATGGTCCAAATAGTACTGGCAATTCACTAATTAGTCAGCGAAGGCACACCCATACTTGGCCCTGTAGTGGCACTGTAAATCCTAGATGGTCGCTCCACGAACCGGTCCATCCATCTAATGCAAGCAAAGCCACCAAAAATAGTTCAAACCATTCCACATTATCAACTTTCATAGATCCCTAGGAACCATGTTGCTAAAGGGTCATTAATATACATTCTCATCATTCATGTGTTCAATAGTTCACAATTAAGCCATTTGATTGTTTCTCCAAACCCAATTGAGCATTGCGAAGCAAAAAGTGCAAAATACCCTTCTCGACTCTCTACATTGTTTTCAAGCGACAAGGGTGGTCATACAAAACTAGTAAACTGCTACAATTGGGTTTCCCCATCAATTTTGACACAGGCATGTAATTTTGCAAACAAAACCTTTAAAACATGATCAATATGGTCAAGGTAACTTGCCTTGGTCCTGAGTTCGATTTGGGTCGAAGCCTTCATAACTCTGGTTCTGCAAGCCCTCAAAGAACTCTCTACGGCAACACCTTCTATTCCGAGCGACAAACATGCAGAACACACAATTCAATCAAATAATGCTCATATAGTACTCAATATGCCATGATATGCATGATGAATGCAAATTGTGAGGTAAAGCTTGTTAATGAGTTGCTAATAATGTTTACTAACTAGTTATAATAGTTTCTAACAAGTTTGGGCGGGTTTGGAATTGATTCGAGTCAATTTGGAATTAATTCGGTTTAATTCAAGAATTTTACAAATTCGAACACCGGACTAGTCTGCTGTCAGGGACCGGGCTAGTCCGCACTACGCAGACCGCAAAATTAGGGTTGTCCAGATTAGCGAGAATTGGGGTTGAATTTGCACAAAAACAAGAATGTAGAGGGTATACCACGGGTTTAGAGATCCAAAGATCAAGGTTTGGGCGTGAGACTTGAATCTTGGAAATTAGGGCTTAATGAAGACGAGTTGTTGAAGATTTTGGGTGAAGAACGTCAATTCGTCAAAAAGTTGATGAAGATCGATCTTGGTTGGGTCTTCTTCATGTGTCTCCCCTCCTACTTGCTTGTGGACTTGATCTTCATGATGGCACAATACGAAAAGTGGGAGCAAGGGTTTTCAATTGGGGAGGAGAGGTGTGAGGCATTGGGTTGTTTTTATAGGGGTGGAGAATTAGGGTTTTTGGGTGCATTCCAAGTGAATTTTGGTGAGGGACGTGTAGGGGCTGAGGTGGGGTCCACTTGGGCTCCTCTAAGGTTGGCCACGAAGTTCTTGGGCCCAAATTAAGGCAATTATCCAAAAACCATTTGTGGAGAAATAATGGAATCTGAGTTGAATCCCGAAAGTCGGACTAGTCCGCAGTATGGACCGTACTAGTCTGTTTGGCAACAGAGAAAAACGGACAAGTCTAACTTCAAGAGTCCGAGGAACATGAGGGAAGAAATCGGACTAGTCCGCACTTTAGGCCAGACAAGTCCGGACTCTGAAGAATTGAATTTTCGGACTCTGAAAGAAACTAAATTCTTTGAATTAAAATTGGGACACCGGACTAGTCCTGGGTTATGGCCGGACAAGTCCGCACTTCTGAAGAAAACTGAATTTCCTCTGAATCTGGAAGGGAATACCAGACTAGTCCATGGTTCAGACCGGACAAGTCTGCACTCTGACAGACTAAAACTTCCAGTTTAAGCCTAAATTAATTTTAATCTTGTTTCTTTTTACATGGCTTAATGTTAAACATGTATGAGGATGTATGCAATGCATTATGCATGAAATTGAGGGTGTTACAAATCTATCCCCCTTAAAAGGGATATCGTCCTCGAGATTCGATGCGAAAGAAAAGAGGACGTGGCAGTAGGAAAGAGGCGGACAAATCAGCGCAGCAGCAAGAAAAAGTCGCATATGGAAATAAGAAAAATATTTAGTGGAAAGTGTGTCAAAATATAGCAGCAAGGAGTAGGGAAAAACAGCGGGTGTGCAGCAACAAAGAGAGGGAAACGAAAAGAGAATGCTGCAGCAAGGCAAGAAGCGAATAACCAAAGGAACGCAGTTGCAAAGCATATACATTTTACAAGAAAATATTAGTAGAGAAAGTGTGTAAATGCAGCCGCAAAAAATATACACGCAACCTAGTACTCCATGTGATCCCCGTGGTACTTCCAAGCGTCTCTTGTAGCTGTTTTAGTGGGGAAATAGAACGGGTGAGGAAATAGCAAGGGTGAGTACATGTCGTAGTCAGCAAGTGTGGCAAAGTATGACATGTAGCTTAATAAGGATAGAATAAATGATTAATTGCAGAAAAGTACATTTTAGTTCACAAATATGTAAAAGCAACCTAAAATGTCTAGGTGTGTTTAATTCCAACATAAGCCACGTAATTAATATATCTCATATACATCGTCTTCATATACCATTAGTAATCAATAATAGCCAGACAACAATTATTATCATAATCATAAACCAAATCCATAACTTCTCATAACAAAATCATACTCATATGCTATAACCAAAACCAATCTCATTTGACATAACCAACCAAACCAAACCAGAACCCAAGTTTAGTCTCTAATCATGGAAGTTATCTAGGTGCTCTTGACCGGGAGCATGACTATCATGATAGTTTTTAATAATATGCAGAGGTTGTACCACTTTACCCACATGTTTATGATTTCATCACCTTTTGATGACTAAGAACCTCTATTATGCCTTATCAGACTTCCGTTGGTGTGTGGCCAAGAGATCACAAAATAGCCTTTCAAAAGGGACTACTAGTATGTACAGACCCACTAAAGTTTCACGAGCAGGCTTGAATCTCCATTCTCTCACCTACGGGCCCCCTCGTGTGCCATGCAGATCCCAGGATAGCCCTACTCGACTCCCATTCCCCGTGCTATCCAATGGTCCACAATACTAGCAGCACACCTAAATATTCAGTTACGCTGCACCCATATTTGGCCTTGTGGTGGCATTGTTGTCCTGGCATATTCTCGCATGAACCGATACTTACATCTAAGGCAAAAAAAACCACCATAACATCTATAGATTGCCAAATGGGCTGTGCTAGATGGGCCAACATGAAGTCCGGCAATTTTGGCCCAGCCCGAAGCATGACCAGGGTTGTGCCTGGGCTCAGCCTCCAGCCCGTTGGGCCAGTCTGGCACGACCCGAATAAGAGGTGGCCCGGTAGGCACAGTCTTCGGCACGAACGGCACGTCAATGCACAGCCCGGCCCAACACGGCCCACGAAATCCCGTCCTAGTAGGTTTAATATAAAAGTTGAGTGGTCCTCTCCAAACCCTAAATCGGGTTACAAGCAGCCGCCGCCAACCACCGATCCACGTTCACCTGGCGGCTGGCGCTCCGTCTCCCATGGAATCCCTCTCCCTCTGCGGCTTTGCCTACTTCTAGCCTCCACCTCAGGTCCCTCCGCCTCCCGGGCTGTGCTGCCTCCGCGGGTTCCTGAGTGCCACCGCCTCTCACTCCTTCCTCCAGCAATGGCACCCTCGTCCAACATTTGCGTTCATGTCACGACCCCTGCTCCCGTTCGAGGCTTCAATGAGATTCGGTGCTGACGGCTGGATTGCGAGATGCGACACGGAGGAGCGGCAAAGTAGCTGAGGCGCATGCATCGTGCGTGGAGAGCGGGTTCTAATGGCGGCAGCGTGCGTGGATGGGTGGATCGGGGGTGCTGGCGCCGGCTTGGATGCCTGGATGAGCGGATCAGGGGTGGCGGCGGACAAAGGGCTCGAGCTGATATGGCACATTCGGCCTGACTTGGGCCAGGCCCAGCATGGCTCGTTTAGCTGTGCCTCGGCTCGTGCCTGGGCTGAGACAAATGTCAACCGGGCTGGCACGACATGGCTCGTTTAATAATCGTGTCGAGACAGGCCCAACGTTTCCACGCCTCAGCCCGGTCGGGTTCGTTCCGAGCCGGCCCGGCACAGCTCATTGGCCACCTATAATACCATCCAACCCAACCACAAAACCATGCTTGCATATATCACCTAAGTCCCAAGTTGCTAAAAGATAAATCATCAATTCACTTAGTCCACATGTTCATTAGTTCACAATTAAGTCATTTGGTTATTCTCAATCCCAATTAAGTAAAGCGGAGCAAAAGTGTAAAATACCCTTCCCGACTCTCTACATTACCTCGCGAGCGTCAAGGGTGAGCATACAAGTCTAGTAAACACCTATTCATGGATTTCCCATCAATTTGAGACAAGTATGCAATTGTGGAACTGAAACATTAAAAACCGGATCAAAATGTTCAAGGACACTTGCCTTATTACGCAATTCGATGCTCAATAAAATTAAAATCTTGTGCATGTTGATCCTTGGATATTCGCTTCTCGATCATAACCTCTTGAGCGTACCCGTCTACTTGCAATCAATTACATATTGCCAGTACCCTGCATACCGGATACCCTTTGGGACTGCAAAGAGCTCAAAGGAACTCCACCTGTCTGATTTGAAGACCTCCGAAGGCCCCACGTGTCATACGAAACCGGACCTGCTTCCCTTCTATGGTTAGTTCCAGTGCCGCCACGTGTATCATTAAACCGGAGCTACATTCCACACATGGGAAAGCTCCGGACTAGATACCGTGTGGCACCCACGGACCTAACCCCCGACAGAGCGAAGCTCCAGTACCGACACGTGTACAACAGCACCGGACCTACTCGTCCAAGACAGTAAGCTCTGGAGCTACCACGTGTCCAACCGCCGGACCTTCAACCTCAACGGGCAGAGTGGAGGACTTCCAATGGCTCGGACCTTCAAGGAACTTTAAAGACCTCAAGACCCGATTAAGTGCCATTAATGCAATCTTAAAGGCACACGATCGGAGGGCCCTTAATACCAGTAAAGCCACTATCAAGGCGCGTTACCCTACTATTAAGGGTAATTAAGTACATTAATTGTGTATTAAGCATCAATAACCGCCAGGGCCACATGTCGAGCCAGGCTAACGATGTAACGACCAGTCCTTGTACTATAAAAGGACTAGCCGATCGATACACAAAAGAGGAGAGAGACGCACACGCACGCTAAGGTGAGCCACTCTAGTCTTTCACACTCAAAGTGCTCAGACGCTCAATATAACAGCAACATACACCTGTGGAGTAGGGTATTACGCTCAGGCGGCCCAAACCACATAAATCCTCGTGTCAACTAGCCACCTTGTTCTGAATCTCTGCACGCCCACAACCGAACTACAAACTACGTGGGCTACCAACAGTGGTACTGGGATAATTGCCAGAATAAAACTCCGACAGTTGGCGCGCCAGGTAGGGGGTGCCTGAGATTCAAAGATGGTGAACTCTGCTGCTGGGTCGTCCAACGGCAACCACGCTGCGCAACCTGCTGGAGGCAACCCCTCCAACATGCAGCAGCCAGCGGGTGTTGTGGCTCCAGCAAGAGTCATGCCACCACCGCCACCATCTGCTCCTGCGAATCAAGCTGGACGTTGAGATGGGGCGTTTGTGTCGGTCACTTCATCGACAAACAACAACCCTGAACACGCGATTAATGTTAGGCGTGCTCTTCTCCAACGTCCACCGCCTCGAGGAGCACCCCAGGGTGCGATGGAGCAATGGAGAGCTGATGTGGAGCATCTGGCTGCAGCAGCAGCCAATGGCATCAGCAATCAAGGTCCTCCCCCCTCGGGGCAGGCCCCATCACAGCATCGGACCTTGTCGGGTAGACTCGGTCCGCACGCTTCACAACACAGGAGGCGTGCTGCGTCTCAACAGGCAACATCGCTACCTTCCGGGGCGCGAGTACCCACACAGTAACTAGGGTTTTGACTCACGACCTCCGGGCCAAGCTCGATCGTCATTACCGTCAATAGGACGATCGTGTCCACATCGAGCGTGCTCGTGAGAGGCGAGAGGCTCAGGACAGCCCTGCTCCTGAGGGAGTAGGAGGAGGCTATTCTGCCTTGGCCATGCACCTACGCATGGTCAGATGGCCGCAGAAGTTCCGGCCTCACCCGTCGGAGAAATTTGACAGGACTGTCAATCCCGTCGAATTTCTCCAAATTTACTGCACCGCTATCCTTGTGAATGGGGGAAATGAGGCCGTGATGGCCAATTATTTCCCTGTGGCTTTAACTAGGACTTCCAGGTCTTGGTTCATGAGCCTTCTGCCCGACTCCATCAACAGTTGGGTAGAACTGTGCCAACAGTTCGTGCTTGGTCGGGAGCTCATATACCCGACCAAGAACGAAACTGGACCATTTTGCTGTCAAGCAGAAGGGGGGAGAGTCCCTGCGAAACTCCATTCCTTCTATCTCAAGCTCCTCTGTTATTGTGGCATTCAGACAGGGCGTTCGAGACAAGAAGATGTTGAAGAAGCTGGCGACCAAGGAAGTCACCAGCGTCACGGAACTCTTCAGCTTGGCAGACAAGTGTGCCAAGGCTGCTGAGGGCCGTGAAATGCACTCTCAACCACCTCCGAAGGACAACAAATAGTTCTCCAAGGGTGAAGCTGCTACCTCCGAGTGTGGCAAGAAGAAGAAAAAGTCCAATAGCAAGAAGAAGCCGCCGACCGGCACACCCACTGCCATTGCTGCCGCAGTTCCGGGTGGTCGGGGGCCACGCCCGGAGAAACGACATCGGCCGTCGTCTGAAGACGGTGTCAGCTCCAAGATGTGGTGTCCCATACACAAGGCGAACCGCCGCAATCTGGAAGGCTGCTGAGAGGTCCAGAACCTTGCTGAGTGCTACAACAAGCGCCGGGAAGAAGCTCCTTTCCGTCAAAGGGAAGGAAAATAAAAAGTCGATGAAGCTCTGGCTGAAGAGGAGTTAGGCTTTCAGGACCCCAAAAAGGTCTTGAAGGCTGTTTACACCTCTATTGATGACGACTCCGACGTCTCCGACAATGAGCATCGGAAGACCATGAACACCATCTTCGGTGGTTCGTGGGACATCACCTCCCGCTGTGTCCTCAAGACCATGCGGCGGGACATGGCCTCTATAGCTCCCACCACCAAGGTGGAGCCTCATCGGAAGTGGATGGATACAGCCATCACCTTCGATGCTTTGGACTGCCCATGGAACATGATCGGAGTTGGTATACTTCCTCTTATGGTATCTCCGACCATCAACAACATCCAGCTCCACCACGTGATGGTGGACGAAGGTTTGGGGCTGAACCTCATAAGCTTCGAAGCCTTCGTCAAGCTTCAGATCTGACCTTTGGATCTTCGTCCCTCCCGACCTTTCTCTAGAGTAGGTCCGGAGGCCATCACTCCACTCGGTGCCATTACTCTCCCGGTGACCTTCTGGACTCGGGAGAATTACATGACCGTGAAGTTGGTCTTCGACGTAGCGCAGATCAACTTTCCATTCAACGCCATCTTGGGCAGGCCAGCCTTGTACAAATTCATGGCTGCTGCTCATTATGGCTACTTGGTGTTGAAGATGCCAACACCCTCAGGCGTTCTCTGGATCCGCAGAGATCGCACCACAGGAGTTACTGCTCTAGAAGAACTCCACATGCTTGCTACAGTGCAGGAGTAAGAATCCGGAAAGGAACAAGCTTCAAAGCCTCTGAGCGTTCGTCATCGAGGCTCAACCTCCGCACCTCGTGTGCAACCAAGCGGCGACACCGACATTCCCGTCAAGGTCGTCCAAATTGGTTCTGACGCTGCTCAGACCACTCGTATATCAGGAGGTCTGAACGACAAATAGGAACTTGCGTTCATCACTTTCCTCCGGGCTAATGTCGACGTGTTTGCCTGTCAACCGTCACAAATGTCTGGGATCCCTAGGGAAGTGATTGAGCACAATCTGAAGATTTATCCCGATGCTCGGCCTGTACATCAAAAGCCTCAGAAGCAATCAGTAGAGCGACAAAACTTCATCGTCAAGAAGTGAAGAAGTTGCTCGAAGCTGGATTCATCCGAGAAGTCTTCCACCCAAAATGGCTGGCAAACCCAGTCATTGTACCCAAGGGCTGGCGGGAAGCTTCGGATGTGTATCGACTACACTACACTGAATAAGGCAAGTCCTAAGGATCCATTTCCACTACCTAGAATAGATCAAATAGTGGATTCCACCTCTGGGTGTGAATTATTGTGTTTCCTAGACGTATATTCTGGGTATCATCAAATCAGAATGTCTAGGGAAGATGAAGAGCATACTTCCTTCATCACAGTAGATGGATTATATTGTTACACTGCCTTGCCATTCGGTCTCAAAAATGTTGCTTCAACGTTTGTAAGAGCTATGTACAAAACTTTTGGAGAGCTCATCGGAGATGTAGTGGAAGTGTACGTTGATGACATCATCATCAAGATCAAGAACAAGGAGTCATTCAATGACATCTTGCAAGGTGTCTTCGACAAGTTGCAAATCACACGCACGAAGCTGAACCCGGACAAATGTGTCTTCGGGGTTAGCTCTGGAAAGCTTCTTGGATTCTTGGTGAAACACCAAGGGATAGAGGCGAATCCGGCGAAGATTAAAGCTATTGAAGACATGCGACCACCAGCTCGCATCAAGGATGTCCAAAAGCTGACTGGATGTCTAGCTGCCCTTAGCCGGTTCATCTCAAGACTGGCGGAATGGGCGCTACCCTTCATCAAATTATTGAGGAAGTCCGGACCATTTCAATGGTCTGAAGAAGCAGAAAAGGCTTTCCAAGAGCTAAAACAACTCCTCACCACTCTACCAACTTTGGTAGCTCCGAATCCTGGTGAGCCACTTCTGCTTTACATTTCGGCAACTGACGAAGTTGTCAGCATGGTCCTGGTTGCGGAAAGACCAGAACCATCTCCTGTTCAAGGAGCCAGACCCCTCCGGGAGGGTCCAGAGCTACCTGATGGCGATTCTGGGTCCCAGCCCCCAGACCAGGTTCCTCAAGGCGAATCGCCAGAGGATCGACCTCCTTCATATGAAGGAGTTGTAGTTGCTAAACAAGAAGATCCAGACCCCTCTGGGAAGGTCTGGGTCACTTCGGAAGAAGCTCTGGGTTCTTCAAGCAAGAACCTGGAGGTCCCCAAAGAAGGTCCGGACCCCTCCGGGGGCGGGGGGTCCGGGTTGATGAGGAGGAAGCTCTGGGCCCCTCCGGTAGGTTCCGGACAGTCCAGCGCCCAGTGTACTTCATCAGTGAAGTACTCCATGATGCCAAGACACGATACGTGGAGGTGCATAAGCTGCTCTACGCAATCCATATTGCCTCTAGGAAGCTTCGACACTACTTCCAAGCTCACAAGATTTCAGTGGTAACCTCTTATCCACTACGTGCAATCTTACATAACCCCAACTCTACTGGAAACATTGCAAAGTGTGTAGCGGAATTGGCCGAGTTCGATCTTGAATTCGTCCCAAGACAAGCGATCAAGATTCAAGCATTGGTGGACTTCGTGGCGGAATGGACCCCCTCTCCATCAAATTCTGGGGGCCCCAGTGAGCAGAAGCCAGAACTCAAGGTTCCGGTCTTCATCGAGCCTCACTGGACTCTCTACTTCGACGGCTCCGTGCTGAAGCAGGGGGCCGGAGCTGGAGTCCTTCTCCTCGCTCCGACCGGGGAGAAGGTC
Organism: Tuctoria greenei; assembly: GCA_036927565.1. Lineage (NCBI taxonomy): Eukaryota > Viridiplantae > Streptophyta > Magnoliopsida > Poales > Poaceae > Tuctoria > Tuctoria greenei. The sequence goes on along the minus strand of JAYESD010000003.1, from coordinate 38,060,429 downwards.
AAATACATGGTTCACCTTGACTTCAAGGCGACCAACAACATGGCGGAGTATGGAGCACTAATCTATGGCTCAAGGTGGCACTATCATATGGTGTCAAGCAGCTGTTGGTAAAGGGTGATTCGCAGCTCATTATAAAACAAGTCAAAGGTGAATGCTGCTGCAACAACCCTCAACTAGCTACATACCTACTTGAAGTCCAGAAGCTTCAGAAGGACTTCGACGTCCTGGATCTTTGCCATGTCCAGTGTCTTAACAACACTGAAGCTGACGAACTCTCGATGAAAGCTTCAATCGGAGCTCCGGCTCCCAACAGAACCTTCGTCCGGAGATTGTCAAGACCAACAGCTCAGCCTGCTGAACTGAGCGAAGGGGGCGAGACCAGCACCTCGAAGCTGGCGATCTCGATGGCCCTGTTACCATGGCGTCCATCAAGGGTCGTAGGTGCTGCAGGGAGCTCCGAGAAACCCAACACGCAAGACTCAAATGCTCAAGTTAGCTCTGATGCATGGATCTTGGAGATCTGAAGCTACTTGAAAGACAACTTCCTTCCTGAAGATAATGTATCTGCTGACCGGATAGTCACATTGGCTAAAAGATACACACTGGTAGAAGGGGATCTCTACCGGCGTGGTGCCAACGGCGTCCTAATGTGGTGCATTACAAGGGAAGAAGGCCGCGAGCGTCTCGCAGAAATCCATGGAGGCGAGTGTGGGAACCACGCATCTTCCCGCACGTTGGTCGGAAAAGCCTTCCGACATGGTTTTTACTAGCCTACAGCACTCCAGGATGCAACTGAGCTAGTGAAGAAATGCGAAGCATGCCAGTTCCATGCAAAGCAAATTCACACACCAGCTCAACCTCTACAAATGATACCTCCTACATGGCCATTTGTTGTGTGGGGGATGGATATCTTGAGACCTTTCCCAAGAGCCGTTGGAGGTTATAAGTTCCTGTACGTTGCCATCGACAAGTTCACGAAGTCGCCGGAAGCAACTCCAGTTGTGACAATAAACAAGCAATCAGCTATCAAGTTCTTGCAGTCCATAGTATGCAGATTTGGAGTCCCGAAAAAGATCATAACTGACAACAGGACCCAATTCACAAGCTCTGCATTCCAAGGATATTATGAAGACCTCAACATCCAAGTCAGCTACGCCTCCGTAGCTCATCCGACAAGCAATGGCCAAGCTGAGAGAGCAAATGCAGAAATCCTAAAAGGACTCAAGACGCGCACATATGAGTGCCTAAAAAAACATGGAGCCAACTCGATTGAAGAGCTTCCGCCCACCCTGTGGGCTAACAGGACAACTCCAAACCGCTCAACTGGAGAGACACCTTTCTTCCTGATGTACGGAGCTGAAGCAGTCCTTCTTCCGGAAATCACCTTGGGGTCACTCCAGGTCCAGACCTTCGACGATGCCACGTAGGACCAGCTCCGGCGTGAAGACCTTGACCTCGTTAAAGAGGGAAGGTGCCGAGCAGCTGTTCGAAATGCACGATATCGCCAAGCGCTCTGGCGCTACCACCAAAGGCATGTGCCTAACCGACAGCTCGAGGAAGGCGATCTGGTGCTACCGAGAATACAAACTCGAGAAGGGATAAACAAACTTTCCCCCAGCTGGGAAGGACCCTTTCGAGTGATCAAAGTATCCCGTCTCGGATGCGTTTGCTTGACAACTGAGGATGGGACACCTCTCCCTAATCCTTGGAACATTGAACACCCCCGTAAGTTCTACGGTTAATATCACGGAGGTGAGTCTGTAATTACATGTGATGTATGTTATAACATCAATGTACAGAGTTAGGTAGCTCCTCTGGGAGAACAGCCGGACCTTTCCCGGAAGGTCCGCAAAGTTCAGGCAACACTTGTCACAGTCTGAGAGCTAAAAGTGTAGCTAGCTACCTTGGGTCAAACGAGAAATGCAACACACTTAGCCTGGTTCCGTACCCTAAGAGTGTACTTATTTCCCCTATACCCTAGACCTATAATGAAAGACATCATTATGTGAAAATAGACTCCACGTGCATTTATGTTGTACTGGCTCAATATTTTTTATTTTTCTCTTTCTTGTCTATAACAAAGTTGTGCAATTCTCAAGAAATTTTAGCTCGAGAAATTCATGTATAATTCAAGTTGCATTGTTAATTCTTCCGGGTCTAAACATTGTTGAATGACCTACTCGCCTGAATGCCGCCAAGCCAATCTAGGTCCAGAGTGTGCTATCGACTTAGCCTGGTCCTGCACCCTAAGTATGCCACTCTACCTACACCCCGACAGGCCGAAGTTAGGCGAGTCCAGAAACGATTGGACCTGGAGAAAATAAGCCGATGCACTTGAATGTACATAGAATTGCGTTTGACCTAAAAGTTTCTTTCAGAAATAATAAGCCGCAAATGAGTTATAGATGAGGAATGGATTTTACTGTTTTTCTTGACCTCAGTGTGCAGGAAAAATAAAGATCTTGTGATGATGGTGGATGAAGTCGGAGCTATCAAAGCTCCGACACCCCCTAAGGTGATCTGCTGTCGATGTTTCAAACATTGATAGTAGGCGTCGCCGGAGCCACCAAGTTCCGGCAAATCCAGGGGGGCAGCCGTCAACGTGAAGAAAAGTTGTTAGAAGGACACCCTAATGGGGTCTGCTGTCGATGCTCTACGTGTTGACAGTGGACGTTGCCGGAGCTACTAAGCTCCGATAACCCCAGAGGACCAACTGTCCATGTTCTGCACGTTGATAAAGGTCGCTACCAGAGCTACTAAGCTCCGACAACCTGAGAGGGCCCTACTATCGACGACTTTGGACCTACAAACTACAAGTTCGAAGCACGCAAGTCTTCAACAAAATGCTACATCCTCTTGGTACATGTTCATAATCAAATTGTGTACATCTACAAGGGGGCCAAGTGGGACAAAGGTGTTGAAGACAAAAAAATGAAATTCATAACATTCTTGGATTTCATTCATCTGAGGACAAGAGATTACAAAATTGGGGAAAAGAAGAGAAGATACAGGTGGGAGATACAAGGAGAAAGTCCTAGATCCTATGGAAGAACGAGGCGACCTTCCGGGCAACCTCCGACACGCTGGCCTTGGCGGCACCTCCCTCTCCGTCGATGGGACCTTCGAGCACTGGGTCTAGTGGGAAATGAGGATCTTGGCTTGTGTAGCACGTCAGCATGTACTCTGTGATGTTCTTTGCCAGGGATTGTCCTTCGGTTTCCAACTGGTCCATGATGACATTGCCCATCTTGTTGAGCTTGATGCCCGCCGAGCTCAATGCCTTCAATGCTAGGTCCAGCTCCGGCTCCGGGTCGTCCGGACGCACGGGACTAAAACCCAACAGCGTCAGCGTGTCATTGGCTTTGCTCAAGAAGTCCCAAACTTGTTGGGACTCCGCAGCCCTTGAGCCTCACACCTCTTCCAAGGACCTCTTTGTCGCCGCAAGCTCCGAATCCTCCCGGGCAAGGTGCTCGACCTCTTTGGTGTTCTATTGAATCTTTTGAGCAACTTGCCTTTCGAGTTCTCCAAGCTCCTCTTCCTGGACGTGGATCTTGTTCCAGCGGTCGACCAGGTCTCTCTCCCGGCCCCGCACTTTCTTTTTCTTGGCAGTAACCTCATTCTCCCTCTATGTGAGGTCCTGTCTCTGCTGCCAGGCTTTCTTCTCCTCTTTCTCGCAGAGCTCCTCCAACTTCTTGGTGCGCTTCGTGAGGCTCTTGTCACCTAGAGTCAGCCTCTGAGTAAGCTCCTCCTCCCTCTTCAAGAGGTCATCCCGTAGCTCCAGGAGTTTTTGCTCTTCATCTTCGAGCTTTTTCTCTCGCTCCACAAGAGCCTCCCGGCGCTTGACGAGGTTGTCGTGGATGGCGCTGAGCTTCTCTTGGCGGTCATTTGCTGCTTCATTAGCAGCCACGACATGTTCGTGGATGGCTCGAGGCTGGTTGTCGAGGGATCGCACCATGCTTTCCCTCTCATCCAGCAGTTAACCCCAGTACTCCAACCGGGTCTTCTCCCTTTTCATCCACTCCTTGTCGTCGGCCAGCCTTGTCTGTGCCAGCTTGGTATCGAATTGGATCTGGTTGCACCACCTCATAAGGGTTTGGCGCTCCTCCTCGAGGGCCTCGCTGTCGTGGTAAAAATCCAGCTGAACCTGACGAAGGCTGGAGCAAGCGTTGTCAATGGACAACGACAGGGGGATCAGCTCCGGACCTACCTTGGTCCTCTCCGCTGACTCCAGCGGGTTCTCCATAACAAAAATCAGGTCCCACTCTACAAGAGCGGTCCCCTGAGCTTCCGCGACACTAGGGCCGCCCTTCAAGATAGCCTCAGTCGTCGCCGAGGAAGGTCCTATAATGGAAGTGTCTACCTCCGGAGTCGGCTCCGAAGGTCCCGCTGCCAGATCATCAGCAACCGGTCCCTCAGGCGGAGGAACGGTCGCTTCGTCTAGGCACCCTAGCTTGGGCACGGGAACCTCTGGAACCACAACCTCCGGGGCAGGCGTTGAAGATTCGGCCGGAGCTGAGGCCACTTCCGGCTCTGGTGCTGGCGCCTCCTCCACTGCCGGTTCAGGTGCCGGCACTTCGACCTCTATTGGTTCGGGGGCCGGCACCTCCGCGACAACCGGCTCAGGCGCCGGAACTTCATCAACCACAGGCTCCACCGTCGGGGTTTCAACAACATCCGGCTCTAGGGCCAGAACTGCAGCTACCTCCGGCTCTAAGGCTGGAGCGTCTGTCATCACAGCATCCAAAACCGGAGCTTCAACCTCCGGAGCTGGTGCCGCTGGTACATCTTCATTCCCGTGGTCCGGCGCTACCACGGGAGCTTCAGGAGATGACTCGAGGTCAAGGACCACGACTGCTGGTGCTAGAGCCGTCGCGGCCTCATCCACCTCCTGGGGCAGCACTGGAACTAGAGCCGGAGCCTCCGCTTCCGCAACATCAGCCGCCGTCGCAGGAACCGGAGCTTCAACCCCTTTCTTGGATACCCTGTGGATGAAGGATGAAGAAACTCGAAATACGATTACAACAAAAACAATCAACTGAGGTAAAAAATCAAATTTACCTTGGAAGGCTTCCGCTCCAGCTAGCGCGAAACCTCTTCACCGGACGCTCAAACCGGACCGTGTCGCCACTGGCGCATTAGCTTCGGAAGGCTCCCCGGAGCTTGCTGCCGCCGTCAGCGACATCTTGGTTGAGGCCTTATGAGGACATCACAACAGCGAAGACGCACATTGAACAGCAAGGACCAATCACAAGAGCACGAGCACGGTTATTAAATCAGCAGGTGAATTCGTTCCTAACTTCTTTTGCATGTGAGTTTGAGAATAGATTGCTATGTGAGGATTGAACTGTTATTAGGAATAATGGAGAAGATCAACAAGTGAAGGAAAGAGGCCTTGGGAGCGTGGAGAACCTGCTGGGACGTCCACAAGTTGATGGAAACAGTTTACAACTCGGACTCGAGTTCAACTCGGAGTCCAGGAGCAGTCCACCTTAAAACAGACGCCCAGGAGGCATACGGACTCCCTTTTCGACGTTCTACATATGCACGGAAAGAGGAGAAGATAAAATTTCCAATGGTTTTGGTCCCACCTCAAAATTCATCAGGAGTCATCGGGAACTGTCGAAACAAGTCGAGTCCAGATTTCTGTCCGGTGCTGCACCACCGAATCGGGCCTTTGGGCCTTGTATCCCGTAAGAGTCCATTAGGGACGCGTCTAATCATGTTTTGGTCGAACCCCAGCCTATAAATACTGAAGCCGCTGGTCAAATTCGGTGTTTCTTAGATCAATAATATCGCCGTTCTACGGTTTGTGAGACCCCAACTTCGCGATTTCCGATCGTGTATTCGACGTTCTTGCTCGTGTTCTCGGTTGCACTTGCAGGGATTAGACTTCTTGGCGAGGTCAAGCATGTGCAGCACGGTTGATAACCAACGGAGCCGTGGTGTAGTGATTGCAGGGGTACTCGAACCACTCGAGTGCCACGGATCATCAACATCGAGTTCTTCACCCCAATCGCATACCTTTCGGAAGATCGGCCCAAACCTACGTGATATTATTGATCACGATAGAGAATGTTCAATTGATGAGTAGGTTTAAGCCCGATCTTCTGATAGATAATGGGTAAGTCGATTGATGGAGATCTCGACGTTGATGATATGAGGCTCTCGAGTAGAACACGAACAACCCCTGCAATCACTACACCACCGCTCCATTGGTTATCAACCGTGCTGCACACGCTTGACCTCGCCAAGAAGGCTAGTCCCTGCAAGTGCAACCGAGATCACAAGCAAGAACAAGGTAGAATCAATCTGAATTGCTAAGATGGGGTCTCACAAACCGATGAACAGCAAAACTGTGTATAACAGATTATTCTAAGCAAAACCCCATTGTTCAAGATGGCTACTATGGAGTATATATAGGTGGGAGGACGTCCAAGGGGGTATTGGGGTCGGGACCTAACCATAAAATACGAAAATAATGGACTAAGACTTGATACAAGGCCCAATGGCCCAATACGGTGGCGCAGTACCCTGACAGATTGTGAACTCAATTTTGTTTCGACGATTCCCGTCGACTCCAAAGGAATTTTGACATGGGACCAGCGCCATTGGAAAGGTTATCCTCTCCCCTTTCCATGCATATGTATACTGTACAAAACGGAGTTCGTATGCGTCCTAGGAGTCCGTTTTAGTGCATACTTCTCTTGAACTCCGAGTTGGACACGATTTTGAGTTTGGCTCGGTTTCCATCTTCTTTGAACGAATTCTCTGGTCCTCCACTTCCCTAATACTTCCTCCAACCACTCCTTGAACCTCTCCATGGATCCTAATCACAATTAAATCATTAGGTAGCAATCTATACTCACAAACATATGACCAAACATATAAGAACGAGCTCACCTCTGAAATTAATTGTTGTGTATGAACTCTATTGATTGCATTTTGTATGTTCAATGGAATGTTGTTTGTATCCATATAGAAGTGATGTCCTCATCATCCTCCCCTTATTGAATTGGAGTCGTCCTCGACTCAAGTTCATCTCCTCTCATGTGTTGGTCCAAATGTGCAGTGCCATCAAATCTTCTTGTATGCATGAATGGAGGAGGCCAAGGTGGTGGACGACATAGTGCATCATCTTGATCTTGGCCATCAAATAAGAGTGCACATTCACTTGAGCCAGGTTCCCAAACAAATAAACATTGTGTCATGTTTGTAGGTGCAATAATAATGTGTATGATCTCATCATTCTCCCCTTCTTTATGACAAGCCGTCCTCGGCTTGCTCGTATGTCCAGCAAAGAGGCTTGCTTTGGGGGTAGAATGAGTGTTGTCCATAATGCACAACCACAGTGAATAATGATTTTGTTGTCCCTGCTGGAAGGAAAAAATACTAGAAAAACTTGACAAGACATTACTAGCGTTAGTACATTCATTTACTTAACCATGTTGTTGCAGCACAAAAGGAGCTTCCTCATTTGAACATATGTAAACTTTATGCACCATAAACATAACACTATGTTCATATTTTCCTATAGTATGAAAAATATTTCTACTTAACAAAGGCAATTCAGATTGAGAAAATATTATCTTCTCTACGATATCTAGATCACAAAGAGTGTCAAATTTAATATAGCCCAAAGTATTTAGAGAAGATAACAATTTCACCTCATCCCTTTCACATGTAGTTGGAATCAAATGCTTAATTTCGACACAAGTGAGTGATAAAGTATCAAATTCATTTGGTTGTTCTAGCATAGTAATTATCAGCACACAACTCATTTTTGTTGTAAGAATCAATAGGAAAATCAACTAGTTGTAAAGGTGTATTATGAAAAGGTTCATCTTGTTGCTGCTCATCGATAGCATGATTGGCAGCAAAATTCAGCACATCTGAAAATGTCATACCTTGGTTAACTGTAGAGTATTGTCTATTAACACTACTCTCATTTTCAGCAAGAAATTCAAATGCATTATGAGTTGATTCATCAAAAAAATCAGAAGAGTTGTTCAAAACCTCACTCTCATTTGCATCTACATTTATTTGTTCATGTTCCTGCAAAAGGTTAGGCAAAGGAGGAGGTACAACAAGAAAATTCTTCTCAAGTTCATGTATTTCATCTTTGCAATTAGATACATTAGCAATAGTTTCTCGCATAATAATTTTCATATCTTTTCATATTCGGGGTTTTTCTTTATCGCTTAAGTTGTCCCACCAAGATAATGCACAATCAACTAACGCACTAGCAATATTTCTAATTTTTCTCCTCTCACACATATGCCATTGTCCAAAATTTTTATCCAACTCTATTTCCCAATCAATATATTCATCGTAACCAAAACCATCATAAGAATGAAGAGATGGGAGAATGTAATTACTTCTTGTGGAAGGTGTTGTAAAGGTGGTCTGACTGCCATGTGAATCTTTGGTTGATGGTTGATTTTTAGTGAGCAACTCCATCATCGTCTTCATCATGTCAATCATCTCAGTATATAATGCATGATTCTTGCTTTTACCTGACATTGTTAGTAGCAAACAAAAGACAACAAAAAAAAATATGTTATCCCTATCAACTACAAAGGATAATGGCAATGTGGAAGCGGAATCACACACTCTCAAACGTCTTACCACGCTCTTACAAGTGTTCTTACCGACACTGCAGGTGGAAAAAGGTGGCCGGTATGAAGAAACCAATGAAGTGTGGGATGATTGCAAAGGTGTATCGATTCTGCTCAAGAGTGAAGTGTAGCTTGAATGACACTTTATATGTAGCAAGGATTAGCAACAACACAATCAGATAGTAAAGTTGAATAAGTATCCGATGTACATGTCAAAGTTGCTGGCCTAAATGTGTTCCTAGTAGTTCAAGCAAGCAAAACATGAGACAAAACTAGATGATACAAAGGATGCAAGCATTTCTGTTTTTTTTTTTTGTTTTTTTTCTCCTTTTTTTTGTGTGGCTTTTGTATCTTTTTTTTGCACTTGCCTTTTTCTTTTGTTGTTCGTTTCTCAGAATGTGCTGCAAAAGGAGAACACAATAAAAACCAATCAAAGATATCTCGTGTGTGTGTTGCAGATTTTCTGCTTAGTCCTTCCAAGGACAAATAGGCACACTTAAAGGCTCTAAATAGAAAAACTTACAACAGAAAGATTGTATATATATCTCTCCTCTTTAATTTCAATATATGGAAGACCTATTTTGGACAAGAACAATAGGATATATTGTCCCTGAAATACAGACTGTTTAGAAATTCTAGGTCGAGAACAGATTCAGATCTAATGCACTTTTGACTATGATATCTCTGTTTACTGTGAAACCTATGAATACGAAAGTTGTAGATAACTTCTTAACTTTTCCAGAAAGTACAAGAACTCCAAACTTCAGGTTTGTATGAGTGAGATGTGATGAAAATACCGAACTAGACTAAGATGAATCTAATCTGGATGTGATGACAAGATTCAAGAGGATGAATCAACACAATGAAAACTCAAACTAAGACCAAAAACACTTTCTAATCCAGTAATATGACTCAACAACGGACACAAACTCAACAAAACTAAACTGAAAACGAAAGTTGCAAAGGCTCAATAGTGGTTTGGACAAAGTAATGAACAGATATACTAAACTGAAGTTTTTTTGGCTTTTTTGTGAACTCTAGGTATGAAAAACAAAACTAATGTAATGGGTAGATGAATTACCTAATGGGCAACCTGGAAATCTGATACCAAATGATGAGTAGGTTTAGGCCCGATCTTCTGATAGATAATGGGTAAGTCGATTGATGGAGATCTCGACGTTGATGATCCGAGGCTCTCGAGTAGAACACAAACAACCCTGCAATCACTACACCACCACTCCGTTGGTTATCAACCATGCTGCACACGCTTGACCTCGCCAAGAAGGCTAATCCCTGCAAGTGCAACCGAGAACACAAGCAAGAACAAGGTAGAAGCAATCTGAATTGCTAAGCAGGTCTAACGGACCTCCCGTCAGAGTGCTTCAACTTCCTCTTGCGGTTGGAGGGCTCCGCCAACTCTTTGCCCTTGCCTACGACTTCAGCTCTTGGCTTCGGGGCGGGAGCGGAGCCACCCTCTGAAGCTCCGGGGATTGCCACCCCGAATGTTGATCGCCTCTCCATCAGGCCCAACAGCGGCATCTTCCTCTGGAGCTCTCTGCACTCATCTGGTATCATATTCAGAGGAAGGAAGGCCGCCGGTGGAGACACGTCGCCAGGGCCGATGTTCTCATGCTGGAACTTCTTGGGATGGGTCTTCAAGGCTTCATCGTTCAAGTTGGTGCCCAAACCAACCTCAATGCGGTTGGTATCCATCTCATTGTTGAAGGCCCAGGAAGGTTGTCCCTAGCCCTCAGCGGGGCCCACCTGTTCATTAAGATATTGCCAAAGACCATCTGGGGGGTCACCTCACCTTTGACACACTCCTGGATTATGTCCAGAATGGGCATGTACAACCTCGACAGCTCCGGCACGTCACTCCAAGTGTGGGTGTCAACGCGGGGGAGGCCTTTAGGCAGTTCCAGTCTCTCGTGTCCCTCCACGTTGATGACCACCCAATCTTTCTTCCAGTCGTCCCACTTGCCGGAGGGAAAGGACCTTAAATACTTGAGGGGGGAGTTTTTCCGCTTCACAAAGTAGTAAAAGCCTATGAACTCATCACTCTTCCCAGTGGGGTGGACAGTGAAGAAAGTCCGGAACAACTCCACACAAGGGGGCACACCCACCTACATCTCACAAAAGTGGACGAAAGTCGCCACTAGCAAGATTGAGTGGGGGGCAAGATGGTGGAGCTGCAGACCATAGAAATATAGCAGCATCAGAAAGAAAGTGGAGAAAGGCGGGATCGAACCCGCAATGGCGTACCCAAGGAAGTACACCATATCTCCGGCTTGCTCCTTCTCGAAGGGAAGCTTGCCGCAGATAATGTCATTGTCGAAGGAGTCACTAGACCAAACCATGTAGGTCCGAACCCTAGACAACTTGTAGGATCGAAGAGCACGTGAAAAGCTACCAGAGGGGGGGTGAATGGTAGATTTAAAAATCTTACGCAGCGGAAACAATAAAACCCCAAACCCTTTCGGCAGAAAAACGATCTTTTAAAGAAATCATGTATGAGACTAATCTAAACGTGTTTCACCATGACAAAAGTGATAGATATCAGAGAGAATAAAGTCACGAAGACAACAAAAAAAGAATTACTCAAATCCGTCGAGAAAAACTTAAGTTATGATCGAAAGATCAGACTATGGTCAATCTGACCTACCCGAGAAAAACAGTTTCTGGAATGCTGCAAAGAAACTCGTGTAGCTCAGAAACCACAAATCCAATGACCGTGAAATTTTTACATATGATAGAAAATCAAGTTGTGAAGACAACCCAAAAGAATCACGTCAATTGGATCTGTAAAACTCGAGTTATGATAAAACCACCGATGAAAGGTAGTGCTGTCCAGAAACTCGACGAGTAAAACTTGTCTGGAACAAGTCGGACGAACAAGGCACAAAAGTTCCTTCAAACTACGAATCTTATTCAATAGAACACAATAGGAACGGCCCCAAAGTCGTCTCTCACGAGCTTTGGCCTTCCCTTGCTTATATAACCAGCCCTTAGGCCAACCCAATACAACTAGGACTCCAATCCTACTCAGATCACGAATTGTAACTTTCCATAACTGCTCAAGATTCTTCTATACGCAGATAGAAGCAATCTTAAGACTTCCAAACACCTTAGGAATGTATCCCACATTCCTAAACAACTCAAATTCGTGACCCACACGAAATCCTAACATAACCAACTCGATACTTTCCATACCGAGCCATAACCGACTCCGCCGCAGCCAAAGTCATCAACCGGTACGATCCGATCCTTCCGACCAGATCCTTCCTTCCTTATCCCATCTTCGGAACCATGTTGTCACATCATGCACCACATGCATATGTGCGAACACCTTCCTTTGACGTTCAGTGACCTTCATATGCACTGCCCTTGATTCAATCATCCTGCGCGACCTCCTGATCAGCTCAACCACAGTTCCTCCCGAACTTGGTTGTTGGAACCTCATCTCCTCCCTGAGACTAGTCCAATGGATCCCGCACCAGCCATGACTTGAACTCAAGAAACACCTGCACATGAATAAACAACCAATCCATACGAGCCCAAGTCCTCGACTTGACTCAAGTTAGTTCCGAACACAACACCTTATGTGAGCACCTCACATAAGCATGTTGGAAAACCACAGTAGCACAATATTATCCATATCAACCAAAACGCACCAAAAACCTAGCAAATGAATACTAAGCAATATTTCCAACAATGTAAAGCAAGTACGAAACATTACAAATGAAAAGCAGAAGCACTGTGGTCAAGTTCTGGACCTTGCCAGAGCAAGCCGGAGCTTGAGCCGGAGCTTACCAAAACTAGTACAATGAAGCACCTGCCGGAGCTTACCAAAACTAGTAGATCCTAGCACCGGAGCTTACCAAAAATTAGTCAAAACTAGTCAACCCAAAACCAGAGCTAGACAAAGTACGTCGGAGCTTAGCAAAAGAATACCGGAGCTATCAAGTATATGCCGGAGCTATCAAAGACATGCCGAAGCTAAAGATAAAGCTCACCGGAGCTAATCAAAGCTAGTCGGACCTTACCAAGAAGTCGTACCTAGCATCTAATGTAGCCGGAGCTACCCAAAACAAGTCGGACCTATGGTCGGACCTTGCTATAGCTCGGAGCTAGAGTCGGACCTTGATAAAAAGGTGTTTTGGTGATATTAAAAACTTTTATCATCAAAGCCAAGTGTATTCACTACAGGCCAATGTATTCAGCACACATAGGTCTCACAATCTCCCCCTTGAAGCCTTGATGAATGCATTGGCAACACCATCTAAAATCCGAACATTGGCTTATTCACATAAAAGTTTTGAAAGCAATTTCTCCCCCTTTGTAAATCAAAAGTAAAATGAGAAGAAAAATTATAAGAAAAATTATCCCATATTATCTGTCATTATCTCTCCCCCTTTATTATCTCTCCTTATTCTCTTTCTTTTCATGCTTATCTCTCCCCCTTTGACAATGTATTCAGCAAGTCATGAGCATATAAACAAATTATCTCTCCCTCTTTAGTTGTTATGAGCATATTATAACATATACATATAAACAAAGCTCATCCAAGTCATACTATCAAGTACCTTACATTATCACATCAATGAAATACATAAGGTAGTGTAAGCCATGCTAGAGATCAAATGTAATTTTTCAATTTAAGCAAGTCATGATCTCACAAACTTAACTATTTAAAAACCTGAAAGCATGACACTAGTTGCTGCATTTTATTGTTTTTCAAAGCATAAATTTAGATCATATGATATCTGCAAGAGATTATATGCGCATCTGCCTTATTCTAACCAACCAAGCCAAGCCTATGTCATTTGACAATCAGAAGCTTAAGGACATGGTTTTAGTCATACACAATTTCTTCCAAGTTCATATCTAAGTGCAATGGCAAGTCATCTCAAAAGAAGAAGTGCGATGCATGCATTTTCTCTTGATCTTTTCTCAATTTATATTTGTTCATAAAAACTCAACATGTAAGTTGATTACTTGATTATTTCTTTATGATTAAAAGCACTTGTGAACATGTAACAAGTTCAAAACAGCAAGAAAGTTCGACCATGACCAGTTTTAGTATAAGTAATTATTCCATTTACTAGACATGGCAAAAACTACAAAATGTATAACACGAGTAATGTAGTAAGAACTTTCAGCATGTAAAAGGAATCACAAAGTCATATATGTATAAAATACTATGCTCATATTATTTTAATTTCAGATTCACACATAGACTTCCCAAGTTTCAAAAAAACTCCCCCTCAATTTAAGCCATGAGGATGCATAACCCCTATTTCACTACGAATGAAACAAAAACGAGTGAAATCCAAAGGTTTTGTAAAAATGTCAGCCAATTGTTGTTCGGTATCTACATGGTGAAGCACAATGTTTCCTTTTTCAACATTATCTCGGAGAAAGTGATACCTAATATCAATGTGCTTAGTTCTAGAATGTTGCACGGGGTTTTTGGCAATGCAAATAGAACTAGTGTTATCACAAAACAGTGGAACACTATCTAGATCAACCCCATAGTCCTTAAGTGTTTGAACAATCCAAAGAATTTGTGAGCAAGCACTAGCAGCAACTACATATTCAGATTCGGCTGTGGATTGTGCAACTGAATTTTATTTTCTAGAGGACCAAGCAACAAGAGAATTACCAAGAAAATGACAAGCACCAGAAGTACTTTTCCTATCAATCCTACAACCCCCAAAATCAGCATCCGAAAAAGCTTTCAAGGTAACGGTTGAGGAAGAAGGAAGAAAAATGCCAAATTCTTGAGTTCCATGTAAGTACCTGAGAATTCTTTTGACGGCTTGACGATGTGAAACACGTGGGGAGGCTTGAAACCGTGCACAAAGACATACGCTGAATTGTATGTCCGGTCTTGATGCCGTGAGGTACAAAAGTGATCCAATCATGCTTCTATATTCTTTTTGATCCACGGATTCACCATCTTCATCAAGTTCAAGTGTTGTTGTTGTTCCCATTGGTGTCCGAAGAGGCTTGCTTTTGTCCATGTTGAAGCGCCTTAGGAGGTCTTTGGTATACTTCGTTTGATGCACAAAGGTACCCTCCTTGGTTTGCTTGATTTGCAGCCCCAAAAAGTAAGTGAGTTCACCCATCATACTCATTTCAAATTCGGAACTCATCATTGCTGAAAACTTGGACACAAGATCATGAGAAGCACAACCAAAGATAATATCATCCACATACACTTGAACGAATAATGAGTCATTGCCATGTTTAAGCACAAAAAGAGTTTTATCAAACTTGCCCATGGTAAACCCCTTTTCAAGTAAGAATGTTTTTAACCTGTCATACCATGCTCTAGGGGCTTGTTTGAGACCGTATAAGGCTTTGGACAGTTTGTAAACATGATTAGGAAAATCTGAATTTTCAAAACCTGGTGGTTGTTTGACATAAACCTCCTCTTCTATGTAGCCATTAAGAAAAGCAGTTTTAACATCCATTTGATATAGCTTAAAACCTTTAGATGCTGCAAAAGCTAACAAAATTCTTATGGCTTCTAATCTAGCGACAGGAGCAAAAGTTTCATCAAAATCTAGACCTTCAACTTGAGTGAAACCTTGAGCAACCAACCTAGCCTTATTCCTAACCACAACCCCATCCTCACTTTGTTTATTTTTATATACCCATTTAGTTCCAATTAAAGTGTGACCTTGAGGTGGAGGTACAAGTTTCCAAACATTATTTCTTTCAAAATTTTCTAACTCTTCTTGCATGGCAATAATCCAAGATTCATTAGTGAGTGCGTGTGATATATCTTTGGGTTCAAAAGAAGAAACAAAAGCAGAATGAGCATGAGAGTTTGGATCGCAAAACCTGGACCGTGTGACTCGTTCGTGCAAGCTTCCGATCATCTGTTGTGGGGGATGATCATTGTAAAAACGTAGGGGATTAGATGTCTCACAAGCTTCTTCTTCATTAGGTTCATCGTAGATTGATGAGCTTGTGACTTGTGGACGATCAGGACCAGCAGAGGTGATAGACGAAGCTTGTTCAATGTCCGGAGCTGGACACGTGTCAGCTTTGGAACTACCAGGCAGTATCACCGGCTCTTCTTCATCTTCGAAAATACTCTCCCCCTGAGGATACGGGTCTGGTCCTGCAACACCGGAGCTAGTACCTAGGCTAGCTTCATCAAAAGACACTTCACAAGTCTCCACAATTTTGTTAGTGTCAAGTAAAAGCACACGGTAGCCTCTAGTATGAGATGGATAACCAAGAAACATGCCATCAATGGATCGAGGTTCAAACATATCAAGATTACCATGTTTCTTAACAAAGCATTTGCAACCAAATACCCGAAAGTGTGTAACACTAGGCCTATGTCCAAACCGGAGCTCATATGGTGTTTTACCTAGCTTAGCACGCAAGAAAACACGATTTGAGACATAACAAGCGGTTGCTAACGCATCAGCCCAAAATTTCCGAGGAGTTTGATATTCATCAAGCATAGTCCTAGCCATCTCAACTAAGGTTCTGTTCTTTCTTTCTACAACACCATTTTGTTGAGGTACATATGGTGAAGAAAATTGATGATTTATTCCATTTTCAGCACAAAAGTGATCAAAAGATTGATTTTTAAATTCAGTACCGTTATCACTTCTAATTGCCTTTAAAGATCATGGGTGATCAATTGATAATCTAAGAAATAAAGTCCTAAAGTGACAAAAACTTCATTCTTAGACGCCATAAAGTAAACCCAAGAGTATCTAGAATAATCATCAACAATAACAAGAACATACCATTTACCTCCGAAGGATTGAACACGTGAAGGTCCTACGGTGTCAAGGTGCAAAAGTTGACACGGTTCAGTTGTCATGATTATTGTGAGAGGAGTATGTGAACTTGCAACCATCTTAGCATGTCTACAAGAAGAGCACACAATTTCTTTGTCCCCTTTAAGCTTAGGCAGCCCACGTATGCGATCAAGAGCCCTAACACGCGTTAGGTGATCAAAGCCTACGTGACCAAGTCTACGATGCCAAAAATATAAGTCCTTTGAATCATTAGCAACTAGACATCTATGCTTAGGGGAAGACATATCAAAATCAGCTTTAAAAACTCTTCCAAATTGAGACATGTTAAAAAATAAGCTCACTATTTGAACCTACAACTTTGCAGAAGTTTTTCTTGAAAATAATTTCTAGATTTTCTTCTAGCAATTGTGAAACAGAAAGCATGTTGTATTTCAAATTTTTGACAAGTTCCACATCCTTCAAAGTGTAGTGATCATTTACTCTAACAGAATCCTTAGCAATTATAGGAGTTGAAGAATTATCGGCAAAAGTAACATTCTCTACACGTGACACAAAAGAGAGGGAGGAGAACCAATATTTGTTACCGGTCATGTGGCGTGAGCAACCTGAATCCACAATCCAAATGTTCTCCTTAAACATGTAACCTACATAGAAGCACAATACGTCGATGACTCAATACTGGGGTTAGTCAAAAGGCATTTAGGTATCCAGTACTGAGTCACACGACGTGCAGTAGGAAAAACACGCGAAAGCTAAGATAAAACAGCAGGTTTATGAGTCGAAGTTTGAGGTTTTCTATTCTTAACTCTTTTAGCACAAGAACCAGTAGCTCCGGAGGTAAAAGCAGCAGTTCCAAAAGACAAGGCTGAAGCTCCAGAAATAAAAGCTGAAGTTCCGAAGGAAACAACATAAGGTCTGGGAGCTCTCGGAGCTATCGGAACTATCAGAGCTGCTTTTGCGGATTTCTTACCAGAAGGTCCGGAAGCTACCTTTTCAAATTTCTGACTCACTAAAGCAGGTTGTGTTTTTCTAATTGCATGAAAGTTATAAGATCTAGCAATTTTTCTTTCCTTTTTCTGTTGTTTAGCTAGTCTATGACAAAAATCTATGACATGACCATCTCTACCACAGAAGGTACAATGAAATTTAACTTTGTGTTCATGTCTAGATGAGCAAGCAATATTTTTATTTGAAACCGAATGAGGCAACACTCCTGCAGATCTGAAAACCACTCCTTTTTGTTTCGGAACTGTTTGAATCAAACCACTTCCTAATGACTTTACAATTTTAGGTGGATGTGCCTTAGCATGAGCATGAGAATCAAAACCTAAACCAGTTTTATTATTGCAAGACTTGGAAGAATTCAGCAGCAAGTTTAGGTTCTTATTCCCATTACAAAACCGATCTAATGTCTTATGCATGTCATCAAGTTTATTGGACAGATCAAGGCAATTTTCACATGAAGTTTTTCCTTTTAATTTGCAACTGGAACAAAATTTAACTTCATGAGAACGTAAAGCATTGTTCAATATAGAAATTTCATTCATAGCATCCTGTAGTTTCTTATCAAGATCATCACAAGTAGAACAATGCAAGTCAATTGTAGAACATCTAGCATCTTTCAAGTTTTTATCATTAAGTGCAGCAAGCTCTTTGTTCTTTTTAATTTCTTCATCAAGTCTATCTAGAGTGGAGGAGTGTGCACTTCTTAATGTGGACAATTGTTCATAGATTAAGTCACACGAGGGACATGCATCATCACTAGGAATCAAAGTTTTTAAACGGTTAATTTCAGATTCTAGTGATTCAATTTTAGCAGCATTATCCCTAAGCTTTTTTTCCTTTTTCTTGACAATGATAGTTGCACGAGAAATAGCATCACACATTTTATTGCATGTAGAACATACCTCATCGTCTTCACTGTTGTGTTCTGCATCCTCCTGACTTGATCTTGATATTGTTTTGCCCACCATGAAGCATAAGTTGGCCAGATCGTCATCATCTTCATCACTTTCAAAGTCTACATCACTTGAACTAAGTTCTTGAAGTGCAGTGATGAAGCTACTAATCATCTTGCGTCCTATGGTACCCTTCTTCTTCTTATTGGAGTTTCCAGAGGAGGTCCGGACCTTGCTTTGTTTTTCTTCCCGGGTGGTCGGACTTGAAAGGTTAGGGCATTCTATACGAAAGTGTCCTATTTTACCACATTCAAAACAGCGTTGAGGTCCGGAGCTTCCTCTCCTTCTAGTTCTCACATTTTGCAATGCTTTTGAGAATCTAGTAGAGATGAGTGCCAACTCCTCTTCTGGTAATTCTTCGATCTGTTCCAGGCTTAGCGAGGACAACAAAGCAAGAGTATTGCAGGATGATGATTGGCCGGAGCTAGACATATCACGTTGTGAAACAAATGCAATAGACTTATTTGGGTTCTTACGTGGTAGGATGTCAATTTCATGAGTTTTTAGTTTAGAATAAAGTACATCTAATGTAAGAGAACTCATGACAGTTGATTCACGAATAGATGTTACTTTCATCTCCCAAATTGACATGTCTAATGCACTAAGAAGTTGTCTAGCATTCTCAGCATCAGAAAAATTTACATTGACACTACGTAAGGTTCTGAGAATTTTATTGAAACGAGCAAAAAGGTCATCGATAGACTCACCTGGTTGCATCTCAAAACACATATATTCCTTTTTGAACATATCTTGTTTTACCTCCTTGATTGTGTTGGAGCCTTCATGATAATCACAGAGAGTGCTCCAAACATCGTATGCTGATCGGAGGTGTGCGACACGATCAAAGTCGCTTTGAGTGAGTCCTTGGGTGATCAAGTTTCGTGCTTTGTTGTTGTTGTCGACGTCCCAGAGGTTCGTAGTCGTAACATGATCGTTAGGCGGGACTTCATAAGGTTTGTACACCTTTTCCCATATTGCGAAGCCTTGCGCCTGGATGAAGGCCTCCATGCGTGCCTTCCAAACCTGAAAATCAATACCAGCAAACACACAAGGTTTGGCGGAGTACTTCTCCATGATGATTAGTCAAAAACACGTGCAAATCACAAAGATTAGAGCATCGTGGCTCTGATACCAATTGTAGGATCGAAGAGCACGTGAAAAGCTACCAGAGGGGGGTGAATGGTAGATAAATCTTAAGCAGTGGAAACAATAAAACCCCAAACCCTTTCGGCAGAAAAACGATCTGTTAACGAAATCGTGTATGAGACTAATCTAAACGTGTTTCACTGTGACAAAAGTGATAGATATCAGAGAGAATCAAGTCACGAAGACAACACAAAAAGAATTACTCAAATCCGTCGAGAAAAACTTAAGTTATGATCGAAAGATCAGACTATGGTCAATCTGACCTACCCGAGAAAAACAGTTTCTGGAATGCTGAAAAGAAACTCGTGTATCTCAGAAACCACAAATCCAATGACCGTGAAATTTTGACAGATGATAGACAATCAAGTTTTGAAGACAACCCAAAAAGAATCACGTCAATTGGATCTGTAAAACTCGAGTTATGATAAAACCACCGACGAAAGGTACTACTGTCCAAAAACTCGACGAGTAAAACTTGTCTGGAACAAGTCGGACGAACAAGGCACAAAAGTTCCTTCAAACTACGAGTTTTATTCAATAGAACACAAGAGGAACAGCCCCAAAGTCGTCTCTCATGAGCTTTGGCCTTCCCTTGCTTATATAACCAGCCCTTAGGCCAACCCAATACAACTAGGACTCCAATCCTACTCAGATCACGAATCGTAACTTTCCATAATTGCTCAAGATTCTTCTATATGCAGATAGAAGCAATCTTAAGACTTCCAAACATCTTAGGAACGTATCCCACATTCCTAAACAACTCAAATTCATGACCCACATGAAATCCTAACATAACCAACTCGATACTTTTCATACCGAGCCATAACCGACTCCGCCGCAGCCAAAGTCATCAACCGGTACGATCCGATCCTTCCAACCAGATCCTTCCTTCCTTATACCATCTTCGGAACCATGTTGTCACGTCATGCACCACATTCATATGTGCGAACACCTTCCTTCGACGTTCAGTGACCTTCATATGCACTGCCCTTGATTCAATCATCCTGCGCGACCTCCTGATCAGCTCAACCACAGTTCCTCCCGAACTTGGTTGTTGGAACCTCATCTCCTCCCTGAGACTAGTCCAATGGATCTGGTCACCAGCCATGACTTGAACTCAAGCAACACCTGCACATGAATAAACAACCAATCCATACGAGCCCAAGTCCTCGACTTGACTCAAGTTAGTTCCGAACACAACACCTTATGTGAGCACCTCACATAAGCATGTTGCAAAACCACAGTAGCACAATATTATCCATATCAACCAAAACGCACCAAAAACCTAGCAAATGAATACTAAGCAATCTTTCCAACAATGTAAAGCAAGTACGAAACATTGCAAATGAAAAGCAGAAGCACTGCGGTCAAGTTCCGGACCTTGCCAGAGCAAGCTGGAGCTTGAGCCGGAGCTTACCAAAACTAGTACAATGAAGCACCTGCCGAAGCTTACCAAAACTAGTAGATCCTAGCACCGGAGCTTACCAAAAATTAGTCAAAACTAGTCAACCCAAAACCAGAGCTAGACAAAGTACGTCGGAGCTTAACAAAAGAATGCCGGAGCTATCAAGTATATGCCGGAGCTATCAAAGACATGCCGGAGCTAAAGATAAAGCTCACCGGAGCTAACCAAAGCTAGTCGGACCTTACCAAGAAGTCGTACCTAGCATCTAATGTAGCCGGAGCTACCCAAAACAAGTCGAACCTATGGTCGGACCTTGCTATAGCTCGGAGCTAGAGTCGGACCTTGATAAAAAGGTGTTTTGGTGATATTAAAAACTTTTATCATCAAAGCCAAGTGTATTCACTACAAGCCAATGTATTCAGCACACATAGGTCTCACACAACTCCTTCTTTCTCCTAATGTAGCTCTTGGGGAGTCCCAACTTCATCGCAGCACAGCGGGGTGAGAGATGAAAAGCAAGCGAAAGTTTGGTGGATTCGAGCGCAAGTTCAAATGAAGGCGTAAAGAATCCTCAAACGGAGCATGTTTCCTTCTTAAGTAAGCCCCCGCAACGCTTGGATGGAAACTGCAGAGGAGCCGACGATACAGTTCAAAAACTTCACCCTGCCAATGACAAGGGGGACTGGGGCCACCTTTGACGATCAAGTCGTGGTTCTTACCCCAGGCGAACAGTTGTTATCATGAGAGGCGGGAAGCCCAAGGGTGGCGGCCTGACAGGGCGCGCGGAACCGATACGATTTTCGTATTGGGAACCGGTGACCTTCAATTGCGTGAGATCCGCACGCGCAGATCTCACCTGCTACATCCTGAAGGTGCCACATGGCGGTGGCTTAACTGCGAACCACCACCTCAATGACACTTCCAAAGACCCTTGAAGACACGGCTCAAAAATCTTAGGATGGACCCACCTCCGACAGAATGACTTTATCCAAAAGGTCTCTCTCTCCCAGAGGTGGGCCCAGGGGGCCACTGTCGGTACCCTACGTACCGGATACACTGTGGGACTGCAAAGAGCTCAAAGGAGCTTCACCTGTCTGATTTGAAGACCTCCGAAGGCCCCACATGTCATACGGAACCCAACTTGCCTCCCTTCTATGGTTAGTCCCAGCGCCGCCACGTGTATCGTTAAACCGGAGCTACATTCCACACATGGGAAAGATCCGAACTAGATACCCGTGTGGCACCCCTGGACCTAACCCTCGACAGAGGGAAGCTCCGGTACCGACACATGTACAACTGCACATGACCTACTCGTCCAAGACAATAAGCTCCAGAGCTGCCACGCATCCAACTGCCGGACCTTCAACCTCAAATGGCAGAGTGGAGGACTTCCAACAGCTCATACCTTCAAGGAACATTAAAGACCTAAAGACACGATTAAGTGCCATTAATGTTATCTTAATGGCACACGATCGGAGGGCCCTTAATACCAGTAACGCCACTGTCAAGGCACGTTACCACACTATTAAGGGTAATTAAGTACGTTAATTGTGTATTAAGCATCAGTAACCGCCAGGGCCACATGTTGGGCCAGGCTAACGATGTAACGACCAGTCCTTGTACTATAAAAGGACTGGCCGATTGATACACAAAAGAGGAGAGAGACGCACACGCACGCTGAGGCGAGCCACTCTAGTCTTTCACACTCAAAGCGCTCAGACGCTCAATACAACAACAACACACAACCGTAGAGTAGGGTATTACGCTCAGGCGGCCCGAACCACGTAAATCCTTGTGTCAACTAGACACTTTGTTTTGAATCTCTGCACGCCCACAACCGAACTACAAACTCCGCGGGCTACCAACGGTGTGTCGAAGTATTGTTTCGGTAGTTCTCCCGGTACTACAGTTAGTAGCCCGCGGAGTTTGTAGTTTGGCATTGGGCGCGCGGAGATTCAGAGTAGGATGGCAAGTAGACACAAGGATTTACGTGGTTTGGGCCGCCTAAGCGTAATACCCTACTCAACAGGGTGTGTGGTTGTTGTATTGAGCTTCTAAGCGCTTGTGATAGTGTGTCAGAGCTGAGTCTCCGATTGTTCAAGAGTCCAGCGTCCTCTGTGTATCGCTTGACCAGTCCTTTTATAGTACAAGGGCTGGTCGTTACATTGTTAGCCTGGCCCCGACATGTGGCCTTGGCGGTTACTGATTCTTAATACACAATTAATGAGGTTAGTTACCCTTAATAGTTTGGTAACGAGCCTTGATAGTGCCGTTACTGGTATTAAGGGCCCTCCCATCGTGTGTCATTAATATGGTATTAATGAAACTTAATCGGGTCTTGAAGTCTTTGATTGCCCCTTGAAGGTCCGAGCCATTGGGGGTCCTCCTGTCTTGCTCGATGAAGTTGAAGGTCCGGAGGCTGAACATGTGGCAGCTCCGGAGCTTGTTGTCTGGGTCAGGAAGGTCCGGTGCAGTTGTACACGTGTCAGGACCGGAGCTTCCCTCTGTTTGAGGTTAGGTCCAGAGGTGTCGCAGTGGTATTAAGCCTGGAGCTTTCCCATGTGTGGGACGTAGCTCCGGTTGTAGTATACACGTGGCAGCACCGGGACTAACCATAGATGGGAGGTAGGTGCGGTCCCGTATGACACGTGGGGCCTTCACAGGTCTTCAACTCAGATAGGTGAAGTTCCTTTGGTCTTTTTGTAGTCCCAAGGGGTATACGGTGCGCAGGGTACCGACAGTGGCCCCTGGGCCCACCTCTGGGAGAGACCTTTTGGATGAAGTCGTTCTACCAGAGGTGGGTCCATCCTTCGGTTTTTGTGCTGTGTTTTCAAGGGTCTTCGGATGTGCTGTAGGCGGTAGTTCACAGTTAAACCAACGCTGCGTGGCATATCCAAGATGCGGCAGGTGAGATCAGAGCGTGCGGATCTCACGCAATTGAAGGACGTCGGTTCCCGATATAAAAACCATATCGGTCCCATGCGCCCTGTCAGGCCGCCACCCTCGGGCTTCCCGCCTTTCATGATGACAACTGTTCACCTGGGGTAAGGACCTTGACTTCATTGTCGGGGTGGCCCCGGGCCCCCTTGTCATTAGCAGGGTGATGTTTTTGAACTGTATCATCGGCTCCTCTGCAGTTTCCATCCAAGCGTTGCGGGGGCTTGCTTAAGTAGGAAAGCGCGCACTGTTTGGGTATATTTTACGCTTTCATGTGAACTTATGCTCGAATCCTCCAAACTTTAGCCAGCTTTTCATCTCTCACACCGCTGTGCCGCAATTGAGTTGGGACTCCGCAAGAGCCGCCTTAAGACCGACGATGATCTGAGGAAGGTTTGGGTTCTCATGGGGTGGTCTAGTGACTCCTTCAATCACCTGGTCCACGCCGGCAAGCTTCCGTTCAAGAAGGATCACGCCGGCGACATGGTGTACTTCTCTGCGTACGCCATGGTGGGACTGATCCCACCCTTCTCCACTTTTCTCTTGATGCTGCTAGACTTCTATGGTCTGCGGCTGTACCACCTTGGCCCCCACTCCATTCTTCTGGTCTCGATCTTTGCCCACTTCTGCGAGATGTGGGTGGGTATTCCCCCCGGCGTCGAGCTCTTCTACACCTTCTTCACCATCCACACCACCAGCAAAAGTGACGAGTACCTTGACTTCTATTATTTTGTGAAGCGCAAGAAGTGCCCGTATAAGTACTTGCAGTCATTCCCTTCTGGCAAGTGGGACGATTAGAAGAAGGATTGGATTGTCATCAGGGCGGAGGAGCATGAGAAGCTGGAGATGCCCGAAGGCCTCCCAAACATCAACACTGAAGCTTGGAGCGATGTTCCGGTGCTATCGGACGCCTTCAACCCTGCTCTGACTAGGATTCGCCAATGTGTGGAGGGAGGGGTGACTCCCCAGGCGGTATTCTGCAACATCCTGGTCAACAGGTGGGCCCCGCTGAAGAAGAGGGAGAAGCTTGCCTGGGCCCTTAACAGCGTGGTGGATGACGACCGGATCGAGACCGGTTTGAAGTCCAACATGGAAGACGCAGCTTTGGAGTTTCACCTCAAGAAGTTCCAGCACGACATCGATGTCGAGGGTGACAACTTGACTCCGCCGGCGGCTATCCTCCGTTTGAACATGGAGGCGGAGTTCAGCAGGGAGCTCCGGCGGAAGATGCCGGTGCTTGACGACCTCGACCACTAGGTTGGCGATCCCCGAAGCTTCCGAGGGTGGTCCCCCATCTGCCCTAAGACAGAGAGTTGAAGTCGTGGGCAAGGGCAAAGAATTGGCCGAGCCCTCGAGCCGTAAGAGGAATTTGAAGCACTCTGACAGGAGGTCCGTCAGACCTGCTCCTTCTGCAGTAGCTCCTTCTCCCCGAAGGGGAAGGTCTTCAACTACGACAACCACTCCAGCATCAGCATCTCCCTAGGGCGCTAGCTCCGGTCGTGTGGCTCCAGTACCAGGGCCTGCTGAGGGATCCTGTCCTTCTCAGTCAAGGGGGGCCACAACCAAGGCGACGCCGATGGCAGCAGCAAGCTCCGGGGAACCTTCCGGAGCTACCACGCCAGTGGTGACAGGGTCCGGCCCCGAGCCTTCGGGAAAGAGGTTCTGTGCTAGCTGGAGCGGAAGCCTTCTGAGGTAAATTTGGTTTTTTACCTCAGTTGGTTGTTTTTTGTTGTAACTGCATTTTAAGTGTCTTTATCCTTCATCCACAGGGTACCCAAGAAAGGGGCTGAAGCTCCAATTCCTGCAGCATCAGCTGAGGCTGTGCAGGCGGAGGCTCCGGCTCCAATCCCAGTGCTGCCCCAAGAGGTGGCTGAGGTCGCGGCAGCTCCGGCGCCAGCTGTCGTAGTACTTGACCTTGAGTCATCCCCTGAAGCTCCCGTGGTAGCGCTGGACCACGGGAATGAAGATGTACCAGCGGCACCAACCCCGGAGGTTGAAGCTCCAGGTTTGGATGCTGAGATGACGGACGCTCCGGCCTCAGAACTGGAGGTAACTGTAGCTATGGCCCTAGAACCGGATGTTGTTGAAGCCCCGGCGGTAGAGCTGGTGGTTAATGATGCCCCGACGATAGAGTCGGGTGTTGATGAAGCCCCGGTAGTAGAGTCGGTGGCTGTTGAAGTTCCGGCGC
Source organism: Tuctoria greenei (assembly GCA_036927565.1). Lineage (NCBI taxonomy): Eukaryota > Viridiplantae > Streptophyta > Magnoliopsida > Poales > Poaceae > Tuctoria > Tuctoria greenei. The sequence goes on along the minus strand of JAYESD010000003.1, from coordinate 38,034,390 downwards.
TTGTGCCGGTCGTCGAAGAAGTTCCAGCGTCTGAGCCGGTTGCTACAGAAGTGCCGGCGCCCGAGCCCATGACGGGCGAAGCGTCAGCGCCTGAGCCGGCGGTGGAGGACGCGCTAGCGTTGGAGCCGGAAGTGGCTTCAGCTCTGACCGAACCTTTAACGCCTCCCCCGGAGATGGTGGTCCTGGAGGTGCCCGCGCCTGAGCCAGGGTGCCAAAATGAAGTTGTCGGCCCCCCTCCCGAGGGAGCAATATTTGATGAACTAGCGGTGGTGCCTTCGGAGCCAACTCTGGAGGTCGAAACTTCTGTTGCAGGACCTTCCTTGATGGCGGCTGAGGCTATCTCAGAGGGTGGCCCTAGTGCCTTGGAAGCTGAGGGGACCGCTCTTGTAGAGTGGGACCCAATTTTTGTCATGGAGAACCCGCTGGAGCCAGCGGAGAAGACCCCGGCAGGTCCAGAACCAATCCCTTTGTCGCTGTCTATCGACAATGCCTGCTCTAGTCTTTGTCAGGTCCAGTTGGCCTTTTACCACGACAGCAAGACCCTCGAGGAGGAGCGCCAAACCCTTAGGAGGTGGCGCAAGTACAATGCCTGCTCCAATTCGAGACCAAGCTAGCGCAGTCGAGGTTGGCCGATGACAAGGAGTGGGTAAAAAAGGAGAAGGTCCGGTCAGAGTTCTGGGGTAAGTTGCTAGATGAGAGGGAAAGCATGGTGCGATCCCTCGACAACCAGTCTCGGGCCATCCACGAATAGGCTGTAGCTGCTAATAATGCAGCGAATGATCGCGGGAAGAAGCTCAGCACCATCCACGACAGCCTCGTCAAGCGTCGGGAGGCCCTTGAGGAGCGAGAGAAAAAGCTCGAAGATGAAGAGCAAAAACTCCTATAGCTGTGGGATGACCTCATGAAGAGGGAGAAAGATCTTACTTAGAGGCTAACTCTGGGTGACAAGAGTCTCGCGGAGCGCCGCAAGAAGTTGGAGGAGCGCTGCGAGAAAGAGGAGAAGAAGGCATGGCAGCGAGGACAGGACCTCCACAAGAGGGAGGATGAAATTGCTGCCAGGGAGAATAATGTGTGGGGCCGGGAGAAGGATCTGGTCGACCGTCGGAACAAGATCCACCTCCGGGAGGAGGAGCTCGGCAAACTCGAAAGGCAGGTTGCTAAAAAGATTTAGCAGAACACCAAAGAGGTAGAGCGTCTTGCCCGGGAGAATTCGGAGCTTGCGACGACCAGAAGATCCTTGGAGGAGGTACGAGGCTCGAGGACTACGGAGTCCCAACAAGTTTGGGACTTCTTGGGCAAAGCCAACGATGCGCTGATGCCAACGGGTTTTAGTCCCGTGCGTCCAGATGATCTGGAGCCAGAGCTAGACCAGGCGTTGTAGGCGTTGAGTTCGGAAGACAACAAGCTCACCAAGATGGGCGATGTCATCGCAGACCAGCTGGAAACCGAGGGACAATCCCTGGCGAAGAGCGTCGCAGAATACGTGCTGACGTGCTACACAAGCCGGGACCCTCAATTCCCACTGGACCTGGTGCTTGAAGGCCCCATCGACGGAGAGGGAGAAACCGCCCAAGCCAGCATGTCGGAGGTTGCCCAGAAGATCACCTCGTTCTTCCATAGGGTCTAGGACTATCTCTGTGTAGCTCCCGCTTGTATCCTCTCTTATTTTTCTCCAATTTTGTAATCTCTTATCTCCGGATGAATGAAATCCAAGTTTTTTCATTTTTTGTCTTCAACACTTTTGTCCCACTTGGCCCCCTTGTAGATGTACACAATTTGATTGTGAACATGTACCAAGAGGATGTAGCACTTTGTTGAAGACTTGCGCGTTTCGAACATGTAGAGCGTTGGTCCGAAGTCGATGATAGTAGGGGTCCCCTGAGGTTGTCGGAGCTTAGTAGCTCCAACAGTGACCACTGTCAACACGCGGTGCGTTGACAGCAGACCCCGCTGGGGAGTCTTCCCACCATCTTTTCTTCACATTGACGGCTGGCCCCCTGGCTTTATTGGAACTTAGTCGCTCCAGCGACACTCGCTATCAATGTTTGAAATATCGACAACAAGCCACCTTAGGGGATGTCGGAGCTTTGGTAGCTCCGGCTTCATTCACCATCATCATCAGATATTTATTTTTCCTGCACACTGAAGTTAAGAAAAATATTAAAATCAATTTCCTATCTATAACTCAATTGCGACTTACTATTCCCAAGCAATCTTTAGGTAGAACGCAACTCTACATACAATCAAGTGCACTGGCTTGTTTCTTCAAGGTCCGATCGTTTCTGGACTCGCCTTACTTCGGCCTGTCGGGGTGTAGGTAGAGTGACGTACTTACGGTGCAGGACCAGGCTAAGTCGATAGCACACTCCAGACCTAGATTGGCTTGGCGGCATTCAGACGAGTAGACCATTAACAATGCCTAGACCAGGAAGGATTGACAATGCAACTCGAATTATACATGAATTGGTCGAGCTAAAGTTTCTTAAGAATTGCACAACTTTGTTATAGACAAGAAAGAAAAAAATGAAAAATATTGAGCCTGTACAAAATAAATGCACGTGGAGTCTGTTTTCACACAATGATGTCTTTCATTATAGGTCAGAGGTACAGGGGAAACAAGTACACTCTTAGGGTACGAAACCAGGCTAAGTGTGTTTCGTTTCTCGTTTGACCCAAGGTAGCTAGCTACACTTTTAGTTCTAAGACTGTGACAAGTGTTGCCTGAACTTTGCGGGCCTTCCGGGGAAGGTCCGGCTGTTCTCTCGAAGAAGCTACCCGACTTTGTACAATGACTCTATAACATACATCTCATGTAACTACAGACTCACATCCGTGATATTAAGCGTAGAACTTACGGAGGTGCTCAATGTTCCAAGGATTAGGGAGCGGTGTCCCATCTTCGGTTTCCAAGCAAACGCATCCAGGACGGGATACTTTGATCACTCGGAAGGCTCCTTCCTAGCTGGGGGAAAGTTTGTTTAACCCTTCTCTGGATTGTATTCTCCATAGCACCAGATCGCCTTCGTCGAGCTGTCGGCTGTGAACATGCCTTTGGTGATAGCGCCGAAGAGCCTGGTCGTATCGGGCATTCCGAACAGCTGCTCGGCACCTTCCCTCTTCAAGGAGGTCAAGGTCTTCACGCCGGAGCTGGTCCTGCGCGGCATCGTCGAATGTCCGGACCTGGAGCGACTCCAAGGTGATTTCCGGAGGAAGGACTGCTTCAGCTCCGTACACCAGGAACAAGGGTGTCTCTCCAGTTGACCGGTTTGGAGTTGTCCTATTGGCCCACAGTGTTGGCGGAAGCTCTTCGTTCCAGTTGGCTCCATGTTTTCTCATGCGCTCATATGTGCGCGTCTTGACTCCTTTTAGGATTTCTGCATTTGCTCTCTTAGTTGGCCATTGCTTGCCGGGTGAGCTACAAAAGCGTAGCTGACCTAAATGCCGAGGTCTTCTCAATATCCTTGGAATGTAGAGCTTGTGAATTGGGTCTCATTATCAGTTATGATCTTGTTTGGGACTCCAAATCTGCATACGATGGACTGTAAGAAATTGATAGCTGATTGCTTGTTTATTGTCACAACTGGAGTAGCTTACAGCCATTTGGTGAACTGGTCAATGGGAACATACAGGAACTTGTAACCTCCGATGGCTCTAGGGAAAGGTCCCAAGATATCCATCCCCCACACAGCGAAAGGACATGTAGGTGGTATTATTTGTAGAGGCTGAGCTAGTGTGTGAATTTTCTTTGCATGGAACTGGCATGCTTCACATTTCTTCACTAGCTTAGTTGCATCCTGGAGCGCTGTAGGCCAGTAGAAGCCATGCCGGAAGGCTTTACCAACCAGCGTGCGGGAAGACGCGTGGTTTCCACACTCGCCTCCATGGATTTCTGCGAGGAGCTCGCAACCTTCTTCCCTTGTAATGCACCGCATTAGGATGCCGTTGGCACCACGCCAGTAGAGATCCCCTTCTACCAGTGTGTATCTTTTAGCCAATCTGACTATCCGGTCAACGGATACATTATCTTTGGGAAGGAAATTGTCTTTCCAGTAGCTCCGGATCTCCAAGATCCATGCATCAGAGCTAACTTGAGGATTTGAGTCTTGCGTGCTGGGTTGCTTGGAGCTTCCTGCAGCACCTACGACCCTTGATGGACGCCATGTTAAATGGGCCATCGAGACCGCCAACGTCGAGGTGCTGGTCTTGCCACCTTCGCTCAGTTCGGCGAGCTAAGCTATAGGTTTAGACAACCTCCGGACGAAGGTTCCGTTAGGAGCAGGAGCTCCAGTTGAAGCTTTCGTTGAGAGTTCATCGGCTTCAGCGTTGTTGAGACACTGGACATGGCAAAGATCCAGGACGTCGAAGCCTTCTGAAGCTTTTGCACTTCAAGTAGGTATCCAGCTAGTTAAGGGTTGTTGCAGCAGCATTCACCTTTGACTTGTTTTACAACAAGTCGAGAATCACCCTTTACCAACAGCTGCTTGACACCATACGATAGTGCCACCTTGAGCCCATAGATTAGTGCTTCATACTCTGCCATGTTGGTGGTCGCCTTGAAGTCAAGGTGAACCATATATTTGACCTTCTCCCCGGTCAGAGCGAGGAGAAGGACTCTAGCTCCGGCTCCCTGCTTCTGCATGGAGCCGTCGAAGTAGAGAGTCTAGTGAGGCTCGGTGAAGACCAGAACCTTGGGTTCTAGCTTCTGCTCACTGGGGCCCCCTGGATTTGATGGAGAGGGGGTCCATTCCGCCACAAAGTCCGCCAATGCTTGACTCTTGATCGCTTGCCTTCGGACAAATTCAAAGTCGAACTCGGCCAATTCTGCTGCCCACTTTGCAATGTTCCCAGTAGAGTTGGGATTATGCAAGATTACACGCAGTGGATAAGAGGTTACCACTGAAATCTTGTGAGCTTGGAAGTAGTGTCGGAGCTTCTTAGAAGTAATAAGAACTGCGTAAAGCAGCTTATGCACCTCTAGGTACCGAGTCTTGGCGTCATGAAGTACTTCGCTGATGAAGTACACTGGGCGTTGGGCTGTCCGGACTCTCCCGAAGGGGCCCGGATCTTCCTCCTCATCAACTCGGACCCTCCTAGAGGGGTTCGGACCTTGTTCGGGGACCTCTGGGTTCCTGCTGGAGAAACCCAGAGCTTCTTCTGCAGCGACTCGGACCTTCCCGAAGGGGCCCGGATCTTGTTGCTCAACAACAATGACTTCTCCACTTGAAGGAGGTGGCTCCTCTGGCATCTCGCCTTGAGGATCCGGGTCTAGGAGTTGGGACCCAGACTCAACTTCAGGTTGCTCCGGACGCTCCCGAAGGGGTCTGGATTCCTGAACTGGAGATTATTCTTGTCTTTCTGCAACCAGGACCATGCTGACAACATCGTCAGTTGCGGAAATGTAAAGCAGTAATGGCTCACCAGGGTTCGGCTCCTGGAATGCCTTTTCTGCTTGTTCAGACCATTGGAATGGTCCGGACATCCTCAATAACTTGAACAAGGGTAGCGCCCGTTTCGCCAGTCATGAGATGAACCGGTTGAGGGTGGCTAGACATCCAGTCAGCTTCTGGACATCCTTGATGCGGGCTGGTGGCCGCATGTCTTCAATAGCTTTTATCTTCGCTGGGTTTGCTTCTATTCCTCGGTGGTTCACCAGGAATCCAAGAAGCTTTCCGAAGCTAACCCCAGAGACACACTTGTCCGAGTTCAGCTTCGTGTGTTTGACCCGTAACTTGACGAAGATAGCTTGCAAGGTGTCAAGGAATGACTCCTTGTTCTTGATCTTGATGACGATGTCATCAACATACACTTCCACTACGTCTCTGATAAGCTCTCCAAAAGTTTTGTACATTGCTACCGAGGCTTCTGGTGTATAGGTCGAGTGTCAGAGTAGATCTTCAGATTGTGATCGATCACTTCTCTAGGGATCCCAGGCATTTGCGACGGTTTCCAAACAAACACGTCAACATTAGCCCGAAGGAAAGTGACGAGTGCGAGTTCCTATTTGTCATTCAGACCTCCCGATATACGGGTGGTCTGAGCAGCGTCGGAACCGATTTGGACGACTTTGACGGGGATGTCGGTGTCGCTGCTTGGTTGCACAAGAGGTGCAGAGGTTGAGCCTCGATGACGAATGCTCGGGGGTTTCGGAGCTTGCTCCTTTCCGGATTCTTCCTCCTGCGCTGTAGCAAGCGCATGGAGTTCTTCCAGAGATATCACTCCGACGGTGCGATCTCCACGGATCCAGAGAACACCAGCTGGTGTTGGCATCTTCAACACCAAGTAGCCATAATGGGTGGCAGCCATGAATTTGTACAAGGCTAGCCTGCCCAAAATGGCGTTGAACGGTAAGTTGATATGCGCCACGTCGAAGACCAACTTCTTAGTGCGGTAATTCTCCCGGGTCCTGAAGGTCACCGGAAGAGTAATGGCACCGAGTGGGGTTATGGCCCCTGGATCTACTCCGGAGAAAGGTCGAGAGGGGTGAAGATCTGACAGTCGGAGCTGAAGCTTGACGAAAGCTTTGAAGCTTATGAGGTCCAACCCCGAACCTTCGTCCACCATCACATGGTGGAGTTGGATGTTGTTGATGGTAGGAGATACCATCAGTGGAAGTTGGCCAGCTCCGATCATGTTCCGAGGGCAGTCCGAAGCATCGAAGGTGATGGCAGTGTCCATCCACTTCCAGTGCGGCTCCGCCCTGGTAGTAGGAGCTACTGAGGCCACGTCCCGCCGCATGGTCATGAGGACACGGCGGGAGGTGATGTCCCATGAACCACCAAAGATGGTGTTCATGGTTTTTCGATGTTCGTTGTCGTAGACGTCGGAGTCGTCGTCGACGGAGGTGTAAACAGCCTTCAAGACCTTTTTAGGGTCCTGAAAGCCTAACTCCTCTTCAGACGGAGCTTTGTCGACTTTCTGTTTTCCTTCCCTTTGACAGAAAGGAACTTCTTCTTGGCGCTTGTTGTAGCGCTCGGCAAGGTTCTGGACCTCTTGGCAGCCTTGTAGATTGTGGCTGTTCGACTTGTGTATGGGACACCACATCTTGGAGCTGCCACCGTCTTCAGACGACGGTCGAGGTTGTTTTTCGCCGCGTGGCCACCAACCACCTGGAGCTGCGGCAGCTGCAGCAGTAGTTGTGCCGGCCAACAACTTTTTCTTGTCGTTGGAATTTTTCTTCTTTTTGCCACTCTCGGAGGTAGTGGCTACTCCTTTGGAGGACTTTTTGTTGTCCTCCAGAGGTGGTTGGGAGTGCATTTCACGGCCCTCCGCAGCTTTGGCACACTTGTCCGCCAAGCTGAAGAGTTCTGTGACACTGGTGACCTCCTTGGTCGCGAGCTTCTCCAGCATCTTCTTGCCTCGTACACCCTGTCTAAATGCCACAATGACAGAAGCGCTTGAGATAGAAGGTACAGTATTTCATACATGGGAGAACCTCTGGATGAAGGATCACAGGGACTCTCCCCCCTTCTGCTTGACAGCAAAAAGGTCCAGTTTGGTGCCTGATCGGGTGTATGAACTACCGAAATTGGCGGTGAACTGTTGGCACAGTTCCGCCCAACTATTGATGGAGTCGGGTGGAAGGATCATAAACCAGGACCTGGCGGTCCCAGTCAAAGTCACGGGGAAGTAGTTGGCCATCAATGCCTCCAGCCGCAAGGATTGTGGTGGAGTAGATTTGGAGAAACTCAGCAGGATTGACAGTTCCGTAAAATTTCTCTGTCGGGTGGGGCCGGAACTTCTGCGGCCATCTGACCATGCGTAGGTTCATGGCCAGGGCAGAACAGCCTCCTCCTACTCCCTCGGGAGCAGAACTGTCCCAAGCCTCTCGCCTTTCGCGAGCGCGATCGATATAGACGCGGCCATCCTGTTGGCGGTAATGGCGATCAAGCTCCGTCCAGAGGTAGTGAGTTGAAAGCCGAGTTACCGTATGGGTATGTCGCCCCGAAATGCAGCGACTTCGCTTGTTGAGACACAGCACGCCCCCTGTGTTGGGAAGTGTGCAGACCAAGTCTACCCGACATGGTCCGATGCTGCGATGGGGCCCGCCCCAAGGGGGGAGGACCTTGGTTGCTGATGCGATTGGATGCTGCTGCAACCAGGTGTTCTACATCATCCCTCCACTGCTTCATTGCACCCTGGGATGCTACTGGAGGCGGTGGATGTTGGAGAAGAGAACGCGCGGCATGGAGCGCGTGTTCAGGGTTGTTGTTCGCCGATGTCATGACCGACGCAGACATCCCATCTCGCTGTCGAGCTTGATTTGCCAGTTCAGATGGTAGCGGCGGTGGCATGACTCCTGCTAGAGCACAGCACTTGTTGGCTGCTGCATGTTGGAGGGATTGCCTCCAGTAGGTTGCGCAGCAGGATTGCTGTTGGACGATCCAGCAGCAGAGTTCACAATGTTTGAATCTCGGGTGCCGCTTCCTAGCGCGCCAACTGTTGGAATATTGTTCCGGCAATTCTCCCGGTACTACTGTTAGTAGCCCGCGGAGTTTGTAGTTCGGTATTGGGTGCGCATAGATTCAGAAAACGATGGCAAGTAGACACAAGTATTTACGTAGTTCGGGTTGCCTAAGCGTAATACCCTACTCCACAGGGTGTGTGGTTGTTGTATTGAGCTTCTATGCGCTTGTGAGCGTGTATCAGAGCTGAGTCTCCGATTGTTCAAGAGTCTAGCCTCCCCTGTGTATCGCTCGACCAGTCCTTTAATAGTACAAGGACTAGTCGTTACATCGCTAGCCTGACCCGACATGTGGCCCTGGCGGTTATTGATGCTTAATACACAATTAATGAGGTTAATTACCCTTAATTGTGTGGTAACGGGCCTTGACAGTGCAATTACTGGTATTAACGACCCTCTTATCGTGTTTCATTAATATGGTATTAATGATACTTAATCGGGTCTTGAAGTCTTTGATTGCCCCTTGAAGCTCCGATCCGTTAGGGGTCCTCCTGTCTTGCTCGTTGAAGTTGAAAGTCCGGATGCTGAACACGTGGCAGCTCCGGAGCTTGCTGTCTGGGTCGGAAGGTCTAGGGCAGTTGTACACATGTCAGGACCGGAGCTTCCCTCTGTTGGGGGTTAGGTCCGGAGGTGCCGCACTGATATTTAGCCCAGAGCTTTCCCATGTGTGGGATGTAGCTCCGGTTGCAGTATACACGTGGCAGCACCGGGACTAACCATAGATGAGAGGCAGGTCCGGTTCCGTATGACACGTGGGACCTTCACAGGTCTTGAACTCAGATAGCTGAAGTTCCTTTGGTCTTTTTGTAGTCCCAAGGGGTATACAGTACGCAGGGTACCGACAGGTGGTACCGGAAGAATTGTCGGAATCACACTCCGACACATATACATACGAACAATAATGCAATCAATATAATGCTCATATATTAATCAATATGCCATGGTGCGGATGCATGCACAATTATAAGTGTAACATATACTGTTAATTCACTATTGTTGTTTAGTATTTAGGTGCAACTGGTTATTAGGTGCTCATGCGAGTTTTGGGTCAATTATAGTGGTTCTTGTGACAATTAGAGGTTGCTGAAATTTGAAAACCGGACTAGTCCACATAAAATTGGACAAGTCTGCACAAGTCCAGACTAGTCCGCACGAGACCAAACTAGTCTGTAGCGGTACAATGAGGTACGATAAATTAGGTTTGGACCTACCGGTTGTGTGGCTAGTCTTGACGGTCGTAGAATGGCGAAGTGACGTGTGTCTTGAGGATCTAGGGTTTCGTTGATGAAGAGGATAACAGCAAGACATAGATGAAGAAGACGACGGCGAGACATAACAATCTTCCACAAAGAACAACGATGTTGCGATGATCTCCGGCGAAACCAGCGGCTCCTCCCTTTCCTTCCTTTATGCTTTCTTTTTTTCCTTGCCTGCCGGCTGCCCTCGGTTGGCCTTTTCCAGGCGACGGCTGCTGCCCTAGTTTTTTTCTTCTCTTGTGGCGTCACACTACAAGGCGGCGGCAGGTTTTTCCACGGACGGTTTTACGTGGCCAGCGACGGCGCTCATGGTGCAAGCACCGGTGCTTTTTATATGCGGGCGGCCAGGACTACGGAACTTAGGGTGTGTTTGGTTCGAGGGATATAGTGGGACGGGATGGGACAATCTCACTTTTCTATTGTTTGGTTTGAAGACATGTGGGATAGAGTCATCCCTCAAAAGAGAATATTCCACCTAGATGCGGGATGGAACCATCCCACCGAAAACATGGGGATGGATCCGTCCCACCTTTGTGGAGACAGGCGCGCGACCTTCCAGAAGTACTCATACTCACATGTCCCTATCCCATTCTTTCATTCAAACAAGAGACGGGATCATTCCGTCCCACACCATCCCACAAAACAAACAAGAAACAGGGATCGTCCCATCCCTCTAGACAAACAGAAAACGGGACCATCCCATCCCTAAAAACTGGGATGGATCCATCCCATCTCACTTTGACTCCCAACCAAACACATCCTTAGAGTTCCGCTCGGCCTCGGTTCGTGGACTGTGCAGCCAAAGCTCCTAGGGTTGACTTGTTTTTGTTTTGTTTTTCTTGTTTCCTTATTTTTCTTCTTTAACAGCACGGCCAGGTTCTTGTGCGGCAGCACCTGACCTGGTGGTTTGACTCTTGTTTTTGTTTTCCTTTATTTCTTTTTGTTTTCCTTCTTTTTTTTCTTTTTCCTTGTGCGGTCATTTTTTAGTGCAGTCAGGTCTCTGGCCAGTTGGGTTGACTAGTTTTTTTTCCTTTTTTTTCTTTTTATTTATCTATTCGTTTTATTTCCTTTATTAAGTGTTATTTATTATTTCTTTCTTTTTTATTTCTTTATTTATTGATTTTCTTTCGTGGGCGGCAAGGCTCTTTGTGCACTCAGTAATCTAACTAGCGGTTGACTTTTGTTTATTATTTATATATCTCATGTGGCGAAGTCTTAAAATAATACACCAACTTAGAGTACCAGACTAATCCGTTCTGGTACAGAGAGATACCAGACTAGGTTTGGTCCAGACTAGGTTTTGTGTTTTCAGACAAACTCGAAGTGTTTCAGTAACAATTATTGGACTAGTCCGTTGTTGTAATGGATAAGTCCGGGTATGTGCAATCTGTGCATACCGGAATAGTCCGGGTTGGTCTAGATAAGTCTGTTATTGTCCGGTGAAGGTATTTAGACTAGTTCGTTATTTTGTGGACTAATCTGGTGTCTGGCTCAATTTTGACTTGCATCTTTATTTCTAATTTTTTTGCGTTTGTTCCTTTTCATCCTACTTAGTAGCTCCAGTGACACTCGCTATCAATGTTTGAAACATCGACAACATGCCACCTTAGGGGATGTCGGAGCTTTGGTAGCTCCGGCTTCATTCACCATCATCATGAGATATTTATTTTTCCTGCACACTGAAGTCAAGAAAAACAGTAAAATCCATTTCCTATCTATAACTCAATTGCGACTTACTATTCCCGAGCAATCTTTAGGTCGAACGCAACTCTACATACAATCAAGTGCACTGGCTTGTTTCTTTATGGTCCGATCGTTTCTGGACTCGTCTTACTTTGGCTTGTTGGGGTTTAGGTAGAGTGGCGTACTTAGGGTGCAAGAGCAGGCTAAGTCGATAGCACACTCCAGAATTAGATTGGCTTGGCGGCATTCAGACGAGTAGACCATTGACAATGTTTAGACCCGAGAGGATTGACAATGCAACTAGAATTATACATGAATTGGTCGAGCTAAAGTTTCTTAAGCATTGCACAACTTTGTTATAGACAAGAAAGAGAAAAATAAAAAAATATTGAGCCTGTACAAAATAAATGCACGTGGAGTCTGTTTTCACACAATGATGTATTTCATTATAGGTCCGAGGTACAGGGGAAACAAGTACACTCTTAGGGTACGAAACCAGACTAAGTGTGTTTCGTTTCTCGTTTGACCCAAGGTAGCTAGCTACACTTCTAGTTCTGAGACTGTGACAAGTGTTGCCTGAAATTTGCGGGCCTTCCGGGGAAGGTCCGGCTGTTCTCTCGAAGAAGCTAACCAACTCTGTACAATGACTCTATAACATACATCTCATGTAACTACAGACTCACCTCCGTAATATTAAGCGTAGAACTTACGGAGGTGCTCAATGTTCCAAGGATTAAGGAGCGGTGTCGCATCCTCGGTTGCCAAGCGAACGCATCCGGAACGGAATACTTTGATCACTTCGAAGGGTCCTTCCCGGCTGGGGGAAAGTTTGTTTAACCCTTCTCTGGATTGTATTCTCCGTAGCACCAGATCGCCTTCCTCGAGCTGTCGGCTGTGAACATGCCTTTGATGATAGCGCCTAAGAGCCTGGCTGTATCGGGCATTCCGAACAGCTGCTCGGCACCTTCCCTCTTCAAGGAGGTCAAGGTCTTCACGCCGGAGTTGGTCCTGCGCGGCATCGTTGAAGGTCCGGACCCGAAGCGACTCCAAGGTGATTTCCGGAGGAAGGACTGCTTCAGCTCCGTACACCAGGAAGAAGGGTGTCTCTCCAGTTGACCGGTTTGGAGTTTTCCTATTGTCCCACAGTGTGGGCGGAAGCTCTTCAATCCAGTTGGCTCCATGTTTTTTCAGGCGCTAATATGTGCGCGTCTTGAGTCCTTCTAGGATTTCTGCATTTGCTCTCTCAGCTTGGCCATTGCTTGCCGAGTGAGCTGCAGAAGCGTAGCTGACCTAGATGCCGAGGTCTTTGTAATATCCTTGGAATGCATAGCTTATGAATTGGGTCCCATTATCAGTTATGATCCTGTTTGGGACTCCAAATCTGCATACGATGGACTGTAAGAAATTGATAGCTGATTGCTTGTTTATTGTCACAACTGAAGTTGCTTCCGTCCATTTGGTGAACTTGTCAATGGCAACGTACAGGAACTTGTAACCTCCGACGGCTCTTGGGAAAGGTCCCAAGATATCCATCCCCCACACAACGAAAGGCCATGTAGGAGGTATCATTCGTAGAGGCTGAGCTAGAGTGTGAATTTGCTTTGCATGGAACTGGCATGCTTCGCATTTCTTCACTAGCTCAATTGCATCCTAGAGCGCTATAGGCCAGTAGAAGCCATGCTGGAAGACTTTACCGACCAGCATTCGGGAAGACGCGTGGTTTCCACACTCGCCTCCATGGATTTCTGCGAGGAGCTCACAACCTTCTTCCATTGTAATGCACCGCATTAGGACGCCATTGGCACCACGCCGGAAGAGATCCCCTTCAACCAGTGTGTATCTTTTAGCCAATCTGACTATCCGGTCAGCGGATACATTATCTTCGGGAAGGAAATTGTCTTTCAAGTAGCTCCAGATCTCCGAGATCCATGCATCGGAGCTAACTTGAGGATTTGAGTCTTGCGTGCTGGGTTGCTCGGAGCTTCCTGCAGCACCTACGACACTTGATGGATTCCATGGTAACAAGGCCATCGAGACCGCCAGCTTCGAGGTGCTGGTCTCGCCCCTTCGCTCAGTTCGGCGAGCTGAGTTGTAGGTTTAGACAACCTCCGGACGAAGGTTCCGTCAGGAGCAGGAGATCCAGTTGAAGCTTTTGTTAAGAGTTTGTCGGCTTCAACGTTGTTGAGACGCTGGACATGGCAAAGATCCAGGATGTCGAAGTCCTTCTGAAGCTTTTGGACTTCAAGTAGGTATGCAGCTAGTTGAGGGTTGTTGCATCAGCATTCACCTTTGACTTGTTTTACAACAAGCTGAGAATCACCCTTTACCAATAGCTGCTTGACATCATACGATAGTGCCACCTTGAGCCCATAGATTAGTTCTTCATTCTCTGCCATGTTGTTGGTCGCCTTGAATTCAAGGTGAACCATATATTTGACCTTCTCCCCAGTCGGAGCGAGGAGAAGGACTCTAGCTCATGCTCCCTGCTTCTGCACGGAGTCGTCGAAGTAGAGAGTCTAGTGAGGCTCAGTGAAGACCAGAACCTTGGGTTCCAGCTTCTGCTCACTGGGGCCCCCAGGATTTGATGGAGAGGGGGTCCATTCCGCCACGAAGTCCGCCAATGCTTGACTCTTGATCGCTTGCCTTGGGACGAATTCAAGGTCGAACTCGGCCAATTCTGCTGCCCACTTTGCAATGTTCCCAGTAGAGGTTGGATTATGCAAGATTGCACGCAGTGGATAAGAGGTTACCACTGAAATCTTGTGAGCTTGGAAGTAGTGTCGGGGCATCCTACAAGCAATAAGAACTGCATAAAGCAGCTTATGCACCTCCAAGTACCGAGTCTCGGCGTCATGAAGTACTTTGCTCATGAAGTACACTGGGCGTTGGACTATCTGGACTCTCCCGAAGGGACCCAGAGCTTCTTCCTCATCAACCTGGACCCTCCCGGAGGGGTCCGGACCTTGTTCGGGGACCTCCGAGTTCCTACTGGAGGAACCCGGAGCTTCTTCTGCAGCGACCTGGACCTTCCCGGAGGGGTCCGGATCTTGTTGCTTAACAACAATGACTTCTCCACTTAAAGGAGGTGGCTCCTCTGGCATCTTGCCTTGAGGATCCGGGTCTGGGAGCTGGGACCCAGACTCGACTTCAGGTAGCTCCGAACGCTCCCGAATGGGTCTGGATTACTGAACTGGAGATGATTCTTGTCTTTCTGCAACCAGGACCATGCTGACAACTTCGTCATTTGCGGAAATGTAAAGCAGTAATGGCTCACCAGGATTCGGAGCTACCAAGGTTGGTAGAGTGGTGAGGAGCTGCTTCAGCTCCTGGAATGCCTTTTCTGCTTGTTCAGACTATTGGAATGTTTCAGACTTCCTCAATAACTTGAAGAAGGGTAGCGCCCGTTCCGCCAGTCTTGAGATGAACCGGCTGAGGGCGGCTAGACATCTAGTCAGCTTCTGGATGTCCTTGATGTGGGCTGGTGGCCGCATGTCTTTAATAGCTTTTATCTTCACCGGGTTTGCTTCTATTCCTCGTTGGTTCACCAGGAATCCAAGAAGCTTTCCGGAGCTAACCCCAAATACACACATGTCCGGATTCAGCTTCGTGTGTGTGACCCGCATCTTGTCGAAGACAGCTTGCAAGGTGTCAAGGAATGACTCCTTGTTCTTGATCTTGACAACGATGTCATCAACATACACTTCCACTACGTCTCTGATAAGCTCTCCAAAAGTTTTGTACATAGCTCGTACAAATGTTGAAGCAGCGTTTTTGAGACTGAATGGCATGGCAGTGTAACAATATAATCCATCTACTGTGATGAAGGAAGTATGCTCTTCATCTTCCCTAGACATTCTGATTTGATGATACCCAGAATATGCGTCTAGGAAACACAGTAATTCACACCCGGAGGTGGAATCCACTATCTAATATATTCTAGGTAGTGGGAATGGATCTTTTGGACATGCCTTATTCAGTGTAGTGTTGTCGATACACATCTGAAGCTTCCCGCCGGCCTTGGGTACAACGACTGGGTTTGCCATCCATTTTGGATGGAAGACTTCTCGCATGGATCCAGCTCCGAGCAACTTCTTCACTTCTTGACGTATGATGTTTTGTCGCTCTATGGATTGCTTCTGAGGCTTCTGGTGTACAGGTCGAGCGTCGGAATAGATCTTCCAATTGTGCTCAATCACTTCCCTAGGGATCCCAGGCATTTGCGACGGTTGCCAGGCAAACATGTCAACATTAGCCCGTAGGAAAGTGACGAGCGCGAGTTCCTATTTGTCATTCAGACCTCCTGATATACGGGTGGTATGAGCAGCGTCGAAAACAATTTGGACAACTTTGACGGGGATGTCGGTGTCGCCGCTTGGTTGCACACGAGGTGCAAAGGTTGAGCCTCGATGACGAATGCTCAGGGGTTTTGGAGCTTGCTCCTTTCCAGATTCTTCCTCCTGTGCTGTAGCAAGCACATGGAGTTCTTCCAGAGCAGTCACTCCGGCAGTGCATTCTCCATGGATCCAGAGAACACCAGCTGGTGTTAGCATCTTCAACACCAAGTAGCCATAATGGGCGGAAGCCATGAATTTGTACAAGGTTGGCCTACCCAAAATGGCGTTGAATGGTAAGTTGATATGCGCCACATCGAAGACCAACTTCTCAGTGCGGTAATTCTCCCGGGTCCCGAAGGTCACCGGAAGAGTAATGGAACTGTAACACCCTAAATTTTCGCATCTTGCATTGCATACATAATCATGCATTAACCATTAGTAGGATAAAAGGAAAATAATAAAACATGCATATACAAATATGTGTAGCAAAATAAGAAAAAGAAAATAATAGTTATAGCCTAAAACTTGTAATAAGGAATAAGTATAAAAAATATAATAAAAATATATATAAATATATATATATAAATAATATATATAACAATAGATAAAATATTAATATTAATAATATATGTTATAAAAATAATAAATATATAATATGAATAATATATATATAAAAATATATATATAATAAATTATATAATAAAAAGGAGTATAAAAAAGTAAAATAAATACATATAAATTATAAAATAATAATAATACTAAATAAAAAAGAGAAAAAAAAAGAAAAAAAAAGGGCCAACCCGGCGGCCAGGCCAGCGGCCCAGCCGACCGAGCGCCCCGCGCCCGCGCCCGAGGCCCCACGCCTGAGGCCGCAGCGACCGAGCGCCTCCCGCGCCTCGGCTCCGGTCCCACCCTGCCGACGCCGCCCAGCCCCTGCGCGCGCGTGTCCGACCCCGACCCCGCCGCTCGCCCTCCCACGTGCGCCGCACGCGCCGGCCCCTCTGGATCCCGCCCGGCTCGGCCTCCCGTCCCGCCCCGACTCCCCACCCCGACGCCGTAACGCCCCTCCGCCACGGACTCCCTCCGGCGTACGCGCGGATCCCGCCCCCGCGTCGTACGCACCTGCCCCCGATTTTCCGGAACCGATTCCCGATCCTGTCCCGCCGCGCCTATAAAAGAAGCACCGAAGCCCCACGATCCCAGCCGCCAAAATGCCCAGGAAAGACCCTAGCCGCCGGTACAGAAGTAGAAATGGAGTTCAGAGAGCTGCGCCCAGGGAAGAAAAAAGGAGAAAAAGAAGGGGAAGAAGAGGGAGAAAAAGAGGAGGGCGCCACCGTTCGCCGGAGATCGACGTCGACATCGCGCCGCCGTCGTCGTGCCGCCGGAGGACGCATCTACTTCGTCTACGCTTCGTCCCCATCTCGCGATCATCGAAGCCATCGCATCTACGATAGGCCATGTTCCCGATGCGAATTTTAGCGATCATATTGAACCTAATAGGCGTAACTTGATCGTAGTTGTGTCATAATTCTATTTTCAGCAGCATTAATCCAACCTAAAACCCCCGTAAACTCATATGAACACGTATGAAGTAGTTGCATCTAATTAATAAACGACCGTAGTAAATTAAATATTAAATTGTGCATGCATGCATGTCATTGCATGTTGATTATTTCGTGTGCATTATGTTGAATTGTATATGTTTTCTTGTATGTATGATCACGCGTAGAGGATCGTGCTCAAGAGGCCGCATACGAGGATTTCCAAAATCAAGACTTTGAAGCGCTTGAGCAACCCCATCCGCCGGAGCAAGGCAAGTGTCCTTGAAGCATATTGATCCTATTTTAAATTAAATGTTTTGTTTGCAAACTTGCATGCTTGTGTCAAATTGATGGGAATCCTATGGTAGGAAGTTTACTAGTTTTGTTTGACCACCCTTGTCACCTGGGATATATGGTAGAGAGTCGGGAAGGGTTTTTACCTTTTTGCTTCGCTTAATTAATTGGGATGGCAAACAACACTACACATTTAATTATGCTTCAATGATATTCTGGTTAATGTGAACTGGTCAATATGATGGGTGATCTAAGCAAGCATGGTTATGTGGATGGGTTGGTTGTTATGGTGGTTTGCTTTCTTTAGATCTAAGGACCGGTTCATGAGAGAATATGTCAGGTCAACAGTGCCACCACAAGGCCAAGTATGTGTGCGGCGTAGCTGAATAATTAGGAGCGTTGCTAGTATTGTATGGACCATTGGATGGCGCGGGGAATGGGAGTCGAGGAGGACTGCCCTGGGATCCGCATGGCACACGAGGGGGCCCGTGGGTGGGAGAATAGAGATTCAAGCCTGCCGGTGAAACCTTAGTGGGCCCGTACATACTAGTAGTCCCTTTTGAAAGGCTATTTTGTGATCTCTTGGCCACACACCTACGGAAGTGTGAGATGGCACAATGGAGGTTCCTTAGTCATCAAAGGGTGACGAAATCACAAACATGTGGGTAAAGTGGTACAACCTCTGTATAGTGTTAAAAACTATCATGATAGCCGTGCTCCCGGTTATGAGCGCCTGGATGACCTACATGATTAGAGGGAAATTGGGATTTGGGATGGTCATGGTTTGGTAATGGTTATGGTTGATATTATGATTATGGTTATGGTTATGAGACGGAATTATGGTTTATGACATTGATTATGGTTATTGGTAATGGTGAATTATGGACTGGTATTATAATGGTTACATGGTTTATGATGGGTTTACATACACATAATACATATATTGCTTGTCAAACGTTTTACTGTACTTTTCAGCATTTAGCCATTATTATTGTTGTCACTTGAATCAGCCACATGTCATACTTTCCACACTTGCTGAGTACGACATGTACTCACTCTTGCAATCCCCCCCCCCCCGAACAGCTACTGGAGACAATTGGGAGTACCCTGAGGATCACGTGGAGTACTAGGTTGCGTACCGCCGTCAATTGCCTGTGGATTGGAGTCGTGCTGTTTATTTTATTTTCCGCTGCAATTATTTAGAGTTTTATTATTCGTGAACTATTGGATTATTGTAATAAAGTACTTATTTAATAGTTAGGACGTGGTTAAATTCTGTATATCGTTTGTGATGCAACCGTATATGTGTGATGAACTTCCTGGGCACACATATGCGTTACGCTTGGTTCATATTCAGAACCGGGTGTCACAGATTGGTATCAGAGCCGCGTTGACCGTAGGACGCAGCCTAGATAGAATGGACACTTTAGAGCACATAGGAGCACTCAGGAATCGATGTATTTTGCTTGGGGTGCTGTTTGCTATATATATTGTTTGCTTGTGTGCTTAATATGGGATTTTGGGATGCTTTAGCATTACCATGTCCACCTAGGCTAGTATAGCTAGTTGGTTAGCTTCATATCCCTTGATGCATATAGTTGGGGATGTTTCTAAATTCTTACCTATTGCTCTTCTTCAGATGGTGAGGACTCGCAACCAGAGGGATGCCAATGGTGAGGAGGAGAACCATGAAGTACCTCAAAACAACAATGGACAAGGACCTGCTCATGGAGCTATCAACATTGAGCAACTATTGGCTATGCAAAACCAGCTCATGCAGACCATGATACAGACCATGGGACAGCTGCAGGCTGGCAATATCAACAATCAGCCCCACATGCCTCCACCGCCACCCCCGCCTCCCCATAACCGATTGGGAGAGTTCTTGAGGACTAGACCGCCAACCTTTGCTCAAGCTGCCGACCCTATGGATGCGGATGATTGGCTCAAGTCCGTGGAGAAGAAGCTAGCCATTGTCCAATGCAGTGACCGAGAGAAGGTCCTATTTGCTTCTCATCAACTCGTTGGAGCAGCTGCCGATTGGTGGGATTCACTATGCAATGCTCATGAGGATCAAGAGAGGATCACTTGGGCCGAATTCAAGGAGAATTTTCGTTCTCATTATGTGCCGGAATGTGTTATGATCTTGAAGAGACAAGAATTTGAGAACTTGAGACAAGGAAAATCAAGCGTGAGTGAATATCTCAACAAATTCACTCAACTCTCAAGGTATGCACCCGAGGATGTTAGTCGGGACTGCCGGAAGCAATACTTGTTCATGAGAGGCCTCAACAATGGGATCCAAGTGCAATTGCTCAATTGTGATTATGCCAATTTCCAGAAGCTTGTGGACAAAGCAATTGTGGTTGAGAACAAGATCCGTGAGATGGAGCAAGAAATCAAGAGGAAGGCGCCGTATCAAGGACAGCAACAAGGAAGTAATATGCGCCCTCGCCTTGCACCTCCCAATGCGCCTCATTACGGCTCCTCTATTCCTACTCAGCGCCCTGATTTTGCACCACGCCCAACTCAGTTTGTGCAGCAGCGCCCTGTTATGCAAGCAATGCCTTATGCACCTCGTGATGATTTTCCTGGAACCAATGCTCAAAACCAAGCTCGCCCCAATAATTCTGGTGGAGTCAAGAGGTGCTATACTTGTGGAGAAGCTGGAAACTTTGCGAATCAATGTCCTAAGTCAGGCCTTGGTCAAAGAAGCAATGCGCCGAGGCAAAACCCAAGACCTAATGGAGGACAGCCACAAGGAAGCCGTGGACAGCAGAATTTTGCTCGTGGCAACGTGAACTATGTCTCTACTGAGGAAGCCCAGCAAGCTGATGACGTCGTGATTGGTATGTTTCTCGCCAACTCCAACCCCGCGACTGTTTTATTTGATTCAGGAGCATCTCATTCTTTCATCTCGTCAAAGTATGTTGCCAAGTACAATTTGCCTATATCTCATATGAAGCAAACTATGCTAGTAAGTTCTCCTGGCGGAGAGATGAGGACAAATATAGTATGTCCGAAAGTAAGCATTAAAATAAGGGGGGTAGACTTTCTCGCAAACCTCATAGTATTGGACTCCCAAGGAATAGACATAATACTTGGAATGGACTGGTTGAGCAAGCATAATGGAGTCATTCAATGTGCCGAGAGGATTGTGCAGTTGACAAGTGAACATGGTACACACATTGAAGTTGAAGCAGCCCAACCTGCAAGAGAGAAAGCAATGCTGAATCACGTGGAAGAAGTGACATTGGAAAGCATTCCGATCGTTTGCGAGTACCCGGACGTGTTTCCAGATGAGTTGCCAGGTATGCCACCTGATCGTGACATAGAATTCGCTATTGAGTTGATACCCGAAACTGCACCTATAGCTAAGAGGCCGTATAGGATGCCTCCTAAGGAATTAGCAGAGCTCAAGAAGCAAATTCAAGAGCAGCTAGAGAAGGGTTTTATACGCCCCAGCTCATCCCCGTGGGGAGCCCCAGTGCTCTTCGTAGATAAGAAGGATGGAACCCAGAGGATGTGTGTGGACTATAGGTCTCTCAACGAAATGACAATTAAGAACAAGTACTCACTGCCCCGTATAGAGGATTTGTTCGACCAAATGAAGGGTGCTTGTATCTTCTCCAAGATCAACTTGCGGTCAGGATACTTCCAAATGAAGATTAGACCATCGGATATACCCAAGACAGCATTTCGGACACGATATGGATCTTATGAGTACACCGTCATGTCATTTGGATTGACAAACGCGCCTGCGTACTTTATGTATCTCATGAATAAGGTCTTCATGGAATATCTGGATAAGTTTGTTGTAGTGTTCATCGATGATATTATGATCTACTCGAAGGATGAGAAGGAACATGAGGAACACTTGAGGCTTACGCTTCAGAAATTGAGGGAGCATCAATTGTATGCCAAGTTCAGTAAATGTCAATTTTGGTTACGGGAAGTTTCTTTCTTAGGCCATATTATTTCCGGAGGAGGAGTATCAGTTGACCCAGGGAAAGTGAGAGATGTGCTTAAGTGGGAACCGCCACAGAATGTCAAGGAAATTCGGAGTTTCCTTGGAATGGCTGGATATTACCGCCGATTCATAAAGGATTTTTCCAAGATAGCCAAGCCTATGACCGAATTACTCATGAAGGGAAAGGCATTCCGATGGACTCAAGCTTGTCAGGATAGCTTTGAGGAGTTAAAGAAAAGGTTGACAACCGCCCCGGTGTTAGTATTACCGGACGTGAGCAAGAGTTTTGATATATACTGTGATGCATCAAGACAAGGATTAGGATGTGTGCTCATGCAAGAAGGCCAAGTGGTAGCTTATGCATCGAGGCAACTAAAGAAACATGAGTTGAATTATCCTACGCACGACCTTGAACTCGCAGCCGTGGTACACGCCTTGAAGATATGGAGACACTATGTTTTTGGTCACCGATGTGAGATTTATATGGATCACAAGAGTCTCAAGTACATATTTACGCAAACGGATCTGAATCTGAGGCAACGCCGATGGTTGGAGCTCATCAAGGATTATGACGTGGGAATAAACTATCACCCAGGGAAGGCCAACGTAGTGGCCGATGCTTTGAGCCGAAAAGGAGTAAGTCATCAACTCACAGTACGAGAGCTGCCATCCGAGCTATGCAAGGAGTTTGAACGGTTGAACCTTGGATTCATAAATGAGATGGGAACGATGGAAGTCAACCCAACATTAGAGCAGGAAATACGGGAAGGACAGACAAAGGACAAGGAAATACAGGAAATCAAGGAAAGGACCCAAGAAGGAAAAGAATTCAGATTTGATGAGGACGAACAGGGTACCTTATGGCATGGAAAGAGGATTGTGGTACCCAATGTTAGGCATATTCGGGAAACAATATTGAAGGAGGCACATGACTCGCCTTACTCAATTCATCCTGGCTGTACGAAAATGTACAAGGACTTAAAGACATGTTATTGGTGGGCCATCATGAAAAAGGACATAGCCGAATATGTTGCACTTTGTGATGTGTGCCAACGAGTTAAAGCTGAACATCAAAGGCCAGCCGGATTGTTACAACCTTTAAGGATCCCAGAATGGAAGTGGGAAGAGATTGGTATGGACTTTATAGTTGGATTACCGCGAACTCAGTCTGGCTATGATTCAATATGGGTTATTGTGGATCGATTGACAAAATCAGCTCATTTCATCCCTGTCAAGACCACATATACCACCGTGAAGCTAGCAGAATTGTATATGGAACATATTGTGTGTCGACATGGAGTACCGAAGAAGATAGTCTCGGATAGAGGTTCTCAATTTACCTCCAGATTTTGGCAGAAATTGCATGAAGCAATGGGAACAAGGTTGAACTTCAGTTCGGCGTATCACCCTCAAACAGATGGACAAACCGAGAGGACCAACCAAATTTTGGAAGACATGTTAAGAGCTTGTGCATTAAAGCATGGGAAAGGTTGGGATAAAAGTTTTCCGTACGCTGAATTCTCGTACAACAATAGTTACCAAGCAAGTTTGAAAATGTCACCCTACGAAGCATTGTACGGAAGGAAGTGTAGGACTCCCTTGTTTTGGAATGAAATCGGAGAGAATCAAGTGTTTGGTCCCGACGTGTTACAAGAAGCTGAAAGGCAAGTCCAAATAATACGGGAAAACTTAAAGGCTGCCCAGTCTCGACAGAAGGGTTATGCTGATAATAGGCGAAGGAGTCTGACTTTTGAAGTTGGAGATTTTGTATACCTCAAAGTGTCACCCATCAGAGGTCAGCGACGGTTTAACGTCAAAGGAAATCTGGCACCACGTTACATCGGACCATTTAAGATTCTGGACAAGCGAGGGAAGGTAGCTTATCGACTTGAGCTGCCGACGTATCTCTCCGATGTACACGACGTATTTCACGTCTCTCAACTCAAGAAGTGTCTCAGGGTACCGGAAGAACAAGTGCCGATGGACGAGTTAGAGCTTCAGGAGGATTTGTCCTATGTTGAGCAACCTATCAAAATTTTGGACATGAAGGAAAGGGTCACGAGAAATAAGAGGATTCGTTGGTGCAAAGTGCAATGGAAACACCATACGGAAGCCGAAGCTACATGGGAACGTGAAGAAGACCTGAAGGCAGAATTCCCTCATCTTTTCTCCATGCTATCGAATCTCGAGGGCGAGATTCACTTTGAGAGGGGTAGGTTTGTAACACCCTAAATTTTTGCATCTTGCATTGCATACATAATCATGCATTAACCATTATTAGGATAAAAGGAAAATAATAAAACATGCATATACAAATATGTGTAGCAAAATAAGAAAAAGAAAATAATAGTTATAGCCTAAAACTTGTAATAAGGAATAAGTATAAAAATATAATAAATAAATATATATAATATATATAAAAATATATAAGAATAGATAAAATATTAATATTAATAATATATGTTATAAAAATAATAAATAATAAATATATAATATGAATAATATATATATAAATATATATATATATAATAAATTATATAATAAAAAAGAGTATAAAAAAGTAAAATAAATACATATAAATCATAAAATAATAATACTACTAAATAAAAAAAGAGAAAAAAAAAAGAAAAAAAAGGGCCAACCCGGCGGCCAGGCCAGCGGCCCAGCCGACCGAGCGCCCCGCGCTCGCGCCCGAGGCCGCAGCGACCGAGCGCCTCCCGCGCCTCGGCTCCGGTCCCACCCTGCCGACGCCGCCCAGCCCCTGCGCGCGCGCGTCCGACCCCGACCCCGCCGCTCGCCCTCCCACGCGCGCCGCACGCGCCGGCCCCGCTGGATCCCGCCCGGCTCGGCCCCCCGTCCCGCCCCGACTCCCCACCCCGACGCCGTAACGCCCCTCCGCCACGGACTCCCTCCCGCATACGCGCGGATCCCGCTCCCGCGTCGTACGAACCCGCCCCCGATTTTCCGGAACCGATTCCCGATCCTGTCCCGCCGCGCCTATAAAAGAAGCACCGAAGCCCCACGATCCCAGCCGCCAAAACGCCCAGGAAAGACCCTAGCCGCCGGTACAGAAGCAAAAAGGGAGTCCAGAGAGCTGCGCCCAGGGAAGAAAAAAGGAGAAAAAGAAGGGGAAGAAGAGGGAGAAAAAGAGGAGGGCGCCACCGTTCGCCGGAGATCGACGTCGACATCGCGCCGCAGTCGTCGTGCCACCGGAGGACGCATCTACTTCGTCTACGCTTCGTCCCCATCCCGCGATCATCGAAGCCATCGCATCTACGGTAGGCCATGTTCCCGATGTGAATTTTAGCGATCATATTGAACCTAATAGGCGTAACTTGATCGTAGTTGTGTCATAATTCTATTTTCAGCAGCATTAATCCACCCTAAAACCCCCGTAAACTCATATGAACACGTATGAACTAGTCACATCTAATTAATAAACGACTGTAGTAAATTAATTATTAAATTGTGCATGCATGCATGTCATTGCATGTTGATTATTTTGTGTGCATATGTTGAATTGTATATGTTTTCTTGTATGTATGATCACGCGTAGAGGATCGTGCTCAAGAGGCCGCATACGAGGATTTCCAAAATCAAGACTTTGAAGCGCTTGAGCAACCCCATCCGCCGGAGCAAGGCAAGTGTCCTTGAAGCATATTGATCCTATTTTAAATTAAATGTTTTGTTTGCGAACTTGCATGCTTGTGTCAAATTGATGGGAATCCTATGGTAGGAAGTTTACTAGTTTTGTTTGACCACCCTTGTCACCTGGGATATATGGTAGAGAGTCGGGAAGGGTTTTTACCTTTTTGCTTCACTTAATTAATTGGGATGGCAAACAACACTACACATTTAATTATGCATTAATGATATTCTGGTTAATGTGAACTGGTCAATATGATGGGTGATCTAAGCAAGCATGGTTATGTGGATGGGTTGGTTGTTATGGTGGTTTGCTTGCTTTAGATCTAAGGACCGGTTCATGCGAGAATATGCCAGGTCAACAGTGCCACCACAAGGCCAAGTATGGGTGCGGCGTAGCTGAATAATTAGGAGCGCTACTAGTATTGTATGGACCATTGGATGGCGCGGGGAATGGGAGTCGAGGAGGACTGCCCTTGGATCCGCGTGGCACACGAGGGGGCCCGTGGGTGGGAGAATAGAGATTCAAGCCTGCCGGTGAAACCTTAGTGGGCCCGTACATACTAGTAGTCCCTTTTGAAAGGCTATTTTGTGATCTCTTGGCCACACACCTACGGAAGTGTGAGATGGCACAATGGAGGTTCCTTAGTCATCAAAGGGTGACGAAATCACAAACATGTGGGTAAAGTGGTACAACCTCTGCAGAGTGTTAAAAACTATCATGATAGCCGTGCTCCCGGTTATGAGCGCCTGGATGACCTAAATGATTAGAGGGAAATTGGGATTTGGGATGGTCATGGTTTGGTAATGGTTATGGTTGATATTATGATTATGGTTATGGTTATGAGATGGAATTATGGTTTATGACATTGATTATGGTTATTGGTAATGGTGAATTATGGACTGGTATTATAATGGTTACATGGTTTATGATGGGTTTACATACACATAATACATATATTGGTTGTCAAACGTTTTACTGTACTTTTCAGCACTTAGCTATTATTATTGTCGTCACTTGAATCAGCCACATGTCATACTTTCCACACTTGCTGAGTACGACATGTACTCACTCTTGCAATCCCCCCCCCAATAGCTACTGGAGACAATTGGGAGTACCCTGAGGATCACGTGGAGTACTAGGTTGCGTACCGCCGTCAATTGCCCGTGGATTGGAGTCGTGCTGTTTATTTTATTTTCTGCTACAATTATTTAGAGTTTTATTATTCGTGAACTATTGGATTATTTTAATAAAGTACTTATTTAATAGTTAGGATGTGGTTAAATTATGTATATCGTTTGTGATGCAACCGTATATGTGTGATGAACTTTCTGGGCACACATATGCATTATGCTTGGTTCATATTCAGAACCGGGTGTCACAGGAACCGAGTGGGGTTATGGCCCCCGGACCTACTCCGGAGAAAGGTTGGGAGGGGCGAAGATCCGAAGGTCAGAGCTGAAGCTTGACGAAAGCTTCAAAGCTTATGAGGTTCAACCCCGAACCTCCGTCCACCATCACATGGTGGAGTTGGATGTTGTTGACGGTAGGAGATACTATCAGTGGAAGTTGTCAAGCTCCGATCATGTTCTGAGGGCAGTCCGAAGCATCGAAGATGATGGCAGTGTCCATCCACTTTCGGTGTGGCTCCGCCCTGGTAGTAGGAGCTACTGAGGCCATGTCCCATCGCATGGTCTTGAGGACACAGCGGGAGGTGATGTCCCACGAACCACCAAAGATGGTGTTCATGGTTTTCTGACATTCGTTGTCGGAGACATCGAAGTCGTCATCGACGGAGGTGTAAACAGCCTTCAAGACCTTTTTAAGGTCCTGAAAGCCTAACTTCTCTTCGGACGGAGCTTCGTCGACTTTCTGTTTTCCTTCCCTTTGACGGAAAGGAACTTCTTCTCGGCGCTTGTTGTAGCGCTCGGCAAGGTTCTGGACCTCCCGGCACCCTTCCAGGTTGTGGCTGTTCGACTTGTGTATTGGACACCACATCTTGGAGCTGCCACCATGTTCAGACGATGGTCAAGGTCATTTTTCGGGGCTGGGCCCCCGACCACTCGGAGCTGCGACAGCTGCAGCTGTAGGTGTGCTGGCCGATGACTTTTTCTTGCCATTAGACTTTTTCTTCTTTTTGCCACTTGCGGAGGTAGTGGCTTCTCCCTTGGAGGACTTTTTGTTGTCCTCCGGCGGTGGTTGGGAGTGCATTTCACGGCCCTCCGTAGCTTTGGCGCACTTGTCCGCCAAGCTGAAGAGTTCCATGACACTGGTAACCTCCTTGGTCACCAACTTCTCCAGCATCTTCTTGTCTCGTACACCCTGTCTAAATGCCACAATGACAGAAGCACTTGAGATAGAAGGTATAGTGTTTCGTACCTGGGAGAACCTCTGGATGAAGGATCGCAGGGACTCTCCCCCCTTCTGCTTGACAGTAAAAAGGTCTAGTTTGGTGCCTTATTGGGTGTATGAACTATCGAAATTGACGGTGAACTGTTGGCATAGTTCCGCCCAACTATTGATGGAGTCGGGTGGAAGGCTCATAAACCAGGACCTGGCGGTCCCAGTTAAAGCCACGGGGAAGTAGTTGGCCATCACGGCCTCATTGCCTCCAGCCGCAAGGATGGCGGTGTAGTAGATTTGGAGAAACTCAGCAGGATTGACAGTCCCATCAAATTTCTCCGGCAGGGGAGGTCGGAACTTTTGCGGCCATCTGACCATGCGTAGGTGCATGGCCAGGGTAGAACAGCCTCCTCCTACTCCCTCGGGAGCAAGACTGTCCCGAGCCTCTCGCCTCTCGTGAGCGTGCTCGATATGGATGCGGCCATCCTGTTGGCAGTATCGGTGATCAAGCTCCGCCCGTAGGTCGTGAGTTGAAAGTCTGGTTACCGTATGGGTACGTCGCGCCCCGAAATGCAGTGATGTCGCTTGTTGAGATGCAGCACGCCTCCTGTGTTGGGAAGCGTGCGGACCAAGTCTACCCAACACGGTCTGATGCTGCGATGGGGCCCGCCCCAAGGGGGGAGGACCTTTGTTGCTGATGCGATTGGCTGCTGGTGCAACCAGGTGTTCTACATCAGCCCTCCACTGCTCCATTGCACCCTGGGATGCTACTAGAGGTGATGGATGTTAGAGAAGAGCACGCGCGGCATGGAGCGCGTGTTCAGGGTTGTTGTTCGCTGATGCCGTGACCGACGCAGACGCCCCATCTCGCTGTCCAGCTTGATTTGCCGGTCCGAACGGTGGTGGTGGTGGCATGACTTCTGCTGGAGCCACAACACCTTTTGGCTGCTGCATGTTGGAGGGATTGCCTCCAGCAGGTTGCACAGCAGGATTGCCGTTGGACGATCCAGCAGCAGAGTTCACCATGTTTGAATCTTGGGCGCCCCTTCCTGGCGCGCCAACTGTCGGAGTATTATTCCAACAATTCTCCCGGTACTACAGTTAGTAGCCCGCGTAGTTTGTAGTTTGGTATTAGGCGCGCAGAGATTCAGAACACGATGGCAAGTAGACACAAGGATTTACGTGGTTCGGGCCGCCTAAGCGTAATACCCTACTCCACAGGGTGTGTGGTTGTTGTATTGAGCTTCTGAGCGCTTGTGAGCGTGTGTCAGAGCTGAGTCTCCGATTGTTCAAGAGTCCAGCCTCTCCTGTGTATTTCTCGACCAGTCCTTTAATAGTACAAGGACTGGTCGTTACATCGCTAGTCTGGCCCGACATGTGGCCCTGTCGGTTACTGATGCTTAATACACAATTAATGAGGTTAATTACCATTAATAGTGTGGTAACGGTCCTTGACATTGCCGTTACTGGTATTAAGGGTCCTTTGATCGTGTGTCATTAATATGGTATTAATGACACTTAATCGGGTCTTGAAGGCTTTGATTGCCCCTTGAAGGTCCGAGCCGTTGGGGGTCCTCCTGTCTTGCTCGTTGAAGTTGAAGGTCCGGAGGCTGAACACGTGGCAGTTCCGGAGCATGCTTTCTGGGTCGGGAAGGTCTGGTGCAGTTGTACACGTGTCAGGATCGGAGCTTCCCTCTGTCGGGGGTTAGGTCTGGAGGTGCTGCACTGGTATTTAGCCCGGAGCTTTCCCATGTGTGGGACGTAGCTCCGGTTGCAGTATACACGTGGCAGCACCGGGACTAACCAAAGATGGGGGGCAGATCCGGTCCTGTATGACACGTGGGACCTTTGCAGGTCTTGAACTCAGATAGGTGAAGTTCCTTTGGTCTTTTTGTACTCTCAAGGGGTATACGGTATGCAGAGTACAGACAGGTGGTACCGGAAGAATTGTCGGAATCACACTCCGACACATATACATACGAACAATAATACAATCAATATAATGCACATATATTAATCAATATGCCATGGTGCGCGTAAGAGATAGTGAGACCGACACTTTTCCTATCACAATAGGGTTACACCAAGGATCAGCCTTAAGTCCTTACATCTTTTCCTTAGTGATGGATGAGGTGTCGAAGGATATACAAGGGGATATCCCTTGGTGTATGCTCTTTGCTGATGATGTAGTGTTGGTAGATGAAACTAAGGATGGTGTTGATAGAAAATTGGAGCTATGGAGGCAGACCTTAGAGTCTAAGGGGTTTAGACTTAGTAGAACCAAGACCGAGTATATGAGATGCGACTTTAGTGATGTCGGGTGCGAGGATGGTAATGTTAGTTTACAAGGACAAGTAGTACCTAGGAGGGACACATTTCGATATTTAGGATCAATATTACAAGCAATGGTGATATTGACGAAGTTGTTTGCCACAGGATCAAGATCGGGTGGATGAAGTGGCGACAAGCATCTAGAATCTTATGTGATAAGAAAGTTCCACAAAAAATGAATGGAAAATTCTATAGGACGGTGATCAGACCTGTGATGCTGTATGGAGCAGAATGTTGGCCAACTAAAAGGCAACATGTCCAACAAATGAGTGTTGCGGAGATGCGCATGCTACGGTGGATGTGCGGTCACACAAGAAGAGACAAAATTAGGAACGAAGTAATACGTGATAGGGTAGGGGTGGCACCGATTGAGGAGAAGCTAGTCCAACATCGCCTACGGTGGTTTGGGCATATCCAGCGGAGACCTCCAGAAGCACCGGTTAACAGTGGGATTATAAAGAGTGGAGAAAATTTTAGGAGGGCTAGAGGTCGACCAAGGTTGACATGGCAGGGAGGCGGTGAAACGAGATTTAAAGGAGTGAGACATACCTAGAGATTTGGCTCATGATAGGACTGCATGGAAATTAGCAATTCATGCGCCAGAATCTTAGTTTATTCTTTGTTACTCTTATGTTCTTTCTTATTAACCCGTTTCTAGAATAAATAAAATGTAGATTTTTTTACTCTTTTTTTTTACTTTCATCTTATTTTCTATTACTTTTCTTCAAAATTGTTGGGTTTCATTTCTAGCCGACCCCAACTTGTTCGGGACAAAGGCTTGGTTGTTGTTGTTGTTGTTGTTGCCATGGTGCGGATGCATGCACAATTATAAGTGTAACATATGCTATTAATTCACTATTGTTGTTTAGTATTTAGGTGCAACTGGTTATTAGGTGCTCATGTGAGTTTTGGGTCAATTATAGTGGTTCTTGTGACAATTAGAGGTTGCTGAAATTTGAACACTGAACTAGTCCACAGAAAATTGGACAAGTCCGCACAAGTCCAGACTAGTCCGCACGGAATCAGACTAGTCTGTAGCGGTACAATGAGGCACGATAAATTAAGTTTGGAAATGTTTTTTTGAATGGTAGGTTAATTGTTATTGTAAAATCTGAATCGTAAAACCTACCGGTTATGTGGCTAGTCTTGACGGTTGTGGAACGGCGACGTGGTGTGTGTCTTGAGGATGTAGGGTTTCGTTGATGAAGAGGACGACAGCATGACATAGATGAAGAAGACAACAGCGAGACATAACAATCCTCCACAAAGAACAACGATGTTGCGATGATCTCCGGCGAAACTAACGGCTCCTCCCTTTTCTTCCTTCATGCTTTCTTTTTTTCCTTGCCTGCCAGCTGCCCTCGGTTGGCCTTTTTCAGGCGACGGCTGCTGCCCTAGTTTTTTTTCTTCTCTTGTGGCGTCACGCTACAAGGCGGCGGCAGGTGTCGGCGCTCATGGTGAAAGCACCGGTGCTTTTTATATGCGGGCGGCCAGGACTACGGAACTTAGAGTTCCGCTCGGCCTCGGTTCGTGGACTGTGCGGCCAAAGCTCCTGGGGTTGACTTGTTTTTGTTTTGTTTTTCTTGTTTCCCTTTTATTTTTCTTCTTTAACAGCACGGCCAGGTTCTTGTGCGGCAGCACCCGACCTGGTGGTTTGACTCTTGTTTTTGTTTTCCTTTATTTCTTTTTGTTTTCCTTCTTTTTTTCCTTTTCCTTGTGCGGTCATTTTTTAGGTGCAGTCAGGTCTCTGGCCAGTTGGGTTGACTTGTTTTTTTCCTTTTTCTCTTTTTATTTATCTATTCAGTTTCTTTCCTTTATTAAGTGTTATTTATTATTTCTTTCTTTTTATTTCTTTATTTATTGATTTTCTTTCGTGGGCGGCAAGGCTCTTTGTGCAGTCAGTGATCTGACTAGCGGTTGACTTTATGTTTATTATTTATATATCTTGTGTGGCGAAGTATTAAAATAATACACCAAGTACTAGACTAATCCGTTCTGGTACAGAGAGATACCAGAGTAGGTTTGGTCCGGACTAGGTTTTGTGTTTTCAGACAAACTCGAAGTGTTTCAGTAACAATTATTGGACTAGTCCGTTGTTGTAATGGATAAGTCCGGGTATGTGCAATCTGTGCATACCGGACTAGTCCGGGTTGGTCCGGATAAGTCTGTTATTGTCCAGTGAAGGTATTTAGACTAGTCAGTTATTTTGTGGACTAATCTGGTGTCTGGCTCATTTTGACTTGCATCTTTATTTCTAATTTTTTTACGTTTGTTCCTTTTCATCCTACTTAATATTTTTGCATGAATTCACCATATTATTATAATTATATATATATATATATATATATATATATATATATATATATATATATATATATATACACACACACACACACATATATATATATATGTATGTATCTTTGATTTCTTTTATTTTTATCCCATTTTTGTTATGGTAATTAAATTACTTTTGGCGTATTTATTTCGGTAATTAATTTTCAGTACTTGAGGATGAATGCAAAATGCAAGATGAGATGCATACATTTTATATTTTCCTTTATAAAAACAATTTCAGCCTATTTTTAACTATAAATTCTCATTTAAGTTTTTAATTTACCAAAACTAGAAAATCAGGGTGTTACAATTCTATCCCCTTAAAATGAATCTTGCTCTCAAGATTCGGGTGGATTGGAGAAGAGATTTGGAAGTAAAATTCTAAATTTCCTTTATATTTGAATTAGGCAAGTTTGAAAAATTCGGGATGTTACAATCTACCCCACTTAAAAGGAATCTCGCCATCGAGGTTCGGACGGATTAGAGAAGCAATGGAAAACTTTGTCTTGATCGTCTTCATACTTCCATGTACCTTTGTGCGGAATAGCGAATCTTCTGGTTGCGTTCGTCTTCCATTGAAGTAGAGGTTGAACGTGATAGAAAAAAAGAAATAGAAGAAATCCCTAACTATATGCATGCATCAAGGTGTATGATCCTAAAGAATGCATTATTTATTTAATAGATGAGGATGTGGATAAATGCTAAAGCGTTCTATAACGCACATCCAAGCACACACACAAAGCAAGCAAGCATACAATTATCACACCAAACCTAAGCAACCGCACTAACGAACTAAGCGTTTAGTACTTGAAGATGAATGCAAAATGCAAGATGAGATGTATACATTTTATATTTTTTTATAAAAACAATTTATTCCTATTTTCAACTAAAATTCACATTTAAGTTTTTAATTTACTAAAACTCAAAAATCAGGGTGTTACAGTTCAACAAAGTCAACACCACACTACAACAACAACAGGCTGACCTCATGGCCAACTTCCATCATCATGGGTTCGACCCTTATCATAGAGACTGAGAAGGACCAGCTTGGGGGAAGACCCCTACTTGAGGTAACTTGTATCACACCCCATTTGCAATCCTTTATTTTATTTCTTTTTTTCCACCCTATTTGCATCTAAAATATATAATAATGTAGTATATGTTTGGATAATAATATAAGGAATGTGCGGTAAGAATAATTTTACTTTGCATAGTTGAAATTATGAATAATTGCTCTGTTTTATTTTCTCTAGTCCCTTGCATACAACTTGGTATTCTCTAAGTATCGAGTTTATTAGCTTAGAATACCCTTGCCTTGAACTTGGAATTTGTGGTAGCAAAACCTAAGTCCAAATCTAGGTTGTCGTGCGGAATGATATAGTGATAAAAGCTGCTAATATCCTAGTTGAAAGTAAAACTTATTTTTCGGAGAAAATTTAAAATGAGAGTTCCTCATTTGGTATAAATTTCTACCAAATGATATTTGATAAATCCAAGACATATGCTATTTGCGTTAAAATTGAGCCTAGTTAAACTAGTATAGAGCTATGTGAGAATCTTTTTGTGCTTTAAGATCAAGATTGCACAGGCACATGCTAAACTTCTACACTAGAAGTTAGCGAAATTCCATCATACCATTCCACCATCAAAAAGATACTTCATGTTTTCCTTGCATAATACTCTCTTCAAAATATTTGAAAAGAAAAGAGTAGTAGAAGACATGGCTACAAGAAAAAGAAAAAGGAAAATGCATGCTCATGTACGAGAGCATGAGAAAAGAAAAAGAGAATAGGAAGCCATGTTTCATCCTCACAAATAAAGAGGGTGCATACAAAGGAGTCATCTTCATGTTTTTCACTCCACAAATATTCCAGCACACTTGCAGAAATCTTCATCCTAGTGCGAAACCCGGTCAGCTTCCACGTGTTGGCTTCTCATGGCTCCATGAAGTCGATGAATACTGATTCGCGCACTAATTGTGACGGAAACCACCTCTACTTCGTGTATAAATAGAGGGGGGTGCCTCACTTCTCGTACACACCACTCAAACATTCTCTCTTGTATTACACTAGTGCTCTCTCAGTCTTTAGTGGAGGTTAGGTTGTAGAGGGGAGCCTCTAGTCCCAAGACAAGTTGGGAAAGGTATGACTCATGTATCTTTCCTTTTATTTGTGACATTATGCTCTATATTAGTATCATTAGTCTTTACTTATTCATATACTTAGATGAAGCGTTCCTTGTTTGGTTGTGGAGTCCATGTATGTGCTAGGTGTAGATGTTACTATGATCTAGTCATCATGCTCATATCTTGTTATCATAAACATCATACACCACCACTATAGTCTAATTATGTATTAATATGATTATGTTAATATGAGTAAGTTAGTTCTTGGTCCCAACATTTGTTTCAATGATGTTTAGGTTAGTCATTGCCTTAGGAAGGTACTTGTACTGCAGCTCTTAAGGTATTGACTTGTTATGTAAGCATAGTGCTTAGATAGTTAAGTAGCGTTGGATGTCTCAAAGACCCCAGTTTGTAAGGGAAGGCGGCAGGTGGTGACATCCCTTTCCGTCCTTCGTAATCTCCCACATTCGGCTATGTCGCAGGCCCGTGGTAGGAATTGTCCTGATATTGTTAGGGGTAAACCCATGCCCGATGTGTCGGACCACTAAGCCCTAGTACTCATCGTTAGCATACCCATATGTACACTAGTTGCATATGTATATGAATACTTAAAGCATAGTAGGAGTAGCTCCATCCCTAACTTAGCCTCCAGTAGGACATTCTTATCCTTTGTAGTAGTTTTCTTAGAAGTGTGTCACACTACCCCATCACTTCATTTGTCCACCCTACCGGATCCCTTGCTAGAACACCCTCTTCTATCCTTGTCTTTGCCACTCTTCTACCTTGCCTTCCTTTGGGATAAGCAAATACGATACTCTAGGGAATACTCTCGGGTGAAATACTACAGTGGTACTTTTTGTGTGCTTGCGGAATTCATCTTGCTTTGGCTTAGGTTAGCCTAGTGCCTCTGCAGAACTAGCTTTGCTCCTAGGATGACCTGTAGATGTTAAGAAATACCAACAACATGCCAACGAGAACAAGCACTTAAAATGCGATAAATCGAGATTTGTCGAAGTTGTTGATGATGAAGGTGCAAAAGTAATGACTCAAGTTGCACAGAACCAACTTCACTACTTGCATGTCACACCTCGGTTGGAGAGCTTGTTTCTCTCAAAAAGAACAGCTAGACACATAAGGTGGCACAAAGAAGGTGTACGTTAGAACAACAGAATGATGGTGCACCCATCCGATGGTGAGGCATGAAAGGCGCTTGACCGCTTTGATATATATTTGCCAATGATGCGAGAAATATTCGCATCTGGTTGGCGACTGTTGGCTTCTCACCGTTCAGTACAAATGCCACATTTTTGATAGTTCTTAACACCACAGTTCATCTCTAGTGAGAGATGAGATCCGCAAGTGCACGGAAGATACCATTGTAGCATTTCACCCAAGAGTATTCCCAAAGGTATCGTATTTATCTCAAAGGAAGGCAATGAAGTAAAGTAAACACTACACTTATGATCAAGATATGGTGATGAGGACATCACTTATATGGATACAAACAACACTCTACTGAATATACAAGATGCAATTAATAGAGTTCATACACAACAATTAATTTCAGAGGTGAACTCGTTCTTATATATTTCCTTATATGTTTTTGAGCATAGATTGATACTTAATGATTTATTTGTGATTAGGATCCATGGAGAGGTTCAAGGAGTACTTGGAGGGAGTATTAGGGACGTGGAAGACCAGAGAATTCATTCAAAGAAGATGGAAACTGAACCAAACTCCAAATCGTATCCAAC
Organism: Tuctoria greenei; assembly: GCA_036927565.1. Classification (NCBI taxonomy): domain Eukaryota; kingdom Viridiplantae; phylum Streptophyta; class Magnoliopsida; order Poales; family Poaceae; genus Tuctoria; species Tuctoria greenei. Next base: position 37,998,318 of record JAYESD010000003.1, on the reverse strand, counting down.
TCGGAGTCCAGGAGCAGTACGCACTAAAACAGACGCCTAGGACGCATACAAACTCCGTTTTGGACGTTCTACATATGCACGGAAAGGGTATAGGATAACCTTTCCAATGGCGCCGGTCCCATGTCAAAATACCTTCGGAGTCGTCAGGAATCGTCGAAACAAAATCAAATACAGAATCTGTCAGGGTGCTGCGCCACCATATTGGGCCATTGGGCCTTGTATCAAGTCTAAGTCCATTATTTTCGTGTGTTAGGGTTAGGTCACGACCCCAACACCCCCTTGGACGTCCTCCCACCTATATATACTCCATAGTAGCGGCCATGAACAATTGGGTTTTGTATAGATTAATAATATCGCTGTTCTACAGTTTGTGAAACCCCAACTTCGCGATTTCAGATCGTGTCTTCTACGTTCTTGCTTGTGTTCTCGGTTGCACTTGCAGGGATTAGCCTTCTTGGTGAGGTCAATCGTGTGAAGCACGGTTGATAACCAACGGAGCGGTGGTGTAGTGATTGCAGGGGTTGTTCGTGTTCTACTCGAGAGCATCGGATCATCAACGTCGAGATCTCCATCAATCGACTTACCCATTACCTTTCGGAAGATCGGGACTCATCCATCATTCAATTTTTCTCATCAATTGGTATCAGATTTCCAGGTTGCCCGTTAGGTAATTCATCTATCCATTACATTAGTTTTGTTTTTCATACCTAGAGTCCACAAAAAAGCCACAAAAAAACTTGCAGTTTAGTAGATCTGTTCATTACTTTGTCCAAACCACATTGAGCCTTTGCAACTTTGTTATTCAGTTTGGTTTTGTTGAGTTCGTGTCTGTGGTTGAGTCATATTGCTGGTTTAGAAGTGTTTTTGGTCTTAGTTTGAGTTTTGCATTGTGTGATTCATCCTTTTGAATCACGTCATCACGTCCAGATTAGATTCGCCTCTGTCCAGTTCGGTATTTTCATCATATCTCGCTCATACGAACTCGGATTTTAGAATTCTTGTACTTTCTGGAAATCTTAAGAAGTTTTCTATAACTTTTGTATTCATAATTCTCCCAGAAAATGTAGTTAACGATGTCGAAATTGCATTAGATATGAATCTGTTATTGATCTAGAAATTCTGAACTGTCTGTATTTCGGGGGCAATATCTCCCATTGTTCTTATCCAAAATAGATCTTCCATATACTGAAATTATAGAGGAGAGATATATCTATAATATTTCTGTTCAAAGTTTTTAGATTTGGGGACTATAAAGGTGCTTAATTGTCCTTAGAACATTGAGCAGAAAATCTGTAACAGACATACGAAATATCTTTGAGTGTTTGAATTGTGTTCTTCTTTTGCAGCACATTCTAAAAAAAGGAAGAAAAAATAAAAAGGCAAGTGCAAAAGAAGATACAAAAGCCGCACAAAAAGGAGAAAAAAACAATAAAAAAACAGAAGTGCTTGCATTCTTTGTGTCATCTAGTTTTGTCTCATGTCTTGCTAGCTTGAACTATTAGGAACACATTTAGGCCAGCAACATTGACAAATACTTTGGACACTTATTCAACTTTACTATCTGATTTCATTGTTGCTAATCCTTGCTACATAGAAAGTGTCATCCAAGCTACACCTTACTCTTGAGCAGAATCGATACACCTTTGCAATCATCCCACGCTTCATTGGTTTCTTCATACCGTCCACCGATTGCCACCTGCAGTGTCGGTAAGAACACTTGTAAGAGCGTGGTAAGACGCTTGAGAGTGTGTGATTCCACTTCCACTTTTCCATTATCCTTTGTAGTTGATAGGGATAACATATTTTTTGTGTTGTCTTCTGTTTGCTACTAACAATGTCAGGTAAAAGCAAGAATCATGCATTATATGCTGAGATGATGGACATGATGAAGACGGCGATGGAGTTGCTCACTAAAAATCAAACATCAACCAAGGATTCACATGACATTCAGACCACCTTTATAACACCTTCCACAAGAAGTAATTACATTCTCCCATCTCTTCCTTCTTATGATGGTTTTGGTTACGATGAATATATTGCTTGGGAAATAGAGTTGGATAAAAATTTTGGACAATGTCATATGTGTGAGAAAAGAAAGATTAGAAATGTTGCAAGTGCATTAGTAGGTTGTGCATTGACTTGGTGGAACAACTTAAGTGATTTAGAAAGACCTCGAACATGGAAAGATATGCAAATTCTTATGCGAGAAACTTTTTCTAATGTATCTAATTGTAAAGATGAAATACATGAACTTGAGAAGAATTTTCTTGTTGTACCTCCTCCTTTGCCTAACCTTTTGCAGGAACATGAACAAATAAATGGAGATGCAAATGAGAGTGAGGTGTTGAACAACTCTTCTGAATTTTTTGATGAATCAACTCATAATGCATTTGAATTTCTTGCTGAAAATGAGAGTAGTGTTAATGGACAATGCTATACAGTTAACCAAGGTATGACATTTTCAGATGTGCTGAATTTTGCTACCAATCATACTATCGATGAGCAGCAACAAGATGAACCTTTTCATAATACACATTTACCATTAGTTGATTTTCCTACTGATTCTTACAACAAAAATGAGTTGTGTGCTGATAATTATATTGTACCTATGCTAGAACAACCAAATGAATTTGATATTTTATTACTCACTTGTGCTGAAATTAAGCATTTGATCCCAACTACATGTGAAAGGGATGAGCTGAAATTGTTATCTTCTCTAAATACTTTGGGCTATATTGAATTTGACACTCTTTGTGATCTAGATATCGTAGAGAAGATAATATTTTCTCAGTCTCAATTGCCTCTGTTAAGTAGAAATATTTTTTATGCTATAGGCAAATATGAACATAGTGGTATGTTTATGGTGCATAAAGTTTACATATGTTCAAATGAGGAAGCTTTTGTGCTGCAACAACATGGTCAAGTAAATGAATGTACTAACGCTAATAATATCTTGTCAAGTTTTTCTAGTATTTTTTCCTTGCAGCAGGGACAACAAAAACATTTTTCACTGCGGTTGTGCAATATGGACAGTGCTCACTCGGGCCTAAACTCTACTCCCAAAGCAAGACTTTTTGCTGGACATACGAGCAAGCCGAGGACGGCTTGTCATAAAGAAGGGGAGAATGATGAGATCATGCATATTATTATTGCACCTACAAATATGACACAATGTTTATTTGTTTGGGATCCTAGCTCAAGTGAATGTGCACTCTTATTTGATGGACACGATCAAGATGGTGCACTATGCCGTCCACCACCTTGGCCTCCTCCTTTCATGCTTACAAGAAGATTTGATGGCGTTGCACATATGGACCCACACATGATAGAAGATGAACTTGAGTCGAGGACGACTCCAATTCAAGAAGGGGAGGATGATGAGGACATCACTTATATGGATACAAACAACACTCTACTGAATATACAAGATGTAATTAATAGAGTTCATACACAACAATTAATTTCAGAGGTGAACTCGTTCTTATATATTTCCTTATATGTTTTTGAGCATAGATTGCTACTTAATGATTTATTTGTGATTAGGATCCATGGAGAGGTTCAAGGAGTACTTTGACGGAGTATTAGGGACGTGGAAGACCAGAGAATTCGTTCAAAGAAGATGGAAACTGAACCAAACTCCAAATCGTATCCAACTCGGAGTCCAGGAGCAGTACGCACTAAAACGGACGCCCAGGACGCATACGAACTCCGTTTTGGACGTTCTACATATGCACGGAAAGGGTAGAGGATAACCTTTCCAATGGAGCCGGTCCCATGTCAAAATTCCCTCGGAGTCGTCAGGAATCGTCAAAACAAAATCAAATACAGAATCTGTCAGGATGCTGCGCCACCATATTGGGCCATTGGGCCTTGTATCAAGTCTAAGTCCATTATTTTCGTGTGTTAGGGTTAGGTCACGACCCCAACACCCCCTTGGACGTCCTCCCACCTATATATACTCCATAGTAGCCGCCATGAACAATTGGGTTTTGTATAGATTAATAATATCGCTGTTCTACAGTTTGTGAAACCCCAACTTCGTGATTTCAGATCGTGTCTTCTACGTTCTTGCTTGTGTTCTCGGTTGCACTTGCAGGGATTAGCCTTCTTGGCGAGGTCAATTGTGTGAAGCACGGTTGATAACCAACGGAGCGGTGGTGTAGTGATTGCAGGGGTTGTTCGTGTTCTACTCGAGAGCCTCAGATCATCAACGTCGAGATCTCCATCAATCGACTTACCCATTACCTTTCGGAAGATCGGGACTCATCCATCATCCAAATTCTCCTATCATATGGGATACTAATCAATTATCAGGACAGGGGTAACTTGATAAGAGGAATAGTGTGACACACACCTAAGCAATCTACTACAAGGGTAAGGTTTTCCTAGCGAGGGTTAGACTACGAGACGAAGCTACTCCTATTGTTCTCTAATTACTCATATACATAGCCTAATAAATTACACATGAGTATGCTAACGGTGAATACTAGGGCTTAGTGGTCCAACATGTCAGGCACTGGCTTACCCTGGTCTGCCAGGCGACTCCCACCAAGAGCCTATGTCTTAGCCAAACATGGAGGATAACAATGGACGGACAGGGCTATCACCACCTACCGCCTACCTATAAAAATCGTGGACAACGATGCATTCAACGCTACTTAACTATCTAAGAACCACACTTACATGTTAAGTAAATACCTTAAGAGTCCGGATACAAACACCATCCTAAGGCATTGATTAGTCTAAACATCGTTGAACCAATGTTGGGACCAATCACTAACATATTCATGTTAACATAATCATATTATACCTAATTAGAGTATAGTGTTGGTGTATGATGTTTATGATAACAAGATATGAACATTATGACTAGATCATAAATCTACACCTAGCACATACATGGACTCCACAATCAAACAAGAAACGCTTTGCCCAAAGTATATGAACAAATAAAGACTAATAATATTATTATTATAAACCATAAAGTCACAAATGTAAAAAAAGATACATGAGCCATACCTTTCACAATTTGGACTTGGGACTAGAGGCTCCACTCTACAGCCTAACCTCCACTAAGGACCTAGGAGAACTAGTGTATACAAGAGAGAATGCTCAAGTGGTGTGTGTGAAGTGAGGTGAGGCACTCCCCCCTATTTATACACACACTTAGGTGGTTTCGCGCGCTAATCTCCTGGGCTTTCACTTACTCCCGCGTCAAGTAAGCCACCAGGGGTTGACACGTGCAACTGGACTTAGTTTGGTGGGTTTACCAGTTCGGCCGAACTGGGGTTGGCCCCACTTGGCCCCCACTTGCTCCTAGACATTGATATGTGAGCCCTTGTCGACCTTCTAGATGAATTAGGGTGAAAACATGCGGGTACTCACCTGTAAGTGGGTCATTGGATCCATGGGAAGCCACATGGCATCGTCTGATTGGTTAGAAGTGTGTTTCCTTGCCTTGTGGTCATGCATTCACCTCAACTCTACATATACATAACACCTGCATGCACTAATTTCTCCGAGTACAAGTGGAACTAGGTTATTTCTAACTATGATGTGTGTAAGAAATATTTATTTCTTCACATAATTGAGTTATATTGACGATCGAAATTAGTATATAATGACCATAAACAAAATCCCTCAAGCTTACCCTTTGCTCGTCCCGAAGCAAAATAAAGGCTTAGGTTCTTGATCCGCAGTTGCTACAATGTTCTATATTTCAAAAGTACCAAGTGTACACAAAATATTCTACCTTGCATTGAATAAATTGGCTATGGTACCTCACCCTTTTTTCTTAGTCATTATGGGGCTTATGCCTTATCCTTTTCTTGGGTATTTGAAGGACAGAACAACAAAATGAGCATGCATCTCCTAATGTCTAAGTTCCACTCAAATTTTTAGAGAATTTCAAATGGTGTTTGGATTTAAGTTCCTCAAATGATGCACTCAATAACTCCTATGTGGGAACTGGTATTTGTATCCTCACCAAGGCAATGCCTTTCTTGTCCTACATCTAAATAAGACTTGTATGGGAAGCTTGGTAGGGATCAATAGTAGGCATATTTGCAACACATATATTGCTAAATCAAAAGAGTAAGTCTTAGGAGAAAACAAATCATACTTTTGATCAAGATTTGTGAAAGTGTGATGGAATATTTGTAGAGTGAAAATATGAAGATGACTCCTTTGTATGCACTCTCTTTTTGTGAGGATGAAACATGGCTACTTATTTTTTTCACACCCTTGTACATGAGCATGCATTTTCTTTTTCTTGTAGCCATGTCTTCTACTTTTTTTTTCAAGTAATTTTGAGAGAGTATTATGCATGAAAATCATGGATTACATTTTTGGTGGTCGAATAGTATGATAAATTTTTGCTAACTTCTAGATTAGAAGTTTAGCATGTGCCCATCTAATCTTGATATTAAAAGCATGAAAAGATTCTCACATAGGTCTATACTAGTTTGACCGAGCTCAATATGAAGGTTGTCGAAGGGTCAATGTGACACTTCCACCGGATCTGCTAAGGAGCAGCCCGTAGAGGTTCTTGTTCGGCGGGGCTTAGGCCTCAAACTAGTGTTCTAGCGAAAGAGTATGAGACAGTTGTTTTTATGTGGTTCGGGCCGCAAGGAGCTTAACACCCTACTACACGGTGGATTGCATTGCTTGGTGAGTGTGTATGCGTATGTGTGTGTATCGGGGGTTCCGAGTCTGGTCCTCTGTATCGGAGGCGGTCCGAGCCTTTTATAACCAAGACTGGACACCTTACAAGTGTGTTCTCGGGGCCCGACAGGTGTCCCCGGGGCGATCTTATCCTAAAATATCTATGGCTTCCCGCATAAGCTTCTCTGAACATGGCAGTGGAGACTCGCGGTCTTGCTGCCATCCTTGTCAGTAGCCCATGCGCCGTTGCTAACGGTGGCAGATGGTGTCCCGTCAGCCTGTCTTGTTGCCGCAAGCTACCCACTTGGCCAACTGGGATAGACCTGCAGCGCCTTCACTGTGATGTGATTGGTCATAGCAGTCTCTGACTGTTGGCGTGCTCCGCGTCGTGTGTCGGAGGTGGGTGCAGACCTTCAATGACTGTCCTAAGTGGTTCGCTCCAGCTTTTAACTCCCGCACCTTACCGTCTGGGGGATGCTGCAAGACATGTGGCAATGCCGGGGCACGTCCTCACCGGGGAGGCTAGACCCAGTCCTTCATGGCGCGTGGCAGCTCCGGGGCTCCCCAGGGCTTGTGGCAGCTCCGCTCTCTCCTTAGAGGGAGGGCGCTTGGTCCGGTGCTCCAGGCTACGTGACGGCTCTGGAGCATCTCAGCCGAGGTTGTGGGAGGTCTCCCCTCAACACGTGGCGCCTTGGGAGGTTGCCACCCCTGAGGGTCTTTATCCCATCCTTCGTGCCCCACACAGTGGCACTGGAACTGGATCTTGCGGGAGGCTGAGGCCTCGACAACTTCTAGACACGTGGCACTGCCAGACATGCCCTGGTGTCTTCGTCCTGTGTGCGAGGGTACCCGGTCTGCATAGTATCGAAAGTGGCCCCTGGGTCCACCTTGGGGCAAGATGGGGAGTCCAAATGTGGAACCCTTTCCCTGTTTTGCCGCACTGGGTTTTGAATTCTGTCTTGGGTAGATGAAATGGTGGGCGCTCCTGCCATCTTCGCCACATGTCTTCCTCAGGTTGAGAGGTTAGTGTGACGAGATCTTTGCTGGCTATTGTTTCTTTGCCTTCTGTGCGGCGCTTTTAACTGCTACGGTTCCTGATGCGATTATAGCCCTTTCGTCGCCCCGCCTCTATGGGTGTTGTACCTGTTATTTTTCCAGGTGACTGACCACTTGGGTCAGCGCTTCTACGCAGGGGCGTAGGGCCTATCGTTATGGACGTCGGGTTTTGGAGTGGTGCGAGTCGGTCCTGGCCTCGCTGCACTCAGGCACTGCGGGGGTGATTTGAAAAGGAAACCTTTAGGGGAATTGTTTCCTTCCCTAGTCACACCCTGCATCCTAAGCTTTCGCCTTTCTCCTTGAGCGCTTGAGCTTCCTTCCTTTAGCCAAAGATTCTCCCCTTTGCTTCCTCCAATCGCCTCCCTACTGCCCCCGTCTCGCCTTCGGTCAGCAGACGACCTGTTGTCGATGTGGCAACTGCTTGGTTGGTTAGCATCGGAGCATGCAGGGATGACCCGCTGTGGATCTCCCGTTCTTGAAGATTTGCGCAAGGACGAGACCGTCCTCTTCTCCGCCTACATGTTTGTAGGGCTTGGGCTTCCGCTGTCGAGGTTCTTCTTTGGTGTGCTGGAGGAGTACGGTTTGCAGCTTCACAACCTGTCGCCAAACTCTATTGTGGTGATGGCGGTGTTCGTCCACCTCCGTGAGGCGTTCGTGGGCTGCAAGCCAATGGTGGAGTTGTTCCGGCACTTCTTTGTGAGGAAGACCACCGGGAAAAGCGAGACTACCCAGGTGGGTGCCTACTACTTTAGGCACCGCGACAAGTCCACCCGACACCACATCCCTTCGCTCAAAGGAGGGAAGTGGAAAACCTGGAGGGAATATTGGACGATCATGCGGGTTGAGGCCCATCCTACGCTAAAGATGCCCACTGCAGGTCCCACTGCTAATCCCACCACCTGGGAAGCATTCCAGGGGCTGCCAAAGGAGTATGTGCTGATACTGAGAAGGATCCAATTCTCAGCGAGCAAAGGTTTGACCTCTCTGATGGTGCTGGCCAATTTCTTGCGTCATTGTACCGCCCCTTTGCAAAATCGTTGCTACGAGGCCTGGTACTTTACCGGTACTGATTATCAGTGTCGATTGGCTCCAGACGGTCTTCCGCCGAAGGTGTTGGATGATTTGTTGAAGTTGGTGACCAATGATACGATTGATGACGAGCACGTATCCATCCTAGTCAACTGCCAGCCACTCTTCACGACCCCCATTGAGAGGGACAAACTTCTGAGCTCGATGCCGGCGGTCAATGTGTTCAGTGTCACCCGCTTGCACCTCGAGGAGACGTTAGGGGTTTCAGCGATTCTGGCGCGGCGCCGTGTCATGCTGCAACAAAGGTCGGATTCCTCCCGCTCGTTGGAGAAGGCAGAGGTAGGGTTGCCATCGTGCTCCGTCGATCCGGAGGGCAGTCAGGCAATACCAGCTCTGTTGCCAGGGAGATGTTCCCGCTGTCTCGCCATGGATTCCACTATTCTTGCGTCGAATAAGCGGAAGTTGACGCGGTGGGGCAACACCCCAACTTCTCATTGTGATGGGGCCGGATCGACTGAAGTTCCCGTCGTAGACTTGGTTTCTAATACCAATAGCGGCTCTGGTTCCGGTGGGGGCGCAGGGGGTCTGCGCAAGAGACCATGCCAGCACGGTCCGGTCAAGAGGCAGAACCAGAGATAGCGGTGCCAATCTTGCAGTTAGGCACCAGTGGTCTCGATCTATCGCTCAGGGTGGAGGGCAAGGGTCACTGGAGCGATCCGACCCGCGGTTAAGGCACATCTTCTTCCTCTGCTTCTCCCTTCTTTCCTTACGCGCGGTCTGACAAAGTTTTATCCTTGCTTTTCAGCGCGTCATCAGCCGACTTGGTGCCTTTGGTGCTCCAAGGGGTAGGCTTGGTAGGCCCTGCCCTCCCCAGAGCTAGGACGGGGCCTGCGATGCTGCGTCCTACGCCCGAGGGCACCTCAGCCCCAGGTGCTGCCGACGACTCTGCGCTCTCGTCCGTCGAGGCAGGTGGGGCTGAAGTGGCGCACAGCGAGGAAGCGCCAGGCGAGGGGGTGCCCGGCGAGGTTGTGACCGGCGAGGGGGCGCCCGGCGAGGATGTGGCCAGCATAGGTGTTCCAGCCGAGGAGGTGTCTGGCATGGAGGTGTCGAGCGAGGAGGTGCCAGGCGAGGGGGTGCCCGGTGTGGAGGGGACTACACTGGTAATGGCTGCTCCCCTTGGTGAGGCTGACCCGCCCGACGTCGATGGCGCCGGCACCTGACGTTATTGTCGCTCAATGCAGTGACTTGCCACCGGCAACCGGTGATGCTCTTTAGTGGAGGAGGGGGCTTCAGGGTCGGTAAGCGGCGCGGCGATTCCCAGAGCTCCAGCTGGGGCACCAACTGGTCCCCAGCCACTGGTGTCTGTCGTGGCACTAGTGGAGGAGGCAGAGAGGAAGTCGCCTGTGGTGACGGTCCCTTCGATTCCTCTTTCTGACGCTGTTGCCGCAGCCCAGTCCATCTTATGCCAGACTCAGACTGCTTTCGCCCGGAAGTGGGATCAGCTTGTAGAGGAGCAACGTTTGGTGAAGTTGGTCGACACCAAGAATAAGCAGCTTGAGGTGGAGGCTCTGAAGGCCCATGCAACCGCTGATGCCCGCCTAAGGTTGTGCGAGGATCAACGTCTGGAGTTCGTTCGTCACGAGGTTTCCCTTGGGGATGCTGAACGGTACTTGGCGGCAAGGAGGGGGAGGTCTCTCGGGGCATGGAGGAGAAACGCTAGGCTTTGCAGGACTTGGAGCTCGCCATTAAACGCCGACAGGATGATCTGGAGCGTCATGCTCGAGAGCTTGCTGATTGGGAGGAGGCTACATAGAGAGACGCAGAGAGCCTCCAGGTCTCCCGTATGGCCGAGGCCCGAGGGTTCCAGGATTTCCTGGCCTGTGCTGGGGCGGTGCTGGAACCCTTCAACCTTGGTCCCATGCCGCGTGGGGAGCCATCTCAAGGAGTGGCCCAGCTGCTTCCTGCCCTGGAGTCCCATTGTTCGTCATTGGGGTCGGTGAATACCGTCCTTGCAAGGCGGCTAGAGGCCGAAGGAAAGATGTCGGCTAAGTTGGTGGCCTGCCACGTTCTGGTGTGCATTTGAAGCTGGTAGACGCAGATCCCGCTGGAGCCGGTGGAGAAAGGTCCCTTTGATGAGCGGGAGGCTGAGGCTAGGGCTGAAGTCCAGGGCCTTGCCAAGGAGGTGGCTTCTTTGTTCCATCATAGGACGGTGGCACCAAGGCGCCAAGTTTTTTGTATCTGGGGATGACCCCTTTGTTTAAATAAATGGTCATGAATTTGGGATTATGTTGCTTTGCTTGTTGGCTTTGTTGCGTGCTTCAAAAAGTTGCCCCAGTTCCTTCTCTTGTGTAAGGTCTTGAAAAGCCTTTGTTGACACCGTTAGCCTTTTAGGGACCAACGCTTGCATAGTTGACATGGCTGGTTTGTCACTAGATGATGACCTACCTATGGAATTAACCTTGAGAGGCCCCTTGGTAGGCGTGGCCAGATAGTTGGGTACGCCTGCCACTTGAACGCGGGCTATCTTCGATAGGCCCCCAACAGGTTGGGGGAGCATGAGTGAGTGGTCTCAGCGTGCCCCTTTTGGGAACGTCGGGCTTTTTCTGAGTGTTGTCATCACTGACAGCCCCCCTGGGATGGGCTGGGGCTGGATGCTCTGGTGTTGTCCAACATCATCGTGAAGTCATCGACGGCAGACCCCCGGGGAGGTGCCGGAGCTAGATTCTCCGGCATCATCCACCATCCTCGTAGAAACATCGACGGTAGGCCCCCTGGGAGGTTCCGGAGCCGGATGCTCTAGCATCATCCACCATCGTTGTGAAGTCGTCGACGGCAGACCTCTGGTGTACAAGCTATCGCAAGAGAAACCTGTTAGTAACAAGTGCGAGGCAGGAGAGTTTACTCAATTATTCGCGCTTGGTGTTGTCGCTGACGTTCTGGGATGTCGACGGTAGGCCCCTTAGGAGGTGCCGGAGCTAGATACTCTGGCGTCGCCCACCATCTTCATAGGTACGTCGACGGCAGCCCCCCTGGAGTTGCTGGAGCTGGATGCTCTGGTGTCGCTCACCATTTTTTTATGTGCGTTGATGGCGGGTCCCGTGGGAGGTGCCGGAGCTGGATGCTCCAGCGTCGCTCACCATCTTCGTATGTACGTCTACAGTAGGCCCCCTAGGAGGTGCCAGAGCTAGATGCTCTAGCGTCACCCACTATCTTCGTAGAAATGTCGACGGCGGCCCCCCTGGGAGGTGCCGGAGCTGGATGCTCCAGCGTCGCCCACCATCTTCGTAGAAACGTCAACGGCTGTCACCCAGGGAGGTGCCGGACCTGGATGCTCCGGCATCGTCCACCATTGTTGTGAAGTCGCCGACAGCAGGCCCCTGGTGTACAGGTTATGGCAAGAGAAACCTGTTAGCAACAAGTGCGGAGCATGAGAGTTTACTCACTTATTCTTGCTTGGTGTTGTCGCTGACGTTCTAGGACGTCGACGGCAGGCCCCTTGGGAGGTTCCGGAGCTGGATGCTCCATTGCACCCTGCTTTGTATGTCCTGCACACATAACGGAGGTGTATATTGTTTTGCTCGCTGGTGACCTTTTCCTATTCTTAAGTATAGTCATGTCTTAGAGTCCTGGGCTGGTACACGGGATTTGGGTAATTCTGTGCATTGGCGCACAGGGTCCAACTTCCTTCTTATTGGGGGCATGAGAGTCCTGGCCCCTGGTACTTAGCCGCAGTACTGGGAGGCAAAGCGCACGTTCTTAGGGTACAAGACCAAGCTAAGCATGGTGTGCGCTCTGGACCTCCATCTCGGCGTTGGCCTTTCACGGGGAACCAATTGGCACCACAGGTCCCCAAGTAAGATGGGAGCCACAATGTTCCAAGACACCTTGCAGGTACCTCAAATACATTTTCCTGCAGTAGGGTTGCATGACTCTACTGATACAGAAAAGATATCACCAAGTACACGAAGACGATGTAAGGAAGACGAGTCTAGTTTGATTGATCACAAAATTAACAGGTAACGTAGGTGAGCATATGAGAAAGCATATGGTAAGGCAGTGAGTTTCTTATCATTGGTGTTCCCAGGAGTGAATTTGCTTTACAATAAGGCAACGGCCCACTCTATTTGGCAAGGGAGGTAGAGTGTTTATGCTTAGGGTACAGGACCAAGCTAAACGGTTGAACACTCTGGACTTGTCCCTCCCAGAGCTTGGTTGTCCTACATGCCATTCCTTGGCACCATGACACCCTAGACTACCCTACTTTTAAGCTTAGGGATAGAACTTATGGAGGTGTTATATGTTCCATGGGTTGCGGTGGGGCTCTCCTTCTTCAGTGGCGAGGCGGACACACCCGGGGCGAGATACTTGTATCACTCAAAAGGGGCCCTCCCACCGGGGGGAAAGTTTGTGAGACCCTTCTCGAGAGAGTATGCACCCCAGCACCAGGTCACCTGTCTTAAGCTCTCTACTCCGCACGAACCGCTCTTGGTAGCATCTTAGTGCCTGTCGGTAACGTGCATTTTGGATGGTGGCGTTCCACATTGCTTCGTCGAAGAGGTCGATATCTTCTCGTCGGAGCTATTCCTGTGAGGCTTCGTTAAATGCTCGGACTCTGAACGAGCCCACAACAATTTCTGGGGGGGAGGACAGCCTCGGCCCCATACACCGGAATGAAAGGTGTTTCTCCTGTGGCACGACTGGGTGACGTCATGCTTGCCCACAATGCACAGGGGAGTTCGTCGACCCATTTGGCACCATGCTTATCCAAGCTGTCATATGTGCGTGTCTTGAGGCCCCTGAGGATCTCAACATTGGCCCTTTTGACTTGTTTGTTGGTCTTTGGATGAGACACAGATGCATAACAAACTTGGATGCCGAGGTATTCGTAGTAGTCCTGGAAAGCTGCACTGGTGAACTAGGTCCTGTTGTCGGTGATGATCCTGTTTGAGACCCCAAACCTGCAGACAATTGATTTGATGAAATCTATTGTGGACTCCTTGTTGATGTTGATTACTAGGGATGCTTTTAGCCACTTGGTGCATTTATCTATGGCGACATACCCTCGGGCTGCCCTGGGAAAGGGTCCCAGGATATCCAGCCCCCATACCTCGAAAGGCGAGGAGGGCGGGATCATCTGCAGTGGCTACGCTGGGGTGTGGATTTGCTTGGCGTGGAACTGGCACGCCTTTCATTTCTTGACCAGTTTGAATACGTCTTGTAGTGCTGTTGGTCAGTAGAAACCATGCCGGAAGGGTTTCCCAACCAGAGTGTGAGAGGACACGTGATTCCCACACTCTCCTTCGTGGATTTCCTCGCGCAAGTCGCAACCTTCCTGCTGAGTTATGCACCGTAACAGTACGCTGTTGGCACCACGTCGGCAGAGAACACCTTCTACTAGCATGTAGAATTTTGCCATCCTCACGATCCTCTCAGCGGATGTTGGGTCCTCCGGGAGGAGGTTGTCCTTCGGGTAGTCCTGGACCTCCGTGATCCACGCATCAAGACTGTCCTGGACTTCTAGATCTTGGGCGCCAGGTGATTGGGGAACCTTGGTGACGCTCAAGAACCTTGGTGGCCCCCATGGTTGCAGGGCTACCGTGGTTGCCAGCTCCGTGGGGCTGGGCTCACCTTCTTCATTAGGCCCTGTTGGCCTAGCGGTCGGCCGCACCAACCTCCTGCTGAAGACCCCTTCTGGAACGAGGGCTCCTGTGGATGCCATGGTTGATACGACATCGGCGATGGAGTTGTCAGCGTGCGGCACATGGCAGAGATCCAAGGCCTCGAACCCATCTTCTAGCTTCTTGACATGTATCAGATATGTCGCGACCTGCAGGTCGTTGCAGAAGCACTCACCCCGAACTTGCTTGATGATCAGCTGGGAGTCTCCCTTGACCAGCATCTGCTGGACACCAAGACCTCGCACAGTTGTGAGCCCAAAGATGAGGGCTTCGGACTCCGCCATGTTGTTGGTGGCCTTGAAGTTGAGGCGCACTGCGTACTTGGACTGCTCCCTAGTTGGCGAGGTGAGCAATATCCCGGCACCAACCCCTTGCTTCCTTGAGGATCCATCGAAGAACAGTGTACAGTGAGGTTCGGTAAGTACCGAAGCCTTGGGCTCTGGTTCACTGATCTCCCAGCCCCCTGGGTTGCTCGGTGAGGGGGTCCATTCGGCAACGAAGTCCGCCAGAGCTTGACTCTTGATTGCATGTCGTGGCAAGAAATCAAGCTCGAACTCCGCTAATTAAGCCACCCACTTGGCGATGTTGCCAGTTGCGTTCGGGTTGCGCAGCATTGCTCCAAGTGGGAATGAAGTCACCACCGATACTCAGTGTGCCTGAAAATAATGGCAGAGCTTCATCGATGCGATTAGCACTGCATAGAGCAGCTTGTGCACTTCGAGGTATCTTTTCTTTGCCTCATGCAGGACTTCGCTGATGAAGTAGACCGGGCGTTCGATGGTTCGGGGCTTTTTTGGGGAATTCGGCTCATCTTCTTCCCTCTGCTCCAGGTCCAAACGATTCCATGTCTCCTGGGCCTAGTGCTTCCTTTCGGGGCTAGGACCCAAAGGCTTCGGGGCCCCCTAGGGGAACTCAGTCATCCTTTGGGGGCTGGGACCCAAAGGCTCCTTGGTCTCCGTGGCCCCCTTGGGGGACCCGGACGTCCTGTCGGGGCTGGGACCCAAAGGCTCCTTGGACTCCGGGGCCCCCTTGGGGGACTCGGACATCCTCTAGGGGCTGGGACCTAGAGGCTCCTTGGTCTCCAAGGCCCTGTTGGGGGACCCGGACGTCCTCTGGGGGCTAGGACCCAGAGGCTCCTTGGCCTCCGGGGCCCCCTTGGGGGACCCGGACGTCCTCTGGGGACTGAGACCCAGAGGTTCCTCTGTCGTTGGGGCCCCTTGCGAGCTCCAAGCCCTGGGGCTCAGAATCAGCTGCAGGGGCCCCATCCTTTCATTGGTGCTGCCGATGACCGGCCCGCTCTGCCACCAAAACCATTCTTACCACTTCTGTTGTGGCGGCGATGTAGAGGTACAGGGGCTCCCTGGGCTCTGGTGCCACCATTATTGGCAGTGTCGTCAGCTGCTGCTTTAGCTCACAGAACGCCTTCTTCGCTTCTTCGGTCCAGACGAACGATCCGGACTGGCACAGGAGCTTGAAGAATGGAAGGGCCCGCTCAGCCAACCTAGAGATAAACCGGCTGAGCGCTGCCAAACACCCTGCAAGCTTCTGTACATCCTTGATGCGGGCTGGTGGCCGCATCAGCTCCATCGCCTTGATCTTTTCTGGGTTGGCCTCAATCCCTCGGTGTGAGACCAAGAAACTGAGGATCTTCCCAGCTTTGACTCCGAACTCGCATTTGTGGGGATTGAGCTTCGTGCGTGTGGTTCGCAATCTATCAAAAACTAGGGCGAGGTTCTCTAGTAATGATGTATGTGACTGGATTTTTACTACAATATCATCGACATATACCTCTACTAGGTCCCAAATGAGGTCCCCGAATGTTTTATGCATAGCTCGTACAAAGTTGGGGAGGGCATTCTTAAGACCATAAGGCATGGAGACATAGCAGTAAAAGCCATCTACAGTTATAAATGCGGTATGTTCTTCATCCTCTCTAGACATTGGGATCTGGTCGAACCCTGAATATGCATCTAGAAAGCATAGTATATGCACCCCGAAGTTGAATCTTCGATTTGATCAATTCTAGGGAGAGGGAAGGGATCTTTAGGACATGCCTTGTTGAGGTTGGTGTAGTCAATGCACATCCGAATCTTACCACTAGCTTTGGGGACAACAATCGGATTGTCCAGCCATCTGGGATGGTGGACCTCCCGTACGAAGCCAACATCAAGGAGCTTCTTGATCTCCTCACGAATGAAGTTATGCCGCTCAATAGACGGCTTACGGGGCCTTTGTTGTTGCAGCCAGGTGTCGGAGTAGATCTTCAGACGGTCATCGGGGTAGATCTTTAGACGGTGCTCAATCACTTCTCTGGAGATGTCCGGCATCTGTGATGGTTGCCAGGCAAAGACATTGACGTTGGCTTGCAGGAAAGTAGTGAGTGTCGATTCCTGCTCGCTGTCCAAACTCCCCGCGATACGGGTGGTCTGAGCCGCATCAGAGCCAATTTGGATTGTCTTGATGGGTACATCGTCATCGTCGGAGGGCTGCACTCGTGGTGCAGTGGCGCGGCTACGAGCGTGTTGGTCTGGCGAAGGCTTACTCGGCTCAGCATCACTCAATATAGGTGTTGGGACTGTTGCCAACGCTCAGAGCTTTTCTAAGACCGTCACCGCAGCAGCACGATCTCCATAAATATTGAGGACACCGGAAGTTGTCGGCATCTTGAGGACGAGGTAGCCATAATTGGCTACTGCCATGAACTAGTACAGGGCTGGCCTGTCGATAATGGTGTGGTAGGGGAGGCTAACCTCCGCGACGTCGAATATGATATTCTCCGTCCTGAAGTTCTCGGGTGTCCCTAGGGTCACCCGGAGGTGGATGCAGCCGTACGGGGTAACATACTCCGGTCCTACCCCTGAGAACAATCTTGTTGGGTCGAGCTCAGACACGGGGATCTCCAGCTTGTCGAAGGCCGCACGGCTGACGAGGTTGAGGTCGGCTTCACCATCTACCAAAACGTGGTAAAACATTATGTTGGCGATGGTGGAGGCGACGAGGAGGGGCAGCTGCCCGGCTCCCGCCATGTTCTCGGGGCAGTCAGAGGCATCGAAGCTGATCGTCGTCTCCATCCATTTGTGTTGCGGCGCCGGGGCATGCGTAGAGGCTGACAAAGTCATTGCCTGGCGCAGGGTCTTGACCGCATTCCTAGAAGCGGGTTCCCAAGATCCTCCACATATGATGTGGAGTGCTTTGCGACGCTCTTGGTCGCTGTTGAGGTCGAGGTTCACAGCCTGGTGTACCGTTTCCACGGCACATTCCAGCCTTTGGAACTCCTTCTCCACGTGTTCGTCAACACGATAGTCGACCTTTTGCAGATTGATTTCGCCGCAGCTCTCAGGCTTGATGAACACCATGGTTGGTGAAAGCGCTACCACTTTTTTTGAGGGAAAAAGCCCCTACCTGGCGCGCCAAATGTCGAAGGGTCAATGCGACACTTCCCCCAGATCTACTAAGGACCAGCCCGCGAAGGTTCTTGTTTGACAGGGCTTAGGCCTCAAACTAGTGTTCTAGCAGAAGAGTATGAGACAGTTGTTTTTATGTGGTTCGAGCCGCAAGGAGCATAACACCCTACTCCATGGTGGATTTTATTGCTTGGTGAGTGTGTATGTGTATGTGTGTGTATCGGGGGTTCTGAGTCTGGTCCTCTGTATCGGAGGCGGTCCGAGCCTTTTATAACCAAGACTGGACGCCTTACAAGTGGGGCCCCAGGGGCCGACAGGTGGTCCCAAGGCGATCTTATCCTAAAAGATCTGTGGCTCCCCGAATAAGCTTCTCTGAATGTGGCAGTGGACACTCGCCGTCTTGCTGCCTTCCTTGTCATTAGCCCATGCACCGTTGCTGATGGTGGCAGATGGTGTCCCATCAGCCTATCTTGTTGCCGCAAGCTACCCACTTGGCCAAGTTGGATAGGCCTGCAACACCTTCACTGTGATGTTATTGGTCATAGCAGTCTCTGACCGTTGGCGTGCTTCGCGTCGTGTGTCGGAGGTGGGTGCGGACCTTCAATGCCTGTACTGAGTGGAGCGCTCCAGCTTTTAACTCCCGCACCTTACTGTTTGGGGGGTGCCACGAGACACGTTGCAGCGCCGGGGTAGGACCTCGCCGAGGAGGATAGCTCTGGTCCTTCATGGTACGTGGCAGCTCCCGGGCTCCACAGGACTCGTGGCAGCTCCGCTCTCTCCTTAGAGGGAGGGTGCTTGGTCTGGTGCTCCAAGCTACGTGGTAGCTCCGGAGCTTCTCAGCCGAGGTTGTGGGAGGTCTCCCCTCAACACGTGGTGCCTTGGGAGGTCGCCTCCCTTGAGGGTATTTATCCCATCCTTCATGCCCCATGCGGCGGCACTGAGACTGGACCTTGTGGGAGGCTGAGGCCTCGACAACTTCTAGACACGTGGTGCTGCCAGACATGCCCACGTGTCTTCATCCTGTGTGTGAGGGTACCCGATCCGCAGGATACCGACAAAGGCAAATAGCATATGTGTAAGGTTTATCTAATTCAAATCATCATATGGCTTTGGTAGGAATTTCTATCAAATGAGGAACACCCATTTTAAATTTTTCTCCGTGAAATAAAGTTTCACTTTCAACTAAAAAATTAGCAGCTCTTATCACTATATCATATCCCACAACACCTAGAATTGGACTTAGCTTTTGCTACCCACAATTTCCAAGTTTCAGGCAAGAATATTCTAGGCCAATAAACCCAATACTTGGAGAATACTAAGTTGTATGCAAGGGACTAGTAAAAGTAAACAGAGCAAATATTCATCATGTCAACTTATGCAAAGTAAAAATATTCTTACTGCACATCCTTTATTCTATTAACCTAACCTATACTACAATATTATTATTATTTTTAGATGCAAATGTGGTGGAAAGAAAGAAATAAACAAAGGAACGCAAATGGGGGTGTACAAGTTACCTCAAGTGGGGGTCCTCCCCGAAGCTTGATCTTGGTATATGTCGAAGTGTTAATGCAACACTTCCCTCGGATCTGCTAAGGAACATCACGAGGAGGTCCTTTGATCGGCAAGGCTTAGTTCTCAATCTAGTGGACGCGCGTAAGAGAATATGAGACGGTGGTTTTTACATGGTTCGGGGCGCAAGAGCGTAACACCCTACTCCACGGTGAGGATGTAGTGTGTGTGAATGCGTAAGTTGGGCCCCTCGTAACAGTGGTGGTCTGGTCCTTTTATAGACAAGGCCAGACACCTAGGTCCAAGGCCCGACAGGTGGCCCTGGGGTGATCTTATTCTAAAAGATCTATGGCTTCTCGCATAAGCTTCCTCTGGTCAAGGCTTGAAGACTTGTCGTCTTGCCACCTCGGCCTCAAGTGGCCCATGCGTAGTCGCTGATGGTGTCAGGGGATGTCCCGTCCGTCTGTCTGGTCACTGCAAGCTACCCACTTGGCGGGGCAGGGAAGGCCTGCGGTGTCTTCACTGTGATGTGATTGGGCGCAGCGGTCTCTGAACGTTGGCGTGCTCCGCGTTACCTGCCCCGAAGGTGGGTTCCTGTATTTAATGCTTGATCTAGACGAGGCGCACCATCCCTTAACTCCAACACTTCACCGCCTAAGGTGAGTTGTGGGACACGTTGCATCTTAGGGGCTGTCCTCCACCGGGGGAGGCCAGGCTCAGTGTGAGACCTATGTGTGCTGAATACATTGGATTTGAAAATAAAAGTTTTGAATTCTGCCATAACATCTTTTTAGCAAGGTCCGACTCTAGCTCCGGCATGTATTTGATAGCTCCGACATGTCTTTGATAGCTCCAGCATGTCTTTGATAGCTTCGGCATGTCTTTGATAGCTCCGACATGTCTTTGATAGCTCCGGCATGTCTTTGTTAAGCTACGATATGTTTTGCTAGGTTTGACTTATGTTGGTTAGCTCCGACATGTTTTTCTAGCTCCGAATTTTGGGATGACTAGTTCCGACTAGTTTTGGTTAGCTCCGGCACTAGGTTCTACTAGCTTTGGTAAGCTCCAGGGCTAGGTTGTACTAGCTTGGGTAGGCTTCGGCGCTAGGTTATACTAGCTTTGGTAAGCTCCAGCTCAAGCTCCGGTTAGCTTCGGCAAGGTTCGGAGCTTGATCGTAATGTTCCTGCTTTTATCTTGCATTGTTTGGAACTTGCTTTACACTTATGGAAAGTTTGCTTAGTATACATTTTCTAAGTTTTTGGTGTGTTTTGGTTGATATGGCTGATATCGTTTTGATATGCTTTGCAACATGCTTATGTGAGGTGCTCACGTAAGGTGTTGTGTTCGGAACTGACTTGAGTCAAGTCGCGGACTTGGGCTCGTACAGCTTGGTTGTTTATTCATGTGTAGGTATTGCTTGAGTTCAAGTCATGCCTGGTGACAGGATCCTTTGGACTAGTCTCACGAAGGAGATGAGGTTCCAATAACCAAATTCAGGAGGAATTGGGGTTGAGCGGGTCAGGAAGTCGCGCAGGATGATTGAATCAAGGGCAGTGCATATGAAGATTACTGGACGTCGAAGGAAGGTGTTTGCACGTATACATGTGGTTCATGACGTGGCAACATGGTTCCGAAGATGGTTTATGGATGGGATGATCTGGTTGGAAGGATCGGATCGTATCGGTTGATGACTTTGGCTGCGGCGGAGTCGGTTATGGCTCGGTATGGAAAGTATCAAGTTGGTTATGATAGGGTTTCGTGTTTATCACAAATTTGAGTTGTTTTAGGAATACGGGATATGTTCCTATGGTGTTTGGAAGTGTTAATATTGCTTCTATCTGCGTATAGGAGAGTCCTAAGCAGTTATGGAAAGTTCTGATTCGTGATCAGAGTAGGATTAGAGTCCTAGTTGAGATTGGGTGGCCTAAGGGCTGGTTATATAAGCAAGGGAGGCCAAAGCTCGTGGAAGACGACTTTGGGGTTGTTCCTCTTGTGTTCTATTGAATAAAATTCGTAGTTTGAAGGAACTTTTGTGCCTTGTTCGTCCGACTTGTTCCAGACAAGTTTTATTCGTTGAGTTTCTGGACAGCACTACCTTTCGTCGGTGGTTTTATCATAACTCGAGTTTACAGATCCAATTGACATGATTCTTTTTTGGGTTGTCTTCACAACTTGATTATCTATCATCTGTCAAAATTTCACGATCATTAGATTTGTGGTTTCTGATCTACAGGAGTTTCTTTGCAGCGTTCCATAACTGTTTTTCTCGGGTAGGACAGACTAACCTTTGTTCGATCTTTCGACCATAACTTGAGTTTCTCTCGACAGATTTGAGTGATTCTTTTTGTGTATTCTTCGTGACTTGATTCTCTCTGATATATATCACTGTTGTCACGGTGAAACATGTTTAGATCAGTTTCATACACGATTTCTCTAACAGATTGTGTTTCTGCCAAAGGGGTTGGAATTTAATTGTTTCCACTGCGTAAGATTTTTTAAATCTACCATTCACGCCCCCCCCCTATGGTAGCTTTTCACGTGCTTCTCGATCCTACAATTGGTATCAGAGCCACGATGCTCTAATCTTTCAGATTTGCACGTGTTTTTGACTAATCATCATGGAGAAATACTCTGCCAAACCTTGTGTGTTTGCTGGTATCGATTTTCAGGTTTGGAAGGCACGCATGGAGGCTTTCATCCAGGCGCAAGGCTTCGCAATATGGGAGAAGGTTTACAAGACTTACGAAGTGCCACCTAACGATCAAGTTACGGCTACAAACCTACGGGACGTCGACAACAACAACAAAGCCCGAAACTTGATCATACTGGGACTCACTCAAAGCGACTTTGATCATGTCGCGCACCTCTGATCAGCGTACGATGTTTGGAGAGCTCTCTGTGATTATCATGAAGGATCCAACACGATCAAGGAGGTGAGACAAGATATGTTTAAAAAGGAATATATGCGTTTCAAGATGCAACCCGATGAGTCTATCGATGACCTTTTTGCTCGCTTCAATAAAATTCTCAGCAATCTGCGTAGTGTCAATGTTAACTTTTCTGATGCTAAAAATGCTATGCAACTTCTTAGTGCATTAGACATGTCAATCTGGGAGATGAAAGTTACATCTATTCGTGAATCAACTATCATGAGTTCTCTTACATTAGATGTGCTTTACTCTAAACTCAAAACTCATGAAATTGACATCTTATCACGTAAGAACCCATATAAGTATATTGCATTTGTCTCACAACGTGATATGCCAAGCTTCGGCCAATCATCATCTTGCAATACTCTTGCTTTGTTGTCCTCACTAACCCTGGAGCAAATCGAGGAATTTCCAGAAGAGGAGTTAGCACTAATCTCTACCAGGTTCTCAAAAGCAATGCAAAATCTAAGAACTAGAAGGAGAGGAAGCTCTGGACCTCAACGTTGTTTTGAATGTGGTAAGACAGGACACTTTCGTACAGAATGCCCTAACCTTTCAGGTCCTACTACTTGTGAAGAAAAACGGAACAAGGTCAAGACCACCTCTGGAAACCCCAACAAGAAAAAGAAGGATACCATAGGACGCAAGATGATTAACAGCTTCATCACTGCACTTCAAGAGCTCGGTTCAAGCGATGTAGACTTTGAAAGTGATGAAGATGATGACGATCTGGCCAACTTATGCTTCATGGCGGGCAAAAGAAGATCAAGATCAAGTCAGGAGGATGCAGAACACAACAGTGACGATGATGAGGTATGTTCTACCTATAATGAAATGTGTTATGCAATTTATCGTGCAACTATTATTGTCAAGAAAAAGGACAAAAAGCGTAGGGATAATGCTGCTAAAATTGAATCACTAGAATCTGAAATCAACAGTTTAAAAACTTTGACTCCTAGTGATGATGCATGTTCCTCATGTGATTTAATCTATGAACAATTGTCCACACTAAGAACAGCACACTCCTCCACTCTAGATAGACTTGAACTTGAAATTGAAAAGAACAAAGAGCTTGCTACACTTAATGATAAAAACTTGAAAGATGCTAGCTGTTCTACAAATGATTTGCATTGTTCTACTTGTGATGATCTTGATAAGAAACTACATGATGTTATGAATGAAATTTCTATATTGAACAATGCTTTACGTTCTCATGAAGTTAAATTTTGTTCCAATTGCAAATTAAAAGGAAAAACTTCATGTGAAAATTGCCTTGATCTGTCCAACAAACTTGATAACATGCATAGGACATTAGATCGGTTTTGTAATGGGAATAAGAACCTAAACTTGCTGCTAAATTCTTCCAAGTCTTGCAATGATAAAACTGATTTAGGTTTTGATTCTCATGCTCATGCTAAGGCACATCCACCTAAAATTGTAAAGTCAGTAGGAAGTGGTTTGATTCAAACAGTTCCTAAACAAGAAGAAGTGGTTTTCAAATATGCAGGAGTGTTGTCTCATTCGGTTTCAAATAAAAATATTCCTTGCTCATCTAGACATGAACAGTAAGTTAAATTTCATTGTACCTACTATGGTAGAGATGGTCATGTTACAGATTTTTGTTATAGACTAGCTAAACAACAGAAAAAGGAAAGAATGATTTCTAGATCTCATAACTTTCATGCAATTAGAAAAAAACAACCTGCTTTGGTGAGTCAGAAATTTGAAAAGGTAGCTTCCGGACCTTCTGGTAAGAAATCCGCAAAAGCAGCTCCGGTAGTTCCGATAGCTTCGAGAGCTCCCGGACCTTCTATTGTTTCCTTCGGAACTTCAGCTTTTGCTTCTGAAGCTTCAGCCTTGTCTTTTGGAACTGTTGCTTTTACCTCCGGAGCTACTGGTTTTTGTGCTAAACGAGTTAAGAATAGAAAACCTCAAACTTTGACTCATAAACCTGTTGTTTTATCTCAGCTTTCGCGTGTTTTTCCTGTTGCACGTCGTGTGACTCAGTACTGGATACCTAAATGCCTTTTGACTAACCCCAGTATTGAGGCATCGACGTATTGTGCTTCTATGTAGGTTACATGCTTGTGGAAGGAGAACATATGGATTGTGGATTCAGGATGCTCACGCCACATGACAGGTAACAGAGAATGGTTCTCCTCCCTCTCCTTTGTGTCACATTTAGAAAATGTTACTTTTGCTGATAATTCTTCAACTCCTATTATTGCTAAAGGTTCGGTTAGAGTAAATGATCACTACATTTTAAAAGATGTGGCACTTGTTAAAAATTTGAAGTACAACTTGCTTTCTATTTTTCAATTGCTTGATGAGAATTTGGAAATAACCTTCACTAAAAATTGCTGCAAAGTTGTAGATTCAAATAGTGAGCTTTTGTTTAACATGTCTCGTTTTGGAAGAGTTTTTAAAGCTGATTTTGATATGTCTTCCTCTAAGCATAGGTGTCTAGTTGCTATGATTCAAAGGACTTATATTTTTGGCATCTTAGACATGGTCACATAGGCTTTCATCACCTAACGCGTGTTAGTGCTCTTGATCGCATACATGGGCTGCCTAAGCTTAAAGGGGACAAAGAAATTGTGTGCTCTTCTTGTAGACATGCTAAGATGGTTGCAGGTTCACATACTCCTCTCACAATGATCATGACAACTGAACCGGGTCAACTTTTGCACCTTGACACCGTAGGACCTTCATGTGTTCAATCCTTCGGAGGTAAATTGTATGTTCTTGTGATTGTTGATGATTATTCTAGATACTCTTGGGTTTACTTTATGGCATCTAAGAATGAAGCTTTTAGTCACTTTAGAACTTTATTTCTTAGATTATCAATTGATCACCCAGGATCTTTAAAAACAATTAGAAGTGATAATGGAATTGCATTTAAAAATCAATCTTTTGATCACTTTTGTGCTGAAAATGGAATAGATCATCAATTTTTCTTCACCGTATGTACCTCAACAAAACGGTGTTGTAGAAAGAAAGAGCAAAACCTTAGTTGAGATTGCTAGGACTATGCTTGATGAATATCAAACTCCTAGGAAATTTTGGGCTGATGCGATTGCAACCGCTTGTTATGTCTCAAATCGTGTTTTCTTGTGCGCTAAGCTGGGTAAAACACTATATGAGCTCCGATTTGGACATAGGTCTAGTGTCACACACTTTCGGGTCTTTGGTTGCAAATGCTTTGTTAAGAAACATGGTAATCTTGATAAATTTGAACCTAGGTCTATTGATGGCATGTTTCTTGGTTATCCATCTCATACTAGAGGCTACCGTGTGTTCTTGCTTGACACTAACAAAATTGTGGAGTCTTGTGAGGTGTCTTTTGATGAAGCTAGCCCAGGTACTAGCTCTGGTATTGCAGGACCAGATCCATATCCTCTGGGGGGGGGTATTTTCGAAGATGAAGAAGAGACCATGATACTGCCTGAGAGTTCCAAAGCTGATACGTGTCCAGCTCCGAACTTCGAACAAGCTCCGACTACCACCTCTGCTTGTCCTGATTGTCCACAAGCCACAAGCTCATCAATCTGCAATGAACCTGATGAACAAGAAGCTTGTGAGACATTTGTTCCCCTACGGATCGTCAAGAATCATCCTCCACAACAGATTATTGGAAGCTTGCATGAACGGGTCACACAGTCCAGGTTTTGCGATCCAAACTCTCATGCTTATTCTGCTTTTTTGCTTCTTTTGAACCCAAATATATATTGCACGCACTCACTAATGAATCTTGGATTATTGCCATGCAAGAAGAGTTAAAAAAATTTGAAGAAATAATGTTTGGAAACTTGTACCTCCTCCTCAAGGTCACACTTTAATTGGAACGAAATGGGTGTTTAAAAATAAACAAAGTGAGGATGGGGTTGTGGTTAGGAATAAGGCTAGGTTGGTTGCTCAAGGTTTCACTCAAGTTGAAGGTCTAGATTTTGATGAAACTTTTGCTCCTGTTGCTAGATTAGAAGCCATAAGAATTTTGTTAGCTTTTGCTGCATCTAAAGGATTTAAGCTATATCAAATGGATGTTAAAAGTGCTTTTATTAATGGCTACATAGATGAGGAGGTTTATTTCAAACAATCACCGGGTTTTGAAAATTCAGATTTTCCTAATCATGTTTACAAACTGTCCAAAGCCTTGTACGGTCTCAAACAAGCCCCTAGAGCATGGTATGATAGGTTAAAAACATTCTTACTTGAAAAGGGGTTTACCATGGGCAAGGTTGATAAAACTCTTTTTGTGCTTAAGCATGGCAATGACTCATTATTCGTTCAAGTGTATGTAGATGATATTATCTTTGGTTGTGCTTCTCATGATATTGTGTCCAAGTTTTCAGCTATGATGAGTTTAGAATTTGAAATGAGTATGATGGGAGAACTCACATACTTTTTGGGGCTGCAAATCAAGCAAACCAAGGAGGGTACCTTTGTGCATCAAACGAAGTATACAAAAGACCTCCTAAGGCGCTTCAACATGGACAAAAGCAAGCCTCTTCGGACACCAATGGGAACAGCAACAACACTTGAACTTGATGTAGATGGTGAACCTGTGGATCAAAAAGAATATAGAAGTATGATCAGATCACTTTTGTACCTCACAGCATCAAGATCGTACATACAATTCAGCGTATGTCTTTGTGCACGGTTTCAAGCCACCCCACATGCTTCACATCGTCAAGCCGTCAAAAGGATTCTCAGGTACTTACATGGAACTCAAGAATTTGGCATTTTTCTTTCTTCTTCCTCAACTGTTGCTTTGAAAGCTTTTTCCGATGCTGATTTTGGAGGTTGTAGGATTGATAGGAAAAGTACTTCTGATGCTTGTCATTTTCTTGGTAATTCACTTGTTGTATGGTCATCCAGAAAACAAAGTTCAGTTGCACAATCCACCGCCAAATCTGAATATGTAGCTGCTGCTAGCGCTTGTTCACAAATTCTTTGGATTGTTCAAACACTTAAGGACTATGGGGTTTATCTAGATAGTTTTCCACTTTTTTGTGACAACACTAGTGCTATTTGCATTGCTAAAAACCCTGTGCAACATTCTAGAACTAAGCACGTTGACATTAGGTATCACTTTCTCTGTGATAATGTTGAAAAAGGAAACATTGTGCTTCACCATGTAGATACCGAACAACAATTGGCTGATATTTTTACAAAACCTTTGGATTTCACTCGTTTTTGTTATATTCGTAGTGAAATAGGGGTTATGCATCATCATGGCTTAAATTGTGGGGGAGTTTTGAAACTTGGGAAGTCTATGTGTGAATCTGAAATTAAAATAATATGAGCATAGTATTTCATACATATATGACTTTGTGATTCCTTTTACATGCTGAAAGTTCTTACTACACTACTCGTGTTATACATTTTGTAGTTTTAGCCATGTCTAGTAATTGGAATAATTACTTACACTAAATCTGGTCATGGTCGAACTTTCTTGCTGTTTTGAACTTGTTGCATGCTCACAAGTGCTTTTAATCATAAAGAATTAATCAAGTAATCAACTCACTTGTTGAGTTTTTGTGAACAAATATAAGTTGAGAAAAGATCAAGAGAATATGTATGCATCGCACTTCTTCTTTTGAGATGGCTTATCATTGCACTTAGATATGAACTTGTAAGAAGTTGTGTAGGACTAAAACCATGTCCTTAAGCTTCTGATTGTCAAATGACATAGGCTTGGCTTGGTTGGTTAGAATAAGGCAGATGCGCATATAATCTCTTGCAAATATCATATGATCTTAATTTGTGCCTTGAAAAATAATAAAATGCAGCAACAAGTGTCATGCTTTCAGGTATTTAAATAGTTAAGTTTGTGAGATCATGACTTGCTTAAATTGAATAATATGAAGGTTACTTGATAGTATGACTTGAATGAGTTTTGTTTTATATGTATATGTTATAATATGCTCATAACAATTAAAATTTCTCTTTTGAACCTTGTTGAATACATTGTCAAAGGGGGAGATATAATATGGTGAATTATGCAAAGGGGAGAAATATGTATAGGGGAGAAATTTATTTCTATCTCATTTGATATTCAAAAAGGGAGAAATTGTTTTTCAAAACTTTTAATGTGAATAAGCCAATTTTTGGATCTTAAGTGGTGTTGCCAATGCATTCATCAAGGGGGAGATTGTGAGACCTATGTGTGCTGAATACATTGGCTTTGACAATAAAAGTTTTGAATGCTGCCATAACATCTTTTTAGCAAGGTCCGACTCTAGCTCCGACATGTCTTTGATAGCTCCAGCATATCTTTGATAGCTCCGGCATGTCTTTGATAGCTTCGGCATGTATTTGATAGCTCCAGCATGTCATTGTTAAGCTCCGATATGTTTTGCTAAGTCTGACTTATGTTGGTTAGCTCCGACATGTTTTTCTAGCTCCGACTTTTGGGATGACTAGTTCCGACTAGTTTTGGTTAGCTCCGGCGCTAGGTCCGACTAGCTTTGGTAAGCTCCGGTACTAGGTTTTACTAGCTTTGGTAGGCTCCGGCGCTAGGTTATACTAGCTTTGGTAAGCTCCAGCTCAAGCTCCGGTTAGCTTTGGCAAGGTTCGGAGCTTGATTGTAATGTTCCTGCTTTTATCTTGCAATGTTTCGAACTTGTTTTACACTTATGGAAAGGTTGCTTAGTATTCATTTGCTATGTTTTTGGTGTGTTTTGGTTGATATGGCTGATCTTGTTTTGATATGCTTTGCAACATGCTTATGTGAGGTGCTCAGGTAAGGTGTTGTGTTCGGAACTGACTTGAGTCAAGTCGCCGACTTGGGATCGTACGGATTGGTTGTTTATTCATATGAAGGTGTTGCTTGAGTTCAAGTCATGGCTAGTGACAGGATCCTTTGGACTAGTCTCAGGGAGAATATGAGGTTCCAACAACCAAATTCAGGAGGAATTGTGGTTGAGCGGGTCAGGAGGTCGCGCAGGATGATTGAACCAAGGGCAGTGCATATGAAGGTTACTGGACGTCGAAGGAAGGTGTTTGCACGTATGCATGCGGTGCATTACATGGCAACATGGTTCCCAAGATGGTTTATGGATGGGAAGATCTGGTTGGAAGGATCGGATCGTATCGGTTGATAATTTTGGCTGCGGCGGAGTCGGTTATGGCTCGGTATGGAAAGTATCGGGTTGGTTATGATAGGATTTCATGTGGATCACCAATTTGAGTTGTTTTTGGAATATGAGATATGTTCCTAAGGTGTTTGGAAGTCTTAAGATTGCTTCTATCTGCGTATAGAAGAGTCCTAAGCAGTTATGGAAAGTTCCGATTCGTGATCAGAGTGGGATTAGAGTCCTAGTTGAGATTGGGTTGGCCTAAGGGCTGGTTATATAAGCAAGGGAGGCCAAAGCTCGTTGAATACGAATTTGGGGTTGTTCCTCTTGTATTCTGTTGAATAAAGTTCATAGTTTGAAGGAACTTTTGTGCCTTGTTCGTCCGACTTATTCCAGACAAGGTTTACTCATCGAGTTTCTGGACAGCACTACCTTTCGTCGGTGGTTTTATAATAACTCTAGTTTTACAGATACAATTGACATGATTCTTTTTGGGTTGTATTCACAACTTGATTATCTATCATCTTTCAAAATTTCACGGTCATTGGATTTGTGGTTTCTGATCTACACGAATTTCTTTGCAGCATTCCAGAACTGTTTTTCTCAGGTAGGACAGATTGACCTTTGTTTGATCTTTTGATCATAACTTGAGTTTCTCTCGACGGATTTGAGTGATTCTTTTTGTGTTTTCTTCGTGACTTGATTATCTCTGATATATATCACTGTTGTCATGGTGAAACACGTATAGATCAGTTTCATACACGATTTCTCTAACAGATTGTGTTTCTGCCAAAGGGGTTGGAATTTAATTGTTTCCGCTGCGTAAGATTTTTAAATCTACCATTCACCCCCTCCCCTCTGGTAGATTTTTACGTGCTCTTCGATCCTACACTCGGGCTTTGGGACACGTGGCAGCTTCGTGGCTGGCCTCCGCCGGTGAATGTAGCCTAGAGGGGGGGGTCAATTGGCCTTTTGAACTTTCGTCGGATCCTGAAACACTTAACAACATGATCAAATAAAGATAAATCGGACTAGTCCTGTATGGTGTGGACTACTCCGGTGTGTGTGGACTAGAACGTTCAAGTCAGATCAAAGATTTCACATCAAGTACTCTATGCAGCGGAAAGTAAGTTGTAATTTGGATGTATCACGACAATGAAACTATGTATGACACAAATTAACTTTGATTTCAATGTTTTAACATAAGTTATCCAAGATTGAGTAAACCCTAGAAAATGATAAACAACAAGAACAAAAGTATGTGACAAAAGATTTTATCTCATGGTTCGATTCCACAGAGGAAATCTACATCCACGTTGAGGAGTCCACAGAGGACCGGTTCTTCACTGACCCTACCCTCATCGAATCGCCACAGAGGTCGATTCTCTTCCACTAACCACAAAGGGGGCAAATAACTGTGTTCAAGGGGCCTTCTCACTAATTGAGGGCTCCCTAAGATTTACAATTGGGAACACCACCAAACACACTCAAATGATATGCAATAAACAACAAGAGTGTGCGAGAGATTCAAACCCAAGAGCTCAAGATCATGTGAAACAAGTCTCTCCTTTTGATCAATGCTAATCCTCAGAGATTTTATCTTTCTAGGGTTAGAATGTGTGGAGATATGTGCATTTTGGGCTCTTGGAAGGTGTGACAGCGCAGGGGGTTGAATGTTGTTGTTGTAGGGTCGTACCTCTATTTAAACTAGGGTTTCCAAAAGTTACCGTTAGGGTTAGCAATGTTCATACTAGTCCGTGGTGGACTCCGGACTAGTCCAGTGTGCGATGTGTGGAAAATCCTAAGTGTTCTGATATATTGGACTTGTCTGAAAATATACGGACTAGTCCGATTCGGGATCTGGAAATGTTCAGACTAGTCCGACACATATCGGACTAGTCCGGTGTGGTGAAACTCATGTAGAATTGAGGACAAGTCCGTAGTTGGAGGACTTGTCCGATTTTAGTCGGAGAGTTTTTGGATTAGTCTGTGGTTATATCGGACTTGTCCGGTGTCGTGAAAAATTGTGGATCTAAGGACAAGTCTGGACTTGGAGGACTTGTCCGATTTTAGTCAGAGGATTATCGGACTAGTCCGTGATGTTATCGGACTTGTCTATTTTTTTACAGATGTGAAGTGATGAGGACTAGTCTGCACTAGGGGGAACTAGTCCGATCTTAGTAAGAGAGATATAGGACTAGTCCGGACTTGTGAAATTTTTTGCAGTGAGGGTGATTTCTTTTATTTGAGCTCTTGGGGTGTGTTTCTCCAACACACTCCATACACAACAAAGTATTCTATTCAGCTCTTGAGCTCTTTTACATATAGATTCCTCATTCTCCTTTCTTTTTGCGATTTCTTCATAATTTCATTAGAACATGTGCTCATCTCAACAATTTTGTTAGGATCTTATTTGTTTGTCATAAATCAACCAAAACCCAAAAGGGATGCCTAGATGCACATTCAGCCGGGGGAGGCCAGGCTTAATCTTCGGGGCACGTGGTAGCTCCGGAGCCTTCCATTAGAACATGTGCTCATCTCAACAATTTTGTTAGGATCTTATTTGTTTGTTATAAATCAACCAAAACCCACAAGGGATGCCTAGATGCACATTCAGCCGGGGGAGGCCAGGCTTAATCTTCGGGGCACGTGGTAGCTCCGGAGCCCTTCGGGGCATGCGACAGCTCTGGGTCCCTTCGCGACATGTCGCAGCTTCAGAGCCCTTAGGCGTACATGGCAGCTCTGGAGCCCTTCTCTGCGGGAGACGTCTGGCCTAGTTCTTCGAGCCATGTGGTTGCGCCGGACATTACCTTATAGTAGGATGAGGTCCCGCCCGAACACGTGGCACCTTGAGAGCCTGTCCCTTTGGGGGATCCGAGTCTCATCTTTGTGGTCTATGTGGCAGCATCGGATCCCGTACTTCAGGAAGGCTGGGGTCCGGCACCCTCTGGACACGTGGCGCCACCAAACATACCTTGGTACTTTCGGCTTGTGTGCGAGGGTACCCCGTACTAGGGGTACCAACAGTGGCCCCTGGGTCCACCTTGGGGGAGGTGATGAGCCCGAGGGTGGAGCCCTTACCTTGTTTTGCCAGACTGCTCTTTGAATTTCATCTATGTCAGCCGAAGCGGTGGGTGCTTCTGCCAATGTGGCCACGCGTCCACTCCTGGTTGAGGTACTATGGTACGAGATCTTTGCTTGCTTTAGTATCTCTGTCTTCTGCGACGCCTTTAACCGTGGCGGTTCCCAATGCAGTTATAGCACTTACGTTCGCTCCGCCTTTATGGGAACCGCTTCAGCTGTCTTCTCATGTGGCTGACCACTTGGGCCAGCACTTCTATCAGGGGGCTTAGTCCCCCACTATCATTGACGCTATGGGGTTAGTGGTGCGGGTCGAACCTTTGCGATATGCACGAAGTGCTCAAGCATTGCAGGGTTGATCAAAAAGGAAACCTTTGTTAGATGGGACAGTTCCTTCCTTACTCACACCCCACTGCCTGAGATTTTGGATTCTTCCCCGAGCGCCCGAGCATTCACCCCTCAGCCAAAGCTCTCACTTTTACTTGCTCTGATGGCCTCCCCACTGCCTCCTTCTCACTTCCAGTCGGCCGATGACCTGTTGCCGATGAAGCGACTGCTTGGCTGGGTGGTGGCAGAGTATGGGTGGATGATCCGCTGCAGATCTCCCACTCTTGAAGACCTGTGTAAAGACGAGATTGTCCTCTTTGCTGCCTACGTGTCTGCGGGGCTTGGGCTCCCGCTGTCGAGGTTCTTCCATGCAGTGCAGGAGGAGTACGGGCTGCAGGTTCACCACTTGTCACCGAACTCCATTGTCATGATCGCTGTGTTCGTCCACTTTTATGAGGCATTCGCGGGCTTCCTGCCAATAGTGGAGCCATTCCAGTTCTTCTTCGTGATGAAGACCACCAGAAAGAGTGCGACGACCCAAGTGGGTGCCTACTACTTTCAGCACCGGGACAAGACCTCCCGGACCTACATCCCTTTGCTCAAAGGGGGCAAGTGAAGCAGATCGAGGGAAGATTGGCCGATCATGTGGGTCAAGGCCCATGCTTCGCTGAAGATGCCCTCTGAAGGTCCGACTTCCGATCCCACCACCTCGGAAGCTTTCCAGGGGTTGACGAAGGAGTATACGCCGATATTGAAGAGGATCCAATTCCTGGAGGGCAAAGGCTTGACCTCCTAGATGGTGTTGGCATACTTCTTGCGCCGCTGCACTGCCCCTCTACAAAAGTACCTGTACGGGGCCTAGCACTATATCGGTACCAATGATTGGTGCAGGCTAGCTATGGATGACCCCAACCTCGAAATGTTGGAGGGGATGTTAAAGGTGGTGACCTGCAACACGGTCAACGATGAGCACGTCTCCATACCGGACGACTGCCAGCCGCTCTTCATGACCCCTGGCTTGAGGGGCGAACTGCTGAGCTTGATGCCGACGATCAACTTGTTCGGCGTTGCTCGCCTGCACTCTGAGGAGACGTCTGGGGCTTCGGCGGTCCTGGCATGGTGTCGCGCCATGACGCAACCTAGGTCGGGGTATACCTCCCGTTATTTGGAAAGGGCGGAGGTAGGGCCCCCAACATCCTCTGTCAGGGTAGAGGACAACCAGCCAGCGCCAGTTCTAGCGCCAAGAAAGTGTTCAAGCACTCTGGCCGTGGGTTCTGCCACCGCTGCGCTGAAGAAGTAAAAACTAACGCAGGGGGATGGTACCCAATCTTTCATCATGATGGAGCCAGAACGGTTGAAGCTCCCATCATTGACTTGGTTTCTGAATCCAGTGGTGGCACTGGTTCCAAAGGAGTCACGAAAGAGTCTATGCTGACGGTCATGTCGATGCAAGCCATCCTGGAGCTGAGGCCAGAGACTGTGGCACCATCCTTTGTGTTGGGTCTAGGGGGTCTCGATTCGCCATGCGAGCTGGGAGGCTAGGGTCTTTGGAGCAGACCGGCCCGTCGGTAAGGCGCAGTTTCTTCCTCCGCTATTCTTTTCATTGTTTTTCCACTCTGATGAAGTTCGTTTTGGCTTTTTAGGACGTTGTTGACCGACATAGTGCCCTTGGTGCTTCCCGGGGTGGGCTTGGTGAGTCCCACGCTTCCCAGAGCTAGAACGAGATCTGCTGCACCGCACCCTATGTCTGAAGGTGCACCAGCGTCTGGTGATGCTGATGTTCCTACTCCTCTATCCGTCAGAGTAGATGGGGCTGAGGAGGTGCCAGGCCATGAGGTGGCCACTTTGGCTGTCACGGTTACCCTTGGTGGAGCGGACCCGCCCGTTGTTTATACTGCCGCGGCCCAACGTCTTTGGCGTGCAAGATGGCGACTCGCCACCGACGGCTGGTGATACCTTCGTGATGGAGGAGAGAACTTCAACATCGGGTAGTGACGCGCTGATGCCTGGAGCTCCAGCCGAGGAGCCATCTGGTCCCCAGGCATTGGTGTCTGCCGCGGAGTCGGCGGAAGATGTGGAGAGGTAGCCGTCTGTGGCGGCGACCATGCTGATCCCCCTCTCCAATGCTGTTAATGCGGCCCAGTTTGCCTTGCACTAGACGCAGGCTGCTTTCGCCCGAGAGTGGGATTAGCTTGCTGAGGAGCGGCGCTTGATGAAGCTAGTCGACGCCAAGAATAAGGAGCTCAAGGTGAAGGCCCTGATGACCCATGCCGTCGCTGAAGCTCGCTTGAAACTGTGCAAGGATAAGTCATTGGAGTTGGTCCATCGCGAGGTTACCGTTGCTGATGCGTAATGAGACTTGGTGGTGAAGGAGGAAGAGGTCTCCCGGAGCCTCGACGTGCTGGAGGAGAAGCGTCGGGCTATGCAGGACTCGGAGCTCACCATCAAGCACCGGGAGGACGATCTGGAGCATCGTGCTCGGGAGCTCGCCAACTGGGAGGAAGCTGTGCGGAGAGAGGCGAAGGCCTCCAAGCCTCCCACGCGACCTGGGATCTAGGGATCTGGAACTTCCTGGCCCATGCCAGAATGGTGTTGGAACCCTGGTCCCGTGCCTCGTGGGGAGCCGTCTCATGGGGTGGTCGAGCTGCTTCTAGCTTTGGACTCCCTCTGCTCGACGTTGGGGTTGGTGAACACCGTCCTTGCGAGGCGGCTGGAGGTCGAAGGGAGGGATTTGGCGGAGCAAGTGGCCTCCCAGGTCTTGGTGTGTATCCAGAGCTGGTACCCATAGATCCCACTGGAGTCGGTAGAGAAAGGCTCCTTCAATGAGCAAGAGGAGGAGGCTAGGGCCGAAGTCCAGGACCTTGCCAAGCAGGTGGCCTCTTTGTTCCAGCAGAGTTGAGACTGGTAGCCCCCAAGCGGAGCCTTAGTATGAATAACTGTTAGTGAATTTGAATTCATGTTGTTTTGCTTGTTAGCTTGTCTTGTGCTTCTCAATATGTCGCTCCAAGTCCTTAGTTGTGTAAGGGCTTGGAAATTTTGTCACGCACTTTAGTTATTGAGGAACTAACGATCGCACATTTGGACATGGCCAATCTTGTTGTCGTTTGACGTCCTACCTATGGAACCCCCTTAGAGGCCCCCTGGTAGGTGTGGCCAGGTCACTGGGCACGCCTACGACATGAGCGCAGGATGTCTTTGACGGGCCCCCGGCGGAGCGGGGGAGCATGAGTTGTTGACCTCGGTGTGGCCCTACCAGTGGCACTGAACTTTTTTTTAGTGTTGACCTCGATGGCAGGCCCCTTGGGTGGTACCGGATCTGGCTGTTCTGGCGTCGCCCACCATCATCATAGAGTTGTTGACGATAGGTCCCCTGGGTGGTGCCGGAGCTGGCTGCTCCAGCGTTGCCTACCACCATCATAGAGTCGTCGACGACAGGCCCCCTAGGAGGTGCTGGAGCTGGATGCTCCGGCGTCGTCCAGCACAGATTTGTCGTACATTGATGGTCGGCCCCTGGTGTATAGGCACCACAAGAGAACCCTATTGGCAACAAGAGTGGGATGGGAGAATGTACTCACGAATTAGCACTTGTTGTTGTATTCGGTGTGCTAGGATGTCGATGGCGGGTACCTTGGGTGGTGGCGGAGCTGGCTGCTCCGGCGTCGCCTACCACCGTCGTAGAGTCGTCAATGACAGGCCCCTTGGGTGGTGCCGGAGCTGGCTGCTCTGGCGTCGCCCACCATCATCGCAGAGTCATCATTAGCAGGCCCCCTGGGAGATTCTGGAGCTGGATGCTCTGGCGTTGTCTACCATCATCGTAAATTCGTCGACGGCAGGGCCCTTTGGAGGTCCCAGAGCTGGTTGTTCTGTCTTTGCCCACCATCATCGCAGAATCATCGACGGCAGGCCCCTTGGGAGGTGCCGGAACTAGATGCTCCAGCATCGTCCTCCATCACCGCAGACATATCGACAGCAGGCCCCTCGGAGGTGCCGAAGCTGAATGCTCCGGCATCGTCCACCACCGATGTGTCGTACACCGACGGTAGGCCCCTGGTGTACAGGCACCATAGGAGAACCCTATTAGCAACAAGAGTGAGATGGTAGATTGTACTCATGATTTAGCGCTTGTTGCTGTCTTTGGCATGCTGGGACATTGACAGCGGGCCCCTTGGGTGGTGCCGGAGATGGCTGCTCTGGCGTCACCCACCATCATCTCAGAGTCGTCGACGGCAGGCCCCCTGGGAGGTGCCAAAGCTAGATGCTCCGGCATCTCCCACCATCGTAACCTGCTTTGTATGTCCTGCACACATAATAGAGGTGCATATTTTTTGCTCGTTGGTGATCTTTTCCTACACTTTAGTTTTGCCATGTCTTATAGTCTTGGGCTGGTACGTGGGGTTTGGGTAATTCAGTGCGTTAGCGCCCGGGATCCGACTCCCACCTTACTCAGGGTGTGAGCTTCCTAGCCCTCAGTACTTAGCTGTAGCACTAGAGGCAAAGCGCACATGCTTAGGGTACAGGCCAGGCTAAGCAGGTTGCACGCTCTGGACCTCTAGCTTGGCATAGGCCTTCCGTGGGGAACCATTTGGCACCACAGGGCCCAGAGTAAGAGGGCAGCCGCGAGGTCGCGAAACACCTTGCAGGTACCTCAAACAAGTCCACCTTCAGCAGGGTTGCATAAGTCTACTAGGGGTGATATAGAAAAAAAATTCACAAGGTATATGAAGATAAAATACGGAAAACGAGATGTGATCGATCACATAATTAATAGATAATTAAGTGAACATAAGAGAAATCACAGGGTAAGACAGTGATTCTTTCAAATGGCATTCATAGGAGGAGACGGGCTTTACAATAAGGCAATGACCCACTCCGGTTGGCATGGGAGGCAGAGTGTTCATGCTTAGAGTACGGGACCAAGCTAAACGATTGAACACTCTGAACCTGTCCCCCCCCAAGAGCTTGGTTGTCGTAACTGTCATTCCTTGGTACCAGGACACCCTACACTGTCCTACTATTATGCTTAGGGATATAAATTATGGAGGTGTTCTATGTTCCAAGGGTTGGGGAGGGTCTCTCCTTCTTCTGTGGCCAGGCAGACGCACCCGGGGTAGGATATCTGTGTCACTCGGAAGGGGCCCACCCAGCTAGGGGAGAGTTTGTGTGCCCCTTCTCAAGAAAGTATTCGTCACAGCACCAGATCGCCCGTATGGAGCTCTCTACTCCGCACGAACCGCTCCTGGCAGCGCTGGAGCGCTTGCTGGTACCGTGCGTTTTGGATGGTGGCGTGCCACCTTGCTTCGTCGACGAGGTGGACATCTTCGCATCAGAGCTGGTCCCGGGAGGCTTCATTGAATGACCGGACTTAGAGGGAGCCCACTGCGATCTTTAGGGGGAGGACAGCCTTGGCCCCATACACCAGGAAGAAAGGCGTTTCTCCCGTGGCCCGGCTGGGTGACGTTCGGCTGGCCCACAGTGCACATGGGAGTTCGTCAACCCACTTGGCACCATGGTTATCCAAGCAGTCATACGTCTGTGTCTTGAGGCCCTTGAGGATCTCGGTGTTGGCCCTTTCAACTTGACCATTGATCTTTGGGTGAGCTATGAACACATAATAAACTTGGGCGCCAAGGTCTTCGCAGTAGTCTTGGAACACTACACTGGTGAACTGGGTCCCGTTGTTAGTGATCATCCTATTCGATACCCCGGACCTATAGACGATCGACTTGATGAACTTGATTGTGGACTCCTTGTTGATGTTGATCACTGGGGCTGCCTCCGACCACTTGGTACACTTGTCTACAGCGACATACAGGAGCCGATACCCTTTGACTGCCAAGGGGAAGGGTCCCAGGATATCTAGCCCCCAGACTTCAAACGACCAAGAGGGTGAAATCATCTATACCGTTTGCACCGGAGTGTGAATGTGCTTGGCATGAAACTGGCACACCTTTCATCTTTTCACCAGCTTGACGACATCTTCGACTGTTGTTGGCCAGTAGAAGCCATGTTGGAAGGCTTTATCGACTAGTGTGCGGGAAGTAGCATGTTTCCCGCACTCTCCTTCGTGTATTTTTGCGATCAAGTCGCAACCATCCTCCCGAGTTATACACCTCAATAGGACGTTGTTGGTGCCATGCCAGCAGAGGTCTCCTTCCACCAGCATGTAGCGTTTTGCCAGCCTTACGATCCACTCAACGGATACATGTTCCTTTGGAAGGATGTTGTCTTTCAGGTAGTCTCGCATCTCCGTGATCCATGCATCAGGACTCTCCTGAGCTTCTAGATCTAGGGCGCTGGGTAATCAGAGGTCCCGGGTGACGCACAAAAACCCCGATGGGCCCCACGGCTGTAGGGCCTCCGAGGTCGCCATCTTTGAGGCCTTGGGATCGCCTTCTTCGTTAGGTACTGCGGGCCTAGCTGTTGGTCGCACTAATCTCCTGTCGAAGACACCTTCAAGAACTGGGGCCCCTGTGGAGGCCATAGTTGACAAGGCATCAGTGTTGGAGTTTTCGGCACGCGGCATGTGGCAGAGGTCCAAAGCCTCGAAACCAGCTTCTAACTTCTTGAAGTGCAGTAAGTACGCCGTGAGCTAAGGGTCGTTGCAGCAGCATTCAACCCGGACTTGCTTGATGATCAGTTGGGAGTCTCCCTTGACCAGCATCTACTGGACACCGAGACCCTACGCCATGTTGTTGGTTGCCTTAAGGTCAAGGCACACGGCATACTTGGACTGTTCCCTGTCTGAGAGGTGAGCAATACACCGGCTCTGGCCCCTTGCTTCCGCGACGATCTATCGAAGAAGAGTGTCTAGTGGGGTCTGGTGAGCACTGGAGCCCTGGGCTCCGGCTCGCTAACTTCCAGGCCCCCTGGGTTGCTTGGTGATGGAGTCAACTCACCAACGAAGACTGCTAGAGCTTGGCTCTTGATTGCATGCCGCGACAAGAAGTTGAGCTCGAACTCCGCCAATTCCGCCGCCCATTTGGTGACGTTACAAGTCGTGTTGGGACTGTGGAGCACTGCACCCAGTGGGAACAAGGTCACCACTGAGACTTTGTGTGCCTGAAAGTAATGGCGGAGTTTCCTCGACACAATTAGCACTACATAGAATAACTTTTGAACTTCAAGGTACCTTGTTTTTGCTTTATGAAGGACTTTGCTGATGAAGTAGATCGGGTGTTGGATAGTCTGGTCCCTCCCTGGAGAATCTGGCACACCTTCTTCCATCTGCTCTGGGTCTAGAGGCTCTGCGTTCCCTGAACCCAGGGCGTCCTCTGGGGGCTGGGACCCATAGGCTTCTTGATATCCAAGGCCCCCTGGGGGCACCCGGCTACACTCTGGGGGCTGGGACCCGGAGGCATCTTGGTTGTCGGGGCCCCTGCGGTGTTCAAGCTCTGGGGCTTAGCGTCAGCTATAGGGCCCCGTCTGTCTCTTGAGGATGCTAGGTACCAGGTCGCTCCACCACCAAGACCATGCTCACTACTTCCGTTGTGGCCGCGATGTAGAGAAACAGAGGCTCCCTGGGCTCTGGGGCCACCATGATGGGCAGCAACGTGAGTTGTTGCTTCAGCTCACGAAACGCCTTTTCTGCCTCCTCTGTCCAGATGATTGGTCCAGACTGGCACAGCATTTTGAAGAACGGGCGGGCTCAATCAGCCAGTCTAGAGATATACCGGCTGAGCGCTGCCAAGCAACCTGCAAGCTTCTGTACGTCATTGACGCGGGCTGGAGGCCGCATCAACTCTACCGCCTTGAACTTCTTCGAGTTCGCCTTGATCCCCTGGTGTGAGACCAAGAAACCAAGGAGTTTCCTGGCTTTGACTTCGAACACGCACCTCTCTAGGTTAAGCTTCATGCATGTAGTCCGTAATCTATCGAAGACTAGGGTGAGGTTGTCTAATAATGATGTACGTGTTTGGATTTTGACAACTATATCGTCTACGTACACCTCTACTAGGTCCCGAATGAGGTCCCCAAATATTTTATGCATGGCACGTACAAAAGTAGGGAGAGCATTCTTAAGGTTGTAAGGCATGGAAACATAGCAGTAGAGACCATATATGGTTATAAATATGGTATGCTCTTCGTCCTTTCTAGACATGGGGATTTGGTGGAACCCTGAGTAAGCATCTAGAAAGCAGAGCAAGTCGCATCCCGAGGTTGAATCTACGATTGGATATATCCTAGGAAGAGGGAAATGATCTTTAGGACATGCCTTGTTGAGGTTGGTGTAGTCGATGCACATTTGAAGCTTCCCAACAGCTTTGGGGACGACGACAGGATTGGCCAGCCACCTAAGATGATGGACTTCCCGAATGAAGCCAGCATCGAGCAGCTTCTTGATCTCTTCACGAATGAAATTATGCCGCTCGATAGACTGTTTTGTGGCCTCTGCTGCGCAGACCGGGCATCGGGGTAGACCTTCAGGTGGTGCTCAATCACCTCCCTAGGGATGTCGGGCATCTGAGACGGTTGCCAGGCAAACACGTTGACATTAGCTTGCAGGAAAGTGATGAGTGCTGATTCCTATTTGCTGTCTAGACTATCCACAATGCCGGTGGTCTAGGCAGCATCGGAGCCGATCTGGATAGCCTTGATGGGTACGTCGTCGTTGTCGGAAGGCTGCACCTGTGGTGCAGCGACATAGTCACGCTCGCACGGGCTAGGTGAAGGCTGACTGGGTCCAGCATCGCCCGAGGCAGGTGCTGGGGCCGTCGATAGTGCTTGGAGCTCCTCTAAAGCAGATACCACCGATGCGTGATCTCTGCAGATCTTGAGGACGCCGGACGGAGTCGGCATCTTGAGGACGAGGTATCCGTAGTGTACTACATCCATGAATCGGTACAGGGCTGGCCTACCGATAACGGCGTTGTAGGGGAGGCTAACCTCCGCGACGTCGAATAGGATATTCTCCATCCTGAAGTTCTCGGGCGTTCTTAGAGTCACCCGAAGGTGGATGTTGCCGTACGGGATAATCTTCGCAAGCCCTATCCCCAAGAATGATCTCGACAGTGTGAGCCCTGACTCGGGGATCTTTAGCTTGTCAAAGGCTATACGGCTAATGAGATTGAGGCCGGCCTGCCATCCATCAGAACATGGTAGAACTTGACATTAGCAATGGTGGGGGTGACGAGGAAGGGCAGAAGCCCGGCTCCTGACATGTTCTTGGAGTAGTCGGAGGCGTCGAAGCTAATCGGTGTCTCTATCCATTTGGGATGCAGCACCGGGGCATCAGTAGAGTGTAGCGAAGCTACCGCTCAACGCAGGGTCTTGACCGCGATCTGGGACGCGGGTTCTCAATATCCCCCACAGATGACGTGAAGTGTTTTGTGATGCTCGTGGTCGCGGTTGAGGTAGAGGTTCTCAGCCTAATGGACCATTTCAATGGCTCGTTCAAGCTCTTGGAACTCCATCTCTACGTCTTTGCCGACCTGTTAGTCGACCTTTTGCGGTTTAGTCTTGTCGCCACTCTCAATCTTGATGCTTCCCATTGCAATGAAGCCCAACCATTTTTTTGAGAGAAAAAGCCCTACCTGGCACGCTAAATGTCGAAGTGTTAATGCGAAACTTCCCCCGAATCTGCTAAGGAGCAGCCCGCGGAAGTTCTTTGATCGGTAGAGCTTAGTTCTCAACCTAGTGGTCACGTGTATGAGAGTATGAGACGGTAGTTTTTATGTTGTTCGGGCCGCAAGAGGTTGTATTGATGGTGTGCGTGTGTGTGAATGCGTATGTTTGGGCCCCTTATAACGGTGGCGGTTTGGTCCTTCTATAGACAAGGCCAGACGCCTTACAAGTGGGGTCCAGGGCCCGACAGGTTGCCCCAGGGAAATCTTATCCTAAAAGATCTATGGCTTCTTGCATAATCTTCCTCTGACTGAGGCTTGAAGACTTGTCGTCTTACCGCCTCAACTGCTAGTGGCCAATGCATAGTCGCTGATGGTGTCAGGGGATGTCCTGTCTGTCTGTCTGGTTGCCGCAAGCTACCCACTTGGTGGGGCAGGTTAGGCCTGCGGTGTCTTCACTATGATGTGATTGGGCACAGTGGTCTCTGACCGTTGGCGTGCTCCACGTTACCTGCCACGAAGGTGGGTGCCTGTCTTCAATGCTTGATCTATACGGGGCACACCATCCCTTAACTCCCGCACTTCACTGCCCAAGGTGAGTTGCAGGACACATGGCAGCTTCGGGGGCGGCCTTCGCCAGGGGAGGCCAGGCTTGGTCTTCGGGACACGTGGCAGCTTTGGGGCTGACCTCCGCTGGGGGAGGCCAGGCTTGGTCTTCAGGGCACGTGACAGCTCTAGAGCCCTTCAGGGCATGCAGCAGCTCCAGGTCCCTACGCGACACGTGGTAGCGTCGGAGCCCTTCGGGGTACGTGGCAGCTTTGGAGCCCTTCTCTGCGGGATTCGTCCGGCCTAGTGCTCCAAGCCACGTGGTTGCGTCGGACCTCGCCGTATAGTAGGATGAGATCACACCCGAACACGTGGCACCTTGAGAGCCCATCCCTTTGGAGGAGTCGGGGTCTCATCTTTGTGGTCCACGTGGCAGCGCCGGATCCTGTACTTGAGGAAGGCCAGGGTCCGGCACCCTCTGGACACGTGGCGCCATCGAACATACCTTGGTACTTTCAGCTTGTGTGCGAGGGTACCCCGTAGGCAGGGTATCGACAGGCAAGGTCCGCGATAGGGGTTGAAACCCTAATGATGGATGTAGGTTGTGAGGTTGGCCTAACCTTGTTGCAGTATGGCTTTGGCATTGGAGGGTTGAGTGTCGATGTTATGTTGCCTCCCATGGGTTCCATGAGTGTGGTCGAGGAGTGTTTTGTCGATGCCACACCTCAAGGTCTCCCATACATCGGGTGTCGTCCTTTATTCCTTGGCTAAGGTCATAATAACTTCTAACCATAAAGGAATAAGGTGCATCCATAATGTGTTGGGTGTGATTTGCCATTTCTTGGCTAAGGTCAAAATAACCTCAGGACAAAAATGAATAACATGCACCCAACATGTGTTGGATGTGATCTATCGTTCCTTGGCTTAAGGTTTAAATGACCTTTAGCCACAGAGGAACAATGTGCACCCAATGATGGTTGCAATTCCCTTGAGCATGAATGGGTGCTTAGAATAGTAGGAGCATAGACATCCACTTATTCATGGCAGCCCATTGGTTGCTCATAGAAGGTTTCCATGTCAAACCTCTGGCTTCATAAAGCTATGATTGACCCTTGGGATTAAATCCATGTAGGTTTCAACCATGCTTGAATACTCATTGGCCAAGAGATGTTGAAATTGTACCTCCAAATCAACTTCTTGTGTGCCTACATAGAAATACTACTCTTGCAAACTTCCCCTCTTGGATAGAGATGGATGGTTAGCTCTCAGCACTTGTACAACTGAAACTTCGGATCGGATAACCGAATTTCATTTGTACATCCGGGGAAGAAAAACAATCAAATAATATATCGGGTTCAAACTCAAGTGCATCCATAAACATTGTTTTGTTCATTGATATAGGAGTGGGGCTCTATAAAATAATCAATTTGTACATTTTCTAAAGCTCCTACTCATAGCAATGCAAGTGATACATGTACATCTATTGACTCCTTTATCTTATAAATTTTATAACCATATATACTTTTTACAAGAGCAAATATTTATCATGTGGATTATGACAAACAATATTCTCAATTTTATCCTCCTGGACATTTTAAGTTTCTTGCCTAGGAATTTGAAATTTAGTGATCCATGCATGAATGAGTTTCAAATCAAAATTATGGACATCAATATTCCTAGGTTGCTACATACAAATTCAACCATTAAGTCATTCCATAAGCATTATTTACTAAACCTAGGCAGAAAATGTCTAAGTCAATTTTAG
Organism: Tuctoria greenei; assembly: GCA_036927565.1. Lineage (NCBI taxonomy): Eukaryota > Viridiplantae > Streptophyta > Magnoliopsida > Poales > Poaceae > Tuctoria > Tuctoria greenei. Next base: position 37,953,688 of record JAYESD010000003.1, on the reverse strand, counting down.
CAATGCTCATGAGATTCTAGGTACTTGTTTAAATTTATTTCCAAGTAAGATGACATTCCTTTTTGAAGAATCAAAAGGAGTAATGCCAGCGCTTACTCTCGAGAGGATGCATAGAATTGAATGATGAGAAGGTGTAAACCTTCCTCACCAATGTAAGCAAAAATCATTCAATCCTAATGCCATTCAAACGATGGATAATTTTAAACTTGTACCTCAATTGAAGAGCAGTTCGGGTTGAAGGTTGTTGTGTGAGAAACTCACGACCATAAATTTTGGTGTAGCCTTCATGTTCAATGTCTTCCGCCAGGTTGAGGTTGGAGTTGAATGAGCTTCATCGCGCTCCTCCATTGGGCCACTATCTTGAGCACTCCTCCACCATGAACTCAAAATGAGATCGATGGAGGCATATGCGCTCGATGAGGCCATCCAACCTCTTTATAAATTTTGTCCTGGTTGCACTAAAATCAAGAACAAACAAAACAACTCAAAAATAGGTTACGTTAGCTCAAACGCATGTCATACCCTTTGTCAAATTGTTTTGCCCAGCTTCAAAAAACTTGCAAATGCAATGAATATTAAGGGAACTATTTTTTGTTTGAATTAGGAAGATGAATTCAATTGGTTACGCACAAGGTTCATGTCCAAATAAATTTATTTCCTAATTCAAAATTTTAGTTTTACGATGGTTGGAAATTTTACTTTCCAACATGCAAGTGTGAAAATTCAAACATGCTAAATGCAAATGCAAAGATTGATGGGAAATTAAAATATGAGATAACTACCAATTAACCTATTGGCAAGGACTCACCAAATTTTTTAAGTCCGATGAGTGGGACTGTGACGCCCGGTTCCGAAAATGAACCAAGCTAACGCATATGTGTGCCCAGAATGTTCATCACACATACACGAGTGCAATCACAAAAGAGTATACAGAAAATTACCACAAGACAAGATTAATTAACCAAATTTTATTACACAAACCAGATTATCCTCGAATACAAGCTCTAATGAATATTAATGACAAGTTCAACTAATGCAGCGGAAATAAACTAATTAAGCAAACTAAACAGCTAGGCAGCATAAGCAATAGGGTATAACGCAGCTCCAATAACACCACAGGCAAAGCTGACAGTAGACACGGCCTAGAACTCCGCATTATCGCCATTAAACTCCCAATCTTGACCTGCAACTGTTGGGGTGGGGGATTGCAAGAGTGAGTACATGTCGTACTCAGCAAGTGTGGAAAGTATGACATGTGGCTGATTCAAATGACGATAATAATAATGGCAAAGTGCTGAAAATTACATTAAAACATTTGAAAAGCAATATATTATATGTATGTGAAATAAACCCATCATAATCATAAGTAATACCATAATACCAGTCCACAATTCACCATCCTCATCCATAATTCCAGATTTCACCATTGCCAATAACCATATTCAATACCAAAAATAAATCCATAACCATCCATAACCATTACCAAACCATAACCATTCCAATTACCAATTTCCCTCTAATCATGTAGGTCATCCAGGCGCTCATAACCGGGAGCACGGCTATCATGATAGTTTTAATTAACTCTGCAGAGTTTGTACCTCTTTACCCACGTGTTCGTGATTTCATCACCTTTCGGCGACAAAGAACCTCCCTTATGCCCATGATCCGTCGGTCACATTACACACTTCCGTTGGTGTGTGGCCAAGAGATCACAAAATATCCTTTACAAAGGGATTACTAGCCTATTTAGACCCCACTGAGGTTTCACCGGTGGCGATGCCTCCAACTGAGCACATCTTCAACCAAGGGCCCCCTCTTGAGCCATTCGGATCCCAGGGTAGTCCCACCAATCATCAACAAACCCAATCCGACTACCCCTTCCCCGAGCATCCATAATGGTCCAAACAGCACTAGCAAAACCCTAATTAATCAGCTACGCCGCACCCATACTTGGCCTCGTGGTGGCACTGTAGTCCTGGCTTATTCTCGCATGAACCGGTCCTTAGATCTAAAGCAAGCAAACCACCATAACATCCAATCCATCCACATACCAGGCTTGCTTAGATCACCCATTACCATACCATATTTAACCAGTTCATGTTAACCAGAATATCATTGATGCATAATTAAATGTGTAGTGTTGTTTGCCATCCCAATTAATTAAGCAAAGCAAAAAGGTAAAAATCCATCCCGACTCTCTACCATAAATTCCAGGTGACAAGGGTGGTTAAACAAATCTAGTAAACTTCCTATCATAGGATTCCCATCAAATTGACTCAGCATGCAGTTTTCAAACAAAACATTTATTTAAAAACAGGATCAATATGCTTCAAGGACACTTGTCTTGCTCTTGCTGTTGATTAGGGTCAAAGCCTTCAAACTCCTGGTGCTATAGATCCTCCGTGGCACTCTCTAGCGCAAATCCGTCTAATCCACACAATAAACATACAAGACAAGAAACAAAATCAAAGAGTGCACAAATATTACTCAATATGTCATGACATGCATGATTGATGCAAATGCAAGGTAGAACTTGTTACTAGATTGCTTTTAATGATCACTAACTAGTTCTAATAGCTTTTAAAAAGTTTATACAGGTTTGGATTCGATTAGATCAAATTTTAGAGTCAATATAACACAATTTAACCAGGAAGATCGGACTAGTCCGCTAGGGACCGGACAAGTCCGCATTCTGCGAGATCAGCGGATTAGGGTTTTCTAGATCGACATAAATTTGGAGATTAGGGGTTGAATTCACGTAAGGAAAAGATAATAGAAGGTATACCAGGTGTTTAGGACTCCAATGAATCAAGAAACTTGGAGGTAGCACTTGGATCTTGGTGATCTAGGGTTGGTGATGAACTTGGGGATGAATTGGTGGTGAAGGACGAAACTTGGTGGAGATCTTGATCCTCCTTCGTTTCCTCCTCTTCTTCTTCTTGCTTGGGATCTTCTCCTCCCTCCTTGATGGTGGCTCCCCACGAACTAGGGTTTGGGTGGGTGGAAAAGTGGCAAATAGATTGATGAGTTGGTTTAGGCCCGATCTTCCGAAAGGTATGTCGATTGGGGTGGAGAACTCGATGTTGATGATCCGCGGCACTCGAGCGGTTCGAGTACCCCTGCAATCACTACACCACGGCTCCGTTGGTTATCAACCATGCTGCACACGCTTGACCTCGCCAAGAAGGCTAATCCCTGCAAGTGCAATCGAGAACACGAGCAAGAACGTAGAAGACACGATCGGAAATCGCGAAATTGGGGTCTCACAAACCGTAGAACGGCGATATTATTGATCTAAGCAAAACCCACCGAATATGACCGGCGGCTGCAGTATTTATAGGCTAGGGTTCGACCAAAACATGATTAGACGCGTCCCTAATGGACTCTTACAGGATACAAGGCCCAAAGGCCCGATTCGGTGGCGCAGCACCGGACAGAAATCTGGACTCGATTTGTTTCGACGATTCCCAATGACTCCGGAGGAATTTTGAGGTGGTACCACAACCATTGGAAAGTTTATCTTCTCTTCTTTCCGTGCATATGTAGAACGTCGAAAACGGAGTCCGTATGCCTCCTGGGCGTCTGTTTTAAGGTGGACTGCTCCTGGACTCCGAGTTGAACTCGAGTCCGAGTTGTAAACTGTTTCCATCTACTTGTGGACGTCCCAGGTGGTTCTCCACGCTCCCAAGGCCTCCTTCCTTCACTTGTTGATCTTTTCCATTATTCCTAATAACAATTAAATCATCACATAGCAATCTATTCTCAAACTCACATGCAAAAGAAGTTAAGAACGAATTCACCTGCTGATTTAATAACCGTGCCCGTGCTCTTGTGATTGGTCCTTGCAGTTCAATGCGCGTCTCTGCTGTTGTGATGTCCTCATCATCCTCCCCCTCTTGAATTGGAGTCGTCCTCGACTCAAGTTCATCTTCTTCTCCCAAGTACAGTCGCAAATCTGAAATGTTAAATGTAGGACTAACCCCAAAATCGGGAGGCAATTCAAGCTTATATGCATTATCATTAATCTTTTCAACGATCTTAAAAGGACCAGCAGCTCGTGGCATAAGTTTAGATTTTCTCAAGTCGAGAAATCGCTCTTTTCTCAAATGTAACCACACCAAATCGCCCGGTTCAAGTTTTACTTCTTTTCTACCTTTACTACCTGCAATCCTATACTTCTCATTCATCATTTCAATATTTTTCTTTGTAGTTTCATGCATCTTAAGAATGAATTCAGATCGTTGTGTAGCATCCAAATTTATAGTTTCAGAAGGAGGCAAAGGTAGTAAATCAATACGAGCACGGGGATTGAAACCATACACTACCTGGAATGGACTTACCTTTGTCGTGGAGTGAACGGATCTGTTGTAAGCAAATTCTATATGTGGTAAACACTCCTCCCACAACTTCAAATTTGTTTTCAAGACAACCCGTAACATAGTGGATAAAGTATGATTAACTACCTCGGTCTGTCCATCCGTTTGTGGGTGACATGTAGTTGAAAACAGCAACTTGGTTCCCAATTTATACCACAAAGTTCTCCAAAAATGACTTAAAAATTTTGCATCACGATCAGAAACAATGGCATTTGGCACACCATGTAAACGAACAATTTCCGTCATAAATAAATCAGCAATGTGTGAGGCATTATCATTCTTATGACAAGGTATAAAGTGTGCCATTTTGGAAAAACGATCAACAACTACAAAAATACTATCCCTCCCCCTCTTATTCCTAGGCAATCCCAAAACAAAGTCCATAGAAATATCCTCCCAAGGTACATTAGGAACAGGAAGAGGCATATAAAGACCATGTGGGTTAAGACGAGACTTAGCTTTGTTGCAAGTAGTGCATCGTGACATGTAGCGCTCGACATCACGCCTCATCTTTGGCCAAAAGAAGTGTGTGGACAGCACGTCTTCAGTTTTCTTCACTCCAAAATGTCCCATCAAACCTCCTCCATGTGCTTCCTGCAAAAGCAATAGACGAACGGAGCTAGCTGGAACGCATAGCTTGTTTGCACGATAGAGGAGACCCTCTCGCAGCACATATTTATTCGAAGTTCTTCCTTCTCTACAATTTTCAAAAGCATCTTTGAAGTCCAAATCAGTAGGATATAATGCTTTAATTGTTTTCAAACCAAAGATTTTATGATCAAGTTGGGACAGCATGGTATAACACCTAGATAATGCATCGGCAATGATATTTTCCTTCCCTTTCTTATGCTTAATGATGTATGGAAACGACTCTATGAACTCAATCCATTTAGCATGTCGTTTATTCAGATTGGTTTGACACTTAAGATACTTCAATGATTCATGATCGGAATGTATGACAAACTCCTTAGACCAAAGATAATGTTGCCAAGTTTGTAATACACGGACTAAGGCATACAATTCCTTATCATAAGTGGAGTAATTCAGAGAAGGACCATGAAGTTTTTCACTAAAGAAAGCAACGGGTTTACCTCCTTGTATGAGAACGCCTCCAATACCAATGCCGCTTGCATCGCATTCTAGCTCAAAGGTCTTGTCAAAATCAGGAAGTTGTAGTAATGGTGCTTGTGTAAGCTTCGATTTGAGAGCATCAAAAGCTTGTTGCTGCTGTTCGCCCCATCGAAATGGAACTTCCTTCTTCGTTAGCTCATGTAGAGGTGCTGCAATGGTGCTGAAATCCCGCACAAAGCGCCGATAAAATCCTGCAAGACCAAGAAAACTACGAACCTGTGTGACGGTAGTTGGGGCTGGCCAGCTGGTGATTGCTTCAATTTTTGCCTCATCCATCTCAATTCCCTGCGAGGAAACGACATATCCAAGAAACGAGACTCGATTGGTGCAAAAAACGCACTTTTCGAGGTTACCAAACAAACGTGCATCTCTCAAAACAGTAAAAACAGCACGTAAATGATCAAGATGTTCATCATATGACTTGCTGTAAATGAGGATATCATCAAAGTAAACCACCACAAATTGTCCAATGAAAGCACGTAAAACCTCGTTCATTAATCGCATAAAGGTTTTGGGTGCATTAGTTAAACCAAAAGGCATGACTAACCACTCATAAAGTCCAAACTTGGTTTTAAATGCAGTTTTCCATTCATCTCCTAGTGCCATTCTAATTTGGTGGTAACCACTACGCAAGTCAATTTTTGTGAAGATGATAGCACCACTCAATTCATCAAGCATGTCATCTAATCGAGGAATAGGATAACGATATCGAATGGTGATGTTATTAATCGCTTGACAATCAACACACATGCGCCAACTACCATCTTTCTTAGGAACCAAAAGAACAGGAACGGAACAAGGGCTAAGGCTTTCACGAATGTACCCGTGGTCCAAAAGATCTTGGACTTGTCGCTGAATTTCCTTAGTTTCTTGTAGATTCGCCCTGTATGCTGCACGATTTGGCAAACTTGCTCCTGGAATCAAATCGATCTTGTGTTCAATGCCTCTCATCGGTGGTAAACCAGGGGGTATCTCGGAGGGAAACACATCCTCAAACTCCTGCAAAAGGTTAGCAACAGCAGGGGGCAATGCAATAGACAATTCATGAAGTGAAAACATGGCTTCTTTGCAAACTAAAGCATAGCACATCCCCTTAGCATCGACTAAATCAGCAAGTTCAGATTTAGTTGCGAGCAATGATGGTGATTTTAACTTAATAACTTGCTGTTTTTCAGATTCTAATTTAGTTGCTTTGCCCTCACGAATTTTACTCTTCTCAAAAAGCACAATTTCAGCAGGAGTCATGGGGAGCAAAGTGATTTTCTTTCCCTTATGCATGATAGAATATTTATTGGTTCTACCATGATGAATAGCATCTGTATCAAATTCCCAAGGATGACCCAATAAAAGAGAACAAGCATCCATAGGAACGACATCAAAATCAGCAAAATCATGGTATGAACCAATTGAAAAATGGATTCTCGCTGTTTGTGTTACCCGAACCTTACCACTGTTGTTGAACCATTGAATGTGGTACGGATGAGGGTGTGCTCTTGTTGTCAAACCGAGTTTCTTGACGATGTCCGTGTTTACCAAGTTATTGCAGCTACCTCCATCAATTATAGTGTGTACACGGCAGTCCTTGATGACGAGAAACATGTGGAAGAGGTTGTGTCGTTGTAGCTTGTCGTCGGTATCCACTTTGGAGCTCAAGGCACACTGCACAATGATGCTCCTATAGTTCTCCATCGCCGCTGTACCAAGTACCTCTTCATCGGTGTGTTCGTCATTTGGATCTATAAAGTCAGTAGCAAGAGAATATTCATCTTCAACATCCGAAGTACTATCATACCCGCCATCGTCGCGTGCTATGTATGCTCGTTTGCTCGGGCAATCTCTCATCATATGACCAAGTCCCTGGCAGCGGTGACACTTAATGTCGGAAGTACGACCCGTAGAAGGAGTGGACGACGAAGGCTTGAATGATGTCGCCTTGCTGCCTTCCGACACGCGAGAAGGTGGAGCAGCAGGTATAGTTTGTTGGCCGCCATTGGGTGGTGTAGTCGCTGCACGGGGGGCCGAAGATGGTGCTGTTTTGGATGGTGTAGTTGCTGCACGCGGCGTGAAGTTGCTCCTCGTGCGTTGTTGCTGTTGTTGTCGGCCCTGCAATTCTTTTTCTGCCAACATAGAAAGCTGAAACAATCTGTTAACAGTATCATATTCTTTCTAATCAACAATGTCCTGAATTTCACGCCTCAACCCCCCATAAAAACGAGCTATTTTATCATCCATGTCCTCTACTACCCCACAACGCAGCATACACTTTTGTAACTCTTGATAATACTCCTCTACGGACATGTTACCTTGGTCTAAACGCTACAATTTTTTGCGAAGGTCCCGCTGAAAAGATGGAGGAACAAATCGAACACGCATAGCTTCCTTTAATCTATCCCATGTTGGAGGATCAGTTCTAGTTTTAACAAGTTCATTCCACCATATGATAGCAAAGTCCTTAAACTCACTAGTGGCTTGACGAACTCTATGTTGTTCAGGAACAAGATGGGAATTAAATTTTTGCTCTACTGTCATCTCCCAATCAAGATAAGCCTCAGCATCATAAGCACCAGAAAAAGAGGGTATAGTAAATTTCACTTTAGCAAAAGGATCATCAGGAGGGCGGTTATAATTGTTATGATTATTACCTCCTATACCTCGACGATAAAGGTGCAGTCTTGGATGATTACTGTGATCTTCCAGTTCATCATAAGCATTGTCTTCTTGTCTTCCATCGAGAGGCAACCGAGCCTCAAAAGTATTCATCCGAAGAGCAAGGTCATCCAGTTTGCGAGTCAAGTTCGCCAATGACTCCTCCGTTGATGCGTTGAATTTGGCGAACATATCACGTAACTCAACATGTTGAACACATTCGTCATTACTTTCTTCTCCTGCCATTTTTAGTAGGAAACAAAAGACAACAAAAAAAATGTTATCCCTATCAACTACAGTGACAATGTGGAAGGTGGAAGAAAACAATCTCTCTCGCTCAAGCGTCTTACCACGCTCTTACAAGTGTTCTTACCGACACAGCAGGTGGTGTGAACGGTGAGAGGAACCAATGAAGCGTGGGGTGATTGCAAAGGTACATGTTATGCTCAAGAGAAAGGTGGAGCTTGGATGGCACAATATGGTGGCTAATAAGCAGAAAATCGTTAACAGCTAAACAAAGTTGAATAAGTATTCAATGTAGGAAACTGTTGCTGGTCAACTGAGTGCCCTAGATCCTAGCACAACACAAGGAAGTATCAAGGCAAAAGAAAGACAGAATGATATAACCAAACAAACAGCACCAAGTGGTATAGGCCAATTGCTTTAATATGCGTGCTCTTCACTATTTTTTTTTCTTTTTTGTAATATTTTTTTGATATTTTTCTTTACTCAGTAGCACAAATATAGGAAGCACACAAATTTGCAGCTCAATTGGATGTAATATGCGGCCTATAGAAAATCAAGAAGGTTCTTTAAAATTCGTGCTGAAACTTCGGAGGCCAGATAGCCTATCTTCCGAGGGGAATTTGGGCAATCTAATTTCGCCGAACGCGGCTACCCGGCAGAAAATCAGCTGCGAAATTTCGCGTAGATGAATTTGAAAAAAAAAATCGCCCGATTTCGAGTTCGTATGCGGAAGTTATGGCCATTTTAAGGTAGGCTGTCCGAGTTACGTTTTTTTGGATGTTGATTCCAACTCGGTTTGAGAACAGAACTCGCAAACGGATACGAAAACGATCGGGAATTTGCACAGCAACTAATGGGGTGGTGTGTGATGATTCAAGGATGAATGGCACAAATATTTGTCACCTAATCTAGGGCTGGCGATGCGGGAGTTCACGCATGGCGGCTAGCTAGGGCAAACCGATGAACGTGGCGGATCGGTTTGTTATTTAGGGATTGTGGAATAGGTGTCGAATAGCAAGAAAAAAAGGACGAAACACGATAACTAGGATCAAAAAACACAAAGCTAAACCAGCAACAAGACTCAACCACACGAATGCAAACTCAACAATGCAAACTGAAAAACGAAACTGCAGGCACTATAGTCTGGGAAGCGGTAAAAACGATCTAATTTTTTTTGTGGCTTTTTTGTGGACTCTAGGTATGAAACAAAATCGATCTAATGGAAGGAAGGAAAACAAAGATACCTCACGGGCAACCTGGAAATCTGATACCAATTGATGAGTTGGTTTAGGCTCGATCTTCCGAAAGGTATGTCGATTGGGGTGGAGAACTCGACGTTGATGATCCGCGGCACTCGAGCGGTTCGAGTACCCCTGCAATCACTACACCACGGCTCCGTTGGTTATCAACCGTGCTGCTCACGCTTGACCTCGCCAAGAAGGCTAATCCCTGCAAGTGCAATCGAGAACACGAGCAAGAACGTAGAAGACACGATCGGAAATCGCGAAATTGGGGTCTCACAAACCGTAGAACGGCGATATTATTGATCTAAGCAAAACCCACCGAATATGACCGGCGGCTGCAGTATTTATAGGCTAGGGTTCGACCAAAACATGATTAGACGCATCCCTAATGGACTCTTACAGGATACAAGGCCCAAAGGCCCGATTCGGTGGCGCAGCACCGGATAGAAATCTGGACTCGACTTGTTTCGATGATTCCCAATGACTCCGGATGAATTTTGAGGTGGGACCAGAACCATTGGAAAGTTTATCTTCTACTCTTTCCGTGCTTATGTAGAACGTCAAAAACGGAGTCCGTATGCCTCTTGGGAGTCTGTTTTAAGTTGGACTGCTCCTGGACTCCAAGTTGAACTCGAGTCCGAGTTGTAAACTGTTTCCATCTACTTGTGGACGTCCCAGGTGGTTCTCCACGCTCCCAAGGCCTCCTTCCTTCACTTGTTGATCTTTTCCATTATTCCTAATAACAATTAAATCATCACATAGCAATCTATTCTCAAACTCAAATGCAAAAGAAGTTAAGAACGAATTCACCTGCTGATTTAATAACCGTGCCCGTGCTCTTGTGATTGGTCCTTGCAGTTCAATGCGCGTCTCAGCTGTTGTGATGTCCTCATCATAGATGTCAAACCAAGGGGTGGGGTTGTTTATATAGAGGTGGAGGCTAGGGTTAGATGGATTTCGAGTTTTGGAATGAGTAGAGACCGGTTTAGAGTCCCACATGGGCTCCAAAAGAGTTAGGCATGACGTACCTAGGCCCACTTAACGTGAAACCCAAGAATAAAGTCGTAAAACAAAAGGTCAATCTCGGATTCATGAAATATCGGACAAGTCCGGACAGGACCGAACTAGTCCGAAGTCGTCCAGAGAGATAATCGGACAAGTCTGGCCAAACATCGGACAAGTCCGAATTTGAACAGAAAGGAAAACGGACAAGTCCGCTGGAACACCGGACTAGTCCGGAAAAGTCCAGGGACTTAGCAAATTTTCAAGGATTCATGGAATACGGACTAGTCCGCACAAGATCGGACAAGTCCGAAGTTGTCCAGAGGCAAATATCGGACTAATCCGCAGCAAAAACGGACAAGTCCGTTTTTAGTCAGAGAGAAATCGGACTAGTCCTCAGCAAAACCGGACTAGTCCGCACTTTCCTACATTTTTAAGTGCGGTTTTGCTCCAAATCAATTTTAAACTTGTTCTTCTTGATATGGGTTAATGTTAAACATGTATATGAATGTATGCAAGACATGATGCATGAAAATGAGGGTTTTACAAACCTACCCCCCTTAAAATGAATCTCGCCCTCGAGATTCGACGCGGAAGAGAAGAGATAGGGAAATTCCTTCTTGAGATCATCCTCTAATTCCCACGTCACTTCTTTTTCTGTGTGGTGCTTCCATTGAACTCTACACCATCTAATGACCTTGTTCCTTGTGACCCTCTCCTTAGTTTCCAAGATTTTGACCGGTTGTTCGGCATAAGTCCAATCTTCCTCTAGTTCCAATTCTTCCATTGGCACTTGTTCTTTCGGTACTCTCAAGCACTTCTTGAGCTGAGAAACATGAAAGACATCATGTACGTCTGAAAGATGAGCTGGCATCTCCAACTTATACGCTACTTCTCCTCTTTTGTCCAAAATCTTGAATGGTACAATATAGCGAGGTGCGAGCTTACCCCTTATGTTAAACCTCTTATGACCTCTCATTGGTGACACCGTCCATATGATTCAGCTCTAATTGCTTCGGTGCATGTTGGGTTGCTTCAAATTCTACGGTCATCCCTTCCTCATTAGTCAACTTCACCGTCTTTGTGGCACACTCAATAACTCCATTGTGCTTCCTCAACCAGTCCATACCAAGTATAATATCCAACCCTTGAGAATCTAAAACAATGAGGTTGGCAGAGAAGTCTACCCCCCTTATTCTAAGGCTTACTTTTGGACATACTATATTTGTCCTCATCTCTCGTCCAGGAGACTTAACCAACAGAGTAAACTTCATATGAGAGATAGGCAAACTATACTGGGCAACATACTTCGATGCAATGAATGAATGCGATACTCCAGAATCAAATAACATAGTCGCGGGGTTGGAGTTGGCGAGAAACATACCAATGACCACGTCACCCGCTTGTTGAGCATCCTCCGTAGAGACATGGTTCACGTTGCCACGAGAAAAGTTCTGCTGTCCATGGCTCCCTTGTGGCTGTCCTCCATTGGGTCTTGGGTTTTGCCTCGGTGCATTGCTTCCTTGACGAAGTCCTGACTTAGGACATTGATGCGCAAAGTGTCCAGCTTCTCCACAAGTATAACACTTCTTAACTCCACCGGAATTATTGGGACGAGCTTGGTTCTGAACATTGGCTCCAGGAAAATCAGCACGAGGTGCATAAGGCATTGGAGGCCTAGATGCTTGCATAACAGGGCGCTGCTGCACAAACTGAGTTGGGCGCGGTGCATAACCAGGGCGCTGAGCAGGAATAGAGGAGCTGTAATGAGGCGCATTGGATGGCGCAAAGCGAGGGCACACATTACTTCCTTGTTGCTGTCCTTGATATGGCGCCTTCCTCTTGATTTCTTGCTCCATCTCACGGATCTTGTTCTCAACCACAATTGCTTTGTCCACAAGCTTCTGAAAATTGACATAATCACAGTTGAGCAATTGCACTTGGATCGTATTGTTCAATCCCCTCATGAACAAGTATTGCTTTCGGCTGTCCCGGCTAACATCCTCAGGCGCATATCTTGAGAGTTGAGTGAACTTATTGAGATATTCACTCACGCTTGATTTTCCTTGTCTCAAGTTCTCAAATTCTTGCCTCTTCAAGATCATAACACCTTCCGGCACATAATGAGAGCGGAAGTTCTCCTTGAATTCTGCTCAAGTGATCCTCTCTTGATTCTCATGAGCATTGCAATAAGAATCCCACCAATCTGCAGCTGCTCCAACGAGTTGATGAGAAGCAAATAGGACCTTCTCTCGGTCACTGCATTGGACAATAGCAAGTTTCTTCTCCACGGACTTGAGCCAATCATCAGCATCCATAGGGTCAGCAGCTTGAGCAAAGGTTGGTGGCCTAGTCCTCATGAACTCCCCCAATCGGTTATGAGGAGGCGGGGGTGGCGGTGGAGGCATGTGTGGCTGATTGTTGATATTGCCAGCCTGCAGCTGTCCCATGGTCTGTATCATGGTCTGCATGAGCTGGTTTTGCATAGCCAATAGTTGCTCAATGTTGATAGCTCCATGAGCAGGTCCTTGTCCATTGTTATTTTGAGGTACTCCATGGTTCTCCTCCTCATCATTAGCATCCCTCTAGTTGCGAGTCCTCACCATCTGAAGAGAAGCAATAGGTAAGGATTTAGAAACGTCCCCAACTATATGCATCAAGGGATATGAAGCTAACCAACTAGCTATACTAGCCTAGGTGGACATGGAAATGCTAAAGCATCCCAAAATCCTCTATTAAGCACACAAGCAAACAATATATATAGCAAACAGCACTCCAAGCAAAAACACATCGATTCCGGAGTGCTCCTATGTGCTCTAAAGTGTCCATTCTATCTAGGTTGCATCCTACGGTCAACCTGTGGCTCTGATACCAATCTGTGATGCCCGGTTCCGAAAATGAACCAAGCTAACGCATATGTGTGCCCAGGATGTTCATCACACATACACGAGTGCAATCACAGAAGAGTATACAGAAAATTACCACAAGACAAGATTAATTAACCAAATTTTATTACACAAACCAGATTATCCTCGAATACAAGCTCTAATGAATATTAATGACAAGTTCAACTAATGCAATAGAAATAAACTAATTAAGCAAAATAAACAGCTAGGCAGCATAAGCAATAGGGTATAACACAGCTCCAATAACACCACAGGCAAAGCTGACGGTAGACACGGCCTAGAACTCCGCATTATCGCCATTAAACTCCCAATCTTGACCTGCAACTGTTGGGGTGGGGGATTGCAAGAGTGAGTACATGTCGTACTCAGCAAGTGTGGAAAGTATGACACGTGGCTGATTCAAATGACGACAATAATAATGGCAAAGTGCTGAAAAGTACATTAAAACATTTGAAAAGCAATATATTATTTGTATGTGAAATAAACCCATCATAATCATAAGTAATACCATAATACCAGTCCACAATTCACCATCCTCATCCATAATTCCAGATTTCACCATTGCCAATAACCATATTCAATACCAAAAATAAATCCATAACCATTACCAAACCATAACCATTCCAATTACCAATTTCCCTCTAATCATGTAGGTCATCCAGGCGCTCATAACTGGGAGCACGGCTATCATGATAGTTTTAATTAACTCTGCAGAGTTTGTGCCTCTTTACCCACGTGTTCGTGATTTCATCACCTTTCGGCGACTAAGAACCTCCCTTATGCCCATGACCCGTCGGTCACATTACACACTTTCGTTGGTGTGTGGCCAAGAGATCACAAAATAGCCTTTACAAAGGGATTACTAGCCTATTTAGACCCCACTGAGGTTTCATCGGTGGCGATGCCTCCAACTGAGCACATCTTCAACCAAGGGCCCCCTCTTGAGCCATTCGGATCCCAGGGTAGTCCCACCAATCATCAACAAACCCAATCCGACTACCCCTTCCCCGAGCATCCACAATGGTCCAAACAGCACTAGAAAAACCCTAATTAATCAGCTACGCCGCACCCATACTTGGTCTCGTGGTGGCACTGTAGTCCTGGCTTATTCTCGCATGAACCGGTCCTTAGATCTAAAGCAAGCAAACCACCATAACATCCAACCCATCCACATACCAGGCTTGCTTAGATCACCCATTACCATACCATATTTAACCAGTTCATGTTAATCAGAATATCATTGATGCATAATTAAATGTGTAGTGTTGTTTGCCATCCTAATTAATTAAGCAAAGCAAAAAGGTAAGAATCCTTCCCGACTCTCTACCATAAATTCCAGGTGACAAGGGTGGTTAAACAAATCTAGTAAACTTCCTATCATAGGATTCCCATCAAATTGACACAGCATGCAGTTTTCAAACAAAACATTTATTTAAAAACAGGATCAATATGCTTCAAGGACACTTGCCTTGCTCTTGCTGTTGATTAGGGTCAAAGCCTTCAAACTCCTGGTGCTGTAGATCCTCCGCGGCACTCTCTAGCGCAAATCCGTCTAATCCACACAATAAACATACAAGACAAGAAACACAATCAAAGAGTGCACAAATATTACTCAATATGTCATGACATGCATGATTGATGCAAATGCAAGGTAGAACTTGTTACTAGATTGCTTTTAATGATCACTAACTAGTTCTAATAGCTTTTAACAAGTTTATACAGGTTTGGATTCAATTAGATCAAATTTTAGAGTCAATATAACACAATTTAACCAGGAAGATCGGACTAGTCCGCTAGGGACCGGACAAGTCCGCATTCTGCGAGATCAGCGGATTAGGGTTTTCTAGATCGACGTAAATTTGGAGATTAGGGGTTGAATTCACGTAAGGAAAAGATAATAGAAGGTATACCAGGTGTTTAGGACTCCAATGAATCAAGAAACTTGGAGGTAGCACTTGGATCTTGGTGATCTAGGGTTGGTGATGAACTTGGGGATGAATTGGTGGTGAAGGACGAAACTTGGTGGAGATCTTGATCCTCCTTCGTTTCCTCCTCTTCTTCTTCTTGCTTGGGATCTTCTCCTCCCTCCTTGATGGTGGCTCCCCACGAACTAGGGTTTGGGTGGGTGGAAAAGTGGCAAATAGATGTCAAACCAAGGGGTGGGGTTGTTTATATAGAGGTGGAGGCTAGGGTTAGATGGATTTCTAGTTTTGGGATGAGTAGAGGCCGGTTTAGAGTCCCACATGGGCTCCAAAAGAGTTAGGCACGACGTACCTAGGCCCACTTAACGTGAAGCTCAAGAAACAAGTCGTAAAACAAAAGGTCAATCTCGGAGTCACGAAATATCGGACAAGTCCGGACAGGACCGGACTAGTCCGAAGTCGTTCAGAGAGAAAATCGGACAAGTCTGGCCAAACATCGAACAAGTCCGAATTTGAACAGAAAGAAAAACGGACAAGTCCGCTGGAACACCGAACTAGTCCAGAAAAGTCCAGGGACTTAGCAAATTTTCAAGGATTCATGGAATACCGGCCTAGTCCGCACAAGATCGGACAAGTCCGAAGTTGTCCAGAGGCAAATATCGGACTAATCCGCAGCAAAAACGGACAAGTCTCTTTTTAGTCAGAGAGAAATCGGACTAGTCCTCAGCAAAACTGGACTAGTCCGCACTTTCCTACATTTTTAAGTGCGGTTTTGCTCCAAATCAATTTTAAACTTGTTCCTCTTGATATGGGTTAATGTTAAACATGTATATGAACGTATGCAAGGCATGATGCATGAAAATGAGGGTGTTACAGGGACTTACCTCCGTCCTGTTTGGCTTGATGATTTGTTGTCCTTTCTTGGAGTTGAAGATGTGGACAACTTTTCCTGCTTGACATGCAAAAATTACTTTTATTGTCATTCGGACATGTGGGCCACATGGTGGCCCTATTCTCTTCGTCGCCTTGATGAAGGCTTGTTGATGACTTTTCCTTTTTGAAGATATTCTTTCATGATCATGGTGAGGCTTGTCCTTCTTTAGGGGTACCACTTTGACCTTTTTGATATTCCTTTGAGTTAACCCATACTTTGATCATAGATCAAGTACTTCCTTGGGCATGATGACATATGGATTCCACAATCAAACAAGAAATGCTTCATCCACAATGTCACTTTCCCTAGGTTGCATGGGCTCGGTAGAAGTGTAGGAATCCCAACAAGTGATTGTGGGATATCTTGGATCTTGAATGCTCCTTATGTTTCTTGTCCTTGGCCAGGGGCTTCATGAGGATGTTGTCTTGATTTCTTACTTGGCCATGGACAAGATACTAAAAGAAAGGCTAGTTGAACTTGAGTCCTTTGGAATTCCATAGTCTCCTTGATTATAAGGGTGGTGTTGACTCCACCCTTGACCTCCTTGTGGCTAATAGCCATTGGAGTTGTTGTTTGAAATATCCTCATGGGACTTAGGGAAATAATTCCCAAGTGTCCCATGTTGACATGGATTTTCAGAAATCATGTGAATAACCTTGACTTGGATCATCCCAAACAACTCTCCGTTGACTTGATCTTCATGATACTTCAGTGGGAGGTGTAGTTTCACAACTAGCATGTACACCTTGTTAAATAGTGTGCATGCCAAGCTAAGGGAACTAGAGTATTATTCAATCCACCCCTTGAGTAGAGACCATCTTCTCATCCATGATGAATGAGAATAGGACTCCTTCAGCTCCAGCATGAGTGTTGTCATGGATTGGTGAAGCCAAACCATGACATGAGTGTTGGATGAAGGTCCAACTATCCACCCCATGTTGAATGAAAACCAAGAAGAACTCTTGGACCCTACCACAAGCTTGGGAATAGATGACTTTGGCTCCTACTGGAAGCTGAAATTCTTCCGCGAAAGCCAATGGTGTTGCCTAGCGGACATTTGTTGAGGTATGCCTTGAATCATCTTGCAGCTGAGCACTTGCGTCCTCGTTGGCCATCCTATAAAATGGGTTAGCCAACACTACCCTATTTTTACACAAAAGAGAAAACAAGCAAGGGTGATCCTATCTAATAACTATTAGTACCTATAGCTTAATCACAAGTGATAGCTATTCTTCACTTCCTTTGCCTTCCCTAGAATGGCGCCATAAATGCTTGTTGACTGTTCTTAACGCCACAGTTCATCTCCAGTGAGAGATGAGATTAGCATTTCACCCAAGAGTATTCCCAAGGGTATCGTATTTATCCCAAAGGAAGGCAATGGAGTAAAGTAAACACTACTCTTGTGATCAAGCTATGGGATACTAATCAATTATCAAGACAGGGGTAAATTGATAATAGGGGTAGTGTGACACACACCTAAGCAATCTACTCTAAGGGTAAGGTTGTCCCATGAGTAAGCTAATAGTGAATACTAGAGCTTAGTGGTCCAACATGTCGGGCATGGCTTAGTTGGTCTGCCAGGCAACTCTAGCGAAGAGTCTACATTGTAGTTGAATGTGAAGGATTACAACGGATGGATAGGTCTATCGCCACCTACCGCCTACCTCTACAAATGTGGATTATGATGCATCCAACGATACTTAAATATCTAAGCACCACGCTTACATGTTAAGTAAATACCTTAAGATTCTGGATACAAATATCATCCTAAGGCAATGACTAACCTAAAAATTGTTGAACAAATGTTGGTACCAAGCACTAACATATTCATGTTAACATGATCATATTAATTCCTAATTAGACTATAGTGTTTGTGTATGATGTTTATGATAACAAGATATGAACATTATGACTATATCATAATAACATCTACACCTAGCACATACATGGACTCCACAATCAAACAAGAAACTCTTTGCCCAAGTATATGAATAAATAAATACTAATAATAGTATTATTATAAAGCATAAAGCCACATATGTAAAGAAAGATACATGAGACATACCTTTCCCAATTTGGACTTCGGACTAGAGGCTCCTCTCTACAACCTAATCTCCACTAAGGACCTAGGAGAACTAGGGTATACAAGAGAGAATGCTCAGTGGTGTGTCTGAAGTGAGGTGAGGCACATCCCCTATTTATACACTCACTCAGGTGGTTTCACGTGCTAATCTCTTGGTCTTTCACTTACTCCCGCGTCAAGGAAGCCATTAGGGATTGACATGTGCAGTTGGACCGAGTTTGGTGGGTTTACCAGTTCAACCGAAAAGGAGATTCGGCCGAATTGGGGGTTGGCCCCAGTCGGCCCCCCACTTGCTCCTGGACGCTGATATGTGGGCCATTGTCGACCTTCTACATGAGTCAGGGTGAAAACCTGCGGGTACCCGCCTATAAATGGGTCATTGGATCCATGGGAAGCCACATGGCATCGTCTGATTGCTTGGAAGTGTGTTTCCTTGCCTTGTGGTCATGCATTCACCTCCAAACTGCATATAATACCTACATGCACCAGTTTCTCCAAATACAAGTGGAACTAGGTTATTTCTGACTATGATGTGTGTAAGAAATATTTATTCCTTCACGTAATTGAGTTATATAGACGGTCAAAATTGGTATATAACGACCTTTAACACACACCATACTCTTGTTTGCCCGTGTTCACTATTCCGTACAACTTACCACTATCTCTTTGTATGAAGTATGAGTTCATGTTTCTTTGCCTTATCGTACCTGGACCAAATCATCCTAGTTCACGAGTGAACGTAATGTTGAAGTCGTTGATTGAAGAGTCGAAAATGTTATTGACAGGAATCAAAGCATACGACTGTTACAAAAACATAAATTCAACCTTCAAGTTGTATACTTGTGGTCTGTTTATGATTTCCCAGCATATGGCATGTTATCTGGCTGGAGCACTCATGGTCATTTGACATGTTCGATATGTGCTTCGAATAAAGAATATTTTCATCTAAGGTATGGTGGCAAGATATGGTACTTTAATTGGCATAGACGTTGGTTACCTCTCAATCACATGTTTAGGCAACAGAGGAATGCCTTCAGAAAGTATACCATTGTCAAAAAAGGACCAGCGCAACATCTCAACTGGTCGGAGATTTCTGAACTGTTGAACAATCTAGTGCTAGATGAAGATCGTCTTGGATATTTTTTTGGTTATGGAGATGACCATAATTAGACTCGTATATGTGTACTATGGGAGCTACCGTATGTAAATACCTTAATTCTAATGCATAACATTGATATCGTGCACCAGGAACGTAACATGGGTGAATGCATCATAAGCACATGCTTGGATTTGATGGGCAAAACAAAAGACAATATAAAAGATCAGAAAGATTTGGTAGAGGTTTGTAACTGTCCACATGCTTCTTTCTGTCTTCGACCTAAAGAAAAGAAAGAAGTCATGACGTGCTTGAAAATGTTGAGATTCCTAGATGGTTATGTTGCAAGCTTGAGATGAGTTGTGAATGTGAAGACTGGAAAGCTCATTGGATTGAAGAGTCATGATTATCACATAATCACAGAAAGACTTAT
Organism: Tuctoria greenei; assembly: GCA_036927565.1. Lineage (NCBI taxonomy): Eukaryota > Viridiplantae > Streptophyta > Magnoliopsida > Poales > Poaceae > Tuctoria > Tuctoria greenei. The sequence goes on along the minus strand of JAYESD010000003.1, from coordinate 37,933,669 downwards.
TTCGGTTATGTTTTGGGGCTATCTTGATGATGAAGTGTGTAAGATGTTAGCCAAGCTTAGCTACTTTTATAGACAGCTTTGTGCTAAAGAGATCACAAGGGAGATGATGGAGAAGTTGGAATGGGAGATACCAGTGCTTGTATCTAAGATGGAAACAGTTTTCCCTCCAGGGTTGTTCAATCTAATGCAACACCTCCTAATCCATCTTCCTTATGAACCTAAAGTGGGTGGCTCTATACAATATATGTAGATGTATCACATTGAAGGAGCACTCAGATGTCTGAAACCGATGGTTCGCAATCGTGCAACACTACGTAAGGAACCCAAATAGGAGACAAAGATGGGCGACGTTCTAAAAGGAGAACGTCTCTAATAAGCTTAAGCGAGATGAGCCCACTTCAGCGAGGATCAAACGTGGCTCGATTGAACGTACAAGGAGACGTGTTACAATACACCTTGTCTCAGTTAAGTAGGTATCCGAGACGCGCCCTTCTGTCTGACAAATGGGAGGCGTGCTTTAATTAAACGTGACTCATATTTGTTAGGTAATTGAGATGGACTTTGGTTGCAGCATGTCTCCTTTCATTATCGAATTCGGTGCACCTCCCATAACCACCAGTCTGGCGCGTCTCCTTAGGTATGGAAGCGGGCATGTCTCGCATTCCCTCTATAGGGACACATGATTTATATCGGCCTGTCTCGATTTTCTGTTGCCCTTCTACAACCTCCAAGCTATGGCAAAACAAGTGGCTACTAGATCTGCCCTATTCTTGCCTTGTTCTTTCCCTTTTGGAGGTGCCCTTCTAAAAGTCTTGCGATGATTATCAGTGGATCTTAAAACAAAGGGTTAGTCCTCTCCTCCTCTCCTATTCCTTACTATTTTTTTACCTTTAGATCTTGACTATCAGTGGCTTCAAATTTTTTTGATTTAGATCTTCTTTTCTGTACGTAGATGTCTTCTTATCGAAGTTGTATGTATGGGTCGTGCCTTTGCAATGAATATATCTAAGGGGTAGATGTATTTATCGCTTCCGCAAAGAAATACATGTTGGACAACATTAGATGGACTATTTGTTGTCCTTGCAAACACTTCAAGAATGAGAAGAGATATCGCACAGATGAAGTGTTGAGGTCACATTTGATCACGCATGGACTCATGGTGGATTATCGATGTTGGAATAAACATGGAGAGGAGGGGCCTTAATGAAGAAAAGATGAGAGATTCATATCTAGAGAGGGAGGCCCCTACCAGTGTTAAAGAAGATCACGGCGAGGATGTGAACGGGCCATATATATCAGGGTTCATTGATGATGACATTGAGTTTCAGGTGCATAACATATAGGAGATGGTACGCAATATCGAGAGACATGGCGATGATGATAGGTACAGTAATGGTGAACTTGCAAAATACAAGAAGATGATCGATGACTCGAAGAAGCCATTGTATCATGGTTGTGCGGCTAAGTACACCAGACTGTTTGTGATGGTAAAACTTTTCCAGTTCAAGGCGAGCAACAGATGGAGTGATTGTAGTTTTAAAGAATTGTTGACACTCCTTAAGGACATGTTACCCCAAGGCAACACAGTCCCTACAACAGCTTATGAGGCAAAACAGATAATCTGTCCACTGGGTTTGGAGGTGGAGAAAATCCACGCGTGCAAGAATAATTGTATTGTATATCGTGGACCTGAGTATGAAAACCTCGAGAAATGCCCTATTTGTGGAGTGGACAGACAGATACAATCATAGGAAAGACGACGGTGATGACGAAAACTGCAATAGAAGAAAAAGAGAGCCTAAAAAGGTGTTTTGGTACTTCCCTATCATTACTCGTTTGAAGCGTTTTTTTGCAAACAAGGAGTCAGAATTGTTGCAATGACACAAAGAGAAGCATAAGAAGGATGCTGGAATGATAAGACATCCTGTTGATGCCACACAGTGGCAAAACATTGATTCACGAAATTCTGAATTTGCCGTTGATCCGAGGAATATTAGGATCACAATGAGCACCGATGGCATGAATCCGTTTTTGAACAGTAGCACACATAGCACATGGCCAGTTGTGCTTATAAATTTTGAACCTTCCTCCTTGGTTGTGCAACAAATGGAAATATATTATAATATCAGGACTGATAGCGGGCGACAGCAACCTGGGAATGACATTGACACTTATTTTAGGCCTCTAGTTGAAGATATGAAGCAGTTGTGGTACAACGACAGAGTGCAGGCCTGGGATGACAACAGGCGTGAGTACTTTCGCCTCAAATATTTTTTATTTGTGACTGTTAGTGATTATCCAATGGCACATAACTTGTTCGAACAGAGTAATAAAGTATATTGCGGATGTCCACATTGTTTGAGAGAAACATACTCACAGTACTTGACGGAGTCACAAAAAATAGTGTACATGGGACGCTACATACCAATCAAGCACCCATTTCGGAGTATGAAGGATAATTTAAACGGTGATACTGAGAAGGGGCATCCTCCACCTCATCTCACGGGTCATGAAGTCTAGGAAATTGTCAAGGATATCCATTTTGTCCTCGGTAAGCGGAAAAGGGCTGGCAAAAATACTAGTGAAGATGACATGTGGAAGAAGCAATCGATTTTTTGGGAGCTACTGTATTAGAAAGACTTAGACGTCTATCATTCGATTGATGTGATGCGAAGAATGTGTGCGAGAGCCTACTCGGGACAATGCTTAACACGGATGGGAAAACTAGGGACCATGGACATGCGTGCTCGTTCACAGCTGTCTGAGTCAGGCAGTATCAGCTTCTACAGCCCGAGCACCTTACATGTCGCTCAAAGAGCCTGGAACCTAAGAAGTGAAGAGTCAAATGGTCAGAGGAAAAATGATGCCCTCACCAAGGCCCTGCAAAGACCGGAGCAACGAGGTCGTGTTCGTGGTGTCTCCAATAAGTTTACCTGGAGGGAGGGTTTTCTGGAACACAAAACTACTTATCGGAAGTGGAAAATGGCCTTGACATCACAGGTTGACGTCGAGGAGCTGAAAACACAGCTGAGAAGAGACCTCCTAGGAGACGTGAAGCAAATGCTGGAGGGAGCAGGTATAGCAATCCCTAACGCATTTTTCAACAACGAGGAGCATAGGAGCAGCTTCGCTTCTACAGCAGCTGGGGGTGGACAACCACAGGAGGATCTTCAGGCACCAGCGTCTGGATCTTCAATTGAGCTGGACACGATAAATAACTTGGCTCAGCCAACAACATGCAACCTTCTGCTAATGGTCAGAGGAATTGCTCGAATGGAGGTTGGGAGAGGGCTAGTGTATCCCGATCAGATCATGCTTGATGACATCCAGGTGGACACAACATCCTATGTTGTGGTCAAGGTGGACATTTGCATGAAAATATGAAAAACCTGCAGCTCTAAGTGCCACCAGACGATACAACGCTGACTATGCAGGATGCAGTTACTAGAAGGGTTCCGTGGAGACGAAGCCTTATTGGTGTTGACCCAGCAGTAGCAGCAACTTCCACGTCGATCGCTTCAATGTCTCCTGAGGCACGTCTACTTCTGCATCCAAATCTAGAACAGATGAATTTGTCTCCAATTCTAGATCTATTGTTGCCTCCAGTTATAGAGAAGCAACAAAATCTCCAATTGGTGAGCGGTTTCCTCTAGTTACAGAGAAGCTGCATCAGTCTCCAACTGTAGAGCTGCCACAGAACTCTCCACTTTAAGAGCAGTCGTGTCAGTCTCCATCTCGCACTCGAAGTGCCCTGCACCCTACATCTAATCAGCCACCGACGAAGCCGATGAAGAATGTACTTGCCAAGAACAAGAGTCTGCCACAGCGGCGATTTTCGTCGAAGGAAGGTTGGAAGAAACCAATGAAAGAGTTGAAACCGACCCGAGGGTGCCGAAAGCTATGACGCATGCAAGCCTGAAGTATGAAAAGGAAAAGTCGATGTTAATTGCGGCCACACTCAAACAAGTTGGTAAACCTTGTGTTCAACTTCATCAATACTACATGGAAAATTACAAAAAGTCTGATACCATACTAGTGGCATTGAAGGATAAACACTTTCTCTTCGGTGATGGCGCTTTTTTCATCTCATGGTCTGATCTCTACGACCTTTTCAACCTCGATGCGTTGGATGTCTCTCTAATACGCTGCTTCACATTGTAAGTCTCCTCAAAAACTATGTTCTTCAATACATACTCAATACAGGTGTTATATGTGACAAATTTGGCATTTTGTGTGTACGCACCAGCAACAACATGCTCGTCATAACACGGGAAACGCGCCTGCTGCATATCTTGACCCGCAAGTACCAGTGAGGACTTATATTCAAACGTCGAGCGCCAAAAAAGATGTTCAATATTTTGTGAAGGCAATGAAACAGTACAGTGATAAGGACCTCCTAATCGTACCGTTCAACCCGGGTAACCATTGGGTAACCATAGCAATATCTACACGGTACGACCAGGTCTGGTACTATGACTCCTCAAGGCTGACAGATGAAAAAACTGGCGAGCTAAAGACCCGTTCATGGAATGATATCTCTTCCATTATTGACGACTAAGTTCCTTCTTCACTTTAGTTTCCTTGCACGATAATTTTACATTAACTGTGAATCATTTTGTTTAGGGCTTTTAGACAAGTAAAAGGAAAATACTGACATCTTACACATCATATTGCATTCAACGTCCCACAACAAGCTCCGGGCAACACGTGCGGCTTCCACGTCTGCCTACACATGGATTTATTTGGAGAGAAACCTAATTGCAATGTGTGTGTAAGTGCATTTATTTTACTTTGTTACTAATATTTTGCTAAATATCATATTATAGTGTGGCAGGACTACGGACCCGCCTTCAGGAATGCTGAAGGTCATAGCCTTGAGCAAATTAGAGACGTCCTATGCAGTTTTATCATTTCTGAAATCATTAATTCAAAGGGAGAATTGCATTACCCCATAGAGGATTAGGTGACAATTATTCTTTGTGTAAATTAGTATATGTTAAGTTGGATGAACAGGGGAATTATGTGTAAATAGTTACTTGGTAACCACGATTTACACTTTGTTAATATTTGAGTTGGTCAATGTGTGTACACTTTGTTAATATTTGTTGATATTTGATTAGTTACATGTTAAGCTGGATGAGCAGGAGACATTTGGCTACACATATGTTTCTATATGTGTATGTTGCTGACACAAGCAATGCGCTGCCAAATCCTGGCTAGCTCCGGGATGCAGTCGGGAACAAGGATAATCAGGGGTGGGGGCACCTAATAGGAGACGTGCATCTAGTAGGGAGTGTCTCCTATTAGCGCCACACTAAACCTGCCTGTAAACAATCTACGATGCGTTGTAACAGAGTACATCTTGGATTACCTAAATAAAGGGGACACGCTTTTTTATAGCCCGTCTCAGATCAGTCAACAAATCTGTGATGGGCTATCATAAAGTCCGTCTCAGATCAGTCAACATATCTGCGACGCTATGTATTAGAGTGTGTCTCTCATGTACGCTGATGGGTGGCACGCGCCTTGCTCATCTCCAATAACCGCTAAAGCCCGTCTGATATGACTCAAAGAAAGGAGACGCGCTTTCTTTGAGCTTGTCTCACACTTAGTCTAATCGGTGGCGCGACGGCCGCTCGTCTCTGATGACAACATAATGCGAGACGCAACGACCGAGACACACCGTTTCTTTGTCTCCCTTCTTTATTCGGGCACGTCTCGAATGATCCTTTCTTATGTAGTGCAAGGGTTGAAGGATGCATCGCTGAAGCATTTACACTTCAAGAGATAGGATACTTTTCAAGTGTCTACTTTGCAGAAGAACACAATGTTAATGTTTCCAAGTTGCGTTACAATATGGATGAAGCACCCTCTTGTAGCGACCTCTCCATTTTTCAAACGAGGGGCACCACTGTTGGTAGCAGCAAGAGATATGATGCTTCAATAGAACAAAGGACGGCTACTTTACTATACATGTACGCAAATATAGACGGGATAGACAAATATTTTCAGAAAATGTTTATTCAACATCTATACTAATTAGCATGCTGTGTTATACATCTATGCTAATCATTCTGTATTTTCCTTATTTAGTGAGTTATACCAACAAAATTAGAAATCTAAGCATCAACCTATGAGCAAACAAGTACAATTGATGTGCCGTTATGGAGTAAATGGAGGGCCTAACTTCCATTCTTGGTAGAAGACTTCTAACTTCATGTAACACCCTCGTTTTCATGCATCATGCATTGCATAAGTTCATATACATGTTTAACATTAATCTACACAAAAAGGATCAAGTTTGAAATGAATTAAAAGCAAAACAACACTTAGAAGTCTGTATAAGTATGGACTTGTCCGGTTTGTACCTCGAACTAGTCCGGTTTTGCCCTCTGTTGCCCTCCGGACTTATCTATCTTAGCTCCGGACTAGTCCGATTGAGCCTTTGTTCTGTTCTGGACTTGTTCGTGGTTCAGTGCGGACTAGTCCGATATTTGGTCTGTTTTTCAAATAAGTTGTCAAATCCCCGGGCTCGTCCGATCTATGCCGGACTTGTCCGTTTTCCTCTCTCGACAAGACCAGACTTGTCCGAACCTCCTACCGGACTTATCCGTTTTTGCCTTTGTCCAACATCGGACTAGTTCGGTCCTCTAGCAGACTTGTTCGGTGTGCCCGACTCGGATTCATTCTTTTCCTCCACGACTTGTGTTTTGGTATTTACCTTAATTGGGCCCAAGGACATCGTGCTTAACCCCAGTGGAGCCCATGTGGGACCCCTACACGGCCTCCACCCACCTTAGACTCGAATTCCACCAAACCCTACCACTTCCACCTCTATATAAGCAACCCAACACACCAATTTTTCACCTCTGTGCCACAATTGAAAGAACACCAAACCCTAGTTCATGAATAGCCGCCGCCAAGGAGGCATAAGGAGATCCCGAGCAAGAAGAAGAAGAGGAGGAGGAAACGAAAGAGGATCAAGTAATCAAGATCTTCATCGACTTTGAGTTCTTCATCGCCAATTCACCTTCAACTCTTCATCATCAACCCTAGATCACCAAGATTCAAGTTTCTTCTTCAATTCTTGATCCTTGGAGTTCTAAACATGTGGTATACCTTCTACTTTCTCTTTCCCGCGTCAATTCAACCCCAATTCTCCAAATTCTCGTAGATCAAGAAAATCCTAATTTGCAGTCTGTCCAGGGCGGACTAGTTCGGCCCCTGAAACCGGACTTGTCCGGCCTCTGAATCTGAATTGTGCTGAATTAATTCCTAATTGACTCAAATCAATCCCAAAGCTGTTTAACTTGTTAAAATTATTAAAACCAGTTAGTGAACATTAATAGCAACTCATTAACAAGTTTTACTTCATAATTGTATTAATCATACATGTCATGTCATATTGAGTACTATATAAGCATTATTTGATTGAATTGTGTTTCTTGCATGTTCGTTGCAAGGAATAGAAGGTGTTACGCTAGAGGGTGCTGTCGAGGACCTCCAGTACCAAAATTTTGAAGTCTTTGACCTTAACCAAGCTCAGGAGCAAGGCAAGTGTCCTTGAACATGTTGATCCTTTTTTTACAATAAATGTTTTGTTTCAAAACTGCATGCTTGTGTCAGTTTGATGGGAATTCCTATGATAGGAAGTTTACTAGCTTTGTAACCACCCTTGTCACCTGGAATACATGGTAGAAAGTTGGGAGGGGCTTTTTACCTTTTTGCTTTGCTTAATTAATTAGGATAGGAAAACAACTATACCATTTAATTATGCATTAATGAGATTATGGTTAATATGAACTGGTTAATATGATATGGTAATGGGTGATTTAAGCAAGCCTGATATGTGGATGTGTTGGATTTTATGGTGGTTTGCTTGACTTAGATATAAGGACCAGTTCATGCGAGAATATACCAGGACTACAGTGCCACCACGAGGCCATGTATGGGTGTGGCATAGCTCATTAATTAGGGTATTGTGGGTATTACGCGGACCATTTGGAAGAGAGGGGAAGGGGAGTCGGATTGGGTTTATATTTGCAGTGGGACTCTATGGGATCCGAACAGCACAAGAGGGGGGCCCTTGGTTTAGGATGTGCTCAGTTGGAGGCATCGCCACAGGTGAAACCTCAGTGGGTCCGTACATGCTAGTAGTCCCTTTGTAAAGGCTATTTTGTGATCTCTTGGCCTTACACCAAAGGAAGTGTATCAGCATAAGGGAGGTTTTCTTTAGTCGCCAACGGGTGATGAAATCACAAACACGTGGGTAAAGCGGTACAAACTCTACAGAGTATTAAAACTATCATGATAGCCATGCTCCCGGTTAAGAGCACTTGGATGACCTACATGATTAGAGGGAACTTGGGATTTGGGATTGTTCAGCACTAGTTATGGGATGGTATTATGGTTTATGGCAATGGATATGGTTAATGGTAATGAGAAATCTAGTATATGGATGATGGTAATGAAATATGGACTGGTATTATGGTAACTACATGGTTTATGATGGGTTTACTTCACATACATACATTATATTGCTTTTCAAATGTTTGAAAGTACTTTTCAGCATTTAGCCATTATTATATTCACATTTGAATTAGCTACATGTCATACTTTCCCACACTTGCTGAGTACAACATGTACTCACCCTTGCAATTCCCCCACCAATAGTTGCAGGTTAGGATTGGGAGTATAACGGTGATAATACAGAGTTCCAGGCCGTGTCTGCCGTCAGCTTGCCGATGGATTGATTGGAGCTGCCATATACCCTTTGCTTAGTTGCTTAGTTGCTTATTTAGTTATTTCCGCTGCATTAGTTCAAACTTCTCATTATTATTCATTGGAGCTTGTATTTGAGGATATTCTGAATTTTGTAATAAAAGTGCTTAATTAATCTTGTTGTATGATAATTTTCTATATATCATTTTGTGAATGTACTCGTGTATGTATGTTGAACATCTTGTGCACACATATGCGTTCACTTGGTTCATTTTCGGAACAGGGTGTCACACTTCATATGTTGTACAGTGCAAAAAACAAGTCGGTGTCTATGGAGATTTGCTACAACTGTCCTACGGATCCATTAAAGTTAGAAGCTATGGTCAATATGATGTTAATGGGTTCTGATTTCGTTCAACTGAATTTGAAGCTCTTCATCCTCTCAGGGCAACATCTAATACCGGAGTTGTGACGAGGGCAATTGACGTTGAAGGACATGAAACTAATTATTATGAGATCATTAAAAAAACCTTTGAATTCAGTTTTGCCGAGAATAAGGACCTTAAAGTAGTCTTCTTTGACTTCGATTGGTTTGATCATAATAATGGAACTTGACATACCCAATTTAGCATGGTAGAAGTCAAACACAAGGAACGGCTACGAGGTTGCGACACCTTCATCCTCCAAGTCGAGCAAGTGTATTATATACCCAACTCCATTGTCATTTAATGATGAGATTGATGTTGTTTACCAAGAACAACAGTTGTCGGACTCTTTTGTCATCGAGCCCGGTCTAGGATCAATGACATAGTTCGAGATGCACAACATGTGGAGACTTTGAGATCCAAAAACAAAAAAGGGAAACAACAAAAAACAGAAGATCGATGGTCTAGTTTAAGGAGTAGATACATGTTTGTGATACTGATGAATTTTGAAATTGAGTACAAGTAACATTTCCCTCGTCTCTTCTTTCCTCTTCTATATTTCTTTTAAATTCCATAGAAAATTTGCCTTTCAACAGGAAGTCATCGAGCAGCGGGTGATGAGGACCGCGGGCGTTTCTAGCCAGGACAAACGACGTCTTCCAGGACAGTCAGTCTAGGGGAGCTAGACGGGCTCAATTGTTGAGCCATCTATCAGAGCCGTCACACGGACCCGTGACCTTATAGTGGTCAAGACAAGTAAATAACATTTTTATCAACATTAAATTACATTAATTCTTAAATTGCATAAGTAATTCATTCATCTATGTTATGAAACTTTTAAATTGTTAGGGCGACTCTACGTCCGAGGACTCGGTGGCTAGGGGTCTTCTTCAGCCATCGCAGTCTTTGGAGCTAGGTCGCCAGCCTTCGGAGCCTACTTCAGAGTCAGCTAGGGAGCCAGGGGAGTCGGGTGACCCTTCTTTTGGGTCACCTAATGTGGAGTCGGCTCCGAGGCGGCGGACTAGGAGGCACCACAATTTGGCTCTTCCTCCAGCTCCTACAAACCCAAACGATCGGATCGTTATTCGTCCAGTTGGTGATAGGTAAGTAAATCTCTACAATTCAGTTTAGATTGTTTTAGACTTATATATGTAAAGGGTGGGCGTTTGGGATTACCAGAAATTTTGGTTCGGGTAATTCGGGTTTTAAGAATCCATACCCGAGACTGTACCCAAAACTTTGGGTACCCAAAAATTCGGGTTCAAATCTCGAGTATCTCGTACTACCCAAAGTGCGATCGAGATGGCACTGTGCCTGAGGGCCTAGGATCGATCATCGCAAGGAGGAATGGAGTCGGGATCTTAACCAATCGTGGGGGTGAAGGGAGTTCCGCCAGTTGTCGGAGGGGTAGCTCCTCGTGTGGAGATCCAGCAAGGGAAGGGGAGGGTGGTGCTCCTCATCGGGGTGGGTCTGGAGCCTGTGAGCTCAACGGACGACCAAAGCTGCGCCGGTCGCCGAAGGCCTAGCCCCTCGCTGCAGAGACCGGGGGGAGCTCGCCCTCAACTCGTTGTGCACAGGGCTGAAGTTGCACTAGTTATAGCCGTGGCAGGGGCCTGGAGCTCGCCTTCGGCTCACCCGGGTGGGGAGTGGAAGTGGGTGCTGGAGCTCACCCTCGACTCGCCGGGGTGGGGGCGGAGGTGGGGCCACAGGGTGGGGGTGGGTTGCTCGCAGGGGGCAGTGTTGGATGTCCGTATAGGGGAGGCGCGGTGGGAGTCGGGAGACTCGAGATGATGATATTAGGGTACGGGAGGAAACCAGGGGAGGTGGTTCAGTGCTGGGTCAAGAAAGTCGCGGCCTTGTGAGATGGGCCAAGAAAGTTGCGATATAATAAAATTCAGGTATTTCGGATACTTCGGGTACCAGACCCCATAACCCGAAATTAATTCTGGTTTTGCAAATTCTTGCTCGAAAAATGTCATCGGGTTTCAGTTTTTGGGTTTTTTGGGTTCAAGTTCAGGATTTTTTGGTATCGGTGTTCAGGTTCGGGTTTTATGCCTACCCCTATATATATGTACTAATTGATAATCATCTATGAGGTCTTACAATAGCTCGTTCATGGGTCAGGGACACCACTAGCAGGTTAATGGTGTCCTAGGTCGTCTGGTGTGTTTGCACTACCCTAGTGTAGTGAACGGAGTGCCTGGTACATCTTGGGACGATTATGCTACGACCCAGGATCTTGCTCACGGTGGAGGGTGTGTGGAAGACATCATGGTAAGTGTTGGTATTTCATATGAATATATAATAATCGGCGAGTGCACGGAAATACTGTTGTAGCACTTCCCCTTAAAGAGTATTCCCAAGAGTATCGAATCCAAGGAACATGTGTGAGATCTTCTAGCTTTTTCTCCAAAGGACACACAGTTTGTTTGGTAGGTAAGGACTTGAGAGGAATTCAATGGTTTGAATACTAGGCCACAGTAGTCTATGGCAGCTACTTGCTTCAGGCACGGGTTTACCCCTGGCAACACCAGGATGATTCTTTCCAAGGGCCTATAGCATAGCTGATTGTGGAGGATTCTAAGGACAGATAGGACTCTCACCACCTAGTGTCTACCTCTTCAATCCATGGGTCTACGGGATATCCACTGATGAACTCTAACCTAAGAACCATGCTTAAGTTCTAATTCACAACTCTAATCGTTTTGAATGCAAAGCTACGACTAGAGCCTCTAATAAATTAAAGCAGTGAACCCACAAAGCAGTTATGAAATAAAACTACTATGGAATGGAAATCAAACTTGTATTGAATTCATGAAAGTTTCTTACTCGATTCCGACAGAACTTCTGTAGAGGTACAAGTGTGGAACAGGGACTTGACAAGCCCAAGCCTCCTCCTCCTCCTAGCTCCTCCTCCCTCTCCTTTTACTTGGCTGGCCACTTCGACAGCTCTAAACCTTATGAGTGGAGTACTATCTCAAATTTGTGTTGTGTGTGAAGTGAGGGAGTGAGGGGGTATTTATACACGAGTTCAGTCAGTTTGGCACCAGAATTAGCATGATAATCAGTCGTATCGCTATCAGGGAGCCACCGAATATTCTGTTGAGACAACATAGAAGAGATAACCCGCGAAAACTAAACCCAGGCAGCGCCAACCAAGAGTCGGCCGACCCTAGGGCTCGGTCGACCTGGGATGGGCCTTGTTTGGGCTGCTGTTTAATGGGTTGTCTTTGTGGGCCATAAGGATCATTTTTATAATGATCCCAACTGTTGGACTTCGAAGCATTACGTGGAATTTGGAAGAACAACGTGAAAATTGATTAAATTTACCATGTCGACTTCCTTTTCCAAATCCTCTTGGAAATCTAAGAAGATTTTGAGACGATGACCATTCACCTGAAATAAATGGCCTTCATCATATTGGAGTGTGATGGCCCCATGAGATGAAGTTTCTATCACGGTAACTGGTCCTTCCCACTTACTTTGTAATTTCCCATTCCGAAGAGTTTTACTATGGAGTTAAAGAGAAGGACTTTATCTCCAGGCTTAAACTCTTTCAGCGTAATCTGTTTGTCGTACCATCTCTTAGTTCTTTCCTTGTAGATTTTGGCAATATAGTACGCTTATCCCTCGATTCCTCTAGTTCAGATATTTGCCTCAGATGGTGCTTCCCAACCTCATTAAGATACATGTTTTGCCATTTTATGGCCCAATGAGCTTTTTGTTCCACCTCTACAGGAAGAAGGCAATTCTTGCCATAGACATGTTGGAAAGGAGGCATGCCAGTGGGTGTCTTGTAGGCGGTTCGGTATGCCCGCAATGCATTGGGTAGTTTATGCTTCCAACCTATTCCCATTTCCAAGACGGTCTTTTTCATAATGTTGATGGTCTGTTTATTGGATGTTTCTGCCTCACTACTTGTCTGTGGGTGGTAAGGAGTAGCAATGTTATGCTGAACTTCAAGCTCTCTTAGAAAGCTCTGGAAGGTCTTATCAATAAAATGAGACCCTCCATCCTTATAACCATTCGGAGAGTGCCAAAGCGTGGGAAAATGATCTCATAGAACATTTTCCTAGCATGATGAGAGTCGGCATTTTTGCAAGGCAATGCCTCTACCATTTTTGACACATAATCGACGGCCACCAGGATATACTCGCAATCAAAGGACTTTGGAAAAGGTCCCATGAAGTCAATACCCCACACATTAAATAATTCGACTTGGAGATTATATGTGAGGGGCATGGCATTACGAGCAGTGATTCCTCCATGTTTTGGGCATTTCCAACATCAGCGATTGAATTCCTTGGTATCTTCATATATAGAAGGCCAATAGAATCCACATTGCCAGATATTTTCCAGTATGGTAAACACCGTAATAGCCCCCATAGGAGCTAGCATAGCATTTTTCAATAATTTTGGTGCCTTCAATTGTGGGGACACACCTTCTAAGAAGGCCATCAGCACATACTCGATAGATATATGGGTCATCCCACAAGTGTCTACGACTCTCATAAATAAGTTTTTTGTTTTGTTTTTCCCTGGCAGTACGTACCCCGTGACCATAAAGTTCACGATATCCTCATACCAAGGGTGAGAGTCGGTCACCTTGAGCAACATATCATTACATAGAAAGTCATTAATGGGTATGTCCATGTGTTGTGTGGCTTCCATACGTCAGAGATGATCCACAACAGAATTATCTACTCCCTTTTTATCCTTAATCTCCAAATCAAATTCTTGGAGCAAGAGAATCCATCGGATTAGCTTTGTTTAGTGTCCTTTATGGTGAGTGGAAATTTCAAGGCTGCATGGTCTGTGTAGACTATGACCTTGGCTCCAACCAAATAGGACCTAAACTTATCGATAGCAAAGACTACTACCAAGAGCTCTTTTTTCGTAGTGGCATAATTGAGTTGTGCTCCTGTCAGAGTCTTGCTGGCGTAGGCTATGGTGTGATGCTTTTTATCTTTGGTTTGGCCTAATACCGCACCAACAACAAAATTATTGGCATGACACATGATCTCGAATGGAAGTGTCCAATCAAAGGGTTGCATGATTGGAGCCGAGACAAGTGCTTTTTTTAGTGTATCAAAAGATTCAACGCACTCCTCATCGAAACCAAAGGAGCATTCTCAGCTAATAAGTTTGTGAGGTGTCTAGCAATTTTAGAGAAATCCTTGATAAATAAACGATAGAACCCTGCATGACTTAAAAGGTTGTGGATTATCCTTTTGTTGATAGAGGTGAAAGTTGTTCAATAATTTTAATCTTAGCCTTGTCCACCTCTATCCCCCTCTCAGACACTATGGGTGTGTTTGGTTTGAGGGATATGGTGGGACGGGACGTGATGATCCCACTTTTCCATTGTTTGGTTCGGAGACAGATGGGATAGAGTCATCCGTCAAAAGAGAATTTTCCCTCCAGATGCGGGACAGACTCATCCCTCCAAAAACATAGGGACGAGTCCATCCCACCTCTACTACGTGTGTGTTGATCACCGCTCTGTCCCACATCATCCTCACAAGCATTTGTCATATCCCACAATACAAACAAGAGACGGGATCATTCTATCACACATCATCCTCCAAAGCAAACAAAAAATAGGGATCATCCCATCCCTTCAAAAAAATGGGATCATCCCATCCTTGAAAACTGGGATGGATCTGACTCATCCCACTTTGTCTCCGAACCAAACACTGTGGGGACCGGGATTCACTCTTTCCAGGAATCGCATTGGGTGGTGCCGTGCGATGCGGCACCCAACAGCACACATGTAAAGGAACACGTATTACATAAATCATTTGCTGAAATTTACAAACATGTTCAGTTTACAAATAGTCTATATAAAAATAAACCACAGTGGAAGATAAGATTATAACTCTCGTACTCAAGTCTAATGAGCAAAAGAGAAGCTTTCCAGCCCACGGATGCTCCTCACTAGCCACGAAGATCAAACAGCAGCAGCAAGGTTCCCCATGAGTATACCGCTGGGAGAGTTCCAAGTCTCATCGGAGAACAATAATCATAAGCATAGAGGTTAGTACCTCCAAAACAACTTATATAGCAACCGTGAGCACGAAGGCTCAGCAAGACTTAACCGTCTCACCTAAACATGGAACTCGACATGAGGGTAAAGACATAAACATAGGATGGCAAATTTGCATAACGAACTCGCCTAAATGTGGGTCCTTATTTTCACATTTATTAGCAGCAGCTTAAACCTTGTACAGGGCAACATGTAACTCCACAATCAAACAAGTAATGCTTCATCACGATGTTGCATGCCCAAAGTGGAAAAATAAATTTAGTGAGCACTATACTAATACATACAACATAACAATATAATGATAATACAACGTTCATAACAGTAGTAATTAATTCTCATCTTAAGTGCAAGTATTAACTACATCACAACTCAGTGAACAAGTGGTACTCATATCTGCGAGGGGCGGTGATTCGAATCAATGATACCCAGAATACAAGACACGTACGCCCGTACTGGAAGTCACGTAGGTGCACTCCACAGACGTCGTACGCAGCCACCTTTCTCAAGTTCCGCCCAAGTTGAATCGATTCAATCGTCTAGGACAGTATACCCACTCACGGTGCACCTTTCCGCTGTGAAGATGTCGTGAGTGAGTTTTCGTCTACTGTGTTGCGGGAAAGCCTGAGGCGATCAAAAAAGTTTTAACAAAGGCTTCTCCAAGGTACATCGGTTTCCTGGACCTCATATATCCAGTATGACTCCAGTACAATTCAAACTTTCTCAGCAGGGCAGCATACGGATCGATCCTTAACCAACACCAGCGGGGCTACTCACCCAAGACCACGACTTGCTGCATCCTATGCCCCTGCCCGGTCTCATATTCAGATTACTACTCCATTTCTTTGAACCAATCTTGTGTGAAAAAGTCCTAGGCATGAGAGTAGATTCCAACTACTCGACTTCTACCGATTCCTATACAACATTTAGCATAGCTCATACTACACGATGACTTAACAACTACCCAAATACTCCATGGGGTGATCTGGTCATGCAAGTGGATTTTCAATCAACTTAGCCCTAATGCACATAACTCACCCTAGACATAGGTCATACAAATCAAAACTTTGTAATGGCACTTAAATGCAAACCGGGGCTTGCCTGGCTGCGAGACGGTATCAAAGTTAATCTCCAAAGGGATGACTTCAAGTAGCTCTGGGGTCCTCTTGAGCTCGGCAACTAATTGATATGCAAAGAATTATGCAAGTTAATCAATACTGGTATTATGATATAGCTTAATGGAAAGACAGTTAAGTATATGAAATTAAGCCCACTGGTTTTGGAAACTTTACAAAGGACTCTAGGTACTATTAGTGAGGTTCAGGCCAAAATTGGGATAAGTTCTTGGAAGTCTCTGTTGTATAAAATTCATTGTAGATAAACCCTTCCCAGAATTTTCATGGACAATCTGGGACTTTAACATGGCTAAAAGTGGATGTTCTGTTTAGAGGAGGTCAAGAGTGACACAACAAAATTTGTTTAATAATTTTATAATCATTATAATGTGAGATGTTGAATTTAGAAGTTTGGACAATTTGCTGAAACATTTCTGGACATTTTGGAATTTTCAGGTACATATAGATTGGAAACACAATTTGGCTATTCAAATCAACTCAAATGGACCTGAAACTTTTACTGGGACTTAATGGATTTATTTGAAATGATTTTTCCAAGTTTGGGAATTTTTTAATGAATGTAGCACCAGTAACAAATTCCAATAAATTTATTTGGGAATTTTAGGACAAGTATTCTAGAAGGTATGGATTTTCAAAGTTGGAGCAACATCTGGAATTAAATTCCAATCGGAAAAGTTTGAATAATGGTTGGGCCTACATGATTTAAACTAACCAATGAAACGGAGGCCATACAGTGCTACTGAGTAATTGGGACATAGCCGCACGAGATCTAGACATCACAGAGGATCAGAAGGGGCAGGCGGGAGGCTGACAGACAGGCCCCCCCAAGGGGGTCATCTTCCACCTCGGGCTGGCGGCACCCTCGCTGTACCTGCGGCGGCGCCCGACGGTGCCCACTTGCCGCAGCCTGTTCCAGGGCACGGTGGCCCTCCTAACTCGCCGCCCCCACCTAAAATCCAATGTAGAACACGATGGTAAGGCTCCCGACGGCGATTTGCGGCCGGAGATGGCGATGTGACGGGGGCAGCGGAGTCTAGGGTTCTGGCCATGCCGGCCTGGTCCTACGGTGGACCATTTTGCATGGGGCAAACTCCAAATTACTCCTTGGTGCATGTAGAACACGAAAATGGGGACCAAGAGCGATGGAACAACAGGAAAACAAGATTTCAACGGCGAGGTGGGGGGCGGGGGGCTCAAACCAGTGGCTAGAAAATTTCATATTCCGAGGTGCTCAATTGATGGTTTTCAATGGGGTTTGTTTGAGGGTGTGCGCCTAGAGGTTTAGAAACTATAATCTAACTAGCTCAGATGATTGTCCCACCTAGAAAATGAATTAAAGGGGAGACCTAGGTATATTCAAATCACGAGCTCATCGGGAAAATCACTAATACTCGAGCTAGAAGGGATGGCAAGGGATGAAACTTTATGAGCATAGTCTAGGTGCTATTGCGCTCCTTTTTCCTTCACGGTAGGGGATGAGAAACAGCGTGTAGCACTGGGTCGACGGCAAATAGAGGAGCGGCAGGGAAAAACAGAGCGCCGACGACCACAGTTTCGCCTCGGTTGACTTCGGGAGCACTCAAGCTGGCAAGAAAAATGATCCCCAGCTGCGCACAACACCAGAGAAGACTCAAGCATGAAGGGGAAGGATCTAACTCCACTGTGCAGCTCGAATTTGTATAGGAGCAGAGGCAGGGTCGATGATGAGAAAAAACAGAGGAGACTGCCGTGTTGCACCGTGGATGAGGATAGGCTCAACCTGGTGGTCGCCTGGTTGTCTTCATGACCAAGGCTTCAAGCAGTCAAGCACTCAGCTGCTCACATTTTCATGGAGAGAGTTGTCAAACTGTGGAGAGGCAGAGAAAACAGAGGAGTCCTCCCTGACAGGTGGGTCCCACTTCTGTTCATCCTCATCCCCTCACTGAAAAGTCCAATTCACACCCCTGGTTTGTTCCTAAGTTGCTAGATATTTGTGGGGAGGCCAAATTAATTATGGGGAGTTTGATTCCGAATTCATATTATTGAATTGACCAAGTTTCATTCAAATTCAAACTTGGATTTGAATTTGAGTAGAATTTAATGTAGCTATTAAATTAAATAGCAAACCATCTTCAAAAATTCTGAATTTTTGGAGAGGTACTATTTGGAATATTTGGAATCCAATGGTCAAGACAAATCTTCATGTTAACTTCATTTGAACAGTAGCTAATTTTATTTTATTTTTTTAATTCCATGTTTTGGAGTTTGAATTAATTTGTTTTTCTCATTTCTGTTTTATTTCTTTTTATCATTCAAAATTTTTAGTCCTAACTGCATTTTGCATTATGAAAATTTGGGCTTTTACATTCCTCCTCCCTTAAAAGAATCTCATCCCGAGATTACAATGAAGAGACGAAAGTAGGAGAGAAATTACCGGATATGAGATGATAAGAAATCCGGATAGTTAGAGCGGAGATATTATGCAGTTTCCCATGTCGCTTATTCAGCGGTATGGTTTCTCCATAACACTTTATAAAACCACAGTGTGTGGTTCTGTGTGGTTTGGGTCTTCTCGTCGAAAATCTGAACCGGATGTTCGGAGTACGTCAAATCGTTTGCAATTCGCCGATTTCATCGGTGTGGACTGCAGATGTGAACTTGAGACATTTCCGAAGCTGAGATACGTGGAAAATGTCGTGTATAGCAGCAAGAGATGCCGGTAATTCCAATAGATAAGCCACAGGTCCTCACTTCTCCGTGATAGCAAAAGGGCCAATAAATCGGGGAGCGAGCTTCCCTTTTACTCCAAAGCGATGAATTCCTTTCATCGGTGACACGCAGAGGTATACGTGATCTCCGATATCAATGTGCAGCGGGTGACGCCACTTGTCCGCATAATTCTTCTGTCGAGATTGAGCTGCTCTTAGATTTGCTTGAATGATCCGAACATGTTCATCGGCTTCGTTGACTAGATCAATCCCGAACGTCACGCTCTCGCAGGACTCACACCAATTCAGCGGTGTGCGGCATTTCTGGCCGTAGAGAGCTTCGTATGGTGCCATCTTGATACTTGCTTGATAACCGTTGTTGTACGAGAATTCCGCCAACGGTAAATGATCATCCCAATTTTTACTGTGGTGGATGGCACACGCACACAACATGTCTTCAAGGACTTGGTTCACCCTCTCGGTTTGTCCATCAGTCTGTGGGTGATATGCGGAGCTTCTAATCAGTTTAGTACCCAATGAG
Organism: Tuctoria greenei; assembly: GCA_036927565.1. Lineage (NCBI taxonomy): Eukaryota > Viridiplantae > Streptophyta > Magnoliopsida > Poales > Poaceae > Tuctoria > Tuctoria greenei. The sequence continues at coordinate 37,914,116 of JAYESD010000003.1, read as the reverse complement.
GTGTGTAGCTGCTCCCAAAAACGAGCAACAAAGGATGAGCCTCGATCTGAAATAATCGTGCTAGGAATGCAGTGTAGACACATGATTCTTGATATGTATAACTCCACATATTTCTTGGTATTGAATCCGACATTTACCGGAATGAAGTTTGCTGATTAGGTTAGTCGGTCGACTATCACCCAAATCGAATCATGCTTCCGGAATGTGAGTGGCAATTTGACGATGAAATCCATACTCACATCCTCCCATTTCCATGCCGGAATATTCAGTGGTTGCAGCGTCCAGCTTTCTTCATATGGTCGGCCTTCACTCACCAACACGTATCACATTAGGATGCGTACTTCGCTATTTCCCGTTTCATCCGTGTCCACCAAAACTTGGTCTTCAAATCTTGATACATTTCATTGTTGCCCGGATGAATAAAAATTTTTGACGTGTGAGCTTCATCCAATATTTTCTTTCGGAGCTTAACATCCCGGGGTACAACTATCCGGTCCTTGAACCATAATGTACCGTAATCATCTTTCCAGAAACATTTTACCTCCCCGCTGTCTACTCTTTCTCATATGTGTGACATGCCCTTGTAGTTCTTTTGGGCTTCAATAATTTCCTCTCGGATGGTGGGAATGAGAGCAAGATTATTGAGAGCCCCATATGGAATCACATATATACTTGGTTCCTCATCTTCCATTTCAGCCATGGTGATGTTGTGGACATGGGCTTTCCGACTAAGCGCGTCGGCAACCACGTTCGCTTTACCGGGGTAGTAGTGAATTTCAATTTCGTAATCTTTGATCAGCTCCAACCACCTTCATTGTCTCATATTCAGCTCCTTCTGCATGAAAATATATTTCAAACTTTTGTGGTAGGTGTAGAGGTGTACAAGATTTCCAAGCAAGTAATGCCTCCACACTTTCAATACCAATACCACAGCAGCGAGCTCAAGGTCGTGAGTCAGATAGTGCTGCTCGTGGTTTTAGAGTTGTTGAGATCCATACGCGACCACACGTCCTCCTTGCATCAGAACGCAGCCAAGTGTGATGCCGGATGCATCGCAATAAACGTCGAACGGTCTCGTCGTGTCCGGCTGTGCAAGGACAGGGGCTGTTGTAAGGTGCTGCACTAATGTCTTGAACGCTTCTTCACAATCTAAACTCCAAATATATTTGGTGCCCTTTTTCAGCAGCTCCGTCATTGGTTTAGCGATTTTTGAGAAGCTCGGGATGAACCTCCGATAATATCCTGCTAAACCAAGGAAACTTCGGACTTCATTTATGGACTTTGGAGATTGCCATTTCAGCACTTGAACAATTTTACTTGGGTCCACAGAAATTCCCTCAGCTGAAATAATGTGTCCCAAGAATGGCACTTGGATGATCCAAAATTCACACTTGCTGAATTTTGCATAGAGCTTATGGTCTCTCAACCGTCGCAGCACAATATGCAAATGTTCAGCATACTCTTCCTCTGACTTGGAATAAACCAATATGTCGTCGATGAAGACCACGATGAATTTGTCCAACTCCGGCATGAATACCGAATTCATGAGATACATGAAGTGAGTCGGAGCATTGGTGAGATCAAAAGACATGACAAGATACTCGTATAATCCATATCGCGTCGAGATTGCCGTCTTCGGTATATTCTCTGGTCGGATTTTGATTTGATGATATCCGGACGGAAGATCCATCTTTGAGAACACGCTCGCACCAACAAGTTGATCGAATAAAATGTCGATGCGGGGCAGTGGGTACTTGTTCTTTATAGTCACAGCGTTGAGCCGTCGATAATCCATACATAACCGCAATGTTTCATCCTTCTTCTTGACAAACAGCGCCGAGCAGACCCAAGGTGACGAGCTTGGGCAAATAAAACCCTTGTCCAAAAGGTCCTTCGAATGCTCCTTTAATTCAGCTAGCTCATTAGGCGCCATTCGATATGGTCTTCGAGAGATCGGTGTGGTTCCCGGTACAAGTTCAATCTTGAACTCAACCTCACGTTCGGGCGGCATGCCCGGTAAGTCATTGGGAAACACATCGGGATACTCACAGACCACCGGAATATCTTCAAGTTTAGTTGCTTTAGTGTTATATACAGCTGCACTGTCCCTCTCCATGCTGTCCAAAACCAGTTCGAGTTGTTCGTGTATCGGAGAGTCAATTTGGGCAGTCCGGGTACCGATATTAAGAACGGCACCGTGATGGTTCAACCATGACATCCCCAATATTATGTCTATCTTCTGTCCATCCAATATAATCAGCAACGTTGGATATATCTTGCCTCCCAAACATAGAGCTGCTCAGGGAACAATATGACTAGCAGAGATACTTCCACCCGGTGAACTTATAAGATAACTATTCTTGGAAGTATTGGTGCTGATCCACACATGATTTACTGATAAAATGGTGGGTAGCACCGGAATCAAAGAGTATGAGGACGGTTATGTTTTTGATAGCAAACATACCCGCTAGCACCGGTGCTCCCTCCGGAACACACTCAATCACTATATGTTGAACACTTCCGGTTTGCACTGTTGTTCTCTCTGGCTGAATACGGGGCTGAATACACTGTTGTACTGGTACTTGCCCGCTGCTCAACATCTGCTCTCGGCAATCCTTGGTATAGTGCCCAACACAATCACATGTGAAACACTTATACTGATTCAACGTCCCGCTGACTTGAGGTTTGAATTGTCCTACATCTCGCTGTGAGATAAATGCCCCGGGAACAATTTGGGACTGTTCTTGCTGCTGATGTAATGCTGGTTGGAAATCTGATACCTCAAACGGCCGACTCTGATACGAACTCGGTTGTGCAGCTGGCTGCCATATCTAACCGGACGATGATCGGTACACCACACGGTATTTCTGAGGAACATTATGTGTGTTATCCTGCACAGCAAGTCTCTTCTATGACTCCTCCGCGATTCGCTCATGTGTGGCATCCTCTTGCGTAATCTCGGCATTAAGCATAGCGTTGAACGAGCTGTGATTGAACAATGCAAGCTTGTCTTTCAACATGGAGCTTAGACCCCGATAGAAATACTCTCGCTTTTGATCCTCCGTACTCACATACTCCGACGCATATTGCGCTAGATTAATAAAGACTTTGGAGTATTCTTGAGCACTCATTTCTCCTTGCTTCAAATCAAGGAACTCCTGAAGCTTCCTTCTCATAATAGCAGGAGGAACATGATAGGTGTGGAATGCCTTCCAGAACTCTGTCCAAGTGACTTGCTGTCCGGCGGCCAAGGAGGCGATGTGGTTCGGCCACCAAGCACCGGCGATGCTATGTAGTTGTTGTGCTGCATAGAAAACCTTCATATGATCACTGCACTGTAGCAGTCCGAACTTATCTTCAATGGTGCGGAGCCAATGGACTGCATCTAGAGGTTCACCATCACCACTGAACACGCGGGGTGCAGCCGCCAAGAATTCCAGATATCTTGCTTGCTGAGGTTGACAATTTCCTTCGGCTTGACGTCCCCCCTGATTGGATGTAATCTGCACGAGGATTTGCAGCAGCTCGGTCCGCTCATCACGCGAACCCACCATGGCTGCGATATCATCTGCCAATGTAAGCGGAGATGGAGGTGGCTGTTGCGCTGGCTCATCCGGATCTCGGGAGTCATCCCCTCCCTGACTTAAACCACAGACCTCATATGTTACACGAGTGCACACCATTCTGCAGCCAAAGCCATGAATCCAACATGAGACGTGATTTTGTAGGATCACTCAAGGATAAAAGCAATAGTGTGTGTATTGATAACAAAACTTACATAACGGTAACATATATTGATAAAGTATAGACTTTATACACAATACATCATCCCTGGACCAATGTTACAATAGCGAGCTCCAAAATAATGGACCCCATGGGTTGAAGTTAATTTTGACTATTGTTGGTCGCGACGGGACGTTATGCGCGTTATCGTCCGAATACTCTCTCTTATCTTTAATATGATACAAAAATGGTCATAAAAAGAAAATAGGTTCAAGTGAGTCAAACCCTCAATTCCACTGGTAAATGGTTTAGTATCGGCACCTGGTCTGTTATGACACTTCTCGAAGTGAAATCGAGGATCAGATTCATAACAAGACCAAATTATGCCAAACCGATGAAGTTTCTGTTGAAACCTTACCAGCTTGTACTCAAACACAAATTTAACCCAGTAAATGGTAGAATCAGATCTTGAGGTGAACTACAAAGTTGAAGTACACTTCAAGAACTTTCCAAAAAGAATTGGTTTTCCTCTAGATCATTTCTGATTGGGAAGATATGTCATTGTAAACCTGACAGTTTTTTTGGGAATTTTGACAGCATCTCCTTTGTTTATGCTGATTTTGGGCCACAATTTCCAGATTAAAAACAGCAGAATTTACAAAAGCCACAATTTACAAATTTGCAATACAATTTACAAGGATTCCAGATATGTCATGCATGATCTTGTTCCATTTTTCTAGAGGAATATATGCTCAAAACAGTAAGGAGTCCAGAGAGGGTTCTAGTTTCTGTCCATTTTGGCAGATTTTGGAACTTGGAAATTTTGAACGGGTTAGAGGGGAATTCAGTTCTGGAGTTGAACATAACAGTTTTAAAGGATTTACTAAACTTTCCATCCATGTATGATACACCTTCATTAGTTTTCTACTGGATATGGTTTCTTAAAGTCGGGTATTTTTCAGGCAGAAACAGAACACTCTATTTTTAAATTGGTGACTTCAAAACCTACTCCAAATTTGAAAACTTAGTTCAAACTCAGAGTTCGATAGCTAATATAAGTAGTTTTACATCTTCCCAGTTCCATTTTACAGAAAAGTGGTTAATGCATCAATGGAATACATACCGGTACTACGTGCCTCACAGAGTAAAAATTCTAAGTCGGTATTCCAGCATACGTCTCAACGGTGGTCTTAATGACATTCATTCACAAACAGTTTCTAAGCGCAATACGATCACGTGGTCAGTGTACCTGTAACTACACAAAAATTATAGATCAATCATATGGTGCCGTACGGCACAGCCCACATGGGCGATCATATCACAATAATATATATGAAAGTAAAAACATTCATCTCGTATGATTCCATATGGGTCACCCCGAGTTAAGTCAAGTCTCGGGGTACATGACCGGGTTTTCTACCACCCGACGGGGTCCCACGTCTTTGCATAGTGCTGCATCAGTAGGAGGTGCATCGGGTTATGTCCCACCCGACGAGGGCTCCCACTAATTTTGAAGCATGTTGGGGTATCGCGTGTCATATGTTCTCAGAAACATGGAAAGTTTCAGAGACTCATATTGATATTTCCGTGTGAAGCCACAAAAACAATCACATGCTACCTCTCGCACGGTGAGCTTACTGCAATTGATCCGCTTGCGGTGGCATTCCTTACCTCTTACCTGACGTCGGAGCGTCATTACAGAATATAATAACACATAAGTTAGCTTTGCCACCTTAATAACTCATGCTAATATAGTCCTTATGTGGGCCTAGTACCGTATCCTCACAGTATCCTATGTTTTTCTCATAATATGATCCTTATTTAGTGTGCTATTTCCAATATAGCTCTGATACCAGGCTGTGGGGACTGGGATTCACACTTTCCAGGAATCACAATAGGTGGTGCCGTGCGATGCGGCATCCAACAACACACATGTAAAGGAATACGTATTACATAAATCATTTGCTAAAATTTACAAAGATGTTCAGCTTACAAATAGTTTATATAAAAATAAACTACAGCGGAAGATAAGATTATAACTCTTGTACTCAAGTCTAATAATCAAAAGAGAAACTGTCCAGCCCACGGATGCTCCTCACTAGCCACGAAGATCAAACAGAAGCGGCAAGGTTCCCCATGAGTATACCGCTCGGAGAGTCCGAGTCTCATCGGAGAACAATAATCATAAGCATAGAGGTTAGTACCTACAAAACAACTTATATAGCAACCGTGAGCATGAAGGCTCAGCAAGACTTAACCTTCTCATCTAAACATGGAACTCTACATGAGGATAAAGACATAAACATAGGATGGCAAATTTGCATAACGGACTCGCCTAAATGTGGGTCCTTATTTTCAGATTTATTAGCAGCAGCTTAAACCTTGTACAGGGAAACATCGTAACTCCACAATCAAACAAGAAATGCTTCATTACGATGTTGCATGCCCAAGGTGGAAAAATAAGTTTAGTGAGCACTATACTAATACATACAACATAGCAATGTAATAATAATACAATGTTCGTAACAGTAGTAATTAATTCTCATCTCAAGTGCAAGTATTAACTATGTCACAACTCAATGAACAAGTGGTACTCATATATGTAAGGGACGGTGATTCAAATCAATGATACCCGGAATAAACGACATATATGCCTGTACTGGAAGTCACGTAGGTGCACTCCACGGACGTCGTACGCAGCCACCTTTCTCAAGTTTCGCCCAAGTTGAATCAATTCAATCGGCTAGGGCAATATTCCCACTCACGGTGCACCTTTCCGCTGTGAAGATGTCGTGAGCGAGTTTCCGTCTACTGTGCTTCGGCCAAAAGCCTGAGGCGATCGAAAAATTCTCAACAAAGGCTTCCCAAGGTACATCGGTTTCCTGGACCCCATATATCCAGTGTGACTCCGGTACAATTCAAATTTGCTCAGTAGGGCGACACACGGATCGGTCCTTAACCGACACCAGCAGAGCTACACACCCAAGATCACGTCTTGCTGCATCCTACGCCCCTGTCCGGTCTCACATTCAGATTACTAATCCATTTCTTTGAACCAATCTTGTGTGAAAAGGTCCCAGCCATGCGAGTAGATTCCAATTACTCGACTTCTACCAATTCCTATACAACATTTAGCATAGCATAGTATACACGATGACTAAACAACTACCCCAATACGCCATGAGGTGATCTGGTCATGCAAGTGGATTTTCAATCACCTTAGCCCTAATGCACATAACTCACCCAAGACATAGGTGATACAAATCAAAACTTTGTAATGGTGTTTAAATGCAAACAGGGGCTTGCCTAGCTGCGAGACGGTATCAATGTTAATCTCCAGAGGGATGACTTCAAGTAGCTCTGGGGTCCTCTTGAGCTCGGCAACTAATCGATATGCAAAGAATTATGCAAGTTAATCAATACCGGTATTGTGATATAGCTTAATGGAAAGATAGTTAAGCATATGAAATTGAGCCCACTGGTTCTGGAAATTTTACAGAGGACTCTAGGTACTATTAGTGAGGTTCTGGACAAAATTGGAATAAATTCTTGGAAGTCTCTGTTGTATAAAATTCATTGTAGATAAACCCCTCCCAGAATTTTCAGGTCAACAGTGAATCAACAAAATTTGTTTCATAATTTTATAAGCATTATATTGTGAGATATTGAATTTAGAAGTTTGGACTATTTGCTGAAATGTTTCTGGGCATTTTGGAATTTTCAGGTACATATAGATTGGAAACACAATTTAGCTATTCAAATCAACTCAAATGGACCTGAAACTTTTACTGGAACTTAAGGGAGTTATTTGGACTGATTTTGCCAAGTTCGGGAATTTTTGAATGAATGTAGCACCAGTAATAAATTCCAAAAACATTTTGCTTCATGGAATTATTGAGGTCAAATTATGGATTTTCATACAGATACAAGTGCACCACTTGAAATTATAGATCATCCTGGTTCCAAAAAAATGTTTTTAGGAATTTTCGGACAAGTATTCTAGGAGATATGGATTTTCAAAGTTGGAGCAAAATCTGGAATTGAATTCCAATTGGAAAAGTTTGAATAATGGTTGGGCCCACAAGATTTAAACTAACCAATGAAACGGAGGCCACACCGTGATACTAAGTAATTGGGATATAGACGCACGAGATATAGACACCACAGAGGATCAGAAGGGGTAGGCGGGAGGCTGACAGACGGGCCCCCCAAGGGGGTCATCTTCCACCTCGGGTTGGCGGCTCCCTCGCCGGACCCGCGGTGGCGCCCTACGGCAACCACTCGCCGCAGCCCGTTCCAGGGCACGGTGGACCTCCAAACTCGCCGTCCCCACCTAAAATCTGACATAGAACACGACGGTAAGGCTCCCGATGGAAATTTGCGGCAGGAGATGGCGATGCGATGGCGGCGGCAGAGTCTAGGGTTCCGGCCATGTCGGCCGGGCCTTACGGTGGACCATTTTGCACCGAGTAAACTCCGAATTACTCCTTGATGCATGTAGAATACGAAAATGGGGACCAAGAGCGATGGAACAACAGGAAAACAAGATTTTGACAGCGAGGTGGGGGGGGGGGGGGGGCTCAAACTGGCGGCTAGAAAAATTCATATTCTGAGGTGCTCAATTGATGGTTTTCGATGGGGCTTGTGTGAGGGTGTGCTCCTAGAGGTCTAGAAACTATAATCTAACTAGCTCAGATGATTGTCCCACCTAGAAAACGAATTAAAGGGGAGACCTAGGTATATTCAAATCACGAGCCCGTCGAGAAAATCACTAATACTCGAGCTAGAAGGGATGGCAAGGGATAAAACTTTACGAGCATAATCTAGGTGCTATTGCGCACCTTTTTCCTTCATGATCGGGGATGAGAAACGACGTGTAGCGCCGGGTTGACGGCGAACAGAGGAGCGGCAGGGAAAAACAGAGCGCCGACGGCCACAGTTTCGCCTTGGTCGACTTCGGAGCACTCAAGCTGGCAACAAAACTGATCTCCCAGCTGCGCACAACACCAGAGCAGACTCAAGAACGAAGGGGAAGGATCAAACTCCACTGTGCAGCTCGAATTTGTAAAGGAGCGGAGGCAGGGTTGATGGTGAGAAGAAAACAGAGGAGATTGCCGTGTTGCACCATGGATGAGGATAGGCTCAACATGGTAGTCGTCTGGTTGTCTTCATGACCAAGGCTTCAAGCAGGCAAACACTCAGCTGCTGGCATTTGCATGGAGAGAGGTGTCAAACTATGGAGAGGGAGTGAAAATAGAGGAGTCCTCCCTGACAGGTGGGTCCCACTTCTATTCATCCTTATCCCCTCACTGGAAAGTCCAATTCACACCCCTGGTTTGTTCCTAAATTGCTAGATATTTATGGGGAGTTTGATTCTGAATTCATATTATTGAATTGACCAAGTTTCATTTAAATTCAAACTTGGATTTGAATTTGAGTGGAATTTAATGTAGCTATTGAATTTAAATAGCAAACCATCTTCAAAAATTCTGAATTTTTGCAGAGGTACTATTTAGGATATTTGGGAACCAATGGTCAACCCAAATCTTCATGTTAACTTCATTTGAACAGTGGCTAATTTTATTTTTTAATTCCCTCTTTTGGAGTTCGAATTATTTTATTTTTCTCATTTTCTTTTTATTTATTTTTATCATTCAAATCTTTTAGTCCTAACTGAATTTTGTATTATGGAAATTTGGGCTTTTACAAACACATCCTAAGTGTCCAAGAACGATGCCTTTACGAACTATAAAGTGGCACTTTTCCAATTAAGCATCAAATCCTTTTTAATAATTAAGTATTGATGCATGTGTGTCTTGCTTGTATGATTGCTTGTGTGCGTTCCGAAACAGAACCTGGCGGAAGAGAATTCAGAGGAACCAGCTGACTAGTAGCACGACACCACAGACGCTAGCGAAAGTAAGTTCCATCAATCTCTTTTTTATCATATCACAGGTTTATTCAGGCTCAGCTCTGAGCCTAAGCGGGAGGGACGACCGCTTAGGGCCCAATTCAGATAGAGCCTCCGAAATTTTGAAGACATATATAGGTATTATTAGACATTCGGCCCAAAACCCTGTCCCGCTGACACAGCCCAGCGCAACTGATCCAAAAAGCTTCACTCCCGTAGGATTCCTGCGATGAGGTGAGGGTTGGGCCTCCGTGCGATAGCCGAGGCCTGAATAAACAATGCAAGTGTGTGCGGCCTTTAGGCTTGTTTGTTTCACTTTCAGGTTCATCCCATCAGCTTAAGGTAATTTGGTTAAAATAGTTTGGCCCAACCAAAAGGAAGCCCGCAGGCAACCACAAATCTGCAAGTAGCTTTCCTTTTCCTTTTTTTTTCTTCATGGATACAGGTTGTTGTCTTGTTGATCGCCACCTGCAGTGCCGCTTGCTTTTACACGGCCAAAATGAAGTCACGGTCTTTCTCCCAACAGACAAAAAAATTCTAGGTTAGTCTTCAATTTCCTTGATAGCTTGACTCTTCATCGCCGAGCAGGAATGTTACGTCCATCTTTGGGTACTTTAGGCTGTTGACTTGTTACTGTTAGTTCTATTTTCGCCCTCCTGTTCCTAACAGATCACCCATCAAATCACATATCGAAGACTGAGATCAGTTAAAGGCAAAGTGCTTGAACTATGATTTTATACATGAAGTGTTTTTCTGCCATTAGTCCCTCACTTTATCCTTATTTTCCCTTCTCTAATTTCAGACGGGAAAGTTCATGGAATGCTGCATAGAAAGCAGTTATCAGTGATGAGTTTTAACGTTTGCTCTTATTGAAGGGGTACTTATATTTGCTCTATTTATCTATAAAAAATCATTAGCTGCTAAAAGAGAGAAAATGTTGATAGATGTTAATCTTATTAGTTGTTTTATGTTTAGTGTTTAATGTTTTACTACTATATATACATTATGATTGAAAACATAAAATTTATAAAGTCTCAAGGGGGCCCTGATGTCAAGCTCGCCCATGGGCCCTCGAAAGCATAGGGTCGGCCCTGGGTTTATCCATTATGACAAGTAGATTAGATTATTGCATTTGTGGAGCATGAACTAATTTGAGTGACAGAGAGAGGAGCCATGTTTGTTCTCATTGTCTCGTATTGATATGATGAGATTATGCATGATGATGTTGTCTATTGTATGTTGTATGGTTGGTATGGTTGGTGAGAGCATGCATGAGTTGTGACCGGGGCGGATGAGCTAGTGTTGGTGTAAGCACTATCATGATAGTAGAATTACGACGAGTTCTATCATGAGGGTTGACTCGTGGGTTGTGTATGAAGGCTGTCATGGTAAGCCTTAAGGTCTAAGATCGACATCTCACCTAACTTCCTTTCAGTACGACCACATGTTCCTGTATCGACGGGGCATAACCTGATCCCGGTGGCTAGCCCGATAGTTGTCCACGATGGAGAGAGAGATATGTATTAGTGGTTATTGAGCTCACTGATGATACTGATATTGGGTTGGGTGTGACTGGTTTGGGTGATGTTTCGATTAGGTGTTAGTTATGTCGGGCTGTCTTTGATAGTCCGTGAGTGTGGGTACATTGTACAACCTCTGCAAAGTGTAAAATCCGTTTGGACAATCCTGTCCTCAGTATAGGATAGGTTACAGTGTGGTCCTAACAACTAAAAAGCCATATAATGTGAGATTCAGATGAGTGATGTGTCGGTGGAAGAGACATTCAGTTGCATTAGTTTGTATTAGATTGCATTATCATTTATTTTGTGCATTGCATATATATATATATATATATATATATATATATATATATATATATATATATATATATATATATATATATATATATATATATTGTGTGTGTGTGTTCTATTCCCCTCGTGAAGGGTGAGTTGGAGCTTGCTGAGTACTTTTGTACTCAGATGTTATTGATATATTTTTCAGAGGAGCCTGACTTCGTGTCGAAAGACTTTGAGTAGGATCGCGTCCACATCCAAGTCGTGTGTAGTGGAACCATGGGCGACGCGAAGCAACTATCTATGTGTTGTTGACCATTATATTTTTCTTATCAGTAGTAGTTTTTATCCAAAAGACTATGCCGTTGTAACAAATCTCTATATGGTTATGGTTCTACTTGTATTGTAATATTATGTATTGAATATTATTTTTTGTAATAATATTACATATTTAGTTCCAATCTTGTGAGTCGGAACGCTTCACTGGGTAGTGAGTATGACCGAGAACTTTTGCTTCTGGCCTGCTATTGGTACTCGTGGCGGTATTCTTTTAGCAGCCAGGAGCAAGTACATGCGTTTCCAAGACTCATGTCTATCTCATACCATCTCAACTGCAGTAATTGATGTTAGAACAACCACCCGATGGACAATAACTGGGGTATATGTAGGGATGGCAATGGGTCCGATTCGGGTCAGATAGAACGAAAACTCACCCGAATTGAAAAAGTCTGCGGGTGAAAATCCAAACCCGAACCCGCACACGCCGTGTTTCGGGTGCCTGTCGGGTCTGACTGATCAAATATAACAGCAACAATATTATTTACATTAAAAAACATTGAAGGTGCAGTAATTTTAAGTTTAACACAACACAAAGATATAGTCTATCGCATAAAATTTTAAGTTACAAAATCAACACAGTCACAAAATTGAAGTTCAGCCTTCAGGACACATGATGACTGATGAAGATCCAGAAACTGTAACTTGAATCAGGTTATGTAATCTCCAGAACTTGAATCAAACTGCTGAAATAAAGAGTAATTTGTATCAAAGAACTCAAACGCTATCAAACAACTCCAAGTCCTAATCCTATGTCCAAACATAACTGTATCAAAGAGCATTCAGGTTCATTACAGATTTACAGAGAAACGGTCATACCTTGTAAGGGTTCCGGTTGGGGGCGCGAGCTTGACGTCGGGAGGGACGGGAGTGGATGTGCACACCGGTTGTCAGTGGTGGTATGGACGGCTTCAAGATAGACGGCCGACGGGTTGAGGGCGGGGATAGGAGGCAACCCGTCACACGACGTCGGGAGAGGTAGGACGACGGGTTGAGGCCGGCGGCAGGCGGGAGGCGTGTAACACCCTCATTTTCATTCATCCTGCAATGCATTCATTTTCATACATGTTTAACATAATGTAACACAAAAAAGAACAAGATTAAAATGAAGTAGAGGCAAAGGAACAATTAAAATTAGCCTTGGGTACGGACTTGTCCAGTCCTCACCCCGGACTCTAACAAATTCAATTTCTTTAGAGCAACGGAATTGTCCATTAATTGGTACGTACTAGTTCGGTTTTGTCTTTGTTTCGTCCGGACAAGTCCTTGTCCCTTAATATTACGGACTAGTCCGATGTTGAAACTGTGAAGTCCCGGACTTGTCCTGATAATTGTATTCTATTCCGCGATTCCCTTTTTTGTTGTGGAACATCAGACTTGTCCATTTAAACAACGGACTAGTCCGTTGTGACATTAGAGCCGAAAACAGATTTGGCTGGCCTTCCTACGGACTAGTCCGATTTCTAGGGTTTCGACTCGGAATCCTATTTTCTTCCACGACGAGTTATTGGGTAATTGACTTCTTTGGCTACAGAACAACATGCCCCACCCCCATGGAGCCCAAGTGGGACCCCACCAAGGCACCTATTTGTCCCCACCAAATTATATTAGGATTCCACCCTAAGCCCACAACTCCTCCCCCTATATAAAAACCACAGCCCACCTCTCACCCTGCGCACGTAAGAGAAAACCCCACCGCCTTCCTCTCATCGCGAGCCTCCGTCCAAGAAGAGAAACTCTCGCTGCAAGGAAGAAAGGGGAAGGAGAAGAAGAAGGAAGAGGGAGGATCAAGCAAGATCATCGTCGCTGCTGTGATCTTATTCATCAATTCTTTGTCACCAACGTTCTTCTTCTACGTCATGCAGCCGATTCGTCGTCAACGGATCTAGACGTCGATTTTCACGCATTATGCCGAATGCTCTACTGTTGGACCATTGCATTCACAGTAACTATTCTAGATCCAACTTTTCATGTTGGTTTTGATTCCACCCTTGATTCAACCCATGCCCTAGTTGGGAAGTTCGTAAAACTCTGGGCCATAGCGGATTTGTCCGGTCCAGAGCGGACATGTTCGGCCCATTGTGCGGACTATTCTGGCCTCTAAATCCCTGAAATCTTGAAATTTCCCCAATTTTCCCGGAAATGACTCGAATCTTGCTCAAACACGTAAAACTTGATTGTAACCTAGTAAGCAATAGTAGTAACCTAATAACATGTACTACATCATAATTGCATCATTCAAGCATGACATATTGTGTAATATATGAGTATTTATAGATTGTAATGGTTGTTTTGCATGGTTGTCGTGGAATAGAAGAAAACACTCTAGAAGATGCTTATGAGGACCTTCAGCATCGAAACACTGAAGCTCTTAATGCAAACCAGCCACCAGAGCAAGGCAAGTGCCTTCGAACATTTTGATCCTGTTTTTGAAATGTTTTATTTCGAAGTTGTATGCTTGTGTCAAATTGATGGGAAAATCCCATGGTAGGTGTTTGTCGGTACCCTGCGTACCGGGTATCCCATGATACCGCAAGAAAAGCTAAGGAGTTCCCCCCATTCAAGTTGAAGACCTCTGAAGGCCACACGTGTTACACAGTACTAGAGCTGCCTTCCTCGTTTGGGTAGCTCCGACACTGACACGTGTATCACAAGGCCGGACCTAACACCCGTCATAGGGAAGCTTCGGTCTTGCCACATGTCCAGTGACCCCGGACCTAACCCCTAGTAGAGGGAAGCTCCGGTGCTACCACATGTATAGTGGCTCCAGACCTGCCTCTCCACGACGAGGAGCTCTAGAGCTACCACGTGTCGAACTTCCAGAGCTAGGACTTCAGCAGAAGACAGAGAGATCTCCAACGGCTAGACCTTCAAAGGACAGTTAAAGCGACAGTTACAAGACCTGACTACGTGTCATTAATGTCATATTAATGACAAGCGATGAGTAGATTGTTAATAGGGGTAATGCCATCATTAAGGCGCGTTATCACCCTATTAACCACACGTAATATTCAGCGATCGTGTATTAGAGAGTTAACTATGCTAGGGCCACATGTCGGGCCAGGCAAGTGTTGTAACAACCAGTCTTTAGACTATAAAAGGGTTGTGTCGCATGATACAGAGGGACAAGCTCATATGTACACAACGCCACATACACATTTTTCATACATACAACATACAACCTGTGGAGTAGGGTGTTACGCTTAGGCGGCCCGAACCACGTAAATCTCTCGTGTCATCATCTTGTCCAAATCTCATGCGCCCCAACCAATCATTGACCTTCGCGGGCTACGAATTAAGTAGTACCGGGGGAAGTGTTGATCGTACACTTCGACATTTGGCGCGCCAGGTGGGGACGCAACTTTTGAGGTTTCAAGATGGTGAACTTCGCCGCAGGATCATCCAATGGCAATGTTGCGCAACCTTCTAGGGGGAATCCCTCCAATGTGCAACAGCCAGCAGGTGCTGTTGTCCCGGCAGGCATCACACCACCTCTAGCTGCTCAAGCTAACAATATTGGGCAGCAGTATGTAGTCCTTGTGTCGGTCAACGCATCGACACACAACAACCCTGAGAACGCGTTAATTGCAGCGCGTACTCTTTTAGAGCGTCCACCTGCGCCCGGAGCACCTCAGGGTGCTATGGAGTAGTGGCGCGCTGATGTGCAGCATCTAGTTGCAGCTGCAGTTGATGCCATCAGCAACCAAGGTCCTCCCCCTTCTGGGCAGGCACCTTCTCAGCATAGGACCTTATCTGGAAGACTTGGTCCTCATGCGTCACAGCACCAGAGGTGTGCTGTGTCTCAGAAGGTGACTTTACTACCCTCCGGGGCGCGTCGCACCCATACTATGTCGAGACTCTTGACGCACGATCTTGGCTGAGACAGAGCTGGTTTTTCAGGACCCCAAGAAGGTCCTGAAGGCAGTGTACAACACAGTCGACGACGATTCTGATGTCTCTGAGAATGAGCATAGAAACACCCTCAACACCATCTATGGAGGGTCCTCGGACATCACTTAGTGTCGCGTCCTCAAGACAATGCGGCAGAAATGGCTATTGTAGCTCCTGCTACAAGAGCAGAACCACATTGAATGTGGATGGACACTCCCATAACTTTCGATGCAACGAACTGCCCAGGAATGTGGTCGGAGCTGGCCAACTGCCACTGATGGTATCTCCAACCATCAACAACATTCAGCTCTACCATGTATTCGTAGATGGAGGTGCAGCGCTCAATCTATCGAGATTTGAAGCATTCATGAAGATCCAGCTCCAACTCTTGAACCTTTGCCCCTTCAAGACCTTTATCTAGGGTAGGTCCAAGGGCCATCAGCCCTCTTAGATCCATTACACTCCCAGTGACCTTCGGGACTTGGGAGAAGTATAGGACCGAGAAGCTGGTCTTCGACATCGCTCACATTAGTCTACCCTTCAACGCCATCCTGGGCAGGTCCGGCCTGTACAAGTTCATGGCTGGGGCTCACTACGGCTACCTGGTGTTGAAGATGTCAACACCCTCAGGCATTCTCCGGACCCGCAGAGATGGCACTGTGGGAGTTACCGCGCTGGAGAAACTTCATGCACTTGCCACGGTACAGGAAGGAACCTCCGACAAAGAGCTATCTGCTCATCCTGTGAGCACTCGTCATCGAGACTCGACCTCTGCACCACGTGTGCAGCCAAGCAGCGACACCAACATTCCCGTCAAGGTCGTCCAAATCGGGTCCGATGCTGCCAGACCACCCGTATATCAGGAGGTCTGGACAACAAATAGGAACTCGTTCTCATCACTTTCCTCCTGGCGAATGTTGACGTGTTTGCCTGGAAACCATCACAAATGCATGGGATCCCTAGGGAGGTGATTGAGCACAATCTGAAGATTTATCCCAGGGCACGACCAGTACACCAGAAGCCCCGAAAGCAATTAGTTGAGCGGCAAAACTTCATCCGTCATGAAATCAAGAAGCTACTCAAAGCTGGTTTCATCCAAGAGGTTCATCACCCAAAATGGCTGGCAAACCCAGCCGTTGTACCCAAGGCCGGTGGGAAACTTCGGATGTGTATCGACTACACCACCTTAAATAAAGAATTCCCAAAAGATCCATTTCCACTACCTAGAATAGATCAGATAGTGAACTCCACCTCCGAGTGTGAGCTATTGTGTTTCCCAGATGCCTACTCCGAATATCATCCAGTCTAGATGTCTGGGGAAGTTGAGGAGCATACTGCCTTCATAACAGTAGATGGATTGTATTGTTATACTGCTATGCCATTTGGTCTCAAAAATGCTGCTTCAACTTTTGTGCGAGCTATGCACAAAACCTTTGGAGAGCTAATCAGGGACTTGACGGAGGTGTATGTCGACGACGTCGTCGTGAAGGTCAAGAATAAGGAGTCACTCCTTGACAACTTGCAAGCCGTCTTCGACAAGATGCACATCACGCACACCAAGCTAAACTCGGACAAGTGTGTCTTCGGGGTTAGCTCCGAGAAGCTCCTTGGTTTCTTGGTGACTCACCATGGAATTGAAGCGAACCCGGCAAAGATCAAGTCTATAGAAGATATGCGGCCCCCAACCCGCATCAAGGATGTCCAAAAGCTAACTGGATGTCTAGCTGCGCTCAGCTGGTTCATCTCAAGACTGGCAGAGCGGGCACTTCCATTCTTCAAGCTATTGAGGAAGATCGGGACTTTCCATTGGTCCGAAGAACCAGAAAGGGTGTTCCAAGAGCTCAAGCAGCTCCTCACCACACTACCAATCTTGGTAGCTCTGAACCCTAGAGCCCAAACCCCTCTGTGAGGGTCCGGAGCTACTTGAAGGAGAGTCTGGGTCTCAGTCCCCAGGCATGGATCTTCAAGGTGAAATGCTAGATGATCAACCTCTCTCATCTAAGGGAGTTCACACAGCTGACCAGGAAGATCCGGACCCCTCCGGGAGGGTTGTGATTGAACAAGAAGCAGTTCTGGATGCCTCCGGGAGGGTCCGGGAAGATCGACAAGAAGGTCCGGACCCCTTCGGGAGGGTCTGGATCGATGGAGAAGAAGCTTTGGGCCCCTCCGAGATGGTCTGGACTATCCAACGACCAGTATACTTCATCAGCGAAGTACTCCATGACGCGAAGACTAGATTCATTGAGGTGCATAAGCTGCTTTACACAGTTCTTATTGCCTCAAGGAAGCTTCGTCATTACTTCCAAGCCCACAAGATATCAGTGGTAACTTCTTATCCATTGCTTGCAATTCTTCATAATCCTAATTCTACTTGAAACATCGTCAAGTGGGCAGTGGAGCTAGCGGAATTTGATCTTGAATTCATACCACGACAAGCTATCAAGAGTCAAGCCTTGGCTGATTTTTGTGGCGGAGTGGACTCCTTCTCCATCAAATCTTGGGGCCCCCAGTGAGCAGAAGCCGGAACCTAAGGTCTCGGTCTTCACCGAGCCTCATTGGACCCTCTACTTCAACGGCTCCATGCAGAAGTAGGGGGGCAGAGCTAGAATACTTCTCCTCGCTCTGACCAGGTAGAAGGTCAAATATATGGTACACCTTGATTTCAAGGCAACCAATAACATGGCGGAATATGAAGCTCTCATCTATGGGCTCAAGGTGGCACTATCTTATGGCGTCAAGCAGATGCTAGTGAAGGGTGACTTGCAGCTCATCATCAAGCAAGTCAAAGGCGAATGCAGCTGTAACAACCCTCAACTTGCTGCTTATGTCCTTGAAGTCCAGAAGCTCCAGAAGGACTTCCATGTCCTGGGCCTCTGCCATGTCCAGCGTCTCAACAACGCAGAAGCTGACGAACTCTAGACGAAGGCTTCAACCGGAGCTCTGGCTCCCGATGGAGCCTTTGTCTGGAGATTGTCAAGACCAACCGCTTAGACCACCGAACTGAGTAAAAGGGGCGAGACCAGCACCTCGAAGCTGGCGGTCCCAGTTGCCCTATTACCATGGCGTCCACCAAGGGTCGTAGGTGCCGCAGGAAGCTCCGAGCAACCTGGCACGCAAGACATAGAAGCTCAAGTTAGCTCTGATGCATGGATCTCGAAGATCCGGAGCTATCAAATACAACCACCGTCCTGAAGACGGTGTATCCGCTGACCAGATCGTCAGATTGGCTAAAAGATACACGCTGGTAGAAGGGGATCTCTACCGGCGTGGTGGCAATGGTGTCCTAATGCGGTGCATTGCAAGGGAAGAAGGCCGCGAGCTCCTGCAGAGATCCATGGAGGCGAATGTGGGAACCACGTGTCTTCCCACACGCTGGTCGGCAAAACCTTTTGGTATGGCTTCTACTGGTCTACAGCACTTCAGGCTGCATTAGAGTTGGTGAAAAAGTGTGAAGCCGACCATTCCACGCAAAACAAATTCACACACCAGCTCAATCACTGCAAATGATTCCTCCTACATGGTCATTCACTGTGTGGGGCACGGACATCTTGGGACCTTTCCCAAAAGCCGTCGGAGGTTACAAGTTCCTATATTTCGCCATCGACAAGTTCACCAAGTGTCCGGAAGCTACTCCAGTTGTGACTATCAATAAGCAGTCAGCAATCAAGTTCTTGAAGTCCATAGTATGCAGATTTGGAGTTCCGAACAGAGTCATCTTTGACAACGGAACCCAATTTACAAGAGCAGCATTTCAAGAGTATTGCAAAGACCTCGGCATTCAAGTCATCTACGCATCAGCAGCTCACCCGGCAAGTAATGGCCAAGCAGAGAGAGCAAATGCAGAAATCTTAAAAGGACTCAAGACATGGAGCAAACTGGATCAAGGAGCTTCCTTCCGGACTATGGGCAAGCAGGACTACACCTAACTGGTCTACTGGAGAGACACACTTCTTCCTGGTGTACGGAGCAGAAGCAGTCCTTCCTCCGGAAATCATCATGGCGTCATTCCGGGTCCGGACCTTTGACGAAGCCACGCAGGACCAGCTCCAGGGTGAAGACCTTGACCTCGTCGACGAGGGAAGGTGCCAAGCAGCGGTTCGGAATGCACGTTATCGCCAGGCACTCCGGCGCTATCATCAATGGCATGTGCGTAATCGACAGCTCGAGGAAGGTGATCTGGTGCTGCAGAAAATACTAACTCGAGAAGGGATGAACAAACTTTCCCCCAGCTGGGAAGGTCCCTTCCGAGTGATCAAAGTATCCTGTCCCGAATGTGTTTGCTTGGCAACTGAGGATGGGACCCCGCTTCCTAATCCTTGGAACATCAAGCACCTCCATAAGTTTTATACTTAGTATCGCAGAGGTGAGTCTGTAATTACATGCAATGTAAATTATAGAGTCTATACACAGAGTCGGGTAGGTCCTCCGGGAGAACGTCTGAACCCCTCCGGAAGGGTTCGAGAAGTTCAACAGCACTTGACACAGTCGCAGTGAATGTGGCCTAGAGGGGGGGGGTGATTAGGCCTTTTTGATTTTTAGTCGGAACCTACAACACTCAGCAACTTGATCAAATATCGATAAATTGGACTAGTTCGATAGTGTGCAGACTAGTCCGGTGCGTGCGGACTAGATCGATCATGTTTGATCGATGATCTCGATCCAAGTACTCTACACAGCGGAAATTGAGATGTAACTAGAGTATGTTGCTTTAGTTAAACTGAAGATAGCACAAGGTAACCTTAGTTTCAAGTTTTGACGTAATTTGACTAAGATCAATTAAACCCTAGATGTAATGAACAATAAGTACAAAGTTAAGACACAAGATTTTTATCCCGTGGTTCAGTTCCCACAAAGGCAACCTACATCCACATTGACGAGCCCATGAATGGATCGGGTCTTCACCAACCCTACCCTCTTCGAATCGCCACGGAGGCCCATTCTCTTCCACTAATCACAAAGGGCAAATCACTAAGTTCAAGGGGCCTTCTCACAAGTTGAGGGCTCCCCAAGATCTGCAACTGAATACACCACCAACACACTCGAATTATATGCAATAAAGAACAAGAGTGTGCAAGATAATCAAACCCAAGAGCTCAAAACATGAAGAAACGTGTCTGTCCCTTGATCTAGAGTTAATCCTCAAGGTTTTGATCTTTCTTGCATTGGATTGTATGGAAAGACATGTTTTCTAGGCTCTTAGAGGGTGTGACGGTGCAGGGGGGTCCAGAGAGTTCATAATTGGTCCGTGCACCTCTATTTATACTAGGGTTTCCAAGGGTTACCGTTAGGGTTTGCGATGTCCGGACTAGTCCATGGTGGACTCCGGATTAGTCCCGTGTGCGGCGTGTAGGAAACCCTAAGTGTCCTGAATTATCGGACTTGTCCAGCCTTGGATGGACTAGTCCGTTTTTGTCTTTGGAGAAGATCGGACTAGTCCGGCACATATCAGACTAGTCTGGCATGGTGAATCCCTCAGTGAATTGAGGACAAGTCCGCATTTGAAGGACTTGTTCAATTTTACTCAGAGAGGTTACCGGACTACTCCGGATATTATCGGACTAGTCCGGTGACGTGAAAATTTTAGGGGCTAAGGACAAGTTTGAAATCTTGAGGGACTTGTCCAATGTTGGTCAGTGGGGATTTCAGACTAATCCGTGGAATATCGGACTTGTCCGAATTTGATCAGAATGAATATCGGACTAGTCCAGACTTTATCCGACTAGTTCGTTGCGGACAAGTCCTCACTGGGAGGACTTGTCCGATCCTGGACAGTGAGCATATCAGACTAGTCCGGGGTACTTCGGACTAGTCCGGTCTTGTGAGAATTTGTGTTGTGAGAGTGTTTTCTTTTGCTTGAGCACTTGAGGTGTGTTTCTCTAACACACTCCATACACAAAGATTAATATATTCGTCTCTTGAGCTCTTTTTAACTAGATTCATCACTCTCCTTTCTTTTTGCGCTTACTTCATAATTTCATCAAAGACCTATGCTCATCTCAAGAATTTGGTTAGGATCTCATTTGCTTGTCATAAATCCACCAAAACCCACAAGGGATGCCTAGATGCACTTTCAATCTCCCCCTTTTGGTGATTGATGACAACCAATTGAGATTTCACAAATATGATTAAAAATGCAAAATTTTCATAAAGTGTGCACATATGAATTTGGAACCAACTAAGCAATGAAAACATGACATATGTGCACTCTTTATGGTGGGATGCAAAACTACATGTGTGTGAACAATAATCTTGATATAAGTAAGATAAATGGCATAATCATGACACCATCAAGGTTATCACGCATGAATGTCAAATTCGGAGCATAACACATAAGTCATAAGCAAAACAAAGTCAAAGTTTCAGACCACATGTCCAATAGCATAATCAAAGTTTTACAACCCAAAAGAAACATAAATAGAGCTCTCCTCTCGCAACCTACAGCTAGGATCTAGTGACTCCCCCTCAATCTCTCCCCATTTGGCATCAAGGCACCAAAAAGAAGGAGAGGAGGGATCTAGAGGCTCATTCTTTGCTGTCGATCCTCTCATCATCTTCATCTTCAGGTTGAGGAGGAGGAGGAGGAGCGGATCCACTCTAAGTGCCCCCAATGACAAAATAGGTGAGCTCGGAGGGAGAGAGAGGTGGCAGCTCGAAGAAGTTAGAGGCTAAATCATCAGGAATAATAGGGGATCCAATAGGCTTGATCTCCAGCTTCTGGAAAATATGCTTGACATTTTCCTTGACATACTTTATATCTGCCTTCCTTGCCTTGTTCAACGTATGGAGCTTCACCTCAGCCTTCTTGCAGGAGCCAAAGATGGCGGCCAAGTACTTTAAGATACCACTTGAGGACCCCTTCTTGGAAGTAGCAGCTCCTGAGTTTGATGGGGGTTTTTCTTCAGCTTGGGCCCTCCTGGGAGCCTTCTCACTAGACACTGGAGATAGAGCATCTGGGAGAGTAGCTTGGGTAGGCTTCTGAGGCCTCAGGGGAGTGTGCTCCACATCCTTCACAAACTCGATTCCCGTGACTTTTTCTATCATAAACATGATGTAGGGTGCATAGCCACATGAACAGTTAGGGGTGCAAGAGATGTTCACCATGTCGTTCCAGATATAGTCGAAGATGTCAAACTTCCGGTTCTTGCTTATCACCTTCATTAAGGTCCTCAAGTACCCTTGCACACTTCTGGCATCTCCATCTTTTGGATCTATGGTCTTCCTCAGCACCCTATTAAGAACCATGAAGAAGGGCTTCATGTTCTTGGTCAATGGAGGCTTGTACTTCAGGCGAGTTTCATAAAGAAACTCCATCTTATTCTTCTCCAAGACACCAACGTTGTGGATTGTTAGCTCATTGTTGCCAGTGTCTTCTAGGTGAAGAAGTCTTGCAAACTCATCATAAGTAATGGTGTACTTGGATCCATGAGTCATCCAAGTCACCCTCTCCTCTTAATCACTAGCAAAATAGCAGGTAGCATAGAATTGGGTTATGACTTCATCATTCTAGTTGCACCTGAAAGCAAACAAGTCTTTGATCCCATGCCTCTCCACAGCTTGTATCACTTCATCAAAGGCAGGGCAGCTCTTCCTCTCAAAGTGGGTCTAATTGATCCACTGGCTTTGGACCACTGGAGTCTTCATAGTGAGATACACGGAACTGTAGTAGTCCACGTGGAAGTTGCTCCAGAATCTAGCATTTGTTGCCTTCTTGGATCTGCTATAGCAATCAATGTTCCTGAGCTTTGCAGTAACATTGCTTCCTTTGCCAATGAACCCCTCTTCAGTGAGGTCTCTGGTCCCCTGCCTCGGAGCACTCATCTGGAGGGGGCCAATGGAACCGGTGGTGATCCCTTTCCCTTTGCCCTTGGCTTGGCGAGGAGCTGCCAAGCTGGGGCAAGCTGCATCCTTTCCTTTGGATGTCGGCTTCTTGGCCACGACCTTTTGTTGCACTTGAGGTGGAGTGGACGACGGGTCAGCGGCATGATGTTGCCTTTTCTTGCTTTGGCCCGTCGAGGACCGAAGCAAAGACTCTTGCTCCAACTCGGCTTCAAAATCAGAAATCTCATCATTGGAGCTCAACATTGTCCTGACAAGGAGATTATACAATGCATGGATGAGAATCGATGGAAAGGAAATGCATTGAGTAGAGGAATTTAGGGTTGAGTTCTGTTACAAATCGGACTTGTCCAGTCTTCAAGTGCGTACTAGTCTGGTGAACCGAACTTGTCCGTACAGAGACCGGAATAGTCCGGTGTTCAATAGTTCAAACCCTAAATATCAAGTTAATGGTGGATCTCAATGCAAGACTAGTTGAAGATAGATGTAATACAACAATGAGGCTTGTATTAACTGGAAGGAACTAAGCTATTTGATTCAAAATGAAGGAAATAGAAGTTTCTAGGGTTTGGGAGGAAATTTACCAAAATTCTTTGATTCTTGACGATGGAGGGGTTGTAGGAGCGGACAAGTCCGTGGTCTTCTATCCCCTCACAATGGAGATCGTTTTCCACGGAAGTTTGAAGGGATTTGGTGGAGAACTCGCCAAATTGCTTTGGGGGCGCTCGAGTGAAGAGAGAAATGTGAGATGAGTTGTGAGGATGAAGGAGATTAGGTTTTGGCGGCGCCTACGTTATGGAGTCGAAAAATCGGACTAGTCCGGACTACCGAACACTCAGCGGACTAGTCTACAGTGTGCGGACTAGTCCGTGGTCACCAGAACAGAATCAATTAGCCTGTTCGTATATATACGAAGGTGCTTACATAGAAAATAGGGGGGGCAAAACAATCAAATAATCTTGATGGATATGATCAGTAAACATACAACAATCAAGCAATGACCATAATTCACCAAGATCAAGTAATTGAAATAGTTTTTCAGAGATAATTGAGAGAGAAGATTTTCACAACACAATCAATGGATTTTGAAGATGCCATACAGGTATGCAAGTTTTCAAGACACGTTCCGAGCATCTAGGATATTTAGTTCATTTCAGAGCTCGCAAAAGCATTTTTCATCAAGTGGCTTGGTAAAAATATCGGCTAGTTGGTTTTCAGTGTTGACATGGGAAATGACTATGTCTCCTTTCATTGAGTGGTCTCTCAAAAAGTGATGTCGGATGTCTATATGTTTGGTCCTAGAGTGTTGAACGGGGTTATGGGCAATCTTGATAGCACTCTCATTATCACAAGGGAGTGGAGTACGTCTCATATTGTAATCGTAATCCCTTAGAGTTTGTCGCATCTAAAGGAGTTGTGCACAACAACTCCCGGCTGCAACATACTCCACTTCGGCCGTGGATAAGGCAATGAAATTTTGTTTCTTGGAGAACCAAGAAACTAGGGATCTACCTAGGAACTGGCATGTACCAGAAGTACTTTTTCTATCTACTTTGCATCCAGCATAATCTGCATCGGAGTATCCAATGAGATTGAATTTGGAACCTTTAGGATACCACAGGCCTAGGTTGGGTGTATGAACCAAATATCGCAAGGTTCTCTTGACGGCTGTCAAATGACACTCCTTAGGATTGGTTTGAAATCTTGCACACAAGCACACACTCAATATAATATCAGGCCTAGATGCACATAAGTAAAGTAAGGATCCAATCATGGAGCGATATACCTTTTGATCCACGCTTGGTCCGTCTTCATTGAGATCCAAGTGTCCATTTGTTGTCATGGGAGTCTTTATGGGCTTCACCTTGTCCATTCCAAACTTCTTGAGTATGTCTTGAGTGTACTTGGTTTGGCTTATGAATGTCCCTTCCTTTTTTGCCTCACTTGGAATCCCAAGAAGTACTTTAATTCTCCCATTATGGACATCTCGAACCTATCTGTCATAATCTTACTAAATTCTTCACAAAAGGATTTGTTAGTTGAACCAAAGATAATGTCATCAACATAAATTTGACAAATAAAAAGATCATTGTCAAAGTGCTTTGTAAACAACGTATAATCTGCTTTACCAATTTTTAAGCCATTTTTAATTATGAAATATCTAAGACACACATACCAACCTCTAAAAGCTTGTTTGAGGCCGTAGAGAGCCTTACGCAGTTTGAACACGTGGTCGGGGAACTCTTGATCTTCGAATCTGGGGGAGTTGCTCCACGTACACTTCCTCCTTGATTGGTCCATTGAGGAAGGCACTTTTCACATCCATTTGGTAGAGCTTGAAATCATGGTGAGTAGCATATGCAAGTAATATTCTAATTGATTCAAGTCTAGCTACGGGAGCAAAGGTTTCGTCGAAATCCAAACCTTCGACTTGTGAATACCCTTTGGCTACAAGTTGCGCCTTGTTCCTTGTCACCACCCCGTGTTCGTCTTGTTTGTTGCAAAAGACCCATTTGGTGCCAACAACGTTGAACTTGGGTCTTTTGACGAGTTCCCACACCTCGTTCCGTTTGAAGTTGTTAAGTTCTTCTTGCATTGCCACCACCCAATCCGGATCTTTCAATGCATCCTCAATCCTGTGCGGTTCCAAAAAGGATACAATAGAGTAATGTTCACAAAAAAATAGCAATTAGAGATCCAGTAGTTACTCCCTTTTGGATGTCACCAATTATGTAGTCGACGGGGTGATCTCTTTGGACACATTTGGTGTACTCTTGGGTGTGGAACATGCGGTCTTGTATCTTCGAGATCATCTTCTTCTCCGCCTGGATGGTTGCCTTCATTGATTTGTTGATCCTCTTCGTCTTCTTGAGATTGATCTTGTGTAGAAGCTCCCCCTTGATTATTTATCTCCACTTGTTATTCATCTTCATCATCCTTTTGAATTTCTTCATGAAGAGGATCATGTCTTCTTCATCTATGTCGCTACTCTCTTCATCACTGTCTTCTTCTTCTTGAGTCTCTTGAGCTTCTTTTTGAAAGTGCATCTAGGACTCCCTTGTGGGTTTTGGATGATTTATGACAAGCAATTGGGATCCTAACCTTTTCGTTGAGATGAATGCAGGCCAATAATGAAAAATGAGCAAAATACCAAAAGGAAGGGATAATGAGGAGCAAAGTGAACTTGAGCTCAAGGAAAAGAAATAGTAGATTATTGTGTATGGAGTGTGTTAAGGAAACACACCCAAGAGATCAATCATATTTAAGCACACACACATATTTCACAAAGTTACACAGGACCGGACTAGTCCGATATCAACCGAACTAGTCCGATATCCTTTCTGCACCAGATCGGACAAGTCCGATATCTGTCGGACTAGTCCGATATCTTTCTGACTTGAGTCGGACTAGTCCTCCCCAGGGTGGACTAGTCCTCAACACACTTCACAAGTCACACAAAATCGGACAAGTCCGTTGTTAACCGGACTAGTCCGATATTCATTCTGATCCACTTCGGACAAGTCCGATGTTTACACGGACTAGTCTAAAATACCCACTGATCTAAATCGGACAAGTCCTCCAAGTGCAGACTTGTCATCCAACACACTTAGGGTTTCATATGTCCGGACAAGTCCGATGGCTATCGGACTAGTCCGAAGATTTCCAGTAGTGAAATCGGACAAGTCCGTTTTCGACCGGACTAGTCCGATATTTCGGGACACTTAGGGTTTGCTACACACAGCACACTGGACTAGTCCGGTGACAACCACGGACTAGTCCGATCTTTCTGAACCCTAATGGTCACTTTTAGAAACCCCATATAAATAAAGGTGCACGACCCACTTTTACACACTCTCGAACCCTAGCGCCGTCACACCTCCCAAGAGACTCAGAAACCACCTCTCTCCACGAAATTAAGTGCAAAATCGATCAATCCTTTGAGGATCACTTCTAGATCATTGGAGAGACACTTGGCACACATCATTGAGCTCTTGGTTTGAATCTCTAACGCACTCCTGCGTTTCAATTGTAATTTCTGAGTGTGTTTTTGGTGGCATTGTGATTTGTAATCTAAGGGAGCTCTCAACGTGTGAGAACGCCCCCTGAATTTGGTTATTCACCCCTTTGTGATTAGTGGAAGAGGGTTGGCCTTCGTGGCGATCCGACGAGGGTAGGGTTGGAGAAGACCCGGTCCTTTTGTGGGCTCCTCAACGTGGATGTAGGTTGCCTTCGTGGTAGCCGAACCACGGGATAAATCGTGTGTCTTGTCCTTTTTGTGTTCATCACTCAAATTGATCTACTTATTCTAGGGTTTGATACTCATTGTTCAATTTACATTAAATTGTTGAACACAAGCCTTAATTGTGATGCAATCCAATATACAACTGTTAAACTGTTGTTTGATTCTGTAATTCCGCTGCACACATTGAAGAATCAACCTAATCGATTAATCTTGATCAACTTAGTCCGTGAACACCGGACTAGTCCACACTTTACCGGACTAGTCCGATTTCTCTGGTATTGAACTTCTTGTTGAGTGTTGCAGGATCCGACAAAAATTCAAAAGGCCTATTCACCCCCCCTCTAGGCCTACATTCAATTGGTATCAGAGCAAGGTTCTTCAAGAAAGAGTTTAACCACTCGAAGAGATCATGTCGGACATGAAGGACGTCCACAAAATCAACAACCAAGAGGAAGTCAACAACGACAAGACCCAAAAACTGGAGAAGTACCTCAAAGCCATTCAAGACTTCGAGGACGACGATGAGGAGACGCTGGAGCTAAAGGCGCTCCTCAGAAAGAAGGCACTCTCAAAAGGGAAAGCGAAAGTTGAAGAGAAGAAGAAGGGGAGTAGTCACACCGACTACTCCTGATATCCTTTTAATTATGATCGTCTAAATTCCAATAACAATCACTACTTATCTATCCCACTTGGAAAAGCCCCACACCTCGATGGGAGTGATTACTCCATGTGGAGGCAGAATATGAAGATGCATTTGATTTCCCTCAACCCAAGTTTATGGCATGTTGTATGTACAGGGATAGATATTCCAGATGATGACGAAGAGCTCACCCCAAGTCAAGAGCAGGCCATCCATAGAAACGCTCAAGCCGCAGCCGTAATCACCTCCTCTCTCAGTCGAGACGAGTTCACCAAGGTGGATGGACTCGAAATTGCCAAGGAGATATGGGATACACTACAAACAGCACATGAAGGTGACCGGCATGTGCGTGAGGCAAAAATTGAAATGATCGAAGGGGAACTAGAAAGATTCGCAATTGAGGAAGACGAGTCACCCCAGGATATGTACAATCGATTGAAGACACTTGTCAACAAGGTTCGATCATATGGGAGCAAGAAGTGGAATGACCACGAGGTGGTAAAGCTCATCCTTAGAGCTTTTATGCCTCGCAATGTCACGCTATGCTCAATGATCAGAGAAAGCCCCGGTTACAAAACGATGACTCCGGATGAATTGCTTGGTAAAATAATTAACTTTGAAATGATGGAGAAACAAGCCAAGCACGTCAAAGAAATTGCCGACCTCACCTCGGCCAAGAAGAAAGGAGTTGCCCTAAAATCTACTCTCAAGCCTCTATCCAAAGAAGCAAGAGAAGCACAACTAGAGGAGGACAGTGATGACGAGAGTAGTGAGCTAGATGAAGAGGATATGATTTTGTTCATGAAAAAGTTCAAAAGAATAATGAAGAAGAGACAAGGAACAAAATCAAGTGAAGGAAAGTACAAGGAAAGGACGAAGCCAAAGATGAGGTGGGCGTGCTATAATTGTGGTGAGTATAACCACTTTATAGTCGATTGCCCGTATGAGGACAACAAGAAGAAAACTAAAGAAACCAAGCCTCAACCTAAGAAATTCTTCAAGAAGAAGAAACAAGCCAAACAAGCACACATTGGGAAGGAGTGGGACTCAAACGATGAGTCCTCATCATCCGATGAAGAAGAGATGGCTAGCATAGCCATAGAAAGCACATCCAAGAAATCCACACTCTTTCCCACACTCGGTGCAAAGAAGGGAAATGGCACTTGTCTCATGGCAAAGGAAGGTAAACGCAAGGTAAATATCAAAACCCCTTCCATGCATTCCTACTCTAGTGATGATGAACTAGATAGTGATGATGAGGACATGCTAAATGGACTAGATAGGAAAACTGTTGCTAAGATGAGATTTTTACTTGACCAACTTGTTGAGAAGGAGAGGTTAATTGATCGTCAAGAGGACATGATTATCTCCCAAAAGGAGAAGTATGTCAAACTTGACAAACTCCTAGAGCTTGAAAAGGAGAAAAACGGTTCACTAGAGCTTGAGCTAGCTTCAAGCAAGAAAACTTGCTTGGAGTTAACCGACTCAAATGTTGCAATCAAGGACCAACTTGCTGACCTGATCAAGGTTAACAAAATCCTTGAAGTACAAGTTGAGTCACTCAATCTAAGTGAACCTTCCTCCTCTTCAAGTTCACCTTCTCAACCCACTAAAACTAATCTTGTTCATATGTGCACATGTAGTAAAATCAACACCAGTTTGAAGGAGAAGTCAACCTCCACAAAGGATAAAAATCCTACCCAGTATGGAATATTTGACAAGGAGAAGATCAACTATGCACGTAGTGCATACTTGGTCCAAAGACCTCCAAATGTCAAATATGGCATTGGTTACTCTTATGATGAAAAGCAACATGCTGGAAGTCATAAGAATAACAGGGGAAGGATCTCCTTTGTGAAGGGAAGATCCTCTCAAACTGATAAGTTGAAGAATAAGAAACTGAACTCGCATGAATACCGGACTAGTCCGGTCGGTGTCCGGACAAGTCCGGTCATCCGGACAAGTCTGGCCACCCAGACTAGTCCGATTCATAAACAACAACAGCTTCTATTTAGAACTTTTGATGCCTCTTATGTATTAATGAGAAACAATCTTGGTAAGGTTTATGCTTATTATGTTGGGCCACACCATGGGAACACAAAATCCCATGTGTGGGTGCCCAAATGTATTGTAACTAACCTCCAAGGACCCAAGCAAGCTTGGGTACCTAAAACCAAAGCATAATTTGTTTTTGCAGGCCTATTCCTCCGGTGGATCCAAATGGGTGCTAGACAGTGGATGCACCAACCACATGACCGGAGAAAGGAGGATGTTCGTGGAATATGAAGAAAACGAGGACCCAAACGAAGGCATCTACTTCGGAGATAATAGTCAAGGAAAGGTGCTCGGTACCGGTAAAATTGCAATATCCTCTGAACACACGCTTTCTCATGTTTTACATGTTGAATCTTTAGATTATAACCTGTTGTCCATATCTCAACTATGTGACAAAGGTTATAATTGCTTGTTCACTAACGAGGGTGTGACCGTCTCAAGGAGGAGTGATGGTTCCGTTGCATTCAAGGGTATGTTGAAGGGAAAGCTTTACCTTGTCGACTTCAACAAGGATAAAGCCGAACTAGACACATGCTTGATTGCAAAAACCAACATGGGTTGGCTGTGGCATAGACGGCTAGCGCATGTTGGTATGAGGAATCTTCAAAAACTCCTCAAGGGCGATCACATCCGAGGTTTGAAAGATGTTGTTTTTGAGAAAGACAGGCCTTGTAGCGTGTGCCAAGCCGGGAAGCAAGTTGGAGCACATCATCCCGCAAAGAACATCATGACTACAACAAGACCGCTCGAACTACTTCACATGGACTTGTTTGGTCCAGTTGCTTACATAAGCATCGGCGGTAAAAAATACGGTTTGGTTATCATTGATGATTTTTCTCGCTTCACTTGGGTTTTCTTTTTGCATGATAAGTCAGAAACACAAGGAACACTCAAGAAATTCTTCAAGCGAGCTCAAAAAGAGTTTTCATTGTCAATCAAGAGTATTCGAAGCGACAATGGCACGGAGTTCAAGAACATACAAGTGGAGGAGTACCTTGATGAAGAGGGCATCAAGCACGAATTTTCAGCGCCATATTCACCACAACAAAATGGAGTTGCCGAAAGGAAGAACCGAACACTCATAGAGATGGCAAGAACAATGCTCGATGAATACAAGACTTCGGATCGATTTTGGGCGGAAGCGATTAACACCGCTTGCCACGCCGCAAATCGGCTTTATCTTCATCGACTACTCAAGAAAACTCCCTAGGAGCTACTCACCGGTAACAAACCAAACATTTCTTACTTTCAAGTTTTCGGTTCTCCATGTTATATCCTAAACAAGAAGCCCAAGACTTCAAAGTTCGCTTCGAAGTCCGATGAAGGTTTCTTGCTCGGTTACGATTCGAACACCTACGCTTATCGTGTTTTCAGCAAGGCCTCCGGACTTGTTGAAGTAGCACGTGACGTAGTGTTCGATGAGACTAACGGCTCCCAAAAGGAGCAAGTTGATCCATGTGAATTAGGTAGAGAAGAAGCTCCTTGTCTAGCATTGAAAAGAATGGCTCTAGGTGAAGTTCGACCACAAGAGTCACCTTCACACATAAATGAGGAAAATGAACCACAAGAGGAGACCAACAATCAAGGGGGGGATTCAACACAAGCACGAGAGTATGAAGATGATCAACAAGTCAATGAGGGCAACCACTCAGGGGGAGAAGAAAACGATCATGAAGACACAACTCCCCAAGTGCCCCACCCAAGAGTACACCAATGCATTCAAAGGGATCACCCAATCGACAACATCATCGGTGACATCCAAAAGGGAGTAACCACTAGATCTCGCATAGCTAACTTTTGTGAGCATTACTCGTTTGTCTCCGTTTTAAAACCACGCAGGATTGAGGATGCATTGAAGGATCCGGACTGGGTGGTGGCAATGCAAGAAGAATTGAACAACTTCAAGAGGAACGGGGTGTGGGAAATTGTGGCAAGACCCAATGCAAACATAGTGGGCACCAAGTGGGTCTTCCATAACAAACAAGACGAACACGGAGTGGTAACAAGAAACAAGGCACGACTTGTGGCCAAAGGGTACTCACAAGTCGAAGGTTTGGATTTCGATGAGACTTTTGCTCCAGTAGCTAGGCTTGAATCTATTAGAATATTACTTGCATATGCTACTCACCATGATTTCAAGCTGTATCAAATGGACGTGCAAAGCGCCTTCCTCAACGGACCGATCAAGGAAGAGGTGTACGTGGAGCAACCACCCGGATTTGAAGACGAAGAGTTCCCCGACCACGTATATAAATTGCGTAAGGCTCTCTACGGCCTCAAACAAGCTCCTAGAGCTTAATATGAGTGTCTTAGAGATTTCTTAATTGAGAATGGTTTTCTAATTGGCAAAGTAGATTATACATTATTTACAAAGAACTTAGATAATGATCTTTTTATTTGTCAAATTTATGTTGACGATATAATTTTTGGATCAACTAATCAATATTTTTGTGAGGAATTTAGCAAAATCATGAGAGACAGGTTTGAAATGTCAATGATGGGAGAATTAAAATACTTTTTGGGATTCCAAGTGCGGCAATAAAGGGAAGGAACGTTCATAAGCCAAACCAAGTACACGCAGGACATACTCAACAAGGTTGGCATGGACAAGGCAAAGCCCATAAAGACCCCCATGGTAACGAATGGCCACTTGTATCTCAATGAAGATGGACCTAGCGTCAATCAAAAGGTATATCGCTCCATGATTGGATCTCTACTTTACTTATGTGCATCTAGGCCAGATATTATGTTGAGTGTATGTTGGTGTGCACGATTTAAAGCCAACCCTAAGGAATGTCACTTGACAGCCGTAAAAAGAATCTTGAGATATTTAGTTCATACACCCAATCTTGGTCTTTGGTACCCAAAAGGCTCAAAATTCAATCTCATTGGTTACTCCGATGCAGATTATGCCGGGTGCAAAGTAGATAGAAAAAAGCACCTCCGGCACATGCCAATTCCTAGGGAGATCCTTAGTTTCTTGGTCATCCAAGAAACAAAATTCCATTGCTTTATCCATAGCCGAAGCGGAGTATGTTGCAGCTGGGAGTTGTTGTGCACAACTCCTTTGGATGCGACAAATCTAAGAGATTATGGTTACAATTTGAACCGTATTCCTCTCCTTTGTGACAATGAGAGTGCCATTAAAATAGCCCACAATCCAGTTGAGCACTCTAGAACTAAACATATAGACATAAGACATCATTTCCTGAGAGACCATTCCATGACAGGAGACATTACCATCTCACATGTCAACAGCCAAAAACAATTGGCCGACATATTCACCAAGCCACTTGATGAAAAGTGTTTTTGCGAACTCCAAAATGAACTAAATATCCTGGATTCTCGGAGTGTGGCTTGAAAAGTTGCATACCTGTATGACCTCTTCAAAATTTTGACTGAATTGTGAAAATCATCCCTCTTTATTTTTTCTCGAAAAACTATATCAATTATTAGATCTTGATGAATTATGACCATTGTGTGATTGTTGAATGCTTACTGGTCAAATTCATCAAGATTGATTGATTTGTTTTGTCCCACCTATTCTCTATTAATGAACCCCTCCGAGCTTGCCTACTTTGGCATTGGGGGCTTGAGCGACTCCGCTCCTCCTCCCTCTCCTCCTCGTCAACCGGAAAGCGAAGAAGATGAAGACGATGACGAGAGGACCGACAGTGAAGAGTGAAGATCTTAGAACCCTCCTCTCTCTCTTTTTGGTGTCTTGATGCCAAAGGGGGAGAGATTGAGGGGGAGTCTTAGCTTTAGCTGTGGTAGGGTGCGAGGAGAGAGTTCTCTTTATCTTTCTTTGTGATTGTAATGCCTTAACCCTGTTTACATGTTAACTATGGTTCTGTGTTGAAATGCTTAATTAATTTGCAAATATGTGTTGAAATCTGCAATTTTGCTCCTGAAATTACATATGTACTTTGTATTGATTCATCAATGTAAATTATGTCATTCTCAATGTTTCAATGCACTTAGTTATGCATCCCACCGTAAAGAATGCACATATGGATATTTCTCTTACTGCTTGATGTATTTTTGAGTCATATGTGCATACTTTATGAAAATCTCATCTCTTTTTGTCATATTTTGTGAAATCTCAATTGGTTGTCATCAATCACCAAAAAGGGGGAGATTGAAAGTGCATCTAGGACTCCCTTGTGGGTTTTGGATGATTTATGACAAGCAATTGGGATCCTAACCTTTTTGTTGAGATGAATGCAGGCCAATAATGAAAAATGAGCAAAATACCAAAAGGAAGGGATAATGAGGAGCAAAGTGAACTTGAGCTCAAGGAAAAGAAATAGTAGATTAGTGTGTATGGAGTGTGTTAAGGAAACACACCCAAGAACTCAATCATATTTAAGCACACACACATATTGCACAAAGTTACACAGGACCAGACTAGTCCGATATCAACCGGACTAGTCTGATATCCTTTCTGCACCAGATCGGACAAGTCCGATATCTGTCGGACTAGTCCGATATCTTTCTGACTTGAGTCGGACTAGTCCTCCCCAGGGCGGACTAGTCATCAACACACTTCACAAGTCACAAAAAATCGGACAGGTTCGTTGTTAACCGGACTAGTCCGATATTCATTCTGATCCACTTCGGACAAGTCTGATGTTTACACGGACTAGTCCGAAATACCCACTGATCTAAATCGGACAAGTCCTCCAAGTGCGGACTTGTCATCCAACACACTTAGGGTTTCATATGTCCGGACAAGTCCGATGGCTATCGGACTAGTCCGAAGATTTCCAGTAGTGAAATCGGACAAGTCCGTTTTTGACCGGACTAGTCCGATATTTCGGGACACTTAGGGTTTGCTACACACAGCACACCAGACTAGTCCGGTGACAACCACGGACTAGTCCGATCTTTCTGAACCCTAACGGTCACTTTTAGAAACCCCATATAAATAGAGGTGCACGGCCCACTTTTACACACTCTCTAACCCTAGCTCCATCACACCTCCCAAGAGACTCAGAAACCACCTCTCTCCACGAAATTAAGTGCAAAATCGATCAATCCTTTGAGGATCACTTCTAGATCATTGGAGAGACACTTGGCACACATCATTGAGCTCTTGGTTTGAATCTCTAACACACTCCTGCGTTTCAATTGTAATTTCTGAGTGTGTTTTTGGTGGCATTGTGATTTGTAATCTAAGGGAGCTCTCAACGTGTGAGAATGCCCCTTGAATTTGGTTATTCACCCCTTTGTGATTAGTGGAAGAGGGTTGGCCTTCGTGGCGATCCGATGAGGGTAGGGTTGGAGAAGACCCGGTCCTTTTGTGGGCTCCTCAACGTGGATGTAGGTTGCCTTCGTGGTAGCCGAACCACGGGATAAATCGTGTGTCTTGTCCTTTTTGTGTTCATCACTCAAATTGATCTACTTACTCTAGGGTTTGATACTCATTGTTCAATTTACATTAAATTGTTGAACACAAGCCTTAATTGTGATACAATCCAATATACAACTGTTAAACTGTTGTTCGATTCTATAATTCCGCTGCACACATTGAAGAATCAACCTAATCGATTAATCTTGATCAACTTAGTCCGTGAACACCGGACTAGTCCGCACTTTACCGGACTAGTCCGATTTCTCTGGTATTGAACTTCTTGTTGAGTGTTGCAGGATCCGACAAAAATTCAAAAGGCCTATTCACCCCCCCTCTAGGCCTACATTCACTTTTGACAGGGGCTTGCAAGTGGACTTCAAAGCGACCCTCTTCTTCTTTGTCGAGGTGAGGTCGGCAATTTCCTTGATATGTTTTGCTTGCTTCACCATTATCTCGAAATTTATGATCTTCCCAAGCAATTCGTCCGGGGTCATTTTCTTGTACGCGGGGCTTTCTCTAAGCGTCGAGCACAAGGTAACATTGCGAGGCATGAAAGCTCTAAGAATGAGCTTCACCACCTCGTGATCGTTCCACTTCTTGCTTACATATGCTCGAACATTGTTGATAAGATCCTTCAATCGGTTATACATATCTTGCGGTGACTCATCTTCTTATATGGCGAATCTTCCCAATTCACCTTCGATCATTTTGATTTTAGCTTCTCGCACATGACGATCGCCTTCATGTGCAATTTGTAGTGTGTCCCATATTTCTTTTGCAATCTCGAGTCCATCCACTTAGGTGAACTCATCTCTACTCAACGAAGATGTGATGACCGCTGTAGCTTGAGCATTTCGATGAATTGCTTGCTCTTGACTTGGTGTGAGCTCTTCAACGTCGTCCGGGATATCTATTCCTATACACACTATATGCCACGAGTTGGGGTTAAGTGAGATTAAATGCATTTTCATATTTTGCCTCCACATTAATAATCATTGCCATCAAAGTATGGGGATTTTCCTAGAGGGATTGACAAGTAATGGTTGTTGTTAGAATTTCAGCGATCATAATTAAAAGGATATCGGGAGTAGTCAGTGTGACTACTCCCCTTCTTCTTCTTTTCGTCTTCTATCTTCATCTTTCCTTTGGAGAAAGCTTTCTTCCTTAGGAGCACCTTGAGTTCAAGCATCTCCTCATCATCATCCTCGAAGTCCTGAATGGCGTCGAGGAGCTTCTCCAATTTCTGAGCCTTTTCATCTTCAACCTTCTCTTGGTTGAGGCTCTTGGGCACATCTTTCATGTCCGATATTTTCTCTTTGAGCGATTAGTCTCCTTTTGAGGAGTTCGGCTCTGATACCAATTGAATGTGGCCAAGAGGGGGGTGAATAGGACTTTTTTATTTTTAGTCGGAACCTACAACACTCAGAACCTTGATCAAATACCAATAAATCGGACTAGTCTGATAGTGTGCAGATTAGTCCGGTGCGTGCGGACTAGATCGATCATTTTTTATGGATGATCTCGATCCAAGTACTCTACACAGCGGAAATTAAGACGTAACTAGAGTATGTTGCTTCAATTAAACTGAAGATAGCACAAGGTAACCTTAGTTTCAAGTTTTGACGTAATTTGACTAAGATCAATTAAACCCTAGATGTAATGAACAATAAGTACAAAGTGAAGACACAAGATTTTTAACCCGTGGTTTGGTTCCCACAAAGGCAACCTACATCCACGTTGAGGAGCCAACAAAAGGACCGGGTCTTCACCAACCCTACCTTCTTCAAATCGCCACGGAGGCCCATTCTCTTCCACTAATCACAAAGGGCAAATCACCAAGTTCAAGGGGCCTTCTCACAAGTTGAGGGCTCCCCAAGATCTGCAACTGAATACACCACCAACACACTCGAATTATATGCAATAAAGAACAAGAGTGTGCAAGATAATCAAACCCAAGAGCTCAAAACATGAAGAAACGTGTCTGTCCCTTGATCTAGAGTTAATCCTCAAGGTTTTGATCTTTCTTGCATTGGATTGTATGGAAAGACATGTTTTCTAGGCTCTTAGAGGGTGTGACGGTGCAGGGGGGTCCAGAGAGTTCATAATTGGTCCGTGCACCTCTATTTATACTAGGGTTTCCAAGGGTTACCGTTAGGGTTTGCGATGTCCGGACTAGTCCATGGTGGACTCCGGATTAGTCCCGTGTGCGGCGTGTAGGAAACCCTAAGTGTCCTGAATTATCGGACTTGTCCAGCCTTGGATGGACTAGTCCGTTTTTGTCTTTGGAGAAGATCGGACTAGTCCGGCACATATCAGACTAGTCTGGCATGGTGAATCCCTCAGTGAATTGAGGACAAGTCCGCATTTGAAGGACTTGTTCAATTTTACTCAGAGAGGTTACCGGACTACTCCGGATATTATCGGACTAGTCCGGTGACGTGAAAATTTTAGGGGCTAAGGACAAGTTTGAAATCTTGAGGGACTTGAGGGACTTGAGGACAAGAAACGTGTCTCTCCCTTGATCTAGACTTAATCCTCAAGGATTTGATCTTTCTTGCATTGGATTGTGTGGAGAGACGTGTTTTCTAGGCTCTTGGAGGGTGTGACGGCGCAGGGGGTCTAGAGAGTTCATAATTGAGCCGTGCACCTCTATTTATACTAGGGTTTCCAAGGGTTACCGTTAGGGTTGGCGATGTCCGGACTAGTCCGTGGTGGATTCCGGACTAGTCCGGTGTGCGGCGTGTGGGAAACCCTAAGTGTCTTGAATTATCGGACTTGTCTGGCCTTGGGCGAACTAGTTCGTTTTTGTCTCTGCAGAAGATCGGAATAGTCCGCCACATATCGTACTAGTCCGGCGTAGTGAATCCCTCAGTGAATTGAGGACAAGTCCGCATTTGGAGGACTTGTCCGATTTTAATCAGAGAGGTTATCGGACTAGTCCGGATATTATCAGAATAGTCTGGTGTCGTGAAAATTTTAGGGGCTAAGAACAAGTTTGAAATCTGGAGGGACTTGTCCGATGTTCGTCAGTGGGGATTTCGGACTAATCCGTGGAATATCGGGCTTGTCCGAATTTGATCAGAAGGAATATCGGACTAGTTCAGACTTTATCGGACTAGTCCAATGCGGACAAGTCCACACTGGGAGGACTAGTCCAATGCGGACAAGTCCACACTGGGAGGACTTGTCCGATCCTGGACAGTGAGCATATCGGACTAGTCTGGGGTACTTTGTACTAGTCCGGTTTTGTGAGAGTTTTTTATTTTGCTTGAGCTCTTGGGGTATGTTTATCTAACACACTCCATACACAAAGATTAATATATTTATCTCTTGAGCTCTTTTTAACTGGATTCATCATTCTCCTTTATTTTTGCACTTACTTCATAATTTCATCAAAGACATGTGCTCATCTCAAGAATTTGGTTAGGATCTCATTTGCTTGTCATAAATCTACCAAAACCCACAAGGGATGCCTAGATGCACTTTCACGCATTACTAAAAGTGTAGCTACCTGCCCTTGGTTAGTACAAGATATATAGCACGCTTAGCTTGGTTCCATACCCCCAGTGTGTCCTTGTCTCCCCTATAATCTGGACCTATAATGAAAGGCATTGTTGTATAAAAGCAGACTCCACGTGCATTAATTTTGGGCAGGCTCATTCTCTTTTATTTATCCTTCTCCTTCTTGTCTATAACGAGTTGTGCATTTCTTTTTGAGTTATAGACGAGAGGATGAATTTTACGGTTTTTTCTTGTCTTTGGTGCACAGGAAAAATGAAAACTCATGATGACGGTGGACGATGCCGGACCTACTAAACTCCAACAACCCCCAAGGGGGCCCGTCGTTGACGTTTCAGACGTTGAAAGTGGGCGCCGCCGGAGCTAACATGCTCCGACAACTCCTATGGGGGCTCGCCATCGACGTGAAGCATAATGGTAATTCAAGTGAAGATGGCAAAACCACCCAAGGGGTTCGCCATCAACGTATTCTATGATTGATGGTGATATAGTCGAAGCCAAGAAGCTTCGACAACCCCAGGGGGCCCGCCGTCAACATTCTATGTGTTGACAGTGGGTCTCATCGGACCTACCAAGCTCCGACAACCCTAGGGGGGCCGCCGTCGACGTTTTTACGCATTGAAAGTGGGTCTCGTCGGACCTACCAAGCTCCGACAACCCCAGGGGGCCCACCGTCGACGTTCTACGCATTGATAGTGGGTCTCGTTGGACCTACCAAGCTCCGACAACCCAGGGGGCCCGCTGTCGACGTTCTACGCGTTGACAGTGGGTGCTATCGGACCTAACAAGCTCCGACAACCCCAGGGGGCCCGCTGTTGACATTCTACGACAGTGGGTGTTGTCGGACCTAACAAGCTCTGACAACCCTAGGGAGGCCACCATCGATGCAACAAAAGCTCCCTGGAGAAGTCAAAAATAAACTTCGGACCTAAAAGCTATAAGTTCGAAGCGTCCAGGTCATCAACACATCGTCAAATCCTTTTTGTACATTTTCGCAATCAAATTGTGTATATCTACCAGGGGGCAAACAAGATAAAGTACAATGTATTGAAGACAAGGACAAAATGGAATTTATTGCAGAAAGAGTGGATTTCATTTATCCGAAGTACAAGATTACAAAATGAGGATTACAGCAAAAGGCAAAACAAAAAGGTCCTAACTACTGGAGGATCTAAGTCCTGCGGAAAACCGATGCAATCTTCTCAGTAGCTTCTTGGACGCTAGCCCTAGCGGCATCCTCCTCTTCGACAATGGGTCCTTCGAAGACCGGATCTAGAGAAAGTTGGGGGGTCTCGACTCTTATAACACGTCAGGACATATTTGGCGACGTTCTTGGCCAAAGATTTCCCCTCCGTCTCCAGCTGGTCGGCGATAACATCACCCATTGCATCGAGTTTGCTACCAGCAGAGCCAAATGACACCAGTGTCTGGTCCAGCTCCGGTGCTGGGTTCTCCGGACGTACTGGGCTGAACCCAAGCGGCACCAAAGCTCTAGCCGCACACCCCAGAAAATCCCACACCTGCTGGGACTTAGTTGCCTTCGAGCTCCACATCTCCTCCAGTGACCTTCTGGCTGCTGCAAGCTCTGAACCTTCCCGAGTGAGGCGCTCGACCATTTTGGCATCTTGTTGAATATTCTCAGCTATTTGCTTTTTGCGGTCGGCTAGCTCCGTCTCCCAGAGGTGGATGCGGTTTCGCCGTTCGGCCAGGTCCTTCTCCCTGCCCCTTACTTTCCCTTCTCTGGTGGCAACATCAACTTCTGTTTTTGAGAGCTCTTGCCCCAGTTTTCAGTACTTCTCTTCCTCTTCTTTGCTCCGCAGATCAAGATTTTGGTGCGGTCAGCCAAATTTTTCTCTCCCAGAGTCAGCTTCTGGGTGAGCTCCAGGAGTTTCTCTTCCCTCGCATCGAGGTCCGCTCGACGCTTCAGGAGAATCTCGTTTAGTGTATTGAGGTTGTCATGATGATCGTCAGCAGCATCATTGCTTTTCTTGGCCTGCTCGAGAATCTCCCGAGAATTAGCATCAAGGGCACTGATGGAGGCCTCCTTTTCCTCAAGCAACTTGCCCCAATATTCCATTCGGGCCTTCTCCTTCTCGACCCACTCCTTCTGACAAGCAAGCCTCGTTTGTGCAAGCTTGGTCTCGAAGTGGAGCCATTTGCGCCAATGCCTCAAGGTGTGGCGCTCTTCTTCGAGAACCTTGTTATCGTGGTCGAAGGCGTGCTGGACCTGTCAGAGGCTCGAGCAGGCATTGTCAATAGACAATGCCAAGGGAATAGGTTTCGGGCCTGTCGGAGTAATCTTCGCCAGCTCCAGGTGGTCTTCAAGAACAAAAATTGGGTCCCATGCCACAAGCCTGGTCCCCTCTGGTCTTGCGGCACTAGGGCCACCTTTAGGAGGTACATCAGCCTCCACTCTCGCCGAGGAAGGCCCTGCAAGAGGAACTTCATCTTCCGGAACTTCTGGAACTGATGACAAAGGCTCCCCCGCCAGAATTTCCACCGTAGGCTCAGCGGGTGGAGGGCCTGCCACAGACTCCTCAGGGTGCTCTAGCTCGGACATGGGCGCCTCTGGAGCTATCACCTCCGGGATGGACGCTGGAGTTTCGTCTAGAGCCCCCATCACTTCCGGCCCAGGTGCCGGTACATCAACCAACTCTGGCATGGAGGTCGGAGCTTCGACTATCTCCAACACAAAGGTCGGGACTGCGGGCACCTCCGGCTCGATTGTCGGATCTTCAACAACTTCCGGCACAAGCGTTGGAGCTTTAGTTTCCTTTGGCTCAATTGTCAGAGTTTCCGCCATCTCCGTGTCTTGCACCGGAGCTTCAGCCACCGGCGCTACCGTTGTCGGTGCATCTTCACAAATGTCTTCCCTGGGGTCCGGCGCTACCATGGGAACCTCTGGTGTCTCTTCGGGATCCAGATCCACAACAGCAGGCATCGGAGCTGTCGTGACCTCAGTCACCATTTGAGGAGGTGTAGGGGTTGGCGCTGGAACCTCCGCTTGCACAGCCTCAGTTGCTGGGACGGGTTTTAGAGTTTCTGAACCCTTCCTCATTGCTCTACAAACAAAGAATCGGAAGATTCAATACATGACAGAAAATAAAAACAGCAACTCAAGGTAAGGACGTAATGTCTACCTTGGAAGGTTACCGCTCCAACTCGCGCGGAACTTCTTCACTGGGCGATCAGAGGCAGAGCCCGCTGCGGTGGGCATGGCCAGAGCTCCGGATTGCTGCCCAGAACTTGTCGTCGTCTTCGGCGTCGACTCAGCTGGAACCTCCCTCGGTTGGGAAGGATCTCTGGACCTGGAGCCCACAGTTGGCACTGGAGCCGGAGTTGATCTGTCGGAGCTGGTGCCCCTTGAGGATGCCGGCACCAGAGGAGGCGTGGCCACTTAAGATCTACCTTGCCGGGGAGAAGGAACAGATGTAGTCGGATATGACCTGATGTGGCTCCTGTTAGCATGCCTCAACTTTCTCTTCCGGCTAGAGGATTCAGCTGGTTCCTTGCCTTTACCCTTGCCATTGTTGACGTCATCGACTTTTGGGCTCGCGGCAGGGGTAATCACCCTCTCAGAAGCTCTGGGGATCATAATCCCGGAGATAGGGTGCCTCTCAACCATGCCCAAGTCATCCAATGTTGGCCTTCTCGTCCGGATCTCCCTGCTAACCTCCGGAACCATCTTTAGAGGTAGGAAGGCAGCCAGCGGAGTCAAGGTATCCCGGGAGATACCCCCATTTTGAAATTTTTTTGAGATGCATCTTCAAAGCTTCATCATCCAAATTGGTGTTCAAACCAACTTCAATTTGGTCATGATCCATCTCACTATTGAATGCCCATGCGGGTCGTTCCCTAGTCTTCAGCGGGGCCCACCTGTTCACTAAGAAATTGCCAAAGACCATTTCAGGGGTCACTCCTCCCTCTATGCATACTTTGATCCTTTCCAGG
Source organism: Tuctoria greenei (assembly GCA_036927565.1). Taxonomy (NCBI): domain Eukaryota; kingdom Viridiplantae; phylum Streptophyta; class Magnoliopsida; order Poales; family Poaceae; genus Tuctoria; species Tuctoria greenei. The sequence continues at coordinate 37,870,862 of JAYESD010000003.1, read as the reverse complement.
ATGGGCTTGTATGCATTCAACAGCTCTGGAACTATGTTCCAGGCGTCGGTGTCGACATTGAGAAGGCCCTTGGGTAGCTCCAGCTTCTCATGCTCCTCCACAGTGATGATCACCCAATATTTTTCCAATCATCCCACCTGCCAGAAGGGAAGTACTTCAAGTACTTGAAGGGGCAATTCTTATGCTTCACAAAATAGTAGAAGCCGATGAGCTCCGTCCCCTTGCCAGTGGTGTGGACCGTAAAGAAGGTCTGGAACAGCTCGATGCAAGGAGGCACGCCCACCCACATCTCACAGAAGTGGACGAAAGTCGCCACTAGCAAGAGGGAGTGGGGGTCGATATGATAAAGCTCAAGGTCGTAGAAATGCAGCAGCATCACGAGGAAGCTTGAGAAAGCCAGGATCGGACCCACCATGGCATACACCATATCTCCGGAGCACTCCTTCTTGAAGGGGAGCTTGCCGAAGCAGATGTCCTTGTTGCGGGAGTCGTTGGACCAACCAATGTAGGTCCGGACACTCACCATCTCCTCGTTGGTCTTGACATTGCTACAGGGAAGACCCAACTCCATCGCGGCAAAGTGGAGCGAAAGTTGGAAGTCTATGCGGGGGTTGGGAGGCTCTGAGCGCAAGTTCAATCGAAAGCATAAAGAGTCCTCAAACCGTGCGGGCTTTCCTTCTTAAGTAAGCCTCTGCAACGCATGGATGGAAATCGCAATGGGACCTAGGTTACGCTTTCAAAAATCTACCCTGCTAATGGCGAATGGGCCCAGGTCCACTTCGGCGGAAAGGCCAAAGCTATTGCCCAGGTGAACCATTGTCATGATAGGAGGTTGGAAGCCATAGGGCGACGACCTGACAAGACGCGCGAAACCGATACAGTTTTTACATCGAGAACTGGCGATCTTCAATTGCGTGAGATCCGCATGCTAATATCTCACTTTCCACATTTAAAAGAAGCCACGTGGCGATGGTTTAATCACGGAGCATCGCCTCAATGGCACATCAGAAATGCTTTGAAGCCGCAGCGCGGGAATCAAAGATGGCCCCACCTCCGGTAGAATAATTTACCCCAAAGGGTTTCTCCTGGAGGTGGGTCCAGAGGCCACTATCAGTACCCTGCGTACGGGGTACCTCATGATACCCCAAGAAAAGCTAAGGAGTTCCCCCCATTCAAGTTGAAGACCTCTGAAGGCCACACATGTTACACAGTACTAGACCCGCCTCCCTCGTTTGGGTAGCTCCGACACTGACACGTGTATCACAAGGTCGGACCTAACTCCCGTCATAGGGAAGCTCCGTTCTTGCCACATGTCCAGTGACCCCAGACCTAACCCCCAGTAGAGGGAAGTTCCGGTGCTACCACGTGTATAGTGGCCCCAGACCTGCCTCCCAACAATGGGAAGCTCCAGAGCTACCACGTGTCGAACCTCCAGAGCTAGGATTTCAACGGAAGACAAAGAGATCTCCAATGGCTCGGACCTTCAAAGGACAGTTAGAGCAATAGTTACAAGACATGATTACGTGTCATTAATGTCATATTAATGACACGCGATCAGTAGACTATTTATAGGGGTAATGCCATCATTAAGGCACGTTATCACCTTATTAACCACACGTAATATTTAGCGATCGTGTATTAGACAGTTAACTACACTAGGGCCACATGTCGGGCTAGACAAGTGTTGTAACGACCAGTCCTTAGACTATAAAAGGGTTGCGTCGCACGATATAGAGGGACAAGCTCATACGCACACAACGCCACAGACACATTTTTCATACATACAACACACAACCCGTGGAGTAGGGTGTTACACTCAGGCGGCCCGAACCACGTAAATATCTCGTGTCATCATCTGTCCAAATCTCATGCGTCCCAACCAATCAAGAACCTTCGCAGGCTACGAATTAAGTAGTATCGGGGGAAGTGTCGATCGTACAATTCGATAGTGTTTACTAGACTTGTATGCCCATCCTTGTCGCTCGGGATGAAATGTAGAGGGTCGGGAAGAGTATTTTACACTTTTGATGCGCTTTACTTAATTGGGATTAGGAATAACCAAATTACTTAATTATGAACTAATGAACATATGAACTATGTGAATTGATCGTAATGACCTTTAGCAACATGGACCCTAGGGATCTAAGTAAGCGGGTTATGTGGAATGGGTTGGATGATTTGTTGGTTTTGCTTGCTTTAGATCCAAGGATTGGTTCGTAGAGCAACCACCCAGAATTACAGTGCCACCACGGGGCCAAGTATGGGTGTGGCTTAGCCAATTAATTAGTGTATTGACAACGTCATTCAAATCATATGGAAGGCTTGGAGAATGGGAGTCGGTTGGGTTTGCAATAGTGGCGGGACTACCCTGGGAACCAAAGAGCACAAGAGGGGGACCTTGGATGGATGTGCTCAGTTGGAGACATCACCTTCTGTGAAACCTTAGTGGGTCCGCAATATGCTGGTATTCACTTTGTAAAGGCTATTTTGTGATCTCTTGGCCATACACCTATGAAAGTGAGAGACGGCATAATGGAGGTTCTTAGTCATCCAAAGGTGATGAAATCGTGAACTTGGGGGTAATGTGGTGCCACCTCTGTGGAGTGTAAAATTGTCATGATAGTCGTGCTCCGGTTACGAGCGACTTGGACCCTCACATGATTAGAGTTATGGACCTGAGTACTGAATAATGGTTGAAATTAGATATGGAAAATGGATTGGGATATGGGTTTGGTTATGATGAGTTGGATATGGATGGTTATGGATAATTACAGATGATTATGGTTAATTATGTCGAATTGATGGTATTGTTGGTATTTGGGTTATTATGGATTTGACCACACATAGTAATCCTAAGTCGTATTTTCTTGTTTTCATGAATGAAATGTACTTTTTCGCAATAAACTATTATTGTCAACCTTGTTTAAGCTACATGTCATACTTTCCCACACTTGTAGAGTACGACATGTACTCACCATTTCTATTCCCACATTAATTCAGTAACATGTGATAGTTTGGAGTATCTGGAGGATTATGACGAGTACTAGGTGTTCGTGTTACCATCGAACTTCCTGTGGAGATGTATTCTTCTAGTACTTAGTTTTTCCGTTGTAGTGTTATTAGAACTTTATTCAAGACTATTTGGATATTGTAATAAGGTACTTTTTATTATTCGAAACATGGTTATTATCTGAATATCGTTTGTGATGCACTCGTGTATGTGTGATGAACATACTGGACACACGTATGTGTCACATTTGGTTTATTCTCGGAATCGGGTGTCACTAGGCACCGACGGAGGTGGCAGGCATCGACAGTGGGGTCGCGGCTGGACGCAGGTGGCGTCGGATGCGGTAGGTGACCGCCGAATTGCTGACCCGATTGAGGATCAACACCGAGAAGTGTCGGGCGGTATCGGTATGCTTATGGAGGCTAGGGTTACTGCAGAGGAGGATAGGGGTTTGGACTAAATATCTATGGTTATTGGGCTGGGCTGGGCTGGGCTGTAGTGGGCCAAAGCTGAACTCGAACCCAAACCCGCAAACCATCGGGTCGGGTGCGGGTTTAACCCACGAGTGCAAAATTGCACCCGATCCCGCACCCGCCGGGTGCCAAACTTGATGGGACCCGAACCTACGGGTCTAATTGCCATCTCTAGGTATATGGATCACAATCAACTATGGAAAAATGTATGTTCCCACGTGAGCTGAAACAACTAAAACAATGGGCTAAGCAGGCATGGATCCTCATAGGTGACTTCAAGCTCATTTATCATGACCAAGATAAGAACAATAGAAGATTTAATCGTCGAGTCATGTTATGTTTCAGACGAATGTTGAACCATTTAGAGGTTAAAGAGATATCACTTCTGGGAAGGCAGCTCACGTGGTCTAACGATCAACAATTCCCCACGATGACCTGTATTGACAGAGCATTATACTCTCTTTCATGGGAGAATGTCTACATCAACCCCGTGTTGCATGCACTCTTAATGTTCACTCCTGCTACACCCATTGACATCGCAATGCTTCACACCTTTATTTAGGTTCGAAGCTCATTGGTCTGATTTGCCCGGTTTCAAAAATTGTGTGCAGAATGCCTGGTCGGCACCAGTCCCAGACTCTGCACAATCGATGATGCAACTTCACATCAAACTGAGCCGAACAGCCTAGGCCCTTTCTAAACGGGCTAAATCGATGATCCCCCAAGGAAAGCTTGCGACTGCCATTTGGCGTGAGGTAATCCTGAGACTGGACATTGCCCAGGAGGAGAGAATCCTTACTCTGAGCACGAGCTACATAAAACCCTAAAGTCATGCCTGTTGGGGCTACCAGCCATTGAAATATTGCAGGCGCATCAAAAGTCAAGGATCACTTGGCTATGTAAGGGAGATGCTAATACAAAATATTTTCAAGTGATAGCTAGTGCAAGAAGAAGGAATAATTTCATCCATTCTCTACAATCTGACCAAGAGACTGTTTATGATCAAGGAAGGAGCTCAGATCGTCTACCATCACTTTCAACAACAAATGGGAACCACAGTGCCTTGGAAGGCTTCACTTGATTTCTCTCATTTAGGTTGGCAACCCATGCAGCTGCAGCTTCTGGACCATCCCTTCACTGAACATGAGGTGCACACAGTCATCACCTCCTCCCCAAAGGAAAAGGCTCTTGGGACAGACGGTTTCATCGGCCTTTTCTTCATCTCTTGTTGGGATATAATCAAGGCAATCTCATGGAAGCTATATTACAGTTTTATGATATGAATCAACAGCACCTACACCTCCTCAACGAAACATATGTGGTGCTCATTCCTAAAAGCCAAGAGAGGTCACCAAAGTTTCGAAGTATAGACCCATAAGCCTCATGCACAGCTTCGCAAAGATTTTGGCCAAGGTGCTACACTACGTAAGAAACTCAAATAGGAGATAAAGATTGACGATGAGCGTAAAGGAGGTCGTCTCCGATAAGGGTAAACGAGACGAGTCCGCTTCAGCGAGGATGTGACATGGCTCAGCTGAGCGTAAAAGGAGACGGGCTACCATAAGGCACGTCTCATTTCAGAAAATATCCGACACACGCCCGCTTGAATGTGGCCTAGAGGGGGGTGAATAGGCTTTAAAAATTTCCTGCACACTTAGTCAAACGGTCAAATACTTGAGAGACCGAACTTGTCCGGTTGGTGAAGCGGACTAGTCCGATGTGCTAAAGTGTTGTAAGTTAATTAAGTGTTAATTCAGGAATTGAGATGTTATAGCAGCAAAAATTGAACAACTATTGAGATCACTTAAATTGACAATCGATATTGCAAAGTTATACGTGGAAAGCAATTATAATTCAGTTTAGAGGATTGATCAACTTAATACCCTAAGTAATGATAATGCAAAAATAAAGAAGCGCGCGGGACACGGATTTTTACTGAGGTTTGATCTCACCAAAGAGATCTACTCCTCGTTGACGAAGCCCACACAGAGCCGACTCTCTTCAAACACTTTCCCTCATCAAGTCACCAGACAAGGCCGACTTGATTCTACTATCGTGGGTAATCACCGAGTTGATGGGGCAACCTCACACTTTGAGGGATCCCACAAGAATTACAGCAAAAAGATGATCAAATACACTCGAAACGATTACAAGTAATTGCACGAGTGTAAAGAGATCAAACCCCAAGAGCTCAATAATGCGTAGACAACGATCTCCCAGTCCCAAATCTGAATACCCAAATGATTTTCACTTTTGAGGACTTTAGATGCGTGGGGAGATGTGTTTTGTACTCTTGGGACATGTGGCGACGCTAGGGTTTCACTTGTGAACACTAGAATATGTGAGTTGTGTTTGTGGGGTTGTGGATATCCTATTTATAGTGTTTCCAAAATTGTTACCATTAGAGATCCCAACAGCTGGAATAGTCCGTACTGGGTATCGGACTTGTTTGGTGTGCTGTGGAAAGTCGGCGTGAAATGTGCAGCACAGTAGAAACCCTAAATTGTGTGAGGCATACCGGACTGGTCCGGTAGGGGTCCGGACTTGTCTGGTGCCCTGTGTATTGGAACATCAGAAACTTTCTCGGACTAGTCCGGTCCTCAGACAGACTTGTCCGACGTGATGTGTTATGGAACATGAGAGAGTTCAACGGACTAGTCCGGTCCTTGAACGGACTTGTCCGGTGCAGTGTATTGAGTTTACAGAAAGTTGAACGGACTAGTCTTATACATGAACGGACTAGTCTGATGCACTGTGAAGTGAGACAATAGAGAGTTGAACAGACTAGTCTGATCCATGAACGGACTAGTCTGGTGCTCAGTGAATTTTAAGATTTATTTTAAGACCCTTACCTCTACGCAAATACTTAAGCTCTTAGGATGTGTCTCTCACACACATCCTATACAATTAAGTCACTTTGCGCTTCATTCATCAATGGGGCCTTTCTTTTTCTTCATCACTTCATTTTTCACTTTTTAATATGGGTTGACCTACATTCATCTCAACAAGTTCTTTAGGATCTCAATTTGTTTGTCCTCAATCGTCCAAGACCCACAAGAGATTGCCTAGATGCACTTTCAACCTCCCCCTTTTTGGTGATTGATGGCAACCAATTGAGATTTCACAATTAAGAGCAAAAATTGATTTTCATAAAGTGTGCATATATGAGAATGACAAATGAGTAACAAAAACTTCTCGCATGTATGCACTCTTTATTGTGGGGTGCCTATAGAGTGTGTGATCAAATGATGTGATCAGCAAGAGATAAGAACTTAACAATTATAGAAATAATCATCACATTAACATTAAACTAAGCATCACACATTAAATAAAGTAAACACATCCACAAGAGATTACAATAACTTGAAATTGAGATTCATGTCCACGATCACAAGTACTTAAGGCTACAAAATAATCTACAAGTCTCAATCTCTCCCCCTTTGGCATCAAGACACCAAAAAGGGAAAAATTGAGTGGAATCACTCATCGCCACTGCCTCCCTCACTCTCGGTCCTATATTCATCCTCTTCTTCATCTTCAGGTGCTTGCGAAGGAGGAGGAGGAGGAGCGGAGGCGCTAGCTAGTCCAAATCAAGCCAACTCTTGCTCTGAAAGTGGTGTCATCTATGTGATATTTTCTTCAGAATCTTTTGAGATCTGAGGTGACCCCACTGGCTCTATCTCTAGCTCCTCACAGATTGCTTTGATGTTGGCCTTCACATATCTTTGATGCCTCTTCCTCGTCGGACTCTCCTTGTGCTGCTTAATTTCCACTTTGCGGCCGGATGCAAAGATGGATGAGAGTATTTTCAGCACACCACTAGAGGACTCTCTAGAGGGTGGAGGAGCAGGAGTAGCAACTTCAGTTCTTGTGCCTTCATGAGCCCTCTTAGATCTTTTTTCCTCTGCGGGTGAGGTAAGAGCATAGGGGACAGTGTAGATTGTAGGCTTCCGGGGCCTGAGACTAGTGTGAGGAACATCTTTTACAAACTCAAGTCTTGTCCCTTTCTCAATCATATACATGATATAGGGTGCATAGCCACAAGACCTGTTAGGGGTGATGGAGATGTTCATAATGTCATTGTAGATGTACTCAAAGACATTGAAGGTCCTTCTTTTGCTTATCACCTTCATCAATGTCCTTAGTGTCCCCTGAATAGTTCCTGCATCTCCCTCCTCGGGAGCTATAGTCTTTCTGAGGATTCTGTTTAGAACTGCAAAGAATGGCTTCAAGTATTTGGTAGTTGGAGACTTGTAAGGAATTCTTGTATCATAGAGAAAATAAAGCTCATCTTTCTCCAGGGGCTTCAAGTTGTGAATAGTGATGTCATTCTCCAAAGAATCTTCAAGATGAAGAATTCTAGCAAACTCCTCAGAAGTGACACTGTACTTTGCTCCATGTGTCATCCATATCATTTTGTCACCATCATCACGAGAAAAGTATAGAGTGGAATAGAATTGAGTGATGACCTCATTGTTCCAGTCCCACTGGAAAGAGACAAGATCCTTCAGTCCATGTCACTCAAATGCCTCTAGAACCTCTTGGTAAGCTTGGCATCTCTTGGACTGGAGGTAAGTGATATTCACCCACTGACTTTCAATCACTAGGTTCCTCATCTTCATATATACATGCTTATAATAGTGAGCAAGGAAATTGCTCCAGAATCTGGGGTCAGCTGACTATTTGGGCTGCTCATAGACTTCCGTCTTTCTAAACTTGTAAGCCAATTCACTCCCTTTTCCAGTAAAATCATCACTTGATGGCTGCCTGTTGCGGTGAGTAGGAGACTTCATCTTCAAAGGACCAATAGGACCACTAGCCAGTCCTTTCCCCTTGTTGAGACTTCTCTTGGTTGTCAAAAAACTACCAACACCTTCCTTGCTCAGGGGCCTCTTCACTACCACTCTCCTCTTCTTAGGAAGTACTTCATCGGGAGGAGAGGAGTGAACATTGAGGTTGTTCCTTTTCTTCATAACCCTCTCTTTTTCTCTTTGCACTCTTGCACGGCCACGCTCTTTGTCATAGTCAAAAGAGTTGTCCTTGAAACCTGAAGACATCGTGCCTGACATAGGAATTCAAGGGTTGATAAGAATTGATTGTAGACTTTGTGCAAATAAGAATTTAGAGGTTCAGACTGTTAGGGTACCAGACTTGCTCGTTTTCAGAGTGCGGACTTTTCCAGAGCATCGGACTTGTCCGCACTTGAATATCGAACTAGTCTGGACTGACATAAGAACTCGAACTTCCTATTTCCAACAAATTTAGCTCGAGTCGATTCACAATGAGAGGGAAACAGTAGGAATACATCTAGAAGAGTAATGTATGCCCTAGGAATCAAGAAAAATAAGCAAGCTTTGAGAAAAGGTGAGAACTAGGGTTAAGTGAGATTTTACCAAAAATTTTGAAGCTTGAAGTTGAAGGAGTGGAGTAGGGTCCGGATAAGTCTGGTGTGGGCAAGCTTTGCGTCTAGGAGAGGATTTCCCTTGGAGAAATCTTCAATTTTGATGGCTGGATGCAAAAATCGCCTTGGGAGCTCATGGCAGAAGAAAGAGAGAGCAAAAGCGATTGTGAGATGAGGGGGATGAGCTCCTGGCGGCGGGTTAGGGTTAACTTCGATAGATACGCACTAGTCCGGTCACTATCGTACATGTCCGGTATGCCAGACCAGGGCCGGACTAGTCTGAGGAAATGGACTAGTCTGTTGCTGATGTCGGACTAGTCCGGTGTCAGCAGGACAGAACAGAATGGAACAACTTGATTTTGGCTGTTTGATCTAACAGTGATCTAAAGGACATCATTTCACAAATAATCTTGATGAACATGACCAGTAAGCAATCAACAATCATACAATGGCCATAATTCACCAGGATTCACTAATTTAAATAGTTTTCAAGAGAAAATCAAGATAAGGGACAAATTTTCACAAAAATGAGTAAATTTTGAAATCACAATCAGGTATGTAGTGTTTCAAGCCACGTTTTGAGAGTCAAGTATATTTAGCTCATTTCTTAGCTCACAAAATCTCTTTTAATCTAATGGCTTGGTGAAAATGTTTGCAAGTTGTTTTTCAGTTCTAATATGTGAGATTACAATGTCACCTTTTAATGAATGATCTCTTATGAAATGGTGACGAATATCTATGTGCTTAGTTCTTGAGTGCTCTACTGAGTTGTGTGCAATTTTTATAGCACTCTCATTATCACATAGGAGTGAAATAAGCTTCATATTGTAACCATAATCCCTTAGAGTTTCTCGCATCCAAAGTAGTGTTGCGCAACAACTAGCGGTTGTAACGTACTCCATTTTGGTTGTGGAAAGAGCAATAGAGTTTTGCTTTTTAGATGACCATGAAACTAAGGATCTACCAAGAAATTGGCAAGTCCCCGACGTGCTCTTTCTATCGACTTTCCATCCTTCATAGTCGGCATCGGAATATCCTATCAAGATAACCTTGGATCCTTTGGGATACCAAAGGCCCAAGTTGGGTGTGTGCACAAGGTATCTTAAAAATCTTTTTACATCTATTAAATGGCACTCGTTAGGTGTGGCTTGAAACCTTGCACACATACACACACTGAGTATAATATCTGGCTTAGATGCACATAAATTTAGTAATGAGCCAATGATAGACCGATATACCTTTTGATCCATATTTGGATCATCTTCGTTGAGATCGAGATGTCCATTAGTTGCCATGGGTGTCTTGATGGGCTTGTCCTTGTCCATATTGAACTTCTTGAGGATATCCTGCGTGTACTTAGTTTGGCTTATGAAAGTGCCTTCTCTTAATTGCTTCACTTGGAATCCCAAGAAGAACTTTAATTCGCCCATCATCAACATCTCAAATCTGTTTGTCATAATTTTGCTAAATTTTTCACAAAAGGATTTATTAGTAGAACCAAAAATGATATCATCAACATAGATCTGACTTACAAATAGATGATCATAAAAGTGTTTTGTGAACAAAGTATAATCAGCTTTTCTAATTTTAAAACCATTTTGAGTTAGAAAATCTCTAAGACACTCGTACCAAGCTCGAGGATCTTGTTTGAGGCCACAGAGAGCCTTACGCAGTTTATAAACATGGTTGGGGTACTCTTGATCTTTAAATCCTAGTAGTTGCTCCACGTATACTTCCTCCTTAATGGGACCGTTGAGGAAAGCATTGTTGAAGTCCATTTTATACAGCTTAAAATTATGGTGAGTAGCATATGACAATAAAATACAAATGGACTCAAGTATAACTACGGGAGCAAAAGTCTCGTTAAAGTCCAAATCTTCAACTTGTGAGTAATCTTTTGCCACAAGTCGCGCTGTATTTCTTGTTACCACTCCATGTTCGTCTTGCTTGTTCCTAAAGACCCATTTGGTTCCTAAAATGCTCGCTTTTGGTCTTTCTACAAGTTCTCACACTTCATTTCTCTTGAATTTGTTCAGCTCCTCTTGCATTGCAATCACCTAATCTGGAGCCTGTAGTGCTTCTTCTACCCTGTATGGTTCCAGAAAAGAGACAAAAGAGTAATATTCACATAAATTAGTTATGCGAGATCTAGTGGTTACTCCCTTGGCAATGTCTCCAATAATGTTGTTGACGGGATGATCTCTTTGTATACTCTGATGTACTCTTGGTTGAGGAACTTGTGAAGTTGCTTGCACTTCATTTTCTTCATTGTCAATGTCTCCCCCTAGATCATTGCTTCTCGCATCCAAAGTAGTTGTGCGCAACAACTACCGGCTGCAATGTACTCCATTTTGGCTGTGGAAAGAGCAATTGAGTTTTGCTTTTTAGATGACCATGAAACTAAGGATCTGCCAAGAAATTGGCAAGTCCCTGACGTGCTCTTTCTATCGATTTTTCATCCTGCATAGTCGGCATCAGAATATCCTATCAAGATTAACTTAGATCCTTTGGGATACCAAAGGCCCAAGTTGGGTGTGCGCACAAGGTATCTTAAAATTCTTTTCACAGCTATTAAATGGCACTTGTTAGGTGTGGATTGAAACATTGCACACATACACACACTGAGCATAATATCTGGCCTAGATGCACATAAATAGAGTAATGAGCCAATCATAGACCGATATACATTTTGATCCATATTTGGACCATCATCATTGAGATCGAGATGTCCATTAGTTGCCATGGGTGTCATGATGGGCTTGTCCTTGTCCATATTGAACTTCTTCAGGATATCCTGCATGTACTTGGTTTGGCTTATGAAAGTGCCTTCTCTTAATTGCTTCACTTGGAATCCCAAGAAGAACTTTAATTCGCCCATCATCGACATCTTGAATATGTTTGTCATAATTTTGCCAAATTCTTCACAAAAGGATTTATTAGTAGAACCAAAAATGGTATCATCAATATAGATCTGACTTACAAATAGATGATCATCAAAGTGTTTTGTGAACAAAGTATAATCAGATTTTCCAATTTTAAAACCATTTTGAGTTAGGAAATCTCTAAGGCACTCGTACCAAGCTCGAGGAGCTTGTTTGAGGACATAGAGAGCCTTACGTAGTTTATAAACATGGTTGGGGTACTTTTGATCTTTAAATCCTAGTGGATGCTCCACATACACTTCCTCCTTAATGGGACCGTTGAGGAAAGCACTGTTGACGGCCATTTGATACAGCTTAAAATTATGGTGGGTAGCATATGCCAATAAAATACGAATGGACTCAAGTATAGCTACGGGAGCGAAAGTTTCATCGAAGTCCAAACCTTCAACTTGTGAGTAACCTTTTGCCACAAGTCGCGCCTTATTTCTTGTTACTACTCCATGTTCGTCTTGCTTCTTTCGAAAGACCCATTTGGTTCCTAAAAGGTTTGCGTTTGGTCTTTCTACAAGTTCTCACACTTCATTTCTCTTGAATTTGTTCAGCTCCTCCTGCATTGCAATCACCCAATATAAAGCCTTTAGTGCTTCTTCTTCCCTGTATGGTTCCAGAAAAGAGACAAAAGAGTAATATTCACAAAAATTAGCTATACGAGATCTAGTGGTTACTTCCTTGGCAATATATCCAACAATGTTGTTGACGGGATCATCTCTTTGTATACTCTGATGTACTCTTGGTTGAGGAACTTGTGGAGCTTCTTGCACTTCATTTTCTTCGTTGTCAATGTCTCCCCCTAGATAATTGCTTAATTGATTATGTTGATATTCTTGATATTGATCTTGGGCATGATCTCCCCCTTGATCATTGCTTTCTTGTTGAGGTCCATCTCGAGCACTTGACTCTTGTGGTTGCTCTTGAGGTCGAATATCACCAAGCACCATTCTCCTCAATGCTTGGCATGGGGCTTCTTCTTGATCTAGCACACACTTATCAACTTGCTCTACTTAAGAGCCATTAGTTTCATCGAACACTACGTCACATGATACGTCAACAAGGCGGGACACTTTGTTGAAGACACGATAGGCGTAGGCATTCGAATCATAACCAAGCAAGAACCCTTCATCAGATTTTGAAGTGAACTTTGAAGCCCTCAGTTTCTTGTTCAAGATAAAACATTTGCATACAAATACTCTGAAATATGAAACATTTGGCCCGTTACTGGTGATGAGCTCATATGGCGTCTTATTCAAAAGTCGATGAAGATATAGGTGGTTTGTGGTGTGACAAGTAGTGTTCACCGCTTCAGCCCAAAACCGGTCTGAAGTCTTGTATTCATCCAGCATTGTCCTCGCCATCTCGATGAGAGTCTTGTTTTTCTTTCGGTCACCCCATTTTGTTCAGGGGAGTAGGGTGCCGAAAATTCATGTTTTATTCCTTCTTCATCTAGGTACTCCTCAACTTGTGTATCCTTGAACTCTGTTCCATTTTCACTTCTAATGTTCTTCACAGTTGAGGAGAATTCATTCTGCGCTATTTTCAAAAATGGACAAGAGGTTAATCTAAAGAATCTACATGTAAAACATTTGAGAGAGTATGTTGGGAAGAGATTTCAATTTTACCGCTACCAATGACCTTTCCTTGGTTGTTTTCTCCAAAGTATATCCCTTCACTTGGATCCGCATTGCGCTCATACTCCACGAACATACTCCTCTCTCTGGTCATGTGATTAGTGCATCCACTGTCCAACACCCATTTTGGTCCACCGGAGGAGTAGGCCTGCAAAACAGAATTATTTCTTTGTTTTAGGTACCCAAGCCTTCTTGGGTCATCGCAGGTTAGTCACAAGAGTCTTGGGCACCCACACACAAGTTTTTGAGTTCTTGTGGCGGGACCCTGCATATTTAGCAAATACATGTCCAGATTTGTTTTTCATGAGTACGTAGGAAACATCAAAAGTACGAAATAGTATTTGTAATTCAAATTCATGTGATGTTTCCTTAACAAAAGTAATTTGCTTTTTAGCATGAACATTGGTGGACATGTGTTTATTTTTGTTAAACCCAAGACCATCTTTGATGTTAGGAGGTCTAGTGACCATATATGCACTACGTGCATATTTGATCTTTTCCTTGTCAAATATGCCACTTTGGGATGGATGTTTAGCATGAGAAGTAGAAGAATCAAGTTTAACAACATTTTTATTAATGGAACATGTGCAAGTTATAATTGTTGTCAGACTTACACCTTTCGAAGGTGAGCTTTTGATGGAGGAGGAGTCACTTTGCTTGAGTGACTCAACTTGCACTTCAAGTATCTTGTTAAATTTTGACAAGTTAGCAAGTTCATCTTTGATTGCATCATGCGAGTCTTCTAGCTTTGAGTAAGTTTCCTTACTCAAGGCTAGCTCATGCTCAAGTGACTTGCTCTTTTCCCTCTCAAGCTCAAGGAGTTTCTCAACCTCTTGATATCTCTTCCTTTCACAAATGAGCATATCTTCTTGTCGGTTGACAAGCTCCTCCTTCTCAATAATTTCATCCGACGACATTTTCTTTTTCTTTAATGCAGTTTTACTTAACCCTCTAAACATCTCCTAATTTTCACTAGAGGTGTCAAATCATCAATAGAGGAATTTAGCGAGGGAGGTGTGAGTCGAACATTTTTCTTGCCTTCCTTAGCCATGAGGCAAGTGTGATTATGAGTCTCCCGTCCTACCATGTTCGGGAAGAGCGTAGACCTCTTGGTAGGCTTCTTGATGGCAATGGCGGCCATCTCCTCTTCTTCATCGGATGAGGATTCGTCGTTGAGTCCCACTCCTTACCAATGTGTGCTTGGTGAGCTTGCCTCCTTTTCTTGAAGATCTTCTTCTCTTGAGGCTCTGCTTCCTTCTTTTTTTATTTTCTTCATAAGTGCAGTCAACCATAAAGTGACCGTACTCACCATAGTTGTAGCAGGTACGTCGAGCCTTGGATTTTCCCTTTTCTTTGCTCTTCCCATCACTCGAGTTGTTGCCCTTCCTTCTTTTCATCATACACTTGAATTTCTTGATGAAGAGTGTCATTTCCTCATCATCCAAATTGGTGCTTACATCACTTGTGTCTTCATCATCTTGTGCTTCACGAACTTCCTTTCCTTTAGGCATGCAAGTTGCCTTGAGGGCAATGTCTTTCTTCTTGGAGGAAGTAAGCTCAGCTAGGTCTTTAACGTATTAGGCCTCCTTATCCATCATCTCATGGTTGACAATTTTGCCCAATAGTTCATCCGGAGTCATTTTTTGAAACCCCCGGCTTTCGCGGATCATGGAGCACAAGGTGACATTTCTTGGCATAAAGGATCTGATCAATTTTTTGACCACCTCATGGTCAGTCCACCTCTTGCTTCCATAGGCGCAGATCTTGTTGATAAGCATCTTCATTTTGTTGTACATGTCTTGAGGTGATTCGTCTTCCTCAATGGCAAACCTCCCCAATTTTCCTTCAAGCATTTCAATTTTTGCCTCTCGGGCTGACCGATTTCCTTCATGTGCAGTTTTGAGTGTATCCTGGATTTCCTTGGCACTTTCCAATCCATAAATCTTGGTGAAATCTTCTCGGCTTAGAGATGAAGTGATCACTAAGACAGCTTGTGCATTGCGGTGAATTTCTTGTTCCTGTTCCAGAGTGAGTTCATCGTCTATATCCGGGATATCTACACTTGTACACACAATATGCCAAAGACTGGGGTTCAAAGAGATTACATGCACTTTCATGTTGTATTTCCACATGGTATAATCGTTTCTGTCGAACTGCGGAGATTTTCCCATGGGAATGGAAAGATAATGATTATTTGAATTCAGACGATTGTAATTGTAAGGATATCGGGAGTAGTCATGATGACCACTACCCATCGTCTCCTCATCTTATTTTCCTTTTTGACTTAGTAGTTTCTTCCTTAGAAGCTCCTTGAGGTGACGCACTTCTTCATCATCGTGTTGATTTTCCCTGAGTATATCGAAGGCTTTTATATATTGTTCTTATTCGGTGTTGAGCACCTTTGGGATCTCATTGTTCTTGTGAGGGGCCAATGATCTCTCCGAGTGGTGAGTCTCATAGATGGAGAATCTGCTCTGATACCAATTGAATATGGCCTAGATGGGGGTGAATAGGCTTTGAAAATTTTGTGCACACTTAATCAAATTGTCAAATACTTGAGAGACCAGACTTGTCTGGTTAGTGAAGCGGACTAGTCCGCTATGCTAAAGTGTTGTAAGTTAATTAAGTGTTGATTCAGAAATGATGTTATAGCAACAGAAATTGAACAACTATTGAGATCACTTAAATTGACAATCAATATTGCAAAGTTATACGTGGAAAGCAATTGTAATTCAGTTTACAGGATTGATCAACTTAATTCCCTAAGTAATGATAATGCAAAAATAAAGAAGCACACGGGACACGGATTTTTACCGAGGTTCAATCTCACCAAAGAGATCGACTCCTCGTTGAGGAAGCCCACCCAGAGTCAGGTCTCTTCAAACCCTTTCCCTTGTCAAGTCACCACACAAGGCCAACTTAATTCCACTATCACGGGTAATTACCAAGTTGATGGGGCAACCTCACACTTTGAGGGCTCTCACAAGAACTACAGTGAAAAGATGATTAAATACACTCGAAAAGATTACAAGTAATTGCATGAGTGTAAAGATATCAAACCCCAAGAGCTCAATGATGCATTGACAACGATCTCCCAATCCCAAATCTGAATACTCAAATGATTTTCACTTTTGAGGACTTTAGATGTGTGGGTAGATGTGAATTTGTGCTCTTGGGACAGGTGGCAATGCTAGGGTTTCACTTGTGAACAGTAGAATACATGAGTTGTGTTTGTGGGGTCATAGATCTCCTATTTATAGTGTTTCCAAAATTGTTACCGTTAGGGATCCCGACGGTTGAGCTAGTCCGTACTGGGTACCGGACTTATCCATGTGCTGTGTAAAGTCGGCGTTAAATGTGCATCACACTAGAAACCCTAAATTGTGTGAAGCATACCAGACTAATCCGGTAGAGGTCCGTACTTGTTTGGTGCCCTGTGTATTGGAACATCAGAAACTTCCTCGGACTAGTCCGGTCCTCAAACGGACTTGTCTGGCATGATGTGTTATGGAACATCAAAGAGTTCAACAGACTAGTTCGGTCCTTGAACGGACTTGTCCGGTGCACAGTGTATTGAGTTTACAGAAAGTTGAATGGACTAGATCGGTACATAAACAGACTAGTCTAGTGCACTGAGAAGTGAGACAACGGAGAGTTGAACGGACTAGTCCGGTCCATGAACAGACTAGTCCGGTGCTCAGGGAATTTTAAGATTTATTTTAATACCCTTACTCCTATGCAAAGACTTGAGCTCTTGGGGTGTGTCTCTCACACACATCCTATACAATTAAGTCTACTTTGTGCTTCATTCATCAATGGGGCCTTTCCTTTTCTTCATCGCTTCATTTTTCACTTTTTAAGTGCACCAAACTATCTAATATGAGTTGACCTGCATTCATCTCAACAAGTTCATTAGGATCTCAATTCGTTTGACATCAACGGTCCAAAATCCACAAGGGATTGCTTAGATGCACTTTCATCGCTCCTCTGACAAAAGGGGGGCGAGCTTAGCACAAAGTGTGTCTCCTATTTGCAAAACGAAATGAGATGGCCTTTGCAGAAAGCTCGTCTCCTTTGGCTTCGTGATTTTCTACATTTTGCTTCGGTTCACTTGATATCACACACACCTGAACACATTCACCGTACGAATTAGAGCACATTTACTTATAACTGTGAGACCTATGTGTGCTGAATACATTAGCTATGGCTATAAAAGTTTTGAATACTACCAAAACACCTTTTTAACAAGGACCGACTCTAGCTCCGAGCTTCTGCAAGGTTTGATAATAGGTCCAACTTTCTTTGTCCAGGTCTGACATGTTTTTGGGTAGCTCCGATGAGCTTTGTCTTTAGCTCCGGCATGTCTTTGATAGCTCTGGCATGTCTTTCTTAAGCTCCGATATGTTTTGATAGGTCAGACTTATGTTGGTTAGCTCTGACATGTTTTTCTAGCTCCGGCTTTTGGGTTGACTAGTTCTAACTAGCTTTGGCAAGCTCCGACGCTAGGTTGTAATGGCTTTGATAAGCTTTGGCGCTAGGTTGTACTAGCTTTGGTAAGCTCCGGCTCAAGCTCCGGTTAGTTTTGGCAAGATTCGGAGCTTAATTGCAATGTTCCTGCTTTTCCTGTAAAATGTTTTGAACTTGCTTTATATTCTTGGAAAGATTGCTTAGTATTCTTTTACTAAGTTTTTGGTGTGTTCTGGTGGTTATGATTGATATCGTTTTTCTATGGTTTGCAACATGCTTATGTGAGGTGCTCACGTGAGGTGTTGTGTTCGGAACTAATTTGAGTCAAGTCGCACACTTGGGCTCGTACGGATTGATTGTTTATTCATGTGCAGGTGTTGCTTGAGTTCAAGACATGGCTGGTGAAGGGATCCATTGAACTAGTCTTAGGGACAAGATGAGGTTCAACAACTAAGTTTGGGAGGAATTGTGGTTGAGTTGATCGGGAGGTTGCGCAGCATGTTTGAATTAAGAACAATGCATATGAAGGTATCATGGATGTCGTTGGAAGATGTTTGCACGTGTGCAAGGAGTGCATGGGCGTGGCTACATGGTTTCTAGGCATGATGAAGAGATGTGGACGTAAAGAATTGGTCGGAAAGGTCCAACTGACTAGGTTATGGACTCAAGCTGTGGTTGAGTCGTGTTTGACTCAAATATGGAAAGATTTGAGTTGGTTATGATAGGATTTCACGTGGGTCACGAATTTGAGTTGTTTTAGGAATGTGGGATACGTTCCTAAGGTGTTTGGAAGTCTTAAGATTGCTTCTATTTATGTATAGAAGAGTCTTGAGCCGTTATGGAAAGTTTCGATTCATGAATTGAGTAGGATTAGAGTCCTAGTTAGGGTTGGGTTGGTCTAAGGGCTGGTTATATAAGCAAGGAAGGCAAGAGCTCGTGGTGCATGACTTTGGGGCTCTTCCTCTTGTGTTCTATTGAATAAAATTCATAGTTGAAAGGAACTTTTGTGCCTTGTTCGTCCGACTTGTTCCAGATAAGTTTTTTCTCGTCGAGTTTCTGCATAGCACTACCTTTCTTCGGTGGTTTTATCATAACTCGAGTTTTACATGTCCAATTGACGTGATTCTTTTTGTGTTATCTTCAAAACTTGATTTTCTATCATCTGTAAAAATTTCATGGTCATTGGATTTGTGGGTTCTTATCTACACGAGTTTCTTTGCATTGTTCCAGAACTGTTTTTCTCGGATAGGACAGATTGACCTTTGTTCGATCTTTCAATCGTAACTTGAGTTTCTCTTGACGGATTTGAGTGATTCTTGTTGTGTCATCTTTATAACTTGATTCTATGTGATATTTATCACTTTTGTCACAATGAAACACGTTTATATTAGTCTCACACATGATTTCTTTAATAGATTGTTTTTCTGTCGTGGTTGGGATTTAATTGTTTCCGCTGCATAAGATTTTTTAAATCTACCATTCACCCCCCCCTCTAGTTGATTTTCACGTGCTCTTCGATCCTACAGTTGGTATTAGAGCCACGGTGCTCTAATCTTTGTGATTTGCACGTGTTTTTGACTAATCATCATGGAGAAATACTCCGCCAAACCTTGTGTGTTCAGTGGTATTGATTTTTAGGTTTGGAAGGCACGTATGGAAGCCTTCATCAAGGCTCAAGGCTTCGCAATATGGGAGAAGGTATACAAGTCTTACAAAGTGTCATCAAATGATCAAATTACAGCTACAAATCTGAGAGATGTCGACAACAACAACAAAGCTCGGAACTTGATCATACAAGGATTAACTCAAAGCGACTTCGACCGTGTTGCACACCTCCGATCTGCATACGATGTGTGAAAAGCACTTTGTGAGTACCACGAAGGATCCAACACGATCAAGGAGGTAAGGCAAGACATGTTCAAGAAAGAATACTTGCGCATCGAGATGCAACCTGGTGAGTCTATTGATGACCTTTTTGCTCGCTTTAATAAAATTCTCAGCAACTTGTGTAGTGTCAATGTTAATTTTTCAGATGCTGAAAATGCTAGACAATTGTTAAGTGCATTAGATATGTCAATTTGGGAGATGAAAGTCACATCTATTCGTGAATCTACTGTCATGAGTACACTTACTTTAGATGTGCTATATTCCAAGTTAAAAACTCATGAAATTGACATAATATCACGTAAGAACCCCAACAAGTCTATTGCTTTTGTTTCTCAACATGACATGCCTAGCTCCGGTCAATCTTCATGTTGTTGTACACTTGTTTTGTTGTCCTCTCTAACCCTTGAACAGATTGAGGAATTTCCAGAGGGGAACTAGTACTTCTCTCTACTAGGTTCTCAAAAGCATTGCAAAATGTAAGAACTAGAAGGAGAGGAAGCTCCGGACCTCAACGATGTTTCGAATGTGGTAAGACAAGACATTTTCGTTCAGATTGCCCTAACCTTTATGGTCCTACTTCCCGGGATGAAAAGCAAACAAGGACGAAGCACTCCTCTGCAAACGATAAGAAGAAAAAGAAGGGTTTTATAGGACGTCAATTGGTGAGCAACTTTATCTCCGCACTTCAAGAACTTGGCTCAAGCGATGTGGACATTGGAAGTGACGAAGATGAAGATGATTTGGCAAACTTGTGCTTCATAGCGGGCAAATCAAGATCAAGTATGGAGGATGCAGAACACAACAGCGACAATGAAGAGGTATGTCCTACTTGCGAAGAAATGTGTGATGCTATTTCTCGTGCACTATTATAGTTAAGAAAAAGGACAAAAAGCTTAGGGATAGTGCTGCTAAAATTGAATCACTAGAATATGAAATCAACCATTTAAAAACTTTGATTCCTAATGATGATGCATGTCACTCATGTGATTTAATATGTGAACAATTGTCCTCATTAAGAAGTGCGCACACCTCCACACTTGATAAACTTGAGTTAGAAATTAAAAAGAACAAAGAGCTTGCTACACTTAATGATAAAAACTTGAAAGATGCTAGTTGTTCTACAATTGATTTGCATTGTTCTACTTGTGATGATCTTGATAAGAAACTACAAGATGCTATGAATAAAATTTCTATATTGAACAATGCTTTACATTCTCATGAAGTTAAATAGTGTTCCAATTACAAATTAAAAGGAAAAACTTCATGTGAAATTGCCTTGATCTGTACAATAAACTTGATAACATGCATAGGACATTAGATCGGTTTTATAATAGGAATAAAAACCTAAACTTGCTGTTGAATTCTTCCAAGTCTTGCAATGATAAAACTGGTTTAGGTTTTAATTCTCATGCTCATGTTAAGGCACATCCACCTAAAATTGTAAAGTCATTAGGAAGTGGTTTGATCCAAACAGTTCCTAAACAAAAAAGAAGTGGTTTTCAAATCTGTGGGAGTGTTGTCTCATTCGGTTTCAAATAAAAATGTTGCTTGCTCATCTACACATGAACACAAAATTAAATTTCATTGTACCTACTGTGGTAGGGATGGTCATGTCATAGATTTTTGTTATAGACTAGCTAAACAACAGAAAAAGGAAAGAATGATTGCTAGATCTCATAACTTTCATGCAAAATTTGTCGCACTTGCTAAACCGAATGATAGGAACATGCAATCTGCTGTAATGAGTCGAAAATATGCAAAGTTTGCTCCCAAACCTACTATTTTTTGTGCTACACATGTAACATCTCATAGGACAGTAGTTGGGTAAAAAATCCTCAAGTTTTGGCTCATAAACCTGCTGTTTTATCTCAGTTTTCGCATGTTGTTCCTGTTGTACATCGTATGACTCAGTACTGGATTCCTAAATGCCTTTTGACTAACCCTAGTATTGAGTCATCGAAGTATTTTTCTTCTATGTAGGTTACATGCTTGAAGGAGAACTTTTGGATTGTGGATTTGGGTTGCTCACGCCACATGACCGGTAACAAAGAATAATTCTCCTCCCTCTCTTTTGTGTCACGTGTAGAGAATGTTACTTTTGCTGATAATTCTTCAACTCCTATAATTGCTAAGGGTTCGGTTAGAGTAAATGATCACTACACTTTGAAGGATGTGGCACTTGTTAAGAATTTGAAATACAACTTGCTTTCTGTTTCACAACTACTAGATGAAAATCTGGAAATTATTTTCACTAAAAATTGTTGCAAAGTTGTAAATTGAAACAGTGAGCTTATTTTTAACATGTCACGGTTTGGAAGAGTTTTTAAAGATGATTTTGATATGTCTTCCTCTAAGCATAGGTGTCTAGTTGCTAATGATTCCAAAGATTTATATTTTTGGCATCGTAGACTTGGTCACGTAGGCTTTGATCATCTCACGCGTGTTAGTGCTCTTGATCGCATACGTGGGCTGCCTAATCTTAAAGGGGACAAAGAAATTGTGTGCTCTTCTTGTAGACATGCTAAGATGGTTGCATGTTCACATACTC
This sequence comes from Tuctoria greenei, assembly GCA_036927565.1. Lineage (NCBI taxonomy): Eukaryota > Viridiplantae > Streptophyta > Magnoliopsida > Poales > Poaceae > Tuctoria > Tuctoria greenei. The sequence continues at coordinate 37,848,509 of JAYESD010000003.1, read as the reverse complement.
CTCTCACAATGATCATGACAACTGAACTGGGTCAACTTTTGCACCTTGACACCGTAGGACCTTCACGTGTTCAATCCTTCGGAGGTAAATGGTATGTTCTTGTGATTGTTGATAATTATTCTAGATACTCTTGGGTATACTTTATGGCATCCAAGAATGAAGCTTTTAGTCACTTTAGAACTTTATTTCTTACATTATCAATTGATCACTCAAGATCTTTAAAAGCAATTAGAAGTGATAACGGAACCAAATTTAAAAATCAATCTTTTGATCACTTTTGTGCTGAAAATGGAATAGATCATCAATTTTATTCACCATATGTACCTAAAAGAACGGTGTTGTAGAAAGAAAGAACAGAACCTTAGTTGAGATGGCTAGGACTATGCTTGATGAATATGAAACTCCTAGGAAATTTTGGGCTAATGCGATTGCAACCGCCTGTTATGTCTCAAATCGTGTTTTCTTGCGCGCTAAGCTAGGTAAAACACCATATGAGCTCTGATTTGGACATAGTCCTAGTGTTACACACTTTCGGGTCTTTGGTTGCAAATGCTTTGTTAAGAAACATGGTAATCTTGACAAATTTGAACCTAGATCCATTGATGGCATGTTTCTTGGTTATCCATCTCATACTAGAGGCTACCGTGTGCTTTTGTTTGACACTAACAAAATTGTGGAGACTTGTGAGGTATCTTTGAATGTAGGCCTAGAGGGGGGTGAATAGGCCTTTTTGAATATTTGTCGAATCCTGCAGCACTCAACAAACGGTTTAATACCAGAGATATCTGACTAGTCCAGTAAAGTGCGGACTAGTCCAGTGTTCACGGACTAAGCTTATTAAACTTAATTGACTGGTTTGATTCTTTTATGTGTACAGCGGAAGTATAGAATCAAACAACAGTTTCACAGCTATATATTGAATTATGTCACACTAAAGTCTTATGTTTAACAATCTAATGTAAGATGAACAATGTGTGTGAAACCCTAGATTAAGTTGATTAACTTGAATGATGAACAATGAAACAAGACACAAGTGTTTATCCCGTGGTTCGGCTACCACAAAAGGCCACCTACATCCACGTTGAGGAGTCCACAAAAGGACCGGATCTTCTCCAACCCTACCCTCGTTGGATCGCCACGAAGGCCAATCCTCTTCCACTAATCACAAAGGGGTGAATAACCAAATTCAAGGGGCGATCTCACACTTTGAGAGCTCCCTTAGATTACAAAACACAATACCACTGAAAACACACTCAAAAGTTACAATTGAAATGCAGGAGTGTGTTAGAGAATCAAACCAAGAGCTCAATGTGGTGTAGCAAGTGTCTCTCCAATGATCTAGATTGAATCCTCGAAGGATTGGACGATTTTTCACTTAATTTCGTGGAGAGAGGTTGTTTTTGAGTCTCTTGGGAGGTGTGACGGCGCTAGGGTTCGAGAGTATATAAAAGTGGGTCGTGCACCTCTATTTATATGTGTTTTCTAAAAGTGACCGTTAGGGTTCAGAAAGTTCGGACTAGTCCGTGGTGGTCACCGGACTAGTCTGGTGTGTTATGTGTTGCAATCCCTAAGAGTCCTGAAATATCGGACTAGTCCGGCTGAGAGCGGACTTGTCCGATTTCGCTACTCGAAATCTTTGGACTAGCCCGATGTCCATCGGACTTGTCCGGACATGTGAAACCCTAAGTGTGTTGGATGACAAGTCCGCACTTGGAGGACTTGTCCGACTTGGATCAGTGGGGTTTTTCGGACTAGTCTGTGTGAACATCGGACTTGTCCGAAGTCGATCAGAAACGATATCGGACTAGTCCGGTTGATAATGGACTTGTCTGATGTTGTGTGACTTGTGTAGTGTTCTGAGGACTAGTCCGCACTAGGGGGACTAGTCTGATTCTAGTCAGAAGGATATCGGACTAGTCCGACAGATATCGGACTTGTCCGATCTAGTGCAGAAAGGTTTATCGGACTAGTCCGATGACAAACGGACTAGTCCGGTCCTGTGAAACTCTGTGCAATGTGTGTGTTTAATTATCATTGAGCTCTTGGGGTGTGTTTCTTTAACACACTCCATACACAATAATTTGCTATTCTTTTTCTTTGAGCTCATTTCCGCTTTGCTCCTCCTCATCCCTTCTTTTTGGTATTTTGCTCATTTTTTCATTATAGGCATGCATTCATCTCAATAAAGAGGTTAGGATCCCAATTGCTTGTCATAAATCATCCAAAACCCACAAGGAAGTCTTAGATGCACTTTCAGTCTTTTGATGAAGCTATCCCAGGTACTAGCTCGAACATTGCAGGTCCAGATCCATATCCGAAGGGGGGGATCATTTTCGTCGAAGAAGAGGAAGAGGTGGAGCTGCTGCCCGAAAATTCAGCAGCTAATGACATTGTTCCAGCTCCTTATTTTGATTCACAGCCAGCACCGACGACCACCATTGCTGGTCCAGATCCTCCTCAAGTCACAAGCTCATCGATTTGTGATGAATGTGAAGAAGAAGAAGAAGCTTGTGAAGTGTCCACTCCCCTCCGGGTTCTTAAAAGTCATCCTCCACAATAAATTATTGGAAGCTTGCACGAATGAGTCACACAGTCCAGGTTTTGCGATCCAAACTCTCATGGTCATTCTGCTTTTGTTACTTCTTTTGAACCCAAAGATGTATCACACGCACTCACTAATGAATCTTGGATTATTGCCATGCAAGAAGAGTTAGAAAATTTTGAAAGAAATAATGTTTGGAAACTTGTACCTCCACCTCAAGGTCACACTTTAATTGGAACTAAATGGGTGTTTAAAAATAAACAAAGTGATGATGGGGTTGTGGTTAGGAATAAGTCTAGGTTGGTTGCTCAAGGTTTCACTCAAGTTAAAGGTCTATATTTTGATGAAACTTTTGCTCCTGTTGCTAGATTAGAAGTCATAACAATTTTGTCAGCTTTCGCTGCATCTAAAGGTTTTAAGCTTTATAAAATGTATGTTAAAAGTGCTTTTCTTAATGGCTACATAGATAAGGAAGTTTATGTCAAACGACCACCGGGTTTAAAAATCCAAATTTTCCTAATCATGCTTACAAGCTGTCCAAAGCCTTGTACGGTCTCAAACAAGCCCCTAGAGCATGGTATGATAGGTTAAAAACATTCTTACTTGAAAAGGGGTTTACCATGGGCAAGGTTGATAAAACTCTTTTTGTGCTTAAGCATGGCAATGACTCATTATTCGTTCAAGTGTATGTGGATGATATTATCTTTGGTTGTGCTTCTCATGATCTTGTGTCCAAGTTTTCAGCTATGATGAGTTCAGAATTTGAGATGAGTATGATGGGAGAACTCACGTACTTTTTGGGGCTGCAAATCAAGCAAACCAAGGAGGGTACCTTTGTGCATCAAACGAAGTATACAAAAGACCTCCTAAGGCGCTTCAACATGGACAAAAGCAAGCCACTTTGGACACCAATGGGAACAGCAACAATACTTGAACTTGATGAAGATGGTGAATCCATGGATCAAAAAGAATATAGAAGCATGATCGGATCACTTTTGTACCTCACGGCATCAAGACCAGACATACAATTCAGCGTATGTCTTTGTGCACAGTTTCAAGCATCCTCACATGCTTCACATCATCAAGCCCTCAAAAGGATTCTCAAGTACTTACATGGAACTCAAGAATTTGGCATTTTTCTTCCTTCTTCCTCAGCCGTTACTTTGAAAGCTTTTTCCAATGCTGAATTTGGAGGTTGTAGGATTGATAGGAAAAGTACTTCCAGTGCTTGTCATTTCCTTGGTAATTCACTTGTTGCTTGATCCTCTAGAAAACAAATTCAGTTGCACAATCCACAGCTGAATCTGAATATGTAGTTGCTGCTAGTGCTTGCTCACAAATTCTTTGGATTGTTCAAACACTTAAGGACTATGGTATTGATCTACATAGTGTTCCACTTTTTGTGATAACACTAGTGTCATTTGCATTGCTAAAAATCTTGTACAACATTCTAGAACTAAGCACATTGACATTAGGTATCACTTTCTCTGTGATAATGTTGAAAAAGGAAACATTGTGCTTCACCATGTAGATACCGAACAACAATTGGCTGACATTTTTACAAAACCTTTGGATTTCCCTCGTTTTTGTTTTATTCGTAGTGAAATAGGGGTTATGCATCCTCATGGCTTACATTGAGGGGGAGTTTTGAAACTTGAGAAGTCTATGTGTGAATCTGAAATTAAAATAATATGATCATAGTATTTCATACATATATGACTTTGTGATTTCTTTACATGCTGAAAGTTCTTACTACATTACTCGTGTTATACATTTTGTAGTTTTTGCCATGTCTAGTAATTGGAATAATTACTTACACTAAAGTTGGTCATGGTCAAACTTTCTTGCTGTTTTGAACTTGTTGCATGCTCACAAGTGCTTTTAATCATAAAGAATTAATCAAGTAATCAACTCACATATTGAGTTTTTATGAACAAATATAAATTGAGAAAATATCAAGAGAATATGCATGCATCGCACTTCTTCTTTTGAGATGGCTTATCATTGCACTTAGATATGAACTTGGAAGAAGTTGTGTATGACTAAAACCATATCCTTAAGCTTCTGATTATCAAATGACATAGGCTTGGTTTGGTTGGTTAGAATAAGGCATATGCGCATATAATCTCTTGCAAATATCATATGATCTAAATTTGTGCTTTAATAAAATGCAGTAACAAGTGTCATACTTTCAGGTTTTGAAATAGTTAAAGTTTGTGAGATCATGACTTGCTAAACTGGAAATTACATTTGATCTCTAGCATGGCTTACACTACTTTATGTATTTCATTGATGTGATAGTGTAAGTTACTTGATAGTATGACTTGGATGAGCTTTGTTTTATATGTATATGTTATAATATGCTAATAAAAATTAAAATTTGTCTTATAAACCTTGTTGAATACATTGTCAAAGGGGGAGAGATAATATGTGAATTTTTAACATTTTTTAAAAATAAGTATGCAAGGGTTTGGCACGATTCTTCTCAAGGGGAGAATTTGTTTTTATTCTCATTTTATTTATGTTTTACAAAGGGGGGGAATTGTTTTTAAAACTTTTAATGTGAATAAGTCAATGTTCGGATTTTAAGTGGTGTTGCCAATGCATTCATCAAGGGGGAGATTGTGAGACCTATGTGTGTTGAATATATTGGCTATGGCTATAAAAGTTTTGAATACTATCAAAACACCTTTTTAACAAGGTCCGACTCTAGCTTCGAGCTTCTGCAAGGTCTGAGAATAGGTCTGACTTTCTTTGTCTAGGTACGACATGTTTTTGGATAGCTCCGGTGAGCTTTGTCTTTAGCTCCGGCATGTCTTTGATAGATCCGGCATGTCTTTGTTAAGCTCCGATATGTTTTGATAGGTCGGACTTATGTTGGTTAGCTCTGACATGTTTTTCTAGCTCCGGCTTTTGGGTTGACTAGTTCCAACTAGCTTTGGCAAGCTCCGGCGCTAGGTTGTACTGGCTTTGGTAAGCTCTGGCACTAGGTTGAACTAGCTTTGATAAACTCCAGCTCAAGCTCCGGTTAGCTTTGGCAAGATTCGGAGCTTGATCGCTATGTTCCTAATTTTCCATTGAAATGTTTCGAACTTTCTTTATATTCTTGGAAAGATTGCTTAGTATTCTTTTACTAAGTTTTTGGTGTGTCCTGGTGCTTATGGTTGATATTGTTCTGCTATGGTTTGCAACATGCTTATGTGAGGTGCTCACGTGAGGTGTTGTGTTCAGAACTAATTTGAGTCAAGTCTGGACTTGGGCTCGTACATATTGGTTGTTTATTCATGTGCAAGTGTTGCTTGAGTTCAATACATGGCTGGTGACGGGATCCATTGAACTATTCTTAGGGAGAAGATGAGGTTCAACAACCAAGTTTGGGAGGAATTGTGGTTGAGTTGATCGAGAGGTTGCGCAGTATGTTTGAATCAAGAACAATGCATATGAAGGTATCGTGGACGTTGTTGGAAGATGTTTGCACGTATGCAAGGAGTGCATGGACCTGGCTAATTTGTTTTGAGGCGTGATGAAGAGATGCGGACGTAAAGAATTGGTCGGAAAGATCCAACCGACTAGGTTATGGACTCAAGCTGTGATTGAGTCGTGTTTGACTCAAATATAGAAAGATTTGAGTTGGTTATGATAGGATTTCATGTGGGTAATGAATTTGAGTTGTTTTAGGAATGTGGGATACGTTCCTAAGGTGTTTTGAAGTCTTAAGATTGCTTCTATCTGCGTATAGAAGAGTCTTGAGCCGTTATGGAAAGTTTTGATTCGTGAATTGAGTAGCATTAGAGTCCTAGTTAGGTTTGGGTTGGCCTAAGGGCTGGTTATATAAGCAAGGAAGGTCAGAGCTCGTGGTTCACAACTTTGGGGTTGTTCCTATTGTGTTATATTGAATAAAATTCATAGTTGAAAGGAACTTTTGTGTCTTGTTCGTCCGACATGTTCCAGACAAGTTTTTCTCGTCGGGTTTCTGCACAGCACTACCTTTCTTCAGTGGTTTTATCATAACTCGAGTTTTACAGATCCAATTGATGTGATTCTTTTTGGGTTGTCTTCACAACTTGATTTTATATCATATGTGAAAATTTCATGATAATTAGATTTGTGGGTTATGATATACATGAGTTTCTTTCCAGTGTTCCAGAACTGTTTTTCTCGGATAGGACAGATGGACCTTTGTTTGATCTTTCGATCGTAACTTGAGTTTCTCTCGATGGATTTGAGTGATTCTTATTGTGTCTTCTTCGTAACTTGATTCTACCTGATATCTATCACTTTTGTCACAGTGAAAACGTTTAGATTAATCTCACACACGACTTCTTTAACAGGTCATTTTTTATCGAAGGAGTTGGGATTTAATTGTTTCCGCTGCGTAAGATTTTTTAAATCTACCATTCACCCCCCTAGCTTTTCACGTGCTCTTCGATCCTACAATAACTAACTAAATTGTCATTTCAATGTAGAGCACCTTCACTGTAGTCAGATTTAAATCTAAAAAATAATCAAATCTTTCCTTATGAATTTTCATTCCTGAGGAACACGGTGAACACACCACACATTCATTCATTCACATAGTTGAACACACAAGCTAATATTCATTCACATAGATGAACACATATAATTCATTTACTAACACAATATATTACAAAACACAAGAAAAAAGTACAAAAAGACACAAGAAAAGAAAAACAACATCAATTAAAACAACAAAAAAAACTAAATCCTACTCCTCCTCCTCCTCCTCCTCATCCTCCTCCTCCTCCGACAGAGGCTCCGGCGGCAACTCCGGTGGTGCAACAGGAGCATGTGCACAAGGAGCCTGGGCCGACCGCTTCTGCTGCTCCGGCTACTCCGGCGGTGCAACCTGGAGATTGAGTTTCTACGCCATCGCCGCCACCAGGTTACTACGTCCCTCGGCGACGAGCTCCTGGGCCATCATCTCGAACAGTGTGTCAAGACGATCGATCACACCCGTGAGGGCGTAGACGAAGTGGTCGGTGGTACCCATTCCACTAAACTCTAGAAGGGTACCCAGATCCAAGGAACTCATGGCGTGAGATGTATTGTTGTACGCCACTCGCGCCATAATGAGGCGCAGGTCGTTCTTGAGCCTCTTGAGAGAGTCGAAATACTATTTCTCGATGGATGGCTCCCTCAGCAAACTTGGCGGTGGAACGTTGTTCATGGTGGGTCGTCGACGCAGAGAAGACGAAGAAAAAGAGAAATAGATGCAAAAGCAGAGATGCACTTGTGGAGAACTAATTGCGCGCCTTATATAAGGTCTGTGCGGAGTCGACGATGGAGCGGTTCATTTCGCACGCATTGATGGGGACAATGGGACTTCGAAACCGCCTCGGGGAAACAAAATATCGCACGCTGGTCGCACGCATCTCTGCACCACCGCGGCTGCAATTAATTTATGCACCTCCTCCTCCTCGGGTCGCGCATATCCCTTTGTCATAAATGGAAGACGTGCTTTTATCTCGCCCGTCTCTGCACCACCGGGTGCAATTAAGTTCTCTGCAACTCCTCCTCTTCGGGCTGCACTAGTCCAGTGCGACCGCCGCCTGTTCGACCAACTCTCAGTTCGCCATCGCTGTCGTCATCGTCGCCGTCCTCAACGTACCATCCTTGCCATCGCTACTCCATCCTATTCTGTGTTACTTATATTCCTCTTTTTAAGTAATTCATGGTTGAGAAATTTGATATTAACTTGGCCCATGGCCAACTCAAGGAGCAGCGCTTGACGTGGTGCAAGAACCACCCCCATGTATGTACATATGGCACACCGGTCGCATGGTTGTATGTAGCTCTGTAATGGACTGATGAACTTAATTGCACTTGGTAGTTTTGCTTTTGGTATTTGCAATTTCATGGCTCAACATTTGCACTTGTTGTCCAATTTCTCTGTGTAGGATTTCTCTGCGAAGCCTAAGTCGGGAGACTTAATGAAGGGGTAGTGTGTCGTCCACGGTAAAGAAGGGGTAAGTTATGAAGAACAAGCACAATCTAGTATAACAATCGTCCTCTTATTAATGAATTTCCTTTGTAGACTAATTGAGAAGCTGGTTACTACCGCTGACAATCTCCTTCTCGGAGGACTATCCCTTGGTACCTCCAAGATGTGCCTTTCCACCAGGTTTCTTCCACTGGCATGTCCATTGCTCAGGAGCACTCTGCCTTGGGGTTCTTGATAAAGAGAATGTAAGCTAGACTTATTTTGCTCAAGTAATTAATAATTGTTGCCGAACTTATTTGAAGTGATTTCTTATTCTGCTTAAACTGATATTTCGTAGGGGTGGTGGCATGGTTTTACTGTCAAAATTTTACTACTTGAAGTTCAGCGTTCATTTCATCAGCCAAATGCGCTTGATGTTTTAAATGATTGCTATAACCTACTTATCAAGGTTAGTAACTTTGTGTCAGTGAGCAACCTAGGTTATATATCATTCCTCATTCGACATGTTAATTTAAAAAATGTCAATATTTTCATGATCCAGAGGAATATAAGAGACGTGTTCTGGAGCAAGCTCGGCGGTACAGTTTAGATCGATCGGTGGGAGCTTCTTAGGAATATCAGTCTAAAAATGTATAGTTTAGAGGTCACACAATATAAACTATGGAATGTTCATTGAGTTGCAAATGTTTATATCTAAATTGCAATGTGATGTTCTATGTTCATTGTGGAAATGATGCACATTTCTTGTCTCTGCGCATGAAGTGGCAACAGATGCTCACAATGTTAACTCTGCGCGTGAGTGGCAATGGACGCTCACGATGAACTGCGCGCGAGTGGCAAAAGGTAGACACACAAATGAGAGACGGACATTATAAAAGCTCGTATCCGTTTGTTGACTTAAGCTATTTATAGATCTCGCGCGCTCTCTCCTAGCACTTGGCGAAAATTTTGCGCTCTCTCGATCTAGAAACCGCAGCTCCGGCACCTCGACCGCCTCGTCCTCGAAGCACGCCACCACTTGATTGTCCCGTCCCCGAAGCATGCCGCCGCCTTATCGTCCCGTCCCCTAAGGACACTACCGCCTGGACCCTGCACTTAGAGTGTGACGGTGTTGTCCCTCTTCCTCAACTCACTCTTCGTCATTGTCGTGTTACCGTCCTCGACCCCGACCTTGGTATGATCATTTATGCGCTCTCTCCCAGCACTGTCGAACTGCTGTTATCAGAGAGTTGACTAGCCGCCACTGCGGTGCCTCCGCTACCTCGTCCCCGGAGCACGCCGATGCCTGATTGTCCTTGTTCCCAGAGCACGGCGCCGCTTGGATCCTGCCCTCAGAGCGTGTCACCACCATCGACCCCGACCTCGGTAATCGGTATGATCAAGCCCTAACCAACACATTTCCAAATTTGCTCAAACAGTGGTAGTAAAAGTTTCAAATTTTGGGCAAGCATGACACTCCCAACACCGTCGGCCTGCTGTCATTAGAGAGTTGAGAAACCGCCGCTCCAGCGCCTCCGCCATCTCGTCCCCGGAGCACGCTGACATCTGATCTTCCCTGTCCCCAGAGCACGCCGCCTTCTGCCCTCAGAGTGTGCCACCGCCGTTGACCTCGGTAATCGGTATGATCAAGCTCTAACCAACACAAATACCATTCTCCAGTAAATTTGTTCCTAAGCCTTCAAATATTTGCTTCCTTATGTGACTATTTGTGCGAATGTGACTGCAATTTTATAATGTTTTGTATGATTTTATTGAATGTGAGGATGTCTCAGTCGGAGCATCAGCAGCAGACTGAAGAGGCTAGACAGCAGACTATTGCATGTGTGTTTAAGCATGGTTGCATTTGGAGAGCTCGCGAATTGCAATGTATGTGTAACTGTATTTATTTTACTCTATTATTAATATTTTGCTAATTATCACTTTATCATGTGGCAGGACTACGAAACTGACTTCAAGAGCGCATTAGAGAGAGACTATGCAGGCTCATCGTTAATGAAGTTGATCCAAAGGGGGAATTTTCATTACGGTATACAGGATTGGATGATGTCAGTTATGATGTGTGTAATTACTTGGTAATCTGGATGAACTGGGGGGCATTCTTTGTGTAATTAGTTACTTTGCTAACCACGATTGATATTTTGTTAATATTTGATTGATCAGTATAATTTAATGTGTGATCTCTATTTGGCTATACATATGTTCATGTATGTGTATGTTGCTTACACTGGCTATGCGGCTACCAAATCCTGGCTAGCTCCAGGATGCAGCTGGCAAGCAGGGTAAACAGGAGGTGGGGGACATCTAATAGGAGATGAGCATTCAATATAATACGTCTCCGCTTAGTGGCACAATGTAACAGCCAGTAGATACATCAGTGACGAGCTAAGAAGAAAGTAAGTCTCGGATATTAGAAGTAAAGGTGACGGACGCACTTAAAGCCCGTCTCGGATTGCTTAAAGAAAGGATACGAACATCAATAATGCATGTCTCAAATTTTTATATAAAGGAGACGCCCTCCTTAAAGCTCGTCTGGTATTACTCAAAAAAAGGAGACGCGCTTTTTTAGAGCTTGTCTTGCATGTATGTTGATCGCGACGCGTCTGCCGCGCATCTCCGTTGACTCCGTCATGCGAGACGTGATGACGAAGACGAGCGGTCTGTATGTCTTCATTCTTCTTGCGGGCTCGTCTCGGATGAGCCTTTCTCACGTAGTGCTAACAAATAGGCTTCAACCTCACCTCCAACAGATGATCTCCATGAACCAAAGTGCGTTTATCAAGAAGAGGTGCATCCACGATAACTTTATGTTTGTGCTAGAGCTGGTAAAAGATCTTCATAAAAAGAAATCACCGATCTTGTTCATCAAAGTGGACATCTCCAAAGCCTTCAACACAGTCAGTTGACCCTATCTCCTTGACATCATGACCTTTTTAGGGTTTGGACCTCGTTGGAGAACTGGATTGCCATCCTTTGGTGCACTGCCTCATCGTCGTTCCTACTTAATGGTATACCGGGCAAGAGAATCCTTCTTGCCCGTGGTGTGGGGCAAGGAGACCTTCTCTCTCCGATGCTCTTCCTCTTAGCAATGGAGCTTACACAGATTATTTAACTTTGCGTAGAACATGGGACTTCTGAAACCAATCCATGCAGACTATTCCAATCTCAGAGTCTCATTTTATGTTGATGATGCAGCAATATTCATAGTCCACAACAGCGAGATTTAGCCATAATCTAGCAGATCCTTGATATCTTCGGGAGGCTTCGTGACTCATCATCAACATGGCCAAAACCAAGATTTTCCCAATTCGATGCCAGCACCTTAACCTTTCGGAGATCTTGGGCTCTCAACAGAACTTGGTGAATTTCCCTACATCATACCTAGGCCTTCCTCTACGCTTTGAGAAGCGATCCAGGGCCTCAATTCAGCCGCTGATTAAAAAAGTTGGCAACAAATCACCTTGATGGAAGAGAAGCCTGCTTTCCTACCTCGGGAGGGAAATCTTGGTCAAGTCGGTACTCTCTGCCATACCTACTTACTTCCTCACCTCTTTCAAGCTGCTCAAATAGACAATCAAACAGATCAATCGCTTTCGTAGGAGCTTTTTTTGGAAAGGAGGCGAACCACAAAGGACACACGGTGCTAACTGTCTTGTCAAATGGACACTCTGTATTAGACCTAAAAGATGGAGATGATTAGGTCTCGGGAACCTTGAGCGGTTCAATAGAGCGCTTCGGCTCCGTTGGCTCTGGTTTCAATGAGGTGCACAAACTCGACCATGGAAACTACTCTTGAAGCATCGTGACAAGGTTGAGAGAGAGCTGTTCTTTAACTCCACTTATATCAAACTGGGAACGGGGCAGACACCCCTTCTGAGAGGCACGTTGGCTATACGGATATGCACCCAAACAGCTGGCGCCCAATCTCTATCAACAGGCTAAGCGCAAATATTGATCAGTGAGAGATGAACTTACAATTCTTAAATGGACAGTAACATCGCTGACTGCAACACTGAAATCTTACTCGATAGGAGAAGATACTTATTTCAAATTAGTAACAAGTACATAGCCCTAATGACAAGAATTAAAAAGGGTTTGGAGCTACAAGTATTACGTACGTGTTAACTTAGTCAGAATAACTCGCATAAAACGGGGAAGCTAAATTCATATTTTTAAGGCAGAGTTTGACTCTCGTAGCCACCAAAATCAAACACCCTGTAGAGCGTAAAATGACCGCTCTGAATTTCCAGTCAAATGATCACATGATCGACCGAATGATGTCATTAATGATCGACAAAATGATCACAAAAGCACAAACCAGCAAGGGAACCAGATGTCACGGCAAACTATATAAAACGAAGGGATAAGAAAAAAACAGAACAGGCAAAAATCTTGACAAGATCTATACCGTTTACCACGTGTTACTACTATCATACTATGCAGCTATAAGAAGCTCATCGACCATCGTTTGACTGTGAAAAGGCATGCCCATGTCCTACGTGCGTAGAAATTCAACATTCAAATAGTAGCATTTAGTTGATTTTTTTGGAAGAATCGGTGGCTACGTACAAGCATAGGATATCGTCTTTCATCGACCGTATCCACATGAAGTTTGGCAGCTTAACCTGGACCTGCTGCAATACCAGGTACCGTATTCAATGTCAACAGACAATCGCGGTAGAACAAATACGACTCTGACTGGTTATCCAATCAAGTGCATTGCCAGCCAAACTCGTGGAAGCTTAGAAACCTGGCAGGAAAATTCAAGAATGCAGAAGTTGAATTCCAGCGCATCCATCCCTAGCTATACCTGTTTCCTCCGATCATCCTCACTACAAAAGCAAACTGTCCGCGTGGTGCAACTTATAAACTCGGTAATTAAGCAGAGAGGAGAGGAGCGTAGAGATGGCTTCCATCCGCCGCCTCCTCCCGCTCCTCCCCCTGACCGGCGCCGCCAACGCGGCCACCTTCACCGTCACCAACAACTGCCCGTTCACCGTGTGGGCTGCCGCCGTGCCGTCAGGCGGCGGCAAGCAGCTGGACAACGGCCAGACGTGGACCATCGACGTGCGGGCGGGCTCCACCGGCGGGCGCGTTTGGGCGCGCACGGGCTGCTCCTTCGACGACAGCGGCAACGGGCGGTGCGCGACGGGCGACTGCGGCGGGGTGTTGCAGTGCACGGCGTACGGGCAGCCGCCCAACACGCTGGCCGAGTTCGGGCTGAACAAGTACATGGACCTCGACTTCTTCGACATCTCCCTCATATCGACGGCTTCAACGAGCCCATGGACTTCGTCCCCGCCGGCGACGGCGCCGGGTGCGCCAAAGGTGGGCCGCGGTGCCGCGCTGACGTCACGGCGCAGTGCCCTGCCCAGCTGCGGGTGCCCGGCGGCTGCGACAACGCGTGCACCGTGTTCAAGGAGGACCGGTACTGCTCACCGGGTCGGCGGAGAACGGCTGCGGGCCCACCGACTACTCGAGGTTCTTCAAGGGGCTGTGCCCCGACGCGTACAGCTACCCCAAGGACAACGCCACCAGCACCTTCACTTGCCCGGGCGGCACCAACTACAACGTCGTCTTCTGCCCGTGAGCCAGCACACCATGACAACACGAGCCAGGCGAAGTGATCTACTCAAGCCGTGCACTGCTCTTGTGTAGTGTATCAGAGTGAAAATTACGTGAAGATAAACTAAGCTAACGTACTTGCTTAAGTACAGTTGGATAAGAATAAGACGGTTTGTCACAGTAAGTTGCGACCCTCAGATCAGGAAGCTCGCATCAATAAAGGGACAGTTGCAAAAATAACCATGCTTTATACCATCCACTACTAATACAAAGACCTTCAGTGGTAATGGTGAACTCTCTTAACCTACTATGCCTTGACCGGTTGATGATAAGAAAGATAGACAATTTACGTATACACTCCAATACTCTCCCTCACATAAGGCTCGCTCAGTCCTCAAACGTGGAAATAGTAGTGAGTTTGCGTCTATTGGGGTTCGAACTCAAAAAACCTCTCCCTCTAATACATGTCAAGCTACTATGTACTGACCGGATGCAACTAGCTAAAAGCTTAATTCATGAAGAAACATAGATAATTCATTTATATACTCCAACAAACCCGGTGGCTTTCACTGAAAACTAAATCATAGTGGCTTGGAGGTCAGGGAGGAGCCCCAGATCTTGTCCGCGTTGGCATTGACACTCTCGTTATGGGAGTGGGGAGCGGCTTGCGCATCCCTAGCTCTGGCTAACGTCGTGGCTGCAACTTTGAGGAGCGACTCCCTTTGGCCAACCTCCATGGTGGAAGATCGTTGTAGAGAAGCGGATGGTGGCTGCAATGCCCTCTAGTCTCGGCCGAGCTCCATAGCGCTGCAAGGGGGTCAACAAACTTGTGCGGCGGCAGCGACGACGACCGCGAGCTTCTGGCACGTCTTTGACTTTTCCTCACTGGTGATGGCTGATTGATTCGGCGGCCCCGCGGATTCGACGAGTCGCAAACTTGTTTTTGACTTTCCGTCAATATCTCATTTTTATTAGGCGGGTCGCTAATAATTAGTCAAACGGTGCCCTCTTCAAACTATTTGTTTCTTACAAATCGTTGCATGTGAGGGTTTCCTCTTCCATATAAACATAAAAATACTTAATTTTATCCTTTAATTATACCCCCTACATTCCCAAATGAGTACTTAATCTTGGGAACGACTAGTATGCAATTAGCACTTTAGTGTAATCGTGCAAAAATTAAATCTGAACCACATGATTTCCATCAAATGGTTACTTCATTTTTAGATTTAAACTCTCCACCTAACAGTAGTGTTTGCACTGCATTTATATTATTCGATGTGAGGATTTAAGTGTAAAAATACAGTAATCATTAGATGAAGATCGTGTGGTTCAAATTTAATTTTTGCACGATTGCATCAGAGTGTTAATTGTATTCTAGTTGTTCCTCCTAATCTTAACCTTGAATTTTTCTCTCCATCCTCAAATGACATTTGATAAGGGGGCTAGGGAGTACCATGTACGGAGAGTCTTCATTATCTAAAAAAATGTACGCAGTCTTTCATCGACCAGCAGCGGGCCTGAACCTCTTTCATGTGTGCTTGGGCCTGAACCACTTCTACTTGATGAAGTTCTATTGAAGAAGCTCTTGAAACCTATAAATCATTTGATCGACTATTCAATAAACCCAATCCATTTATATTTTTGTATCATTGTATGCTCATTTTTCTAAATTTACAAAAGGGCAATCAAATTACAGACTTACCTAACCCCTCTCTCCTTTCCTTCTCCTCAAGTAAGATTAAAATTTACGCGGACGAGCTCTTAGGAACGTTGTTAGGAGAAACAATACTCAGACGTAGGGAACATATAGAATTCCTAACGTACCATCTCAGCAAAAACTTCGACCCCAGAAAACGCGTGTGACGGAAGTGGCCGAATTTTCCGAAACGTGAAGAAAATTCCGCGCTGGTTTTGCCGAACACTACACTACGGGACAACTGGTGACGTAGATTTGCCGGTACGAACGGGTGGAGTGAGTACTCTTCTTCCACCTCGATTACCGGCTTGACTTCATGAGACGACGGACGCGTATGTAGTCCTTGCAGTCCACATCCACCGAGCAGAAAGTGTCAAAGCTCAAGTAAGTCTGAGAGAATTTTAAGCATGGCTTTCATTGTCGGGATGGAGAGAGATGGGACGACTTTATTTCGGGATACACCTCTTTTGGTTCAGCGTGACATGAAGTAGGGACAGAGCTTCTTCTGCCCTTGTGCGTCTTTACAGCTTTTCCTCTCCGACGAGCTGGCGGCGATGACAGTCTTGCTCCAAGCGCCACCTTCCGACAGGACGACCCATAGCCGTACGAGGGCAACAGAGTAATAGCGGCTGCCCATGCTCTCTTGCCGGATGTAAAAGCATCTCCAATCCTTTTGCTATATAGTAATGCTATGCTATTTTCTAACAAAAATAGAGCAAATTTTTTCTCTAACCGGTGTACTATCAGAGTTGCTATATCTAGTCATTTGCTATTTGGAGCTCCCAGTGTGCTAAAAGTAGCAAACCGGAATCGTTAGCTATCCGGAGACTCCCGTCAATACTTGTTGTTCCCGTGCGATGCTTGATGCTGCCGTGGCCATGATTCGAGCCGTCTGCCACCGTCGACGGTGCCGCGAGCTGGGAGCCCGCCGCCTGCCTGAGCGCTCGCCGCCTGCGCGTGCCACTGCGAGTCGTATGCACACCGCCGTGAGCCGAGCGTTGCCGCCGGCACGGACTCGCGCCACCACCGATGCTGCTGCCACGGGCTCGTGCCGCCGCGGGTCGAGCACCGCCGATGCGCGCCGAGCACCATCGAAGCGCGTCGAGCATTGTCCATGTGCGCTTCCGAATTGGGCGATGTGTGTCGTCGCTGCGAGGTGTAAGAGAGGTTCGATCTGTTTCTGAGTTGGAGATTCCTAGCCAGTACAATGTAGGGAAGGGAGGAGAATCCTCTAGAAATAAGAGGAAAGTTGAAAAAAGATGGAAAAAAGGAAATCTGAGAGAAAAAGGAAATTAAAAGAGGATAAGAGAAGGAAAAAAGGTAGAGAAAATAAAGGGAAAGAAATAATATAAGGAGATAAGGAAATAAATCGTAAAGAAGGTAGGGAAAATTAAGTGACTAATGTAAGATTATTCAAATAAAATACATTTATATTACATAGTACATCATTAAAAGAAACAAAAGCATTGCTAATACATGTTACATTGAAAAATAGCCGTTAGAATGTGGAAAATTTTTGTTCATTTCTCATGAAAGGACCCTTCACAGCATGGAATCGTATGAAAACTAAGGAGCAGTTATAGAGGTGTCGGTACGAAATAGTACGAAAGGTCAGACCATGGCGATCATCCGGGCCCTGGTGGTTTCCAGCCCATCAACGGGGGCATGGCCCTGCGCTATCGGGCCTCCATCGAGCCGGAGGGCGTTGCTTCCAAAGGAGGTAAGGCTTCCACATGTCCTCCACTAGGGTTTATCAGTTCGCCTCCTCCCGTGATCCACACTGCCTCTCAGCGCTGCTGGTTCCGCCATCTTTGGGGTTCGGGGGAAGGGAAGTCTTACGCTGAGGCGGTGAAGACTAGGCTTGCTCCGACAGTCATGGTGGTGGGGATCGGGGGTAGGGAGTGGGGGTAGGGAGGGGCTGGCGAGGATTGGGGCCGGGGAGGCGGGTGTGGAGGTGCTTGGGGAAGGAATGGTGGTGGTCGTTTTGATTGGGAGAGGGTTGGAGGTGGTCGGGGAGGTCGTGCTGGTCGTTTTGGTGGTGGTTGGGGCGGTCGTCGTGGAGGTGTTGGAGGTCGCGGCGGAGGAGATGCTACCGACGGTTTCGGTGGCGGAGTTGGAAGGGGTCATAGCAACTCTTGGCATCATCAGCAGGTTAAGGATCTTGTTGATGTGGAGGTTGATGGACTTGAAAATTAGGCCCAACACCAGCAGATTCCCACTGATGAAAATTGTCAGGGGAAATCTAAGTCAAAGTGGGTTCATCGTCCCAAGATTTCTGATCTGTCCAAGGACTCGTCATAGGAGGTTGAAGAGGATCTGCGCAAGGAGATTCATGCTGGGAAGCAGCCGGTTACCAAGATTTGTACTGATCAAGGTGAATCTTCTAAGAATATTGTTGTTGTTGGTGATGTGCCCAAGAGGCAATCATAACAATTCGGGTTCAGGCCTATTGGATATTTGATCCATAAGCAATTAGGGTACTAATGGGCCTGCGACCTAAAAGCCCATTAGTACGCCTATAAATATGAGAGGTAGGGTTAGGGGCTAATCATCCCACCACGTGACAGCCCTAGCCGCCACCCCTCGCAGGCCTCACGCCGAGACCCTTACCGCGCACGCGGTGCTAGCACACCGGTGCACGGCGTTCCTCTCCGTACGTGTGGACTCCGTGGAGGCGTTGCTGCTACTGCTGCGCTGATCGGCTACGACGATCGTGATCGTCTACCTGCTGCTGTGACGAGGACGAGGAGAAGACGAACGAGATCGTCTACTTCCCTTACACCGACGCGCATCAACGTTCCGCTGCGTTGCGCATCTAGTGGTAACGATCCATGACCGCTGTACTCGCATGTTTCCTGGGTGATGCGGTAGAGTTGCTAGAGTAGCTTTCCGCTGATATCCTAACAGTGGTATCAAAGCCGACTTGCATAGTTTTTGGTCTGGATCTACTGCAGACATGTTCATACGATGAATTTTTCGCACGGTTTTTGGGGTTTGGAATTGGTTAGAGTAGATTGCGATCGTATATGACTAAAGGGTCAGTTCGTGCTCCTTCTCTGCTGTGTGCGCAACCTGTCCCTACCGGCTGGAATCACCATCGGGACTAATCGCGTACATAGCTAACAGATTGAGCCAACAGACCACGGTCATGAGTCGCGATCTACTAATGAATAACCGATCACATTGAAAATTTGAGACATTCTGAATGTCTCGGATTCGGGGTGATTTGATCAATCCGATGAGATTTTCATAGTGATTTCATAGATGTGATCTATGTAATTCCGTTTGGTGTTCAGGGCGCTGCCCTGAAACCCGCGGGGGGCGGCTCCCCCCTCGACCCCCCGCCCGCTAACCGGCTAGCGGGACCGCCGTTTTGCTGTCTGCTATAGCGATTACATAATATCGTTTTGCGCTAGAAACCGTTCTACGCTTAACTCGTTTTTGCAGGGAATGATGTGAATGGTATGGCCTAATGTGATGTGATAATCTGTGTGTAATATTCGTGCGGCCTGCGTGCTGCAAAATTAACACAACCGGGTTGAGGTTGTCACATAATTGTATAACGACCTGCGTGTCGACCTGTGATGCTTGATCTCTCTTGTAATTTATTTGGTAGCTATTAATTGTATTAGCTTCTTTTATTATCATGGAGATGTCCTCAAGCATGGTGGAGATGGAGATCACCACAAGAAGGGAAGCATGGCAGCTCAGATCTTAATGGAACCATGGCGATGGAGACCATTATGATTCTAAAGGCCATACTATTCACAATGTGATATTATCATATGCCTGTGATGCTTATTACTTTCTTTTCATGCTCTTCATATGGTGGATGTTTTGTCATGATAGAATAGCTTCCCTCACAAAAGTTGAGCATTTGATGCCATTTACCAATAGCTGCACCTATGTTATTTTGATCGTTGTGTGGTAGGTTTGCCAAAGCAAAGTACCATCATCTATCATAATTCATAGGGTGAATGTTGGACATTCACATGCATAGTGTTGGTTTACTCAACAAAGCTATCAAAACGGTTTTGGGCTTTATGGCATAGAGTTGGGAGCCGGGGCATTGGATGTCACCCAACAAACAAGAGTCATATAGGGATATGATTAACAATTGTTGTTTACCTATGTCACTATTTTCCTAGCCGTGAAGCCAAAGCTCACTAGGAATTAGTGAATATGGATCTTGAACCACTATATATCGTTAGAGGGAAGACGATGATAATATAGTGGTAATATCTTTTATTAAACTGTTAATAGAAGATTGGTACATAACATAGTGCTAAACCTTGCATATTTATTTTCTATTGTAGATCATGTCTGCTAGTAACAATTCCGGTTTCAATTTGCGATCTGTGCTTGAAAAGGAAAAGCTCAATGGAGCTAACTTTATCGATTGGTACCGCAACCTGAGAATCGTTCTCAGGCAAGAGAAAATTGAGTACGTTCTTCTGCAGCCTTACCCTGATGACCTCCCAGCTGATGCAACTAATGCAGCACGTAGAGCTTATACGAAGCACTGCGATGATGCGCTTAATGTAAGCTGCCTCATGCTTACCACTATGTCCCCTGATCTACAAAAACAGTATGAGCATACAGATGCTTATTCTATGATTGAGGGACTGCGTGGAATGTTTGAGAATCAAGCAAGAGCTGAAAGATACAATATCTCAAAGTCCTTGTTCTCATGCAAGCTGGCGGAGGGTAGCCCGGTCAGCCCTCATGTAATCAAGATGATTGGTTACATTGAAACTTTGGGCAAACTTGGTTCTGAACTCAAGGATGATCTGGCTATTGACGTTGTTCTCCAGTCGCTCCCACCGAGCTACGAGCCATTCATATTGAATTTTCAAATGAATGGCATGGAGAAAACTTTGGCTGAATTGCATGGGATGCTTAAAACAGCCGAAGAAAGCATTAAGAAAAATGCCAATCATGTGATGATGGTACAAAAGGAGAATAAAAAGAGGAAGCGTGTGACGCATCCTAAAGGCAAAGGCAAGGGAAAGGTTCCCGATGAGCCCTCAAGCTCAAAGTCTAAGCCAAAGGGCAAATCTGGCCCTTCTCCTGATGATGAATGCTTTCACTGTCATGGTAAGGGACACTGGTCTAGGAACTGCAAGAAGTACTTGGAGGATATGAAGAAGAAGAAGAGAAGTGAGACTTCCACTTCAGGTATAAATGTTATAGAAATTAACATTGCATTATCTTCTAGTGAATCATGGGTATTTGATACCGGATCGATGATTCACACTTGCAAATCATTGCAGGGTCTAAGTGAGACTAGAAGATTTGCAAAAGGCGAGTTGGATGTTCGTGTTGGCAATGGAGCAAAGGTTGCGGTCATAGCTGTCGGAACTTACCACTTGTCATTACCCTCAGGATTAGTTTTGGAATTGAATAATTGTTATTGCATTCCTACTTTGAGTAAGAATATTATCTCTTCTTCGTGTTTAGAAGAAGTTGATGGTTATGAGATTGTAATAAAGAACAAATGTTGTTCTATTTATTACAATAATATTTTCTATGCTCAATGTCCATTGGTGAATGGATTATATGTTCTTGATCTTGAGGATAAAACTGTTTGTAACATTAATACCAAAAGGGCTCGTCATAATGATCTAAGTCCCACTTTTATTTGGCATTGTCGCTTAGGTCATATAAATGAGAAACGCATTGAAAAACTCCATAAAGATGGTTTACTAAGCTCATTTGATTTTGAATCACTTGACACATGCGAATCTTGTTTGTTTGGGAAGATGACCAAAGCACCCTTCACTGGTCAAAGTGAGAGGGCGACTGACTTGTTGGGACTTATACACACAGATGTATGTGGACCAATGAGTTCAATTGCCAGAGGTGGTTTTCAGTACTTCATCACATTTACCGATGACTTTAGTAGATATG
The DNA here is from genome assembly GCA_036927565.1 of Tuctoria greenei. Classification (NCBI taxonomy): domain Eukaryota; kingdom Viridiplantae; phylum Streptophyta; class Magnoliopsida; order Poales; family Poaceae; genus Tuctoria; species Tuctoria greenei. Next base: position 37,826,834 of record JAYESD010000003.1, on the reverse strand, counting down.
GTTATGTCTACCTAATGAGGCACAAGTCTGAATCCTTTGAAAAGTTCAAAGAATTTCAGAATGAAGTACAGAATCAATTGGGCAAGACAATCAAATTTCTACGATCTGATCGTGGGGGTGAATATTTGAGCCATGAATTTTATGATCATTTGAAACAATGTGGAATTGTTCCACAATTGACTCCACCTGGAACGCCTCAATGGAATGGGGTGTCCGAGCGGAGGAACCGAACCTTGTTGGACATGGTTAGGTCAATGATGAGCCAAGCAGATCTTCCACTATCCTTTTGGGGTTATGCTCTTGAAACTGCTGCGTTTACACTAAACAGAGTCCCAACTAAGTCTGTTGAGAAGACACCATATGAGATGTGGACCGGGAAACGTCCCGGATTGTCTTTCCTCAAAGTTTGGGGATGTGATGTTTATGTCAAACGTTTGACGTCAGACAAACTCACTCCAAAATCAGACAAATGCTTCTTTGTGGGATATCCTAGGGAAACCAAAGGGTATTATTTTTATAATAAAGCAGAGGGTAAAGTGTTTACCGCTCGCAATGGTGTCTTCTTGGAGAAAGAGTTTCTCTCAAAAGGAGTTAGTGGGAGCAAGGTGCATCTTGAAGAAATTCAAGAAATACCTGAAAATGTTTCAACACCCACCGATCCTATACAGGATGTACAAGATGTTGTGCAACCAGTTGATGAAACACCAGCCCCACGAAGGTCTACGAGGGTACGTCGTGCGACTGAAAAGTTAACGCTTCTAACCACGGAGCAGCATGACATGGTATTGTTAGACAATAATGAGCCCACGACCTATACTGAAGCAATGATGGGACCCGACTCTGAGAAGTGGCTTGGAGCCATGAAATCTGAAATTGAATCCATGCATGAAAATCAAGTTTGGAACTTGGTTGATCCAATCGAAGGTGTGAGACCTATCGATTGTAGATGGATTTTCAAGAAAAAGACTGATATGGATGGAAATGTTCACATCTATAAAGCGCGATTGGTAGCGAAAGGTTTCAAACAAATTCAAGGTGTTGATTATGATGAAACTTTCTCACCCGTTGCAATGCTTAAGTCTGTTCGGATTCTTCTAGCAATTGCTGCATATTTTGATTATGAAATATGGCAAATGGATGTCAAAACAGCCTTTCTTAATGGAAGTCTGACTGAGGATGTGTACATGACACAACCTGAGGGTTTTGTCGATCCTAAAAATGCTAGTAAAATATGCAAGCTTCAAAAGTCCATCTATGGACTGAAGCAAGCATCTCGGAGCTGGAATCTGCGTTTTGATGAAGTAATCAAAGGGTTTGGTTTCATCAAGAACGTAGAAGAACCTTGTATTTACAAGAAGTTTAGTGGGAGCACACATGTATTTCTGGTCCTATATGTAGATGACATATTATTGATCGGAAATGACATTTCAATGCTTGATGATGTTAAATCCTCATTAAGAAAAAGTTTCTCAATGAAGGATTTAGGAGAGGCAACGTATATTTTGGGCATAAAGATCTATAGAGATAGATCTAAAAGGCTAATTGGATTAAGTCAAGATACATATATTGACAAGATATTGAATCGGTTCAATATGCAAGATTCCAAGAAAGGTTTCTTGCCAATGTCACATGGCATTACTCTAAGCAAGAGTCAGTGTCCTTCGACACCTGATGAGCAAAAGAGGATGAGAGCGATTCCTTATGCTTCGGCTATTGGATCCATCATGTATGCCATGCTATGTACACGCCCAGATGTATCTTATGCTCTAAGTATCACGAGTAGATATCAATCAGATTTTGGTGAGGCTCATTGGACCGTTGTCAAAAACATCCTTAAGTACTTAAGAAGAACTAAGGATGCATTCTTAGTGTTTGGAGGTGAAGAAGAGCTGGTTGTAAAAGGTTACACTGATGCCAGCTTCCAAACTGATAAGGATGATTCTAGATCGCAATCCGGTTTTGTATTCTGCCTCAATGGAGGGGCAGTGAGCTGGAAAAGTTCCAAGCAAGATACAGTAGCAGATTCAACCACAGAGGCGGAGTATATTGCAGCTTCTGAAGCTGCAAAGGAGGCTGTTTGGATCAGAAAATTTGTTTCTGAGTTGGGTGTTGTTCCTAGCGCGTCCAGTCCTGTGGATCTCTACTGTGACAATAGTGGAGCCATCGCACAGGCAAAGGAGCCTAGATCACACAAACGATCCAAACACATACTACGACGCTATCACCTCATTCGAGAGATCATCGACCGAGGTGATGTGAAGATATGCAAGGTGCACACGGATTTGAATATTGCAGATCCGTTGACAAAGCCTCTTCCACAATCAAAGCATAAGGCACACACGAGATCTATGGGTATTAGATACTTACATCAGTGATCATAATGTGTAGTGGGAGACTTGTGTCACAGCTATGTTTATGTACTATTAAATAAATTGTTATATGAGTAATCATTATCTACATTGATCATCAAGTATGTGACTTGTTCGTGAAACTCTTTGTTAAAAGTAATGTTACTCTAGATGATCCCTAGTCTATATCATTATATGAGATAATGATTGCATACAGACTAGCACATGTATTAATTGATGATCACGTTTCACGGATCATAGATATAGAGATATCAAATTAATAATGTGAACACATGTTAGTGAACATGGTGTTGGATTGACCCACTCCAAGACACTGCTGGGATTGTTATTTCCATATGTGCCATCAGTTGGTCTTGAGTGATACACCTGCTAGATCCTTAGACCTGAGATCGCCATTGTTTCTCACTATGCATAGTTGTGTACTTTGAGACTACCAAACGCTACTCCGTAACTGGGTAGTCATAAAAGTAGTCTTCGGGTATATAATGAAACATAGAATGTGATGTGCGTGGATCAAGATGGGATTTGCCCCTCCTAAATAACAGGAGAGATATCTATGGGCCCCTCGAGATAGTTGGATTTGAAAGTGCATGGCCATGCCAAGGTGATTAAAGGTTAATCACAGTGACTAAAAGTTAGTCACGGAATGAATCCACTATTTGATCGAGTGAATGGTCGAGCTATCACAAGGATGGCACGCATCTCGCCTTGAGCTTGACTGGTATCGTGAGGCAAAGGGATTAGCATGTTGAATGTATCTAGGTTCGGCCGATATGATCTTTATGTACAGTCGGGAGTCAGTATGTCCTGCTAGGTACCTCTACTGACTTGTGGTTGGAAGTGGTTTCCATTCACAACCGACTGCTCATGAACCTAACGGGTCACACACTTAAGGAGTTGGAATATCGAAAATCTTGGCTAGATGATTGTCTCTAGTGCAAGTGGGAGATTGTTGGTGATGTGCCCAAGAGGCAATCATAACAATTCGGGTTCAGGCCTATTGGATATTTGATCCATAAGCAATTAGGGTACTAATGGGCCTGCGACCTAAAAGCCCATTAGTACGCCTATAAATATGAGAGGTAGGGTTAGGGGCTAATCATCCCACCACGTGACAGCCCTAGCCGCCACCCCTCGCAGGCCTCACGCCGAGACCCTTACCGCGCACGCGGTGCTAGCACACCGGTGCACGGCGTTCCTCTCCGTACGTGTGGACTCCGTGGAGGCGTTGCTGCTACTGCTGCGCTGATCGGCTACGACGATCGTGATCGTCTACCTGCTGCTGTGACGAGGACGAGGAGAAGACGAACGAGATCGTCTACTTCCCTTACACCGACGCGCATCAACGTTCCGCTGCGCTGCGCATCTAGTGGTAACGATCCATGACCGCTGTACTCGCATGTTTCCTGGGTGATGCGGTAGAGTTGCTAGAGTAGCTTTCCGCTGATATCCTAACAGTTGTGCCTATGAGTATCCCAGATTGTGTGAGATGTGGTAGTAAAGACCATAGAGCTCAAGCATGCCCGTTGAATAGGTATTGTAGTAGATGTGGTTTACAGGGTCATGGTGAAACCCAATGTGCACAGAGACCACCTAGTGAATATGTTGCCCAATTATGTGCTACACAAGTAGAGGGTCAAAGTTTCCTTCTCATTCCTGATTGTCCTACAGAAGTTGATCTTAGAGAGAGATCTACTACTTCTATTGTTCAGGTTAAGTGGGGATCTGCTACTGCAAGAGAGATTGATCAGGAATTTAGAGAAATTCTTGGGTCTAGTGCATGGAAATGGACAGCAAGGAAGATTGAGGAAAATGTGTATACTATCAGATTCCCAATTCCTGAGATGATTCATGACTAGGCAAGATTTCAACCTGCTGTGAGGGCCACTGGGGCTCAACTCTCTATTGCTCTGTGGACACCTGCTGTGGGTGCGAAATGGAAACTGCAAGAAGCATGGTTTCGTGTTAGAGGGGTTCCATATGATAAGCGTAGTTATCCTACTTTGGCCTATGTTGGCTCACTGGTAGGAAAAACGGTTGAGGTGGACATGAGAACTTTGGCCCGAGTGGACTTTGTGAGAATTAAATTTGCATGCAGGGATGTCACCAAAATACCTGCAACTGCAGAAGGTTTCATATATCCTTATGGTTATGAGTTTCAGTTTGAGAGAGAGGTACCAATTAGGGATACAAAGCCTAAGACTATGATCCCAGTGCCTGTGGAGAAATCTGGAGGGGAGACTCCTGCTCAGAAGTCTGAATCAAAAGGAGGTGCTGGAGTTTCATCTAAAATGGTGGACAAAGTTAAAGGGATGGCTAGTGGTCAAGATGGTGACAAATTATTTTCCAAGCAGGCTCATGGGTATGAGTTAGATTCTATGAAAATGAAAGATACAATCAAGATCACTCCATCCGGTTCTGGGAGCTCTGGGGGTAAAATAAACATTTCTTGGGATCCAGAGGAGGATGACCTTTTTGATGAAAAGGATGATTCTCAAGAGGTGGAATCTGCTCGAAGATTGTGGATGATGAGATGCTCCAAAACTCAGCAGGGAATTCATGAGAAAGATTTGCTGCATATGGTGAACCCTGCCTCAATGATGCTGGATAATGAGAAGATTGATGTTGATGCTTTTAGTAAGGAAAGGCTCTATGGAAGGGACTTAGTTGAATCAAGGGTGGATGGGGATATGAAGCTCAAGCAACCTAGACAGAGCCTGCGGATCCAGTCCCTTTTGGAGAAAGAGCTGCGGGAGAAGATGACCAAACCCAGCAAGAAAAGAACATTTGAAGGTATGGCAAATTCCAACCCTTGCTCTTTTTCTATATACTCTGATATTGACTTCTGTTCTATTGCAAAAAGAATGGCATTGTCTTTTCTATTGATGATTGCGATAAAATTAATCTGATTAGAGATCTGGAGGATGCCAGGGCCTCATTAGCTAGAAAAAAGAGCATTAGTATTGAAAAAGATGTAGGACCTGGGTATGTTGGTGAAATCCAAGAGCAAAGCTTGCTCAGTTTGGGATGGATTGAGAGTGAGGGTGAGGAAGCAAATGAAGGCGAGATGTCCAAACCCCTAAACAAAGAGAAGAACCCTATTGTCAAACCTTCGATGAGGAGAAGTAGAAGGAATACTCCTTCTCTTTATAGAAGACCTAGGGGTCAGGAAAATCCTAGACCTAGCTCTTCTAAAAACAAAAATAGGAAGAAATGAAAGGTTTATTCTGGAATTGTAGAGGGGTTAGGAAGAAGGGGGTGGAAGCATATTTGCAAAGTTTGTGTAAAGAACACTCTCTGGATTTCATTTGTTTACAGGAAACTATGATTCAAGAAATTTCTGAATCAATGATGAGATAGTTTGACCCATTGTCTACTTTTGTATGGTATTGGAAACCTTCCAATGGGAGGTCTGGGGGCATGGTAACAGGAGTTAGACAGTCTTGTTTTGAGGTAGAGTTTCATGTGGATTATGAGTTCATCACAAAAACTAAATTGATTGATAAAAATATGAAGTGTTGGTGGTCTCTGCTTAATGTGTATGGTCCTGCTCAAGAGGGTGAAAAGAGAAATTTTTAACTGAGTTGGCTAATATTTGCAGTAATCTGAATGGGGCCTTTGTGATAGGGGGAGATTTCAATATGATTAGGAATGCTAAAGAAAAGAATAAATCATTTCTGCCTAACAAGATCAGTGATATGTTAAATGAAATTATAAACTTTTATGAGCTAAGAGAGATTAAGGGGCATGGGGGTATATTTACTTGGTCTAATAACAGAAAAATTCCAACACTAGAGGTGTTAGACAGAGTCCTTATAAACAAAGATTGGGAGGATCTCTTCCCTTTAGTTACTACTAGTAAATTGGCTAGAGTATTTTCAGACCACAATCCTACTTTGCTGTCAACCCTCGATCAAAAAAGGTCTGGCAAGATTGATTTTAGATTTGAATTATCTTGGTTAAAGTGCCCTGATTTTATCCCTATAGTGCAAAAAATATGGTGTGAGCCTACCAAGGATAGTGATGTTGTTAGCAGATTCCTTTTCAAATTGAAAAAAGTTAAGAAATATTTGAAAGGATGGGGATATAATAGGAGTGGTAATATAAAGAAAAGAAAGAAAGAAATTACTTCTATTCTATATAATATGGAGGAAATAGAGGAGTCCAGATTTCTGAATGATGTGGAAATTAGAGAGAGAATTAACCTGCAGGAGGAATTTTTGCATATATTGGAAGAGGAAGAGGTTTATTGGTTTAGTAGGAGCCATGCTGACTGGCTACATAAAGGGTATCATAACTCCAGCTTCTATCGTCGTATTGCGAATGGTAGAAAAAGAAAAAGTACCATATTTTCCTTGATGGATGGGGAGGTCCCTATAACAGGAACTGAAAATATTCTGCAATATGAAACTAATTATTATAAAAAATTGTTTGGGAAAGAGGATAGTAGCTCCTTAAATATTGATGTAAGTTTTTGGAGGGTTGAGGATCAAATTTCAGATAGTGAAAATGTAGATCTGTGCAAACAGATTGAGGAGGAGGAAATAAAAAGAGCCCTTTTCAAAATGGAAAGGAATAAAGCTCCAGGCCCTGATGCTCTTCCTATTGAATTTTACCAACGCTGTTGGGATATTATAAAAGAGGATTGCTTGGAGTTGTTTGCTGATTTCCATAAAGGGACACTTGATGTATACAGAATTAATTTTGGGATTATTACTCTATTACCCAAAATAAAAAATGCTGAAAAGATTCAGCATTTTAGACCCATTTGTTTGTTGAATTGCTTGTTCAAGTGGTTTACAAAAAAATTGACATTGAGATTGGAACCTGTGGCTTATAGAATTATTGATAGGGCTCAAAATGCCTTTATCCCTAAAAGAAACATTATGTCTGGTATCCTTGCATTACATGAGATTCTTCACTCAGCCAAAAGGAAGAAATCTGAGGTTGGGATTATTCTAAAACTTGATTTTGAGAAGGCATATGACAAAGTCAATTGGTCCTTCCTCATGAAATGTTTGGAGTCTAAGTGGCTGGATGAAGAAAGTTATTGAAAATGGGACTCTAAGTGTGAAAATTAATGAACAATTGGGTCCTCATTTTCAGAGTTACAAGGGTGTGAGACAGGGGGACCCCCTATCCCCTTTGCTATTTAATTTTGTGGTTGATGCTCTTAATAGGATGGTCCAAGTGGCTAGTAGTAATAATTTGTTTAAAGGACTGGCTGATGACTTGATTCCTAATGGGATTGCTATCTTGCAATATGCGGATGATACCATCTTGTGTATAAAGGAAAACGAGGAGGAGGCAATGAACCTAAAAGTGTTGTTATATATCTTTGAAAATATGTCGGGGTTGAAAATCAATTTCGATAAGAGCGAAGTAATGATGATAGGTGGTGACACTGAGCTAGAAAGTAAGTATGCCCAAATCTTCAATTGCCAGATTGGACACCTCCCTTTGAAATATTTAGGGGTCCCTATTAGTACCAGTAAGATACATGTTGAGGAGTGGCGCTATATGGAGGAAAAAGCTAACAAAAAGATTGATGCTTGGAAAGGTAAATCCCCGTCAATGACAGGTTGAACGGTGCTTATCAATTTCAGTCTCTCCAATGTGCCAACATACTATATGTCTATGGTTTTATTGCCTGGGACTGTGATAGACAGAATGGATAGAAACCGTAAGGCTTTCTTTTGGCAGGGTGGAGCTCCCAAAAAGAAATACCATCTTGTGAAAATGGGAGGTGATTTGTAAAAACAAAATGAAGGGAGGCCTTGGTATTAAGAATATAAGGAAAATGAATATTAGCTTGTTGTGTAAGTAGTGGTGGAGAATCGAGGTTGAGGATGGATTATGGCAGGAGATAATGCAGGCTAAATACATTAGGTCCCGCCCTATTGGTAATATTACAAAAAGGCAATATGACTCACCCATCTGGAGAGATTTACTGAAAATTAGAAAGTACTATATGAGGGGCAGAAGATATATTGTGGGGGATGGAGAGAGGGTCAGGTTATGGTCTGATGTGTGGTTAACTGATAAAGCTCTGTGTGTCAGTTATCCTATGCTTTTTTACTTGGCTTCTGACCAGGAGATCACTGTTAAGCAGTGCGCTAGTAATAACTGGCAAATCAACTTTAAGATTCATCTTCCTCTGTTTCTGCACGCCCAGTATTATGAACTGTTAGAGAGGTTATGTAATGCAAATCTAGAGAATGGTAAGGATAAAGCAGTTTGGATGTGGGACAAAACTGGGAGATATATTGTGAAATTGATGTACAAGCATTTGACAAGAAAAGAAGAGGGGTTTGCATATAAACATATTTGGAAGTCCAAAATTCCCCCTAAAATTAAAACATTCATGTGGTTGGTGTTGAATAATGCCATTCTGACTAAGGAGAATTTGATTAAAAGGAAGTGGAAGGGCAACAAATGTTGTTATTTCTATGATAAACATGAAGATGTCAATCACTTATTCGTTGAATGTTCTGTCTCCAGAGTAGTGTGGACTATAGTGGCTAAATCTTTTAATTGTAATTTCAGACCTAATAATTTTGATCAATATGCTATCTGGGTATCCCAGGTGTTGCCCCATGGGAAAGCAGTGTACTTGTTTGGTCTAGCGGTTATATGTTGGACAATTTGGAAAGCTCGTAACAAAGCATGTTTTAAGGCTAAACTAATTAAACATCCAAGTGAAATCATTTTTCATGCGTGTGTATTCATGAGGTATTGGGCAGGTCTTTTCAAGGGCGACATGCAGAAGTTTATCCGTGCCAGTGCGGATTTCATACTGAAGGTGGCGTTGGGAGTCATGAAGGACCAAGGGCACCTGCCGAGGATCACAGCGGTGGAGGAAGAAGAGAATGAGAACCTGGGAAGGGAGGAGAACAAAGAAGAATGATCGGTTACTTCATCAGTTTGTCTGGGTTCGTACTTTATGGGTTTCAAGGAGTTATAGACCTAATCTAGTGATGTTTTGTGTAAGCAGTTAATGTGTCTGTTATTTGGTCTTGTTGAACGACGTTTTCTGAACTTGGAGTAATAGGTGTATGGTAAGGGTATTTTGATGGTGCGAACTTGATGAGTGTTGGGTTCCTACTCAACTGAGTAGTAGAGTTGTAATTTGAATCTTTGTTTTTTTTTGTGAAATGGAGGTGGAGTATTCTTGTTGAAAAAAAAAATAGCCGTTAGAAATACAACTGTTACAAATATAGCTGTTGCAACAATATCATTTGAATTTCAAACTAATTATCACATATTAATAAAATATAAAAAGTTTAATATAGCACACTATATAGCAAATGGGTTGGAGATGTTCATAGAAGTAGTTGCTAAATGTGGATAGCACATTTGCTATTTGGAAGAATAGCAAATTAAAAATAGCAATCCAGTTGGAGATGCTCTAAGGTTGTCCGCACTTCGAATGGTATACTGTAAAGCATATTAAATATGTGTAAATTTAGAAAAAATACTGTAAAAGTAGAAAATATGCTTTAGAGGATAGTCTAAACCGACCCGTAGATAAGTTGGGCGAGACAAAACCTGGCACTGCGACAAGCCCGTCCCCCGTTTCGGGAAAGGTGCCAGCGCGAACGAGCAAATGCAGACGGACGGCGCCAGTTCCTATTCGGGCGGTAGCTTACTTTGATCGGATCGGGATAAGCATGTGTGCCTGCGCGCATGGAGCTACTACTCCTGGCACTGGTACTGTACTACGATGCCGAGAACGACAGCGAGAAGCTCCCGTCCCGTGTTCCTCCCCTCGATGGAGCGCCCAGGCGGCGGGAACCGAACCGGACGATCCAGGAAACTGGGGCTGCCTCTGCTCGGCTTTCTTGCCGGCTCGGGGAGAGTCTGGAATGATGGCGCGCACAGGCTTTTGGTCGCCGCCTTCTCGTTCGTGGTCCATACGCGCGCCGCGCGTGGAGCAGAAGAATCCAAAGTTTTCGGCGTAGATGATGGATCTCCAAGACCAGCTCGAGCTTTTGTCTTGCTACGACCTTGAACCCCGGCGAGAGAACGTGAACAGTCCACGTCTCTGCCCGTTCATGCGGTGCCGGAATTGTATTTGGAAGTGGAACACCCAAAAGCAAACCGAAGTCGCACGTTACTGCGTCCGAACATGGTTAAGCAAGGCATCAGTGTAAAAGTTACTACTGTGTTGGATAAGGCAACAGATTGATTTGAGCCTGGACTTCAGGTAGACACTGGTTGGTGGTAAGAGGAGGAGACAACCAAGAACAACTCAATCAGTTAAGCCGATGTTTGCACTTGTTACTTCGATTCAGGCAGCGGAAATGCAAGAACGAACATGTATCTCCTGCTCTTTCGTTACCCACTAATTTACATGGATGAGTCTTGCTCTTGGGGGTTCTCCTACGACACCTACGGACACGGGAGGCTCCAATCGCCTCCACCGCGACGCGTCACCACGGCAAGGGAATCTAGGGACCCAGCTAAAGAACGCCGCGCAAAGCATCGTGAACGCCACCGCCGGGAGCTTCCCGGCCACCAGGCCGACGAGGACGACAGCCACGAGGACCAGAGCAGGAAACCGGATCCCTGCTTTACCCGGCTCCTCCTGCGCCTCCTTGGTCAGATCAGCTGGCGCGTCCACTTCTATCGGGCTGACAAGGATTTCACTGCTCTGGCGGCGGCGAGAACCCAAAGAATCCAGCTCATCAACAACGGCGTCCGCCGCGACGTCCGTCGCACTGGCCATGCTACGGCGAGAACCTGAGGAGTCCGTCGCGTTGGCATCACCGCGCAACGTGGCATCAGCACGGTCGCCCTCGCTGCGGAAAGAGCCTAAACAGTAGTCCTCCGCCTCTTTACTCTTCCGCCCCTTGTGCAGCTTCTTGGCGCTGGCGATCAGCTTCTTCCACGACCTCTTCCCGGTCTTCGCCTGGTTGGAGCTGATTGATTCGTCCAGGACGCCGCGGTCTACTTCGGCGGCCTCGACTCCTTTCCTGTCTGAATCCGACGGCTCTGTTTCCGCCTCCGCCTCCCGGATCGGCGAGACGCGCCCGCGGCCATCCAAATAGAGCTGCCTCTCGGTCGCCGCCAGCCGGGGCCGCCGGGGGAGCGAGGAACAGCTCAACGATTCGAGCAAGAAGAGCGAGAAGGAGGCGACGGTGACGGCCGCAACCACCTTCCTGCTCCAGATCACAAGGAGCGCGAGGGACACCGCGCTGCTGACGGCGAGGAAACCCAAGCCAAGCCCAAAGGTGCCCGATCGGTCGCGGCGGATGGCCTGGGCCGGCGAAAGATCATCGGGCCTTGGCCGATCCACCTGCGAGACGACGGCCGGCGGGGGAGGCGGGGACGGGGGTGGAGAGGATGGCGGAGGCAAGGGCGAAGGGGACGGAGACGGGGACGCGGATGCGCCAGCCTTCCGGCGCTTGGAGGATGGGGAAGGCTGCTTCTTGAGGCGGCCATGGTTCTTGACGACGAGGTCGGCGAGGGAGGTGGGGAAGCCGGTCTGCACGGGGAGGGGCCCGGCGCGGGACGGGCGGAGCGCGGCGAGGAGGCGGCCGGACCGGCGCTCCTTTTCTGGGCTTGGCATCGGCGGCCGCGCCCGTCGCCGGTGAGCATAGGAGGGTCGATTTGGGTTCTTGGCCCTTTCGGTTGGGTTTGGTGGCCTGGGCAGGAGGCAGGTGACTTGGGCGGGCGAGGTCTTGTTCTTTTGGGGCGTGGTGCGCCGATGCAGGACAGTGGGGACGCGCGGTGACTTTCGAATTTCGATTTCCTTTTGCGTTTTTTTTCATTCAATTTTTTTTTCTAAAAATGGGCCATGTGTGTTAAGTTAAGGTGTGGTGGCTAAATTTGAAATGGAATGGAAGCGTAGCGTGCTGTGCTGCGACGGTTTCGAGAGGGTGGCTGAGCACCATGCCGGGCTGGCGGTGGTCTATGAAAACGGATAACTTACGAACACAAGTTAATACGCTTTTATTTTGAAATATTTATCATTGATTAATTAATTTTTGAACTAATTCGTGATAAATATTTTGAATCAGATATGAGTATTTTTAAGTACTTTTAGCGTCCTTTAAAATGCACGAGACGACTCTGACTTGCTAGTCTTGCGTGACCCACGAATTGGTACTATTCGTAATGGTTTGACGCCAAACTATTCCGCGTCTGTGGTAGTTCTCTCTGGAGATGGGAAAGGTAAGGAGCAGTAGTAAACTGACGCATTGGATTTCAGATAAATTGCCATGTGAAACTACTTTTAGTAGTAGATGGAGTCTCAGCCAATCGTCTGGCTTTCCCTCCAGGTCGTCCCTGTCACGCTGAATGCGGCTTGCCTCCTCCTATTCGGTCTTCCCATGCGTCCTCCCGTTGACGTGTCAAAATATTATTGGTGCTTCATTAATACTCAGTTGAACTACCATATCTTCACAACAAATAAGATGATGACACATCAGCGAGAGGACGAATGAAAGGATAAACGGGAGGAGGGAAGCCGTGACATAACTGCGTGGCCTGACCTTCCCGACTTGGCGGTGCCAGTACAGTACCGTGTGGCCAAGGCAAATAGCCCTCGCTTTCGCGGCTGTCCACGGAGTGAACAATGGCCCAGCCAGACCGTCCGTGCTGATCGACCCGTCGGCCAGGACAAAGGTTTCTCTCATCCATCGGCGCCGTGGAACGGAGTGGAGAGCGACTGGAGTGACGGTGTCGTCAACCCCACCCCAACCCAGACGTAGGACATGCCAGTGTCTGAACAACGCAGACCGGTGGCTTGTGATGCTAACACAAGCTTGCTAGGTGTGGAAAATCAATTGTTCGTATCGGTTAACGGCATGCATCTCCTCATGTTTCACGCACACGGGAATAAATGAAGATGAAAATAATGAGAAATTTAAAAACCAACTCCAACGCATCGTTTAAGGCTTCTATCATGCAGTCTAAAGGAAATAATATATGGTCATACTTTTTCATAGTGTTTTGACAGTCTAAAAAATGCGTGTGAGCTCTTAATTAACACTGGATTTATCCTTCTCCGTGATACTCTCATAAATGGAGACCAAGGATATCCGCAAGTATACTGTAAAGTTTACTGGACTGACTAAAAGTATAGAATATGTGTTAAGAGTGAGCACGCTGGAAATATAGAGAATATATTGGAAGTATAGAAGAAGTGAAGAGGATATAGTAAGTTTTAGAGAAAACGAACGCGGGGATAGTCAGTGTCCGAGCACTCATTTAGCCATTGCCTTTTGGCGTGATCTGATTGATAAACCTACACTACCTCACCCTGCATGCCGCAGGTCTCGCCTAATAATGCCTATCATTGTCCGTCAACTTGTCATCGAGGCCTTTGCACGGCTAGCATCATTGTCGACACTAACAGCGAAACACGCAATCCGAGCAAATTAAGCGAAAGCTTGAAACACCTCATCTGCCTTTTGACGAAAAATATCACATGCCTTTGCCCTGTTGCTCCACTATTATTTTTCTTTTCACTCTTTCGAATGCTCCCACCTCCCAGGACAGGAGGAGGTGTTCGTTCCTGAATACGAACCGTGTGCTGCTGAACTTCTGATCGCCTGCTTCTGGGGTCCAGGAACAAACGCTCGCTCTAGAGCACTGCTGAACTTCTGCTCACCCTCCATTAACTGAACAGAGTTCAGTGCTCCATCTGATGGTGATACGCAGATGAAATAGAACTTTGGGACAATCAATGATGATGGGACATGACTAAGTCTGAAGATCCGAGTCATCAACTTTGCTTCCATATTCATACGGTTGAGAGATAAGGAACCCAGTCACAGATGATCGTCTTACTAAAGCTATCCGCACCCGTTTACTCTAAAACATACTCTATACACTATTCTTCTTCTACTTTTACAGTATGTATTTTAATTTACACATATCCAGTATGTTTCACAGTATGTCACTACGGACAGCAAGACTTGACCATAGTTGACCTAACTGGAGCAGCCACCAAGATGTGAAGACCTGACATTAAGATACATCCAGTGCTTGAACCACCAAAGCACTTAGCTTGTGCTGCGCCAACTGAGAAAGCACTCTTAACGGGTTCAAACATTTACCTTTATTGATGATTGCTGCGAGACCGATCTCTCTCGGATACAAAATATCTATTCAGTAAAAATCCCTGACAGATGGGTATGCACACATGCCACGATGAGGTGAATTGCAATGTTTCAATGTACTATTTCTGTTAAAATCGTTGATAACAATTTTAGTTTAAAATATCCTTTATGTTTTTTGATTTTATCAATTTATTTGTGTAGCTTCTCAACTTCTTTCTGATTAATCCGTGTTGATATCATTGTATCAGTGTCTAAATTGAGGACAAAATTGATATGATTGTTGAACAGAACTTTCACATATCCAAAGTAGGCTTTCGACAATTGTGATGCTAATATGTGCGCTCTTAAGTCACCAAACATTTGTTCACTAGTCATTATCAGACTCAATATCGATATACTTAGACTCCATTGGTTACCTCAATCTTCAAAGGGAGTGATCTAAAAAAGTGTCTTCAACATCTGCAAAAAACAAATTGGGGAACTCTCCTTTAGAATGTTATTGATATTGCCACACGGTAACAAGTCTGGAGTACATAAGTAGCCGACAAAAGACCTGGCATCGAGACCATCAATCCTACATCCAAGAAGATCGTGCATGTGGTTGTTATATCACGATGTTGTGCTAATACCCCCCCCCCCCCCCCCCCCCCGCGGCATACTCAAAGTGGCGGAGCAACGCAGAGGCTAGTTCTGAAGTCTTGAAACAATGAGCAGGGAAGCCTTTTCGTCATTATGTCTGCAACCTGGTTGTCCGACGGGATGTGCATGACACGAAGAGAACCGGGTGCAACTTGTTCACAAATGAAGTAAACATCGATTTTAATGTGTTTCATGTGACGGTGATGTGCGGTATTCTTTGTTATGTACACTGCAGAGATGTTGTTGTAATGTATTAATGTAGCCTTATTAATGTTGCAATGGAGCTCGTGAAGGAGATGACGGAGCCAGATGCACTCGGTCACCACATTAGCCATCACATGATACTCAGCTTCGGCACTGGACCTGGACACAGTTGGTTGACAGTTGTTGGACCAAGAAACATATGTGTTGCCAAAGTATATAAAGTACCCGGAGGTGGAGCATCTGGTGTGTGGGCAGCTTGTCCAGTCTGCGTTCATGTAAGCGATGAGGTATATGGAGGTTGAGATGTTGATGTGTAGGCCAAAGCTACTGGTGCCGCGACATATCACAGTATGCATTTGAGGAGGCTCAGGTGAGGTTCACGCGGATCATGCATATGCAAGCAAATTTGTTGGACAACATAGGAAAATATCGGGGCGAGTGATTGTGAGGTATTGCAATGCACCAACAAGTTGGCAATATTCAAATGGATTAGGAATGGGAGTATCTTTGCGATGCAGTGAGCTTTGAGCTGGTGTCTACTGGGAAGTGGACGGCTTGCAGTTCACCATACCAATGTGATCCATGATGTCGTTCGCTTAGGACTCCTGCTGTAGAAAGAAGCCATGGGGGGTTCGATGAATCTGCCGAGAAAGAACTTCAGATCACCCATATCTTTGATGGCAAATTTCTTTTTGAGGGATTGAACGATAGAGAAAAGAAGGTGATCGGAAGAGGTAGTGAGGATGATATCGTCTATGTAGAGGAGATATGTGGTTTGATCATCTTTGTGCAATATGAATAGGGATGAACCGGAATGAGTAGAGAGAAACCAAATGTGATAGGCGACTGCGGTGAAGCGTTGGAACCAGGCACAAGGTGCCTGACGAAGACCATAGAGGGATTTGTTAAGGCGACAAATGACCTCTAGTTTGGAAGGATCAACGAAATCGGTTGGTTGTGAACAGTAAACCTTCACACGCGATGACCATGGAGAAAGGCATTGGAGACATCCAGCTGGGTTGCGGGCCATTAGCGGTCGGCGGCGATGGTGAACACAATGCGTATAGTGGCTGGTTTGATGACCGAAACGAAGGTTTCATCGAAATCCATGCCACAGTGTTGGTGGAATTCGCGTACAACCCAACGTGCCTTGTATCTGTCGAATGTGCTGTCGGGATGAAATTTGTGCTTGAAGACACATTTTCCAGTGACATTATTTGTGTTTGGTGGTCAAGAAAATGGACCAAGTTTGATTTGCATGGAGGGCTTCAAACTCCAGTTTCATTGCCTACAGCCAGTTGGGGTCTTTGAGAGCTGAGCAGGCGGATTTAGGTATTGGAGAAATTTCTGAAGAGGAAGTGGGTCTATAGAAGGTGTATTTGGGTTTGGACAAAAGATTTTAGCTCGTGCTCTTGTTGTCATATGGTGACAAAGCTGTTGGGAGCCTTGGGCAGAAATTTGAGATGTGAGCGATGTTTGACCGAACATGGGCTGAGCGAAAGAGATGGTTGTTGATCTTAGAGAAACGATGATGTTGGGTGGAATAGGATCGTGCATGAGAGTCTCATGTTGAGCTATGATGTCATGTCACGTGGGTGATGGAGAGTGGGTCTGGGTGGTGTGAGCCGGATCACAGTTAGCGGCATTAAATGTTGGCGACGTGATTGGAGTTAGTTGGGCAGGTGATTATGGCGCAGGTGGGGTGCGACGCGGAAGCGGAGGTGGGGGCGTGATGCGTGGAAGTGGGCATGGACTCAGAGATGTATCCGGGAATGTCGGTTGGCCATTGCTACGCTGAATCCCATGATGATTCAGTTGGCACAGGACCCCAGGTTGAACCGATAGAAGCGAAAAACGATTGGGAATCGACTGGGAGTCCGTTGAGAGTTGATTTGGAGAGGGTGTTTGAGGCTCAGGAGTCTCAAAGGATAAAGGAAATTGGCGCTCATCGAAAATAATGTGTCGCGATGTGATGACCTTCCTTGTGGCAAGATTGAAACATCTATATCTTTTGTGATTTGCGGGGTAACCAAGGAAAATGCAAGGGGCTGAACGAGGATCGAGTTTGTTTGATGATGTGGCAAAAAGGTTGGGAAAACAGAGGCATCCAAACACCTTAAGGTGGTCATATAATGGTGGTTGATGAAATAGAGCTTCGTACAGTGTGATTAGAGAAGTGGTACAGGAGTGTTGAATGTTGATGAGATGAGTAGCAGCGTTGAGTGTCTGTGCCCAAAATTTAGGTGGTGCGTGAGCGTGCAAGAGCTTGGTGTGTATGCAATCATTTAGAGTTCATAAGATGCGCTCAACTTTGTTGTTTTGGGATGATGTATGAGGGCACGAGAGACGCAGATGGATGTCGTGTGTTTTAAAGAATGATCGTAGTGAGAAGTTATCAAACTCCTCGCCATTTTTTGTTTGTAAAGACAAGATAGGGAGTCGATATTACGTGTGGACATATGAGTGGAAATATTTTAAAGTGTCAAAGAACTTTGATTTGAGACGCTGAGGGAAAGTCCATGCGTAATGCGAGTAATCATCGAGGAGAACCAAGTAGTATTGATAGCTAGAAACGCTAAGCACAGGTGATGTCCAAACATCGACATGTAAGATTTGAAATGGGGAATATGTGGTGGAATTGGAATTGGGAAGGGTAGGCGCACATCTTTACCAAGTTGACATGCTTGTCAGGTATGTGTGAGCACTTTGTTACAAATAAAAGGAAAACATTAAGAGCCTTTGCGAGTGCAGGTCGTCTCGTATGATCGAGCCGCTGGTGCCATAATTTGTTAGAGTCCGATGAAGCATGGAGAGCAGTTGGTGATGGTAGTTGAATGGAGTACAAGTCGCTCGAGCTATCACATCGAAGAATCACCGCGCTGGTTTGAAGATCCTTGATAGAAAAATCATAGGGGTCAAATTCAACTGAGACAAAATTATCTTCAATTAATTGTCATAGGAATATTAAATTTTGCACAAGGATGGTGATAGAATGATGTTAGATAATGAGTAATGGAGAGACGGGCGCAATTGCCAACAATGATGGATGAACCGTGAGGAAAAGATCGAATAGAAGGGAGGGGAGTGTTTGTACCAACCATATGGGAAGACGCGCCCGAGTCGACGAACCAGTACGATGTGGATTGTGGATGCATGGACGATGTGTTGAGGGCACTCAGGAGAGCCTGCATGTCTCAAGGTGAGGATGGCAAGGCATGAGCGTCGGAGCTGCTCGATTTTACCAACATCGCTTGATAAGGACTAGCTCCTGGTCGAGGACCAAGAACACCAGCGGTGGGAGGGCAGAATGGCATTGGTCACGCCTACACCATGCCAATCCATGGGTTGAATGTAGACCTCCATGATGGAGTCAGTGACGAGTGAGGCGGAGTGTTGGACGATAAAGCATTGGAGTTACCGTTTCTGTGACCGCATCCGCTACCACGGCCATGACCCCTGCCACGACCGGAACGACCATCGCTGCATCCAGAGTTGTTGCTATTGATGTCAGGTCCATTTGAGGATGGTGAGTTGTTGCCGGTGACCAGTGCTTGAGCATCCACAGTCGCTGCTCGTTGTGTGTCAAATAATTCTTCCATGAGAAGATGGCAATGATCAGTGAGGAAGGTGTGAGGAGGCTGCCTGGAGGTAATCGCCGATATGGCGTGTCGATATGGCGTGCCGATACTTGGGATTGAGTCCTAGAAGAACGTTGAGAACTTATGACTGTTCGGAAATGGGTTGCCCGACATCACGTAATTGTCGGTGAGCTTCTTCAATTTCACACAGTAATCGGTGACAGACATGTCGCCTTGACAGAGATCAGCTTCGTAGAACACGGTGTGCGGGAGATAATTATCAAAGAAGAGTTGCTCGATGGCACGCAAGAGAGTGTGCACGTCAGTCTTGCACTAGCGGAAGAGTTGTCAGACCTCAGAGGCGCAGGTGGTGTAGATCCAATTCACCAAGCACTGGTCGACACAATGCCAATCATCATCTCGGCTGAGGAGGGGGATTAGTGAAGAGATGTGATCGGCAAGGCCAAACTTGCCGACGGTGGTGTAGAAGAACATCCTCCAATCCGAGTAATTTGGATTCATGAGCTTCCGAGTGACTGGAACATGAGAAGGAATATTAACAGTCTGGAGAAGATCAGCGGTGGTTGTGGGTGTGGAGCGACGAGGATTGTCATGGCCGCCAAGGATGTAGGAAGAAGACTAGGATTGGTGGGATAGAAGGCAGGGTTAGACTCCATAGACGCTGGTCACTGATACCATGTAGAATGTTACTAATATTGCCACATGAATTACAACAAGTCTGGAGTACATAAATAGTCAGCCGAAGGCTTGGCGTCGAAATCACCGATTCTACATCCAAGTAGATCGTGCATGTGTTTGTTACATTATGACATCGTGCTAATATTTCAAATGTGATGTGTGAGATTTACTGAAGCTGGTGTTGGAGGTCCATCAAGAGCTATAACATTGTTATAGTAAAATGCTAGCAAGCTATCAATAGTAGATCCACATTGTGTTGATATCTCTGTATCTAGACCTTTTAAGCCAGATTCGAGTGAGTTGACAATATGTATGAATGTGGTTGTGTCCAAATTGAGAGCAAAATTGATATGGTTGTTGAACAGAACTTCCATATATCCAAACTAGACTTTTGATAGATGTGACACTAATATGTGCGCTCTCAGGCCACCAAACATTTGTTCACTAGTCATTATTAGACTCAATATCGGTCTACTTAGACTCCATTGGTTACCACCGTCTTCAAAGAGGGTGATCTCAAAAAGTGTATTCACCATATGGGGAAACAAATTGGGGAACTCTCCAATGTGATGTGTGAGATTTACTGAAACTAGTGTTGGAGGTCCATCAACAACTATAACATTGTTATAGTAAAATGTTGCCAAGCTATCAATAGCAGATGCACACTATGTTGATATCCCTGTATCTAGACCTTTTAGGCAAGATTCGAGTGAGCTGACAATATGTACGAATGTGGTTGTATCCAAATTGAGGACAAAATTGATATGTTTGTTGAACAAAACTTCCACATATCCAAAGTAGGTTTTTGACAACTGTGACGCTAATATGTACGCTCTTAGATCATCAAACATCTGTTCACTAGCCATTATTAGACTTAATATCAATATACTTAGACTCCATTGGTTACCGGCATCTTCAAAGAGAGTGATCTCAAAAAGTGTCTTCAACATCTGAGCAATCAAAATGGGGAACTCTCTAATGTGATGTGTGAGATTTACTGAAACTGGTGTTATAGATCCATCAACAGCTATAACATTTTTATGGTAAAATACTGTCAAGTTATCAATAGGAGATGCACACTGTGTTGTTATCCCTATATCTAGATCTTTTAGGCCAAATTCGAGTGAGCTGATAATATGTACCATTGTAGTTGTGTCCAAATTGAGGACAAAATTGATATGGTTGTTGAACAAAACATCCACATATCCAAAGTAGGCTTTCAACAACTGTGATGCTAATATGTGCACTGTCACGTCACCAAACATATGTTCACTAGTCAATATCAAACTCAATATTGGTCTACTTAGACGCCATTGGTTACCAGCATCTTCAAATAGAGTGATCCCAAAAAGTGTCTTCAACATATTGGGAAACGAATTGGGGAACTCTCCAATGTGATGTATGAGATTTGCTGAAGCTGGTGTTGGAGGTCCATCAGCAGCTATAAAATTGTTATAGTAAAATGTTGTCAAGTTATCAATAGCATATGCACACCAAGGTTCATAAGTCGGATGACTAATTGCGATTAGTCATCCTTATAGCCCCTGGTCAACCGATTAGAGCCAATGACCAATCTGCTCGACCAGAAACCTGGTCATCTGGTAAATCGCCCGATCAGACCGATTAAGCGCCCGATCAGCTACCTCTGCCAATCGGACGACCAGCGCCAAATTTTTTTGGCCCAGTCGGCCCATTAGGTCTCCCGCACAGTAGTGGGCCCGACTCCTTACTCGACTCTCCGCCTATGTTTCGAGTCCCAAACTCCCGACACTGCTTCACGGAAGGCGATTCCCCAATACCCGATGATCGGCGCCGCCTCTACGGATCTCCCCCCGTCCTCCGCCGTCGCTGCCTCTTCCCCTCCGCCCCCACCTTGTGTGCCGGGCCGTGGGCCTCCCCTCTCCCTCCTCCTCCTATGCTGGAGTGCTTGTGCGCCACCCGCCCGTCCCCCCTCCTTGTGCAGTGCCCGCTGCACTGAAAATTTGGAGATGAGCTCGTCCTCGGGGTCGGACAATAAGTTTTTCAACCCTTCACGTTTTCTTGTAGTATTGTCCACTGTTTTAGGCTTTTACTCTGTTTTTAGGGTCAGTTTTGTATAAGTTTACAACCATGTTCAATGTGTTGTTGCTGTTAGTTACTTAGTTGATGTTGTGTTACTGTTACAACCAGGCTTGTAGCACTGTGTTGCAACTGTTTTTGCAGTGCTGAACATCAGGTCAATGTAAAAGGTTTGCAATGCGTTTTTTTTAATTCTGATTGACTCATGCTATATTTTGAAACCTGCTCAATGCCTGAAAAGTGAAATCTAAAAACAAAAAATATGTATGTATATGTTGATACATATATAGTATCGACTAGAAATGTCATCCAAAAATCTTGGACGACTAGGATGTCTACTGGGGGTCGACTAGGATCGACTAATCGCCCTAGTCGATGACTTATCATCCTGGCCGACCTAATCGGTCCTTAGATGACTAGGATCGACTAGGCGACTTATGAATCTTTGCACATTGTGTTGATGTCCCTGTATCTAGACCTCTTAAGCCAGATTCGAGTGAGCTGACAATATATATGAATGTGGTTGTGTCCAAATTAAGGACAAAATTAATATGGTTGTTGAACAATACTTCCACATATCCAAGGTAGGCTTTTGACATCTGGCGACGACAAGGGAAGGGTTGCTGGCGGGCGGCAAGTTGACAGTATGAACCAGCAAGATCTCCACCTACTCAATCGTGCTCTGGTGGTGCTGATCCCAAAGATGGCTGCAACAAGCAGGATCAAAGAGTTCTGACCAATCAGCCTGGTCCGCATATTTACTAAGATTATCTCAAAAATCTTAGCCAACAGACTGGCTCCGGAGCTTGATGCACTCATTTCTATGAACCAAAATGCCTTTATCAAAAAGAGATGCATACACGATAATTTCATGTTTGCGCATCAAATGATTAAGTAGCTGCACAAGAAAAGTACTCCCTCCCTGTTCATAATTAGACATCTCAAAGGCCTTTGATATAGTGAGTTGGGTGTACATATAGGATATCATGACCCACCTTGGCCTTGGTATAAGGTGGAGGAATTGGGTCTCCGTGCTGTGGGGCACATCCTCATCATTTCTGCTCAACGGAGAACCCGACGCTAGCATTACCCATGCTAGAGGGGTGCGGCAAGGAGACCCATTTTCCCCTATGATTTTTCTCTTAGCTGTGGAGCCTCTCAACAAGCTCTTTCAAGTTGCCCAAGACTGAAACCTGCTTCATCCATTGTGTGGTGTTGAAAAGCATCTCAAAGTCTCCTTTTATGCGGATGATGCCACAATATTTATCTCGCCATCAACTCAATACTTACAAGTCACCAGAGCTATCCTTGACATCTTTGGGCAACCGTCTGGGCTCATCGTTAACATGGACAAAACAGAGGCCTTCCCAATACGGTGCAATGATAGTGAGGTACAACAAGTCATTGATCACCAACACAAGATAGCTCACTTTCAATGTCATTATTTAGGTCTCCCACTTCATCTCATCAGTGTTCTCGGTTGTTCAAAAGATCGAAAACCGCCTTCAAGGCTGGAAAAAGAATATATTGTCATATGCTGGTAGGGAGATACTAGTCAAATCAGTTTTATCGGCCATGCCAACATACTTTATGTCTGTATTGAAGCTCCCTGCATGAGCAATCAAGCAAATCGATCGAATCAGGAGAAATTTCTTGTGAAAAGTGCAGACGTGGACATAATTAATGGCGGGCACTACTTGTTAAGTGGAAAATATGTGTTAGGCCAAAAATATAGGAAGTTTTGGGAATAAAAGACATGAACAAATTTGGAAGAGCATTACGATTAAAGTGATTGTGAAACCATTGGGATCGCAGAGACCACTCTTGGAAAGCGCTGGTCAAGCATCATGATAAGGTCGATCGCAACCTTTTCTTCTCTTCAACATTGGTCACGGTTGGAGATGCAAGGGACACACCTTTTTTGGAAGCCCGATGGTTGTACGGACAGTCACCCAAAGCATTGGCGCCAAACCTGTACAAGCAAGCCCGAAAAAACAGAACCATAGCCAAGGTGCTTTCAAATTTGAGTTGGATTCGTAATCTTAAAGCGGTCAATTCAATGGAACTGATGGACGAATTGGTACTGTTGTTCTCCACCCTAGCTGAAGTCGCACTTTCCAACAAAAAGGACACCATCAAATGGAGGTGAACACCCAATGGGGAATTTTCGGTAGCATCAGCATACAACATTCAATTCAGTGGTGCAACTAGCTTGGAATGACCCTCTGAAATTTGGAAGGCTCATACACAACCAAAGTGCATGTTTTTTGTTTGTCTGGTTACGCATAATAAAGCTCTCACAGCTGACAACTTAGCCAAAAAACAGTGGCCTCACGAACCCAATTGCTCCCTCTGCTATTGCCTGCCTGAAACAGCAGATCACCTACTATCACAATGCAATTTACTGAAGCCTCATGGCATCAAGTAGCGCAACATCTGAACCTCCCCCTGCAGATGTTTCAGATTTCCTCAGGTGGAGCAACGCAATGGCTCATGTCTATGGCAGCAACTGCATCCGGTAGAAGAAAAAGAGTGCACATCGACTTCCTAATAGCCTTCTAGTAGCAAATATGGAAGGACCGGAATCGCTGGATTTTTCAACAGCAGGAGCTCTCCTTCAATGATGTGTCTGATCTCACTATCGCCGATATACAACTTCACCAGCTGCGCTACTCCCGAACTAGATTTTTTTTTTTCGAAAGCTCACTCCCGAACTAGATGAAGTGGAGGTCATTATTACTTTCTGTAGTAAACTTTATTATGCTTGTAACCTCCTAGTTATTCCTTAGGATGTAACCATTTACCACCTACTTAATGAATGTGGCAGCCTCCCGTCTTTCTTTAAAAATAAATAGTTTAAAAATGAATTAGACAGCATCAGTTGTATAAACTGCACACGTAACAGCTAAATTGTAAATACTTTGGCACCCAAATTCTGCATGTATACTTACATGAAGTGGCATAACAGTGCAACGGATAAAACACAAGATAAGGGGAACCTTAATTACACGGTAATAAAGTAGGTGTTTCTAGCATTTACAGAACGGAAAGTGCACCCAGTATGTAAAAAAACAAATGCGCAATAAGCACCAGAACACAAATACACACAAGCTACCAGCAGTAACGCACTGATATGCATGGGCACGTATGCAGAAACCGGAGAATCAGGCGTGGTCCTCGTCACCGGCACCCTCCTCGTCATCATACTCCTCCGTGGTGGCGTCCTGGTACTGCTGGTACTCGGCGACGAGGTCGTTCATGTTGCTCTCGGCCTCGGTGAACTCCATCTCGTCCATTCCTTCGCCGGTGTACCAGTGCAGGAAGGCCTTGCGGCGGAACATGGCCGTGAACTGCTCGCTGACCCGGCGGAACATCTCCTGGATGGAGGTGGAGTTGCCGACGAAGGTGGAGGACATGGAGAGCCCCACGGGCGGGATGTCACAGACGCTGGACTTCACGTTGTTGGGGATCCACTCCACGAAGTAGGACGAGTTCTTGTTCTGCACGTTGGTCATCTGCTCGTCCACCTCCTTGGTGCTCATCTTGCCCCGGAACATGGCGGAGGCGGTGAGGTAGCGGCCGTGCCGGGGGTCGGCGGCGCACATCATGTTCTTGGCGTCCCACATCTGTTGCGTGAGCTCCGGCACCGTCAGCGCACGGTAACCCTGCGATCCGCGGGACGTCAGCGGCGCGAACCCAACCATGAAGAAGTGCAGCCGCGGGAACGGGATCAGGTTCACAGCAAGCTTCCGCAGGTCCGAGTTCAGCTGACCCGGGAACCGGAGGCAGCAAGTCACACCGCTCATCGTAGCCGAGATCAGATGGTTCAGGTCACCAACTGCATGGACACTCGTTGATGGTTATTTGACATTTTCAAGTAGTATAGACACATTTGGTGACAAGAACGTGTATGCTCGAGATGCACTTACACGAAGGGTTGGTGAGCTTGAGGGTGCGAAAGCAGATGTCATAGAGGGCCTCGTTGTCAAGAACCATGCACTCGTCGGCGTTCTCCACGAGCTGGTGCACGGACAGAGTCGCATTGTAGGGCTCAACCACGGTGTCGGATACCTTGGGCGATGGGAACACTGAGAAGGTGAGCATCATGCGGTCCGGGTACTCCTCCCTGATCTTGGAGATGAGCAGCGTGCCCATGCCGGATCCCGTGCCACCGCCTAGAGAGTGGCATACTTGAAATCCTGTCAACACAAGAAATGTCATGCTCATGCATACAGCTTCGATGTAATAATCCAGCTATTCTATCCAGAGTTTTATTACAAGAGACTCAGAGTTCTACTACTTCCTTTTTTGTTTCACGATGTTAGATGTTTTGTTGAGCTAAACAAAGCTGTTCTATCATCATCAACAAAAAAAACAAAGTTCAAGTGAAATCATGCAACTATTTAAATAAGTAAGCAAAACCCAGCACAAGTAATGGAGCAGGCAACCAGATAGACTTTGCGCCGTTGCGCGTCTCATCCGTTGCAACCACCCCTGACAATAATACAATCACAGATACTGCAAGTAGTGCATTATTGCGACATAATCTCATGAACCTTCATCAGCTGGAGAAGAAGTTGACGTGATTCAACGTTTCTTCAGTATACAAAAATAACACGTTACCCGGATGTTTCCCACCCAAAGGACTGAAACCATCTCTGGTGTCTGCAGAGTAATCTCTACAAATAGCAGTAATTGGCTTTTCATAATAACTTGTTTTTAATTGAATGGGCATGTAGTCCACATCAGTTAAAGTTTGGTAGGACATTTAATATCTTCGCATGACGAGTAAATTTTTTATGATGGTTTTTAAGTTGAAATTACTTGGGGCCGTTTCCCACCAACAAGTTGCATGACCGGTTAGGACTTTAGGAGGAAAACAGGGTGATGCATGCCGAATCCACTCTGTTTTCTTGTTCTCATAACTGACAATGCAATCTGACAATCTGGCAATGGTTTAATAATTTGATTGATACCGAGCATAGTAAAGAATTTAATGGAGGTAAAAATATGTCGAAACTAGCCACACAAACGTGCAGGTAGTTGGCTAGTTCAACTGAAAATAAGTCAGGTGAATGCAGGTACGCACTGGTTTACCCCTTACTAGTTTCTCGCCGTATTGGTTTGACTCCAAACCAGCTCATAGAAAATCAGACAATTAATTCACAATGGACGCATCATTACATCATTTAAATATCATAATGTTGCAATGAAACAGAAACGGAAGCGATATTTTACTCCAACCCAAAAATTATATTGTTCAGTTCAATTCATCCGATTGGAAAATCCTACAAGAGTTTGTGTTTCAAGAGAAATGATTCAATATTTCCTTTTATGGGTTCAAGAGTTTCAATAATTCATCGCAATCGGTTATCGGCACTGCTCTATCGAGGACTGGGTATGTCGACACTCTTCTGTTGAATGGCAACAAATTTCTCCCATAGGATGTTATTTATGTCATTGCAAAAAAAAAAAAAAATCAAGATGCAGCAATCGCATACATCACTAATGGACCCTGCGCCGGAAATGCAGGATCTCGCGATTAAAGAAGAAATCAATCGCAGAGCGCAAGCACGAAACATAGCACGACACGATTCGTGAGGAAACTAAAACTAGACGAGATCAACGACAGAAGAAAAGAAAGATGGTGGAATGTATGTACTTACCTTGGAGGCAGTCGCAGTTTTCCGCCTCCTTGCGCACGACGTCGAGGACGGAATCGATGAGCTCGGCGCCCTCGGTGTAGTGCCCCTTGGCCCAGTTGTTGCCGGCGCCGGACTGGCCGTAGACGAAGTTGTCGGGGCGGAAGATGCCGCCGATGGGGCCGGAGCGGAGCGAGTCCATGGTGCCCGGCTCGAGGTCCATGAGCACGGCGCGCGGCACGTAGCGGCCGCCGCCGGCCTCGTTGTAGTAGACGTTGATCCGCTCGAGCTGCTGCGGGCCCGAGGCGCCCGTGTAGTGGCCCGACGCGTCCACGCCGTGCTCGCCGCAGATCACCTCCCAGAACTTGGCGCCGATCTGGTTGCCGCACTGGCCGCCCTGGATGTGCAGGATCTCCCTCATCTTTGCCGCGCGCGCCGCGCCGCGTTCGGTGCTGGTGGTGTTCTTGGATCGTGGTGGAGCGGTTTCTGGATGCGGAGGGGAGGCGCGCGCGCTCGATCGCCGGGAGGAGAACGTGGGAGAAGCGGATGGGCGTCGTGCGCGGTTATATGCCCGCCCAGTTTGGACGGAACGCCTCGCTCTGTCGGTTCCTTCTCCCTCTGCTTCTCCTGGATTGTACATGGACCAGGCGTACCTACAGTTTTACAGTTCGTCTGTTCCCATCAACGAAATTGAAAGAAAAAAAAACGTCTGTAGACTCTGGACCATGTCCATACAAGACCGGGGCATGGTAGTGAGATGTCATGAGGTGGGGCCAATGGCGACCCGCTGGCTGCAGGTGGGGTACGGTAACGTTGGGCTGTCTTCTTAATTAGGTCCTCGGTTTATTTTCTAGTACCGGGTGCTGTCGTCAAATAATTGGAGGTCCATCACCATGCCAATCGTAAGCGTCTCGCTAGCTGTACGGACCAGAATAATCTCCTCCGACAACTTGGCAATCAGGTGATGACAAGCCATCCAAATTAACGGATGATCGATCACGATCACTGTTACTCGTTCCTTTTTCGAAGATGGCAGTAAACAGACAGGCGTCTCTGGTAAGCGTTGCTTTGCCGATGCCTTGTTGCCGTGCTCTTTTGAGCTTGCCACGTAAGCCAGTAATGCATTCTCTGGTGATTAAAAATAACAACTACTCTATTTATCTCAAAATACTCGTTACTTAAAATAAAAAATTTAATTTGTTTGAACTAAAATTCTTATTCTAAATAGCAAGTATTTTGAGATGGAACACTGCCGATCACATTTGCCACGGAGCTATGCCACGTGGGGAATTTTAATCTCCGTGGCATATTACTTACAAACGTTTCAAGGAGATATTATCATCCTACCTGTCTCACCGTCGTCGTCAAGCGCTGTAAGTAGTATCAGATGGTACGCACCAACCTGCCAATAATTTCGATGATACCGTCGAAGAAATCAGCGAGTCCACATGGGCAAGCACATGCTCGGTCTGATCTGGAGTAACCAAGTCCACGTAATATGTGTCTCATGATTTGTAAGGTAATAAAATAAATAAATTCGTGGTGTCATGTTTGGGCCGTTAGGTTAAACTGAACGCATCTGGTGTGCTCAGGCTTCTCGTGGCTGGACCTCTGTTTATCTGGTCTTCCAGTCAATATGTATGTTGTGTTTACGTTAATTTATCTTTTCAGTGGTAGAATATGATTTTATCGATAGTGAGATATCTATACCATGAAACTCAATCATATAGGTAATAATCATGAACTAGAGAGTGACAAGCATTTTGAGACGGAAAGAGTAACTAAATATGTTTAAACATGTGAGTTCTCATATATACACGTGTTGTAATGTTTTTTTTTAAACAAAGTGAGGTTTCGACCGTTCCATTCAAAATAGGTTTAGAAGACAGAGGTACAGTATAAAGACTAAACTGAAGGGTAGCGTAGAGGGCTCTGATCCAGCAGCACCATGCGTGCGTGATGGACCGGTCTATTAATTGCCCTCTACATATTAAATGGACCAGGAGCGACAGAAAGACTAATCATGCCCATTAAAATTAGGAAGGAGTCCTATCTATCTTCCTTAGCTATCACGGTTGTCCGATTTCCCTCTGTGGGTTACATTACTAGAAAATGAGAGAGAGAAAGAGGGTGCTGACGTTGATGGATTCTTATATTCCTAATGATCTACACTATGGGATACTGTCAGTATGTCAGTACCTTACGTACATGATACCCCGCACACTGGATGAAATGACTAAAGACCTTGCCCCTTCCGCAGAGGCAAGCTCGAATGCTGCTACGTGTCTTGCAGGATCGGATCCGTCTCTCTTCAGAGGTAGACTCTGGGCCTGCTACGTGTCTCGCAGGGCCAGACACCGCCTCTCTTCAGAGGTGAGCTCCGGTCCTACCACGTGTCCCACAGGGCCGGACCTCGCCTCTACTCAAAGGAGGCTCCAGGCCTGCCACGTGTCCCGCAGAGCCAGACCCCATCTCTCCTCAGAGGAGGGCTTCGGGCCAGCCACGTGTCCCCCAGGGCCGGACCCCACCTCTCTTCAGAGGTGGGATCTAGACCTGCCACATGTCCCACAAGGCTGGACCCCGCCTCTCCCTAGGAGTGGGCTCTGAACTCGCCACGTGGCCAACAACTCACTCTGGGCGGTAGGTCGTGAGAGTTAATAGTGATGTGCTCTGTCCACTCACGTATTGAAGACACGCACCTTCCCTAGGCGCACGGGTGCAACGCATGTCCCCTGTCAGGTGCCGCTGTGCCCAATCACATCACAGTGAAGGCGCCACAGTGCTATCCCCACGCTGCTGAGGGGTATCTTACGGAGGTATGATAGACAAGACATTCCCTGCCATCATCAACAACTACGCCTATCCACTGGCGACCGGTGCGGCAAGACGGCGCGTCTTCAAGCCATGGCCAGATGCAGTAGATAGCAATAAAACCCTAGATCGTGTACGGTATCGGGATTATCTCGGGGTCACCCATCGAGCCCTGTGCCCCACTTGTAAGACTGCCTGACCTTGTACCATAAAAGGACCAGGCGACCACCGACTTAGACAACCTCTCTCAACTCTTCTCTGGCCAATTCACACACACAAAATCTTACACAGCTAAACACTCAAGCAATACAACTCACTCCCATGGATGTAGGCTGTTACGCTCCGGCGGTCTAAACCACGTAAAACCCAAGTGTACACCATCTCCCTCGTACGCGCGAGCTCTTTAGAGACTAGCTCCTCCTAAAAAAGGACCTCCGTGGGCTGCGACTAAGCAGGTCCGGGGGAAGTGTCGTTGCTACAATTTGACATTTGGTGCGCCAGGTAGGAGGCTTTTGCTCCAAGAAGTTTGCACCTTCACGGAATGGTGAACATCAGGCCTTTGGATGGCACTTTCTGAAGCCGTCGCATCACAACAGGCGAGGACGAGGCTACCTCTCGCTCCAGAGGACGGTCTGGTCCCTCGCGCCCCCATACAGCCGCGATCGGTCTGGCTGGTGCTTCTCGACATACGCTCACACCTTCGGCGTCCACAGTGCCACCAACTTCAAGTCTAGAGAGCGCGCTGGCTGCAGCGTGTGTTCTCCTCCACAGCTCACCTGCCATGAACGCCCCTCAGGGAGCAGCGCAACAGTGGATCAATGACGTCGACCATCTCGTCATCGCCGTCATCAACACTCCTCAGCGAAGGAGGCAACACGTGTCGCTATCGTGCACACCAACGATCGAACGACACACGACCGACTCCTGCTCCACCAGGCTCTCCACAGCTGACCTTAGGGCCAAACTCGACCAACGTTGAGCTGCAAAGGAGGACAGTCGCATCACCATCGAGCGACAGCTGGAGAGACAGCGCAACCTTGAGGCTGACTACAGCGCTCAAGGAGCCAGACCCCAGGCGTCCGCCGCGCAGGTCGCGCCCCAGGGGAACCCCGCACCACAGGTGCCTCAGAGGTATGCTGGACAAGGTGTGCCCCACGTGTACCTTGAGCAGTCTGAGACCCAGGTAAACCCTGCGTAGCCTCCACCACCTGAGTACTCTGCGCAAACCGCACCTCAGCAGTACGCCACACAGCCTGCATTAGTGTGAGATCTATGTATGCTGAATACATTGGCAATTAGAATAAAAGTGAAGGTTTACATTCAAAGTTTTGAGCTTACACTGACACACCACGATACACCCTGATACACACTGTCCGAACTTGTCTCAGTGCATTTTGAGAGTAACGTTGTTACTGTTGATAAGTACAGACTGTTTGAACTTTTCAATGTATTTTTTGGAGTAACGTTACCCTTGATGGTTTCGGATTGTCCAAACTTTTATCACGTGAGTTGCACATGTTTCACGCTTTGGGTTGTCTGAACTTTCACTCACATGAGCTACACGTGAGTCAACGTGGTGGGAGGTTTTCGAGAGTAACATTTACTCTTTACTTGGTTAGGACTGTCCAAACTTTTCGACACGTGATTTGCATGTAAGTTTCGGATTGGAATGTTCGATCTTTTGCCTTTACATTGCAGCATCACTTTTGGTCTATTCGATATTTTTATTTGCTGAAATAATTATGGGGCGAATATATTTTTAACTTGCAATGTTTCAAACTTGCTTTTTGGCTTATCGTATGTTTTCTTAGTAATCTTTTACTAAGTTTTTAATGTGTTATGACTGATATCATTTTGCTATGGTTTGCAACATGCTTATATGAGGTGCTCACGTAAGGTGTTGTATTTTTCGTACAAATGAGAGTCAAGTCGAGAACTTGGGCTCGCAAAGATTGGTTGTTTATTCATGTGCAGGTGTTGCTTGAGGTCAAGACATGGCTGGTGACGAGATCTATTGAACTATTCTTAGGGAGAAGATGAGGTTCAACAACCAAGTTCGGGAGGAATTGTGGTTGAGTTGATCGGGAAGGTCACACAACATGTTCGACTCAAGAACAATACATATGAAGGTATTGTGGACGTTTTGGAAAGTGTTTGCATGTGTGAAAAGGATGCATGGATGTGGCAAAATTGTTCCAAGGTGTGATGAAGAGATATGGATGTGAAGATGTTGCCGAAAAGGTCCAACCCACTGGATTATGCCTCAGGCAACAACTGAGGTGGTTATGGTTTGTTTATGGAAAGTTTCTAGTTTGTTTTGGTTAGATTTCGTGGGGATCATGAAGTTGAGTTGTTTTAGGAATGTTTAGGACATTACTAAGATGTTAGGAAGTCTTAAGATTGCTTCTATATGTGTATGGAAGAGTCTTAAGCAGTTATGGAAAGTTTCAATTGAGACTGAGTAGGAGTAGGAGTCCTAGTTAGAATTGAGTTGGCCTAAGGGCTGGTTATATAAGCAAGGAAAGCCAAAGCTCGTTGGTACAACTTTGGGCTGTTCTTATTGTATCTTTGGTGAATAAATTTTGTAGTTTAGAGGAGTTTTTGTGCCTTGTTCGTCTGACTTGTTTTCATCATGTCTTTCTCGTCGAGTTTCTGCGCTGCCCGACCTTTCTTCACTATTTTGTTCATAACTTGCGTTTTGAAGATCCAATTGATGTGATTTATTTTTTGGTGTATTCAAAACTCAATACTCTATCATCTATGAAAATTTCACGGTCATTGGATTCGTGGTTTTTGAGTTACATGAGTTTCTTTACAGCGTAGCAAATCTATTGGTCATAACTTGAGTTTACTCGACGTCTTCTCGAGATTCTTGTTGTCGTGTCTTCGTGACTTGATTCTCTACGATCTACGCTGATTTTTCATATTTTGAACACGTTGGAAACACTTGCACAAATGGTTACTCTATCAGATTGATTTTCCGTCGAGGAGTTTTTGTTGCTTTCGTTGAAAAAAAGTTTTAAATCTACCATTCACCCCACTCTGGTAGCTTTTCATGTGCTCTTCAATCCTACAATCAGTATCAGAGCTACGGTGCTCTAATCTTTTTGATTTGCATGTGTTTTACTAATCCACATGGAGAAATACTCCGCAAAACCTTGTGTTCAATGGCATTGATTTCCAGGTTTGGAAGACACTTATGGAGGCTTACATACAGGTGCAAGGCTTCATCATATGGCAAAAGGTCTTCAAGCACTTTGTCATGCCTTCAAACGATGAAGTTAGTGCTGCAAACATGAGAGACATCGACAACAACAATAGATGTGCAACTTGATTATTCAAGGAAGCGACTTCGATCGTGTTGCACACCTCAGATCTACGTATGACGTGTGGAAAGCACTATGCGGCTACCACAAAGGCTCGAATACAATCAAGGAGGTATGTCTAGACATGTTTAAGAAAGAGTACGTGCACTTCGAGATGCAACCCGATGAGTCGATCGATGATCTTTTTGCTCGCTTTAATAAATTTCTCAGCAACTTGTGTAGCGTCGATGTTAATTTTTTAGATGCTGAAAATGCTAGGCAATTGTTAAGTGCATTAGACATGTCGATTTGGGAGATGAAAGTTATATCTATATGTGAATCTACTGTCATGAGTACACTTACTTTAGATGTTCTATATTCTAAGTTGAAAACTTTTGAACTTGACATAATATCACATAAAAACCCCAACAAGTCTCTTGCATTTGTTTCTCAATGTGACATGCCTAGTTCTAGCCAATCTTCATTATGTGGTACACTTGCTTTGCTGTCTTCTCTAACCCTTGAACAGATTGAAGAATTTTCAAAGGAGGAGCTAGAACATCTCTCCACTCGATTCTCAAAAGCATTGCAAAATATGAGAACTAGAAGCACTACAGGAAACACGGACACTTATGTCGGCCAGCGTAACTTTCGTCGGCCAGCCAACGTAATAAAGTTAACTTACATCGGTTATTAGCAACTGACATAAGTTCACTAACTTACGTCCGCTGTCATCTCGCAGCCGACGTAAGTTGAGCGGCCAACAACAATAAACCTACACTGACGTTGGCCAGGACCCGCAGCCGACGTAAATTACGCGACCGTCAGAACTTACACTTAAATTACGTCAGCCTTGAGAGCGGCCGACGTAAGTAGTTGAAATTAGCCGATGTAAGTAGTGGAATTTAACCTATACCCACGCGCCTCTTCTTTTTTCTTTCCCGCAGCTTCGTTATTCTTTCCCCGCTGCCGCGCCCGACGCCGCCACAGCCGCCGCCGTGCCAGACGCCATCCGACGCGCCTGGCCACGCCCCACCGCGCTGCCCCAGCCGCGCCCCAAGGGCCGCACCGCCTCCTCGCTCCTTGCCAGGTAAGGCCTCCTCTCCACCTCCCTCCCCCCTCCATGCTAAGCTGCAACCTCACGGACCCCCCCCCCCCCCCCCACACACACACACACTCCCCCTCCCAGAGCGCACCCCCACCCCCACCCCCACCCTCAGCCTCCCAGCAGAGCCACCCCCCACCCTCCCCCTTCCCCGAGCCCCCCCCCCCCCCACCCCACCCTCACCCCCCCTCAATTCAAGTGTATGAAGTTTCAATCAAATTCAAATTTGAAATTGAATTTAATTGTTTAAATTATGCTTAAATTACTTAATTGTTTATTTAATTATGCTTAAGTAGTTAATTTGCTTAATTTTGCTTAATTTGCTTAGTGTAGATTATGTTTATTTAATTATGCTTAAGTGGTTAATTTGATTAATTATGCTTAATTTGCCTAGTGTAGATTATGATTAATTGGTTTAGTGTAGATTATGCTTAATTGGTTTCATTATGCGCCGAGCTCGACTGCCGTTTCATTTGCGGAAGAAGAATATCGATGGGCTGGTTTAAGGAGTAGGGTGCATGATCGTGGTGTTTATGAATTTTGAAATTTATGAAGTAACATTTTATTCACTAACTTAACATTATTTTTGTATATTACCTTAGCATATTAATCATTTATTCCTTGCAACAGAATGTTGTCGAAGGGGAAGGGGAAGATAGTGAGAGGGTTTGAGCTGACACGAAACCCTTGCTCAGGGACCTTGTTACCTTCGAGCCGACATTCCCTGTTTCTGGCGCACCTTCCACCCTCAGCTCAGGTGTGCTTTCAGCGCACGGAGGTAAATTTTAGTTTGCAATCAAGTTATTTTATAAATTGCACTTGTTAATAATTATTAATTATCAATCTTTTTCTTTTGTGCAGTCTAACTCAGAGTCATCTGAGTCCGAGTCAGAGGCTAGGGGGCCACTACAGGAGCCTGAGTCAGAGGCTAGGGGGCCGCTACAGGAGCCCGCTAGCGCTAGCCTCCCTTTGTAGCCGGCTAGCGCTAGCCTCCCTTCGGAGCCGGCTAGCGCTAGCCTTCCTCTAGAGCCGGCTACCGCTAGCCTTCCTTTGGACTCTGGTGGTTCCGCAGAGCCTTCAGGGTCGCAAGATGCCGTGGCATCGCAGTAGAGGCGACAGACGAGGAGGACCCACTATGCTACTCCTCCTTCGGTTCCTTCTCAACGGATCACTATCTATCCTGTCGGAGACAGGTAAGAAACTGTATATAGTATATTAAATATTAGATGTTGTTTTCCATTACTTAATGATTTTGTATATTTTGCAGATGTTGGTACGACACATCATTCACGGGAGCTGAGAAACACTACAGACAGGTTAACAGTGTTCTGTGTGCTATTGTAAAGTTGCATTACCCCGGTGTCATTGACAGTTTCCCTACCTTGTTGTGGGATGACTACGCTCGTGTCTCTCACTAGGTCCACGACACGGTTCAGGGAGCCGTGTGGAACAATTTTATGGTAAGTTTAACTGTTTTATTTTTTTCACCTTGTTTGAATTGTTAATGCATATCACTTAAATGTTTGTTTGCTTAAAGTTGAGGTACCAAGTAGAGGAACTGAGCATGTAGGACCATGCGAGGAGCGTGTTCCATTACAACGCTTGAAAGCTCACAATGGCGGCATTGTCGAACGCTCGGATTCAGGCCGTCAACGCGTACTACAAGCTGCACCCCAGGGAGCAGGAGTAGGAGCAGGAGCAGCAAAGGGGTCCATTTAGGATGGACTCCGACACGTACTTGACAGAGGAGCCGTATGCGGAGGTAAGTTTTTAATATTGTTAAATTTTTTAAATACCTATGTATCTTAAGTACATTGTTGAAAAATGAAATATGTTCAGGTTAGTATTTCCTGCTAATAGGGTAACTCCGAGGCGTACTTGGCTCTCTGTCGGTACTGGGCTAGCGAAGCTTTCGTCAGTAGGCCCACAAAGGCTAGACAGTGTCGCATGGGGTCCGAGGTCAAGCACAACTATGGCGGTGACGGCTACTTGCGTTTGGCTAAACGCATGGTAAGTACACTTTCACTTTGTTTATGTGTCCTAATTTATTTATCTCACTAATACAGCTATACAGGAGCGAGCGACGGGTCAGGAGCCGACCCCGACCCAGTTTTGGAAGAGAGGTCACAAGGGAAGTGACCCTTTTCAACCAGAGTAGTGTAGTCAGGTCGCATCCAATCGACTGGTAAGTTTTCGAAATTCATCAATTTCATTATAACTACTACTATTATTGACATGCTTACAAGATTTATTTGTTTTGTAAGCAAAGTATGCACAGGAGGTCGCGAAGATACACGATGCAAATAACGATTGGGAAAACGTTGTAACACCCTCATTCTCATGCATCATGCCCTACATACACTCATATACATGTTTAACATTAACCCACAACAAGAGGAACAAGTTTAAAATTGATTCGGAGCATTTAAAATTGATTTTGAGCAAAACTACACTTAAAATGCAGGAAAGTGCGGACTAGTCCGATTTTGCTGAGGACTAGTCTGATTTCTCTCTGACTAACAACGGACTTGTCCGTTTTTGCTGCAGACTAGTCCGATTTTGGCTCTGGAAACCTTCGGACTTGTCCGATTTTGGCAGACTAGTCCGATATTCCATGAATCCTTGGAAAATTGCTAAGTCCTTGGACTTTTCCGGACTAGTCCGGTGTTCCAGCGGACTTGTCCGATTTCCTCTCTGTTTAAAGTCAGACTTGTCCGATCTTAGGCCAGACTTGTCCGATTTTCTCTCTGGACGACTTCGGACTAGTCCGGTCCTGTCCGGACTTGTCCGATATTTCGCGACTCCGAGTTGATCTTTTGTTTTACGACTTGTTTCTTGGGTTTCACGTTAAGTGGGCCTAGGGACGTCATGCCTAACTCTTTTAGAGCCCATGTGGAACTCTAAACCGGCCTCTACTCATCCCAAACTCGAAATCCATCTAACCCTAGCCTCCACCTCTATATAAACAACCCCACCCCTTGGATTGACATCTAATTGCCACTTTTCCACCCACCCAAACCCTAGTTCGTGGGGAGCCACCATCAAGGAGGGAGGAG
Source organism: Tuctoria greenei (assembly GCA_036927565.1). Taxonomy (NCBI): domain Eukaryota; kingdom Viridiplantae; phylum Streptophyta; class Magnoliopsida; order Poales; family Poaceae; genus Tuctoria; species Tuctoria greenei. The sequence goes on along the minus strand of JAYESD010000003.1, from coordinate 37,789,300 downwards.
AAGATCCCAAGCAAGAAGAAGAAGAGGAGGAAATGAAAGAGGATCAAGATCTCCACCAAGTTTCGTTCTTCATCACCAATTCATCCCCAAGTTCATCACCAACCCTAGATCACCAAGATCCAAGTGTTACCTCCAAGTTTCTTGATTCATTGGAGTCCTAAACACCTGATATATCTTCTATTCTCTTTTCTTTATGTGAATTCAACCCCTAATCTCCAAATTCACGTCGATCTAGAAAACCCTATCTGCTGATCTCGCGGAGTGCGAACTTGTCCGGTCCCTAGCGGACTAGTCCGATCTTTCTGGTTAGATTGTGTTGAATTAATTCTAAAAATTGATCTAATCGAATCCAAACATGTATAAACTTGTTAAAAGCTATTAGAACTAGTTAGTGATCATTAAAAGCAATCAATTAACAAGTTCTACCTTGCATTTGCATCAATCATGCATGTCATGTCATATTGAGTAATATTTGTGCACTCTTTGATTGTGTTTCTTGTCTTGTATGTTTATTGTGTGGATTAGACGGATTTGCGCTAGAGAGTGCCGCGGAGGATCTCCAGCACCAAGAGTTTGAAGGCTTTGACCCTAATCAATAGCAAGAGCAAGGCAAGTGTCCTTGAAGCATATTGATCCTGTTTTTTTTTTTTTTTTAAATAAATATTTTGTTTGCAAAATTGCATGCTTGTGTCAATTTGATGGGAACCCTATGATAGGAAGTTTACTAGAATTGTTTAACCACCCTTGTCACCTGGAATTTATGGTAGAGAGTTGGGAAGGGCTTTTTATCTTTTGCTTCGCTTAATCAACTGAGATGGAAAACAACTATACCACTCGATTTAATTATGCCTGGATGAGATTATGGTTGACATGAACTAGTTAAATATGATATGGTAATGGGTGATCTAAGCAAGCCTGGTATGTGGATAGGTTGGATGTTATGGTGGTTTGCTTGCTTTAGATCTAAGGACCGGTTCATGCGAGAATAAACTAGGACTACGGTGCCACCACGAGGCCAAGTATGGGTGCGGCGTAGCTGATTAATTAGGGCTTTGCTAGTACTGTTTGGACCATTGTGGATGCTCGGGGAAGGGGTAGTCAGATTGGGTTTGTTGATGATTGGTGGGACTACCCTGGGATCCAAATGGCTCAAGAGGGGGCCCTTGGTTGAAGATGTGCTCTGCGGGAGACATCGCCACCGGTGAAACCTCAGTGGGGTCTAAATAGGCTAGTAATCCCTTTGTAAAGGCTATTTTGTGATCTCTTGGCCACACACCAACGAAAGTGTGTAATATGACCGACGGGTCATGGGCATAAGGGAGATTCTTAGTCATCGAAAGGTGATGAAATCATGAACATGTGGGTAAAGAGGTACAAACTCTGCAGAGTCTAATAAAACTATCATGATAGCCGTGCTCCCGGTTATGAGCACCTGGACAACTTCCATGATTAGAGGGAACTCGGTATTGGGATGGTATTTGGGATGGTTATGGTTGGTATTATGGTTATGGATTTATTTCTGGTATTGGATATGGTTATTGGCAAATGGTGAAATCTGGAATTATTGATGATGGTAGTGAATTCAGATTGGTATTATGATATTACTTATGATTATGATGGGTTTGATCCATATAAATATAATGTATTGCTTTTCAAATGTTCTAATGTACTTTTCAGCACTTAACCATTATTATTGTCGACATTTGAATAAGCCACATGTCATACTTTCCACACTTGCTGAGTACGACATGTACTCACTCTTGCAATCCCCCCCAACAGTTGCAGGTCAGGATTGGGAGTTTAATGGTGATAATGCGGAGTTCTAGGCCATGTCTACCGTCAGCTTTGCCTGTGGTGTTGCTTGGAGCTGCGCTATACCCTATTGCTTATGCTGCCTAGCTGTTTAGTTTGCTTAATTAGTTTATTTTCGCTACATTAGTTGAACTTGTCATAAATATTCATTAGAGCTTGTATTCAAGGATAATCTGGTTGTGTAATAAAATTTGGTTAATTAATCTTGTTCTGTGGTAATTTTCAGTATACTCTTTTGTGATTGCACTCGTGTATGTGTGATGAACATCCTGGGCACACATATGCGTTAGCTTGGTTCATTTTTTGGAACCGGGCGTCACAAATGTGCTGATCGACCCCCAAGCCGAGTACACGAGCGGAGGTGGGAAGGCCCATGGACGGTGAGTTGGTTTTTTGTTTCATTTCCTTTTCAATTTATCTTCTTCTACTTAGTGTTTTTGTTCTTTTGCAGGTTTGCTATTTTATGATGGGGTTGTCGACTCGAGGTCAGCGCGACCTTTGAGAGGCACTTCATCGTCGCAGGCCTCGTCCGTTGGGCCCTCAAGTGGTCGCCTCTCGCAGACCTAGCTGGAGCTCCTTGCCTTGAAAGAGACGCTGGCGCAAACCCAGGCGGAGCTGGAGAGGTCGAGGGCAGAGGTAAGGGAGGAGCAGCGGAGGACGACCTTAATGATGGCCTAGATGCAAGCAGCGGTGGCGGTAAGTAATTTAAACTATCATAGTTAAATTTCATAGCATTTCAATAACATATATCTTTTAATATTTTGCAATGGCAGACTCTTGCTCGAAACACCGGTCAAGATATCGAGATTCCTACGTTTCTGCCGCAGCAGACCTCGAAGCTGGTAATAAACTATTTCTTTAATATTTTCGTATTCATTTCAGTATTTTATATAGGGAGATAAGGAGTTAGAACATAGAGTGGGACAAAGTGAGATAATGAGTGAAAGAGAGGGAGGGGAAGAGGAAGAGAGTGAGAGAATGAGAGAGGAAGAGAGTCAGAAAATGAGAGCAAGAGAGGGAGAGGAAGAAATAAATTGTGACACGAACAAAGGGAGACGATGAGGGACAGGAAGAAAGTGAGAATGAGAGAAAGAGAGTGAGGGGGAAGAAGAGAGTGAGATGAGAGAAAGAGATAGAGGGAGAGGTAGAGGAAGAGAGTGAGATGATGGAAGTTGTAACATGTTTAACTCTATTTTTCTTTTACAGGGTTCGGGAACGGTGGCACAAACTCCTTCACCACACCTACAGGCACCCGGAGGGACGCGTTGAGAATATCTTGGCTCTGGAGGCAGTGGGGGGGCTAGCGTGTAGCCTAGTGAATGCTTTGAAACTGTTTTGTGTTGTTGTGGATGTTTTGTAGACTATTTTGTGAATTGTTTATGTATAAACCGTTTTCCATATCTGTCTGTGGATCTCGCCATCGTGCGAGGTAGTCAGTTTCTATTTTTTTTAAAAAAATGAAAACTTAACTTACATCGGCTATGGTTAAGCCGACATAAGTTAGTCCAGTTTAAGTTACGTTGGTCAGACCATACCGATGTAAGTTAGACTACTTAACTTTCGTCGGCCGGGCAGCCGCCGACGTAAGTTCTCCGGCGCAACTCGTGGATCATCCCGGTAAATAACTTACGTCGGTTGCGGGATACCGATGTAATTAAGTAACTTATATCGGCGGCCGACGTAAGTTACCTTAATCACATCCAAACTGCTCCATTGGCCGGCAACCGACGTAATTAAGGGAAAACCGACATAATTAAGTAACTTACGTCAGTTTTGGCCTTAATTACGTTGGCCTCGGCCGTCGTAATTGATCGGGATTCCTGTAGTGAAGGAGAGGAAGTGGTGGTTCTCAATGATGCTTTGAATGTGGTAAGACATGATATTTTTGTACAGATTGCCCTGACCTTTCAGGTCATTCTACCCGTGATGAAAATCAAATTAAGTTCCAGTCCTCTTCTGGCAACAACAACAAGAAAAAGAAGACTTTCACAAAATGCCAAGTGGTGGAGAAATGTGTGATGCTATTTCTCATGACACTGTTATACTTAAGAAAAAGGATAAAAAACTTAGGGACAATGCTGTTAAAATTGAATCACCAGAATGTGAAATTAATCGTCTAAAATCTTTGATTCCTAATGATGATTCTTGTTCCTCATGTGAATTAATATATGAATAATTGTCCTCTTTAAGAAGTGTGCACACCTCCACTCTTGATAAACATGAACTTTAAATTGAAAAGAACATAAAGCTTGCTGCACTTAATGATAAGAACATAAAAGATGCTAGCTGTTCAACAATTGATTTGCAATGTTCTAACCGTGATGATCTTAATAAGAAATTGCATGATGCTATGAATGAAATTTCTATTTTGAACAATGCTTTACATTCTCATGAAGTTAATTGTTGTTCTAATTGCAAATTAAAAGGTAAAACTTCATGTGAAAATTTCCTTGATGTGTCCAATAAACTTGATGACATGCAAAGGACTCTAGATCGGTTTTGTAATGCAAATAAGAACCTAAACTTGCTGCTGAATTCATCTAAGTCCTGCAATGATAAAACTGGTTTTGGTTTTGATTCCCATGCTCGTACTAAGACACATCCACCTAAGATTGTAAAGTCATTAGGAAATGGTTTGATTCAAACAGTTCTTAAACAAAAAAGAAGTGGTTTTCAAATATGCAGGAGTGTTATGTCATTCTGTTTCTAATAAACATGTTGCTTGCTTATCTAGACATAAACACAAAGTTAAATTTCATTGTACCTACTGTGGTAGAGACGGTCATGTCATAGATTTTCTTTATAGACTAGCTAAACAACATAAAAAGGAAAGAATGCAAGCTAGATCTCATAACTATCATGCAAAATTTGCTGCACATGCTGAACCAAATGTTAGGAACTTGCAATCTACTTTGATGAGTCGAAAGCATGCAAAGTGTGTTCCCAAACTTACTATCTTTTGTGCTACACATGTAACACCTCGTAGGTCAGTAGTTGGGTACAAGAATTCTAAAACTTTGGCTCATGAATATGCAGTTTTATCTCAGATTTTATGTGTTATTTCTGCTGGATGTCGTATGACTCAGTACTGGATTCCTAAATGCCTTTTGACTAACCTCAGTATTGAGTCATCAATGTATTTTGCTTCTATGTAGGTTACACGCTTGAGGAAGGAGAACATTTGGATTGTGGATTCAGGTTGCTCAAGCCACATGACCAGTAACAAAGAATGATTCTCCTCCCTCTCTCTTGTGTCACATGTACAAAATGTTACTTTTGTCGATAATTCTTCAACTCCTATAATTGCTAAGGGTTCGGTTTGAGTAAATAATCAATACACTTTGAAGGATGTGCCACTTGTTAATATTTTGAAATACAACTAGCTTTTCGTTTTACAATTACTAGATGAAAATTTAGAAGTTAACTTCACTAAAAATTGCTACAAGGTTGTAGATTCAAAATGTCAACTTTTGTTTAACACGTCTAGATTTGGAAGAATTTTTAAAGCTGATTTTGATATGTCAACTTCTAAGCATAGGTGTCTAGTTGCTAATGATTCAAAGGACTTATATTTTTGGCATCGTAGACTTGGTCACGTAGGCTTTGATCACCTAACACGTGTTAGTGATATTGATCGCATACGTTGGCTACCTAAGCTTAAATGAGACAACGATATTGTGTGCTATTCTTGTAGATATGCTAAGATGATTGCATGTTCATATCCTCCTCTCACAATGATCATGACAACTGAATAGGGACAACTTCTGCATCTTGACACTGTAGGTCCTTCACGTGTTCAATCTTTTGGAGGTAAGTGGTATGTGCTTGTAATTGTTGATGATTTTCCTAGATACTCTTGAGTTTACTTTATGATATCTAAGAATGAAGCTTTTAGTCACTTTAGAAGTTTAGTCTTAGATTTTCACTTGACCACCCAAGATCTTTAAAAGCAATTAGAAGTGATAATGAAACTAAATTTAAAAACCAGTCATTTGATCACTTTTGTGCTGAAAATGGATTTGATCATCAATTTTCCTCACCCTATGTACCTCAACAAAATGGTGCCGTAGAGAGAAAAAACTGAACCTTAGTTGAGATGGCTAGGACTATGCTTGATGAATATCAAACTCCTAGAAAAGTTTAGGCTGATGCAATTGCAACATCTTGTTATGTTTCAAACCATGTTTTCTTGAGAGGTAAGCTAGGAAAAACACCATATGATCTTCGGTTTGGACATAGGCCTAGTGTTACACATTTTAAGGTCTTTGGTTGCAAGTGCTTTGTTAAGAAACATGCTAATCTTGATAAATTGAAGCTAGATCTGTTGATGGCATGTTTCTTTGTTATCCATCTCATACTAGAGGCTATCGTATGCTTTTACATGACACTAACAAAATTGTGGAGACTTGTGAAGTTTCTTTTGATGAAGCTAGCCCAGGTACTAGCTCTACTATTGCAGGTCAAGATGAATATCAGCAGGGGGAGAGCATTTTCATTGAAAATTAAGAAGGAGTGGAGCTGTTGCTTGAAATTTCAGAAATAAATAACGACGTTCCAACTCTTGATCCTGCTCCCCAACCAGCACCAACGACCACTACTACTGGTTCAGATCTTCCTCGAGCCACAAGTTCTTCGATTTGTGATGAACATGAAGAAGAATGAGCTTGTGAAGCATCTACTTCTCTCCGCATTCTCAAAAGTCATCCTCCACAACAGATTATCGAAATATTGCACGAATGAGTCACATGGTCTAGGTTTTGTGATCCAAACTCTCATGCTCATTCTGCTTTTTTTTGCTTATTTTGAATCCAAATATATATCACACGTACTCATTAATGAATCTTGGATTATTGCCATGCAAGAAGAGTTAGAAAATTTTGAAAGATATAATGTTTGGAAACTTTTACCTCCACCCCAATGTCACACTTTAGTTGGAACGAAATGGGTGTTTAAAAATAAACAAGGTGAGGATGGGGTTGTGATTAGGAATAAGGCTAGGTTGGTTTCTCAAGTTTTCACACATGTTGAAGGTTTATATTTTGATGAAACTTTTGCTCCTGTTGCTAGATTAGAAGACATTAGAATTTTATTAGCATTTGCTGCATCTAAAGGTTTCAAGTTATATCAAATGGATGTTAAAAGTGCTTTTCTTAATGGCTACATACATAAGGGAGTTTATGTCAAGCAATCACCGGGTTTTGAAAATCCATATTTTTCTAATCATGTTTACAAATTTTCCAAAGCCTTGTACAGTCTCAAACAAGCCCCTAGAGCATGATATGACATGTTAAAAACATTTTTACATGAAAAGGGGTTTACCATGGGCAAGGTTGATAAAACTCTTTTTGTTCTTGAGCATGGCAATGACTCACTATTCGTTCAATTGTATGTGGATGATATTATCTTTGGTTGTGCTTCTCATGATGTTGTGTCGAAGTTTTCAGCTGTGATGAGTTCAGAATTTGAGATGAGTATGATGGCAGAACTCACATACTTTTTGGGGCTGCAAATAAAGCAAACTAAGGTGGGAACTTTTGTGCATCAAATGAAGTATACAAAAGACCCCCTTAAGCGCTTCAACATGGACAAAAGCAAGCCCCTTTGGACACCAATGGGAACAACAACGACACTTGAACTTGATGAAGATGGTGAACTCGTGGATCATAAAGAATATAGAAGCATGATCGGGTCACTTTTGTACCTCATGGCATCAAGATCGGACATACAATTCAGCGTATGTCTTTGTGCACGATTTCAAGCTTCCTCACGTGCTTCACATCGTCAAGCCTTCAAAAGGATTCTTAGGTACTTATATGGAACTTAAGAATTTGGCATTTTTCTTCCTTCTTCCTCAACCGTTATTTTGAAAGCTTTTTGAGATGCTGATTTGGGGGTTGTAGGATTGATAGGAAAAGTATTTCAAGTGCTTGTCATTTTCTTTGGAATTCACTCATTGCTTGGTCTTCTAGAAAACAAAGTTCAGTTGCACAATCCATGACCGAATCTGAATATGTCGCTGCTGCTAGCCCTTGCTCACAAATTCTTTAGATTGTTCAAACACTTAAGGACTATGGGGTTGATCTAGATAACATTCTACTGTTTTGTGATAACACTAGTACCATTTGCATTGCCAAAACCCCGTCAACATTCTAGAACAAAGCACATTGACATTAGGTATCACTTTCTCCGTGATAATGTTGAAAAAGGAAACATTGTGCTTCACTATGTAGATAGCGAACAACAATTGGCTGACATTCTTACAAAACCTTTGGATTTCACTCGTTTTTGTTTCATTCATAGTGAAATAGGGGTTATGCATCCTCATGACTTAAATTCAAGGGGAGTTTTGAAACTTGGTAAGTCTATGTGTGAATCTGAATTTAAAATAATATGAACATAGCATTTCATACATATATGACTTTGTGATTCCTTTTACATGCTGAAAGTTCTTACTACATTACTCATGTTATACATTTTGTAGTTTTTGCCATGACTAGTAATTGAAATAATTACTTACACTAAATCTGGTCAAGATCGAACCTTCTTGCTGTTTTCAACTTGTTGCATGATCATAAGTGCTTTTAATCATAATGAATTAATCAAGTAATCAACTCACATGTTGAGTTTTATGAACAAATGTAAATTGAGAAAATATCAAGAGAATATGCATGCATCACACTTCTTCTTTTGAGATGACTTATCATTGCACTTAGATATGAGTGTTGATACACCATGATACACCCTCATACACACTGTCCAAACTTATCTCAGTGCATTTTGGGAGTAATGTTGTTACCGGCGAAAAGTATGGACTGTCCGAACTTTTTAATGTATTTTTGGGAGTAACGTTACACTCAATGATTTTGGATTGTCCGAACATTTTCTCAAGTGACTGCACGTATTTCACGCTTCGGGTTGTCCAAACATTACTCACATGAGCTGCATGTGAGTTGATGTGGTGGGAGTGTTTTCGGGAGTAACATTTACTCTTTACTTGGTTAGGACTGTCCGAACTTTCCAACACATGATTTGCACGTGAGTTTGGGATTGGAATGTCCGGTCCTTTGCCTTTACATTGCATCACCTCTTTTGGTCTATTCGATAATTTTATTTGCTGAAATAATTGTGCGGCGGATCTGTTTTGAACTTGCAATGTTCAAACTTGCTTTTTGGCTTATAGAATGTTTTCTTAGTATTCTCTTACTAAGTTTTTGATGTGTTATGGCTGATATCATTTTGCTATTGTTTGCAACATTCTTATGTGAGGTGCTCACGTAAGGTGTTGTATTTTTCGGACTAACAAGAGTCAAGTCGAGGACTTGGGCTCGCAAAGATTTGGTATTTATTTATGTGCAGGTGTTTCTTGAGTTCAAGACATGGATGGTGACAGGATCCATTGAACTATTCTTAGGGATAAGATGCGTTTCAACAACCAAGTTTGGGAGAAATTGTGGTTGAGTTGATCGAGAACATCACACAACATGTTTTGATCAAGAACAATGCATATGAAGGCATCATGGACATTACGGAAAGTGTTTGCACGTGTGAAAGGGGTGCATGGACGTGTCAACATTGTTCCAAGGCATGATGAAGAGATATGGACGTGAAGTGTTCCCGGAAAGGTCCAACCAGCTGGATTATGCCTCAGGCTGCGGTTGAGGTGGTTATGGTTCGTTTATGGAAAGTTTTGAGTTTGTTTTGGTTAGATTTCATGGTGATCACGAAGTTGATTTGTTTTAGGAATGTTTAGGACGTTTCTAAGGTGCTTGAAAGTCTTAAGATTGCTTCTATCTGTGTATGGAAGAGTTTGGAGCAGTTATGGAAAGTTTTGGTTGAAATTGAGTAGGAGTCGGGGTCCTAGTTAGGATTGAGTTGGCCTAAGGGCTGGTTATATAAGCAAGGGAGGCCATAGCTCGTGGGCACAACTTTGGGTTGTTTCTCTTGTGTCTTTGGTGAATAAAATTCGTAGTCCAGATGAGCTTTTGTGGCTTGTTCGTCTGACTTGTTTTCGTCATATTTTCTCTTCGAGTTTTTGCACTGCCCAACCTCTCTTCAGTGTTTTTATCCTAACTAGCGTGTTACATATCCAATTAACGTGATTCTTTTTGTGTTATCTTCACAACTCAATACTATTAATCTGTGAAAACTTCACAGTCATTAGATTCATGGTTTTTGAGTTACACGAGTTTCTTCGCAGCGTAGCAGATCTGTTTTGGTCATAACTTGAGTTTTACTCGACATTTTCTTGTGATTCTTATTGTCTTGTCTTTGTTACTTGATTCTATATGAAATACACTGTTTTTCATTTTTTATTACATTGGAAACTCTCACACACACGGTTACTCTATCAAATTGATTTTCTGTTAAGGGGTTTTTGTTGCTTCCGCTGAAAATGTTTTAAATCTACCATTCACCCCCTCTGGTAGCTTTTCATGTGCTCTTCGATCCTACAGTCAGCCGTATGCTGCACAGCACACGCATAAGCCGTATGCCACAAAACACTTATGCCACACAGCCTGCGCACCAGCCGTACGCCATGCAACACACGCATCATCCGTACACCGCGCAACACGCACGTAACAGTACGTTGTGTAGCCTGCGCCTCCGCCTCTGCCATATGTCGTGCAGCCAACACCACAGACGTATTCAGCACACCCTGTGCCCCAGATGTATGCTGAAAGCATCTAGGCCCTCATGAGGTATGGTTTCGGCGATTAATGACAACCATTAGATTTTACTAATGAATTTGTGGATGCAAGGTCTCCCATATCACTCAATCAAATGAAATCTATATGAATATGAACATCAACTAATGATCATTGGAGACCCCTAAACAATCACTTTATGAGATCAATCAATGCTATGAAGATTAGAAGTAAAAGCTCATATGTCAAAGTCATTCAACCATCATTGACAACACTCAATGCTTGACTTTCATCAGAAGAATATTTACAACAAGTATCTAAGAGGTCAATCGAGAAAATTCCAAAAGAATCACTTAGATCAACTCGAAGCAAACAAAAGCAACTCACTGGATCAACCGATGTTTCCAGAGAACAACACATCGGTCGAGTTGATTCAGCAGCAGAAGAAGACCTCAGAACAAAGTACTCACCGGATCATCCGATGTTAAGGGTAGTGTTACATTGGTCCATCAGTACAGTATGCAATATCCTTGGACCAAGTGTAGCACCGGATCATCCGATGTACAACAATATAAACATCGGTCAATCACTCCAGTAAGCATCAAAGTTGAACCAATTCTGGAGGAAGTGCCACCGGATCATCCGATGAGAAGAAAAGTGCAACATCGGTCTAACAACGGTCATATCTGACACAGTGACATCAGCTAAAGTGAACTTGACCGATGATAACTGAAGGGAGAGCATCGGATCATCCGGTGTTCGCAGAGCAGTGATGTCAGCCTACTTTTCCAACGGCTATTTCGTGGAGGCTGGCTATTTATACCCCTTCAACATGTGAAATCGACAAGTCTTGACTACCAGACATTCTCTACACATCCTCAAGCATTCAAGACATAGAGCTACCACTTCCATATCATTTTCACCACTTGTACACCAAGAGATAGGCTAGAACTAGCTAGAGATAGTGCTTGTGTGCCTCCATTCTTGGTGATTGGAATCTCTAGTGTAGTGAGAGCTGTAAGGGAGTGTCCCTTGGTGTTTGTAATTGGGAGAGACTTCCGGAGCTTGCCAAGACGATTGTAGAAGCCCGGAGGATCCAAGTTGTACAAGGCTTGAGCTCCACCTTGCCGAGGTTGGCAAACAGAGAAGAATAGTGAAGATACCTAGTCTCGGTGAATTGGGTGTGGCTATACCCTTTGGTGGGTGCCACAACGTGGATGTAGGAAGATCTTGACGATCTTGTCGAACCACGGGATAAATCTTTGTGTCTCCTCGGGAGTTTGCATTCTCTTCCCCTCACCCTACACTTATGCATTTTATATACCACGAAGTTGCTATTTACTTGAATGCATAGGTTGTTTGCATATGGAATTGGCCTTTTAGTAATTAAGTTTTGTTACCTTAATTTTTGAAAGAAGCCCAATTCACCCCCCCCTCTTGGGCATTCGATCCTTACAATTGGTATCAGAGCAAGGTTGCTCATAGGATCATTCTAGCTTCACCGCTAGAGAGCTAAAATGGCCAAGGTTGGGGGTTCGGTTCCTATCTTCAAGGGCAAGAACTTTGCCTATCGGAAAGCACGCATGCGCGCTTATCTAGAGGCTATTGCTCCCGAAGTATGGGAAGCGACCCACGCGGGGTTTGGTGAGCACAACTATGTTGGTGATCAAATTAAGTGGGATGCCAAAGCTAGGAATGCAATTTATGAATGCATTAGTCAAGATGTGTTTGCTAGGATTGCTAGCAAAGAAAAGGCATGTGAAATTTGGGCTTGCTTGATAGAAATTCATGAGGGTTCTTCTCGTGTCAAAGAACTAAAATATCATATGCTTAAAGCCAAATATGATGAGTTCAAAATGTTACCTCATGAAAATGTCAATGAAATGTTTTCTCGCTTAAATGTGCTCATTGAAGAAATTAATGCTCTTGACATTGCTTCTCTTGGCAAGGGACTCATCAAGCGCAAGATTCTTATGCTCCTCCCTAAGCCAAAGTACAACATCATCAACTCCATGCTCCAAAAAGAATCTCTTGACCACATTGAAGTTTCGGAACTCATTGGAGAGATTCACGCTCATGAGATGAGTGTACTTGGGATGATGGAGCAATCATCTTCAAAGACAGTTGCTCTAAAGGCCTCCACCAAGAGAACAAATATCAACAAAAAGAAAGTGGTTGAGCCTAGCCCAAGTGAAGAAGAGCAAGCATCAAGTGAAGATGACGATGATGAGCTTGCATGAATGATGAGAAAGTTCTCTCGCTTAAACTCCAAGATTGCCAAGAAGGGATACACCTTTGATCCCAAAAAGAAACATTTCTACCAAAGAGAGATGACAACAAGACTTGTTATAATTGTGGTGATCAAGGTCATATCTCCTATGATTGTCCAAAACCGGACAAAAGAAGAGAGAACCACAAGAGCAAGCATTGCAAACTTGAAGATAGTGAGGATGATGAAGAGGACAAGCCCAAACCAAGATCCTTTGGGAAGAAGAGACATGACAAGGGAAAGAAGGCAAAACTCTTCCCAAAGAAGAAAAATGGTCCGCAAAAGGTGTTCATGTGTGAGGCAAATGAATGGGTCACCGACGAAGAATCAAGTGATGAAAAGAGTGAAGCAGAAGAAGAAAGTTTGGCCGGCCTTGCCATTGCCAACAAGGATGACTCACCTCTTCATCCACCACCCATGTGCATCATGGCTAAAGGTAACACCAAGGTATGTGATGATTCTAGCGATGATGAGCTTTCCCCTGATGATTTAACTTCATTAATAAATGAATATCATACTATCATTAAGAGGGAAAAGAGCAAGGTTAAAGCTCTTGAAGAAACTCGTGCCAAGCTTAAGAGTGCTAACCTCGATTGCTTGACAAGTATGAAAGCATACTTAAAGAGCATGACAAGCTCAAATCCCATGTCAAGCAAATTAAAGAGGATAAGGCTAAAATCAAGCTAGATCATCATGAGCTTAACTTAGCACACCAAACACTCTTGGGAGAGCACAACAAGTTAATACAAGAACATCAAACACTTAACCTTGCTCATGAGGTGCTTGATCAAGAATTGAAAAATATAAAGAAACAAACTCTTAATGACAATGTATCCATTACTTCTCATGCTACTAATGTCTTGTACAAGTCTTTGCCTTTGAAAAAGAACACTAGGGAGAAGGACTTGTTGGAAGAAATTGAGAGTCTCCGCACTAGTGTGGCTAGACTATCAAAAGGAGAAGTCAAGCACAAGGAAATCCTCTTCCAACAAGAAAAGTCCTTCAACAAGAGAGGACTTGGATCCTTCCCGGTGCCCAACAAAGGAAAGGTGCCCTCACCGGAGCTTATAACAAGCTTCATCAAGGAAGTTGGTTCTTATTGCCAACATTTTGAGGTCACTGGTCACCACACAAGGGAGTGTCCTCCTAACCGGCCTTCTCCAAAATTGCCCATTAATTACAAATCTACTTTCAATGATCATTTTTATCTCTTGAGTAAAGTAGATGGCATGGTGAAGGCAAGATTCATTGGCAAGGATATGAAGGGCATGAAGGGGAAGCTCCCCAAGCAACTTTGGGTCCCAAAGACACTTGTATCACACATACAAGGACCTAAGTTGGCTCGGGTGCCAAATATCAAAAATTGAATTCATGTGTGTAGGTGAACTACAAAGCCGGTGGAAAGCATTGGGTACTTAATGGCGGGTACACTCAACACATGACCGGCAATGATGGGAATGCGAGATGTCGATGATTGGAGAGCTCAACTTCTTCCTTGGATTCCAAATCAAGCTACTTCAAGAGGGGACCTTCGTCTATCAAGAAAAGTACACCAATGACCTCTTGAAGAAATTTGAGATGGGAGATTGTAGCTCAAGAAGCACTCCAATGGCAACAAATTGTCATCTCCACGCGAATAAGGACGGTAAACCTATTGATCAATCCAACTACCGTTCTATGATTGGTTCATTGCTTTACCTTACCGCATCTAGGCCCGATATCATGTTTAGTGTATGCTTGTGTGCTCGCTTTCAAGCGACACCTAAAGAATCGCATCAGAAGACAGTCTTTAGGATACTTAGGTATCTTAAGCATACCCCTAGTGTGGGCTTGTGGTACCCTAAAGGTGCAAAATTCCACCTCTTGGGATACTCGGATTCGGACTTTGCCGGATGCCGGGTGGATCGCAAGAGTACCTCCGGTGGGTGCCACTTGCATGGGCGTTCCCTAGTATCTTAGTCTAGCAAGAAACAAAATTCCGTCGCCTTGTCCACGGCGGAAGCGGAATATATTGCGGCCGGTGCATGTTGTGCCCAAATTCTTTATATGAAGCAAACCCTTTTGGACTTTGGTAATAAACTTGGTTGTGTGCCTCTCCTTTGTGATAATGAAAGTGCAGTTAAGATAGCTAAAAACATCGTTCAACACTCCCGCACTAAGCACATTGATATTCACCATCATTTCTTAAGGGACCATGAAGCTAAAGGAGACATCTCCTTGCGAGGTGTTAGGTCCGAAGAACAATTGGTGGATATCTTCACTAAACCACTTGATGAGAAAACTTTTTCTAGACTAAGAAGTGAATTAAATGTGCTAGATGCATCGAACGTCATGTAAGTTGCCACAATCATGTAAGAATGCATCTCATATAGGTCTTGTCTAACTTTCAAAGGATAGGGGTGAGCAAGGGTTAGCTTGGATTGGAGGTTCTTTTGGGTTTCCCCAAGGCTTGGAGAGTGACTCTCCCTGAAGAAGCCTTTGAAAGGTTCAAACTTGGCAAGATAGATTTACTTTATGTCTTGCATGATGCCTGCCATATAGACTTGCACTCATATTTAAATTTCTTGCATTATAAATTGTTTGTCATTGCATACGGTAGATTGTCACAAAGGGGAACCCACCTCATGAGAAAGAGACTTGTTTGAAATGCAATATCTCAACTCATATGATGTGGGAAGAACAAAATGTTAGGTGCGTTAATGCCTAAAGGAACATGCTTTAAAGAGATAGAAGTCTTCATCCTCTAGCTCACAAAGCATGTGCCTTACATTTTATTTGGGTAATTTCCTTCCTATTTTCTCGGTGTTCTATTTGCTTTAAGGCTTAGCCAAGTTATTGGCATATTAGTACTCTTAAGGGGTAAGGGGTTGCCTAAAAAGTCTTGAGACATGTGTTTCTCATTGTTTGTTTGTTTGGTCAAAGGACATATATGGGATGTTGCTGTTTTGTAGTCATCGGATTATCCGATGCTTAGGCCAGACCATCATCGGATCAGTTGGTGTTCAACAGCCAAGGGTCAACTCAGTCAGTATCTCAAATCAACCGACGAGTTCATCCTGAGAAACATCGGTGCATCTGATGTTCACATTTCTGGAACTGTACTAAAGTCCACCGATGCTATCCCTTTCCACGTCGGTACATCCGATGTCAACGGTACCTTTTTGAATATCCTTACTGTGCCATTCGACCGATTGAAAGCATCTAGGCCCCATGAGGTACGGTTTAGGTGATTAATGACAACCATTCGATTTTACTAATAAATTTGTGAATGCAAGGTCCCAATAATCACTCAATCAAATGAAATCAAAATGACATTGGAGACCCATATAAAATCAACCTTAAGTTCAAATCAATCACATGAAGACAAGGAGTGAAAGCTCAAAATTGACATCATTCAATGCTTGAAGATTATCAAAACAACAATTCAAACAAGTGTCAAAGAGGTCCCATGTTCAAATTCCAAAAGAACAACTCAAAACAACTCGAAGTCAACAAGATGAACCCACCAGATCATCCGATGATCTCAGAGATGACTACATCGGTCGAGTTGTATCAACAGAAGAAGAAGACCTCAGAAGCATAGCACTCACCGGATCATCCGATGTGTGGCTCAGCTACATTGGTCCATCAGTACAATTTGCAACATCATTGGACCAAGTGAAGCACCGGATCATCCGATGTACAGAAGTATAAACATCGGTTGATTACTCCAGTAAGCATTAAGGTTGAGTCAACTCTGGAGGAAGAGCCACCGGATCATCCGACGATGAAGATGAAGCTACATCGGTCTAACAACGATCATGTCTAACACCATGACGTCAGCCAGCTTAATTAGACCGATGATAACAAAGGGGTAGACATCGGATCATCTGATGTGTACAATAAAGTTCTGTCAGCCTACTTTTCCAACGGCTATTTCGGGGAGGTTGGCTTTAAATACCCCCAAAACCAGTCATTACGAGGAGTCTTGACACTCAGAAGCTAACAACACATCCAAGAGCACTCAAGATCAAGAGCTTACACTTCTACACCCATTAGATCATTTGTATAGGCTAGATCTAGCTAGAGAAAAGCTTGTGTGCGTCCATTCTCTGTGATTGGAGTCTCTAGACTAGTGAGAGGTTGAAGAGATCCTTCCGGAGCTTTCCAAGGTGTGTGTGGAAGCCCGGAAGATCAAGGATTGTACAAGGCTTGAGCTCCACCTTGCCGGAGATGGCGAACAGAGAAGAATAGTGAATACCCCCTTGTCTCGGTGACTTGGGAGTGGCAAAACCCTTTGGTGGGTGCCACAATGTGGACGTAGGAAGATCCTTGTGATCTTGCCGAACCACGGGATAAACTCCGTGTCTCCGTGTCCTTTGAGTGTTTGCATCCCTCTCCCTCCTTTTTACTTTTATGCAATCTTCATTCCACAACTAAAATTTACGTTGATTGCATAGATTAATCGCATAGGGAATTGGGCTTTAAGTCGTTAGTTTTTAATTTCCTTAAAATTTGAAAGAAAGCCCTATTCACCCCCCCTCTTGGGCGTTTCGATCCTTACAATTGGTATCAGAGCAAGGTTGCTCATAGGATCATTCTAGCTTCACTGCTAGAGAGCGAAAATGGCCAAGGTTGGGGGTTCAGTTCCTATCTTCGAGGGCAAGAACTTTGCCTATTGGAAAGCACGCATGCGCGCTTACCTAGAGGCTATTGCTCCCGAAGTATGAGAAGCGACTCATGCGGGGTTTGGAGAACATAATTATGTTGGTGATAAAACTAAATGGGATGCTAAGGCTAGGAATGCAATCTATGAATGTATTAGTCAAGATGTGTTTTCTAGGATTGCTAGCAAGGAAAAGGCTTGTGAAATTTGGGCTTGCTTAATTGAGATTCATGAGGGCTCTTCTCGGGTCAAGGAATTAAAATATCACATGCTTAAAGCCAAATATGATGAATTTAAAATGCTTCCTCATGAAAATGTCAATGAGATGTTCTCACGCTTAAATGTGCTTATTGAAGAAATAAATGCTCTTGACATTGCTTCTCTTGGTAAGGGACTCATCAATTGCAAGATCCTCATGCTCCTTCCCAAGCCAAAGTACAACATCATCAACTCCATGCTCCAAAAAGAGTCACTTGACTACATTGAAGTTTCGGAGCTCATTGGAGAAATACACGCTCATGAGATGAGTGTACTTGGGATGATGGAGCAATCATCATCAAAGACAATTGCTCTAAAGGCTTCCACCAAGAAAACAAGCCTCAAGAAGAAGAAGGTGGTTGAGCCTAGCTCAAGTGAAGAAGAACAAGCATCAAGTGAAGATGATGATGATGAGCTTGCATTAATGATGAGAAAGTTCTCACGCTTGAACTCCAAGATTACCAAGAAGGGATACACCTTTGATCCCAAGAAGAAAGCATTTCTACCAAGGAGAGATGATCTCAAGACGTGCTACAATTGTGGTGATCAAGGCCACATCTCCTATGATTATCCAAAACTGGACAAAAGAAGAGAGAACTACAAAGGCAAGCATCGCAAGCTTGAAGGAAGCGATGATGATGAAGAAGAAGCCAAACCAAAGCCAAGATCCTTTGGGAAGAAGAAACATGACAAGGGCAAGAAGGCAAGACTCTTCCCAAAGAAGAGAAATGGCCCACAAAAGGTGTTCATGTGTGAGGCAACTGAATGGGTCACCGATGAAGAAACAAGTGATGAAGAGAGTGAAGAGGAAGAAGAAAGCTTGGCCGGCCTCGCCATCGCCAACAATGATGATGCACCCCTTCACCCACCGCCCATGTGCCTCATGGCAAAAGGTAACACCAAGGTATGTGAGGACTCTAGCGATGATGAACTTTCCTTCAATGATTTAACTTCCTTGATAAATGAATATCATGCTATCATTAAGAGGGAAAAGAGTAAGGTTAAAGTGCTTGAAGAAACTCATGCTAAACTTGAGAGCACTAACCTTGATTTGCTTGACAAGTATGAATGCATACTTAAAGAGCATGACACGCTCAAATCCCATGTCAAGCAAATTGAGGAAGAAAAGGCTAAAATCAAGAGAGATAATCATGAACTTGACTTAGCACATCAAACACTCTTGGAAGAGCACAACAAGTTAATACAAGAACATCAAACACTTAACCTTGCTCATGACATGCTTGATCAAGAGTTGAAAAATATGAAGAAGCAAACCCTTAATGATAAGATATCCATTACTTCTCATGCCACTAATGATTTGCACAAGTCTTTGCCTTTGAAAGCTAATGCTAGGGAGGACTTGTGGGAAGAAATTGAGAGTCTCCGCACTAGTGTGGCTAGACTTTCAAAAGGAGAAGTCAAGCACAAGGAAATTCTCTTCCAACAAGCAAAGGCCTTCAACAAGAGATGACTTGGATCCTTCCCGGTGCCTAACAAAGGAAAGGTGCCCTCACTGGAGCTAAGAACAAGCTTCATCAAGGAAGTTGGTTCTTATTGCCAACATTATGAGGTCACCGGTCACCACACAAGGGAGTGTCCTCTTCCTAACCGACCTTCTCCTAAATTGCCTACTAACTATAAATCTACTTTCAATGATCATTATTATCTCTTAAGTAAAGAAGGTGGCAAGGTGAAGGCTAGATTCATTGGCAAAGACATGAAGGGCATGAAGGGGAAGCTCCCCAAGCAACTTTGGGTCCCAAAAACACTTGTATCACACATACAAGGACCTAAGTTGGCTTGGGTGCCTAAAGTCAAAAATTGAATTCATGTGTGTAGGTGAACTAAAAAGCCGGAGGAAAGCATTGGGTACTCGATAGCGGGTGCACTCAACATATGACCGGCAATGATGGTATGTTCACCACCATAGAAAACCCCGGCAATCATGAACAAGTCACCTTTGGTGATAACTCTAAGGGAAAGGTAATTGGGTTAGGTAAAATTGCTATTTCAAATGACTTGTCTATTTCTAATGTTTTGTATGTTAAGTCACTTAGTTTCAATTTACTTTCTATTGCACAACTATGTGATCTTGGACTAACGTGCACATTTAGCAAAAATGATGTTGTTGTGAGTAGTGAAACAAGCCAAGACATAGTCTTCAAAGGATTCTAGCATGGACATCTCTACCTAGTGGACTTCGCCAACAAGAATGCTAGCTTGACCACTTGTCTTTTCACTAAGACAAGCTTGGGATGGCTATGGCACCGACGCATAGCGCACATTGGAATGAGCAAACTCAAGAAGTCATTCAAGCTTGGGATGGTGACCGGCGTGAAGGATGTCACATTTGAGAAGAACAAGCTTTGTAGCACTTGTCAAGCCGGGAAGCAAGTTGCTTCACACCACCCAATGAAGACAATGGTGTCAACCTCCAAGCCACTTGAACTACTCCACATGGACCTCTTCGGACCGTCCACATATCAAAGCCTTGGCGGTAACCTCTATTGTCTCGTTATTGTTGATGACTATTCTCGCTATGCTTGGACTCTATTTCTAGGTGACAAGAGTGAGACTCCGGAAGTGTTCAAGACCTTCGCCAACCGCACTCAAAGGGAATTTCAACTTCCCATAATCAAGGTCCGGAGCAACAACGGCACCAAATTCAAGAACTACAACATTGGGGAGTGGTGTGACCGCGAAGGAGTAAAACATGAGTTTTCGGCCACATACACCCCCCAACAAAATGGTGTCGTTGAAAGGAAGAACAAGACACTCATCACTCTTGCAAGAGCAATGCTTGATGACTACGACACGTCGGAGAAGTTTTGGGCCAAAGCGATCAACACGGCATGCCATGCCGCAAATAGGGTCTACCTACATCGCCTACTTCAAAAGACCCCGTACGAGCTTCTCGTTGGGAGAAAGCCCAACATCTCCTACTTTCGAGTCTTTGGATGCAAGTGCTACGTCTACCGCAAGAAAAGGCTCGTTAAGTTTGAAAGAAGATGTGACGTTGGTATATTTCTTGGTTATGCATCAAACTCAAAAGCATATCGAGTATTCAACCAAACCTCCAGTTTAGTTGAAGAAAGTTGTGATGTTGAGTTTGATGAATCTAATGGCTCCCAAGAGGAGAGTTTTGGTCATGATGAAATAGATGATGAGCCTCTACGAGAAGCCATGAAGAACATGACCATTGGAGACATTAAGCCGGAAGTTGAGGAGAGCCATGATCAAGGGGGAGCTTCAAGTTCCAACAACAACACCTCTATGGCGCCTCAAGTTGACGAAGAAGAGAAGGATGATCCATTGCCGACTCAAGACTCACAAGCACAACAACATCAAGAAGAAGAAGAAGTCCATGATCAAGTCCAACCACAAGGGGAGCAACATGCATCACCTTCGCCAAGTGCTTCACAACCGCTTATGAGGAATGTACGCATCTCCAAGGTGCATCCAATGGATCAAATCATTGGAAGTCCGTAAAGGGGTGTAAGTACACGTTCTCGCCATGTTGCTACGTTTTGTGAGCACTACTCTTTTGTTTCGTGTGTAGAACCCACTCACATTGAGGAAGCGCTCCAAGACCCAAATTGGGTGATGGCAATGCAAGAAGAACTCAACAAATTCATCCGCAATGAAGTTTGGGTGTTGGAGGAGCGACCAAAGGACAAGAACGTCATCGGAACAAAGTGGGTGTACCGCAACAAACAAGACGAGAATGGCGTTGTGGTCCGCAACAAGGCAAGACTTGTGGCCAAAGGGTTCTCGCAAGTTGAAGGACTAGACTTTGGGGAGACATTTGCTCCGGTCGCCCGGTTAGAGGCAATTCGTATACTCCTTGCTTTTGCTTCACATCATAATATTAGACTTTATCAAATGGATGTGAAAAGTGCGTTTCTTAATGGCTACATTAACGAGCTTGTTTATGTTGAACAACCTCCCGGGTTTGAAGATCCGAGGAATCCTAATCATGTGTATAGGTTGCACAAGGCGCTCTACGGGCTCAAGCAAGCTCCTAGGGCGTGGTATGAACGACTACGGGATTTCCTCATCATGCAAGGATTCAAGATCGGGAGGGTGGACACCACACTCTTCACCAAGGACATCAACGGAGATTTGTTCATTTGTCAAATTTATGTTGATGATATTATTTTTGGTTCAACTAACGAAGCTTTTAGCCATGAGTTTGGCAAAATGATGTCTAGGGAATTCGAGATGTCAATGATTGGTGAGCTCAACTTCTTCCTTGGATTCCAAATCAAGCAACTTCAAGAGGGAACCTTCGTCTATCAAGAGAAGTACACCAAGGACCTCTTGAAGAAATTTGAGATGGGAGATTGTAGCTCAAGAAGCACTCCAATGGCAACAAATTGCCATCTCGACACGGATAGGGACGGTAAACCTATTGACCAATCTCACTACCGTTCTATGATTGGTTCATTGCTTTATCTTACCGCATCTAGGCCCGATATCATGTTTAGTGTATGCTTATGTGCTCGCTTTCAAGCGGCACCTAAAGAATCGCATAGGAAGGTGGTCTTTAGGATACTTAGGTATCTTAAGCATACTCCTAGTGTGGGCTTGTGGTACCCTAAAGGTACAACCTTCCACCTCTTGGGATACTCGGATTCAGACTTTGCCGGATGCCGTGTGGATCGCAAGAGTACCTCCGGTGGGTGCCACATGCTTGGGCGTTCCCTAGTATCTTGGTCTAGCAAGAAGCAAAATTCCGTCGCTTTGTCCACGGCGGAAGCGGAATACATTGCGGCTGGTGCATGTTGTGCCCAAATTCTTTACATGAAACAAACCCTTTTGGACTTTGGTATTAAACTTGGTTGTGTGCCTCTCCTTTGTGACAATGAAAGTGCGGTTAAGATAGCTAAAAACCCCGTTCAACACTCCCGCACTAAGCACATTGATATTCACCATCATTTCTTAAGGGACCATGAAGCTAAGGGAGACATCTCTTTGAGAGGTGTTAGGTCTGAAGAACAATTGGCGGATATCTTCACTAAACCACTTGATGAGAAAACTTTTTCTAGGCTTAGGAGTGAATTAAATGTGCTAGATGCAACAAACGTCATGTAAGAATGCATATCATATAGGTCTTGCCTAACTCTCAAAGGATAGGGGTGAGCAAGGGTTAGCTTGGGATGGTGGTTCTTTTGGGTTTCCCACGGCTTGGAGAGTAGCTCTCCCTGAAGAAGCCTTTGAAAGGTTCAAACTTGGCAAGATAGATTTATTTTATGTCTTGCATGATGCCTGCCATATAGACTTACTATTTCTTGCATTATAAAATGTTTGGCATTGCATACGGTAGATTGTCACAAAGGGGAACCCACCTCATGAGAAAGAGACTTGTTTGAAATGCAATATCTCAACTCATATAAGGTGGAAAGAACAAAATTTTAGGTGCGTTAATGCCTAGAGGAACATGCTTCAAAGAGATAGAAGTCTTCATACTCTACCTCACAAAGCATGGGCCTTACATTTCATTTGGATATTTTCCTCCTATTTTTCTCGGTGTTCCATTTGCTTTAAGGATTAGCCAAGTTATTGGCATATTAGCTTTTTGAGGGGTAAGGGGTTTCCCAGAAAGTCCTAAGACATGTGTTTCTCTTTGCTTGGTTGTTTGGTCAAAGGACATATATGGGATGTTTTTGTTCTGCAGTCATCGGATTATCCGATGTCTAGGTCAATCCCTCATCGGACCAATAGGTGTTCAATCTTCAAGGGCCAGTTCAGTCAGAATCTCAAATGATCCGACGCGTTCATTCCGAAAAACATCGGTCCATCCGGTGTTCTCTATTCTGGAGCTGTGGTCAATTCCACCGATGTTACTTCCTCCAACGTCGGACCATCCGGTGTCAACATACCTCTTTTGAACACCCTTACTGTGCCATTTGACCGATGATCCAAACCCTAAACGTCGGTCCATCTGATGTCAACAGCAATTTTTGAATATCCTTACTGTGGCATTCGACCGATGTACATCCCATCTAACATCGGTCCATCCGGTGTTAAAAAATCGTCTAGGGTTTGGGACCCACTATTTAAACCGGCCGTACCCCCCTCGCCTTTCTATCTCCCGATCCCGACGCCGCCACCGCCAACTCTCACGCGCCGCCACCTCCTCTCGCCGCACCGTCGCTGCCGCCGCCGCCGTCGTCTCCGGCCGCCGCCCTCACCACAGCGCCGCCGCCGCTTGCCGCGCCGCCGTCTCCATCCCGCCATTACACACCCGCGCCGCCGCCTCACCTCCAAGCGCCGCCGCCTCACCAATCGCCGCCTCCACCACTTGCCACCGCATCCAAGCGCCGTCAACGCTCTTCCCCATCGCCACAGCGCCTCCGCACCCCCCCCTCGCGCATACTTGCCGTCGCGGTGCATTCATCGCCGCTAGGGTTTCGCAACCCCGCTGATATCCACGTCATCTCCTTTGTTGACTCCGAGCTCTCGCGCATCGCAATGGCTCGCGACAAGAAGAACAAGGGCAAGGCTATCGTGGAGCCAGCCGCGAAAAAGCAAAAGCTGTCGAAGGAAGAGAAGAAGGCCTTGATGGCCGCTCGTACCGCCGAGGAGTGTGAGCGGGGCCGAGGTGGGTCGCTGAGGATCCGTGAGGCTCGTCCGAGGCAGCCTCCCATGATCGACGACTCCGAGGCTGAAGAGGAGCCAGTTGAGCCTCTCGTCCGCCGGCGCTCAGCCCGGACACGTGGGGTTCACACCAAGGCTGCTCCTCGTCCGAGACCGACGGCTGCCGACCGTCGTGAGGACAGGGAGGCCCAGTGTGCTATCTACGAGATGGACACCACTGTCCATGTCGCTGAAGGAGTCCGGTTGACCGACTACCGGAAGATGAAGGCCAAGCAGCTTCGCAAGCTCAGATGGAATGTGCTGCTTGAGGAGTGGTACCTGCAACCTAGAGAGGCTTTGGTGGATAGTCGCTTCTGGACTATCACCCAGGCGTCTCTCTACGAGACCTACAGGCGTCGAGGGCACAAGCTGTTCCAACACAACTATTTGGATTGGGGACAGCTAGCTTTGGCAGCAGAGATGGAGATCCGTCCTTACTTTGAGAGGTACCGAGGCTTGGTGGAGCTAATGGCATATGAGCGGAGTGCCTATGTGGAAGATTGGGTCCGCGTCTTCTACGCCACCCTCTATGTCTCGGAGGGAAGAAGATCCATTGACCTCTTGTTCATGGGTCAACACTACCACCTGACGAGGCAGACACTGGGACAGTTGCTTGGAGTAGACTTGCACGACACCTGTGTACATGAGAGGGTCTACGGTCAGGCAGATCCACCGAGGAGGCCGCTCACTGGAGGAGTGGCACCACCGCTGGAGGAGATTTGCTCGTTGTTCGGTTCCACCTTCTCTCCTGACCAGCCGAGGGTTCCAGCTTTGTTGACTCCTGCTGTGCGCACAGTGCACCTTGCCTTGCACCGCACGCTCCTGCTGAGGTCTGGTTACTTGGAGGGGTTCACCAGCTTGCAGCAGACTCTCCTGTTCTACATCATGAACGGGATGGAGTTCGACATCGTGGACATCCTCATATGCGAGATGGAGGATGTGATCACAGACGGTGTGGGCATGATGAGGCAGCTGGTATATGGGCACTGGATCAGCTACCTGCTTACTATGATGGTTCCCGAGGGGTCCACCACGCACGACCGTCTCTCTGACGAGAGTGTGACACGGTTCAGCCACTATCGAGCTCCAGCTCCAGGGGACCGCCGCCTTGGCCGCCCTGTTGAGCGTCAGGTCAGGGCGATGCTCTCCGAGGAGGACTGGTCGGATCTGGAGAAAGAAGATGAGCGACTAGCAGAGGCTGAAGCTCAGGGAGGAGACCTCCAACACGTCTGGTCTGAGAGCGATACAGACGACAGTGTCGAGGAGTACTTCCCTCCTCCTCCTCCATCACCGAGGCAACACGATGTAGAGGCAGGAGGTTCAGCTGCTCCACCACCTCCTGTGTTCGAGGCGCAGGTGTCACAGCCGTCAGAGCTGTCGTCACTTCTTCAGCAGATGATAGAGCAGCAGCGCCAGGATAGGCTAGCGGCTGAGCAGGCCAGAGCAGAGCAGGCTGCTCACCTGGCACAGCTTCAGAGGCAGCAGCAGGAGCTACAGCTAGAGATCGCCCGACAGAGGCGAGAGGATACAGATCGGTTCACCAACTTGGTCGATCAGATGCACCGCCGTACCCTCGACCAGCAGCATCAGACTCAGCAGGCTATGATGGGGATCCTGGGGTTGATCACCAACCTCTACACTCAGACCGGGATCGCCCTTCCACCTCAGCAGCCTGGACTGGGACTGGCTCCAGGTGCAGCTCAGGTGCCTGCTACACTGATTCCCTCTATCAGCATGTCACCTCTTCTGGCACCCAGCGCACCGATCCACTCTCCTCTGCTGGTGACGACTCTGTTCTAGCAGACGCCGGCATCTGTGGTCAGTGCTCAGCTTCCTCCAGCTCCAGCTCCACCGGCGCCTCCTGTACCTGCTACCTCCTCTCTAGCATCGACAGCGGACCCCCCAGCTCCCTCCACTCCAGCGGCTGCGACCGGCGACTCCAGCTCCGACAACAGCGACGGTGACCAGTTCGTCATCGCACCTAGCTCTCAAGGTCAGTAGGCTCTCGGATCCCTTTTTGGTGTCTTGATGCCAAAGGGGGAGAAGAGGTAGAGGAGTCAGGGGGAGTAGTATCTCAGTCTCAGGGGGAGTTTATATTTCTATGAGGTAGAGGAGTCAGGGGGAGTAGTATCTTAGTCTCAGGGGGAGTAGTATCTCAGTCTCAGGAGGAGTTTATATTTCTATCTATATTCTTTGTATTCTTGTGTGCTTGAGTACTTTTGTAATATTAATTAAGCACTTTTCCACTTGTGACATTTGCCTATGTTATTAATCGATTAAGCTTTTCGCGCCATTTCATTTGATTTCTACAAGCTCAATGTGTCTTATCTTGTATTCATTGCATATCTATTTGAGTATTGTACCATCAAATTCATTACTATTGCGCTTTAAATTATTGTGTTATCATCAATCACCAAAAAGGGGGAGATTGAAAGCATCTAGGCCCCATGAGGTACGGTTTCGGTGATTAATGACAACCATTCGATTTTACTAATGAATTTGTGAATGCAAGGTCCCAATAATCACTCAATCAAATGAAATCAAAATGACATTGGAGACCCATATAAAATCAACCTTAAGTTCAAATCAATCACATGAAGACAAGGAGTGAAAGCTCAAAATTGACATCATTCAATGCTTGAAGATTATCAGAACAACAATTCAAACAAGTGTCAAAGAGGTCCCATGTTCAAATTCCAAAAGAACAACTCAAAACAACTCGAAGTCAACAAGATGAACCCACCAGATCATCCGATGATCTCAGAGATGACTACATCGGTCGAGTTGTATCAACAGAAGAAGAAGACCTCATAAGCATAGCACTCACCGGAACATCCGATGTGTGGCTCAGCTACATCGGTCCATCAGTACAGTTTGCAACATCATTGGACCAAGTGAAGCACCGGATCATCCAATGTACAGAAGTATAAACATCGGTTGATTACTCCAGTAAGCATTAAGGTTGAGTCAACTCTGGAGGAAGAGCCACCGGATCATCCGACGATGAAGATGAAGCTACATCGGTCTAACAACGGTCATATATGACACCATGACGTCAGCCAGCTTAATTAGACCGATGATAACAAAGGGGGAGACATCGGATCATCCGATGTGTACAATAAAGTTCTGTCAGCCTACTTTTCCAACGGCTATTTCGGGGAGGTTGGCTTTAAATACCCCCAAAACCAGTCATTACGAGGAGTCTTGACACTCAAAAGCTAACAACACATCCAAGAGCACTCAAGATCAAGAGATTACACTTCTACACCCATTAGATCATTTGTATAGGCTAGATCTAGCTAGAGAAAAGCTTGTGTGCGTCCATTCTCTATGATTGGAGTCTCTAGACTAGTGAGAGGTTGAAGAGATCCTTCTGGAGCTTGCCAAGGTGTGTGTGGAAGCCCGGAAGATCAAGGATTGTACAAGGCTTGAGCTCCACCTTGCCGGAGATGGCGAACGGAGAATAATAGTGAAGACCCCCTTGTCTCGGTGACTTGGGAGTGGCAAAACCCTTCGGTGGGTGCCACAACGTGGACGTAGGAAGATCCTTGTGATCTTGCTGAACCACGGGATAAACTCTGTGTCTCCGTGTCCTTTGAGTGTTTGCATCCCTCTCCCTCCTTTTTACTTTTATGCAATCTTCATTCCGCAACTAAAATTTACGTTGATTGCATAGATTAATCACATAGGGAATTGGGCTTTAAGTCGTTAGTTTTTAATTACCTTAAAATTTGAAAGAAAGCCCAATTCACCCCCCCTCTTGGGCGTTTCGATCCTTACACCGATGCTCCTATCTTGTAACGTCGGTCCATCCGATGTTAAATTTTCGGCTAGGGTTTGAGACCCACTATTTAAACGCCCCTTCACCTCCCGGTTTTCTCTCTCCCCGACCCCGACACTCCCTCACCTCCGGTCGCTGCTCCTCTCACCCAAGCGCCGCCACCGCCGCCTCCGGCCGCCGGTGCCCTCCGGCCACCACCGCACCTCCGCAGCAGCACCGCCGCCGCCCCAAGCTCAGGCACCACACCGCCACCCTCGCCGTCGTGGTGCCTCCCTCTACGGCTGCCACTACGCTGCTAGGGTTTCCGACTGCGACAAATATTCACGTCACCGTTCCGTGCACGTGACATCGTCAACTTCATCCTCGCACATCGTCTCAATGGCTTGTGACAAGAAAGGAAAGGGCAAAGCCATTGCGGAGCCGACAGCAAAGAAGCAAAAGTTATCCAAGGAGGAGAAGAAGGCTTTGATGGCCGCTCGCGCCGCTGAGGAGCGAGAGAATGGACGAGGAGGATCACTAAGGATCCGCGAGGCTCGTCTAAGGCAGAAGAAGAGCTGGAAGTGCCACTTGTTCGCCGGCGCTCAGCCAGGACCCGTGGGGGTCATCCGCCGGTAGTACCACGTTCGAGACCCTCAGCTGCTGATCTTCGAGAGGACAGGGTGGCCCAGAGAGCCGTCTATGAGATGGACACCATCGTTCGTGTTGGTGAGGGTGTCCAATTGACATATTACAGGAAGATGAAGGCCAAGCAGCTCAGAAGACTCAGATGGAGCGTTTTGCTTGAGGAGTGGTTCCCGCAGCCCAGAGAGGCACGTGTGGACAGCCGGTTCTGGACCTTGACTCAGGCGTCGCTGTACGAGACGTATCGACGCCGAGGCCACAAGCTCTTCCAGCACAACTTCTTGGACTGGGATCAGCTTGCACTAGCAGCCGAGACGGAGATACGCCCCTACTTTGAGAGGTACAGAGGGCTGGTGGAGCTGATGTCCTATGAGAGGAGTGCCTACGTGGAGGACTGGGTCCGTGTTTTCTACGCCACCCTCTACGTCTCTGAGGGGCGCAGGTCTATAGACTTCATGTTCATGGGCCAACACCATCACTTGACGAGACAGCCGTTGGCACAGCTGCTAGGAGTGGATCTCCATGACACGTGCCTGCACGAGAGAGTGTATGGACAGGCAGACCCGCCGAGGAGGCCGCTCACTGGAGGAGTGGCACCACCACTGGAGGAGATATGCTCCCTGTTTGCACTGTCTTTCTCTCCAGACCAGCCGAGGGTACCGGCACTGCTGAGTCCAGCTGCGTGCACAGTGCACCTTGCCTTGCGCCGCACACTTTTGCCGAGGTCCGGATATCTAGAGGGGTTCACCATCCTGCAGTAGACCCTCCTGTTCTACATCATGAATGGGATGGAGTTCGATATTGTGGACCTCCTCATATGTGAGATGGAGGATGTGATCACTGACGGAGTTGGCATGATGAGGCAGCTTGTGTTTGGACACTGGATCAGCTACCTGCTCTCCATGGTTGTTCCTGAGGAGTCCGCCGTGCATGACCATCTCACTGACGAGAGTGTCACACGGTTCAGCCACTATCATGCTCCAGCTCCTGGAGACCGCCGCCTTGGCCATCCAGTCGAGCGTCAGGTCAGGGCTCGTCTATCTGAGGAGGATTGGTCTGACCTGGAGAAGGAAGACGAGAGGCTTGCTCAGGCAGAGGCTCAGGGTGAGGACCTTCAGCATATATGGTCCGAGAGCGACACAGACGACAGTGTTGAGGAGTACTTCCCACCTCCTCCCTCACCCATGCAGCACGATGCGGAGGCTGGAGGCTCAACGGTGCCACCCCCTTCTCCACCTCCCGTCTCAGAGGCACATGTCTCTCAGCCGTCCGAGCTCACATCCCTCCTCCAGCAGATGGTTGAGTAGCAGCGCCTGGACCGGCTTGCAGTTGAGCAGGCCCGAGCTGAGCAGGCAGCACGTCTTTTGGAGCTCCAGCAGCAGCAACAGGAGATGCAGCGCCAGATCGCCCGTGAGAGGCGAGAGGACACAGACAAGCTGACTGGACTCATAGATCAGATGCACCAGCGCTCCCTCGACCATCAGCAGCAGACGCATCAGGCGATGATGGGCATCCTGGGGTTGATCACCAACCTCTACACCCAGACCGGGATTGCCCTGCCGTCGAAGCTGCCAGGCTTTGCTCCACCTCCGCCTGTCCTTGCTACAGCTGCAGCTCCAGTGCCGACCACGCCGATCCCGACGATCAACATGTCTCCAATGCTTGCTCCAGGCGCGCCGATCCCCTCTCCGCTGCCGGCTACGACATTGTTCCAGCAGACGCCGACATCCGTTGTCAGTGCTCCGCTGCCAGCAGCTCCGACACAGCAGGCACCGTCAGCGGCTCCTACGGCTCCTTCAGCTCCCTCCACTTCCACTCCAGCTTCAGTCGCAGCAGCAGGCAGCAGCTCCAACGACAGCACCCCCGATGGTGACCAGTTCATCATCGCTCCGAGCACTCAGGGTTCTTAGGCACTCATATCCCTTTTTGGTGTCTTGATGCCAAATGGGGAGAAGAGTTAGAGTAGAGCCAGGGGGAGGATAGCCTAGCCTCAGGGGGAGTGTCTTAGTCTGAGGGGGAGTCTTTATCTATATCTTTTGTAATTTGGTGCTTTTGCTACTCATTTGCTATTCATTATGTATTCATGTGCCACTTATTCTCCTGAGTTATTCATCGATTGAGCTTTCGCGTTATTAATCTCTTTTGAGTCTTCAAGTTCAATATGCCATATCTTGTACTCATTGCATATCTTCTTGAGTATCGTATTATCAAATTCATTATTATTATGCTTCACTTGTTGTGTTGTCATCAATCACCAAAAAGGGGGTGTAGGATCAAAGAGCACGTGAAAAGCTACCAGGGGGGTGAATGGTAGATTTAAAAATCTTACTCAGCGGAAACAATAAAACCCTAATTCCTTCGGTAGAAAAACGATCTGTTAAAAAAATCATGTGTGAGACTAATATAAACGTGTTTCACTGTGACAAAAGTGATAGATATCATAAAGAATCAAGTCACGAAGACAACACAAAAAGAATTACTCAAATCTGTCGAGAAAAACTCAAGTTATGATTAAAAGATCAGACTATGGTCAATCTAACCTACCCGAGAAAAACAGTTCTAGAACACTGCAAAGAAACTCGTGTAGATCAAAATCCACAAATCCAATGACCATGAAATTTTGACAGATGATAGATAATCAAGTTGTGAAGACAACCGAAAAAGAATCACGTCAATTGGATCTGTAAAACTCGAGTTATGATAAAACCACCGACGAAAGGTAGTGCTGTCCAGAAACTCGACGAGTAAAACTTGTCTGGAACAAGTCGGACGAACAAGGCACAAAAGTTCCTTCAAACTATGAATTTTATTCAATAGAACACAAGAGGAACAGCCCCAAAGTCGTCTTACACGAGCTCTGGGGCTCCCTTGCTTATATAACCAGCCCTTTGGCCATCCCAATCTCAACTAGGACTCCAATCCTAATCCGATCACAATCGGAACTTTCCATAACTGCTTAGGACTCTTCTATACGCAGATAGAAGCAATCTTAAGACTTCAAAACACCTTAGGAACGTATCCGACATTCCTAAACAACTCAAATTCATGACCCACACGAAATCCTAACATAACCAACTCGATATTTCCATACCGAGCCATAACCGACTCAGCTAGCAGCCTAAGTCTTCAACCGATACGATCCGATCCTTCCGATCAGATCTTCCTTCCATAATCCGTCTCTAGAAGCATATTGCCACGTCATGCACCGCATGCATACGTGCGAACACCTTCCTTCGACCTTCATATGCACTGCCCTTGATTCAATCATCCTGCGCGACCTCCTGACCCGCTCAACCACAGTTCCTCCCGAACTTGGTTGTTGGAACCTCATCTCCTCCCTGAGACTAGTCCAATGGATCCCGTCACCAGCCATGACTTGAACTCAAGCAACACCTGCACATGAATAAACAACCAATCCATACGAGCCCAAGTCCTCGACTTGACTCAAGTTAGTTCCAAACACAACACCTTATGTGAGAACCTCACATAAGCATGTTGCAAAACCATAGTAACACGATATCATACATATCATCCAAAACGCACCAAAAACTTAGCAAATGAATACTAAGCAGTCTTTCCAACAATGTAAAGCAAGTACAAAACATTGCAAATGAAAAGCAGAAGCACTTAGGTCAAGTTCCGGACCTTGCCAGAGCAACCTGAAGCTTGAGCCTGAGCTAACAAAAGCTAGTAGAACCTAGCGCCGAAGCTTTCCAAAACCTAGTCAAAACTAGTCAACCCAAAACCGGAGCTAGACAAAGTACGTCGAAGCTTAGCAAAAGCATGCCGGAGCTATCAAGTATATGTCGGAGCTATCAAAGACATGCCGGAGCTAAAGATAAAGCTCACCGGAACTAACCAAAGCTAGTCGGACCTTACCAAGAAGCCAGACCTAGCATCTAACGTAACCGGAGCTATCCAAAACAAGCTGGACCTACCGTCGGACCTTGCTGTAGCTCGGAGCTAGAGTCGGACCTTGATAAAAAGGTGTTTTGGTGATATTTAAAACTTTTATCATCAAAGCCAAGTGTATTCACTATAAACCAATGTATTCAGCACACATAGGTCTTACAATCTCCCCCTTGATGAATGCATTGGCAACACCATTTAAAATCCGAACATTGGCTTATTCACATAAAATTTTCTCCCCCTTTGTAAATCAAAAGTAAAAAGAGAAGAAAATGAAAATCTCTCCCCCTTTATTATCTATCCTTATGCCCATATTCTCTTTCTCTTCATGCTTATCTCTCCCCCTTTGACAATGTATTCAGCAAGTCATGAGCATATAAACAAATTTTCTCTCCCTCTTTAGTTGTTATGAGCATATTATAACATATACATATAAACAAAGCTCATCCAAGTCATACTATCAAGTAACTTACACTATCACATCAATGAGATACATAAAGTAGTGTAAGCCATGCTAGAGATCATATGTAATTTTCAATTTAAGCAAGTCATGATCTCACAAACTTAACTATTTCATAACTTGAAAGCATGACACTAGTTGCTGCATTTTATTATTTTTCAAAGCATAAATTTAGATCATATGATATTCGCAAGAGATTATATGCGCATATGCCTTATTCTAACCAACCAAGCCAAGCCTATGTCATTTGACAATCAGAAGCTTAAGGACATGGGTTTAGTCATACACAACTTCTTCCAAGTTCATATCTAAGTGTAATGACAAGCCATCTCAAAAGAAGAAGTGCGATGCATGCATATTCTCTTGATCTTTTCTAAATTTATATTTGTTCATAAAAACCCAACATGTGAGTTGATTAATTGATGTGTTCTTAATATTTTAAAAGAATTTGTGAGCATGCAACAAGTTCCAAACAGCAAGAAAGTTCGACCATGACCAGTTTAGTTGTAAGTAATTATTCCAATTTCTAGACATGGCAAATACTACAAGATGTATAACATAAGTAAAGTAGTAAGAACTTTCAGCATGTAAAAGGAATCACAAAGTCATATATGTATGAAATACTATGCTCATATTATTTTTATTTCAGATTCACACATAGACTTCCCAAGTTTCAAAAACACCCCTCAATTTAAGCCATGAGGATGCATAACCCCTATTTCACTACGAATGAAACAAAAACGAGTGAAATCCAAAGGTTTTGTAAAAATGTCAGCCAATTGATGTTCGGTATCTACATGGTGAAGCACAATGTTTTATTTTTCAATGTTGCCTCGAAGAAAGTGATACCTAATATCAATGTGCTTAGTTCTAGAATGTTGCACGGGGTTTTTGGCAATGCAAATAGCACTAGTGTTATCACAAAACAGTGGAACATTATCTAGATCAACCCCATAGTCCTTAAGTGTTTGAACAATCCAAAGAATTTGTGAGCAAGCACTAGCAGCAGCTACATATTCAGATTCGGCTGTGGATTGTGCAACTGAATTTGGTTTTCTAGAGGACCAAGCAACAAGAGAATTACCAAGAAAATGACAAGCACCGGAAGTACTTTTCCTATCAATCCTACAACCCCCAAAATCAGCATCCGAAAAAGCTTTCAAGGTAACGGTTGAGGAAGAAGGAAGAAAAGTGCCAAATTCTTGAGTTCCATGTAAGTACCTGAGAATCCTTTTGACGGCTTGACGATGTGAAACACGTGGGGAAGCTTGAAACCGTGCACAAAGACATACGCTGAATTGTATGTCCGGTCTTGATGCCGTGAGGTACAAAAGTGATCCGATCATGCTTCTATATTCTTTTTGATCCACGGATTCACCATCTTCATCAAGTTCAAGTGTTGTTGCTGTTCCCATTGGTGTCCGAAGAGGCTTGCTTTTATCCATGTTGAAGCGCCTTAGGAGGTCTTTGGTATACTTCGTTTGATGCACAAAGGTACCCTCCTTGGTTTGCTTGATTTGCAGCCCCAAAAAGTAAGTGAGTTCACCCATCATACTCATTTCAAATTCGGAACTTATCATTGCTGAAAACTTGGACACAAGATCATGAGAAACACAACCAAAGATATCATCCACATACACTTGAACAAATAATGAGTCATTGCCATGCTTAAGCACAAAAAGAGTTTTATCAACCTTGCCCATGGTAAACCCTTTTTCAATTAAGAATGTTTTTAACCTATCATACCATGCTCTAGGGGCTTGTTTGAGACCGTATAAGGCCTTGGACAGTTTGTAAACATGAATAGGAAAATCTGGATTTTCAAAACCTGGTGGTTGTTTGACATAAACCTCCTCATCTATGTAGCCATTAAGAAAAGCACTTTTAACATCCATTTGATATAGCTTAAAACCTTTATATGCTGCAAAAGCTAACAAAATTCTTATGGCTTCTAATCTAGCGACAGGAGCAAAAGTTTCATCAAAATCTAGACCTTCAACTTGAGTGAAACCTTGAGCAACCAACCTAGCCTTATTCCTTACCACAACCCCATCCTCACTTTGTTTATTTTTATATACCCATTTAGTTCCAATTAAAGTGTGACCTAGAGGTGGAGGTACAAGTTTCCAAACATTATTTCTTTCAAAATTTTCTAACTCTTCTTGCATGGCAATAATCCAAGATTCATTAGTGAGTGCGTGTGATATATCTTTGGGTTCAAAAGAAGCAACAAAAGCAGAATGAGCATGAGAGTTTGGATCGCAGAACCTGGACCGTGTGACTCGTTCGTGCAAGCTTCCAATCATCTGTTGTGGGGGATGATCTTTGTAAAAACATAGGGGAACAGATGGCTCACAAGCTTCTTCTTCATTAGGTTCATCGTAGATTAATGAGCTTGTGACTTGTGGACGATCAGGACCAGCAGAGGTGATAGCCGGAGCTTGTTCAATGTCCGGAGCTGGACACGTGTCAGCTTCGGAACTACCAGGCAGTATCACCGGCTCTTCTTCTTCTTCGAAAATACCCTCCCCCTGAGGATATGGATTTGGTCCTGCAACACCGGAGCTAGTACCTAGGCTAGCTTCATCAAAAGACGATTCACAAGTCTCCACAATTTTGTTAGTGTCAAGTAAAAGCACACGGTAGCCTCTAGTATGAGATGGATAACCAAGAAACATGCCATCAATGGATCTAGGTTCAAACTTATCAAGATTACCATGTTTCTTAACAAAGCATTTGCAACCAAAGACTCGAAAGTGTGTAACACTAGGCCTATGTCCAAACCGAAGCTCATATGGTGTTTTACCTAGCTTGGCACGCAAGAAAACACGATTTGAGACATAACAAGCGGTTGCTAACGCATCAGCCCAAAATTTTCTAGGAGTTTGATATTCATCAAGCATAGTCCTAGCCATCTCAACTAAGGTTCTGTTCTTTCTTTCTACAACACCGTTTTGTTGAGGTACATATGGTGAAGAGAATTGATGATCTATTTTATTTTCAGCACAAAAGTGATCAAAAGATTGATTTTTAAATTCAGTTCCATTATCACTTCTAATTGCTTTTAATGATCCTGGGTGATCAATTGATAATCTAAGAAATAAAGTTCTAAAGAGACTAAAAACTTCATTCTTAGACACCATAAAGTAAACCCAAGAGTATCTAGAATAATCATCAACGATAACAAGTGCATACCATTTACCTCCGAAGGATTGAACACGTGAAGGTCCTACGGTGTCAAGATGCAAAAGTTGACATGGTTCAGTTGTCATGATCATTGTGAGAGGAGTATGTGAACCTGCAACCATCTTAGCATGTCTACAAGAAGAGCACACAATATCTTTGTCCCCTTTAAGCTTAGGCAGCCCACGTATGCGATCAAGAGCACTAACACGCGTTAGGTGATCAAAGTCCTTTGAATCATTAGCAACTAGACACCTATGCTTAGAGGAAGACATATCAAAATCAGCTTTAAAAACTCTTCCAACCCGAGACATGTTAAAAATAAGCTCACTATTTGAACCTACAACTTTGCAACAGCTTTTATTGAAAATAATTTCCAGATTTTCATCTAGCAATTGTGAAACAGAAAGCAAGTTGTATTTCAAATTTTTGACAAGTGCCACATCCTTCAAAGTGTAGTAATCATTTACTTTAACCGAACCCTTAGCAATTATAGGAGTTGAAGTATTATTGGCAAAAGTAACATTTTCTACACGTGACACAAAAGAGAGGGAGGAGAACCAATCTTTGTTACCGATCATGTGGCGTGAGCAACCTGAATCCACAATCCAAATGTTCTCCTTCCTCAAACGTGTAACCTACATAGAAGCACAATACATCGATGACTCAATACTGGGGTTAGTCAAAAGGCATTTAGGTATCCAGTACTGAGTCACACGACGTGCAGCAGGAAAAACACGCGAAAGCTGAGACAAAACAGCAGGTTTATGAGTCAAAGGTTGAGGTTTTCTGTTCTTAACAGTTGATTTAGAAGTTGTTACTTGTTTAGAGTGAAAACCAGTAGCTCCGGAGGTAAAAGCAGAAGGTCCGGAGGCAAAAACTGAAGCTCCGGAGGGAACAACAGAAGATCCGGGAGCTCTCGGAGCTATCAGAACTACTGGAGCTGCCTTTGTAGATTTCTTGCCAAAAGTTCCAGAAGCTACCTTTTCAAATTTCTGACTCATTAATGCAGGTTGCATGTTTCTAATTTTCGGTTTAGCATGAACGTTATGAGATCTAGCAGACATTCTTTCCCTTTTCTGTTGTTTAGCTAGTCTATAACAAAAATCTATGACATGACCATCTCTACCACAGTAGGTACAATGAAACTTAATTTTGTAATCATGTCTAGATGAGCACCCAACATTAGAAACAGAATTAGAAAGCACTCCTGCAAATTTGAAAACCATTTCTTTTTGTTTAGGAACAGTTTGAATCAAACCACTTCCTAATGACTTCACAATTTTAAGTGGATGTGACTTAGCATGAGCATGAGAATCA
Organism: Tuctoria greenei; assembly: GCA_036927565.1. Lineage (NCBI taxonomy): Eukaryota > Viridiplantae > Streptophyta > Magnoliopsida > Poales > Poaceae > Tuctoria > Tuctoria greenei. The sequence continues at coordinate 37,751,758 of JAYESD010000003.1, read as the reverse complement.
AAACCTAAACCAGTTTTATTATTGCAAGACTTAGAAGAATTCAGCAGCAAGTTTAGATTCTTATTCCCATTATAAAACCGACCTAGTGTCCTATTCATATCATCAAGTTTCTTAGACAAGTCTAGGCAGTTTGCACATGAAGTTTTTCCTTTTAGTTTGTAATTGGAACAATTTTTAACTTCATGAGTTTGTAAAGCATTGTTCAGAATGGAAATTTCATTCATTGCATCTTTTAGTTTTTTATCAAGATTTTCACATGCAGAACAATGCAAATTATCTGTAGAACAAGAAGCATCTTTTATGTTTTTATCACTAAGTGCAGCAAGCTTTTTGTTCTTTTCAATTTCTTCATCAAGTCTGTCTAGAGTGGAGGAATGTGCACTTCTTAGGGAGGACAATTGTTCATATATTCAGTCACATGAGGAACAAGAATCATCACTAGGAATTAAGGATTTCAAACGATTAATTTCAGATTCTAGTGACTCAATTTTAGCAGCATTGTCCCTAAGCTTTTTATCCTTTTTCTTGACAATAACAGTGGCACGAGAAATAGCATCACACATTTCATTACAGGTTGAACATACCTCATCATCGTCACTGTTGTGTTCTGCTTCCTCCTGACTTGATCTTGATCTTGCTTTGCCCGCCATGAAGCATATGTTGGCCAGGTCATCATTCTCTTGATCACTCTCAAAGTCAATGTCACTTGAACTGAGCTCTTGAAGCGCGGTGATGAAGCTGTTGATCATCTTGCGTCCTATGGTACCTTTCTTCTTCTTGTTGGAATTTCCAGAGGAGGTCCGGACCTTGCTTTGTTTTTCTTCCCGGGTGGTCGGACCTGAGAGGTTAGGGCATTCTGTATGAAAGTGTCCTGTCTTACCACATTCAAAACAGCGTTGAGGTCCGGAGCTTCCTCTCCTTCTAGTTCTCACATTTTGCAATGCTTTTGAGAATCTAGTAGAGATGAGTGCCAACTCCTCTTCTGGAAATTCTTCGATCTGTTCCAGGGTTAGCGAGGACAACAAAGCAAGAGTATTGCAGGATGATGATTGGCCGGAGCTAGACATATCACGTTGTGAGACAAATGCAATAGACTTGTTTGGGTTCTTACGTGCTAGGATGTCAATTTCATGAGTTTTTAGTTTAGAATAAAGTACATCTAATGTAAGAGAACTCATGACAGTTGATTCATGAATGGATGTTACTTTCATCTCCCAAACTTACATGTCTAATGCACTAAGAAGTTGTCTAGCATTCCCAGCATCAGAAAAATTAACATTGACACTACGTAAGTTGCTGAGAATTTTATTGAAACGAGCAAAGAGGTCATCGATAGACTCGCCTGGTTGCATCTCAAAATGCATATATTCCTTTTTGAACATATCTTGTTTTACCTCCTTGATTGTGTTGGAGCCTTCATGATAATCACAGAGAGCTCTCCAAACATCGTATGCTGACCGGAGGTGCGCGACACGATCAAAGTCACTTTGAGTGAGTCCTTGGATGATCAAGTTACGGGCTTTGTTGTTGTTGTCGACGTACTGTAGGTTTGTGGCCGTGACTTGATCATTGGGTTGCACTTCATAAGGCTTATACACCTTCTCCCATATTGCAAAGCCTTGTGCCTGGATGAAAGCCTCCATGCGTGCCTTCCAAACCTGAAAATCAATACCAGCAAACACACAAGGTTTGGCGGAGTACTTCTCCATGATGATTAGTCAAAAACACGTGCAAATAACAAATATTAGAGCACCGTGGCTCTGATACCAATTGTAGGATCGAAGAGCACGTGAAAAGCTACCAGTGGGGGGGGGGGGGGGTGAATGGTAGATTTAAAAAATCTGACGCAGCGGAAACAATAAAACCCTAATCCCTTCGGTAGAAAAATGATCTGTTAAAGAAATCGTGTGTGAGACTAATCTAAACGTGTTTCACCGTGACAAAAGTGATAGATATCAGAGAGAATCAAGTCACGAAGACAACACAAAAAGAATTACTCAAATCCGTTGAGAAAAACTCAAGTTATGATCAAAAGATCAGACTATGGTCAATCTGACCTACCCGAGAAAAACAGTTCTAGAACACTGCAAAGAAACTCGTGTAGATCAAAATCCACAAATCCAATGACCGTGAAATTTTGAAAGATGATAGATAATCAAGTTGTAAAGACAACTGAAAAAGAATCACGTCAATTGAATCTGTAAAACTCGAGTTATGATAAAACCACCGACGAAAGGTAGTGCTGTCCAGAAACTCGACGAGTAAAACTTGTCTGGAACAAGTCGGACGAACAAGGCACAAAAGTTCCTTCAAACTATGAATTTTATTCAATAGAACACAAGAGGAACAGCCCCAAAGTCGTCTTACACGAGCTCTGGGCTCCCTTGCTTATATAACCATCCCTTTGGCCATCCCAATCTCAACTAGGACTCCAATTCTAATCCGATCACAATCGGAACTTTCCATAGCTGCTTAGGACTCTTCTATATGCAGATAGAAGCAATCTTAAGACTTCCAAACACCTTAGGAACGTATCCGACATTCCTAAACAACTCAAATTCATGACCCACACGAAATCCTAACATAACCAACTCGATATTTCCATACCGAGCCATAACCGACTCAGCTAGCAGCCTAAGTCTTCAACCGATACGATCCGATCCTTCCGATCAGATCTTCCTTCCATAATCCGTCTCTAGAAGCATATTGCCACGTCATGCACCGCATGCATACGTGCGAACACCTTCCTTCGACCTTCGTATGCACTGCCCTTGATTCAATCATCCTGCGCGACCTCCTGACCCGCTCAACCACAGTTCCTCCCGAACTTGGTTGTTGGAACCTCATCTCCTCCCTGAGACTAGTCCAATGGATCCCGTCACCAGCCATGACTTGAACTCAAGCAACACCTGCACATGAATAAACAAGCAATCCATACGAGCCCAAGTCCTCGACTTGACTCAAGTTAGTTCCAAACACAACACCTTATGTGAGAACCTCACATAAGCAAGTTGCAAAACCATAGTAACACGATATCATCCATATCATCCAAAACACACCAAAAACTTAGCAAATGAATACTAAGCAGTCTTTCCAACAATGTAAAGCAAGTACGAAACATTGCAAATGAAAAGCAGAAGCACTTAGGTCAAGTTCCGGACCTTGCCAGAGCAACCCGAAGCTTGAGCCTGAGCTAACAAAAGCTAGTAGAACCTAGCGCCGGAGCTTTCCAAAACCTAGTCAAAACTAGTCAACCCAAAACCGGAGCTAGACAAAGTACGTCGGAGCATAGCAAAAGCATGCCGGAGCTATCAAGTATATGTCAGAGCTATCAAAGACATGCCGGAGCTAAAGATAAAGCTCACCGGAACTAACCAAAGCTAGTCGGACCTTACCAAGAAGCCGGACCTAGCATCTAACGTAACCGGAGCTATCCAAAACAAGTCGGGCCTACCGTCGGACCTTGCTGTAGCTCGGAGCTAGAGTCGGACCTTGATAAAAAGGTGTTTTGGTGATATTTAAAACTTTTATCATCAAAACCAAGTGTATTCACTACAAACCAATGTATTCAGCACACATAGGTCTTACACGGGGAGATTGAAAGCATCTAGGCCCCCATGAGGTATTGTTTCGGTGATTAATGACAACCATTAGATTTTACTAATGAATTTGTGGATGCAAGGTCTCCCATATCACTCAATCAAATGAAATCTATATGAATATGAACATCAACTAATGATCATTGGAGACCCCCGAACAATCACTTTATGAGATCAATCAATGCTATGAAGATTAGAAGTAAAAGCTCATATGTCAAAGTCATTCAACCATCATTGACAACACTCAATGCTTGACTTTCATCAGAAGAATATTTACAACAAGTATCTAAGAGGTCAATCGATAAAATTCCAAAAGAATCACTTAGATCAACTCGAAGCAAACAAAATCAACTCACCGGATCAACCGATGTTTCCAGAGAACAACACATCGGTCGAGTTGATTCAGCAGAAGAAGAAGACCTCAGAACAAAGTACTCACCGGATCATCCGATGTTAAGGGCAGTGTTACATCGATCCATCAGTACAGTATGCAATATCCTTGGACCAAGTGTAGCACCGGATCATCCGATGTACAGCAATATAAACATCGGTCAATCACTCCAATAAGCATCAAGGTTGAACCAATTCTGGAGGAAGTGCCACCGGATCATCCGATGAGAAGACAAGTGCAACATCGGTCTAACAACGGTCATATATGACACAGTGACATCAGCTAAAGTGAACTTGATCGATGATAACTGAAGGGAGAGCATCAGATCATCTGGTGTTCGTAGAGCAGTGATGTCAGCCTACTTTTCCAACGGCTATTTCGTGGAGGCTGGCTATTTATACCCCTTCAACCTGTCAAATCGACAAGTCTTGACTACCAGACATTCTCTACACATCCTCAAGCATTCAAGACATAGAGCTACCACTTCCATATCATTTTCACCACTTGTACACCAAGAGATAGGCTAGAACTAGCTAGAGATAGTGCTTGTGTGCCTCCATTCTTGGTGATTGGAATCTCTAGTGTAGTGAGAGCTGTAAGGGAGTGTACCTTGGTGTTTGTAATTGGGAGAGACTTCCGGAGCTTGCCAAGACGATTGTGGAAGCCCGGAGGATCCAAGTTGTACAAGGCTTGAGCTCCACCTTGCCGAGGTTGGCAAACGGAGAAGAATAGTGAAGATCCCTAGTCTCGGTGACTTGGGTGTGGCTATACCCTTTGGTGGGTGCCACAACGTGGATGTAGGAAGATCTTGACGATCTTGCCGAACCACGGGATAAATCTCCGTGTCTCCTTGGGAGTTTGCATTCTCTTCCCCTCACCCTACACTTATGCATTTTATATACCGCGAAGTTGCTATTTACTTGAATGCATAGGTTGTTTGCGTAGGGAATTGGCCTTTTAGTAATTAAGTTTTATTGCCTTAATTTTTGAAAAGAAGCCCAATTCACCCCCCTCTTGGGCATTCGATCCTTACATACGCTGCACCGCAACAAGCTCCGACAGATGCCATAAGAGTATGTGCATCCCTGGCTCCACACCTTTGCATCATGGCATGGCCACACAAGTTCCAGCTGCACGTGCTGGAGAAGTACGACATGAGCGTCAACCTCGCCAAATTCCTGCAGATCTACACCACCTCTCTCCTAGCTGCAGCAGGGTGTGCTGTCATCATGGCCAACTACTTCCCCATTGCACTGACCGGCCCAACTCGGTCATGGTTCATGAACTTGCCCTAGGGGTCCATATCCTCCTAGGTGGAGCTCTGTCGGCAGTTCATGATGAATTTCGGTAGCTCCTACACGCGTCATGGAAGCAAACTCGACCTCCATGCCATGCGACAACATTCCAAAGAGACGGTGCAATCGTTCACTTAGCGGTTCTCCCAGGTACACAACATCATCCCCCACATCCCGAATGCTTCTGTCATAGTTGCATTCTGCCAGGGTGTGAGGGACAGGAAGATGCTCAAGAAGTTGGCCATGCATAACGTGCAGGAAATCTCCGAGCTCTTCACCGTCATTGACAAGTACACTAGGGCTGCTGAAGGCCGTGACTGGCATTCACAACCCACCCCTGAGGCAGGAAAGGCAGGCCAGCCTGATGCAAGCGCAGCCCCCAGGGCAATGGCAAGAAGAAAAAGAACAAGGCCGGTGGCAAGAATAGGCCACAGGACGGGGCCACCATCCCTGCAGCAGCAACGCCCAACAGACCCACAGGGCTACGCCCTGACAAGCGCTCGCAGCAATCGTCAGGTGGTGGCGACAACAGCGAGCAATGCACGGTCACAACTCTAGCGGTCAGTGCTAGCGAGTGCCGGGAAATTAATAAGCTCGCAGAGCGATACTGTGAGCTGGTACAGCAGGGCCCAATTGACGTGCCCTTCTGCCAGCAGGAGGGCAAGCAGAAGGTCGACTACCAGATTGATGAGGAGAAAGAGATGGAGTACCAGGAGGTCCACCGAGGCATCAAGGCGATCTACAATGATGGGGACTCAAACTCCAACAGCAATATCGAGCACCGCAGGCCACACCATGTCATCTACGGGGGTCCTGGGACCCCGCGTCCCGGAACGAAGTCAATACCATACGTCAGACGGTGGCCTCAGTAGCTCCTACCCCCAACCCAGCACCTCATCACAAGTGGATGGGGATGCCGATCAGCTACGACGCCTCCAACTGCCCCAAGAACATGGCAGGAGCCAGGCTGCTGCCAGTCCTCGTCTCCCCTACCATCGCCAACATCAAGATGTACCACATCTTTATTGATGGAGGGGCCAACCTCAACTTCATCAGTCATGCAACCTTCGAGAAGCTGCAAATCCCCATGTCCAAGCTCACCCCCTCGAGCCCATTTTCAGGGGTGGGTCCAAGACATATCACCCCATACGGCAACATCCACCTCCTGGTGACCTTCGGGACGCCTGATAACTTCTGAATCAAGAACATCCTATTCAATGTCATGGAGGTCAGCCTCCCCTTTAACGACATCATAGGTAGGCCAGCCCTGTACCGATTCATAGCCGTAGCCCATTACGGATACCTAGTCTTGAAGATGCCAACTCCCACTAGCGTCCTCAATATCTGTAGGGACAGCACCACTGCAGTGTCAGCCTTGGAGAAGCTCCAAGTGCTTGCGGTGACCCCAGTTCCTACTCTGGACGATGCTGGAACAAGCCGACCTCCCCGGAGCTCGCGTCAACGTAGCTCAACCACAACCCCTGCGTGCAGGCCTCCGATAGCGACGACATTCCTATCAAGATCGTCCAAGTTGGCTCCGAAGCTGCCAAGACCACCCGCATAGGCAGTAGTTTTGACAGCAAATAGGAACTCACACTCATCACCTTCCTCCGGGCCAGTGTTGATGTGTTTGCCTGGCAACCATCATAGATGCCCGAGATCCCTAGGACGATGATCAAGCACCATCTGAAGATTTACTCCGACGCTCGGCCGATACAACAGAAGCCTCGAAAGGAATCCATCGAGCGACAAAACTTTGCCTGCAAAGAAATCAAGAAGCTGCTCGATGATGGATTCATTTGAGAGGTCCACAACCCCCGGTGGCTGGCTAATCTTGTTGTTGTCCCCAAGGCCGGTGGGAAGTTTCAGATGTGCATCGACTACACCAGTCTCAATAAGTCATGCCTTAAAGATCCATTCCCCCTCCCTAGAATAGATTAAATTGTAGACTCAACATCAGACCGCGATCTACTGTGCTTTCTATATGCTTATTCTGGTTTTCATCAAATACCAATGTCTAAAGAGGATGAAGAGCATACTACTTTTATAACAGTAGATAGCCTGTATTGTTACGTGTCTATGCCTTATGGTCTTAAAAATGCTCTCCTTACTTTTGTATGTGCCATGCATAAAACATTTGGAGACCTCATACGAGACCTAGTAGAAGTTTACGTCAATGACATCATTGTCAAAATCCAAACAAATACATCCTTGCTATACAACCTCGCCCTTGTCTTTGAAAGGCTACACTCTATGCGCACAAAACTCAACTCTGACAAGTGTGTGTTCAGAGTCTCTGCAGGGAAGCTCCTCGGTTTCTTGGTCTCGCATTGAAAAATTGAAGCCAACCCAGAGAAGATCAAGGCGGTCGAGTTGATGCAAACCCTAGCCCGCATCAAGGATGTGTAGAAGCTCATAGGATGCTAAGCTGCGCCCAGTCGATTTCTCTCTAGACTGGCTGAGCGGGTTCTCCCGTTCTTCAAGCTCCTATGCAAGTTCGAACCCTTTGTCTAGACCAAAGAGGCAGAGAAAGTGTTCCAAGAGCTAAAGCGACACCTCACGTTGCTGCCCATCATGGTGGCTCCAGAGCCTGGTGAGCCTTTGTTCCTCTACATTGCTGTCACAACCGAGGTAGTAAGCATGGTCCTGGTCGCGGAGCGATCAGGACCCGAGCTGCCTCAAGAGGCGGTCGAGGCTCTTGGCTCTGGTTCTGAGCTCGAGGGATTGGATCCCGCAGGGGGCCCCAACGACTAAGGTGCCTCCAGGTCTCAGCCTCAGAGGATGCTCTGGTCTCTTGGGGGGCCCCGAAGTTCAAGATGCCTCTTGGTCCTAGCCTCCAGAGTACAACACGCACCCATGGGGCCAGGTGCTATGGGTCTGACACTGATGGAAGAGGATGCACCGGACACCCCAGGGAGGGTTTGAACCATCCATCATCCGACCTACTTCATCAGCGAAGTCCTGCACGACAAATTTAGGTACATAAGTTGGTGTATGCGGTGCTCATCGCATCGAGGAAGCTTTGCCACTACTTCCAAGCACACAGGGTCTCAATGGTGACCTAGTTCTCACTGGGCCTGTGCTCTGCAACTTCAATGCGACTAGAAACATCGCAAAGTGGGTGGCGGAGATGGCAGAGTTTGAGCTCGACTTCTTGCAGCGACATGCGGTCAAGAGCCAGACACTGGTGGACTTCGTTGCTGAGTGGATGCCATCCCCAAGCAACCCAGGAGGCCCCTACATCAATGAGACAGAGCCCAAGGCCCCAGTCCTCACTGGCCCCCATTGGATGCTCTTTTTTGGTAGCTCCTTGCATAAGAAGGAGGCCGGAGATGGCGTACTGCTCCTCACGCCAACAGGGGAGCAGTTCAAGTACATGGTGCACACCTCAACTACAAGTGGACCAACAACATGGAGGAGTATGAGGCCCTCATCTTCGGCCTAAAAGATGCACTGACGCTTGGCGTCCGCCAGATGTTGGTCAAAGGAGACTCCCAACTAATCATCAAGCAAGTCTGGGGAGAATGCTGCTGCAACGAGCCCCAGCTTGTAGCATACCTGCTGCACGTATAGAAGCTGGAGGACTTTGAATCCCTAGAGTTGTGCCATGTACCGCGTGCGGACATCACCTTTGTTTACGACATGTCAACGAATGCCTCCTCTGGGGTCCTGGTGCCTGAGGGAGTCTTTGAAAGTAAGTTGCTACAACCTATCGCCAGGCCTGTCGAGCCTGTGAAGGAGGCAATCCCAACACCTCGAAGCTGGTGGCCCCAGCGGCCCTGCAACCATGGTCTTCGCCAAAGATTGTATGCATCACCAGGGACTCCGTGCAATCCGTTGCCCAAGATCCTGAAGCTCAAGCGAATCCTTATGCATGGATCACGGAGATCCGAGACTACCTGGAGGACAACATCCTTCCCAAAGAACATACATCTGCTGAACGAATCGTCAGCGTGGACAGAAGATAAGCATTGGTAAAGGGGGATCTCTACCGGCATGACACCAATGACATCCTATTGCGGTGCATATCCCTGGAGGAAGGCTGTGACTTGCTCGTAGAAATCCATGGAGGCGAGTGCGAGAACCACACATCTTCTTGCACGCTGGTCGGTAAGGCCTTCTGACATGGCTTCTACTGTCCTACAACTCTCCTGGATGTTGTAAAGCTCATGAAAAGATGCAAGGCATGCCAGTTCCATGCTAATAAGATCCACACGCCTGCGCAAACACTGCAGATGATCCCTCCCTCGTGGCCGTTCATGGTCTGGGGGCTGGATATCCTGGGGCCCTTCCCTATGACCATCGGAGGGTATCAGTTCTTCTACATCCCTGTCGACAAGTTCACCTAGTAGACGGAGGTAGCCTCAGGTGTCACCATCAACAAGGAGTCCACAATCAAATTCATCAAGTCGATCGTTTTGTAGGTTCAGGATCCCGAACAGGATCATCACCGACAATGGGACCCAGTTCACTAGTGCAGTGTTCCAAGAGTACTGCAAAGACCTTGGCATAAAAGTTTGCTATGCATCCGCCGCTCATCCAAAGAGCAACGTTCAAGTCGAGAGGGCCAATGCTGAGATCCTCAATGGCCTCAAGACGCACACTCACACAAACTTGGAGAAACATGGTGCCAAGTGGGTTGACGAACTTCCATGCGTGTTGTGGGTGTAGGACCGAAGAGCACGTGAAAAGCTACTAGAGGGGGTGAATGGTAGATTAAAACTTTTTCAATAGAAGCAACAAAAAATCCTTGGTAGAAAATCAATCTAATAGAGAAACTGTGTGTGCGAGTGTTTCCAACGTGTTCAAAACATGACAAATCAGTGTAGATCATAGAGAATCTAGTCACGAAGACACGACAACAAGAATCACAAGAAAACGTCGAGTAAAACTCATATTATGACCGAAGCCCTGAGCAAATGTCAATCTGTTCTAATAGAGAGCAAATAGATCTGCTACGTTGCAAAGAAACTCGTGTAATTCAAAAAACAAAAAATCCAACAACTATGAAATTTTCATAGATGATAGGGTATTGAGTTGTGAAGACAACACAAAACGAATCACGTAAATTGGATCTCTAAACTCGAGTTATGATAAAAACACCAAAGAAAGATCGGGCAGCTTTGGAAGTCGACAGAAAGACTTGATGAAAACAAGTCAGATGAACAAGGCACATAAGCTCCTCTAAACTACAAATTTTATTCACCAAGGACACAATAGGAACAACCAAAAGTCATGCACCACGAGTCTAGCCTCCCTTGCTTATATAACCATCCCTTAGGCCAACCGAATCCTAACTAGGACTCCTACTCCTACTCGGTTTCAAACTGTAACTTTCCATAACCGCTCAAGACTCTTCCATACGTAGATAGAAGAAATCTTAAGACTTCCAAACACCTTAGGTACGTCTTAAACATTGCTAAAACAACTCAACTTCGTGCTCACCATGAAATCTAACAAAAACAAACTCTAAACTTTCCATATATGAACCATAACTACCTCAGCCGCAGTCTGATGCATAATCCAACCAGTTGGACCTCTCCGGCCATATCTTTACACCCATATCTCTTCTACACGCCTTGGAACAATCTTGCCACGTCCATGCACCCCTTGCACACATGCAAACACTTTCCAACAACGTTCACAATACCTTCATATGCATTGTTTTTGACCCAAACATGCTGTGTGACCCCCCGATGAACTCAACCACAATTCCTCTTGAACTTGGTTGTTGGACCTCATCTTCTCCCTAAGACTAGTTCAATGGATCACCGTCACCAGCCATGTGTTGACCTCAATCAACACCTGCACATGAGCAAACATCCAATTTTCCGAGTACAAGTCTGTGCTTTGACTTACATTAGTCCGAAAACAACACGTTACGTGAGCACCTCACATAAGCATGTTGCAAACCATAGTAAAGTATTAACCATCATAATCAGCCATAACACATCAAAAACTTAGTAAACGAATACTAAGCAAACTTTCCATAAGCCAAAAAGAAAGTTTGAAACATTGCATGTTAAAAACAAATGTTAAAAACAAATCCGCCGCACAGTTATTTCAGCAAGTAGAATTATCGAGTAGATCCAAAGTGGTGCTGCAATATAAAGGAAAAATACCGGACATTCCAATCCCAAACTCACGTGCAAATCACCTGTCGTAAAGTTTGGATAGTCCAACCAAGTAAAGAGTAAATGTTACTCCTGAAAATACATTTGTTGACACTCCGAAGCGGGTGTTTTGGCAATATTCAAAACTTTGAATGTAAACCCTCACTTTTATTCTAATTGCCAATGTATTCAGCAAACATATGTCTCATAATTTCCCCCTTGATGAATGCATTGACAACACCACCTAGAATCCGAACATTAGCTCATTCACGTTTCATGAAAAGTTTTGACACAAAGAAAATTTCTGCCCCTTTTTAAAATAAAAATTAAACGAGCAAGAAACCCCCCTTTCAACATGTGAATGTGCAATGTGTATACTTCTCTCCCTATACATATTTCTCCCCCTGACAATGTATTCAAAAAGGTGCAAAAGAGAAATTTTAAGTTGTTATGAGCATAATATAGTATATACATATAAAACAAAACTCATCCAAGCCATACTATCAAGTAACTTACACTATTACATTAATGAGATACATAAAGTAGTGTAAGCCATGCTAGAGATCAAATGTAATTTTAATTTAAGCAAGTCATGGTCTCCCTATCTCAACTATTTCAAAACTTGAGAGCATGACACATGTTGCTGTTTTTATTATATTTTATAGCGCAAATTTAAATCATGTGAACTTTGCAAGAGATTATATGCAACATCTTCCTTATTCTAACCAACCAAGACAGGCCTATGTCATTTGACAATCATAAGCTTACAGACATGGTTTTAGTCATACACAACTCCTTTCAAGTTCATATCAATGTGAAATCATAAGCAATCTCAAAAGAAGAAGTGTTGCACATTATTTTTAGCAATGCAAGTGGCACTAGTGTTGTCACAAAACAGCAGAACGCTATATAAATCAACCCCATAGTCCTTAAGTGTTTGAACAACCAACAAATTTGTGAGAAAGCGCTAGCAGCAGCTACATATTCATATTCGACCGTGGATTGTGTATCTGAACTTTGTTTTCTAGTGGACCAAGCAACAAGTGAATTACCAAGAAAATGACAAGCACCCGAAATACTTTTTCTATCAATCCTACAACCCCCAAAATCAGCATCGGGAAAAGCTTTCAAAATAACGGTTGAGGAAGATGAAAGAAAAATGCCAAATTCTTGAGTACCATATAAATACATGAGAATCCTTTTGATGACTTGACAATGTTAAATGTGTGGAGAAGCTTGAAATCTTGCAAAAAGACTTACGCTGAATTTTAGGTTGGGTCTTGATGTCGTGAGGTACAAAAGAGATCCGATCATGCTTTGATATTCTTTTTGATCAACGGGTTCACCCTCTTCATCAATTTCAAGTGTCACTGTTGTTCCCATTGGTGTTCGAAGCGGCTTGCTATTTTCCATGTTGAAAAGCCTAAGGAGATCTTTTGTGTACTTCATTTGATGCACAAAGGTTCCCTCCTTAGTTTGCTTGATTTGCAGCCCCAAAAAGTACGTGAGTTCTCCCATAATACTCATCTAAAATTCCGAACTCATCATAGCTGAAAACTTGGACACAAGAGCATGAGAAGCACAACCAAAGATAATATCATCCACATACACTTGAACGAATAGTGAGTCATTGCCATGCTTAAGCACAAAAAGAGTTTTATCTACTTTGCCTATGGTAAACCCCTTTTCAAGTAAAAATGTTTTTAACCTATCATACCATGCTCTAGGGGCTTGTTTGAGACCATACAAAGCTTTGGAGAGTTTGTAAACATGATTAGAAAAATCTGGATTTTCAAAACCGAGTGGTTGCTTAACATAAACCTCCTCATCTATGCACCCGTTAAGAAAAGCACTTTTCACATCCATTGATATAATTTGAAACCTTTAGATGCAAAAAAGCTAATAAAATTCTTATAACTTCTAATCTAGCAACAGGAGCAAAAGTTTCATCAAAATCTAGACCTTCAACTTGTATGAAACCTTGAGGAACCAACCTAGCCTTATTACTAACCACAACCCCATCCTCATTTTATTTATTTTTAAACACCCATTTAGTTCCAATTAAAGTGTGACCTTGAGGTGGAGGTACAAGTTTCCAAACATTATTTCTTTCAAAATTTTCTAACTCTTCTTGCATGGCAATAATCCAAGATTCATTAGCGAGTGCGTGTGATATATCTTTGGGTTCAAAAGAAGCAACAAAATCAGAATGAGCATGAGAGTCGAGATCGAAAAACCTGGACCGTGTGACTCGTTCGTGCAAGCTTCCAATAATTTGTTGTGGAGGGTTTGTTTTGAGGATCCGAAGGATAGTAGACACTTCACAAGCTTCTTGTTCTTCATGTTCATCACAAATTGAAGAGCTTGTAGCTTGAGGATGATCTGAACCAGCAAGAGTCATCGTCGGTGCTGGTTGTGGATCAAAATTAAGAGCTGCAACAATGTCATTAGCTTTAGAATTTTTGAGCAGCAGCACCACTTCTTCATCATCTTCAATGAAAATACTTTCCTGCTGCGAATATGCATCTTGAACTGCAATATTAGAGCTAGTACCTAGGCTAGCTTCATCAAAAGAATCCTCACAGGTCTTCACAATCTTGTTAGTGTCAAGTAAAAGCACACGGTAGCCTCTAGTATGAGATGGATAACCAAGAAACATGCCATCTACAGATCTAGGTTCAAATTTATCAATATTACCATGTTTCTTAACAGAGCATTTGCAACCAATGACCCTAAAGTGTGTGACACTAGGCCTATGTTCAAACCGCAGCTTATATGGGGTTTTTCCTAGCTTAGCACACAAGAAAACACAATTTGGGACAGCAGTTGCAATTGCATCAGCCCAAAATTTCCTAGGAATTTGATATTCATCAAGCATAGTCCTAGCCATCTCAACTAAGGTTTTGTTCTTTCTTTCTACAACACCATTTTGTTGAGGTACATATGGTGAAGAAAATTGATGATCTATTCCATTTTTAGCACAAAAGTGATCAAATGATTAGTTTTTAAATTCAGTTCTATTATCAATTCTAATTGCTTTTAAAGATCCTGGATGGTAAAGTGAAAGTATAAGAACTAAGCTTCTAAAGTGACTAAAAGCTTCATTCTTAGATGCCACAAAGTAAACCCAAGAGTATCTAGAATAGTCATCAACAATTACAAGCACATACCACATACCTCCAAAAGATTGAGCACTTGAGGGACCTACGGTGTCAAGGTGTAAAAGTTGTGACGATGCTGTTGTAATGGTCACTGTGAGTGGAGCATGTGAACTTACAACCATTTTAGCATGTCTACAAGAAGAGCAAACAATTTCTTTGTCCCCTTTAAGCTTAGGCAGCCCACGTATGCGATCAAGAACACTAACACATGTCAGATGATCAAAGCCTATGTGACCAAGTCTATGATGCCAAAAATATAAGTCACTTGATTCATTAGCAACTAGACACCCATGCTTAGAGAATGACATGTAAAAATCAAATTTAATAACTCTTCTGAACTGAGACATGTTAAACATAAGCTCACCATTAGAATCTACAACCTTGCAACATTTTTTAGTAAAAATGATTTCAAGATTTTCATCTAACAATTGTGAAACAGAAAGCAAGTTGTATTTCAAATTTATAACAAGTGCCACATCTTTTAAAGTGTGGTGATTATTAACTCTAACCGAACCCTTGGCAATTATAGGAGTTGAAGAATTATCGCCAAAAGTAACATTCTCTACACATGACACAAAAGAGATGGAGGAGAACCATTTTTTGTTACCGGTCATGTGGCATGAGCAACCTGAATCCACAAGCCAAATTTTCTCCTTCCTCAAGCGTGTAACCTACTTAGAAGCACAATACGTTGATGACCCAATACTGGGTTAGTCAAAAAGGCATCTAGGAATCTAGTACTAAGTGACACGACGTCCAACAGGAAAATCACACAAAAGCTAAGATAAAATAGCAGGTTTATAAGGCTAAGTTTGAGAATTTTTGTTCCCAACAACTGACCTATGAGGTGTTTGTAGCGCAAAAAATAGTAGTTTTGAGAGCAAACATGCAAGTTTTTGACTCATCAGAGCAGGTTGCAAGCTTCTAACATTCGGTTCAGCACGTGCATCAAGTTTTGCTTGGTTGTTATATGATCTAGCTATCATTCTTTGCTTCTTTTCTTTTTTAGCTAGTCTATAACAAAAATCTATGACATGACCATCTCTACCACAGTAGGTACAATGAAATTTTACTTTGTCTTCATGTCTAGATGAGCAAACAACATGTTTACTAGCAACTGAATGCAACAATATTCTTGCAGGCTTAAAAACCACTTCTTTTTGTTTAGGAACTTTTTTAATCAAACTACTTCCTATGACTTAACAAACTTAGGTGGATGTGCCTTAGCACGAGCATGAGAATCAAAATCTAAACAAATTTTATCATTGCAATCTTTAGAAGAATTCAACAGCAAGTTTAGATTCTTATTTGCATTATAAAACCTCTATAGTGTCCTATGAATGTCATCAAGTTTCTTGGACAAGTTTGGGCAATTGTCACATGAAGTTTTTCCTTTTAACTTGCAATTAGAACAACAATTAACTTCGTGTGAACGTAAAACATTGTTCAAAACATAAATTTCAATCAAAGCATCAAGTAGTTTCTTATCAAGATCATCACAACTAGAACAATGCATATCAATTGTAGAACAGCTAGCATCTTTCATGTTTTTATCGTTAAGTGCATCAAGATTTTTGTTATTTTCAATTTCAATCTCAAGTTTATCAAGTGTGGAGGTGTGTGCACTTCTTAACGAGGACAATTGTTCATATATAAATTCACACGAGGAACAAGAATCATCACTAGGAATCAATGATTTTAACTCATTAATTTCAAATTCTAGTGATTAATTTTTAAGAGCATTGTTCCTAAGTTTTTTGTCCTTTTTTCTTAATTATAGCAGCAATACGAAAAAGACCATCAACAAGTTCTTCGTATGAGTGATTTACCTCATCATTGTCGCTGATCCCTCCGGTCTCCTCCATACTTGAAATTGAGTTGCCCGCTATGAAACACATAGTTGCCAAATTGTCTTCATCTTCATCACTTATGGAGTCCACATCGCTTGAGTTGTTATTGAGGAGTGTGGAGATAATGTGTTCTGCCACTTGCCATTTTGTAAAAGTCTTCTTTTTCTTGTTATAGTTGCCAGAAGAGGACTTGAACTTGGTTTGCTTTTCATCACAAAAAGTAGGACCTGAAAGATTAGGGCAATTTGTACAAAATTGTCCAAACTGACCGCTTTCGAAGCATCGTTAAGGAAACCACCACTTCCTATTCTTCGAGTTCTCACATTTGGCAATGGTTTTGAGAATCGAGTAGAAAGAAGTGTTAGCTACTCTTCTGGAAACTCTTCAATCTGTTCAAGGGTTAGAGAGGACAACAAATGTAACACCCTCATTTTCATTCATTATGCAATGCATTCATTCCCATACATGTTTAACATAGTGCAACACAAAAAGAAACAATATTAAAACAAATTAGAGGCAAAAGAACAACTAAAATCAGCTTTGGGTACGAACTTGTCCAGTACTCACCCTGAACTAGTCCGATATACCCGTCTGCTCTGGTAAATTCAGTTTCTTCAGAGCAACGGACTTGTCTGATAACCTGTACGGACTAGTCCAATTTTGCTTCTATTCCCGTTTGGACTTGTCTATTAATATTATGGACTAGTCTATTGTTACACTGTAAAGCCCCGGACCTGTCTGGATAATTGCATTCTAGTCCGCGATTCCCTTTTTCTCTGTGGAATAGCGGACTCGCCCGCTTAAACAACAGACTAGTCTGTTGTGACGTCAGAACCGAAAACGGACTTGTCCGGCCTTCATACGGACCTGTCCGATTTCTAGGGTTTTGACTCAGATTCCTATTTTCCTCCACAATGAGTTATTGGGTAATTGATTTATTTGGGCCCTAGAACATCGTGCCCCACCCCTAAGGAACCCAAGTGGGACCTCGCCAAGGTCCCTACTTGTCCCCACCAATTTCTACTAGGATTCCACCCTAACCCCATTACTCCCCCCCCCCTATATAAACAACCGCAACCCACCTCTCACCCCGCCCCACGTAAGAGAAAACCCCACCGCCTGTCTCTCGTCGTGAGCTGCCGTCCAAGAAGAGAAACTCTCGCCACAAGGAAGGAAGAGGAAGGGAGGAGAAGGAGAAGGAAGAACAAGAAGTAAAAGGAAGGATCAAGCAAGATCGTTGCCACCACTACGTTTTTCTTGATCAACTCCCCGACTTCAACGTTCTTCTTCTGCGTCTTGCCGCCAATACATCATCAACGGATCTAGCCATCGAGTTTCACGTGTTACACCAAATCCTCGACCGTTGGCCATTGCATTCACGATAACTATCCTAGATCCAACTCTTCACGTCGATTTTGATCTCACACCTGATTCAAACCATGCCCTAGTTGGGAAGTTCCAAAAACCCTGGACCATAGTGGACTAGTCCAATCCAGAGCAGACAGTCTGATCCAGAGCGGACATGTCTGACCCATTGTGCGGACTACTCCGGCCTCTAAATTGCTAAAATCCTAAACCTTCCCAAGTTTTCCCGGAAATGACTCGAAACTTGCTAAAACATGTAAAATTTGATTGTAACTAGTTAGTAAGGAATAACAGTAACCTAATAACATGTACTACATCATCATTGCATCATTTATGCATAGAATGGCATATTGTGTAATATATGATCATTTATTGATTGTAATGCTTGTTTTGCATTTTTTGTCGCGCGAAATAGAAGGAAACACTCTAGAAGGTGCTTTCGAGGACCTTCAACACCAGAACTTTGAAGCTCTCGATCCAAACCAGCCACCGGAGCAAGGCAAGTGTACTTGAACATTTTGATCCTGTTTTTGAAATGTTTTGTTTAGAACTTGCATGCTTGTGTCAAATTGATGGGAAAGCCTGTCGGTACCCTACAGATTAGGTACCCCTACATACAAGGAAGACAAGACACTAGGTCCCACCTCCTAAGAGGGGAGATACCCAGAGGCTACCATGTGTCCCACAGCTCTGGACCTGCCTCCCTCCTAGAGGTGGCTCTGGTGCTGCCACGTGCCCCGTAGCTCCGGACCTGCCTCCCTGCCAAGGGTGGATCTGATGCTGCCACGTGCTTCGCAGCTTCGGACCTTCGGTGCTGATATGCGTCCCGTGACTGTGGACCCAACCTCCCCGCTGAGGAGAGGTCCGGTGCACTCTTCGACAAAACCCATGGTAGGTGTTTACTAGACTTGTATGTCCATCCTTGTCGCTCGAGATGTAATGTAGAGCGGGAATGGTATTTTACACTTTTGCTCCGCTTTACTTAATTGGGATTGTGAAAAACCAAATGAACTAATTATGAACTACTGAACATATGAACTATGTAAGATGATGATAATGACCCTTTAGCAACATGGAACATAGGGATCTAAGCAAGTGGGGTTGGATGATTTGGTGGTTTTGCTTGCTTTATATCTAAGGACCAGTTCGTGGAGCGACCACCCAGGATAACAGTGCCACAATGGAGCCAAGTATGAGTGCGGGTTAGCCAATTAATTAGTTGTAACACCCTTATTTTCATTCATAATGCATTGCATACATCCTCATATGTGTTTAATATCAATCAACATAAAAAGGAACAAGATTAAAATGAATTTAGGTCTAATTAGGAATTTAATCCTATCAGGGAGCGGATTTGTCTGGCCCTGTACCCGGACTAGTTTGGTATCCCCTTTCTGTCTCGGAAATTAAGTTTCTTCAGGACTACGGACTTGTCCGGCATGCAACGCGAGCTAGTCTGATTTAGCTTCTGATATTTTTCCGGACTAGTCTGATTTCGAATGGACTAGTTAGATATGGCCCAGTTTTCAACCTGGAAGCCTTTTATTTTGCAACCCCAGACTTGTCCGGCCACACATACTGGACTTGTCCGAAAAGCCTTCTGTTGCCAAACGGACTTGTCCGGCCATTCAAATCGGACTTGTCCAAAAATGTCTCTGTCCCACAACTGACATGTCCGGTACCTATTGTGGACTAGTCCGGTCTGCTGTATCCCACTCGGATTCTATTATTCTTCCACGATTGGTTATTGGGTAATTGCCTTAATTGGGCCCAAGAACTTCGTTCCCAACCTCAAAGGAGCCCATGTGGACCCCACCTTGACCCCTACTCGTCCCCCATCGAAACTCAATTGGAATTCACCCCAAAACCCTAGATCTCCACCCCTATATAAGCAACCCAATACCCTCACCTCTCCAACCTTTGAGAAAAACCCTCGCTGCCGCCCTTTCCTTGTGCCGACGTCAAGAAGGAGCCCATGAGCAAGGAGAAGGAGGAAAAGAGGGAGAAGGCTCAATCAAGATCGATCTTCGTCAACTTTTTGACAATTGATGTTCTTCATCATCAAAACCTTCATCAACTCATCTTCATCAAGCCCTAGATCTCAAGATTCAAGTGTTGCATCCAATCTTCGACCCTTGGATCTCTAGACACGTGGTACACCCTCTACATTTAAGTTTCTACGAGAATTTAACCTTAAAACCCTGATAATTAGAAAATGCTAACTCTGCAGTTCTGTATAGTGTGGACTAGTCCGACCCCTATACCGAACTTGTCCGATGTCTGAATGTGTTTGATGCTGAATTGAATCCAAATTGACTCAAATCAATTCCAAATTTGTTCAAACTTGTCATAAACTATTGAAACTAGTTAGTAAACATTAATAGCAACTCAATAACAAGTTTTACCTCACAATTGCATTAATCATGCATATCATGCCATATTGAGTAATATATGAGCATTTATTGATTGTAATGCTTGTTTTGCATGTTTGTCGCGCCGAATAGAAGGTCTCGCTGTAGGAAGTGTGTAACACCCTCGTTTTCATCCATCATGCATTGCTTACATTTTATACATGTTTAACATTAAGAAATATAAAATGGGACAAGTTTAAAATTAATTTAGGCCAAATCAGCAATTTAACTCTGTTAGGGTACGGACTTGTCCGGACTTAACCCTGGACTAGTCCGGTGTCCCTACTCTTCCTCAGAAAATTCAGTTCTTCAAAGCTACGGACTTGTCCGGCACACTGCATGGACTAGTCCGGTTTAGTCTCTGATGTTGTCCGGACTTGTCCGTGGTCCAAGTGAACTAGTCCATTCCTTGTTGAATTTTAGCCGGAAAGCCTTTTCCTGCAATCCCGAACTTGTCCGGCCTATAACCCCGAACTTGTCCGAAATGTCTCTATTCCAAAATAGACTTTTTCGTACCATTTACAGGACTTGTCCGTTGATGCCTCTGTTCAATATCGGACTAGTCCGGCCCCTAGCGGACTTGTCTGGTATGCCCGACTCATATTCAATCTTTTCCTCCATGAATTGTTATTGGGTATTTACCTTAATTGGTCCAAGAACATCGTGCCCAACCCCTGTGAAGGCCATGTGGGACCCCTACACGACCTCCAACACCCTAAACTCAAAATCCATCAAACCCTACCACCTCCACCTCTATATAAACAACCCACCACCCAAAATTTTCACCTCATTGCCACAATTGAAGAAACCCTCAACTCTAGTTCGTGGAAGCTGCCATCAAGAGAAGATCTAGCACCAAGGAGGAAGAGGAGAACACGAAGGAGGATCGATCAAGCAAGATCTTCATCGACTTTTTGTTCTTCATCACCAATTCACCCTCAACTCATCTTCATCAAGCCCTAATCATCGAGATCCAAGTGTTTCACGTCCACCTCTTGATCTTTGGATCTCTAAACAAGTGGTACACCCTCTACATCCAAGTTTCTACGTCAATTCAACCCCAATTCTCATTGATCAAGAAAACCCTAGTTCACAGGTATACATTGTAGAGTGTTGAGAAGGGCTTTTTACCTTTTTGCTTCACTCTAATTATTTGGGATGAGAAAATAACAAAATGGCTTAACTATGAATTATTGCACTTACGAATGATGAGAATTTATGAACATGGTTAAATGGTAACATTTACTTGGAAGATCTAAGCAAGCATGGTTTGTGGATTGGGTTGGATGATATGGTGGTTTGCTTGCTTTAGATCTAAGGACCGATTCATGCGAGAATAAGACAAGACTACAGTGCCACCACAAGGCCAAACATGGGTGCAGCTTAGCAAATTAATTAGGAGTATTACCAGCATCGATTTGAATCATTTGGAGGAGTGGGGAATGGGAGTCGGTTGGGTTTGCAATAGTGGCGGGACTGCCCTGGGATCCGAACGACACAAGAGGGGGCCCTTGGTTGGATGTGCTCAGTTGGAGGCATCACCACTGGTGAAATCTTAGTGAGTCTGAATATGCTGGTAGTCTCTTTGTAAAGGCCATTGTGTGGTCTCTTCGTCATACACCTAAGGAAGTGTAAATGTCATAGGGAAGTTTCTTTAGTCGCCGACGGGTGATGAAATCACAAACTTGTGGGTAAAGTGGTACAACCTCTGCAGAGTGTTAAAAACTATCATGATAGCCGTGCTCCCGGTTAAGAGCACCTGGACAACTTCCATGATTAGAGTGTGTTGGTGGTTTTGATCCGGCAGATCTCCCGACACTACTAAAGTGTTAGAGGAGTTTGAGGTTCGGTGTGGGCGCGCGGAGATTCAAGAAGGTGAAGTGTTAAGTGACACAAGAGACACGAAGATTTACGTGGTTCGGGCCGCCTGAGCGTAGTACCCTACTCCATGGGGTGTGTTGGTGTTGTATTGGATGTATGAGCTCAATGTCTGTTGAGAGTGTAGAGTGAGCGCGTCCCCTATGTATCGTCGGCCTATCCTTTTATAGTACAAGGGCAGGCCGTTACAAGTTAGCCTGGCCCAACATGTGGCCCCGGCGGTTACTAATATAGATACACATTTGATGCGCTTAATTACCCTTAATAATCGAGTTACGGGCTTTGACAACACCGTTGCTGGTAATTAAGGTCGTCCGATCATGTTTCATTAATATAGTATTAATGACACTTAATCGGGCCTTGAAGTCCTTGATTCCCCTTTGAAGATCCGGTGCCGTTGTGGAGTCTTCTGGAGGTTAGAGGCTGAAGATCCGACGGTTGGACACGTGGCAACTCCGTAGCATACTGTGGGGAACAGATAGGTCCGGAGCCACCTGACACGTGTTAGTTCCGGAGCTACCCTCGGTCTGGGGTTAGGTCCGGGGGTGCCATTTCGGTACATAGCCCGAAGCTTCCCCCTTGTGGGCGGTAGCTCCGGTTTGATAGTACACGTGGCGACCCTGGGACTAACCATGTCGTGGAAGCGGGTCCAGTTATATCTGACATGTGGGCCTCCAAAGATCTTCAAATCAAGTAGATGACATTCCCTTGAGATCTTTGCAATCTCAAGGGGTATACAGTTCCCAGGGAACCGACAGTGGCCCCCTGGGCCCACCTCTGGGGAAGATCCCTTGGGTGAGGTCATTCCACCGGAGGTTGGTCCATCCTTTGACTTTTGAACTTCAAAGGTCTTCGGATGTGCCGTTGGCGATAGTTTGGAGTTAAATCCTTGCCGTGTGGCATATCCTGTGTGCGGCAAATGAGATCTTTGGCGTGCGGATATCACGCAATTGAAGGTCGCCGGTTCCTGATATGAAAATCGTATCGGTTCCGCGTGCTTTGTCAGGCCGCTGCCTTTGGGCTTCCCGCCTCATGATGACAACCGTTCGCCTGGGTAAGAACCTCGACTTGATCATCGGGGTGGTCCCGGGCCCTCTTGTCATCGGCTGGGTGGAATTTTTGAGTAGTATCTTCGACTTCCTTGCGGTTTCCATCCAAGCGTTGCGAGGGCTTACTTAAGAAGGAAAGCGCGCACCATCTGGGGTTCTTTACGCCTCTCATCTGATCTTGCGCTCAAACTCCCAACTTGTGCTTGCTTTTCCTCTCTTGTCTCGCTGTGCCGCGATGGAGTTGGGTCTCCGCGAGAGCCGTTTGAAGACCGAAGGTGACCTGAAGAAGGTCCGAGCCCTAATGGGATGGTCCCCGGACTTCTTCAACCGCCTGGTCTGCGCCGAGGGAGAGCTCCCGTTCGAAAAGGAGCACGCCGGTGAGATGGTGTACTTCTCTTCGTACGACATGGTGGGGTTGATCCCACCTTTTTCCTCCTTTTTCTTGATGCTGCTAGACTTCTATGGTCTACAGCTGTATCACCTTGGCCCCCACTCCATTCTTCTTGTGTCTGTCTTCGTCCACTTCTGTGAAGTGTGGGTGGGCATCCCCCCTACATTGAACTTTTCCGGACCTTCTTCACCGTCCATACCACCGGTAGGAGTAATGAGTACCTTGGCTTCTACTACTTCGTGAAGCGCAAGAAGTGCCCATTCAAGTACCTCCGGTCGTTTCCCTCTAGAAAATGGGATGATTGGAAGAAGGACTGGATAGTCATCCGGGTGGAGGAGCACGAGAAGCTGGAGCTGCCAGAAGGCCTCCCCAACATTGACACTGCAGTCTGGAGTGAAGCTCCGGTGCTGTCGGATGCCTTCAACCCTGCTCTGACCAAGATCCTCTAGTGCGTGGAGGGAGGATTAACTCCTCAGGCGGTATTTTGCAATTTCCTGGTCAACAGGTGGGCACCGCTGAAGAGGAGAGAAAAAATCGCTTGGGCCCTCAACAGCGTGATGGATGACGACCGGGTCGAGACCGGGCTGAAGTCCAACATGGCGGGGGCAACCTTGGAGTTTCATCTCAAGAAGTTCCAGCACGGCATCGACGTCGCGAGTGATGACTTGACCCCGCCACCAGCCTTTCTCCCTCTGAACGTGGAAGTAGAGTTCAGCAGGGAGCTCTAGCGGACGATGTCGGGGCTTGACGACCTTGGTGTCGTCGAGAGAAGATCGACCTCCAAGGTGGTGATCCCTGGGGCTTCCGAAGGTGGCTCCGACCCTGCCCCGAAGCCAAGGATCGAAGTCGTCAGCAAGGGCAAGGAGCCGGCGGACGAACCCTTGAGCCGGAAGAGGAAGCTGCAGCATGCCGACGGAAGGTCCGTCAGGCCTGCAACCTCTGCATCAGATCCTTCTCCCCGGAGGGGGAGGTCTTCTACAACTACGGCGACTGTACCCGCAGCGGCGTCTTCCCGGGGTGCTAGCTCCGGGCATGCGACTCCAGCACCAGGGCCAGTTGAGGCCTCTAGGTCCGGAGGTCCTTCCCGGTCGAGGAGCGCCTCAACTAAGGAAATTCCCGTGGCTGCAACGAGTTCCGGGGGGCCTTCCGGAGCTTCCACGCCGGCGGCGGCTATGGTTAGCCCAGAACGCCCGGGAAAGAGGTTCCACGCAAGCTGGTGCGGAAGCCTCCTAAGGTAATTTTTAATCTTTACCTCAAACAGTTGTTTTATTGTAGTAACTGTTTTCTAAGTTTCTTCATCCATCATCTACAGTGTTCCTAAGAAGAGGAGTGTGGCTCCACCCTCAGCCACAGCAGCTGAAGCTGTGAGGGCGAAAGCTTCTGCTCCTGTCCCAGTGCCACCCCAAGTGGTGGCTGAAGTTGCGGCAGTTCCGGCGCCAGCTGTCGTGTTCATGGACTTTGACTCATCCCCTGAGACTCCCGTGGTAGCGCCGGACCACGAGAGAGAAGATGCGCCAGCGGCACCTGCCCCGGAGGTTGAAGCCCCGGGTCTTGGTGCTGAGATGATGGAAGCTTCGGCCATTGAGCCGGAGGAAGCAATAATTCTGGCCCCAGAGCCGGAAATTGTCGAAGCCCCGACGGTTGAGCTGGAGGTTATGGAAGTCCCGACAAGTGAGCCAGATGTGGAGGAAGCTCTGGCGGTTGAGCCAGCTACCTCCGAAGCTCCGGCCTTAGAGCCGGTTGCAGTTGAAGACCTTCTGGCGCCCGAGCCGGTTGAGGTTGAAGCTCCGGCCTCAGGGCCGGTTATTGCGGAGGCATCAACACTCGAACCCATGGTGGTTGAGATGCCAACACCCGAGCCATCAGCGGAGGAGGGGCCCAGGCCGAAGCCAGAAGTAGCCCCTGCTCTGGAAGTGTTGTCTGCGGAGGTGCCTGCTGCTGAGCCAGAGTACCCAGATGAAGTCGCTGGCCCCTGCCTGAGGGGGCAAATAAAGACCTGGCGGCAGGGCCTTCGGAATCACTTCCGGAGGTCGGAACTTCTTTCGCGGGACCCTCCTCAGTGGCAACTGAGGCTATCCTGGAGGACGGCCCTAGTGCCGTGGAGGCTCAGGGGACCACTCTTGTGGAGTGGGACCCAATTTTTGTAAGCGAGAACCCGCTGGAACCAGCGGAGGAGACCCCATCAGGTCCGGAGCCTATTCCCCTGTCGTTGTCTATTGACAACGCTTTCTCCAGCCTGCGTCAAGTCCAGCTGGCGTTCTACCACGACAGCAAGGCTCTTGAAGAGGAGCGCCAAACCCTTAGGCGGTGGCGTAACCGGCTCTACTTCGAGACCAAGCTGGCGCAGTCGAGGCTGGCAGATGACAAAGAATGGATCAAGCAGGAGAAGGTCCGACTGGAATACTGGGGCAAATTATTGGATGACAGGGAGAGCATTACTCGCGCCCTCGACACTCAATCTCGGGTCATTTATGAGCAGACCAAGGCAGCTAATAGTGCGGCTGATGAATGCCAAGAAAGACTTGAAGCCATTAACACTACTCTCATCAAGCGCCGGGAGGCACTTGAGGAGAGGGAGAAAAGGCTCGAAGATGAAGAGCAAAAACTCCTAGAGCTGCTGGATGACGTCTTGAGGAGGGAGGAGGAGCTCGCTGAAAAGGTGGCTCTGGTTGACAAGGGTCTCGAGGAACGCACCAAAAAGTTGGAGGAGCGTTGCCTTGAGGAGGAGGAGAAGGCCTGGGTGCGAGGGAAGGAACTCTACCAACAAGAGTGTGCCCTCGCTGCCAGGGAGAAGAAAGTTAGGGGCCGGGAGAAGGACCTGGTCGACCGCCGGAACAAGATCTACCTCTGGGAGGAGGAGCTCGGCAAACTCGAGAAGCAGGTTGCTGAAAAGATTCAGCAAAATGCCAAAGAGGTTGAGCGCCTTGCTCGCGAGAATTCTGAACTGGCGGCGGCCAAAAGATCTTTGGAGGAACTGAAGGGCTTGAGGACTGCGGACTCCCTACAGGTTTGGGAGTTCCTGAGCAAAGCCAACGACGCGCTGACACCAATGGGCTTCAGTCCCGTGCATCCGGATGATCCGGAGCCGGAGCCGGACCTGGTGTTGCAAGCGTTGAGTTCGGCGGTAGCAAACTCTCCAAGGTGGGCGATGTCATCGCGTACTAGTTGGAGGTTGAGGGGCAATCCCTGGCGAAGAACGTCACAGAGTATGTGCTGATGTGCTACACCAGCCGGGATCCCCAATTCCCTCTGGACCTGGTGCTTGAAGGTCCCGTCGGAGGATAAGGTGAAGCCACCCGAGCCAATGTGTCGGAGGTTGCTCAGAAGGTCGCCCAGTTCTTCCATAGAGTCTAGGACCATTTCTGTAGCTCCCACTTGTATTCTCTCTTTTTCTTCCCCAATTTTGTAATCCCTTGTCTCCAGATGAATGAAATCCCCAAATTTTTGTGAATTTCATTTTTTGTCTTCAACACTCAACACTTTTGTCTTCACTTGGCCCCCTGGTAGATGTACACAATTTGATTGTGAACATGTACCAAGAGGATATTGTGTTTTGTTGAAGACTCATTTGCTTCGAACTTGTAGAGTGTAGGTCCGAAGTCTTCGATAGTGAAGGCCCCCTGAGGTTGTCGGAGCTTAGAAGCTCCGGCATTGGCTATCATCAGAGCTTAGTAGCTCCGACAATAGTCCCTATCAACGCGTAGAGCATCGATAGTTAGCCCTCTGGGGTGTCGGAGCTTAGTAGCCCCGGCAGTGACCTTTACCAACGCGTAGTTTGTCGGTAGCAGACTCCGCTTATGGGGTCTTCTCACCATCTTTTATTTTGCGTCGACGGCTGGACCCCCTAGCTTTACCGGAGCTTGGTTGCTTCGGTGATGCTCGTTTTCAATGTTTAACATCGATTACAAGCCTCCTAGGGGGAGTCGGAGCTTTGTTAGCTCTGGCTTTTCTCTATCAACGTGGATTTTTTATTTTTCCTGCACACTGAAGCCAAGAAAAATAGTAAAATTCATTCCTTGCCTATAACTTCATCGCGGCTTACGATTCCCAAGAAAGTTTTAGGTCAAACGCGATTCTGAATACAACCGAATGCGTTATCTTTTCTTCCAGATCCAGTTGTACTTGGACCCGCCTTACTGCGGCCTGCCGGGGTGTAGGTAGAGTGGCGTACTTAGGGTGCTTTACCAGGCTAAGTCGATAGCACACTCCGGCCCTAGATTGGCTTGGCGGCATTCAGGCGAGTGGGCCATGAACAATATTTGAATCCAAAAGAATTGATAATACAACTCGAATTGTACACAAACTGGTCGAACTAAAATTTCTTAAGAATTGCACGTCTTCGTTATAGACAAGAAAGAGAAAAATAAAAAATCTTGAGCCTGTACAAAATAAATGCACGTGGAGTCTGTTTCACATGAATATGTCTTTCATTATAGGTCCGGGGTACAGGGGAAAAAAGTACACTCTTAGGGTACGGAACCAGGCTAAGCGTGTTTCATTTTTAGTTTGACCCAGGGTAGCTAGCTACACTTTTAGTCCTGGGACTGTGACAAGTGTTGCATGAACTTTGCGGACCTTCCGGGAAAGGTCCGGCTGTTCTCCCGGAGGAACTACCCGACTCTGTACAATGACTCTATAACAGACACCTCAAGTTACTACAGACTCACCTCCGTGATATTAAGTGTAGAACTTATGGAGGTGCTCAATGTTCCAAGAATTTGGGAGAGGTGTCCCATCCTCGGTAGCCAAGCAAACGCTTCCAGGACGGGATACTTTAATCACTCGGAAAGGTCCCTCCCAGCTGGGGGAGAGTTTGTTTAACCCTTCTCTGGATTGTATTCTCCGTAGCACCAGATCGCCTTCCTCGAGCTGTCGGTTGTGTACATGCCGCTGAAGATAGCGCCGAAGGGCTTGGAGGTATCGAGCATTCCGAGCAGCTGCTTGGCACCTTCCCTCCTCAAAGAGGTCTAAGTCTTCACGCCGGAGCTGGTCCTGCGTGGCTTCGTCGAAGGTCCGGACCCGGAATGACCCCAAGGTGATCTCCGGAGGTAAGATTGTGTCGGTGGTTTGGAACCGACAGATCTCCCTACACTACTAAAGTGATAGGGGAGTTTGATGTTCGGTGTGGGCGCGTGGATATTCAAGAAGGTGAATAAGGATTGACACAGGAGACACAAGAATTTACGTGGTTCGGGCCGCCTGAGCATAATACCCTACTCCATGGGTGTGTTGGTGTTGTATTAGCAGTATGAGCTTGTGATGAGCGTATGAGGCGCGTGTATGTGTGTGATCTGTGTATCGTCGGCCTGTCCTTTTATAGTACAAGGGCAGGCCATTACAGGTTAGCCTGGCCCGACATGTGGCCCCGGCAGTTACTAGTATTGATACACGTTTAATTTCTCTTAATGATCCTATAACGGGCTTTGACAGCACCGTTACTGGTATTAAGATCGTCCGTTTAAGTGTCATTAATATGGCATTAATGACACTTAATCGGGTCTTGAAGTCCTTGGTTCTCCTTCGAAGATCCGGAGCCATTGCGGGGTCTTCCGGAGGTTAGAAGCTGAAGATCCGACGATCGGACACGTGGCAGCTTCGGAGCTTGCTGTGGGAAACAGGTAGCCCCGGGACTACCCGACACGTGTCAGGTCCGGAGCTTCTCTCGGTCAGGGGCTAAGTCCAGGGGTGCCATTTCGGTACATGGTCCGGAGCTTCCCCCTTGTGGGTGGTAGCTCCGGTTTGGTAGTACACGTGGCGACCCAGGGATTTAACCATGTTGGAGAAGCGGGTCCGGTCATGTCTGACATGTGGGCCTTCGAGGGTCTTCAAACCAAGTAGATGATTTTCCTTTGAGATCTTTATAACCTCAAGGGGTGTACGGTTTCTAGGATACCGACAGTGGCCCCCTGGACCTACCTCCGGGGAAGTCATTCTGCCGGAGGTGGGTCCATCTTCGCGACCTTTGAACTGAGTCCTCAAGGGTCTTTGAGGGTGCCGTTGGCAAGGACTTGGAATTAAATCCTCACCACATGGCGTATCCCGCGTGCAGCAGATGAGATCTTTCGCGTGCGGATCTCACGCAATTGAAGGTCACCGGTTCCCGATACGAAAACCGTATCGGTTCCGCGCGCCTTGTCAGGCCGCCGCCTTTGGGCTTCCCGCCTCTTGATGACATCCGTTCACCTGGGTAAGAACCTCGACTTGATCGTCGGGGTGGTCCCGGGCCCGCTTGTCATCGGCTGGGTGAAATTTTTGGGTGGTACCTTCGACTTCCTTGCGGTTTCCATCCGAGCGTCACGAGGGCTTACTTAAGAAGGAAAGTGCGCACCGTCGGGAGTTCTTTACGCCTCTCATCTGTTCTTGCGATCAAACTCCCAACTTGTGCTTCGCTTTTCTTCTCTTGCCTAGCTGTGCTGCGATGGAGTTGGGTCTCCGCGAGAGTCGCTTGAAGACCGACGGCGATTTGAAGAAGGTCCGGGCCCTCATGGGGTGGTCCCCGGACTTCTTCAACCGCTCGGTCCGCGCCGGTGGAGAGCTCCCGTTCGAGAAGGAGCACTCCGGTGAAATGGTGTACTTCTCCTCGTACGCCATGGTGGGGTTGATCCCACCTTTTTCTTGATGCTGCTAGACTTCTATGGTCTGCAGTTGTATCACCTTGGCCCTCACTCCATCCTCCTCGTGTCTATTTTCGTCCACTTCTGCGAGATGTGGGTGGGCATTCCCCCCTGCATCGAGCTCTTCCGGACTTTCTTCACCGTCCATACCACCGGTAGGAGCAATGAGTACCTTGGCTTCTACTACTTCGTGAAGCGCAAGAAGTGCCCATTCAAGTACCTCCGGTCGTTCCCTTCTGGGAAGTGGGACGACTGGAAGAAGGACTGGATAGTCATCCAGGTGGAGGAGCACGAGAAGCTGGAGCTGCCCGAAGGCCTCCCCAACATTGACACAACGATCTGGAGTGAAGCTCCGGTGCTGGCGGACGCCATCGATCCTGTTCTGACCAGGATTTGCCATTGCGTGGAGGGAGGATTGACTCCTCAGGCGGTATTTTGTAATTTCCTGGTCAATAGGTGGGCGCCGCTGAAGAGGAGGGAGAAGCTCGCTTGGGCCCTCAACAGCGTGATGGACGACGACTGGGTTGAGACCGGGTTGAAGTCCAACATGGCAGGGAGAACCTTGGAGTTCCACCTCAAGAAATTCCAGCACGACATCGACGTCGACGGTGATGACTTGACTCCCCCGTCGGCCTTCCTCCCTCTGAACATGGAAGTGGAGTTCAGCAGGGAGCTCCGACGAAAGATGCCCGTACTTGACGACCTTGGTGTCGTTGAGAGAAGATCAACCACCCGGGTGGCGATCCCCGGAATGCCCGAAGATGGCTCCGTCCCTGCCCCAAAGCCAAGGGTCGAGGTCATCGGCAAGGGCAAGGAGATGGCGGATGAACCCGAGAGCCGGAAGAGGAAGCTACAGCATGCCGACGGAAGGTCCGTCAGGCCCGCTACTTCCGCCTCGGCTCCTTCTCCCCGGAGGGGAAGGTCTTCTACAACCGTTGCGGTTGTCCCCGTAATGGGGTCTTCCCGGAACGAGACCGTTCCTGCAATAGGGTCCTCTCGGAGCGCGGCTGTCCCCGCAGTAGGGTCCTCCCGGGGTGTTAGCTCCGGGCATGCGATTCCAGCACCTGGGCCGGTGGAGGCCTCCAGGTCCGGGGGTTCTTCCCGATCGAGGAGATCCTCGACCCGGGAAACACCCGCGTCTGTGACAAGTTCCGGGACGCCTTCCGGAGCTTCTACGCCGACTATGGCCAGGCCAGAATGCCCGGGGAAAAGGTTCCGCACAAGCTGGTGCGGAAGCCTCCCAAGGTAATTTCTAATCTCTACCTTGGACAATTATTTTAATTGTAGCAACTGTTTGTTGATTTTCTTCGTCCATCATCTGCAGCGTCCCCAACAAAGGGAGTGAGGCTCCACCCTCGGCCACAGTGTCTGAGGCCGTGAGGGTGGGAGCTTCTGCTCCTGTCCCGACGCCGCCCCAAGTGGTGGCTGAGGTTGTGACAGCTCCGGCGCCGGCTGTCGTGGTCATGGACCTCGACTCGTCCCCAGAAGTTCCCGTGGTAGCGCCGGACCACAGGAGTGAAGACATGCCAGCGGCACATGTCCTGGAGGTTGAAGCTCCGGGTCCTGGTGCTGCAATGATGGAAGCTCCGACTGTTGAGCCGGAGGAAGAAGTAATCCCGGCCTCTGAGCCGGAAATTGTTGAATCTCCGGCGGTTGAGCCGGAGGTGACTGAAGCCCCGGCATGCGAGCCAGAAACTGAGGTAGTTCCGGCAGTTGGGCCGGCTACTTCCGAAGCACCGGCCGCTGAGCCGGTCATTGTTGGAGCTCCGGAAACAGGGCCGGTCGAAGTTGAAGACCTTCTGGCTACTGAACCGGTTGTTGAAGAGGTGACGGAGCTCGAGCCTCCCTCGGAAGAGGTACCCAAATCGGAGCCAGTAGCGGCTCCTGCTCCGGAAGCGACGACGTCAGAGGTACCTGCGGCCAAGCCGGAGTGCCCAAGCGAAGTCGCCGGCCCCCTGCCCGAGGGGGTGAACAAAGACTTGGCGGCGGGGCCTTCTTCGACGGCGACTGAGGCCATCTCGGAGGACGGCCCTAGTGCCTTGGAGACTCAGGGGACCGCTCTTGTATAGTGGGACCCGATTTTTGTATCTGAAGACCCGCTGGAACCAGCAGAGGAGACCCCAGCAGGTCCGGAGCCAATCCCGTTGTCGCTGTCCATTAACAACGCATGTTCCAGTCTGCGTCAAGTCCAACTGGCCTTCTTCCACGACAGCAAGGTTCTTGAAGAGGAGCGCCAAACCCTTAGGCGGTGGCGTAATCGGCTCTACTTCGAGACCAAGCTGGCGCAGTCGAGGCTAGCGGATGACAAGGAGTGGATCAAACAGGAGAAGACCCGCCTGGAGTACTGGGGCAAGTTGCTGGATGACAGGGAGAGTATGACTCGTGCCCTCGACGCTCAATCCCGGGAGATCTACGATCAGGCCAAAGCTGCCAATAGCGCGGCCGATGCATGCCACGAACAGCTTGAGGCCATTAACACCGCACTCATCAAGCGCCGAGAGGCACTTGAAGAGAGGGAGAAACGGCTCGAGGATGAAGAGCGGAAACTCCTTGAGATGCGGGATGATGTCCTGAGGAGGGAAGAGGAGCTCGCCGAGAAAATAGCTCTGGCTGACAAGGGCCTCGAGGAGCGCGCCAAGAAATTGGAAGAGCGCTGCCAAGAGGAAGAGGAGAAGACCTGGGTGCGAGGGCAGGAACTCTATGAACAAGAGTGCGCCCTTGTTGCCTGGGAGAAGAAAGTGAGGGGTAGGGAGAAGGACTTGGTTGACCGCCAGAACAAGATCCACCTCCAGGAGGAGGAGCTCAGAAAACTCGAAAGGCAGGTTGCTGAAAAGATTCAGCAAAACGCCAAAGAAGTTGAGCGCCTCGCCCGTGAGAATTCCGAACTGACGGTGGCCAGGAGATCCCTGGAAGAGATGAAGGGCTTGAGGGCTGAGGACTCCCTACAGATTTGGGAGTTCCTGGGCAAGGCCAACGACGCGCTGACGCCGATGGGTTTCAGCCCCGTGCGCTCGGATGATCCAGAGCCGGAGCTGGACCTAGCGCTGCAGGCGTTGAGCGCAGCAGGTAGCAAGCTCTCCAAGGTGGGCGATGTCATCGCGGACCAACTGGAGGTTGAGGGGCAATCCCTGGCGAAGAACGTCGCAGAGTATGTGCTGACGTGCTACACCAGCCGGAACTCTCAATTTCCTCTGGACCCGGTGCTTGAAGGCCCCGTCGAAGGAGAAGGCGAAGCTACCCGAGCCAGCGTATCGGAGGTTGACCAGAAGGTCGCCCAATTGTTCCATAGGGTCTAGGACCATCTCTGTAATTCTCACTTGTATTTTTTCTTCTTCTTCCTCAATTTTGTAATCCCTTGTCTCCAGATGTAATCTCCTGTCTCCAGATAAATGATATCCCCAAATTTTGCGAATTTCACTTTTTTGTCTTCAACACTTTTATCTTCACTTGGCCCCCTGGTAGATGTACACAATTTGATTGTGAACATGTACCAAGAGTATATTGTGCATTGTTGAAGACTCTTTTGCTCTGAACTTGTGGAATTTAGGTTCGAAGTCTTCGATAGTGAAGGCCCCCTGAGGTTGTCGGAGCTTAGAAGCTCCGGCATTGTCTATCGCTGGATCTTAGTAGCTCCGGCAATAGTCTCTATCAACGCGTAGAGCATCGATAGTTAACCCTCCGGAGTGTCGGAGCTTAGTAGCTCCGGCAGTGACCTTTCCCAACGCTTAGTTTGTTGGCAGTAGACTCCATTTATGGGGTCTTCTCACCATCTTTTATTCGGCATCGACGGCTGGCCCCTTTATGAGAGTCGGAGCTTAGTTAGCTCCAGCTTTTCTCCATCAACATGGATTTTATTTTTCCTGCACACTTAAGCCAAGAAAAATAGTAAAATTTGTTTCTTGTCTATAATTTCGTCGCGACTTATGACTCTCAAGAAGATTTTAAGTCAAACGTGATTCTAAATACAACCGAATGTGATGTCTTTTACTTTAGATCCAACTGTACACGGACCCGCCTTACTTCGGCCTGCCGGGGTGTAGGTAGAGTGGCGTACTTAGGGTGCTTGACCAGGGTAAGTCGATAGCACACTCCGGCCCTAGATTGGCTTGGCGGCTTTCAAGCGAGTTGGCCATGAACAATATTTGAATCCAAAAGAATCGACAATACAACTCGAATCGTATTTAAACCAGTCGAACTAAAATTTCTTAAGAATTGCATGTCTTCGTTATAGACAAGAAAGAGAAAAATAAAATGTTGAGCCTGTACAAAATAAATGCACGTGGAGTCTATTTCACATGAAAATGTCTTTCATTATAGGTCCGGGATACAGGGGAAACAAGTACACTCTTAGGGTACGGAACCAGGCTAAGGGTGTTTCATTTCTCGTTTGACCCAGGGTAGTTAGCCACACTTTTAGTCCTGAGACTGTGACAAGCGTTGCATGAGCTTTGTGGACCTTTCAGGAAAGGTCCGGCTGCTCTCCCGGAGGAACTACCCGACTCTGTACAATGACTCTATAACATACATCTCAAGTTACTCAAGACTCACCTCCGTGGTATTAAGTGTAGAACTTACAGAGGTGCTCGATGTTCCAAGGATTTGGTGTCCCATCCTCGGTAGCCAAGCGAACGCTTCCGGGACGGGATACTTTAATCACTCGGAAGGGCCCCTCCCAGCCGGGGGAGAGTTTGTTTAACCCTTATCTGGATTGTATTCTCCGTAGCACCAGATCGCCTTCCTTGAGCTATCGGTTGTGTACATGCCGCTAGTGATAACGCCGTAGGGCTTGACGATATCGGGCATTCCAAACAGCTGCTTGGCACCTTCCCTCCTCAAGGAGGTCTAGGTCTTCACGACGGAGCTGGTCCTGCGCGGCTTCGTCGAATGTCCGGACCCGGAGTGAACCCAAGGTGATTTCCGGAGGA
This sequence comes from Tuctoria greenei, assembly GCA_036927565.1. NCBI lineage: Eukaryota > Viridiplantae > Streptophyta > Magnoliopsida > Poales > Poaceae > Tuctoria > Tuctoria greenei. The sequence goes on along the minus strand of JAYESD010000003.1, from coordinate 37,716,716 downwards.
AGGATTGCTTTAGCTCCGTACACCAGGAAGAAGGGTGTCTCTCCGGTTGACCGGTTTGGAGATGTCCTGTTGGCCCATAGAGTGGGCGGAAGCTCTTCGATCCAGTTGGCTCCATGTTTTTTCAAGCACTCATAAGTGCGCGTTTTAAGTCCTTTAAGGATTTCAGCATTTGCTCTCTCGGCTTGGCCATTGCTGGCTGGATGAGCTACGGAGGCGTAGCAAACTTGTATGCTGAGGTCTTCGCAATATCCTTGGAATGCGGAGCTTGTGAATTGGGTCCCATTATCAGTGATGATTTTGTTTGGGACTCCAAATCTGCATACAATGGACTGCAGAAAGTTGATAGCAGATTGCTTGTTGATTGTCACAACTGGAGTTGCTTCCGGCCACTTGGTGAACTTGTCAATGGCGACGTACAGGAACTTGTAACCTCCGACGGCTCTTGGGAAAGGTCCCAAGATGTCCATCCCCCACAGCAAAGGGCCATGTAGGAGGTATCATTTGTAAGGGCTGAGCCGAAGTGTGAATTTGCTTTGCATGAAATTGACATGCTTTGCATTTTTTCACCAGCTCAGTTGCATCCGGAAGTGCTGTAGGCCAGTAGAAGCCATGCCGAAAGGCTTTACCAACCAGCGTGCGGGAAGACGCGTGGTTCCCACACTCGCCTCCATGGATTTCTGGGAGGAGCTCGCAGCCTTCTTCCCTTGTGATGCACCGCATTAGGATGCCGTTGGCACCGCGCCGGTAGAGATCCCCTTCTACCAGCGTGTATCTTTTAGCCAATCTGACTACCCGGTCAGCAGATACATCGTCGTCAGGAAGGATGTTGTCTTTCAAGTAGTTCCGGATCTCCGAGATCCATGCATCGGAACTAACTTGAGCATTTGAGTCTTGCGTGCTGGGTAGCTCGGAGCTTCCGGCAGCACCTACGACCCTTGATGGCTTCCATGGTAACAGGGCCATCGGGACCGTCAGCTTCGGGATGCTGATCTCGCCCCCTTTGCTCAGTTCGGCAGGCTGAGCTGTGGGTTTCGACAATCTCCGGACAAACGTTCCGTCAGGAGCCGGAGCTCCGGTTGACGCTTGGGTCGAGAGTTCGTCGGCTTCAGCGTTGTGAGCACGCTGAACATGGTGGAGATCTAGGACTTCAAAATCCTTCTGAAGCCTCTGGACTTCAAGGAGGTAAGTAGCTAACTGGAGATTATTGCAGGAGCATTCACCCTTCACCTACTTAATGATGAGCTGTGAATCTCCCTTGACCAGCAATTGCTTGACACCATATGACAGTGCCACCTTTAATCCGTAGATGAGTGCTTCATACTCCGCCATGTTGTTGGTTGCCTTGAAATCAAGGTGTACCATGTATTTCACCTTCTCCCCAGTTGGTGCAATGAGAAGGATTCCAACTCCGGCCCCCTGCTTCTGCATGGAGCCATCAAAGTAGAGGGTCCAATGTGGCTCGGTGAAGGTTGGAGCTTGATGCTCCGTCTTCTACTCATTGGGGCCCCCAGGGTTTGATGGAGAGGGAGTCCATTCTGCCACAAAATCTGCCAATGCTTGACTCTTGACTGCATGTCTTGAAATAAATTCAATATCAAATTCAGCCAGTTCCACTGCCCATTTTGCAATATTCCCAGTTGAATTGGGATTACGCAAAATCGCTCGAAGTGGGTAAGAGGTCACCACTGAGACTTTGTGAGCTTGGAAGTAATGGCGAAGCTTCCTGGAGGCAATAAGAACTGCATAGAGCAGCTTATACACCTCTAGGTATCGAGTCTTGGCATCATGTAGTACTTCACTAATGAAGTACACTGGGCGCTGAATGGTCCGGACCCTCCCGGAGGGGTCCGGAGCTACCTCTTCACTGACCCGGATCCTCTCGGAGGAATCCAGATTTTCTTCGGGCACCTCCGGGTTCTGATTGGAGTGACCCGGAGCTTCTTCAGAAGGGACCTGGACCCTCCTGGAGGGGTCTAGGTCTCCTGAAGCAACTTCTTGTGGGTTCGAATCTGGGAGCTGGGACCCAGACTCGCTTTCAGGAACCTCCGGACCCTCCCGAAGGGGTCTGGATTCCTGAGTATGGGGTAGTTCTGGTCTCTCCGCAACCAGTACACCCTGCCACGCATAGAAGACTTGTTTGATCAGATGAAGGGTGCTTGTGTCTTCTCTAAGATTGATTTAAGGTCGGGATACTTTCAAATGAATATTAGACCATCGGACATACCCAAGACAGCTTTTAGGACACGATATGGATCTTATGAGTACACCGTGATGTCTTTTGGATTGACAAATGCACCTGCCTACTTTATGTACCTCGTGAATAAGGTCTTCATGGAGTACTAGGATAAGTTCGTTGTGGTATTTATCGATGACATTATGATCTACTCGAAGGATGAGAAGGAACATGAGGAACACTTGAGGCTTACGTTGCAGAAATTGAGGGAGCATCGATTGTATGCCAAGTTCAACAAGTGTCAGTTTTGGTTGAGAGAGGTGTCGTTTTTGGGTCATATCATCTCAAGAGGAGTATCGGCTGACCTCGGAAAAGTGAGAGACGTGTTGAAGTGGGAGCCCACGCAAAATGTAAAGGAGATCAGGAGTTTTCTTGGGATGGTTGGATATTACCGTAGGTTCATCAAGGAATTTTCCAAGATAGCCAAGCCTATGACGGAGTTGCTAATGAAGGGAAAGGCTTTCCAATGGACTCAAGATTGCCAAAATAGTTTTGAGGAGTTGAAAAAGAGGTTGACAACAGCCCCAGTTTTGGTACTACCGGATGTGAGCAAGAGTTTTGATATTTATTGCGATGCATCGAGACAAGGACTTGGATGTGTATTGATGCAAGAAGGTCAAGTAGTTGCATATGCATCGAGGCAACTGAAGAAACATGAGCAGAATTATCCAACACATGATTTGGAGCTTGCAGCCGTGGTACATGCGTTGAAGATTTGGAGACACTACATCCTTGGACATAGGTGTGAAATTTATACAGATCACAAGAGTCTTAAGTATATTTTCACACAAATGGATTTGAATTTGAGGCAACGGAGATGGTTGGAGCTCATCAAAGATTATGATTTGGGGATCAACTATCACCCGAGAAAAGCCAACGTAGTGGCCGATGCCTTGAGTAGAAAAGGAGTAAGTCATCAACTCACAGTTCGAGAGTTACCATCCGAGTTATGTAAGGAGTTTGAACAGTTGAACCTCGGGTTTGTAAATGAGATGGAGATGATGGAGTTAAATCCGACCTTGGAGCAAGAAATTTGAGAAGCACAAACCACAGATGAGGAGATCAAGGAAATCAAGGAAAGGACCGAAGAAGGGAGAGAATTCAGATTTGATGACGATGAACATGGTACCCTATGGCTCGGAAAAAGGATTGTCGTGCCCAATGTGAAGCATATTCGGGAGACAATACTAAAGGAGGCACATGACTCACCATACTCGATTCACCACGATTGCACGAAAATGTACAAAGACTTGAAGACTTGCTATTGGTGGGATAGCATGAAAAAGGACATAGCTGAATATGTGGCATTGTGTGATGTGTGTCAACGAGTCAAGGTGGAACATCAAAAGCCAGCTGGATTATTGCAACCATTGAAGATCCCGGAATGGAAGTGGGAAGAAATTGGAATGGACTTTATAGTTGGGTTACCACGTACTCAGTCCGGGTATGACTCAATTTGGGTAATTGTGGATCGCTTAACCAAGTCAGCTCATTTTGTTCCTGTGAAGACCAAATATACAGCTGCACAATTGGTCAAAATATACATGGAGCATATCGTGTGTCGACATGGAGTTCTGAAGAACATCGTGTCGGATAGAGGTTCACAATTCACTTCAAGATTTTGGCAAAAATTGCATGAAGCATTGGGAACAATGTTGAATTTTAGTTCAGCATATCACCCTCAAACGGATGTACAAACCGAGAGAACCAATCAGATTTTAGAGTACATGCTAAGAGCTTGTGCTTTGAAGCATGGGAAAAGTTGGGACAAGAGCTTGCCATACGCGGAATTCTCATACAACAATAGTTACCAAGCAAGCTTGAAAATGTCGCCATATGAAGTGCTTTATGGAAGAAAGTGTAGGACACCTTTATTCTGGAATGAGGTAGCAGAAACACAAGTATTTGGTCCGGACATGTTGCAAGAAGCCGAAAAGCAAGTCCAAATAATTCATGAAAACTTGAGGGATGCCCAATCAAGACAAAAAGGCTATGCGGACAATAGGAGAAGGAAATTAGCCTTTGAAATAGGAGATTTTGTTTACCTCAAGGTGTCACCAATGAGAGGTCATAAGAGGTTTAACATAAGAGGCAAGCTAGCACTTCATTATATTGGACCATTCAAGATTTTGGACAAAAGAGGAGAAGTAGCGTATAAGTTGGAGATGCCAGTTCATCTTTCGGACGTCCATGATGTCTTTCATGTTTCCCAGCTCAAGAAGTTCTTGAGAGTAGCGGAAGAACAAGTGCCAATGGAAGAATTGGAACTAGAGGAAGATTTGACTTATGCCGAGCAACCGGTCAAGATCTTGGAAACCAAGGATAGAGTCACAAGGAACAAGGTGATTCAATGGTGTAAAGTTCAATGGAACCACCATACGGAAGCCGAAGCTACATGGGAATTGGAGGATAATCTCAAGAAGGAATCTCCCTATCTCTTCTCTTTCGCGTTGAATCTCGAGGGCGAGATTCATTTTAAGGGGGGTAGGTTTGTAACACCCTCATTTTCATGCATCATGCCCTACATACACTCATATACATGTTTAACATTAACCCACAACAAGAGGAACGAGTTTAAAATTGATTTGGAGCATTTAAAATTGATTTGGAGAAAAACTGCACTTAAAATGCAGGAAAGTGCGGACTAGTCCGATTTTACTGAGGACAAGTCTGATTTCTCTCTGACTAAAAACGGACTTAGTCTGTTTTTGCTGTGGACTAGTACGATTTTTCCTCTGGAAACCTTCAGACTTGTCCGATTTTGTGCGGACTAGTCCAATATTCCAAGAATCCTTGAAAAATTGCTAAGTCCCTGGACTTTTCTGGAATAGTCCGGTGTTCAAGTGTACTTGTCCGATTTTCTCTCTGACTAAAGTCGGACTTGTCCGATTTTTGGCCAGACTGTCCGATTTTCTCTCTGGACGACTTCGGACTAGTCCAGTCCTTTCCGGACTTGTCCGATATTTCGTGACTCCGAGTTGATCTTTTGTTTTACGACTTGTTTCTTGGGTTTCACGTTAAGTGGGCCTAGGGACGTCGTGCCTAACTCTTTTAGAGCCCATGTGGGACTCTAAACCGGCCTCTACTCATCTCAAACTCGAAATCCATCTAACCCTAGCCTCCACCTTTATATAAACAACCCCACCCCTTGGCTTGACATCTATTTGCCACTTTTCCAGCCCACCCAAACCCTTGTTCGTGGAGAGCCACCATCAAGGAGGGAGGAGGAGATCCCAAGCAAGAAGAAGAAGAGGAGGAAACAAAAGAGGATCAAGATCTCCACCAAGCTTTCATTCTTCATCACCAATTCATCTCCAAGTTCATCACCAACCCTAGATCACCAAGATTCAATTGTTACCTCCAAGTTTCTTGATTCATTGGAGTTCTAAACACCTGGTATACCTTCTATTCTCTTTTCCTTACGTGAATTCAACCCCTAATCTCAAAATTTATGTCGATCTAGAAAACCCTAGTTCGCTAGTTCTGCGAAGTGCGGACTAGTCCGGCCTTCTGCAGACTAGTCCGATTTTGCTGACTAAATTGTGTTGAACTAATTCTAAAATTAGATCTAATCACATACAAACCTGTATAAACTTGTTAAAAGCTATTAGAACTAGTTAGTGATCATTAAAAGCAATCTATTAACAAGTTCTACGTTGCATTAATCATGCATGTCATGTCATATTGAGTAATATTTGTGCACTCTTTGATTGTGTTTCTTGTTTGTATGTTTATTGTGCGGATTAGACGGATTTGCGCTAGAGAGTGCCACAGAGTATCTAAAACACCATGAGTTTGAAGAAGTTGACCCGAACCAATCCCAAGAGCAAGGCAAGTGTCCTTGAAGCATATTGATCCTGTTTTTAAAGTAAATGTTTTGTTTGCAAAATTGCATGCTTGTGTCAATTTGATGGGAACCCTATGATAGGAAGTTTACTAGCTTTGTTTGACCACCCTTGTCACCTGGAATTATGATAGAGGGTCGGGAAGGGCTTTTTACCTTTTTGCCTTGCTTAATCAATTGGGATGGGAAAATAATACTACACATTAATGATGTATTTATGAGATTATGATTAACATGAACTGGTCAATATGATATGGTAATGGGTGATCTAAACAAGCCCGATATGTGGATGGGTTGGATGTCATGGTGGTTTGCTTGATTTAGATCTAAGGACCGGTTCATGCGAGAATAAGCCAGGACTACAGTGCCACCATGAGGCCAAGTATGGGTGCGGCGTAGCTGATTAATTAGGTCTTTGCTAGTGCTGTTTGGACCATTGTGGATGCTCGGGGAAGGGGTAGTCGGATTGGGTTTGTTGATGATTGGTGGGACTACCCTGGGATCCAATTGGCTCAAGAGGGAGCTCTTGGTTGAAGATGTGCTCAGTTGGAGGCATCTCCACCGGTGAAACCTCAGTGGGGTCTAAATAGGCTAGTAATCCCTTTGTAAAGGCTATTTTGTGATATCTTGGCCAGACACCAACGGAAGTGTGTAATGTGACTGACGGGTCATGGGCATAAGAGAGGTTCTTAGTCACCGAAAGGTGATGAAATCACGAACACGTGGGTAAAGTGGTACGAACTCTGCAGAGTCTAATAAAACTATCATGATAGCCGTGCTCCCGGTTATGAGCACCTGGACAACTTCCATGATTAGAGGAAACTCGGTATTGGGATGGTATTTGGGATAGTTATGGTTGGTATTATGGTTATGGATGGTTATGAATTGAATTCTTGTATTGAATATGGATATTGGTATATGATGATGGATATGGAATATGGATTGGTGCTATTTTATTAATTATGGTTTATGATGGGATTACTTCACATACATGTAATACATTGCTTTTCCAAATGGTTTTACTGTACTTTTCAGCACTTAACCATTATTATATTCGTCATTTGAATTAGCCACATGCCATACTTTCCACACTTGCTGAGTACGACATGTACTCACTCTTGCAATCCCCGCCCCAATAGTTATAGATCAAGATTGGGAGTTTAATAGCGATAACGCGGAGTTCTAGGCCGTGTCTACCGTCAGCTTTGCCTGTGGTGTTTTGGAGCTGCGCTATACCCTATCGCTTATGCTGCCTAGCTGTTTAGATTGCTTATTTAATTTATTTCCACTGCATTAGTTGAACTTGTCATTAATATTCATTAGAGTTTGTATTCGAGGATAATATGGTTTGTTTAATAAAATTTGGTTAATTAATCTTGTGCTGTGATAATTTTCTGTATACTCTTTTGTGAATGCACTTGTGTATGTGTGTTGAACATCCTGGGCACACATATGCGTTCACTTGGTTCAGTTTCGGAACTAGGTGTCACAATCGTTTGTGATACATTTGTGCATGTGTGTTAAACATCCTGGGCACACATATACTGCACTTGGTTCACTTTTCGGAACCGGGTGTCACAAATTGGTATCAGAGCCACAGGTTGACCGTAGGTTGCAACCTAGATAGAATGGACACTTTAGAGCACATAGGAACACTCACGAAGCATTGTCGTTTGTTTGTTGTGCTGATTGCTATGTAATGTTTGCTTGTGTGCTTAAGAAGAGGATTGTGGGATGCTTTAGCGTTTGCCACATCCACATAGGATAGTATAGGTAGTTGCTTAGTTTCATATCCCTTGATGCATATAGTTGGGGATGTTTTCTAAATTCTCTCTTGCTCTTCCTTCAGATTCCAAGGACTCACAACCAAAGGAATGCCAATGAGAATGAGGAGAACAATGGAGCACCTCAGAATAACAAAAATGGACCTGGACCAAAGGCTGTCAACCTTCATCACTTATTGGCAATGCAAAATCATCTTATGCAGACCCTGATGCAGACTTTGGGACAGCTGCAGGCCAACAATCAAAATCAGCCCCACATGCCTCCACCGCCACCCCCACTGCCTCATAACAGGTTGGGAGAGTTTATGAGGACCAGACGACCCACCTTGCTCAAGCCAATAATCCTATGGAAGCTGATGATTGGCTGAAATCTGTGGAGAAGAAGCTCGCTATTGTCCAATGCAGTGACCGGGAGAAGGTACTTTTTGCTTCCCATCAGCTAGTTGGAGCAGCTGTGGATTGGTGGGACTCGCTTTGCAATGCTCTTGAAAATCAGGAGGGGATAACTTGGGTTGAATTCAAGGAGAGTTTCTGTTCTCACTTTGTTCCAGAAGGTGTTATGATCCTAAAGAGGCAGGAATTTGAGAACCTAAGGCTGGGAAAGTCAAGTGTGAATGAGTATCTCAGTAAATTCACTCAACTCTCAAGGTATGCTCTGGAAGATGTTAATCGGGACAGCTGCAAACAGTATTCCTTCATGAGAGGCCTAAACAATGATATTCAAGTCCAATTGCTCCATTGCGACTATGCAAATTCCCAGAAGCTTGTGGACAAAGATATTGTGGTTGAAAACAAGGTCTGTAAGATGGAGCAGGATAATAAGAGGAAGACACCATATTAAGGACAACCACAAGGAAGTAATGTTCGCCCCCGCTTTGCGCCACCAAATGCACCATACTACAACCCCTATGCTCCCGCATATGGCGCTGCTATTCCACGGCACCCAACTCAACCAATGCAGCAACGCTCCACCATGCAAGCACCTCGCCCTCCAGTGCCTCAAGCACCCCACGCCAATTTTCCCGCTAACGCTCAAAATCATGTTTGTCCAAACAATTCTGGTGCAACAAGGTCATGCTATACTTGTGGTGAGGTGGGACACTTCGCATCTCAATGTCCTAAGTCAGGCCTTGGTTGAGGGGACAATGCTCCAATGTAACACCCTCATTTTCATGCATCATGCCCTACATGCACTCATATACATGTTTAACATTAATCCACAACAAGAGGAATGAGTTTAAAATTGATTTGGAACAAAACCGCACTTAAAAATGCAGGAAAGTGCGTACTAGTCCGATTTTGCTGAGAACTAGTCCGATTTCTCTCTGACTAAAAACGGACTTGTCTATTTTTGCTGCGGGTTAGTCCGATTTCTGGCACTGGAAACTTTCGGACTTGTCCGATTTTGTGCGGACTAGTCTGATGCTTCATGAATCCTTGAAGAATTAGCTAAGTCCCTGAACTTTTCTGGACTAGTCCGGTGTTCAAGCGGACTTGTCCGTTTTCCTTTCTGTTCAAATTCGGACTTGTCCGATGTTTGGCCAGACTTGTCCAATCTTCTCTCTGGACGACTTCGGACTAGTCCGGTCCTGTCCGGACTTGTCCGATATTTCGCGACTCCGAATTGATCTTTTTTTTACGACTTGTTTCTTGGGTTTCACGTTAAGTGGGCCTAGGGACGTCGTTCCTAACTCCTTTAGATCCCATGTGGGACTCTATACCGGCTTCTACTCATCCCAAACTCGAAATCCATCTAACCCTAGCCTCCACCTCTATATAAACAACCCCACCCTTTGGTTTGACATCTATTTGCCACTTTTCCACCCACCCAAACCCTAGTTCATGGAGAGCCACCATCAAGGAGAGAGGAGAAGATCCCAAGCAAGGAGAAGAAGAGGAGGAAACGAAAGAGGATCAAGATCTCCACCGAGTTTCGTCCTTCACCACCAATTCATCTCCAAGTTCATCACCAACCCTAGATCACCAAGATCCGAGTGCTACCTCCAAGTTTCTTGATTCATTGGAGTCCTAAACACCTGGTATACCTTCTATTCTCTTTTCCTTACGTGAATTCAACCCCTAAGCTCCAAATTCACGTCGATCTAGAAAACACTAATCTGCTGATCTCGTGAAGTGCGGACTTGTCCGGTCCCTAGCGGACTAGTCCGATCTTCCTGGTTAAATTGGGTTGAATTAATTCTAAAATTTGATCTAATCGAATCCAAACCTGTATAACTTGTTAAAATCTATTAGAACTAGTTAGTGATCATTAAAAGCAATCAAGTAACAAGTTCTACCTTGCATTTGCATTAATCATGCATGTCATGTCATATTGGGTAATATTTGTGCATTCTTTGATTGTGTTTCTTGTCTTGTATGTTTATTGTGTGGATTAGACGGATTTGCACTAGAGAGTGCCGCGGAGGATCTACAGCATCAAGAGTTTGAAGGCTTTGATCCTAATCAACCGCAAGAGCAAGGCAAGTGTCCTTGAAGCATATTGATCCAGTTTTTAAAATAAATGTTTTGTTTGCAAAACTGCATGCTTGTGTCAAATTTGATGGGAACCCTATGGTAGGAAGTTTACTAGCGTTGTTTGGCCACCCTTGTCACCTAGAATATATGGTAGAGAGCCGGGAAGGGCTTTTACCTTTTTGCTTCGCTTAATCAACTGGGATGGGAACAACTATATCATTCAATTTAATTATGCATAGATGAGATTATGGATAACATGAACTGGTTAATATGACATGGTAATGGGTGATCTACGCAAGCCTGGTATGTAGATGGGTTGGATGTTATGGTGGTTTGCTTGCTTTAGATCTAAGGACCGGTTCATGCGAGAATAAGCCAGGACTACAGTGCCACCACAAGGCCAAGTATGGGTGCGGCGTAGCTGATTAATTAGGGCTTTGCCAGTGCTATTTGGACCATTGTGGATGCTCGGGGAAGGGGTAGTCAGATTGGGTTTGTTGATGATTGGTGGGACTACCCTGGGATCTGAATGGCTCAAGAGGGGGCCCTTGGTTGAAGATGTGCTTCGCGGGAGACATTGCCATCGGTGAAACCTCAATGGGGTCTAAATAGGCTAGTAATCCCTTTGTAAAGGCTATTTTGTGATCTCTTGGCTATACACCAAAGGAAGTGTAATTGGCATAAGGGAGGTTCTTTAGTCGCCGACGGGTGATGAAATCACAAACACGTGGGTAAAGAGGTACAAACTCTGCAGAGTGTTAAATAAAACTATCATGATAGCCGTGCTTCCGGTTATGAGCGCCTGGGTGACCTACATGATTAGAGGGAAATTGGTAATTGGGATTGTTATGGTTTGGTAATGGTTATGGATGGTTACGGTTTAATTTCTGGTATTGAATATGGTTATTGGCAAATGGTGAAATCTGGAATTATGGATGAGGATGGTGAATTATGGACTGGTATTATGGTATTACTTATGATTATGATGGATTTACTTCACATACATATGATATATTGCTTTCCAAATGTTTTAATGTACTTTTCAGCACTTTGCCATTATTATTGTCGTCATTTGAATAAGCCACATGTCATACTTTCCACACTTGCTGAGTACGACATGTACTCACTCTTGCAATCCCCCCAACAGTTGCAGGTCAGGATTGGGAGTTTAATGGTGATAATGCAGAGTTCTAGGCCGTGTCTACCATCAGCTTTGCCTGTGGTGTTATTGGAGCTGCGCTATACCCTATTGCTTATGCTTAGTTTGCTTAGTTTGCTTAATTAGTTTATTTCCGCTGCATTAGTTGAACTTGTCATCAATATTCATTAGAGCTTGTATTCGAGGATAATCTGGTTTGTGTAATAAAATTTGGTTAATTAATCTTGTTCTGTGGTAATTTTCTGTATACTCTTTTGTGATTGCACTCGTGTATGTGTGATGAACATCCTGGGCACACATATGCGTTAGCTTGGTTCGTTTTTCAGAACCGGGCGTCACAGATTGGTATCAGAGCCACAGGTTGACCGTAGGATACAGCCTAGATAGAATGGACACTTTAGAGCACATAGGAGCACTTAGGAATCGATGTGTTTTTGCTTGGAGTGCTGTTTGCTCTATATATTGCTTGCTTGTGTGCTTAATAGAGGATTTTGGGATGCTTTAGCATTGCCATGTCCACCTAGGCTAGTGTAGCTAGTTGTTTAGTTCCATATCCCTTGATGCATATAGTTGGGGACGTTCTCTAATTCTTACCTATTGCTTTTCTTCAGATGGTGAGGACTCGCAACCAGAGGGATGGCAATGATGAGGAGGAGAACAATGGAGTGCCTCAGAACAACATCGGACAAGGATCTACTTAGGGAGCTATCAACATTGAGCAGCTATTGGCTATGCAAAACTAGCTCATGCAGACCATGATACAAACAATGGGATAGCTGCAGGCTGGTAACATCAACAATCAGCCCCACATGCCCCCACCGCCACCCCCGCCTCCTCATAACCGATTGGGAGAGTTTATGAGGACTAGGCCGCCAACCTTTGCTCAAGCTGCCGACCCTATGGATACGGATGATTGGCTCAAGTCCGTGGAGAAGAAGCTAGCTATTGTCCAATGCATTGACCGGGAGAAGGTCTTGTTTGCTTCTCATCAACTAGTTGGAGCAGCTGCGGATTGGTGGGATGCTTATTGCAATGCTCATGAGAACCAAGAGAGAATTACTTGGGCCGAATTCAAGGAGAATTTTCGTTCTCATTATGTGCCGGAGGGTGTTATGATCTTGAAGAGGCAAGAATTTGAGAATTTAAGGCAAGGAAAATCAAGCGTGAGTGAATATCTCAATAAATTCAGTCAACTCTCAAGGTATGCGCCTGAGGATGTTAGTCGGGACAGCCGGAAGCAATACTTGTTCATGAGGGGCTTGAACAATGAGATCCAAGTGCAACTACTCAACTGTGATTATGCCAATTTTCAAAAGCTTGTGGACAAATCAATTGTGGTTGAGAACAAGATCCGTGAGATGGAGCAAGAAATCAAGAGGAAGGCACCATATCAAGGACAGCAACAAGGAAGTAATGTGCGCCCTCGCCTTGCACCACCCAATGCGCCCTATTACAGCTCCTCTATTCCTGCTCAACGCCCTGGATTTGCACCGCGCCCAACTCAGTTTGTGCAGCAGCGCCCTGTCATGCAAGCACCTAGGCCTCCAATGCCTTATGCGCCTCGTGCTGATTTTCCTGGAGCCAATGCTCAAATCCAAGCTCGTCCCAATAATTCTGGTGGAGTTAAGAAGTGTTATACTTGTGGAGAAGCTGGACACTTTGCACATCAATGTCCTGAGTCAGGCCTTGGTCAAGGAAGCAATGCGCCGAGGCAAAACCCAAGACCCAATGGAGGACAACCACAAGGGAACTGTGGACAGCAGAATTTTGCTCGTGGCAACGTGAACCATGTCTCTACGGAGGATGCTCAACAAGCGGATGACGTGGTCATTGATATGTTTCTCGCCAACTCTAACCCCGCGACTATGTTATTTGATTCTGGAGCATCGCATTCATTCATTGCATCGAAGTATGTTGCCAAGTATAGTTTGCCTATCTCTCATATGAAGTTTACTCTATTGGTTAAGTCTCTTGGAGGAGAGATGAGGACAAATATAGTATGTCCAAAAGTAAGCCTTAGAATAAGGGGGGTAGACTTCTCTGCCAACCTCATAGTTTTGGATTCTCAAGGATTGGACATTATACTTGGTATGGAATGGTTGAAGAAGCACAATGGAGTTATTGAGTGTGCCACAAAGACGGTGAAGTTGACCAACAAAGAAGGGATCACCGTAGAATTTGAAGCATCTCAAACCGCACCGAAGCAATTGGAGTTGAATCATATGGACGGTGCCGCAATTGAGGAGATTCCGGTGGTGTGTGAATTTTTGGATGTTTTTCCGGACGAGTTGCCAGGTATGCCACCCGATCGAGACATTTAGTTTGTTATTGATTTAATACCTGAAACTGCACCTATAGCTAAGAGGCCATATAGGATGCCTCCTATGGAATTAGCGGAGCTCAAGAAGCAAGTTCAAGAGCAACTAGAGAAGGGTTTTATTCGCCCTAGCTCTTCACCTTGGGGAGCGCCCGTGCTGTTCGTGGACAAGAAGGATGGATCCCAAAGGATGTGCGTAGATTACCGAGCTCTCAACAAGGTAACAATGAAAAACAAGTATACCTTGCCACACATAGAAGACTTGTTTGATCAGATGAAGGGTGCTTGTGTCTTCTCTAAGATTGACTTGAGGTCGGGATATTTTCAAATGAAGATTAGACCATCGGACATACCCACGACAGCTTTTAGGACGCGGTATGGATCCTATGAGTACACCGTGATGTCTTTTGGATTGACAAATGCACCTGCCTACTTTATGTACCTCATGAATAAGGTCTTCATGGAGTACTTGGATAAGTTCGTTGTGGTGTTTATTGATGACATTATGGTCTACTCGAAGAATGAGAAAGAGCATGAGGAACACTCGAGGCTTACGTTGCAGAAATTGAGGGAGCATCAATTGTATGCCAAGTTCAACAAGTGTTAGTTTTGGCTGAGAGAGGTGTCATTTTTGGGTCATATAATCTCGGGAGGAGGAGTATCGGTTGACCCCGGAAAAGTGAGAGACGTGTTGAAGTGGGAACCGCCGCAAAACGTCAAGGAAATAAGAAGTTTTCTTGGGATGGCTGGATATTATCGTTGATTCATCAAGGACTTTTCCAAGATAGCCAAGCCTATGACGGAGTTGCTAATGAAGGGAAAGGCATTCCAATGGACTCAAGCTTGTCAGAATAGTTTTGAGGAGTTGAAGAAGAGGTTGACAACAGCCCAAGTTTTGGTACTGCCGGATGTAAGCAAGAGTTTTGATATATATTGCGATGCATCGAGACAAGGACTCGGGTGTGCATTGATGCAAGAAGGCCAAGTGGTCGCCTATGCATCAAGACAATTGAAGAAACATGAGCAGAGTTACCCCACGCACGATTTGGAACTCGCAGCCGTGGTACATGCATTGAAGATGTGGAGACACTATATTCTTGGACATAGGTGTGAAATTTATACGTAACATAAGAGTTTGAAGTATATTTTCACACAAACAGATCTGCACTTGAGGCAACGGAGATGGTTGGAGCTCATCAAAGATTATGATTTGGGGATCAACTATCATCCGGAAAAAGCCAATGTAGTGGCCGATGCTTTGAGTAGAAAAGGAGTAAGTCATTAACTCACGGTTCGAGAGTTACCATCCGAGTTATGCAAGGAGTTGAACGGTTGAACCTCGGGTTTGTAAATGAGATGGAGATGATGGAGTTAAACCCAACCTTGGAACAAGAAATTCGAGAGGCACAAACCGCAGATGAGGAGATCAAGGAAATCAAGGAAAGGACTGAGGAAGGGAGAGAATTCAGATTTGATGAGGACGAACATGGTACCTTATGGCTTGGAAAGAGAATCATTGTGCCTAATGTAAAGCATATTTGGGAGACAATATTAAAGGAGGCACATGACTCACTGATGAGGACATCACAACAGCGGAGACGCGCATTAAACTGCAAGGACCAATCACAAGAGCACGGGCACGGTTATTAAATCAGCAGGTGAATTTGTTCTTAACTTCTTTTGCATGTGAGTTTGAGAATAGATTGCTATGTGATGATTTAATTGTTATTAGGAATGATGGAGAAGATCAACAAGTGAAGGAAGGAGGCCTTGGGAGCGTGGAGAACCACCTGGGACGTCCACAAGTAGATGGAAACAGTTTACAACTCGGACTCGAGTTCAACTCGGAGTCCAGGAGCAGTCCACCTTAAAACAGATGCCCAGGAGGCATACGGACTCCGTTTTTGATGTTCTATATATGCACGGAAAGAGGAGAAGATAAACTTTCCAATGGTTCTGGTCCCACCTCAAAATTCCTCCGGAGTCATTGGCAATCGTCGAAACAAGTCGAGTCCAGATTTCTGTCCGGTGCTGCGCCACCGAATCGGGCCTTTGGGCCTTGTATCCCGTAAGAGTCCATTAGGGACGCGTCTAATCGTGTTTTGGTCGAACCCGAGCCTATAAATACTGCAGCCACCGGTCATATTCGGTGGGTTTTGCTTAGATCAATAAAATCGCCGTTCTACGGTTTGTGAGACCCCAATTTCGCGATTTCCGATCGTGTCTTCTACGTTCTTGCTCGTGTTCTCGATTCCACTTGCAGGGATTAGCCTTCTTGGCGAGGTCAAGCGTGTGCAGCACGGTTGATAACCAACGGAGCTGTGGTGTAGTGATTGCAGGGGTACTCGAACCGCTCGAGTGCCGCAGATCATCAACGTCGAGTTCTCCACCCCAATCGACATACCTTTCGGAAGATCGGGCCTAAACCTACTCATCAATTGGTTATCAGATTTCCAGGTTGCCCGTGAGGTATCTTTGTTTTCCTTACTTCCATTAGATCGATTTTTTTTGTACCTAGAGTCCATAGAAAAGCCACAAAAAAATTAGATCGTTTTTACCGCTTCCCAGACTATAGTGCCTGCAGTTTCGTTTTTCAGTTTGCATTGTTGAGTTTGCATTCGTGTGGTTGAGTCTTGTTTCTGGTTTAGCTTTGTGTTTTTGGGTCCTAGTTATCGTGTTTCGTCCTTGTTTTCTTGCTATTCGACACCTATTCCACAATCCCTAAATAACAAACCGATCCGCCACGTTCATCGGTTTGCCCTAGCTAGCCGCCTTGCGTGAACTCCCGCATCGCCAGCCCTAGATTAGGTGACAAATCTATGTGCCATTCATCCTTGAATCATCACACACCACCCCATTAGTTGCTGTGCAAATTCCCGATCATTTTCGTATTCGATTGCGAGTTCTGTTCTCAAACCGAGTTTGAATCAACATCAAAAAAATCGTAACTCGGATAGCCTACCTTAAAACGGCCATAACTTTCGCATACGAACTCGAAATCGGGCAATTTTTTTTTTCAAATTCATCTACGCGAAATTTCGCATCTGATTTTCTGCCGCGTTGCCCAAATTCCCCTCGGAAGATAGGCTATCCGGCCTCCGAAGTTTCAGCACGAATTTTAAAGAACCTTCTTGATTTTCTATAGGCCGCATATTACATCCAATTGAGCTGCAAATTTGTGTGCTTCCTATATTTGTGCTACTGAGTAAAGAAAAAATATCAAAAAAATATTACAAAAAAGAAAAAAAATAGTGAAGAGCACGCATATTAAAGCAATTGGCCTATACCACTTGGTGCTGTTTGTTTGGTTATATCATTCTGTCTTTCTTTTGCCTTGATACTTCCTTGTGTTGTGCTAGGCTCTAGGGCACTCAGTTGACCAGCAACAATTTCCTACATTGAATACTTATTCAACTTTGTTTAGCTGTTAACGATTTTTTGCTTATTAGCCACCATATTGTGCCATCCAAGATCCACCTTTCTCTTGAGCATAACAGGTACCTTTGCAATCACCCCACGCTTCATTGGTTCATCTCACCGTCCACACCACCTGCTGTGTTGGTAAGAACACTTGTAAGAGCGTGGCAAGACGCTTGAGCGAGAGAGATTGTTTTCTTCCACCTTCCACATTGTCACTGTAGTTGATAGGGATAACATTTTTCTTGTTGTCTTTTGTTTCCTACTAACAATGGCAGGAGAAGAAAATAATGACGAATGTGTTCAACATGTTGAGTTACGTGATATGTTCGCCAAATACAACGCAGCAACGGAGGAGTCATTGGCGAACTTGACTCGCAAACTGGATGACCTTGCTCTTCGGATGAATACTTTTGAGGCTCGGTTGCCTCTCGCTGGAAGACAAGAAGACAATGCTTATGATGAACTGGAAGATCACAGTAGTCAGCCAAGACTGCCACTTTATCGTCGAGGTATGGGAGGTAATAATCATAACAATTATAACCGCCCTCCTGATGATCCTTTTGCTAAAGTGAAATTTACTATACCCTCTTTTTCTGGTGCTTATGATGCTGAGGCTTATCTTGATTGGGAGATGACAGTAGAGCAAAAATTTAATTCCCATCTTGTTCCTGAACAACATAGAGTTCGTCAAGCCACTAGTGAGTTTAAGGACTTTGCTATCATATGGTGGAATGAACTTGTAAAAACTAGAACTGATCCTCCAACATGGGATAGATTAAAGGAAGCTATGCGTGTTCGATTTGTTCCTCCATCTTTTCAGCGGGACCTTCGCAAAAAATTGCAGCGTTTTGACCAAGGTAACATGTCCGTAGAGGAGTATTATCAAGAGTTACAAAAGGGTATGTTCCGTTGTGGGGTAGTAGAGGACATGGATGATAAAATAGCTCGTTTTTATGGGGGGTTGAGGCGTGAAATTCAGGACATTGTTGATTACAAAGAATATGATACTGTTAACAGATTGTTTCAGCTTGCTATGTTGGCAGAAAAAGAATTGCAGGGCCGACAACAACAGCAACAACGCACGAGGAGCAACTTCACGCCGCGTGCAGCAACTACACCATCCAAAACAGCACCATCTTCAGCCCCCCGTGCAGCGACTACACCACCCAATGGCGGCCAACGAACTATACCTGCTGCTCCACCTTCTCGCGTGCCGAAAGGCAGCAAGGCGACATCATTCAAGCCTTCGTCGTCCACTCCTTCTACGGGTCGTACTTCCGACATTAAGTGTCACCGCTGCCAGGGACTTGGTCATATGATGAGAGATTGCCCGAGCAAACGAGCATACATAGCACGCAACGATGGCGGGTATGATAGTACTTCGGATGTTGAAGATGAATATTCTCTTGCTACTAACTTTACAGATCCAAATGACGAACACACCGAAGAAGAGGTACTTGGTACAGCGGCGACGGAGAACTATAGGAGCATCATTGTGCAGCGTGCCTTGAGCTCCAAAGTGGAGACCGACGACAAGCTACAACGACACAACCTCTTCCACATGTTTCTCGTCGTCAAGGACTGCCGTGTACACACTATAATTGATGGAGGTAGCTGCAATAACTTGGTAAACACGGACGTCGTCAAGAAACTCGGTTTGACAACAAGAGCACACCCTCATCCATACCACATTCAATGGTTCAACAACAGCGGTAAGGTTCGGATAACACAAACAGCGAGAATCCATTTTTCAATTGGTTCATACCATGATTTTGCTGATTTTGATGTTGTTCCTATGGATGCTTGTTCTCTTTTATTGGGTCGTCCTTGGGAATTTGATACAGATGTTATTCATCATGGTAGAACCAATAAATATACTCTCATGCATAAGGGAAAGAAAATCACTTTGCTCCCCATGACTCCTACTGAAATTGTGCATTTTGAGAAGAGTAAAATTCGTGAGGGCAAAGCAACTAAATTAGAATCTAAAAAACAGCAAGTTATTAAGTTAAAATCACCATCATTGCTCGCAACTAAATCTGAACTTGCTGATTTATTCGATGCTAAGGGGATGTGCTATGCTTTAGTTTGCAAAGAAGCCATGTTTTCACTTCATGAATTGTCTATTGCATTGCCCCCTGCTGTTGCTAACCTTTTGCAGGAGTTTGAGGATGTGTTTCCCTCTGAGATACCCCCTGGTTTACCACCGATGAGAGGCATTGAACACAAGATCAATTTGATTCCAGGAGCAAGTTTGCCAAATCGTGCAGCATACAGGGCGAATCCACAAGGAACTAAGGAAATTCAGCGACAAATCCAAGATCTTTTGGACCGCGGGTACATTCGTGAAAGCCTTAGCCCTTGTTCTGTTCCCGTTCTTTTGGTTCCTAAGAAAGATGGTAGTTGGCGCATGTGTGTTGATTGTCGAGCGATTAATAACATCACCATTCGATATCGTTATCCTATTCCTCGATTAGATGGCATGCTTGATGAATTGAGTGGTGCTATCATCTTCACAAAAATTGACTTGCGTAGTGGTTACCACCAAATTAGAATGGCACTAGGAGATGAATGGAAAACTGCATTTAAAACCAAGTTTGGACATTATGAGTGGTTAGTCATGCCTTTTGGTTTAACTAATGCACCCAGCACCTTTATGCGATTAATGAACGAGGTTTTACGTGCTTTCATTGGACAATTTGTGGTGGTTTACTTCGATGATATCCTCGTTTACAGCAAGTCATATGATGAACATCTTGATCATTTACGTGCTGTTTTTACTGTTTTGATAGATGCACGTTTGTTTGGTAACCTCGAAAAGTGCGTTTTCTGCACCAATCGAGTCTCGTTTCTTGGCTATGTCGTTTCCTCGCAGGGAATTGAGATGGATGAGGCAAAAATTGAAGCAATCACCAGCTGGCCAGCCCCAACTACCGTCACACAGGTTCGTAGTTTTCTTGGTCTTGCGGAATTTTATCGGCGCTTTGTGCGGGATTTCAGCACCATTGCAGCACCTCTACATGAGCTAACGAAGAAGGGAGTTCCATTTCGATGGGGCGAACAGCAGCAACAAGCTTTTGATGCTCTCAAATCGAAGCTTACACAAGCACCATTACTACAACTTCCTGATTTTGACAAGACCTTTGAGCTAGAATGCGATGCAAGCGGCATTGGTATTGGAGGCGTTCTCATACAAGGAGATAAACCCGTTGCTTTCTTTAGTGAAAAACTTCATGGTCCTTCTCTGAATTACTCCACTTATGATAAGGAATTGTATGCCTTAGTCCGTGTATTACAAACTTGGCAACATTATCTTTGGTCTAAGGAGTTTGTCATACATTCCGATCATGAATCATTGAAGTATCTTAAGTGTCAAACCAATCTGAATAAACGACATGCTAAATGGATTGAGTTCATGGAGTCGTTTCCATACATCATTAAGCATAAGAAAGGGAAGGAAAATATCATTGCCAATGCATTATCTAGGCGTTATACCATGCTGTCCCAACTTGATCATAAAATCTTTGGTTTGGAAACAATTAAAGCATTATATCCTACTGATTTGGACTTCAAAGTTTGTTTTGAAAATTGTAGAGAAGGAAGAACTTGGAATAAATATGTGCTGCGAGAGGGTCTCCTCTATCGTGCTAACAAGCTATGCGTTCTAGCTAGCTCCGTTCGTCTATTGCTTTTGCAGGAAGCACATGGAGGAGGTTTGATGGGACATTTTGGAGTGAAGAAAACTGAAGACGTGCTGTCCACACACTTCTTTTGGCCAAAGATGAGGCGTGATGTCGAGCGCTACGTGTCACGATGCACTACTTGCAACAAAGCTAAGTCTCGTCTTAACCCACATGGTCTTTATATGCCTCTTCCTGTTCCTAGTGTACCTTGGGAGGATATTTCTATGGACTTTGTTTTGGGATTGCCTAGGACTAAGAGGGGGAGGGATAGTATTTTTGTAGTTGTTGATCGTTTTTCCAAAATGGCACACTTTATACCTTGTCATAAGAATGATAATGCCTCACACATTGCTGATTTATTTATGATGGAAATTGTTCGTTTACATGGTGTGCCAAATACAATTGTTTCTGATCGTGATGCAAAATTTTTAAGTCATTTTTGGAGAACTTTGTGGTATAAATTGGGAACCAAGTTGCTGTTTTCAACTACATGTCACCCACAAACGGATGGACAGACCGAGGTAGTTAATCGTTGTGGGAGGAGTGTTTACCACATATAGAATTTGCTTACAACAGATCCGTTCACTCCACGACAAAGGTAAGTCCATTCCAGGTTGTGTATGGTTTCAATCCCCGTGCTCCTATTGATTTACTATCTTTGCCTCCTTCTGAAACTATAAATTTGGATGCTACACAACGATCTGAATTCATTCTTAAGATGCATGAAACTATAAAGAAAAATATTGAAATGATGAATGAGAAGTACAGGATTGCAGGTAGTAAAGGTAGAAAAGAAGTAAAACTTGAACCGGGCGATTTGGTGTGGTTACATTTGAGAAAAGAGCGATTTCCCGACTTGAGAAAATCTAAACTTATGCCACGAGCTGCTGGTCCTTTTAAGATCGTTGAAAAGATTAATGATAATGCATATAAGCTTGAATTGCCTCCCGATTTTGGGGTTAGTCCTACATTTAACATTTCAGATTTGCGACCGTACTTGGGAGAAGAAGATGAACTTGAGTCGAGGACGACTCCAATTCAAGAGGGGGAGGATGATGAGGATATCACAACAGTGGAGACGCGCATTGAACTGCAAGGACCAATCATAAGAGCACGGGCACGGTTATTAAATCAGCAGGTGAATTCGTTCTTAACTTCTTTTGCATGTGAGTTTGAGAATAGATTGCTATGTGATGATTTAATTATTATTAGGAATAATGGAGAAGATCAACAAGTGAAGGAAGGAGGCCTTGGGAGCGTGGAGAACCACATGGGACATCCACAAGTAGATGGAAACAGTTTACAACTCGGACTCGAGTTCAACTCGGAGTCCAGGAGCAGTCCACCTTAAAACAGACGCCCAGGAGGCATACGGACTCCGTTTTCGACGTTCTACATATGCACGGAAAGAGGAGAAGATAAACTTTCCAATGGTTCTGGTCCCACCTCAAAATTCCTCCGGAGTCATTGGGAATCGTCGAAACAAGTCGAGTCCATATTTCTGTCCGGTGCTGCGCCACCGAATCGGGCCTTTGGGCCTTGTATCCCGTAAGAGTCCATTAGGGACGCGTCTAATCGTGTTTTGGTCGAACCCTAGCCTATAAATACTGCAGCCGCCGGTCATATTCGGTGGGTTTTGCTTAGATCAATAAAATCGCCGTTCTACGGTTTGTGAGACCCCAATTTCGCGATTTCCGATCGTGTCTTCTACGTTCTTGCTCGTGTTCTCGATTGCACTTGCAGGGATTAGCCTTCTTGGCGAGGTCAAACGTGTGCAGCATGGTTGATAACCAACGGAGCCATGGTGTAGTGATTGCAGGGGTACTCGAACCACTTGAGTGCCGCAGATCGTCAACGTCGAGTTCTCCACCCCAATCGACATACCTTTCGGAAGATCAGGCCTAAACCTACTCATCACTCACCATACTCGATTCACCCCGGTTGTACGAAGATGTACAAAGACTTTAAGGCTTGCTATTGGTGGGATAGCATGAAGAAGGACATAGCCGAATATGTTGATTGTGTGACGTGTGCCAACGAGTCAAGGCGGAACATCAAAGGCCAGCAGGATTATTGCAGCCATTAAAGATTCCAGAGTGGAAGTGGGAAGAGATTGGTATGAACTTTATAGTTGGATTACCGCGAACCCGGATTACCGCGAACCCAGTCTGGCTATGATTCAATATGGGTCATTGTAGATCGGTTGACAAAATCAGCTCACTTCGTTCCTATCAAGACCACATATATCACCGCGAAGCTAGCAGAATTGTATATGGAGCATATTGTGTGCCGACATGGAGTACCGAAGAAGATAGTCTCGGATAGAGGTTCTCAATTTACTTCCAGGTTTTGGCAAAAGTTGCATGAAGCTTTGGGAACGAGGTTGAATTTTAGTTCAGCATATCATCCTCAAACGGATGGACAAACCGAGAGGACCAATCAGATTTTGGAGGACATGTTAAGAGCTTGTGCTTTAAAGCATGGGAAAAGTTGGGACAAAAGCTTGCCATACGTAGAATTTTCATACAACAATAGTTACCAAGCAAGATTGAAGATGTCACTGTATGAAGCGCTTTATAGGAGGAAGTGTAGGACACCTTTATTCTGGAATGAAGCAGGGGAAACTCAAGTATTTGGTTCGGATGTGTTACAAGAAGCCAAAAAGCAAGTCCGAATAATTCGTGAAAACTTGAGGGCTGCCCAATCAAGACAAAAAGGCTATGCGGACAATAGTAGGAGGAAATTAGCCTTTGAAATAGGAGATTTTGTTTACCTCAAGGTGTCACCAATGAGAGGTCATAAGAGGTTTAACATAAGAGGAAAGCTCGCACCTTGTTATATTGGACCATTCAAGATTTTGGACAAAAGAGGAGAAGTAGCGTATAAGTTGGAGATGCCAGCTCATCTTTCAGACGTACATGATGTCTTTCATGTTTCCTAGCTCAAGAAGTGTTTGAGAGTACCGTAAGAACAAGTGCCAATGGAAGAATTGGAACTAGAGGAAGATTTGACTTATGTCGAGCAACCGGTCAAAATCTTGGAAACCAAGGAGAGAGTCAAAAGGAACAAGGTCATTAGATGTTGTAATGTTCAATGGAAGCACCACACAGAAAAAGAAGCGACGTGGGAATTGGAGGATGATCTCAAGAAGGACTTCCCCTATCTCTTCTCTTCCGCGTCGAATCTCAAGGGCGAGATTCATTTTAAGGGGGGTAGGTTTGTAACACCCTCATTTTCATGCATCATGCCCTACATGCACTCATATACATGTTTAACATTAACCCACAACAAGAGGAACGAGTTTAAAATTGAGTTGGAACAAAACCGCATTTAAAAACGCATGAAAGTGCGGACTAGTCCGATTTTGCTGAGGACTATTCCGATTTCTCTCTGACTAAAAATGGACTTGTCTGTTTTTGCTGTGGATTAGTCCGATTTCTGGCACTGGAAACTTTCGGACTTGTCCGATTTTGTGCGGACTAGTCCGATGCTCCATGAATCCTTGAAGAATTTGCTAAGTCCCTGAACTTTTTCGGACTAGTATGGTGTTCCATCGGACTTGTCCGTTTTCCTTTCTGTTGAAATTTGGAGTTGTCCGATGTTTGGCCAGACTTGTCCGATTTTCTCTCTAGACGACTTCAGACTAGTCCGGTCCTGTCCGGACTTGTCCGATATTTCGCGACTCCGAATTGATCTTTTGTTTTACAACTTGTTTCTTGGGTTTCACGTTAAGTGGGCCTAGGGACGTCATGCCTAACTCTTTTAGATCCCATGTGGGACTCTAAACCGGCCTCTACTCATCCCAAATTCGAAATCCATCTAACCCTAGCCTCCACCTCTATATAAACAGCCCCACCCTTTGGTTTGACATCTATTTGCCACTTTTCCACCCACCCAAACCCTAGTTCGTGGAGAGACACCATCAAGGAGAGAGGAGAAGATCCCAAGCAAGGAGAAGAAGAGGAGGAAACGAAAGAGGATCAAGATCTCCACGAGTTTCGTCCTTCACCACCAATTCATCTCCAAGTTCATCACCAACCCTAGATCACCAAGATCCGAGTGCTACCTCCAAGTTTCTTGATTCATTGGAGTCCTGAACACCTGGGATACCTTCTATTCTCTTTTCCTTACGTGAATTCGACCCCTAATCTCCAAATTCACGTCAATTTAGAAAACCCTAATCTGCTGATCTCGTGAAGTGCGGACTTGTCCGGTCCCTAGCGGACTAGTCCGATCTTCCTGGTTAAATTGGGTTGAATTAATTCTAAAATTTGATCTAATCGAATCCAAACCTGTATAACTTGTTAAAATCTATTAGAACTAGTTAGTGATCATTAAAAGCAATCAAGTAACAAGTTCTACCTTGCGTTTTCATTAATCATGCATGTCATGTCATATTGAGTAATATTTTTGCACTCTTTGATTGTGTTTCTTGTCTTGTATGTTTATCGTGTGGATTAGACGGATTTGCGCTAGAGAGTGCCGCGGAGGATCTACAACATCAAGAGTTTGAAGGCTTTGATCCTAATCAACCGCAAGAGCAAGGCAAGTGTCCTTGAAGCATATTGATCCTGTTTTTAAAATAGATGTTTTGTTTGCAAAATTGCATGCTTGTGTCAAATTTGATGGTAACCCTATGGTAGGAAGTTTACTAGCGTTGTTTGGCCACCCTTGTCACCTAGAATATATGGTAGAGAGTCGGGAACGGCTTTTACCTTTTTTCTTCGCTAAATCAACTGGGATGGGAACAACTATATCATTCAATTTAATTATGCATGGATGAGATTATGGATAACATGAACTGGTTAATATGATATGGTAATGGGTGATCTAAGCAAGCCTGGTATGTGGATGGGTTGGATGTTATGGTGATTTGCTTGCTTTAGATCTAAGGACCGGTTCATGCGAGAATAAGCCAGGACTACAGTGCCACCACGAGGCCACGTTTGGGTGCGGCGTAGCTGATTAATTAGGGCTTTGCCAGTGCTATTTGGACCATTGTGGATGCTCGGGGAAGGGGTAGTCGGATTGGGTTTGTTGATGATTGGTGGGACTACCCTGGGATCCGAATGGCTCAAGAGGGGGCCCTTGGTTGAAGATGTGCTCTGCGGGAGACATTGCCATCGGTGAAACCTCAATGGGGTTTAAATAGGATAGTAATCCCTTTGTAAAGGCTATTTTGTGATCTCTTGGCTATACACCAAAGGAAGTGTAATTGGCATAAGGGAGGTTCTTTAGTCGCCGACGGGTGATGAAATCACAAACACGTGGGTAAAGAGGTACAAACTCTGCAGAGTGTTAAATAAAAATATCATGATAGCCGTGCTTCCGGTTATGAGCGCCTGGATGACCTACATGATTAGAGGGAAATTGGTAATTTGGATGGTTATGGTTTGGTAATGGTTATGGATGGTTACGGTTTAATTTCTGGTATTGAATATGGTTATTGGCAAATGGTGAAATCTGGAATTATGGATGAGGATGGTGAATTATGGACTGGTATTATGGTATTACTTATGATTATGATGGGTTTACTTCACATACATATGATATATTGCTTTCCAAATGTTTTAATGTACTTTTCAGCACTTTGCCATTATTATTGTCGTCATTTGAATAAGCCACATGTCATACTTTCCACACTTGATGAGTACGACATGTACTCACTCTTGCAATCCCCCTAATAGTTGCAGGTCAAGATTGGGAGTTTAATGGTGATAATGCGGAGTTCTAGGCCGTGTCTACCGTCAGCTTTGCCCGTGGTATTATTGGAGCTGCGCTATACCCTATTGCTTATGCTTAGTTTGCTTAGTTTGCTTAATTAGTTTATTTCCGCTGCATTAGTTGAACTTGTCATCAATATCCATTAGATCTTGTATTTGAGGATAATCTGGTTTGTGTAATAAAATTTGGTTAATTAATCTTGTTCTGTGGTAATTTTCTGTATACTCTTTTGTGATTGCACTCGTGTATGTGTGATGAACATCCTGGGCCCACATATGCGTTAGCTTGGTTCGTTATTCGGAACTGGGCGTCACATCCAAGACAAAACCCAAAACCAAATAGAGGAGCACCACAAGGCAACCGTGGACCGCAGAATTTTGTTCGTGGCAAGGTGAACCATGTCTCTATGGAGGAAACTCAACAAGCGGATGATGTGGTGATTGGTATGTTTCTCGCAAACTCTAACCCGATGACTATCTTATTTGATTCTGGAGCATCGCACTCATTCATTGCATCAAAGTATGTTGCCAAGTATAGTTTGCACATATCTTATATGAAGTATACCTTGTTGGTTAAATCTCCTGGAGGAGAGATGAGGACGAATATAGTATGTCCAAAAGTAAGCCTTAGAATAAGGGGTAGACTTCTTCGCCAACCTCATTGTTTTAGATTCTCAAGGATTGGACATAATACTTGGTATAGACCGGTTAAGGAAGCACAATGGGATAATTCAATGTGTCACAAAGACAGTGAAGTTGAAAAATGAAGAAGGGGTCAGCATAGAGTTTGAAGTATCTCAACACACACCAAAGCAAGTGGAGCTGAATAAAATGGACAGTGCAACAATAGAGGAGATCCTAGTGGTGTGTGAATTTTCGGATTCTGAATGAGGTTCCAGGTATGCCGCCTGATCATGATATAGAGTTTGTTATTGAATTAATACTTGGAACTGCACCTATAGCTAAGAGGCCATATAGGATGCCTCCTATGGAATTAGCGGAGCTCAAGAAGCAAATACAAGAGCAGCTAGAAAAGGGTTTCATTCGCCCAAGCTCTTCGCCTCGGGGAGTGCCAGTGCTATTCGTGGATAAGAAGGATGGATCCAAAGGATGTGTGTGGACTACTGAGCTCTCAATGAGGCGACAATCAAGAAAAAGTACACGTTGCCCCATATAGAGGATTTGTTTGATCAAATGAAGGGCGCCTGTTTTTTCTCAAGATTGACTTGAGGTCAAGATACTTCCAAATGAAGATTAGACCGTCGGACATACCCAAAATGGCTTTCCTGACACGATATGGGTCATATGGGTACACCGTTATGTCTTTTGGATTGACAAATGCACCTGCATACTTCATGTATCTCATGAATAAGGTCTTCATGGAGTATTTGGATAAATTCGTGGTAGTGTTCATTGATGACATCATGATCTACTCGAAGAGTGAAGAGGAGCATGAAGAGCATTTGAGGCTCACATTGCAGAAATTAAGGGAACACCAATTATATGCCAAATTCGGAAAGTGACAGTTTTGGTTAAGGGAGGTGTCATTTTTGGGACATATCATCTCCGGAGGAGGGTATCGGTTGACCTAGGAAAAGTGAGGGATGTGTTGAAGTGGGAGCCACCACAAAACTTCATGGAAGTAAGGAGTTTTCTTGGAATGGCTGGATATTACCGTCGGTTCATCAAGGATTTCTCCAAAATAGCCAAGACAATGACTGAATTATTAATGAAGGGGAAGACATTTCAATGGACCCAAGCTTGTCAGGATAGTTTTGAGGAGCTAAAGAAGAGATTAACCACTACACCTGTGTTGGTATTGCCAGATGTGAGCAAAGCTTTGATATCTATTGCGATGCATCAAGGCAAGGACTTGGATTTGTGCTCATGCAAAAAGGTCAAGTGGTAGCCTATGCATTGAGGAAACATGAGCAGAATTATACTACACATGATCTCAAACTTGCAGCCGTAGTGCATTCCTTGAAGATTTGGAGACATTACATTCTTGGTCATAGGTGCGAGATTTACACAGATCACAAAAGTATCAAGTACATATTCACAAAAACGGATCTGAATTTGAGGCAACGAAGATGGTTGGAGCTCATCAAGGATTATGATGTGGGAATCAACTATCACCCAGGGAAGGCTAATGTAGTGGCTGATGCTTTGAGCCCGAAAGGAGTAAGTCACCAACTTATGGTTCGGGAATTGCCACCCGAGCTATGCATGGAGTTTGAAGGGTTAAATCTTGGATTTGTGGGTGAGATGGGAATGATGGAGTTAAATCCAACCTTGGAGCAGGAAATTCGAGAAGTTCAGACCAAGGATGAGGAAATTCAATAAATCAAGGAAAGGACCTAGAAAGGGAGAATAGATTTGATGAAGACGAACATGGTACTCTATGGCTTGGAAAGAGGATTGTTGCGCCCAATGTTAAGCATATTCGGGAAACAATATTGATAGAGGCACATGACTCAGCTTACTCAATCCATCCCGGCTGTACAAAGATGTACAAAGACTTGAAGACTTGTTATTGGTGGCCAACATGAAGATGGACATAGAAGAGTACGTTGCACTGTGTGATGTATGCCAATGAGTCAAAGCTGAACATCAAAGGCCAGCTGGATTATTGCAGCCATTAAAGATTTCAGAGTGGAAGTGGGAAGAAATTGGTATGGAGTTCATAGTTGGGTTACCGCGAACCCAGTGCAGTTATGGCTCAGGTTATTGTGGATCGGTTGACCAAATCAGCTCATTTCATTCCTGTCAAGACTAAGTATACTGCTGCACAGTTAGCTGAGTTGTATATGGAGAAAATTGTATGCAAACACGGAGTACCCAAGAAAATAGTGTCTGACCGAGGTTCACAATTCACCTCTAGGTTCTGGCAGAAACTACACAAAGCTATGGGCACAAGGTTAAATTTTAGTTCAGCATATCATCCGCCAACCGATGGATAAACCGAGAGGACCAACCAAATATTGGAAGATATGTTGAGAGCTTGCGCCCTGAAGCATGGACGTAGCTGGGACAAGAGCTTTCCGTATGCTGAGTTTTCTTACAACAATAGTTACCAAGCAAGTTTGAAGATGTTGCCATATGAAGAATTATATGGAAGGAAGTATAGGACACCCTTGTTTTGGAATGAGACATTAGAAACCCAAGTTTTTGGACCTGATGTGTTGCAAGAAGCCAAAAAGCAAGTTCAAATAATCCGCGAGAACTTGAGGGCTGCTCAAACAAGACAAAAGGGATACACAGATAATAGGTGGAGAAACTTAGCCTTTGAAGTGGGAGACTTCGTGTACCTGAAGATATCACCTATGCGAGGTCATAAGTGGTTTAATGTCAGAGGCAAGTTGGCACCTCGCTATATTAGGTCATTCAAGACTTTAGACAAGCGTGGAGAAGTGGCATATAAGTTGGAGATGCCAGCACATCTTTCCGATGTTCATGATGTGTTTCACATTTCTCAGCTCAAGAAGTGCTTAAGGGTACATGAAGAACAAGTGCCAATGGAAGAATTGGAATTAGAGGCAGATTTGACTTATGCTGAGCAACTAGTCAAATTTTGGAAACCAAGGAGAGAGTCACAAGAAAGAAGGTGATTCGATGGTGCATAGTACACTGGAAGCATCATGCAGAATCGGAAGCAACTTGAGAGCTGGAAGATGAACTTAAGAAAGAATTTCCCTATCTCTTTCCTTCTATGTTGAATCTTGAGGGCGAAATTCATTTTAAGGGGGGTAGGTTTGTAACACCCTCGTTTTCATCCATCATGCATTGCATACACTTTTATACATGTTTAACATTAAGCAATATAAAATGGGACAAGATTAAAATTGATTTAGCCAAATCAGCAATTTAACTCTGTTAGGGTACAGACTTGTCCGACTTTAACCCCGGACTAGTCCGGTGTCCCTATTCTTCCTTAGAAAATTCAGTTCTTCAGAGCTACGGACTTGTCCGGCACATTGCACGGACTAGTCCGGTTTAGTCTGTGATGTTGTCGAGACTTGTCTGTGGTCCAAGCGGACTAGTCCGTTCCTTGTTGAATTTTAGCCAGAAAACCTTTTCTTGCAATCCCGGACTTGTCCGGCCTATAACCACGGACTTGTCCAAAAATGTCTCTGTTCCAAAGCGGACTTGTCCGTTGATGCCTCTGTTCAATATCATACTAGTCCAGCCCCTAGCGGACTTGTCCGTTGTGCCCGACTCGGATTCAGTCTTTTCCTCCACGACATGTTATTGACTATTTACCTTAATTGGGCCCAAGAACGTCGTGCCCAACCCCTGTGGAGCCCATGTGGGACCCCTACACGGCCTCCAATACCCTAAACTCGAAATCCATCAAACCCTACCACCTCCACCTCTATATAAACAACCAACCACCCCCACCTCTTTGCCACAATGGAAGAAACTCTCAAACCTAGTTCATGGGAGCCGCCATCAAGAGAAGATCCCGCAGCAAAAAGGAGGAGGAGAACACGAAGGAGGATCGATCAAGCAAGATCTTCATCTACTTTGCGTTCTTCATCACCAATTCACCCTCAACTCATCTTCATCAAGCCCTAATCATCAAGATCCAAGTGTTTACGTCCAACTCTTGATCTTTGGATCTCTAAACACGTGGTACAACCTCTACATACAAGTTTCTACGTCAACTCAACCCCAATTCTCGTTGATCAAGAAAACCCTAGTTCACAGGTTTTGACCAGGGCGGACTAGTCCGACCCCTAAAACTGGACTTGTCCGACCTCTGAATCTGAATTGTGCTGAATTAAGTCCAAATTGACTCAATCAACTCGAAACCTATTCAAAATTGTTAAGCACCAATGTAACTAGTTAGTAAACCTTAATAGCAATTTAATAACAAGTTTTACCAGATAATTGCATTGATCATGCATGTCATGGCATATTGGGTAATATATAAGCATTTATTGATTGTAATGTCTGTTCTATATGTTTATTGCGCGGAATAGAAGGAGTTGCTCTAGAGGGTGCTGTCGAGGACCTCCAGTACCAGAACTTTGAAGCTTTCGACCCAAACCGAGCTCAGGAGCAAGGCAAGTGTCCTTGATAATTTAGTCCTGTTTTTGAATGTTTTGTTTGCAAAACTGCATGCTTGTATCAAATTGAAGGGAAACCCATGATAGGTGTTTATCAGACTTATTTGCCCATCCTTGTTGCTTGGAATACATTGTAGAGATTCATGAAGGGCTTTTTACCTTTTTTCTTCACTCTAATTATTTAGGATGGGAAAATAACAAAATGGCTTAACTATGAATTGTTGCACTTATGGATGATGAGAATTTATGAACATGGCTAAATGGTAACATGGGACTTGGGAGATCTAAGCAGGAATGGTTTGTGGATTGGGTTGGATGATATGGTGGTTTTCTTGCTTTAGATCTAAGGACCGGTTCATGCGAGAATAAGCCAGGACTATAGTGCCACCACAAGGCCAAGTATGAGTGTAGCTTATCCAATTAATTAGGAGTATTACAAACATCGATTTGAATCATTTGGAGGAGCGGGGAATGGGAGTCGGTTGGGTTTGCAATAATGGCGGGACTGCCTTGGGATCCAAACGGCACAAGAGGGGGCCCTTGGTTGGATGTGCTCAGTTGGAAGCATCACCACCGGTGAAACCTTAGTGGGTCTGAATATGCTGGTAGTCCCTTTGTAAAGGCTATTTTGTGATCTCTTGGCCATACACCTAAGTTAGTGTAAATGGCATAAGGAAAGTTTCTTTAGTCGCCGATGGGTGACAATATCATGAACTTGTGGTAAAGTGACACGACCTCTACAGAGTGTTAAAAACTACAATGATAGCCGTGCTCCCGGTTAAGAGCACCTGGGACAACATCCATGATTAGAGTGGAACTTGGGGTTTGGGATGGTTTGGTTATTGTTATTGATTGGATGGTGATAATTGGATATGGTTAATGATGATGGTAAGAACAGGGTATATGGATGATTAATGAATGATGGATATGAAATATTATGTTTATTGGGGATATGAAGGGATATGAAATATTACGTTTAGTATGATGCCTTTCATATGTTTTAAATGTACTTTTCAACAAATAGCCATTATTTATTATCAACTCCTTGTTTAAGGTACATGTTATTATTTCCCACACTTGCTGAGTATGACATGTACTCACCCTTGCAATTCCCCCACCAACAGTTTCAGGTGATGTTTGGGAGTATCCTAAGAATAATGCGGAGTACTAGGCTGTGTGCTGCCGTTGACTTGCCTGTGGTGTTGCTTGGAGCCGCGCTACCCTATATGCTTAGTTTGCTTAGTTGCTTAATTAGATTATTTCTGCTGCAGTAGTATTACCATTAATGATCATTAGAGTTGTAATTTGAGGATTTCTTGAATATTGTAATAGAAGTACCTTCTTAATTAACTTGTGCTATGCTAATTTTTTGTATATCATTTGTGATGCACTTGTACATGTGTGTTAAATATCCTAGGCACACATATACTGCACTTGGTTCATTTTTCGGAACCGGGTGTTACAAAGTGTTTTCGAGCATCTGCAAAACCAGAACTTCGAAGCCTTCGATCCAAACCAAGCTCAAGAGCAAGACAAGTGTCCTCGATCATTTTGATCTAGGTTTTTGATGTTTGGGGCTATTGTGTTTCTACCCCCATTTGTAAGTCTAATTGTGATTTTACCCTTCAAATTTAGGGTTTGTGAATTTACTCCTATTTTTTTAAATGAAACAAAAGCATAACACTACTCCGTTAAGGACAGTTAATGGTGTTAAATATGAGAAAAAGACAAAAATACCCTTGTCATGTTAACATATTAAAGATGTATTTAGTAGTATTACATAACAAGATATATTTCACTAAAAATTTGGTGAATGTGAAATTTATAATTTGTAAATTTATTTAATTATCATTCACATTTTTTAATTTTTATATTTGGAATTCTGAAATTTTGAATTTTAAAATTCTGAAAATTTTAATTTAAAATAGAAATATTGAAATTATTTAAACTGAGTTTTTTTTAAAAAAAATTTAAATTAGAATTGAAATTTTGAAAATTCTGAATATCATTTTTTGAATTTCACTTAAATTTGTTTTAAAATTTCTAAAAAATGTTTGGATTTGAATTCAAATTTTACAAAATATAGTAATTTTGCTTTTTTGACAACGTTCTGATATTTTTTATCTTCCAAAAAAACTTCTTTATATAAATTAGCACAAAGAAGGATAATTTTGTTTTTTTATTTCTCAATTCTTTATTTAATTTTGTTAAATCATTCAATCTAACAAGATTTAACTGTTTTAGAAATGGAGGGTAAACGATGACTTCATTTCGAAAAAGTAGTGGTAAAATCACAAACCCTAGTTTTCAAGGGTAAAATCACAATTATAGTTGAAACTAGGGATAGAAACACAATAATCTCTAAATGTTTTGTTTGCAAATATGCATGCTTATGTCAATTGATGGGAAAACCCAATTGTAGGAGTTTACTAGTTTTGTATGACCACCCTTGTCGCTTGAACACAATGTAGAGAGTCGGGAAGGGTATTTTATACTTTTGCTTCGCATTACTCAATGGAGTTCGGGAAATAATCATATTGCTTAATTATGAACTGTCAGACACTTTAATGATGAGAATTTATATTAACGACCCTTTAGCAACATGGTGCCTAGGGATCTAAGCAAGCCGGTTATGCAGACTGGGTTGGACTGTTTTGGTGGTTTGCTTGCTCTAGATCTAAGGAATTCTATTATTATTCCATGATTGGTTATTGGATAATTGCCTTAATTGGGCCCAGAAACTTCGTGCCCAACCTCAGAGGAGCCCAACTGGACCCCACCTTGGCCCCTACTTGTCCCCCACCGAAATCCAATTGGAATTTACCCCGAAACCCTACCTCCCCCCCCTATATAAAACCTAATACCCTCATCTCCCCAACCTTTGAGAAAAACCCTCACTGTCGCCCTTGCCTTGTGTCAACGTCAAGAAGGATCCCAGAAGCAAGGAGAAGGAGGAAAAGAGGGAGAAGACTCAATCAAGATTGATCTTCATCAACTTTTCGACAATTAACGTTCTTCATCATCAAAACCTTCATCACTCATCTTCATCAAGCCCTAGACGTCAAGATTCAAGTGTTGCATCCAATCTTCAACCCTTGGATATCTAGACATGTGGTACACCCTCTACATTTAACTTTCCACAAGAATTTAACCTTAAAACCCTACTGATCATAAAACCCTAACCCTACAGTTCTGTATAGTGAGGACTAGTCCGGCCCCTATACCGGACTTGTCCGGTGTCTGAATCTGTTAGATGCTGAATTGAATCCAAATTGACTCAAATCAATTCCAAACTTGTTAAAACTTGTCATAAACTATTGAAACTAGTTAGTAAACATTAATTGCAACTCAATAACAAGTTTTACCTCACAATTTCATTAATCATGCATATCATGCCATATTGAGTAATATATGAGCATTTATTGATTGTAACGCTTGTTTCGCATGTTTGTCGTGCAGAATAGAAGGTCACGCTGTAGGAAGTGTTTTTGAGGATATGCAAAACCAAAACTTTGAAGCCTTCGATCGAAACCAAGCTCAAGAGCAAGGCAAGTGCCCTTAATTATTTTGATCCAGATTTTTAAATGTTTTGTTTGCAAATCTGCATGCTTATATCAATTGATAACCAATTGTATGAGTTTACTAGTTTTGTATGACCATCCTTGTCACTTGAATGCAATGTAGAGAGTCGGGAAGGGTATTTTTGTAGGGTCAAAGAGCACGTCTAAAGCTATTAGAGGGGGGTGAATGGTAGATTAAAACTTTTCAACAGAAGCAACGAAACATCCCTCGGCAAAAAATCGATTTATTAAACAAACCGTGTGTGCGACTAATCTAAACGTGTTGAACTGTGAAAAAACTAGTATAGATTGTAAATAATAAATCATGAAGACGTCACAACAAGAATCACGAAAATCCATCGAGAGAAACTCAAGTTACGATCGAAAGATCGAACAAAGGTCAATCTGTCCAACTCGAGAAAAACAGTTCTAGAAAACTGCAAAGAAACTCGTGTACATCAAAAACCACAAATCCAATGACCATGAAATTTTTACAGATGATAGAAAATTAAGTTGTGAAGACAACCCAAGAAGAATTACATAAATCGGATCTGTAAAACTCGAGTTATGATAAAACCACCAAAGAAAAGTAGTGCTGTGTAGAAACTCGACAAGAATGACTTGAAGGAAACAAGCCGGACGAACAAGGCACAAAAGTTCCTTGAAACTACGGATTTTATTGATCAAACCACAAGAGGAACAGCCTCAAAGTCGTCTACCATAAGCTCTGGTCTCCCTTGCTTATATAACCATCCCGAAAGCCAACTCAACTCAAACTAGGACTCTAATCCTACTCAATTCACGAATCGAAACTTTCCATAACTGCTCAAGACTCTTCTATACACATATAGAACCAATGTTAAGACTTCCAAACACCTTAGGAACGTATCTCACATTCCTAAAATAACTCAAATTCGTGACCCACACGAAATCCTGTCATAACCAACTCAAAACTTTCCGTATTTGAGTCAAACATGACTCAGTCGCAGCCTGAGTCCATAACCTAGTCGGTTGGACATTTCCGACCAATTTTTTGCATTCACATCTCTTCATCACGCATCTGAACCATGTAGAACATCCATGCACTCCTTGAACACGTGCAAACATCTTCCAATGACATCCACAATACCTTCATATGCATTGTTCTTGATTCAAACATGCTACGCTACCTCCCGATCAACTGAACCACAATTCCTCCTGAACTTGGTTGTTGAACCTCATCTTCTCCCTAAGACTAGTTCCATGGATCCCGTCACCAGCCATGTCTTGAACTCAAGTAACACCTGCACATGAATAAACAATCGATACTTCCAAGCACAAGTCCTCGACTTGACTCTCGTTAGTTCCGAAACCACAACACCTTACGTGAGCACCTCACATAAGCATGTTGCAAACCAAAGCAAAAACAATGTCAGCTATAACCACCAAAACACACCAAAAACTTAGTAAAAGATTACTAAACAAAGTTTCCATCAATGTAAAGCAAGTACGAATCATTGCATGTTAAAAGCAGAACCACTGCGATCAAGCTCTGAACCTTGCCAAAGCTAACCGGACCTTGAACTGGAGCTTACCAAAACTAACAAGATCTGGTGCCGAACCTTATCAAAGCTAGTAGGACCTAGCATTGGAGCTAACCAAAGCTAGTCGGACATAGCGCCAGAGCTTACCAAAGCTAGTCGGACCTAGAGCCGAAGCTAACCAAAGCTAGACACACCCAAACAAAGAAGTCAGACCTAGCCAAAGCAAGTCGGATCTTACATCGGACCTCGCCGGAGCTACCCAAAACAAGCCGTACCTATCATCGGACCTTGCTGGAGCTCGGACCTAGAATCGGACCTTGATGATAAAGGTGCACTACAGGAATCTCGATCAATTACGTTGGCCCGGACCGACGTAATTAAGGCCAAAACCGACATAAGTTACTTAATTACGTTGATTTTACCTTAATTACATTGGTTGCCGACCGACAAAGCAATTTTGACGTAATTAAGGTAACTTACATTGGCCGCCTACGTAAGTTACTTAATTACGTCAGTGTCCGGCAATCGACGTAAGTTATTTACCAGGATGGGCTGCGGGCTGGGCTGGAGTACTTACGTCAGCCACTCTTGGCCGACGTAAGTTACGTGGTATAATTTATGTCGGTTTGAGCTGAACCGACGTAAGTTAAGTGGTTTAACTTATGTCGGTATGGTCGAACCGACGTAAGTAAAACTGGGCTAACTTATGTCGGCTTGGCCATAACCGACATAAGTAAAGTTTTCTTTAAAAAAACAGAAATTGGCTACCTCGCACGATGGCGAGAACACAGAACAGATTCAAAACAGATTCACAACAGATACAGATACACAACAACAGTTTCAAAACATTATTCAAACATCGGCAACAACACAATTCCACAGGGCTACACGCTAGCCCCTCCACTACCTCCGGGATCTTCTCGGCGCATTCCCGAATCCTGCAGAAGAAGCATAGTCAATAGTGCGAAATAGTTAGTAAAACTGGATT
This sequence comes from Tuctoria greenei, assembly GCA_036927565.1. Classification (NCBI taxonomy): domain Eukaryota; kingdom Viridiplantae; phylum Streptophyta; class Magnoliopsida; order Poales; family Poaceae; genus Tuctoria; species Tuctoria greenei. The sequence goes on along the minus strand of JAYESD010000003.1, from coordinate 37,678,938 downwards.
AAAAGTGGGTGGTGGATCAAAAGGGAATCAAAAGTTGGCAGAATGAATCAACCATAATTTGCAGAAATAATTTTTCCTACACACAGATCAGCCATAAACAAAGTAGGTGCTGTGCAAATTTTCAGAAAAACTGTCAACTTGCAAAGGCAGTATCTCCTCAACCAGAAGCGATATGAGGTTAAATGAATGCTCTTTGGAAAGTTTTAGAGGTCCTCTACAAGTTCTCTATTCAACTCCGGACCTAAAAATGTCATGTACCTATTCTAAATCGAGTTTGAAGGCAAAGTTGACAATCTGAACTGAACATAAAATTCAGAATGCTGAAATTTTTGCAAACCTTAAAAATCCATATCTCTTAAACAAAAAATGATATGAAGACAAATAATTACTTTCTGGAAAGCTTATTATAGTGTCAAGACCTTTTTGAACAAATGATTGAGTAACACTTTATGTATCACTTTTAGCTCTTACGATGAAAATAAAAGTGACATTAAAAGGTGTGGTGTACACAAAACAAAAAGAGGGATAGACATATATTAAGAATAGAGAAAGTTGTGTTCGAAAGTGAGAATGATAGATAATTTAAGAAAAAACATAGAACCCCAGATAAATTGAAACGGGTGAGTATATGTGTTTATTCCTACAAAGGGTATGGTCTTATGTAATGTAAGCAGTATAATTACAGGAAAGGTAAGTTTTACCATCTCCTCTTTCACAAAATGGTGCCTGTAAGTAAGTTTGAGCCGCAGTTCCAATCTGGACGCATGGCTCTTTGAAATCGGACTGTTAGTGTTTTCCTTTAAGAGCCCGTGTTTTTCTTCTGCTCGGGCAAACTGATATATCCTGACTTATTCTAATAAGGTTGTATGTGGGTTTCTTCTATGCTAAAGCTTTTCGACTACTACAAAAACTATTTCATTGGAGCTAAAGGAATACTGAAATGAATACGACAATATTACCTGCTCCAGTGTTTGCTGTAGTGGAAGTGTAGGAATCTCGATATTGTGACCGCTGTGTCAAGCAAGAGCCTGCCATTGCAAAATATTAGAATATATATGTTATTGAAATTTTATGAAATTTAACTAAGGTACTTTAAATTACTTACCGCCACCATTGCTTGAATCTGGGCCAACATTAAGGCCGTCCTTCGCTGCTCCTCCCTTGCCTCCGCTCTCGACCTCTCCAGCTCTGCCTGGGTCTGCATCAGCGTCTCCTTCAATGCGAGGAGCTCCCGATGGGTCTGCGAGAGACGACCACTGGTGGTCCCAACGGACGAGGCCTGTGACGATGAAGCGCCTCTCAAAGGTCGCATCGACCTCGAGTCGACAACTCCATCAAAAATGGCAAACCTACAAAAGAATGAAAACACTAAGTAGAAGAAGATAAATTGAAAAAGAAGTGAAACACATGAAGAACTCACCACCCATGGGCCTTCCCTCCCCCGCTCCCGTACGCAGCTTGGGGGCCGATTGGCGCGCTTTCCCAATCGTAATCTGCACTGTGTATCTTCGCGACCTCCTGCTCGTACTTTGCCTAAAAAATAAAGAAATCTTGTAAGCATGTCAATAATAGTATTAGTTATAATGAAATTGATGAATTTCGGAAACTTACCAGTCGATCGGCTGCGACCTGACTACACTGCCCTGGCTGAGAAGGGTCACTTCCCTTGTGACCTCTCTTCCAAACCTGGGTCAGGGTCAGCTCCTGGCCCATCTCTTGCTCTTGTATAGCCATGTTAGTGAGATAAATATATTAAGAACACATAAATAAATTGAAATTACTTACCATGCATTTAGCCAAACGCAAGTAGCCGTCGCCGCCAAAGTTGTGCTTGCCGTCGGACCCCATGTGACACTGTCTAGCCTTTGTGGACTTATTGATGAAAGCTTCGCTAGCCCAGTACTGACGGAGAGCTAAGTACGCCTCGGTGTTACCCTGTAACCAGGAAATACTAACATGCACATATTTAATTTTTCATCAATGCAGTTAACATACATAGATATTGTAAATATTTAACAATATTAAAAAATTACCTCCACGTACTGCTCCTTTGTCAAGTATGCATCAGAGTCCTTCCTAAATGGACCTCTTTGCTGCTCCTGCTCCTGCTCCTGGGGGTGCCGCTTGTAGTACACGTTGACAGCCTGAATCCGGGCGTTTGACAACACCGCCGTCGTGAGCTTGCGAGCGTTGTAATGGAACACGCGTCTCGTGTGGTCCTCCATGCCCAGTTCCTCTACTTGGTACCTCATCTTTAAGCAAACAAACATTTAAGTGATATGCATTAATAATTCAAACGAGTTGAAAAAATGAAACAGTTAAACTTACCATAAGATCATGCCACACGGCTCCTTGAACCGTGCCGTGGACCGGGTGAGAGACACGAGCGTAGTCGTCCCATGACAGGGCAGGGAAACGGACAATGACACCAGGGTAGTGCAACTTCACGATAGCACCCAGGACACTGTTAACCTGCCTGTGGTGTTTCTCGGCCCCGTGAACGAAAAGTTGTACCAACATCTGCAAAATATATTAAATAATTAAGTAAAGGAAAATAACATCTAATATTTAATATACTACATACAATTTTTACCTATCTCCGACAGGACAGATCGTGGTCCGCTGAGAAGTAGTCGGAGGAGGAGCCACAAAGTGGGTCCTACTCGTCCGTCGTCTCTGCTGTGACGCTGCCGCGTCCTGTGACTCGGAAGGCTCTGCGGAACCACCGAAGTCCAAAGGAAGGCTAGCAGTAGCCGGCTGTAGAGGAAGGCTAACGCTAGCCGGCTCCGAAGGGAGGCTAGCGCTAGAGGGCTCCTGTAGCGGCCCCGCCTCTCACTCGGGCTCCTGTAGCGGCCCCCTAGCCTCTGACTTGGACCCAGAAGACTCTGAGTCAGATTGTCCAAAAGAAAAATATTAACAATAAATAATTATTAACAACTGCAATTCATAAAATAAATTTATTGTAAACTAAAATTTACCTCCGTCCGCTGAAAGCACACGTGAACTGAGGGTGGAGCGTGCACCAAAAAGAGGGAACGTCGGCTCAAAGGTAACGAGGTCCCTGAGCAAGGGTCTCGTGGCGGCTCAAACCCTCTCACTGGCTTCCCCTCCCCCTTCCCCTTTGACGACATCCTGTTGTAAGAAATAAATGATTAATATGCAAAGATAATATACAAAATTAATGTTAAGTTAGTGAATAAAACGTTACTTCAAAATTCATCAACATCACAGTCATGCACCCTACTCCTTAAACCATCCCATCGATCTTCTTCTTCCGCATATTGTTTTTGTTTGCACAAATGAGCAGGTTCGACTAAGTCATCAATATCTTTAGTTTTCGATTCTGATTCTTTTTCTGCTTCCATGCCAGTCTGGATATCTTAAGCGTCTCAAACTAAGTCATCGAGTCTTACACCGGGCTTGACTGAGAAGGAGTGTGGCAACTCTTCCTCTTGGTAGACCACATCAGCCTCAACTTCCTCATGGTAATCATCATCTCCTGGAGCATATAACCGCTCACGAGGATTCACCTTATGTACCACCCACCAAGCTTTGAATTTATTGCATGGATAAGGTAGATAGTACACGTGCTCTACTTGGTGTGCAAGAACTAATGAATTGAATCCTTTCAACCATTCCTTGTGTTTTACTTCGACCATGCCAAATTCGTTTACTCAAATTCCACGAATGGAATCAAACCATTTGCAGTCAAAGAATACTGGTCGAATGTCTTGTTTCCGACAAAAGTGAATTCAAGGATTTTTTTAATAATCCTGTAGTACTGAGTTTCATGTTCTTGCGAATCAATTGCCCTCATCCAAACTTCGGTATTACATGTTGCCGCGAGAGGACGAAGAGATTCAAATTGAGTTGTACGGAATTGAAATCCGTTGACGTCATATTGACCATAGCTTTTAACATTAACCACTCCAGAGGATAGTTGTCGCAAATCTTCATGGACGTTGGCATCTTTTTTGCACTGTCCAAGATATGAAGTTATTAGAAAACGTAAGAATTCTTAAGTTATAATAAAACATTGTTAACATTGATAATTTAACAAGAAAACGTTACATGATACCGAAACCAGGAAAGAAAGTTAGATCCCCCGTTTATTCCTTTCCGTCGAATCTGTTCTATTTGCTTGCTCGTGGGTTGATGTCTATGTCTCTAATTTTGCTTGTCAAACATACTACACGAAAAAAGAACCTTTTAGAATACATGTGTTGGAAAAGATGGTGAAAATCATAAGTGTAGGAGAAACACTTACTTAAAATATTCATCCATTTCTTCCATATTAGCGTACATGTACAAGAAAGCAGCACACCTTTCTTTTTTGCTAACGTTGTAGGAAGTGTAACTACCAACAATAGTGCCTCTTGTTGCAAAATTGGAGAGATTGCTACAAGGAGGTTGCTCATCCATATTGTACCGCATTACCAAAGTATTAACATTGTGTTCCTCTGCAAAGTAAACACTTGAGAAGTATCCTACTTCCTTAAGGGTAAAAGCTTCAGCGATGCAACCTTCAACCCTTGCCCTGTTACCAACCATTGGTTTCAGATATCTGAGTGATCTTTCAATATGATACATCCACCTATATTGCACGGGAATGCCCACTTTTGCTTCAAATGGAAGATGAATTAAGACATGTTGCATTGGATTGAAAAATTCTGGAGGAAAATTTTTTCCATCATACACAAAAGTACCGGAATCTCCTTCTCCAACTTAGTTATCATCTCTGGTGTGATTTCCTTAGCACAGAGTTGCCTATAGAAGTGGCTAAGCTCGGCTAACACCTTCCACACCGCATCATCAAAGTAGTCTCGAAACATAACAGACAAAAGTCTTTCCATGATTATGTGATAATCATGACTCTTCAACCCAATGAGCTTCCCCGTTTTCACATTCACGACTCGTCTCATACTAGCTGCATAACCATCTGGGAATTTCAACCTTTGCAACCATTCGAGAACTTCTTTCTTTTCTTTAGGTCGAAGATAGAAAGGAGCATGGGTTTACCACCATTTTCGGAGAGCTCAAGAGTTTGACGGTTACAAAGCTCGACAAGATCCTTTTGAGCCATTAAATTGTCTTTTGTTTTGCCCGTCATGTCCATGCATGTGCTTATGATACATTCGGCCATGTTACGCTCTTGATGCATCACATCAATGTTGTGCCTTAGAATCAATGACTTCACATACGGTAGCTCCCAAAGTCCACATATGTGAGTCCAATTGTGTTTGTCTCTGTAACCTTCGAAATATCCAGGACGACCTTCATCTGACACTAATTTGTCCAACATATCAGATATTTTTGACCCGTTAAGACATTTCGGTGGTCCTTTAGTGACAACGGTGTTCTTTCTGAAGACATTCCTCTGTTGTATAAACAAGTGATTCGGAGGAAGCCAACGTCTATGACAATCGAAGTAAGATATCTTGCCTCGATGGGTAAGTCAAAAGCAATCGGTATCCGAGGCACATATCGGACACGTCAACCGACCATGAGTGCTCCATCCAGAAAACATGCCGTATGCCAAAAAGTCATGGACAAACCACAAATAAGCAACTCGGAGGTTGAATTTCTGCTTCTTGTAACAGTTGTACGCTTCGACTCCTGTCCACAACATTTTCAACTCTTCGATCAACAGTTTCAACATCACATTGAGACGTGACCCAGGATGATCTGACCCAGGTACAATGAGGCTAAGAAACATGAACTCATTCTTCATGCAAAAAGCCAGTGGAAGATTGTATGGAATGAAAAAGATGGGCCAACAGGAGTATGATGTGGTGTTTGTGCTGAACGGCGTGAACCCATCTGTCGCCAACCCGACGCGAACATTTCTCTCTTCATGACCGAATTATGGGTCGAACCGGTCCAGCGCCTTCCATGCCTCACCATCGGACGAGTGCGTCATGACTCCATTGTTCTGATGCTCACCTTCTTTGTTCCATCTCATGTGTCTGGCCGTTTTTTTGAAAGGAACAACAGCTTCAACCTTGGTATCACGGGTAAGTAACGAAGCTGCTTACGTGTGACTTCCGTCGTCACAGTATCACCATCGTATTAACAACTTCGACAAACCTCGGTTGACCACATTTCAAACATTTGTTCTCATTGGCATGCTCTCTCCATAAAAGCATGCAGTTGTCCGGACACACATCAATCTTCTTGTACTTCATACCGAGAACGGGAAGAATTTTCTTTGACTTATACATATCTTTAGGCACTTTGTTGGGATGTTGAAGGGCATCGTTGAACAAATTGATGAGCTCGTTGTAACAGTTATTAGAAAAGTAGAACTTAGACTTAAATGCCATAAGTCTAGTCACAAAATTGAGGATTGTCATTTTAGTGTGTCCATGCAACGACTCTTCTGAATCTTTGAGAAGTTTGAAGAACTCTTTAACCTCTGCTGTTTGAGGATCCTCTGTAAGCTCTGGTCGTATAGGTTCCATCATATCATCCATCATATCAACTTTCGTGGCATCATCATTGTTCGCTTCCACTTCTTGTACAACTTGAGAAGCTGTCTCGCTGTGGAAGTTACACAACTCATAATGTGACACGTAACCATTTTGACACAAGTGCATCATAAGTTCCACTTTGTCCAAAAACGTTCCGTTTCGTCATTTCGTACATGGGCAACGTGCCTTATCGCTATTTGACGACGAAAAAGCTCATTCCACAAAAGCTTATGTCTTGGCGTACCACTCATCTGAGTGACCACCAGTTCTGCTCTTCCAACCAGTATACATCCAACTATGGCCTTCGCCCATGTTTAACTCTGCAATTTAAAGCTAGACAAATTACCATTAGTTTCTCGTTAATTTATAAACGATAGAGGAAATAATGGGAGAGACAGTGAGCTGGGTCGTCGAGGTCCGCCATACACACGCGCGGGTGATCTAGTCGCATACTTTAACTTCACACTAAATGGGCCACAACTATAGATGGCCAAATAGGCCGGGACAAACGGGTCGGCCCGAAGAACGATAAAAAAGCATGGCACGAGAACGGGCCAGGACGAAAAAATCAGGGTCGGGCCGGCCCGAAGCCCGACACGGGCCATGCTAGGGCTTGACCTCAAGCCAGTCGGGCTAGCCCGCACGACCTGGTTAAGGGCGGCCCGGTCGGCCCGTCAATGTGGCCCGATGAGCCCGAGTGACCCGACCTGGCCCGACCAAGGCCCGGTTAGCCCACTTAGTATAAAAAGTAGTAACCTGAAATTCCAAACCCTACAACACCTCCCACTCCTCCTGTTCGGGTTCGCTGCCCCTGCACCCAGCACCCCGTTCGACACCTCGAGCACCACATCCCGAATCCTGCCCGTCCCTGGCCCTTCTCTCTCCTCCCCGGCCGTCGAGGTCCCCCGGACCACGCTCGGCCGCCCTCGAGCTCCCTCGCCTCGTATTGAGTCACCGGACGCCGCCCGCCATCTGCGATGCCCAGCCTGATTCTTCCCCGAATCTACGAGGATGCGAGGCGAGGCCTGACGAGCGACGACTCCTAGACTCCCATCCAGAGGAGGCAAGGCGAGGACTCCCGGTAGGTCTTACGACGAGCTGACGGAACTGTTGGCAAAGAAGCTGCGGAGGAGGCGATGAGGTGCGAGGAGGTGACCACAGCTCGGACGGGCTTCGGGCTGGCACGACACGCTCAGCCCACGAACGGGCCCAACACTGCCTTGACATGGGAAAATGGGATCCGTCGTGCTTGGGCTTGGCTTCCGACCCGTCCGTGCTGGCCCGGCCCAGCACAGACAAATTTGCAGACCGTGCTGGGCCTAATGTTTTCAGGCACGGAGCCCGGTCGGGCTCAGGCTGGGCCAGCCTGGCACGACCCATTGGCCAACTATAGCCATGACAGAACCTAAGTGCCCCGAGAGTTGGCCGCCCCCGATGTCGCCCTCCTCATGGCGCCCGAGCTCAGTGCCCCAATCGCACCTCCTTCACAACGGCCACCCCCAGTGCCGTAGCACCCCGACGGCCAGGAGCCCCCGTCTCCGCCCTCTCCACGGCGGTCAGGCTCGGCGCATAATGAAACCAATTAAGCATAATCTACACTACACTAATTAAGCATAATCTACACTAAGCAAATTAAGCATAATTACCATTTAAGCATAATTAAATAAACATAATCTACACTAACCAAATTAAGAAAATTAACTACTTAAGCATAATTAAATAAACAATTAAGCAATTTAAGCATAATTTAAACAATTCGATCTCAAATTTGAACAATTCAATTCAATTCAATTTCAAATTGAATTTGAGTGGGAGGGGCTGGGGAGGGGAGGGGGGGTCGGGGAGGGGGAGGGTAGGGGGCCTCTGCAGGGAGGGTGAGGGTGGGGGGGGGGGGGGGGGTTGGGTTGTTAGGGGGGGGCTCAGGGAGGGGAGGGGGGCCCGGGGAAGGGAGGGGAAGAGGGGGCTCTGCAGGGAGGGTTGGGGTGGGGGGGCGGGCGGCGCTGAGGGTTGGGGTGGGGGATGGCACTCGAGTAGGGGGCAGGGGGGCGGTCCGGCGGTGGTTGGGTAGGGGGAGTTCGGGGGAGGAGGAGTGGGGGCGAGGACTCCATACCTGGCAGCGGGGTCGGACGGTGGCGGGCGCGGCGGCAGCGGTGTGCGCGTCGTCGCTTGACGCGGCGGCGTCGGGCGAGGCGGCGGGGAAAGAAGAAGCGGCGGGTAAGGAAAAGAAGAGAGGCGCGCGCGGGTATATGTTAAGTAAGCTAATTACGTCGGTCTGTGTTACTTACGTTGGCCATGCTCGAGGCCGACGTAAGTTAGGCTTATCTTACGTCGGCCAGGTTACTTACGTCGGCTTGGGGTCCTGACCGACGTAAGTTTCTGTTTATTGCTGTCGGAAAATTAACTTACATCGACCGCCGACGGAAGTTAGTTGACTTACGTCGGTTTATTTTGGCCGACGTAAGTTATTCAACTTTCATCGGCTGGCCGATGAAAGTTAAGCCGCCCGATGTAAGTGTTCGTGTTTCCTATAGTGGTGTTTGGTAGTATTCAAAACTTTTATCGCCATAACCAATGTATTCAACACACATAGGTCTCACAATCTCCCCCTTGATCAATGCATTGGCAACACCACTTAAAATCCGAACATTGGCTTATTCACATGAAAAGTTTTGAAAACAATTTCTCCCCGTTTTTGAAAATCAATAGAAATAAATTTCTCCCCCTATACTTATTTCTCCTCCTTGCATACTTCTCCCCCTTTGACAATGTATTTAGCAAGGAAATTTTAATTTGTTATGAGCACATTATAACATATACATATACAACACAGCTCATCCAAGTCATACTATCAAGTAACTTACAATATCACAACAATGGGATACATAAAGTAGTGTAATCCATGCTAGAGATCAAATGTAATTTTCAATTTAAGAAAGTCATGATCTCACAAACTTCGCTCCGCTATAGGTAGTCTTGACAGGAATGAAGTGCACTGATTTCGTCAACCGATCCACAATAACCCATATTGAATCGTAACCTACTGAGGTGCGAGGCAAACCAACTATGAAATCCATACCAACCTCTCTGCACTTCCATTCCGGAATCTTCAATGGCTGCAATAATCCGGCTGGCCTTTGATGTTCAGCCTTGACTCGTTGGCATACATCAAACAATGCAACATATTCAGCTATGTCTCTCTTCATACAATCCCACCAGTAGCACGTTTTCAGGTCCTTGTACATCTTCGTACAGCCGAGATGGATGGAGTAAAGTGAGTCAAGTGCCTCCTTGAATATCGTCTGTCGGAGACGCTTCCCATTGGGCACAACAATCTGTTTCCCAATGTAGGATCGAGAGCACATGTAAATCTATCAGAGGGGGGGGGGGGTGAATGGTAGTTAAAAATTTTCAGCGGAAGCAACAAAAAAACCCTTGGCAGAAAAACGATCTGTTAAAGAAATTGTGTGTGCGACTAATCTAAATGTGTTCAACTGTGACGAAGCTAGTATAGATTGTAGAGAATCAAGTCACGAAGACTTCACAACAAGAATCATGAAAACCCGTTGAGAGAAACTCAAGCTACGTTCAAAAGATCGAACAATGGTCAATCTGTCCTACCCGAGAAAAACAGTTCTGGAACACTACAAAGAAACTCGTGTAGATCACAAACCACAAATACAATGACCGAGAAATTTTTACATATGATAGAAAATCAAGTTGTGAAGACAACCCAAAGAGAATCACGTCAATCGGATCTGTAAAACTCGAGTTATGATAAAACCACCGAAGCAAGGAAGTGCTGTGCAGAAACTCGACGAGAAAGACTTGAAGAAAACAAGTCGGACGAACAAGGCACAAAAGCTCCTTTAGACTATGAATTTTATTGATAAAAACTAACAAAGAACAGCACCAAAGTCATGAACCACGATCTCTGGCCTCCCTTGCTTATATAACCAGCCCTTAGGCCAACCCAAACCTAACTAGGACTCTAATCCTACTGAATTCACGAATCAAAACTTTCAATAACTGCTCAAGACTCTTCTATACGCAGATAAAAGCAATCTTAAGACTTCCAAACAGCTTAGGAACATATACCACATTCCTAAAACAACTCAAATTCGTGACCCACACAAAATCCTATCATAACCAACTTAAAACTTTCCATATTTGGGTCAAACCGGACTCAACCGCAGCCTGAGTCCATAACCTAGTCGGTTGGACCTTTCCAACCAATTCTTTACATCTACATCTCTTCATCACTCCTCGGAACCATGTAGCCACGTCCATGCACTCCTTGCACATATGAAAACACCTTCCAACGACGTCCACAATACCTTCATATGCATTGTTCTTGATTCGAACATGTTGCGCAGTCTCCTGATCAACTCAACCACAATTCCTCCCGAACTTGGTTGTTGAACCTCATCTTATCCCTAAGAATAGTTAAATGGATCCCTTCACCAGCCATGTCTTGAACTCAAGCAACATATGCACATGAATAAACAACCAATACTTCCGAGCACAAGTCCTCCACTTGACTCTCGTTAGTTGTGATAACCACAACACCTTACGTGAGCACCTCACATAAGCATGTTGCAAACCATAGAAAATTGATAACAGAAATAACCACCAAAACACACCAAAAACTTAGGAGAAGAATACTAAGCAATCTTTCCAAGAATATAAAGCAAGTTCGAAACAATTCACAGTAAAAGTAGGAACATTGTAATCAAGCTTCAGACCTTGTCAAAACTAACCAGACCTTGAGCCAGAGCTTACCAAAGCTAGCAGGACCTATCGCCGGAGCTAACCAACGCTAATCGGACCTAGCGCCGGAGCTTACCAAAACTAGTCGGACCCAATGCTGGAGCTAGCAAAAATATGTCGGACCTGGACAAAGAAGTCGGACCTTGCAGGAGCTACCCAAAACAAGCCGGACCTATCGTCGGACCTTGCTGGAGCTCGGACCTAGAGTCGGACCTTGATGATAAAGGTGTTTTGGTAGTATTCAAAACTTTTATCGCCATAGCCAATGTATTTAGCACACATAGGTCTCACAATCTCCCCTTGATGAATGCATTGGCAACACAACTTAAAACCCGAACATTGGCTTATTAACATGAAAAGTTTTGAAAACAATTTCTCCCCCTTTTTTGAAAATCAAATGAGATAGAAGGATAGAAATTTAGAAATATAGAAATAAATTTCTCCTCCTATACTTATTTATCTCCCTTGCATACTTCTCCCCCTTTGACAATGTATTCAACAAGGTACAAAAGAGATATTTTAATTTGTTATGAGCACATTATAACATATACATATAAGACAAAACTCATCCAAGTCATACTATCAAGTAACTTACACTATCACAACAATGAGATACATAAAGTAGTGTAACCATGCTAGAGATCAAATGTAATTTTCAATTTAAGCAAGTCATGATCCACAAACTTAACTATTTCAAGACCTGAAAGCATGACACTTGTTGCTGCATTTTATTATTTTTCAAAGAACAAATTTAGATCATATGATATTTGCAATAGATTATATGCGCATCTGCCTTATTCTAACGAACCAAGCCAAGCCTATGTCATTTGACAATTAGAAGCTTAAGGACATGGTTTTAGTCATACACAACTTCTTCCAAGTTCATATCTATGTGCAATGATAAGCAATCTCAAAAGAAAAAGTGTGATGCATGCATATTCTCTTTATATTTTCTCAATTTATATTTGTTCATAAAACTCAACATGTGAGTTGATTACTTGATTTATTCATTATGATTAAAAGCACTTGTGATCATGCAACAAGATGAAAACAACAAGAAGGTTCGATCTTGACCAGATTTAGTGTAAGTAATTATTCGAATTACTAGTCATGGAAAAAACTACAAAATGTATAACATGATTAAAGTAGTAAGAACTTTCAGCATTTAAAAGGAATCACAAAGTCATATATGTATGAAATGCTATGCTCATATTATTTTATTTATAGGTTCACATATAAAGTTCCCAAGTTTCAAAACTCCCCCTCAATTTAAGCCATGAGGATGCATAACCCCTATTTCACTATGAATGTAACAGAAAACGAGTGAAATCCAAAGGTTTTGTGAAAATGTCAGGCAATTGTTGTTCGGTATCTACATGGTGAAGCACAATGTTTCCTTTTTCAACATTATCACGGAGAAAGTGATACCTAATATCAATGTGCTTAGTTCTATAATGTTGTATATGGTTTTTAGCAATGCAAATGGCACTAGTGTTATCACAAAACAGTGGAACACTATCTAGATCAACCCCATAGTCCTTAAGTATTTGAACAATCCAAATAATTTGTGAGCAAGAACTAGCAGCAGCTACATATTCAGATTTGGCTATGGATTGTGCAACTAAACTTTGTTTTCTAGAGGACCAAGCAACAAGTGAATTACCAAGAAAATGACAAGCACCGAAAGTACTTTTTCTATCAATCCTACAACCCCCAAAATCAGCATCCGAAAAATCTTTCAAAGTAACGGTTGAGGAAGAAGGAAGAAAAATGCCAAATTCTTGAGTTCCATGTAAGTACTTGAGAATTCTTTTCATGGCTTGACGATGTGAAGCACGTGGAGAAGCTTGAAACCGTGCACAAAGACATACACTAAATTGTATGTCCGGTCTTGATGCCGTGAGGTAAAAAAGTGATCCGATCATGCTTCTATATTATTTTTGATCCACGGGTTCATCATCTTCATCAAGTTCAAGTGTTGATGTTGTTCCCATTGGTGTTCGAAGAGGCTTGCTTTTGTCCATGTTGAAGCGCTTGAGAAGGTCCCTTGTATACTTCATTTGATGCACAAATGTACCTTCCTTGGTTTGCTTGATTTGCAGCCCCAAAAAGTAAGTGAGTTCACCCATCATACTCATTTCAAAATCTGAACTCATCATTGAAGCTTCTTCTTCATCAGATTCATTGCAGATTGATGAGCCTGTGGCTTGTGGATGATCTGGACCAGCAGAGATGGTAGTAGGAGCTTGTTCAAAGTTCGGAGCTAGACACATGTCAGCTTCGGAACTACCACGCAATATCATCGACTCTTCTTATTCTTTGAAAATACCCTCCCCCTGAGGATATGGATCCGGACCTGCAATGTTTGAGCTAGTACCTGGGCTAGCTTCATCAAAAGACACCTCACAAGTCTCCACAATTTTGTTAGTGTCAAGTAAAAGAACACGGTAGCCTCTAGTATGAGATGGATAACCAAGAAACATGCCATCAATGGATCTAGGTTCAAATTTATCAAGATTACCATGTTTCTTAACAAAGCATTTGCATCCAAAGACTCGAAAGTGTGTAACACTAGACCTATGTCCAAATCGGAGCTCATATGGTGTTTTATCTAGCTTAGCGCACAAGAAAACACGATTTGAGACATAACAAGCGGTTGCAATCGCATTAGACCAAAATTTCCTTGGAGTTTGATATTCATCAAGCATAGTCCTAGCCACCTCAACTAAGGTTCTGTTCTTTCTTTCTACAACACCGTTTTGTTGAGGTGTATATGGTGAAGAAAATTAATGATGTATTCCATTTTCAGCACAAAATTGATCAAAATATTGATTTTTAAATTTGGTTCCGTTATCACTTCTAATTGCTTTTAAAGATCCTGGGTAATCAATTGATAATCTAAGAAATTAAGTTCTAAAGTGACTAAAAGCTTCATTCTTAGATTCCATAAAGTAAACCAAAGAGTATCTAGAATAATCATCAAAAATCATAAGAATATACCATTTACCTCCGAGGGATTGAACAAGTGAAGGTCCTACGGTGTCAAGGTGCAAAAGTTGACCCGATTCAGTTGTCATTATCATTGCGAGAGGAGTATGTGAACCTGCAACCATCTTAGCATGTCTACAAGAAGAGCACAAAATTTCTTTGTCCCCTTTAAGCTTAGGCCGCCCACGTATGCGATCAAGAGCACTAACACGCGTTAGATGATCAAAGCCTACATGACCAAGTCTACAATGCCAAAAATATAAGTCCTTTGAATCATTAGCAACTAGACACCTATGCGTAGAGGAAGACATATCAAAATCATCTTTAAAAAACCTTCCAAACCGAGACATGTTAAGAATAAGGTCACTACTTGAATTTACAACTTTGCAGCAATTTTTAGTGAAAATAATTTCCAGATTTTCATCTAGCAGTTGTGAAACAGAAAGCAAGTTATATTTCAAATTTTTAACAAGTGCCACCTCCTTCAAAGTGTAGTGATCATTTACTCTAACCGAACCCTTAGCAATTATAGGAATTGAAGAAATATTGGCAAAAGTAACATTCTCTACACGTGCCACAAAAGAGAGGGAGGAGAACCATTCTTTATTACCGATCATGTGGCATGAGCAACCTGAATCCACAATCCAAATGTTCCCCTTCCTCAAGCGTGTAACCTACATAGAAGAACAATACGTCGTTGACTCAACAATACTAGGGTTAGTCAAAAGGTATATAGGAATCCAGTACTGAGTCACACGACGTGCAACAGGAAAAGCACGCGAAAGCTGAGATAAAACAGCAGGTTTATGAGTCAAAGTTTGAGATATTTTGTTCTTAACTACTGACCTATAAGGTGTTACTTGTGTAGCACAAAAATTAGTAGCTTCGGAGGCAAAAACAGAACGTTCGGAGGAAACAATTGAAGCTCCAAAGATAAACTTTGAATTTTTTTGACTCATAACAGCAGGTTGCATGTTCCTGACATTCGGTTTAGTATATGCAGCAAATTTTGCATGAGAGTTAAAAGATCTAGCTTGCATTCTTTCCCTTTTATGTTGTTTAGCTAGTTTATAACAAAAATCTATGACATGACCATCTCTACCACAATAGGTACAATGAAATTTAACTCTGTATTCATGTATAGATGAGCATGTAGTATGTTTATTTGAACCCGAACGTGAAAACACTCCTGCAGATTTAAAAACCACTTCTTTTTGTTTAGGAACTGTTTTAATCAAACCACTTCCTAATGATATTACTACATGAGGTGGATGTGTTTTAGAGTAAGCATGAGAATCAAAACCTAAACTAGTTTTATCATTGCATGGTTTAGAAGAATTTAACAGCAAGTTTAGATTCTTGTTCCCATTGTAAAACCGCTCTAGTATCTTATTTTTATTGTCAAGTACTTTAGATAAAACTAGGCATTTTTGACATGAAGTTTTTCCTTTTAGTTTGCAATTGGAACAACATCTAATTTCATGAGAACGCAAAGCATTGTTCAGAATGGAGATTTCATTCATTGCATCTCTTAGTTTCTTGTCAAGATTTTCACATGCAGAACAATGCAGATCATCTATAGAACAAGAAACATCTTTTAAGTTCTTAACATTAAAATCAGATAGCCTTTTTTTCTTTTCAATTTCTTCATCAAGTCTTTCTAGAGTGGAGGAGTGTGCACTTGTTAATGTGGACAATTGTTCATAGATTAAGTCACACGGGGGACATGCATCATCACTAGGAATCAAAGGTTTTGAACAGTTCATTTCAGATTCTAGTGATTCAATTTTAGCAGCATTATGCCTAAGCTTTTTTTTCCTTTTTATTGACAATAATAGTTGCACGAGAAAGTGCATCACACATTTCATTACAGGTAGAACATACCTCATTGTCGTCACTGTTGTGTTCTGCATCCTCCTGACTTGATCTTGATCTTGTTTTGCCCGCCATGAAGCATAAGTTGGCCAGATCGTCATCACCTTCATCACTTCCAATGTATACATCACTTGAACTGAGCTCTTGAAGTGCGGTGATGAAGCCGTTTATCATCTTGCATCCTATGGAACCCTTTTTTTTTCTTATTGGGGTTTCCAGAGGTGGTCTTGACCTTGTTCTGCTTCTCTTCACGGGTAGTAGGACCTGAAAGGTTAGGGCATTCTATATGAAAGTGTCCTGTCTTACCACATTCAAAGCATCGTTGAGGTTTGGAGCTTCCTCTCCTTCCAGTTCTCACATTTTGCAATGCTTTTGAGAACCGATTAGAGATGAGTGCTAGCTCCTCTTCTGGAAATTCTTCAATCTGTTCCAGGGTTAGTGAAGACAACAAAACAAGAGTATTGCAAGATGATGATTGGCCAGAGCTAGGTATATCACATTGTGAAATGAATGCAATAGATTTAATTGGATTCTTTCGTGATAAAATGTCAATTTCATGAGTTTTTAGTTTAGAGTAAAGAACATCTAAAATAAGAGTACTCATGACAGTTGATTCACGAATGGATGTTACTTTCATCTCCCATATTGTCATATCTAATGCACTAAGGAGTTGCCTAGCATTCTCAGCATCAGAAAAGTTTATGTTGACACTATGTAGATTACTGAGAATTTTGTTAAATCGGGCAAAAAGTTGATCGATGGACTCACCAGGTTGCATCTCGAAGCGCATGTAATTCTTTTGAACATATCTTGTTTTAGCTCCTTGATTGTGTTGGAGCCTTCGTGATTATCATAAAGAGCTCTCCAAACATTGTATTCTGATCGGAGGTGCGTGACATGATCAAGGTTGCTTTTAGTGAGTCCCTGAATGATCAAGTTGTGGGCTTTGTTGTTGTTTTCAACGTCTCGTAGATTTGTAGCTGTAACTTGTTCGTTTAGTGGCACTTCATAAGGTTTGTATACCTTTTCCCACATCGCGAAGCCTTGCGCCTGGATGAAAACCTCCATGCGTGTCTTCCAAACCTGAAAATCAATACCACTAAACACACAAGGTTTGGCAGAGTATTTCTCCATGATAATTAGTAAAAACATGTGCAACTAACAAAGATTAGAGCACTGTGGCTCTAATACCAATTGTAGGATCAAAGAGAATGTGTAAAGCTACCATAGGGGAGGGGGGTGAATGGTATATTAAAACTTTTTAGCGGAAGCAACGAAACACCCCTTGGCAGAAAACCGATCTGTTAAAGAAATTGTGTGTGCGACTAATCTAAACGTGTTCAACTGTGAAAAAACAAGTATAAATTATAGAGAATAAAGTCATGAAGACGTCACAACAAGAATCACGAAAATCCGTCGAGAGAAACTCAAGTTACGATCGAAAGATCGAACAAAGATCCATCTGTCCTACTCGAGAAAAATAGTTCTAGAACACTGCAAAGAAACTCATGTAGATCAGAATCACAAATCCAATGACCGTGAAATTTTCACAAATGATAGAAAATTTAGTTGTGAAGACAACCAAAGAAGAATCACAATCGGATCTGTAAAACTCGAGTTACAATAAAACCACCGAAGCAAGGTAGTGCTGTGCAGAAAGTCGACGAGAAAGACTTGAAGAAAACAAGTCGGACGAGCATGGCACAAAAGTTCCTTCAAACTATGAATTTTATTGATCAAACCACAAGAGGAACATCCCCAAAGTCGTCTACCACGAGCTCTAGTCTCCCTTTCTTATATAACCAGCCCGAAAGCCAACTCAACTCAAACTAGGACTCTAACCCTACGCAATTCACGAATCGAAACTTTCCATAACTGCTCAAGACTCTTCTATACGCATATAGAACAAATATTAAGACTTTAAAACACCTTAGAAACGTATCCCACATTCCTAAAAAAATCCAAATTCATGACTCCCATGAAATCTAAACATAACCAACTCAAAACTTTCTGTATTTGAGTCAAACATGGCTCAGCCGCAGCCTGAGTCCATAACCTAGTCGGTTGGACCTTTTTGACCAATTTTTAACGTCCACATCTCTTCATGATGCCTCGGAACTATGTAGCCACGTCCATGCAGTCCTTGGACACGTGCAAACATCTTTGAATGATGTCCACAGTACCTTCATTTGCATTGTTCTTGATTCAAACATGCTGAGCGACCTCCCAATCAACTCAACCACCATTCCTCCCGAACTTGGTTTTTGAACCTCATCTTCTCCTTAAGACTAGTTCAATGGATCTCGTCACCAGCCATGTCTTGAACTCAAGTAACACCTGCACATGAATAAACAACCGATACTTCCGAGCACAAGTACTCGACTTGACTCTCGTTAGTTCCGAAACCACAACACCTTACGTGAGCACCTCACATAAGCATGTTGCAAACCATAGCAAAAATGATATCAGCCATAACCACCAAAACACACCAAGAACTTAGTAAAAGAATGCTAAGAGAACTTTCCATCAATGTAAAGCAAGTACGAATCATTGCAAGTTAAAAGCAGAACTACTGTGATCAAGCTCCGAACCTTGCCAAAGCTAACGGGACCTTGAACCGGAGCTTACCAAAATTAACTGGATCTAACGCTGGACCTTACCAAAGCTAGTAGGACCTAGCGCCAGAGCCAACCAAAGCTAGTCGGACCTAGCACCGGAGCTTACCAAAGCTAGTCGGACCTAGAGCCGGAGCTAAACAAAGCTAGTCAGACCTAGACAAAGAAGTCGTACCTAGCCAAAACAAGTCGGACCTTACGTCGAACCTTGCCGGAGCTACCCAAAACAAGTCGGACCGATCGCTGGACCTTGCCGGAGCTCAGACCTAGAGTCAGACCTTGATGATAAAGATGTTTTGGTAGTATTCAAAACTTTTATCGCCATAGCCAATGTATTCAGCACACGTAGGTCTCACAATTTTACACTTTTGCTTCACATTACTCAATTGGGTTTGGGAAATAATCATATTGCTTAATTATGAACTGTTGAACACTTTAATGATGAGAATTGATATTCACGACCCTTTAGCAACATGGTGTCTAGGGATCTAAGAAAGCCGGTTATGCAGAATGGGTTGGCTTGTTTTGGTGGTTTTGCTTGCTTTAGATCTAAGGACCAGTTCATGGAGCGACCATCCAGGATTTATAGTGCCACCACAGGGCCAAGTATGGGTGCGGCTTAGCTGACTAATTAGTGTTTTTCCAGTACTATTTGGACCATTAAGAATGCTCGGTGAAGGGGTAGTCAGATGGGTTTGTAGAGATTGGTGGGACTACCCTGGGATCCGAATGGCTCAAGAGGGGGCCCTTGGTTGGATGTGCTCAGTTGGAGACATCACCACCGATGAAACCTCAGTGGGGTCTAAATATGCTAGTAATCACTTTGTAAAGGCTATTTTGTGATATCTTGGCCACACACCTAAGGAAGTGTGAGACCGCATAACTGAGATTCCATAGTCATTGAAAGGTGATAAATCACGAACTTGTGGGTAAAGTGGTACAATTTCTGCAGAGTGTGTTTAAAACTATCATGATAACCGTGCTCCTGGACAGAGCAACCTGGACCCTCACATGATTAGAATTTGGTCTTTAATATAGTTTAATGACTCGAAATGAATTGGGAATTGGTATTGGTTAATTAATTGGCTTTGGTACATGGAATTGATGAAGATGAGACATATGAGCAGTGATGAGTTGGATATGGATTATTATTGCTGGTATTGGTTATTTAAGTTGAAATTCATGTTATTTGGGTTATTTGGGGAAGGACCACACTTAATGATCATATAATTGCATTTTCAACTGTTTTGAATGTACTTTTATGCAATTAGTGCATTTTCTTATCATTCCTTGTTAAAGCTACATGTCATACTTTCCCACACTTGCTGAGTATGACATGTGCTCACCCTTGCTATTCCCCCAACAAATTCTAACGTGGGCGACACTATGGAGTACCAGGAGGTATTTGAGGAGTACTAGGCACACGTGTTACCGTCAAGCTTGCCTGTGGAGTTTGGAGTCTTAGTGTTTAGAGTTTTCCGCTGCAATTGTTTAGAGCTTGTATTCAAGACTATTTGGTTTGTAATAAGGTACTATTATTAGTGTTATTATTTGAGACATGGTTTTTGTCGAAGTGTTAATGCGACACTTCCCCCGTATCTGCTAAGGAGCAGCCCGCAGAGGTTCTTTGATCGGCATGGCTTAGTTCTCAATCTAGTGGTCGCGCGTATGAGAGTGTCAGATGGTGGTTTTTACGTGGTTCGGGCCGCAAGAGCATAACACCCTACTCCATGGTGAGGTTGTATTGCTGGTGTGTGTGAATGCGTAAGTTGGGGATCCCTTGTCATTGTGGGAGTTTAGTCCTTTTATAGACAAAGCCAAACACCTTAAAAGTGGAGTCTGGGGCCCAACAGGCGGCCCAGGGGCGATCTTATCCTAAAAGATCTATGGCTTCTCGCATAAGCTTCCCCTGACCGCGGCTTGAAGACTTGTCTTCTTGCCACCTCAATCGCCAGTGGCCCATGCGTAGTCGTTGATGATGGCAAGGAATGCCCCATCCATCTGTCCCTTGTGCCGTAAGCTACTCACTTGGCAGAGTGGGGTATGTTTGTTGCGCCTTTACTATGATGCGATTTGATGCAGCGGTATCTGACAGAGGTGTGCGCTGCATCACACGTCTGAGCTGGAGCCTGCCTCTTCGGGGAGCTGGTCTGTCTGTCGTCTTGAAGCGCATGGCAGCTCCGAAGCTCACTCCCATTGGGGGGGGGGAGCGGGATCCTGTCCTGTGGGACACGTGGCCGCTTGGGAGCTCGCCCTTGAGGGGGAGCTGAACTCCTCCTTGAGGTTCATGTGGGTACTCTGGACCCCGTATCTACGGTAGAGGGGTCTAGGCTTTTTGGACATGCGGCACCCTCGGACCCCGCCTTAGCTAAGAAGCATGGCACCTAGGTTGCTTTAGCCTGTGCACGGGGGTACCCGGTATGCCAGGTACCGACAGTGGCCCCTGGGTCCACCCTAGGGGGAGGTGATGAGCTGGAGGGTGGAACTCTATCCTTTCCAAGCCAAATTAGTGCATGCTTCTGCCATCGTGGACACGCGTCCCTCTCTGGTTGTGGGCTCGTGGCGATGGGATCTTTGCTTGCTGCAACTTCTTTACTGCGACAGTTCCCAACGTGGCTGTTGCGCTTCTGCTGCTTCTACTCCTGCCTTTATGGGAACCGCCGGGTTTCCTTCTCGGGTCAAAGCCCCTTCAGGACAATCTCTCTGACAAGGGACCTAGGCCCCGCTGTTTGGGACACTATGGGTTGAGCAGCGGGTTTTGGCCCCAAGCAATTTGCTCGGTGCGCTCAAACACCAAACAGGGTGTTAAAAGGAAACCTTTGTGGGCAAAGGTGGTTCTTACACACACCCCAATTTTCAAGCCTTAGTCTTCCTCCTTGAGCACCCACTCTCCCCCCACCTTCGAGGTTCTCGACTCCTGCTCCAATGGACTCAGCCTTGCCTCCTTCTCGCATAGTTGACGTAGCACCTGTGAGGCGGTTATTCAGCTGGGAGGACGAGGCGCGACGGGATCTGATCTGTACCAGCACCCTGCCTCTGGATTTGGGGGAGAAGGAGATCGTCTTCTTCCAGGCGTACGTGTACTCTGGGTTCGTTCCTCCCGTTTCCTCCTTCTTGGTGACTCCTGGATCAGAACCTTCGGATGAAGATCCTAAGGGAGATGCCAAACTTGGACGCGCTCGGTCTTGCGCCGCGGCAGGTTGGCGATGTGAACCGTGGACTCGCCATCGTTGACTCGCCACATGAGTCTAGACCTGCCCCAAGCCCTGAGGCGTCAAGGGTTGAAGACGTGCGCTCTGATGGTTAGTGAATGTGGCCTAGAAGGGGGGGGGGTGAATATGCCTTTTTGAATTTTGTCAGAACCTGCAACACTTAACAACCATATCAAATCTCGAGATATCGGATTAGTCCGGTCAAGTGCGGACTAGTCCGGTGTGTACCGACTAGGTTAATCAAATTTGATCAATTAACTTGATCCTATGATGTATGCAGCGGAAATATACTTGTAATTCAAGTGTTACACGATTATGAACTAGGATGTACCACAAGTCAATCTTATATTCAATGTTTTGATGTAAAGTAAGCAAGATTGATTGAAACCCTAGATTGATATGAAGTATAAGAATGATGAGCGCAAAGTAAGAACACAAGCACTTTATCTCGTGGTTCGGTTCCCACAGAGGCAACCTACATCCACATTGAGGAATCCACAAAAGGACCAGGTCTTCTCCAACCCTACCCTCGTCAGATCGCCACGGAGGCCAATCCGCTTCATTTGTCACAAAGGGCAAATAACCAAATTCAAGGGGCCTCCCCAAGAACACACTCGGAAGATCACAATGAAAACCACAGAAGTGTGTTGGGGAAACAAACCAAGAGCTCAATGAGTGATGAACCGTGTCTCTCCAATGGCTAAAGGGATTGATCTTTGTTGCGTTTGATTTCGTGGAGAGATGTGTTTTTTGAGGCTCTTGGGAGGTGTGACGGCGCAGGGGGTCGAGAGCTCTCAGAAGATGGGCCGTGTACACCTTTTATATTGGGTTCCCACAAGTAACTGTTAGGGTTTAGGAATATCGGACTAGTCCGCGGTGGACACCGGATCAGTCCGGTGTGCCGTGTGTAGCAAACCCTAGGTGTCCCGAAATATCGGACTAGTCTGGCTAAGAGCGGACTTGTCCGAATTTGGTTCTCGAAATCTTCGGACTAGTCCAACGGGTATCGGACTTGTCCGAAAAAGTGAAACCCTAAGTGAATTTGGGGACAAGTCCGCACTTGGAGGACTTGTCCGATTTAGGTCAAAGGGTTTTTCGGACTAGTCCGTGCTAATATCGGACTTGTCCGATTGACATCAGAAAGATATCAGACTAGTACGTTGTGTGATCGGACTTGTCCGATTTTGTGCAACTTGTGAAGTGTTTTGAGGACTAGTCCGCACTGGAGAGGACTAGTCCGATTCTAGTAAGAGAGATATCGGACTAGTCCTGGTGATATTGGACTTGTCCGATCTTGTGCAGAAAGATATCACACTAGTCCGGGGTCAGTCGGACTATTCCGGTCCTGTATAAATATGTGCAATGTGTGTGATTATTTGTGCTTAAGCTCTTGGGGTCTGTTTCCTTAACACACTCCATACACAATGATCTACTACACTTGTTTCTTGAGCTCTTTTCCGCATTACTCCCCATTCTCCTTTCTTTTTGGCACTTTGCTCATTTTCTCATTAAAACCTGTGCTCATCTCAACAAAGTGGTTAGGATCTCATTTGCTTGTCATAAATCATCCAAAACCCACAAGGGATTCCTAGATGCACTTTCAATCTTCCTCTTTTTGCTGATTGATGACAACCAATTGTGATTTCACAAAATAAAGTGTGTACATATGAGTTTAAAATTCATTAAGTAATGAAAGAATGATCCATATGTGCACTCTTTATGGTGGGATGCATAACTAAGTGTATAGAAGCAATAATCATGATGAGAATGACATAATTGACATCAACACAACAACACCAAGTATATGTGTCATTCTTATAGGAAAATCACAGATTTCATCAATATTGTGATAAGCAGTTCAAAACATTGCATCACAGGACCATAAGTATCATAAGAGCATATTAAAAGTTTTGCAACCCAAAAAATAGACAAAAGACACAAAAGGAAGCTCTCCTCGCATCCTACAGCTAAGACCTAAGACTCCCCCTCAATCTCTCCCCCTTTAGCATCAAGACACCAAAAAATAGGAGAGGAGGGACCTAAAGTCTTCAAGCCTCACTGTCGGTCCTCTCATCGTCTTCATCTTCATCTTCTGGCTGATGAGGAGGAGGAGGAGGAACGAAGCTGCTTGAGTCCACAATGCCAAAATAGGCAAGCTCGGAGGGAATCAAGGGCCCGAGCTCAGTGTAACCAGAGTCGGAGTCATCAGAAATTACTGGAGATCCAATGGGCTTGATCTCCAGCTTTTGGCAACTCTGCTTCATGTTCTCCTTGACATATCTCATGTCATCCTTTCTTCTTTTGTTGAGCTTGTGGGCCTTCGCTTCGGCCTTTATGCAGGAGGCAAAAATGGCAGTCAGGTACTTCAAGATACCACTTGGGGACCCCTTTTGAGGAGGAGCCCTAGTGGCAGGAGTAGCCCTACACTGGCACTAGCTCTCGCTGGAGCCTCAGGGCTGGAGGCCGGAGATGGAGCAGCTTGAACACTTGGCTTTTGAGGCATCTGGGGCCTCAATGGAAGGTGCTCCACATCCTTGACAAACTCTATGCCTGTGACCTTCTCAATCATGAACATGAGGTAAGGTGCGTAGCCACAGGACCTGTTTAACGTGCCGGAGATGTTGACCATGTCGTTCCAAATATAATCAAAGACATCAAACTTCCTGTCTTTGCTTATGACCTTCATCAAGGTCCTGAGGTATCCCTGCACGCTCCCTACATCCCCATCCTTGGGGGAAATTGTCTTCCTTAGAACCCAGATGAACACCACAAAGAAGGTCTTCATGTTCTTCGTGGAAGGAGGGTTGAACTTGGAGTTGGGCTCATAGAGAAACTTCATCCTGTCCTTCTCAATGACACCAATGTTGTGGATGATCAAGTTATCATTGCTCGAGGTGTCAAGATGCAGCATCCTTGCAAATTCTTCATAAGTGATAGTGTACTTGGATCCATGAGTCATCCAAGTCACCCTTTCTTCCTTGTCACTAGCAAAGTGACAAGTAGCATAAAACTGGGCAATCACCTCATCATTCCAATTGTTCCAGAAGGCGAATAGATCCTTCAACCCATGCCTCTCAATAGCCTCGACCACCTCAACAAACGGTGAGCAGCCCTTCTTCTTAAAATGCGCCCAATCAATCCATTGGCTGCGCACCACTGGCGTCTTCATTGGGAGATAGACGGTCTTGTAGAAATCTGCATGAAAATTGCTCCAAAACCTCCCATCCGCAGCTTGCTTGGGATGGCTGTAGCAATCAACATTTCTGAACTTGGCCGTCGTGTCACTACCCTTTCTGTTGAATCTCTCCTCTGTGGGATCCCTGGCCCCTTCCCTTGGAGCTGACAGCTTTAGGGGGCCCATCGGGCCCATTGCAATTCCTTTGCCCTTGCCCTTAGCTTGGCAAGGGCCACCTCCAGCAGAAGCCTTGGATGTTGGCTTCTTCGCGAGCACCTTCCTTCGAGTGTGGGGAGGAGAGGTAGCCGGCTCGGATGGGTGCTCTTGGCACTTCTTGCTTAGGCTTGTCGAGGACCGAAGCACGGCTTCATGGTCCATCTCGGCCTCAAAGTCAGAGACTTCGTCGTTGGTGCTCGACATTGTCCTGAGAATGGATTTCACAAGGTATTGATGAGAATAGATGACAAGGAATTGCATTGAGGAATTAAGGAGTTAGGGTTGAGTTCAGAAAAATCGGACTAGTTCGGTGTACAGGCACAGACTAGTCTGGTTTACCGGACTTGTCCATACCTGGACCGGACTAGTCCGATATTCAACCTCTAAAACCCTAACTATGAGACAAATGGTGATTCCTAATGCACAACTAGCCGAGCATCAATGTAATACATCAAGGAAGCATGTATATGGAGAAAGGAACCAAGCCTGTTGACCACAAACAAAGAAAATAGCAATTTCTAGGGTTTAGGGTGAGATTTTACCAAGATTGCTTGATTTTCGGAGATGTAGGGGTTGAAGGGGCAGACAAGTCCGTGGTCTTCAATCCCTACGCAGAGAAGATCAATTTCCACCCAAACTTGTGAAGTTTTGATGGAGGAATCGAGGAATCGCCTTTGAGGAGCTCGAGCGCGGAGAGAGAAAGCTTGAGGCAAGAGTGGGGTGAGGAAGATTAGGGTTTGGCGGCGGCTAGGGTTATGGACACGAAAAATCAGACTGATCCAAAAATGATCGGACTAGTCTGAACTTTTCCAGATCCTATATCGGACTAGTCCGGCCTAACTGGCACTCCGCAGACTAGTCTGCACGGGCGGACTAGTCCGGGCAACCATGGACTTGTCCGTGGTCACCAGGGAAGAAGTTCTTAGCCCATTCGTATATATTCCAAGGTACTTATTAAGAAAATTAGGGAGCAAACACAAATTAAATAATCTTGATGAATATGATCAGTAAGCATACAACAAACAAACAATGGCCATAATTCATCAAGATCTAGTAATTGACATAGTTTTTTTGGAAAAAATTTAGAGAGATGATTTTCACAACTCAATCAATGAATTTTGAAGATAGCATTCATGTATACAAGATTTCAAGCCACACTCTGAGCATCAAGGATATTTAGTTCATTTCAAAGTTCGCAAAAGCGTTTTTCATCAAGTGGTTTGGTGAAAATGTCGGCTAGTTGTTTTTCGGTGTTGACATGTGAAATGGATATGTCTCCCTTCATTGAATGTTCTCTCAAAAAGTGATGTCGGATGTCTCTGTGTTTGGTCCTGGAGTGCTCAACGGGATTATGGGCAATTTTAATGGCACTCTCATTATCACAAAGTAGTGGAATACGGTTCATATTGTAACTGTAATCCCTTAGAGTCTGTCGCATCCAAAGGAGTTGAGCACAACAACTCCCGGCTGCAACATAATCCACTTTGGCCGTGGATAGGGCAATGGAGTTTTGTTTCTTGGAGGACCAATAAACTAGGGATCTACCTAGGAATTGGCATGTACCGGAGGTACTTTTTCTATCTACGTTGCATCCGGCATAATCTGCATCGGAGTAACCAATGAGATTGAATTTGGAACCTTTGGGATACCAAAGGCCTAGGTTGGGTGTATGAACTAAATACCGCAATATTCTCTTAACGGCTGTCAAATGACACTCTTTTGGGTTGGCTTGAAACCTCGCACACAAGCATACACTCAACATAATGTCTGGCCTAGATGCACATAAGTAGAGTAAAGATCTGATCATGGAGCGATATACCTTTTGATCGACGTTTGGTCCATCTTCATTGAGATCCAAGTGGCCATTCGTTTCCATGGGGGTCTTTATGGGCTTCGCCTTGTCCATTCAAAACTTCTTGAGTATGTCTTGAGTGTACTTAGTTTGGCTTATGAACGAACCTTCCTTTTGTTGCCTCACTTGGAATCCCAAGAAGTACTTTAGATCTCCCATCATAGACATCTCAAACCTATCTGTCATAATTTTACTAAATTCCACACAAAAAGATTTGTTAGTTGAACCAAAGATTATATCATCAACATAAATTTGACAAATAAAAAGATCATTTTCAAGGTTCTTTGTAAACAATGTATAATCTACTTTACCAATCTTAAAACCATTTTCAATTAAGAAATCTCTAAGACACTCATACCAAGCTCTAGGAGCTTGTTTGAGGCCGTAGAGAGCCTTACACAGTTTTAATACGTGGTCGGGGAACTCTTCATTTTCAAATCTGGGGGGTTGCTCCACATCTACCTCCTCCTTGACTGGTCCATTGAGGAAGGCGCTTTTCACATCCATTTGATAGAGCTTGAAATCATGATGAATAGCATATGCAAGTAATATTCTAATAGACTCAAGTCTAGCTAAGGGAGCAAAGGTCTCATCGAAATCCAAACCTTCGACTTGTGAATACCCTTCGGCCAAAAGTCGTGCCTTGTTCCTTGTCACCACCCCGTGTTCATCTTGTTTGTTGCGGAACACCCACTTGGTGCCGACAATGTTGGACTTGGGTCTTTCGACTAGTTCCCACACCTCGTTCCGCTTGAAATTGTTGAGTTCTTCTTGCATGGCCACTACCCAATCCGGATCCTTCAATGCATCCTCAATCCTGCGCGGTTCCAAGAAGGATGCAACCAAATAGTGCTCAAAAAATTAGCTATGCGTGATCTAGTAGTTACTCCCTTTTGGATGTCACTGATGATGTTGTAGATTGGGTGATCCCTTTGGACGCTGTCGGTACCCTAAAAACCGTACACCCCCTGAGGTTACAAAGATTTCGAGGGAAGGTCGTCTACACGGATTGAAGACCCTCGGAGGCCCACTTGTCAGACATGACCGGACCTGCTTCTCCAACATGGTTAATCCCTAGGTCGCCACGTGTACTGCCAAACCGGAGCTACCGCCCGCAAGGGGGAAGCTCCGGACCAAGTACCGAAATAGCACCTCCAGACTTAACCCCTGAACGAGAGAAGCTCTGGACCTGACACGTGTCAGATAGCTCCGGAGCTACCTGCTTCCCACAGCAAGCTCCGGAGCTGCCACGTGTCCAAACGTCGGAGCTGGCAGCCTCTAACCTCCGGAAGACCTTGTAACGACTCCGGATCTTCAAAGGAGAGCCAAGGACTTCAAGACCCGATTAAATGTCATTAATGCCATATTAATGACATTTAAACGGACAATCTTAACACCGGTAACGGCACTGTCAGAGCCCGTTACAGGATTATTAACAACAATTAATTGTGTATCAATACTAGTAACCGCCGGGGCCACATGTCGGGCCAGGCTAGCTTGTAACGGCCTGTCCTTGTACTATAAAAGGACAGGCCAACGATACACACGGACAGGCGGACACAGACGTGGAGATCATACGTGACAAACTAATACAACACCAACACACCCGTGGAGTAGGGTATTACGCCCAGGCGGCCCGAACCACGTAAATCCTAGTGTCTCCTGTGTTAAACCGCAATTCACCTTCTTGGGTCTCCACGCGCCCACACCGAACCACAAACTCCTTCAACACTTTAGCAGTGTCAGGAGATCTGCCGACTCCAACAGTCGACAGACGCATTGGTGCACTCTTGGGTGTGGTACTTGCTGTCTTGAATCTTCATCATCATCTTCTTCTCCTTCTAAATGGTTGCCCTCATTGACTTGTGGGTCATTTTTGTCTTCTTGAGGTTGATCTTGTATGGAAGCTCCCCGTTGATCATTGGCCTCCTCTTGTGGTTCATTTTCCTCATGCATATGTAGAGGTGGCTCTTGTGGTCAAACTTCGCCTAACGCCATTCTTCTCAATGCTTGACAAGGATCTTATTCTCTATCTAGCACACATGGATCAACTTGCTCCTTTTGGGAGCCATTAGTTTCATCGAACACTACGTCACGTGCTACTTCAACAAGTGGTTGGTGCCCTCGCTACTTCAACACAAAGTTCAGCTTTATTTTTGTTGAAGTCAACGAGGTAAAGCTTTCCCTTTAACATACCTTTGAATGCAATGGAACCATCACTCCTTCTAGAGACGATTACATGCTCGTTAGTGAACAAACAATTATAACCTTTGTCGCATAATTGAGATATGGACAGCAGGTTATAATCTAAGGAATCAACATGTAACACATGAGAAAGAGTATGTTGTGATGATATGGCAATTTTACCCGTACCGAGCACCTTTCCTTGACTATTGTCTCCAAAATAGATGCCCTCGCTTGGATCCTCATTTGCTTCATACTCCATGAACATCCTTCTTTCTCCGGTCATATGGTTGGTGCAGCCACTGTCTAGCACCCATTTAGATCCACTGGAGGAATAGGCCTACAAAAACAAATCAAGCCTTGGTTTTAGGTACCCAAGCTTGCTTTGGTCCTTTTAGGTTAGTCACAAGGGATTTAGGCACCCACACATGAGATTTGGTGTTCTCATGGCGTGGCCCAACATAATGAGCATAAATCTTACCAATATTACTTCTCATTAACATATAAGTCGCATCAAAAGTTCTAAATAGCAATTGTTGTTGTTTATAAGCAGGACTAGTCTGGGAGATCGGACTTGTCCTGAGGACCGGACTTGTCCAAACCACGACCAGACTAGTCCGGTGTCCATGTGTGTTTGATGTGTTAACATTGGACTTTCCAGTTTGAGAGGGTCTTCCCTTTACAAAGGCAATGCTCTCCTTGTTATTCTTATGGCTTCTAGCATGTTGCTTTTCACCATAAGAGTAATCAATGCCATATTTTACATTTGGAGGTCTTGTGACCAAGTATGCACTACATGCATATTTGATCTTCTCCTCGTCGAATATGCCATTTTGTGGAGGATGCTTGTCCTTGGTAGAGGTTGACTTGTCTTTCAAGTTGGGTCAACTTTACCACATGTACAAGTAGAAGCAATTTCAGTTTTAAGGGGTTGAGAAGGTGAGCTTGAAGAGGATGACGGGTCACTTTGCTTGAGTGACTCAACTTGCACTTCAAGGATCTTGTTAACCTTGATTAGGTTAGCAAGTTCATCCTTGATTGTAGCATTTGAGTCTCTTAACTCCAAGCAAGCTTTCTTGCTTGAAGCTAACTCAAGCTCTAGTGACTTGCTTCGCTCCTTTTCAAGTTCTAGAAGCTTGTCAAGTTCAACATATTCCTCCTTTTGGGAGATAATCATGTCTTCTTGACGATGTATCAACTTCTCCTTCTTAACAAGTTGATCAAGTAAAAATTTCATTTTTGTGGTTGTTTTCTTATCTAATCCAATGATCATATCTTCATTATTACTATTAATTTCACTATCACTAGAATAGGAATGCACGGAAGAGGATATAGTAGTTACCTTGCGTTTACCTTCCTTTGCCATGAGGCAAGTGCCATTCCCCTTTCGTGCGCCAAGCGTGGGGAAGAGAGTGGACTTCATGGATGTCTTTTCGATGGCTATGCTAGCCATCTCCTCTTTTGTTCGGATGAGGACTCATGATTTGAGTCCCATTCTTTCCCAAGATGCGCTTGTTCAGCTTGCTTCTTCTTGAATAACTTCTTGGGTTGAGGCTTCGCTTCTTTGGTCTTCTTCTTATTCTCTTCATATGGGCAATCAACTATAAAGTGGCTATACTCACCACAATTATAGCATGCCCGTCTCAATTTCAGTCTTGATTTTTCCTTGTACTTCCCTTCACTTGATTTAGCCCCTTGTCTCTTCTTCATCATTCTCTTGAATTTTTTCATGAATAGTATCATGTCATCTTCATCCAAGTCAGTGCTCTCATCATCATCGTCTTCTTCTAGTTGAGCTTCTCGAGCTTCTTTAGACAAGGGCTTAACGATGGACTTTAGAGCGACCCCTTTCTTCTTTGCCGAGGTGAGATCGACTATCTCCTTAACATGTTTGGCTTGGATTTCCATCATCTCAAAGTTGATGATTTTCCCAAGGAGCTCATCTGGGGTCATCTTCTTGTACCTAGGGCTTTCTCGTATCATTGAGCACAAGGTGACATTGTGAGGCATGAAGGCTCTAAGGATGAGCTTCACCATCTCGTGGTCATTCCACTTCTTGGTTCCATATGTTCACACTTTGTTGATGAGCGCCTTTAGTCGGTTGTACATATCTTGTGGCGACTCATCTTCTTCGATGGCGAATCTTCCCAGCTCGCCTTCAATCATCTCGATTTTTGCTTTTCGTACATGATGATCGCCTTCATGTGCGGTTTGCAATGTATCCCATATCTCTTTTGCGATCTCGAGTCCATCCACCTTTGTATACTCATCACGACTGAGTGATGAAGTAATGACTGCAGCAGCTTGGGCATTTCGATGGATTGCTTGGTCTTGGCTAGGTGTGAGCTCCTCATCATCATCCGGGATGTCTATTACTGTGCATACTATGTGCCACAAACTTGGATTGAGAGAAATCAAATGCATTTTCATGTATTGCCTCCACATTGAGTAGTCATTGCTGTCAAAGTGTTGGGCTTTTCCAAGTGGAATAGATAGATAATGATTGTTTTTAGTATTTAGGCGATCATAATTAAAAGGATATCGGGAGTAGTCGGTGTGACTACTCCCCTTCTTCTTCTTCTCATCTTCGATCTTTATTTTTCCTTTGGAAAGAGTTTTCTTCCTTAGGAGCGCCTTTAGTTCCAGCGTCTCCTCATTGTCATCCTCGAGGAGCCTCTCCAATTTTTGGTTCTTGTCTTCATCAACCTTCTCTTGGTTGTTGCTCATGTGTACATCCTTCATGTTCAACATGATCTCTTCGAACGATTAGTCTCCTTTTGAAGAACTGGTCTCTGATACCAATTGAATGTGGCCTAGAGGGGGGGGGGGGGGGTGAATGGACCTTTTTGAATTTTGTCGGAGCCACTTAAAAACCAGATCAAATATCGAGACATCGGACTAGTCCGGTCAAGTGCGGACTAGTCCGATGTGTACCGACTAGGTTAATCAAATTTGATCGATTAACTTGATCCTAAGATGTATGCAGCGGAAATATACTTGTAATTCAAGTGTTACAAGATTATGAACTAGCATGTACCACAAGTCAATCTTATATTCAATGTTTTAATGTAAAGTAAGCAAGATTGATTGAAACCCTAGATTGATATGAAGTATAAGAACGATGAGCGCAAAGTAAGAACACAAGCACTTTATCCCGTGGTTCGGTTCCCATAGAGGAAACCTACATCCACGTTGAGGAGTCCACAAAAGGATCGGGTCTTCTCCAAACCTACCCTCTTCGGATCACCATGGAGGCCAATACTCATCACTTATCACAATAGCAAATAACCAAATTCAAGGGGCCTTCTCACACGTTGAGGGCTCCCCAAGATTACAACAAGAAAACCACCAAGAACACACTCAAAAGATCACAATGAAAACCACATGAGTGTGTTAGGGAAACAAACCGAGAGCTCAATGAGTGATGAAACGTGTCTCTCCAATGATCCAAAGTGTATCCTCAAGGGATTGATCTTTGTTGCATTTGATTTCATGGAGAGAGGTGTTTTCTAGGCTCTTGGAGGTGTGACGACGCATGGGGGTCGAGTGTTTTTGGAAGATGGGCCGTGTACACCTATTTATATGGGGTTCCCAAAAGTAACCGTTAGGGTTTAGGAATATCGGACTAGTCTGTGGTGGACACCGGACTAGTCTGATGTGCTGTGTGTAGCAAACCCTAGGTGTCCCAAAATATCGGACTAGTCCGGCTGAGAGCGGACTTGTCCGAATTTGGTTCTAGAAATCTTCGGACTAGTCCGACGGATATCGGACTTGTCCGGAAAAGTGAAACCCTAAGTGAATTTGGGGACAAGTCCGCACCTGGAGGACTTGTCCGATTCAGGTCAGAGGGTTTTTGAGACTAGTCCGTGCTAATACTGGACTTGTCCGATTTCGTGCAACTTGGGAGGTTTTTGGGGACTAGTCCGCACTGTGGAGGACTAGTCTGATTCTAGTCAGAGAGATATCAGACTAGTCCTTGGTGATATCGGACTTGTCCGATCTTGTGCAGAAAGATATCGGACTTGTCCGGGGTTATTCGGACTAGTCCGGTCCTGTATAAATATGTGCAATGTGTGTGATTATTTGTGCTTGAGCTCTTGGGGTGTGTTTCCTTAACACACTACATACACAATGACCTACTACACTTGTTTCTTGAGTTCTTTTCCGTGTTACTCCTCATTCTCCTTTCTTTTTGACACTTAGCTCATTTTTTCATTAAAACTTGTGCTCATCTCAACAAAGTGGTTAGGATCTCATTTGCTTGTCATAAATCATCCAAAACCCACAAGGGATTCCTAGATGCACTTTCGGTGAGAGAAGCAAGGCGCCGGTTGCCACCATCGGGAAGGGGAAGGTGCCAGTCCCCGACATCAGGAAGGGGAAGTCCTCGATGGTCGAGGTCGTGAAGGATAAATGCCCTTGGTCGTCGCCGAAGGCACCACCGCAGGCGGTCCTCGCTCCAAGTCAACTTCCCCTGGCACGCCCCTCTTCAGCATCAGGTGTCGGTGGTTCTTCGGGGGGAGGCCCAGTCCGTCAAGCGGTGGCTCTGCCATCGTCTGTGGCCAGCACACTATCCAGCATCCCCACCGCCAATGCAGTCCAAGGTGCCGCAGGGGGCTCCAGGAGCGTTACACCCACGGATCCTCAGGCCAAGAGGCCTCGGGCCGACATCGGCGGCAGCTCGGGAGGAGGCTCCGGGAGTGGCAGTGTTGGGGTTGGTGGGGATACGCCGATGCAGAGTGTGTAGGATCGAAGAGCACGTGAAAAGATACCAGAGGGGGGTGAATGGTAGATTTAAAAATCTTACGCAGCGGAAACAATTAAACCCCAAACCCTTTCGACAGAAAAACGATCTGTTAAAGAAATGAGACTAATATAAATGTGTTTCACCGTGACAAAAGTGATAGATATCAGAGATAATCAAGTCACGAAGACAACACAAAAATAATCACTCAAATCCGTTGAGAAAAACTCAAGTTATGATCGAAAAATCAAACAATAGTCAATCTGCCCTACCCGAGAAAAAACAGTTCTGGAACGCTGTAAAGAAACTCGTGTAGATCATAGACCACAAATCCAATGACCGTGAAATTTTGCTAGATGATAGACAATCAAGTTGTGAAGACAACCCAAAAATAATCACGTCAATTGGATCTGTAAAACTCGAGTTATGATAAAACCACCGACGAAAGGTAGTGCTGTCCAGAAACTCAACGAGTAAAACTTGTCTGGAACAAGTCGGACGAACAAGGCACAAAAGTTCCTTCAAACTACGAATTTTATTCAATAAAACACAAGAGGAACAGCCCCCAAGTCGTCTACCACGAGCTCTGGGCTCCCTTGTTTATATAACCAGCCCTTAGGCCAACCCAATATCAACTAGAACTCCAATCCTACTCAGATCACGAATCCTAACTTTCCATAACTGCTCAAGATTCTTCTATACGCAAATAGAAGCAATCTTAAGACTTCCAAACACCTTAGGAACGTATCCCACATTCCTAAACAACTCAAATTCGTGACACACACGAAATCCTAACATAACCAACTTGATACTTTCCATACCGAGCCATAACCGACTCCGCCGCAGCCAAAGTCATCAACCAGTACGATCCGATCCTTCCAACCAGATCTTCCTATCCATAAACCATCTTCGGAACCATGTTGCCACGTCATACACCGCATGCATACGTGCATACACCTTCCTTCGATGTCCAGTAACCTTCATATGCACCGCCCTTGATTCAATCATCCAGCGCGACCTCCTGATCAGCTCAACCACAGTTCCTCCTGAACTTGGTTGTTGGAACCTCATCTCCTCCCTGAGACTAGTCCAATGGATCCCGTCACCAGCCATGACTTGAACTCAAGCAACACCTGCACATGAATAAACAACCAATCCATACGAGCCCAAGTCCTCGACTTGACTCAAGTTAGTTCCGAACACAACACCTTACGTGAGAACCTCACATAAGCATGTTGCAAAACCACAGTAAAACGACATCAGCCTTATCATCCAAAACGCACCAAAAACTTAGTAAATGAATACTAAGCAAACTTTCCAACAATGTAAAGCAATTATGAAACATTGCAAATGAAAAGTAGAAGCACTACGGTCAAGTTCCGGACCATGCCAGAGCATCCCGGACCTTGAGCCGGAGCTAACAAAAGCTAGTAGAACCTAGCGCCGGAGCTTACCAAAACTAGTACAACTAAGCTCCCGCCGGAGCTTACAAAACTAGCAGGACCTAGCGCCGGAGCTAACTAGAACTAGTCGGAACTAGTAAACCCAAAAGCCGGAGCTAGACAAAGTACGTCGGAGCTTAGCAAAAACATGCCGGAGCTATCAAATATATGCCGGAGCTAACAAAAACATGCCGGAGCTAAAGATAAAGCTCACCGGAGCTAACCAAAGCTAGTCGGACCTTACCAAGAAGTCGGACCTAGCATCTAACGTAGCCGAAGCTACCCAAACCAAGCCGGACCTATCGTCGGACCTTGCTGTAGCTCAGAGCTAGAGTCGGACCTTGATAAAAAAGGTGTTTTGGTGATATTTAAAAATTTTATCATCAAAGCCAAGTGTATTCACAACAAGCCAATGTATTCAGCACATATAGGTCTTACAATCTCCCCCTTGATGAATGCATTGGCAACACCATTTAAAATCCGAACATTGGCTTATTCTCATTAAAAGTTTTGAAGAAAATTTCTCCCCCTTTGTAAATCAAAAGTAAAATGAGAAGAAAAAATTATCCCATATTATCTCTCCCCCTTTATTATCTCTCCTTATGCACATATTCTCTTTCTCTTCATACTTATCTCTCCCCCTTTGACAATGTATTCAGCAAGTCATGAGCATGTAAACAAATTATCTCTCCAACTTTAGTTGTTATGAGCATATTGTAACATATACATATAAACAAAGCTCATCCAAGTCATACTATCAAGTACCTTACATTATCACATCAATGAGATACATAAAGTAGTGTAAGCTATGCTAGAGATCAAATGTAATTTTCAATTTAAGCAAGTCATGATCTCACAAACTTAACTATTTCAAACTTGAAAGCATGACACTAGTTGCTGCATTTTATTAATTTTCAAAGAACAAATTTAGATCATATGATATTTGCAAGAGATTATATGCGCATCTTCCTTATTCTAACCAACCAAGCCAAGCCTATGTCATTTGACAATCAGAAGCTTAAGGACATGGTTTTAGTCATACACAACTTCTTCCAAGTTCATATCTAAGTGCAATGACAAGTCATCTCAAAAGAAGAAGTGCGATGCATGCATATTCTCTTGATCTTTTCTCAATTTATATTTGTTCATAAAAACTCAACATGTGAGTTGATTACTTGATTGATTCTTTATGATTAAAAGCATTTGTGAGCATGCAACAAGTTCAAAACTGTAAGAAAGTTCGACCATGACCAGATTTAGTGTAAGTAATTATTCCAATTACTAGACATGGCAAAAACTACAAAATGTATAACACGAGTAATGTAGTAAGAACTTTAAGCATGTAAAAGGAATCATAAAGTCATATATGTATGAAATACTATGCTCATATTATTTTAATTTCAGATTCACACATAGACTTCCCAAGTTTCAAAAACTCCCCCTCAATTTAAGCCATGAGGATGCATAACCCCTATTTCACTACGAATGAAACAAAAACGAGTGAAATCCAAAGGTTTTGTAAAAATGTCAGCCAATTGATGTTCGGTATATACATGGTGAAGCACAATGTTTCCTCTTTCAACGTTATCTTGGAGAAAGTGATACCTAATATCAATGTGCTTAGTTCTAGAATGTTGCACGGGGTTTTTGGCAATGCAAATAGCACTAGTGTTATCACAAAATAGTGGAACACTATCTAGATCGACCCCATAGTCCTTAAGTGTTTGAACAATCCAAAGAGTTTGTGAGCAAGCACTACCAGCAGCTACATATTCAAATTCGGCTGTGGATTGTGCAACTGAAATTTGTTTTCTAGAGGACCAAGCAACAAGAGAATTACCAAGAAAATGACAAGCATCGGAAGTACTTTTCCTATCAATCCTACAACCCCCAAAATCAACATCCAAAAAAGCTTTCAAAGTAACAGTTGAGGAAGAAAGAAGAAAAATGCCAAATTCTTGAGTTCCATGTAAGTACCTGAGAATCCTTTTGACGGCTTGACGATGTGAAACACGTGGGGAAGCTTGAAACCGTGCACAAAGACATACGCTGAATTGTATGTCCGGTCTTGATGCCGTGAGGTACAAAAGTGATCCGATCATGCTTCTATATTCCTTTTGATCCACGGGTTCACCATCTTCATCAAGTTCAAGTGTTGTTGCTGTTCCCATTGGTGTCCGAAGAGGCTTGCTTTTGTCCATGTTGAAACGCCTTAGGAGGTCTTTGGTATACTTCGTTTGATGCACAAAGGTACCCTCCTTGGTTTGCTTGATTTGCAGCCCCAAAAAGTAATTGAGTTCACCCATCATACTCATTTCAAATTCGGAACTCATCATTGCTGAAAACTTGGACACAAGATCATGAGAAGCACAACCAAAGATAATATCATCCACATACACTTGAACGAATAATGAGTCATTGCCATGCTTAAGCACAAAAAGAGTTTTATCAACCTTGCCCATGGTAAACCCCTTTTCAAGTAAGAATGTTTTTAACCTATCATACCATGCTCTAGGGGCTTGTTTGAGACCGTATAAGGCTTTGGACAGTTTGTAAACATCATTAGGAAAATCTGGATTTTCAAAACCCGGTGGTTGTTTGACATAAACCTCCTCATCTATGTAGCCATTAAGAAAAGCACTTTTAACATCCATTTGAAATAGCTTAAAACCTTTAGATGCTGCAAAAGCTAACAAAATTCTTATGGCTTCTAATCTAGCGACAGGAGCAAAAGTTTCATCAAAATCTAGACCTTCAATTTGAGTGAAACCTTGAGCAACCAACCTAGCCTTATTCCTAACCACAACCCCATCCTCACTTTGTTTATTTTTATATACCCATTTAGTTCCAATTAAAGTGTGACCTTGAGGTGGAGGTACAAGTTTCCAAACATTATTTCTTTCAAAATTTTCTAACTCTTCTTGCATGGAAATAATCCAAGATTCATTAGTGAGTGCGTGTGATATATCTTTGGGTTCAAAAGAAGCAACAAAAGCAGAATGAGCATGAGAGTTTGGATCGCAAAACCTGGACCCTGTGACTCGTTCGTGCAAGCTTCCAAGCATCTGTTGTGGGGGATGATCTTTGTAAAAACGTAGGGGAACAGATGTATCACAAGCTTCTTCTTCATTAGGTTCATCGTAGATTGATGAGCTTTTGACTTGTGGACGATCAGAACCAGCATAGGTGATAGCCGGAGCTTGTTCAATGTCCGGAGCTGGACACGTGTCAACTTCAGAACTACCAGACAGTATCACCGGCTCTTCTTCATCTTCGAAAATACCCTCCCCTTGAGGATACGGATCTGGTCCTGCAACACCGGAGCTAGTACCTGGGCTAGCTTCATCAAAAGACACTTCACAAGTCTCCACAATTTTGTTATTGTCAAGTAAAAGCACACGGTAGTCTCTGGTATGAGCTGGATAACCAAGAAACATGCCATCAATGGACCTAGGTTCAAATTTATCAAGATTACCATGTTTCTTAACAAAGCATTTGCAACCAAAGACCCGAAAGTGTGTAACACTAGGCCTATGTCCAAACCGGAGTTCATATGGTGTTTTACCTAGCTTAGCACGCAAGAAAACACGATTTGAGACATAACAAGCGGTTGCTAACGCATCAACCCAAAATTTCCTAGGAGTTTGATATTCATCAAGCATAGTCCTAGCCATCTCAACTAAGGTTCTGTTCTTTGTTTCTACAACACCGTTTTGTTGAGGTACATATGGTGAAGAGAATTGTTGATCTATTCTATTTTCAGCACAAAAATGATCAAAAGATTGATTTTTAAATTCAGTTCCATTATCACGTCTAATTGCTTTTAATGATCCTGGGTGATCAATTGATAATCTAAGAAATAAAGTTTTAAAGTGACTAAAAACTTCATTCTTAGACGCCATAAAGTAAACCCAAGAGTATCTAGAATAATCATCAACAATAACAAGAACATACCATTTACCACTGAAGGATTGAACACGTGAAGGTCCTACGGTGTCAAGATGCAAAAGTTGACATGGTTCAGTTGTCATGATCATTGTGAGAGGAGTATGTGAACCTGCAACCATCTCAGCATGTCTACAAGAAGAGCACACAATTTCTTTGTCCCCTTTAAGCTTAGGCAGCCCACGTATGCGATCAAGAGCACTAACACGCGTTAGGTGATCAAAGCCTACGTGACCAAGTCTACGATGCCAAAAATATAAGTCCTTTGAATCATTTGCAACTAGACACCTATGCATGGAGAAAGACATATCAAAATCAGCTTTAAAAACTCTTCCAAACCGAGACATGTTAAAAATAAGCTCACTATTTGAACTTACAACTTTGCAGCAGTTTTTATTGAAAATAATTTCTAGATTTTCATCTAGCAATTGTGCAACAGAAAGCAAGTTGTATTTCAAATTTTTGACAAGTGCCACATCCTTCAAAGTGTAGTGATCATTTACTCTAACCGTACCCTTAGCGATTATAGGAGTTGAAGAATTATCGGCAAAAGTAACATTTTCTACACGTGACACAAAAGAGAGGGAGGAGAACCAATCTTTGTTACCGGTCATGTGGCGGGAGCAACCTGAATCCACAATCCAAATGTTCTCCTTCCTCAAACGTGTAACCTACATAGAAGCACAATACGTCGATGACTCAATACTGGGGTTAGTCAAAAGGCATTTAGGTATCCAGTACTGAGTCACACGACGTGCAGTAGGAAAAACACACGAAAGCTGAGATACAACAGTAGGTTTATGAGTCGAAGTTTGAGGTTTTCTATTCTTAACTCTTTTAGCACAAGAACCAGTAGCTCCGGAGGTAAAAGCAGCAGTTCCAAAAGACAAGGCTGAAGCTCCAGAAACAAAAGCTAAAGTTCCGAAGGAAACAACAGAAGGTCCGGGAGCTCTCGGAGCTATCAGAACTTTCAGAGCTGCTTTTGCGGATTTCTTACCAGAAGGTCCGGAAGCTACCTTTTAAAATTTCTGACTCACTAAAGCAGGTTGTGTTTTTCTAATTGCATGAAAGTTATGAGATCTAGCAACCATTCTTTCCCTTTTTTGTTGTTTAGCTAGTCTATAACAAAAATCTATGACATGACCATTTCTACCACAGAAGGTACAATGAAATTTAACTTTGTGTTCATGTCTAGATGAGCAAGCAATATTTTTTTTTGAAACTGAGTGAGACAACACTCCTGTAGATTTGAAAACCACTTTCTTTTGTTTAGGAACTGTTTGAATCAAACCACTTCCTAATGACTTTACAATTTTAGGTGGATGTGCCTTAGCATGAGCATGAGAATCAAAACCTAAACCAGTTTTATTATTGCAAGACTTGGAAGAATTCAGCAGCAAGTTTATGTTCTTATTCCCATTACAAAACCGATCTAATGTCCTATGCATGTTGTCAAGTTTATTGGACAGATCAAGACAATTTTCACATGAAGTTTTTCCCTTTAGTTTGCAATTGGAACAAAATTTAACTTCATGAGAACGTAAAGCATTGTTCAATATAGAAATTTCATTCATAGCATCTTGCAGTTTTTATTAAGATCATCACAAATAGAACAATGCAAATCAATTGTAGAACAGCTAGCATCTTTCAAGTTTTTATCATTAAGTGCAACAAGCTCTTTGTTCTTTTCAATTTCTTCATCAAGTCTATCTAGAGTGGAGGAGTGTGCACTTCTTAATGTGGACAATTGTTCATATATTACATCACATGAGGGACATGCATCATCACTAGAAATCAAAGTTTTTAAACAGTTAATTTTAGATTCTAGTGATTCAATTTTAGCAGCATTATCCCTAAGCTTTTTGTCCTTTTTCTTAACAATAATAGTTGCACGAGAAATAGCATCACACATTTCATTGCAGGTAGAACATACCTCATCGTCTTCACTGTTGTGTTCTGCATCCTCCTGACTTGATCTTGATCTTGTTTTGCCCGTCATGAAGCATAAGTTGGCCAGATTGTCATCATCTTCATCACTTTCAAAGTCTACATCACTCGAACTAAGTTCTTGAAGTGCGGTGATGAAGCTGTTAATCATCTTGCGTCCTATGATACCCTTCTTTTTCTTTTTGTTGGAATTTCCAGAGGAGGTCCGGACCTTGCTTTATTTTTCTTCCAGGGTGGTTGGACCTGAAAGGTTAGGGCATTCTGTATGAAAGTGTCCTGTTTTACCACATTCAAAACAGCGTTGAGGTCCGGAGCTTCCTCTCCTTCTAGTTATCACATTTTGCAATGCTTTTGAGAATCTAGTAGAGATGAGTGCCAACTCCTCTTCTGGAAATTCTTTGATATGCTCCAGGGTTAGTGAGGACAACAACGCAAGAGTATTCCAAGATGATGATTGGCCGGAGCTAGACATATCACGTTGTGAAACAAATGCAATAGACTTATTTGGGTTCTTACGTGCTAGGATGTCAATTTCATGAGTTTTTAGTTTAGAATAGAGTACATCTAATGTAAGAGAACTCATGATAGTAGATTCACAAATAGATGTGACTTTCATCTCCCAAATTGACATATCTAATGCACTTAGCAATTGCCTAGCATTTTCAGCATCTGAAAAATTAACATTGACACTACGCAAGTTGCTGAGAATTTTATTAAAGCGAGCAAAAAGGTCATCAATAGACTCACCGGGTTGCATCTCGAAGCGCATGTACTCCTTTTTGAACATGTCTTGCCTTACCTCTTTGATCGTGTTGGATCCTTCGTGGTAGTCACAAAGTGCTTTCCACACATCGTATGCAGATCGGAGGTGTGCAACACGGTCGAAGTCGCTTTGAGTTAATCCTTGTATGATCAAGTTCCGAGCCTTGTTGTTGTTGTCGACATCTCTCAGATTTGTAGTTGTAACTTGATCGTTTGATGGCACTTCGTAAGGCTTGTATACCTTCTCCCATATTGCAAAGCCTTGTGCCTGGATGAAAGCCTCCATGCGTGCCTTCCAAACCTGAAAATCAATACCAGCAAACACACAAGGTTTGGCGGAGTACTTCTCTATGATGATTAGTCAAAAAAACGCGCAAATCACAAAGATTAGAACACCGTGGCTCTGATAACAATTGTAGGATCGAAGAGCACGTGAAAAGCTACCAGAGGGGGGGTGAATGGTAGATTTAAAAATCTTACGCAGCGGAAACAATTAAACCCCAAACCCTTTCGGCAGAAAAATGATCTGTTAAAGAAATCGTGTGTGAGACTAATATAAATGTGTTTCACCGTGACAAAAGTGATAGGTATCAGAGAGAATCAAGTCACGAAGACAACACAAAAAGAATCACTCAAATCCATCGAGAAAAACTCAAGTTATGATCGAAAGATCAAACAATGGTCAATCTGCCCTACCCGAGAAAAAACAGTTCTGGAACACTGCAAAGAAACTCGTGTAGATCATATACCACAAATCCAATGACCGTGAAATTTTGACATATGATAGACAATAAAGTTGTGAAAACAACCCAAAAATAATCACGTCAATTGGATCTGTAAAACTCGAGTTATGATAAAACCACTGGCGAAAGGTAGTGCTGTCCAGAAACTCGACGAGTAAAACTTGTCTGGAACAAGTCGGACGAACAAGGCACAAAAGTTCCTTCAAACTACGAATTTTATTCAATAGAACACAAGACGAACAGCCCCAAAGTCGTCCACAACGAGCTCTAGGCTCCCTTTCTTATATAACCAGCCCTTAGGCCAACCCAATATCAACTAGGACTCCAATCCTACTCAGATCATGAATCGTAACTTTCCATAACTGCTCAAGATTCTTCTATACGCAGATAGAAGCAATCTTAAGACTTCCAAACACCTTAGGAACGTATCCCACATTCCTAAACAACTCAAATTCGTGACCCACACGAAATCCTATTATAACCAACTCAAATCTTTCCATATTTGAGTCAAACTCGACTCAGCCGCAGCCTGAGTCCAAAACCTAGTCGGTTGGACCTTTCCGACCAACTCTTTACGTCCACATCTCTTCATCACGTCTCGGAACCATGTAGCCACGTCCATGCACTCCTTGCACACGTGCAAACATCTTCCAATGACGTCCACGATACCTTCATATGCATTGTTCTTGATTCAATCATGCTGCGCAACCTCCTGATTAGCTCAACCACAATCCCTCCTGAATTTGGTTGTTGGAACCTCATATCCTCCCTGAGACTAGTCCAATGGATCCCGTCACCAGCCATGTCTTGAACTCAAGCAACACCTGCACATGAATAAACAACCAATCCATACAAGCTCAAGTCCTCGACTTGACTCAAGTTAGTTTCAAACACAACACCTTACGTGAGAACCTCACATAAGCATGTTGCAAAGCATAGAAAAACGATATCAGCCATATCATCCAAAACGCACCAAAAACTTAGTAAAAGAATACTAAGCAAGCTTTCCAACAATGTAAAGCAAGTACGAAACATTGCAAATGAAAAGCAGAAGCACTGCGGTCAAGTTCCGGACCATCCCACAGCAAGCCGGAGCTTGAGCCGGAGCTTACCAAAACTAGTACAATGAAGCACCTGGCGGAGCTTACCAAAACTAGTAGATCCTAGCACCGGAGGTTACCAAAAACTAGTCAAAACTAGTCAACCCAAAACCAGAGCTAGACAAAGTACATCGGAGCTTAGCAAAAGCATTCCGGAGCTATCAAATATATGTCGAAGCTATCAAAGACATGCTGGAGCTAAGGATAAAGCTCACCGGAACTGACCAAAGCTAGTCGAACCTAGCATCGAACGTAACCGGAGCTACCCAAACCAAGCCGGACCTACCGTCGGACCTTGCTGTAGCTCAGAGCTAGAGTCGGACCTTGATAAAAAGGTGTTTTGGTGATATTCAAAACTTTTATCATCAAAGCCAAGTGTATTCACTACAAGCCAATGTATTCAGCACACATAGGTCTTACGGTACCTTAACCAAGGAATGACATGATCACATCCAATATTGGGTGCAA
This sequence comes from Tuctoria greenei, assembly GCA_036927565.1. NCBI lineage: Eukaryota > Viridiplantae > Streptophyta > Magnoliopsida > Poales > Poaceae > Tuctoria > Tuctoria greenei. The sequence continues at coordinate 37,634,433 of JAYESD010000003.1, read as the reverse complement.
GTTGTTCGTATGTGGCCAGAAGGTATTTTATAACTTAGTCAAGGAACAACGGATCACACTCAACCCATGTTGAGTGCACTTCATCCTTTTGTGGTTATAGGTATGTTGTACCTTAGCCAAGGAATAACGGATCGTACTCAACACATGTTGGGTACACATCACTCCTTTATGACTAAAGGTTATTATTACCTTGGCCAAGGAGTGACAGATCACACCCAATGCATGAGAGGTACAAGTTATTCCTATATGGCAAGAAGGTATGATACACCTTAGCCTAAGAATGATGAAACACACTCAACACATGTTGAGTGCAAGTCATTATTTTGTAGCCAAGGGTTATCATTACCTTAGCCAAGGAATAACAAGGTACATCCAACCTATGGAAACCTTGAGGTATGAATGAGTGACATGGACAACACTCTCCTCGACCACACGCATGGAACCCATGGAAGGCAACCCAACATCGACACTAGACCCTTTCAATGTCAAAGCCATGCTGCAACAAGGGTAGGACAACCTCATGGCCTACATCCATCGTTAGGGTTTTAGCCTCTAGCGCGGACCTTGAGCAAGAACAAGCTTGGGGGAGGACCCTCACTTGAGGTAACTTGTATCACACCCCTTGCATATTTATTTTACATTCACCCATCATCCACCTTGCATATATAAAAAAACATAAAAGTAAGTAGAGTAGATTTTCTTTCAAAATAAAATAAAAGATGTGCAGTAAGAATGGTTTTGAATTCACATAAATGAAATGATGAATAGTTGCTCTATCTTAATTTTCCTATGTCCCTTGTTTACAACTTACGACTCTCCAAAATATTGCTTTCATTGGCTAAAATTACTTTTGCCTTGATTTAGAAATTGTGGGTAGCAAAAGCATAATCCATTCTAAGTTGTTGTGAGATATGATATAGTGATAGGGCTTCTATTCCTAGTTTGAAAGTGAAACTTAGCTTTCCGGCGAAATTCTAACAAGATTTAAGTTATTCTCATTTGATTGGAAAATACCTACCAAGGCCATATGACACATTACATTGATAGAACTTATGCATATGCTATTTGTCTTCACATTGAGCTTTGTCAAACTAGTATAGACCTATGTGAGATTTCACTCATTACTTTTTGAAAGACTTCACCTGCACATGCTGTACTTCTACACTAGAAGTAAGCAAAATTTGATAATACCATCATTCCACAATAGAAAGAGAAACTCCCATACCCTTCATGTTTAGTACTCTCTCCAAGTTTATTGCATAAAAAGGGAGAAGAAGACATGGCTACAAGAAAAAAAATGCATGCTTACATCGTAAGCATGAGAAAAAAGGATAGAAAAAGAAAAAAAAGAGAGAAAAGTAGCCATGTTTTATCCCTGCAAAATAAGAGAGTCTACATAAATAGGAGTCATCTCAAACATCCACATCTACCTTCATTCCATCATGCATGCACAAGTCTTGAATCAAATTGTTTTGAATTGCTTTCTCCTAAGGCTTGATCTTTTGACTTATCAATATTATGTGATGCAAATATGCCACCTACATTCCCTACCAAGCTCCACATACAAGCCTTATTTAGTGGTAGGATGCATTTAGGCAAAATGCCTTGGTGAGGACATATTTCCACTACACCTAAAGGAGAGAGTGAGAGAATCAAATTGAGGTACTTATAATCTAAATTGAACTCTTCGTGATTTGAGTGAAACTTGATTTCTAGGGTATGTGTGCTCCATTTGTTGTTCTATCTTTAAACCACCTATGAATAGGAGATGGCATAAGCCCCATCATGATTTAGGATGGGTGAAGTACCATGTCAATTTCTGCAATACTAGGTAGACTATTTTGTTGTGCACATGGTTCTTTTGAAAACTAGAACATTGTAGCAACTCCTGATCATCAACCTAAAGTCTTGACTTTGCTCGGGACGAGCAAAGGATAAGCTTGGGGGAGTTTGTTGATGGCTGTTATATACCAATTATACCCATCAATATAACTCAATTATGTGAAGGAAATACCATTTCTTGCACACATCACCTTTCTATTTAACCTATTTTCACTTGTACTTGGAGAAATTGGTGCATGCAGGTATTTTATACAGAATTGAAGTGAAACATGGGGGTGGATCCTATAAAATATCATCGCAACCAATCAAGCGCCGACATGTGGCACCACATGGATCAAATGGCCCACAAACAGAAGTATCCAAGGCCATCCAATGGTTTAGCACCCATATCAAGGGATGGGACCCACCTAGAAGTCACCCAGAGAAAGCACGGACCGTTTGGTGGACTTACCAGGTCGGCGGACCCCACTAGTCGGCCGACCTGGTCTTTCCTCCAAACTCGGTCAGCTTCAACGTGTTGGGTCCTCCCGGCTTGAAGAAGTCAGTGGTGACTGATTTGCGCGGTTTTGGTGGTGGGAACCGACCCTTCGCCCGCTATAAATAGGACCCCTCACCCCTCACTTCAACACACACCACATGAGCATCACTCTATCATATACACTAGTTCTCCTAGTTCCTTAGTGGAGGTTAGGCTGTAGAGAGGAGCCTCTAGTCCCAAGTCCAAATTGGGAAAGGTATGGTTCATGTATCTTCTCTTGTATTTGTGACTTTATGCTTTATAATAATATCATTATTATTCTTTATTTACTTATATACTTGGGCAAAGCGTTCCTTGTTTGGTTGTGGAGTCCATGTATGTGCTAGGTGTAGATGTTGTTATGATCTATATATAATTCCATTATCATGTTATCATAAACATCATACACCACCATTGTAGTCTAATTAGGTAATAATATGATAATGTTAATATGAATATGTTAGTGCTTGGTCCCAACAGTGGTTCAATGATGATTTAGTTCATTGCCATGGCATGGCTTGTGTTGAGGCTCTTAAAGTATTTACTTAATATGCTAGCATGGTGCTAGGATAGTTAGGTAGCATTGGATGTCTCTTTGACCCACACATTGAAGAGATAAGCAGTAGGTGGTGACAGCCCTATCTATCCTTTGTAATCCTCCTCATGCGTGATCTCAACATCCAAGTCTGGAAGCACACGACAGAGTGCCGCGCTCAATCACTCGATCTGCAGGAGCGTCAGTTGGCTCAGCTTCTGGAAGTCGAGGGTAGGGCGGTGGAGGAGACAGTGGCTTCCCATGTCCTTGTGTGCTACCAGAGTCGATACCCTGAGCTACCACTGGAGCTAGTTTTCGAAGGTCCCGTTGAAGAGCGCGAGGAAGTGGCAGTGGCAGAGGTCAAGAATGACGCCAAACATGTCGTTGCGCAATTTGCCAGGCATTGAGGCTGGTGGCCCGTCTTTGTATCCAGGGTTCACCCCTTTGTAAATATTCTTCAATGAATTTGACTTTGTGTTTGTTTGGCTTGTCTTGTACTTCTCAAGTTGTTACCCAAAGTCCTTAGCTGCGTAAGGTCTTAAAGAGATTTTCTTGATGTCGTTAGCTTTTTAGGGACCAACGCTTGCACAATTGACATGACCAATTCGTCGTTAGTTGACGTTCTGCCTATGGAACCCCCTTAGAGGCCCCTTGGTAGGTGTGGCCAGGTTGCTGGGCACGCCTACCCCTTGAGCGTAGGATGTCTTCGACTGGGCCCCAGCGGAGCAGGGGAGCATGAGTGGTTGGCCTCGGTGTGGCCCTTATAGGGGTGCTGAGCATTCTCTGAGTGTTGACGTTGACGGCAGCCCCTTGGGTGGTGCCAGAGCTGACTACTCTGGCGTCGCCCACTGTTGTCATAGAGACGTCAATGGCAGGCCCCTTGGGTGGTGTCAGAGCTAGATGCTCCGGCGCTGCCCACCATAAGCGTAGATTCATCGACAGCAGGCCCCTTGGGAGGTGTCGGAGCTGGCTGCTATGGTGTCGTCCATCATCATCTCAGAGACATCAACGGTAGGCCCCCTATGGGGTGCCGGGACTGGCTGCTCCGGCGTCGCCCAACATCATCATAGGTTCATTGATGGCAGGCCCCTTTGGAGCTGCCGGAGCTGGGTGCTCTGTTGTCTTCCATCATCATCATAGAGACATCGATAGCAGGCCCCTTGGGTGGTGCCGAAGATGGATGCTCTGGTGTTGCCCTCTATCATCGTAGATTCATCGACGACAGGCCCCCTGGGAGGTGTTGGAGCTAGATGCTCCGGTGTCGTCCACCATCATCGTAGATTCGTCGACGGTAGGCCCCTGGTGTACAGGCTATCACAAGAGAACACTGTTAAAAACAAGAGCAGGGCAGGAGAGTGTACTAACTTATCAGCGCTTGTTGCTGTCATCAACATGCTGGGATGTCGATGGCAGGCCCCTTGGGTGGTGCCGGAGCTGGATGCTCTAGTGTCGCCCATCATCGTCATAGATTCTTTGACGACAGGCCCCCTAGGAGGTGCCAGAGCTGAATGCTCTGGCATTGTCCACCATCGTCGCATATTCGTGGACAGTAGGCCCCTTGGGTGGTGCCGGAGCTAGATGCTCCGGCGTTGCTCACCATCATCGCAGATTCGTCGATGGCACGCCCCTTGGGTGGTGCCGGAGGTGGATGCTCCAGCATCGCCCACCATCGTCGGAGATTCATTGATGTCAGGCCCCTTGGGAGGTGCCAGAGCTGGATGCTCCAGCATCATCCACCATCATCGTAGATTCGTCGACGGTAGGCACCAGGTGTATAGGCTATCACAAGAGAACCCTGTTAGCAATAAGAGCGGGGCAGGAGAGTGTACTCACTTATCAGCGCTTGTTGCTGTCGTCAACATGCTGGGACGTCGACATCAGGCCCCTTGGGTGGTGCCGGAACTGGATGCTCTGGCGTCGCCCAACATCATCGTGGATTCGTTGATGGCAGGCCCCCTGAGAGATGCCAGATCTTGATGCTCCAGCATCGTCCACCATCATCGCAGATTCGTCGACGGTAGGGCCCTTGGGTGGTGCTGGAGCTGGATGCTCTGGTGTCGCCCATCATCATTGTAGATTCGTCGAAGGCAGGACCCCTGGGAGGTGTCGGAGCTGGATGCTCTAGTGTTGTCCAACATCGTTGCAGATTCGTCGACGGTAGGCCCCTGGTGTACATGCTATCACAAGAGAACTTTGTTAGCAACAAGAGCGAGGTAGAAGAGTGTACTCACTTATCAGTTCTTGTTGCAGTCGTCAACATGTTGGGACATCGACGGCAGGCCCCTTGGGTGGTGCCAGAGCTGGATGCTCCGGTGTCGCCTACCATCGTCATATATTCGTCGACGGTAGGCCCCCTGGGAGGTGCGAGAGCTGGATGCTCCGGTATCGTCCACCATCATCGTAGATTCCTCGACGGTAGCCCCTGGTGTACAGCCTAATACAAGTGAACCCTGTTAGTAACAAGAATGGGATAGGAGAGTGTACTCACTTATCAGCGCTTGTTGTTGTCGTGAAAATGTTGTGACTTTAACGGCAGGCCCCTTGGGAGATGCCGGAGCTGGATGCTTCGACATCGCCCACTATCATCGTAGATTCATCGACGGCAGGCCCCCGGTAAACAGGCTATCACAAGAGAACCCTGTTAGCAACAAGAGCGGGGAAGGAGAGTTAAATCACTTATTAGCACTTGTTGCTGTTGTCAACATGCTATGACATCGATGGCAGGCCCCTTGGGTGATGCCAGAGCTGGCTGTCTTGCACACGTTAAAGGATGAACTAGTTTGCCCGCCAGTTTTACCCATCCCTCTTCCTTAGCTTTGTCATGTCTTAGTGTCCTGAGTTGACACACGGGGCTGGGTAATTCAATGCTTTAGTGCTTCAGGTCTCATCTCCCGTCGTCCTTAGGGTGTGATCCTTCCGGCCCTAGTACTTGGCCACATCGCTGAGAGGCAGGATGTGTGTGCTTAGGGTATTGGACCAGGCTAAGGAGTTCACACGCTCTGGACCTACGGCTTGGCCTAGGCCTTTCCTGTGAGGCCATCTGGCTTCACAGAAGTCCAAAGATGAGGGCAGCCATCAGAGCCCTTCATGCATCGCAGGTACCTTAAGCAAGCCCACCTGCAGTAGGATTGCACAACTCTAGCAAGGGTAAGAAATATAGAGTGTACAACTGTGTATATGAAGATAATATACAGTAAATGAGTCTAGCATGGTTGATCATAAAACTAGTGCGTAATTTAAATGAATATTGTTTAGGGAATCATGAAGTAACACAGTGATTATTTTATATCAATATTCATAGGAGGAGACATACTTTTACAAAAGAGGGCAACTGCATGCTTCCAGATGCCAAGGGAGGAAGGGTGCATAGGCTTAGGGTTCGGGACCAAGCTAAGTTGATTGTGCACTCTTGACCTAACCCTCCCGGAGCTTGGTTGTCCTAAATGCTGCTCCTAGACACTATGAACACCTTCACACTATCCTATTAAGCTAATATATACAGGGTGCCAAACGCTCATATGGTAGCTGTGATGGTTGCCGGGCAACTTGTCGTCGATGGCTACCGATGGGGCGTGGAGCAGGCATTCTTACTTTCTGCCTTGGCCCCCCGCCTTGCAAAGGGTCTGAGTAGAGCTGAAACTGATCTTGACAGCTTTGACGGGAGTGTTAGTGCTGTCGAAAGGCTGCAGACGGGGTAGCTGCAGGTCAGGCGTGTTGGCGCGAGCTCAGCGGAGGCTGACTTGGTCCAGCATCGCCCTGGGCTGGTGCTGGGTCTGCTGTGAGGGATTGGAGCTTCTCCAAGGCTAACACCACAGCAGTGCGGTCTCCGCAGATCCTGAGGACACCGGAGGGGTCGGCATCTTCACGACAAGGTAGCCGTAGTGGGCTACAACCCTAAATTAGTACAGGGCTGGCCTGCAAATGATGGCGGTGAAGGGGAGGCTAATGTCTGCAACGTTGAACAGGATGCTCTCTGTCCTGTAGTTGTCGGGCATCCTAAAGGTCACCCGAAGGTTGATGTTGCCGTACGGGATGATGTTCCCTGACCCCACCCCTGAGAATGGCCTCGAGGTGGTGAGCTTCGCCACAAGGATCTGCAGCTGGTCGAAAGCCGCACGACTGATGAGGTTGAGGCCAGCCCTGCCATCTATCAAGACGAAATGGAGCTTGACGTTGGCAATGGTGGGGGTGACCAGGAGAGGCTGGATCCCGACTCCCGCCTTGTTTTGGGGGCAGTCGAAGGCATCAAAGCTGATCAGCGTCTCCTTCCACTTGTGATGCAGCATCGGAGCTGCGGCTGGGGCTATCGAAGCCACTGCTCGGCGCAGGGTCTTGGCCGCGTTTCGAGACGCAGGATCCCAAGACCCCCCCCCCCCCGCCCCCGAAGATGAAGTGGAGAGTCTTGCGACGCTCGTGGTCGCCGCTGGCATCAGAGTCCTCATTTTGGTGGACCAACTTGATGGCCCGTTCCAACTTTTGGTAATCCATCTCCTCATTGTTGTCGACTTTGGGGTCGACCTTCTGCTTGCCCCCCCGCTAGAAGAAGGGGGCACCGTCGAGACGCTGCTGCGCCCTCTCTTGGTATCGTTCGGTGCATCTCTTGATCTCACAACACTCACTTGCGGTTTGGTCGCGAGTCTTGTGTACCGGGTAGGGCTCAACGTCGTCGTCAGCTGCATGTGGCTGACGTGGGTGCTTGTCGGAGCTTGGGGGTCTTCCCCCTTTGATTGTCACTACTGCGGCGATTGGTGACCCATAAAGCGGGTTGCTCTGGCCACCGCCATGGTTCATGTTCTTCTCTTTGCCGCTACTCGGGGTAGTAGCACCTTTGCCAGTCTGGCCAACTCCGCCGACTCTGGGGGTGGCCTGGGTGTGCCAGTCACGCCCCCTGCCACCCAGGCGCACTGTCCGGCGATGGAGAAGAGTTCGGAGACATCTTGTACGTTGTGCGTGGCTAGTTTCTCGAGCATCTTCCGGTCACGCTCCCTGTCGGAATGCTACTATGACAGAAGCATTCGGAATGTTGGGGATGGAGTTGCGTACCTGGGAGAAGCGTTGGATGAATGACCATAGCGTGTCCTTGGGTTGTTGGCGCACGGCATGGAGGTCGAGCTCGGTGCCTGGGTGCATGTAGGAGCTGCCGAAGTTCACCGTGAACTGCCGATAGAGCTCATCCTAGGAGGTTATAGACCCCTCGGGCAGGTTCATCAGCCATGACCGGGCTGAGCTAATCAGGACGACACGGAAGTAGTTCGCCAGGACGGACTCATCTGCTCCTGCAACAAGGAGCGTCGTGGTGTAGATCTACAAGAACTCGGCTTGGTTGACGCTCCCATCAAACTTCTCCGGCAGGTGTGGCCGGATCTTGCACGACCACGTTGCCAGTCGGAGGTATGATGCCAAGGACATGCACCCTCCGATGGGCTTCACTGGAGAGGCGTACGGGACAACATATGCTAGGGGGGTTTGTTGCGCCATGAGTGGCTGCTGTGGAGCCTGCTGTTGTGGCAAGTACTGCTGCGGTACCTGGTGTATAGAGCAGTGCATGGGTGCAGTCGACCCAACGTAGTCCTTGTTTGATGGCGGCGGTGGAGGGTTTACTTGAGGTGCTCCTCAGACGGAGGATACCTCTTGCTCAGGCCCTTGAGGGCCATACTCAGCGTCAAGGTTGCGCGACCTCTCCCTCTGTCGCTCGATGATGATGTGGCCATCTATCTGAGCTTGACGATGGTCAAGCTCAGCCCTCAGGTTCTACGTGGGGATCTTGCCAGCACTAGTAGGCCTGGTAGATCTAGAGTCGGCGGTGCAACGGTCGATGGACGGTGTGCGCGATAGCGATACATGACGTATCCCTCTCTTGGGAGAGTTGAGGGCCGCAACGACTAAGTGTTTGATGTTGTGGACCCACTGCTCAGCTGCTCCCTGAGAAGCGTTCATCGGTGGTGGGTGGTGAAGCAGGGCCCTGGCTACTGCAGAGCGCTCTCCAGACTTGCAGCCAGCAGCTGTGGGGGTGCTGACTGAACCGAAATGTGCCCGGAGGCGCCACCCTGGCTAGCTGCATCTGTGCGGGGGCGTGATGGACCAGAGTGCACTACTCGAGCAATGGATCTTGTCACTGGAAGACGGCCTCGGAAACCCCCGTCTACGGGTTTGATGAACACCATGGTGGTGAAAATGCAACCACTTTATTGAAGGAAAAAGCCCCTACCTGGCGTGCCAAATGTCAAAGTGTTAATGCGACGCTCCCCCCCCCCCCCCCCCCCCCGATATGCTAAGAAGCGGCTAGTGGAGGTTCTTTGATCGGCAGGGCTTAGTTATCAATCTAGTGGTCGCGCGTATGAGAGTATGGGACGATGATTTTTACGTGGTTCGTGCCGCAAGAGCGTAACACCGTACTCCACGGTGAGGTTGTATTGCTCGTGTGTGTGAATGCGTAAGTTGGGAATCCCTTGTCATGGTGGTGGTCTAATCCTTCTATAGACAAGGTGAGATGCCTTACAAGTGGAGTCTAGGGCTCGACAGGTGGCCCCAGGGCAATATTATACTAAAAGATCTATGGCGTCTCGCATAAGCTTCCCCTGACCACGACTTGAATACTTGCCGTCTTGCAGCCTCAGTCACCAGTGGCCCATGCACAGTCATTGATGATGGCAGAGAATGTCCCATCCATCTGTCCCTAGCGCCGTAAGCTACCCACTTGGTAGAGTGGGGTAGGCCTGTTGCGCATTCAATGAGATGTGATTGGATGCATCGGTATCTGATAGCAGGTGTGCGTTGGTCATGCGCCTGGGTAAGACGCGAGCCTTCAATGCCTAATCTGGACAAGGTGCACCTCCCTCCTAACTCCCGCAACCCACCGCCCAGGGCAAGTTGCAGGGTACGAGGCAGCTCAGGAGCTAGCCTCTTCTGGGGAGGCCAGGTCCTGACTCGCTGACCACATGGTAGCTCCAGAGCCTGCTCCTGAGTAGAGCGGGGGCTCCTGGACCACAGGACACGTGGCAAAGCTGGAGCCGCCTCTTCATGGAGGTGGTCCGTCTGTCGTCTCGAGCGTGTGGCAGCTCCGGAGCTCCCTCCCATTGGGGGGGAGTCAGATCCCGTCCTGCAGGACACGTGGCCGCTTGGGAGCTCGCCCCTGAGGGGGAGCCGAACTCCTCCTTGAGGTTAATGTGTGTACGTCGGACCCCGTATCTGGGGTAGAGGGGTCCGGGCCTTCTGGACATGCGGCACCCTCGGACCCCGCCTTGGCTAAGAGGCAGGACACCTAGGTGGCTTTAGCCTATGCGCAGGGGTACTCATTATGCCAGGTACTGACAGTTGTAATCTGTTTATCATTTGTGACTCACTTGTGTATGTGTGTTAAACATCTTGAGCACACATATGCATTACGCTTGGTTCTTTTTTGAAATGGATCAAGAGATATTGCCTCGTCCTACGGAGGATCGTACCAAGAAAAGGCAAGATCGTGCTGCTGACTCTTCACCCACTCCACCTCGGGTGCAGTGAAAGGTCCCAGCAAAGAAACCATCTACAAAGGGTAAAGAAGTGGTTGGATCGAGCTCGGCAGCTCCACGCCAAACTAAGGGCAAAGGAAAGGGAATTTCCTCTAGCCCGATTGGTCCTCTGAAGATGGCACCTACGAGACAAGGGAATAGGAATTTTTCAGAGGAGAGATTCACTGGAAAGGGTAGCGATGTTGCCTGGAAGTTCAGGCAAGTCAATGCTTACAGGAGTGGGAAGGTAGCTGTTGATCTGAGGTTCTAGAGTAATTTCCACTCGGGTAACTACAGCAGCGTCTACCTCAACATGAAAACTCCAGTGGTACGAAGTCAATTGATAGACTGGAACTACTTTGGAAGAAAGAGCTTTGTTGCATTTGATGAGGTAGTGGCCGCTGCAGAGAGGCATGGTCCAATGGATCTCTTATCCTTTAGATACAACTGGAGTGATGAAGTGATAGCCCAATTCTATGCCACTTGCCACTTTGCCAACACAAGTGAAGAAAGAGTAACCTGGATGAATCATGGATCAATCTACTCTGTCACCTATGTTGACTTTGCAAAGTTATTACATCTTGAGGATACCGGGAACCATGAGTTCATGATCCACAATGACAACCTTTTGGAGAAGGTCAAGATGGAGTTCCTCTATGATACTCGTCTCTGTTACAATCCTCATCAATCAAGAACATGAAGCCATTCTTCATTGTCCCCAATCGAGTGCTTCATAAGACCATTGCTCCTAAAGATGGGGATGCGGGCAGTGTCCAAGGGTACATGAGAACCCTGATAAAGGTCATAATTAGGAGAAGAAGGTCTGATGTGTTCAACTATATTTGGAATGACATGGTGAACATATCTTGCACTCCCAACCACTCTTGTGTTTATGCACCATATATTATGTTCATGATTGAGATGTCACAGGAATCGAGTTTGTGAAGGACGTGGAGCACACTGCCTTGAGGCCTCAGAAGCCACCTCAAGCTTCTCTACCAACAATTCAATCTCCTATGTCAAGTGAAGAGCTCCCAAGGAGAGCCCAAGAAGAAGCAAGGGCTCCCTGTAGCTCTAGGACCCCTCCATCTCACAAGGGGCCCGCTAGTGGGATAATGAAGTATCTTGCTGCTATATTTGGTTCTTGCCGCAAATCAGAGGTGAAGCTGCACAAGATCAACAAGGCAAGAAAGGAGCAAATGAAATACATGAAAGAAAACGTCAAGGCCATTTGTCAAAAACTGAAAATTGAGCCTATGGGGTCTCCTGTCATCTCATAAGACTCCGGATCTGACTTCTCTGAGCTTCCTCCTCTCACCAACCCTGAACTCGCTTATTTTGGCATGATGGGTGGTTCTCCTCCTCCTCATCATCAACATGTTGAAGAAGAAAGTGAAGAAAGGACCGAAAGCGCGAATGGGGCCAATAACGATGGGTAGATCCCCCCTCTTCCTTTTTGGTGTCTTGATGCCAAAGGGGGAGAGATTGAGGGGGGTTGTAGGGGGAGTCCTAGGTCTTATCTTAGATTAAGGGGGAGTCTTATCTTATGTCTTTATGCTCTACCTCTTTTAAGACTCTTTTTTGCATTGGACATGTAATTTATGTTCTCTATGGTCTATGCATTATGCCTTGAAATTGTTATGTGCTTGATAATCTTTATGATGTTATGATTATGCTTTTCACCTCATTCACATCAAAATTCTTGCTCACACACACATAGGTTTGCACCCCACCATAAAGAGTGCACATATGAGTAGTACATCTACATTTACAATTTTTCTCAAAACTCATATGTGCACACTTTATGAAAATCTGAATTTTTTTATCATATTTGTAATCTCAATTGGTTGTCATCAATCGCCAAAAAGGGGAGATAGAAAGTGCATCTAGGCATCCTCGTTGGGTTTTGGTTGATTAATGAAAAACAAATGAGATCCTAACAAAATTGTCGAGATGAGAGCAGGTTTCAAGAGATGAGAAAGAAATTATAAAAAGGAAGGAGAAGGAGAATCCAAAATAAAAAGGGCTCAAGATTTGAAAATAGTAGATTTAATTTCTTAGGAGTGTGTTGGAGAAACACATCCCAAGAGCTCAAGTGTAATACCCTCATTTTCATGCATCATGCCCTGGATCCATCACTAAATATGTTTAACATTAAGCAGCATAAAAAGGGATACGTTTAAAATGAAATTAGAAACAAAACCGCATTTAAGAATTTTGGGAAGTGCGGACTAGTCCGATTAGGGTACGAACTAGTCTGATTTCTCCCTGACCTTCGTCGGACTTGTCCGTTTTGCTGCGGACTAGTCTGTTTTTGCCTCTCGACAATTTTGGACTTGTCTAGTCCATTGTGGACTAGTCCGGTATTCTAATTCCTTGGAAATTTTGCTATGTCCCTGGACTTGTCCGATATTCCAGCGGACTTGTCCATTTTCCCTTTGACTAAAGTAGGACTTGTCTGGTTTTGGACAGACTTGTCTGTTTTTCCCCTTTGGATAAGTACGAACTTGTCCGATGTCCAGTCCGGAGTTGTCCGATATCTCTCTGTCCAACTTCGGACTAGTCCGGCCCTTTTCGGACTTTTCTAATAAATCGCCACTTGTTTCTTGGGTTTTACGTTAAGTGGGCCTAAAGACGTCGTGCCTAACCCTTTTAGAGCCCATGTGAGACCCTAAAACCGACCCCTACTCATCTCAAACTCGAGATCTATCTAACCCTAGCCTCGACCTCTATATAAAAATTGCCACCCCTTGGCTTGACATCTATTTGCCACTTTTCAACCACACCTGAACCCTAGTTCGTGGATAGCCGCCATCAAGGAGGGAGAAGGAGATCCCGAACAAGAATAAGAAGATGAGGAAATGAAAGAGCATCAAGATCTCCTTCAAGCTTTTGTTCTCCATGAACAATTCACCATCAAGTTCTTCATCAACCCTAGATCGTCAAGATCCAAGTGTTGCCTCCAAAATCCTTGATTCTTTAGAGTCTTAGACACCTGGTATACCTTCTATTTCCTTTTCCTTATGTGAATTCAACCCGTTTCCCCAATGCACGTCGATCTAGAAAACCATAGTTCGCTAGTTCTGCGAAGGGCGGACCTGTTCGGTCCCTAGCGGACTAGTCCAATTTTCCTAGTTATATTCTGTTGAATTAATTCTAAAATTTGATCGAATCAACTCCAAACCTGAGTAAACTTCTTAATAACCGTTGTAATTAATTAATAAACATTATTAACAACTTATTAACTAGTTTTTCTTCGCATTTGCATTAATCATGCATGTCATGTCATATTGAGTAATATATGTGCATCTATTGATTGTAATTCTTGTCTGTATGTTTGTTGCGCGGTTTAGACGGATTTGCACTAGAGAGCATTGCGGAGGACCTCCAACACCATAAGTTTGAAGGCTTTGACTCGAACCAATCCCAAGAGCAAGAGAAGTGTCCTTGATCATATTGATCCTATTTTTGATGTAAATGTTTTGTTTGCAAAACTGCATGCTTATGTCATTTTGATGGGAATTCTATGGTAGGAAGTTTACTAACATTGTTTAACCACCCTTGTCACCTGAAATTCATGGTAGAGAGTCGGGAAGGGCTTTTTACCTTTTTGCTTCGCTTAATTAATTGGGATGGGAAAACAACTATACCACTTAACTTAATTATGCATTTATGAGATTATTGTTAACATGAACTGGTTAATATGATGTGGTAATGGGTGATCTAAGCAAGCTTGGTATGTGGATGGGTTGGATGTTATGGTGGTTTGCTTGCTTTAGATCTAAGGACTGGTTCATGAGAGAATAAGCCAGGACTACAGTGCCACCACGAGGCCAAGTACGGGTGCGACGTAGTTGATTAATTAGGGCTTTGCCAGTGCCATTTGGACCATTAAGGATGCGGGGAAGGGGTAGTCGGATTGGGTTTATTGATGATTGGTGGAACTACCCTGGGATCCGAATGGCTCAAGAGGGGCCCTTGGTTGAAGATGTGCTCAGTTGGAGGCATTGCCACCGGTGAAATCTCAGTGAGGTCTAAATAGGCTAGTAATCCCTTTGTAAAGGCTATTTTGTGATCTCTTGGTCATACACCAAAGGAAGTGTAATTGGCGTAAAGGAGGTTCTTTAGTCACCGACGGGTGATGAAATCACAAACACGTGGGTAAAGTGGTACAAACTCTATAGAGTCTAATTAAATTATCATGATAGCCGTGTTCCCGGTTAAGAGCACCTGGACAACTTCCATGATTAGAGGGTACATGGGATTCAGGATGGTTATGATTTGGTAATGGTTATCGAGGGTTTATGGCTTATGTTTATGGATATGAATTTGAGTTATGGTAACTGGACATGAATAATGATGATGATAGCAATAATTGGATATGATTTTGTATTATGTCAATATGATGGGATTATCTTACATTGACATAGTATAATGCTTTATACTTGTTTTAATGTACTTTTCAGCACTTAGCCATTATTATATTCGCCATTTGAATCAGCTACATGTCATACTTTCCACACTTGCTTAGTACGACATGTACTCACCTTTGCAATTCGCCCACCAATAGTTGCAAGTCACTATTGGGAGTTTAACGAAGATAATGGGGAGTACTAGGCCGTGTCTGCCTTCAGCTTTGCCTGTGGTGCTGATTGGAGCTGCGATAGACCCTATTCGCTTATGTTGCTTAGTTGCTTAGTTTGCTCAGTTTAGATGATTTCCACTGCATTTAGTTCAAACTTGTCATTAATAATCATTAGAGATTGTATTCGAGGATATTCGGATTGTGTAATAAAAATACTTAATTAATCTTGTTCTGTGGTAATTTTCTGTATACTCGTTTGTGATTGCACTCGTGTATGTGTGTTGAACATCATGGGCACACATATGCGTTCACTTGGTTCATTTTCGGAACCAGGTGTCACATCAAGTGACGAGATCGCACTCACTGCACAAGTTTTAGAAATAACAGACTAGTCCGATAATGACCAGACTAGTCCGAAATCTCTCGGGATAAAAATGGACAAGTCCTCCAGGTGCGGACTTGTTCGCGGGTCTTCACGTTTGCACAAAAGTAGACTAGTCCGGTATTGACCGGACTAGTCCAAAACTTCTCTGGGTAGAAAACAGATAAGTCCTCCAAGTGCGGACTTGTCCTCAGTTCTTCACATTTACACCAGAGCGGACTAGTCCGAAAACTCTCTGAGTAAAAAACAGACTAGTCCGCACCGTAATAGACTAGTCCGGTACCCTCAACACTTAGGGTTTGTCACACACGCACACCGAACTAGTCCGGTGTCCAACAACGGACTAGTCGCACTTCGCAGAACCTAACGGTAACTTTTGGAAACCCTTGTACAAATAGAGGTGCACGACCATGTAACCCTATCTCTCGAACCCCCGTGCCGTCACACCTCCCAAGAGCACAAAAACACCTTTGTCCACTCATTCTAAACCAAAAAGGATCAACTCTTTGAGGATTAGGGATTGGATAAATGAGAGAATTTGTTCTTCACGATCTTGATCCCTTGGGTTTGATTTCTTGCACACTCTCACTGATTATTGTACATCTTTTGAGTGTGTTTGGTGGTGTTCATTCGCTGTAATATTTGGGGAGCTCTCAACTTGTGAGAAGGCCCCTTGAACAAGTTATTTACCCCCTGTGTGGTTAGTGATTGATAATCGGCCTCCGAGGCGATTCAACTAGGGAAGGGTTAGTGAAGACCCAGTTCTCCGTGCACTCCTCAACGGGGACATATTTCTATGTGGAATCGAACCTCAGGATTAAATCTTGTCTTGCGTGTTCTTGTTATATGTTTTGATCATATTTTAGGGTTTCCAAAACCTATTTAATTTTCATCGAAACATTGTATTAAACTTGACAGTTGTAATCTCATACTTCATCATCATAATATACTTAAGTTGTCAATTGCTTTCCGCTGCATAGAATACTAGAATAAGAATTAAAGATTTACTTTGACATTCACGTGCGCATATACCGGACTAGTCCGAACCATAACGGACTAGTCCGGCCTCCCTGTGTTTGATCTCTTTGCTAAGTGTTTTAGGGATCGATAAAAATTCAAAAAGCCTATTCAGCCCCCCCCCCCCCTCTAGGCTACATTCAAAGAAGTTTCTTGATCTATGCAAGATGCACCCGTAGTACTATGTTAAGAGGATTCCTTGCCATGGACATGAAGAATGGAGGGCTCAAGTTATTGTTCTTGCTAAAGATGAGGTGGTCACCCGATACTTTGCATCCACATGGAGAAGCACCATGGAGCAAGCTATTGATGATGTTTCTTGGGATGCATTTACTAGACTGTGTCACATCTATCGAGAGCACGTCAGAGAAACTAGTTTTGCACTACAGCCGCAACACAAGAAGGGAACAAGGGAAGTCTTAAGGCCACAAGATGGAGATAAAATCAATTCTCGTGCCATTGATAGATCCCAGGCAGTACTGGTGGATTTGAAAAATCTCTATGTTGAGGCTTTGGAAGAGATCCGTTACATTCGTGAGAAGCTGTTCATCATGGGGAAGCAAAAGGAAGTCCGTGCCACCATGGAGGTCAATGGTGTAGCAACCTCTCTAGAGCCTACATGGACGACCAACTCACCCTAGCGTGGTCCTATATATGCCTCACCGTCACCGTCGCCGTCGCCTTCGCCGCTTCACGGCCATGACAGCTACAGTTCACATAATTAAGTCTAGGTATCCTGTCTATAAGTTAGAAAAGTGTTTAGATCGTATTAGTCATATTTAGTGTGGTGTGCTGAATTTTTCTTGGAATGTGCTTGTGCTTGTGTGCTTGGTACTAGTTGTGGGACGCTTAGCATTTTGTCCACATTCGCGCGTAGTAAAGAGTTGTGGGATCCTTGTCCACATCCCCTAATAGGGTTATTAGTATTAATAAAGGAGTTGTTTAGTTACATATAGCTTGATGCATATAGTTGGGGCATTTATTTTCAAATTATAAATTCTTCCATCTCTACCATTATTTCACCAACAGATGTCGACGACTCGCAACCAAAGAAATGCCAATGGTGAGGAGGAGAACAATGAAGCACCCCAGAACAACCAGGGACCTGCCAAGGAGCCATCAACCTTGAGTAGCTGTTGGCTATGCAGAACCAGCTCATGCGGACCATGATACGGACCAATGAATAGCTGCAAGCTGGCAACAACAATCAGCCTCAAATGCCGCCACCACCACCACCCCCGCCACCCCACAATCGGGTGGGAGAGTTTATGAGGACAAGGCCGCCTACTTTTGCTCAAGCCACAGACCCTATGAAGGCTGATGATTGGCTAAAGTCTGTTGAGAAGAAACTTGCCATAGACCAGTGCAGTGACAGAGAGAACGTTCTTTTTGCCTCACACCAGTTGATGGGAGCTGCTGTAGATTGGTGGGAATAACTATGCAATGCTCATGAAAACTAAGAGAGAATCACCTGGGCTAAATTTAAGGAGAAGTTTTGCTCTCACTACGTACCTGATGAAGTCATGATACTGAGAAGACAAGAGTTTGAAAATCTCAGTCAAGGAAGGATGAGTGTGAGTGAATACCTCAATAAATTCACTCAACTGTCTAGATATGCTCCAGAAGAAATTAGTACTAATAGCAGGAAGCAGTATCTGTTCATGAGGGGTCTCAACGATGAAATGCAGGTTCGGTTGCTCAATGCTGACTATGCAAACTTTCAGAAGCTGGTTGACAAGGCTATTGTGGTTGAGAACAAAATCTGTGAGATGGAGCTAGATCATAAGAGGAAAATGTCATATAAGGGACAGCCGCAAGGAAGCAATGTCCGTCCTCGATATGCACCACCTGCTGCACCATATTACAATCCGTCTGCTAATGCATACCGCCTTGCTTATCCTCCGCGACTGCAACAGCCAATGCAGCAACACACACCCATGCAAGCACCTCGCTTACCTATGTAGCTTGTGCCACACCCAAATATGCCTGCATACGCCCAAGCCATCCTCGCCCTAACTTTGCTGGCGCCACTGGTGGAAAGACTTGCTATGCTTGTGGTAAAGCAGGACATTTTGCGAATCAATGCCCAAGATCAGGTCAAGGTCAGATGAACAATGTTCCAAGGTAGAAATCAAGGTCCAATGGAGGAGCAACTCATGGCAACCGAGGACCACATAATTTTGCTCGTGGCAAGGTGAACCATGTATCTGCAGAGGAAGCTCAGCAAGCCGAAGATGTTGTGATTGGTATGTTTCTCGCAAACTCCAACCCTGCGACTATATTATTCGATTTTGGAGCATCCCATTCATTCATCTCATCAAAGTATGTTGAGAAGTTTAGCATGCCTATGTCATACCTGAAGTTTATGTTGCTGGTTAAATCTCCTGGAGGAGAGATGAGGACGAATATAGTATGTCCAAAAGTAAGTATTTCCATAAGGGGGTAGATTTCCTCGCGAACCTTATAGTCCTAAATTCCCAAGGATTGGACATCATAATTGGAATGGATTGGTTAAGGAAGCATAACAGAGTAATTCAGTGTGCAACTTGGACAGTGCAATTGACAAATGAGGAAGGAGTCAATATAGAGTTCAAGGCAGTTCAGCCGACAACCTAGAAGGCAATGGTAAACAATGCAGAAGGAGTAACTTTGGAGGAAATTTGAGTTGTTCGTGAGTACCCAGATGTGTTTCCTGAGGAATTGCCAGGTATGTCACCTGATCATGACATTGAGTTCATCATTGACTTAATACCACTACAAGGATTCCACCCTGTTGCAACGATTGTACTGCAACGAATACTAAATCATTGCAGTACGCTTGGTCCGTTGCCACGATTCACTAGTTTGTGGCATTAGCATCTATTGCCACGGAACACGATCGTTGCATTAGGATTTGTTGCAACGATTCACTAGTTCGTGGCATTAGGATCTATCGCCATGAATCTGTTGCCACGATTCACTAGTTCGTGGCATTAGCATCTATCGCCACGGAACACGACCGTTGCCTTAGGATCTATTGCCAAGATTAACTAGTTTGTGGCATTAGGATCTATCACCACAAATCTGTTGCCACGATTCACTAGTTCGTGGCATTAGCATCTATTGCCACGGAACACGACCGTTGCATTAGGATCTGTTGCCACAATTCACTAGTTCGTGGCATTAGCATCTATCGCCACGAATCTGTTGCCACGATTCACTAGTTCGTCGCATTAGCATCTATCGCCACAGAACACGACCCTTGCAGTAGGATCTGTTGCCACGATTCACTAGTTTGTGCCATTAGCATCTATCGTCATGAATCTGTTGCCACGATTCACTAGTTCGTGGCATTAGCATCTATCGCCATGGAACATGACCATTGCATTAGGATCTGTTGCCACAATTCACTAGTTCGTGGCATTAGCATCTATCGCCATGGAACACGATCGTTGCATTAGGATCTGTTGCCACGATTCACTAGTTCGTGGCCTTAGCATCTATCGCCACAAATCTGTTGCCACAATTCACTAGTGGTGGCATTAGCATCTATCACCACGGAACTCGATCGTTGCAATAGGATCTGTGGCCACGATTCACTAGTTCGTGGCATTAGGATCTATCGCCACGAAACATGATCATTGCACTAGGATCTGTTGCCATGATTCACTAGTTCGTGGCCTTAGCATCTATCGCCATGAATCTGTTGCCATGATTCACTAGTTCATGGCATTAGGATCTATCGCCACGTTACCCGATCGTTGCACCAGGATCTGTTGCCACGATTCACTAGTTTGTGTCCTTAGGATCTATCGCCACGAATCTGTTGCCACGATTCACTAGTTCGTGGCATTAGCATCTATCGCCACAGAACCCGATCGTGGCATTAGGATCTGTTGCTACGATTCAATAGTTCATGGCGTTAGCATCTATCGCCATGGAACCCGATCGTTGCATTAGGAGCTGTTGCTACGATTCAATAGTTCATGGCGTTAGCATCTATCGCCATGGAACCCGATCGTTGCATTAGAATCTGTTGCCTTGATTTACTAGTTCGTGGCATTAGCATCTATCGCCACGAAAGACGATCATTGCATTATGATCTATTGCCACGATTCAATAGTTCATGGCGTTAGGATCTATCGCCACGAAACACAAACGTTGCATTAGGAACTTATGCCATGATTCACAAGTTCGTGGCGATAGTATCTATCGCCACGAAACACAATCATTGTATTAGGATCCGTTGCCACGAAATATCGGTTGATGGCGTTAAGATCTATCGCCACGAAACACAAACTGCATTACATATAGTGTTCACGTACAGCTAGCTCACACAGTACCTATATGAAAAAATCATCATCTTTGCTGTCCTCCCTCAATATTGAAGGTACAATACCATCATTGATATATGTATCATCATCGTCGTGGTCGTCGTCGTCATCTTCATTTGAAAGAGCGGAAGCATCACCGGTTGCTCTGTCAATGTCATTCATATCCCATGTGGTCATATCCTCATTTATATCAGTAAGTCGTTGATCATCAAATAATGTCTCAGCCTCCATTGTCTCAGTGACATTATTTTCACTGTCTCCAGGGGGCATGTCAAAAAGGTTTCTTGGCATCGTTTTAACAATTGTAGCCCATTTAGGTTGCTTCACACTTCTTACATAAAAAACCTTTTCTGCTTGGGTGGCTAGAATGTAAGGCTCATACTTAAATTGAGAAATAGTAGTGTCCACATCTATCATTCCGTATCGATCTATTTTGTAGCCTCTGCTTTGGCTCTGACCAGAACGAGGCCGATCAAACCATTCACATTCAAATAACATAACCTCTTGATTTTTTTTCAAAATCAACATAAATCATTTTCTTGATTACCCCATACCGTTCATGATCACTATCCCGAATAACAACACCACTATTTTGCGTCCGTAAATCTTTTTCCGGCTCTGCTGTTCGAAAGAAGAAGCCATTTATGAATGATCGACTAAAAAAACATGACTGACGATCAGGTCCTCTAGATAATGCATACAAATAATTGGTTACTTTACCTTCTTTGTGTAATGTCGTAATCTGTACACAGTAATTAGTATAAAAGGGGTCATCGATAAACCAACTTCAGAACGGATATTTCTTTAATATTTCATCAAGGTAAAAACTTGCATGTACTTACTCATTCCTAAAACCAATAAACAAACTCATCTCTATGGCGTCTTTCAGCATCACGAGAATGAATCTTTTTTAGCTCTTCAAAATGCTCACTGAAAACGGTACAAAATTAAATTAGCCATCTACAATAAGCATGATCCATTAATATAGTATAGAACATCTGAGTGTTATACATACTTGATCCATGGAGCGGCCTCTTCAACAATAGAAATAATATAATGTCTGATGTTATGTAGTTCCACCATAGTATGTTCGCCCCATTTAAACCCTTTTTTAGAATTATCAACTTCTGTAAATATATTAGACTCGAGAGAAGGTTCATTCCTAGCTGCAGCTTCATGACGTTCTAGCCTATTAAGCTTGATGCTGATGTTATCCAAAAACTAGCTACAAAAAGTCATACACTCTTCCATAATATATCACTCAGCTATAGAACCCTCCGGGTGAGCTCTGTTACGTACATACCTCTTCAATGTACCAAGGTACCTCTCAATTGGATACATCCATCTGTAAGAAACAGGTCCACCCAAGCGAGCTTCTTCGCTAAGATGGATTGAAAGATGTACCATGATATCAAAGAAAGCGGGAGTAAGCAACATCTCAAGCTTACAAATTGTTTCAGGAAATTGTTCAATCATCTTATCCAAATTTGGTTCTACCAATTCTTTAGAACAAATTCCAGAAAAGAATCTGCTAAACTCAATTAAAGGTTCAACAACCTTTTCAGGCAATATGTCACGTATTGCAATAGGAAGGAGCTTCTGAAATATAATATGGCAGTCATGAGTTTTTAGACCTGATATCTTACGTGCTGTTATGTCCACACTTCTCTTGATGTTTGAGGCATAACCACCAGGCATCTTCACATCCGCCAAAAACTTGCACAAGGTGGTCTTCTGATCTTTTTGCAAAGTATATGATGCTGATGGACAATCATACTTCCCTTTCATACCCACCGGATGTTGCTTTGGTTGTATACCCATTTCCTGCATATCAAAACGAGCCTGTAGACTATCTTTTGTTTTACCATCCATATTAAGCAATGTACCCAATATGCTATCACAAATGTTTTTCTCAATGTGCATGGCATCCAAGTTATGCCTTATTAGCAATGTCTTCCAATACGGGAGCTAAAAAGATATACTTTTCTTCTTCCAACTATGCCACCTATCTTCCTCAGTGCGCTTTCTCTTATTATTCGTCTTTCCAAAACTCACTTGATCAGAAGTCTCGTATTGTTGGAGTACTTCGTGACCAGAGAGTGATGTTGGAGCCTCTCTATTCTCTATTTTGTTGTTGAAAGAATCTTTGTCCTGACGCCACCGGTGATCCTGAGGTAGGAAACGACGATGACCCATGTAGCAATACTTTCGTCCATGTTTCAACCACAAGGCGTCAGTGTTTACATGGCAGTATGGACATGCTATCCTACCTTTTGTGCTCCATATACATAGCATTGCATATGCTGGAAAATCATTTATTGTCCACAATATAGAAGCTCGCATGAGAAATATCTCTTTGTTTGAACTGTCGTATGTTTCAACACCATCAGACCATAATTTCAGTAGCTCATCAATCAAAGGCTGTAGATACACATCAATGTTGTTTCCAGATGACTTTGGCCTAGGAATTATCATTGACATCAACCAATAAGGCTGCTTCATACACAACCAAGGTGGTAGATTATAAGGGATTAGAATCACGGGCCATGTACTGTAAGAAACATTCATTACACCAAAAGGATTGAAACCATCAGATGCTAGCCCAAGTCTTATGTTGCGAGGATCAGATGAGAAATTTGGGTGAATGCTATCGAAATGCTTCCATGCTTTCGAATCTGTAGGATGGTGTAATATTCCATCATCAATACGTTCTTCTTTGTGCTAGTGCATGTTTGATGCCGTTGATTCTGCCATATAAAACATTTGAAGACAGGGAATAAGAGGGAAGTATCGTAGAATCTTGCGTGCTAGAAGCTTCTTGGCTTTTCCACAAGGTAAAGCCTCTCTTGCATCCCTACCAGTACTATTTTTCCATCTTAATTCACCACATTTTGGGCATCGATCCAGCAGAGAATAGTCCTTCCAGAATAACACACAGTCATTGACACATGTATCGATCTTTTCGTAGCTCAGCCCGAGGTCACGAACAACCTTGTGAACTTTATCAAGTGTATTAGGAATGCAATGGCCCTATGGAAGCACATATGAGAATAGTTCAAGGATGAACTCACATGCTTTTTTGCTCAAACCAGTTAAACACTTTATCTGGTACAACCTGACAATGAAGGATACTTGGGTCACCTTCTCACAACCTGGATACAACTCCTTTTTGGCATCATTTAATAAGTCATAGAATTCTTTTGCACACCCTGTTGGCTCCTGCTGGTTTATAGTATTTTCTGGATCATCAACACCTGCTGAAGTACCACCATGATCACCAGTGCCTCTAAGAAGGTTGGAAAACATATTTTCCATAGCAGCATCATCAGAAATTATCCCCTCATTATTTGCTGATTGCTCAGCAATTTTTTTCTCAACTCAATTTTCTCCATGGTGTACCCAACAAGTATAATCAAATGACATCCCATTACGAAGCAAGTGAATATGAACTTCCTTGCGTCTCCCGTGGCAAATATTACGACATTTCGTGCAAGGACAAGGCTTAGTTTCTTCTTCACGAGTGCCCTGGAATGCTAAATTTAAAAATGACTTCATTTCATCTTGCCACTCCTTCGTACGCCTGTCTTTTCCCATCCATGTCTTATCTTCTGACATCGCTTCCTACAATTCAATCACCATATTTGTAAGAGGATTGAACTACAATAACATTATGTGAGCAATTGTACCTAGCGTTGTTGCTCCTCCACGTGCAGCGGCCGGCGGATGCTGCTCCACGCCGGTGGACGGCGGATGCTCTTCCAAGAGCGTGGCGGCCGGCGGATGCTCCTCCAAGAGCATGGCGACTGGCATATGCTCCTCCAAGAGCGTGGCGGCCGGCGGACGCTCCTCCTGGCGCGTTTGGTGCAATCGGGAGAGGGGCCGTTGTGGATCGAAGGGTCTGGCAGGGAGGCAGCCAGGACAAAGGTACGTGAAGCTATCAGAGTAGGCCCAACAATGCACTGGGTCGCTTGTTATTCGTGGGCTGAAACTGCTCTGAGTCACTTTGTATTCCTGGGCCGAAACTTTGCTAGAACGCTTGGTGTTCGTCCCCATGTAAGCATGAGCCCATGTACCGAAATTTGGCGTCGTTAAAGGAGTTGTTTTCTGATAAAAGGAGAAATTTTTAATTTGACACGCGATGGGCCCGAACACGGCTTGTATACTCCCATTCAGTGCTTCCATGCGTGCTCCTACTTAAGTGTCATGATTTTATTGGCCCTTTCATTTACCTAACATAATGCCTGATTTAACTTCAACCAATTAGATGATGACACATAAGCGTAGAGTACGCATGGAAGCACAAACGGGAGCATCGAAGTTGCTTCCGAACGGGAGGACACGGCTTGTATACTCCCATTCAGTGCTTCCATGCGTGCTCCTACTTAAGTGTCATGATTTTTATTGGCCCTTTCATTTACCTAACATAATGTCTGATTTAACTTCAACCAATTAGATGATGACACATAAGCGCGGAGTACGCACGGAAGCACAAACGGGAGCACTGAAGTTGCATCCCCAGATGGTTGCCACGTACGTTCACGCTCCAAATCTTACAGCCAAGGGCACACTGCACGGTTCCCGCGACTGTACCACCCTGCCCTGATGATTGCCACGTACGCGAGTGCACCGAATCTTGCAGGGCACACGGGCACACACGAACTCCACGTCCGAACTTTGCTCAGCGATCTGAATAACTCGGCGCTCGACATGCACGATCCATCATCATGCGCACGAATAATATTATGAAATTATCAACTTTGATGATTCAATAATCCCAATCAAGTTTCATCCAACCCACCAACAAAAAATTGGATCGTTCAGTCCATCCAACCAAACGTTAATTTTGGATGATCCAAGACATAAAGAAATGGATGATCTATCTCCAATCGAAATTCGACGTCAAACCAAACGCAATTGATGACTGAGCACTTTGTCACATGTCACTAGAGTGTACACACAAATGATAAATACACGGCCTCAACACCGGGTTTAGGGTGCATCGTGGACTAACCACATGACCCGACCAAACAATCACGTAATTACCATACACCTGCAAGAGCAACCATCTGGCCACATCCACCAACGCATCCCGACCCTGCGAAAGGATGACGAGCAGCGGCAGGTGAACACGTTGCAGCGGCAGTGCAATGGAATACGGTGGCAGCGGACAGTGACATACCTGGATGTTGGCGTAGTCGACCTCGCACATCTTCCGCGAGTCGTTCACCTTCCGCGGCGAGCTGAGCCACACTGGCAGGAACTACTCGGTTTCGCAGTTGAAGCATGACTTGGAGAAATGGGCCACCAACGCATACCGACCCTGCAAAAGGATGACGAGCAGCGGCAGGTGAACACCATGCAGCGACGGTGCAATGGAAAACGGTGGCAGCGGATGGCGACGCACCTGGATGTTGGCGTAGTCAACCTTGCACATCTTCCGCGTGACGTTCACCTTCCAACAGAAGCCATGCAAGTGCTTCGTCCACAACCAAAATGCCGCATCTGGCACTGACGTTGACAAAGCAGTAGCCCTTGTTGGCCTCGGACGTTGGCAAATGCAACAAACAAGGTTAAGTATCAATCAGTAAAAGACCGGAGCTTGATTAGTATAATCATATATTTCAAAGCATAGGCGTGGTACTTGAAGTCAAATGGAACGTGAATAAAATCGTAAAACCGACTTGACGCGGCCCACTGCAATTTTCGCGTTCTCCTCGGCGCAGTGCTGATCAATGATGTTCATTACTTTTTGCCTCCTGTGGAAAACGATGTAAAACATCAGGTATTAATGCATCAACAAATATGAGGGGGAGAATACCAACGCGCATATTTAAAAGTATGTTGCAGATCATCAGCGTCGTCAGTCCAGAAGCAAGGTCGAAGCGGCGTCGTGGCCACCGCGAACTCGAGAACGGATGAGGAGAAGGCTCATCGCCAACGGATCGAGGGGACGGAAGCTACACAGCCGCTATGGGCGGTGAGCCTTCCCCTAGATCCGTTCTCGAGTCAGGGGCGGGCCGGCGGTGGGGGCGCAGGGGCGGCGGGCCGGCGGCAGAGCCAGGGGCGCGACGGCGGGGGTGCGGCAGGCAACGTTGTGCGACAGGGCCGTAGAAAATTTATTTCCGCCCGCCTAGGCCCAGAGTCGGGCCTGCCTTTAAGACCATCCACAGTGGTTCATGGTAAAGCGGTGATGGGACGCGAAGCGGTTCCAATTGAATTCAAATATGCGCATGCGCTGCGCGCGTTTAAGGCACCTCGGTGACTGGCGCGCACGTAACCTCGGTGCTCCCGGTCGCATCAACCGCATGTACAAATGGCTACGGCTTGAACCAAGGACGAAACCTTATGCGGCAAACAGCAATGTATAATACTTCCTCTACCCCAACTCAACTCTATTTCTGTTTTGGTCAAACTAATTACCTTTGAAAAATGATTTATATGGAATTTATTAACTTCAATAACATGTAGTACTAGATTGTATATTATGGAAATATTTTCATAGTGAATCTAAAAGTACAATTCTTGTATTGTTAAAACAGATCAAAATTGCGTAAATCTCAAATATAGATTTGACGAAACCTAAGACATCCCTTTGAAAAAGTTTTATACTTTACATTAGTTTTACATATGTAATATGCACATTGGATATATCACTAAATAGTTTTGCAAAAAAATGCAGGAGAAATATGTATATCCCATATGCTACTACTACGTAAATTAGGGGTGGGCAAATAAACTGAGACCGAAAAACCAAAACCGATAAAACCGAGACTGGAACTGAAAAGACCGAAATATCGGGTATCGGGTACTTTTCGGGTAGCAAATATAAATAACTGAAAAATAAATGTCGGGTTCGGACAGATGAAGCAGTTCCACATTTGTGACATGTGTCCACATGAACGGACAGATGAAGCAGTTGCATGACTGTGACATGTGTCCACATGAACGAACGAGGTCGCATGATGGCCGGACATGACAGGGATAACGCCAAGGAATCGTATCCTTCTAAAGCATAATTTTTCCCGCATACGATGGGCCCTTCGGATGCAACTTCGGTGCTTCCGTTTGTGCTTCCATGCGTACTCTGCGCTTATGTGTCATCATCTAATTGGTTGAAGTTAAATCAGGCATTATGTTAGGTAAATGAAAGGGCCAATAAAATCATGACACTTAAGTAGGAGCATGCATGGAAGCACTGAATGGGAGTATACAAGTCGTGTCCCATACTGTTCTGTCCTCCCATGCATCATCCCGCTGATGTGTCAAAATGTTATTGGTCCCTTTATTACTGCTTAGTTTAACTACCATACCTTCACAACAAATAATGTTGGTGTGGTCGACCTCGCACATCTTCCGCGAGTCGATCAGCTTCCAACGGAAGCCATGGAGGTGCTTCCACAGCCAGAATGCCGTTCATCTTCACCGGCACATTATGTACGGTCCGGGTGTGCTGGTGTGTACCTTAACCCCCGTCGTGCGTCCCCGGTGGTGGCTGGAAGACCCCTGCAGTTATGTTCTGATTCATGTCCTCTAACTACATCTAGGTTTCTGATGACGCATGCGGTTCACAACCAGACAAACCAGCAAAGCCTCGGTGATGAGAGCGGCATGCAAATTTCTTAATGACAAATTGGCTGCAAGCCCTGTCCCTCCCGTTCTGTCCTCCCATGCGTCATCCCGCTGATGTCCCAAAATGTTAATGGTCCCTTTAATAATGCTTAGTTTAACTACCATACCTTCACAAAAAATAATATGATGACACGTCAGTGAGAGTGTCATCAAAAAACTAGAGATGGATGCGTCAGCATGCTGCAGTCAGTTTTTCATCAAAAAACTTGCATGCCGCTCAACCTTTTTTGGTTTGCCTGGTGGTGAACCGCCTGCATCATCAGAAACCTAGAGATGGAGTAAGAGGTCTGGAATCAGAGCATACCTGTAAGGCTCTTCCCAACAACCACCAGGGACGAACGACGTACGGGGGGTTAAGGTACACCGGCACACCCGTACCGTACGTGTACCCAGCCAACCATGTAGTTTCCTTCGAACCTCCGGTAGAAGAAAGTGGCATGCAAGTTTCATTCTGTATGGAGAATGTTTGTTGTGTATTCATCAGGAAACATAGATACACTTTATATAGGCTAGCTAGTGTAGTGTGA
Organism: Tuctoria greenei; assembly: GCA_036927565.1. Lineage (NCBI taxonomy): Eukaryota > Viridiplantae > Streptophyta > Magnoliopsida > Poales > Poaceae > Tuctoria > Tuctoria greenei. Next base: position 37,605,596 of record JAYESD010000003.1, on the reverse strand, counting down.
AACCAAAACGAAACCCTTTCACGCTACGCAGATTCAAAAGCTAGCATTAATGACTAAACGTAGGCCTATGCAATCAAACAATGACGTTAGACCAACGTAGTCAACAATGACTGTTACATGTGTGCGTGCTTATCCTTTCTACAGTCTGGTGGTGAACCGCCTGCGTCATCAGAAGCCTAGATGGAGTTGGAGGACAGGAATCGGAGCATACCTGCCTGGACCAGGATCGCCTGACGTAGCGACATTTTGCTGCATGCCTGCAGTAAAGGTTGCATCCACCGTTTGTTTTGATCCGACGGTTGTACTTCCAAGCTATCCAACTAAGGGGTCCATTCAAATCGTTTCTTAAACTCTTGTCTGCTTGCTTCAACATGAGAAATAATTTACATGCATATAATGATGCATACTTCAAACATCTAAATAAAACGAACTTCTATAACTAATTAATAGGATTAAAAAGACATTAACTATCAAGAACATTAGGGAGGGTTGCGATGCTTTCATTTTGTAAACTTGATAAGAACTCCATTTCATTTAAGTAGGAGCACGCGTGGAAGCACTGAATGGGAGTATACAAGCCGTGTCCTCCCGTTCGGATGCAACTTCGGTGCTCCCGTTTGTGCTTCCATGTGTACTCCGCGCTTATGTGTCATCATCTATTTGGTTGAAGTTAAATCAGACATTATGTTAGGTAAATGAAAGGGCCAATAAAATCATGACACTTAAGTAGGAGCACGCATGGAAGCACTGAATTATGGGAGTATACAAGCCGTGTCCCCTCCTGTTATGTGCTCCCATGCATCATCCCGCTGATGTATGAAAATGTTATTGGTCCCTTTATTAATGCTTAGTTTAACTACCATACCTTCACAACAAATATTGTTGGCATAGTCGACCTCGCACATCTTCCGCGAGTCGATCACCTTTGAACGGAAGCCATGCAGGTGCTTCCACACTCGGAACGTCGTTCATCATCACTGGCACATTACGTACGGTCCGGGTGTGCCAGTGTGTACCTTAACCCCCGTCGTGCATCCCCGGTGGTGGTTGGAAGACCCCTGCACGTATGTTCTGATTCCTGTCCTCTAACTTCATCTAGGTTTCCGATGACGCATGCGGTTCACCACCAGACAAACCAGCAAATCCTCAGTGATGAGAGTGGCATGCAAATTTCTTGGTGACAAACTGGCTACGAGCCCTGTTCCTCCCGTTCTGTCCTCCCATGCGTAATCCCGCTGATGTGTCAAAATGTTATTGGTCCCTTTAATAATGCTTAGTTTAACTACCATACCTTCACAACAAATAATATGATGACACGTCAGCGAGAGTGTCATCAAAAAACAAGAGATGGATGTGTCAGCAGGCCGCAGTCAGTTTTTCATCAAAAAACTTTCATGCCGCTCAACCTTTTTTGGTTTGCCTGGTGGTGAACCGCCTGCGTCATCAGAAACCTAGAGATGGAGTAAGAGGTCTGGAATCAGAGCATACCTGTAAGGCTCTTCCCAACAACCACCGGGGACGGACGACGTACGAGGGGTTAAGGTACACCGGCACACCCGTACCGTACGTGTACCCTGCCAGCCGTGTAGTTTCCTTTGAGCCTCCGGTAGAAGAAAGCGACATGCAAGTTTCATCCGGTATGGAGAATGTTTGTTGTGTATTCATCAGGAAACACAGATACACTTTATATAGGCTAGCTAGTGTAGTGTGAAACCAAAATAAAACCCTTTCGCACTACAAAAATTCAAAAGCTAGCGTTAATGACTAAACGTAGGCCTACGCAGTCAAACAATGACGTTAGACCAACACAGTCAACAATGATTGTTACATGTGTGCGTGCTTATCCTTTCTACAGTCTGGTGGTGAACCGCATGCGTCATCAGAAGCCTAGATGGAGTTGGAGGACAGGAATCGGAGCATACCTGCCTAGACCAGGATTGCCTGACGTAGCGACATTTTGCTGTATGCGTGCAGTAAAGGCTGCATCCACCGTTTGTTTTGATCCGACGGATGTACTTCCCAGCTATCCAACTAAGGGGTCCATTCAAATCGTTTCTTAAACTCTTGTCTTCTTGCTTCAACATGAGAAATATTTACATTCATATAATTATGCATACTTCAAACATCTAAATAAAATAAACTTCTATAACTAATTAACAGGATTAAAAACACATTAACTATCGAGGACATTAGGGAGGGTTGCGATGCTTTCATTTTGTAAACTTGACAAGAACTCCATTTAATTTAAGCAGGAGCATGCATGGAAGCACTGGATGGGAGTATACAGGCCGTGTCCTCCTGTTCGGATGCAACTTCGGTGCTCCCGTTTGTGCTTCCATGCGTACTCCGCGCTTATGTGTCATCATCTATTTGGTTGAATTTAAATCAAGCATTATGTTAGTTAAATGAAAGGGCCAATAAAATCATGACACTTAAGTAGGAGCACACATGGAAGCACTAAATGGGAGTATACAAGTTGTGTCCCCTCCCGTTCTGTCCTCCCATGCATCATCCCGCTGATGTGTCAAAATGTTATTGGTCCCTTTATTAATGCTTAGTTTAACTACCATACCTTCACAACAAATATTGTTGGCATAGTCGACCTCGCACATCTTACGCGAGTCGGTCACCTTCCAATGGAAGCCATGCAGGTGCTTCCACAGCCGGAACGCCGTTCATCTTCACCGACACATTATGTACGGTCTGGGTGTGCTGGTGTGTACCTTAACCCCCGTCATGCGTCCCCGGTGGTGGTTGGAAGACCCCTGCAGGTATGTTCTGATTCCTGTCCTCTAACTACATCTAGGTTTCCGATGACGCATGTGGCTCACCACGAGACAAACCAGCAAAGCCTCGATGATGAGAGCGGCATGCAAATTTCTTGATGACAAACTGGCTGCAAGCCCTGTCCCTCCCGTTCTGTCCTCCCATGCGTCTTCTTGCTGATGTGTCAAAATGTTATTGGTCCCTTTAAGAATGCTTAGTTTAACTACCATACCTTCACAACCAATAATATGATGACAGGTCAGCGAGAGTGCCATCAAAAAACTAGAGATGGATGCGTCAGCAGGCCGCAGTCAGTTTTTCCTCAAAAAATTTGCATGTCACTCAACCTTTTTTTGGTTTTCCTTGTGGTGAACCGCCTGCCTCATTAGAAACCTAGAGATGGAGTAAGAGGTCTGCAATCAGAACATACATGTAAGGCTCTTCCCAACAACCACCGGGGACGGATGACGTACGGGGGGTTAAGGTACACTAGCACACCCGTACCGTACGTGTACTCGGCCAGCCGTGTAGTTTCCTTCGAACATCCGGCAGAAGAAAGCGACATGCAAGTTGCATTCTGTATGGAGAATGTTTGTTGTGTATTCATCAGGAAACACATATATACTTTATATAGGCTACCTAGTGTAGTGTGAAACCAAAACAAAACCCTTTCGCACTACACATATTCAAAAGCTAGCGTTAATGACTAAACGTAGGCCTACGCAGTCAAACAATGACATTAGACCAACGCAGTCAACAATGACTGTTACATGTGTGTGTGCTTATCCTTTCTACAGTCTGGTGGTGAACAGCCTACATCATCGGAAGCCTAGATGGAGTTGGACGACAGGAGTCAGAGCATATCTGCCTGGACCAGGATCGCCTGACGTAGCGACATTTTGCTGCATGCATGCAGTAAAGGCTGCATCCACCGTTTGTTTTGATCCGACAGTTGTACTTCCCAGCTATCCAACTAAGGGGTCCATTCAAATCGTTTCTTAAACTCTTGTCTGCTTGCTTCAACATGAGAAATAATTTACATGCATATAATGATGCATACTTCAAACATCTAAATAAAACAAACTTCTATAACTAATTAACAGGATTAAAAACACATTAACTATCGAGGACATTAGGGAGGGTTGTGATGCTTTCATTTTGTAAACTTGACAAGAACTCCATTTCATTTAAGCAGGAGCACGCATGGAAGCACTGAATAGGAGTATACAAGCCGTGTCCTCCCGTTCGGATGCAACTTCGGTGCTCCCGTTTGTGCTTCCATGCGTACTCTGCGGTTATGTGTCATCATCTAATTGGTTGAAGTTAAATCAGGCATTATGTTAGGTAAATGAAAGGGCCAATAAAATCATGACACTTAAGTAGGAGCACGCATGGAAGCACTGAATGGGAGTATACAAGCCGTGTCCCTCCCGTTCTGTCCTCCCATGCGTCATCCCACTGATGTGTCAAAATGTTATTGGTCCCTTTATTAATGCTTAGTTTAACTACCATACCTTCACAAAAAATAATATGATGACACGTCAACGAAGGTGTCATCAAAAAACGGTGGATGCATCCTTTGTTGCACGCATGCAGCAAAATGTCGCTACGTCAGGCGATCCTGGTCCAGGCAGGTATGCTCCGATTCCTGTCCTCCATTTTAATTGCCTCTTGTTTGCATCAGCATGAAGTACAATCTTTTTTCTTTTTTGCCTACAGCATGAAGTGTCGTATAGATCGACCACAATAATTAATGAGAAAATACCATATTTAAAAAGACTCCTGAAAATAGGATGCAGTAAAATTCACAACGTCAGGCGATCTTGGTTTGCCTGCAAGGGTCTTCCCAACAACCACCGGGGACGCACGATGAGGGTTAAGGTGCACCGCAACACTGGCCCGGACTGTACGTGAACCCGGCCAGCTGCGTAGTTTCGTTTTATATTTTATTCCCTAGGTTTAAAAGTTTGCTCTTCCTCTCTGTTTTTGCTCCGTTTTCTCTTCCCAAGGCTTAAAAGTTTTATATTGTACGATATTTTTACATATGTAATATGAAATATGATATATAACTTTATGGTTTTGCAAAAAAATGGAGCTAGTTATTCTTTAAGATGATAAAAAATTATTATCTTTTTTCTAAGTGAGGTGGCCGGGGTAGATGATGTACGTGGCATAATATCTTATTTGGCATGCCAATGTGGATGTCCAACCCAGACTAAGGATGATAGAGAAACGGTCTTTCGAAGTTGATAGACTAAATAATTGACCCATTTGAAAGTTCAAGGACCAAACATAGTTTTGATTGAAGGTTTGAGGATGAAGTTGTGTATTGCTAGCTTGATGAGCTCAAGCTCGAAAAGTTCGAGTAAGCTCATTTGTTGTTGTCATCTGTGATATGTACGTATGATTAACTGAACTATATAATTCTATTAAAAATGTTCTATGGGACACAATTTTTATATATGATAGAAACAAACTCGCTCAAGTTCGACTCGTTGACAGCCCTACATGGAATTAAAGTTTTGGTGCAATCGTGTAATCAAAGATTTTCATCCGTTGGATCTACATCTTACGGTTATTACATCTTTTCATTCAACCCCTTCCACCACCACCACCACCCCTCCACCTGGTGGAGGGGGTTAAATAAAAAGATTCAACGACCGTAATGTAGATCGATCCAAGGGTTGAAGATGGTTGATTGCACGATTGCACCAAACATCAGATTACATTCTAGTTGAACCCAACTTTAAAACAGGAAATCTTTTGACACAGATTAATCCAGTCGTGATGTTTTTCTCTTCTTATTTTTGTGATGTTTTATTTTTTCTTGTTTTGTGATGTTGTGTGTCATGTTTTGTACTTCCTCCTTCCCATATTACCTGTCGTTAATAATTAGGACAAGTTATTTCCTAGTTCAAATATGAACTAAAAAAACTTGTTCTAACGACAAGTAATATAGGAAGGAGGGAGTAATGTTTTATGATAATGAACTCAATGTTGTTTGGCTGTTCCATCTGTTATTTTATTTTCTATCTGCTATTTAGTAAACTATCTATTCTATCTGTATTCTCTACTAATGAACGACCGTCCACACCGCCGATGCCCTCTAATGTGGCTTCTACGATACTTTAGCCGCTGGAGGTGTCAGGAGATCGCCCGCAGCGAGGCCTGCAAAGCGGTCTGTAAAGTTGTATACAATACTAATAGGTAGCGACGACTGGAAAGAAAAGATGTGACAATGAACAGAGAGAAAAGAAAGGACGAGAAAAATGTTAGAAAAAGATAGGTATAAGTCCAACTTTCCATTGGCCCTATGCCCCTATAGGCGGTGTAATCATTACCACTACTCCTATACGCGGCCAGAAGTTATTACCACTGCTTCAAGGGAAGCGCTGCGGAGTAGATGTGCCGATTAGTTTATTTTGTATTTATTGGGGATTATGTAACAGCTATTTCTGTCGATTAGCGACGACTGAAATGAAAAGTGGAGACAATGAATAGAGAGAAGGGCACCGACTGCTGTGAAATTTGGACTTCTGTGTAAGCGTGCAATCTGCGAATCTTAGCCGTTCGATGGACATCCAAGGGTGGCTGCACCTTTTACATATAAATGTGTAAAAAGTGCGCAAGCAGGTGGAGGGATCTATGTGCAAAAAGTACGACACCCTTGGATGTCCATCACACGGCTGAGATTCGCGGATTGCACGCTTGCACAGGAGCCCAGATTGCACAGCAGTCGTCGCCTTCGTTACAAACTATTGTATGATTGAATGTATTCATTTCTGGAAGAATCCATTTCTTTAAATTGTCCCATGAGTTTCCTTTGACGCAAAAGGGGCTAAACATAAGACGAGCCTGCATAGGGGAAACACAACAAGTGCAACATTCATCAGAGACTAGCAGGCATAGGGGAAACACATATACTAGTACAAGTCTATTTTATATACTCCCTTTGTTCTCTTTTAATTGGCGTTGGGAGAAGTAGCGGTGCATCCAAACGGGAATGGAGGGAATATAATCCATATAGTACAACGCTAGACAACAGATCAGGTGATGCTCGTGCTTAATCCTACAGTTTTCTGTACAAAAGACTGACTACATCTCCCACGTAGGCCTGCCGCAGTGGGCAGTTCCCTGGTTCCCCCCATTGAGCAGCCCCAAGTGTAATCATCAATGTTGGGCACCGCCACCGGCGGCGCTTCAGGACGAGGCCTGCCCAGGAACCTCCAGGCGACACCATCGATACTATTCATGGCTTCACGACAACACCAGCAGCACTCCTTGTTGGTCCACTTCATGGCGACCGACCCGGCCGCGTTGTAGCCGACGTGGGCCTCACCTTCGACCTGCTGGATATACTTGAAGGCATCACGGGCCCTGCAGTAGGCATCGTAGCGGAGCATGGCTAGGACGTAGGCCGCCACCATGTGGCCGTTCGTGGCCGCCCGGGCAAGGAATTGGGTGCCCAGCTGCGCGCGACCGTGCAAGAAGATGAGGTTGAACCCGGTGACGTAGCACGCATGAGGGTTGCCGACGATTGCCAGGCACTCCATGAGGCGGTCGTAGCTCTGGTTATACTTCCAGATGCTCACCTGCTCCAGCGCCACGTGCCTACCCACAGCGCGATCCGGGCACACCGTGTGCATGGCCTTGCTGGTGGCGCGCAGACTGGAGAGGTCGTCCATGGGCTGCGGGGAGGTTGCAGCGACCCACCCCGCGATCAGGACCGCAATATCGTGCGGCAAGGGGAACAACATGGGCTTCGAAGGGAACCAATGAGGACGCGCGCGATGGAGACGAAGAGGAAGAGTATGTGCGGAGAAGAGGATGACCTGTGTGTGTTGCGGAGAAGAGGATGGTGTGTCTTTATTAGTACGCACAGAGAAGACGATGAGACGCGCGCAGTGATGGTTATGGCTTCTAAAGTGCATAATTTGGAATGCTAATTGCGAAACTGGGGTTACAGCTTCTAAAGTGCAACTGTACGCTACTTTAGCCGCTGGAGTTGTCAGCAGGCAGGAGATCGTCCGTAGCGGGGCCTGCAAAGCGGTCTGTAAAAAGTACTCCTCCCAAAGCCCCAACTCAACTCTATTTTTAGCTTTGGTCAAACTTACCTTTGATCAATGATTTCTTGCCTGGTCCTTATCCTGATCATCAAGGTCTCGGTTTATTTGACCACCCCTAATTTACATAGTAGTAGCATATGGGATATACATATTTCTCCTCCATGTTTTTTTGCAAAACTATTTAGTGATATATCCTATGTGCATATTACATATGTAAAACTAATGTAAAGTATAAATTTTTTTCAAATGAAGTCTTAGGTTTCGTCAAATCTATCTTTGAGATTTACGCAATTTTGATCTGTTTTAACAATACAATAATTGTACTTTTAGATTCACCATGAAAATATTTCCATAATATACAATCTAGTACTACATGTTATTGAAGTTAATAAATTCCATATCAATCATTTGTCAAAGGTAATTAGTTCGACCAAAACAGAAATAGAGTTGAGTTGGGGCGGGGGAAGTATTATACGTTGCTATTTGCCGCATAAGGTTTCGTCCTTCGTTCAAGCCGTAGCCATTCGTACAGGCGGCTGATGCGACCGGGCGTACTGAGCTTACGTGCGCGCCAGTCACCGAGGCGCCTTAAACGTGCGCAGCGCATGCGCATCTTTGAATTCAATTGGAACCGCTCCATGTCCCATCACCACTACTACGCGCGTCGAGAGATGAACAGCCAGGCGGGTTCAAATCCCCTGTAGTACTGCAGGTGCAGTATGGCTGACATGAGGGCCCCACATGGTGTGGGACCCACATGTTAGCCACCTCTACTGCACCTGGAGTACTACAGAGGCCCCACCACTTAGTTGCAGTAACCGCAGTGCAGTTACTGCAGGGGATTTCGTCTACACTATAAGATCACCCGGGCACGCCATCGTCTTCTCTGCACAAGCACTCTTCCTTTCTTCCCAAACCGCGCCAAAAACGCCATGGCTGACAAGACAACGCCGCCGCCAAGCCCGCCGAAGGACGCCAAGGGGAAGCGTCCCCGACCGGACTCCCCCCCCCCCCCCCCGGACATGGAGTGGGCTCTCCGGAAGATGGCGCGTGATGTATTTGACAATACATCGCGCTCCATGCATTGCCTTGGGCTTGGTGCCCTTCTATAGTACGTTGCCATGGGGACCACGAGCCAGTATGTCTTTGGCATGACGCACTTGTCCGGTCGCCTCGACGTCCTCTAGGAGACGCTGGCAGACGAGCTCGACGTCGCCGGCCGTGACAACCTGGTGGCGGTGACGTCTAGGAAACTGGGCTTCCCGTCTCCGCCCCTGCCTAGCCAGGAGCCCAAGGAGGAGGAGGAGGAGAAGGAGAAGTAGGTGGAGCGAGGTGGAGAAGTAGTTTTTTTCTTGTTCTTAGTTGTGTTGTTTATCTTTTCTTGTTTGTAGTTTATGTTTTCTTTTTTTCCTGTTTGTAATGTATCATCTTAAGGTAATGAAGTTTATACTTCTGTTCACTGGTGCGCAAAAATAGTTCTAATGTTGCTGTTCTAATGATAAACTAGTGGACTATTTATCTCTTTTATCTTTTAGAAAGGAATATATTTCCACTTCCAACTCTACTGAGTTGGAGATCCAGAAATTGACTATCACCTATACTAGTTTATCTGTCAGGACCAGCAGGGAGAAGGCCACTCTCTGTTCCATCCCAACACGGATCCAACATAATGAGCAATCAGACAGCAAAGCACGTAGTAAATCACAAAAAACGCAACAACAGTTTCTGGAGTACGTATCAACTTTAGCCCCGATTATATGCTCGTGGGCGTAACTGCAAAAGGGTGAAGACAAAAAAGACTTGATTTCGAATGGCTTGCAAAAACAAACTAGAAGTCAGGGTCATCAAAATTTTTGCCCGATTTGGATTGAGTCTTAGTTATAGACTTCTATAATAATAAAATGTGTCAGGTATTTTAACTTTCACAAGTGTTTCATAAAATGTATCAGGTGTTTTACTTTCACTAGTGTGACATAAAGTGTACGCCGACCACGTATCCTGATCCAACCATGCAACTTCAAATAAAGGAGGGTTAGAGCATCTCCAACCCCTTTGTTATTTTTGGTTTGCTATTCTTTCAAATGACAAATATGCTATCCATATTTAGCATCTCATTCCATGAGCATCTCCAACCCGTTTGCTATATGATGTGCTATACTAATTTTTTTTCATATTTTATTAGTATATAATAATTATTTTAAAATTCAAATAACATTGTTGCAATGGCTATATTGCAACGGTTGTATTTATAACGGCTAGTTTCAATGGTTATGTTTCTAACGACTATTTTTCAACGGATGTATTTCAAACGGCTAATTTTCAATGACTATTTTGCAACGGAACGAAGATAATGTACCAAAAATCGGGAATAGCAAACTGGATAGCATTTGCTACTAGTAGCACACCGAGAGCTCCATATATAGCAAACGGCTAAAAGTAGCAATCCTAATAGCAAACCGGTTGGAGATGATTTTTGCTCTAGATTTGCTAAATAATAGGATAGCACATCATATAGCTAATGGGTTGGAGATGCTCTTTTAGCCATTACCTATATGGTGTGATATCCTATTATTTAGCAAATTTAGAGCAAAAATCATCTCCAACCCGTTTGCTATTAGGATTTCTACTTTTAGCCATTTGCTATATGGAGCTCTCGGTGTGCTACTAGTAGCAAATGCTATCCGGTTTGCTATCCCCAATTTCTACTACATTATTGTCGTTTCTCTTGCAAAATAGTTGTTGAAAATTAACCGTTGGAAATACAACCGTTGAAAAATAGTCGTTAGAAATATAACCATTGAAAAATAGCAGTTAGAAATACAAACGTCACAATATAGCCGTTGCAACACTATTATTTGAATTTTAAAATAATTATTACATATTAATAAAATATGAAATTTTTTAATATAGCACATCATATATTCATATAGCAAACCAGTTGGAGATGTTCATAGAATGAGATGCTAAATGTGGATAGCACATTTTCTATTTGAAACAATAGCAAACAAAAAAATAGCAAACGAGTTGGAGATGCTCTTAGAAGATTGGTGGAAAATAATACAAACTTATAAAAAAGGAGAAGAGGAAAAAGGATGGCGCGTGTTTCGATACAAGAACCGTGACACTACTGACATCCATCTTCATTGGCCAGTTCCCGATTCCGCTGATCTCTCCAGCATGTATTCACACTAGCTACTCTTTGGTGACTGGACCCAGGGTATCCCGTGGCCCACCCGACATATCCAGTGGGTGGGCTCCTGAGAAATGTTGTTGTTGTTGTACGTGGTGTTAGGTTGAGACCATGCACCTTGTGGTCATAACGATAAGAACTAAAAATTAGAAAGAGTATATAAGATTCAAAAATCTTCATTACTCTCTTTACTCCGGGCTCGGGCCCATCAATTTCGGAAACTCCTCCGCTCATATCGTAACTGCATCAGTTATATATCCAGGCCCGTTTCCAATTAAAATCCAAACTAAAGGTGTATACGAAGGTTTTGCAAAAGAGAGAGAGTTGTGCTGCGCCACCGCAGATGGCAACTATAGGGACGACAAGGAGAGAGACCCAATGGAAGGGACTCAGGTGTACAACGTAATGTTCGAGGAAGACGTGATCACCACCACCGTGATGTTCTCCGGCAAGGCCGTGGAGGACTGGCTCGATGAGGTCCTCTCCGTCCACCGTCGGCACCTTCACAAGCTCGTCGTCGGGCTCGACGTCGAGTGGCGCCCCAGATACTCCGCCGACCAGAACCCCGTTGACGTTCTGTAGCTCTACGTCAGCCGCCGCTGCCTCATCTTCCAGGTCATCCACACTAACTACTTCCCCGATGAGCTGGAAGATTTCCTTGGTGATTCCGACTACCGCTTCGTCGGCGTCGGCTTGGGGGTGATGCCGATAGACTTTGGAAGGACTGGCAGCTGAAGGTGGCCAAAATGGTGGACCTGGCCGAGCTCGCGGCAGAGGAGATGGATCGCCCAAGCCTCCACCGCACGGGGCTGAAGGACATCGTGAGCGTCGTGATGGGCGCCGACATGGAGATGCCTTACGGGGTGAGGATGAGCAACTGGTGCGCGTACAATCTCTCCGATGAGCAGATCAGCTATGCGTGCATCGACACCTTCATCTCCTTCGAGGTCGGTCGCAAGCTGCTCTCCGGCGACTACTGACTTACCACCGAGTTTGCGGATCGGCTGCTGTCGATCATCCCGACATATGGAATTCGTAGGTGCATCGCTCAAGTTCTAGCTTTTGTGCTTGTGCACCCAATCTCTCATAAAATTATTTTTTCTTGAGGAAACACTATATGTTGCTTTTAAAAACATGCATGCTATTTCACATGCATCGAGGTCTTTCACATGCATGTTAGTTGTCCATGCATGCTACGCCCCAAACATGATCAACGAGCCTCAAACATGACGATCTCTTAACAAAAAAGAGAACACATAACGGCAGCAAACATGATCGAGGTCTTTCACATGTATGTTAGATGTACATATGCTACGTACCAAACATGTATTCCAAGAATAGAATAATATTTCCTACCATGTATATATATTTCTATATTTATCATATTCTCTACCATGCATGTATGTATGCTCTCAACCTACAGTATCAGTATATGACAGTTTAACTACCATACTAATGAAGAATATTATCCTGTCATCAATAGAGATAACAAATTTGACACAAGAATGTTCCCTCGACGGTACAAGGATAGAATGTGGACTACCATCGTCTAATAAGCACATAGCTCTCACTACGTACATACGTGGTTCATCAAATTAATGGATCGCATGCTGCCATTATGTATTGCTGTACTCGTCTTTTGAAGAAACAACAGGCATAGGCGCTAGCTGCTACGTGTTCTGATTTTAGGAACAAATGAACACACTTGTGATAACCGAGAGGAGGCGAACCGCAGTTTGGAGTAACTTTGACCGATGATTCAAAAGCACAATTTTTGAAGCGTCCGATCATCTCCACTCACGCGCTTAGACAACAACCCACTATAGAGGCACACCTTCCTCTTCTTCTCCGCCGCACCTCTCGATCGATTTTAGCCTCCAAACTTCTCCTCTTTCTTCTTCGCCGCACCACCGTCGACCACCTCTCTCTCTCTTTGTTTGCACCTCCGTCGCCGCACAAATGGGTAGCCCCGCACCGAAGCGCTCCAGGTCATCGACGTCCTCCGAACCTCCTTCTCCATTTCCGTCGCCGCCAAGCCTGGTGGAACTGGAGGCGGCGCTCGCACCTTCTCCACTCCCGTCTCCGCCCGCGGCGCTCGCACCTCTTCAATCTGACTATGAGGGGACTGTCCGCCTCATGGAGGAAAGCATCGACAAACTCAATAGCAAGCTTAAGGACGTCACCGGAAGCCTGTTCGCCACCTACATGCAAGCAAAAGCGCTTGACAAAATGGCGCAGGATGTATTTCACAATACATCTCACTCCTGTCACCAACTGGGACTTGGTGTCCTTCCCCACCACGCCAGCATGAACTCCGTCGGCTACTACATCTTTGGGTTAGGCTTTGTTGCTGCTCGTCTCGACTGCCTATACAAGACGAGCGGTGAGGAGGCCGGGGAGGGGTTTCGCAAGAAACGTGGAGGCTGTCAACCGGAAGAAGTTCGATCTGGTGTTGGAGGATGCTCCGTCAGCGGTTGCGGCGGAGGCAGATGCGGAGGCGGAGGCGCCGCCGGCGGAGGCGGCGGCCGCGGCGGAGGTGGACAAGTCCTCCTCCGAGTAGATTAGGATGAGTAGTAGTTTTTTATTTTGTTTTCTATGTGTTTTTTATGTTAATGAAAAATATCGTTAATGAAAAATATGTGTTGTTTTTATGTTAATGAAAAATATCGTTTGTTTTATGTTCATGAACAATGCGTCCTACTCCAGTACATGCACTAACGAAAAACTCCTCCTTTTATCGAAAAACATCGCATATGGAAAATTAACACATTACTAATATTATATTGTATCTAATAAATACTCCCTTCTTATTCTTTTATTTGACATTTTCGACAAAGCATTGAACTAACATTAGTTGGACGTGACCACCCCCACCCACCGGCCTGGCCCTAGGCTGTAGCCCACAAATTTTCTGCGACCTAGCCGCACAACATCGCACATAATAGTGGGAGCAGGGCATGTGGGATTTCCATCCTTCGGTGTCCAGACAACAAAACCCAGTGCGAAGTGAAGGATCTCAGCGGGATTTCCATGGGACGGCGTGCGGGGCGGGGGTGCACGCGCGACGTTGTGCGGCAGGGCCGCAGAAAATTTATTTCCGCCCGCCTAGGCCCAGAGATTTAGGTTGTGTTTGGGAGCACAGTTTTTCAATACTAAAGTTTTGGAAACCACAATTTTTAAAATGACATGGCAATACCGAAGTACGTATTTCAGTAACACAGTTTTGTAATACCATGATTTTGCAATACATAGGACTGTGGTCACGTTTTGTAACTTTGATGATTTAATAATCCAATCAAGTTTCATCCAACCCACCAACAAAAAATTGGATCGTCCAGTCCATCCAACCAAACGTTAATTTGGATGATCCAAGACATAAAGAAATGGATGATCTATCTCCAATCGAACTTCGACGTCAAACCAAACGCAATTGATGACTGAGCACTTTGTCACATGTCACTAGAGTGTACGCACAAATGAAAAATACACAGCCTCAACACCGGGTTTAGGGTGCATCGTGGACTTACCACATGACCCGAACAAACACTCACGTAATTACCGTACACCTGCAAGAGAAACTACCTGGCCGCATCCTTCACGTACGAACGGCAACGCCGACAAACTTATTCTTTTTGTACTAGGTACAAATAATTTTCCTTTGCCATGAGCCAATAAACAAGCTCTTCTGATGCGTCTTTTGTAGTTAAAAATAAACTATGACAAAGCGACTAGTTCATGGAGACGGGGGAAGTACATATGATCATCGACGTCTCTCTCACATGCATGTTAATTATAGTTGTCCATGCATGCTAACCTACGCCCCAAACATAGGATGATCAACGAGCCAAACAATATAATGTTAGTTGTCACGCCCAACATGATCAACGAGACTCAAACTATATATGATGATGTTTCAGCAAAAAATAGAGAAAACACGTAATAATGTTGTCATCGAACATGATCGTCGCGAGGTTTTCAAGTGCATATGTTACTTGTCCATGCATGCTTGCTACACCCCAAACATGATCAACGAGTATCAAATATGACGATCTTTCAACAAAATTAGAAAACACTTACGTCATCAAACATGCATGATTGAGGTCTTTTGCAAGTCAAAAAGAAAACATGAACGAGGGTTTGTGATATATATATATATATATATATATATATATATATATATATATATATATATATGTGTGTGTGTGTGTGTGTGTGTGTGTGTGTGTGTGTGTGTGTGTGTGTGTGTGTGTGTGTACGTGTGTGTGTGCGTGTGTGTTAATGAATGCATGAATGTGTGGTGTGTTCATCGTCCTGTACTTTTTTCTTGTGTTTTTTGACGATCTTTCAACTATATATATATATATATATATATATATATATATATATATATATATATATATATATATATATATATATATATATATATATAACGATCTTTCAAAAAGTAAGAGAAAACGCGTAACGTCATGAAACATGGTCGAGGTATTTTGCGTGACAAACTGAAAAAAACTGGAACATTGCATATACCTTGGGCCGGTGGGCCCTTTGCGTGTCAAAATTAAAAA
The DNA here is from genome assembly GCA_036927565.1 of Tuctoria greenei. Classification (NCBI taxonomy): domain Eukaryota; kingdom Viridiplantae; phylum Streptophyta; class Magnoliopsida; order Poales; family Poaceae; genus Tuctoria; species Tuctoria greenei. The sequence goes on along the minus strand of JAYESD010000003.1, from coordinate 37,590,009 downwards.
CTGGAACTAAAAAACTGAAACACCGCCGGACGGACCTACGAAGTTTGCTAAGTGGGCCACTGCATACCCTGGACCCTTTGCATGTCAAATTAAAAAACTGCGTGTGAAGCGGAGATGGAAGCCAACCGCGGTTTGGATTATTTCGATAGCGCAGTTTTCGAAGCGTCTAATCATCTCCACTCGCACGGGACGAGGACCCGCTATAAAGGCACACCTGTCCTCTTGCGTCTCCGCCGCACCACTCCATCTCCATCGATCATAGCCTCCAAACTTCTCTTCCTTCACCATCACAACATCACCGACCACCTCTCGCTCTTTCTCTGCAACTCCGTCGCCGCACAAATGGGTATCCTCGCACCGAAGCGCTCCAGGCTGTCGATGTCCTCCGAACCTCCTTCTTCTTCGTTTCCTTCACAGCCAATGCCGGTGGAACTGGAGATGGCACCCGCACCTCCTCCGTCCCCTTCTCCGCCCGCGGCGCCCGCACCTCCTCATCTCGTTTGGGTTCAGGAGACTGTCCGCCTCGTTAAACACCGCTTCGATGAACTCGATCAGTGGCTGAAGGAGGCCATCGAGCACCTTTCCGCCACCGCCAGGCGAGCAAAAAAGCTCGACATATTGGCGCGGGATGTATTTTCTGATACATCTCGCTCGTGTGAGCGTCTGGGTCTTGGGAAACTTCCCGTCTGCACCAGCATGGACACCGCCTGCCACTACTGCTTCGGGTTAGGGTTTGTGGCTGGTCGTCTCAACGTCCTCTACGAGACGATCGAGGAGGTGGCTGGGATGGAGGGCCGTCAGCATCTTCTGTGGACCGTCGTCGAGAAGCTTCAGACTCAATTGCCAGAGGAGGCGGCAGCAGCGGCGGCAGCGGTGGAGGAGGCGGCGGCGACAGCAGCGGTGGAGGCGGAGGTGGAGGAGATCTCCGACGACTCTGAGTAGAGTAGTATTTGTAGTTTTTCTTTTTCTTGTCTTCTATGTTCTTTTGTAGTTCTTGTTTGTAATATGTGTTGTTTCTATTTTAATGATAAATGTCTTTTCTGTTCATAAACAATGTGTTTTATGCAGTATCGAAAAACATCTCCTTTCTGAAAAAGGGGCGAGATAATTGTTGTTCAATGTCTAGCCAAGAATTCGTTGTGTTGCGACAATCAATGACTCTTGGTTGAAACTCTATTGAGATCGTGGTTGAGGCTGCGTTTCTCCTCTTTTTTGTTCTTTCACTCAATTTTTTCATTTGTAGTCGGCACATAGGAAAATGTATTTTTAGCATGTAGTAGTATATAATACATGTTATCGTTTCATTGTGATTAATATTACAAAATGCTCATTGTTTACCATCATTTTGTGCACTTGGCTGTATTTGCACATCGTTTGCATTAGCACATAAGTATACATTTGGAGATTCATATATTTTTTCGTATTTTTTTGGAATGTCCCACTAGCTAGCAGATGACTGCTTTTAAGAAGTGAGCAAGTTGTCCTAAGACGAAGTCTACCCCTCTAGCTACATGCACCAGCCATGTGCAGGAATCGACGTGACATGAGAGTAATTAATCACGATTAGATGCGTGCACAAGGGCACGGCTTGCATCAAATTATCCACTCCCGCGAAAAAATTTTCGTTCTACTTGGCGCGCCAAATTTGAGATTTTGACAATTCAATTTTCACTACATGTGCCTCCAATTCAGTCCTGCCTATTATTGTAACCCTATTTCAGCCACGATGAGTATAAATGAAAACACTAGCCTCGGTTCCTGACACACCGCTGCCCCGCCCTTCCTATGATCTCGCAGTACTCCAAAATGTGTTGTCTCTCTGTCCTATGTTACATACTTGTATTCCAAAGAAATTCCCGTGTTTTCATTTCCCACGGTTTTTACAATTTTTCCCCCCATGGATCTCACAGTGACGCATTGAAGCTCTTGGTGGTGTTGACTCATGGGTACAACACCGGGCGACCAAGTTTGACGGGCTCTACCGAACCTCTTTCGTCGCTGACACCTCCCTGCGACATCGTATCCCGGACTCCAGTTTTGTGCTTGGTAAACTACACGATCCATGCCATCTTTTTATAGAGCTATATTGGCTTGGTTGTACACGATCCATGCAGTTTTGGCCTAGTTAAGTTATACACGATCCATCTTGATATACGAAGATTAAATAAATTAACAAAGAAGAAATGTGGTCTTTTGTTTCACAAATTTAGTTATGTGTGTGTGTGTGTGTGTGTGTGTGTGTGTATATATATATATACATACACACTGCATTTGTCCCTAAATAAATGTTGCTCCGACAGCTTATTACGGTAGTGTATTTCTAGTTCAATTCCTGGCCGGGAACGACAAATACTAAAAACCAGAGGTACTAGTATGTAATTTCTGGATTTAGAAGTAAATGACGCACGGGTTATCTGATCAACCACTCCAAATGTTGTACTCTCATTCCTGTTTTACAATGTATTCCTAAGATTTTTAGTTCCCATGGGTTTCACTTTTTTCTTTCTTGTGGCTTTCTCGGATCGTACATTTTTTTCTATTCTTTCTTTTCTAATTCCTCCGTTAGTAACAAACACTGTAGTTTATAGAAAGCACACCGTCCAATCCAAAATCTACGCGGTCATGTAATCTAATGTTATCACTGTTATTTGGAATGACTACTTACAATGCTCTTTACATTAGGAACAAGACATCAAACCGTGATGTCGTCTACAAGCATTCATGGTGGCCAACAAGCACCTGGTATAACTATAAATGTGTTTACTATCAGAATTAAACAAATTTAGACAACATTAAATCGTTTGCATGGTACACAAAGAATATTGCAGCACATGATATTCAGGAACCCCGAGGTTCTTCGCTCCCTGGTACTACTGCGATGCATGAACCAATAGCAGGTATAGATATACAAACCAGAAATACTCCTTTCGCCCCAGCGTAATTTTACTTTTGGAGCTTAAAAAATGTCCCACTCCAACTCTATCCTCGGTAGTAGCTTCCAACTACCCATATCACATCACATTACTACCCGCCTCTCTACCGTGCCATTTGTTTTGGCAAAGCGTGTTAGTTTTTTACTCTACTCCTTTGGCATTGAATTTGGAGCATTTTGAGATACTACGTTCTGTCCTTTAGATATATTGATGATGGGTGTATCATGGTCATTTGCATTCTTTGCTAGGCTCTACTAATTGTTTTAGCATGCCTTGTGATTCTACTTTCTTATTAGTACTTAGTATTTATAGTTAACAGTTCATCAGCCTGTGTGATGATGGCATGATTTTTTTATGCCTCCACGCTGTGCTCTCTCGCCGCCGGCCACTCCGGCTGGCACCGGCGCCCACGTCCACGCCTTGCTGCTGGTCACTTCAGTGTCCTCCCCGACGTGTCTCCCTCGCCCATCGCCACGTCCCATCCTTCTCGTGCCATGATTACCCCGCCGCCAATCCTCCTCGAGAGTTTCGGCGAGACCGAACCCTCGCTTTGTTGAGTGTCGCAAGCTGCCACTATGCAGTACTGCACCTACAGTAGCCGCCACTAACAAGTAGACCCGATGTCCCATGGGCCCACATGTTAGTGGCAGCTAATGCAGGTGCAGTACTGCAGAGGATTTCAATCTCGCAAGCTGCCTGCCTTATCTGTCTTACATTCGCCACCTGCTACCGCTAGCGTTCATTACTTGCCCTGCAACTAAGAATTCTCTTCGAGACGTGCTCCGACTAATGTCAGTCAGACCGAACCGGCGAATCCTATCTTTGTCTAGTCTAGCATTGCCAGCTACATGCCCCCTCACAGTCTTGTCTGCTTTGCTCATGGACTGAAAATCCTCTGCAGTACTACGAGTGCGTACCACCACTAACATGTGTACCTGATGGCTCATTTTAGGGTATGAACAGCAACAAAGAAGTCAATAATGTAACACCCCCCCATCAAAATAGGTGTCGTTAGGACAGTCCTAACTACTGTAGTAGTTCATTTTTAATTCATTTTTGGGCGACAATTAATATAAACCAGGAGGGAGTACTACAGAACAAAATGGTGCTGGCACGACGCGGTCCTCCCACGCTCGTATTTGCCACACTTGTCCTGAAGATGGTATGAACATCAGACTTTTCATCTTTTCACACTATTTGTACATGATACCAAACTTGTTCAGGCGGTCATTTGCTTTAATCGTTTACCGTTTGAATCAATGTAACAGAAGGAAGGAAGCTAGGAAGAAGTGTGGCTAAAGGACTTAAGGTTGCCAGAATACGCTATGCATCCCATGTTAGTAGAACGCAGCATGTGAAGCTACCAATTCAGTTCTCTGCTAGGTTGGGTGCTGAGGTTGGTATTAATCAGCGGCACTTTGTCGATGATGTGGTTATGTTTACAAAAAGATATGCATCCCTCACCGGGGCAACAAAGTGGGCAGAGGTTGGCCATAGTAACAAGAGAGATATAGTACGAGAAAATCTGGTTAGTGTTGTCACACCCCCAGACATGTATTTTTTTCTTGCAATCTCCATCCTGTACATTTACAGCAACTTGTTATACAATGTACAGGATTCCTGGGACATGGAGGACACACCGGAGAGCGCATGAAAAATTTTGAAAATTGCTGGTGAGTGCTACAAGGGGTGGCGCTCAACTTTGCATGCCACCTATAAGAGTTATTCTACCGATGAAGAACGTATACAAAACCAACCTGCTGACGTAACGACACCCGAGTGGTTGCACCTAATAGAATATTTTGGGCCTGAGCGATACATGGTCAACTAACTTTTTACTAGCTTCGCATCATACAAAAAATATTTTATTTACTTTCATCCATGGATTTAATTCTTAAAATTATTGCAGTCAATAAGCATGACCAATTCTCAAAATCGAAGAAGACAAAAGGCTTGGCTCCAAATCCTACGCCCAACTTAGTTACGAGAAGGTATGAAAAATAAATCACGCTTTTACTTTGCACTGCAAACAATATGTATACCGACATGTTGAAGTTTACTTGTATTTTATGTAGCGAGATCCAGAGACCGGAGAAGAACCTGATGACATACAACTGTGGGAGACAAGCCATTTGTTGAACCGTAACTGGACAAACAAGCTGGTAGAAGCTGTACATGTGAGTAACACTTCAAACAATCCCCAATTAAATAAATATTTGCAAATTACCTGTGACTTTTCTTTTCGTATATAGATCCAGGCACGTGCCCAAGTGGACGACATGGAAGCTGAGCAGGGAGGCCCAATTCCAAATGAGGAGAGAAACCACATCTTCCAGCGTTGTTATAGATCCTCAATCGGTTGTGCAAGATCACAGGTTCGGGGGCGTGGTTATATGGCTAACCCAACTGGTCTCGAACGTGAACGTATGCGTATCCAGATGTCTGAACACCTCAACGACCAAGTTCGAAACTTAGAAGTTAGAAATGCAGTCCTCAATGAAATAGTGTAGGACTTGGAAGGAAGAAATGATAGCTTAAACACCCAGATGGACTGCATAAACCAGAAGAATAAAGAGTTAATCATTGAAGTCCAGAACTTACAAGGTCAGATAGCAGCTGATCGTGAACAGACAGCTAAGGAAATGGAGGACATGCGCGCCTCGTTGGCTGAAATGCACAAAATGATGATGGCGACCACTCCATAGAAGGTCCAACAAATAAGGAACCACCAAAAGCCACCTGCTCCAACAATTAGTCCCAGTCAGCTTAGGAAAACTCTTAGCATGCAAACACGTCGCTTAAGTAATCCTTGAGTGTTGTTATGCATGTTGTAAAATTGATGGATGTTTATTGTTAAACTCGTGATTCTGTTGCCACTAATTTTCAAACCTGGTGCATTCGGGTACTACTGCTGCTAATTATAAAACGTGGCATTACAAATTTCTTGTCACGAATGATAAATTGTTGCAATAGGAAGCTATTGGCAATACAGATAATAAAACGTGGCAATAGAATGACAAAACGTTGCAGTATAAACATTTGGCAATGACTCAAAAAATGTTGCATTAAAACACTATTGCCACAGATAAGAAATCATTGCAATACCAAACTATTCGCCACGGATGCGAAATCGTTGCGGTACCATACTAGTTCCAACGGATCTGAAATCGTTGCAATACGGTACTATTCGCCACGTTTGTGGACTCGTTGCAATACCCAACTATTCGCCACAGATACAAAATTGTTGCAGTACCAGACTAGTCCCACGGATCTGAACGTTGCAATACGGTACTATTCGCCACATTTGTTGACTCATTGCACTAACCTACTATTTGCCACGGATGTTAAACTGTCGCAGTATCATACTATTTGCCACGGATGTGAAATCGTTGCAATATGTTACTATTTGCCACTACTGCTAAAATCAATACTGTAGTATTTGCCACGAATGTGAAAATCGTTGCAATCACGTACTATTACCACAAATGTGAAAATCGTTGCAATCACATACTATTACCATGAACGCGAAATCGTTGCAATACAATGCTATTCGTTGTAATACGTTAAATCGTCGCAATACGGTAAACAGTTGCAATAGCATACTATTTGCCACGAATGTGAAATCGTTACAATACCGTACTATTGCCACGCCTATGAAATCGTTGCAGTACAATGCTATTCGTTGCAATACGTTAAATCGTCGCAATACGCTAAACCGTTGCAATAACATACTATTTGCCACGAATGTGAAATCGTTACAATACCGTACTATTGCCACGTCTGTGAAATCGTTGCAACCACATACAATTACCACGAATGTGAAATAGTTTCAATACCATGTTGTTTGTTGCAATACGTTAAATCGTCACAATATGCTAAATCGTTGTAACAACATACTATTTGCCATGAATATGAAATCGTTGCAATACCCAACTATTTGCCACGATTGTGAACCCGTTGAAATACGTAAAATTTGTTGCGATACGTTGAATCATCGCAATACATGAAACCATTGTAATAGCATCCTATTTGTCACCGATGAAAAATCATTGCAATACCATACTATTCGCCACGGATGCCAAGTCGTCGCAAATAACCTATCGCCACAGGAATTATTACGACGATTTGTAAAAACTATCGCCACGCTCTTTTTTGTTGCAACAACGATCTATTGCGACGAAAAATGACCTATTGCGAGGAATTTTTTCGTTGCGATAAACGGGAATCCTTGCAGTGTACTTGGAACTACACCTATAGCAAAAAGGCCATATAGGATGCCTCCTAAGGAATTAGCGGAGGTCAAGAAGCAGATTCAAGAGCAATTAGAAAAGGGTTTCATACGCCCAAGCTCGTCACCATGGGGAGCCCCAGTGCTTTTCATGGATAAGAAGGATGGATCCCAGAGAATGTGTGTGGATTACTGGTCTCTCAACGAGGTGACAATCGAGAATAAGTATACACTGCCCCGTATTGAGGATCCGTCCGACCAGATGAAGGGAGCCAAAATATTTACTGTGATTGATCTTCGGTCGGGATATTTCCAAATGAAGATTAGACCATCAGACGTACCCAAAATGGCTTTCAGGACATGGTATGGATCCTATGAGTATACGTTCATGTCATTTGGATTGACCAATGCACATGCGTAATTCATGTCTCTTATGAACAAGGTTTTCATGGTGTATTTGGATAAGTTCGTGGTAGTGATCATTCATGACATAATGATTTACTCAAAAAGTGAAGAAGAGCAAGAAGAGCATTTAAGGCTGACATTGCAGAAACTACGAGAGCGTCAGTTGTATGCCAAGATCAACAAGTGCCAATTCTGGTTGACGGAGATATCATTCCTAGGCCATGTCATATCTGGAGGAGGAGTGTTAGTTGACCCAGAAAAGGTTAGAGATGTGCTAAGGTGGGAATCGCCGCAGAACGTGAAGGAGATAAGGAGTCTTCTTGGAATGGCTGGATACTACCATCGGTTCATCAAGGACTTTTCCAAGATAGCGAAGCCCATGAATGAGTTGTTAATGAAGGAGAAGCCTTTCTATTGGACTCAAGCTTGTCAATACATTTTTGAGGAGCTAAAGAAGAGGTTAGCAACATCACCTGTGTTGGTATTGCATGATGTGAGCAAGAGCTTTGATATCTATTGCGATGCGTCAAGACAAGGACTTGGTTGTGTATTGATGCAAGAAGGTCGGGTAATAGCTTATGCGTCAAGGTAATTGAAGAAACATGAGTAGAATTATCCTACACATGATCTCAAACTTTCAGTTGTAGTGCATGCATTGAAGATTTGGAGACATTACGTTCTTGGACATAGATGTGAGATTTATAAGAATCATAAGAGTCTCAAGTACATATTCACGCAAACGGATCTGAATTTGAGGAAATGACAATGGTTGGAACTCATGAAGGATTATGATGTGGGAGTCAATTACCACCGAGGAAGGCCAACGTATTGGCTGATGCTTCAAGTTGAAAGGGAGCAAGCCACCATCTCACCATTAGGGAGTTGTCGCCCGAGCTATGCAAGGAGTTTGAACGGTTGAACCTTGGATTCATACATGAGATGGGAGCAATGGAAGTAAACCCAACCACAGAGCAAGAAATTCGAGAAGGACAGCCAGAGGATAAGGAAATCTAGGAAATCAAGAAAAGGACCCAAGAAGGGAGAGAATTCAGATTTGATGAGGATGTCCATGGTACTCTATGGCTTGGAAAACGGATTGTTGTGCCTAATGATAAGAGTCATTGATAGTTGATATTAAAGGAGGCACATGACTCCCTTTACTCTGTCCATCCAGGTTGTACGAAGATGTACAAGGACCTGAAAACATGCTAATGGAGGGATGGTATGAAAAGGGACATAGCTGAATATGTCGCACTTTGTGATGTATGCCAGCGAGTCAAGGCTAAACATCAAAGGCCAGCTGGATTATTGCAGCCGTTGAAAATTCTGGAATGGAAGTGGGAAGAGGTTGGTATGGATTTCATAGTTGGTTTACCTCGCACTTCAGCAGGTTATGATTCAATATGGATTATCGTGGATCGATTGATGAAATCAGCGCATTTCATTCCCGTCAAGACTAACTATAGCGAAGCAAAGTTGGCAGAATTATACATGGGAAGAATATTGTGTTTACACGGAGTACCCAAGAAAATAGTATCCCATAGAGGTTCTCAATTTACCTTAAGGTTCTGGCAAAAGTTGCACGAGTCTATGGGAACTCTGTTGAATTTTAGTTCTACCTATCACCCTCAGATAGATGGTCAGACCGAGAGAACAAATCAGATATTAGAGGAAATGCTAAGAGCCTGTGCACTAAGTATGGAGGAAGTTGGGATAAGAGTCTGCCGTATGCTAAATTTTCCTACAACAACAGTTATCAAGTAAGTTTAAAGATGTCACCATACGAAGCATTATATGGGAGAAGGTGTAGGGCACCCTTGTTTTGGAACGAGATAGGGGAGGCCCAAGTATTTGGACCTGACGTAATCCAGGAAGCTGAAAAGCAAGTTTAGACAATCCGGTAGAATTTAAGAGCTGCTCAGTCGAGACAAAAAGGTTATGCGGATAATAGATGAAGAAGCCTATCTTTTGAAGTGGGAGACGTCGTATATCTTAAAGTGTCACCTATGCGAGGTCATAAGCGATTTAACGTAAAGGCAAGTTGGCACCTCGCTATATTGGACCATTCAAGATTTTGGACAAACGGGGAGAAGTAGCATATAAACTGGAGATGCCTGGACATCTTTTCGATGTCCATGATGTGTTTCATGTTTCTCAACTCAAGAAGTGCTTGAGAGTGCTGGAAGAACAAGTGCCAATGGAAGAATTGGAGCTTGAGGAAGATTTGACCTATGCCGAGCAACCTGTCAAAGTTTTGGAAACCAAGGAGAGAGTCATGAGGAACAATGTCATTAGATGGTGCAAAGTGCAATGGAAGCATCATACAGAATCAAAAGCAACTTGGGAGCGAGAAGATGATCTCAACAAGGAATTTCCCTATCTCTTTCCTTCCACGTCGCATCTCGAGGTTGAGATTCATTTTAAGGGGGGTAGGTTTGTAACACCCTCATTTTAATGCATAATGCATTGCATACATCCTCATACATGTTTAACATCAATCAACATAAAAAGTAACAAGATTAAAATGAATTTAGGTCTAATCAGGAATTTAATCCTGTCAGGGAGCGGACTTGTTCAGCCCCGTACTTGGACTAGTCCGGTATCCCCTTTCTGTTTCAAAAATTCAGTTTCTTCAAGACTACAGACTTGTCCGCCACGCAGCATGGACTAGTCTGATTTAGCTTTTATGTTTTCACGGACTTGTCTAATTTCGAATGGACAAGTCCGACATGGCCTAGTTTTCAACCCGGAAGCCTTTTTTTTTGCAACCCGGACTTGTCCGGCCACACATACCGGACTGTCTGAAAATCCTTATGTTGCCAAACGGACTTGTTCGGCCATTCAAACCGGACTTGTATGAAAATGTCTCTGTCCCACAACGGACTTGTCCCGTGCCTATTGCGGACTAGTCCGGTGTGCTGAATCTCACTCGGATTCTATTATTCTTCCACGATTGGTTATTGGGTAATTGCCTTAATTGGACCCAAGAACTTCATGCCCAACCTTAGAGGAGCCCAAGTGGACCCCACCTTGGCTCCTACTCGCCCCCACCAAAATCCAATTGGAATTCACCCCAAAACCCTACCTCTCCACCCCTATATAAAAACCCAATACCCTCACCTCTCCGACCTTTGAGAAAAACCCTCGCTGCCACCCTTGCCTTGTGCCGACGTTAAGAAGGAGCCCAGGAGAAAGGACAAGGAGGATAACAGGGAGAAGGCTCAATCAAGATCAATCTTCATCAACTTTTTGACAATTGACATTCTTCATCATCAAAACCTTTATCACTCATCTTCATCAAGCCCTAGATGTCAAGATTCAAGTGTTGCATCTAATCTTCAACCCTTGGATCCCTAGACACGTGGTACACCCTCTACATTTAAGTTCCACAAGAATTTAACCTTAAAACCCTGCTGATCAGAAAACCCTAACTCTGCAGTTCTTCATAGTGTGGACTAGTCTGACCCCTGTACCGGACTTGTCCGGTGTCTGAACCTGTTGATCCTGATTTGAATCCAAATTGACTCAAATCAATTCCAAACTTGTTCAAACTTGTCATAAACTATTGAAACTAGTTGGTAAACATTAATAGCAACTTAATAACCTGTTTTACCTCACAATTTCATTAATCATGCATATCATGCCATATTAAGTAATATATGAGCATTTATTGATTGTAATGCTTGTTTTCCAAGTTTGTCGTGCAGAATAGAAGGTCGCGCTGTAGGAAGTGTTTTTGAGGATCTGCAGAACCAAAACTTTGAAACCTTTGATCCAAACAAAGCTCAATAGCAAGGCAAGTGTCCTTGATTATTTTGATCCAGATTTTTAAATGTTTTGTTTGCAAATCTGCATGCTTGTGTCAATTGATGGGAAAACTTAATTGTAGGAGTTTACTAGTTTTGTATGACCATCCTTGCCACATGAACGCAATGTAGAGAGTCAGGAAGGGTATTTTACACTTTTGCTTCACATTACTCAATTGGGTTTCGGAAATAATCATATTGCTTAATTATGAACTGTTGAACACTTTAATGATGAGAATTGATATTAACGACCCTTTAGTAACATGGTGCCTAGGGATCTAAGCAAGTCGGTTATGAAGAATGGGTTGGACTATTTTAGTGGTTTTGCTTGCTTTAGATCTAAGGACTGGTTTGTGGAGCGACCATCCAGGATTTATCGTGCCACCATAGGGCCAAGTATGGGTGCGACTTAGCTGACTAATTAGTGTTTTGCCAGTACTATTTGGACCATTAAGAATGCTCGGGGAAGGGGTAGTCATATGGGTTTGTAGAGATTGGTGGGACTATCCTGGGATCCGAATGGCTCAGAGGGGGCCCTTGGTTGGATGTCCTCAGTTGGAGACATCACCACCGATGAAACCTCAGTGGGGTCTAAATATGCTAGTAATCACTTTGTAAAGGTTATTTTATGATCTCTTGGCCGCACACCTAAGGAAGAGTGAGATAGCATAATTGAGATTCAATAGTCATTGAAAAGTGATGAAATCACGAACTTGTGGGTAAAGTGGTACAACCTCTACAGAGTGTGTTTAAAACTATCATGATAGCCGTGCTCCTGGACATGCACAACTTGTACCCTCACATGATTAAAATTTGGACATTAATATGGTTTAATGGCTGTAAATAAATTGGGAATTGCTATTGGTTAATTAATTGGCTTTGGTACATGGAATTGATGAAGATGAGACATATGAGCAGTTGTGAGTTGGATATGGATTATTATAGCTGGTATTGGTTATTTAAGTTAAAATTGATGTTATTTGGGTTATTTTGGGAAGGACCACAATTAATGATCATATAATTGCATTTTCAACTATTTTGAATGTACTTTTATGCAATTAGCCCAGTTTTTTATCGTTCCTTGTTAAAGCTACATGTCATACATTCCCACACTTGCTGAGTACAACATATGCTCACCCTTGCTATTCCCCCAACAAGTTCAGACGTGGACGACACTAAGGAGTTCCAAGAGGTATTTCAGGAGTACTAGGCGCGCGTGTTACCGTCAAGCTTGCCTATGGAGTTTGGAGTCTTAGTGTTTAGAGTTTTTCGCTGCAATTGTTTAGAGCTTGTATTCAAGACTATTTGGTTTGTAATAAGGTACTATTATTAGTGTTATTATTCGGGACATGGTTATAGTTTATTTATCGTTTTTCAATCACTTGTGTATGTGTGTTAAACATCTTGGGTACACATATGCTTTACACTTGGTTCATGTTCAGAATCGGATGTCACATTAGTGTATTGCCAGCATCGTTTGGACCATATGGAAGGCTCGGGGAACGGGAGTCGGCCCTGGGATCCGAACGGCACAAGAGGGGACCCTTGGATGGATGTGCTCGGTTGGAGACATCACCTCTGATGAAACCTTAGTGGGTCCGCAATTTGTTGGTAGTCACTTTGTAATGGCTATTTTGTGATCCCTTGTCCACACACCTATGGAAGTGTGAGACGGCATAATGGAGGTTCTTAGTTATCGAAAGGTGATGAAATCACGAACTTGTGGATAAGTGGTGCCACCCGCAGAGTGTAAAAATTTCATGAGAGCCGTGCTTCCGGTTACGAGCGACCTGGACCCTCACATGATTAGAGTATGGACCCGAGTATTGAATATGAGCTAGAATTGGATATTGGGTTATGGAATTGGTTATGGTTACTTGAGTATGGATGTATATGGTCATTTATGCTGAATGGTCATTTATGGTTGGTGAATGGTAATTGACGGAATTGGGTATGGTATTGTTGGTATTTAAGTAATTATGGGATTTGACCTCACATAGTAACCATAAGTCGCATTTTCTTACTTTTGCAAATGAAATGTACTTTTCCACAATAAACCATCTATTCCATCCTTGTTTAAGCTAATGTCATACTTTCCCACACTTGATGAGTACGACATGTACTCACCCTTTCTATTCTCACATTAGTTCAGTAACAGTTGTATTTTGGAGTATCCGAAGGATTTTGAGGATTTCTAAGCGTTCGTGTTACCGTCAAACTTCCTGTGGAGGTGGAGTCTATTAGTGTCTAGTTTTTCCAATGCAATATTATCAGAGCTTGTATTTGATACTATTTGGATATTATAATACGGTACTATTTATTATTTGAAACATGGTTATTATCTGAATATCATTTGTGATGCACTCGTGTATGTGTGTTAAACATCCTGGCCACACATATGCATCACACTTGGTTCATTCTCGGAACCAAGTGTCACAGCTGCTGCAGGTGACATTGGGTCAGCTCCTTTGACAGCGCTCGTGGGTCCCAAGACAGGCCCCACGATCCCCAGGGGGCCCGCCAGTGTCAATTCTCAAGCCCAGCTTTCTCCAGGGGGCGTGTTGGCATCATCCTACAAGTTCTGGTGCCCCCTAGAGGGCCCTCCATGGTTCACTCCCAAATCTCACCCCCCCAAGGGGCTCACTAGTGTCATATCTCAAAGACCGACACCCTCCTAATGGGCCTGCCAATGTCTACACTTGAGCTCCTGTGCTTTACAGGGGGCCCGTCGTCGACGTCCTACAACTGCATGGTAGGTGTGCCGAACCTATTGGCCACACCTACCAGAGGGCCACTATAGGGTTCCATAGACAGGATGTCAAGGTTGTCACAATGTGCAACAAATGGCGCAAGGTTGGCTCATCAAGTGCACAATTGATAGTGCCTAAAGCTAACAAGATCAGCAAGTTTTTCGGGCCCTTGCGTTGCTAAGGACCAAGGTAAACAAGTTGAAAAGCACAAGACCGAGTCAAAAAGCACACATGTATTCAATTCATCGTAATTGGTTAGAAGATGAAGGTACAAAAACGTTTTATTCAAGGTAGCCTAGGAGGTTCGGAGGCGCGGCGTCAACGGGTCTTTGACCTGGAGTTGGAACCTAGAGGCGACGAGTGCGGCGGCATCTTCGACCTCAGCCCTGGCTATCTCCTCCCTCTCGGCGACCGGGCCCAGGGTTATTGGATCCAGCGAGACTTAGGGTGTGTTTGGTTTGTTGCCCATGAAAGCCTTACCAATTTATGGCGTGCACACAAGATTTGGCGTCAGTTTGGTTCTATTCCAAATGTTGGCATGCCTTCAAAATTTTGGTAACGACAATACAAAAGGTGGGAAAATGCGGGCAAGCGAAACGGCTGCTGTAAAATCCCAGTTTTTCCTTAATATAAAGTTCAGTTACCAGTTTGTTGTCAACCATATTGGAGATCAATTATGGTTGTGCATATGATCTTGATCTCATCAAAAATATTTCTTTCACTCATACTTCAATTTTATTAACATAGATGATGGATTTCACCAATGACCCTAGGATAATTCAAGTGACCTTTCTGCAAATTTTGGAATTTATTGAATGGAATTTTGCTAGGGCAAAACAATATGCAGTACTAAATATATTCAAATTATTTCAAAACTTGAATGTAGCTACTGGACATTTAGGCCCTGTCAAAAATATTCAAATCTGAGGCTATACATTTTTCCATGGCCTCATAATATTCTAAAAAGCCTTCCTGCAAAGTTTCAAGATTTTTGAATTCCATTTGCTATTTTATTTTAGACACTTAGCAAATTCAAGTCAAATTTAAATCTGAATTTTTAAATTTGTTAGACTTGTTTGAACATAAGATCTGAGCACATTATTGTGTTCAGCATATTTCATTTGCCATACCCACAAAATTTCATGATTTTTAGAGCTAATCTTCTGTTTTTAATTGAATTTACAAATGTGCTATGGGTGTGAGTATGACCGGATGAGTACCGCCGAACAGAGGCGTTGCCGACCTCTGCTGCGGCTTCTCCGCTTGACAGTGCACGACATGCAGCTCCAGCGAGCTGCCTGCTTGCCTGCTCGCCGCACGCACTAAAGCCGCAGCCGCTGCCACCGCCTAACGCCACTTCACTCACTCCTCCGTTCCCTTTTCGCGTTTTCCCCTCCGCTCGCACGCCGCCGACCTCCCCTCGGAACTCCGGCGATAACTTGCCATCTAGCCAAGGATCGATCGCGAGTTCTTTAGCAAACTTGTTCACAACTTGCTTGTGCATCTTCTCCACCCTTTGGTTCGGTGTTTCCTCACCCGGTTGTGCGCTATTCCGCAGTTTTCTGACGACCGCGGGAGAAGCCGCCAAGAACAGCCCCTGCTCCACCATCAACAAGCCGGAGGAAACCTCTACAGGCCCCGACTTCTATAAGAGAAAGGTGTGTTATTGCGCCTTACACATGCTCACCAAGTTTCAAGCCATGTCATGCCTTGTAGCGTTCTTATTTCATTTTTCCCCATGATAGTTCATACCTATATCTCTAGGTTAGGGATTTAATTTGTTTTCTACATCTAATAATTCTTGACCATAGTTAAGGTATAGTTTACCTATCTCTCTGCGAACACTCCAGATCAAAAAGATTTGGAAACCATCGAGTGTTGACCGAGATAGCCAAGTTTTGGCCGCCACCGGTGAAAAACCCGCAGTTCACTATCGAGCTCATAGTTCCCAACCGTTTCTCTCCTTCCCTAGTCCTAGTTCATGCTCCTCAAGGCACAAGAAATCTTTTGGACAAGAAACCAAGGCATCTGAGCTAGAGATGAGAGAGTTCTACCCTGCCCGAGCTGTCGCCGCCGCCGCCGCTGTTGCACCGCCATTTCCGGTCGTTGCCGCCACGATTGGACCCCATCATCGTGTTGCGTGGTCGATTTTAAGGCTAGGCGATCAGAGCCGAGCCGAGTGGAGGTCGACGCAGCGAAGTCCAGCGAGTGCCGCCGTGGTTCCGGCAAGGAGCGCTGCCCGCGTCGGGAGGTAGATGAAGACCCGGCGGGTCCCGCCTGTCAGCGGCATTTCCACCGCGTGGGATTGGCTGTGGCACTAGATCTGGTGCGGCTGCACGGGTTAACCCCGTGGCCCCCGGTGTGGCCCAGATGCGATTGGCCCATTAAAATGAAGTGGGTCCGGCTGCTTTATTTAAATTTTTCCAATTGAAAAATAATTCCAGGATTCAATCAATCTTCAAAAATTCATTACTCCTAGTAGATTTGCTCAACAATTTCCAAATAAATTCGGGTAGACTCCTCTTGATCTCAACTTTGCAGTGGAGATATTCTTTGTACATGAAACTCCCATAATTTGCATAATTAATTCCTTAGATCTAACTGCTTGGGAAATTAATTACCCCTGTTATTTTAATTGGAGAATTCTCAATTTTGGTCAGAACACTCCATAAAACACACTTGATCTGCTGTAAAAATTTCAAGTTCATTGGACTTCATTTACTGGGTTGATCAATGTTCCAAATCTCTATCTAATTGAAAAATTGGGAAAAATACAGAAAACATTTCATAAATTTTCCCAAATTTGTAAAATCAATTTCTCCCTGTAGGAACCTTAGAAAATTGTGAAACAAATTTTCATAGAACCAGTGAGACTCCCTCTGCATGGTACAACCACTGGTAGCCATGATACACCTCCAGAATTTCAACCTAAATTCAGAGAAAGTTATTGCTTGCCATAATTTTTAGTGACAACAAACTTCCTTGATCATCTCCTGTTCTTTGCAAGAGTCTCCACTATATTCCCTAGTATCTACCATAAAAGTTCCAAAGCCAATTAAGATCATTATCTTATTTTGATCACAGGATATTAGCTTGTGACCTTAAACTTATTATTTATTTTCAAAGTCATTCATATATAGTATATGCATATCGTGTAGTAACTGAAGTCGAGGAGCAGCCAGAAGCCTTGGAAGTCCATCTACCGGAGACTAACTTGGACCTGGACTCATTTTCAAGAAAGCCTCGGTTTGCATTTAAGTTCCTTACAGTGTCCTTGCAGTTTTCATTCACCTTACGTTATCAGATGTTTGTGCATTACGTTTAAGATGTTTGACATCCACTTGCATGACCCACAAATCCCATGGAGTATTGGGTAGGTCTACAGCTCGATGAGTAGAAATTGCCATGCTTATGTTCATAGGAATCCGATAGAAGTTGAGTAGTTGGAATCTACTCGTGAGATAGGATTTTACCACACGGGATGAATTGGATCAATAATTAGTTTATAAATATGAAATTGAGACCGAGCTGTGGGTAGGATGCAATGAGACATGGTCTCACGTATGCAGCCCTGCTTGTGTCGATTGAGGACTGATCCGTGTGCGGCCCAGCTGGACAAGCGTGAATTGTAACGGCGACATACTGGAGAAATGGGCTCCATCAAGCTGACGTAGCTTGATACTGGTTTGTCGAGGCATACTGTTCCGTTTTATAGGCGTAGGTTGAGGGCAGCAAGGTGTAAATCAGTTGGCGGGCACGTCAGAGTAGGCCCCACGCAGGGACCTCCTGCCCGTGACGGATCGACCGGTTCGACATTCGAGTGTTGGGTGAAAGGTGGCCATATACGACTAGTACTAAAGTGTTATGTATGTACTGCTTTAAGTACTCTCTGGCACTTCTGAAAGTGCGTATGTGCCGTGTTGTCTGGGTGTGTCCTGATTGTAATCATCGTTCCTTGCGATAATAGAGTACCACTTGTTCACTGCGCTGTGATGTAGTAAATACTGGAGAAGTCAGGAGAATACATGGTGTTGAATTATAATTGTTTTGTAAGTTCGATTGCTGTCCAATATGATCACGAAAGTTACTTTCATTAAACTGGTAAGCTGCTGATAATAACTTGAAAGCTAAGGATCCACTTGTAGGCGAGTCCTTTACTACTTTACCTTACCTATGCTTAGTATTCACCGTACATATGTCTAGTGAGACGGTTTAGTCTTGCTGAGCCTTAAGCTCACGTTTGTAGTCAACAAGTTTTTGCAGATTACACAACTAATGACGGGCCTGACGATGAGGTTGCACCCCCTCCAGGGTTTACAGCCGAGTGGGAGCCCTGCACGCCGCCGTAAGTTTGGTGTTGCTAGTGCGGAATATAAAGGGCATGGATGACTTCGCTTTTGCATAGCTAGTGCCGAGAGCATAGCTATGATGTATAGGTCACTTTCCTTTTTGCTTAGTATTGTAAAACTTCCGCTGTGTTAATAAATAAAGACTTAGTATTGTATTTATTCTCATTCTTTTCTTATATACTGTTGGGTATCGCATTGCACGGCACCACCCAATGAGATCCTTGGATGTCAGGACCCCAGTCCCCACAGCATGGTATCAGAGCATCATTGAGAATAGTGTGCTTGAAAAGAGCATATTTTCAAAAACTTAGGATTATATGAGTGAGGAAGTAGATATATTCCCATATAAGGAGTATTATTAGTATAAGATATAAAGGTGATAAACTAACTTATGTGTTATTATATTCTGTAAAGACGCCCCAACGTCAGGTAAGAGGTAAGGTACGCCCCCGCAAGAGGTAAGGTACACCACCGCCATGCGAGAGGTAGCATGTGATTATTTTCGTGGCTTGGTACAATATGAGTCTCTTAAACTTTCCATGTTTCTGAGAACATATGACACGCGGTACCCAACGTGCTTCAAAGTTAGTGAGAGCCCCCGTTGGGTGGTGGATAACCCGATAGTATGCATTTCTAGAACTATTCATGTTCTATGGGAGCATGCGAAACACATATGCCCGAGCGTGTATAAGACGATTCATGCGGGAGTCTTTGTTGTACAGACATAGTACAATCATGTATCTCGAGACATGACTTCGCTCGAGGGCAACTCACACCAGAGTCGTATGCATTTACTTTCATATATATTGTGACTGCATGTCGTGTTTCCCTGAACCGCCCTTGTGGTGTGCAGGTGCGACAAGGGATTGTGTGTCTTCTGCAGCTACACTAACTACGGTAGCAACCCATGTAGAACATGTTTGCAAGTGTAACGATACTAGGGCCACCTATAAACGTATCTGGATATACCCGTTTGAATTTTCTTTGGTGAGGCACGTAGTATCGTCAGTATCACATTTGATACTTGACCATCCCCAACGATAGAATGGCTGCATTACGTTTTGGAAAGTCCGACTATCTGATGCTAGTAGGTTTGGACTCCTCGAATTGGGTTTTTGACTTGACAAAGTCGTTAGAACCAAGATTCTAAATTTCTCGTTGAAGTTTGCTCAACTTCGCTGGATTATGATCTTGGTTAGTTGTTATTGATCACAGAGGTATGCTATATGGATGGAAATCTCTTGCAGACCTCTACAACTTTTCTGTTGACCATCAAGGCAGAAGAGCTTGATAATCTGTTGAAATTTGGAGTCTGTTTAGACTGCTCCAGATGACCATACCATTGTACCAGTCTCTGTATTTTTGCCATAACTCACTGTAGAAAAATCTTCTGCCTTATTGAGATACATATATGGAAAGAGTAGAAGGATATATAAAGATTTGTTATTGAAAGTTTTTCCTGATTCAAATTTGAGTCAAATCAAATTTTGAGTTCAAAACAGTGAACTGCAGGACTGCTGGCGAAAACCAGTCAGTTCTTCTGTTATGTTTGGATAGTTATAGATCTTAATCCATAATAGTGACATGGTCACATATATACATTTATGGAAATCTTAGGAAGTCCTCTAACAACTTTATGTTGCACTCATGACCTGAATCTTGGTGTAACTGTGTGTAATTCCTATTGTCGCAAACTTGGTTCTCGCAGACCAGAACTTGAAACAGTTTGCGCATAGTTTCAAATTTGCACGCTATACCTGTATAACAAACTTTTCAAGGCTGAACTCTTTTACTTATGGATTTTTAACTTGATGTTATATAATGTTTATTTTGTCATTACCCCCATATATTGTTATGACATACCTGTATATTGTGGAAATAACCACATGTACAGGGGAGGTTCTGTCAAAATTTCCAGAAAACTTGGGTCAAATTTAAACCTGTATAGATTCTACTTCCTAGCTCACCTGGAGCTGTACGAGTACAATATGGAAAGTTTATAAACTGTACTACAACTTTTGTATTCAAGCCGACGTCTGGTTATGATATTTCCTCTATGAAAATTTTGAATTAATACAGGAAGGCCAGCTGGAACAGACTGTGATTACTACTCCAGCTTTAAATTTTTCTTGAACTATTGGAAGTTGGAAACCTTTTCATTGTTCAAGTATCCTTTCCACAGATGGTGGATCTGATGGTACACATACCGAACGGATGGGTATTCACAACGTGTGCTCTTCGAAGAGTTTTCCAGAGTTGTTGATAGTGCTGCTTCAATGGTTCGAGTATCGCGACATACCGAGCTATTGGGGCAGGGAATTCGATGACGGAGGTGTGACAAGATGCACCATCTATGTCGATGTGCCCACTGGTCTGTCATATATTGGATGGGCTCCTTTCTCCATCCAGGTGAAAGGGACTCAGTTGGAAGACACGTGGTGTTTTTCCGCGAGTGTTGCTATTGCGAGGTTTTGCAAGCTTCATTATCGTCATATGGTGGGCACCCCGTTCGCACTCTTTCCAGTCGACGGTAGAGCTGGTGATGAGTGGGCGAGTCGAATGAGTGCAGCTTATGGAATTTCCGAAGAGGTACCCAAGATAATCTTGGCGTTATATGCAGCATCATCGTGTCAAGTGAGCATTACACAGCATGCTAGCATTAAAGGGTTGATGGGTGATCTGAAGCAATCTATTATCCGAGGAGATCATTTTGAGTGGGCCAATGACACACTTAGAGCCATGATTGCTCCTCTCAATCGACACTTAAACGTTAAGGAGAATCAGTGGCACCGAGCTGTTCAAGATCTATCAGAAGCTTGACAGGAAACACATTGCGCAGAAAGCGCGTTGGAGGCGATTCAACTTGAGGTGCAGGTGATGGATGATCAGTTGAGTACGGTGACTCAAGAACGGGATCAATCCAGGGAGGAGACTCAGGAATTGAAAGCCAGTTGTGAGCATGCACAAAAGGAACTGGAAGACTATAAGATGTTTCTTCTACAGGCTGATGTGCAATCATTAGTTGCCGCGACATCATCGATGGCGGGTGAGGCAGCAGCTCCTGCTCCAGCACCCGCACCTGTGGCACCAAATCCTGAGGACGAGGACGAAGAAGATCCTGAGATACTCGAGTACACCGAAGAGGACATATCAGAGTAGGATGGGGCAACACTCTTGCCATCACGGGGCCACGTGTAGTTAGTAGTTGCTCGTGGTTATTTTATGGCCATGTTTGTGTCATATTAAAATTAGTAGTGGGTGTGTATAAGATGACAAGGTGTGTATGACGCCTCATGGAGACCAAGAATAGTAGAGATGCACTTACGTAGTCGGAGTCTGTCAATTTGGAGTTCACTACTATAAACTTGGTCATGAGATAATATATCTTGTATAAAGTTTGTACTTTATGAATATATGTGAATGTTGTGCACTTATTTCCTTGTCAAGATTCGCACTACTGTAATATGAAATGGATGAAGGAAAAACAAACATGTTGCTGATTTTTAAATCATATGGATGCAGCATGGTGCGTATGCGTTCGACGCCCGAGATGGGAGGCTCGAGCCATGGTCGTGAGGACGAAACTCTGACCCGGGAGCAAGCTGCGACACCACAGCAACAAGTTCCACCACCACCACCTCCTGAACTTCCGAGGAGTCTCGCGGAGGTTCTCGCCACAGTGCTCGGCTCGCGCGATGAGCAAACCGAGTTGCTGCGGACCTTGGTTCAACATTCGTCCCGTCAAGGGGGCCGACCAGATGCGGGTCCACGACAACCCTATCCGAGTTCATACTCAGACTTCATGTCAACGCACCCGCCGGTCTTCATGGAGGCTGATGAACCGTTGGAGGCGGACAACTGGCTGTGCTCCATCGAAGGAAAGTTTGGTTTGCTACGGATGACCGAACAGCAGAAGACCCTGTTCGCAGCATAACAATTGCAGGGATCTATTGGGGCATGGTGGGCGAATTATCTGGCCGTGCGACCAGCGGACTATGTCGTGAGCTGGGAGGAGTTACGGGAGGCATTCCGCGCCTATCATATATGTAACACCCTCATTTTCATACATCATGCCTTGAATACACTCATATACATGTTTAACATTAATCCAAATAAAGAGGAACGAGTTTAAAATTGATTTGGAGCATTTAAAATTGATTTGGAACAAAACCGCACTAAAAATGCAAGAAAGTGCGGACTGGTCCGATTTTACTGAGGACTAGTTCGATTTCTCTCTGACTAAAAACGGACTTGTCCATTTTTACTGCGGACTAGTTCGATTCTACCTCTGGAAACTTTCGGACTTGTCCGATTTTGTGCAGACTAGTCCGATATTCCAAGAATCCTTGAAAAATTGCTAAGTCCCTGGACTTTTTTGGACTAGTCTGGTGTTCCAGCAGACTTGTCCGATTTCCTCTCTGACTACGGTCGAACTTGTCCGATTTTTGGCCATACTTGTCCGATTTTCTCTCTGGACAACTTTGGACTAGTCCGGTCCTTTCCGGACTTGTCCAATATTTCGCGACTCCGAATTGATCTTTCGTTTTATGACTTGTTTCCTAGGTTTCACGTTAAGTGGGCCTAGGGATGTCGTGCCTAACTCTTTTAGAGGCCATGTGGGACCCTAAACCGGCCTCTACTCATCCCAAACTCGAAATCCATCTAACCCTAGCTTCCACCTCTACATAAACAACCCCACCCCTTGGCTTGACATCTATTTGCCACTTTTCCACCCCACCCAAACCCTAGTTCGTGGAGAGCCACCACCAAGGAGGTAGGAGAGGATCCCAAGCAAGAAGAAGAAGAGGAGGAAACGAAAGAGGATCAAGATCTCCACCAAGCTTCTGTTCTTCATCACCAACTCACCTCTAAGTTCTTCATCAACCCTAGATCATCAAGATCCAAGTGTTACCTCCAAGTTTCTTGATTCATTGGATTTCTGAACACCTGGTATACCTTCTATTCTCTTTTCCTTACATGAATCTGACCCCTAATCTCCAAATTCACGTCGATCTAGAAAACCCTAGTTCTCTAGTTCTGCGAAGTGCGGACTAGTCCGGCCTTCTGCAGACTAGTCCGATTTTCCTAGTTAAATTTTATTGAATTGATTCTAAAATGAGATCTAATCACATCCAAACCTGTATAAACTTGTTAAAAGTTATTAGAACTAGTTAGTGATCATTAAAAGCAATCTATTAACAAGTTTTACATTGCATTTGCATTAATCATGCATGTCATGTCATATTGAGTAATATTTGTGCACTCTTTGATTGTGTTTCTTGTCTTATATGTTTATTGTGCGGATTAGAAGGATTTGCGCTAGAGAGTGCCGTGGAGGATCTACAACACCAAGAGTTTGAAGGCTTTGACCCTAATCAACCGCAAGATCAAGGCAAGTGTCCTTGAAGCATATTGATCCTGTTTTAAAATAAATGTTTTGTTTGCAAATTGCATGCTCGTGTCAATTTGATGGGAAATCCTATGGTGGGAAGTTTACTAATTTTGTTGACCACCCTTGTCACCTGGAATATATGGTAGAGAGTCGCGAAGATATTTTTACCTTTTTGCTTCGCTTAATCAACTGGGCTGGGAAAACAACTATACCACTCAATTTAATTATGCATGGATGAGATTATGGTTAACATGAACTGGTTAATATGATATGGTAATGGGTGATCTAAGCAAGCCTGGTATGTGGATGGGTTGGATGTCATGGTGGTTTTGCTTGCTTTAGATCTAAGGACCAGTTCGTGGAGCGACCATCCAGGATTTACAGTGCCACCACGAGGCCAAGTATGGGTGCGACGTAGCTGATGGGATTTGCCAGTGCTATTTGGACCATTAAGGATGCTCGGGGAAGGGGTAGTCGGATTGGGTTTGTTGATGATTGGTGGGACTACCCTGGGATCCGAATGGCTCAAGAGGGGGCCCTTGGTTGAAGATGTGCTCTGTAGGAGACATCGCCACTGGTGAAACCTCAGTGGGGTCTAAATAGGCTGGTAATCCCTTTGTAAAGGCTATTTTGTGATCTCTTGGCCACACACCTACGGAAGTGTGAGACGGCATAATTGAGCTTCTATAGTCATCGAAACGTGATGAAATCACAAACACGTGGGTAAAGCGTTACAACCTCTGCAGAGTGTGTCTAAAACTATCATGATAGTCGTGCTCCCAGTTATGAGCAACATGGACCCTCACATGATTAGAGGAAACTTGGTATTGGGATGGTGTTTGGGATGGTTATTATTTGGTAATGGTTATGGCTGGTTATGAATTGAATTCTGGCATTGAATATGGATATTGGTATATGATGATGGATATGGAATATGGACTGACATTATGATAACTATATGGCTTATGATGGGTTTATTTCACATACATGTAATATATTGCTTTTCAAATGTTTTACTGTACTTTTCAGCAATTAGCCAATATTATATTCATCATTTGAATCAGCCACATGTCATACTTTCCACACTTGCTGAGTACGACATGTTGCAGGTCAGGATTGGGAGTTTAATGGTGATAATGCAGAGTTCTAGGTCGTGTCTACCGTCAGCTTTGCCTGTGGTGTTGCATTGAGCTGCGCTATACCCTATTGCCTATGCTGCCGAGCTATTTAGTTTACTTAATTAGTTATTTCCGCTGCATTAATTTGAACTTGTCATTGATATTCATTAGAGCTTGTATTCGAGGATAATATGGTTTGTTTAATAAAATTTGGTTAATTAATTTTGTTATGTGGTAATTTTTTGTATACTCTTTTGTGATGCACTCGTGTATGTGTGTTGAACATCCTGGGCACACATATGCGTTCACTTAGTTTATTTTCGGAACCGGGTGTCACAGATTGATATCAGAGCCACAGGTTGACCGTCGGATACAACCTAGATAGAATGGACACTTTAGAGCACATAGGAGTACTCAGGAATTGATGTGTTTTTGCTTGGTGTGTTGTTGCTATATAAATTGGTTGCTTGTGTGCTTAATAGAGGATTTTGGGGTGCTTTAGCATTGTCATGTCCAGCTAGGCTAGTGTAGCTAGTTGTTTAGTTTCATATCCCTTGATGCATTTAGTTGGGAATGTCTCTAATTCTTACCTATTGCTTTTCTCCGGATGGTGAGGACTTGCAACCAGAGGGATGGCAATGATGAGGAGGAGAACCATGGAGTGCCTCAGAACAACATTGGACAAGGAACTACTTAGGGAGCTATCAATATTGAGCGGCTTTTGGCTATGCAAAACCAGCTCATGCAGACCATGATACAATCAATGGGACAGCTGCAGGCTG
The DNA here is from genome assembly GCA_036927565.1 of Tuctoria greenei. Classification (NCBI taxonomy): domain Eukaryota; kingdom Viridiplantae; phylum Streptophyta; class Magnoliopsida; order Poales; family Poaceae; genus Tuctoria; species Tuctoria greenei. The sequence continues at coordinate 37,564,246 of JAYESD010000003.1, read as the reverse complement.
GCAACATCAATAATCAGCCCCACATGCCTCCACCACCACCCCAACCTCCTCATAACCGGTTGGGAGAGTTTATGAGGACTAGGCCGCCAACCTTTGCTCAAGCCGCTGACCCTATGGATGCGGATGATTGGCTCAAGTCCGTGGAGAAGAAGCTAGCTATTGTCCAATACAGTGACCGAGAGAAGGTGCTATTTGCTTCTCATCAACTCGTTGGAGCAGCTGTGGATTGGTGGGGTGCTTATTGCAATGCTCATGAGAATCAAGAGAGGATCACTTGGGCGGAATTCAAGGAGAACTTCCATTCTCATTATGTGCCGAAAGGTGTTATGATCTTGTAGAGACAAGAATTTGAGAACTTGAGGCATGGAAAATCAAGTGTGAGTGAACATCTCAATAAGTTCACTCAACTCTCAAGATACGCGCCTGAGGATGTTAGTCGGGACAGTCAGAAACAATACTTGTTCATGAGGGGCTTGAACAATGAGATCCAAGTGCAATTGCTCAGCTGTGATTATGTCAATTTCCAGAACCATGTGGACAAAGCAATCGTGATTGAGAATAAGGTCTGTGAGATGGAACAAGACAACAAGAGAAAGGCCCCATATCAAGGACAGCAACAAGGGAGTAATGTGCGCCCTTGCCTTGAACCACCTAATGCGCCACATTACAGCTCTTCTATTCCTGCTCAACGCCCTGGATTTGCACCGCATCCAACTCAGTTTGTGCAGCAGCGCCCTGTCATGCAAGCACCTAGTCCTCCAATGCCATATGCACCTCGTGCTAATTTTCCTGGTGCAAGTGTTCAAAACCAAGCTCGTCCCAATAATTCTGGTGGAGTTAAGAAGTGCAATACTTGTGGAGAAGCTGGACACTTTGCACATCAATGTCTTGAGTCAAGCCTTGGTCAAGGAAGTAATGCACCGAAGCAAAACCCAAGACCCAATGGAGGACAGCCACAAGAGAACCGTGGACAGCAGAATTTTGCTCGTGGCAACGTGAACCATGTCTCTACGGAGGATGCTCAACAAGCGGATGACGTGGTCATTGGTATGTTTCTCGCAAACTCCAACCCTGCGACTATGTTATTTGATTCTGGAGCATCGCATTCATTCATTGCATCGAAGTATGTCGCCAAGTATAGTTTACCTATATCTCATATGAAGTTTACTCTATTGGTTAAGTCTCCTGGAGGAGAGATGAGGACAAATATAGTATGTCCAAAAGTAAGCCTTAGAATAAGGGGGTAGACTTCTCTGCCAACCTCATTGTTTTGGATTCTCAAGGATTGGACATTATACTTTGTATGGACTGGTTGAAGAAGCACAATGGAGTTATTGAGTGTGCCACAAAGACGGTGAAGTTGACCAATGAAGAAGGGATCACCATAGAATTTGAAGCATCTCAAACCGCACCAAAGCAATTGGAGCTAAATCATATGGATAGTGCCACAATTGAGGAGATTCCGGTGGTGTGTGAATTTTTGAATGTTTTTTCAGACGATTTGCCAGGTATGCCACCTGATCGAGACATTGAGTTTGTTATTGATTTAATACCTAGAACTGCACCTATAGCTAAGAGGCCATATAGGATGCCTCCTATGGAATTAGTGGAGCTCAAGAAACAAATTCAAGAGCAAATAGAGAAGGGTTTTATTCGCCCTAGTTCTTCACCTTGGGGAGCGCCCGTGCTGTTTGTGGACAAGAAGGATGGAACCCAAAGGATGTGTGTGGATTACCGAGCTCTCAACGGGGTGACCATCAAGAACAAGCACACCTTGCCACACATAGAAGACTTGTTTGATCAGATGAAGGGTGCTTGTGTCTTTTCTAAGATTTATTTGAGGTTGGGATACTTCCAAATGAAGATTAGACCATCGGACATACCCAAAACAGCTTTTAGAACACGGTATGGATCTTATGAGTACACCGTGATGTCTTTTGGATTGACAAATGCGCCTGCCTACTTTATATACCTCATGAATAAAGTCTTCATGGAGTACTTGGACAAGTTCATCGTGGTGTTTATTGATGATATTATGATCTACTCGAAGGATGAGAAGGAACATGAGCAACACTTGAGGCTTACGTTGCAGAAATTGAGGGAGCATCAATTGTATGCCAAGTTCAACAAGTGTTAGTTTTGGTTGAGAGAGGTTTCATTTTTGGGTCATATCATCTCAGGAGGAGGAGTATCGGTTGACCCCGGGAAAGTGAGAGACGTGTTGAAGTGGGAACCGCCGCAATATGTCAAGGAAATAAGGAGTTTCCTTGGGATGGTTGGATATTACCGTCGGTTCATCAAGGACTTTTCCAAGATAGCCAAACCAATGACAAAATTGCTAATGAAGGGAAAGGCATTCCAATGGACTGAAGCTTGTCAAAACAGTTTTGAGGAGTTGAAGAACAGGTTCACAACAGCCCCAGTTTTGGTATTGTCGGATGTGAGCAAGAGTTTTGATATTTATTGCGACGCATCAAGACAAGGATTTGGATGTGTGCTCATGCAAGAAGGTCAAGTGGTCGCCTATGCATCAAGACAATTGAAGAAACATGAGCAGAATTACCCAACGCATGATTCGGAACTTGCAGCTGTGGTACATGCGTTGAAGATTTGGAGACACTATATTCTTGGACATAGGTGTGAAATTTATACGGATCATAAGAGTTTGAAGTATATTTTCACACAAACAGATCTGAATTTGAGGCAACGAAGATGGTTGGAGCTCATCAAAGATTATGATTTGGGGATCAACTATCATCCGGGAAAAGCCAATGTAGTGGTCAACGCTTTGAGTAGAAAAGGAGTAAGTCATCAACTCATAGTTCAAGAGTTGCCATCCGAGTTATGTAAGGAGATTGAACGGTTGAACCTTGGGTTTGTAAATGAGATGGAGATGATGGAGTTAAATCCAACCTTGGGGCAAGAAATTCGAGAAGCACAAACCACATATGAGGAGATCAAGGAAATCAAGGAAAGGACTGAAGAAGAGAGAGAATTCAGATTTGATGAGGATGAACATGGCACTCTATGGCTTGGTAAGAGGATTGTTGTGCCTAATGTAAAGCATATTCGGGAGACGATATTAAAAGAGGCGCATGACTCACCATACTCAATTCATCCTGGTTGTACAAAGATGTACAAAGACTTGAGGACTTGCTATTTGTGGGATAGCATGAAAAAGGACATAGCTGAATACGTAGCATTGTGTGATGTGTGCCAACGAGTCAAGGTGGAACATCAAAGGCCAGATGGATTATTGCAGCCATTGAAGGTCCCGGAATGGAAGTGGGAAGAGATCGGTACGAACTTCATAGTTGGTCTACCACGTACTCAATCTGGTTACGACTCAATTTGGGTAATTGTTGATCGGTTAACTAAGTCAGCTCACTTTATTCCCGTCAAGACCACCTATAATGGAGAGAAATTGGCGGAACTGTACATGGGAAGAATAGTAAGTTTTCATGGAGTTCCGAAAAACATAGTCTCGGATAGAGGTTCTCAATTTACCTCCTGGTTTTGGCAAAAGTTGCATGAAGCTTTGGGAATGAGGTTGAATTTTAGTTCAGCGTATCACCCTCAAACGGATGGACAAACCGAGAGGACCAATCAGATTTTAGAGGACATGCTAAGAGCTTGTGCTTTGAAACATGGGAAAAGTTGGGACAAGAGCTTGCCATATGCAGAATTTTCATACAACAATAGTTACCAAGCAAGTTTGAAGATGTCACCATATGAAGTGCTTTATGGAAGGAAGTGTAGGACACCTTTATTCTGTAATGAGGCAGGAGAAACTCAAGTATTTGGTCCGGATGTGTTGCAAGAAGCCGACAAGCAAGTTCAAATAATTCATGAAAACTTGAGGGCTGCCCAATGAAGACAAAAGGGCTATGCGGAAAATAGGCGAAGGAAATTAACCTTTGAAGTGGGAAACTTTGTTTACCTCAGGGTGTCACCGATGAGAGGTCACAAGAGGTTTAACATAAGGGGAAAGCTAGCACCTCGCTACATTGTACCATTCAAGATTTTGGACAAAAGAGGAGAAGTAGCGTATAAGTTGGAGATGCCAACTCATCTTTCAGACGTACATGATGTCTTTCATGTTTCCCAGTTCAAGAAGTGCTTGAGAGTATCGGAAGAACAAGTGCCAATGGAAGGATTGGAACTAGAGGAAGATTTGACTTATGCCGAACAACCGGTCAAAATCTTGGAAACTAAGGAGAGAGTCACAAGGAACAAGGTTATTAGATGGTGTAAAGTTCAATGGAAGCACCACATAAAAAAAGAAGCGACGTGGGAATTGGAGGATGAAGTCAAGAAGGAATTTCCCTATCTCTTCTCTACCACATCGAATCTCGAGGGCGAGATTCATTTTAAGGGGGGTAGGTTTGTAACAACCCCATTTTCATGCATCATGCCTTGAAAACACTCATATACATGTTTAACATTAATCCACGTAAAGAGGAACGGGTTTAAAATTGATTTGGAACAAAACCGCACTTAAAATGCGTAGACTAGTCCGATCTTACTGAGGACTAGTCCTATTTCTCTCTGACTAAAAATGGACTTGTCCATTTTTGCTGCGGACTAGTCCAATTTTGCCTCTGGAAACTTTCGGGCTTGTCCGATTTTGTGCGGACTAGTCCGATATTCCAAGAATTCTTGAAAAATTGCTATGTCCCTGGACTTTTCCAACCTAGTCCGGTGTTCTAGCGGACTTGTCCGATTTCCTCTCTGACTAAAGTCGGACTTGTCCGATTTTTGGCCAGACTTGTCCGATTTTCTCTCTAGACAACTTCAGACTAGTCCGGTCCTTTCCGCACTTGTCCGATATTTCGCGACTCCGAATTGATCTTTCGTTTTACGACTTGTTTCTCTGGTTTCACGTCAAGTGGGCTAGGGATGTCGTGCCTACTCTTGTAGAGGCCATGTGGGACTCTAAACCGGCCTCTACTCATCCCAAACTCGAAATCCATCTAACCCTAGCCTCCACCTCTATATAAACAACCCCACCCCTTGGCCTGCCATCTATTTGCCACTTTTCCACCCCACCCAAACCCTAGTTCATGGAGAGCCACCACCAAGGAGGGAGGAGAAGATCCCAAGCAAGAAGAAGAAGAGGAGGAAATGAGAGAGGATCAAGATCTCCACCAAGCTTTCGTTCTTCATCACCAACTCATCTCTAAGTTCTTCATCAACCCTAGATCATCAAGATCCAAGTGTTACCTCCAAGTTTATTGATTAATTGGAGTTCTAAACACTTGGTATACCTTCTATTCTCTTTTCCTTACGTAAATCTAACCCCTAATCTCCAAATTCACGTCGATCTAGAAAACCCTAGTTCGCTAGTTCTGCGAAGTGCGGACTAGTCCGGCCTTCTGCAGACTAGTCCGATTTTCCTAGTTAAATTTTGTTGAATTGATTCTAAAATTAGAATCACATCCAAACCTGTATAAACTTGTTAAAAGCTATTAGAACTAGTTAGTGATCATTAAAAGCAATCTATTAACAAGTTCTACCTTGCATTTGCATTAATCATGCATGTCATGTCAATTGAGTAATATTTGTGCACTCTTTGATTGTGTTTCTTGTCTTGTATGTTTTTTGTGCGGATTAGATGGATTTGCGCTAGAGAGTGCCGCGAAGGATCTAAAACACCAAGAGTTTGTAGGCTTTGACCCTAATCAACCGCGAGAGCAAGGCAAGTGTCCTTGAAGCATATTGATCCTGTTTTAAAATAAATGTTTTGTTTGCAAATTGCATGCTTGTGTCAATTTGATGGGAAATCCTATGGTAGGATGTTTACTAGTTTTGTTGACCACCCTTGTCACCTGGAATATATGGTAGAGAGTCAGAAAGAGATTTTTACCTTTTTGCTTCGCTTAATCAACTTGGATGGGAAAACAACTATACCACTCAATTTAATTATGCATGGATGAGATTATCGTTAACATGAACTGGTTAATATGATATGGTAATGGGTGATCTAAGCAAGCCTGGTATGTGGATGGGTTGGATGTTATGGTGGTTTTGCTTGCTTTAGATCTAAGGACCGGTTCGTGGAGCGACCATCCAGGATTTACAGTGCCACCACGAGGCCAAGTATGCGTGCGGCGTAGCTGATTAATTAGGGATTTGTCAGTACTATTTGGACCATTAAGGATGCTCGGGGAAGGGGTAGTCGGATTGGGTTTGTTGATGATTGGTGGGACTACCCTTGGATCCGAATAGCTCAAGAGGGGGCCCTTGGTTGAAGATGTGCTCTGTAGGAGACATCACCACTGGTGAAACCTCAGTGGGGTCTAAATAGGCTAGTAATCTCTTTGTAAAGGCTATTTTGTGATCTCTTGGCCACACACCTACGGAAGTGTGAGACGGCATAATTGAGATTCTATAGTCATCGAAAGGTGATGAAATCACAAACACGTGGGTAAAGCGGTACAACCTCTACAGAGTGTGTCTAAAACTATCATGATAGCCGTGCTCCCAGTTATGAGCAACCTGGACCCTCACATGATTAGAGGAAACATGGTATTGGGATGGTGTTTGGGATGGTTATTATTTGGTAATGGTTATGGCTGGTTATGAATTGAATTCTGGCATTGAATATGGATATTGGTATATGATGATGGATATGGAATATGGACTGGCATTATGATAACTATATGGCTTATGATGGGTTTATTTCACATACATGTAATATATTGCTTTTCAAAATGTTTTACTGTACTTTTCAGCAATTTGCCAATATTATATTCATCATTTGAATCAGCCACATGTCATACTTTCCACACTTGCTGAGTACGACATGTACTCACTCTTGCAACCCCCCCCCCCCCCCCCCCCAACAGTTGCAGGTCAAGATTAGGAGTTTAATGGTGATAATGCGGTGTTCTAGGCCGTGTCTACCGTCAGCTTTGCCTGTGGTGTTGCATGGAGCTGCGCTATACCCTATTGCCTATGCTGCCGAGCTGTTTAGTTTACTTAATTAGTTATTTCCGCTGCATTAATTTGAACTTGTCATTGATATTCATTAGAGCTTGTATTCGAGGATAATATGGTTTGTTTAATAAATTTTGGTTAATTAATCTTGTTATGTGGTAATTTTTTGTATACTCTTTTGTGATGCACTTGTGTATGTGTGTTGAACATCCTGGGCACACATATGCGTTCACTTGGTTCATTTTTGGAACCGGGTGTCACGATATACCTCCCCTAATTATGAGGAGGAAGCTTCAAGAGTTCTTGGAGCTGAAGCAAGGAGGAAGGAATGCTTACGAGTACTCCAAGACCTTCAACCACATGGCTCATTATGCTCAGGACCAAGTGAGTATTGAAGATAGGAAGCGTGAGTGCTTCTACCGGGGTTTGAACCCCAAGATGAAGGACAAGCTTGCCTTGTTCAGTCACGGCAGCTTCAATGACATTGTCAACGCCGCGATCGTACAAGAGGACGGTACTAGGGAGCTGTCCTCAGACAAGAAGAAGAGGAGTGCTCCGCAGAGCAGTGGAGGTGGTGCTCCTCAGAAGTACCGAATGGTGTATCAATCACCATCCGGCCAGAGGTGGCAGCCGCCATCATGACCACTGATCTTTCGTGGTCGCCAGTTCAACAACACCGGCTTTCATCCACAGCAGCACCAGGAGATGATTCCGCGTGCACCTCCACCTCTACCGCGTGCACCGGGATTTCGTCCTCCCTTCCGTGCCGGTCAGACCCTGTACACGTGTTTCACGTGTGGTCGCACGGGGCACTTCGCCAAGGACTGCCCGCAGGACAGGCAGGGCGGAGGACAGTCGTCGTACCAGGGGGCAATCCATACCTACAACCAGCCAAAGAAGCCGGCCACCAGAACCGGCAACGTCCACCACCTTGCCATCGAGGCTGTTCCGGAAGGTGCACCCGTACTCACGGGTACGTTCTCTCTCCTTGGTCATCCCGTAGTCATCCTCTTTGACTCCGGTGCTTCCCACAGCTTTATTAGCAAGTCTTATGTCATTAAATATTAGTTGTCTATTGTTCCCACAAAAACCCCATATATGATTTGTTCTCCGGGTGGGAAAGTAGTAGCAGATGAGATGGTCCATAGGGTACCTCTTAATCTGGGTGGGAACATATACCCTACCTCTCTCATTATACTGGAGAGTTAGAAGTTCGATGTCATCTTAGGAATGGCATGGTTGCAATACAATAGTGCTATTATTGACATCGTTCCTCAGAGAGTATATCTGAATTCTCCACGCCACCCTCCCCAAGCTCTCATTCTCGAGGGTATTATTCGAGTGACTCCAACTACTTGCAACATCCAGGACATTAAACTTGAGGATATTCCAGTGGTATGTGAGTATTTGGACATATTTCCTGAGGATCTTCCTGGTATGCCACCAGAATGTGGGGACCGGAATCCTGACCTCCAAGGATCTCACTGGGTAGTGTCATGTGATGCGACACCCAATAGTATACAAGAAAATAATGAGAACAAATTACAATACCAAGTCTTTATTTATAAACACAGCGGAAGTTTTACAATACTAACGAAAAGGAAAGAGAACTATACATCATAGCTACGCTCTCGGCACTAGCTATGCAAAAGCAAAGTCATCCATGTCCTGGATACTTCGCACTAGCAACACCCAGCTTACGGCGACGTGCAGGGTTCCCACTCGGCTGTAAACCCTGGAGGGGTGCAGCCTCATCATCGAACCCGTCATCAGTCGCATAATTTGCAAAAACTTGTTAACTGCAAACATGAGCTTAAGGCTCAGCAAGACTAACCCGTCTCACTAGACATATGCAGGGGTGAATACTAAACAAAGGTAAGGAATAGCATAGAGAACTCGCCTACAAGTGGATCCTTATAGTCATGTTTTAAGTAGAACATGACATTCTTCAGGCACGACACATCATAGACTCCACAATCAAACAAGAAATGCTTTGCCGATGATATGACATGACCAAAGCATATAATGCTATTACAGGTAAAGTATGGAGAAACTGTAAACTTTTAATTGTACTATCTCTAAGCCATACAAGGTTGCCAAACACTTAAATTTCAATACATCGTATTCTCCTGACTTCTTTAGTATTTACTACGTCACGACACAGTGAACAAGTGGTACTCCATTACCGCGAGGGACGGTGATTGCAATCAGGACACACCCGGTCAACACGACACATACGCACTTCCGGAAGCGCCAGCGAGCACTTACAGCAGTACCTACATAGCACTTTAGTAGTCGTATATGGCCACCTTTCACTAAACACTCGAATGTCGAACCGGTCGATCCATCACGAGCAGGAGGTCACTGTGTGGGGCATACTTTGACGTGCCCACCAGCTGATTTACACATCGCTACCCTCAACCTACTCCTATAAAACGGAACGGTATGCCTCGACAAACCAGTATCAAGTTACGTCAGTTTGCTGGAGCCCATTTCTCCAGTATGTCACCGGTACAATTCAAGCTTGTCCAACGGGGCCGCACACGAAACGGTCCTCAATCGAAACAAGCAGGGCTACGCACGTGAGACCACGTCTCGCTGCATCCAACCCGCTCCTCGGTCTCAATTTCATATTCATAAGCCATTTCTTCATCCAATCCATCCGTGTGATAAAATCCTATCTCGCGAATAGATTCCCACTACTCGACTTCTACCGGATTCCTATGAATAGAAGCATGGAAGTTACTACACGAGTCTGTGAGCTATTCCAACCACTCCCTAGGTTCTTTGGTCATGCAAGTGGATGTCAAACACCTTAAACATAATGCACAAACATCTGAAAACGTAAGGTGAATGAAAACTGCAAAGACACTGTAAGGAACTTAAGTGCAAACCGGGGCTTGCCTGAATGCGAGTCTGAGTCGATGTTAGTTTCTGGCAGCTGGACTTCCAAAGCTTCCGGCTGCTCCTCGACTTCAGTCACTACACGTTCTGCATATACTATATATGAATGACTTTGAAAAAATCAATATGCTTAAGGTCATAAGCTAATATCTTATGATCAAAATAAGATAATGATCTTAATTGGTCTTGGGACTTTTATGGTAGATACTAGTGACCATAGTGAAGACTCTTGCAAAGAACGAGAGATGATCAAGGAAGTTTGTTGTTCCTAAAAATTATGGTAAGCAATAACCTTCTCTAATTTTTGGTTGAAACCTTGGAGATCTATCATGTCTACCAGTGGTTGTACCATGTAGAGGGGGTCTCACTGGTTCTAGGAAAATTTGTTTCACAATTTTCTAAGCTTCCTACAGGGAGAAACTGATTTTACAAGTTTGTGGAAATTTCTGAAATTGATTTGTATTTTTCTCAATTTATAACTACATAGAGATTTGGAACACTGATCGACCAAGTAAATGATGTCCAATGAACATGAAATTTTTACTGGATATCAAGTGAAATTCGGAGAGTGTCCTTCCCAAATTTGGGAATTTTCTAGAAAGTAGAACTGTAGGAATTAATTCTATAACATTTTGCTTATCTGAATTATGGAGAAATTTCTATGGACTTTCATACAAATCCAAGCGCACCACTGGACAATATTCTTCATGCTGTTTCTAACAGAATTTATTTGGGAATTTTGGACAATTCTACTAGGGGTTATGGATTTTCCAAGTTGGGGCAAAATCTGGAATAAAATTTCAATTGGAAATTATTTGAATAAAGGTTTGGGCCCATGGATTTGAAATGGGCCAATCAGGTTGAAGCCGCACGGGGGCCACAGAATCAACCCGTGTAGCCGCACTGGATCCGTGTCCACAGCTGATCCGCGCGCTCGCACGCGTCACTGACATGTGGGGCCCGCGGTCTTCATATTCCCCGCGGCGCGCCGCTCGGCCGCGTTGGCGCTGCACCGGCGAGCTCGCCGCGACGACTGCGTTGACCTCCACTCGCCTCGGTACTTACCGCCAAACCATAAAATAGAACGCACAAGCCGATGGTGGGGTCCAATCGAGGCGGTGATGGTCGGAGACGGTGGTGCGACGATGGCGGCGGAGCTAGGGTTTCAGCGATCGTCAAAAACGCTCAAAAATGGCGTAATAAGCTCGGGAAAAGGTCAGGAATGTTCCTGGGAGCATGAGGGTGATGATTTTGATGTTAGGAAGGGTGACATCGCCGGAAAGGTCGACTTCGTTGATGGACCGACGTGTTTCTATTGGCGGTGGGGAAAACTTGAATATCTCAAGCTTCATTCGATGGCGTCTACAGATTTTTGGCAGGGGGGTGCGCTAGGAGGTACTGAATATAATCCTTAACTGGATTGAAGAATTCTTACATGTTGAAATGGAATTAAACCGAGGAGTGAGCTAGTTGGTGTAGAAGGTAGAGCACGGACTTGGCGCCAACTTTGCTATTTGTATCGAAGGAAATAGAGGTAAGACCGAGGTGCTTACCGGGAGGAAATGGAATCGGCGATGTTGGGCGACGGCGACGCGAAGCTGAGATGGAGCTCGACGCTGACAGCCAGGGGACGGGTATTTATAGGACAGGGGGAGTGTTTAGGCCACATAGCTGCCTTCTTGCATGCAGTGTCGCGGTGGCGAGCATTCCCGGCGTCGATCGGCAGGGACAGCCGCATACAGAGCACATCTGTCGGTTCAGCCGAGTGTGTGAGGCTGACAGTGGGTCCCACCGCCCCTTATCCTCTTCCCCTCTGTGGAACTTTAATTCTCATACCAAACTTGATCCAAAAATTCTAGATTTTTGTGGGGAGGCTCAAATAAATATCTGGAACTTGACTCTGAAATTGTATTTCGAATTTGGTCAAGTTTCATTTGAATTTCAAAATTGAATTTGAAATTTGAATGAAATTCAATGGGGTCACTGAATTAAATAGCAAATGAGTTTTAAAAATTGTGAGACTTTGGGAATAAGTCAAGCAAGTTATGCTGACCATGATGGTGTTTTTAAATCTTGATGTTCAAATGAGTTGAATAGAATTCAAAATTTGAACTCTAAGCATTGCTTGAATTTACTAAGCGTCTCAAATAAAATAGCAAATGGAATTAAAAAATCTTGAAACTTGTTAGGAAGTCTATTTGGAATATTATCAGATCATGGAAAAATTGATAGCCTCAGATTTGAATATTTTGGCAGGGTCTAAATGTACAATGCTATATTCAAATTAATTTGAATATATTAGTACTGCATAGTAATTTGCCCTAGAAATTTTTATTCAATAGCTTCCTAAATTTGTAGAAAGGTCACTTAAATTATTCAAAAGTCCTTTGTGAAGTTCATTCCTTCTGTTACTAAAATTTCAGTATAAGTGAACGAATTATTGATGATATCCAGTTTATGTGTACAACCATAATTGATCTTTACTATGGTTGACAACCAACTGATACTTAACTTGATGATAAGGAAAATTGGGATTTTACATAGAAAGAGATGTCGAGTTTAAGATTTAACTTGTACCAAGAATAGTGCCGATCTCGAGGAAGCCATATAAGATGGCACCTAAGGAACTTGCAGAACTGAAGGAGCAGCTGAAGGAGCTTATGGGAAAGGGTTTCATTCGTCCAAGTTCATCACCTTGGGGCTGTTCTGCATTGTTCTTGGAGAAGAAGGATAAGACATTGATACTATGTGTGGACTATCATCCACTCAATGTTGTCACGATCAAGAATAAGTATCCACTACCACGCATCGATATTTTGTTCGATCAATTGGTGGGTGCTAAGGTATTCTAGAAGATGGATCTTCGTTCTGGTATCATTAGATCAGGATTCGACCAGAGGATATACCTAAGATAACATTCTCAACGAGGTATGGATTGTATGAGTACCTTGTCATATCCTTTGGATTGACCAATGCACCGACTCATTTCATGTATCTCATGATTTTGGTGTTCATGCTGGAATTGGACAAGTTTGTTGTGGTCTTCATCGACGACATCCTTGTGTATTCGAAATCCGAAGAAGAACATGCTCAACACTTGCGCGTCGTGCTCCAACGATTGCGAGACCACAAGTTGTATGCTAAGTTCAGCAAATGTAAGTTCTGGATCAGCCAAGTGCCATTTCTAGGGCACACCATCTTTGCTGAGGGGATTGAAGTTGATCCAAGCAAGATTAAGCAAGTAATCAAATGGGAGTCTCCAAAGTCTGTACATGAAGTTCGAAGCTTCCTAGGTTAGCAGAATATTACCAGAGGTTCATTCCAAGTTTCTCCAAGATAGCTAAACCAATGACAGAACTTCTGAAGAAAGGGAAGAAGTATGTATGGACGAAGGAATGTGAGGAAGGTTTTCAAGCATCAGTGAAACACCTCACGACAGCACCGGTATTAGCCCAACCGGACACAACCAAGTCATATGATGTGTATTGTGATGCATCTGGGATTGGTGTGGGTTGTGTATTGATGCAAGACAGAAGGGTGATCACTTATGGATCACAGGAGCTTCGGAACCATGAGCAACATTATCCGACTCATGATCTTGAGCTCGCTGCCGTGGTACTTGCATTGAATATGTGGAGACACTATCTGTTGGGCAACCTAGTGCATCTCTACACCGATCACAAAAGCTTGAAATACATCTTCACTCAGAAGGACTTGAATATGCGACAGCGAAGGTGGTTGGAATTGATCAAAGACTATGAGATTGAGATCCACTACCATCTTGGCAAAGCGAATGTAGTTGCAGATGCGCTGAGTCACAAGTCCCATGTCAATAATCTTTCCATCACCTCGATGGAAGAAGAATAGCCTAGTCTCTACTTGGTTCCATATGGAGTGCTGTACAATCTAGCTCTCATTCCTACCATAAGCTATTGTAGAGGCTCAGAGGGAAGACAAGGGTATGTCGCACATTCGCTGAAGAATGAAGAAGTGGGAGATGAAGTGTTGCCGATATGACGATGACGGTACCATCTGGTTCAAAGACCGCATTGTGGTGCCCCGCAGTATGGAACTTCGAAAGAAGATATTGGGCAAAGCTCATGTGTCCTAGTATTCTATTCATCCGGGAAGTAACAAAATGTACCAAGACATAAAGAAGAAATTAAGGTGGACTTAGATGAAGAGGGAGATAGCGAAGTACGTATCTGAATGTGATACGTGTCGGTGGGTGAAAGCCGACCATCTGAAGACAGCCGGTCAGCTTCAACCTTTGAGCATACAGGCCTAGAAATGGGAGGACATCAACATGGATTTCATTGTTGGATTACCTCTCACCTTTTCACAAGCATGACTCGATTTGGGTGATAGACGACCGATTCACCAAGTCGGCTCACTTTATTCCAGTCAATGTCAAATATGTGGCACAGCAATATGCAGAGTTGTATATTGCCAGGACCCTGTGCCTACACGGAGTACCCCACACTATCATATCAGATCGTGGAACATTATTCGTTGCTCGATTTTGGGAGCAGCTCCATGCATCTCTGGGTACCAAGTTGATTCGAAGCTCATCTTACCATCTTCAGACTGATGGTCAAACGGAGCGAGTAAACCAAGTGCTAGAGGATATGCTCCGCGCCTATGCCATCCACCATGGTAAGAATTGGGATGATCATCTACCATTGGCGAAGTTTTCATACAACAATGGTTATCAGGCTAGCATCCAGATGGCACCATATGAAGCTCTTTATAGACGGAAGTGCCGCACACCTTTGAACTGGTGTGAATCCGGTGAACGAGTGCTATATGGTATCAACTTGGTGAATGAAGCCGAAGAACGAGTACGAGTTATTCAAGCCAACCTCAAGGCTACTCAGTCTCACCAGAAAAGATATGCGAACAAACGGTGTCGACCTCTTCACTTCAATGTCGGGGAGCACGTTTATCTTCGTGTATCCCCAATTAAAGGGATTCATCGCTCCGGAGTAAATGGGAAACTAGCTCCATGCTTCATTGGGCCGTTCGCATAAATGGAACGATGCGGACCTTTAGCCCATCGACTAGAGCTACCAGCATCGCTTTCAGGGGTCCACAATGTGTTTTACATTTCGCAGTTGCGGAATTATCTCAAGGCCCCAGCTGACATCCGGTATGGAGGATTTGGAGGCTCTCCAACCAGATCTTACTTACTCTGAGCATCTAACTCAGATAATCGATGAGAAGACTCGCACCACAAGAAGACGCAACTTGCATTTCTACAAGGTCTTGTGGGGCAACCACACTGCTGAAGAAGCAACGGGGGAAAGCGAGGAATACCTTAGAACGAACTATCCAGACTTGTTAGCGGCATATGTTCATTACATCTTTTTCTTTTATTCTTCCTATTGTAATCTCGGGACGAGATTCTTTTAAGGGGGGGGGATGTAAAATCCCAGTTTTTCCTTAATATAAAGTTCAGTTACCAAATTGTTATCAACATAGTGGAGATCAATTATGGTTGTGCACATGAACTTGATCTCATCAAAAATCTTTCTTTCACTCATACTTCAATTTTATTAACATAGGTGATGGATTTCACCAATGACCCTAGGATAATTTAAGTGACCTTTCTGCAAATTTTGGAATTTAGAATGGAATTTTGCTAGGGCAAAACAATATGCAATACTAAATATAATCAAATTATTTCAAAACTTGAATATAGCTACTATACATTTAGGCCCTGTAAAAAATATTCAAAACTGAGGCTATAGATTTTTCCATGGCCTCATAACATTCCAAAAAGCCTTCCTGCAAAGTTTCATTATTTTTGAATTCCATTTGCTATTTTATTTGAGACGCTTAGCAAATTCAATTCAAATTTAAATCTGAATTTTTAAATTTGTTGAAACTTGTTTGAACATAAGATCTGAGCACATTATTGTCTTCAGCATATTTCATTTGCCATACCCACAAAAGTTCATGATTTTTAGAGCTGATTTTCTATTTTTAATTGAATTTATGTTATGGGTGTGAGTATGACCAGTGGGGCCCACCTGTCACTGGATGAGTACCGCCGAACAGAGGCGTTGCCGACCTCTGCTGTGGCGCTTCTCCGCTCGACAGCGCACAACATGCAGCTCCAGCGATCTGCCTACTTGCCTGCTCGCCGCACGCACTAAAGCTGCAGCCGCCACCACCGCCTCATGCCACTTCACTCACTCCTCTGTTCCCTTTTCGCGTTTTCCCCTCCGCTCGCTCGTCGCCGACCTCCCCTCGGAACTCCGGCGATAACTTGCCATCTAGCTATGGATTAATCATGAGTTCTTTAGCAAACTTGTTCACATCTTGCTTGTGCACCTTCTCTACCCTTTGGTTCGGTGTTTCCTCACCCGGTTGTGCCGTATTCCGCAGTTTTCCGACGACCGCGGGAGAAGCCGCCAAGAACCGCCCCTGCTCCACCGTCGACAAGCCGGAGGAAGCCTCTACAGGCCCCGACTTCTATAAGAGAAAGGTGTGTTTTTTTGACACGAGAAAAGCTGCAAGGGAGAACCCCGGCAGCATTAAAATATATTAAAGAAAAAGAAGAAACAGAGTTACATACCAACACACATCAGCGCTTGACTAGGTGTTCCCGAGAGAGGAACACCCCTTACAAGCTCACAACCCACTGAAGCACACTAGACCTATCATCTAATTTGAAACGAGAAGCTTGGAGACGGATGGAAGCTACAAAAAATCTCTTCCAGTTAGTTACGGTGGGGGGGGGGGAGTTTCTAAAGATGAAGTTATTTCTGATTTTCCAAATGTCACACGCTGCTGTAGCAAAGATTTCCGTGAATGCCCGACGGTTCCAGCTCTGCTTGGCTTTCTCCAGCGTGTCAAAGAATGGGATGTCATGGTCCCAGGGGATCCCGATTGTGTTCCAGCAATCCGTGTTGAAGGGGCAAAGGAAGAAGAGGTGATAAGTGAGTTCTTCGACGTTCCCATCACAGAGGGCACAAGAGTAGTCATTCCCATCAATAGCTATGTTCTTGCGCTTCAACAGATTTCGTGAATTCAGTCTATCCCTGAACATAAGCCACATGAAGATTTTTATCTTCTTGATAACCCTCGGGGTCCAAATCCAGTTGAATGGTGCTGGTGGTTGAATGTGTTTGAAGGAGTTATTGTAGATGTTTTTTGAACTGAATTCATTAGCTCCCGTCACGAGACTCTAGACATCGTTCTGATGATCCCTAAGAGAAACCTCTTACAACAACAGTTCTAGGTTGGTTAATTCTGACATAGCCTCATCGGACAGAGGCTGGAAGAAGTGATTCAGTCTGTCTATTTGGGCGCTGTATTGGGCCATTGAGATATTTATTTTCTTGGCAAATGAGAACAGTCTGGGCATGTCCCTCTTGAGCAGGTGTTCTTCCAATTGATCCTGCCAGAGTCTTATTGTGTCCCCCTTTACCTCTTTGACATGGAAATGCGTGTGGAATGAGTCAAATAGACTCACTACATCCCTCCACCAGAAGGAACCCTAGTCTTTTGTGTTGTGCGATGGTTTTCCATTCAGGCAGTATTTGTGCATGATGAGTTGAACCCAAGGAGCGTTCTCTTTGTTATAGTTTTTTTAGAGGAATTTCATGATCAACGCTTTGTTCAATTGTGCTCAGGTTTTTGAGACCCAGCCCCCCATTTTCTTTTGGGGTGGCCATCTAATCCCAAGCCACCAAGGGTCTACCTTTCTCTACGACATCCGATCCCCTCCACAGACATTGTTTCCTGGATTTATCAATTGCTTGGAGCACTGAGTTCCTTAGCTTGATGGTGCACATGGCATAAATGGGGATAGCAGATATGACATTGTTAATGAGAGTGCATCTGCCGGCCATGGACAACCAGGTTGCTGCCCCAGATAATTTCTTTTCCACCCGTGAGATGAGCCATGTGAAAGCATCTGCTTTGGGTCTGTCAAGACTCATCGGCAGCCCCAGATAAGTGAATGGGAATGCCCCTATGCTGCAGCCCAAGGTGGCTGCAAGAATTGTGGCTTCCTCAAAGTCCAGATTGATTGGCATTAGACTGGATTTCCCCCAGTTAACTTTCAGACCCGTAGCCCCCCCCCCCCCCCCCAAGGCATGCAATAAATTTTTGAGGAAGAAGAGCTCCCTTTGGGACGCTTTGAGAACTAGGATAGTGTCATCCGCATATTGAACTACTGGAAATTTGTTGTTTGTTCCTTGGGGCAATGGCAGTGACAGAAGACCCAATTCATCTGCTTTGTTGATTGTAATCTGTAGTAGCTCAGCTGCTAGCACAAATAGAAGGGGGGATAGAGGGTCCCCCTGTCAGACACCTCTTCTGCAATGAAATGCCTTTCCTGGGACCCCATTGAGTAGCACTGCCGAAGTAGCTGTTGAAAGAATGTCTGCCACCTAATTGGTCCACTAATCCGGGAACCCCATCACTCACAGCATAGGTAGGATGAAAGTGTGTTCTACCTTATCAAATGTTTTTTTTCAAAGTCTAATTTAATCACTATGATACTTGTGTTGGATTTTTTGCATTGATAGATGTATTCATAAACCCAAGCCATACAATCCTGAATGGTTCTTTTCTTGATGAAGCCATATTGGTTTCTGTGAATGACGCTTGTGATAACCCTCTGTAATCTTACTGAGAGTATTTTGGTGATCAACTTGATAGTAGAGTTCAACAGTGATATGGGCCTATAATATGTGACCCGTCTGGGTTATGAACCTTCGGGATGAGAGTTATAAGGGAGCTATTCAGAGGTTGAAGACTAATATTGCAAGCGAAGAAATCATAGCATAGAGAGAAATATCTTCTTTAATAATGTGCCAGCATGCTTGATAAAATTTTGTGTTGAAACCATCTGGTCCTGGAGCCTTGTCACCCGGCATGCTTTTGACCGTGAGATCAATCTCGTCTTTTGTAATGTTATTGCATAAGTTATTCAGATGTTGATTGGACAAGACCCATTGGTTCAGTTGTGGCCATTGCTGAGTTGGGTTGGATTGTCCCAATCTTTCGTTGAATTCTTTCCAATGTGTAGCAGCTTTTTGTCCGTGATCCATCAGTTCTTCCCTCTGCTCATCGTGAATGATTGGGATGTTGTTTCTCTTGTACCTTTCCGTAGCAGCCGCCAGGAAAAATTTTGTTGGTTCATCTCCAAGAATGGCCCATCTCTCCATCTATCGTTGTCTCCAGTAGTCATTCTGCTGCTGGATGAGCAGAGTAATCTATTGTTTGACCAATCTTCTGAATCTGCTTTCCTGTAGAAATAATGCTCTTTGTTCTTCCATTTTGTCCAGAATCAGGATGACCTCGTTGCATCTTTTGATCAGTTTGGTAAGCCAGCCCAGGGATCTACTCCATTTCTTTAGTTTGTGTAGGATCGAAGAGCACATGAAAAGCTAACGGGGGGGGGGGGGGGTGAATGGTAGATTTAAAAAATCTTACGCAGCAGAAACAATTAACTCCCAACCCCTTCGGCAGAAAAATGATTTGTTAAAGAAATCGTGTGTGAGACTAATCTAAACGTGTTTCACCGGAAAAAAGAGATATATATCAGAGATAAACAAGTCACAATGAAAACACAAGAAGAATCACTCAAATCCGTCGAGAGAAACTCAAGTTATGATGGAAAGATCGAACAAAGGTCAATATGTCCTACCCGAGAAAAACAGTTCTGGAACGCTACAAAGAAACTCGTGTAGATCAGAAACCACAAATCCAATGACCTTAAAAATTTTACAGATGATAGATAATCAAGTTGTGAAGACAACCCAAAAAGAATCACGTCAATTGGATCTGTAAAACTAGAGTTATGATAAAACCACCGATGAAAGGTAGTGCTGTCGAGAAACTCGACGAGTAAAACTTGTCTGGAACAAGTCGGACGAACAAGGCACAAAAGTTCCTTCAAACTACGAATTTTATTCAATAGAACACAAGAGGAACAGCCCCAAAGTCGTGCACCATGAGCTCTATCCTCCCTTGTTTATATAACCAGCCCTTAGGCCAACCCAATCTCAACTAGGACTCTAATCCTGCTCAAATGATGAATCGAAACTTTCCATAACTGCTTAGGACTCTTCTATACGCAGATAGAAGCAATATTAAGACTTCCAAACACCTTAGGAATGTATCCCACATTCCTAAAACAACCCAAATTTATGACCCACACAAAATCCTATCATAACCAACTCGATACTTTCTATACCGAGCCATAACTGACTCCGCCGCAGCCAAAGTCATCAACCGATACGATCCGATCCTTCCAACCAGATCTTCTCATCCTTAAACCATCTTCGGAACCATGTTTCCACGTCATGCACCGCATGCATACGTGCAAACACCTTCCTTCGACGTCCAGTAACCTTCATATGCACTGCCCTTGATTCAATCATCCTGCGCGACCTCCTAACCCGCTCAACCACAATTCCTCCTGAATTTGGTTGTTGGAACCTCATCTCCTCCCTGAGACTAGTCCAAAGGATCCTGTCACCAGCCATGACTTGAACTCAAGCAACACATGCACATGAAAAAACAACCAATCCGTACGAGCCCAAGTCCGCGACTTGACTCAAGTTAGTTCCGAACACAACACCTTACGTGAGCACCTCACAATAGCATGTTTCAAAGCATATCAAAACGATATCATCCATATCAACCAAAATGCACCAAAAACTTAGCAAATAAATACTAAGTAATATTTCTAAGAATATAAAGCAAGTTCGAAACATATTACAGTAAAAGCAGGATCATTGCGATCAAGCTCCGAGCCTTGCCAAAGCTAACCGGAGCTTGAGCCAGAGCTTACCAAAACTAGTACAACCTAGCGCCGGAGCATACCTAAGCTAGTACAACCTAGCACCAGAGCTAACCTAAGCTAGTACAACCTAGCGCCGGAGGTAACCAAAACTTGTCAGAACTAGTCATCCCAAAAGTCGGAGCTAGAAAAACATGTCGAAGCTAACCAACATAAGTCAGACCTAGCAAAACATATCGGAGCTTAACAAAGACATGCCAGAGCTATCAAAGACATGCCGGAGCTAAAGACAAACCTCACCGGAGCTACCCAAAAACATGTCAAATCTAGACAAAGAAAGTTGGACCCATTGTCGGACCTTGCAGAAGCTCGGAGCTAGAATCGGACCTTGCTAAAAAGATGTTATGGCAGCATTCAAAACTTTTATTGTCAAAGCCAATGTATTCAGCACACATATGTCTCACAATCTCCCCCTTGATGAATGCATTGGCAACACCACTTAAGATCCAAACATTGGATTATTCACATTAAAAGTTTTGAAAATAATTTCTCCCCCTTTGTAAAACAGAAATAAAATGAGAAAAAGAAATTCTCCCCCTGAGAAGAATCGTGCCAAAAATAATTGTGAATATGTGCAATGTGTAAGCAATGTCTCCCCCTTGCATATTTGTTTTTTAAAAAATTCACATATTATCTCTCCCCCTTTGACAATGTATTCAACAAGGTTTATAAGACAAATTTTAATTGTTATGAGCATATTATAACGTATACATATAAAACAAAGCTCATCCAAGTCATACTATCAACTAACTTACACTATTTCATCAATGAAACACATAAAGTAGTGTAAGCCATGCTAGAGATCAAATGTAATTTCCAATTTAGCAAGTCATGATCTCATAAACTTAACTCTTTCAAAACCTGAAAGCATGACACTTGTTGCTGCATTTTATTATTTTTCAAAGCACAAATTTAGATCATATGATATTTGCAAGAGATTATATGTGCATCTGCCTTATTCTAACCAACCAAGCCAAGCCTATGTCATTTGACAATCAGAAGCTTAAGGACATGGTTTTAGTCATACACAACTTCTTCCAAGTTCATATCTGAGTGCAGTGATAAGCCATCTCAAAAGAAGAAGTGCGATGCATGCATATTCTCTTGATCTTTTCTCAACTTATATTTGTTCACAAAAACTC
This sequence comes from Tuctoria greenei, assembly GCA_036927565.1. Lineage (NCBI taxonomy): Eukaryota > Viridiplantae > Streptophyta > Magnoliopsida > Poales > Poaceae > Tuctoria > Tuctoria greenei. Next base: position 37,542,439 of record JAYESD010000003.1, on the reverse strand, counting down.
AACATGTGAGTTGATTGCTTGATTAATTCTTTATGATTAAAAACACTTGTGAGCATGCAACAAGTTCAAAACAGCAAGAAAGTTTAACCATGACCAGATTTAGTGTAAGTAATTATTCCAATTACTAGACATGGCAAAAACTACAAAATGTATAACACGAGTAATGTAGTAAGAACTTTTAGCATGTAAAAAGAATCACAAAGTCATATATGTATGAAATACTAGGTCATATTATTTTAATTTTAGATTCACACATAGACTTCCCAAGTTTCAAAACTCCCCCTCAATTTAAGCCATGAGGATGCATAACCCCTATTTCACTACGAATGTAACAAAAACGAGTGAAATCAAAAGGTTTTGTAAAAATGTCAGCCAATTGTTGTCCGGTATCTACATGGTGAAGCACAATGTTTCCTTTTTCAACATTGTCACGGAGAAAGTGATACCAAATGTCAATGTGCTTAGTTCTAGAATGTTACATGGGGTTTTTAGCAATACAAATGGCACTAGCGTTATCACAAAACAGTGGAACACTATGTAGATCAACCCCATAGTCCTTAAGTTTTTGAACAATCCAAAGAATTTGTGAGCAAGCACTAGCAGTAGCTACATATTCAGATTAAGCCGTGGATTGTACAACTGAGCTTTGTTTTCTCGAGGACCAAGCAACAAGAGAATTACCAAGAAAATGACAAGCACCAAAAGTACTTTTCCTATCAATACTACAACCCCCAAAATAAGCATCTGAAAAAGCTTTCAAAGTAACGGTTGAGGAAGAAGGAAGAAAAATACTAAATTCTTGAGTTCCATGTAAGTACCTGAGAATCCTTTTGATGGCTTGACGATGTGAAGCACATGGGCAAGCTTGAAACCGTGCACAAAGACATATGCTGAATTGTATGTCCAGTCTTGATGCCGTGAAGTACAAAAGTGATCCGAGTATGCTTCTATATTCTTTTTGATCCACAGGTTCACCATCTTCATCAAGTTCAAGTGTTGTTGTTGTTCCCATTGGTGTTCGAAGAGGCTTGCTTTTGTCCATGTTGAAGCGCCTTATGAGGTCTTTTGTATACTTCGTTTGATGCACAAAGGTACCCTCCTTGGTTTGCTTGATTTGCAGCCCCAAAAAGTATGTGTGTTCTCCCATCATACTCATATCAAATTATGAACTCATCGTAGCTGAAAACTTGGGCACAAGATCATGAGAAGCACAACCAAAGATAATATCATCCACATACACTTGAACGTATAATGAGTCATTGTAATGCTTAAGCACAAAAAGAGTTTTATCAACCTTGCCCATGGTAAACCCCTTTTCAAGTAAGAATGTTTTTAACCTATCATACAAGGCTCTAGGGGATTGTTTGATACCGTACAAGGCTTTGGACAGTTTGTAAACATGATTAGGAAAATCTGAATTTTCAAAACCCAGTGGTTGTTTGACATAAACCTCCTCATCTATGTAGCCATTAGGAAAAGAACTTTTAACATCCATTTGATATAGCTTAAAACCTTTAGATGCAGCAAAAGCTAACAAAATTCTTATGGCTTCTAATCTAGCAACAGGAGCAAAAGTTTCATCAAAATCTAGACCTTCAATTTGAGTGAAACCTTGAGCAACCAACCTAGCCTTATTCCTAACCACAACCCCATCCTTACTTTGTTTATTTTTAAACACCCATTTAGTTACAATTAAAGTGTGATCTTGAGGTGGAGGTACAAGTTTCCAAACATTATTTCTTTCAAAAATTTCTTACTCTTCTTGCATGGCAACAATCCAAGATTCATTAGTGAGTGCGTGTGATATATCTTTGGGTTCAAAAGAAGCAACGAAAGAAGAATGGGCATGAGAGTTTGCATCACAAAACCTGGACCTTGTAACTCGTTCGTGCAAGCTTCCAATAATCTGTTTTGGAGGATGAATTTTGAGAACCCAGAGGGGAGTGGACACTTCACAAGCTTCTTCTTCTTCATGTTCATAACAAATCGATGAGCATGTGACTTGAGGAGGATCTGGACCAGCAATAATGGTCATCGGTGCTGGCTGTGAATCAAAGTCAGGAGCTCGAACAATGTCATTAGCTACTGAATTTTCGGGCAGCAGCACAACTTCTTCCTCATCTTCAATGAAAATGCTCTCCCCTGCGGATATGGATCCGGACCTGCAATGTTTGAGCTAGTACCTGGGCTAGCTTCATCAAAAGACATCTCACAAGTCTCCACAATTTTGTTAGTGTCAAGTAAAAGCACACGGTAGCCTCTAGTATCAGATGGATAACCAAGAAACATGACATCAATGGATCTAGGTTCAAATTTATCAAGATTGCCATGTTTCTTAACAAAGCATTTGCAACCAAAGACCCGAAATTGTGTGACACTAGGCCTATGTCCAAACTGGAGCTCATATTGTGTTTTACCTAGCTTAGCGCGCAAGAAAACACGATTTGAGACATAACAAGCAGTTGCAATTGCATTAGCCCAAAATTTTCTAGGAGTTTGATTTTCATCAAGCATAGTCCTAGCCATCTCAACTAAGGTTATGTTCTTTCTTTCTACAGCACCGTTTTGTTGAGGTACATAAGATGAAGAAAATTGATGATCTATTCCATTTTCAGCACAAAAGTGATCAAAAGATTGATTTTTAAATTCAGTTCCGTTATCACTTCTAATTGCTTTTAAAGATCCCGGGTGATCAATTGATAATCTAAGAAATAAAGTTCTAAAGTGACAAAAAGCTTCATTCTTAGATGCCATAAAGTAAACCCAAGAGTATCTTGAATAATCATCAACAATCACAAGAACATACCATTTACCTCCGAAGGATAGAACACGTGAAGGTCCTACGGTGTCAAGGTGCAAAACTTGACTCGGTTTAGTTGTCATGATTATTATGAGAGAATTATGTGAACCTGCAACCTTCTTAGCATGTCTACAAGAAGAGCACACAATTTCTTTGTCCCCTTTAAGCTTAGGCATCCCATGTATGCGATCAAGAGCACTAACACGTGTGAGATGATCAAAGCCTACGTGACCAAGTCTACGATGCCAAAAATATAAATCTTTGGAATCATTAGCAACTAGACACCTATGCTTAGAGGAAGACATATCAAAATCAGCTTTAAAACTCTTCCAAATCGTACCATGTTAAAAATAAGCTCATTGTTTGAATTTAAAACTTTGCAGCAATTTTTAGTGAAAATAATTTCGAGATTTTCATCTAGCAATTGTGAAACAGAAAGCAAGTTATATTTCAAATTTTTGACAAGTGCCACATCCTTCAAAGTGTAGTGATCATTTACTCTAACCGAACCCTTACCAATTATAGGATTTGAAGAATTATTGGCGAAAGTAACATTCTCTACACGTGACACAAAAGAGAGGGAGGAGAACCAATCTTTGTTACCGGTCATGTGGCGTGAGCAACCAGAATCCACAATCCAAATGTTCTCCTTCCTCAAACATGTAACCTACATAGAAGCACAATACATCGATGAATCAGTACTGGGGTTAGTCAAAAGGCATTTAGGAATCCAGTACTGAGTCACACGACGTGCAGCAGGAAAAACACGCGAAAGCTGAGATAAAACAGCAGGTTTACGAGTCAAAGTTTGAGGTTTTTTACTCTTAACTACTGACATATAAGATGTTACTTGAGTAGCACAAAAATCAGTAGCTCTGGAGGCAAAAACAGAACGTCCAGAGGTAAACTTTGAATGTTTTTGACTCATAACAGCAGGGTGCATGTTCCTGGCATTCAGTTTAATATGTGCGGCAAATTTTGCATGAAAGTTATGAGATCTAGCAATCTTTCTTTCCTTTTTCTGTTGTTTAGCTAGTCTATAACAAAAATCTATGACATGACCATCTCTACCACAGTAGGTACAATAAAATTTAACTTTGTGTTCATGTCTAGATGAGCAAACAACATTTTTATTTGAAACCGAATGAGACAACACCCCTGCAGATTTGAAAACCACTTCTTTTTGTTTAGGAACTGTTTGAATCAAATCACTTCCTAATGACTTTACAATTTTAGGTGGATGTGCCTTAGCATGAGCATGAAAATCAAAACCTAAGCCTGTTTTATCTTTGCAAGACTTGGGAGAAATCAGCAGCAAGTTTAGGTTCTTATTCCCATTACAAAACCGATCTAATGTCCTATGCATATTATCAAGTTTATCGGACAAATCAATGCAATTTTCACATGAAGTTTTTCCTTTTAATTTGCAATTGGAACAATATTTAACTTCATGAGAACGTAAAACATTATTCAATATTAAAATTTTATTCATAGCATCTTTTAGTTTCTTTTCAAGATCATCACAACAAGAGCAATGCAAATCAATTGTAGAACAAGAAGCATCTTTTAAGTTTCCAATGTCAAGTGCAGCAAGCTTTTTGTTCTTTTCAATTTCAAGTTCAAGTCTATCTAGAGTAGAGGAATGTGCATTTCTTAATGTGGACAATTGTTCATAGATTAAATCACACGAGGGACAAGAATCATCACTAGGAATCAAGGTTTTCAAATGGTTGATTTTAGATTCTAGTGATTCAATTTTAGCAGCATTATCCCTAAGCTTTTTCTCCTTTTTTCTTAACAATAATAGTTGGACGAGAAATTGCATCACACATTTCATTACAGGTAAAACATACCTCATCGTCGTCACTGTTGTGTTCAGCATCCTCCTGACTTGATCTTGATCTTGTTTTGCCTGCCATGAAGCATAAGTTGGCCAAATCATCTTCATCTTCTTCACTTCCAATGTCCAGTCGCTTGAGCCAAGTTCATGGAGTGCGGAGATAAAATTGTTCACCAGTTGGCGACCTGTAAAGCCCTTCTTCTTCTTCTTATCATTTGTTGAGGAGTGCTTCGTCCTTAATTGTTTCTCTTCTTGGGAAGTGGAGCATGAAAGCTTAGGGCATTCTGTACAAAAGTGTCCTGTCTTACCACATTGGAAGCATCATTGAGGTCCGGAGCTTCCTTTCCTTCTAGTTCTCACATTTTGCAATGCTTTTGAGAACCTAGTAGAGAGAAGTGCTAGCTCCTCTTCTAGAAATTCCTCGATCTGCTCCAGGGTTAGTGAGGACAACAAAGCAAGAGTATTGCAAGATGATGATTGGCCGGAGCTAGGCATATCACGTTGTGAGACAAATGCAATAGACTTATTTGGATTCTTATGTGATAAGATGTCAATTTCATGAGTTTTGAGTTTAGAGTAAAGCACATCTAAAGTAAGTGTACTCATGGCAATAGATTCACGAATAGATGTGACTTTCATATCCCAAATTGACATATCTAATGCACTTAACAATTGTCTAGCATTTTCAGCATCTGAAAAATTAACATTGACACTACGCAAGTTGCTGAGAATTTTATTAAAGCGAGCGAAAAGGTCATCAATAGACTCACCGGGTTGCATCTCGAAGCACATGTATTCTTTCTTGAACATGTCTTGCCTTACCTCCTTGATCGTGTTGGATCCTTCGTGATAGTCGCAAAGTGCTTTCCACACATCGTATGCAAATCGGAGGTGTGCAACACGGTCGAAGTCGCTTTGAGTTGATCCTTGTATGATCAAGTTTTGAGCCTTGTTGTTGTTGTTGTCGACATCTCTCAGATTTGTAGCTGTAACTTGATCATTTGACGGCACTTCGTAAGGTTTGTACACCTTCTCCCATATTGCAAAGCCTTGCGCCTGGATGAAAGTCTCCATGCGTGCCTTCCAAACCTGAAAATCAATACCAGCAAACACATAAGGTTTAGCGGAGTATTTCTCCATGATGATTAGTAAAAAACGCATGCAAATCACAATGATTGGAGCACCGTGGCTATGATACCAATTGTAGGATCGAAGAGCACGTGAAAAGCTACCAGAGGGGGGGTGAATGGTAGATTTAAAAAATCTTACGCAGCGGAAACAATTAACTCTCAACCCCTTCGGCAGAAAAACGATTTGTTAAAGAAATCATGTGTGAGACTAATCTAAACGTGTTTCACCAGGACAAAAGTGATATATATCAGAGAGAAACAAGTAACGATGAAAACACAAGAAGAATCACTCAAATCCGTCGAGAGAAACTCAAGTTGTGATCGAAAGATAGAACAAAGGTCAATCTGTCCTACCCGAGAAAAAACAGTTCTGGAACGCTGTAAAGAAACTCGTGAAGATCAGAAACCACAAATCCAATGACCGTGAAATTTTAACAGATGATAGATAATCAAGTTGTGAGGACAACCAAAAAAGAATCACGTCAATTGGATCTGTAAAACTCGAGTTATGATAAAACCACCAACGAAAGGTAGTGCTGTCCAGAAACTCGACGAGTAAAACTTGTCTGGAACAAGTCAGACGAACAAGGTACAAAAGTTCCTTCAAACTACAAATTTTATTCAATAGAACACAAGAGGAACAGCCCCAAAGTCGTGCACCACGAGCTCTGGCCTCCCTTGCTTATATAACAAGCCCTTAGGCCAACCCAATCTCAACTAGGACTCTAATCTTACTCAAATCATGAATCTAACACCTTAGGAATGTATCCCACATTCCTAAAACAACCAAAATTCCTGACCCACACGAAATCCTAACATAACCAACTCGATACTTTCCATACCGAGCCATAACTGACTCTGCCGCAGCCAAAGTCATCAACCGATACGATCCGATCCTTCCAACCAGATCTTCTCATCTATAAACCATCTTCGGAACCATGTTGCCACGTCATGCACCGCATGCATACGTGCAAACACCTTCCTTCGACGTCCAGTAACCTTCATATGCACTGCCCTTGATTCAATCATCACGCGCGACCTCCTGACCCGCTCAACCACAATTCCTCCTGAATTTGGTTGTTGGAACCTCATCTTCTCCCTGAGACTAGTCCAAAGGATCCTGTCACCAGCCATGACTTGAACTTAAGCAACACCTGCACATGAAAAAACAAACAATTCATACGAGCCCAAGTCCGCGACTTGACTCAAGTTAGTTCCGAACACAACACCTTACGTGAGCACCTCACATAAGCATGTTGCAAAGCATATCAAAACAATATCAGCCATATCAACCAAAACGCACAAAAAACTTAGCAAATGAATACTAAGCAATCTTTCTAAGAATATAAAGCAAGTTCGAAACATTTTACAGTAAATGCAGGATCATTGCGATCAAGCTCCAAACCTTGCCAAAGCTAACCGGAGCTTGAGCCAGAGCTTACCAAAGCTAGTACAACCTAGCGCTGGAGCTTACCTAAACTTGTACAACCTAGCGCCGGAGCTAACCTAAGCTAGTACAACCTAGCGCCGGAGCTAACCAAAACTAGTCAAAACTAGTCATCTCAAAAGTCGGAGTTAGAAAAACATGTCGGAGCTAACCAACATAAGTCGGACCTAGCAAAACATATCGGAGCTTAACAAAGACATGCTGGAGCTAAAGACAAAGCTCAGCGGAGCTACCCAAAAACATGTCAAATCTAGAAAAGAAAGTCGGACCTATTGTCGGACCTTGCAGAAGCTCAGAGCTAGAGTCGGACCTTGCTAAAAAGATGTTATGGCAGCATTCAAAACTTTTATTGTGAAAGCCAATTCAGCACACATAGGTCTCACAGTTTGTATCTCAATCGCTTTAGCTTGGCTGAAACCCTCTTAGCACTCCCAACTGTAGCTAGGGGCTGATCCCACGAATCTTTGACTATAGTGAGGAATTGGGGATGTCTGAGCTAGTAGTTTTCAAACCTAAAACATTTTGCTTTTGGGATGTTGGTGCTGGTCTGTGCCACCAGAGGAATGTGGTCCGAAGTATCTCTCGCCAGCGGTCGGAGGGAGGTGTTTGGAAAGGTCAGAGTCCACTGAGCCGAAGTAAAGCACCAATCTAGCTGTTCTTGAAGTGAAGACTCTTGCATATTGCTCCAGGTGTAGCATCTTCCTTGTAACAAGATTTCAACGAGACCCAGATGTTGAATGATGTTATTGAACGTTTGCATATCACTGATATTTGCTCCAGCATGGTTGCAGTCATTTGTGCTTCTGTAGAAGTTGAAATCCCCCAATATCATACAGAGCTCGTGAGGTTGCAAGTTTAGGTTCCACAACCAATCTGTGAACTCCTGCCTTCGAGGGCCTTTGCAGGGGCCATAGACAGAGATAATCTGCCAAGAGATCCCGTTTTGACATGATGTGAACTGCAAACATACAGCAAAGTCCCTAATTTCTATAATCTCCCCATGCAGCAACCTATCGTTCCATCCAACCAGAATTCCTCCCGAGGCACCTCTTGAAGGTGCGAACAAAAATTTATTGAATCTTCTAGGGGCCAATCTTTTTAGGAAAGATATGTCAATGTGCTTTTTTTGTCTCCTGAATGCAGAAGATGTTACAGTCTGGTATCTCCTCAATTTTGGCTTTAACTGCCTGCTGCTTGGTGGTGCTGTTGATACAGCAAATGTTCCAGTTCAGTATATTCCAATTCCTGTTTAGATTGTGCGCCATAAGAAAGCTTGGGGGGGGGGGGGGTATATGTGGCTAGAGATGAAATCTCGGCCTAAGATTGATGGGCAGTAAACCAGCGCTTTTGTTGTGTGGTAGAAGAGGGCAGAGGGATCCCGTTGCCGAGTGTTTTTACTGGCACGGGGAACAGTCTGCAGGGTCGAAGTCAGAACAGGCAAACCCCAATTGGTGTGGGAAGGCCCGAAGCTAGTGGTAGCAACATAGTCTCCAATGGTCCAGCAGCAACAATCACAAGTCAGGCATCTGTTCCAGAAACGAAGCAAGCAAATCATTGCCAAATCAACCCGAATAAGCATAACTGACAAAACTACTAGTCCAGACCACCACTTGGTCCTGATAAGCCTATGTTCAGAAGGAGTTCTACAACTGACAACTAGAGCAGCAAAAGAGAAAGTCCATGACAGCCAGTTCCGAAGCCAGCCCATAGCGGCAGCAAAAATACACCAGTCCTGAGTAGCAAAATAATCGGTTGGTCTAAAGACAGCAAAGCATGCACCCATATCTTCCCATCCTCTCGAAAGCTTAAGGTTGGATGTCCGCATTATGTTCTAGCTCCGGAAGAGTCATCAGTTGGCGCGCCACCACAGATGGAACGCCGCATTCTTTTTCCACCACCTCCTGCAGCAAGACAATGGGAAGCTCAGGTCAAGGGCAGATGGAGTCCAGCAAATCAAGACTTGGGAATTTGATGGGACCTGGGAATAAGTTGGCCTGAGGGGCATCCGAAGTTGCACCATCATCCTCCACTTTAACTGGGGCAGGTCCCGATTTGTGTCCTTGCCTGATGAGCTGCAGCCGCGGGCGCCTCCTTGGTTTGCCTGCGTCAGGTGTCCTGTTGGAGTAGGAAGGGCCAATGATCTCGACTGCCGGCCGCTTGGTTGTCTTGTTGCGAGTACTGTGGCCAAAGCTTGGAGCCTTTGGTTGTTTCCCTCCCATTTTTCCACCTTTGCAAGAATGTTTCAGCACCTTGTGTAGTTCATCAGTGATGTCCTTAATTACCACTGAGGATTGACCGGCTCCCTGATGAGAGCTTTGTTGAGCATTGTTGTTGGCTAGTGACATGGTGAACACTGTGTTGGTATGTCCTTGTCCACTGGGTTCATCAAATTGCACATTCCACCAGGCCGAAGGAGAGTTGGGGAAGGCTACCTGCAGCATTCTCCTCAGGCCTGCAGAGTCCAGTGGCTTTAGCCAGTGAGGCTGCTAGTTGATGTCGTCGGCATTGTTCTATGAAAAGATCTGCTCCTCGTGCCGAGCCACCTTTGGTGCACCCCCTTGAACCGTATCCTCAGAGAGGGTGGAGGAGGCATCTTGGGAGGGAGCTGTCGATGAGTTGTCCAATTCTTGCTGTGGAGGTGGCGGCAGCGGACCCCAAGGTTCCCATCCCCCGTTGGCCTGTTGATTGTCATTGTGAACCGGTTGCTGCTGAACGAGCATGTCCCAGTTAGGATCCCCTTGTTGCTCGACATCCTGCTAGTGCTCCTGCAGGTCATCCTCCTAATCCTGTTCTTGAGGTAAATGAAGCGGGTGCGGGTTGCCATCTTCTGGCAGGTCGTCCTCAGGTGAAATGTCTCCCTGTATTTCCTGAATCCCCTGAGGGTTCATCCAGTTGAGGATGTAGACTGGGCAGGACTTGGAGAATCCAACACCATCCCTAGTCCCTTGCCGCAGTATCAGGCTCCTGGGAACCAAACGGGCATGATTGTACAAACACTTTACAAGGACGAACCCCAGAGCCCTTAGACTGTTATGCCAGTGCAACAACTTGCCAAAGCTGGAAATTGCTAGTTCAATGGCTTCCACAGATCTGTAATCTATCGGGTAACCCAAGATCATGAACCACCCTATACTGCCAAAGTTGTTGGTCTGACGGTTCCTTCCAAAATCATGACGAACAAAGGACACCCGAACCCCTTCAACAATGATTGGCTCCCCCATGACCAGAACATCCCTAAAGAGGCAAGTTGGAAAGGCAAACAGAGCTATGCCCAGCGGGGTAAGACAAGAGTAGGTGACGGTGATACCCATAACTTGCATGATGTGATCTCTGATTCTGATCCGGAAATTGTCATAGTGCTCCTCCGCTCGTACTTCCTCCTCGTCGACGGCCACCGCAAACTCTTTGTGGGTCGGGTGGTGGTGGCCTGGCAGATGGACCACCGTTCTGGTGATCCTCTCCGGTTCTCCATGAACAATGTCGAAGTGTTGATTTGCCAGGAATCTAGTAGGATCCACCGGGAAGTTTGCCATGGCCCTGAGGGGGTTTGCAGGAGAGATGTCAATAGAGATAGTGGTGGAGAGCAGGAGGTCGAGTAGCCAGGAAGAAGAGGCGTCTTGTGGGAAGATGAGGGGGCAGTTGGGCTTTTGAATGACAGTGACCAAGGGCAGATCCGAAAAAAAACCTTGTCTTTGTTGAGAGGGAGATCTTTTTTGCGCCACACCTGATGTCTTTTGGAAGCAAAAAAGCACTTCTTTCTAACATGCCCATAGCCAAAGCAGAGGTTACAACAGATTTCATTGCGGCATTCGAATTTCAGATGGAAGGGGCTAAGGCATTTAAAATAACATTTCCCATCCGATGGCATACCGTTATGATCGCCTGGTTTCCTCGCATCCCTCCTCTGCCCGTTGTCACTTCCGCGTCGAATCCCCTCGGGACCTCGTGAGACCGGATTTTGTAGGGCCATCCTAGCACCCGTGCGAGAGCACTCGCCTTCCTCCCTCAAAGTAGGAAGAGGCATAGGTTGTTTTCCTTCCGGCAAAGAGGAGTAGGAGACATGCGTAGGATAATGCGCATGCAAGCCCAACCCCGGCGCCGAAGGCGAGTGCGCCATGAGTGTAGTGGGACCAAGCTTCCCTTTGTCCTCCTGAGAATTCAAAAAGTTGGGTTGGGTGTCGTGCCACATACCTCCATCGAAGCTACCATGCTGGTTAGCTCCGGCCAACTTCCGGCTAGCCGGGAAACATAGTCCAGCGCCGCTGATCGGAGCTTGGTGAAGGTCACAGAAAATTTTCCCAAGCCACAACCCTTTTACCGTTGAGGTGGCCTTCTTCACTGGGGACTGTTGCGGATTGGAGAGGCAAAAGAGACCCTCCTCCTGCTTGCTAGCTTCTTTCTTGAGACTGTTGTTCAGCTTTCACGTTGTTCCTTCTCCAATTTCCTGTACTCATTGATCCAGTCTGGCCCTTCCATGTGCCAAAGGTGAAAGTACACATAAAGGTTATCGTGGTAATCCTTCTCCTTGCGTTGATCAACAGCCCCACCTGCTTGCTGGCCACCGAGAAGGGAACAAGCTATCTTGCAGTTGTTGAACATGAAAATCATAGGGTGAGCCGCCCAACACGGAGCACAAAGCTCAGCCAACCGCACTTTCCGAGAGTCGGAATGTGTATCTCTTGAAGGTTGCGATCATGAAGAAGGATCCTCTAGGTGAGGAGCCCAGGTGATGCAGCGTGGAGTCAAACTTGTCGCGAACTTCAGCTTGAAACCTTTTCCCAGGACGCAGGTCCCATTCACCCTAGGCTGGTGAACGCCTGGCGCCCATGTCAAACGAACCGACCATCCATCAGATCCTTCTCTCCTTACTAGTGCGCACATCACGGTGGGCAGGAGGAAATGGCGGTGGAGGAGGAAGTAGCGGAGGCGCGGCGATGAGCGGGATGGGAGTGGGAGTGTAGGAGAGCGCACATGGTGACCTCTAATGCTGTGAAAATTGAGTCACTGGAATCTAAGAGAATGGTGTGTTATCGCGCCTTACGCATGCTCACCAAGTTTCAAGCCATGCCATGCCTTGTAGCGTTCTTATTTCCATTTCTCCACATGATAGTTCATACTTATGTTTCTAGGTTAGGGATTTAATTTGTTTTCTATGTCTAATAATTCTTGACCATAGTTAAGGGATAGATTACCTATCTCCCTGCGAACACTCCGGATCAAAAAGATTTGGAAACCATCGAGTGTTGACCGAGATAGCCGAGTTTTGCCACCGCCGGTGAAAAAGGCGCGGTTCACCGTCGAGCTCATAGTTCCCAACCGTTTCTCTCCTTCCCTAGTCCTGGTTCATGCTCCTCAAGGCACAAGAAAGCTTTTGGACAAGAAACCAAGGCATCTGAGCTAGAGATGAGAGGGTTCTACTCTGCCCGAGCTGTCGCCGCCGCCGCCGCCGCCGTCGCACCACCATCTCCGGCCGTCGCCGCCACGATTGGACCCTACCATCGTGTTGCGCGGTCGATTTTAAGGCTAGGCGGTCAGAGCCGAGCCGAGTGGAGGTCGACGCAGTGAAGTTCGGCGAGCGCCGCCCGCGTCGGGAGGTAGTAGACGACCCGGCGGGTCCCGCCTGTCAGCGGCATTTCCACCGCGTGGGATCAGTTGCGGCACTGGATCTAGTGCAGCTGCGCTAGTTAACCCCGTGGTCCCCGGTGTGGGCCAGATGGGATTGGCCCATTCAAATGAAGTGGGGCCGGCCACTTTATTTAAATTTTCTAATTGAAAAAATAATTCCAGGATTCAATCAAACTTCTAAAATTCATTACTCCTAGTAGATTTGCTCAAAATTTTCAAAATAAATTTTGGTAGACTCCTCTTGATCTCAGCTTTGCAGTGGTGCAATTTGTTGAACACGAAACTCCAAGAATTTTCATAATTAATTCCTTAGAGCTAACTACTTGGGAACTTAATTACCCCTGTTCTGTTAATTGGAGAATTTCCAATTTTGGTCAGAACACTCTATAAAATTCACATGATCTCCAGAAAAAAATTCATGTTCATTGGACTTCATTTACTGTGTTGATCAGTGTTCCAAATCTCTATGTAATTGAAAAATTGAGAAAAATACAGAAAACATTTCATAAATTCTCCCAAACTTGTAAAATCAATTTCTCCCTGTAGGAAGCTTAGAAAATTGTGAAACAAATTTTCCTAGAACCAGTGAGACCCTATCTGCATGGTACAACCACTGGTAGCCATGATAGACCTTCAGAATTTCAGCCAAAATTCAGAGAAGGTTATTGCTTGCCATAATTTTTAGAGACAACAAACTTCCTTGATCATCTCCTGTTCTTTACAAGAGTCTCCATTGTATCCCTAGTATCTACCACAAAAGTTCGAAAGCCAATGAAGATCATTATCTTATTTTGATCACAGGATATTAGGTTGTGACCTTAAACCTATTATTTATTTTAAAAACATTCATATATAGTACATGCATATCGTGTAGTAACTGAAGTCGAGGAGCAGCCGGAAGCCTTGGAAGTCCATCTACCGAAGACTAACTTGGACCCGTACTGGTTTTCAGGCAAGCCTCATTTTGCATTTAAGTTCCTTACAGTGTCCTTGCAGTTTTCAGTCACCTTACATCTTCAGATGTTTGTGCATTACGTTTAAAGTGTTTGACATCCACTTGCATGACACAGAAATCCCATGGAATATTGGATAGGTATACATCCCGATGAGTAGAAACTGCCATGCTTATGTTCATAAGAATCTGGTAGAAGTCGAGTAGTTAGAATCTACTCGCGAGATAGGATTTTACCACACGGGATGAATTGGATCAAGAATTGGTTTATGAATATGAAATTGAGACCGAACAGTGGGTAGGAAGCAGCGAGACGTGGTCTTACGTGCGTAGCCCTGCTTGTGTCGATTGAGGACCGATCCGTGTGCGGCCAGGCTGGACAAGCTTGAATTGTACCGGCGACATACTGGAGAAATGGTCTCCAGCAAACTGACATAGCTTGACACTGGTTTTTCGAGGCATACTGTTCTGTTTTATAGGCATAGATTGAAAGCAGCAAGGTGTAAATCAGCTGGTGGGCACGTCATAGTACGCCCCACGCAAGGACCTCCTGCCCATGACGGATCGACTGGTTCGGCATTTGAGTGTTGGATGAAAGGTGGCCATATACGACTAGTACTGAAGTGTTATGTAGGTACTGCTGTAAGTACTCGCTGTAACTTCCGAAAGTGCATATGTGTCGTGTTGTCCGGGTGTGTCCTGATTGAAATCACTGTCCCTCGCAGTAATAGAGTATCACTTGTTCACTGCTCTATGATCTAGTAAATACTGAAGAAGTCAGGAGAATACATTGTGTTGAATTATAATTTTTTCGGAAGTTTGATTGCTGTCCAATATGATCACTAAAGTTACTTTCATTAAACTGGTAAGCTGCTGATAATAACTTGAAAGCTAAGGATCCACTTGTAGGCAAGTCCTTTACTGCTTTACCTTACCTATGCTTAGTATTCACCTTGCATATTCTAGTGAGACGGGTTAGTCTTGCTGAGCCTTAAGCTCATGTTTGCAGTTAACAAGTTTTTGCAGATTACACGACTAATGGCAGGCCTGACGACGAGGTTGCACCCCCTCCAGGTTTGCAGCCCAGTGGGAGCCCTGCACGCCGCCGTAAGTTTGGTATTGCTAGTGCGAAGTATCCAGGGCATGGGTGACTTTGCTTTTGCATAGCTAGTGCCGAGAGCGTAGCTATGATGTATAGGTCACTTTCATTTTCGCTTAGTATTGTAAAACTTCCGCTGTGTTTATAAATAAAGACTTGGTATTGTATTTTATTCTTGTTCTTTTCTTGTATACAGTTGGGTGTCACATCGCACGACACCACCCAATGAGATCCTTGGATGTCGGGACCCCGGTCCCCACAGCATGGTATTAGAGCATCATTGGGAACACTGTGCTTGAAAAGAGCATATTTTCAAAAACTTAGGATTATATGAGTGAGGAAGTAGCTATATGCCCATATAAGGAGTATTATTAGTATAAGATATAAAGGTGGTAAACTAACTTATGTGTTATTATATTCTGTAACGATGCCCCGATGTCAGGTAAGAGGTAAGGTACGCCACCGCCATGCGAGAGGTAGCATGTGATTATTTCCGTGGCTTGGCACAAAAATGTTAATATGAGTCTCTTAAACTTTCCATGTTTCTGAGAACATATGACACGCGGTACCCCGGCGTTCTTCAAAGTTAGTGGGAGCCCCCATCGGGTGGTGGATAACCCGATAGTATGCATCTCTAGAACTATTCATGTTCTATGGGAGCATGCGAAACACGTATGGCCCAAGCGTGTATAAGCCGGTTCGTGCGGGAGTCTTTGCTGTACAGACGTAGTACAGCTATGTACCTCGAGACGTGACTTCGCTCGAGGGCGACTCACACCAGAGTCGTATGACTTTACTTTCATATATATTATGACTGCCTGTTGTGTTTCCCCGAACCGCCCTTGTGGTGTGCAGGTGTGACAGGGGATTGTGTGTCTTCTGCAGATACACTAACTACATTAGCAACTCGTGTAGAACACGTTTGCAGTGAACGATACTAGGGCCACCTATAAACGTATCCGGATATACCAGTTAGAATTTTCTTTGGTGAGGCACGTAGTACCATCAGTATCACATTTGATACTTGACCATCCCCAACGACAGAATGGCTGCATTACGTTTTGGAAAGTACGACTATCTGATGCTGGTAGGTTTGGACTCCGCGAAATGGGTTTTTGACTTGACAAAGTCGTTAGAACCAAGATTCTTAATTTCTGTCTGAAGTTTGCTCAAGTTTGCTGGATTATGATTTTGGTTAGTTGTTATTTATCATAGGGGTATGCTATATGGATGGAAAGCTCTTGCAGACCTCTACAACTTTTCTGTTGACCATCAAGGCAGAAGAGCTTGATAATCTGTTGAAATTTGGAGTCTTTTTAGACTGCTCCAGATGACCATACCATTGTACCAGTCTCTGTATTTTTGCCATAACTCACTGTAGAAAAATCTTCTGCCTTATTGTGATACATATCTGAAAAGGGTAGAAGGAGATCAACAGACTTGTTGTTCAAAGTTTTCCTGATTCAAATTTGAGACAAATCAAAATTTCAGTTCAAAACAGTGAACTGCAGGACTGCTGGTGAAAACCAGTCAGTTCATCTGTTAAGTTTTGATAGTTATAGCTCTTAACCATAATAGTGACATGGTCACATATATACATTTCTGGAAATATTAGGAAGTCCTATATCAACTTTATGTTGCACTCATGACCTGAATCTTGGTGTAACTGTGTGTAATTCGTCGCAAACTTGGTTCTGGCAGACAAGAATTTGAAACAGTTTGCGCATAGTTTCGAATTTGCGCGCTATACCTGTATAACAAAATTTTCAAGGCTGAACTCTTTTACTTCTGGATTGTTAACTTGATGTTATACAGTGTTTATTTTTTCATTACCCCCAATATATTGTAATTATGTACCTGTATAAATTGTGAAATAACCACATGTACAGGGGAGGTTCTGTCAAAATTTCAAGAAAACTTGGGTCAACTTTAAACCTGAATAGATTCTACTTCCTAGCTCACCTGGAGCTGTATGAGTACAATATGGAGAAGTTGTAAAGCCTACTACAACTTTTATATTCAATCCAACGTCTGGTTCTGATATTTCCTGTATGAAAATTTTGAATTTATACAGGAAGGTCAGCTGGAACAGACTGTGATTACTACTCCAGCTTTAAATTTTTCTTGAACTATTGGAAGTTGGAAACCTTTTCATTGTTCAAGTATACTTTCCACAGATGGCGGATCTGATGGTACACTTACCAAATGGATGGGTGTTCATGACGTGTGCTCTTCGAAGAGGTTTTCCGGAGTTGTTGATAGCGCTGCTTCAACGGTTCGGGTATCGCAACATACCGAGCTATTGGGGCAGGGAATTCGATGACGGAGGTGTGACAAGATGCACCATCTATGTCGATGTACCCGCTGGTCCGTCATATATTGGATGGGCTCCTTTCTCCATCCAGAAGAAAGGGACTCAGTTGGAAGACATGTGGTGTTTTGCCGTGAGTGTTCCTATTGCGAGGTTTTGCAAGCTTCATTATCATCATATGGTGGGCACCCCGTTCTCACTCTTTCAAGTCGACGGTAGAGCTGGTGATGAGTGGGCGAGTCGAATGGGTGCAGCTTATGGCATTCCCGAAGAGGTACCCAAGATAATCTTGGCGTTACATGGAGCATCATCGTGTCAAGTGAGCTTTACACAGTATGCTAGCATTGAAGGATTGATGGGTGATCCGAAGCAAGCTATGATCCGAGGAGATCATTTTGAGTGGGACAACGACTCACTTAGAGCCATGATTGCTCCTCTCAATCGACATTTAAATATTAAGGAGAATCAGTGGCACCGAGCTGTTCAAGATCTATCAGAAGCTCGCCAGGAAACACACTGCGCAGAAAGCGCGTTGGAGGCGAGTCAACTTGAGGTGCAGCTGCTGGATGATCAATTGTGTATGGTGAATCAAGAACGGGATCAATCCAGGGAGGAGACTCGGGAATTGAAAGCCGGTTGCGAGCATGCACAAAAAAAAACTGGAAGACTATAAGATGTTTCTTCTACAGGCTGATGTGCAATTATTAGTTGCCGCGACTTCATCGATGGCGGGTGAGGTAGTAGGTCCTGCTCCAGCACCCGCACTCGTGGCATCAAATCCTGAGGACGAGGACGAAGAAGATCCTGAGATACTCTAGTACGCCGGAGAGGACGTATCGGAGTAGGATGGGGTAGCACTCCTGCCATCACGGGGCCACGTATAGTTAGTAGTTGCTCGTGGTTATTTTGTGGCCATATTTGTGTCATATTAAAAATAGTAGTGGGCGTGTATAAGATGACAAGGTGTGTATGACTCCTCATGGAGACCAAGTATAGTAGAGATGCACTTCCGTAGTGGGAGTTCGTCATTTTGGAGTTCACTACTGTAATCTTCGTCATGAGATAATATACCTTGTATAAAGTTTGTACTTTATCAATGTATGTGAATGTTATGCACTTATTTCCTTATCAAGACTCGCAATACTGTAATATGAAATGGATGAAGGAAAAACAAACATGTTGCTGATTTTTAAATCATGTGGATTCAGCATGGTGCGTACGCGTTCGACACCCGAGATGGGAGGCTTGAGCCGTGGTTGTGAAGACGAAACTCCGACCCGGGAGCAAGCTGCGACACAGCAGCAACAAGTTCCACCACCACCACCACCTCCTGAACTTCCGAGGAGTCTCGCGGAGGTTCTCGCTGCAGTGCTCGGCTTGCGCGATGAGCAAACCGAGTTGCTGCAGACCTTGGTTCAACATTCGCCCCGTCAAGGGGGGCGACCCGATGCGGGTCCACAACAACCCTATCTGAGTTCATACTTAGACTTCATGTCAACGCACCTGCCGGTCTTCATGGAGGCCGATGAACCGTTCGAGGCGGACAACTGGCTCCGCTCCATTGAAGGAAAGTTCAGTTTCCTGCGGACAACCGAACAGTAGAAGACCCTGTTTGCAGCACAATAGTTGTAGGGATCTGGCCGCGCGAACAGCAGAAGGTGGGCGAATTATCTGGCCGCGCGACCAGCGGACTATGTCGTGAGCTGGGAGGAGTTCCGGCAAGCATTCAACGCCTATCATATACCTCCCGAGATCATGAGGAGGATGCTTCAAGAGTTCTTGGAGCTGAAGCAAGGAGGAAGGAGTGCTTACGAGTACTCCAAGACCTTTAACCACTTGGTCCAGTATGCTCAAGACCAAGTGAGTACTAAAGATAGGAAGTGTGAGTGCTTCCATCAGGGTTTGAACCCCAAGATGAAGGACAAGCTTGCCTTGTTCAATCGCAGCAGCTTCAACTACATTGTCAATGCCGCGATCATACAGGAGGATGCTACTAGGGAGTTGTCCTTAAACAAGAAGAAGAGGAGTGCTCGCAGAGCAGTGGAGGTGGTGCTCCTCAGAAGTACCGAATGGTGTATCGATCTCCATCCGGCCAGAGGTTGCAGCCGCCTCGTGACCACTGATCTTTCATGGTCACTAGTTCAACAACACCGGCTTTCATCCGCAGTAGCAGGGGATGATTCCGCGTGCACCTCCACCTCTATTACGTGCACCGGGATTCTGTCCTCCCTTCCTTGCTGGTCAGACCTTGTACACGTGTTTCACGTGTGGTCGCACATGGCACTTCACCAAGGACTGCCCGCAGGACAGGAAGGGCGGAGGACTGTCGTCGTACCAAGGGGCAAACCAGCCCCGCAACCAACCCAAGAAGCCAGCCACCAGAACCGGCAACGTCCACCACCTCGCCATCGAGGACATTCCAGAAGGCGCACCCGTACTCACGGGTACGTTCTCTCTCCTTGGTCATCCCGTAGTCATCCTCTTTGACTCCGGTGCTTCCCACAACATTATTAGCAAGCCTTATGTCATTCAATATCAGTTGCTTATCATTCCCACAAAAACCCCATATATGATTTGTTCTCCGGGTGGGAAAGTAGTAGCAGATGAGATGGTCCATAGGGTACCTCTTAATCTAGGTGGGAACATATACCCTACCTCTCTCATTATACTGGAGAGTCAGAAGTTAGATGCCATCTTAGGAATGGCATGGTTGCAATACAATAGTGATATTATTGACATTGTTCCTCGGAGAGTATATCTGAATTCTCCACTCCACCCTCCCCAAGCTCTCATTCTTGAGGGTATTATCCGAGTGACTCCAACTACTTGCAACGCCGAGGCCATTAAACTTGAGGATATTCCAGTGGTATGTGAGTATCCGAATGTATTTCCCAAGGATCTTCCTGGTATGCCACGAGAAAGAGATGTCGAGTTTAAAATTGAACTTGTACCGAGAACAATGCCGATCTCGAGGAAGCCATATAAGATGGCACATAAGGAACTTGCGGAACTCAAGAAGCAGCTGAAGGAACTTATGGACAAGGGTTTCATTCGTCCAAGTTCATCACCTTGGGGTTGTTTATAAAACTTCTATTGTGTTTATAAATAAAGACTTGGTATTGTATTTTATTCTCGTTCTTTTCTTGTATACTGTTGGGTGTCGCATCGCATGGTACCACCCAATGAGATCCTTGGATGTCTGGACCCCGGTCCCCACAGCTGCCAACATTTTGTACTTCGTTGCCAGGAGAGAGCGGCGTTGAGTTGCACGCATTCCAACACAAGTTAAAAACTTTGAACAAAATTATTTTAAAAACCGTAATTCCAATTGAAATTTTATTTGCACTAGTAAATTCCTTGTAAATAAATTTATAAATCAAGATCATACATGGATATATTTATAAAAATAAATATTGATGACATGTGGGCCCACATGTCATATGCATGACTAAAGAAACATTGGTAAGGTCGCAATCCAAACATTCATCTACCAATGAATTGGCGTTACCCACGTTTTGGTACCACCAAACATTGGAAAGGTACACAATGAAAACAATCTAAACAGGCCCCTAGGGGTCCCAGCTCCAGAAGCGCATCAATGTGTTCCACACCACTTCCTTGGGCAAGACCGTCCTCTCGGTCTCGAGTTGCTCGTCGAAGACCGTCTTCAACGCTTGCATCTTCGCCCCGTCAGAGTCAACCACGGGGAACACTTGACCCACTTCCTACATCGGTGCCCCAGTGCGCACAAGGCTGAAGCCAAGGGGCACCAGCATCTCCTCGGTGCAGCCCAGGAAATCCCAGACCTTCTGCACCTCGACCGCACGGGAGGCCCGGAGGTCTTTCACCTCTTGTCCCGCTGCCTTCAACACCTCAGGGCCGCCTGGTGAGAACTTCTTCTCCTTGGCAGGCAGCGCCTTCTCCCGGTCATCGAGCTCCCGAGCGCGACGGTCCTGCTCATTCTTCTGGAAGTCGGCTTTGAGCTCCCGCTCAAGGAGGTTCCTACGCCAGATCAGTCTCGCAGCGGTCGAGGTCTTTGGCCTGGGACTTCAGTTCGTCCCAGTCCGACTAGAGTTTGCGGGAGGCGCCTCCTCCTCCTTCTCCTCTAGTTCTTGCTCCCGCTCAGCAACGGCGATCTCACGGCTGGTGAGCCCCAGTCGCATCCCTTGGCAGGCCTCAAGGCGGGCGTTGGCGGTGGAATGAGCCTCCTGAGCTTCTTCAGCAATTATTGCGACTTCTCATCAAGTCGCGCTATCAACTCCTGCTCCTTCATGAGCAGTCTTTTCTCCCCTGCTAGATGTCCCAGTTCCTATTTGCCTTCTTCTGGGCTTCCTCGGCTTTGAAGCTCAGAAGCCTCTCCCTGCTCAGAGGGTGCTCCTCCTCAGACCGTAGTTTCTCCCACTCCCGGTCAAGCGCATCATGCACATGACGGAGGATCGAGTGGGCCACTATGATAGCCTCGGAGAGGAGATAGGCTCTTTCGTCGCCAAGTACGGCTGGAACGCAACTGTCTTCGGCCCTCCTCGGTCACCAGCAGCGTCGCTGATGCCGCCAAGGCAAGCAACGCCGCAAATCATGGCCAGGTGAAGGTCATGGCATCGCCTAGTGCACATGAGCTGTCTTCTAGCGCAGCCTGGTCTGGTGAAGCGTCGGTCTCGGGGCTGGAGGCTCAGACCATCCGCACCAGCATACTCTAAAGCATACTCTATACACTATTCTCCTTCAGCTTTTACAGTATGTACTCTAAATTACACTGCAAAACAGTGTATCCAGTATGCTTTACAGCGTACCACTGCGGATGGTCTCAGTGCTCTGAGCTGGCTCCAACATTGGCTCCGGGACTGGAACAAGCGCAGTCTCACCCGTAGAGCCCATGGCACCTTCAGGGTCAGAAGCCCCACCATCTGCGGGACCCTCAGGAAGGAGCGCGACATTAGTGTCCGCCGTTGGCGCTGCCTCCCGCATGGCCTCGAGGGTGCGATCCACAGCGCCAGCGGAAGTAGGAGCGCCACTGTCCGAAGGATGTTCGTGGAGCGGCACGGAGTTGGGCTCCATCGCCGGAACTTCACTCGGCTTTGCTTCTAGGACAGGACCCTGTGTACTCCCAGAAGGGGCCATGTCATTGGCAGGGGTGGCCACCTCCACCGCTGCAGTGGCCTCGGGCGTCGGAGGGTCCGCCCCCCGGGCCGCCTCGGGCTGCCGGCCCTTCAGCACCACCAAAGCCGGGAGCACTCTCCTTTGTCACCCGCTGAGGAGCCGTTACGTCTGCTGGGGACACCTTGAGGAGCAAGACTCAGACGAAATCAGACAAGAAACACCATAATTCCTAAAATGAGGCTCGCTAAGATGGCCTTACCGGGGACCCTCGCAACTCCAGCGGACTTGGATTCTTTGGTTGGGCACGGCGTAGCGCCACCTGACCCCGCCGTCGAGGCTGATGCCCCTGCGGAAGTCTTCTGGGCTGGAGATCCTTGCGTTGTCGTGGTGACCCCCGGCGCTGATCCGGTAGCATCTCTGCCGGGCGTGCCGCTGGTTTCCTTCATCGCGCTTGGCGCTGGGGTGCTAGCGGCAGGGGGCTTCTTATCCTGGGGCTGCTCGGCAAACCCCACGCCCGTTGCTAAGGGCTTGGCCGCCTTATCGTTGATGCTGTCCTTTGATCCTCTTGCCGACACCGTCCGCGTGGTGGCATTACTAGACCCATCGCTGACGTCCAGGTCGATGACGGGGATGTCCGTGACGGCTCCTCAGCCCAGCGATGGGAGATCGAGATCCCGTTGGCGTTCTCCAGCCTCCTCTTCTTCCGCGTCAGAGGGTCAGGAACTTTGCACGATGTGCCCCTGCCTCTCCACGTGGAATGTGGATGCACCCCGAGACGTTGGCTCGCGGCGCTAGAGCCCCTCGGCGGTGTTCAGGGGCGCTTCTTATGCATGGTCTCGGGGACCGGCTCCTTCCTCTCGCCTTGTCGAGGGCTGGCTCCTCCCTCCTTTGGACGGGGCGCGGTGTGGACGCGACCTCCCTCTGGCCTCCGTCGTCATCCAGACCTGGGATGAAGAGCCCCTGCGACGCATCTCTAACCTATCGTGGGGCGAGGTCGATGTTGTCCAAGGTTGGCATCTCCCTCAACAGCTTTGATCTTAACGCCGACTCCATAAAGAGCGGCATGCAGGTCACTGGGGGGAGGTGACATCGTCGTTCACCGAGTCACAGCACACCTTCGCCAGCATCTGGTCCAGCACACTACTACAAAACACATTTTTGCAGACCCTTACAATTTTTTTACAGGCTGTCCATAAAAAAAATCCGCCTATGATGTAAAATGCATTAAAATCCGCCTGTAATAATAATATATCACAGACAGTTCATAACTAAAAACCGCCTGTAAAAATATATAGATTATCACAGGTAGTGGGTGGTACAAACCGTCTGTGATAATAAATAATATCACAGGCGGTTGTACACTAAAAAACGTTTGTGAAGATGTCTTTATTTTCACAGGCGGTCGTATAAAGAACGTCTGAAAACTACTGCATAGAGCCCACGCCTTCCTTTATCCGAGCTTCAGCTTTTAGACCAATCAGAACACTTCACGCAGATCCACCTACATCCTTCTTTCTCCCTCCTCAATAATACACCACCAACTCATCTGCTAGCTTCCACTCATCACGTTCCTTTCCTCATGGATGCCACCAGCACTCATTTGCTACATTCCTTTCTTTTTTATTTTAAAAGTCCATCGCATTCCTGCTAGCTCCCGTCTCAACAAGCAGCCATGGCCGAGCTGTAGGTCCGCTCACTGAGATCTGGCCATGGTGAAGAGCATCGGGCCTTGAGGCGGTGTCGACAGGCGCTCGTGAATGCGCACGACCTCGCCAGCGCACCTTCCCCGGCGTCGGAGCGACTCCGCTAACCTCAGTGCGACTCCGCCGACCCCAGCATGCTGACTTCGTCGGCCTCAACAACCGCGACTTCGCTATCCTTGCCGACCTCGCCGTGCGGATGCGAGCCTCGACCCCACCTTCCTGCCGCACGGATGTGCTCCTTCGTCGGCCTCAGCGCATGACTTCGTTGACCTCGCCGATCTCGCCGTGCGGATGTGAGCATCAAGGCCTCCACCTCCCCGTCGTGCCGATGTGCGCCTTCGCCGTCCTCGGCGCTCGACTTCGACGGCCTCGCCGACCTCGCCGTGCGGAGCGAGCCTCGGGGCCTCCACCTCCCTGCCGTGCGGATGCGCGACTTCACCGGCCTCAATGACCGCGACTTCGCCGGCCTCAGCGCGTCAACAACCTCGATCTGTATTTGTATTCGCAAGATCAACAAACAACTACTACTGTAAAATCAAGACCAATTTCTCTCTTTTCGTTTTAGTTCAATAGTGTGACACATCCGACTGCTATATGTGACAAGCTTCATGAATCATCAAAATTGAGACAGAAACTCGAATTGTTTTTGATGATTTCTTGTCTCGTTCAATTCCATCAGTGCTGGCAGAACATTTTTTTTCAACTGTACAACCAAAAGTTGCAAAAGTGTCAGCACTCTCCACCTCATTTTATCACAGGCGGTGTAAAAAATGTAAAGAACAGTCTGAGATAATAAATTATCACAGGCGGTTGGTAGTAAAAAGACAGCCAGTAATAATGCATTTTCACAGGCGGTTTCTGATACCGCCTGTGATAATTGACCATTTTCACAGGCTCTTCGTTACAGGCGGTTTTTAAAACCTCCTGTGATAATATGTTTTGAACCGCCTGTAAAAACGTCTTTTGTAGTAGTGGTAGTGCCGTGCTTGGGCTCGGCCCGATGCCGGTCCGGGCTGTACCACTAGGCTGGGCGTTCCCTCTGCTGGAGGGGCGCGATCTGGTGGGAATGGAAGTCTGCCAGCACCATGAGTGACGACAGGCCTTCCTTCGCCAAGTATTGGATCCTCTCTAGCGTCGGGTTGTACTCTTTCTCCAACTCCAGGAGCTCTTCCCAAAAGATGTGCTCAGAGGTTGCGTCCCTCATTGGCAGATCCAGGTGCTCGTTCTAGTCGATCTTGACGATCACCCAGTCAACTCTCCAGTGCTCCCACTTCGATGGGTTGAATGGCAGGATGTATCTGCACGAGGTCTTGGTCCAATGCTGGAAGTAGTAGGCCCCCATCTGGTTGGTTGAGCCACGCCTGATGATCCGCAATACAAAGAAGTACCAGAACAAGGTCACCGACGGTCGGATGCTGACAAACATTTTATAGAGGTGGACGAATATTTCCACCAGTGCGAAGGAGTTTGGCAATAGATGATGCAACTAGAGACTGTAGACCTCCAAGTGTGTGAGGAAGAATGACAAAGCCGGGATGGCCAATCTGGTCGTCGCATACACTGTGAAGAGGACAATCTTATCGTCGCCCAGGTCACGAAGTGGGATGGTCCCACAGCGGATCCATGACTTTTGCTCCTTGGCGTGCCAGCAGAGTGGCCGCCTCATCGGCTTCAACTACTCGCTCTTCTTGAAGTGAGGGCTGGGCAGGTTCGACGCCATTGAAGCGGGTGGGGAGAAGGATCTTGTCTAAGGTCGAGGGTTCAAGCACAAAAGTGAACAGGAGACGGAAGGCTCGAGCACAAGGAGGTGAATGGACAAAGAACAACCTTTCACTGCGGAGGTTTCCTTTTACTCACCCCCGTGGCACTTGGGAGCACATCATGCGATTTGCCCAGGCCCAGTACGCCCCACTCGACTCGCATAGCCTATGAGAGGGGGACCCTGGTCACCTGTCAAAAGACCCATCCCGGGCAGTTAGCTGCTCAAGCAGGTAAGTCAACTGTTCTCGAGGTGGCAGGACGACGGAAGTACTACGACCGCATCGGGAAGCGTCGTATTTAAAGTCCCGCATCAGGCAAAGATCACATCTCCAGAACCATCAACCAGATACAGACACATGTCTTTAATGTTAGGGGCGTGCCGCCCCCTCAACAACCAAAAAGAGAATCGAAAAGAACACGCAAGAAGTAAAGGAGAAGGCCCCACCTGCGGGATCATCGCCTCCCCCGAGGTGGGCTCGAGGGCCACTGTTGGTACCCTACGTACCTCATACCCCTGCGCTGAGCATTAAATAGCTAAGGGCCTTGCTTCTCTCGTAGAGGCAAGCTCTAGTGGTGCCACGTGTCCCGTAGGGCCGGGACCTGCCTCTACTCAGAGGTGGATTTCGGCCTGTCATGTGTCTCATAGGGCCGGACCCCGCCTCTCCTCAGAGGTGAGCTCCAAGCCTACCACGTGTCCTATAGGGCGGGACCCCACCTCTCCTCAAAGGACGGCTCCAGGCCTGCCACGTTTCCCGCAGGGACGGACCCTGCCTCTCCTCAAAGGAGGGCTCCGAGCCTGCCACGTGTCTCGCAGGGCCAGACCTCGCCTCTCCTCAGAGGTGGGCTCTGGGCCGGCCACGTGTCCCGCAAGGCCAGACTCCGCCTCTCCTCAGAGTTGAGCTCCGGACCTACCACGTGTCCAACGGGGCCAGACTCCGCCTCTCCTCAGGGGTGGGTTCCAAACGTGCAACATGGCCAACGGCTCACTCTGGGCGGTAGGTCGCGAGAGTTAAGGGTGATCTGATCTGTCCACTCACTCATTGAAGACATGCACCTTCCCCTGGCTCATGGATGCATTGCACATCCCCTACCAGGTGCCGTTGTGCCCAATCACATCATAGTGAAGGCACCGTAGTGCTACCCCCACGTTGCTGAGGGGGTACCTATATGACAAACAAGACATTCCCTACCATCATCAACAACTATGCCTAGCCACTGGCAACCGGTGGGGCAATACTGCGAGTCTTCAAGCCATGGTCAAAGGCAGCAGATAGCAATAATCCCTAGATCGTGTACAGGGTTGGGATTACCTCGGGGCCACCTATCGAGCCCCGGGCCCCACTTGTAAGATAGCATGGCCTTGTAATATAAAAGTACTAGGCGACCACCAACTTAGACAACATCTTTTAACTCTTCTCTGGCCAATTCACACACACACACACACATAAGTACGCAACTTCAAACATTCAAGCAATACAACTCATTCCTGTGGACGTAGGGTGTTACGCTCTGGTGGCCCGAACCATGTAAAACTCCAGTGTACACCATCTCCCTCATACGAGCGAGATCTTTAGATACTAGCCCATCCTAAAAAAGAACCTCTGTGGGCTGCATAAGCAGGTCTGGGGGTAGTGTCTTGCTACAGTTCAACAAATACATATAGAGTAAAACAATTGATAATTGAGCAGTTCTAGTACTAATCACAATAATTAAGAACAAGAACATCTATAGAAAGAGCTAAGGATTCGTGCACCCTTTGATGAACATACCTTCTGTTGAGGATGAGGACACCATGGACATCCTTGGGAAGACGACGGTAATGCAGTGGTGGTGGCAATCTGTAGGGCATCCAACTGCTGCAACACTGAAGGAGATCAAATCCTATCTCAAAAGTTCCAAAGTGCAAACCCTCTTGGTGGAGGGTGTTGACGGTTGGTACATCACAGATGAAGATCCGCAAGCGCACGAAGAAACCGCTGTAGCACTTCCCCTTAATGAGTATTCCCAAGGCTATCGAATCCAAGGAACGTGTTTGAACGTGGAGGATTACAACGGACGATTAGGGCTGTCACCACCTACCGCCTACCTATACAACTAGTGGACTACAAGATAATCAAAGGTAACGTCAATCCTACACACCATGCCTACGCTATTGATTACTCCCCTAATCTCTCTAGCAAAGACTAGGGTCTCTAAATGAATATAGTAATGAACAAACAAGCAACTAAGGAATTAACTTGCTTGAATTAAATAAATGAACTCAATGGAAATCATGTACCTTACTGGAGATGGAAAGAACTGTCAAGGTACAAGAGTGGAGAGGGTTCAACAAGCCCAAACCCTATCCTTAAGTGGAAGAAGCCCGACAAGCCGGAGCCTCCTCCTCCCCCTCTTTCTCACTCTCTCCCTATTTTCTAAGCACAGGGGCAGCGCTACGCCTTTGGAGTGGAGTACTAGACTCAAGCTTTTAGTGTGTGGAGCAAGAGAGCCCCCTACTCCCTATTTATACCCTCCAAAGGTCGGTTTTGCGCTAGAATATGTGTGGGAATCAGTCTCCATCGTGATCTCCAAGCGGTGAGGGGCCAACATGTGGTGGTTGACCGCATTTAGTGCGTTTACCAGTTCGGGCGAGCTGGGTGTTCGGTCGAACCCCCAACAACTCCAATCGCGCTGAAACTTCTCTGTGACACTATTATGTGGGCTCCCATCATGGGTATGGGTGATTTCGGTGATTTTTAGTTGGTTTTATCCTCCGAGTGGGCTCATGAATCCTCGTGCTTGCGCCTGATTGGTCGAGAGGTGTGTTTCTTGGATTGGTCCCTATAAATCCCTTTTATTATGGACATAATTCACCTGCATACAAAATTGCACCAACACTTGTGGAAATAGTTAGTAAATGACTCCAACCACCATGTGGGCTGTCCAATTCATATATTTTATGCAGGGAATTGACTGTCAGATTTGGCATTTAAGGACCATCAACAAACTCCCCCACACTTAGTCCTTTGCGCGTCCTCGAGTGAAGGCAAGAAGAACTAAGTGATATCATAATTCAGCTACAAGTATGAAATATGTATCCAAAACATTTCAACACATACCTTTGTTCAAGAACCTTTGATACGTGGCTACCACATCATCTTGGGTGTTTGAGAGATGGAACGGCTTGAATGTAGTTCACCTAGACTCCTCCTACTGAAATAAACATGAAAATTGCTATATTTTCACAAGTCAAAAATATATTGCCATACTCTTCAAAGGAATGCCATCGTCTCTCAATGTGCTTAGTCCTCACCTTGGCATGAGTTGCCACTTCTTTTCCTACAACTAAATATGGCTTTTTGTGGAGCTTAGTAAGGATAAAAATAGCTAACTTGATTTATATGTTACTAAGTCAAAAACGAGATCCACATGAGAAGACCATGCAACAAAAACCAATCTAAAGTAATTTTTGTGCACTTATTATGGATGGTGGATGATAAATGGTAGAGACGACTCCCAATTGATCACTCTCTCTCTCTCTCTCTCTTTTTGTGCAAGGATGAAGCATGACTACTTATTGGCTCCTTTTTTTGAATTCTCTTTTTTTTTAGAGAGGGCTCTTATAGCCATGCCTTCTACTCCTTTTTGTGCATCTTTTTATTGAGAGAGGATTTCGCAGAATTTGCATGGAGTATCTTTTGATGGTGGATGTGTGAAAATCATAGAATATGGTTGAGTGCACAAGAAATTCCTAATCAAAGATTTCATGCAGTAACTCAAAAGGGTCAAGAATTTGACAAAGTTCAATGAAATGCAAAGTGGCATATGCATGTGGTTTTCAATATTTGTATCATATGGCCTTGATGGACATTTAAATTCTAATGAGAAAGTATGGCAAAGATCTGATTACTTTAAAAATTGCACTACTCAATTCCGGCATGGAGACTTTCCAAGTTTCACTAATTTACCATATCACACCAATCAAATACTTGATGACATGTTTTTCCTAAATTAATATGTGGTTCAACAACATGGTAACAAAATTGAAATGAGGTGTAGACATATTCCATTCTCTAGCAAAATATGATATATGAAATTGCGCAACTCTAATTTCTAATGAGATGGCTTTTAATAATATTATCATGCATAATCAAATTCAACTCAAAAATAAGTTATAGACGGATAAGAGGTGAGGGAGCGCAAACCATCGCCTTAATGGAGAAGGGTGGGCCAAGCCATCATGGCTTGGTCAAATCTTCTCGTAGTCCTTCATGTGATACCTTGAATTGTTCTTTCATGATGGTCCGAGCATGTTGCACTTTGGGAGGCCTATGGGACCTCCTCCACACTTGTTCTTGTACCTGTATTTATTTGACATGAAAACATGGAAAAGTGAAAGGCTCTACCGGCCTTACCTATATTTGTGAGTCGCAATTTATTTGACAAAGGCACTTTATATGATGGAATCAAAATAAGCGCCTAAGTCCTAAGTAGGAAAGTATTTATGATATTCTACATTTTGCTTCCCTCCTACTTAGCCAAATGGGGATAGTGGGATGATTGGAAAGGAGTGGTGAGGGTTGGAGCTTGCATTATTGGACATGGAAAGTTTAACCAAACTTCAAGGATAGGCGTTAAAGTCAATCAAATTGACAACGTCTTCCTCTTTGTCCAAATTTTATTCGGTTTCTAAAAAGAGGAGGTGCCCATTTACTTTGAATAGATGACCTTCATCATTTTTTATTGCAATTGCTCCAAAGAGATGAAGTATCTACCATATTATAGGGACCTTCCCATTTGCTTTTTAGTTTCCCATGTCCAAAAAGTTTGACTCTAAAGTTGAAAAGTAGGAGTCTATCTCCAGGCTTGAACTACTTAGGTGTAATTCTTTTATCGTGCCACCTCTTGATTTTTTCTTTATAGATCTTGGCACTATGGTATGCCTTATCACTCCATTCTAATAGATTAGAAATTTGCATTTTGTACAACTCTCCAGCTTCATGGTGATCCATGTTCCACTTCTTGATAGTCCAATACACCCTATATTCCAATTCTATGGGTAAATGGCAAGTTTTCCAGTAGACAATTTGGAAAGGTGACATCCCAATGGGTGTTATAGGTGGTACGGTATGCCCAAAGTGCACCGGGTAGTTTGTTCTTCCATCCATCCCCCATCTCAAAGACGGTCTTTTGCAGAATATTCTTGATTTATTTGTTTGAAGTTTCTGATTGACAACTTGTCCGAGGATGATACGGAGTAGCAATGTTATGCCTAACACCAAGCTCACTCAGAAAGCTTTGGAAGGTCTTATCAATGAAATAATACCCTCCATCACTTATGACCATTCGGGGGGTTCCAAACAGTGGGAAAAGATTCCATGAAACATTTTCCAAGTAGTCTTGGCATCAACATGTTTGCATGGTAATGCTTCTACCCATTTGGACACATAATATACAGCCACCAGAATATACTCGCAATCATGGGACTTTGGAAAAGGTACCATGAAGTCAATCCCCCACACATCAAATAATTCTACTTGCAGATTGTATGTGAGGGGCATCGCATTGCGAGCAGTGATTTATCCATGCTTTTGGCATTCCCGGCATCTTCGAACGAATTCCTTTGTATCCTCATACATTTAGGGCCAGAAGAATCCACTTTGCCTAGATCTTTGTGTGAGTACGGTAAACACCGTAGTGCTCGCCATAGGGGGCCGCATGGCATCGTCTGATGATTTTGGTGCCTTCGACTGTTGGGATGCACCTTCTGAGTAACCCATCAAAACATACCCTATAGAGATATGGATCATCCCATAGGTGACGCCGACTCTCAAAAATGAGCTTTTTCTTATCCTGCCCTGGTGGTATGTACCTTGTCACCATGAAGTTTACGATGTCTGCATACCAAGGGTTAGAATCATTTACCTTCAGCACAATATCATCACGTAGGAAATCAGTGATGGGTATGTACAGTGTATTTGGGATTTCTATACGTGAGAGGTGATCAGCGACAGAATTTTCTACTCCCTTTTTATCCCTTATCTCCAGGTCAAATTCTTGGAGTAGGAGAATCCATCGAATTAGCCTAGGTTTAGCATCTTTCTTAGTGAGCAAATATTTAAAAGCAGCATGGTCTGTGTAGACTATGGCTTTTGCTCCAACCAAGTATGATCTGAACTTATAGGTACCAAAGACAACTACTAGGAGATCCTTTTCAGTAGTGGCATAGTTAAGTTCAACTCCTGTTAGAGTCTTGCTAGCGTAGGATATCGCATGATGCTTCTTACTCTTGGTTTGGCCAAGGACGCTCCAACGACATAATCACTAGCATCACATATGATTTCGAATGGCAGCGTCCAATCAGGGGGTTGAATGATTGGAGCTTTGATGAGTGCCTTCTTGAGGATGTCAAAATATTGGTGACACTCTTCATCGAAATCAAAGGTCACATCCTTAGCTAATAGGCTACTGAGCGGTCTAGCAATTTTTGGAAAAATCCTTGATAAATTGTTAGTAGAACCCTGCGTGGCCTAAAAGGATACGGATATCCTTAATGTTTGTGGGAGGTGGAAGCTTCTCAATAACTTTAATTTTGTCTTTGTCCACCTCAATCCCCCTTTCAGATGCCAAGTGTCCAATGACGATGCCTTCACGGACCATAAAATGACACTTTTCCAAATTTAGAACCAGATCCTTCTTTTGGCATCTTTGTAATACCCTGTCTAGGTTCTCAAGAAAATGATCAAAAAATATTCCATAGACGGAAAAGTTGTCCATGAAAACTACCATGATTTCCTCGATCATGTTTGAGAAAATAGACATCATGCACCATTGGAACGAAGCGGGTGCATTACACAACCCGAACGACATTTGCCGATAGGCGTATGTTCCAAAAGGGCATGTGAAGGTGGTCTTACTTTGATCATCAGGGTGGATGGGAATTTGATGGTAACCAGAATACCCATCAAGGAAACAAAAGAAGGAATGTTTTGCTATTCGCTCAAGCATTTCATCAATGAAAGGCAACGAAAAATGATTCTTCATTGTTGCCTTGTTGAGTTTTCTATAGTCAATCCACATCCTCCACCTTGTGACAGTTCATTGAGGAATGAGTTCATTCCTCTCATTTCGAACGACCGTCATTCCTCCATTCTTGGGCAATACTTGGACACAGCTAACCCACTCACTATGAGGAACGAGATAAATTATCCCAGCGTGCAAGAGTTTCAAGACCTCCTTCTTGACAACCTCCCGCATAGCATTGTTCAACCTCCTTTGAGGTTCCCTAGACGATGTGTTAAATGGGTTGGTCGGAATGCAATGGGTGCAAAGAGCATGGATAATTCCCTTAATATCTTGGAGTGAGTAGCCTAAGACGGATCTATGCTTTTCTAAGATGACCATGAGTCTGGCAGTTTTGCCTTGTGAAAGCTTGTCACTTATGATGATAGGAGCTTCTACATCATCTTATAGAAAATCATAGCGTAGGCCTGGAGGTCGGGTTTTAAACTCAACCGGGGGTTTTTGTGATGGCTCTTCTTTGGGCAAATAAAATGTCTCCTGCAATTCATCCTCTTCTTGGATGAATTGTACTTCTTCATCATCATTTCCAGAAGAGTCTAAGAATTAAAGGACCATGGCTTCCTCGATTGGCTCATTCTCGGGGGGAGGTTCTTCTAATGTGTTCTTGGATCGCAGAATGAGAATGGAAAACTTCCTCTCTCCAAGTTTAACATCTAGGTTGCCTTTTGAGGGTGCATCTACGAGTAATTTCTCAATGGATAACCCTATCATTACATCGAAGTCTTTGACTTCAAAGACATGAAAATCAAGGCAGAACTCGATGTTCTCATGTCTTATAGACACATTTCGTCAAATCCCATATCCTTCCTTGATGTTTCCATAGGAGTCTTGTTGACGTTTCTTACATCACAGATAAAGATCCGCAAGCGCACGGAAACTGTCGTGTAGCATTTCACCCAAGAGTATTTCAAGGGTATCATATTTATCCCAAAGGAAGGTAATGGATTGAAGTAAACACTACTCTTATGATCAAGCTATGGGATACTAATAAATTATCAAGACAAGGGTAAGTTGATAATATTGGTAGTGTGACACACACCTAAGCAATATATTCTAAGGGGTAAATGGGTCCCAATGGAGATTAGACTAAGAGTTGGGGAGTTGCTCCTATAATGCTTCTAATATACATATACATATCCTAGGTTAGGTACTAATGAGCACGTCAATGGTGAATCCTTATGCTAAGTTGCTCAACACATCGGGCACGGGCTTACAACTAGCAATAACTAGGGAGACTCCTACCAAGAGCCTGTGGCATATCCGAATATGGTGGATTACAAAGGACAGATAGGGCTGTCGCCACCCACTGCCTGCCTCTTCAATCTGTAGGTCTACGAGACATCCAAAGTTACTTAACTATCCTAGCACCAAGATAGCATATTAAGTAAATACCTTAAGCGTCATGACACAAGCCATCTAAAGGCAATGACTAACCTCGACATCGTTGAACCAATGTTGAGACAGAGCATAAGTTATTCATATGAACATGATCATATCATAACTAATTAGACTATAGTGGGGATTTGTAGTGTTTATGATGAGAGAATAATATTGTTATGGCGTAATCATAAAGACTACTCCTACCACATACATGGAATCCAGAATCAAACAAGAAATGCTTCATAAAAGTATATGAATAAAAGAAGACTAAAGATAATATCTTTATTATGCATAAAGTCACAAATATACATGAGCCATAACTTTCCTAATTTGGACTTGGGACTAGTGGCTCCTCTCTACAGCCTAACCTCCACTAAGGAACTAGGACAACAAGTGTATACAATAGAATGATGCTTAAGTGGTGTGTGTGACGAGTGAGGGTAGGGGGTCCTAATTATAGGTTAAGAAGGACCGGTTGCCGTCACCAAAAGAGCGAGAATCAGTCTTCGTCGTCATCAGGGCACCACAGGGAGTCAACACGTGGAAGCTGATCGAGTTTGGCACCAGGAATGCGTCGGTCGAACCTCCTAGTCGGCCAAACAGAAAGTCGTACCAATTTCAGTCTGCTTGCTCTGGGTGACTTCAAGGTGGGTCCCATTAAATGATATGGGTGATACACCGTTGGATGGCCTCGGATACTTTTGTTTATGGGCCATTTGATCCATGTGGAACCACATGTCGGTGCTTGATTGGCTGGAATGATATTTTATAGGATTGCTCCCTCTCTTTTATCTCATTTATGTATAAAATACATGAATGCACTATTTTCTTCAAGTACAAGTGGAACTAGTTTTTTTCTAACTATAATATGTGTAATAAATATTCTTTACTTCACATAATTGAGTTACATTGATGGTTGAAATTGGTATATTACGACTGTCAACAAGTCTTTGAAGGATTTTCTTGTTGCAGCCCAAGGTAGATCACCCAAAATGGCTAAAGCTCAATTCTTGAAAATGATATTGGCTCCAACTCTGGGATTATAAAGGATGTTCATCATTACACTGTGAATAAGACATCCAATGGTTGTTGGGAGTGAGTTTACCCAAATTATTTCAGGTGAAAGCTCAACCTCTGCCATCCATTCCCTACTCATAATTGAGGTCAACTCCTTGATTGTTTCTTGAAGGATTTTTCCTTTGAGCGGATCAAGAAGTGAGGGATGCCATGATGGTTTTCTTCAATAACAATACTTTGAGGCATTCCCAAAATAATCAAAAAGATCTTCCTCGAAGCACAATGGAAACTTCGAAGGTTGAATTTCTTCTTCCTTCGGTGTCTTTGGTTCGGGTGAGGATTTCATAGTCACAACTTGAGATGGACATGGCGATGAAGGATGTACTTTCTAGAATGTGGTCTAAAATTTCCCTTCCTTCAATCGGTGTCTTATGGATGAAAGAGCCTCCAACCGTTATGTCGAGGTATAGGGCAGAATCCTTACAAGCCTGAAACAAAAAAGTTGTAATAACACATGTTCGGGAATGGACAAGCCCGGACCTGATTTGGTTAGCAATGAGAATCTAGCCCAAGCTACACCTATAGATTCCTTCTCGATTTGCTGAAAGTTGATTATTTGCCTTTGTAGAGAGGCAACTTGGGAGAGTGGAAAAATGCAAGACAAAAATTATCTTGAAGTTCTTTCCATTTTCCATTTGTACTCCCAACAGTATGAGTGTACCACTGCTTCGCTCTTCCTTTGATGGAAAAGGGAAACAATTTCCACTTAAAGGTTTCTTGTATCATGCCTTCGATGAGAAGGCATGAACACAATTGCTCAAATTCTCACAGGTGATGGTAGGGATTCTCATAATCCGTCCCTGAGAAGGTTTGCTCCCGAACCATGGCTATAAGGACAGGGTGGAGTTCATAGCTAGTTGAGCAAATGGGATCCGCCAATGACGGAGGCTCACATAACTCACCCTTAGAAGCATATAGAGAAAGAATGATGGCTTGCTCCATAGTTTAGATGGTAGAAAGATAAGGAATAAAGATAAAAAATAGATACGAGGGTGAACAAGGTTTGAAGATCAACAACAACTATTCACCGGCAACGACGCCAGAAATGCTTGTTGACGGTTGGAACGTCACAGATGAAGATCCGCAAGTGCACGAAGAAACCGCTGTAGCACTTCCCCTCAAAGAGTATTTCCAAGGGTACCGAATCCAAGGAATGTGTGTTCTAATCTTCCAACTAGTTAACTCAAGGACACAAAGCTTGGTGGTAGGCAAGGGATAGAGTGGATTTCCTAAGAGAAGGGTTTCTAGTTCAAAGCAAGTCAATCAAAAGCAGCTTGCATTGGGCACGGGCTTAACCTGGTCTGCCAGGCGACTCCTGCCAAGAGCCTACATCATAGTCGAACATGGAGGATTACAACAGATGCATAGGGTTGTCACCACCTACCGCCTACCTCTAAAACCCGTGAACTACGAGATAATCAAAGGTAACGCCAAGCCTACACACCACGCATACGCTATCAATTACTTCCCTAACCTCTCTAGCAAAGACTAGGGTCTCTAAATGAATAGAGCAATGAACGAAGAAGCAACTAAGGAATTAACTCGTTTGAATTAAATAAATGAACTCAATTGGAAATCATGTACCTTACTTGAGATGGAAAGAACTATCGAGTTACAAGAGTCCAGAGGGTTCGACAAGCTCGAACCCTATCCTTAAGTGGAAGAAGCCCAACAAGCCGGAGTCTCCTCCTCCTCCTCCTCTTTCTCTCACCCTCCCTATTTTCTAAGCACTTGGGCAGCGCTGCGCCTTTGGAGTGGTGTACTAGACTTACGCCTTTGGTGTGTTGAGTGAGGGAGCCCCCTACCCCCTATTTATACCCTCCAAAGGTCGATTTGGCACCAGAATATGCATAGGATTCAGTCGCCATCATGATCTCCAAACCGTGAGGAACCCATATCTAGCGGTTGATTGTGTTTAGCGCGTTTACCAGTTCGGGCGAGCTGGGTGTTCGGCCGAACCCCCAACGGCTCCAATCGTGCTAAAACTTCTCTATGACACTATTATGTGGGCCCCCATCATGGGTATGGGTAATTCTGGTGATTTTTAGTTGGTTTTCACCTCCGAGTGGGCCCATGAATCCTCGTGCTTGCACCTGATTGGTCGAGAGATGTGTTTCTTGGATTGGTCCCTATAAATCACTTTAAATTATGGGTATAATTAACCTTCATACAAAGTTGCACCAACACTTGTGGATATAGTTAGTAAATAACTCCTACCACTATGTTAGCTGTCCAATTCATGTCTTTTATTCTAGGAATTGATAGCCGAATTTGGCATTTAAGAACCATCAATAGGGGGCACCCTTTTCTTACATATGATGGTGTTGTGCGATAGGAGCCCACAACCAATAGCTAGTTGGTTATTGAAAGTTGACTAGAGGATGGTGAATAGGCTAATTAAACTTGAAATCACTTAACTAAATCAAACAACATAGAACAGACTAGTCCAGTGTTAGGCAGACTAGTCCGATAACTACGCAAAGAAAGTAATATTAAGGCTATTCGACGAGTTATATTACAATTTTGATTTAACGAAAGCGAGAATAACAATCTAGAAATCTATTATGAGTTATTACCATATTAAAACTAGACTAGATCATAAGATACATAGGATTAGCAACTCGACAATATGAAACCTTAATAAGCATTCTAGTGATGAACAAGTAAATAGTGACATAAGAGACACATGATTTTCTTACTGGGGTTCAGTTCCAAAAAGGAACATACGTCTCCGTTGAGGAGTCCATGAAAGACAGGGTCTTAACTAGCCTTAAACCTCTTCATGTGATCATAAAATGGAGCCCTGATTTTAGAGAGATCAAATGGGAGTCAGGGATATCTTTTTTATTGGGGTCTAACACTTAGCTATTACCGGCAACTAAAGGCCGGATTAGTCCATTCTGGACCCCTGACTAGTCTGATTTTTGGAGAACAGTGCACTGTGACATCCCTCACCACCTTTGAATTCAAACGGTCATCAGATACCAGACTAGTCTGCATAGCAATGGACTAGTTTGTTCTCAGATAGGAGCAACTTGTCCTTGTGAAAACGGATAAGCCTGGCAAGTACAGACTAGTAAGGCTTCAAGGACGGACAAGTCCGTCCTCTAGGACTCTGTTCCACCCATCTTCTTAGTCTGGACTAGTCCGTCCTAAACAGACAAGTCTGAACACACGGATCAACTTGCCCATTTGGAAACAGACAAGTTTGGCTGATCCGGACTAATCCGGCCTCAAGAGTGGACAAATTTGGTAGCCAAGACTTAGGCTCTGCAACCACATTAGTGCAGATTCTAGTCTGTATAAAATCGACAAGTCCGAACCCACGCATGAGGTATTCTTCCACTCTACCTCGGCTTAACCCGGTGTGTTCGGATTGGTCTTATGGCTGTTCTAAAGGATAATCTCTCACATTTTTCAAAACAAAATTTTGAGCTCTATTATGATTCTCATGCGAACTTGTTGATGTGCCCCCTTGTGTTTACTAAACTCAATGAAATTAGAAACCTAATTCTACGCTTGAGTCTTCGACGTCTTCTCATTTTCTTTTTGAGATTCTTTAGTTTTTTTCATTTAAAATTTGTACTTATCTTTAATGAAACTCATTAGATCTCTAATCGCTCATTATTAATAATTCAAAACACACAAGAAATGCTTAGATTCACTTTCAGTTACTCCGATCACAGCAATGTGGCTGGACTCTGTCCACTCGAACTTTCCAGTTGGAGATCAACTCCAACTGACATGATCGACATATAAGAAAAAACATCACGTGTGATCGCTATGTAGGATAAAGCATGGTACCAACCATTAGGATAGGTAAAACAAACAATATTTATAGTTGAAGGCACTACAGGAATCCCAACAATTTGCGACGGCCTGGGCCGTTGCAAATAAGCTATTTGCGACGGCTTCTCTTATTTGTGACGGTTTTTGGCCGTCGCAAATAATTCGTTGCAATTAAGCTTATTTGCGACGGCCACTGTCGCAATTAAGGCTATTTGTGATGGCCGGCAAAAGCCGTCACAAGTTATTGCCGGAGGGCTGGTGGGCCCCACCCATGTATTTGCGACGGCCAGGCCATCGCAATTTAGTTCCTATTTGTGACGTCCAGGTCGTCGCAAATAATTTCA
Source organism: Tuctoria greenei (assembly GCA_036927565.1). Lineage (NCBI taxonomy): Eukaryota > Viridiplantae > Streptophyta > Magnoliopsida > Poales > Poaceae > Tuctoria > Tuctoria greenei. The sequence goes on along the minus strand of JAYESD010000003.1, from coordinate 37,503,022 downwards.
GCTGGCAGGGTCCCACATGTCCTCCTACAGGACCCACACGGCTATTTGCGGCGACCTGGCCGTCGCAATTAATGCTTAATTGCGACGGCAAGGCCGTCGCAAATAACAGAATCTTAATTGCGACGGCCTGGAACCTTATTTGTGACAGTACTGTATAAAAAGCCGTCGCAAATAAAGTTTTTTTTTTAAAAAAAACTGAAAATACTACCCGGCTCGATTGCCAGAATCATAGAACAGACAATATATAACAACAGTCACAGAATACATCATAACAGTCGCAAAACACATCACAACACATCGTCGATACATCGCATCACCATCAACAAACCAAACAAGGGCTCACTCGCCCGTCTGACCTCCGAAGCCACCTCCAAAGTCGAAGTCGTCGTCGCGCCTCATTCCAGGTGGCGGTAGCAATGGCAATAGAGTTTGTGCAGCTGTCGCAGATCCCTGCAATTAATGAAACTTAGAGTTAGAATATAAATGCATCAACATCTCTCCCTCCCTCTCCCTCTATCTCCATCTAGATCCCCACTCTTCCTCTCTTCTGTCATTCCTCTCTCTCTATCTCTCTATTGCTATCATTTTCCCTCTATCTTCCCCCCTCTATCTCAATCTACATCTCCCTTTCTCCCTCTCTCTTCCTCTCCTTCTATCTCCAATCTCCCTCTCTCTCGTCATTCCTCTCCCACTCTATCTAACTATCTCTCACTCTTTCTTCTATCTCTATTTTTCTTCTATCTCAATCCTTTTCTTCTATCTAACTATCTCCTCTCTCTTCTATATCAATCATTTTTTCTCTATCTTCCTCCTCTTCTAACTTCATCTCTCACTCTATTTAACTATCTTTCACTGTCACTCCATTTCCTCGCTTTATTTTGGTTAAGTTGAGTTAAAACTATAATTGTTAAGTTGACATAGAAAATTACCTGACCTGCAGAAGAAGGATCGCCTGGAAGGACCGGTAATGGCGACAACTGGATCCCCAGACCTTGAGCCCGAGCCATGGCCTGTCATTGCAAACATTAAATGTTACCCATTAGTAAGTCATTAACGCTGAATTAATGTGAACTTTTGTTTTCATTTTGTTACCTCCATTGCTTCCCACATCTGCAACAACACTGCTGCCTGGGAAGAGATCGTGGCCTCCATCGCGATCCTTTGGCGTTCCGCCTCCTCCTGTCGCCTGAGGTTCTCTTCTACAGTTTGTCAGAGGAACTGCATCTCAATGCCCCTCTGTGAGACGCGACGACCTGCCATGCCAACTGACAAAGCCTGCGTGGAGCTGCCTCTCGTAGGTCTCGCCGCCCTCGAATCGACAACTCCGTCGAATATGGCGAGCCTATAAAAAAGAGAGTCAGTAATATGAAATTGAAATATCTTGAATACTTTGAATTGAAAATGATAAAATGACTTACGAACTCACCTTCCATGTGCTTTTCCACCTCCGCTTGCATACGCGGCTTGAGCATCGACTGGTTCATGTTCCCAATCAAAATCTCACTGTGTATCTTCCTAGGCTCCTCCCCGTACTTAGCCTAGAAAACAAGAAAATCGTGTGATTTCAACAATTCATATAGTTATATTTAATATGAATGATTTCTAAACTTACCAATTGCTCGGCTGCAGCCTGACTGCACCCCTGAGACTGAAAAGGGTCCCTGTGACCTCTCTTCCAGATCTCAGCAGGGGTCTGCACTCCTGTCAGTACGTGTTAGTACGAATAATATATTATGAATATATAAACATAAGTTTCATACACTTACCATGTGTTTATCTAAACGCAAGTGGTTATCTTGGTCGTGCCTGCTCTTCTCCTCGACTCCTCTGCACTCTCGAGCCTTGCCGGACTTAGCCTTAAACTCATTGCTAGCCCAGTACCGACAAAGGGCCTGAAATGCATCGGACCGACCCTGCAACCAGGTCACGTGGCCCTGCACATAGTTGTAGGTTGTTAAAAATACCATCGAGGAAATTATCAGAAAAATACTTACTACACCCCACGTACCTGCGCGTACTCCTCCTCCATCGGGTGCCTCTCGCTCTCTTGCCAGAAGTGTAGCACGTGGTGTTGGTTCGCCTTGAAGTGCTCATTAATAATTTGAACACGAGCATTCGACAAAGCTTGTCGAAGCGCCTTGGCAGCGTTGTAGTGAAACACTCTCCTCGCATCCTCAACCATGCGAGGTTCGTTTGGGTCCTCTAAAGTATACCTTGCAGGTGATAAAGAATATATTAAAGAGATGTTCATTAAAAGATTTTTAGAGTTAAAACTTAGAAACTATTTTTAGCATAGTTACCAAAAAATCGGTCCATACGGCCTCCTGAAGGTTGTCATGCTTCTGGTGATTGACGCGTGCGTAGTCCTCCCACGAAAGAGCAGGCACCCCGTCGATGACCCCGGGATAGTGCAAACACACTAAGGATCCAAGGACACCGTTCATCGGTCTTTGATGTCTCTCACCGGTGAAAGACGTGTCGTCCCAAACCCTGCAAGATATTTATTGATTCATTACTTAAGTAACCAAAAAAACCAGAATTGAACACTATAATTTTTATTACCTGTCTCCGACCGGACGAATCATGATCTTTTGTGCAGGGACCGCAGGAGGACTGACAAAGTGAGTCCTCCTCGTCCCAGCGTCTGCTGGGGCGCCACATCAGGTATCTCCTTCTCTAACTTATCCATCATTCCTATGTTGATTTTTTTAGCACAAAGTTGTCTATAGAAATAGCTGAGGTAGGCTAAAACCTTCCACACCGCATCATCCAGATAGCCTCGAAACATAACTGGTAAGAGTCTTTCCAGTATAATGTGATAATCTTGACTCTTCAACCCAGTGAGGTTTCCTGTGTTCACATTCACAGCTCGTTTCAAGCTAGCTACGTAACCATATGGGAATTTCAAAGTTTTCATCCATTTCATGAATTCTTTCTTTTCTTTAGATCGAAGACAGAAATAAGCAGATGGCTTCCCACCACTTTCAGAGATTTCAAGAGTTGGACGGTGACAAATGTCTGCCAAATCTAGTCTAGCTTTATAATTGTCTTTCGTTTTGCCAGACATATCCATGCAAGTGCTTATGATACTTTCTCTCATGTTACGCTCCTGATGCATGACATCAATGTTGTGCATTATAATCAACGACTTCACATACGGTAGCTCCCAAAGTCCACATATGTGAGTCCAATTGTGTTCCTTTCCATAACCTACGAAATATCCAGGACGACCTTCATCTGGCACCAGTTTGTCCAAGATATTAGAAATTTCGGATCCGTTGAGACGTTTCGGTGGTCCTTTAGTGACAACAGTGTTCTTTCTAAAGACATGCCTCCGTTGCCTAAACATGTGATTTGAAGGCAACCAACGGCTGTGACAATCGAAGTAAGATATTTTGCCTCCATGAGTTAGTCGAATGCAATCCGTGTCTGAAGCACATATCGGGCACATCAGACGACCGTGAGTGCTCCATCCAGAAAACATGTAGTGTGCCGGCAAATCATGGACATACCACAAATAAGCAGCTCAAAGGTTAAATTTATGCTTCTTGTAACTGTCGTACGCTTCGACTCCTGTCCACAAGACTTTCAATTATTTGATTAGGGGTTTCAACATCACGTTGAGACGTGACCCGGGATGATCAGGTCCAGGTACAATGAGGCTGAGAAACATGAACTCGTTCTTCGTACAAAAAGCCGGTTGCAGGTAGCACGGAATGACAAAGACGGGCCAACGTGAGTATGGCGTGGCATTTGTACTGAAGGGTGAGATTTCGTCTGTCGCTAATACGATGCGAGCATTCCTCGCATCACGAGAAAAATCTTGATCGAAACAGTCTAGCGCCTTCCATGCATCACTGTAAAACGGATGCATCAAGAATTCTTTGTTCTCACCTCTACCTTTTTTGTGCCATCTCATGTGTCTTGCGGTTCTTTTTGAAAGACACAACCGCTTCAACTGAGGTGTCACCTACTTATGTGCGACATCAGTGATCACGTTATTGCCATCGTCATTAACAACTTTGACATACCTCGATTTACCACATTTCAAGCACATCTTCTCATTGGCGTGCTCTTTCACTACAGGAATACCGGTCACTTACGTCGGCCAAAGCCGACGTAAGTTAGGCTTAAACCGACGTAATTAACTTAATTACGTCGGCTTTCAGCCGACGTAGGGTTTTGGACGTAATTAAGGTAACTTACATCAGCCACCGATGTAAGTTACCTTAATTACGTCGGTCTGCAGGAGCCGACGTAAGTTCACCCTCGAGATGGGCCTTGGGCTGGGCCGGATGACTTACGTCGTCTTGGGCAGGCCGACGTAAGTTAAGTGCTGTAACTTACGTCTGCCAGGGCAAGCTGTAAGCCGACGTAAGTTAAGTTTTCGAAATTTTTTTAAAAACAGAAACTGTCTACCTCGCTCGATGGCGAGTCACAGAACAGTCAAAAAATATATACATATATATACAGATATATACAGTCACAAAACAGTCAATATAAGTTCGCCCATGGTTCAAAACATCAACAAACACCACAATTTTCCAAATAAATTACACCGGGCTACACGCTAGCCCCTCCATTACCTCCAGGATCTTCCCGGCGCGTTCCGGATCCCTGCAAAACAAACATAATCACTAGTAAGCATCAATGTCAACTAAGTGATAACATAAGAGGCCAAGAACATCAGTGACAAAAGAAGGAAGCATGATGTAGTTTCAAATGAAGTAATGTACTATATCACTAGTTAAATGGAAGCACTAGCCCTTTGTTAACTCAATGAACATCAGTTTCGACATAAGAAGGTAACATCAGTGATAATCACTAGCTCTTTTGTTAAATGGAAGCACTAACAACTTATTCACTATATACTAATCATTTCTATCATGGTCAAAAACTACTAAAGCTTGATTAGATACACTTAAAGAGAGTTTCTCACCTGCTCCAGTGTCTACACGCTACCCCCTCCACTGCCTCCGGGATCTCGACGCGTTCCGGAACCCTGCAAAAGAATCATAATTAGGATTAAATGTGATGCAAATAACTTTTTAACATAATGAAAAGGGAATCAAACTCCTAGGTATAGACAATATTACCTGCTCCGGTGTCTGCTGCGGCGGAAGCGTAGGAATCTGGATGTCCTGACCGCTTTGTCGAGCAAGAGCCTGCCATTGCAAGATATTAGCAGATATATGTTATTAAGTGTTGTGAAATATTAACTACGGTACTTTAAATTACTTACCGCCACCGTTGCTTGCATCTGGGCCATCATTAAGGCCGTCCTCTGCTGCTCCTCCCTTGCCTCCGCTCTCGTCCGCTCCAGCTCTGCCTGAGTTTGCGTCAGCGACTCCCTCATGGCCTGGAGCTCCAGCTGCGTCTGCGAGAGACGACCACTGGTCCCAGCGGTAGAAGCCTGCGACGATGAAGCGCCTCTCAAAGGTCGCGTCAACCTCGAGTCGACAACTCCATCGAAAATGGCAAACCTGCAAAAGAATGAAAACACTAAGTAGAAGAAGTTTAATTGAAAAAGAAATGAAACACACGAAGAACTCACCGTCCGTGGGCCTTCCCGCCTCTGCTTGCGTACGCGGCTTGGGGGTCGATCGGCGCGCTTTCCCAATCGTAATCCGCACCGTGTATCTTCGCGACCTCCTGCGCGTACTTTGTCTACAAAACAAATAAATCTTGTAAGTATGTCAATAATAGTATTAGTTATAATGAAATTGATGAATTTCGAAAACTTACCAGTCGGTCGGCTGCGACCTGACTACACTGCCCTGGCTGAGAAGGGTCACTTCCCTTGTGACCTCTCTTCCAAACCTGGGTCGGGGTCGGCTCATGACCCAGCTCTCGCTCCTGTACATCCGTGTTAGTGAGATAAATAATATATTAAGAACACATAAATAAAATAAAAAGGTACTTACCATGCGTTTAGCCAAACGCAAGTAGCCGTCACCGCCATAGTTGTGCTTGCCCTCGGACCCCATGCGGCACTGTCTAGCCTTCGTGGACTTGTTGATAAAAGCGTCGCTAGCCCAGTACCGACAGAGAGCTAAGTACGCCTCGATGTTACCCTGTAACCAGGAAATACTAACCTGCACATATTTCATTTTCATCAACGCGGTTAACATACGTAGATATTGTAAATATTTAACAATATTAAAAACTTACCTCCGCGTACTGCTCCTCTGTCAAGTAGGAGTCCGAGTCCTTCCTAAAGACACCCATTTGCTGCTCCTGCTCCTGCTCCCGGGGGTGCCGCTTGTAGTAAGCGTTGACGGCCTGAATCCGGGCGTATGACAACGCCGCCGTCGTGAGCTTCCGAGCGTTGTAATAGAACACGCGTCTCGCGTGGTCCTCCATGCCCGGCTCCTCTACTTGGTACCTCAACTTTAAGCAAACAAATATTTAAGTGATATGCAATTAAGAATTCAAAGGAGTTGAAAAAACGAAACAGTTAAACTTACCATAAAATCATGCCACACGGCTCCCTGAACCGTGCCGTGCACCGGGTGAGAGACCCGAGCGTAGTCATCCCACGACAGGGCAGGAAAACCGTCAATTACACCGGGGTAGTGCAACTTGACGATAGCACCGAGGACACTGTTAACCTGCCTGTGGTGCTTCTCGGCCCCCGTGAACGAGAAGTCGTACCAACATCTACAAAATATATTAAATCATTAAGTAAAGAAAAACAACATCTAATATTTAGTATACTATATAAAGTTTTTATACCTGTCTCCAACGGGACGGATCGTGGTCCGATGAGTAGTAACCGGAGGAGGAGCCGCAAAGTGGGTCCTCCTCGTCCGTCGCCTCTGCTGCGACGCTGCCGCGTCCTGTGACCCTGAAGGCTCTGCGGACCCCCCGGAGCCTCCAGGAAGGCTAGTGGTAGAGGGCTGCCCAGGGAGGCTAGCGCTAGCCGGCTCCGAAGGGAGGCTAGCCTAGAGGGCCCCCTAGCCTCTGAGTCGGGCTCCTGTAGCGGCCCCCTAGCCTCAGACTCTGACTCAGATTCAGAAGTCTCTGAGTCAGACTGCACAAAAGGAATGACTTTATTAATAATTAATAACAATTGCAATTTCAAAAATAACTTTATAGTAACTAAAGTTTACCTCTGTCTGCTGAAAGCACACGACAGCTGAGGGTGGAGCGTGTGCCAGAAGGAGCTCACGTCGACTAGAACGGAACGAGCTCCCTGAGCAAGGGTCTGCTGGCGGCTCAAACCCTCTCACTGGCTTCCCCTTCCCCTTCCCCTTTGACGACATCCTATTGCAAGGAATAAATGATTAATATACAAAGATAATATACAAAATTAATGTTAAATTAGTGAATAAAACGTTACTTCAAAATTCATCAACATCACGATCATGCACCCTACTCCTTAAACCAGCCCATCGATCTTCTTGTTGCGCATATCGTTTTCGTTTGCCCAAATCAGCAGGTTCGACTATGTCATCGATATCTTCAGATTCTGATTCTGATTCTGTTTCCGCTTCCGTGCCAGCCTCGATATCTTGAGCGTCTCCAACTAAGTTATCGAGTCCTACACCGGGCTCGACTGCATCGTCAAAATAGCCTCGAAACATAACAGGCAGAAGTCTTTCCATGATTATGTGATAATCATGACTCTTCAACCCAATGAGCTTTCCCGTTTTCACATTCACGGCTCGTCTCAGACTAGCTGCGTAACCATCTGGGAATTTCAACCTTTGCAACCATTCGAGAACTTCTTTTTTCTCTTTAGGTCGAAGACAGAAAGGAGCGCGTGGTTTACCACCATTTTCGGAGAGCTCAAGAGTTTGACGGTTACAAAGCTCGGCAAGATCCTTTCGAGCCTTTAAATTGTCTTTTGTTTTGCCCGTCATGTCCATGCATGTGCTTATGATACATTCGGCCATGTTACGCTCTTGATGCATAACATCAATGTTGTGCCTTAGAATCAACGACTTCACATACGGTAACTCCCAAAGTCCACATATGTGAGTCCAATTGTGTTTGTCTCTGTAACCTTCGAAATATCCAGGACGACCTTCATCTGGCACCAAATTGTCCAACATATCAGATATTTCTGACCCGTCAAGACGTTTCGGTGGTCCTTTAGTGACAACGGTGTTCTTTCTGAAGACATTGCTCTGTTGTCTAAACAAGTGATTCGGAGGTAGCCAACGTCTATGACAATCGAAGTAAGATATCTTGCCTCCATGGGTAAGTCGAAAGCAATCGGTGTCCGAGGCACATATCGGACACGTCAACCGACCATGAGTGCTCCATCCAGAAAACATGCCGTATGCCGGAAAATCATGAACGGACCACAAATAAGCAACTCGGAGGTTGAATTTCTGTTTCTTGTAACAGTCGTACGCTTCGGCTCCTGTCCACAACATTTTCAACTCTTCGATCAACGGTTTCAACATCACGTTGAGACGTGACCCAGGATGATCTGGCCCAGGTACAATGAGGCTAAGAAACATAAACTCATTCTTCATGCAAAAGGTCGGCGGAAGATTGTACGGAATGACAAAGACGGACCAACAGGAGTATGGTGCGGCGTTTGTGCTGAACGGTGTGAACCCATCTGTCGCCAACCCGATGTGAACATTTCTCGCTTCACGAGCGAATTCTGGGTCGAACCGGTCCAGAGCCTTCCATGCCTCACCATCGAACGGGTGCGTCATGACTCCATTGTTCTCACGCTCACCTTCTTTGTGCCATCTCATGTGTCTGGCCGTTTTTTTGAAAGGATCAGCCGCTTCAACCTCGGTGTCACAGGTAAGTAACGAAGCTGCTTACGTGCGACTTCCGTCGTCACTGTATTACCATCGTTATTAACAACTTCGACAAACCTCGGTTGACCACATTTCAAACATTTGTTCTCATTGGCATGCTCTCTCCAGAAAAGCATGCAGTTGTCCGGACACACATCAATCTTTTCGTGCTTCATCCCGAGACCAGAAAGAATTTTCTTCGAGTTGTACATATCCTTAGGCACTTTGTTGGGTTGTGGAAGAGCATCTTTGAACAAATCGATGAGCATGTTGTAACAATTGTTAGAAAAGAAGAACTTAGACTTAATTGCCATAAGTCTAGTCACAAAATTGAGGATTGACATTTTAGTGTGTTCATGCAGAGCCTCTTCTGAATCTTTGAGACGTTTGAAGAACTCTTTAACCTCTGCTGTTTGAGTATCTTCTGTAAGCTCTGGTCGTATAGCTTCCAGCATCTCATCCATCATATCAACCTCTTGAGCATCATCATTGTCAGATTCCACTTCTTGTACAGCTTGAGAAGCTGTCTCGCCGTGGAAGTTCCACAACTCATAATGTGACACGTAACCGTTTCGACACAAGTGCAACGTAAGTTCCACTTTGTCCAAAAACGTTCCGTTTCGGCATTTCGTACATGGGCACCGCGCCTTATCGCTATTTGACAACGAAAAAGCTCGTTCCACAAAAGCTTCTGTCTTGGCGTACCACTCATCTGAGTGACCACCAGTTCTGCTCTTCCAACCAGTGTACATCCAACTATGGTCTTCGCCCATGTTTGACTCTGCAGTTTAACGCGAAAGAAATTGTCGTTAATGTATTGTTATGTTATGTGTCACGGCCCTACAACCTAGGCAGATAGATCCTAAACCCACCCAAGAGTGACCGAGCGGAGCGTGCTCATGACGAGATGCGTGATCCGGATTCGAACGAAATTTCGGCAGCATAACCCCGCTGTTCTCCACTGCACGCCCAAAAATGGTGCAGTAGAGAACAACAGGGTTACGCCACCGAAATCTCGTCCAAATCCGGACCCGCGTCTCGTCACAAGCCACGCCCCCTCGGTCACTCCGAGGCTGTCCAAAAAGGGACAATTCCAAACCTGCACGTCTCACATGCCAATGGCATGTGAGACGTGCCGATCCGAAACGGGTAACACATTGCTATAGGTTACGTTGCTCATTTTCATTTTGAGGTCATTTAAGAGAGAGGAAAGAACTAGAGAAAGACTGAGAGGAAAGTTGGTCTTAGAGAATGAGGCGGAGGACTAAGCCATCGGGGGAGGCGGAGGACTGAGGCGAGTGAGCCGTCAGATAATATCCGACGGTCCACACTTCAGATCGGCCACATAAAAGTCCTCCCCGACCTAACCCTACTCATTTTCCTTTCTCTTCTCCACGATTCCATCGCTCCAGAGTCCAGATACGGCAGCCGCGACGGTCCCCTTCTCCTCTCCTCGATACCCCTACTCCAGCGACGGTCCTCCAGGTGCTTGCCATCCTCACCGTCGTCGTTCGCATACTTTACCTTACCACTAAATGGGCCTTGTCGGGCCTTGTCAAGCCTGTCCGAAGCCCATTTATGTATATATAGTACTAGAACACTCAAGCAATCAAAATTAAAATTGTAACCATAATTTAAGCAATTTAAGCATAATTAAACATAATTAAATACACCACCTAAGCGTAATTAAGCAAATTAAGCAAAAATAAGGAAATTAAGCATAATTATGCATAATTAAGCAAATTAATCATAATAAAATAAACCACTTAAGCACATTTAAGCAAATTAAGCAAAAATAAGGAAATTAAGCATAATTATGCATAACTAAGCAAATTAATCATAATAAAATAAACCACTAATGCATATTTAAGCAAATTAAGGAAAAATAAGGAAATTAAGCATAATCAAGCAAATTAATCATAATAAAATAAACCACTCATGCATATTTAAGTAAATTAAGCAAAAATAAGCAAATTAAGCTCCGGGGCCAGCCGGGAATGGCGGGGCGGCGCTCCGGGTCCGGGCCGGCGGTCAGGGAGGGTGAGGGGGAGGGGGTCGGGGAGGGTTGGGGAGGGGAGGGGAAGGGGGGCGGCGCTCGCCGTGGAGGGGAGGGGGAGGGGGAGGCAGCGTTGCGATGGTGGCGTCGGCCGGGAAGGGCTGCAATATATCTATGTCATGTCATCTAGTCGTCTACGTTGCTGAGGGAGACGATCGGCGCCGGGCCGGCGGTCAGGAAGGGTGAGGGCCAGGGGAGGGGGTCGGGGAGGGGAGGGGAAGGGGTCGGGGCGGCGCTCACCGTGGAGGGGAGGGGGAGGGGGAGGGGGAGGCGGCGGTGCCGTCGGCCGGGAAGCCGTGGCGGCACTCCTCGGGGTCGGGCCGCCGGCGGTGAGGGCTGGGGGAGCTAGGGGGAGGGGGTCGAGGAGGAGGGGAGGCCGGGTCAGGGAGCTAGGGGAGGAGGGGACGGTCGGGGAGTAGGGGAGGGGAAGGGGCCAGGGCGGGGCGGCGCTCGCCGTGGAGGGGAGCCGGCGGTGGCGTCGGTCGGGAAGGCGGCGGTGGCGTCGGCCGGGAAGCGGCGGCGGTGGCGCTCGGGGCCGGGCCGCCGGCGGTTAGGGAGGGGAGGAGGGGAGGAGGGGAGGGGAGGAGGGGAAGGGGCCGGGGCGGGGCGGCGCTCGCCGTGGAGGGGAGCCGGCAGTGGCGTCGGCCGGGAAGGCGGCGGTGGCGTCGGCCGGGAATCGGCGGCGGTGGCGCTCGGGGCCTGGCAGCCGGCAGTTAGGGAGGGGAGGAGGGGAGGAGGGGAGGGGAGGAGGGGAAGGGGCCGGGGCGGGGCGGCCCTCGCCGTGGAGGGGAGCCGGCGGTCGCGTCGGCCGGCAAGACGGCCGTGCATATTTAAGCAAATAATCAATCAAACAATTAAGCAATTAAATAATTTCAGCAAAATTTAATAAACAATTAAGGAATTTCAGCAAATTTAAATTAAGCAATTAAACAATTTCAGCAAACAATTAAGCAATTAAACAATTAAGCAATCAAACAATTAATCAATCAAACAATTAAGAATTTAAACAATTAATCAATTAAATTGGGGAGGAGGAGGGGGAGAGAAGGGGCTCGGGATGGGAGGGGAGGGGAAGGGGGGGCGCTCGGCCGTGGAGGGGAGGTCGACGGGGAGGGCGGCGTCGGGATGTGGAGGTGGACGGCGGCGGCAGGGCGGCGGCGGCGGCAGGGCGGCGGCGGCCCGTGGGGTGGGGGGTCGGGGAGGAGAGGAGGGAGGGGAGAGGAGGGATTACCTTGCTTGTGGCGGCCGGGCGGCGACGGCGACGGCGGGGCGGCCGGGCGGCGTCGGGCGGCCGGGCGGCGACGGCGGGGCTGCGACGGGGCGGCGGCGGTGGGGCGGCGGCGGCTCGGGTCGGCGGCGTCGGTTGGGAAAAGGAGAGCGCGCGTGAAATGAGAGCGCGCACCGCTCGCGCGGTTGGGTTAAACAACTACTTACGTCGGCCCGACTTACTTACGTCGGCCAACGTCAGGGCCGACGTAAGTTAGGCTTAACTTACGTCGGCCAATTAACTTACGTCGGCTATGGGCCGAGGCCGACATGGGTAATTTTTATTACTGTCGGTCCATATACTTACGTCGGTCTGCCAACGTAATTTATTTAACTTACGTCGGCTACCAGGGACCGACGTCAGTTACTTACTTACGTCGGCCAGCCGACGTAAGTTGCTCTGGCCGACGTAAGTGATCGATATTCCTGTAGTGTTTCTAGAATAGCATGCAGTTGTATGGGCACACATTGATTTTCTCATAGTTCATACCGAGATCAGATATCTTGGTCTTTGAGTGATACATATCTTTAGGCGCTTTGTGAGGTTGTGGAAGGATATCGCAGGTCAATTTCATGAGTTCATTGTAGTAGTTGATGGAAAAAAAGTACTTGGCTTAATTGCCATAAATCTAGTCAAGAAAGCAAGTACGGTCAAAACCGTGTGTTCATGCAATGACTCTTGTGATTTATTCAGCTCCTCGAAGAACTCCTCTACCTCATTTGTAAGAGGATCCTCCGCTTCCAGAGCTTCTAGCATCTCATCCATCCTATCAACCTCTGTTATATCATCATCCTCATCTACTTCTGCTATGACTCGAGATTTAGTCTTGCCGTGGAAGGTCCACACTTCATAATGTGGAGTGAAACCATTTCGACATAAGTGAAACGAAAGCTCCCATCTTCTAAAAAACTTGGTGTTCCGGCATTTTGTGCATGGGCACCGCACCATATCTTCTGTTGACAACAAAAATCCTCGATCCAAAAATATATCTAACTTGATGTACCACTCATGTGAGTGACCACCAGTGCTGCTCTGCCATCTAGTATACATCCAACTGCGGTCTTCACCCATGTTTGACTCTGCAGTTTAACGCGAATGAAATTGTCGTTAATGTATACAGGATATGTTACGTTGCTCATTTTCATTTTGAAGTCATTTAAGAGAGAGTAAAAAAGTAGATAAAGAGTGAGAGGAAAGTTGGTCTTAGATGACAATTCCACATCCATTTCCACTGTCCACGCAATCGCGGGTCATTGACGTCCTTACCAACCCGTTCGCTTCCGTGTCACCTTGACGCATACGGTACCACTACAATGGTCTACACGACACGATCACACTTATTGTGTGTCGTGGCCTTCCGAGGTTGGTCACATAACCCTAACAATTCATCAATGTTTGATTATCATTCGTCTCGCAAATCACGAAATTTTGGCAGCACAACGCCACCTATTTAACACTACACCCCCCTATCCGGTGCAGTTCTTAAAGTACAAAGGAGGGCAACTGGTTAGCTGGGAAACATGTTTCCTTACGGATGTTGCGAGTCAAGGACACATACTCGCAACATACGTTTTCGGAATTTTCATTGTCTTATACGTACTCACAAACACGCGCGATGTGAACGGGGGGTCTTGCGGCTGAGAGATACCTGGTTACAGACATTTAGGGTTAGTAATGGGTCATCTGGTCCATATACACTTAACCCTAACGATTCACCTCATATCACAAGTCACGGGTCACGATCGTGACCCACACTGCAGCGACATCGTTCTCTCATTGCCCGACCTCGAATGACGGCTAGGGTTGGGCCCGATGGGCCGTATGTACGCTACATATACGATGCCTACTTTACGTACGATGGCCTTTTGTTTAGTCATTTCTATATATAATGCATAAGCATCAAAAATATTAACGAAAACATAAGCAACTGTATTTTAATCACAAAACAATAAACGAGAGCAATAATACAAATCTTAAACATTATTAAATAAAACCTAAGCATATATAGTAACATTAAGATCCAATTAACAACTAACTAATAATTAATTAGAATGGTCAACTAATTAACAACTAACTAACTAACAATTAATTGCAATTCAAACCTAATTAGCAACTACTAACAATTAATGAGAATTAGCAACTAATTAACAACAACCTAAAAATGAATTCGCATAACAACTAATCATCAAGAACAATTAACAACTAAATAGCATAAAAACTAATCATAAATTAACAATTAACAACTAATTATCTAAAAATTAACAACTAAATGCCTACTTTACTTCTTCGGCGTGGAGCATCAGGCCGGCGGCGTTGGACGGATGGCGGAGGCATTGGAGGAGGCCGACAGTGCTGCTGTCCGGGGCCGGGGGCACGGCGACGTCATGCGCGGGGGGCGCGGCGGGGCCGAGGGCAGGGGCCGCACTGGGGGCGCGGCGGGCGCTGCTGTCCGAGAACGCGGCAGGGGCGGGGGCACCGCGGGGCGGTGCCGGGGGCGGGGCTGGCGGCGGGGGCGGCGTAGTGCGGGTGATTGACGTCCTCGCCATCGCTGTTCGCTTTCGTGCTGTCTCGACACATACATTACGACTACAACTGTTTATACGGCACGAACGCATTTAATACGCGTCGTGCCGTGTCGGGTCAAGCTGTGCCGGGTCGGGTAGGCTTGAAACCCATTTATTTACATATATTAAGTAATCACTTAAAAATATTAAATATAAAGAAACAATAAATACTAGTAAATGAACAACATAATAAACTAACTAAAAAATAATTATCCTAACTAAACAACATAATAAACAATATAATATAAAAAAGCATTGTAAATTCAATTGCATAATCAAAAATATAATATTAGCATAATATTGTATTGCATAATCAACAATTCAATTGCATTTCAAAACTCAATTGCATAATCAACAATTCAATTGTATTTCAAAATTCAATTGCATTTAAAATTCTAATTGCATAATCAACAGTTCCAATTCATTTCAACATTTAGTTGCATAATCAAAAATTCAATTGCATTTCTAAATTCAATTGCATATTCAACAATTCAATTGCATTCAAAATTCATTTGCATTTCAATTCAATTGCCTAGGAGGGGAGGGGGGCTCGGCCATGCATGGGAGGGGGAGGAAGGGTGGGAAGGAGGCTAGGTCGTGGGATTGGGGGGAGGGTGCAGTGGGGGGGGGGGGGGGGGGCTCCGCCATGGGAGAGGGAGGGAGGGGTGGGGGTGGACGCTAGGCCATGGAGGGTGGGGGCGCCGGCCATGGGAGGTAGGGTAGGGAGGACACTTGGCCATGGGAGGGGGAGGGTGGGGGATTGCGGGCACTCGGCCATGGGAAGGTGGTTGGGCGGGGCGCTCGGCCACTGGGGCAGGGTGGGGGCACTCGGCCATGGGAGGGGGAAGGAGGGAGCGAATGGGGCTCATGACCGCCATGGAGGAGGGAGAGGGAGAGAGGAGGAGGATGGGCTTACCTGAAAGCACGGCAGCGAGGGGAGGCACGACGGCGTCGGCGGTAGCATGGAGGTGGCGACGGCAACGGGAGTAGAGTGGTGCCGAATAATTGAGTTGGGTGGAGGGTGGGCCGGGGTATATCCATTTAATTTGCGATGACCTGATAAATTCCGACAGCCCTAGGGCTAGCCATCGCAATTTAAAGTATTTTCAACGGTTTTACATTTGGTCGTTGCAAATAAAGCCTATTTGCGATGGCTTTTGGGCCGGCCGTCGCAAACTAACAACCTATTTGCGACAGCTAAAAGAATTTTTGTTGATGCGGTGCGAGCCATTGCAAATATCTTTAGCCATCCAAATGGCCGTGTTTCCTTTAGTGGAATGGCATCAATGGTAGGTGAACATAGGAATCACGGATTTTGTGTGTGCAAAAGGATCATCAAGAGAATTCAACATCTACTGGTCGATCTTGATTGTTAATAGAGACTTCATCGACCCACGACTTCTGCTCGTTCAGCAGCTACCACGCACTACGTGCGCCATCTCCTTGGTCATGCGCTGCATGGGATCGTGATATTTTTAGTGAGGACCTTAATTTGTATCTGACAAAGAGTCACCTATATATGCATGTACTCTGAAACCTGATAATACATAGTTCGATTTCTGCTTACACTAGCTCTCATGGTATTAGATACCAGGGGACTCCTCTCCTCATCCCTGTTCTAGTCTCTCCACTTTACCCACGATGTAGATCAATTCTACTTTCTCCCCCATCCTCTAGCAACTCTTCCATGATTGGTGGTTCCGACGATGGCCGCCGATCCTTCTCCACTGCCTCCGCTGATTCTCGGCAAACAACAAACATAAAATCTCAAGTTCCCATCACTCTACAACTCTCCAACCCCAAGCACACTGATTGGCGCATATTATTTGATTCCACCTTGGGCAAATTTGATCTCGAGAATCATATCTCCTCTTTTAGCCTCTCACAGACCGCTATGCTGACTGGTGAATCTATCAATGCCTTGTCAATTGGATCTATACTACCTATGCTCCTGAGGTCCTGCAACTCGTTCATCAACAAAAGATCGATGCGTTCTCTCTCTGAAATGCCATCGATCAACTCTTCCTCGACAACAAACTTCAACAAGTTGTGTTCTTTGAAGCAGAGTTCAAAAACCTTTATCAAGAAGATTCACCAATCTATGGCTCTGCTACGCAAAGCTAAAAGCTCTTGTCGACAACCTTCGCCATGTTGGTCAGCCAGTGTCAGAACAAGTCAAGTTCTAAACCTCCTACGTGGCCTCAATCCAAAGTAGACGCATGTCATTTCTGCAATTACCTCCGGGCAGCCTCCCCATACTTTTCTCAGCGCATGATCACACCTTCTTCTGCAAGAGCTTTTTGACAATCAGAGACCATAGTTCGTCGCCAATCATGCCCTCTTCGCTTGTCATGGGAGCTACAACAACAATTCGTCTACCACTAATTCAAAATGGATCTGGAAGGGGGGTTGCAAAGTTAGGTCTTCGAACAGCGGGCATGCCCGCGGTCGCGGCGGCTCTGGCACGCCGTCATCCTCCTAACTCGGAAACAACAACAATCTCTAGTCGGGCCATTCTGGATAGGCCCCTGGGCAGCCCAACTACAATCCGTGGACAGGCATGGTGCAGTCCTGGCCCATGCCTCTTCGGCCTCCTGGGGCCGTCATTCTTGGGCCACGATCCGACTTCAACCGGCAACAAGCAATGTACATGGCTCCCGCGTAGTTTGAATCTTCAAACTACAGCGTCGTCGTGCCTCCGACCTGTAACACCCTGATTTTTGAAAATGAAGAAAATACAAATAAAGTAGAATAAACACTATCTAAATACAATAATAATTATAATTAGTAATGAATAAATAATTAAAAGTAGAGAAAGAGGTGTAAAATGTATTTGTTATTGGGAAAATAAAACAAAAGGGAATAAAAATAATGAAGAAAAATGTAATAATATTATTATTGTACAATTTTAATAAACATCAATTGGAACATCTGCAGTAGGTTGCGTGTGTGCATTTGAATTTCAAAATACATTGGAAAATTTCATTTGAATTTGAAATCAGAATCTGAAAAGAAATAAAGGAAACAGTTAAAATCCTTTTAGGCCAAAATCCCCAATTCTGGCCCAACACCCTCCTCTTCATACTCCGGCCCATCTCTCCCTCTTTTTATTTTTCTCTCCCGCAGGCCCAAGCCTGCCCGCGCCCTTCCTCCCCTCTCTCTCTTACACTCGGTGCACCAAGATTTCGTGGCGTTCCACGCCGCTAATATTAGTCTCTTCCCCGACGTGTTTCGTGGACCGAGCGGCCACCGCGGTGTCGCCCAGGCTTGGCCGCCGCTCCCCGTCGGCACGCGCCCTACTCCAGCCGCCTCCGACCCCATTTCACCCACGGTGCGCTTCCCCTGCCCTCTCAATTCTACTGCCATTCCTGTCAACCTCAGCCCACCAGAATGTCAGAATGGCGAGCTCCACCGAGGACCAGCCATTGTGTCGCCTTGTTCCTTGGCGCCAGCGGCCGTTCACCGTCGAGGGCGATGTGGCCCTCCTAGGGCCGTCGAATCTGGGATCAACAACCCAGATTAGAAGATGCATACCTCTTCATTTTCATAAAATCTAAGCCCTCCAAACCAAATCCAACGGCCGAGAATAGATCAGCCACACACCTACCTTTTTAAGTGTTGCCCCAGTAATCTTATGGTCTCGCCCTTGGCCTTTAAATTAATAATGTTTTAACCTTTATAGTAGCACTTTAACCCAGGGATTTCTCTGGAATTAAGATATATCAAGAAAAATAATGATTAGGCCCCTGTAATTTTCATGAATAAAACTTTAACCCCTATCGAATTAAGGAAAATCACTAAAAACCCTTGAGGTATTATTTAATTGCAGAAAAATATATTTTAGTGAATAGAAAATGTTTATAAATGATAAAATAAATGTAGAAAATGTAGAAAAATTAATTAAAATATTGTTCGACTAAAATAAAATTTGTAGAGTGAAACATAAATATATTTTAACCACGATAAATTAATAAAAATGTTTTTGGCTATAAATAAATATCAAAAATGAGTAATAAATGTAGAAATAATAGAAAAATTATTTATAAAATCTGTTATGCTGAAATAAAATTATAGAATGCAAATAAAAATATGTTTTAACTATGGAAAACTCATTAACAATATCTTTAGCCTACAAATGAATGTTAAAAATAGAAAAATAAATGGTAAATGCATTTCTTTGGCTATGAGAAATAATAAATCACTTGTAACTCCGATTTTAATCATAATTGTAACATATCCAATAAAAATATTTGTATTGCTTGTATGGTGTATTGTTCTTGAATGTTTTTATTTCTCTTTTGATGGTAGTTTATACGCATTCGTGCATCAATCAAGAAGCAACATGAAGAATATGGAGATCAAGAGTTCAAAAGAAGAACTGAGCAGCCATATAAATACAGGCAAGTGCCCTTGATCATCTTGTGCCTATTTAAAGGGTTATAGTTAGTTGCATGCTTAATTAATATGAATCCTATTCTATTTACCGTTCCATATAATTCCTTGTCACTCGGGATGGAAAGGGTGGTATTTAGGAATTACTTCACACTTACCTGTGAGGACCGGGTCCACACACTGCAGGAATCGCAGAGGGTGATGTCGTGCGATGCGGCACCCAACAACACACACAAAAAGAATATGACAAAATACAAAGTTTTATTTATAGAAACAACAGAAGTATTAATACTTAATGTATAGTGGAAGTAATACTCATAGCTAAACTATCAGCCTAGCTATGCAAAAGTACAGCCGTCCAGCCCGTGGATGCTACACACTAGCAACACACGTCAATTTACGGCGGTGTGCAAGGCTCCCACTCGGCAGTATACCTTGACGGGGGCATCGTCTCATCTTCGGACCCTTCCTCATACGTCTCACCCACAAACAACTTAATATAGCAACTGTGAGCACGAAGGCTCAGCAAGACTTAACCGTCTCACCTAAGCATGAAACTCTACATGAAGGGATACTTAACATAGGAATAGATATAGCAGTAAATGACTTGCCTACATGTTGATCCTTAATTTTCAAGTTATTAACAGCAGCTTAAAGGTTCAATAACAGTAACATTAGTGAGCATATTCCATAGAAATCATAGTTGCAAAGCAATTATAATTCAATACATCATATTCTCCTGGCTTCTTCAGTATTTACTACGTCACAACACAGTGAACAAGCAATACTCAAATAACCGTGAGGGATAGTGATTGCAATCAGTAGACACCCGGATAACACGTCACATACACCCGTGCCCGTGCAATGCTCCTCACGATGTCATACGCAGCAACCTTTCACAAGAAACTCAAACTCGAACCGGTCCCACCATTGCAGGCATAAGGTCCCCAGACTGAGCGTGTCTGTGCCCATCGATAGATTTACACCTTGCTTCCCTCAACCCACCCCTATCGACAGTGGGCTATGCATCGACACCCAAGTTATCAAGTTACATCGGTTTCCTGGGTTCCATATGCCCAGTATGCATCCGGTATAGTTCAAACTTTTCAAGTAGGGCCGCACACGGATCGGTCCTCAATTGACACAAGTAGGGATACACACGTGAGACCACATCTCGCTGTCTCCTATCCTACTGCTCAGTCTCAAATTCATATTCATAAACCATTCTTTGATCAAATCTATCCCGTGTGATAAAATCCTATCTCGCGAGTAGATTACAACTCCTTGACTTCTACCGAATCCCTAAAAACATTAGCATGGCATTTTCTACTCCTCAAGCTGTAGACCTACCAAATACTCCATGAGATTTGTGGGTCATGCAAGTGGAGTAACAAGCACCTTAGTCCTAATGCACAAAACTCATCCTAGACATAAGTGATACAAATAGAAACTTTGAAATAACACTTAAATGCAAACTGGGGCTTGCCTAACTGTGAGTCAGTATCAAAGTTAGCCTCATATGGTATGCTCTCCAAGGGCTCCAGCTCCTCCTCAATCTCGGTCACTATATGATATGCAATATATAAAGTATATGAGTGATACTGAAACTATATAAAAGACATTTTAATTGTTGATCAGGTATGAAGATTATTTTAATTGGCTTTGGGATTTTTACAGTGGATACTAGGTTCCATGAGGAAGAACTGGACTAATAATTGGACATGTTCAAGGAAGCTTGTTGTCTCTAAAATTCCATCAAGTAAAAGCCTTCTCTGAAATTTGGTATTAAATTTGGAGCTTCGTCATGGATAACAGTGAATGATCTAGGTAGATGAGGTTTTACTGGTTCTAGGAAAAAAAAATTTAGAGTTTTCTGAGCTTCCTACAGGAAGGAATTGATTTTTACAAGTTTGGGGAAAATTCTGGAAATATTTCTGTACATTTATCAGTTTTTGAACTACATAGACATTTGGAACACTGATTCACCAAGTAAATCAAGTACAATAAACTTGAAATTTTTACTGGAGATCCAGTGTACTCTTAAGAGTGTTCTGACAGAAATTTGGAATTTTCCAATTAGCAGAACAGGGGTAATTAATTTTCCAAGCAGTTATCTCAAAGAAATTAATTATACAAATTATAGGCCTTTCATGTTCAAACAATTGCGCCACTGCAAAATAGGTAACAATATGAGTCTACCATAATTTATTGGGAATTATTTGAGCAATTCTACTAGGATTAATTGAATTTAGAAGTTTGCTCAAAATCTGGAATTATTTTTCTATTGAAAAATTTGAATTAACCCGCCTGGCCCCACCCATCTAAAATGGTCCAATCATAACGTGGTCACACCGAGGGCCACGTATTAACCCGCGCAACCACACTAGATCCGAAGGCCACAGCAGATCCGAGGGAGGAAAAACTGGCACTGACACATGGGGCCCGCCCCATCTTCTCAACCTCGCGGCACTGGCGGCGTCCGAGCTGCCGCCGTGACGCGGCACAGGGGAGCTCGCTGGACAAGCGTTAGACCGCACCAAACCTCACTCCACTCACCGCCTAACCATTTTGAGGGTCGAGGAACATGATGGTGCTGTCCATTTTGCCCGGTAATGGCCGTACGATGGCAGCGGCGGCAGCTGGGGTTCCGGCCATGTCGGAACCACCTTCCTGTAGCCTAATCAGCACGGAAAATTGTTGGGAATCTTCTGGGCATCATGGAGAAGATGAAAATGGAGAGAAAAATGGATGGAACAGTCGGCCATATGAAGTTTGACGATGAACCGAAGCTTTTCCCATGGCGGTGGGGAAAACATGCATAACTCAGCTCTCACTCGATTATTTCCATTAATTCTTGGTAGAGGGGTGCACTAGGAGGTGGTGAAAATTATACCTAACTGGATTAGAAAAAGTTTGCACATAGAAAATGAATTAAGCGGATGACCTAGACCCGATGCTCTGTTTTGCCGTCAGGAAAAACACGAATTACTTGAGCTACAGTCCACAACTCAAACTGAAACTTGGTGAGCACAAGCAGCTCTGGTAGGCTCTCCTTTTTTATTTTTGGAGCAGCTTGTGACAAATTTTGTAGCGCCAGTGCGATGGGGAGGCAGAGGCATCCACCTCGGCGGCTCAACGGTGATGTCCGCGAAACTGCAAAATACGGACGCACGAGCTGAGGAAATAACAGAGAATTGACAGAGGAAGATGTAGCATCAAGTTGTGCTTCAGTTTGCTTCAAGGAACGAACTAACCGTTGGCTAGGATGGCCGGACGAAATGAAGAAGAGGGAGGCAGTCGGTAATGGCGATGGCGTTCTGTTTTTGGGAGAAGAGGACATGAGAACGTCGAAGGGGAGTCACCAGGGCTTAAGTAGGGAAGATTTGGAGTTCACTGCCACGCAGCTGCTTGCTGGTTGCATGCCTGACTCGGTGGAGAGCTCTCCGGTGGCTGAAACACGGGGACAGCCGAGAAACAGAGGAGGCTCTGTCGGTTCAGGCAAATGGAGGCTGACCAGTGGGTCCCACAGCTCTCCTCATCCTCATCTCTCTTTGTACAATGAATTTTCCTACCAACCTGTGTCCAAAATTCATGAAAATTTGTATATAGTCTAAACCAATTATCTAAGATTTTATTCTGAATTCAAAAACTTGATTTGGCAAAGTTTCATCTAAAATTCAAATTCAAAATTGAATTTGAATGGAATTCAATGCACACATTGAATTGAATAGAAAATATGCTCCAAATTTTAGGAAATTTGACAGGGATTCTGTTTGGAATATTTGGAATTCACTGGTTAACTTAGATTTTTATTTTGACATGATTTCAACAGGAGCTTGTTTTGAAAATTCTAAATTCCCTCTATTGAGGTTTGAATTGGTTTGATTTTTCAATTGCCATTTTGATTTATTTTCCCCATTCAAATTTTTACATTCCTATCTGAGCTTTACACTATGAAATTTTTGGGCTTTTACATCCCTCCCCCTTAAAAGAATCCCGTCTTGAGATTACAAATATAAGACATGGAGGTAAAAGATTACCGGATATGAGATGATAACAAGTCCGGATAATTTGATCAGAGATAGTCCTCGCTTTCCCAAGTTGCTTCCTCAGCGGTATGGTTACTCCACAAGACTTTGTAAAACCATGACGTCCGGTTTCTTGTGGCGCAAGACTTTTTCATCGATAATCCGAATCGGATACTCCGAATAAGTGAGATCCGGTTGGAGAGATTCCATGTCTTTGGTGCGGATTTCAGCTGGAGATTTAAGGCACTTCCACAGCTGGGAAATGTGGAATACATTATGAACACCAGCATGTGATGCTGGTAACTCCAAACGATATGCCATGGGTCCGCATTTTTCAATGATTGCGAACGGACCGTTGAATCGTGGAGCAAGCTTTCCCTTCACTCCGAAGCAATGAATTCCTTTCTCGGAGAGACACGAATGTAAACGTGGTCTCTGATGTCGAAGTGGAGAGGTCAACGTATTTTATCCACATAGCTTTTATTCCGAGATTGAGCAGCCTTGAGATTGGCTTGGATTACTCGCACTCGTTCTTCGGCTTCATTCACGAGATCAATGCCGTATATTACTCACTCGCCGGACTCACACCAGCTGAGTGGTGTGCGAAATTTCCGGACATAGAGAGCTTCATACGGCGCCATCTTGATGCTAGCTTGATAGCCATTGTTATATGAGAACTCCGCAAACGTTAAATAATCATCCCAATTTTTACCGTGCTGGATGGCACAAGAACGTAGCATATCTTAAAGAACTTGATTCACCCGTTCAGTTTGACCGTTGGTCTGCGGGTGATATGCGGAGCTTCGGATCAGTTTTGTCCCTAACGACGCGTGCAACTGATCCCAGAAACGAGCAACGAACAGCGCACCGCGATCTGAAATAATTGTCCGAGGAACTCCGTGCAAGCACATGACTCTTGCAATATACAACTCCGCATACTTTTTGGCAATATACTTTGTATGCACAGGGATGAAATGAGCTGATTTGGTTAGTCGATCGACAATCACCCAAATCGAATCATGCTTGTCGAACGTGAGAGGTAATCCAACAATGAAATTCATACTAATGTCCTCCCATTTCCAGGCCGGAATATTCAGTGGTTCCAGCTGTCCGGCTTTTCTCATGTGGTCGGCTTTCACCCGCCGACACGTATCACACTCAGATACATACTTTGCAATTTCTCTTTTCATCCATGTCCACCAAAATCTGGTTTTCAGATCTTGATACATCTTGTTGCAGCCCGGATGAATAGGATACTCGGACAAGTGAGCTTCATCCAAGATTTTCTTCCGAAGTATCAAATCTCGGGGTGCCACTATACGGTCTTTGAACCATAGAGTACCATGCTCATCACTTCAAAAGCACTTCATTTCTCCATTCTTCATTCTGCGCGGAATGTGCGATATACCCACGTCTTTTTTTTGAGCTTCCATAATCTCCTCTCGTATAGTAGGAATGAGAGAAAGATTATATAACGCTCCATATGGAACCAAGTATAAACTCGGCTCGTCATCGTCCATTGGAGTGATGGACAGATTATTGATGTGAGACTTGCGGGTTAGCGCATTGGCAACCACATTCGCCTTGCCAGGATGGTAGTGAATTTCAATCTCATAATCTTTGATTAGCTCTAACCATATTTGTTGTCGCATATTCAACTCCTTCTGAGTGAAGATATATTTTAGGCTCTTGTGATCGGTGTAGAGGTGCACTAGGTTTCCCAATAAATAGTGCCTCCACATTTTCAAAGTGAGCACCACGGCAGCGAGCTCAAGGTCATGAGGTGGATAATGCTGCTCATGATTTCGGAGCTGCCGTGAGCCATATGCGATCACGTGGCCTTTTTCATTAACACAAAGCCGAGACCAATGCAAGACGCATCACAATAAACATCGAAAGATTTGGTCTTGTCCGGCTGAGCTAGCACTGGGGCTGTTGTGAGATGCTTCACCAATGCTTGAAATGCATCCTCACATGCCTTGCTCCAAATATATTTGGTCCCCTTTTTCAGCAGCTCCGTCATTGGTTTAATAATTTTTGAGAAGCTCAGAATGAACCTCCGATAATATCCTGCTAACCCGAGGAAGCTGCGAACTTCATAAACAGACATTGAAGACTCCCATTTCAGCACTTGTACAATTTTGCCTGGGTCAACAGCGATGGCCTCCGCTGAAATAATGTGACTAAGAAATGGCACTTGGCTGATCCAAAATTCGCACTTGCTGAATTTTGCATACAGTTTGTGATCTCGCAATCGCTGGAGCACGATATGCAAGTGTTTGGCGTGTTCATCTTCCGATTTAGAATAAACCAAAATATTATCGATGAAGACCACGACAAAATTGTCCAACTCAGGCATGAATACAGAATTCATGAGGTACATAAAGTGAGCCGGTGCGTTGGTAAGTCCAAATGACATGACAAGATATTCGTAGAGCCCGTATCTTGTCGAGAATGCCATCTTTGGTATATCGTCCGGTCAGATTTTTATTTGATGATATCCGGACCGAAGATCCATCTTTGAGAAAACCTTAGCACCCACTAATTGATCGAACAAAATATCAATGTGTGGTAGTGGATACTTATTCTTGCTCGTCACGGCGTTGAGCGGGCGATAGTCCACACATAGACGTAACGTCTTGTCCTTCTTCTTTACAAACAATGCGGAGCAGCCCCAAGGTGATGAACTTGGGTGTATGAGACCTTTGTCCAGCAGGTCCTTCAAATGCTCCTTTAATTCCGCCAACTCATTTGGTGCCATCTTGTATAGCCTTCGAGAAATAGGCGTGGTTCCCGGAATAAGTTCAATCTTGAACACGATATCCCTGTCTTGTGGCATACCCAGAAGGTCGTCGGAAAACACATACGGATATTCATGGACCACACGAGTGTCCTCCTTTGTGGCTTCCGTGTTGCATGTGGCTGGAATTTCTTGGATAAGGCGGTCTAGAATGAGAGTGTGTGGTTCATATAGTGGAGAATTTAAATGGAACGCACGTGGAACGATGTCGAGAACAGCGCCATGACGGTGTAGCCACGACATTCCTAAGATGACATCGACCTTTTG
The DNA here is from genome assembly GCA_036927565.1 of Tuctoria greenei. Classification (NCBI taxonomy): domain Eukaryota; kingdom Viridiplantae; phylum Streptophyta; class Magnoliopsida; order Poales; family Poaceae; genus Tuctoria; species Tuctoria greenei. The sequence goes on along the minus strand of JAYESD010000003.1, from coordinate 37,476,883 downwards.
TCCCTCTAATATAATTAGAGAAGTCAGATAGATATTCCCACCCATCTTAAGTTGTGATTTATGGACTTTCTTGTCCGCTGCTATTTTCCCACCCGGAGAGCAAATAAAATATGGACTTTCTGTGGGAGTGATAGATAATTGATGCTTGACAACATATGATTGGCTAATAAAATTATGGGTGGCACCGGAGTCAAATAATATGACCACAGGATTTTGGAGTAGAGAAAACGTACCCGCGAGGATGGGTTCGCCTTCCGACACATCTTCGATGGCTATGTGGTGGACGTTGCCGGGTTTTGGTGCTGGTTTCTTGGGCTTGTTGCGGGGCTGAGTTGCACCCCGATATGGTGCTTGCGCGCTGCATTGTCACTGTTCGGGGCAGTCCCTTGAAAAATGCCCAACACGGCCACACGTGTAGCACGTGTGTTGTGTCGGGTTCCCGCCAAGGTGCGGATGGAATCCCAGTGCACGTGAAGGAGGTGGATACGCACGCGGGACCATCCTTTGCTGCTGCTGCTGCTGTAGAAATGGCAGTTGGAAACGCGGAGCGTTGAAAGAACGACCGCGGAACTGCTGCGGTCGCGCCGGTGGCTGCCATCGCTGACCGGCTGGTGAGCGATACAAAAAGAGGTACTTCTGTGGACCACCACTGCTGCTGCTTGACGGCATGCTCTGTTTCCTCTTATCAGAAACGAGCTCGCGCTGAGCGTCTTCTTGTACTATCGCGGCATTGACGATGTCATTGAAGGTGCCGCGATTGCATTGTGCGAGTTGGACCTTCATCTTGAGATTAAGGCTCTGGAAGAATGTATCTTGCTTCTTATCTTCCGTCCCCACATAATCTGGCGTGTACTGCGCCAAATGATTGAACGTGCTGGAGTATTCATGAGCAGCCCTCCCACCTTGCTTCAGCTCCAAAAATTCTTGAAGCTTCCTCTTCATGATACTGGAAGGTATATGGTAGGCGCGGAATGCCTCCCTGAATTTAGTCCAGGTGACCGCATGACCAGCCGACAGTGATGCGATGTAGTTCGCCCACCAAGCACCAACGGATTTCTAAAGCTGTTGCGCAGCGAATAGTGCCTTCTGCTGTTCGGTGCATCGTAGAAGACCGAACTTCGCCTCGAGGATGCGGATAAAGTTATCCGCCTCCAGAGGCTCCTCGGCCTCCATGAAGACCGGTGGATGCGTCGCCAACAAGTCTGAGTATGAACTCTGTTGGGGCTGGCGTTGCCCATTATCTTGTCGCCCCCCTTGACAGGATGTATTCTGCACCAACATCCATAGCAACTCGATTTGCTTATCGTGCGAGCCGAGCATTGCGGCCAGAATCTCCGCGAGATTCTGTGGAGGTTTAGGTGGTGGTGGTGGAGCCTATTGATGCGGTGTCGTGGTTTGCTCCTGGGTCAGAGATTCATCCTCACGACCCCGGCTAGAGCCTCCAATCTCGAGCATAGAACGTGTACGCACCATTTTGCATCCACATGATTTAAAATCGGCAACATGTTTGTTTTCTTCATTCATTCCATACATAGTAGTACGAGCATTGACAATTTGATAATTGCATAACATTCACACATATTGATAAATTATAAACTTTATAAAAGATATATTATCTCATGACCAAGTTTACAATAGTGAACTCCAAAATGACAGACTCCCACTGCGGAAGTGCATCTCAACTATACTTGGTCTCCATGAGACGTCATACCCACATTATCATCCCATACACACTCACTAATATTTATAATATGATACAAACATGCTACAAAATAAACACGAGCAACTGTTAACTATACGTTGCCCTATGATGGCAGTAGTGTTGCTCCATCCTACTCCGATTCATCCTCATCGGTGAACTCGAGTATCTTAGGATCTTTCTCCTCCTCAGAACACAGAAGCACCTGCTCGCCCATGTTCTACGACATGTCCTCAGCCGGAGGATACACGACTGGTTGCCGCAAGTGTGCCTCGGCCTCCCACAAGTCCTCCTGATGTTGGCCTGCCTCGAATTCCCAACCCTGAGCTTCTTCGATTGCTTCATCTCGTTCCTCGGTGATCACCAACAGCTTCTCTTGTTGTTGCTGCACCACCAGTTGACTCGCATGCAATTCACCACGACCTTGCTGCAGTTCTTTGCGAGTCTGCCTCTGTTCGGCACGAGCTTTTCGCAGTTTGGTGCGAGTGCGATGCAGCTGATTCTCGCATTGATTCAGCTGGTGATTTGTCGGAGCCAGGAACGAACGTAGGTTCTCATTGATGTAATCAAGAGTGTCACCCCGTTCAATCGCTTGCCTCAAGGATTCGAACTGCTGCTGAAGGATTGCACTTTGTGTAAGAACCACCATGCTGGATGCAGCGGCATACGTCCCAAGTGTTGTCGATGTCGTGTCACCGTCCGGTAAATAGGCCTCAACCATACGATGTTGCCACTCAAGACCAGCCGCACCACGGATCGGGAGAAGAGAAAATTGTGCCCCAGCCATGGCATCTGGATGAAGCTCGCAAAGCTTCATAAGCGCTTCGCCTGCTGCGACGGCCCACATGTCCTCCAAACGAGCTCTCAGGGTAGTGACCCAAAAAGGAGTCCATCCATAAAGACGTGGACTAGCAGGGATGTCGACCAGGACGGTGAATGACAGTACGCCTTTGTCGACCGTCTCTTCACTCCGATAGCATGGCATTTCAATGAATCCAAATTTTTTTAGCACTTCCCGCAGCATGATTGGGAAGCCCGGACGGTTGGCGCACGTGGAGAACACCCATCCGTCCAGCAATAATAGCATCACATCCTCCATCTATAAAAGAAGTATTTGAATGAGTCAAATACGCAAATTCAAGAAACTTTGTTGAGAAATAGATCATGTATGTGATAATGGAATTATGAAAGTGAATTCAAATTCAAATGCCCAATAAAACAGAACACTGAGATTCTGTCTCAGTTTTTGTTCATTCTGACCAGTCTGGAGAAATTCAAAATTTTCATCCAGTTAAAGGCACATTCAGGACTTGATTTCAACTACAAAGTTGTATTACACTCAAAGATATTTCCAGAATGTATTTATTTTCCTCCATATTATTTCTGTATGAGGAGATATGATTTTTGCAAGTTGACAGTGTTTCTGGAAAAATTTTGACAGCACCTCCTCTGTTTAAGACTGATTTTGTCCAGATTTTTCCAGATACAAAAATCAAAATATGTAAAAATAATAAATCAGAACATTGTTGCATATATCCTCAGGATTACATAAATGTACTACATGAAGTCATTCGTCGATTCTACAAATAGATATGATAAAGACAGTGACAGGATACAGACACTGTCCAGTCTCTGTCCAGATTTAACAGAGTTTGAAAATTTTAACTTTTCAATAGTTTGCATGGGGATTATGATCTGGAGTTGAACATAAGAATTTTTTAGGACTCTCTAAACTTTCCAACCATGTATGGAAGACCTTCAGTGGTTATTCCTACTGAGAATTATGCTATCTCAAGGTTAATCATTTTGCTGCCAGATTCTCAGTTTGAATCAGGAACCTGGCAGTTTAAGTTCAAATGAAAATTTCCAGTTTTAAATCTTGAAATCTGCCTTGGATCTAAAAATGAAACTTGTGGATGACTTCCTCAAGTTTCAAACCATATGCCTGCTCACCGTAGTGACCACATGATTAATTGTAAATCTGACCAGCACACTCCAAAACAGAGATTACAAATTCAAACTTAGTCCTAAGTTGGAAATTTTTAGTTGTTGTCGAGTCACACCTCCAGTACGGATATCATCATCGATGTGCCTGATGAAACTCGAATGCAATGCCGGTACTACGCCCTCACCAAAGAAAATCCTAAGCCGATATTCCGGCATACGTCTCAACGGTGGCACCAATGGCGTTCACATGCAAACGTTTTCAACTCGAGCTACTTAAAGCGTGCTTAGTGTCCTGCAACTACACACAAATTATTTATCAATCATATGGTGCCGTACGGCACGGCCCGCATGAGCGATCACTTCAAGCAGTCACAATAATATATATGAAAGTAAAAACATTCGTCCCATATCATTCCATACGGGCCACCCCGAGCTAAGCTACGTCTTGAGGTACATGACCGGGTTTTCTACCACCCGACGGGGTCCCACGTCTTTGCATAATGCTGCACCAGTAGGAGGTGCATCGGGTTATGTCCCACCCAACGAAGGCTCCAACTAATTTTGAAGCATGCTGGGGTACCGCATTTCATATGTTCTCAGAATCATGGAGAGTTTCAGAGACTCATATTGACTTTCCGTGCCAAGCCACGGAAACAATCACATGCTAACTGTCGCATGGTGAGCTTACCGCAATCGATCCGCTTGCGGTGGCGTACCTTACCTCTTACCTGACGTTGGAGCGTCATTACAAAATATAATAACACATAAGTTAGCTTGCCACCTTAAGTAACTAATACTATAATATACCTTATGTGGGCATAGTAACTACTCCTCACTCGACTACTTCTAAGTTTTCAAAATAGGCTCTTTTCGAGTGTGCTATTCCCACTGCGGCTCTGATACCAGGCTGTGAGGAACGGGTCCATACATTCCAGAAATCACAGAGGGTGGTGCCATGCGATGCGGCACCCAACAGCACACATGAAAAAATATGACAAAATACAAAGTTTTATTTATAAAAACAGCGAATGTCTTTTAAAATACTTAATGTACAGCGGAAGTAATAATCATAGCTAAACACTTAGCCTAGCTATGCAAAAGTGCAGCCGTCTAGCCTGGGGATGCTACGCACTAGCAACATACAACAATTTATGGTGGCGTGTTGGGCTCCCACTCGGCGGTATACCCCGACGGGGGCATCGCCTCATCTTCGGGCCCTTCCTCATACGTCTCACCTACAAACAACTTAATATAGCAACCGTGAGCACGAAGGCTCAACAAGACTTAACCGTCTCACCTAAACATATAACTCTACATGCAGGGATACCTAACATAGGAATAGATATAGCCGTAAATGACTCGCCTACATATTGATCCATAATTTTCAAGTTATTAACAACAGCTTAAAGGTTCAATGACAGTAACTTTAGTGAGCATATTCTATAGAAATCATAGTTGCAAACCAATTATAATTCAATACATCGTATTCTCCTAGCTTCTTCAGTACTTACTACGTCACAACGCAGCGAACAAGCGGTACTCAAATAACCGTGAGGGATGGTGATTGCATTCAATAGACACCCGTATAACACGTCATGTACACCCGTGCATGAGAAATGTTCAATGCTCTCACGACGTCATACACAACAACCTTTTACATTAAACTCAAACGTCGAACCAGTCCCACCATTGTAGGCATAAGGTCCCCGCACAGAGCGTGTATGTGCCAGCTGGCAGATTTCCACCTTGATGCACATAACCCACCCCTATAGATAGTGGGCTATGCCTCGACACCCAAGTTATCAAGTTAAATCGGTTTCCTGGGTTCCATATGCCCAATTTGCATCCTGTACAGTTCAAACTTGTCTAGCAGGGCCGCACACGGATCAGTCCACAATCGACCCAACCAGGGCTACGCACGTGAGACCACGTATCGCTCCCTCCTATCCTGCTGCTCGGTCCCTAATTCATATTCATAAACCATTCTTTGATCAAATCCATCCAGTGTGATAAAATCCTATCTCGTGATTAGATTCCAACTACTCGACTTCTACCGAATTCTTCAAAACATTAGCATGGCATTTTCTACTCGTCAAGGTGTAGACCTACCCAATACTCCATGGGATTTGTGGGTCATGCAAGTGGAGTAACAAGCACCTTTGCCCTAATGCACAAAACTCATCCTAGACATAAGTGATACAAATAGAAACTTTGAAATAGCACTTAAATGCAAACCGGGGCTTGTCTGGCTGCGAGTTAGTATCAAAGTTAGCCTCAGGTGGTACGCTCTCCAAAGCTCAGACCCCTCCTCGATATCGGTCACTATATGATATGCAATATACAAAGTATATGAGTGATATCGAAACTATATAAAAGACTTTTTAAATGCTAATCAGGTATGAAGATGATTTTAATTGGCTTTGGGATTGTTATAGTTAATACTAGGTTCTATGAGGAAGAACTGGACCAAGAATTGGAGATGTTTAAGGAAGCTTGTTGTCTCTAAAATTCCAACAGCTAATAGCCTTATCTGAAATTGGGTATTAAATCTGGAGCTTTGTCATGGCTAACAGTGGATCTTTGTATATTAGGTTTTACTGGTTCTAGGAAAATTTGTTTCAGGTTTTTCTAAGCTTCCTACTGGGAGGAATTGATTTTTACAAGTTTGGGGAAAATCAAGGAACTTGAAATTTTTACTGGAGATCCAGTGTATGTTTAAGAGTGTTTTGACCAAAATTGGGAATTTTCCAATTAGCAGAACAGGGGTAATTAATTTCCCAAGTAGTTAGCTCAAAGGAATTAATTATGAAAATTTTGGGACTCTCATGTTCAACCAATTGCACCACTACAAAATAGGGAACAATATGAGTCTACTAGAATTTATTGGGAAATATTTGAGTAATTCTACTAGGAGTAATTGAATTTAGAAGTTTGCTCAAAATGTGGAATTATTTTCCTATTGAAAATTTTGAATTAACCCGCCTGGCCCCACCCATTTAAAATGGGCCAATCATAACGGGGCACTCCGAGGGCCACGGATTAACCCGTGCAGCCACAATAGATCCGAAGGCCACAGCAGATTCGAGAGAGGAAAAACAGACGCTGACACGCGGGGTCCGCCCCATCTTCTTCAACCTCGCGGCACTGGCGGCACCCGAGCTGCAGCGGCGGCAAAGCACCGGAGAGCTCGCCGGCCCGGCATTAGACCGCGCCAAACCTCATTCCACTTGCCGCCTAACCATTTTGATGGTCGAGGAACACGATGGTGCTGTCCATTTTGCCCGGCGATGGCCGTACGACAGCGTGCGATGGCAGCGGCGGCGGGCAGGGTTCCGGCCATGTCGGAACCACCTTCCCGTAGCCTGATCAGCACAAAAAATTGTTGGGAAGCTTCTGGGCATCATGGATAAGATGAAAATGCAGTGAAAAATGGATGGAAGACTTGGCCATATGGAGTTCGACGGTGAATCGAAGCTTTTTCCATGGCGGTGGGGGAAACTTGCATAACTCATCTCTCACTCGATTATTTATGTTGATTCTTGGTAGAGGGGTGCGCTAGGAGGTGGTAAAAATAATACATAACTGGCTTAGAAAAAGTTTGCACATAGAAAAAGAATTAAGCGGACGACCTAGACCTGATGCTCTGCTTTGCCGTCGGGAAAAATGGGAATTTCATGAGCTACGGTCCACGACTTAAACTGAAACTTGGTGAGCACAATCAGCTCGGGTAGGCTCACCTTTTTTATTTTTGGATCAGATCGTGACAAAGCTTGTAGCACCGGTGTGACGGGGAGGCAGAGGCGTCCACCTCGGCGGCTCAACGGCGATGTCCGAGAAACTGCAAAATACGGACGCACGAGCTGAGGAAACAATAGGGAATTGATAGAGGAAGATGTAGCATCAAGTTGTGCTTCAAGGAACGAAGCCAACCGTTGTCTAGGATGGATGGACGGAGTGAAGAAGAGGGAGGCGGTCGATAATGGCGACGATGTTCTGTTTTGGGAGAAGAGGACAGGAGAACGTCAAAGGGGAGTCACCAAGGCTTAAGTAGGGAAGATTTGGAGTTCACTGCCACGCAGCTGCTTGCTGGTTGCATGCCTGCCTCGGTGGAGAGCTCACCCGAGGTTGAAACGCAGGGACAGCCGAGAAACAGAGGAGGCTCCGTCAGTTCAGGCAAATGGGAGGCTGACCAGTGGGTCCCACAGCTCTCCTCATCCTTATCTCTCTGTACAATGACTTTTCCTACCAACTTGTGTCCAAGATTCATGAAAATTTGTAGATAGGCTCAAACAATTATCTAAGATTTGATTCTGAATTCAAAAACTTGATCTGGCAAAGTTTCATCTGACATTCAAATTCAAATTTGAATTTGAATGGAATTCAATGCACACATTGAATTGAGTAGAAAATATGCTCCAAATTTTAGGAAATTTGACAGGGATTCTATTTGGAATTTACTGGTTAACTTAGATTTTTTATTTGACATGATTTGAACAGGAGCTTGTTTTGAAAATTTTAAATTCCCTCTATTGAGGTTTGATTTTTCAATTGCCATTTTGATTTATTTTTCCGATTCAAATTTTTACATTCCTATCTGAGCTTTACACTATGAAATTTTTGGGCCTTTACATTAGCCATGCTTAATGAATATGAATAATTTGTTTACATGTTATATTTCATCTACTATGATTTATTGAGCTATTGAAAATAATGGAAGTAGTTTGTAGGAATCTGATAGGCGGTGTTGAATGGAATGGTGTATGCGTGCACGAGACATTTATTTGGGGTTTGATACCTATCGGATTCTAAGGATCGATTTATGCAGGAAGTTACTAAGCCATACAGTATCACCACAGGGTTGTATATGGGACAACTTGATTTAGCAATTTGGTCTCTCCCAGTGTAGCATTGGTAATCGAAGGAGCGAGGAATTGGTTCAGAGTACTGCCTTGGTATCCGCATGGCTCAAAAGCAAGATTTCCTGATGGAGGGAAAATAGACACTAGGTGCCAGAGCGGTGAAACCTCAGAGTACCAATGTAAGTTGGGAGAACCATCGGAAAGACCTCGTAGTGATCTCCTGGCCACACACCTACGGAAGTGTGTAATGCAGCCGATAGGCCACGGGCGATAGGGAGGTTTATTTAGTCCACCTGGCAACAGGGGATGAAATCGCGAACTGTGGGTAAAGGATACATTCTCTCCAGAGATTGGAAAACTGTCATGACAGCCGTGCTCACGGACAAGAGCGGCTTGGTGTCGAATTCATAATTACTCAGTGGTTGGGATAGTGGTTGGGATAATGCTTGGAATTGATGTTTGTATTATTATAATTACTATTACTGTTATTACGGTTGGGATTATTCACTTAGATGTAGGTTTCTAATGAAAGCTAAGGTTAGGTTTAATGCTTAGTGCATTAATCACTATCATCCTTTCCTCTTTGATTGACCATCATGTCATTTATTTCCCACACTTGCTAAGTACTTTATGTACTCATGCGCTTGCTTTTGTGGTTTTTATAAATGCTGCTCAGTGAAGAGAAGATCTAATGAGGATAGTGACAAGTGAAGACGGTGCATAGGTCGCGTTGCTGCCGGTCAATTTCCCTATGGTTGCCTTAGAGTTTTTCCTCTTCCGCTGCTACTTCAAAACTCTTTTGAAGGTATAAATGTTATTTGCATGCGATATAGAATTGTTTATCACTTTTTGTCGTACATGTATGGTGAAACTAATCCTGGCATACATGTATTTTGCAGCTGGTTTTATTCTTAATAAAACGGGTGTGACACGCCCTCTTCACCAACATGTAGTACACAGGCGCTCATGCATGCCTTGAACAACGCTTTCTTCGCTCATCAATCTACACCGGAGTGGTTTGTTGACTCGGGAGCATCGTCACATATGACTGGTACCTCCACTACTCTTCAAGTTCTTAATCCTTCTCCTTTTCAGCTGCTGTTATCGCCAATCACTCACACTGGTCATTCTCTCATTCCAAATCCACATAATTTTCTTAGTTCTTTCCAACATACTACTTTCTCTTGATCTTATACGAAATTTAATCTCTATTCATCAGCTGACATGCGGCAATTATGCTTCGATGGAATTTGATCTCGGTTTTTAAATCAAGGACCTCCAGACACACACGAGGATGCTCCGCTATGACAGCAACATCGACGTGTACCCACTTCGATTCAAGCCTTCAAGAGCTCTTTCGGCCACCACTACCTCCATCGACCTTTGGCATCAATGGCTCAGTCATCCCGGGCGTGACTGCATCATAAAAGCACATAATTGTTATTGGTATTTCTGAACACCACATATCATCTCTAGTAAGAGATGAGGTCCGTAAGCGCACGGAAGATACCATTGTAGCATTCCACCCATGAGTATTCCCAAGGTTATCGTATTTATCCCGAAGGAAGGTGGAGGAGTAAAGTACACACTACTCTTATGATCAAGCTATGGGATACTAATCAGTTATCATGACAGGGGTAAGTTGGTAATATGGGTAGTTTGACGCACACCTAAGCAATCTATTCTAAAAGGATAAATAGGTCCTAGTGAAGATTAGGCTAGGAGTTGGTGAGTTGCTCCTACAATGCTTCTAGTATACATATACATAGCCTAAGTTAGGTACTAATGAGCATGTCAATGGTGAATCCTTATGCTAAGTTGTTCAACACATTGGGCACGAGTTTACTCCTAGCAATACTAGGACGACTCCCACCAATAGCTTGTGGCATAGCCGAACATAGAGGATAACAAAGGACAGGTGGGGCTGTCACCATATTTTGCCTACCTCTTCAATCCATGGGTCTACGAGACATTCAATGCTACTTAACTATCCTAGCATCATGCTAGCGTACTAAGCAAATACCTTAGGAGCCGCGGAACAAGCCATCCTAAAGCAATGGGCTAAAGCAATCGTTGAAACCAATGTTGATACATAGCATATTTATTCATATTAACATGATCATATCATAACTACATAGACTATGGAGGGGGTTTATAGTGTTTATGATGATAATATATTAACATTAAGGCATGATCATAAAGACTATTCGTACCACATACATGGAATCCACAATTAAACAAGAAACGCTTCATCCAAGCATATGTATAACGGAAAACAAAATATAATATCTTTATTATGCATAAGTCACAAATACAAGAAGGAATACATGAGCCATACCTTTCCCAATTTGGTATTGAGAAGAGAGACTCCCTCTACTCATTTACAATTTGTACTTGGGACTAGAGACTCTCCTCTCTATAGCCTAACTCCTCTAAGGACTAAGAAAAGTAGTGTATACAATAGAATGATGCTCAAGTGGTGTGTGTGAGAAGTGAGGGGTATGGGGTCCTATTTATAGATGGAGATATGTTGGTTCCTGCCACAATTAGCGCACAAATCTGTCCTCATCGTTATCAGGACATCACAGGGAGTCGACATGTGGAAAAAGACCAATTTTGGAGGAGCTACCAGGTCAGCCGACCTGGTCTTGGATCAAAACGGCATGTGCTTTCTCAGAGTGGCTTCCAGGTGGGTCCTCTTGACTGATGTGGGTGATACACCATTGGATCTCCTTGGATACGTCTGTTTGTGGGCTATTTGATCCATGTGATGTCACGTGTCGTCGCCATATTGAATGGGATGGTACTTTTCAGAACTGCTCTCCATACTTTGCCTCAACTCCTGTATAAAAAGTCTGCATGCACTATTTTTCCAAGGACAAGTGGAAATAGGTCAAGTAGAAAGGTGATGTGTGCAAGAAATAACATATCCTTCACATAATTGAGTTATATTGATGCGTGAAATTGGTACATAACAGACGTCAACAAACTCTCCCAAGCTTATCCTTTGCTCGTTCCGATGCAAAGTCAAAACTTTAGGTTGATGATCAGGAGTTGCTACTATGTTCTAACCTTTCAAAAGTACTAAGTGCAGAACAAAATACTCTACCTAGTATTGCAAAAATTAGCTATTGTAGTTCACCCTTCATAAGTCACTATGGGGCTTATGTATTCTCCTATTCATGTGTATTTGAATGATCGAACAGTAAATGGAGAAAGCATAGCCTAGATATTATGTTCCACTTAAATTCCGGAGAGTTTCAATTTAGATTCTAAGTATCTTAATTGATTCTCCCAATCACTCTTGTGTGTAGTAGAAATATGTCCTCACCAAGGCATTTGCCCATACTAATCCTACCACTAAATATGGCTTATATGTGGAGCTTGATAGGGAATGTAAGTAGGCACATTTACAACACATAATTTTGCTAAGTCAAAAGAGTAAGCCTTAGGAGAAATTAATTCAAACTTTTGAATGAATACTTATGCATGTGTGATGTAAGTGGAGCTGGCTGTGGAAATGTTGAGATAACTTTTTTTTATGTGGACTCTCTTTACTGCAAGGACGAAACATGGCTACTTTCTCTTTTTTTCTCATTCTTATTGAGTAAGCATGCATTTTCTCTCTTTTTTTCATGCTTATGATGTAAGCATGCATTTTCTTTTTCTTTTAGCCATGTCTTCTACTCCTTTTTATGCAATAAACTTGTAGAGAGTACTAAACATTAAAGGCATGGAGGTTCTCTTGTGGAAATGTTATGTGCTTAGAATACTTGAGAGCATAATGCTCTCACATATTCGTAGCATCCCATTGGTCGCTCATGGAGGGATCCCATTTCAAATCGCCAGCCTCGTATAGTTATGATTGACCTTCGGACTTAAATTTTGATATAGCAACCATCCTCATTTATTCCTTGGGCAAGAGATGTTAAAATGAAATCCTCTAGGGATTCTAACAATCAGCTCATTGAATGCCTGCATCGTAATATTACTCCTGCAAACTTCCTCTCTTTGATAGAGAGGGATGATTAGCTCCCGATACTTGTACAAATGAATTTTTGGATTAGGCAACCAAATTTTCATTTGTACATACAGGGAAGAACAAAATCAAGGATGCATTAGTTCCAATTTCAAGTGTATCCATGAGCAATGTATTATAGATAAATCAATTTGTACATTTTTAAAGCTCGTACTCATATCAATGCAAGTGGTATAAATACACTATATGAGTCCCTTTATCTTTTTCAGTTTCTAACCATCATAGCTTTTTACACAAGAGCAAATTTTATCATTTAGATTATAACAAACAAGGTTCTCAATTTTATCCCCCTGAACTTTTTTAGAAATTTGAAATTTAGTGATTCCACATAAATATGCAATTCAAATTAAGATCAGGAATATCACTTATTCTCCTAAAAGTTTGAAATCTAGTGACACCATATCAATGTTATCCTAAACGCTAAACGGTAAACAGTCGGTGGAGGTCTATTTACCGTTTAACCTGTTTAAACAGTGTTTAAACGGTGTTTAGACAGATTAAACGGTGTGTAGTGTAGCTAAGTAAAATATATTTTGACTGACCTTTTTTGCAGTACATTTGAATCCATTTTCCATTGCAGCTTGGCAGGTATGGAACTATGGAAGTAGAGGAAATCAACCATTCAGGATAAGACTGCACCTGTTCAAAGTTTATTGAAGCAACTGTTCAGACTCAAGAAACTTATAAACATAATATTGTAATTGTATCAGTGTATTGTATCATAAATAACGGAACAAGTGTTCCAGTATTGTATCATGTGCAGTGTGCTTTTAGTCTGTATTTACATATCAACTTTATGCAACTAAAGCAAGCAACCGAAATATACGTGCAGGCACAAAACTGCTGTTTTGTGATTGTGTTGTCCCAAAACATTACATGCACCTGCACCGCAAACATCTGTACAGGTACTGTTCCAAAAGTGCACCTGCAAAAACAAAATGAAAAGAAAACATGCACCTGCAAACAGTCTGTACAGTGCTGTCCTGAAAGGCTGAAAGCCTGAAACTGTAGCCCAAAGCCTGAAACTGCAGCTGCAAAAAATGAAAATAAATAAATAAAAGAAAACATGCACAAGAAAATTTATAGCATGTCTCAAATAAAACTGACAACATACTTGATGTTCCCAAATACAATGAACAACATCCTAAATGTTCCAAAATAAACATCACAAAATATTACATGGAGCATGCATGTTACATAACGATGTGGGCTACAGCCCTGAGCTCCCAGCAAAGTACCACACAACACTGCTACTCCCACACGACACTGCAAAGAGCAAAGTACCAAACAAGGATAAGATAATACGACTACTGCAGCACTAGAAGTAACATGGGAATTAAGCAAGAAAGCACATCCTTACATAAGCTCAATCTTCAATGTCCTCTCCCTCTTGCTCATAACCCGTGGTGATCACTTCATCTTGATCGGACTTAAACTCAATATCATCCTCATTTATATTTTCATCCTCACTTTTGGAGTAGGCATCGTCTTTAACCTCTCTTGGTTGTGTCAACCTTGCACTCCTACGCAAATTTGTGACCTCTTCAGCACCACATGTCTCAGCAATTAGTCTACATGTGAGGCCCGGCTCAACATCGGAGCTTTCTTCATCAGCACCTTCAACCATCCATCCTTGAGCAAAAGTTGCATGATTTACTACTAGAGGATCCACTTTTTGTTCTTCATAGCTTTATTTCTCCTCTTTGCATGAATGTTATTGAAGCGAACAAAGACAAGTTTGTCAAGTCTCTCACATAAGCCTATTTCTTTTCCTTGTATGGATCTACAAAAATCAGATTTTATTAGAATGTTGTGCTTACAAGAAAATCACATATAAATGGATGAACTCAGATTTTTTAGAACTTACTCCTTCAAAGAAACTCCAATTTCTTTCACAACCTGAAGCACTTTATGTCAAAGAGAGAATCCTAATAGCCATCTTTTGCAAGCTTGGAACTTGTGTGCCATAATTGCCCACCATTTTGCTGCATAGCAGTACAAATATAAAATTTTCTTCACTATCTCAAATATAACGTACATAGCTGAAATATACTTAGGTAGTTAGGTGCACATACCTGGATTGAAATCATAATGTGACACCCTGAGTTTCGAGTTTTGGCAAACTAAAAATTTAAATGAGAATTTAAATTGTTTGTATAAAGAAAAATATTAAATATATGCATCTCATCTTGCATTTTGCATTCATCCTGAAGTATTAAAAATTAATTACCAAAATAAATATGCTAAAAGAAATTTATTTGCCATAATGAATATGAGATGAAAGAAATAGATGAAACTAAACATACATATGTATATAATATTTTAATATGATGAATTCATATAAAAAATAATTAAGTATGATGAAAAGGAATAAACTTAAAAAGAATCAGAAATAAAGAAGCAAGTAAAAATTTAGGTAGTGTTGGTGTTTGCATCCGGCAAATCTCCCGACACTACCGTTGGTAGATCGAGGAGTTGTAGTTCGGTAATGGGCGCACAGAGATTCAAGAAGGTGAAATACAAGTGGACACAAAGATTTACGTGGTTCAGGCCGCCTGAGCGTAATACCCTACTCCACGGGGTGTGTTGGTGTTGTATTGAGCGTGTGAGTCTAGAAGAAGCTCCAGAAGAAGAAACTCGTTTAGGTCAGGGAGTCCAGTAGAGGTCTGGAGCTGTCCCTTGTGTATCGTCGACTAGTCCTTTTATAGTACACGGACTGGTCGTTACACCGTTAGCCTGGCCGGACATGTGGCCCCGACGGTTACACATGCTTGATACACAATTAATAAGGTTAATTACCCTTAATAGCCTGGTAACAGGCCTTAACAGTGTCGTTACCAGTATTAAGGGTCATCTAATCGTGTATCATTAATATGGCATTAATTACACTTAATCGAGTCTTGAAGTCTTTGATTGCTCCTTGAAGGTCCGGAGTCATTGGGGGTCCACCAGTCTGATTTTTGATGTTGAAGGTCCGGCGGTTCAGCCACGTGGCAGCTCCGGAGCTTACCGTCGTGGACGGATAGGTCCGGTGTTGTTGGACACGTGTCAGTACCGGAGCTTTCCTCTGTCTGGGGTTAGGTCCGGGGATGCCATTCCGGTATCTAGTCCGAAGCTTTCCTATGCATGGGTGATAGCTCCGGTCTTAAGATACACATGGTGGTCCTAGGATTAACCTTGTTGGGGAAGCAGGTCCGGTTACGCCTGACATGTGGGGCCTTCGGAGGTCTTCAAACCTGGTAGATGGAATTTCCTTGTGATCTTTGCAATCCCGATGGGTATCCGGTACATAGGGTACCGACAGGTAGGCACCGGACTAGTCTGGATAATAACGGACTATTACGAAAGTCTTTATTGGACAACAACGGACTTGCCCGGTACAATACCGGATTAGTCCGGTATCCACATACTTGAATTCTCCTCCACCATGGACTTGTCCATTACAACAACAGACTAATCCGAAGTTCCTCACTGTACAACTCCGGACTTGTCCGACACGACACCGGACTTGTCTTATGTACCTCTCTGTATCGGAACGGACTTGTCCGTTATTAAAAGGACTAGTCTAATACTTAAAGTTAAATCACATCTTAAACCTTCACTATACCGGATGTATAAATAATATACATATAGTCATATGTTGGTCTGATCACCAACTGCACCAAAAGCATTGTCGCCTGCGAAAGAAAAATAAATAAAAAATAAATAACAATTCACAAGCAAAAGAAAAATAAATAGATAAATAAATAAGGAAAATAAAATAAAAGAAGATATAAATATAAATAAGCAAATAAATAAATATATATGTAAATAATAACTAATAGGAAATAAAATATAATAAAATAAGTATAGTAAATAAAAGAAATAAATAATAAACAAGTAAATGAACAAAGAAAGAAAAAAAGAAGTCAACGGATGGCCAGTGCCATGGCAGCACAGCCCCTAGCCACCGCCATTGGAAAAAATAGATAATCAAAAGAAAAGGAAGCAAAAAAAACAAAACCAAACTAACAAACAAACCAGGCGTCCAAGCTTTCGTGGCCGTTTCGGACTCCCCAATGAGAGCCATCGGGAATTTTTTCCAGTAAGGCTGCCGGCCCCATATAAGGGCACCGCTCCTGTAGGAAAAAAACGCACGCAACTAGAGTTGACGCCAGAAGCAAGAAAAACCTAGCCGCCAGCAACTCGTCCTGAGGACAAAAACAAGACCGCAGCGATGGAAGAGAAAAGGAAGACAAGAGGAGGAAAAAAAAGAGGAGTCGCCGTTCCGCCGGAGGATCGCTGCGCCGATTTCTTCGTAAACGTATCACTGCCGTTTTCTTTGTCGATATCTCATCGCCCTCTTCTTCATCTACATCACGCCGTCGATCTTCGATGCAGTACGCCGCCATTCCACGACCGGCGAAACTAGCCACGCAGCCGGTAGGTTTTACAATTTAGGTTTTACTACGAAAATTAATCTACCACTCGATCCACATCACGTCAAAACTTATTTCATCATACTTTGCTATACCGCTACGGACTAGTCTGGTCCCGCGCGCACTAGTCTGATGCAGTGCGAACTAGTTCAGATCTGTGCGACTTGTCCGATCAACTCTCTGTGCCCAAACGGACTTGTTCGGCCTCTTTCAGACTAGTCCGGTATTTAAAATTTTGACAACCTCTAGTTGTCACAAGAACCACTATAATTGACCCAAAATTAACATAAGTAATTAAAAACTAGTTAAAACTAATTACTAAACAACAGTAGTAAATTAATAGCATGTGTTAAACTTAAAATTGTGCATAAATCCGCATCATTGCATATTGATTAGTATGTGTGCATTGTAATGATTGAATGTGCTTTTTTTCGAGTAGACAGGTACACTCAAGAGGCTACGATCGAGAAGTGAATATCCAAGGATCTTCATGTGCAAGACATTGAGCACCGAAGTGCGGAATATTAAGGCAAGTGTCCTTGATCATCTTGATCTTGTTTTTAAAAATTTTGTTTGAAAACTGCATACTTGTGTCAAATTGATGGAAAACCCCAAATAGGTGTTTAGTAGACTTGTTTGACCATCCTTGTCGCTTGGAATATATTGTAGAGAGTTGGGAATGGTATTTTCACCTTTTTACTTCGCTCAAATTAATTGGGATGGGAAAACAACTAAATGGCTTAATTATGAATTAATAAACTTATGGATGATGACAATTGATGAACATGGATAATTGGTAAAATGAGACTTGGGAGATCTAGGCAAGCATGGTATGCGGACAGGGTTGGATGATATGGTGGTTTGCTTGCTTTAGATCTAAGGACTGGTTCATGCAAGAATAAGCCAGGATAACAGTACCACCACAAGGCCAAGTATGGGTGCGACTTAGCTGATTATTAGGTGTATTGTCAACATTGTTCGGATCATTTGGAGGAACAGAGAATGGGAGTCGGTTGAGTTTGCAATAGTGGCAGGACTGCACTGGGATCTGAACGGCACAAGAGGGGGCCCTTGGTTGGATGTGCTCAGTTAGAGGCACCACCACCGGTGAAACCTTAGTGGGTTTGAATATGCTGGTAATCCCTCTGTAAAGGCTATTTTGTGATCTCTTGACCACACACCGACAGAAGCGTGTAATGTGACCGATGGGTCACGGGCATAATAGAGGTTCTTTTGTCACCTAAAAGTGATGAAATCATGAACTTGTGGGTAAAGTGATACAACCTCTGCAGAGTGTTAAAAACTATCATGATAGCCGTGCTCCCGGTTACGGGCACCTAGACAACTTCCATGATTAGAGTGAAACTTGGGATCTAGGATGGTTATGGTTGGGCTATGGTTTGGTATTGGTTATGGTTATGGACACTGATATATGGTATTGGTTAATGATGATGGTAAGAATTTGGTATTTGGATGAATAATTATGGATGGATGTGATATAATGGAAATTGATGGTAATGGACTCAATATTGGTTGTTATATGGGACATGATGGGAGTAATTCACATAGACCTTGTAGGATGCTTTCCTTACATGATTTAAATGTACTTTTCAGCAAATAACCATTATTTATTATCATTCCTTGTTTAAGTTATATGTCATAATTTTCTCACACTTGCTGAGTATGGCATGTGCTCATTCTTGCTATTCCCACATTAATTCAGGTACAAGAAATATTTTGGAGGTCATCATGGAGTACTAGACGTGTGTACCAGCGTCGATTGCCTGTGGAGTTGCAGTCACCTATGCTAGATTATTTACCGTTGTAATAGAATCAAGGTATATTTATTGTTTGTGACATGGTTAAATTCTGATTATCATTTGTGATGTTGTTGTGTATGTGTGAAGCTGTAGGATCGAAGAGCACGTGAAAAGCTACCAGCAGGGGGGTGAATGGTAGATTTTAAAAAA
Source organism: Tuctoria greenei (assembly GCA_036927565.1). Lineage (NCBI taxonomy): Eukaryota > Viridiplantae > Streptophyta > Magnoliopsida > Poales > Poaceae > Tuctoria > Tuctoria greenei. The sequence goes on along the minus strand of JAYESD010000003.1, from coordinate 37,457,951 downwards.
AAATCTTACGCAGCGGAAACAATTAAACCCAAACCGCTTCTACAGAAAAAATGATCTGTTAAAGAAATCGTGTGTGAGTCTAATCTAAACGTGTTTCACCATGACAAAAGTGATATATATTAGAGAGAATCAAGTCACGAAGACAACACAAGAAGAATCACTCAAATCCGTAGAGGGAAACTCAAGTTATGATCAAAAGAACGAACAAAGGTCAATCTGTCCTACCCGAGAAAAATAATTCTGGAACGCTGCAAAGAAACTCGTGTAGATCAGAAACCACAAATCCAATGACCGTGAAATTTTGACAGATGATAGATAATCAATTTTTGAATACAACCCATAAAGATTCGCGTCAATTGGATCTGTAAAACTCGAGTTATGATAAAAACCACTGACGAACGGTAGTGCTGTCCAGAAACTCGACGAGTAAAACTTGTCTGGAAGAAGTCGGATGAACAAGGCACAAAAGTTCCTTCAAACTACGAATTTTATTCAATATAACACAAGAGGAACAGCCCCAAAGTCGTATCTCACGAGCTCTGGGCTCTCTTGCTTATATAACCAGCCCTTAGGCCAACCCAATCTCAACTAGGACTCCAATCCTACTCCGATCACGAATCAAAACTTTCCATAACTGCTTAGGACTCTTCTATACGCAGATAGAAGCAATCTTAAGCCTTTCAAACACCTTAGGAACATATCCCACACTCCTAAAACAACTTAAATTCGTAACCCACACGAAATCCTATCATAACCAACTCGATACTTTCCATATCGAGCCATAACCGACTCTGCCGCAGCCAAAATCATCAACTGATACGATCCGATCCATCCAACAAGATCTTCCTTCCTTATCCCTTCTCCGGAACCATGTTGCCACGTCATGCACCGCATGCATACGTGCGAACACCTTCCTTCGACGTCCGCTAACCTTCATATGCACTGCCCTTGATTCAATCATATTGCGCGACCTCCTGACCCGCTCAACCACAATTCCTCCTGAATTTGGTTGTTGGAACCTCATCTCCTCTTGAGACTAGTCCAAAGGATCTTGTCACCAGCCATGACTTGAACTAACGCAACACCTGCACATGAATAAACAACCAATCCGTACGAGCCCAAGTCCGCGACTTGACTCAAGTTAGTTCCGAACAAAACACCTTACGTGAGTAACTCACATAAGCATGTTGCATAACATATCAAAACGATATCAGCAATATCAACCAAAACACACCAAAAACTTAGTAAAAGAATACTAAACAAACTTTCCATAAGTGTAAAGCCAGCTCAAAACATTTCACATGAAAATTTGGCACATTACGATCAAGCTCCGAACCTTGCCAAAGCTAACCAGAGCTTACCAAAGCTAGTACAACCTAGTGCCGGAGCTTACAAAACTAGCAGGACCTAGCACTGGATATCTAAGTGCCATGATAAGCCATATCAAAAGAAGAAGCGCGATGCATGCATATTCTCTTGATCTTTTCTCAACTTATTTTTGTTCACAAAAACTCAACATGTGAGTTGATTGCTTGATTAATTCTTTATGATTAAAAGCACTTGTGAGCGTGCAACAAGTTCAAAACAGCAAGAAAGTTCGACCATGACCATATTTAGTGTAAGTAATTATTCCAATTACTAGACATGGAAAAAACTACAAAATGTATAACACGAGTAATGTAGTAAGAACTTTCAGCATGTAAAAGGAATCACAAAGTCATATATGTATGAAATACTATGCTCATATTATTTTAATTTTAGATTCACATATGGACTTCCCAAGTTTGAAAAACTCCCCCTCAATTTAAGCCATGAGGATGCATAACCCATATTTCACTACGAATGTAACAAAAACGAGTGAAATCCAAAGATTTTGTAAAAATGTCAGCCAATTGTTGTTCGGTATCTACATGGTGAAGCACAATGTTTCCTTTTTCAACATTATCACGAAGAAAGTGATACCTAATGTCAATGTGCTTAGTTCTAGAATGTTGCACGGGGTTTTTAGCAATGCAAATGGCACTAATGTTATCACAAAACAGTGGAATACTATCTAGATCAACACCATATTACTTAAGTGTTTGAACAATCCAACGAATTTGTGAGCAAGCACTAGCAGCAGCTACATATTCAGATTCGGCTGTGGATTGTGCAACTGAATTTTGTTTTCTAGAGGACCAAGCAACAAGTGAATTACCAAGAAAATGACAAGCACCGGAAGTACTTTTCCTATCAATCCTACAACGTCCAAAATCAGCATCGGAAAAAGCTTTCAAAGTAACGATTGAGGAAGAAGGAAGAAAAATGCCAAATTCTTGAGTTCCACGTAAGTACCTGAGAATCCTTATGACGTCTTGATGATGTGAAGCACGTGGGGAGCCTTGAAAACGTGCACAAAGTCATACGCTGAATTGTATGTCCGGTCATGATGCCGTGAGGTACAAAAGTGATCCGATCATGCTTCTATATTCTTTTTGATCCATGGGTTCACCATCTTCATCAAGTTCAAGTGTTGTTCCTGTTCCCATTGGTGTCCGAAGAGGCTTGCTTTTGTCCATGTTGAAGCGCCTTAGGAGGTCTTTTGTATACTTCATTTGATGCATAAAGGTACCCTCCTTGGTTTGCTTGATTTGCAGCCCCAAAAATTACGTGAGTTCTCACATCATACTCATCTCAAATTCTGAACTCATCATAGCTGAAAACTTGGACATAAGATCATGAGAAGCACAACCAAAGATAATATCATCCACATACACTTGAACGAATAATGAGTTATTGCCATGCTTAAGCACAAAAAGAGTTTTATCAACCTTGCCCATGATAAACCCCTTTTCAAGTAAGAATGTTTTTAACCTATCATACCATGCTCTAGGGGCTTGTTTGAGACCGTACAAGGCTTTGGACAGTTTGTAAACATGATTAGGAAAATCTGAATTTTCAAAACCCGGTGGTTCTTTGACATAAACCTCCTCATCTATGTAGCCATTAAGAAAAACACTTTTAACATCCATTTGATATATCTTAAAACCTTTAGATGTAGCAAAGGCTAACAAAATTCTTATGGCTTCTAATCTAGCAACAGGAGCAAAAGTTTCATCAAAATCTAAACCTTCAACTTGAGTGAAACCTTGAGCAACCAACCTAGTCTTATTCCTAACCACGACTGTCGGTGGTTTGGAACCGGTAGATCTCCCGACACTACTGAAGTGTTAGAGGAGTTTGATGTTCGGTGTAGGCGCGGAGATTCGAGAAGGTGAATAGTAAATGATGCAGGAGACAAAGGAGTTTACGTGGTTCGGGCCGCCTGAGCATAATACCCTACTCCACGGGTGTGTTGGTGTTGTATTAGCTGTATGAGCTTGTGTTGAACGTCTATGGCGCGTATGTTGCGTCCGTAGTCGGCCTGTCCTTTTATAGTACAAGGGCATGCCGTTACAAGTTAGCCTGGCCCGACATGTGGCCCCGGCGGTTACTAGTATTTGATATTCATTCAGCAGGTTTAATTGCCCTTAATGACCGGGTAATGGGCTTTGACAGCACCGTTACTGGTGATTAAGGTTATCCGACCGTGTGTCATTAATATGGTATTAATGACACTTAATCGGGTCTTGAAGTCCTTGATTCCCCTTTGAAGATCCGGAGCCGTTATGAATTATTCCGGAGGTTAGAGGCTGAAGCTCCGACGGGTGGACACGTGGCAGCTCTGGAGCATACTGTGGGAAACAGGAAGCTTCGGAGCTACCTGACACGTGTCAGGTCTGGAGCTTCTCTTGGTCTGGGGTTATGTCCGGAGGTGCCATTTCGGTACATGGCCCAGAGCTTCCCCCTTGTAGGCGGTAGCTCCGGTTTGATAGTACACGTGGCGACCCTGGGATTAACTATGTTGGAGAAGCGGGTTCGGTTACATCTGACATGTGGGCCTCTGAAGGTCTTCAAATCAAGTGGGTGACTTTTCTTTGATATCTTTGTATCCTCAAGGGGTGTACGGTTTCCAGGGTACCGATAATGGCCCCCTGGACCTACCTCCGGAGAAGACCACTAGGGTGAAGTCATTCCGCCGGAGGTGGGTCCATCCTCGCGACTTTTGAACTGAGTCTTCAAAGGTCTTCAGAGGTGTCGTTGGCGAGGGTATGGAGTTAAATCCTCGCCACGTGGCATGTCCTGCGTGCGGCAGATGAGATCTTTGGCGTGCGGATCTCACGCAATTGAAGGTCGTCGGTTCCCGATACGAAAACCGTATCGGTTCCGCGCGCCTTGTCACGCCGCCACCTTCGGGTTTCCCGCCTCTTGATGACAACCGTTCGCCTGGGTAAGAACCTCGACTTGATCGTCGGGGTGGTTCCGGGCCCCCTTGTCATCGGCTGGGTGGAGTTTTTGAATGGTTTCTTTGACTTCCTTGCGGTTTCCATCCAAGCGTTGCGAGGGCTTACTTAAGAAGGAAAGCATGCACCGTCGGGGGCTCTTCACGCCTCCCATCTGATCTTGCGCTCAAACTCCCAACTTGTGCTTCGCTTTTCTTCTCTTGCCTAGCCGTGCCGCGATGGAGTTGGGTCTCCGCGAGAGTCGCTTGAAGACTGACGGCGACCTGAAGAAGGTCCGGGCCCTCATGGGGTGGTCCTCGGACTTCTTCAACCGCTCGGTCCGCGCTGGTGGAGAACTCCCGTTCGAGAAGGAGCACTCCGGCGAAATGGTGTACTTCTCCTCGTACGCCATGGTGGGGTTGATCCCACCTTTTTCTTCTTTTTTCTTGATGCTGCTGGACTTTTATGGTCTGCAGCTATACCACCTTGGCCCTCACTCCATTCTCCTCGTGTCTATCTTCGTCCACTTCTGTGAGATGTGGGTGGGCATCCCCCCTGCATCGAACTCTTCCGAACCTTCTTCACCGTCCACACCACCGGTAGGAGCAATGAGTACCTTGGCTTCTACTACTTCGTTAAGCGCAAGAAGTGCTCATTCAAGTACCTCCGGTCGTTCCCCTCTGGGAAGTGGGATGACTGGAAGAAGTACTGGATAGTCATCCGGGTGGAGGAGCACGAGAGGCTGGAGCTGTCCGAAGGCCTCCCCAACATTGACACGACGATCTGGAGTGAAGCTCCGGTGCTGGCAGACACCTTCGACCCTGTTCTAACCAGGATTCACCGGTGCATGGAGGGGGGATTAACCCCTCAAGCGGTGTTTTGTAACTTCCTGGTCAACAGGTGGGCACCGCTGAAGAAGAGGGAGAAACTCGCTTGGGCCCTCAACAGCGTGATGGACGACGACCGGGTCGAGACCGGGTTGAAGTCCAACATGGTGGGGAAAACCTTGGAGTTCCACCTCAAGAAGTTCCAGCACGGCATCGATGTCGAGGGTGACGACTTGACCCCGCCATCGGCTTTTCTTCCTCTGAACGTGGAAGTTGAGTTCAGTAGGAGCTCCGGCGGAAGATGCCCATGCTTGACGACCTTGGTGTCGTCGAGAGAAGATCAACTACCAGGGTGGCGATCCCTGGAGTGTCCGAAGGTGGCTCCGACCCAGCTCCGAAGCCGAGGGAGGAGGTTGTCGGCAAGGGCAAGGAGCTGGCGGATGAACCCGTGAGCCAGAAGCGGAAGCTGCAGTACGCCGACGGAAGGTCCGTCAGGCCCGCTACATCTGCATTGGTTCCTTCTCCCCGGAGGGGAAGGTCTTCCACAACCGCGGCGACTGTTCCCATAGTGGGGTCCTCCCGGGGAGAGACTGTTCCCGCAGTGGGGTCCTCCCGGGGTGTTAGCTCTGGGCGCGCGACTCCAGCACCTGGGCCGGTGGAGGCCTCTAGGTCTGGGGGTTCTTCTCGATCGAGGGGAGCCTCGACCCAGGAAACACCTGTGGCCGCGACAAGTTTCGGGGGGCCTTCCAGAGCTTCCACGCCGGTTATGACCAGCCTGGAACGCCCGGGAAAAAGATTCCGCACAAGCTGGTGCGGAAGCCTCCCAAGGTAATTTCTAATCTTTACCTTGGACACTTGTTTTGCTGTAGTGATTGCTTTTTTATGTTTCCTCGTCCATCATTTGCAGCGTTCCCAAGAAGAGGAGTGAGGCTCCACCCTCAGCCGCAGCAACTGAAGCTGTGAGGGCAGAAGCTTCTGCTCTGGTCCCAGCGCCGCCCCAAGTGGTGGCTGAAGCTGCGACAGCTCCGGCGCCGGCTGTCGTGGTCATGGACCTCGACTCATCCCCAGAGGCTCCCGTGGTAGCGCCGGACCATGGGAGAGAAGATGCGCCAGCGGCACCTGCCCCCGAGGTTGAAGCTCCGGGTCCTGGTGCTGAAATGACGGAAGTTCCGGCCGTTGAGCCGGAAAGAGCTGTGATTCCGGCCTTGGAGCCTGAAAGTGTCGAAGCTCTGGCGGTCGAGCCGGAAGTGATTGAAGTCCCGTCATGTACGCCAGAAGCTGAGGAAGTTCCGGCAGTTGGGCCGGCTACCTCCGAAGCACTGGCCGCAGAGCCGGTCATTGTTGAAGCTCCGTCCGTAGGGTCGGTTGAGGTTGAAGATTTTCCGGCTCCCGAGCCAGTTGTTGAGGAGGTGACGGAGCTCGAGCCCCCATCGGAGGAGGTGCCAAGGCCGGAGCCAGAAGCGGCCCCTGCTCCGGAAGTGATGACGTCAGAGGTACTCACGGCCGAGCCGGAGTGCCCAAGCGAAGTCGCTGGCCCCCTGCCCGAGGGGGTGAACAAAGACCTGGTGGCGGGGCCTTCCTCGATGGCAACTGAGGCCATCCCGGAGGACGGCCCTAGTGCTATGGAGACTCAGGGGACCACTCTTGTGTAGTGGGACCCAATTTTTGTATTTGAAAACCCGCTGGAACCAACGGAGGAGACCCCAGCAGGTCCGGAACCTATTCCGTTGTCCTTGTCTATTGACAACGCATGTTCCAGTCTGCGTCAAGTCCAACTGGCCTTCTTCCACGACAGCAAGGCTCTCTAGGAGGAGCGCCAAACCCTTAGGCGGTGCCGTAACCGGCTCTACTTCGAGACCAAGCTGGCGCAGTCGAGGATAGCGGATGACAAAGAGTGGATCAAGCGAGAGAAGATCCGCCTGGAGTACTGGGGCAAGTTACTAGATGACAGGGAGAGTTTGACTACGATCAAGCCAAAGCAGCCAATAGTGCGGCCGATGAACGCCACGAAAGGCTTGAGGCCATTAACACTACACTCATCAAGCGCCGGGAGGCACTTGAGGAGAGGGAGAAACGGCTCGAGGATGAAGAGCAAAGACTCCTAGAGCTGCGGGATGACGTCCTGAGGAGGGAGGAGGAGCTCGCCGATAAGGTGGCTCTGGCTGACAAGGGCCTCGAGGAGCGCGCTAAAAAATTGGAAGAGCGCTGCCAAGAGGAAGAGGAGAAGGTCTGGGTGCAAGGGAAGGAACTCTACGAACAAGAGTGTGCCCTTACGGCCAAGGAGAAGAAAGTGAGGGGTAGAGAGAAGGACCTGGTCGACCACCGGAACATGATCCACCTCCGGGAGGAGGAGCTCGGAAAACTCGAAAGGCGGGTTGCTGAAAAGATTCAGCAAAACGCCAAAGAAGTTGAGCGCCTCGCCCGTGAGAATTCCGAACTGATGGCGGCCAGGAGATCCCTGGAAGAAATGAAGGGCTTGAGGACTGCGGACTCCCTACAGATTTGGGAGTTCCTGGGCAAGGCCAACGATGCGCTGACACCGATGGGTTTCAGCCCCGTGCACTCGGATGATCCGGAGTCGGAGCCGGACCTAGCGTTGCAGGCGTTGAGCGCAGCAGGTAGCAAGCTCTCCAAGGTGGGCGATGTCATCGCGGACCAATTGGAGGTTGAGGGGCAATCCCTGGCGAAGAACGTCGCAGAATATGTGCTGACGTGCTACACCAGCCGGAACTCACAATTTCCTCTGGACCCAGTGCTTGAAGGCCCTGTCGAAGGAGAAGGCGAAGCTACCCGAGCCAACGTATCGGAGGTTGCCCAGAAGGTCGCCCAATTCTTCCATAGGGTCTAGGACCATCTCAATAGTTCTCACTTGTATTTTCTCTTCTTCCTCAATTTTGTAATCCCTTGTCTCTAGATGTAATTCCTTGTCTCCAGATGAATGAAATCCCCAAATTTTTGTGAATTTCACTTTTTGTCTTCAACGCTTTTGTCTTCACTTGGCCCCCTGGTAGATGTACACAATTTGATTGTGAACATGTACCAAGAGGATATTGCATTTCGTTGAAGACTCATTTACTCTGAACTTGTAGAATTTAGGTTCGAAGTCTTCGATGGTGAAGCCCCCCTGAGGTTGTCGGAGCTTAGAAGCTCCGGCATTGTCTATCGCTGGAGCTTAGTAGCTCCGGCAATAATCTCTATCAACGCGTAGGGCATCGATAGTTAGTCCTCCGGGGTGTCAGAGCCTAGTAACTCCAGCAGTGATCTTTGCCAACACTTAGTTTGTTGGCAGCAGACTCCGTTTGCGGGGTCTTCTCACCATCTTTTATTCAACGTCGACGGCTGACCCCCCTAGCTTTACCAGAGCTTGATTAGTCCGGTGATGCTTGTTTTCGATGGGTAACATTGATTACAAACAACCTAGGGGAGTCGGAGCTTTGTTAGCTCCGGCTTTTCTCCATCAACGTGTATTTTATTTTTCCTGCACACTGAAGTCAAGAAAAATAGTAAAATTTATTTCTTGTCTATAACTTCGTCGCGGCTTACGATTCTCAAGAAGGTTTTAGGTCAAACGCGATTCTAGACACAATCGAATACATTGCCTTTTCTTCCGGATTCAATTGTATTTGGACTCGCCTTACTTCAGCCTGCCGGGGTGTACGTAGAGTGGCGTACTTAGGGTGCTTGACCAGGCTAAGTCGATAGCACACTCTGGCCCTAGATTGGCTTGGCGGCTTTCAGGCGAGTTGGCCAGGAACAATATTTGAATCCAAAAGAATTGACAATACAACTCGTATTGTATATAAACCGGTCGAACTAAAATTTCTTAAAAACAGCACGTCTTCGTTATAGACAAGAAAGAGAAAATAAAAAATGTTGAGCCTGTACAAAATAAATGCACGTGGAGTCTGTTTCACATGAAGATGTCTTTCATTATAGGTCCGGGGTACAGGGGAAACAAGTACACTCTTAGGGTACGGAACCAGGCTAAGCGTGTTTCATTTCTCGTTTGACCCAGGGTAGATAGCCACACTTTTAGTCCGGAGACTGTGACAAGTGTTGCATGAACTTTGCAGACCTTTCGAGAAAGGTCTGGCTGCTCTCCCGGAGGAACTACCTGACTTTGTACAATGACTCTATAACATACATCTCAAGTTACTCAAGACTCACCTCCGTGGTATTAAGTGTAGAACTTACGGAGGTGCTCGATGTTCCAAGGATTTGGGAGAGGTGTCCCATCCTCGGTAGCCAAGCGAACGCTTCCGGGACGGGATACTTTAATCACTCAGAAGGGTCCCTCCCAGCCGGGGGAGAGTTTGTTTAACCCTTCTCTGGATTGTATTCTCCGTAGCACCAGGTCGCCTTCCTCGAGCTGTTGGTTGTGTACATGCCGCTGATGATAGCGCCGAAGGGCTTGGTGATATCGGGCATTCCGAACAGCTGCTTGGCACCTTCCCTCCTCAAGGAGGTCTAGGTCTTCACGCCGGAGCTGGTCCTGCGCGGCTTCGTCGAAGGTCCGGACCCGGAGTGAACCGAAGGTGATTTCTGGAGGAAGGATTGCTTCAGCTCCGTACACCAGAAAGAAGGGTGTCTCTCCAGTTGACTGGTTTGGAGATGTCCTGTTGGCCCATAAAGTGGGTGGAAGCTCTTCGATCCAGTTGGCTCCATGCTTTTTCAAGCGCTCATAGGTGTGCGTCTTGAGTCCTTTAAGGATTTCAGCATTTGCTCTCTCGGCTTGGCCATTGCTAGCTGGGTGAGCTACAGAGGCGTAGCAAACTTGAATGCCGTGGTCTTCGCAATATCCTTGAAATGCAGAGCTTGTGAATTGGGTCCCATTATCAGTGATGATTTTGTTTGGGACTCCAAATCTGCATACAATGGACTGCAAAAAGTTGATAGCAGATTGCTTGTTGATTGTCACAACTGGAGTTACTGCCGGCCACTTAGTGAACTTATCAATGGCGACATACAGGAACTTGTAACCTCCGACGGCTCTTGGGAAAGGTCCCAAGATGTCCATCCCCCACACAGCGAAAGGCCATGTAGGAAGTATCATTTGTAAGGGCTGAGCCAGAGTGTGAATTTGCTTTGCATGAAATTGACATGCTTTGCATTTTTTCACCAGCTCAGTTGCATCCTGAAGTGCTGTAGGCCAGTAGAAGCTATGCCGAAAGGCTTTACTGACCAGCGTGCGGGAAGACGCGTGGTTCCCACACTCGCCTCCATGGATTTCTGCGAGGAGCTCGCAGCCTTCTTCCCTTGTGATGCACCGCATTAGGATGCCGTTGGCACCACGCCGGTAGAGATCCCCTTCTACCAACGTGTATCTTTTAGCCAATCTGACTACTCGGTCAGCGGATACATCATCGTCAGGAAGGATGTTGTCTTTCAAGTAGTTCCGGATCTCCGAGATCCATGCATCGGAACTAACTTGAGCATTTGAGTCTTGCGTGCTGGGTTGCTCGGAGCTTCCGGCAGCACCTAAGACCCTTGATGGCTGCCATGGTAACAGGGCCATCGGGACCGTCAGCTTCGGGATGCTGATCTCGCCCCCTTCGCTCAGTTCGGCAGGCTGAGCTGTGGGTTTCGACAACCTCCGGACAAAAGTTCCGTCAAGATCCGGAGCTCCGGTTGACGCTTTGGTCGAGAGTTCGTCAACTTCAGCGTTGTGGGCACGCTGAACATGGTGAAGATCTAGGACTTCAAAGTCCTTCCGAAGCCTCTGGACTTCAAGGAGGTAAGCAGCCAGCTGGAGATTATTACAGGAACATTCACCCTTTACTTGCTTAATGATGAGCTGCGAATCTCCCTTGACCAGCACTTGCTTGACACCATATGACAGTGCCACCTTTAGTCCATAGATGAGCGCTTCGTACTCTGCCATGTTGTTGGTCACCTTGAAGTCAAGGTGTACCATGTATTTCACCTTCTCCCCGGTCGGTGCAAGGAGAAGGATTCCAGCTTCGGCCCCCTGCTTCTGCATGGAGCCGTCAAAGTTGAGGGTCCAGTGAGGCTCGGTGAAGGCGGGAGCTTGATGCTCCGTCTTCTGCTCACTGGGGCCCCCAGGGTTTGATGGTGAAGGAGTCCATTCTGCCACAAAATCTGCCAATGATTGACTCTTGACTGCTTGCCTTGAAATAAATTCAAGATCAAATTCAGCCAATTCCGCTGCCCACTTTGCAATATTCCCAGTTGAATTGGGATTATGCAAAATTGCTCGAAGTGGGTAAGAGGTCACCACTGAGACTTTGTGAGCTTGGAAATAATGGCGAAGCTTCCTGGAGGCAATAAGAACTGCATAGAGCAGCTTATGCACCTCTAGGTATCGAGTCTTGGCATCATGTAGTACTTCACTAATGAAGTACACTGGGCGCTGAATGGTCCGGAGGAGGGGTCCGGAGCTTCCTCTTCATTGACCCGGATCCTCTCGGAGGAATCCGGATTTTCTTCAAGGACCTCCGGGACCTGGCTGGAGGAACCCGGGGCTTCTTCAGAAGTGACCTGGACACTCCCGGAGGGGTCTGGGTCTCTTGAAGTAACTTCTTGTGGTTTCGAGTCTGGGCGCTGGGACCCAAACTCGCTTTCAGGTACCTCCGGACCCTCCTGAAGGGGTCTGGATTCCTGAGTATGAGGTAGCTCTGGTCTCTCCACAACTAGAACCATACTGACGACTTCGTCAGTTGCTGAAATGTAGGGTGGTGAGGAACTATTTCAGCTCCTGGAATGCCTTCTCTGCTTCTTCGGACCATTGAAATGATCCGGACTTCCTCAATAGCTTGAAGAAGGGGAGTGCCCGTTCCACCAGTCTTGAAATGAATCGGCTGAGGGCTGCTAGACATCCAGTCAACTTTTGGACGTCTTTGATGCGGGTTGGTGGCCGCATGTCTTCAATGTCCTTTATCTTCGCCGGATTAGCTTCTATGCCCCGGTGACTTACCAGGAAACCAAGAAGTTTTCCGGAGCTAACCCCGAAGACACACTTGTCTGGGTTTAGCTTTGTACGGGTGGCCCGCAGCTTGTCGAAGATAGCCTGCAAGGTGTCAAGGAGTGACTCCTTGTCCCTGACCTTGACCACGATGTCATCGACGTACACTTACACTATGTCTCTAATGAGCTCTTGAAAAGTTTTGTACATAGCTCGTACAAAAGTTGAAGCTGCATTCTAGAGACCAAAGGGCATGGCTGTATAACAGTACAATCCATCTACTGTGATGAATGAGGTATGCTCTTCATCTTCCCTAGACATCCGGATTTGATGATACCCGAAATATGCGTCTAGAAAACACAGTAATTCACACCCGGAGGTGGAATCCACTATCTGATCTATTCTAGGTAGTGGGAATGGATCTTTTGGACATGCCTTATTTAGTGTGGTGTAGTCGATGCACATCCGAAGCTTCCCGCCGGCCTTAGGCACAACAACTGGATTTGCCAGCCATTTTGGATGGAAGACTTCTCGGATGAATCCAGCTTCAAGTAACTTCTTCACTTCTTGTCGGATGAAGTTTTGTCGCTCTACGGATTGATTCCGAGGCTTCTGATGCACAGGCCAGGCATCGGGGTAGATCTTCAGATTGTGCTCAATCACTTGTGACAGTTTCCAAGCAAATACGTCGATGTTAGCCCGGTGGAAAGTGATGAGCGCGAGTTCCTATTTGTCGTTCAATCCCCCCGATATACGGGTGGTCTGAGCGGCATCGGAACCAATTTGGACGACTTTGACGGGGATGTCGGTGTCGCCGCTTGGCTGTACACGAGGTGCAGAAGTCGAGCCTCGTTGACGAATTCTCGGGGGTTTTGGAGCTTGCTCCTGCCTAGAATCCTCCTCTTGCGCCGTGGTGAGTGCATGGAGTTCTTCCAAAGAAGTTACTCCGGCAGTACGATCTCTGCGGATCCGGAGAACGCCTACTGGCGTTGGCATCTTCAACACCAGATAGCCATAATGGGCAGCTGCCATGAATTTGTACAGGGCAGGCCTGCCCAAGATGGCATTGAAGGGTAAGTTGATCTGAGCGACGTCGAAGACCAACTTCTCGGTGTGGTACTTCTCTCGTGTCCCGAAGGTAACGGGGAGAGTAATAGCTCCGAGTGGGGTAATGGCCCCCGGACCTACTCCGGAGAAAGGTCGAGAGGGGTGGAGATCCGAAGGTCGGAGTTGAAGCTTAGTAAAAGCTTCGAAGCTTATGAGGTTAAGCCCCGAACCTCCATCTACCATGTCCTGGTGGAGCTGGATGTTGTTGATGGTAGGAGATACCATCAAAGGTAGCTGTCCTGCTCCAACCATGTTTCGAGGGCAGTCCGAAGCATAAAAAGTGATGGCTGTGTCCATCCACTTCCGATGAGGTTCTGGCCTGACTGTAGGAGCTACAGCGGCCATATCCCGACGCATAGTCTTGATGACGCGGCGGGAGGTGATGTCCCATGATCCACCAAAAATGGTGTTCATGGTCTTCTGACGCTCGTTATCAGAGACGTCAGAATCATCATCGACGGAGGTGTAAACGGCCTTCAGGACCTTTTTGGGATCCTGAAATCCTAACTCCTCTTCAGCCAGAGCTTCGTCGACTTTTTGTTTCCCTTCCCTCTGTCGGAAAGGAGATTCTCCCCGGCGCTTGTTGTAGCGCTCGACAAGGTTTTGGACCTCCCAGCAGTCTTCCAAACTGTGGCTGACCGTTTTGTGAATGGGACACCACACTTTGGGTTTGCCACCGTCTTCAGAAGACGGTCGAGGTCGCTTCTCGGGGCGTGGCCCCCGGCCACCCGGAGTTGCAGCAGCTGCAACGTTGGATGTGCCGGCCGACGACTTCTTCTTGCCGTTGGTCTTCTTGTTCTTCTTGCCACCCCCGGAGGTAGTGGATTCTTCTTTGGAGGATTTTTTGTGGCCCTCAGAGGTTGGTTTGGAGTGCATCTCACGGCCCTCCGTAGCTCTGGCACATTTGTCAGCCAAGCTGAAGAGTTCCGTGACACTGGTGATCTCCTTGATCGCCAGTTTCTCCAACATCTTCTTGTCCCGTACACCCTGTCTAAATGCCACAATGACAGAGGCGCTAGAGATAGAAGGGATAGTATTTCGTACCTGAGAGAACCTCTAGATGAATGATCGTAGGGATTCTCCCCCTTTTTGCACGACTGCAAAAAGGTCCAGTTCAGTGCCTGGTCGGGTGTATGAACTCCCGAAGTTGGCGGTGAACTGCCGGCACAGCTCCTCCCAACTGTTGATAGAGTTGGGTGGAAGGCTCATAAACCGGGACCTGGCGGTCCCTGTTAAGGCCACTGGAAAATAATTGGCCATCACAGCCTTGTTTCCTCCAGCTGCCAAGATTGCAGTGGAGTAGATCTGAAGAAATTCGACGGGATTGACAGTCCCGTCGAATTTTTCCGGCAGGTGAGGCTGGAACTTCTGTGGCCACCTGACCATACGCAGATGCATGGCTAGGGCTGAACAGCCTCCTCCCACTCCTTCAGGAGCAGAAAGGTCCTGAGCTTCCCGTCTTTCACGAGCACGCTCAATATGGACTCGGCCGTCCTGCTGGCGGTATCGGCGATCAAGCTCCGCCCGGAGGTCATGAGTCGAAAGCCTGGATACCGTATGAGTGTGTTGTGCCCCGGAGGGCAACGACATCACTTGCCGTGACGCATCACGTCTCCTGCTATTGGAAACGTGCGGACCAAGTCTACCCGACAAAGTCCTCCGCTGCGACGGGGCTCGTCCTGAAGGAGGAGGACCCTGGTTGCTGAGGCGTTCGGCTGCTGCTACAACCAAATGCTCCACATCGGCCCTCCACTGCTCCAGTGCATCCCGGGATGCATCCGGAGGTGGTGGGCGTTGGAGAAGAGCACGCGCTGCATGGAGTGCGTGTTCCAGGTTGTCATGATTTGCCGATGCAGTGATTGACGCCGGCGCACCATCGCGTTGCCCAGCTTGATTTGCTGGTGAAGGCGGTGGTGGTGGAAGTGTGACTCCTGCTGGTGCTGAGGCTCCTGCTGGTGGCTGCATGTTGGAGGGATTGCCCCCCAACAGCCTGAACAGCAGGTTGTCCGTTGGATGATCCAGCAGCTGAGTTCACCATTCTCAAAACCTCAGGCGCCCCTACCTGGCGCGCCAACTGTCGGTGGTTTGGAACCGGCAGATCTCCCGACACTACTGAAGTGTTAGAGGAGTTTGATGTTCGGTGTGGGCGCGCGGAGATTCGAGAAGGTGAATAGTAAATGATGCAGGAGACACAGGAGTTTACGTGGTTCGGGCCGCCTGAGCGTAATACCCTACTCCACAGGTGTGTTGGTGTTGTATTAGCTGTATGAGCTTGTGTTGAGCGTCTATGGCGCGTATGTTGCGTCCGTAGTCGGCCTGTCCTTTTATAGTACAAGGGCATGCCGTTACAAGTTAGCCTGGCCCGACATGTGGCCCCGGCAGTTACTAGTATTTGATATTCATTCAGCAGGTTTAATTGCCCTTAATGACTGGGTAATGAGCTTTGACAGCACCGTTACTGGTGATTAAGGTCATCCGACCGTGTGTCATTAATATGGTATTAATGACACTTAATCGGGTCCTGAAGTCCTTGATTCCCCTTTGAAGATCCAGAGCCGTTATGAATTCTTCCAGAGGTTAGAGGCTGAAGCTCCGACGGGTGGACACGTGGCAGCTCCGGAGCATACTGTGGGAAACAGGAAGCTTCGGAGCTACCTGACACATGTCAGGTCTGGAGCTTCTCTCGGACTGGGGTTAAGTCCGGAGGTGCCATTTCGGTACATGGCCCGAAGCTTCCCCCTTGTAGGCGGTAGCTCCGATTTGATAGTACACGTGGCGACCCTGGGATTAACCATGTTGGAGAAGCGGGTCCGGTTACATCTGACATGTGGGCCTCCGAAGGTCTTCAAATCAAGTGGGTGACTTTTCTTTGATAT
Organism: Tuctoria greenei; assembly: GCA_036927565.1. Taxonomy (NCBI): domain Eukaryota; kingdom Viridiplantae; phylum Streptophyta; class Magnoliopsida; order Poales; family Poaceae; genus Tuctoria; species Tuctoria greenei. The sequence goes on along the minus strand of JAYESD010000003.1, from coordinate 37,441,918 downwards.
CTTTGTATCCTCAAGGGGTGTACGGTTTCCAGGGTACCGACAACGACCCCATCCTCACTTTGTTTATTTTTAAACACCCATTTAGTTCCAATTAAAGTGTGACCTTGAGGAGGAGGTACAAGTTTCCAAACATTATTTCTTTCAAAATTTTCTAACTCTTCTTGCATGGCAATAATCCAAGATTCATTAGTGAGTGCGTGTGATATATCTTTGGGTTCAAAAGAAGCAACAAAAGCAGAATGAGCATGAGAGTTTGGATCGCAAAACCTGGACCGTGTAACTCGTTCATGCAAGCTTCGAATTATCTATTGTGGGGGATGATCTTTGTAAAATCGTAGGGGAACAGATGTCTCACAAGCTTCTTCTTCTTTTTCATGTTCATCACAAATCGATGAGCTTGTGACCTGAGGAAGATCTGAATCAGCATTGATGGTTGTTGGTGCTGGTTGAGAATTAACATCTGGAGCTGAACCAAAGTCTTTAGCTGCTGAATTTTCTCGCAGCAGCTCCAATTCTTCCTCATATTCAACCAAAATGCTCTCCCCCTGTGGATATGGATCTGGACCTGCAATGTTTGAGCTAGTACCTGGGCTAGCTTCATCGAAAGACACTTCACAAGTCTCCATAATTTTGTTAGTGTCAACTAAAAGCACACGGTAGCCTCTAGTATGAGATGGATAACCAAGAAACATGCCATCAATGGATCTAGGTTCAAATTTATCAATATTACCATGTTTCTTAACAAAGGATTTGCAACCAAAGACCCGAAAGTGTGTAGCACTAGGCCTATGTCCAAACTGGAGCTCATATGGTGTTTTACCTAGCTTAGTGCGCAAGAAAACATGATTTGAGACATAACAAGCGGTTGCAATTGCATCAGCCCAAAATTTCCTAGGAGTTTGATATTCATCAAGCATAGTCCCACCATCTCAACTAAGGTTCTGTTCTTTCTTTCTACAACATCGTTTTATTGAGGTACATATGGTGAAGAAAATTGATGATCTATTCCATTTTCAGCACAAAAGTGACCAAAAGATTGATTTTTAAATTCAGTTCCGTTATCACTTCTAATTGCTTTTAAAGATCCTGGGTGATCAATTGATAATCTAAGAAATAAAATTCTAAAGTGACTAAAAGATTCATTCTTAGATGCCATAAAGTAAACCCAAGAGTATCTAGAATAATCATCAACAATCACAAGAACATACCATTTACCTCTGAAAGATTGAATACGTGAAGGTCCTACGGTGTCAAGGTGCAAAAGTTGACCCGGTTCAGTTGTCATGATCATTGTGAGAGGAGTATGTGAACCTGCAACCATATTAGCATGTGTACAAGAAGAGCACACAATTTCTTTGTCCCCTTCAAGCTTAGGCAGCCCACATATGCGATCAAAAGCACTAACACGCGTGAGATGATCAAAGCCTATGTGACCAAGTCTACGATGTCAAAAATATAAATCTTTGGAATCATTACCAACTAGACACCTATGCTTAGAGGAAGACATATCAAAATCAGCTTTAAAAACTCTACCAAATCGAGACATGTTAAAAATAAGCTCACTATTTGAACCTACAACTTTGTAGCTGTTTTTATTGAAAATAATTTCCAGATTTTCATCTAGCAATTGTGAAACATAAAGCAAGTTGTATTTCAAATTTTTGACAAGTGCCACATCCTTCAAAGTGTAGTGATCATTTACTCTAATCGAACGCTTAGCAATTATAGGAGTTGAAGAATTATCGGCAAAAGTAACATTCTCTACACATGAAACAAAAGAGAGGGAGGAGAACCATTCTTTGTTACCGGTCATGTGGCGTGAGCAAACTGAATCCACAATCCAAATTTTCTCCTTCCTCAGCGTGTAACCTACATAGAAGCACAATACGTTGATGACTCAATACTGGGGTTAGTCAAAAGGCATTTAAGTATCCAGTAATGAGTCACACGACGTGCAGCAGGAGAAACACGTGAAAGCTGAGATAAAACAACAGGTTTATGAGTCAAAGTTTGAGGTTTTCTATTCTTAACTCGTTTATCACAAAAACCAGTAGCTCTGGAGGTAAAAGCAGCAGTTCCAAAAGACAAGGCCAAAGCTCCGGAAGAAAAAGCTGAAGTCCCGAAGGAAACAACAGAAGGTCCAGGAGCTCTCGGAGCTATCAGAACTATCAGAGCTGCTTTTGCGGAATTCTTGCCAGAAGGTCCGGAAGCTACCCTCTCAATTTCTGACTCACTAAAGTAGGTTGTGTTTTTCTAATTGCATGAAAGTTATGAGATCTAGCAATCATTCTTTCCTTTTTCTGTTGTTTAGCTAGTCTATAACAAAAATCTATGACATGACCATCTCTACCACAGTAGGTACAATGAAATTTAACTTTGTGTTCATGTCTAGATAAGCAAACAACATTTTTATTTGATACCAAACGAGACAACAATCCTGCAGATTTGAAAACCACTTCTTTTTGTTTAGGAATTGTTTGAATCAAACCATTTCCTAATGACTTTACAATTTTAGGTGGATGTGCCTTAGCATGTGAATGAGAATCAAAACCTAAACCAGTTTTATCATTGCAAGACTTAGAAGAATTCAGCAGCAAATTTAGGTTCTTATTCCCATTACAAAACCGATCTAATGTCCTATGCATGTTATCAAGTTTATTGGACAGATCAAGGCAATTTTCACATGAAGTTTTTCCCTTTAATTTGCAATTGGAACAATATTTAACTTCATGAGAACGTAAAACATTATTCAGAATGAAAATTTCATTTATTGCATCTTTCAGTTTCTTATCAAGATTGTCACATGCAGAACAATGCAAATCATCTGTTGAATAGGAAGCATCTTTTAAGTTTTTATCATTAAGTGCAGCAAGCTCTCTGTTCTTTTTAGTTTCCTCATCAAGTCTATCTAGAGTGGAGGAGTGTGCACTTCTTAATGTGGACAATTGTTCATTCATTAAGTCACATGAGGGACATGCATCATCACTAGGAATCAAAGTTTTTAAATGGTTGATTTCAGATTCTAGTGATCCAATTTTAGCAGCATTATCCCTAAGTTTTTTGTCCTTTTTCTTGACAATAATAGTTGCACGAGAAATAGCATCACATATTTCATTGCAGGTAGAACATACCTCATCGTCGTCACTGTTGTGTTCTGCATCCTCCTAACTTGATCTTGATCTTGTTTTGTCCATCATGAAGCATAAGTTGGCCAGCTCGTCATCATCTTCATCACTTTCAAAGTTTACATCGCTTGAACCGAGCTCTTGAAGTGCAGTGATGAAGCTGTTAATCATCTTGCGTCCTATGGTACCCTTCTGTTTCTTGTTGGGGTTTCAAGAGGTGGTCTTGACCTTGTTCTGTTTTTCTTCATAGGTAGTAGGACCTGAAAGGTTAGGGCATTCTTTACGAAAGTGTCCTGTCTTACCACATTCAAAACAGCGTTGAGGTCCGGAGCTTCCTCTCCATCTGTTCTCACATTTTGCAATGCTTTTGAGAACCTAGTAGAGATTAGTGCTAACTCCTCTTCTGGAAATTCCTCGATCTGCTCCAGGGTTAGTGAGGACAACAAAACAAGAGTATTGCAAGATGATGATTGGCCAGAGCTAGGCATATCACATTGTGAGACAAATGCAATAGACTTATTTGGGTTCTTACGTGATAAGATGCCAATTTTATGAGTTTTTAGTTTAGAATAAAGCACATCTAATGTAAGAGAACTCATGACAGTTGATTCACGAATAGATGTTACTTTCATCTCCCAAATTGACATGTCTAATGCACTAAGAAGTTGCCTAGCATTCTCAGCATCATAAAAGTTAACATTGACACTACGTAAGTTGTTGAGAATTTTATTGAAGCGAGCAAAGAGGTCATCGATAGACTCACCGGGTTGCATCTCGAAACACATATATTCCTTTTTGAACATATCTTGTTTAACCTCCTTGATTGTGTTGGAGCCTTCATGATAGTCACAAAGCGCTCTCCACACATCACATGCCGATCGAAGGTGTCCAACGCAGTCGAAATCGCTTTGAGTGAGTCCTTGGATGATCAAGTTCTGAGCTTTGTTGTTGTTGTCGATGTCTCGTTGGTTCGTAGCCGTAACTTGATCGTTTAACGGCACATCATAAGGCTTGTACACATTTTCCCATATGGCGAAGCCTTGGGCCTAGATGAAAGCCTCCATGCGTGCCTTGCAAACCTGAAAATCAATACCAGCAAACACACAAGATTTGGCGGAGTATTTCTCCATGATGATTAGTCAAAAACATGTGCAAATAACAATGATTGGAGCACCGTGGCTCTGATACCAATTGTAGGATCTAAGAGCATGTGAAAATCTACCATAGGGGGGGTGAATGGTAGATTTAAAAACAAAATCTTACGCAGCGGAAACAATTAAACCCAAACCCCTTCGGCAGAAAAAACAATTTGTTAAAGAAATTGTGTGTGAGTCTAATCTAAACATGTTTCACCATGACAAAAGTGATATATATTAGATATAATCAAGTCACGAAGACAACACAAGAATAATCACTCAAATCCATCGAGGGAAACTCAAGTTATGATCAAAAGAACGAACAAAGGTCAATCTGTCCTACCCGAGAAAAACAGTTCTGGAACGCTGCAAAGAAACTCGTGTAGATCTGAAGCCACAAATCCAATGACCGTGAAATTTTTACATATGATAGATAATCAAGTTGTGAAGACAACCTAAAAAGAATCACGTCAATTGGATCTGTAAAACTCGAGTTATGATAAAAACCACCAACGAAAGGTAGTGCTGTCCAGAAACTCGATGAGTAAAACTTGTGTGGAACAAGTCGGACGAACAAGGCACAAAAGTTCCTTCAAACTATGAATTTTATTCAATAGAACACAAGAGGAAGAACCCCAAAGTCGTCTCTCACGAGATCTGGGCTCCCTTGCTTATATAACCAGCCCTTAGGCCAACCCAATCTCAACTAGGACTCCAATCCTACTCCGATCACGAATCGTAACTTTCCATAACTGATTAGGACTCTTCTATACAAAGATAGAAGCAATATTAAGACCTTCAAACACCTTAGGAACGTATCCCACATTTCTAAAACAACTCAAATTCGTGACCCACAACTAATCCTATCATATCTAACTCGATACTTTTCATACCGAGCCATAACCAACTCCGCCGCAGCCAAAATCATCAACCGATACGATCCGATCCATCCAACTAGATCTTCCTTCCTTATCCCATCTATGGAACCATGTTGCCACATCATGCACCGCATGCATATGTGCGAACACCTTCCTTCGACGTCTAGTAACCTTCATATGCACTGCCCTTGATTCAATCATCCTGCGCGACCTCCTGACCCGCTCAACCACAATTTGGTTGTTGGAACCTCAACTCCTCCTAAGACTAGTCCAAAGGATCATGTCACCAGCCATGACTTGAAATCAAGCAACACCTGCACATAAATAAACAACCAATCCGTACGAGCCCAAGTCCGCGACTTGACTCAAGTCAGTTCCGAACACAACACCTTACGTGAGTACCTCACATAAGCATGTTGCACAACATATCAAAATGATACCAGCAATATCAACCAAAGCGCACCAAAAACTTAGTATAAGAATACTAAACAAACTTTCCATAAGTGTAAAGCATGTTCAAAACATTTCACATGAAAATTTGGAACATTACGATCAAGCTCCGAACCTTGCCAAAGCTAACAGGAGCTTGAGCTGGAGCTTATCAAAGCTAGTACAACCTAGCATCGGAGCTTACAAAACTAGCAAGACCTAGCACCGGAGCTAACCAAAGCTAGTCGGACCTAGCGCCGGAGCACACCAAAACTAGTCAGAACTAGTCAACCCAAAAGCCAGAGCTAGAGAAACATGTCGGAGCTAACCAACATAAGTCGGACCTAGCAGAACATATCAGAGCTTAACAAAGACATGCCGGAGCTAAAGACAAAGCTCATCGGAGCTACCCAAAAACATGTCGGACCTTACGTCGGACCTTGCAGAAAAGATGTTATGGCTGTATCCAGAACTTTTATTGATAAAGCCAATGTATTCAGCACGCATAGGTCTCACAGAAGCAACATCCTGGGCACACATACACTGCACTTGGTTCATTTTTTTTCAGAACCAGATGTCATAAATTGGTATCAGAGCCCTGTCGACCGTAGGACGGAAGCCTAGGTAGAATAGACACCACAAATGCATAGAAACTATTTTCTAAAAAGCTATTTTCGAATTGCTTGCTGCTTCATTTTATTTTTGCCGATTTAGCCACTATAAAGTGTTGTTTGCTACCGCGTCTCTCCTGCTAATTCAGCTACACTTTGAGCTGCTTGCTGCTGCGTTTTGCTCTCCTTTTTCCTCTCTTTTTGCTGTTGTACACCCTCTATTCTTCTCTCACCTTTACTGCTGTATTTTAAAACACTCTCGACTAAAATTTTTTCTTATTCCCACATATGTTTGCTGCTGAGCTGAAATTTATTTTACCGCTTCTTCCTCGCTACCCCGTTCTCTTTTCTTGTCCTTCCTTGGTGCTCAAATTTTTATTCCATGCACATCTTGCACCGATACACATAGAGCATAAACAACCAACCCATAAGGATGACCGCACCCCAGCTAGCTCTTTCAGAAAGGACATATAAGAAGTAAAATCAAAGGAGAACTTGTGAAGCATACAACTTCAAGTTGAAGACCTTCTATACAAGAAGAATGGGGAGTCAAAGTTTGCATCTTTGCCGACAGTCAAGTTCATGTGAAGCTCGTCACCTGCTCGGGGAGCTGCTCGTAAAGATTCGATTAGCCGAAATCATTCTCCACCACGCCTAGATTGCCACCTTGACCCTGTCTCAAGCTCGTACTTGAAACAAAAAATAGAATACCTTCACCTTTCCGTAACTTGATAAATTTATAACTCTTAAATTAGGATTTAAGTCTAATATTGGTTAATATGTACTAAATGCTTAGTTCGATAATGGGCTAAATTAGGTGGTGTGATGATTGTTTGATTGCTTGTTTGTATGTTTGTGTGTTTGAATGTGCATTGTAGAACACTTTTATATATATCTACATCCTCTTCCATTAATGCATAAGTTAGGATCATATACCTTGATGCATGCATATAGGTTGGGATTCCTTTCACCTTCTTTCATTGCCGTCTCTACTCCCGCGGAAGATGGTCACCACTAGGAGAATCACTATTCTGGACGAAGCTACATAGGAGCGTGAAGATGTTATCAAGAGTTTTCTCATCTCTTCTCCAATCCGTCTGAATCTTGGGAAGAGATTCCTTTTAAGGGGGTAGATTGTAACATCCCAAAATTTTCAAACTTGTCTAATTCAAATATAAAAGGGAATTTAGAATTTTACTTCCAAATCTCTTCTCCAATCCATCCGAATCTCGAGGGCGAGATTCATTTTAAGGGGGTAGAATTGTGACACCCTGATTTTCGAGTTTTGGCAAACTAAAAATTTAAACGGGAATTTAGAGTTAATAATAGAAGGAAATAGTTTTCATAAAGAAAAATATTAAATATATGCATCTCATCTTGCATTTCGCATTTATCCTCAAGTATTGAAAATTAATTACCAAAATAAATACGCTAAAAGTAATTTACTTGCCATAATGAATATGAGATGAAAGAAATAGATGAAACTAAACATACATATGCCGATAATATTTTAATATGATGAATTCATACAAAAAGAATTAAGTACGATGAAAAGGAACAAACCTAAAAAGAATTAGAAACAAAGAAGCAAGTAAAAATTTAGGCAGGCACCGGATTAGTCCGGATAATAACAGACTAGTCCAAAAGCTTTTACTAGATAACAACTGACTTGTCTAGTACAATACCGGATTAGTCCGGTATGCAGATACTCGATCAAAATTTCCTCCACCATGAACTTTTCCATTACAACAACAGTCTAGTCCAAAGTCCTTTACTGTACAATCCCGAACATGTCCTACACGACACTGAACTTGTCCGATGTACCTCTCTGTAGCGGAACGGACTTGTCCGGTATCAAACGGACTAGTACGATACTTAAAGTTAAATCACATCTTAAATCTTCACCATACGGAATGTATAACTAATAGACATATAGTCATCTGTTGGTCTGACTGCACCAAAAGCCTTGCCGCCTGTGAAAGAAAAAATAATTATAAATAACAATTAATAAGTGAAAGAAAAATAAATAGATAAATAAATGTAGGATCAAATAGCACATGAAAAGCTACCATAGGGGGGTGTGAATGGTAGATTAAAAAATCTTACACAGCGGAAACAAATAAATCCCAACCCATTCGGCAGAAAAATGATTTGTTAAATAAATCGTGTGTGAGACTAATCTAAATGTGTTTCACCATGACAAAAGTGATAGATATCAAAGAGAATCAAGTCATGAAGACGACACAACAAGAATCACTCAAACCCGTCGAGATAAACTGAAGTTACGATTGAAAGATTGAACAAAGGTCAATCTGTCCTACCCGAGAAAAACAGTTCTAGAACGCTGCAAAGAAACTCGTGTAGATCAAAAACCGCAAATCCAATGACCGTGAAATTTTGATAGATGATAAATAATCAAGTTGTGAAGACAACCCAAAAAGAATCACATTAATTGGATTTGTAAAACTCGAGTTATGATAAAACCATCGAAGAAAGATAGTGCTGTGCAGAAAACTCGACGAGAAAAACTTGTCTGGAACAAGTCGGACGAACAAGACACAAAAGTTGCTTTAAACTACGAATTTTATTCAATAGAACACAAGAGGAACAGGCCCAAAGTCGTATACTGCAATCTCTGGCCTCCCTTGCTTATATAACCAGCCCTTAGGCCAACCCAATCTCAAGTAGGACTCTAATCCTACTTAAATTACGAATCGAAACTTTCTATAACTGCTTAGGACTCTTCTATACACAGATAGAATCAATCTTAAGACTTCCAAACACATTAGGAATGTATCCCACAATCCTAAAACAACTCAAATTCGTGACCCACACAAAATCCTGTCATAACCAACTCAAATCTTTCCATATTTGAGTCAAACACGACTTAGCCGCAGCGTGAGTGCATAACCTAGTCGGTTGGACCTTTCCGACCAATTCTTTATGTCCACATCTCTACATCACGCCTCGGAACCATGTAGCCACGTCCATGCACTCCTTGCATACGTGCAAACATCTTCCAATAACTTCCACGATAGCTTCATATGCATTATTCTTGATTCAAACATGCTGCACAACCTCCCAATGAACTCAATCACAATTCCTCCCGAACTTGGTTGTTGAACCTCATCTTCTCCCTAAGACTAGTTCAATGGATCCCGTCACCAGCCATGCCTTGAACTCAAGCAACACTTGCACATGAACAAACAACCAATACTTTCGAGCACGAGTCCTCGACTTGACTCTCGTTAGTTCCGAAACTACAACATCTTACGTGAACACTTCACATAAGCATGTTGCAAACCATAGCAAAATGATATCAACCATATCAACCAAAACGCACCAAAGACTTAGTAAATGAATACTAAGCAATCTTTCCAACAATGTAAAGCAAGTTCAAAACATTTCACAGTAAAAGCAGGAACATTGCAATCAAGATCCAAACCTTGCCAAAGCTAACCGGAGCTTGAGCCGGAGCTTACCAAAGCTAGTACATTCTAGCACCGGAGCTAACTAAAGATAGTACAACCTAGCGTCGGAGCTTATCAAAGCTAGTCGGAACTAGTCAACTCAAAAGCTGGAGCTAGGAAAACATGTCGGAGCTAACCAACATAAGTCGGACCTAACAAAACATATCGGAGCTTAACAACGACATGCCGGAGCTATCAAAGACATGACGGAGCTAAAGACAAAGCTCACCGAAGCTCTCCAAAAACATGTCAGACCTAGACAAAGAAAGTCGGACCTATTGTCAGACCTTGCAGAAGCTCGGAGCTAGAGTCGGACCTTGCTAAAAAGATGTTATGGCAGCATTCAAAACTTTTATTTTCAAAGCCAATGTATTCAGCACACATAGGTCTCACAATCTGTCCCTTGATGAATGCATTGGCAACACCACTTAAGATCCGATCATTGGCTTATTCACATTAAAAGTTTTGAAAACAATTTCTCCCCTTTTGTAAAACAGAAATAAAATGAGAAAAATAAATTCTCCCCCCTAAGAAAAATCGTGCCAAAAACAATTGTGAATATGTGCAATGTGTAATCAATTTCTCCCCCTTGCATACTTATCTTTAGAAATTCACATATTATCTCTCCCCCTTTGACAATGTATCCAGCAAGGTTTATAAGACAAATTTTAATTGTTATGAGCATATTATAACATATACATATAAAACAAAGCTCATCCAAGTCACAATATCAAGTAACTTACACTATCACATCAATGAGATACATAAATTAGTGTAAGCCATGCTAGAGATCAAATGTAATTTCCAATTTAGCAAGTCATGATTTCACAAACTTAATTATTTCAAGACCTGAAAGCATGACACTTGTTGCTGCATTTTATTATTTTTCAAACACAAATTTTGATCATATGATATTTGCAAGAGATTATATGTGCATCTGCCTTATTCTAACCATCCAAGCCAAGCCTATGTCATTTGACAATCAGAAGCTTAAGGACATGGTTTTAGTCATACACAACTTCTTCCAAGTTCATATCTAAGTGCAATGATAAGTCATCTCAAAAGAAGAAGTGTGATGCATGCATATTCTCTTGATCTTTATTCAACTTATATTTGTTCATAAAAACTCAACGTGTGAGTTGATTACTTGATTAATTCTTTATGATTAAAAGCACTTGTGAGCATGCAACAAGTTCAAAACAACAACAAAGTTCGCCCATGACCAGGTTTAGTGTAAGTATTTATTCCAATTACAATACATAGCAAAAACTACAAAATGTATAACACAAGTAATGTAGTAAGAACTTTCATCATGTAAAAGGAATCACAAAGTCATATATGCATGAAATACTATGCTCATATTATTTTAATTTCAAATTCACACATAGACTTCTCAAGTTTCAAAACTCCCCCTCAGTGTAATCCATGAGGATGCATAACCCCTATTTCACTACGAATGTAACAAAAACGAGTGAAATCCAAAGGTTTTGTAAAAATGTTAGCCAATTGTTGTTCGATATCTACATGGTCAAGCACAATGTTTCCTTTTTCAAAATTATCATGGAGAAAGTGATACCTAATATTGTAGGATCGAAGATCACGTGAAAAGCTACCAGAGGGGGTGAATGGTAGATTAAAATAATCTTACGCAGCGGAAACAATTAAACCCAAACCCCTTCAGCAGAAAAACGATATGTTAAAAAAATCGTGTGTGAGACTAATCTAAACGTGTTTCACCATGAAAAAAGTGATATATATTAGAGAGAACCATGTCACGAAGACAACACAAGAAGAATCACTCAAATCTGTCGAGAGAAACTCAAGTTATGATCAAAAGAACGAACAAAGGTCAATCTGTCCTACCCGAGAAAAACAGTTCTGGAACGCTGCAAAGAAACTCGTGTATATCAGAAACCAAAAATCCAATGACCGTGAAAATTTGACAGATGATAGATAATCAAGTTGTGAAGACAACCCGAAAAGAATCACGTTAATTGGATATGTACCACCAACAAAAGGTAGTGCTGTCCAGAAACTCGACAAGTAAAACTTGCCTGGAACAAGTCAGACGAACAAGGCACAAAAGTTGCTTCAAACTACGAATTTTATTCAATAGAACACAAGTGTAACAGCCCCAAAGTCGTCCCCCCCCCCCCCCCCACGAGCTCTGGGCTCCCTTGCTTATATAACCAGCCCTTAGGCCAACCCAATCTCAACTAGGACTCCAATCGTACTCCGATCACGAATCGAAACTTTCCATAACTGCTTAGGACTCTTCTATACGCAGATAGAAGAAATCTTAAGACTTCCAAACACCTTAGGAACGTATCCCACATTTCTAAAACAACTCAAATTCGTGATCTACATGAAATCCTATCATAACCAACTCGATACTTTCCATACCGAGTCATAACCGACTCCACTGCAGCCAAAGTCATCAACCGATACGATCCGATTCTTCCAACATGATCTTTCCATCCATAAACCATCTTTGGAACCATGTTGCCATGTCATGCACCACATGCATACGTGCAAACACCTTTCTTCGACATCCAGTAACCTTCATATGCACTGCCCTTGATTCAATCATCCTGCGCGACCTCTTGACCCGCTCAACCACAATTCCTCCTGAATTTGGTTTTTGGAACCTCATCTCCTCCTGAGACTAGTCCAAAGGATCCTGTCACCAGCCATGACATGAACTCAAGCAACACCTGCACATGAATAAATAACCAATCTGTACAAGCCCAAGTCCGTGACTTGACTCAAGTCAGTTTCAAACATAACACCTTACGTGAGCACCTCACATAAGCATGTTGCACAACATATCAAAACGATATCAGCAATATCAACCAAAATGCACCAAAAACTTAGTAAAATTATACTAAGCAAACTTTCCATAAGTGTAAAGCAAGTTCAAAACATTTCACATGAAAATTTGGAACATTACGATCAAGCTCCGAACCTTGCCAAAGCTAACCGAAGCTTGAGCCGGAGCTTACCAAAGCTAGTAAAACCTAGCGCCGGAGCTTACAAAACTAGCAGGACCTAGCACCGGAGCTAACCAAAGCTAGTCGGACCTAGTACCGGAGCTCACCAAAACTAGTCGGAACTAGTCAACCCAAAAGCCAGAGCTAGAGAAACATGTCAGAGCTAACCAACATAAGTCGGACCTAGCAGAACATATCGGAGCTTAACAAAGACATGCCGGATCTATCAAAGACATGCCGAAGCTAAAGACAAAGCTCACCAGAGCTAGCCAAAACATGTCGGACCTTACGTCGGACCTTGCAGAAAAGATGTTATGGCTGTATTCAGAACTTTTATTGTCAAAGCCAATGTATTCAGCACGCATAGGTCTCACAATCTCCCCCTTGATGAATGCGTTGGCAAAACCATTTAAAATCCGAACATTGGCTTATTCACAATAAAAGTTTTGGAAACAATTTGCCCCTTTTGTAAAACAGAAATAAAATGATAAGAAAACAAATTCTCCACCTGAGAAGAATCGTGCTAAAACAATTGTGAATATGTGATGTGTAAACAATTTCTCCCCCTTGCATACTTATCTTTTCAAAATTAAAAATTCACATATTGTCTCTCCCCCTTTGAAAATGTATTCAACAAGGTACAAAAGATAAATTTTAATTGTGATGAGCATATTATAACATATACATATAAAACAAAGCTCATCCAAGTCATACTATCAAGTAACTTATACTATCACATCAATGAAATACACAAAGTATGTAAGCCATGCTGGAGATCAAATGTAATTTCCAATTTAGCAAGTCATGCTCTCACAAACTTAACTATTTCAAAACCTGAAAGCATGACACTTGTTGCTGCATTTTATTATTTTTCAAAGCACAAATTTAGATCATAAGAAATTTGCAAGAGATTATATGTGCATCTGCCTTATTCTAACCAACCAAGCCAAGCCTATGTCATTTGACAATCAGAAGCTTAAGGTCATGGTTTTAGTCATACACAACTTCTTCCAAGTTCATATCTAAGTGCCATGATAAGCAATCTCAAAAGAAGAAGTGCGATGCATGCATATTCTCTTGATCCTTTCTTAACTTATATTTGTTCACAAAAACTCAACATGTGAGTTGATTGCTTGATTAATTCTTTATGATTAAAAGCACTTGTGAGCATGCAACAAGTTCAAAACAGCAAGAAAGTTCGATCATGACCAGATTTAGTGTAAGTAATTATTCCAATTACTAGACATGGCAAAAACTACAAAATTTATAACACGAGTAATGTAGTAAGAACTTTCAGCATGTAAAAGGAATCACAAAGTCATATATGTATGAAATACTATGCTCATATTATTTTAATTTCAGATTCACACATAGACTTCCCAAGTTTGAAAACTCCCCCTCAATTTAATCCATGAGAATGCATAACTCATATTTCACTACGAATGTAACAAAAACGAGTAAAATCCAAAGGTTTTGTAAAAATGTCAGCCAATTGTTGTTCGGTATCTACATGGTGAAGCACAATGTTTCCTTTTTCAACATTATCACGAAGAAAGTGATATCTAATGTCAATGTGCTTAGTTCTAGAATGTTGCACGGGGTTTTTAGCAATGCAAATGGCACTAGTGTTATCACAAAATAGTGGAACACTATCTAGATCAACCCCATAATCCTTAAGTCTTTGAACAATCCAAAGAATTTGTGAGCAAGCACTAGCAGCAGCTACATATTCAGATTCAGCTGTGGATTGTGCAACTAAATTTTGTTTTCTAGAGGACCAAGCAACAAGTGAATTACCAAGAAAATGACAAGCACCAGAAGTACTTTTCCTATCAATCCTACAACCTCCAAAATCAGCATCAGAAAAAGCTTTCATGGTAACAGTTGAGGAAGAAGGAAGAAAAATGCCAAATCTTGAGTTCCATGTAAGTACCTGAGAATCCTTTTGACGGCTTGATGATGTGAAGCACGTGGGGAGGCTTGAAAACATGCACAAAGACATACGCTTAATTGTATGTCCAGTCTTGATGCCTTGAGGTACAAAAGTGATCCGATCATGCTTCTATATTATTTTTGATCTACGGGTTCACCATCTTCATCAAGTTCAAGTGTTGTTGCTGTTCCCATTGGTGTCCGAAGAGGTTTGCTTTTGTCCATGTTGAAGCGCCTTAGAAGGTCTTTTGTATACTTCCTTTGATGCACAAAGGTACCCTCCTTGGTTTGCTTGATTTGCAGCCCCAAAAAGTACGTGAGTTCTTGATGCGAAGGTTTAAGCCCGATCTTCTGAAAGGTATGTCGATTGCGGTGGAGAACTCGATGTTGATGACCCGCGACACTCGAGCGGTTCGAGTACCCCTGCAATCACTACACCACGGCTCTGTTGGTTATCAACCGTGCTACACACGCTGACCTCGCCAAGAAGGCTAATCCCTGCAAGTGCAACTGAGAACACGAGCAAGAACGTCGAAGACACGATCAGAAATCACGAAGTTGGGGTCTCACAAACCGTAGAACAGCGATATTATTGATCCAAGCAAAACCCAATTATTCATGGCGGCTACTATGGAGTATATATAGGTGGGAGGACGTCCAAGGGGGTGTTGGGGTTGTGACCTAACCCTAAGATACGAAAATAATTGACTTAGACTTGATACAAGGCCCAATGGCCCAATACGGTGGCGCATCACCCTGACAGATTCTAAACTCGATTTTGTTTCGACGATTTCTATCGACTCCGATGGAATTTTAACATGGGACCAGCACCATTGGAAATGTTATCCTCTCACTTTCCGTGCATATGTAGAACGTCTAAAACGGAGTTCGTATGCGTCCTGGGCGTCCGTTTTAGTGCGTACTACTCCAGGACTCCGAGTTGGACACAATTTTGAGTTTGGCTCAGTTTCCATCTTATTTGAACGAATTCTCTGGTCCTCCACGTCCCTAATACTTCTTCCAACTACTCATTGAACCTCTCCATGGATCCTAATCACAATTAAATCATTAAGTAGCAATCTATGCTCAAAAACATATAAGGAAACATATAAGAACGAGCTCACCTTTTAAATTAATTGTTGTGTATGAACTCTATTGATTGCATCTTGTATGTTTAATGGAGTGTTGTTTGTATCCATATAAGTGATGTCCTCATCATCCTCCCCTTCTTGAATTGGAGTCGTCCTCGACTCAAGTTCATCTCCTCTCATGTGTTGGTCCAAATGTGCAAAACCATCAAATCTTCTTGTATGCATGAATGGAGGAGGCCAAGGTGGTGGATGACATAGTGCGCCATCTTGATCTTGTCCATCAAATAAGAGTGCACATTCACTTGAGCCAGGATCCCAAACAAATAAACATTGTGTTATGTTTGTAGGTGCAATAATAACGTGCATGATCTCATCATTCTCCCCTTCTTTATGACAAGCCATCCTCGGCTTGCTTGTATGTCTAACGAAGAGGCTTTTGGGGATAGAGTGAGCACTGTCCATATTGCACAACCGCAGTGAATAATGTTTTTGTTGTCCCTGCTACAAGGAAAAAATACTAGAAAAACTTGACAAGATATTACTAGCGTTAGTACATTCATTTACTTGACCATGTTGTTATAGCACATAAGGAGTTTCCTCATTTGAACATATGTAAACTTTATGCACCATAAACATACCACTATGTTTATATTTGCCTATAGCATGAAAAATATTTCTACTTAACAAAGGCAATTCAGATTGAGAAAATATTATCTTCTCTACGATATCTAGATCACAAAGGGTGTCAAATTCAATATAGTCCAAAGTATTTAGAGAAGATAACAATTTCAGCTCATCCCTTTCACATGCAGTTGGGATCAAATGCTTAATTTCAGCACAAGTGAGTGATAAAGTATCAAATTCATTTAGTTGTTCTAGCATAGGTACAATATAATTATCAGCACACAACTCATTTTTGTTGTAAGAATCAGTAGAAAAATTAACTAATGGTAAAGGTGTATTATGAAAAGGTTCATCTTGTTGCTGCTCATCGATAGTATGATTGGTAGCAAAATTCAGCACATCTGAAAATGTCATACCTTGGTTAACTGTATAGCATTGTCCATTAACACTACTCTCATTTTCAGCAAGAAATTCAAATGCATTATGAGTTGATTCATCAAAAAATTCAGAAGAGTTGTTCAACACCTTACTCTCATTTGCATCTACATTTATTTGTTCATGTTCCCGCAAAAGGTTAGGCAAAGGAGGAGGTACAACAAGAAAATTCTTCTCAAGTTCATGTATTTCATCTTTACAATTAGATACATTAGCAAAAGTTTCTCGCTTAAGAATTTTCATATCTTTCCATGTTCGAGGTCTTTCTAAATCACTTAAGTTGTTCAACCAAGTCAATGCACAACCTACTAATTCACTTGCAACATTTCTAATCTTTCTTTTCTCACACATATGACACTGTCCAAAAATTTTATCCAACTCTATTTCCCAAGCAATATATTCATCGTAACCAAAACCATCATAAAAAGGAAGAGATGGGAGAATGTAGTTACTTCTTGTGGAAGGTGTTGTAAAGGTGGTATGAATTTCATGTGAAACCTTGATTGATGTTTGATTTTGAGAGAGAAACTCCATCGTCGTCTTCATCATGTCAATCATCTCAGCATATAAAGCATGATTCTTGCTTTCACCTGACATTGTTAGTAGCAAACAAAAGACAACAAAAAAATATGGTATCCCTATCAACTACAAAGGATAATGGAAAAGTGGAAGTGGAATCACACACTCTCAAGCGTCTTACCACGCTCTTACAAATGTTCTTACCGACGCTGCAGGTGGCAAACGGTGGACGGTATGAAGAAACCAATGAAGCGTGGGATGATTGCAAAGGTGTATTGATTCTGCTCAAGAGTAAAGTGTAGTTTGGATGGCACTTTATATGTAGCAAGGATTAGCAACAATGAAATCAGATAGTAAAGTTGAATAAGTGTCCAAAGTACTTGTCAAAGTTGCTGGCCTAAATGTGTTCCTAGTAGTTCAAGCAAGCAAGACATGAGACAAAACTAGATGACACAAAGAATGCAAGAACTTCTGTTTTTTTTTTCTCATTTTTTGTGCGGCTTTTGTATCTTGTTTTGCACTTGCCTTTTTATTTTTTTCTTCCCTTTTTTTCAGAATGTTCTGCAAATGAAGAACACCATAAAAATCAATCAAAGATATCTCGTGTGTCTGTCGCAGATTTTCTTCTCAATCTTCCAAGGACAAATAGGAACACTTAGAGGATCTAAATAGAAAAACTTACAACAGAAAGATTGTAGATATATCTCTCCTCTTTAATTTCAATATATGGAAGACCTATTTTGGGCAAGAACAATAGGAGATATTGTCCCCGAAATGCAGACTGTTCAGAAATTCTAGGTCGAGAACAGATTCAGATCTAATATACTTTTGACCACGATAACTACATTTTCTGGAACACCTATGAATACAAAAGTTGTAGATAACTTCTTAAAATTTCTATAAAGTACAAGAACTCCAAAATCCGAGTTCGTAAGAGTAAGATATGATGAAAATACCGAACTGGACAGAGATGAATCTAATCTAGACGTGATGACGTGATTCAAGGGGATGAATCAACACAATGCAAATCTCAAACTAAGACCAAAAACACTTTCTAAACCAGCAATATGACTCAACAATGGACACAAACTCAACAAAACCAAACTGAAAACGGAAGTTGCAAAGGCTCAACGGTGGTTTGGACAAAGTAATGAACAGATCTACTAAAGTGCAAGTTTTTTTGTGGCTTTTTTGTGGACTCTAGGTATGAAAAACAAAATAATGTAATGGATAGATGAATTACCTAACGGTCAACCTAGAAATATGATACCAATTGATGCGTAAGTTTAGGCCCGATCTTCCGAAAGGTATGTCGATTGGGGTGGAGAACTCGACGTTGATGACCCGCGACACTCGAGCGGTTCGAGTACCCCTGCAATCACTACACCACGGCTCCATTGGTTATCAACCGTTCTACACACGCTTGACCTCGCCAAGAAGGCTAATCCCTGCAAGTGCAACCGAGAACACGAGCAAGAACGTTGAAGACACGATCGGAAATCGCGACGTTGGGGTCTCACAAACCGTAGAATGGCGATATTATTGATCTAAGCAAAACCCAATTGTTCATGGAAACTACTATGGAGTATATATAGGTGGGAGGACGTCCAAGGGGGTTTTGGGGTCGTGACCTAACCCTAAGATACGAAAATAATGGACTTAGACTTGATACAAGGCCTAATGGCCCAATACGGTGGCGCAGCACCCTGACAGATTCTAAACTCGATTTTGTTTCGACGATTTCTGTCGACTCCGATGGAATTTTAACATGGGACCAGCACCATTGGAAAGGATATCCTCTTCCCTTTCCGTACATATGTAGAACGTCTAAAACTGAGTTCGTATGCGTCCTGAGCGTCTGTTTTAGTGCGTACTGCTCCGAGACTCCGAGTTTGACACGATTTTGAGTTTGCCTTGGTTTCCATCTTATTTGAACGAATTCTCTGGTCGTCCACGTCCCTAATACTTTTTCTAACTACTCCTTGAACCTCTCCATGGATCCAAATCACAATTAAATCATTAGGTAGCAATCTATGCTCAAAAACATATAAGGAAACATATAAGAACGAGATGACCTCTAAAATTAATTGTTGTGTATGAACTCTATTGATTGCATCTTGTATGTTCAATGGAGTGTTATTTATATCCATAGAAGTGATATCCTCACCATCACCCCCTTCTTGAATTGGAGTCGTCCTCGACTCAAGTTCATCTCCTCTCATGTGTTGGTCCAAATGTGCAACACCATCAAATCTTCTTGTATGCATGAATAGAGGAGGCCAAGATGGTGGACGACATAGTGCGCCATCTTGATCTTGTCTATCAAATAAGAGTGCACATTCACTTGAGCCAGGATCCCAAACAAATAAATATTGTGTCATGTTTGTAGGTGCAATGATAACGTGCATGATCTCATCAGTTCTCCCATCATACTCATCTCAAATTCTGAACTCATCATAGCTGAAAACTTGGACACAAGATCATGAGAAGCACAACCAAAGATAATATCATCCACATACACTTGAACGAATAATGAGTCATTGCCATGCTTAAGCACAAAAAGAGTTTTATCAACCTTGCCCATGGTAAACCCCTTTTCAAGTAAGAATGTTTTTAACCTATCATACCATGCTCTAGGGGCTTGTTTGATACCGTACAAGGCTTTGGACAAATTGTAAACATGATTAGGAAAATCTGAATTTTCAAAACTCGGTGGTTATTTGACATAAACCTCCTTATCTATGTAGCCATTAAGAAAAGCACTTTTAACATCCATTTGATATAACTTAAAACCTTTAGATGCAGCAAAGGCTAAAAAAATTCTTATGGCTTTTAATCTAGCAACAGGAGCAAAAGTTTCATCGAAATCTAGACCTTCAACTTGAGTGAAACCTTGAGCAACCAACCTAGCCTTATTCCTAA
Organism: Tuctoria greenei; assembly: GCA_036927565.1. Taxonomy (NCBI): domain Eukaryota; kingdom Viridiplantae; phylum Streptophyta; class Magnoliopsida; order Poales; family Poaceae; genus Tuctoria; species Tuctoria greenei. The sequence continues at coordinate 37,421,756 of JAYESD010000003.1, read as the reverse complement.
CCACGACCCCTTCCTCACTTTGTTTATTTTTAAACACCCATTTAGTTCCAATTAAAGTGTGATCTTGAGGAGGAGGTACAAGTTTCCAAACATTATTTCTTTCAGAATTTTCTAACTCTTCTCGCATGGCAATAATCCAAGATTCATTAGTGAGTGCGTGTGATATATCTTTGGGTTCAAAAAAAGCAACAAAAGCAGAATGAGCGTGAGAGTTCGGATCGCAAAATCTGGACCGTGCGACTCGTTCGTGCAAGCTTCCAATTATCTGTTATGGGGGATGATCTTTGTAAAACCGTACGGGAACAGATGTCTCACAAGCTTCTTCTTCTTCATGTTCATCAAAAATTGATGAGCTTGTGACTTGAGGAAGATCTGAATCAGCATTGATGGTTGTTGGTGCTGGTTGAGAATTTTCTAGCAGCGGCTCCAATTCTTCCTCATCTTCAATGAAAATGATCTCCCCCTGCGGATATGGATTTGGATCTGCAATGTTAGTACCTGGGCTAGCTTCATCGAAAGACACTTCACAAGTCTCCACAATTTTGTTAGTGTTAAGTAAAAGCACTCGGTAGCCTCTAGTATGAGATGGATAACCAAGAAACATGCCATCAATGGATCTAGGTTCAAATTTATCAAAATTACCATGTTTCTTAACAAAGGATTTGCAACCAAAGACCCGAAAGTGTGTAACACTAGGCCTATGTCCAAACCGGAGCTCATATGGTGTTTTACCTAGCTTAGTGCGCAAGAAAACACGATTTGAGACATAACAAGCGGTTGCAATTGCATCAACCCAAAATTTCCTAGGAGTTTGATATTAATCAAGCATAGTCCTAGCCATCTCAACTAAGGTTCTGTTCTTTGTTTCTACAACACCGTTTTGTTGAGGTACATATGGTGAAGAAAATTTATGATCTATTCCATTTTCAGCACAAAAGTGATGAAAAGATTGATTTTTAAATTTAGTTCCGTTATCACTTCTAATTGATTTTAAAGATCCTGGGTGATTAATTGAGAATCTAAGAAATAAAGTTCTAAAGTGACTAAAAGCTTCATTCTTAGATGTCATAAATTAAACCCAAGAGTATCTAGAATAATCATCAACAATCATAAGAACATACCATTTACCTCTGAAGGATTGAACACGTGAAGGTCCTACAGCGTCAAGGTGCAAAAGTTAACCTAGTTCAGTTGTCATGATCATTGTGAGAGGAGTATGTGAACCTGCAACCATCTTAGCATGTCTACAAGAAGGGCACACAATTTCTTTGTCCCCTTTGAGCTTAGGCAGACCACGTATGCGATCAAGAGCACTAACACGCGTGAGATGATCAAAGCCAACGTGACCAAGTCTACGATGACAAAAATATAAATCTTTGGAATCACTAGCAACTAGAAACCTATGCTTAGAGGAAGTCATATCAAAATCGGCTTTAAAAACTCTACCAAACTGAGACATGTTAAAAATAAGCTCACTATTTGAACCTACAACTTTGCATCAGTTTTTATTGAAAATAATTTCCAGATTTTCATCTAGCAATTGTGAAACAGAAAGCAAGTTGTATTTCAAATTTTTGACAAGTGCCACATCCTTCAAAGTGTAGCGATCATTTACTCTAACCGAACCCTTAGCAATTATAGGGGTTGAAGAATTATCAGCAAAAGTAACATTCTCTACACGTGACACAAAAGAGAGGGAGGAGAACCATTCTTTGTTACCGGTCATGTGGCGTGAGCAACCTGAATCCACAATCCAAATGTTCTCCTTCCTCAAGCGTGTAACCTACATAGAAGCACAATACGTCGATGACTCAATACTAGGGTTAGTCAAAAGGCATTTAGGTATCCAGTACTAAGTCACACGACGTGCAGTAGAAAAAACACGCGAAAGCTGAGATAAAACAACAGGTTTATGAGTCAAGATTTGAGGTTTTCTATTCTTAACTCGTTTATCACAAAAACCAGTAGCTCTGGAGGTAAAAGCAACAGTTCCAAAAGACAAGGCCAAAGCTCCGGAAGAAAAAGCTGAAGTCCCGAAGGAAACAACAGAAGGTCCAGGAGCTCTCGGAGCTATCAGAACTATCAGAGCTGCTTTTGCGGAATTCTTGCCAGAAGGTCCGGAAGCTACCCTCTCAATTTCTGACTCACTAAAGCAGGTTGTGTTTTTCTAATTGCATGAAAGTTATGAGATCTAGCAATCATTCTTTCCTTTTTCTGTTGTTTAGCTAGTCTATAACAAAAATCTATGACATGACCATCCCTATCACAGTAGGTACAATGAAATTTAACTTTGTGTTCATGTCTAGATAAGCAAACAACATTTTTATTTGATACCAAACGAGACAACAATCCTGCAGATTTGAAAACCACTTCTTTTTTTTAGGAATTATTTGAATCAAACCATTTCCTAATGACTTTACAATTTTAGGTGGATGTGCCTTAGCATGTGAATGAGAATCAAAACCTAAACCAGTTTTATCATTGCAAGACTTAGAAGAATTCAGCAGCAAATTTAGGTTCTTATTCCCATTACAAAACCGATCTAATGTCCTATGCATGTTATCAAGTTTATTGGACAGATCAAGGCAATTTTCACATGAAATTTTTTCCTTTAATTGCAATTGGAACAATATTTAACTTCATAAGAACGTAAATAGTGTTCAAAATAGTGTTTGAACAATCCAAAGAATTTGAGAGCAAGCACTAGCATCAACTACATATTCAAATTCAGCCGTGGATTTTGCAACTGAGTTTTGTTTTGTAGAGGACCAAGCAACAAGTGAGTTACCTAGAAAATAACAAGCACCGGAAGTAATTTTCCTATTAATCCTACAACCCCTAAAATCAACATCCAAAAAAGCTTTCAAAGTAACAGTTGAGGAAGAAGGAAGAAAAATACCAAATTCTTGAGTTCCCTGTAAGTACATGAGAATCCTTTTGAGGCCTTGACGATGTGAAGCACGTGTGGAGGCTTGAAAACGTGCACAAAGACACACGCTGAATTGTATGTCCGGTCATGATGCCATGAGCTGCAAAAGTGATCCGATCATGCTTCTATATTCTTTTTGATCCACTGGTTCACCATCTTCATCAAGTTCAAGTGTTGTTGCTATTCCCATTAGTGTCCGAAGAGGCTTGCTTTTGTCCATGTTGAAGCGCCTTAGGAGGTCTTTTGTATACTTCGTTTGATGCACAAAGGTACCATCCTTGGTTTGCTTGATTTGCAGCCCCAAAAAGTACATGAGTTCTCCCATCATACTCATCTCAAATTCTGAACTCATCATAGCTGAAAACTTGGACACAAGATCATGAGAAGCACAACCAAAGATGATATCATCCACATACACTTGAACGAGTAATGAGTCATTGTCATGCTTAAGCACAAAAAGAGTTTTATCAACCTTGCCCATGGTAAACCCCTTTTCAAGTAAGAATGTTTTTAACCTATCATACCACGCTCTAGGTGCTTGTTTGAGACCGTACAAGGCTTTGGACAGTTTGTAAACATGATTAGGAAAACCTGAATTTTCAAAACCCGGTGGTTGTTTGACATAAACCTCCTCATCTATGTAGCCATTAAGAACATCACTATTAACATCCATTTGATAAAGATTAAAACCTTTAGATGCAGCAAAAACTAACAAAATTCTTATGGCTTCTAATCTAGCAACAGGAGCAAAAGTTTTATCAAAATCTAGACCTTCAACTTGAGTAAAACCTTGAGCAACCAACCCAGCCTTATTCCAAACCACAACCCCATCCTCACTTTGTTTATTTTTAAACACCCATTTAGTTCCAATTAAAGTGTGACCTTGAGGTGGAGGTACAAGTGTCCAAACATTATTTCTTTCAAAAATTTCTAACTCTTCTTGCATGGCAATAATCTAAGATTCATTATTGAGTGCGTGTGATATATCTTTGGGTTCAAAAGAAGCAACAAAAGCAGGATGAGCATGAGAGTTTGGATCGGAAAAACCTAGACTGGGTGACTCGTTCGTGCAAGCTTCCAATAATTTGTTGTGGAGGATGACTTTTGAGAACCCGGAGGGGAGTGGACACTTCACAAGCTTCTTCTTCTTCATGTTCATCACAAATCGATGAGCTTGTGACTTGAGGAGGATCTGTACCAGCAATGGTGGTCGTCGGTGCTGGCTGTGAATCAAAATCAGGAGCTAGAACAATGTCATTAGCTGCTGAATTTTCAGGCAGCAGCTCCACCTCTTCCTCATCTTCAATGAAAATGCTTTCCCCCTGCGAATATGGATCTGTACCTGCAATGTTTGAGCTAGTACCTCGGCTAGCTTCATCAAAAGACACCTCACAAGTCTCCATAATTTTGTTAGTGTTAAGTAAAAGCACACGGTAGCCTCTAGTATGAGATGGATAACCAAGAAACATGCCATCAACAGATCTAGGTTCAAATTTATCAAGATTACCATGTTTCTTAACAAAGAATTTGCAACCAAAGATCCGGTATGTCCAAACCGGAGCTCATATGGTGTTTTACCTAGCTTAGCGAGCAAGAAAACACGATTTGAGACATAACAAGCAGTTGCAATCGCATTAGCCCAAAATTTTCTAAGAGTTTGATATTCATCAAGCATAGTCCTAGCCATCTCAACTAAGGTTCTATTCTTTCTTTCTACAACACCGTTTTCTTGAGGTACATATGGTGAAGAAAATTGATGATCAATTCCATTTTCAGCACAAAAGTGATCAAAATATTGATTTTTAAATTCGGTTCTGTTATCACTTCTAATTGCTTTTAAAGATCATGGGTGATCAATTGATAATCTAAGAAATAAAGTTCTAAAGTGACTAAAAGCTTCATTCTTAGATGCCATAAAGTAAACCCAAGAGTATCTATAATAATCATCAATAATCACAAGAACATACCATTTACCTCCGAAGGATTGAACGCGTGAAGGTCCTACGGTGTCAAGGTGCAAAATTTGTCCCGTTTCAGTTGTCATGATCATTATGAGAGGAGAATGTGAACCTACAACCATCTTAGCATGTCTACAAGAATAGCACACAATTTCTTTGTCCCCTTTAATCTTAGGAATCCCACGTATGCAATCAAGAGCACTAACATGCGTCGATGATCAAATCCTACGTGACCAAGTCTACGATGCCAAAAATATAAGTCCTTTGAATCATTAGCAACTAGACACCTATGCTTAGAGGAAGACATATCAAAATCATTTTTAAAAACTCTTCCAAACCGAGACATGTTAAAAATAAGCTGACTATTTGAATTTACAACTTTGCTGCAATTTTTAGTGAAAATAATTTCCAGATTTTCATCTAGCAGTTGTGAAACAGAAAGCAAGTTATATTTCAAATTTTTAACAAGTTCCACATCCTTCAAAGTGTAGTGATTATTTACTCTAACTGAACCCTTAGAAATTATAGGAGTTGAAGAATTATCGGCAAAAGTAACATTCTCTACACATGACACAAAAGAGAGGGAGGAGAACCATTCTTTGTTACCGGTCATGTGGTGTGAGCAACCTGAATCCACAATACAAATGTTCCCCTTCCTCAAGTGTGTAACCTACATAGTAGCACAATACGTCGACGACTCAATACTAGGGTTAGTCAAAAGGCATTTAGGAATCTCGTACTGAGTCACACGATGTCCAACAGGAATAACACGCGAGAGATGAGATAAAATAGAAGGTTTATGAGCCAAAGCTTGAGGATTTTTGTAACCAACTACTGTCCTACGAGATGTTACATGTGTAGCACAAAAAACAGTGGGTTTGGGAGCAACATTTGCATGTTTTCGACTCATTACAGCAGATTGCATGTTCCTATCATTCGGTTTAGCAAGTGCAGCAAATTTTGCATGAAAGTTATGAGATCTAGCAATCATTCTTTCCTTTTTCTGCTGTTTAGCTAGTCTATAACAAAAATCTATGACATGACCATCTCTACCACAGTAAGTACAATGAAATTTAACTTTATGTTCATGTCTAGATGGGCTAGCAACATTTTTATTTGAAAACGAATGAGACAAAACTCCTGCAGATTTGAAAACCACTTTTTTTTGTTTAGCAACTGTTTGAATCAAACCACTTCCTAATGACTTTACAATTTTAGGTGGATGTGCCTTAGCATGAGCATGAGAATCAAAACCTAAACAAGTTTTATCATTGCAAGACTTGGAAGAATTCAGCAGCAAGCTTAGGTTTTTATTCCCATTACAAAATCGATCTAATGTCCTATGCATGTCATCAAGTTTTTTGGACGGATCAAGGCAATTTTCACATGAAGTTTTTCTTTTTAATTTGCAATTGGAACAATATTTAACTTCATGAGAACGTAAAGCATTGTTCAATATAGAAATTTCATTCATAGCATCTTGTAGTTTCTTATCAAGATCATCACAAGTAGAACAATGCAAATCAATTATAGAATTGCTATCATCTTTCAAGTTTTTATCATTAGGTGCAGAAAGCTCTTTGTTATTTTCAATTTCTAACTCAAGTTTATCAAGTGTGGAGGTGTGCGCACTTCTTAATGAGGACAATTGTTCATATATTAAATCACATGAGGAACAAGAATCATCACTAGGAATCAAGGATTTTAAACGATTAATTTCGGATTCTAGTGACTCAATTTTAATAGCATTGTCCCTAAGCTTTTTGTCCTTTTTCTTAACTATCACAGTGGCACGAGAAATAGCATCACACATTTCTTCGTAAGTAGGACATACCTCTTCATTGTCGTTGTTGTGTTCAGCCTCCTCCATACTTGATCTTGACTTGCCCGCCATGAAGCACAAGTTTGCCAAATCATCTTCATCTTCATCACTTCCAATGTCCACATCGCTTGAGCCAAGTTCCTGGAGTGCGGAGATAAAACTGTTCACCAGTTGGCGACTTGTAAAGCCCTTCTTCTTCTTCTTATCATTTGTTGAGGAGTGTTTCATCCTTGATTGTTTTCTTCTCGGGAAGTAGAACCTAAAAGGTTAGGACAATCTGTACGAAAGTGTCCTGTCTTACCACATTCGAAGCATCGTTGAGGTCAGGAGCTTCCTCTCCTTCTAGTTCTCACATTTTGCAATGCTTTTGAGGGCCTAGTAGAGAGAAGTGCTAGCTCCTCCTCTGGAAACTCCTCAATGTGTTCAAGGGTTAGAGAGGACAACAAAGCAAGTGTACCAAAAGATGAAGATTGACTGGAGCTAGGCATGTCACGTTGAGAAACAAAAGCAATAGACTTGTTGGGGTTCTTACGTGATATTATGCCAATTTCATGAGCTTTTAACTTTGAATATATCACATTTAAAGTAAGTGTACTCATGATACTATATTCATGAATAGATGTGACTTTCAACTCCCAAATTGACATATCTAATGCACTTAACAATTGCCTAGCATTTTCAGCATCTGAAAAATTAACATTGACACTACGCAAGTTGCTGAGAATTTTATTAAAGCGATCAAAAAGGTCATCAATAGACTCACCGGGTTGCATCTCGAAACGCATGTATTCTTTCTTGAACATGTCTTGCCTTACCTCCTTGATCGTGTTGGCTCCTTCATGATAGTCACAAAGTGTTTTCCACACATCGTAGGTAGATCGGAGGTGTGCAACACGTTCGAAGTCGCTTTGAGTTAATCCTTGTATGATCAAGTTCCGAGCCTTGTTGTTGTTGTCGACATCTCTCAGATTTGTAGCTGTAACTTGATTGTTTGATGGCACTTCGTAAGGCTTGTATACCTTCTCCCATATTGCAAAGCCTTGAGCCTGGATGAAGGCTTCCATACGTGCCTTCCAAACCTGAAAATCAATACCACTAAACACACAAGGTTTGGTGGAGTATTTCTCCATGATGATTAGTCAAAAACACGTGCAAGTCACAAAGATTAGAGCACCGTGGCTCTGATACCAATTGTAGGATCGAAGAGCACGTGAAAAGCTACCAAAGGGGGGGGGGGGGTGAATGGTAGATTAAAAAATCTTACGCAACAGAAACAATTGAATCGCAACCCCTTTCGGCAGAAAAACGATCTGTTAAAAAAAATCGTGTGTGAGACTAATCTAAACGTGTTTGACCATGACAAAAGTGATATATATCAGAGAGAATAAAGTCACGAAGACGACACAACAAGAATCACTCAAATCTGTTGAGGGAAACTCAAGTTATGATCAAAAGATCGAACAAAAGTCAATCTGTCCTACCCGAGAAAAACAGTTCTGGAATGCTGCAAAGAAACTCGTGTAGATCATAAATCACAAATGCAATAACCGTGAAATTTTGAATGATGATATATAATCTAGTTAGGACTCTTTCGAAACTCCGATCACGAATCGAAACTTTGAGTTGGTTATGATAGGATTTCGTGTGGGTCACGAATTTGAGTTGGTTTAGGAATGTGGGATACGTTCCTAATGTGTTTGGAAGTCTTAAGATTGCTTCTATCTGTGTATAGAAGAGTCCTAACGGTTATGGAAAGTTTCGATTCGTGATCGGAGTTTCGAAAGAGTCCTAACTTGATTATATATCATCTGTCAAAATTTCACGGTCATTGGATTTGTGATTTCTGATCTACACGAGTTTATTTGCAGCATTCCAGAACTGTTTTTCTCGGGTAGGATAGATTGACCTTTGTTCGATCCTTCAATCATAACTTGAGTTTCTCTTGACGGATTTGAGTGATTCTTTTTGTGTTTTCTTTGTGACTTGATTTTCTCTGATATATATCACTTTTGTCATGGTGAAACACGTTTAGATTAGTTTCACACACAATTTCTCTAACAGATCATTTTTCTGCCGAAGGAGTTGGGAATAAATTGTTTTTGCTGCGTAAGATTTTTAAATCTATCATTCACCCCCCCTCTGGTAGCTTTTCATGTGCTCTTCGATCCTACACTCTATATGCAAAGATATAAGCTCTCGGGATGTATCTCTCACACACATCCTATACATTGATATCTACTTTGCGTTCCTTGATCATTTGGGATTTCCTTTTCTCACTCCTCATTTTTCACCTTTTTGAGTGCACCATAAGTTCTAGTCTTTGTAAATCTGCATTCATCTCAACGAATTCATTAGGATCTCATTTGTTTGTCATCAATCATCCAAAACCGACAAGGGAATGCCTAGATGCACTTTTAATCTCCCCCTTTTTGGTGATTGATGACAACAAATTGAGATTTCACAATTAAGAGTAAAATTGATTTTCTTAAAGTGTGCATATATGACAAATGACATATGAACAACAGAAATTTCTCACACTTGTGCACTCCTTATGGTGGGGGTGCCTATAAGGTGCGTGTGAGCAGATAATTGTGATGTGCATAATGAAAAATACAGCAATTATAGAAGCAACCATCAAAGGAATATCAATATGAACATCACACATTCATATTAAACAGAATAGGAATCCAAATAGAGATTACAATAGATTTAAACTTAAAAACATAAAATACACATGTCCATGATCACTAGTCCTTAAGGCTCAAAATAGTCTACCAGCACTACTAGTCGAGTCTCAATCTCTCCACCTTTGGCATCAAGGTACCAAAAAGGGAAAAATTGAGGGGAATCACTCTCCGTCACTACCTCTCTCACACTCAGTCATGTCTACATCTTCATCTTCATATTCATCTTCAGACTCATGAGCATGCTCATGAGGAGGAGAAACGGTGACACCTGCAAGTCCAAAGGAGGCCAATTCTTGTTTTGTGGGAGGTGCCACCTCTGTGATGTTTTCTTTAGAATCCTCTGAAATTTTAGGACATCCCGCTGGCTCAATATCAAGATTTTCACATATTTCTTTGATGTTTGCCATCATATACCTATGGTGTCTCTTCCTGGCTAAGCTTTCCTTGTGTTGCTTAACCTCCACTTTTTGGCAGGATGCAAAGATGGAGGAAAGAATCTTCAATACACCACTAGAGGACCCTTTGGAGTATGAACGAGTAGAGGTAGCAGTTGGAGTCCTTGTACCTTCATTTTCTTGCTTTGATCTTTGTTCTACTGCAGGTGAGGTGGGAGCATTGAGAACATTGTAGACTGGTGGCTTCTGGGGCTTGAGGCCGACATGCTTAACATCCTTAACAAACTCAAGGCCAGTGACTCTCTCAACAAAGAACATGATGTAAGGTGCATAGCTACAGGACCTATTTGGAGTGATTGAGATGTTCACAATGTCATTGTAGATATATTCGAAGACATTGAAGGTTATTTTCTTTCGTATCACTTTCATCTAGGTCCTGCGAGTTCCTTGAATTGTCCCTGCATCTCCATCCTTTGGAGCAATAGTCTTCCTCAAAATTTTATTAAGCAGGACAAAGAATGGCTTCAAGTACTTTGTGGCAGGTGCCTTGTATGGCATTCTTGTGTCATCGAGGAAAGCTAGCTCATCCTTCGTCAAAGGATTCAAGTTGTAAATCACAAGATCATTGTTCAAGGTGTTTTCGAGATGGAGTATCCTGGCAGATTCCTCATAAGGGACACTATACTTGGATCCATGTGTCATCCAGATCATCTCATCCCCATCATCACGAGCGAAGTAGAGAGTAGAGTTAAATTGAGTGATGACTTCATTGTTCCAATTACATCGGAAGGATAGGAGATTCTTCAAGTCATGCCTCTCTAATGCCTCCAAGACTTCATGATATGCTTGACAGTTCTTGGATTGTAGATAAGTCATGTACACCCTTTGACTAGCAACCACTAAATTTCTCATCTTCATGTAGACGTGCTCATAATAATAAGCATGGAAGTGGCTCCAGAACCTCGAGTCAGCTTATTGCTTTGGCTGCTCATAGGCTTCAACTTTTCTGAGCTTCTCAGCAAAGTCATTTCCTTTGCCCATTAAATCATCTTCTAAGGGCTGCCTATTGCGTTGTACAAGATGTTTCATCTTTAGTGGACCAATGGGTCCACTTGCAAGTCCTATGCCCTTGCTAGTGCTCCTCCTTGGTGCTGTTGAGCTGGCACCTGCAACATCCTTGCTAGATGGCTTCTTGACTACCACTTTCCTCTTTCTTGGAAGCACATCATCAGGAAAAAAATCATTTGCATCATGGTCATGGCGCTTCTTGCTTCTTAGATCTTTTGACCTGGCCACTCTCTCGCGGTCACGCTTAGCTTCATAATCAAACATGCTGTCATTTGATGTTGACAACATCATGCCTAACACAGGGTGACAAGGTATGGTAAGAATGGGAATTAGACTTTGCGGAGATAAGAATTTAGAGGTTCAAACTGTCAAGGGGCCGTACTTGTACGATTTTAGGGTGCGAACTTGTCTGGTCAACCGAACTTGTCCGCACCAAGCACCAGACTAGTCCGGTTTGACCTATGAATCCTAACTTCTTATACCAATAATATAACTAAGATTGATGCAAAATATAGGAGGATAGTAGGAATACATACAACAATATACCCTAGGAATCAAGAAAAGTAAGCAATATTTAAGGAAAGATGGGAACTAGGGTAAGGTTTGAGTTTTACTGAAATTTGATGATTTGAGATGGAGGCGTGGAGTATAGTCCGGATTAGCAGGAGGAGGGGATGCTTCGCGCTGAGGGGAAAAATTTTTGTGGAGAATCCTTCGATTTTGGTGGCTCAATGTGGAAATCGCCTTGGGAGCTCGAGCTTGAGGAGAGAGAAAACAAAGGAGATTGTGAGTAGGGAGAAGAGAGAGATCTTGGCGACTGGCTAGGGTTAAACCAGAAAGTAACAGACTAGTCTGCACAGAGATCGGACTAGTCCGGTACACCGGACTAGGGTCGGACTGGCCACCAGCAACGGACTAGTCTGGTGCTGACTACGGACCAGTTCGGGTTAGCTGGACAGTTTAGGATTAGAACAAAGAGATTTTTGGGAATTTGGTCTAATAGTGATCTAAAGGACAACATTTCACAAATAATCTTGATGAAAACACCAGTAAGAAATCAACAATCATACAATGGCCATAATTCACCAGGATTCAATAAGTAAAATAGTTTACGAGAGAAAATCGAGATAAGGGATGATTTCTCGCAGAAAGTGAGCAAACTTTTAAGAATCAATCAGGTATGCAATTTTTCAAGCCACATTTCGAGCATCAAGTATATTTAATTCACTTCTTAACTTCATGTAGTGGCTTGGTGAATATGTCCGCTGTTGACGACTGTTATATACCAATTTCAGCCGTCAATATAACTCAATTATGTGAAGGATTGATCATTTCTTGCACACATCACCTTTCTACTTGACCTATTTCCACTTGTACTTGGAGAAATATGTGTATGCAAATATTTATACAGGAATTGAGGAAAAGTATGGGGAGCAATCCTATAAAATATCATCCCAGCCAATCAGGCGACGACACGTGGTACCACATGGATCAAATGGCCCACAAACAGAAGTATCCGAGGCCATCCAATGGTGTAGCACCAATATCAGTCAATGGGACCCACCTGGCAGCCACCTGGAGGAAGTACGGGCCGTTTGGAGCCCTGACAAGGTCGGCCGAACCAGGGGGTCGGCCGACCTGGTCCTGGCGCCAAACGCAGTCAACTTCCACGTGTTGGCTTCTCTCGGCTCCCTGGAGTCAATGACGACTGATTTGCGCGCTTTTGGTGGCGGGAACCGACCTCAACACTAGTATAAATAGGACCCCATACCCCTCACTTCAACACACACCACTTGGGCATCATTCTATTGTATACACTATCTTCCATAGTCCTTAGAGGAGTTAGGATGTGGAGAGGAGAGCCTCTAGTCCCAAGTCCAAATTGGGAAAGGTGTAGAAGGAGTCTCTCTTCCCAATTCCACATTGGGAAAGGTATGTCTCATGTATTCCTTTTTGTATTTGTGACTTTGTACTCAATAAAGATATTATCTTTAGTCTTCTTTTATACGTATACCTGGACAAAGTGTTTCTTGTTTGATTGTGGAGTCCATGTAAGTGGAAGGTATAGTCTTTATGATTGTACCCTCATGATCACAACTTATGGTCATAAACACTATAGACCCCCACTATAGTCTATGCAGTTATGATATGATTATGTTAATATGAATAACTATGCTATGCAATCAACATTGGTTCAATGATGATTTAGTTCATTGCCTTAGGATGGCTTGTGCTGCAGCTCTTAAGGTATTTTCTTAGTATGCTAGCATGGTTCTAGGGTATTTAAGTAGCGTTGGATGTCTCGTAGACCCACGGATTGAAGAGGTAGGCAGTAGGTGGTCACAGCCCTATCTGTCCTTTGTAATCCTCCACGTTCGGCTATGCCACAGGATCTTGGCGGGAGTTGCCCTAGTATTGCTAGGGGTAAGCCCGTGCCCGATGTGTTGAATAGCATTGCATAGGAATTCATCATTGACATGACCATTAGTATCTACCTTAGGCTATGTATATGTATTAGGAGCATTGTAGGAGCAACTCTCTAACTCTTAATCCAATCTCCCTCTAGGATCCATTTACCCTTTAGAATAGATTGCCTAGGTGTGTGTCACACTACCCCTATTATCAACTTACCCCCTGTCCGGATAATTGATTAGTATCCCATAGCTTTACCATAAGAGTATTATATACTTTACTCCATTGCCTTCCTTTGGGATAAATACGATACCCTTGGGAATACTCATGGGTGAAATGCTACAACGATATCTTCTGTGCGCTTGCGGATCTCATCTCTTTACCGAAGATGATCTGTGGTGTTAAGAAATACCAACAAGCATTTCTGGCGCCGTTGCCAGGGATGATTTGTTAGTATATCTTAGGAGTCGTCAACAAGCATTTCTGGCGCCGTTGCCGGGGAAGGCAAAGGAAGCGAAGGATAGCTATCACTTGTGATTACGCTATAGGTACTAATAGTTATTAGACATGATTACTCTTGTTTGTTTTCTCCTTTGTGTGAAAACAGGGTAGTGTTGGCCAACCCATTGTATGGGATGGCCAATGAGGACGCAAGTTCTAAAGTGCAAGATGATTCAAGGCGTACCTCAACAAATGTCCGCTAGGCAACACCATTGCCTTTTGCGGGAGAATTTCAGCTTTCAGTAGGAGCCAAAGTCATCCATACCCAAGCTTGGGGAAGGCTCAAAGAAGTTCTTCATGGTTTGCCTCCACCATGGGGTGGATAGTTGGCTCTTCATCCAACACTCGTGTCATGGGTTGGCTCCACCAATCCATGAACACATTCATGCTGGAGCTGAAGGAGTCCTATTCTCATTAATCATGGATGAGAAGAAGGTCTCCACTCAAGGGGTGGATTGAAGTATGCTCGAGTTCCCATAGCTTGTCATGCACACCACTTCACAAGGTGGATATGCTAGTTATGGAACTACACCTCCCATTGAAGTGTCATGAATATCCAAGTCGTTGGAGATTTGTTTGGATAATCCAAGTCATGGATATTCACACGATTTGTGAAAATCCATGTCATCATGGGACGTTTTGGAATTATTTCCCTAAGACCCATGAGGACCTTTTTGAAACAACAACTCCAATGGCTACCATTCACAAGGAGGTCAAGGGTGGAATTAACATCACCCTTGTATTCAAGGAGGCTATGGCTTTCCAATGGTTTTAAGTTCAACTAGCCTACCTTGAAGTATCTTGGCCAAGCAGAAATCAAGACAACATTCACATGAAGATCTTGGCCAAGGACAAGAACTTAAGGAGCATTCAAAGTGCAAGATATCCCACAGCACTTGGTGGGATTCCCACACTTCGACCAAACCCATTCAACCTAGGGAAGTGACATTGTGGATGAAGCTTTTCTTGTTTGATTGTGGATTCCACATGTTGTCATGCCCAAGGAAACCTTTGATCCATGATCAAAGTATGGGTTGATTCAATGGAATATCAATATGGTCAGAGTGGCACCCCTATGAAGAACAAAGCCTCACCATGCTCATGAAGGAATACATTCAAGAGGGAGTACCTGTTGCTACAACAACATGTCTATATCAATACAAGGGGGAGAGGCTAGGGCCACCATGTGGCCCACATGTCCAAATGACAGCCAAATGAGTTTGGCATGTCAAAACAGAAGAAATCATCCACATCTTCAACTCCGGGATTGGACAACAAATCATCACGCTGAACAGAACGGAGGTATGTCCTACTCATCGGACTTAAAATATTCGGTGAGTCCTCGCCAATAGGTTAATTGGTAGTTATCACTCACCGGACTTCAAAAATTCGGTGAGTCCTTGCCAATAGGTTAATTGGTAGTTATCTCATATTTGTTTTCCAAATTGCATCAACCCTTGCATTTTCATGTTTGAAATTCCACACTTGCATGTTGGAAAGTAAAATTTCCAACCATCATAAAACTAAAAATTTGAATTAGGGGATAAATTTAATTGGATATGAACTATGTGCATGACCACTTGAATTTATCTTCCTAGTTCAAACCAAAAAGATTTGCTTTGACCCTCATTGCATTTACATGTTATTTCAAGCTGGGCAAGACAATTTGAAAATTGGGTTCAAGTTGCTTTTGGCTAACGTAACCCGTTTTCGAGTTGTTTTGTGTGTTCTTGATTAAAGTACAGCTATTTTAAAATTGTGAAGAGGTGGTATGACAAGAAAGTGGAAGGTTTCATCAAGCTCAAGTCACCATTGGCAGGATTTGAGAACACTTCTCTCCTTCAAACTCATTTTGAGTTTGAGAAAGAGAAATGTTCAAGATGATGACCCATTGGAGGAGCCAGAACCAAATCCATTGCCAAATCCAATCTCAACTTGGCATTTGACATCAACCATCAAGCCTACGCCGAAAATCAAGGTTGTGAGTTTCTCACACAAAGACCTTTGTCACCAACTGCTCTTCAAATGAGGTATGAGTTTAGAATTTTTCATTGTTTTGATTGCCATAGAATTGAATGTATTTGCTTGCATTTGTGAGGAAGGTTGACACTTCCTCATCATTTAATTCTCATGCATCCTCACAAGAGTAAGTTTGGGTATTGACTTTTGGATCTCCAATAGGAAATCCCACCTTACTTGGAAAAATATAAAACAAGTACCTAGAATCCTTTAAGCATTGTTTTCTAGACTTAGTCATTTTTGTCTAGGTTTAGAAAATAAAACTTTTGGGCATGACTTAATTGGTGAATTGGCATATAGAAACTTGGGCATAGTGACAGCCACAATTTTTAATTGAGCTTCATGCATAGGTGGTGTCACTAGATTTCAATCTCCTAGGAATAAATGATATCCTTGCTCTAAAATTGAATTGCATTTTTTGGAGGAGTCACTAAATTTTAAATTCCTAGCGAAGTTCAGGAGGATAAAATTGAGAATATTGTTTGTCATGGTCTAAATGATAAAATTTGCTCTTGAAAGCTAAGATGGTTAGAAACTTTAAAAGATGTAGGGATCCATATAGTATATTTCTATCACATGCATTACTATGAGTAGGAGCTTTAGAAATATGCAACATGAATTATCCATAAAGCTCCACTCTTATCAATGAATAACACATTGATCACGGATACACTTGACATTGGGACCAATGCATCTTTGATTTTGTTCTTCCCCGTATGTACAAATGAAAGTTCGGTTACCTAACCCGAACATTCATTTGTACAAGTATCGGGAGCTAACCATCCCACTCTATTCAAGAGAGGAAGTTTGCAGGAGTAATATTACTATGCAGGCATTCAAGAAGCTGATTGTTGGGATCCCTAGAGGATCCCATTTCAACATCTCTTGGCCAAGGAGTAAATGAGGATGATTGCTACCTATCGGAAATTATGTCCGAAGGTCAATCATAACTATACGGGGCTAGAGATTTGAAATGGGAACACTCCATGAGCAACCAATGGGCTGCCACAAATGGGTGAGAGCATTATGCTCTCAACTGTTCTAAGCACTCATTCAAGCTCAAGGGATTTGCCACCATCATTGGGTGAAAGTTTTTCCTATGTGGCTAGAATTTATGTTGTACCTTACCCAAGGAACAACTGATCATACCCAATGCATGTTGGGAACATGTCACTCCCTTATGGAAAAAATATGATACACCTTAGCCAAAGAATGATGAAACATACTCAATGTATGTTCAGTGCACGTCATTCCTTTGGATCTAAAGGTTGTCATTATCCTAGCCAAGGAATGACAAATCACACCCAACACATGCAAACCCCGATGTGCGGACGATCAACATCGAAATCACTCTATTCAACCACACTCATGGTGTCCATGGGAGGCAACACAACAATCAACACTCAACCCTCCATTGTCAAAGCCACACTGCAACAAGGATAGGCCAACTCATGGCCTACCTCCGTCGTTAGGGTTTCAACCCCTATCACGGACCTTGATCAAGAATAAGCTTGGGGGAGGACCCCCACTTGAGGTAACTTTTATCACACCCACTGCATTTTTCTTTCAAATCATCCATTGCTTATTTACTTTCCATTCATCCACCATCCACCATCCACCTTGCATCTAAGTAAAAACATAAAAATAGGAACTTAGATTTGCTTTGCGTATCAAATAAAGATGTGCGGTAAGAATGATTTAGAATTCACATAGATGAAATGATGAATAGTTTCTCTGTTTTATTTTTCCTAAGTCCCTAGTTTACAACTTGCTACTCTCCAAATATTGCATAAATTGGCTAAAATTAACTTTCCCTTGATTTAGAAATTGTGGGTAGCAAAAGCTTAATCTACTTCTAGGTTGTTCGGAGATTTGAATTAGTAATAGGGCTGCTATTCCTATTTTGAAAGTGAAACTTAGATTTTCGGAGAAATTCTATCAAGATTTAAATGTCCCTCATTTGATTGTAAATACCTACCAAAGCCATATGATATTCATACATAGACAACACCTTATGCATATGCGATTTGCTTTCACATTGAGCCTAGTCAAACTAGTATAGACCTATGTGAGAAATCATTCAATTCTTTCTGAATTCAAGACTTCACTTGCACAGGCTATTCTTCTACACTAGAAGGAAGCAAAATTCCATCATATCCACCATTCCACAATAAAAAGAGAAGCTCCATGCTATTCATAGTTAGCACTCTCTTCAAGTTATTGCATAAAAAGGAGTAGAAGACATGGCTACAAGAAAAAGAAAAAGAAAATGCATGCTTATATCATAAGCATGAGAAAAAAAAAGAAAAAATTTGCTTACTCCATAAGCATAAAAAAAAGGTAGCCATGTTTCATCCTTGCAATAAAGAGAGTCCACATCAAAAGGACTCATCTCAATGTTTCCACATCCACCTCCATTCCATCACACATGCACAAGTCTTGATTCAAAAGTTTGAATTGATTTCTCGTAAGGCTTGCTCTTTTGACATAGCAATATGATGTGTTGCAAATATGCCTACTTACTTTCCCTACCAAGCTCCACATACAAGCCATATTCAAAGAGTAGGAATAGTATAGGCATAATGCCTTGGTGAGGACATATTTCCACTATACACAAAGGAGTGATTGAGAGAATCAATTGAGGTACTTATAATCTAATCTCTCCGGAATTTAAGTGGAACTTGATATCTAGGCTATGCTTGCTCCATTTGCTGTTCTATCTTTCAATTACCCATGATTAAGAGAAGGCATAACTCCCATAATGACTGAAGAAGGGTGAAGTACCATCGCCACTTTAGCAATACTAGGTAGAGTATTTTGTTGTGCACTTGGTACTTTCGAAAGGTAGAACATTGTAGCAACTCCTGATAATCAACCTAAAGTCTTGACTTTGCTCAGGACGAGCAAAGGATAAGCATGGAGGAGTTTGTTGACGGCTGTTATATACCAATTTCAGCCGTCAATATAACTCAATTATGTGAAGGATTGATCATTTCTTGCAAACATCACCTTTTTACTTGACCTACTTCCACTTGTACTTGGAGAAATATGTGTATGCAGATATTTATACAGGAATTGAGGAAAAGTATGGGGAGTAGTCCTATAAAATATCATCCCAGCCAATCAGGCGACGACACCTGGCACCACATGGATCAAATGGCCCACAAACAAAAGTATCCGAGGCCATCCAATGGTGTAGCACCAATATCAGTCAATGGGACCCACCTGGAAGCCACCTGGAGGAAGTACGGGCTGTTTGGAGCCCTGACCAGGTCGGCCAAACCAGGGGGTCGGCCGACCTGGTCCTGACGCCAAACGCGGTCAACTTCCACGTGTTGGCTCCTCCCGGCTCCCTGGAACAGACCTTTGGTGGCCGGAAAAGACCTCAACACTAGTATAAATAGGACCCCATACCCCACTTCAACACACACCACTTGGGCATCATTCTATTGTATACACTATCTTCCATAGTCCTTAGAGGAGTTAGGATGTAGAGAGGAGAGCCTCTAGTCCCAAGTCCAAATTTGGAAAGGAGTAGAAGGAGTCTCTCTTCCCAATTCCACGTTGGAAAAGGTATGTCTCATGTATTCCTTCTTGTATTTGTGAATTTGTGCTCAATAAAGATATTATCTATAGTCTTCTTTTATACGCATACTTGGACAAAGCGTTTCTTGTTTGATTGTGGAGTCCATGTAAGTGGAAGGTATTGTCTTAATGATTGTACTTTCAAAATCACATCTTATGGTCATAAACACTATATACCCCCACTATAGTCTATGTAGTTATGATATGATTATGTTAATATGAATAACTATGCTATGCAATCAACATTGGTTCAACGACGATTCAGTTCATTGCCTTAGGATGGCTTGTGCTGCAGCTCTTAAGGTATTTGCTTAGTATGCTAGCATGGTGCTAGGGTATTTAAGTAGCGTTGGATGTCTCGTAGACCCACGAATTGAAGAGGTAGGCAGTAGGTGGTGACAACCCTATCTGTCCTTTGTAATCCTCCACGTTCGGCTATGCCATAGGCTCTTGGCGGGAGTCCCCCAGTATTGCTAGGGGTAAGCCCGTGCCCGATGTGTTGAATAGCATTGCATAGGAATTCATCATTGACATGACCATTAGTATCTACCTTACGCTATGTATATGTATTAGGAGCATTGTAGGAGCAACTCTCTAACTCTTAATCCAATCTCCCTCTAGGACCCATTTACTCTTTAGAATAGATTGCCTAGGTGTGTGTCACACTACCCCTATTATCAACTTACCCCCTGTCCGGATAATTGATTAGTATCTCATAGCTTGACCATAAGAGTAGTATATACTTTACTCCATTGCCATCCTTTGGGATAAATACGATATCCTTGGGAATACTCATGGGTGAAATGCTACAACGGTATCTTCCGTGCACTTGTGAATCTCATCTCTTTACCGAAGATGATCTGTGGTGTTAAGAAATACCAACAACCATTTCTGGCACCGTTGCCGGGGATGATTTGTTAATATATCTTAGGAGCCGACAACACGCTAGTTCTTTTTCATTTCTAACATGTGAGATTATCATGTCACCTTTTAACGAATGATCTTTTAGAAAATGATGACGTATGTCTATGTGCTTGGTTCTTGAGTCCTCTATTGGATTGTGTGCAATTTTTATGGCACTTCCATTATCACATAGGAGTGGAATATGGTTCAGATTGTAACCATAATCCCTTAGATTTTGTCGCATCCAAAGTAGCTGTGCGCAACAATTACCGGCTATAACATACTCCGCTTCGGTTGTGGAAAGAGCAATGAAATTTTGTTTCTTTGACAACCATGCAACTAAGGATCTGCCATGAAATTGGCCGGTTCCTAAGGTGCTCTTCCTATTGACTTTGCAGCCTGCATAGTCGGCATCAGAATACCTTGTAAGGTTAAAATTGGATCCTTTAGGATACCAAATATCCAAGTTTGGTGTGTGCACAAGGTATCTTAAAATTCTTTTGCAGCTATTAAATGACACTCTCTAGGTGTAACTTGAAACCTTGCACACATACACACACTAAGCATAATATCAAGCCTAGATGCACATAAATAAAGCAGTGAACCAATCATAGACCGATATACCTTTTGATCCACATCTGGACCGTCTTCGTTGAGGGCGAGATGTCCATTAGTTGCCTTGGGGCTCTTGATGGGATTGGCTTTGTCCATATTGAACTTTTTGAGGATGTCCTATGTGTACTTAGTTTGGCTAATGAAGGTGCCCTCTTTCATCTATTTCACTTGGAATCCCAAAAAGAACTTCAATTTGCCCATCATTGACATCTCGAATTGGTCTGTCATAATTTTATTAAATTCTTTACAAAAAGATTTATTAGTAGAACCAAAAATTATGTCATCAACATAAGTCTGACATACGAATAGATAACCATGAAAATGCTTTGTAAATAAAGTATAATCAACTTTTCCTATCTTAAAACAATTTTGAGTGAGAAAATCCCTATGGCACTCATACCAAGCTCGAGGAGCTTGTTTGAGGCCATAGAGAGCCTTATGCAATTTGTACACATGGTAGGGGTACACTTGATCTTCAAATCCTAGTGGCCGCTCCACGTACACCTCCTCCTTGATAGGACCATTGAGGAATGCGCTTTTGACATCCATTTGATACAGCTTAAAATTGTCATAGTAGCATAGGCTAATAAAATATGAAGGGACTCAATTCTAGCTACGGGAGCAAAGGTTTCGTTGAAATCCAATCCTTGGACTTGTGAGTAACCTTTTGCCACAAGTCGTGCCTTGTTTCTCGTTACGACTCTGTGTTCATCTTTGAAAGTGCATCTAGGCATCCCTTGTGGGTTTTGGTTTATTAATGACAAACAAATGAGATCCTAACAAAATTGTTAAGATGAGCGTAGGTTTTAAAGCAATTAGGAAGAAAGCACAAAAAGAAAGAAGAATGAGGATCCAAAGGGAAAAGAGCTCAAGAGTTGAAAAGATTAGAATTATCTTGTATGGAGTGTGTTGGAGAAACATACCCCAAGAGCTCAAGTGAACAAATGATTAAACTCACTGCACAAATCACAGGAAGAACGGACTAGTCCGATAACCACCGGACTGGTCCGATATTTCTCTGCACAGAAATCAGACAAGTCCTCTAGCACAGACTTGTCCGCAGTACTTCACAGCTGCACCACTCCGGACAAGTCCGATATCCTCCGGACTAGTCCGATAACTCCATAACTAAGATCGGACAAGTCCTCCAAGTGTGGACTTGTCCACAGTTTAACATATTCCCTCCACACCGGACAAGTCTGATAACCATCAGACAAGTCCGGTAATCCTCTGACTAAAAATTAGATAAGTCCTCCAACTGCAGACTTGTCCTTAGTTGAACAGTTTTCCACCACACCAGACAAGTACGATATTCACCGGACTAGTCTGAAATCTCTCTGGCTAAGATCAAACTAGTTTGCACGTTAACGTACTTGTCCGATATCCATCAATACTTAGGGTTTTCCACACACCGCACACCGGACTAGTCCGGTGTCCACCACGGACTAGCCCAGACTTCGCAAACTCTAACGGTAACGTTTGGAAAGCCTAATATAAATAGAGGTTTATGGCCATACAACACCATAGCTCGACTCCCTGCACCGTCACACCTCCCAAGAGTCCAAAAATACATCACTCCAATCATTCTAAACCAAAAAGGATCAAATCTTTGAGGATTAGGGATTGGACAAAGGAGAGAACTTGTTCTACATGATCTTGAGCTCTTGGGTTTGATCTCTTGCACTCTCTCGTTGATTATTGTACATCTTTTGAGTGTGTTCGGTGGAGTGTTCTTGTAATCTTTGGGGAGCCCTCAACGTGTGAGAAAGATGTAGGATTGAAGAGCACGTGAAAAGCTACTAGAGGGGGGGTGAATGGTAGATTTAAAAATCTTATGCGGCGGAAACAATTAAACCCCAACCCCTTCGGCAGAAAAATGATCTGTTAAAGAAATTGTGTGTGAGACTAATCTAAACTTGTTTCATCATGACAAAAGTGATAGATATCAGCAATAATCAAGTCACGAAGACAACACAACAAGAATCACTCAAATCTGTGGAGAAAAACTCAAGTTATGATCGAAAGATCAAACAAAGGTCAATCTGCCCTACTCGAGAAAAACTGTTCTGGAACGCTGCAAAGAAACTCGTGTAGATCATAGACCACCAATCCAATGTCCGTGAAATTTTGACAGATGATATATAATCAATTTTGAAGACAACCCAAAAAGAATCACATCAATTGGATCTGTAAACCTCGAGTTATGATAAAACCACCGACAAAAGGTAGTGCTGTCCAGAAACTCGACGAGTAAAACTTGTCTGGAACAAGTCTGATGAACAAGGCACAAAAGTTCCTTCAAACTATGAATTTTATTCAATGGAACACAAGAGAAACAGCCCCAAAGTCGTGTACCACGAGCTCTGGGCTCCCTTGCTTATATAACCAGCTCGAAAGCCAACTCAACTCAAATCAGGAACCTAATCCTACTCTGTTCATGAATCATAACTTTCCATAACTGCTTAGGATTCTTCTATACACAGATAGAAGCAATCTTAAGACTTCCAAACACCTTAGGAACGTATCCCACATTCCTAAACAACTCAAATTCGTGACCCAGACGAAATCCTATCATAACAAACTCAAATCTTTCCATATTTGAGTCAAACCCGACACAGCCGCAGCCTGAGTCCATAACCTAGTCGGTTGGACCTTTCCGACCAGCTCTGTACATCCACATCTCTTCATCACATCTCGGAACCATGTAGCCATGTCCATGCACTCCTTGCACACTTGCAAACATCTTCCAATGACGTCCACGATACCTTCACATGCATTGTTCTTGATTCAGTCATGCTGCGCAACCTCCTGATCAGCTCAACCACAATTCCTCCTGAATTTGGTTGTTGGAACCTCATCTCCTCCCTGAGACTAGTCCAATGGATCCCATCACCAGCCATGTCTTGAACTCAAGCAACACCTGCACATGAATAAACAATCAATCCATACGAGCCCAAGTCCTCAACTTGACTCAAGTTAGTTCCAAACACAACACCTTACGTGAGAACCTCACATAAGCATGTTGCAAAACCACAGTAACACGATATCATCCATATCAACCAAACGCACCAAAGACTTAGCAAATGAATACTAAGCAATCTTTCCAGAGATGTAAAGCAAGTTCGAAACATTGCAAATGAAAAACAGAAGCATTGCGGTCAAGTTCCGGACATTGCCAGAGCAAACCGGACCTTGAGCCAGAGCTAACAAAAACTATTCGAAACTAGCATCGAACGTACCCAGAGCTACCCAAAACAAGTCGGACCCACCGTCAGACCTTGCTATAGCTCAGAGCTAAAGTCGGATCTAGATAAAAAGGTGTTTTGATGATATTCAAAACTTTTACCGTCAAAGTAAGTGTATTCACTACAAGCCAATGTATTCAGCACACATAGGTCTTACAATCTCCCCCTTGATGAATGCATTGGCAACACCATTTAAAATCCGAACATTGGCTTATTCACATAAAAGTTTTGAAGGCAATTTCTCCCCCTTTGTAAATCAAAAGTAAAATGAGAAGAAAATCCAAAAATTATCCCATATTATCTCTCCCCCTTTATTATCTCTCCTTATGCACATATTCTCTTTCTCTTCATGCTTATCTCTCCCCCTTTGACAATGTATTCAGCAAGTCATGAGCATATAAACAAATTATCTCTCCCCCTTTAGTTGTTATGAGCATATTATAACATATACATATAAACAAAGCTCATCCAAGTCATACTATCAGGTACCTTACATTATCACATCAATGAGATACATAAAGTATTGTAAGCCATGCTAGAGATCAAATATAATTTTCAATTTAAGCAAGTCATGATCTCCCAAACTTAACTATTTCAAAACCTAAAAGCGTGACACTAGTTGTTGCATTTTATTATTTTTCAAAGCATAAATTTAGATCATATGATATTTGCAAGAGATTATATTCGCATTTGCCTTATTCTAACCAACCAAGCCAAGCTTATGCCATTTGACAATCAGAAGCTTAAGGACATGGTTTTAGTCATACACAACTTCTTCCAGGTTCATATCTAAGTGCAATGATAAGCCATCTCAAAAAAAGAAGTGCGATGCATGCATATTCTCTTGATCTATTCTCAATTTATATTTGTTTATAAAAACTCAACATGTGAGTTGATTACTTGATTAATTCTTAATGATTAAAAGCACTTGTGAACATGTAACAAGTTCAAAACAGCAAGAAAGTTCGACCATGACCAGTTTTAGTGTAAGTAATTATTCCAATTACTAGACATGGCAAAAACTATAAAACGTATAACATGAGTAATGTAGTAAGAACTTTTAGCATGTAAAAGGAATCACAAAGTCATATATGTATGAAATACTGTGCTCATATTATTTTAATTTCAGATTCACACATAGACTTCCCAAGTTTCAAACCCCCCTTGCATTTAAGCCATGAGGATGCATAACCCCTATTTCACTACGAATGTAACAAAAACGAGTGAAATCCAAAGGTTTTGTAAAAAATGTCAGCCAATTGTTGTTCGGTATCTACATGGTGAAGCACAATGTTTCCTTTGTCAACATTATCTCGGAGAAAGTGATACCTAATTTCAATGTGCTTAGTTCTAGAATGTTGCATGGGGTTTTTAGCAATGCAAATGGCACTAGTGTTATCACAGAACAGTGGAACACTATCTAGATCAACCCCATAGTCCTTAAGTGTTTGTACAATCCAAAGAATTTGTGAGCAATCACTAGCAGCAGCTACATATTCAGATTTGGTTGTGGATTGTGCAACTGAATTTTGTTTTCTAGAGGACCAAGCAATAAGAGAATTACCAAGAAAATGACAAGCACCGGAAGAACTTTTCCTATCAATCCTACAACCCCCAAAATCAGCATCCAAAAAAGCTTTCAAAGTAATGGTTGAGGAAGAAGGAAGAAAAATTCCAAATTCAAGAGTTCCATGTAAGTACCTGACAATCCTTTTGACGGCTTGACGATGTGAAGCACGTGGGGAGGCTTGAAACCGTGCACAAAGACATACGCTGAATTGTATGTCTGGTCTTGATGCTGTGAGGTACAAAAGTGATCTGATCATGCTTCTATATTCTTTTTGATCCACAGGTTCACCATCTTCATCAAGTCCAAGTGTTGTTGCTGTTCCCATTGGTGTCCGAAGAGGCTTGCTTTTGTCCATGTTGAAGCGCCTTAGGAGGTCTTTTGTATACTTCGTTTGATGCACAAAGGTACCCTCCTTGGTTTGCTTGATTTGCAGCCCCAAAAAGTAAGTGAGTTCACCCATCATACTCATTTCAAATTCGG
The DNA here is from genome assembly GCA_036927565.1 of Tuctoria greenei. Classification (NCBI taxonomy): domain Eukaryota; kingdom Viridiplantae; phylum Streptophyta; class Magnoliopsida; order Poales; family Poaceae; genus Tuctoria; species Tuctoria greenei. Next base: position 37,395,567 of record JAYESD010000003.1, on the reverse strand, counting down.
AACTTATCATTGCTGAAAACTTGGACACAAGATCATGAGAAGCACAACCAAAGATAATATCATCCACATACACTTGAACGAATAATGAGTCATTGCCATGTTTAAGCACAAATAGAGTTTTATCAACCTTGCCCATGGTAAACCCCTTTTAAAGTAAGAATGTTTTTAACCTATCATACCATGCTCTAGGGGCTTGTTTGAGACCGTATAAGGCTTTGGACAGTTTGTAAACATGATTAGGAAAATCTGGATTTTCAAAACCCAGTGGTTGTTCCACATAAACCTCCTCATCTATGTAGCCATTAAGAAAAGCACTTTTAACATCCGTTTGATATAGCTTAAAACCAATAGATGTAGCAAAAGCTAACAAAATTCTTATGGCTTCTAATCTAGCAACAGGAGCAAAAGTTTCATCAAAATCTAGACCTTCAACTTGAGTGAAACCTTGAGCAACCAACCTAGCCTTATTCCTAACCACAACCCCATCCTCACTTTGTTTATTTTTAAATACCCATTTAGTTCCAATAAAAGTGTGACCTTGAGGTGGAGGTACAAGTTTCCAAACATTATTTCTTTCAAAATTTTCTAACTCTTCTTGCATGACAATAATCCAAGATTCATTAGTGAGTGCGTGTGATATATCTTTGGGTTCAAAAGAAGCAACAAAAGCGGAATGAGCATAAGAGTTTGGATCGCAAAACCTAGACCGTGTGACTTGTTCGTGCAAGCTTCCAATCATTTGTTGTGGGGGATGATCTTTGTAAAACCGTAGGGGAACAGATGTCTCACAAGCTTCTTCTTCTTCATGTTCATCACAAATCGATGAGATTGTGACTTGAGGATGCTTTGCATCAGCATTGATGGTTGTCGGTGCTGGTTGAGAATTAACATCCGGAGCTGAACCAAAGTCTTTAGCTGCTGAATTTTCGGGCAGCAGCTCCAATTCTTCCTCATCTTGAACAAAAATGCTCCCCCCTGCAGATATGGATCTGGACCTGCAATGTTTGAGCTAGTACCTGGGCTAGCTTCCTCAAAAGACACTTCACAAGTCTCCACAGTTTTGTTAGTGTCAAGTAAAAGCACACGATAGCCTCTAGTATGAGATGGATAACCAAGAAACATGCCATCAATGGATCTAGCTTCAAATTTATCAAGATTACCATGTTTCTTAACAAAGCATTTGCAACCAAAGACCCGAAAGTGTGTAACACTAGGACTATGTCCAAACCGGAGCTCATATGGTGTTTTACCTAGCTTAGCACGCAAGAAAAAACGATTTGAGACATAACAAGCGGTTGCTAACGCATCAGCCCAAAATTTCCTAGGAGTTTGATATTCATCAAGCATAGTCCTAGCCATCTCAACTAAGTTCTGTTCTTTCTTTCTACAACACCGTTTTGTTGAGGTACATATGGTGAAGAAAATTAATGATCTATTCTATTTTTAGTACAAAAGTGATCAAAAGATTGATTTTTAAATTCAGTTCCATTATCACTTCTAATTGCTTTTAAAGATCCTGGGTAATCAATTGATAATCTAAGAAATAAAGTTCTAAAGTGACTAAAAACTTCATTCTTAGACGCCATAAAGTAAACCCAAGAGTATCTAGAATAATCATCAACAATAACAAGAACATACCATTTACCTCCGAAGAATTGAACACGTGAAGGTCCTAAGGTGTCAAGGTGCAAAAGTTGACCCGGTTCAGTTGTCATGATCATTGTGAGAGGAGTTTGTGAACCTGCAACCATCTTAGCATGTCTACAAGAAGAGCACACAATTTATTTGTCGCCTTTAAGCTTCGGCAGCCCACGTATGGGATCAAGAGCACTAACACGTGTTAGATGATCAAAGCCTACGTGACCAAGTCTACAATGCCAAAAATATAGGTCATTTGAATCATTAGCAACTAGACACCTATGCTTAGAGGAAGACATATCAAAATCAGCTTTAAAAACTCTTCCATACCGAGACATGTTAAAAGTAAGCTCACTATTTGAACTTACAACTTTGCAGCACTTTTTATTGAAAATAATTTCCACATTTTCATCTAGCAATTGTGAAACAGAAAGCAAGTTGTATTTCAAATTTTTGACAAGTGCCACATCCTTCAAAGTGTAGTGATCATTTACTCTAACTGAACCCTTAGCAATTATAGGAGTTGAAGAGTTATCAGCAAAAGTAACATTCTCTACACGTGACACAAAAGAGAGGGAGGAGAACCAATCTTTGTTACCGGTCATGTGGCGTGAGCAACCTGAATCCACAATCCAAATGTTCTCCTTCCTCAAACATGTAACCTACATAGAAGCACAATACGTCGATGACTCAATACTGGGGTTAGTCAAAAGGCATTTAGGAATTCAGTATTGAGCCATGCGATGTGCAGCAGGAAAAACACACGAAAGTTGAGACAAAACAGCAGGTTTATGAGTCAAAGTTTGAGATTTTTTATTCTTAACTACTGACCTATAAGGTGTTACTTGTGTAGCACAAAAATCAGTAGCTCCAGAGGCAAAAACAGAAGGTTCGGAGGTAAACTTTGAATGTTTTTGACTCAAAACAGCAGGTTGTACATTCGGTTCAATATGTGCAGCAAATTTTGCATGAAAGTTATGAGATCTAGCAACCATTCTTTCCCCTTTCTGTTGTTTAGCCAGTCTATAACAAAAATCTATGACATGACCATCTCTACCACTGTAGGTACAATGAAATTTAACTTTGTGTTCATGTCTAGATGAGCAAGCAATATTTTTATTTGAAACCGAATGAGACAACACTCCTGCAGATTTGAAAACCACTCCTTTTTGTTTAGGAATTGTTTGAATCAACCCACTTCCTAATGACTTTACAATTTTAGGTGGATGTGCCTTAGCATGAGCATGAGAATCAAAACCTAAACCAGTTTTATCATTGCAAGACTTGGATGAATTCAGCAGCATGTTTAGGTTCTTATTCCTATTACAAAACCAATCAAATGTCTTATGCATGTTATCAAGTTTATTGGACAGATCAAGGCAATTTTCACATGAAGTTTTTCCTTTTAATTTGCAATTGGAACAATATTTAACTTCATGACAACGTAAAGCATTGTTCAATATAGAGATTTAATTCATAGCATCTTGCAGTTTCTTATCAAGATCATCACAACTAGAACAATGCAAATCAATTGTAGAACAAGAAGCATCTTTTAAGTTTCCAATATTAAGTGCAGCAAGCTTTTTGTTCTTTTCAATTTCAAGTTCAAGTTTATCAAGTGTGGAGGTATGTGCACTTCTTAGGGAGGACAATTGTTTATATATTAAGTCACATGAGGAACAAGAATCATCACTAGGAATCAAGGATTTCAAACGATTAATTTCAGATTCTAGTGACTCAATTTTAACAGCATTGTCCCTCAGCTTTTTGTCCTTTTTCTTAACAATAACAGTGGCACGAGAAATAGCATCACACATTTCTTCGCAAGTAGGACATACCACTTCATTGTCGGTGTTGTGTTCTGCCTCCTCGATACTTGATCTTGACTTGCCCGCCATGAAGCACAAGTTTGCCAAATCATCTTCATCTTCATCACTTCCAATGTCCACGTCGCTTGAGCCAAGTTCCTGGAGTGCTGAGATAAAACTGCTCACGGATTGACGTCCTGTAAAACCCTTCTTTTTCTTCGTATCTTTTGCATATGAGTGCTTCGTTCTTGTTTTCTTTTCATCCCGGAAAGTAGGACCTGAAAGGTTAGGGTAATCTGAACGAAAATGTCCTGTCTTACCACATTCAAAGCATCGTTGAAGTCCGGACCTTCCTCTCCTTCTAGTTCTCACATTTTGCAATGCTTTTGAGAACCGGGTAGAGATGAGCGCAAGCTCCTCCTCTGGAAACTCCTCAATCTTTTCAAGGGTTAGAGAGGACAGCAAAGCAAGTGTACCACAAGATGATGTTTGACTGGAACTAGGCATGTCACATTGAGAAACAAAAGCAATAGACTTGTTGTGGTTCTTACGTGAGATTATGTCAATTTCATGAGTTTTTAACTTGGAATATAGCACATCTAAAGTAAGTAGATTCACGAATAGATGTGACTTTCATCTCCCAAATTGACATATCTAATGCACTTAGCAATTGCCTAGCATTTTCAGCATCTGAAAAATTAACATTGACACTACGCAAGTTGTTGACAATCTTATTAAAGCGAGCAAAAAGGTCATCAATAGACTCATCGGGTTGCATCTCAAAGCGCAAGTATTCTTTCCTGAACATGTCTTGCCTTACCTCTTTGATCGTGTTGGATCCTTCGTGGTAGTCACAAAGTGCTTTCCACACATCGTATGCAGATCGGAGGTGTGCAACACGATCGAAGTCGCTTTGTGTTAATCCTTGTATGATCAAGTTCCAAGCCTTGTTGTTGTCGACATCTCTCAGATTTGTAGTTGTAACTTGATCGTTTGATGGCACTTCATAATGCTTGTATACCTTCTCCCATATTGCAAAGCCTTGTGCCTGGATGAAAGCCTCCATGCGTGCCTTCCAAACCTGAAAATCAATACCAGCGAACACACAAGGTTTGACAGAGTACTTCTCCATGATGATTAGTCAAAAACACATGCAAATCACAAAGATTAGAGCACCGTGGCTCTAATACCAATTGTAGGATCGAAGAGCACGTTAAAAGCTTCCAGAGGGGGGTGAATGGTAGATTTAAAAATCTTACGCGAAGGAAACAATTAAACCCCAACCCCTTCGGCAGAAAAACGATCTGTTAAAGAAATCGTGTGTGAGACTAATCTAAACGTGTTTCACCATGGCAAAAGTGATAGATATCAGAGAGAATCAAGTCACGAAGAACACACAACAAGAATCACTCAAATCCGTCGAGAAAAACTCAAGTTATTATCAAAAGATCAAACAAAGGTCAATCTGCCCTACTCGAGAAAAACTCTTCTAGAACGCTGCAAAGAAACTCGTGTAGATCATAGACCACAAATCCAATGACCGTGAAATTTTGATAGATGATAGATAATCAAGTTTTGAAGAGAACCCAAAAAGAATCACATCCATTGGATCTGTAAAACTCGATTTATGATATAACCACCAACGAAAGGTAGTGCTGTTCAGAAACTCGACGAGTAAAACTTGTCTGGAACAAGTCTGACGAACAAGGCACAAAAGTTCCTTCAAACTACGAATTTTATTCAATAGAACACAAGATGAACAGCCCCAAAGTCGTGTACCATGAGCTCTGGGCTCCCTTTCTTATATAACCAGCTCGAAAGCCAACTCAACTCAAATCAGGAACCTAATCTTACTCTGTTCATGAATCGTAACTTTCCATGACTGCTTAGGATTCTTCTATACGCAAATAGAAGCAATCTTAAGACTTCTAAACACCTTAGGAAGGTATCCCACATTACTAAACAACTCAAATTCGTGACCCACACGAAATCCTATCATAACCGACTCAAATCTTTCCATATTTGAGTCAAACCCGACTCAGCCGCAGCCTGAGTCCATAACCTAGTCGGTTGGACCTTTCCGACTAGCTCTTTACGTCCACATCTCTTCATAACATCTCAGAACCATGTAGCCACGTCCATGCACTCCTTTCACACGTGCAAACACCTTCCAATGACGTCCACGATACCTTCACATGCACTGTTCTTGATTCAGTCATGCTGCGCAACCTCCTGATCAGCTCAACCACAATTCCTCCTGAATTTGGTTGTTGGAACCTCACCTCCTCCCTGAGAATAGTCCAATGGATCCCATCACCAGCCATGTCTTGAACTCAAGCAACACCTGCACATGAATAAACAACCAATCCATACGAGCCCAAGTCCTCGACTTGGTTAGTTCCGAACACAACACCTTACGTGAGAACCTCACATAAGCATGTTGCAAAACCACAGTAACACGATATCATCCATATCAACCAAAACGCACCAAAGACTTAGCAAATGAATACTAAGAAATCTTTCCAGAGATGTAAAGCAAGTTCGAAACATTGCAAATGAAAAACAGAAGCATTGCGGTCAAGTTCCAGACATTGCTAGAGCAAACCGGACCTTGAGCTGGAGCTAACAAAAACTAGTCGGAACTAGCATTGAACGTACCCGGAGCTACCCAAAACAAGTCGGACCCACTGTAGGACCTTGCTATAGCTCGGAGCTAAAGTAGGATCTAGATAAAAAGGTGTTTTGGTGATATTCAAAACTTTTATCATCAAAGCAAGTGTATTCACTACAAGCCAATGTATTCAGCACACATAGGTCTTACAAAAGCCCCCTTGAACAAGCTTAGTGGTGAAGATCGGCCTATGTGGCGATTACCCCTGAGGGAAGGGTTAGTGAAGACCCGGTCCTCCGTGGACTCCTCAACAATGATGTAGATCCCTGTGTGGGATCGAACCTCGGGATAAATCTTGTGTCTCCCGTGTTCTTGTTTACTTTTCATCATGTTCAAGGGTTTGCATAGTATTGAACAATTCACATTGAAACTTTGTATCAAACTTCATTATTGCAATATACTGTTTCATTGTCTCAATACACTTGACTTGTCAATTTATTTCCGCTGCATAGATTCCTAGAAGTAGAACTTGACTTGTCAATTTATTCTGCTGCATAGATTCCTTGAAGTAGAATTACAGATTTCCTTTTATCTTCTAGTCCACGCACACCGGACTAGTCCACACCATAAGGACTAGTTCGGCCTCCCCGTATTTGATCTATTTGTTACGTGTTTCAGGGTCCGACAAAAGTTCAAAAAAGCCTGTTCACCCCCTCCCTCTATGCTACATTCAATTGGTATCAGAGTCAAACTCTTCAAAAGAGACTCACCGCTCGAAGAGATGATATCGGACATCAAGGATGTACACAAGGGCCTCAACAAAGAAAAGGGTGAAGATGAAAGGAACCAACAACTAGAAAAACATCTAGATGTCATTCAAGACTGTGAGGATGATGATGAGGAGATGCTCGAACTCAAGGCTCTTCTAGAGAAGAAGGCACTCTCTCCAAAAGGGAAGAAGAAGATTGAAGATGAGAAGAAAAAGGGGAGTAGTCACACAGACTACTCCCGATATCCTTTCGACTATGAGCGTTTAAATTCTAATAATAGTCATTACTTTTCAATTCCTTTTGGCAAAGCACCTTACTTTGATGGAAATGACTATTGAATGTGGAGACAAAATATGAAAATGCACCTTATATCTCTTAACCCAAGTCTTTGGCATATAATATGTATAGGAATAGATATTTTGGACAATGATGAAGAGCTAACTCCAAGTCAAGAACAATCCATTCATCGGAATGCTCAAGCCGTAGCTGTAATCACCTCATCATTGAGTCAAGACTAGTTCACCAAGGTGGATGGACTCGAGATTGCCAAGGAAACATGGGATACTCTCCAAACCGCACATGAAGGTGATCATCATGTACAAGAAGCAAAAATAGAGATGATTGAAGCTAAATTGGGAATATTTGCTATAGAAGATGGTGAATCGCCCCAAGATATGTACAATAGACTCAAGAATCTCATCAACAAAGTTTGAGCTTATGGTAGCAAAAAATGGACAGATCATGAAGTGGTGAAGTTAATTCTTAGGGCATTTATACCATGCAATGTGACGCTTTGCTCTATGATTAGAGAAAGTCCAAGGTATCAAAAAATGACCCCAGACGAACTTCTTGGCAAGATCATCAACATTGAAATGATGGAGAAGCAAGCCAAGCACGTCAAGGAACTTGTCGACCTTACCTCAACAAAGAAGAAAGGAGTTTCTTTAAAGTAAACTTGCAAGCACGCATCAAAAGAAGCTCGAGAATCTCTTGAGAAAAATGATAGTGATGATGATAGAAGTGATTTCAATGATGAAGACATGATCTTGTTCATGAAAAAGTTAAACAGATGATGAAAAGAAGAAAGGGTAATAGAAAAATGAAGGAAGAAAATGGGACAAATAAAGACCCAAGATGAGACGTGCATGCTACAATTGTGGAGAATATGATCACATTATAGTGGACTGTCAAAATGAAGATACTAAGAAGAAGGGCAAATACAACAAGCCTCATCAAAAAAATATTCATGAAAAAGAAGCAATATGGCCAAGCACATATAGGGAAGGAGTGGGACTCCAATAATGAGTCCTCATCTGAAGAAGAAGAGGAGATGACCACCATAGCCATTAAGAAGCCTACCAAGAAGTCCACTCTCTTCCCAACCATGGGCGCATGGAAGGACACCGACCACACGTGTCTAATGGCCAAGGAAGGAAAAATAAAGGTCACAACTAAACCTACCTCCTCACTTTATTTTGATAGTGATATTGATAATTATAGTGATGATGAAATGATGCTTAGTGGTTTAGATAAAAAGACGGCTGCTAAAATGAAATTTTTAATGGATAAAATTGTTGATAAGGAGGAGCTAGTCAATCGCCAAGAAGATATAATCATTCTTCAAAAGGAGAAATATCTTAAGATTGAAATGCTCGTTGAACTTGAAAAGGAGCAAAGTGAATCACTAGAACTTTAGTTAGATTCAAGCACGTAAGCTTGCTTGAAGTTAATAGACTCAAATGTGACTATCAGGGATGAACTTGCTAACTTAACTAAAGGTAACAATATCCTTGGAACACAAGTTGAGTCACTCAGGCAAAGTGGTTCTTCATCCTCTTCAAGCTCACCTTCTCAACACATCAAATCCAAAACTATCTTTATTTGTACATGTGCTAAAAATGACATCAACTTGGAAGAAAAGTCCAAATTGACAAAAGACAAGCATCACTCCCAAAGTGGCATATTTGACAACGAGAAGGTCAAGTATGCACGTAGTGCATACTCCATGACAAGACCTCCAAATGTTAAATATGGCATTAGGTATTCTTATGGTGAAAAGCAAAATGCTAGGACCCACAAGAATAACAAGGACCGCATTGCTTTTGTCAAAGGAACCTCTTCCCAAGTTGGAAAACATAAAACATTGATAAATTGAACATTGTGAACTCATATGAACAACAAATCTTGTTTAGAACCTTTGATGCTTCATATATACTTATGAAAAATAGTTATGGAAAAGTTTATGCTAGATATGTTGGGCCACGCCATGAGAATTCCAAGTCTCATGTGTGGGTGCCCAAATCACTTGTGACTATCCTCAAAGTACCCAAGCAAGCTTGGGTACCTAAGACCAAGGCATAATTTCTTTGTTCAGGCTTATTCATCTGGTGGAGCAAAATGGGTGCTAGATAGTGGATGCACCAATCACATGACCGGAGAAAGAAAAATCTTCGTGGAGTACGAGCAAAATGAAGACTCAAGTGAAGGCATCTATTTTTTATGATAATAGTCAAGGAAAGGTGCTAGGTACTGGTAAACTTGCAATTTCATCACAACATACACTTTCTCATGTTTTACATGATCATTCCTTAGATTATAACCTATTGTCCATATCTCAACTATGTGACAAAGGTTATAATTGTTTATTCACTAATGAGGGTGTGACCGTCTCTAGAAGGAGTGATAACTCTATTGCATTCAATGGCATGTTAAAGGGAAAACTTTATCTAGTTGACTTCAACAAACATAAAGTTGAACTTGACACATGCTTAATAGCAAAGACTAACATGGGTTGGTTGTGGCATAGACGGATAGGACATGTTGGTATGAGGAATCTACAAAAACTTCTAAGAGGAGATCACATCTGAGGTTTAAAGGATGTTGTTTTTGAGAAAGACAGACCTTGTAGCGTGTGCCAAGCCGGGAAGCAAGTACGAGCACCCCATTATATGAAGAATGTCATGACTACAACAAGACCGCTTGAGATCCTCCACATGGATTTATTCGACCCAATTTCTTACATAATCATCGGCGGTAGTAAATATGGTTTACTGATTGTTGACGATTTTTCATGTTTTACGTGGGTCTTCTTTTTGCATGATAAGACAGAAACTAAAGGAAAACTCAAGAAGATTCTCGAGCGAGCTCAAAATGAATTCTCATTGACGATCAAGAACATACAAAGTGACAATGGAACGGAGTTCAAGAATACTCAAGTTGAGGAGCATCTAGACGAAGAAGGAATAAAGCACGAATTTTCAGCACCCTATTCTCGTCAACAAAACAGGGTAGCTAAAAGGAAGAACCGAACACTCATTAAGATGGCGAGGACAATGCTCGATGAATACAAGACTTCGGACAGGTTTTCGACTGAAGCGGTTAACACCGCTTGTCACACCATAAACTGGCGGTATCTTTATCGCTTGCTCAAGAAAACCTTGTATGAACTACTCACGGGTAACAAACTAAATATTTCATATTGTCGAGTCTTTGGTTCAAAATGCTATATTCTAAACAAGAAGCCTAGGGCTTCGAAGTTTGCTTCGAAGTTTGATGAAGTTTTCTTGCTTCGCTATGATTTTCCTTGAAGTAGCACGTGACGTAGTGTTCGATGAAACTAATGGATCTCAAGTAGAGAAAGTTGATAAGTGTGTGCTAGATCAAGAAGAAACTCCATATCAAGCATTGAGAAGAATGGCGCTGGGCGATATTTGACCACAATCACCACCTCCAAATCCGAATGAAGAAGATAAACCACAAATGGAGGGAAATGATTAAGGGGGAGCTTCCACACAAGATCAACCTCAAGGAGATCAAGGTGATCAAAACATTAATGAGGGCAACTATCTAGGGGGAGACAAAGAAGATGATGACCATGAGGATTCAAGACCACAAGTGCCACATCCAAGAGTACACCAAAGCATCCAAAGAGATCACCCCGTCGACAACATAATTGGTGACATCTAAAAGGGAGTGATAACTCGATCTCGCATAGCTAATTTTTGTGAATACTATTCTTTTGTATCTTCTTCTGAACCATACAGGGTTGAAGATGCATTAAGAGATCCTGAATGGGTGATGACAAAGCAAGAAGAATTAAACAACTTAAAGAGGAATGAAGTATGGGAACTTGTTGAAAGACCCAAGTCCAACATTGTCGGCACTAAATGGGTCTTCCAGAACAAGCAAGACGAAAATGGAGTGGTAACGAGGAATAAGGCATGACTTATTGCCAAAGGTTATTCACAAGTCGAAGGTTTTGATTTCGATGAGACCTTTGCTCCCGTAGCTAGGCTTGAATCAATACGTATATTACTTGCATATGTTACTCACCATAATTTCAAGCTATATCAAATGGACGTTAAAACCGTCCTCCTCAACGGACCGATCAAGGAGGAGGTGTAAGTGGAGCAACCGCCCGGATTTGAAGACCAAGAGTACCCCGACCATGTGTGCAAACTGCGTAAGGCTTTCTATGGCCTCAAACAAGCTCCTAGAGCTTGGTATGAGTGTCCTTGAGATTTTCTAGTTGAAAATTGCTTCAAAATTGGTAAAGCTGATTACACTTTGTTTACCAAGCACTTTGATGATTATCTATTCATTTGTCAAATTTATGTTGATGATATCATATTTGGTTCAACTGTCAAATCTTTTTGTCAATAATTTAGTAAAATCATGACAGATAGATTCGAGATGTCCATGATGGGAGAGTTGGGATACTTTTTGGGATTCCAAGTAAAACAACTAAAGGAAGGAACATTCATAAGCCAAACAAAGTACACCATGGACATTCTCAAGAAATTTGACATGGACAAAGCGAAGCCCATAAAGACTCCCATGACGACAAATGGACACTTAGACCTCAATGAAGATGGAACTAACGTGGATCAAAAGGTATATTGTTCCATGATTGGCTCTCTACTTTATTTATGTGCATCTAGGCCAAATACCATGTTGAGTGTATGTTTGTGTGCAAGGTTTGAAGCCAATCCTAAGGAATGTCATTTGACAACCGTAAAAAGGATCTTGAGATATTTAGTTCATACACCCAACCTAGACCTTTGGTATCCTAAAGGTTCAAAATTCAATCTCATTGGATACTCCGATGCAGATTATGCCGGATGCAAGGTAGACATTAAAAGCACCTCCGGTACTTGCCAATTTCTACCCAGGTCCCTAGTTTTTTGGTCCTCCAAGAAACAAAACTCTATTGCCTTGTCCATAGCCAAAGCGGAGTATATTGAAGCCGGGAGTTGTTGTGCACAACTCCTTTGGATGCTACAAACTCTAAGGGACTACGGTTACAATATGAACCGTATTCTGCTCCATTGTGATAATGAGAGTGCCATTAAAATTCCACATAACCTTGTTCAGCACTCTAGAACCAACCATATTAATATCCGACATCATTTTTTGAGAGACCATTCAATGAAAGGAGACATAGCCATTTCCCATGTCAAAACTGAGAAACAACTAGCCGATATCTTCATAAAGACACTTGATGAAAAACACTTTTCTGAGCTCCAAAATGAAATAATTGTCCTCGATGCTCGGAACGTGACTTTAAAACTTGCATATCTGTATGCCATCTTCAAAATCAATTTGATTGTGTTGAAAAATCATCTTTCTCTATTTTCTATGAAAAACTATGTTAATTATTTGATCTTGATGAATTATAGTGATAGCTTGATTGTTGTATGTTTACTGATCATATTCATCAAGAATACTTGCGTGTTTTTGTCTTCTATTTCTTTTTAGGCACCCTCGGATATATACGAATGGTCTATATAATTTTCTGCCCAGGTGACCACAGACTAGTCCGCGCATTGCAGACTAGTTCACGGAGTGTCCGCTAGTCCGCACTAGTCCATCCGACCACGGACTAGTCCGGTATTTCAACTCCATAACCCCTTAGGACCGATGCAGACCTATCCTTCTTCTTCCTCACAACTTCCCTCATGTTCTCTCTCGTCACTCAAGTTCTCCCAAAGCGATTTTGCAAGTTCTCCATCAAATCCGCTCAAGTCTCTGTGGGAATCAATCTCCACTACAAGGGGATCGAAGACCCCGGACTAATTCGCACAAAGAACTCTTTCAACTCCTCAAATCAAAGGATTTGGATCATGTCGACATAAAATGAGAATCTCTACGACTTTGAGGCCGAGATGGATCAAGATCTCTTGCCTTGTGCTACGACAGATCGCACGAAAAAGAGGCAAGATCGTGTTGTTGAGCCTTCACCCACTCCACCTAGGGTGAGGCAAAAAGTCCCAGCTAAGAAACCATCTTCCAAGGGCAAAGATGTGGTTGGATCCAGCTCGAAGGCATCACGCCAAGCGAAGGGCAAAGGAAAGGGGCTTTCCTCTGGCCCAATTGGTCCCTTGAAGTTGACATCTCCGAGACAAGGGAGTGGGAACTTCTCAGAACAGAGATTTAATGGCAATGGCAGTGATGTGGCATGGAAATTCGGAAAGATTGATGCTTACATCACTGGGAAAGTGGTTGCTGATCCGAGATTTTGGAGTCACTTCCACTCGGACTAGTAAACACTATTTACCTCAATATGAAGACTCTAGTGGTTCGCAACCTATGGATTGACTGGAACTATTTTGAAAGGAAGAGATGTGATGCTTTTGATGAGGTGGTAGAGGCTGCAGAGAGGCATGGTCTAAAGGACCTGTTTTCCTTTAGATACGACTGGAATGATGAAGTTATGGCTCAATTCTTTGCCACCTGTTACTTTGCTAGCTCGGGTGAAGAAAGAGTGACTTTTATGACACATGGATCCAAATACACATTAACTTATGTTGAATTTGCCAGGTTGCTGCATATTGAGAACACCGGTAATAGTGAGATTGTGATCCACAATGACAGTCATCTGGAGAAGGACAAGATGGAGTTCCTCTATGACACTCGTCTCTGTTACAATCCTCCCTCAACCAAGAACATGAAGCCATTCTTCATTGTCCTAAATCCAGTTCTTTGGAATACTATTGCTCCTAAAGATGGAGATGCAGGAAGTGTTCATGGTTACTTGAGAACCTTGATGAAAGTCATTAGCAGGATAAGGAAGTTTGACATCTTCAACTCCATTTGGAATGACATGGTGAACATCTCTTGCACTCCCAAGTACTCCTATGGCTATGCGCCCTACATCGTGTTTATGATAGAGAGAGTCATAGGGATTGAGTTTGTGAAGGATGTGGAGCACACTGTTTTGAGGCCTCAGAAGCTGCCTCAAGCTTCTCTCCCAACTGCTCCCTCACCTGCATCAAGTGAATAGGTTCCTAGGAGAGCCCAAGGAGAGGCAAGACCTCCCTCTAGCTCCAGGGCCCCTCCATCTCACAAAGTGTCCACTAGTGGGATTATGAAATACTTGGCTGTTACATTTGGTTCTTACCACAAAACTGAGGTGAAGATTCATAAGATGAACAAGGCAAGAAAAGAGCAAATGAGATACATGAAGGACAATGTCAAAGCAATATGCCAAAAACTGGAGATTGAGCCGGTTGGATCTCCAGTTATCTCTAAAGACTTTGAATTTTCGGAGCTTCCACCTCTCTCTCCTTTCGAGCTTGCCTACTTTGGCCTTAGGGGCACAACAAGTGGTTCTTCTCGTCCTTCTCCTCAGCTTGATGAAGAAGATGAAGAAAGGACCAAAAGTGCAAACGAAGGCGGCGATGACGAGTAGATCCCTCCTTCTCTTCCTTTTTGGTGCCTTGATGCCAAAGGGGGAGAGATTGAGGAGGAGTCTTAGGTCGTAACATTAGTTTGAGAGAGAGAGAGATAGTTCTATTCCTCTTTTTTGTTTTGTTGCTACTCTGTCATGCTTTTAATCTTGTAAAACATAAATTATGCTCTCATCATGCTTTTGAACATGTTTTGTGAAATGATGATCAATGGTTTATGCTTTAAAACTACTATGTGTGCTTGTTATCCTTGATGATGTTATGATTATGCTCCTTATCTCATTCACATTAATATTACTGCTCACACACATAGTTTTTGCACCCCACCATAAAAGAGTGCACATATGTATTACTTCTACATTGACTATTTTGCTCAAAATTCATATGTGCATACTTTATGAAGATCTGAATTTTTAATCATATTTGTGTAATCTCAGTTGGTTGTCATCAATCACCAAAAAGGGGGAGATTGAAAGTGCATCTGGGCATCCCTTGTGGGTTTTGGTTGATTTATGACAAACAAATGAGATCCTAACAAAATTGTTGAGATGAGCGCATGTTTTAAAGCAATTAGGAAGAAAGCACAAAAAGAAAGGAGAATGAGGATCCAAAGGGAAAAGAGCTCAAGAGCTGAAAATTTTAGAATTATTTCGTATGGAGTGTGTTGGAAAAACATACCCCAAGAGCTCAAGCAAACAAATGATTAAACTCACTGCACAAATCACAGGAAGAGCGGACTAGTACGATAACCACCGGACTAATACGATATTTCTCTGCACAGAAATCGAACAAGTCCTCCAGCACAGACTTGTCCACAGTACTTCACAGCTGCACCACTCTGGACAAGTCCGATATCCTCCAGACTAGTTTAATAACTCCCTAACTAAGATCGAACAAGTCCTCCAAGTGCGGACTTGTCCTCATTTGAGCAAATTCCCTCCACACCAGACAAGTTCGATAACCACCGGACAAGTCTGATAATCCTTTGACTAAAAATCGAACAAGTCCTCCAAGTGCAAACTTGTCCTCAGTTGAACAGTTTTCCACCACACCGGAAAAGTCTGATATTCACAAGACAAGTCCGAAATATCTCTGACTAAGATCGGACTAGTCCGCACGTTAACAGACTAGTCCGGTATCCATCAACACTTAGGGTTTTCCACACACCGCACACTGGACTAGTCTCGTGTCCACCCCTTACTAGTCCGAACTTCGCAAACCCTAATAGTGACGTTTGGAAATCTAATATAAATAGAGGTGTACGACCATACAACACCATCTCTCGACTCCCTGTGCCGTCACACCTTCGAAGAGCCCAAAAATACATCTCTCCACTCATTCTAAACCAAAAAGGATCAAATCTTGGAGCGTTAGGGATTGGACAAAGGAGGGAACTTGTTCTACATGATCTTGAGCTCTTGGGTTTGATATCTTGCACACTCTCGTCGATTATTGTACACCTTTTGAGTGTGTTTGGTGGAGTTTGTTCTTGTAATGTTTGCGGAGCCCTCAACATGTGAGAAAGCCCCCTTGAATAAGCTTAGTGGTGAAGATCGGCCTCCGTGGTGATTACACCCGAGGGAAGGATTAGTGAAGACCCGGTCCTCCATGGACTCCTCAATGAGGACGTAGATCCCTGTGTGGGATTGAACCTCGGGATAATCTTGTGTCTCGTGTGTTCTTGTTTACTTTTCATCGTATTCTAGGTTTGCATAGTATTGGACAATTCACATTGAAATTTTGTATCAAACTTGATTATTGCAATATATTGTTTCATTGTCTTAATACACTTGACTTCTCAATTGATTTCTGCTGCATAGATTCCTATAAGTAGAATTACATATTTCCTTTGATCTTCTAGTCCGCGCACACCGGACTAGTCCGCACCATAACGGACTAGTCCGTCCTCCCCGTATTTGATCTATTTGTTAAGTTTTTCGGGGTCCGACAAAAGTTCAAAAAAGCCTATTCACCCCCCCTCTAGGCTGCATTCAATCTTGCTTGTTTTGAAAGACCCATTTGGTGCCCATGATGTTTGCCTTTGGTCTTTCCACAAGCTCCCATACTTTATTTCTTTTGAAGTTGTTCAGTTCCTCTTGCATGGCGGTCACCCAATCTAGATCTTTTAATGCTTCTTCAACCCTATATGGTTCCAGACATAAGACAAAAGAGTAATGTTCACAAAATTAGCAACGTGAGATCTAGTATTTACTCAATTTGCAATATCTCCAATGATGTTGTCGATGGGATGATCTCTTTGTATACTCTGATGTACTCTTGGGTGAGGCTCTTGTGAGGTTATTTTCTCTTCATTATCTTCATTGTCAATGTCTCCCCCTAAATCATTGCTTCCATGCATATATTGATCTTCTTGATTTCGTTGATGTTGATCTTGTGCTGGAGCTCCCCCTTGATCATTGCTCTCTTGTTGGGGTACATAATGAGCACTTGGGTCTTGTGATTGCTCTTGCAGTCGAATATCACCAAGTGCCATCCTACTCAACGTTTGACATGGGGCTTCTTCTTGATCTACCACACACTTATCTACTTGCTCCACTTGGGAGCCATTAGTCTCATCAAAATTACGTGACATGCCACTTCAACAATGCCAGAGACTTTGTTGAAAACACGATAGGCGTAGGCGTTTGAATTATAACCAAGCAAGAACCCTTCATCGGATTTCGAAGCGAACTTCAAAGTCCTCAGTTTCTTGTTCAAAATAAAGCATTTACTTCCAAATACTCTAAAATATGAGACATTTGGTTTGTTAACAGTGAGGAGCTCATATGGTGTTTTCTTCAAAAGTTGGTGAAGATATAGCTGGTTCTTGTCGTGATAAGCGGTGTTTACCGCTTCAGCCCAAAATCGATTTGAAGTCTTGTATTCATCTAGCATTATCCTCACCATCTCAATGAGTGTCCCGTTCTTCCTTTTGGCCACCCCATTTTATTGAGGGAGTAGGGTGCCGAAAAATCATGTTTTATTATATCTTCATCTAGCACTACGAGAATCGGGCAAAGAAGTGTCGGGAAACTATAATCGTCGGCCCCGACGACTTAAAGCGTTCTAAATTTGTCGGCCTAGAAAAGACGATATTTATAGAGTTATGGTCGTCGGCATCACGACGACAGACAACGTCTTTAACTATGGTCGTCGGTTACAACTCCGTGGCCGACGGCTTTAACTATGGCTGCCGGTTAAAGCTTCGAGGTCGATGGCCATAGCGTTGGACCCGCGCCTCGAAAAAACAATGTTCCCACTGAATTATAAGACCGTCGGCTCCAACTCCAGGGCCGACGGCCATAGTGTGGGCCATGCACTCCTAAGTTATGAACGTTGGTTGTAGCACTATGGCCGACGGCCATAAGGTGGGTCCCGCAACCCTAAACTAAGATTGTCGGCTCTTGATAACCGACGACTTTAACCCCCTTACACCACGTACACAGGGAAAAAACCTAACACTACACTCGCTCGTGCATGCGCTGCTCTCATCTCTAGCTCGCTCCGCCACCGCCCGCGCCCGTGTCGCCGCCCCGCGCCGCCGCCCGCGCCTCACCGTGCTCACTGCCCCGCACCTCGCTGTCCAGCACCCCGCCTCCCAGCGCCTCGACCGCCACGCCCCGCGCCTCACCGTCGCGCACCGGCGCCCCAGCGCGGTCGCCTCACCGCCCAGCGCCCCACCGGTCGCCTCGTCGCCGAGCGCCCCACCGGCCGCCGCGCTCAACCGCTGCTCCTCGGTCCGCGTGCCCCTGCCTCCGCTCTTTCGCTCCTCCGATAAGGTTAAAATTTAAACTTGTCTATAAATTAGGTTTTTGAATTCTGATAAGTGTGAGATTAAGTTTTTGAATTGATTAGTGTATGAATTGCTATATCATTACTTATGCAATTTTCTATTGTGGTTTATCCATTTATGTTTATGTTAACTTGATTATCATAGATGTTAGTTATTAGGGTTCAGTTATGTTGATTTGAATTTTTTATTGTTTATGTACTATATGTATATACAATGTTATCAAATATATGCGACTAGGATCGGCTAGGCGATTAATCGACCGTAGTCGACCCCTAGTCGACCTCGTGGTCGTCCAACCTATTTTAGAGAAAAGTTTTAGTCAACACTAATGAAACAGAGTCAGGAGTACCATCATCCCGGCATTGAGAAAGGAGACGGCGGAGGGGACAGGGAAGAATGGCGCAATCCCAGTGTTGAGGAAGGAGAAGGCGGAGGGGACGGGAGAGAACGGCGCAGGGTGGCGCACATGAGAAGGACGGCGGCGCACGGTGGAGGAGCGGCGACTGCACACCTTGAAAGGAACACCATGGCGTCGGGCGGCAATGGGTGGCACGACGAGCGGCACGACAAGACCCATTTAGTAGGAAGTTAAAGATGGCTTCGTAAGGCATCTCCTAGGCAACAAGGAGTCACCGCCTAGGCGTCCAGGAGCTCCGGCCCTGATGTCATGTGCAGTCGCGTGGCCGCTGTTGTTTAGGCTGCCGGCGCTGTCTGCCCCTTTTTACTTTAAGAACTGCACCGGATAGGGGGGTGTAGTGTTAAATAGGCGGCGTTATGCTATCAAAATTTTAGGACATATCCTGGACAATAGATGTAGGGTCGTGATATTAAACAAACTATGAAGTGACGGCAAGATCCATTTAGTACAAAGTAAAAGCAGGCGTTCAGGCACTCCGGCCCTGACGTCATGTGCAGTCGCGTGGCCGCCGTTGTTTAGGCCGCTGACTCTGCCTGCCCCTTTTTACATTAAGAATTGCACCAGATAGGGGTGTAGTGTTAAATAGACGGCGTTATGCTATCGAAATTTTAGGACATATCCCATACAATAGATGTAGGGTCATGACATTAAACAAACTATGAAGTAACGGCAAGAGTACGAAGTTAAAGAAGGCGTCCAGGCACTCTAGCTCTGACCTCATGTGCAGTCACGTCGCAGCTGTTGTTTAGGCCGCCAGCGCTGCCTGCCCTTTTTTACTTTAAGAACTGCACCAGATAGGGGAGGTGTAGTCTTAAATAGGCGTCGTTATTTTGTCAAAATTTTAGGATCTATCCTGGACAATAGATGTAGGGTCGTGACATCAAACAAACTATGAAGTAACCATATATGTTCATTAACATATATTTATTTGATGTAGTTTTAAAATGGGTGACGACCGTAAGGCGATGTATGTTGGATGGAGTTCAACTGGTGCGCACACTAATGAATGGGGTCATATCGCAAATGCTTTTCTGAGCCATGCATTTGCTAGTGATGCTCGTGTTGTGAAGTGTTTGTGTATCAAGTGTCGGAATCGTCGACGTCTGGATAAGTCTGAAGTGGACTTGCATCTTTGCAAGCACGGTTTTATGCCTGACTATATGGTGTGGCGCGGGCATGGGGAGATAGAGCATGATGATGAGTGGGACGGTAATGAGGATGCAAATCAGATGGATGAGATGATAGCAGACATTGGTAAAGAGTACAAAGATTGGTCACAACAGAAGGAGGTGAAGATGTTTTAAGAATGTCTTCCCATCGTAGATCGAAAAGTGTATGAGGGCGCCGATATGACCATTTTGCAGGCGTTCACACGACTTATGGCGATGAAGTCCATGTTCAATTTTACGAACAATTGCTACAATGGTATCATTAAGCTGATCAGTGATCTCCTTCCATCAGGTCATCAGATGCCGCCGGATCTATATCAATCTAAGAAAATTTTGGCTGGTCTGGGCATGAATTATGAGAAGATTGATGTGTGCGAGAATAATTACATGTTGTTTTGGAAGGAACACATGAACGATACTCATTGCATGCATTGTAAGAAATCTAGATATGTTGACACCATGAATGATGATGGAGAACGAATAACTACAAAAGTACCAATCAAACAACTTCGGTACATGCGAATCACATCAAGGCTTAAATGATTGTTTCTATCTGAAGAAACAGCGAAGCACATGAGATGGCATTCTAAAGGGATACGTGAGAATGATGACAAAGATGTTATGGCACATCCTTTGGATGCCGCGGCTTGGCAAGCTTTAGACCATTTTGATCTCCAGTTTGCAAGAGATCCGAGAAATGTTCATCTTGGGTCGTCAACAGATGGTTTCACTCCAATCAGCACCAGTAACAACCCATACTCTTGTTGGCCTATTTTTATCATGCCCTACAATCTCCCTCCGAACATGTGCATGAAATAAGGATACATATTACTTGTGGCAGTCATTCCTGGTCCTAAACATCTAGGCAATAAAATCAACGTGTTTATGCAACCGTTGATTGAAGAGTTGAAAGAGTTGTGGCAATAAAGGCATATGATAGTCATATGAAATGTGAATTTGACTTATGTGTCGCGTATCTATGGTCAATTCATGATTTGTTGGCATATGATATTTGCTCTGGTTGGTGTGTCCACAGACAATTGTGTTGTCCCATAAGTATGAGTGACACTAATGCCATAAGGTTAAAGTATGGGAAAAAAGTCATCTTTTTTTATTGTCATCGACGATTCCTTCCTTCAAATCATCCTTTCAGGAGAGATACACAATCATTCCGGAAAGGCATAAGAGTTACAAAAGGAGCACCTCGTCTATTGACAAGCAAGCAAAAAATGGCATGGCATGCAAAGTTAAAACAGTCTGAATAAGATGGTTTCGAAGGGTATGGTACAGAACACAACTGGACTCATATTTCTTTTCTCTGGGAGCTACCATATGCAAATGCGCTGCCTCTACCGCACAATATTGATTTGATGCACCAGGAGCATAATGTCGATGAAAGCATCATAAGCACGTGTTTTGATTTTATCGGTCAAACCAAAGATAACTTGAGTGCGAGAAAAGATTTAGCTGATCTTTGTGATCGTCCTGGGTTTGAGATTAGAACAAATGCAAGTGGAAATGAAATTTGACCACGAGCTCCTTACTGTGTCAAGCCAGAAGAAAGAAAGCAAATACTTAGTTGGTTGAAAACATTGAAGTTTCCAGACCGCTATGCAGCTAACATAAAATGATGTGTTAATCTCAGCACTGGTAAACTGAATGGGGTGAAGAGTCATGATTACCATATTATGATGGAAAGACTTTTACCGGTAATGTTTTGTGAATACTTCAAACCTAACTTGTGGACATATTTGTTAAACTTAGCTATTTTTATGGGCAGATATGTGCTAAGGAAGTGTCGAAGAAGATAATGCGGCAGTGAGAGAAAGAAATCATCGTGCTTGTATGTAAGACGGAAAAGTCTTTCCGCCTGGATTTATGAATGTTATGCAACATTTGCTGGTGCATTTGTCTTATGAAGCATTAGTAGTAGGACCTACATAGTTCACGTGGATGTGTAGTTAAGAAAGAGAATTGAAAAAACTTAGAGCTACAGTGCGCAACAAGGCAAGAGTTGAGGGGTGTATTGCATAGGCATTTGCAGCTAAAGAGATTACAAACTTCTCTAGCAAATTTTCGCACGTGCCAACAATTTGAATGCATCTACGACACGATATCATGATGTAGAAGAGCATCCTATGACTGAGCTTAAAATTTTTCATTGGAAGGGTAAAGGTGTTGGGGTTGCCAATTCTCATTATATTTTGGAGCAAGAGAGAAACTACATCATACTTTACATGTTTCTCAACATGGAAGAAGTGTTAGCATTTTTTGAAATGTTTGACAATCTGTATTGGACATATTCTCGAAGGTTGACGCAAAGTCAATTGGATAATCTACGTCAGCATGGCATAAAAGGTGGCAAAAACTTCGTGAACTGGTTTCGTGAACATGTAAGATGCTAATTTCTCCGATATCCTTTGTTCTTCAATCATATTTCATATATTTATATAAGATGCTAACTTTGTATATTGTTGTACATGTAGTCTATGAAGGATGTCAACATCTCTGATGATTTGCGACAGATCGCGAATGGTCAATTGAAAGCTAGAGAATTTAGCCGATACGATATCAATGGATACCGTTTTCGAACGGCAAGTTTAGAAGCAAATCGCCAACTTGCAGCCACATCAAACAGAGGAGTGTGTATAACGTCTGCAGAGGGTAGTGGAGAAGTGAAGGAATACTATGGTGTTCTTCCAAAAATAATTGAGTACACATTTGGCGGTACGAAAGAACTGAAGCTGATGTTTTTCGACTGTCACTGGTTTGATCCAACATCGTGCAGGCGAGTAGATGATTTTGGAATGGTGGAGGTCAACCACAACTCATGTTATACATCCCCTAACAACAATGTTGTACTTGCACATCAAGTGGAACAAGTGTACTATTTAAGTTATCCTCATCCAAGTTTGAAAAATTGGTGGGATGTATATAAAGTTAACCATGAAGTGCACCCTCATCGTTATGATGAGTGCATAGACAATCAGGAAGATGATGATGGTGGTGTTTATCAAGATGAAGTCGAGGAAGTACAAGATATTA
Organism: Tuctoria greenei; assembly: GCA_036927565.1. Lineage (NCBI taxonomy): Eukaryota > Viridiplantae > Streptophyta > Magnoliopsida > Poales > Poaceae > Tuctoria > Tuctoria greenei. The sequence goes on along the minus strand of JAYESD010000003.1, from coordinate 37,372,627 downwards.
GGATATCTTCTGGGATAGGAGTTGCAGAAATTGCTAGGACTACTCTAGAGTTAATGTCTGAAGAACAAGTTGGCCCTTCGAGAAAACGTCTTCGGCAATCTCAAAGGATTATCGAAAAGCAAAATAGAATTATTGAATAAGATAGTGAAGGAGAAGATTTTGGGGGAAGAATGGTAGAAGAAGAGAGACATGAAAATATTCATGCACGTGTGATAGAAGCAGATTCGAATGCTGATGATTTTTTGCAGATTCTAATGCTGGTGATTTTTTGTTCTTATTGTAAGCATTCTTTGATATTTTAAATTTTATTTTGTACATCTTTTAGTCTTTATCATTCATTGTTTATTGTTTAGTAATATTGTATACTGATCGTTATTTTGAAATTTGTGCAGATGTGGAAGCATTTCAAAAAAGGAAACAAGCAGAGTGATGATACTTCTTCCTCTGCATCTCACCAAAGTAGTGGTTCGGTTCACATGTCCTTATTTCAGGTACTTTTTTCTAAACACTAGCTTATGAGGTGTGTGACAGAGCAGGCATCGAGCCAGTTAGCACCAGGATCAGGAGGAGGCTTAGGTGTGTACTCAGAGGAGGCTTAGGTGTGTACTCAGAGGAGGCTCAGGAGCAGGGAGGAGGCTTAGGAGCAGGCACAATGGAGGAGGTTCAGGAGCAGGGAGGAGGCTCAGGAGCAGAGGAGATTCTGGTGTAGGTCTTTGGGTCGTCTTCTGAGGGTGGACAGGATGGTACTGAGGGTGGATAGGGTGGTACTGAGGGTGAAGAGAGCGGCTAAGAGGAAGATGATCACGAACGAGATACAAGGTTGGCAAGATTTGCAGAGTTAAAAGAGGCAACAGAGGGGCAGAGTGATCAATGCCCTTATAGTTTTTTTTTTGAATTATTTGATAAGTTATCTTATACATTTGGTTTTCTTGTCAACTAACTAGTGTTATTTGTACAGGCTGCGGAGGCACCTTTTATGTACTCTAAGTAAAACTCCCGATACGTGGGCGGTTATAAGGCCAAAGGGTACGAGGTGCTGGATCGAGATTGGTTGGGATGGAAGGGGCATCGACGCTGTGTTAACAGTGAGTTGGGAAATGCCATCCGGTTTTGCTTTTCGGGAATGGTTCTTGTGGGCGGTCAACTAATTGCCGCGCATAATTGGGATCACTATGCCCTGAAACCATATGGCACCACGGGTACTTATCAGGACAAAGTTTGGGAGATTTTTTGGGTAAATTTGTTTTCATTGTTTAAAATATATTGCATCTTACTTTGGTTGATACTAATTGTTGGTTTTATGCTGGGTATATTTAAATTGGAGGAAGGTGTGGTTCCAGCATATGCGAGGTCTTTTTTCGAGACGTCAGCGAGAAAGCTCACAAAGGACTCCTTCTCTCATGCACGAATCAAGGATGTGACCGTGTATTACAAGACCAGGTTGCGTCAGCCCATGACAAACAAGCGAGCAACTACAATTTATCTGCAGAAGCATGAATACATGGAGAGTAGTGTGGATTGGATCTGTGTTGATTCGGCAGCTTGGGAATGGCTATGCGAATACTGGGCGTTGAAGGATTTCAAAAATATTTTGAAGAGAAACCGAAGCAAGCCTGGACTACAACATTATGGGGCAGATGGACATGTGCGGATGGCACAACGAATGGTGTGAACTATTACAATCACTTGTAAATTGCTTCAAAAAATTGCATTGATTGAACTGGTGTTGTAATTTGATGTTGCAGGAAGCTGAAACCGGTGTCACTCCTTCTTTTATCGAGGTTTACCTCAGGGGGCACAGAGGCACAGATCCAGCATGCCCGGAGCAGTTGTGTGACGAGGCGGCAACACAAAAAATAGTAAGTTTGTTGAGTGATCTCTATCTATAAACTAAATCTATCTTTTATGACATCCACTTGTGAACTTAATTTATTCTTGCAGACAAAATATGTTGAGTGTTTCAAGAAAAAGCATGGAGATGATGTAGATTATCTAAGAGTGCCGTTGGATGTGGGTGCGGCATACGAAGCCGGCGGAGGAGTACCACATGGGAGGTACGTGTAAAGATAATGATTGTTTAAAGGTTATTTTTCGTCGATTCATCACATTTGTGTTTTTTGTAGACTTGGATTAGGCGACGGTTATGTGGAGTGTGACGCTTATGTGGGACGACGGTCTTATACTTCAAGTTCAAGTCAACCCCGTGTTGCAGATGAGGAATTGAAAGAAAAATTAAGAAGGTACTAGGAGAAAGTGGAACAACAACAACATCAAATACATCAAATACAGATGCAGCAGCACCAGTAGACGCAACAGATGCAGCAGCAAATGCAGTATTTGTATATGACGCAGGTAACTTGTATTCTTAAAAATTGAATAATTTATTTGTTTACAAACTGTTTCTACTTAAGATTTCACGAATAATTTCCTTCGTGTAGTTCTTGGGTCAAGGCAACACAGGAACTCAGTTCAATATGCCACAAAAGCCTCAGTTCGAGATGATGTCGCAGGTAAATTACTGTTTTACTTGAGTTGGTATACTTATTACCATATTTCTGTTAAATTCAGTATCTAAATATTCTTACTTTATGCAGTTCATCCCTCAAGGTGGCTTTGGATCGCAGTTCGGTATGCCTCGTTTGATATAGCCAGGGCAACAAGTTGGCTCTTCTTTACAGGTATAACCGCATTTCTTATTAATTTGACTAATAGTATGAAATACTAATCATATTGGTCTCAGGGTTCCCAGAGTGGTAAAGCCTATCCTCCACATCAAGGATTCATGTCAATGTTGGCCCCTAGATTGCAGCCTTATCCAGGTGTTCTCCCATTGTTGCCCTTCGCTTCGGGGCATAGTCAACCATCAACACCTCCGGGCACCGCAGCGGTATGATTACTAAATCATTAGATCTAATGAAAGCGTAGCTTATTTTGAACAATACATAGCAACTTATTCAATGACATAGTCGGTAATACCATTAAGTCAATTACACATGTGAGTTGGGCATTTGTGAATTTCAGAAAGATTGAGACATATGAATTGTAACTATTAATGCAAAGTTATCTTTTATTTGTTTCTCATAGGGTTTCGCTCATGGTTGCGATGATTTCCTCAATTTGAACGTCGGAGGTGCAAGTGGTGGAGGTTCGAACAACGACATGGAAGCGGATTAATCTTCACAATAGTCCTTTGGAGGAATTTGGATGTGAACTCGTTGTTATATCGAAGTTAGTTGTTGTATGACTATGTGAAATCGTTGTTCTATTGTGTTTTGCTTATGACTATGGCTTGTATACAGTGTTTGCATTGCCGTTTTATTTGCTGCTATTTGAACTTATGTTGAATGTTAAACTTGTGTTGAATGGCTTGTATATATATGTTAAACTTGTGTTAGAATCTGTATGCGGCCTGCTGTATGGCCTGGAGGCTCCACACACGGGGAGGCAGCGAAAGCAGTCGCGGTATTAAAAGAGCCAATAAGGCCGTCAGTGTGGGCCAAGCTGACGGTCATAACTTCCATATGGCCGTTGGTTTGGCACACAGACCGACGGCTATATGGCCCCCAGGCGCACACGTGTCCATGGTATGACCGTCGGTACGCCCTGGGGGCCAACGGCTCTAAGCGCATTAAAGCCGTCAGGTCCCGCTGGTCGATGCCTTTATGGTGTTATGAACGTCGGTTTGGCTAGACCGACGGTCTTAGTTTGTTTTCAAACAAAACCCGTCTGTATCTTGTGCCCGATGGCTTTAATGGCCTAAAGTCGTCGGCACCAACGGCTATAAAGGCTTAAGAACGTCGAGCAACAGTCGACGGCTATGGTCGTCGATAGGCCGACGTTCTTACTTTAAACTCGTCGGTTACTGTAGCTTACTGACGGTGATAAGGCCAAAATTTCTTTACTCAATTCCTATAGTGTAGGTACTCCTCAACTTGAATATTTTTGAACTTCGTTACATTGTAACTTCTGATATTCTTGACGGTTGAGGAAAATTCATTTTGCGCTCTCTTCAAGACCTTCTTGAGAATCCTCTAGGTCTCTGATTTATCATACAAGAAAAATACTTAGGTAAATCTAAAAAAATCATCAACAATAACTAAACTGTATTTGTTACTGCCGATGCTTATATAAGCAATTGGACCAAAGAGGTCCATAGGAAGAAGTTCCAGCGGTCTTGATGTAGTCATCATGTTCTTCGTAGGGTGTGGTGCTCCAACTTATTTTCCCACCTGGCATGCGCTACATGGAATGTCTTTCTCAAACACGACATCTTTCAAACCTCGGATGTGACCACCCTTTAGAAGTTTCTGCAGATTCCTCATCCCAACATGGGCTAGCCGTCTATGCCACAACCATCCCATGTTAGTTTTTGCAACCAAGCAAGTGTCGAGTTGAGCTTTATCTTTGTTGAAATCAACAAGGTAAAGTTTTCTCTTCAACATCACCTTGATTGCAACTGAGTTACTGCTTCTTTTAAAGACTATCATACCATCATTAGTGAATAAACATTTGTATCCTTTGTCACATAGCTGGGATATGGATAAAATATTATAATATAAAGAATCAACATGTAAATCATCGGAAAGAGTGTGTTGAGAGGAAATTTCAATTTTACTTCTACCGAGGACTTTTCCTTGACTATTGTCTCCGAAATAAATTCCTTCACTTGGATCCACGTTTTGCTAATACTCTACGAACATTCTCCTCTCTCTGGTCATGTGATTGGTGCATCCACTGTCTAGCACCATTTTTGATCCACCGGAGGAGTAGGACCGCAAAAAATATTTATGTCTTGTTTTAGGTACCCAAGTTTGCTTGAGTCCTCAAAGGTTAATCACAAGTGTTTTAGGCACCTATACACAAGCTTTGGGTCTCTTGTGGTGTGGCCCTGCATATTTAGCATAAATATATCCAAATTTATTTTTCATAAGACCATAAGATGCATCAAAGGTATGAAATAATGTATGCAATTCAGAATCATGTGATTTTTCATTAACAAAGGCAATATGATCCTTACGTTGAGCATTAGTGGACAGATTTTTACCATTTGTATACCCAATACCATATTTGACATTAGGAGGTCTTGTGACCATATATGCACTATGTGCATATTTGATCTTTTTCTTGTCAAAGATACCACTTTGGGATGGATGTTTAACATGTGAATCCTTGGATTCATCTTTTACATTATCCTTGTTACTAGAGCATATGCAAGTTTTAATAGTTGTCAAATTGACATATTGAGAAGGTGAGTTTTTAGAGGAGGAAGCGCCACTTTGCTTGAGTGACTCCACTTGCACTTCAATGATTTTGTTAACTTTTGTCAAGTTAGAATGTTCGTTCTTGACTGCAATGTGTGAGTCTTCTAGTTTTGAGTAAGTTTCCTTACTCAAAGCTAGCTCAAGCTCAAGTGCCTTACTTTTCTCCTTTTCAAGCTCAAAGAGCTTTTCAACCTCTTGATATCTCTTCCTTTCATGGATGAGCATATCTTCTTGGCAGTTGACAAGCTCCTCCTTCTCAAAGATATCATCCAACAACATCTTCATTTTTCTTAGTGCAGTTTTGCTCAATCCTTTAAACATTTCCTCATTTTCACTAGAACTCTGAAAACCATCATTATAGGAATGTAAGGAAGGGGATGTAAGTCGAACCTTATTCTTGCCTTCCTTAGCCATGAGGCAAGTGTGATTGTGGTTCTCCCTTCCTCCCATGTTTGGAAAGAGTGTAGATTTCTTGGTTGGCTTCTTGATGGCAATTGTTGCCATCTCATCTTCATCATCCGAGGAGAACTCGTTGTTTGAGTACCACTTGTCGATGTGTGCTTGATGTACTTGCTTTTTTTCTTGAAAGTTTTCTTCTCTTGCGACTTCACTTCTTTCTTCTTCTTATTTTCCTCATATGGACAGTCAACCATAAAGTGTCCATATTCGCCGCAGTTGTAGCATTTACGTCGAGCCTTGGATTTTATTTTTCCTTGATTTTTCCTTCACTAGAGTTGCTGCATCTTCTTCTTCTCATCATGCGCTTGAATCTTTTCATGAAGAGTACCATCTCTTGATCATTCATATATGTGCTTACGTCATCCGTGTCTTCTTCTTCATATGTCTCATGAGTCTCCTTCCCTTTGGGATTGCAAGTTTCCTTGAGGGTGACCTCCTTCTTCTTGGATAAGGTAATTTCAGCTAAGTCTTTGACATATTTAGCTTCTTTCTTCATCATCTCGTGATTGATAATTTTGGCAAGGACTTCATCGGAGGTCATTTTGTTAAACCTTGGGCTTTCTCTTATCATGGAACACAATGTGACATTCCGAGGCATAAAGGCTCTTATCATTCTCTTCACAACCTCATGATCTGTCCACTTCTTTCTTCCATAGGCACGGATCTTGTTGATGAGTGTCTTCAAGCGGTTGTACATCTCTTGAGGAGTTTCACCATCTTCTATGGCAAATCTCCCCAATTCTCTCTCAAGCATCTCAATATTCGCTTCGCGAACGGAGCAGTTCCCTTTATGAGCAGTCTTGAGTGTATCCCAAATGTATTTGGCAACTTTAAGTCCATCCACCCTGGTGAACTCTTCTCGGCACAAGGAAGAAGTGATCAGCGCAACGGGTTGTGCATTGCGGTGAATTGCTTGTTCTTGCTTTGGGGTGAGTTCATTATAGGTGTTTGGGATGTCTATACCTATACACACTATATGACAAAGACTAAGATTAAGTGAGATTAGATGCATCTTCATATCATATTTTTCACATTGAGTCATCATTGCCATCAAACTGTGGAGGTCTTCCCATAGGAATAGAAAGATAATGATTGTAGTTGCTAAAATTCTCATAATTAAAAGGATACCGGGAGTAGTCTTGATGACTACATCCTTTTGACTTTTAAACTTCATTCTTGCCCTTCTGACTTAGAAGCTTCTTCCTTAGAAGCGCCTTGAGTTCACACACTTCATCATCCTCGTGTTCATGCTCCTTGAGCACATCGAACGCCTTGGATTCTTGTTCATCTCCAATGATGGGCATTTCTGGGATCTTTTTGTTCTTGTTAGTGGCCATTTGTCTCTCCGAGCGGTGAGTCTCGTAAAAGGAGAGCCTTGCTCTGATACCAATTGAATGTGGCCTAGAGGGGGGTGAATAGGCGTTGAAAAACTTATTCTGCAGTACTTATCAAATTCATCAAATATATGAGGGACCGAACTTGTCCAGTGCGGTGTACGGACTAGTCCGGTGTGCTAGATATATTGTGAAAAGATCAAGTATTTATGTAGATTTCACAAATTATATAACAACGGAATGTAATTAGTTCTAATAACTTAAGTAACTGATTAGACTGATTGATTTGTATGTGTAATACAAAATTGATACAAGTTACTAGTTTGATCAATCCTATGCCTTAGATGATGATGATGATTACAAAAGTAAAAATCAAGAACACACGAGACAAAGATTTTTACCGAGGTTCGGTCTCACCAAAGAGATCTATGTCCTCGTTGAGGAAGCTCACACAGAGCCAGGTCTCTTCAAACCCTTTGCCTCGTCAAGTCACCACAAAAGGCCAACTTGAGTTCCACTATCCAGAGGTAACCACCGAGTTCATGGGGCAACTCACACGTTGAGGGCTCCCACAAAATTACAGAGAGAAAACTGATCGAATACACTTTAAAAATTTACAACAGATGCAAGAGTCTATAAGAGATCAAACCCCAAGAGCTTAGCATTGCGTAGAAGACGATCTCTCTATACCAAATCTGGATTCCCAAAAGATTTAACTTTTAAGGGCTTTAGATTTGTGGGGAGAGGTGTTTCTGTGCTCTTCGGACAAGTGGCGGCGCTAGAGTTCTTAGTTTTTCAATGTTGTGAACAGTGTGTGAGTTGTGGGGTCATGGATCACCTATTTATAGAGTTTCCAAAAAAATACCATTAGGGATCTCGACGGCCAGACTAGTCCGCTATGGGGACCGAACTAATCCGGTGTGCTGTGTAAAATCTGCGTGAACTATGCAGCACACCTGAAACCCTAATTTGTGTGAGGTGTACTGGACTAGTCCATATTGGAACAAAAAGTTAATCGGACTAGTCCCTGATGAGTCGAGAGACTCAATTGGACCAGTTTGCAACTGGACAGACTTGTCCGGTGCATGGTGATATGTGTTGAGTGAATAACAGAAAGTTAAACGGACTTGTTTGGTCATTTGTTCGGAGTTGTCCGAGTGAGGTCAGTGAGTTGGACGAACTAGTTCGGTACTACTCCGAACTTGTCTGAGTGAGGAGAGTAAATTGATTGGACTAGTCCGCTGGTGAATGGACTAGTCTGGTGCTTCATTGTATTGCTTAATTAATTGATTTTAGCTCTTACCCTCTACGCAAAGATATAAGCTCTTGGGATGTGTCTCTCACGCACATCCTATACATTGATATCTACTTTGCATTTCCTTGATCATTTGGGCTTTCTATTTCTCACTCCTCATTTTTCACCTTTTTGAGTGCACCATAAGTTCTAGTCTTTGTACACCTGCATTCATCTCAACGAATTCATTAGGATCTCATTTGTTTGTCATCAATCGTCTAAAACCCACAAGGGAATGCCTAGATGCACTTTCAGATAATTCAATCAATTCTTCATGTTTCCCTCAATGATTTTTATCACGCTATTGTACAAAACTCTTGTCTTGTCCACATTTACTATAGCCACCTTGATATCTTCCTTGGCCTTATTAATATCACCATAAAGAAAAACCATTGATAGTTTAATATCCCCATCAACCATACGAAGTACTTTCACCAATGGCTCGAATACCCTCAAGCAAAGGCTAACACCATTCCAAAAAGAAGGTTCGCCAATGTACTGGTTTCTTGTACATCCTTTGTGCTCTTCTTGACATGAGTTATTTTCTCCCATTCACAGCTTTGAGAAATCATCCTTAATTGATCCTTTTTTCTCATATAAGCTTTGCAATGTTAGAAAGCAAGAGGGAAATCTAGTCACCCCAGATCTAATAATGTCCCTCTTCTTAGTAAACTTTCTCATAAAAGCTAAGGTAGTATGGTGTGCATAGATAAACATGGTTAGTGCTCTTGCTTGGTCAAGTATGCTCTTGAACTTGTTCATTTTCCCAATTCCTTCAAACATCAAATTAATGGTGTGAGTTGCACATGAACTCTAAAATATGTTTGGCCTCTTGATATACAACATGTTTTTAGCTGCCATGTTATTTAAAGCATTGTCGGTGACCACTTGCACGACCTTATTAGCTCTGACTTTCTCAATGCAGCTATCCACATATTGAAAGATCAACTCTCCAGTGTATGACTCATATGATACCTCATTTGAAACAAGAAAAGGCTTTCCCATACAACAATTCACGCATAAATTCATTATGCTTCTTCTTTTCTAATCGGTCCATGCATCGGTCATAATAGAACAACATGTTTTACCCCATTCTTCTTCTTCTTATTGAACCTTTAACATGTTCTTTGTATCTTCCACCTCCTCATGCAACAACTTCTCCGTAGCTCATGTTGTAAGTCTTCTTAGCACTTGGACCAAAACAGCCAGCAGCTTCTAGCATTTGGACAAATTCTTCACAATTGATAGCATTGAAAGCAACCTCTGAAATTCAAGCAAACCAATATTAAAAGCATGAATGTAGTATTAAAACTCAATAAAAGTAACATTTAACACATAGTAATAAGTAATGTAAACATGTAGTTCATTTATCTTGTACATACAACCACTTTGCAATATATCTCTTGAGCTTGTGCAATCTTTCTTTCATTATATGCTCACTAATTTTTTGTTGTTGTAACTTCTTAGATGTACTCAAAGATTTAGAGTCAAGAGACAAGGTGTACTTGTCCATAGGACCCATTGTTCATGGTTGAGAGCTTACCAACTCATCAAGCCCCATGTCATCTAATGAGGACATCCCAACAGTGGACACACATGTTGAACTACAGGGACTAATCACAAGAGCACGAGCGCGGCTACTAAATCAACAGGGGAACTCTTTTTAAATGTCTACCCATGTGAATTTGAGAATGGGTTGCTATGTAATGATTTAATTGTCATTAGGAACTATGAAGGATATCAACAAGTGAGGAGAGAAGGCTTTGGGAACGTGGAGAACCAGTTGGGACATCCACAAGTTGATGGAACCAATTTACAATTCGGACTCGAGTTCAACTCGGAGTCCAGAAGTAGTCCACTTTAAAACGGACGCTTAGGATGCATACAGACTCCGTTTTTTATGTTTTACATATGCACAGAAAGACGAGAATATAAACTTTCCAATGGCTCTGGTCCGACGTCAAAATTCCTTCCGAGTCATTAGGAATCGTCGAAACAAGTTGAGTCCAGACTTTTGTCTGGTGTTGCACCACCGTATTGGTCCATTGGGCCTTGTATCAAGTCTACATCCCTTATTTTCGTGTCTTAGGGTTAGGTCATGAATCCAACACCCTTTGGACGTTCTCCCACCTATATATACTTCATAGTAGCCGTTATTAAAAATTGGGTTCTGCTTCGATTAATAGTATCGCCGTTCTACGTTTGTGAAACCCCAACTTCGCGATTTCAAATCGTGTCTTGTACGTTGTTGCTTGTGTTCTCAATTGCACTTGCAGGGATTATCCTCCTTGGCAAGGCCAATTGTGTGCATCATGGTTGATAACCAACAAGCGGTGGTGTAGTGATTGCAGGGTTTTTTTCGTATTCTACTCGAGAGCCTCGGATCATCAACATCGAGATCTCCATCAATCGACTTATCCATTACCTTTCGGAAGATCGGGCCTAAACCTCCTTATCAATTGGTATCAAATTTCCAGGTTGCCCATTAGGTAATTCTATCCATTACATTAGTTTTGTTTTTCATACCTAGTGTCCACAAAAAAAAACTTGCAGTTTAGTAGATCTGTTTATTACTGTGTCCAAACCAACATTGAGCCTTTACAACTTTTGTTTTCAGTTTGATTTTGTTGAGTCTGTGTTCGTGGTTGAGTCATATTGCTGGTTTAGAAAGTGTTTTTGGTCTTAGTTTGAGTTTTGCATTGCGTTGATTCATCCTTTTGAATAATGTCATCACGTCAATATTAGATTCATCTCTGTTTAGTTCGGTATTTTCATCATATCTCACTCATTCTAACTCAAATTTTGGTGTTCTTATACTTTCTGAAAAGCTTAAGACGTTTTCTATAACTTTTGTATTCATCAGATTCCCATAAAATAGATTTATCAAGTTCAAAATTGCATTAGATCCGAATATGTTATTGACATAGAATTTCTGAACAGTCTGTATTTCGGGGGCAATGTCTCCTATTGTTTTGATCCAAAATAGGTCTTCCGTATACTTAAATTAAAGATGAGAGATAGGTCTATAATCTTTCTCTTGAAAGTTTTTAGTTTTGGGGTCTCTGAAGGTGCCTAATTGTCCTTAGAAGATTGAGCAGAAAATCTGTAAAAGACCTACAAGATATCTTTGATTGCTCTGCATTGTGTTCTTCTTTTGCAGCACATTCTGAAAAAAATAAAAAAACAAAGAAGACAAAAGAAAAATCCAAGTGCAAAAAAAGATATAAAAGCTGCACAAAAAAAACAGAGAAAAGAAAAATAAAGAAAAATAATAACGGAAGTGCTTGCATCCTTGTGTCCTATAGTTTTGTTTCATGTCTTGCTATCTTGAACTACTAGGAACACATTTAGGCTAGCAACTTTGACAAATACTTTGGATACTTATTCAACTTTATTATCTGATTGCATTGTTGCTAATTCTTGCTACATATAAAGTGCCATCCAAGATCCACTTTCTCTTGAGAAGAACATGTACCTTTTGGAATCACCCCACGCTTCATTGGTTCATCTCACCATCCATACTACCTGATGTGTCGGTAAGAACACTTATAAAAGTGTGGTAAGACGTTTGAGCAAGAGTGATTGTCCTTCCAACATCTTCCTGTTGTCTTTTTTTTTGTACTACTAAAAATGGCAGGAAATAATGGTGATGGAATTTCAAATGCTGAGTTGTGTAACATGATGAATGATAAGGCATAAGTGTTTACCAAAAATAATGCAGCAACAGCAGAGTCATTGGCGCACTTGACTCGCCAACTTGATGACCTTGCTTTTCGGATGGGTAATCTTGAGACTCGGCTGCCTCTCGCTGGACATGAATACAATGCTTGTGATGATATGGAAGATCATAATCATCAACGACTTTCACTCTATCGTTGAGGTATGGGAGGTAATAATCACTATAACAATTGTAATTGTCCTCCTGATGACCCTTTTGTTAAGGTAAAATTTACTATACCCTCCTTTTCTGGTGCTTATGATGCTGAGGCTTATCCTGATTGGAATATGACAGTAGAGCAAAAATCTAATGCCGATCTTGTTTCTGAACAACATAGAGTTCGTCAAGCCACTAGTGAGTTTAAGGATTTTGCTATCATATGGTGGAATGAACTTGTTAAAACTAGAACTGATCCTACAACATGGGATAGACTAAAGGAAGCTATGCATGTTTTTTTGTGCCTCCTTCTTTTTAGTGAGACCTTCAAAAAAATTGCAACGTTTAGACCAAGGTAACATGTCGGTAGAAGAATACTATCAAGAGCTACAAAAAGGGTATGTTGCGTTGTGGGGTAGTAGAGGACATGGATGATAAAATAGCTCGCTTTTATGGGGGGTTGAGATGCAAAATTCAGGACATTGTTGAATACAAGTAATATGGTAATGTTAACAGAATATTTCAGCTTGCTATGTTGGCAGAAAAAGAATTGCAGGGCCGCCAACAGCAGCAACAACACACGAGGACCACCTTCACGCCGCGTTCGACGTCTACACCATCCAAAACAGCACCATCTTCGAGTTTTCATGCAGACAATACACCATCTAATGGTGGCCAAAGAACCGCACATGCTGCTCCATCTTCTTGCGTACCGGAGGGCAGCAAGTCGACATCATTCCAGCCTTCGTCTTCCACTTCTACGAGTCGTACTTCTGACATTAAGTGTCACCGCTGCCAAGGACTTGGTCACATGATGAGAGATTGCCCAAGCAAATGATCATACATGGCACGCAATGATGGCGGGTATGATAGTACTTCGGATGTTAAAGATGAATATTCTCTTGCTACTAACATTGTAGGTCATACAAATGACGAACAATCCGATGGAGAGGCATTTGGTACAGCAGCGACGGAAAACTATAGTACATCATTGTGCAGAGTGCTTTGAGCACCAAAGTGAAGCTTGACGACAAGCTACAACGACACAACCTCTTTTACATGTTTCTCATCGTCAAGGACTACCATGTACACACTATAATTGATTGAGGCAGCCGCAATAACTTGGTGAACATGGACATAGTCAAGAAACTTGGCTTGACAACAAGAGCACACCCTCATCCATACCACATTCAGTGGTTCAACAACAGCGGTAAGTTTCGAGTAACACAAACGCAAGAAAAAATTTTCAATTGGTTCTTACAATGATTTTGATGTCGCTCCTATGGATGTGTGTTCTCTTTTGTTGGGTCGTCCTTGGGAATTTGATATGGATGCTATTCATCATGGTAGAACAAATAAATACACTCCCATGCATAAAAGAAATAAAATCACTTTGCTTCCTATGACTCCTGCTGAAATTGTGCATTTTGAGAAGAGTAAAATTCGTGATGATAAAGCAACAAAACTAGAATCTGAAAAACAGCAAGTCATTAAGTTAAAATCACCTTCATTGCTCGCAACAAAATCTGACCTTGCTGATTTATTTGATGCTAAGGGGATGTGCTATGCTTTAGTATGCAAAGAAGCCCTGCTTTCACTTCAGGAATTGTCTATTGCATTGCCCCCTGCTGTTCCTAACCTTTTGTAGGAGTTTGAGGATGTGTTTCCCTCTGAGATACCCACTGGTTTACCACCCATGAGGGGCATTGAACACAAGATCAACTTATTTCTAGAAGCAAGCTTGCCAAATCGTGCAACGTACAGGGCGAATCCAGAGGAGACTAAATAAATTCAGCGTCAAGTTCAAGATCTTTTGGACCGCAGGTACATTCGTGAAAGCCTTAGCCCTTGTTCAGTTTATGTTCTCTTAGTTCCTAAGAAAGATGGTAGTTGGCGCATGTGTGTTGATTGTCATGCAATTAATGACATCACCATATGATATTGTTATCCTATTCCTCGCTTAGATGACATGCTTGATGAATTGAGTGGTGCTATCATCTTCACAAAAATTGACTTGCGTAGTGGTTACCACCAAATTAGAATGGCACTAGAAGACGAATGGAAAACTGCATTTAAAACAAAATTTGGACTTTATGAGTGGTAAGTCATACCTTTTGGTTTAACTGATGCACCTAGTACCTTTATGCGATTAATGAATGAGGTTTTACATGCTTTCATTGGAAAATTTGTCATGGTTTACTTTGATGGTATTCTCATTTACAGCAAGTCATATGACGAACATCTTGATCATTTACGTGCTGTTTTTGCTGTTTTGAGAGATGCACACTTGTTTGGTAACCTCAAAAAGTGTGTCTTTTGCACCAATGGAGTCTCGTTTCTTGGATATGTTGTTTCCTCGCAGGGAATTGAGATGGATGAGACAAAAATTGTTGCAATCACTAGCTGTCCAACACCAACAACCGTCACACAGGTGCGTAGTTTTCCTAGTCTTGTAGGTTTTTATTACTGCTTTGTGCTAGATTTTAGCACCATTGCAGCATCTCAACATGAGCTAGCGAAGACGGGAGTGCCATTTCGGTGGAGAGAATAGCAGCAACAAGCTTTTGATGCTCTCAAATCGAAGCTTACGCAAGCACCATTGTTGCGACTTCCTGATTTTGATAAGACCTTTGAGCTAGAATGCGATGCTAGCGGCATTGGTATTGGAAGTGTTCTGATACAAGGAGGTAAACCTGTTGCTTTCTTTAGTAAAAAACTGCATGGTCCTCTGAATTACTTTACGTATGATAAAGAATTGTATGCCTTACTACGAGTTCTACAAACTTAGCAACATTATCTTTGGCCTAAGGAGTTTATAATACATTCAGATCATGAATCTTTGAAGTATCTTAAGTGTCAAACCAATCTGAATAAATGACATGCTAAGTGGACTGAATTCATAGAGTCATTTCCATACATAATTAAGCATAAAAAAAGGGAAGGAAATGTCATTGTCGATGCATTGTCTAGACTTTATACTATGCTCTCCCAACTTGATCATAAAATCTTTGGTTTGGAAACAATAAAAGCATTATATCCTACTGATTTGGACTTCAAAGATGCTTTTAAAATTTGTTGAGAAGGAAGAACTTGGAATAAATATGTGCTGCGAGAGGGTCTCCTCTATCGTGCTACCAAGCTATGCGTTCCAGCTAGCTCTGTTCGTCTATTACTTTTACAGGAAGCACATGGAGAAGGATTGATGAGACATTTTGGCGTGAAGAAAACTGAGGATGCGCTGTCCACACATTTCTTTTAGCTGAAGATGAGGCGTGATATCGAGTGCTACGTATCACGATGCACTACTTGCAATAAAGCTAAGTCTTGCCTTAACCCATATGGTCTTTATATGTCTCTTACTGTTCCTAGTGTACCTTGAGCGGATATTCTATGGACTTTGTCTCAGGATTGCCTAGGACAAAGAGGGGGAGTGATAGTATTTTTGTGGCTGTTGATCGTTTCTCTAAAAAGGCACACTTTATACCTTGTCATAAGAATGATAATGCCTCACATATTGCTGATTTGTTTATGACGGAAATTGTTTGTTTGCATGGTGTGCCAAATACCATTGTTTTTTATCGTGATGCAAAATTTCTAAGTCATTCTTGGAGAACTTTGTAGTATAAATTGGGAACAAAGTTGCTGTTTTCAACTAGTTGCCACCCAAAAACAGATGGACAAACTGAGGTAGTTAATTGTACTTTATCCACTATGTTGAGGGCTGTCTTGAAAAGAAATTTAATGTTGTGCCAGGAGTGTTTACCACATATAGAATTTTCTTACAACAGATACATTCACTCCACAACGAAGGTAAGTCCATTCCAGGTAGTGTATGATTTTAATCCCTGTGCTCCTATTGATTTACTACCTTTGCGTCCTTCTGAAACTATACATTTGGATGCTACACAACGATCTGAATTCATTCTTAAGATGCATGAAACTACAAAGAAAAATATTGAAAGAATGAATGAGAAATATAGGATTGCAGGTAGTAAAGATGGAAAAGAAGTAAAACTTGAACCAAGTGATTTAGTATGGTTACATTTGAAAAAAGAGTGTTTCCCTCACTTGAGAAAATATAAACTTATGTATCGAGCTGTTGGTCCTTTAAAGATTATTGAAAAGATTAATTATAATGCATATAAGCTTGAGTTGCCTCCCGATTTCGAGGTTATTCCCACATTTAACATTTCAGATTTGCGGCCATACTTGGGAGAAGAAGATGAACTTCAGACGAGGATGACTCCGATTCAAGAGGGAAAGGATGATGAGGACATCCCAACAGTGGAGACATATGTTCAACTACAAGGACTAATCACAAGAGCACGAGCGTGGCTACTACATCAGCGGGTGAACTCTTTCCTAAATGCCTACCCATGTGAATTTGAGAATGGATTGCTTAGTAATGATTTAATTGTTATTAGGAACCATGAAGGAGATCAACAAGTGAGGAGAGAAAGCATTGGGAATGTGGAGAACCAGCTGGGACGTCCACAAGTTGATGGAACCAGTTTACAACTCGGACTCGAGTTCAACTCGGAGTCCAGAAGCAGTCCACCTTAAAATGGACGCCCAGGATGCATAAGGACTCCGTTTTTTATGTTATACATATGCACTGAAAGAGAAGAAGATAAATTTTCCAATGGCTCAAAATTCCACCGGAGTCATCAGGAATCATCAAAACAAATTGAGTCCAGATTTTTGTTCGGTGCCGCACCACCGTATTGGTCCATTGGGCCTTGTATCAAGTCTACATCCCTTATTTTCGTGTCTTAGGGTTAGGTCATGACTCCAACACCCTTTCTACGTCCTCTCACCTATATATACTTCATAGTAGCTGTCACGAACAATTGGGTTTTGCTTAGATTAATATTATCGCCATTCTACGGTTTGTGAAACCCCAACTTCGCGATTTTAGATCGTGTCTTATGTTCTTGCTTGTGTTCTCGGTTGCACTTGTAGGAATTAGCCTTCTTGGCGAGGTCAATCGTGTGCAGCACAGTTGATAACCAACGGAGCAGTGGTGTAGTGATTGCATGGGTTTTTCGTGTTCTACTCGAGAGCCTCGGATCACCAATGTCGAGATCTCCATCAATCGACTTATCCATTACCTTTCTGAAGATCGGGCCTAAACCTCCTTATCATCATCTTCCTTGTCCGATGGAACATCAATTGTCATAAAATTTCTAAATTCTTCTTTTTCCTCCATCCTAGCCTTTTTAGCTTTTTTGGAATCTTCAATAGCTATTTTGCCTTCTCTTTATCTTCTTCTATGGCATTAGGACATGATGAGACTTGTCCTTTAATACCAACAATATGTAACTTTAATCTATAAATTCCCACCTTCACAACTAAAGAACATAATTTGCATTGAATAACATTGAGATTATTTGGATCAATTAGAACCCCATACCCCCACCCTACGTCGTTAGAATTTCTATTAAGAGGCTTGCTCGCGGCGTTGGATGTTGGGTTTGATGCAGCCGATGACATTCTAATTTTGCAAAAGAAGATTCAATCATGCACACAATCGATAATCAAAGAATAGTGAACAAGTAGTCAAATAATAGAAAATACCTCGCTGCAACAACAAATTGATGCAGCTAGCCTTCTAGTGATACCTCCAGTCGTCCTAGACGCTTAGAAGAAACTGCAAAGTGCAAACATGCAAAATAACTAATCAATCAACTTTGTAACAAAAGGAGACAAATGATGGGTGCTCTGCTAACTGATAAAAGCATTATGGGTGCTCTGCTAATATGATAAATGATGATGGGTGCTCTGCAAACATCTGAGCGGAGGGAGATACCAGAGAGGCTTGGCTCTCTAGTGGGAGCGCGCAGGCCCGGGCAGCTACCCAGGGAGGGCAGCTCAGGCGCGAGCAGCTGTCACGGGAGGGCGACAGGGCGGCATTAGGTAGGGGTGGCTAGGGTGCACCGAGTTGCAGACTATGAGCGCGGGCCACTGTGCAGAGAGTAAAGCCGCCGATGGGAGGCTCGTGCACGATCACCAAGAGGGGGGAGGGAGGGGGGATGGAGGCGGAGGAGGAGAGTTCGTACCTGGGAGGCAGTGGCCGGTAAGACCTTGCTGGCAGCGTCCGGCGAGTGCTTGTCACAGCGATTATCTGTGCTGTGTAGAAGCAGCCGCCCTGTGCGAAGTAGAAACTGCCCAGTGCGATTTGACGGGTCTGGTTGGGTTAACAGAGGAGACTCGATGCAAAACAGATCTATTGCCTAAACGGCAGCACAGGCTGTTTAAACGCGTTTAATACCGAACCATTCACACTGTTTCGCCCGTTATAACGTGTGTTGACCCATTTAAATGGGTCAACCATTTAATTCACTGTTTAGGGGGTAAACTGCACAAATACCCTTTTGTTTAGCGTCTAAACGACCAGTTTAGCCCGTTTAGGATAACACTGCACCATATATGAATGAAGCTCAAATCAAAATCACTATGCCTAAGTTGCTACATGTCAATTCACCTATTAAGTTATGCCCAAAAGTTTTGTTGTCTAAACATAGGCAAAAATGACTAAGTATATAAAACAATGCTTAAGAGATTCTAGGTACTTGTTTTAGCTTTTTCCAAGTGAGGTGGTATTTCATTTTGGAAATCCAAAAGACAATACCAACACTTACTTTTGTGAGGATGCATGAGAATTGAATGATGAGGAAGTGATAACCTTCCTCATAAATGCAAGAAAAGATCTTCAATTCTAAGGCAAATCAAACAATGAAAAATGTTAAACTCATACCTCATTTAAAGGGCAATTGGTGATGAAGGCCTTTGAGTGAGAAACACACAGCTTTGAATTTTGGTGTAGACTTGATGTTTGACGCCAAATGCCAAGTTGAGGTTGAATATGGTGATGGATTTGGTTGAGGCTTCTTCTTGCTCCTCCATTGGATCATCATCTTGAACATTTCTCTACCTGAAACTCAAATGGGTTTGAAGGAGAGATGTGTTCTCATATCCTCCCAATGGTGGCATGAGATTGATGTGGCTTCCTCTTTCTTGCCAAACAACCTCTTTACAATTTTTGTCCTGCTGCAATTCCATCAAGAACAAACAAAACAACTGAAAAACGGGTTATGATAGCCAAAAGCAAATTGAATCATATTGTCAAATTGTCTTGCCGAACTTGAAAGAACTTGTGAATGCAATGAGGCATAAACAATTTTTTTTGGGTTGAATTAAAAAATTTCTTCCCTTATTCAAATTTTTAGTTTTATGATGGTTGGAAATTTTACCTTCCAACATGTAGGTGTGGAAATTTAAACATGCTGAATGCAAATGATGAGAAATTCAAATATGCAATTGGGGAATAAATATGAGATAACTACCAAATAACCTATTGGCAAGGACTCACCGAAGTTTTGAAGTCTAATGAGTGGGACTTACCTCTGTCCTGTTTAGTGCGATGATTTGTTGTACAATCCTGGAGTAGAAGATGTGGACAACTTCTCCTCCTTGACATTCCTAAATTACATTGGTTGTCATTCGGACATATGGGCCACATGGTGGCCCTAGCCTCTTCGTCGCCTGGATGAAGATTTGTTGATGTTGCGACAACTTTTCCCTCTTGAAGATATTCTCTTATGAGCTTGGTGAGGCTTGTCCTTTTTTGGGGTGCCACTTCGACCTTCTTTATATTCCTTGGAGTTAACCCATACTTTGACCATATATCAAAGACTTCCTTGGGCATGATGACATGTGGACTCCATAATCAAACAAGAAACACTTCATCCACAATGTCACTTGCCCAAGGTTGTATGGCATGGTCAAAGTGTAGGATCCCAACTAGTAATTGTGGGATAGATTGGATCTTGCATGCGCTTTCAATTTATTGTCCTTGGCCAAGAGCTCCATTTGAATGTTGTCTTCATTTCTGCTTGGCCATGCACAAAATACTTCAAGGTAGGCTAGTTGAACTTAAATCCCTTGAAATCTCCATAGCCTCCATGATTACAAGTGTGGTGTTGATTCCACCCTTGACCTCCTTGTGAATGGTAGCCGTCGAAGTGTGCAATACGAAACTTCCCCCGGACTTGCTAAAAAGCAGCCCGCGGAGGTTCTTTTGTGGTTTGGGGATACAAGATCAAAATCAATATGGTGACCTCATAGATTTACGTGGTTCGGGTCGCCTGAGCGTAACACCCTACTCCACGGGGTTTGTGTGATTGTATTGAGCGAGTTAGTTCGCTAAGGTCAGGTTGCGATAGCCTCCCCTCTATACTCGCGCAGTGCAGCCCTTTTATAGTTCTAAGGACTGACCGTTATAGAAGCTGGCCTGACCCGACATGTGGCCCTGGCATGCTTAGTATCTTAATACACCGTCTACAGAGTATTAAGTACAGCTAATACTGTGGTAACGTGCCTTCATGGCAGTGTTACCACTATTAACTGTACACTGATCGTGTGTCATTAATGTGGCATTAATAACACATTATCAAACCTTGTAACTGCCGCCTTAACCATTCTTGAATGTCTGTAATGGTCATGATCGGCTTGTATTTCCGTTGGTGACGAAGGTCCGGAGGCTCCACATGTGTCGGATCTGGAGCTTTCCCTTGTGGGAAAGCAAGTCCGTGGTTGCTGTACACATGTCAGTACTGGAGCTCCTCTCTGACGGGGGCTAGGTCCGGGGCCATTGTACATGTGTAGTCGCCGGAGCTTCCCTTGGTTGGGAGATTTGTTCCGGGCTTATTTTACACGTGTTAACCCGGGAGCCAGTCATATAAGGGGAGCGGGTCCGGTGCAACATGACATGTGGGACCAGCAAAGGACTTCGACTCTGACGGGTGGAACTTTCTTGTTCTTGTTGCTGTATCGTGGGGTACCCGGTACGTAGGGTACTGACAGTGGCCCCTGGGCCCACCTCTGGAATAAACCCCTTGGGTTAAGTTGTTTTGCTGGAGGTGGGGCCATTCTCAATTCCTGTGCTTCGTTTTCCAAAACGCCCTCTGATGTGCCGGTAAAGTGGCGGCTCGGGGGTGAATCTTCGACACGTGGCTTGTCATGAATATGGCAGATGAGATCTTTGAGTGCGTATCTTACGCAATTGAAGGTCGTCGGTTCCCAATACGAAAACTGTATTGGTTCCACGTGCCCTGTCAGAGCGCCGACTTTGGGTTTCCTGCCGCTCATCATGGCAACGGTTGGCCTTGGGTAAGGACCTCGATCTCTTCGTTGGGGTGACCCCGGGCCCACTCGCCATTGACGGGGTAGATTTTGGAAAAGTACTTTTGATGTCATTGCGGTTTCCATCCAAGCGTCGCAAAGGCTTACTTAAGAAGGAAAGTGCACACGGATTGAGGACTCTTTACGCCTTCGATCATCTTTGTGCTCAGAGCCTCCCAAACTCCGCCTAACTTTCCATCTTTTGCTCCACTTTGCCACGATGGAGTTAGGTCTCCCCAAGAGCCGCCTCAAGAGCAATGATGATTTGAAGAAGGTCCGGACCTACATGGGGTGGTCCAGCGACTCCTTCAATCATCTGGTCCGCGCCGGCAAGCTCCTGTTCAAGAAGGAGCACGGCGGCGACATGGTGTACTTCTCTGCGTACGCCATGGTAGAGCTGATCCCACCTGTCTCAACTTTCCTGTTGATGCTGCCGGACTTCTATGGTCTACAGCTGTACCACCTTGGCCCCATTCTCTTCTTCTTGTGTCAACATTTGTCCACTTCTGCGAGATGTGGGTGGGTATTCCCCCCTGCGTCGAGCTCTTCCACACTTTCTTCACCATCCACACCACTGGGAAGGGGTCCAAATTTCTTGGCTTCTACTATTTCGTGAAGCGCAAGAAATGCCCCTTTAAATACTTGAGGTTGTTTCCTTCTGGCAAGTGGGACAACTGGAAGAAAGATGGGATCATCGTCACGGCAGAGGAGCACGAGAAGTTGGAGCTGCCCGAAGGCCTCCCAAATGTTGACACTGACACATGGAGTGTGGTTCCGGTGCTGTCAGAGGCCTTCAACCCTGCCTTGACCAGGATCCGCGAACGCGTGGAAGGTGGAGTGACCCCCCAGATGGTCTTCTGCAATTTCCTGGTCAACAGGTGGGCTCCGCTGAAGAAGAGGGAGAAGCTTGCGTGGGCCCTCAACAGCGTGATGGATGAAGACCAGATTGAAATTGGTCTGAAATCCAACTTGGATGGCGCAGCTTTGGAGCTTCATCTCAAGAAGTTCCAGCATGGAATTGGCATCGAAGGTGACGTCCTGACTCCACTGGCGGCTTTCCTCCCACTAAACATGGAGGCGTAGTTCAGCAGGGAGCTCTAGAGGAGTATTTCGGCGCTTGACGATCCTGGTGAGGTGGAAAGGCTTCTGATCACCAGATTGACGATCTCTGGAGCTTCCGAGGGTGGTCCTGCCCCCACCCCAAGCCGATGCACTGAAGACGTCGGCAAAGGCAAGGGCAAAGAGCCAGCTAAGCCTTCCAGCCGGAAGATGAAGTTGAAGCACGCTGAAGGGAGGTCCGTCAGGCCTGCTCCTTCTACGACGACTGCTTCCGCCCGGTGGGGGAGGTCTTCTGCTGCTACTCTTACTCTAGTTCAAATGTCTTTGAGAGGCGTAAGCTCCGGGCAGTCGACTCCGGCTGCAACGCCGGCTAGAGGTTCCAAATCCGGGGGTTCTTCCCGGCGAAGGGAAGCTCCTGCCGAAAGAACTCCGACGGCTGCGAGTGTTCCTCAACCGAGGCCCGAAGTAGTTGCCTCACCAGACTTGGTGGGATCTAGCTCCGGGCCTCAGTGAAGAGGTTCTGAGGCGACTGGGTGGTAGCATCCCGAGGTAAGCATTGATTGCTCACTCTGAAATGTTGATCTTGCTTTTGGATGTGTATTTAATATTCTCTTCCCTTTATTTCTAGGGTTTCGAAGAATGGACCCGAAGCTTCAACGCCTGTTGCAACGGCTGGGGCTGCTCCTGCTGCAGCTCCGGCTTCGATTGTTGAGCCTCCCCGTCAAGTGGAGGTGGAAATTGCGGCAGCTCCAGTGCCAGCTGTAGTGAGCTAGGACTCGGATTCCTCGTCTGAAGCTCTTGTGGTAGCGCCGGACTGCAGGAGGGAAGTTGAAGAAGTGCCCCTAGTGGCAGAGGCTGATGCTCCAGTACTGACGACGCCAGAAGTTCCGGCTTCTGAGCCGAAAGTTGCCGAAACCCTGGCTGTTGAGCCAGAGGTAGCTAAATCCCCGACTGTTGAGCTGGAGATCATCGAGGCTCTGGCCCTTATGCCGGAAATGGTTGAAGATCCGGTGGCAGAGCTAAAAGTCGTAGAGGGTCCGGCTGCTGAGCCAGAGGAGGTTGGAGGTCCGGTAATTGTGTCGGAGGTGGTTGAAGGTCCAGCGGCTGTGCCGGAGGTAGTCATCGTACTGGGGCCCGAACCAGTGGAGGTCGAGGCCCCAGTTGAAGCTCCTGCTACTGCTCCAGAAATGGTGGTCCCGGAGGTACCAGCGCCGGAGCCAGAGCAGCTCCCAGGACCGGTGACAGGCCCTTCAACATCAGAACCGTCAGCTGAAGACCCAGAAGTGGTGCCTTCACCTGCTCCGGAAGTGGAAGTTCCCCCCCGTGGGTTCTTCTGCTGCCACTGAAGGGCTCCAAGAGAGCGGCTCCAGCGCCGCAGGAGTACAGGGGACCACTATAGTAGAGTGGGACCCCATTTTTGTTACGGAGAACCCGCTCGAGCCTGTGGAAATGACCCGGCAGGCCCGGAACCTATCCCTCTAGCGTTGTCCATAGACAATGCCTGCTCAAGCCTTCGACAGGTCCAGCTAGCCTTCGACCATGAGAGCAAGGCTTTGGAGGAGGAGCACAACACCTTAAGGTGTTGGTGTAGCAGACTCCATTTTGAGACCAAGGTTGCTCAGACAAGGCTGGCTGACCAGAAGGAGGGGATACGAGGGGAGAAGGCCCGGTTAGAGTACTGGGACAAGTTAATGGAGGAGAAGGAGGTTGCCATCGTGGCGCTCGATGCTAACTCCAGGGAAATTCCAGAGCAAGCCAAAGAGAGACGTAACACTGCTAACGAGCGTTACAAAAAGCTTTCAGAGTTGAATGAAACTCTCATGAAGCGTCGAGCGGACCTAGAGGTGAGGGAGGAAAAACTCGTGGGGCAGCAGGAGGATGTGGTGAGGAGGGAAGCGGAGGTCACCTAGAAGTTGGCTCTGGGTGAGAAAAATGTGGCGGATCGTAGCAAAAAGTTGGATCGATGGAAGGAGGAAGAGAGGAAGAAGAACTGGAAGGTGGGGCAAGAGCTCTCGAGGAGAGAGTATGACATTGCCGCTAGGGAGGAGAGAGTAAAGGGCAGGGAGAAGGACCTAGCTGAGAGGCGGAACCGCATTCACCTCTGGGAGACGGAGCTGGCTGACCAGGAGAAGCAAGTTGCTATGGTCAAGCAGCAGCATGCCAAGCTGGCTGAGCGACTTGCTCGTGAAAGCTCGGAGCTTACGGCCGCCCGGAGGTCACTGGAGGAGTTGTGGAGCTTGAAGGAGATCGAAGCTATTCATATGGGACTTCCTCGGACAAGCAAATGATGTGCTAACACCACTGGGTTTTAGTACGGTACGTCCAGATAACCCGGAGCTGGATCTGGACCGAGCGCTGGTGGCACTCAACGGTGTTGGTGGCAAACTTGATGCAATGGGCAACGTCATCGCGGATCAGCTGGAGACAAAGGGGAAGACTCTGGCTACAAATGTCGCAGAGTATGTGCTGAAGTGTTATGTAAGTTTATCCCCAATTCCCACTAGACCCGGTGCTCGAAGGTCCCGTTGCTGAAGAGGAAGACGCCGCCAAAGCCAGCATCCAAGAGGTTGCCCAAAAAGTAGCTCCGTTCTTCCGCATGTATTAGGTCGTCTAGTAGCTTGGAATTTTCTCCTTTTGCCCCTTGTAATCTCAATTTTGTAATCCAGTTCTTCTGATAAATGAAACCCTCCTTTTTGCCTTGAATTTCACTTTGTCTTCAATGTACTATGTCGTGTCTTGTTGGTCCCCTAGTATATGTGTACAGTTGAGGTGTGTACATGTACCAAAGGTTATGATAGTATGTTGAAGCCTTCAATTTGAAACATCGAAGACAGACCCCCTGCAAGGGTCGGAGCTTGGAAGCTCCGGTGTCAACATATTGGATGTCAACAGCAGACCTATCTTGAGAGACGTCGGAGCTTAGTAGCTCCGGTGTTGTCCATCATCACTATGAATTTTTTATTTTCCTGCACATTAAAGGGTAGAGAAAAAGTAAAATTTGTCCTCTTGTCTATAAATTGGTCGTGACTTATTGTTCTTATTTGAACTTTTAGATTCAAAGAAACTAAATGTGATAACAAGCGTTTTGATAGAATCTTATTAGATCCACGTGCCTTTTTAGTACTCACCCTACTGAGGCCTGCCGGGGTGTAGGTAGAGTGGCGTACTTATGGTGCAGGACCAGGCTAAGTCGATAGCACACTCCAGACCTAGGTTGGCTTGGCGTTCAGGCAAGTAGACTATGTACCGGTGTTAAGATCCAAAAAGACTATCAATAAGGCTTGTAATGCATGTGAGTTACTTGGAACAAAATTCAAAAAGATTTGCACAACTTCATTATAGACAAGCAGGGTAAAAATAATTTAACATATTGAGCCTTGTACAAAAAGTAAATACACGTGGAGTCTGTTTTCACACAACAATGCTTTTCATTATAGGTCCAGATTACAGGGGAGATAATGACACACTTAGGGTGCTGGACCAAGTTAAATGTGCTATACATCTTGTGCTAGTCCAGAGCAAGTAGTTATACTTTTAGCATTGTGACTGTGTCAAGTGTTACTTGAACTTTCTGGACCCTCCCGGAGGGGTCTAGATGTTCTCTAGGAGGACTTGCTCGACTCTGTATAATGACTCTATAACATGCATTGTGTGTAATTACAGACTCACCTCCGTTATTCTAAGCATAAAACTTACGGAGGTGCTCGATGTTCCAAGGATTAGGGAGTGGGATCCCATCCTCAGTTGCCAAGCAAACACAGCCTGGTCGAGATACTTTAATGACTCAGAAAGGACCCTCCCAGCTGGGGGAAAATTTGTTCATCTCTTCACAAGTTAGTATATTTCGAAGCATCAGGTCACCTTCTTCGAGTTGTCGGTCATGCATGTTCCTTTGATGGGAGCACTGGAGCGCTTGGCGATAACATGCATTTCAAACAGCTACTCGGCACCTTCCCTCATTGACGAGGTCAAGGTCTTCACGTCGGAGCTGGTCCTGCGTTGCTTCATTGAAGGTCCGGACCCGGAGGGACCCCAAGGTGATTTCTGGAGGGAGGACTGCTTCAGCTCCGTACACCAGCAAAAATGGAGTCTCCCCAGTTGACTGATTAGGTGTTGTCCTATTCGCCCAAAGTGTGGATGGAAGCTCTTCAATCCAGATAGCTTTGTGCTTTTTCAAGCACTCATATGTGCGCTTCTTGAGTCCTTTTAAGATTTTTGCATTTGCTCTCTCGGCTTGGCCATTGCTTGCTGGATGAGCTACTAAAGCATGGCTAAGTTGAATGTCGAGGTCTTTGCAATATTCTTGGAATGCAGCACTTGTGAATTGAGTTCTGTTGTCAGTTATGACTGTGATTGGAACTCCAAATCTGCATATAATGGCCTTCAAGAACTTGATTGCTGACTGTTTGTTGATTGTTACTACTGGATTTGCTTCCGGCCACTTGGTGAACTTGTCGATGGCGACATATAGGAACCTGTAACCTCCGACGGCTTTTGGGAAAGATCCCAAGATGTCCATGCCCCACAGCGAATGGCCACGTAGGAGGTATCATCTGTAGTGATTGAGCTGGTGTGTGAATTTGTTTTGCATGAAACTGACATAATTCACATTTTTTCACCAGCTCAACCGCATCCTCGAGTGCTGTAGGCCAGTAAAAACCATGTCGGAAGGCTTTACCGACCAGCGTGCGAGAAGATGTGTGGTTCCCGCACTCGCCTCCATGGATTTCTGCGAGGACATTGCAGCCTTCTTCCCTTGCAATGCACCGCATTAGGATGCCATTAGCACCACATCGGTAGAGATCCCCTTCTATTAACGTGTATCTTTTAGCCAATCTGACAATCCGGTTAGCGGATACACTGTCTTCGGGAAGGATATTGTCTTTCAAGTAGCTCCAGATCTCCGAGATCCATGCATCGGAGCTAAATTGAGCTTCTGAGTCTTGCGTGTTGGGTTGCTCGGAGCTTCTGACAACACCTACGACCCTTGGTGAATTCCATGGTAACAGGGCCACCGGGACCGCCAGCTTTGAGGTGCTAGTCTCGCCCACTTTGCTCAATTCGGCAGGCTGAGCTGTTGGCTTTGACAACCTCTGGACGAAGATTCCATCAGGAACCGGAGCTCCGGTTGAGGCTTTCGTCGAGAGTTCATCAGCTTCAGAGTTATGAAGGCGCTAAACATGATGGAGGTCCAGGACTTCAAAGTCCTTCTGAAGCCTCTAGACTTCAAGGAGATAAGCACCTAATTGAGAATTGTTGCAGGAGCATTCACCTTTCACTTGTTTGATGATGAGTTGTGAATCTCCCTTCACCAAGAGTTGTTTAACACCATAAGATAGTGCCACCTTGAGTCCATAGATGAGGGCTTCATACTCTGCCATATTGTTGGTTGCCTTGAAGTCAAGTTGTACCATATACTTGAACTTCTCTCTGGTCGGAGCAAGGAGAAGGACTCCAGCTCCGGCCCCTTGCTTCTGCACGGAGCCATCAAGGTAGAGGGTCCTGTGAGGCTCAGTGAATACCAGAACTTTGAGCTCTGGTTTCCGCTCACTGTGGCCCCCAGGGTTTGATGGAGAGGGAGTCCACCCCGCCACAAAGTCAGCCAATGCTTGACTTTTAATTGCTTGTCTTGACATGAATTATAGATCGAATTCTGACGGCTCCGCTGCCCACTTTGCAATATTCCTAATAGAATTAGGGTTATGCAAAATTGCACACAGTGGAAAAGAAGTTACCACTGATATTTTGTGGGCTTGGAAGTAATGATGAAGCTTTCTTGAGGCAATGAGAACTACGTAAAGCAGTTTATGCACCTCAATGTATCTTGTCTTGGCGTCATGAAGTACTTCGCTGATGAAGTACACTGGGCGCTGGACTGTCCGGACCCTCCCGGAGGGGCCCGGAGCTTCCTCTTCATCCACCTGGACCCTTCGGGGTGGGGGGGGGGGTCCAGACCTTCTTCTGGAATTTCCTGGTCCCTTCCAAAGGAACCTGGAGCTTCTTCTGGAGTGACATGGACCCTCCCAGAGGGGTCTAGATCTTTTTGTTCAGCAGCAGTTGCTCCTTCGTTTGAAGGAGGTTGATCCTCCAGCGTCTCGCCTTGAGGATATGTGTCTGAGGGTTGGTCCCCAGACTCGCTTTCAGGTAGTTTCGGACCTTCCTGGAGGGGTCTAGAGTCTTGATTTGGGGATGGCTTCGGTCTTTTCGCAACCAGGACCATACTGACAACCTCTGTAGTTGCCGAAATGTAAAGCAGTAAAGGCTCACCAGGGTTCGAAGCTACCAGAATTGGTAGTGTGGTGAGGAGCTGCTTTAGCTCTTGAAACGCCTTTTCTGCTTCTTCAGACCAATGAAATAGCCTGGTCTTCCTCAAGAGTTTGAAGAAGGGTAGCGCTCATTCTGCCCGTCTTGAGATAAACTGACTAAGCGCAGCGAGACATCCAGTCAACTTTTGGACGTCTTTAATGCAGGTTGGGGGTCAGCAGGAACTGAGGGATCGAGCCCTCGGCATTTCTTCTATAGCCTTGATCTTTGCCTGATTTGCTTCGATTCCTCGATGAGTCACCAAGAAACCCAAAAGCTTCCCGGAGCTAACCCCGATGACACACTTGTCTGGGTTCAGCTTGGTGCGTGTAGTATGCAACTTGTCGAAGACGGCTTGTAAGTTGTCAATGAGTGATTCCTTGTTTTTAATCTTCACAACGATGTCATCAACATACACCTCCACCAAGTCTCTAATTAGCTCTCCAAATGTTTTGTACATAGCTCGCACAAATGTTGAAGCAGCATTTCTGAGACCAAATGGCATGGCAGTATAATAATACAATCTATCTACTGTTATGAAGGCAGTATGATCTTCATCTTCCTTAGACATTTGGATTTGATGATATCCAGAATATGCATCTAAGAAACACAGTAGTTCGCACCCGGAGGTGGAATCCACTAACTGATCTATTCAAGGTAGTGGAAATAGATCTTTCGGACATGCCTTATTTAAGGTGGTGTAGTCGATAAACATCCAAAGCTTCCCACCGGCCTTGGGTACAACAACTGGGTTTGCCAGCCATTTTGGATGGAAGACTTCCCGGATGAATCCAGCTTCGAGCAACTTCTTGATTTCTTGTCGGATGAAGTTTTGCCGCTCAATTGATTGTTTCTGGGGCTTCTGGTGTACAGGTCAGGCGTCTGGGTAGATCTTCAGATTATGCTCAATCACCTCCCTAGGGATCCCAGACACTTGCGACGGTTGCCAGGAAAATACGTCGACATTAGCCCAGAGGAAAGTGATGAGCACGAGTTCCTATTTGTTGTTCAGACCCCCCGATATATGGGTAGTCTGAGCAGCATCGGAACCGATTTGGACGACTTTGACGGGAACATCGGTGTCACCGCTTTGTTGCACACGAGGTGCGGAGGTAGAGCCTTTGTGGCGAATGCTTGGAGGATTCGCAGCTGGCTCCTTTCTAGATGCTTCCTCTTGTGATGTGGTAAGCGCATAGAGTTCTTCCAGAGCAGTGACTCCTGCGGTGCGAACTCCACGGATCCGAAGAACGCCCTTAGGTGTTGGCATCTTCAACACCAAATAACCATAATGGGCAGCAGCCATAAATTTGTATAAAGTTGGCCTGCCTAAAATGGCATTGAAAGGCAGACTGATCTGCGCAACGTCGAAGATCAACTTCTCAGTTCTGTAGTTCTCACAGGTCCGAAGATCACCGGGAGTGTAATAGAACCAAGAGGAGTGATGGTTGTCAGACCTACTTCGGAGAAAGGCCGGGATGGACGTAGGTCCGAAGGCCGAAGCTAAAGCTTAACGAAAGCTTCGAAGCTTATGAGGTTAAGCCTAGAACCTTCATACACTATCATGTGGTGAATTTGGATATTATTAATGGTGGGTGACACCATCAACAGGAGTTGACCAACCTCGATCATGTTTCGGGGACAGTCCGAAGCATCGAAAATGATGGGTGTGTCCATCCACTTCCGATGTGGTTCTGCCTTAGCAGCACGAGCTACCATGGCCATGTCCCGTCGCGTTGTCTTGAGGATGCGACGAGAAGTGATGTCCCAAGAACCACCATAGATGGTGTTCAGGGTTTTCCGACGTTCATTATCGGAGGCGTCGGAATCGTTGTCGACAATATTGTAGATGGCTTTCAAGACCTTTTTAGGGTCCTGGAAACCTAGCTCTTCATCAACCGGATCTTCGTCGACTTTTTGTTTTCGTTCCCTTTGACGGAAAGGAGCATCTTCTCGACGCTTGTTGTAGCGCTCGGCAAGGTTCTGGACCTCCTGGCACTCTTCCAAGCTGTGTCAATTCGTCTTGTGAATCGGACACCATGCTTTGGAACTATTGCCGTCTTTTGATGAAGGACGAGGTCGCTTCTCGGGGCGTGGCCCTCAGCTTGTAGGAGGTGCAGCAGTAGCAGCTGGAGCGCCGGCCGACGGCTTCTTTTTGCTGTTGGGCTTCTTCTTCTTCTTGCCACTACCGGAGGTAGCAGCTTCAGTTTTGGAGGACTTTTGGTTGGCCTCCGGAGCTGGTTTGGAATGAATTTCACGGCCCTCCGCAGCTCTAGCGGATTTGTCGGCTAGGCTAAAGAGCTCTGTGACGCTGGTAACTTCCTTAATAGCCAGCTTCTCTAGCATCTTCTTATCTCGAACACCCTGTCTGAATGCTACGATAACTGAAGAGCTCGAGATAGATGGGATGGTATCTCGTACCTGAGAGAATCGCTGGATGAAGGATCGTAGTGATTCCCCTGATGTTTGCTTCACAGCAAACAAGTCCAGTTTAGTGCCAGGTCGGGTGTAGGAGCTCCCTAAATTGGTAGTGAATTGCTGGCATAGTTCCGCCCAACTATTAATTGAGTTAGGTGGAAGACTCATGAAACAGGATCTTGTAGTCCCGGTTAAGGCCACAGGGAAGTAATTGGCCATTACAGCCTCATCACCCCCCGCTGCTAGTATGGCAGTAGAGTAGATTTGTAGAAATTCGGCGGGGTTGACTGTCCCGTCGAATTTTTCCGGCGTGAGGTCGGAACTTCTGTGGCCAGCTGACCATACATAAGTGCATGGCTAGGGCAGAACAACCTCCTCCTACTCCTTGAGGAGCAGGGTTGTCCCAAGCCTCTCGCCTTTCGCGAGCATGCTCGATGTGGACTCGACCATCTTGTTGCCGATAACAGCGATTCAGTTCCGACCGCAGATCATGGGTCGGTATCCTGGTGATGGTATGGGTGCATCGTGCCCTAGGGGGCAACAAAGTAACTTGTTGGGTTGTGGCACGCCTCCTTTGTTGAGAGGCTTGTGGACCAAGCCGACCGGACAAGGTCCGTCGTTGTGAAGGTGCCCTTCCCGAAGGAGGTGGACCTTGGTTAATGATGCCTGCAGCCGCAGCTGCGACCAGAAGGTCAACATCAGCCCTCCACTGCTCCATAGCACCCTGGGGTGCGCCTGGAGGTGGTGGAAGTTGCAGAAGAGCTCGTGCGGCAATGAGCGCTTGCTCGGGGTTGTTGTTTCCCGATGCAGTGATCGATGCAGATGCCCCATCTCGTTGACCGGCATTGTTTGCCGGAACAGATGGTGCTACAGCGCCTGCCGGAGCGTTGGCACCTGATGGTTGCTGAACATTGGAGGGGTTGCCTCCAGCAGGTTGTTCATCATGATGGTCGTTGGATGATCCAATAGCTGAATTCACCATCTCGGGATCTTGGAACAAATTGGTCCCCCTTCCTAGCGCGCCAAATGTTGAAGTGTGCAATACGACACTTCCCCCAGACTTACTGAAAAGTAGTCCGCGGAGGTTCTTTTGTGGTTAGGGGACACAAGATCAAAATCAAGATGGTGACCTCAGAGATTTATGTGGTTCGGGCCGCCTGAGCCTAACACCCTACTCCACGGGGTTTGTGTGATTGTATTGAGCAGGTTAGTTCGCTAAGGTCAAATTGTGATAGCCTCCCCTCTATACTTGTGCAGTGCAGCCCTTTTGTAGTTCTAAGGACTGACCGTTACAAAGCTAGCCTGGGCAGACATGTGGCCCTTGCGTGCTTAATGTCTTAATCCACCGTCTAAAGAGTATTAAGTACAGTTAATAGTATGGTAGCATGCCTTCATGGCAGCGTTACCACTATTAATTGTACACTGATCATGTCATTAATATGGCATTAATGACACATTATCAAACCTTGTAATTGCCGCCTTAACCATTCTTGAATGTCTGTAATGGTCATGATCGGCTTGTATTTTCGTTTGTGACGAAGAACCGGAGGCTCCACACATGTCGGATCCGGAGCTTTCCCTTACGGGAGAGCAGGTCCGGGGTTGCTGTACACGTGTCAGTACCAGAGCTCCTATCTGACGGGGGCTAGGTCCAGGGCCGTTGTACACGTGTAGTCGCTGGAGCTTCCCTTGGTTGGGAGATCTGTTCCGGGCTTATTTTACATGTGTTAACCCGGGAGCCAGTCATATAAGGACAGCGGGTCCGGTGCAACATGACATGTGGGACCAGCAAAGGCCTTCGAGTCTGATGGGTGGAACTTTCTTATTCTTGTTGTGGTATCGTGGGGTACCCAGTACGTAGGGTACCGACAGTAGCTATTAGAGTTGTTGTTTGAAAGGAAGAATCCCCATGGGTCTTAGATAAACAATTCCCCAAGTGTCCCATGTTGACATGGATTTTCACAAATCATGTGAATATCCATGGCTTGGATCATCCAAACACTTGTCCATTGGCTTTATATTCATGTTACTTCAATTGGAGGTGTAGTTCCATAATTAGCATGTCCACCTTGTTAAGTTGTGTGCATGAAAAGCTAAGGGAACTAGAGAATTCTTCAATCCACACCTTTAGTGGAGACTATCTTCTATCCATGATGAATGAGAATAGGGCTCCTTCAGTTTCAGCATGAATGTAGTCATGGATTGGTGGAGCCAACCCATGACATGAGTTTTGGATGAAGAGCCAACAATCCACCCCATGATGGAGGCAAACCAATAAGAACTCTTAGAGCCTCCCCCAAGCTTGGGAATGGATTTCTTTGGCTCCTATTGCAAGCTAAAATTCTTCCGTGAAGGGCAATGGTGTTGTCTAGCGGACGTTTGTTGAGGTACACCTTGAGTCATCTTGCAGTTCAGCACTTGCGTCCTCGTTGCCATCCCATAAAATGGGTTAGCCAACACTACCCTGTTTTCACACAAAGGAAGAAAACAAGCAAGGGTAATCCTGTCTAATAACTACTAGTACCTATAGCTTAATCACAAGTGATAGCATTCCTTCACTTCCTTTGCCTTCGCCGGCAACGGCGCCAAAAATGCTTCTTGGTATTTCGAAACACCACATATCATCTCTAGTAAGATATGAGCTCCGCAAGCGCATGAAAGATACCGTTGTAGCATTTCGTTCATGAGTATTCCCAAGGGTGTCGTATTTATCCCAAAGCAAGGCGATGGAGTAAAGTACACAATACTCTTATGATCAAGCTATGGGATACTAATCAGCTATCATGACAGGGGTAAGTTGATAATATGGGTAGTATGACACACACCTAAGCAATCTATTCTAAAAACATAAATAGGTCCTAGTGAAGATTAGACTAAGAGTTGGTTAGTTACTCCTACAATGCTTCTAGTATACATATACATAGCCTAAGTTAGGTACTAATGAGCATGTCAATGTTGAATCCTTATGCTAAGTTGTTCAACACATCGAGCACGGGTTTACTCCATGCAATACTAGGACTACTCCCGCCAAGAGCCTGTGGCATAGCCTTACGTGGAGGATTACAAAGCACAGGTAGGGTTGTCAACACCTACTACCTACCTCTTGAATCTGTGGGTCTACAAGACATTCAGTGCTATTTAACTATCCTAGCACCATGCTAGCATACTAAGAAAATACCTTAGAAGCCGCGGCACAGCCATCCTAAAGCAATGAACTAAATTATCTTTGAAACCAATGTTGATACATAACATATTTATTCATATTATCATGATCATATCATAACTACATAGACTATAGTGGGGGTTTTATATTGTTTATGATGATAATATATTAACATTAAGGCATGATCATAAAGACTATTCCTACAACATACATGGAATCCACAATCAAACAAGAATTGCTTCATCCAAGCATATGTATAATGGAAGACTAAAGATAATATCTTTATTATGCATAAAGTTACAAATACAAGAAGGAATACATGAGCCATACCTTTCCCAATTTGGTATTGGGAAGACTCCCTCTACCCCTTTCCCAATTGAATTGGGACTAGAGACTCTCCTCTCTACAGCCTAACTCCTCTAAGGACTAAGAAAAGTAGCGTATACAATAGAATGATGCTCAAGTGGTGTGTGTGAGAAATGAGGGGTATGGAGTCCTATTTATAGTTGGAGATGCGTTGGTTCCCACCACAATTAGCGCGAGAATCAGTCCACATCGTTATCATGACACCACAAGGAGTCAACACATGGAACAAGACCAAATTTGGAGGAGCTACCAGGTCGGCCGACCTGGTCTTGGCTCCAAACAGCCTACGCTTTCTCGGGGTGGCTTCCAGTTGTGTCCTATCTATTCATGTAGGTGATACACCATTTGATCTCCTCGGATACGTTTGTTTCTGGGCCATTTGATCCATGTGATGCCATGTGTCGTCGCCTGAATGGCTGAGATGGTACTTTTCAGGATTGCTCCCCATACTTTGCCTCAATTCTTGTATAAAAAGCCTGCATGCACTTTTTTCCAAGAACAAGTGGATATAGGTCAAGTAGAAAGGTGATGTGTGCAAGGAATGACATATCCTTCACATAATTGAGTTATATTGACGGGTGAAATTGGTATATAACAGCTGTCAACAATCGCTT
This sequence comes from Tuctoria greenei, assembly GCA_036927565.1. Lineage (NCBI taxonomy): Eukaryota > Viridiplantae > Streptophyta > Magnoliopsida > Poales > Poaceae > Tuctoria > Tuctoria greenei. The sequence goes on along the minus strand of JAYESD010000003.1, from coordinate 37,337,302 downwards.
CCTGTTCTGCTGCAATAAAACTGCCACCCGCACATGTCATGCTAGTTAGCTGAGTGTTGACGGCTCCTAAGATATACTAACAAATCATCCCCGGCAACGGCGCTAGAAATCCTTGTTGGTATTTCTTATGCACCATTAACTAAATATCTCCAACTGATGTGTCAGAAATGCTTGTTAATGATTCTATTGGATCACAGAGTGAATTTTGCAAGCACACAAAAATATCATTGTAGCATTTCCCCTTAAGAGTATTCCCAAGGGTGTCATTTATTTGATCCCAAATGAAGGCAGGGAAGAGGTATAACAATCATCAAGGGGAAAGGGTAGAAAGGTCTTGGTAAGAATCTAGTAAGGATGGATAAAATAATAGTAGAGGTAGTGTGACACACACAAAAGCTTTCAAGTCTAAGGGGTATAAGAGGATCCTAGAGGTTAGTTAAGGTTGAGAGTTATGGAGGTACTCCTACTATGCTCTATTGTACATATACATAGCCTAATCCAATTATCCATAAGCTAGATCAATAGTGAATACTTATGCCGTGTGGTTCAACACATTGGGCACGGGCTTCCCCCTAGCAATACTAGGGCGACTCCCGCCAAGAGCCTGTGGCATAGCCAAACATGAAGGATTACAAAAGACAGATAGGGTTGTCACCACCTACTGCCTATCTCTTCAATCTGTGGGTCTACAAGACATCCAATGCTACTTAGCTATCCTAGCACCATGCTACCATATTAAGTAATTACCTTAATATCTTAGGCACAAACCATCCTAAGGCAATGAATTGAATCATCATTGAACCAATGTTATACACAGCATAATTATCCATACTAACCTAGTTATGTTATAATTAACTAGACTATAGTGGGGGTCTGTAGGTTCTATGATAATGAGATATGTTCATGATGAAACAGTCATAGAAGTTATACCTTCCACATACATAGACTCCATAATCAAACAAGAAACGCTTTGCCCAAGTATATGTATAAGTAGAGAATAAAGATACTATATTTATTATGTACAAAGTCACAAATACAAGAAAGAATACATGAGCCATACCTTTCCCAATGTAGGATTGGGAAGAGAGAGACTCCTTACTCCTTTCCCAATTTGGACTTGGGACTAGAGACTCTCCTCTCTACAACCTAACTCCTCTAAGTCTATGGATGATAGTGTATACAATAGAGATGAAGCTCAAGTGGTGTGTGTTGAAGTGAGGGGTAGGGGGTCCTATTTATACTAGTGTTGAGGTCGGTTCTCGCCACCAAAAGCGCGCAAATCAGTCACCATTGACTCCTTCAAGCCAGGAGGAGCCAACACGCATTGTTTGACCGCGTTTGGCGCCAGGAAGGGGTCGGCCGTACTCAAAATGTGGAGTGCTTCCTCCAAGTGGCTGCCTGGTGGGCCCCCTTGATGTATCTGGGTGATACACCGTTGGATCTCCTCGGATACTTCTGTTTGTGGGCCATTTGATCCATGGGATGCCACGTGTCGTCGCTTGATTGGCTGGGATGATATTTTATAGAATTGGTCCCTCTACATTTCCTCATTTCTTGCATAAAATGCTGCATACACATGTTTCTCCAAGTCCAAGTGGAATTGGGTTAGATAGCAATGTGATGTGTGCAAGAAATGACAAATCCTTCACATAATTGAGTTAAATTGACGGATGAAATTGGTATATAACAGTCGTCGACACTGAGAAAACATGTTCGTCTCCCTTTTCCTTCTTCGGATTCTTTTAGTTATTTTCCTTTTCAACTGCTTCACGTAGATGTATGAACATCCCCTGAATTAGGCATTTCTGGTATCAATTCTACTTAGTTCTTATGGATGATTACTCACACTACATGTGGATATTTCCTTTACGTCACAAGAGTGAAGTATTGCCTACTATTCTCTCATTTCACTCATATGCCTCTACACAATTCGAATTACCCATATTGGCACTTCAAACGAATAATGATAAGGAGTTTGACAACTCTGCCCTTCGCTCATTCTTCTCAATGCATGGCATTCATTTTTGGCTCTCATGCCCCTATACCTCCCCACAAAATGGCAAGACAAAATGCATACTCCGCACCATCAACAACTTCATTCGCACAATGCTCTTGCGGTCGCGCGCACCCACGTGTTTCTGGGCTGAGGCATTAAACACAACCACTTACTTGATCAACCGTCTTAATTGTCGAGTAACAGGTAAACTTATGCCATTCGAGCAGATTTTCGGCATGGCACCGACTTATGAACATCTAAGGGCTTTGGCATTAAAATCCTTGACACGGCATGGCTCGGAAACAAATTGGGTCATGTCAGGCTGGTCAAACGGCCCTACACCTCAGCCCGAGCATGGCCTAAGCTCATTTTATATGTGTCGTGTTGTGTCGAGTGCTAAGCGGCTCATTCCGCGTCAGGCCGACCCGAGGCTCATTTATTTAAAAATATACTAAAAACAGTGAAAATTATATTATGCAGCCTGTGCTAGGTAAGGCATCCGCGGGCTAACCGGGCCATACCATCGGGCCACCCAGATCGACCTTAAACAGGTTGTTCCATGTCAGCCCAACGAAGCTGTGGTCAAAGCCTGGACATGACCCGCATCGATCTTCGGGCTGGCCCAGGCTGGTTTTTAATGTTGGGTCGTGCTCGTGCCGGGCCATTTTTGTTAGGCTTTGGGCCGGCTCGATTAGCCCAGCACATTTGGCCACCTATAGCAGACGACATTTTTTGAGACGTAGTCGTTGGGTCCCACGTGAGGAGGAATGGCGAGGCGGATGGCAACACTCAGCGGAGCTAGCATAGGGCAGGCTGCGGCGGTGAGGGATCACGAGGTGGACAAGGGGGCAATGGAGAGACGGATCTGGGTGCAGGGGCGAGTGCGGTGCCACGCCGTGCGGGGGTGAATTGGGCGAGCGGTGTGTGGTGAAGACGACGAGGACGACAGGGCAACCGGCAAGGACAAAGACGATGTAGCTGCAGCGGTGCAACGCATGGAGGGCTGCAGGATAGTGCGGCGCGGGTGTGGGGTGATGCGTGGGCAAGTGCGGTGGGGTGGCGAGGAGGAAGCGATGACCAGATATGCATGTCGGAGCTTTGAAGTAGCCTTTGTTGGGCTTCTGCTCCTGCTTTGGCGGGGATAGTTGCAGTGAGCAAGGCGGTGTTGGGCGCGCGAAGCGGTGCGTTCGCGGTGGCTTTGGCATGGGTCGCGGGGTGCGAGAGGAGTGATGTCGGGGATGTTCTAGAGGGAAGGAACCAGAGGGATTGTGAAGATAAGGGAGAAAATAAAAAATAAAAAAGGATAAAATGTAAAAAAGAAAAATATAGAAGAGAAGGGGAATGTAAAGAGGAAAATAAGAGACTAAGTGGGAAAAAATTGGAAGAAATTTGAAAGAGAGAAAAATGGAAAAGTTGTTGTATGATATAATATAAAATATATGGTAGATGATATAGAGATTCAATCTAGAGGTTAACGAGTGCGGATAACGAAACAGTAAAGTTGATAATCTTTTGGAGGTTACTATAAAAGGCTACGAATATTCCTTTAAAGAGTCGATATAAATTGCCATGAGTGCGAACAGACTTAGTGCCCTGGGTGGCTCACTCCATCCGTAATCACCCCAAACCAAGTTATCCATCCATCCCTAAATAAATGATCTTTTTTTGAACTAATTCTAGTTAAAAAATGTTACGTATTTGGAGATTGAGGGAGTACTGTATAATTCAAATTTCTCAAACGAAGAAGCAAAATTCGCAATTCCGTGCCATCCTTAGAGCTTTTCGCATATGCTCGATGCTGGATCCGAAAGTTGAGATTACATTTTTAGCTAAAATGTGCCGCTTTCTTTTTCACACGAAAGCAAACGTGGGCACTACAGGAATCCCGACGATTTGCGACGGCCATGGCTGTCGCAAATAAGCCATATGCCGTCGCAAATAAGCTATTTGCGACTGCTTTCCTTATTTTTGACGGTTTTTGGCCGTCGCAAATAAATCGTCGCAATTAAGCTTATTTACGACGGCCACTGTCGCAAATAGGCTTAATTGCGACGGCTAGGAGCGGCCGTCGCAAGTTATTGCCGTGGGCCGGTGGGCCCCGTAACATTATTTGTGACGGCCGGCCGTCGCAATTAAAGCTTATTTGCGACGGCCAGACTATCGCAATTAAGTGCTTCTATTTGCAACGGCCGGGCCGTCGCAAATAAGTTCAGTGGGCATGGCCCATGTGTCCTCCTCCGGGACCCACACTGCTATTTGCGACGGCTGGGCCGTCGCAATTAAACCTTATTTGCGATGGTCTGGCCGTCGCAAATAGCAGTAGCTTAATTGTGACGGCTTGGTACCTTATTTGCAACGGTACTGTATAAAAAGCCGTCACAAATAAGGTTTTTTATTTTTTTTTAAAACAGAAAACACTAACCGGCTCGATGGCCAGATTCACAGAACAGACAATATTCGCAGAACAGATTCACAGAACACATCACATCACAACAGTTTCAAAACACATCGTACAAACATCGCATCAACATCAACAAACTAAACATGGGCTCACTCGCCGGTCTGACCTCCGTATCCACCTCTGTAGCCACCTCCGGAGCCACCTCCGAAGTCGAAGTCATCGTCGCGCCTCATTCCAGGTGGCGGTAGCGACGGCAACGGCGTTTGTGCAGCCGTCTCAGATCCCTGCAATTAATGAAACTTAGAGTTAGAATATAAATGCATCAACATCTCTCTCCCTCCCTTCCTCTCGCTCTATCTTCATCTAAATCACCCTCTCTTCCTCTCTTTTCATTTCTCTCTTTGTCTCTCTTCCTCTCTTTTCATTTCTCTCTTTGTCTCTCACTCTATCTTTCTTTCTCACTCTATATCTCTATTGCTACCCTTTTCCCTCTATCTTCCTCCCTCTATATCCATCTATATCTCCCTCACTCTATCTTCCCCTCTCTCTATCTCCATCTACATCTTACTCTCTCTCTTCATTCCCATCCTACTCTATCTATCTTTCACTCTTTCTTCTGTCTCCCTTTCTTCTATCTCTATTTTTCTTCTATCTCAATCATTTTCTTCTATCTAACTATCTCTCTCTTTCATCTATCTTAATCTTATTACGCTGGAGAAGAAGGATTACATAGAAACTTACCTGACCCGCTGAAGAAGGATTGCCTGGAAGGACCGGTGGTAGTACCGGTAGCTGGATTCCCAAACCTTGCGCCCGAGCGATGGCCTGTCATTGCAAACATTAAATGCTACCTGTTAGTAAGTCATTTACACTGAATTAATGAGAATTTTAGTTTTTATTTTGTTACCTCCATTGCTTCCCGCATCTGCGCCAACGCTGTTGCCTGGGTTTGGATCGTGGCCTCCATCGCGATCCTTTGTCATTCCGCCTCCCTCCTTTCCTCCTCATGTCGCCTTTCATTTTCTTCTACAGTTTCTCGGAGGGACTGCATCTCAATGTCCCTCTGCAATACGCGGCGACCTCCCGTGCCCGAAGCCTGCGTGGAGCTGCCTCTCGCAGGTCTCCCTGCCCTCGAGACGACAACTCCGTCGAATATGGCGAGCCTATAAAAAAGAGAGTCAGTAATATGAAATTGAAATATCTTGAATACTTTGAATTGAAAACGATAAAATGACTCGTAAACTCACCTTCCGTGTGCTTTTCCACCACCGGTTGCATACGCGGCTTGAGGATCGATCGGTTGACGTTCCGAATCGAAATCCTCGCCGTGTATCTTCCTAGCCTCCTCCTCGTACTTAGCCTGCAAAATAAGAAAACCGTGTAAGTTCAACAATCTATATAGTTATATTTAATATGAATGATTTCTAAACTTACCAACCGCTCGGCTGCAGCCTGACTGCACCCCGTCGGCTGAGAAGGCTCCCTGTGACCTCTCTTCCAGACCTCAGCAGGGGTGGGCGGCACCCCCGTCTCGCGCTCCTGTCAATACGTGTTAGTACGAACAATATATTATTAATATATAAACATAAGTTATACACACTTACCATGCGTTTAGCTAAACGCAAGTGGTTATCTTGCTCGTGCCTGCTCTTCCCCTCCACCCCTCTGCAGTCTCAAGCCTTCTCAGACTTAGCTTTAAACTCGTCGCTAGCCCAGTAGCGACAAAGGGCCCAAAATGCATCGGTCCAACCCTGCAACCAGCTCACGTGGCCCTGCACATAGTTGGAAGTCGTTAAAAGTACCATCGAGGAAATTATCAGAAAAAATACTTACTACACTCCATGTACCTGCGCGTACTCCTCCTCCGTCAGGTGCCTCTCGCTCTATTGCCGGAAGTGTAGCACGTACTGCTGGTTCGCCTTCAAGTGCTCATTAATAATTTGAACACGGGCGTTCGACAAAGCTTGTCGAAGTGCCTTGGCAGCGTTGTAGTGAAACACTCGCCTCGCATCCTCAAACTAGCGATGGTCGTTCGGGTCCTCTAAAGTATATCTTGCCTGCGATAAAGAATATATTGAAGAGATGTTCACTAAAAGAGTTTAAGAGTTGAAACTTAGAAACTTTTTTAACATACTTACCATAAAATCGGCCCATACGGCCTCCTGAAGGTTGTCGTGCTCCTGGTGATGGACGCGTGCGTAGTCCTCCCACGAAAGAGCAGGCACCCCGTCGATGACCCCGGGATAGTGCAAACGCACTATGGACCCGAGGACACCGTTCACCGGTTTGTGGTGTCTCTCACCGGTGAAAGACGTGTCATCCCAAACCCTGTAAGATATTTATTCATTCATTACTTAAGTAATCAAAAGAAACTAAAATTGAACACGATAATTTTTATTACCTGTCTCCGACTGGACGAATCACGATCCTCTGTGAACTCTGTGAAGGGACCGCGGGAGGACTGACAAAGTGAGTCCTCCTCGTCCTCCGCGTCTGCTGGGGCGCCACGTCAGGTGACCCAGACGGCTCCTCACCAGCCGAGTCAAAGGCCTCAGGAACAAACTCATCGCCAGCCGGGGGCTGGCTGGCCGAGGGATGGCTCGCCGAGGGCTGACTCGTCGAAGGCTGCCTCGCCGAGGGCTGGCTTGCCGAGGGCTGCCTCGCCGAGGGCTGGCTCACCGAAGGCGCCGCAGCCTCTGAGTCAGCCGGTGAGGACTACAACATTCAAATGATTCATAAGTAAGTTTAATGTGAATTTGAATTTAATGAATTTGTCAAAAACGAGTGACATTTACCTCTGACGAAGCTCTAGAGCTGGTCTGAACGTGCCCCAGTAGCTGAGAGCGTCTGCTGCCAGTCGATGAGGCACCAACAAAAGCGTCCTCAGGTCTAGAGGGGCAGAACCCCCTCGTCGGCGGCACCTTCTTACCCTTCTTTGACGCCATCCTCTTGTAATTAGATAATTAGTAAATATGCAAATAAAATATACAAAATTCATGTTACTATCTTCAAGAAAACATTACTTGTAGTCACTTTCAATCATCCCAATCTTGATTTCTTTAGCACAAAGCTATCTATAGAAATAGCTGAGCTCGGCTAAAACCTTCCACACCGCATCATCTAGATAGCCTCATAACATAACAGGTAGGATTCTTTCCATTATAATATGATAATCATGACTCTTCAACCCAGTGAGGTTTCCTGTGTTAACATTTACGGCTCATTTCAGGCTAGCTGCGTAACCATCTGGGAATTTCAAAGTTTTCATCCATTTCATAACTTCTTTCTTTTCTTTCGATCGAAGACAGAAAGAAGCACGTGGCTTTCCACCACTTTCAGAGATTTCAAGAGTTGGACGGTGACAAATGTCTACCAAATCTAGTCTAGCTTTATAGTGGTCTTTCGTTTTGCGAGGCATATCCATGCAAGTGCTTATGATACTTTCGCTCATATTACGCTCCTGATGCATGACATCAGTGTTGTGCATTAGAATCAACGACTTCACATATGGTAGCTCCCAAAGTCCACATATGTGAGTCCAATTGTGTTCCTCTCCATAACCTACAAAATATCCAGGACGACCTTCATCAGGCACCAGTTTGTCCAACATATCAGAAATTTCTGACCCGTTGAGACGCTTCGGTGGTCCTTTAGTGACAACAGTATTTACCACACACTTGACAAAAAGTATTTACCAAAGCATAATAAACATATTTACCAAAGCATGACAAAAAGTTATCTAAACCTAAAAAAACAAAATCATCTAGCAACATCTAGATCACACACTTGACATAGGCTGAACTAGTACCATGGTGATGCAAATCTAAAGAAAATGTGTTACATCACTAAAAGTTTGAAAAAAAAAAACAGTTGAAACATTATACATATCAGGGCAGCTACTATAAGAGCAACAAGTCATCATATACAGTTAAAAGCACTGTACTCTGTCATATATAATATGAGAAGAATGATGGTGCCATACCTGAGCAGTGAAGTGGATCTGAGTGTGCACGGTGGGGAGGGGACCTGAGCAATATAAAAAAATGCATTATGTCAAGACCAATTTGATAAAAACAGCTAGAACACTCAAAGAACTGAATATAATTGGACCAGCTAGATCACCATATTATGATGCTTTTGGTTGATCCAGAAGCAAGTCCCTCACTCGCTAAAACACAATGGATAATAACCTATTTTTCAGGTATCTGAAATCTAACATTTTTTTTTCAAGCGATGGTTAGATTTGCTTAAAGATTCGTGTCAACCACTCAATCTTGTTCCTCAAACAATCCGTAGTTTGTAAGAGTTATGTTAATTGTAAAATAATAAAACAAAATAATTTTGTGCATGATTAACCTACAGAATTAAGGGTTAATAATTAATAACAAAGATTAGTGGTTAATGGTAGTGATTAGCAGTTAATTATCCTATGTCTGAAATTTTCTCAAATTTCAGTCACTTGAAATCTAGACAGGCCTGTTTAATATTGGATGTGCATGGACCGTGTTCTCTACTTCTCTTGAGTTGCTGCAAGCATTAGGGGTCATCTGATCAGGATAAAAGAAAACTGATTCAGCCCGACAACTGAGAGAAATAATGATTTTGGTTCATGCGGTTGGCTACCTATTTTTGATCTGGGCTGAATCTTTAGGGACCCCAGAGGCATGCCTTATGCTATCCCTTAAGAGAATTTGCATGCATTATAGTATTTTGCTTCAAAGCAGGCCAAGCTGATGAATTCATATTAGGTAGATGAAACTGAGCTTAACAAAAGTTCCAACATGTTGATGAGTTCGAATATATATTGTCAGAACCAACGTACTTGATTTATTTGTATATGTAGGCACGGCAATTTAATCTGAATGGGAAAGGGAATGTTTACTTCTCTGAGACTAGCATGCTTCTGGTTTCAGCTAACTATATTTCGTTTAAATAACCTCCCTGTCACAGTTAGCTTTACATGTAGTCTGCTTTTGTCATAAATAGAGTTCAAGGAAAAGATATTGATCTGTTAAAATATAATTCACGTCTCTCTATAGCTAGAAGGAACGATATATAAGCTCTCTTGTTAAAGCCAGTAAGCAACTTTATTACTTCTTTTTAGTCTTATTAATGCAGTTTAAATAAGCTGTATTCTCTCATGCAGTTTGCAGTCAGTCAACGTAAATGGCTGAAGAGGACATTCAGCCCCTTGTCTGCGACAATGGAACCGGAATGGTCAAGGTAACTGCAATCACTTGGCATTGCATTGTCTAATGTATTTTTACATTTTGCGTGGCACCTCTGATTAGAATTCAGTGAGTAACAAGTAATTGTTTTCATCTCTCATAGGCTGCCTTTGCTGGAGATGATGTTCCACGTGCTGTTTTCCCAAGTATAGTTGGTCGCCCACGCCACACCGTTGTCATGGTTGGGATGGGACAAAAAGATGTGTATGTTGGCGATGAGGCCCAATCCAAGAGGGGTATTCTGACTTTGAAGTACCATATTGAGCACGGAATTGTGAGCAATTGGGATGATATGGAAAAGATTTGGCACCACACCTTCTACAATGAGCTCCGTGTAGCACCAGAAGAGCACCCAGTTCATCTTACAGAGGCTCCTCTCAACCCTAAGGCCAACAGGGAAAAGATGACACAGATTATGTTTGAGACCTTCAGTGTTCCAGCCATATATGTTGCCATTCAAGCCGTCCTTTACCTATATGCTAGTGGCCGAACCACTGGTAAGTGATCAAGCAAGTCCCTTGGTTCTTCAATTTTGAAATCGCCCAACCTAGCTAGTTCCTCAAGAAAGGTTATTTGACAGTAATACATAACAGAAACTTAGAGACTAAGCTAGATAATATAGTAAAATTGAATAATGATAAACTGCATAGGTAAAAAACAAAGAAGCAGTACTGATCACTTACGGTGGGCCGGCGGTGGGGCAGCGATGGCGGGCCGGCGGTGGGGCGGTGCCGCGGGCGGGGCAGCGACACGGAGGGCGCGGCGGGCCGGGGCGGTGGGGAGGCGGCGGGCTGGGACGGCGGGGGCGCGGCGACCCGAGGCCGGGGCGGCGAGCTGGGGCGGCGGCGGGGCGGCGGGCCGGCGGCAGTGGGCAGCGATGGCGTGTGGCAGGGCGGTGGGCAGGCGGCGGTGTCGACTGGTCCGAATGAAGACGAGATTGAAGTGTCGGGTCGGGATAAAGGCCCCTATTTGCGACAGCCAAGTAAATTGCGACGGCCGGACCATAAAGCCATCGCAATTAATGTTACTTGCGACGGCCTAAATATGTTTATTTCTGACTCGTTGAGACGCTTCGGTGGTCCTTTAGTGACAACAGTATTTACCACACACTTGACAAAAAGTATTTACCAAAGCATAATAAACATATTTACCAAAGCATGACAAAAAGTTATCTAAACCTAAAAAAACAGAATCATCTAGCAACATCTAGATCACACACTTGACATAGGCTGAACTAGTAACATGGTGATGCAAATCTAAAGAAAATGTGTTACATCACTAAAAGTTTGAAAAAAAAATAGTTGAAACATTATACATATCAGGGCAGCTACTATAAGAGCAACAAGTCATCATATACAGTTAAAAGCACTGTACTCTGTCATATACAATACGAGAAGAATGATGGTGCCATACCTGAGCAGTGAAGTGGATCTGAGTGTGCACGGTGGGGAGGGGACCTGAGCAATATAAAAAAAATGCATTATGTCAAGACCGATTTGATAAAAACAGCTAGAACACTCAAAAACTGAATATAATTGGACCAGCTAGATCACCATATTATGATGCTTTTGGTTGATCCAGAAGCAAGTCCCTCACTCACTAAAACACAATGGATAATAACCTATTTTTCAGGTATCTGAAATCTAACATTTTTTTCAAGCGATGGTTAGATTTGCTTAAAGATTCGTGTCAAACACTCAATCTTCTTCCTCAAACAATCCGTAGTTTGTAAGAGTTATGTTAATTGTAAAATAATAAAACAAAATAATTTTGTGCATGATTAACCTACAAAATTAAGGGTTAATAATTAATAACAAAGATTAGTGGTTAATGGTAGTGATTAGCAGTTAATTATCCTGTGTCTGAAATTTCCTCAAATTTCAGTCACTTGAAATCTAGACAGGCCTGTTTAATATTGGATGTGCATGGACCGTGTTCTCTACTTCTCTTGAGTTGCTGCAAGCATTAGGGGTCATCTGATCAGGATAAAAGAAAACTGATTCAGCCCGACAACTGAGAGAAATAATGATTTTGGTTCATGTGGTTGGCTACCTATTTTTGATCTGGGCTGAATCTTTAGGGACCCCAGAGGCATGCCTTATGCTATCCCTTAAGAGATTTTGCATGCATTATAGTATTTTGCTTCAAAGCAGGCCAAGCTGATGAATTCATATTAGGTAGATGAAACTGAGCTTAACAAAAGTTCCAACACGTTGATGAGTTCGAATATATATTGTCAGAACCTACGTACTTGATTTTTTTGTATATGTAGGCACGGCAATTTAATCTGGATGGGAAAGGGAATGTTTACTTCTCTGAGACTAGCATGCTTCTGGTTTCAGCTAACTATATTTCGTTTAAATAACCTCCCTGTCACAGTTAGCTTTACATGTAGTCTGCTTTTGTCATAAATAGAGTTCAAGGAAAAGATATTGATCTGTTAAAATATAATTCACGTCTCTCTATAGCTAGAAGGAACGATATATAAGCTCTCTTGTTAAAGCCAGTAAGTAACTTTATTACTTCTTTTTAGTCTTGTTAATGCAGTTTAAATAAGCTGTATTCTCTCATGCAGTTTGCAGTCAGTTAACGTAAATGGCTGAAGAGGACATTCAGCCCCTTGTCTGCGACGATGGAACCGGAATGGTCAAGGTAACTGCAATCACTTGGCATTGAATTATCTAATGTATTTTTACATTTTGCGTGGCACCTCTGATTAGAATTCAGTGAGTAACAAGTAATTGTTTTCATCTCTCATAGGCTGGCTTTGCTGGAGATGATGCTCCACGTGCTGTTTTCCCAAGTATAGTTGGTCGCCCACGCCACACCGGTGTCATGGTTGGGATGGGACAAAAAGATGCGTATGTTGGCGATGAGGCCCAATCCAAGAGGGGTATTCCGACTTTGAAGTACCCCATTGAGCACGGAATTGTGAGCAATTGGGATGATATGGAAAAGATTTGGCACCACACCTTCTACAATGAGCTCCGTGTAGCACCAGAAGAGCACCCAGATCTTCTTACAGAGGCTCCTCTCAACCCTAAGGCCAACAGGGAAAAGATGACACAGATTATGTTTGAGACCTTCAGTGTTCCAGCCATGTATGTTGCCATTCAAGCCGTCCTTTCCCTATATGCTAGTGGCCGAACCACTGGTAAGTGATCAAGCAAGTCCCTTGGTTCTTCAATTTTAAAATCGCCCAGCCTAGCTAGTTCCTCAAGAAAGGTTATTTGACAGTAATACATAACAGAAACTTAGAGACTAAGCTAGATAATATAGTAAAATTGAATAATGATAAACTGCATAGGTACAAAACAAAGAAGCAGTACTGATCACTTACGGTGGGCCGGCGGTGGGGCGGCGACGGCAGGCCGGCGGTGGGGCGGCGCCGCGGGCGGGGCAGCGATGCGGAGGGCGCGGCGGGCCAGGGCGGTGGGGGCGCGGCGGGCCGGGGCGGCGGGGGCGCGGCGACCCGAGGCCTGGGCGGCGAGCCGGGGCGGCGGCAGGGCGGCGACGGCGGGGCGGCGGGCCGGCTGCGGCGGGCAGCAACAGCGTGCGGCAGGGCGGTGGGCAGGCGGCAGTGTCGACTGGTCAGAATGAAGACGAGATTGAAGTGTCGGTTAGAGATAAAGTCCCCTATTTGCGACGGCCAAGTAAATTGCGACGGCCGGACCATAAAGCCGTCGCAATTAATGTTACTTGCGACGGCTCTTTTAGCAGCCGTCTCAAATAAACACTTATTTGCGACGGTTGCCTTAGTTGTAACGGTGCTAGGGTACGCCGTCGCAAATAAGTTGTTATTTGCGACGGCTCCGGTGTTGGCCGTCGCAAATAAACTGTTATTGGCGATAGCCATGTTATTTGCGACGGCCAGAGGCGGGCCGTTGCAATTTATTCTATTTGCGATGGCTGGCCGTCGCAAATAAATGTGGCCGTCGCAAATGATCGCTTTTCCTGTAGTGGTGTATCTTGTTTTCTGGGAACGCTGACAGAATGCTCCAAGATTTTGGGGACGCTCCTTTGACGGTGCTGGCTAGTTTGAGTTTTAGACTTGTGCGTAACATAACTTGATTATCAGAGCACTTGCATGCATCGATATAGTTAGGCTGTCCACATAGGCATCTGTAAAGCATACTGGATAGGTGTCGATTTAGAGAATTTAGAGGAAGATACTGAAAAAGAAGAAAGATAATAGTGTATAGATCATTCTTTAGAGGAAACGAGTGCGGATAGTCTTATGGTCCTGACTTCGCCGGTGCGCCCCTTGTTATTAATTGACAAAACACCTTTCGAAAAATAAAACTAAGAAATGAAGAAGCTCTCATGCTGTGAAAACTATTTAATTCACATAATCATATTCCCATTTTTGTAATATCCAAAATATTAATAAAAAATTAACATCGCTGCCGGAAACTCGAAAGGGTTGACAAAAAATGGACTCGTTGAATAATTACTTTGATGAACCATCAGAGAACATAGATGCGCAGAATTCGTTGAGACGATTCTAGAAAATTAACTTCGCGGCGCGAAATATTAGAGTGTTGACCGAAGTTTCACTCCTTGAATCATAACTTTGATGGGCGATCGGAGATCGAAGAAGCCTAGAGCTCGTCGAAACGATTCGGTTTCACTACTCACGCTTTATTGGAGATCGGATGAGTCAGTTGTAAGCAGATTTATTTAGAATCGTTGGATGTGATGTTTGTTAGGTCATTGTGGAAAATAAAATCTCCTATTCTTCCCATCCCTCACACAAATCCCATCTAGAGCCGCCGCTCAATCTTCTGTTCCTTTTTCATCTATAGCAACCACCACCCCTTTCTTCCGTGCCTGTCTTGCAACCAATCTACGCACCATTGCTGCTCCCAGCTGTAGGCCGTTGCTTTCTACAGTTGACTACTTCATGTCGGTTGAGTCTGCTGCTACTTGGTTTTTTGGAAGCCTGTACTGGTGCTGCCGTCAGGGAAAAAAAAGGACAACCGGATGTTGCAGGGAAGAAAGGGAAGAGTGGAAGTGAGAAGAGGAGAGTTACGCAAGATTTATTGAATCATCAAGAAATTTATCCCTTCTCACCATGACCGTCGCCACTTCACCTGCTCGCTGCTCTCGTTTTCTAAGCTCCACGCCATCCAGGCCTCTGGCTGCTGGTTGCTGCTCGTTACTGCACAGCTGTTGTCTGCTTGCGGTGGCCTGTTAATGCTGCCTTGTGGAGAAGCCGCCTGCTACCTGTTCTTGCTGTAAGTTTCTCTCTGCATGCCTTTTTTTTTCTTGCCGTGAGTTGAGCCACAGCTTAGGGATGACACCGGGTCGGCCCGAATCTGAAATCGTTGCGAGTGGATTTTCAGACCCGCACCTTAACATGTATGTGGATTTACAAACCCGCACCTGCATCCTTCGAGTTTCGGGCAGATTTCAAATGCCCGTCAGGTTTGAACATTGAACAACTCTAACAGAAAATTCAATAGTCAAAAAGATAACACATATTTCCTCTCAAGATGAACAACTCAGAGATCTAGCTCTCAACGGAAAAAAGAACAATAATACAACCCTAATCACTCAATAGAGGAAGAAAACCACTACAGGAATCCCGACAATTTGCGACGGTTTTCCTTATTTGCGATGGTTTTCGGCCGTCGCTCGAGTTTTGTCGCAATTTAGCTTATTAGTGACGGCCACCGTCGCAAATAAGCAAATAAGTTTATTTGCGACGGCCGTCGCTAACAAGAGCCCGGGCCCGGCAGATGGGCTGGGCCCGACAATTTGCGACGACTAGCGGTGACCGTCATAATTAAGGCCCTATTTGTGACGGCTTACGGTGGCCGTCACAATAACTTAGGTACTATTTGCGACGGTCTGATCATCGTAAATAACATAGGTTAATTTGCAACAGCCAGAAGTCTTATTTTGGGACCGTGCTGTATAAAAGCCGTCACAAATAAGGTTTTTTATTTTTTTTAAAAAAACAGAATGTTTTGCCCTGCTCGATGGCTAGAAACACAATATATAACAGCACATGACAATATATAATAGCTGCATAACATCGCGATCCATCACAACACAAAGTCCATCCATCACAACACAAAGTTCATCCATCACAACACAAACACAAACACAAACACACCACAAAAACAAATGCATCTCCATCTATCAATTATAGCTACCAACCGTGCCGCCAACGTCCTCACCGCGTGTCATCGCCGGCGTCAGTCCAGGCGCCGGTATAGACGGCAACGGAGTTTGAGCCTCCGTCGTCAATCCCTGCAATACATAAAAGTTGTTTGACATATTGATTAGTTTGGAACTTCGTTTTTACTAGAATTGATTAAACAAGCTAGAATTGATCATATTCAACTTACATAGATAATTTGAGTTAGATTTGCTATGTTTGATTATTTAAAAATAAGTAAGACTAAATAGCTAAGTTCAATTAGATTTGCCTATATTTGATGAATTAAGACTAAGTAAGAACATTTTTTATTACTTGAAAACCCAAAGAAGTGTGCACCAGCGGTAGTACCGGCATTTATGATGGTGAATTGGTGGTGGCAGTGGAGGTAGCTCGAGGTGCGGCCCCTTGACTGCGTGACCTTGAAAGAAATATTGTCATTGCAAACGTTACTGGTTATTACATATTATTAAGAATGCGACTAATTTAAATCACTTTAACTTACTATCATCGTCTGTCTCTGCATCTCCATTGCCTCCCGCATCTGCTCCATGCATCTATCTGGTAGGAGATGGTGGCCTCCATCGACGCCCTTTGCGCCTCCATCACCGCCTCGTGCTGCTCACGGTTCTCCTAGACCTGATGGGCGAGAGTCTCCACCTGCGAGACCCGGCAACTCGGGCCCACCGATGAATCCTGCGTGGAGCTGCCTCTCGCAGGTCTCGTCGCTCTTGAGTCGACAACTCCATCAAATATGACGAGCCTATAAAAAAAGAATCGATAATATGAAATTGAAATATCTTGAATTGAAAACGATGAAATGACTTATGAACTCACCTTTCGTGGGCTTTTCCACCTACGCTTGCATACGCGGCTTGAGGATCAATTGGTCCATATTCCCAATCGAAACGTGTGTCGTGTATCCTCCTAGCCTCCTCCCCGTCCTAGCCTGAAAAACAAGAAAATTGTGTAAGTTCAACAATCGATATAGTTATATTTAATATGAATGATTTCTAAATTTACCAGCCGCTCGGCTGTGGCCTGACTGCACCCCTGAGGCTGAGAAGGGTCCCTGTGACCTATAGCTGGCCAACGGGTCGTGCCGGGCCGGCCCGGCATGAGCCCGCCCAGGCTCATGCCTGGAAACTACAGGCCTGGCCCGACACTAAACTTAGTCGGGTTGGGTTGTGCTAGCACGACGAGTCGAAGACCAGGCGCAAGCATGGCACGACACCATCTTAGTCGTCCCTGGCCCGAGTTGGGCTAAATGTGTCGTGTCGGCCCGAACCCGACTTCTCAAGCGAAGTCAAGAACAGCAGAACATATAAAAATATACAGGTGCAAACAGCAGAAGACAAGACGAAATTTTAAAACAAACATTGATAATTTCATAATCACTAGGCTTTAAAAAGAGTTGTTTTTTTTGTTGCCTCATTAAAAACCTTTAGGTAAAATCTCATTTGGGGATAAAACCCTAACGGAAAAAAGAGTACAGCCACAACTCTTTTGGTGATCAAAGTTCCAAGTCCATAACTCAAACATACGTTCACACCACATTAAGTTACATGCCATTCATACAGGGATGTAGTCAGTGTCAATCAGACTGATCCAAAAACAAATTCTTCATCTTCTCCTTAAGTTCTTCGTTGATGACGTTGTGTTGAAGCCATTTTCATCATCGTCCCAGTCTTTGAGTAACGAAAGCATCTCCACATGATCATGAGTGAGGTTGGGTCATCGTTCTTCTATTAACCTGCCACAAAGACTAAAACCAGACTCCAAAGAAATAGTGGAAACAGGAACAGTCGTAATGTCTTTTGCAAGAATAGAAAGGACGGGAAAAGTTCTCTTATGATCTTGCCACCAATTAAGAGAGTTAAATGAATCATCAAATTCTGAAACATTGTCACTGTCTAAATAAGATGATAAATCAGAAACATTAGAACATATGTCTGGATTGTGAATAGAGTGAGAATCAGAAGCAGAAGCAGTATAAGTAGTTGATGGCCTACCATAAATTTTGTTCCATGAATTTACCTGCTTACCTGCATTGTTGTTAGGGTTTGTAGGTCTCTTCAACCTTATAGAATCAAATTTAGCCTCATACTTCAAAAACAAGTTAGATAATTCAGATTTAACAGTAGCATAGTAAACAGAATAATCACGGTTCAAAATCCGTGATAGGAGGTTAAGTGCATCAGTAAAACCAGTGAGTTTAGCTCGGGGATCCAAAATGAATGCAATAGAATACAATAAAGGAATGTCAGCCCAATACTTGAGAAACATAGATTTCATTGGAACAACTACAGATCTAAGAATGCCATCATTTTCATATTGATTCAAATGCTCAGCAATCTCAATAATAGCATGCATCATTAGAGGAGATGTAGTACACACCATATAGAGAAACACTAGACATATAGAACAAACTTAAGAATTTTTGCATATGTTCAGCAACATACCAATGATCATCAGTTAGAAGTGCCACACTTCCTCCCTGATAATGAGTTTGAATAAAAACAGAAATGGTAGACTTGTATGGCACAAGATGTTGCAACATTAGATTAGTAGAGTTCCATCTCACATCCATATCCAAACTAAATTTATGGGGACAAACCCCCATAGACAAACAGAAGGCCTTAGAAGCAATTCGTGTGTTTGAAGAATTTAGAAATGAAATAGCTGTTCTAAAATTCTCAAGATATCTTCTAATTCTTTTTAATCCAGATTTAACAGTAAGATTGATTATATGACATGCACAACGCTGATGTAACATAGTACTACCAACATATGATGACAAACGAGAAGTTAACTCTTGCATTGCACGAGAATTAGAAGATGCATTGTCTATTGTAATAGAAAGCACTTTAGAAGTCATGATGTACTTACAAACAATATTAAAGATGCGCTCAGCTATGTTTACTCCAGAATGTGAACAATCAATCAATCGCATGCCAACAATTCTTTTCTCTAGTTCCCAGTTAGCAGTAACAAAATAAAAAACAACAGACAGATAGTCCTCTTTTGCATTACAGGCAAAATATTAGAAGTCATGCAAACACAAGATGCTTCTTTTAACATATCAATAATAACAGACCTCTTTAATTTAAAGTATGACTCAAGATCTCTAGTAGTTGACTGCCTAGAGACACGTTTGAAACTAGGATTATGAGCATTCGTAATGTATTCTTCAAATGCACCAGTAGCACCAATACATAAAGGCAAATCAAGTCGAGCAATCAGTTTAACAAGTTCTATTCTTGCAACATCAGGGTCATATTGAAAATGTCTAATCGTACCATGTCCACTAAAATGCAAATGAGATTGACATGATGCAGTTCCAGCACAATTTTTTCTCTTACATTTAGCTACATGTCGAATCAAATGACCAGTTCCACTAGTAGATTTAGCACTTAATTCAGTCTTACATTATTTTTATCGTGCTCCATACCTGACAATCTTATCATTTACAATGTTTGTAAGTCCCTCCATGTCATTCCACACATCAGAGGTGCTAACCCTAGACATGACAAGAAACAACAAAAAGGATCTTCAATGAGTTAAGAAACAATCAAACAATTGAACAACGGAATCAAATGGATAGGGTTAGGGTTAGAGTTGACATCTTCTTAGCCGTAGTGCTTGAAGTTGGGCTGGGGTCGCTCGGATCGACATCGGCATGGCCACCAGCTTCAACACCAATAGGATCCGTTGGCGTCCCCACTGCCGCCGATGACCTGGTCACCCCCAACAGAGCCTCAACTCTTCAGCAATGTCATCCTTGTCGTCGCTAGGAAGTCCCTGCATGCGGAGGTCATCGTTGATGGAGCCGGCCATCGAGCCTTCGACCATTTCGGTAAGGGAAGGGAGGAACCCGAGGCCCGACAATAGATCTGGTGGCCGACAAGGAGGAACAGGAGGCTCGACGACAGATCCAGCGATGAGGAACATGGATCCGTCGAGAACCTTCGACCGCTCGACCACTCTAGCGATGAACGGGAGGCCCAACGGTAGATCCAGTGAGCGGCGAGGAGGAACGGGAGGCCTGATGACAGATCTGGCGAGGAGGAACTGGGATCTGTCGAGAGCCTTCGACCGCTCGGCCGCTCTGGCGAGGAATGGGAACGGGAGGACCGGTGAGATCCTTCGACCGATCCAGCGAAGAATGCGAGAACGGGAGGCGGAGGAACAGCGAGTCGGTGACGAGATGAGGACTGAGGAGTGGTCGAGGTGTGGAGGAGCCGAGGAGTCAACTGCGGAGCTATGACTGTGGTTCGAGGGTTAGGGTTGTGCGAGTGTGATGCCTCCACCGAGCGCCCGCGGTTTATATCGAGCGGCAATGGGTCGCTCATGCCGGGCCGTGCCGGGCTGGCCACCGTCGGGCCAATCAAGCCATCGGTCGTGCCTGGCAGGCCGACCACTAATCGGGTCATGCAGGGCTGGCCCATCGTGCCGGAGGTTAGGCCCAAGCTTGGCCCATGTCGTGCCACGGGCCAGCATGGCCTGATCTACTTTGTGTTGGGTCAGGCTCGTGACGGGCCAAAAAAATGTGCTTCGGGCTGGCCCATTTAGCCCGGCCCATCTAGCCTCAGCAGAGGTCGGCGGCGCCCCCGTCTCGCGCTCCTGTCAATACGTGTTAGTATGAATAGTATATTATTAATCTATAAACATAAGTTAGATACACTTACCATGCATTTAGCTAAAAGCATGTGGTTAACTTGGTGGTGGTTGTGCTTTGCGTTGACCCCTCTGCACCCTCGAACCCTCTGGGACTTAGCCTTAAACTCATTGCTGGCCCAATCCCGACAATGGGCCCAGTATGCATCGGACAGACCCTACAACTAGCTCATGTGGCCTTGCACATAGTTGTAGGTCGTTAAAAATATCATTGAGGAAATTATCAGAAAAAATATTTTCTACACCCCATGTACCTGCGTGTACTCCTCCTCTATGAGGTGCCTCTCGCTCTCATGCCGGAAGTGTCGCACGTCGTGCTGGTTCACCTTCAAGTGCTCATTGATAACTTGAGTATGAGCCTTTGACAAAGCATGCCGAACCACCTTCCCAACATTGACGTGAAACACTTTCCTCGCATGCTCAAACATGCGAGGGTCGTCCGGGTCCTCTAAAATATACCTTTCCTGTGATAAAGAATATATTGAAGAGATGTTCATTAAAGGAGTTTACGAGTTAAAACTTAAAAACTTTATTTAACATGCTTACCATAAAATTGGCCCATACGGTCTCCTAAACGTTGTGGTGCTCCTGGTGAGGGGCGCGTGCGTAGTCCACCCACGAAGTAGCAGGCACCCTGTCGATGACCCAAGGATAGTGCAAACGCACTAAGGACCTGAGACACTGTTCACCGGTCTGTGGTGTCTGTCACCAGTGAAAGACATGTCGTACCAAGCACTGCAAGATATTTATTGATTCGTTACCTAAGTAACCAAAAGAAACCAGAATTGAAAACTATGATTTTATTACCTGTCTCCTACTGGACGAATCATGATCCTATATGAAGGGACAGGAGGAGGACTGACAAAGTGAGTCCTCCTCATCCTTCGCGTCTTCTCAGGCACCACATCTGGTGACCCAGAAGGCTCGTCACCATCCGAGCCAAAGGGCTCAGGAACAGAAGGCTTGTCAGCCAATGGCTGGTTGGTCGAGGGCTGGCTCACCGAAGGGTAGCCAAGCTCAACTGGCGTTGTAGCCTCTGAATCAGTCGGTGAGGACTACAACATTCAAATGATTCATAAGTAAGTTTAATTGGAAATTGAATTTTAAGAATTTGTCAAATACTAGTGAAACATACCTGTGATGAAGCCCTAGAGCCGCTCAGAACGTGCCACGACAGCTAAGAGCGTCTGCTCCCGGTCGATGAGGCACCAGCAAAAGCGTCCTCAGCTCTAGAGGGGAAGAACCCCCTCACCGCTGCCACCTTCTTACCCTTCTTTGACGCCATCCTATTTTAATAGATAATCAGTAAATAAGTAAATAAGATATACAAAATTCATGTTACTATCTTAAAGAAAATGTTACTTGTAATCGCTTTCAAAATTCATCAACATCATTATAATGTGCCCTACTCCTTAAACCAGCCCAACAATCTTCCATCGTGACCTTTTCTATTTTTCGTTTTTGCATATCATTTGTCTCTACATCTTCAACATCTCCAACTAATTGATCGATTCCTGCACTAGGCTCGATGATAAAAGTGTCTGGCAACTCTTCTTCTTGGTACACTTCTTCAAAGTCTTCACTATCATGGTAACCATCATCCCCAGGAGTATATAACTGCTCACGAGGATTCACCTTATATACCACCCACCAAGAACTGAGCTTTGTGCATGGATAAGGTAGATAATACACTTGCTCCACTTGGTGTGCAAGAACAAATGTATCGTAACCTCATAGTCAGTCCTTGTGAGTTTCATGAGTGCTATCAAACCAGTCATAGTCAAAGAAGAAAACACGAAGTGTCTTATTTCTGGTAAAAGTAAATTCAAGGATTTTGTTAATGATTCCATAATAATTGGTTTCATTCTCTTGAGTGTCAATTGCTCTCGTCACAACACTAGATTTCGATGTTGCCGCGAGAGGACGAAGAGCTTCAAAATAAGTTGTATAGAATTGAAAGTCGTTTGCGTCATATCGACCATAGCTTCTAACATTCACCAATCCATAAGATAGCTACCGAAAATCTTGATAGACATTGTGAGTCTTGTACTGTAAAAAATGATCGTAAGTTAAAAGAATACTCTTTTAATAATCGCAACTTATAATATATAGAAGACGAGAGAGTATTAAATAATCTCAAAACCAGGATAGGAAACCCGACCCACCATTTAATCCTTCTTGTTGCATCCCTTCTACTTGTTTGGTCGTAGGTTGATACCTATGTGGCCAACATTGTATGTTGAACTTGCTGAACGTGAGTAAACCCCTTTTTAAAATACATGTGTAGAAAAATATGCCGATTAGCATAAATATAGGACAACACTTACTTAAAGTATTTCTGCATGCCCTCTATATTTGCATACATGTAGAGTAAAGCAACAGTCATGTCACGTTCGGGTAGGACGTATGTCGTGTAGCTACCAACGGTAGTGCCTCTCATTTGAAAAATGGAGAGGTCGCTACAAGGGGGTGCTTCGTCCACATTGTACCGCATCGCTGAAGTATTGACATTATGTTCTTCTACAAAGTAGACACTTGAAAAGTATACTACTTCCTTAAGAGTATATGCTTCAGCGATGCACCCTTTCACACTTGCCCTGTTGCCAACCATTGGTTTCAGATATCATAGCGCTCTTTCAATGTGATACATCTACCTAAATTGCACAGGACCGCCAACTTTAGCTTCAAATGGACGATGAATAAGCAGATGTTGCATTGGATTGAAGAAAACCGATGAAAAAAAATCCATCTTACATAAAAGTATCAGTATCTCCTTCTCTAACTTATCTATAATCCCTATCTTTATTTCTTTAGCACAAAGCTGTCTATAGAAATAGTTAAGCTCGACTAAAATCTTCCACAACGCATCATCTAGATAGCCCTGAAAGATCCAAGATGACCTTCATCTGGCACCAATTTGTTCAACATATCAAAAATTTCTGACCCGTTGAGACGTTTCGGTGGTCCTTTAGTGACAATGGTGTTCTTTCTAAATACATGCCTCCGTTGCCTAAATATATGATTCGGAGGCAGCCAACGTCTATGATAATCGAAGTAAGATATCTCGCCTCCATGAGTTAGTCGAAAGCAATCCATGCCTAAAGCACATATCGAACAATTCAGATGACCGTCAGTGCTCTATCTGGAAAACATGTCGTATGCCACCAAATCATGGACGGACCACAAATAAGCAACTCGAAGGTTGAATTTCTGCTTCTTATAACTGTTGCATGCTTCGACTTCTGTCCATAATATTTTTAATTCCTCGATCAGCGGTTTCAACATCACGTTGAGACGTGACCCAGGATGACCCGATCTAGGTACAATGAGGCTGAGGAACATGAACTCGTACTTCATACAAAAAGCTAGTGGCAGGTTGTATGGAATGGTAAAGCCAGGCCAACAGGGGTATGGCATGCCATTTGTACCGAATGGTGAGAATTCGTCTGTCGCTAACCCAATGCGAACATTTCTCACACCATGAGAAAAATCTAGATCGAAATGTTCTAGCGCCTTCCATGCATCACCGTCAGACAGATGTGTCAAGAATTATTTGTTCTCACGTTTACCTTCTTTGTGCCATCTCATGTGTCTTGCGGTTCTTTTTGAAAGAAACAATCGCTTCAATTGAGGAGTCACAAGCAAGTAACGAAGCTACTTATGTGCGAAATCTGTCATCACATTATCGCCATCATCATTAACAACTTCCACATACCTCACTTTACCACATTTCAAGCTCATGTTCTCGTTAGCATGCTCTTTCCAGAATAGCATGCAGTTGTATGGGCACAAATCGATTTTCTCATAGTTCATACCGAGATCAGATGTCAATTTCTTCGACTGATACATATCTTTAGGCGCTTTGTGAGGTTGTGGAATGATATCGCAGATCAATTTCATGAGATCATTGTAGCAGTTGATGGAAAAAGTACTTAGACTTAATTGCCATAAATCTGGTCATGAAAGCAAGGACAGTCACTGTTGACGGTTGTTATATACAAATTTCACCCATCAATATAACTCAATTATGTGAAGGAAATATCATTTCTTGCACACATCACCTTTCTATTTAACCTATTTCCACTTGTCCTTGGAGAAATTAGTGCATGCACGTATTTTATACAGAATCAAAGTGAAACAAGGGGATGGATCCTATAAAATATCATCCCAGCCAATCAAGCGTCAACACGTGGCACCACTTGGATCAAATGACCCACAAACAGAAGTATATGAGGCAATCCAATGGTGTAGCACCCATATCAAGGAATGGGATCCACCTAGAAGTCACCCCAAGAAAGCACAGACCGTTTGGAGGACTTACCTGGTCGGTCGACCCCCCTAGTCGGCCGACCTGATCTTTCCTCCAAACTCGGTCAGCTTCCACGTGTTGGCTCCTCCCGGCTTGAAGAAGTCAGTGGTGACTGATTTGCGCACTTTTGGTGGCGGTAACCGACCCTTCTCCAAGCTATAAATAGGATCCCTCACCCCTCACCTCAACACACACCACTTAAGCATCACACTATTGTATACACTAGTTCACCTAGTTCCTTAGTAGAGGTTAGGCTGTAGAGAGGAGCCTCTAGTCCCAAGTCTAAATTGGGAAAGGTATGGCTCATGTATCTTCTCTTTTATTTGTGACTTTCTGCTTTATAATAATATCATTATTAGTATTTATTTACTTATATACTTGGGCAAAGTGTTCCTTGTTTGGTTGTGGAGTCCATGTATGTGCTAGGTGTAGATGTTGTTATGATCTATACAAAATTCCATTATCATGTTATCATAAACATCATGCACCACCACTATAGTCTAATTAGGTAATAATATGACAATGTTAATGTGAATATGTTAGTGCTTTGTCCCAACATTGGTTCAACGATGTTTAGGTTAGTCATTTCCTTAGGGTGGCTTGTGTCGCGGCCCCTTAGGTATTTACTTAATATGATAGCATGGTGCTAGGATAGTTAAGTAGCATTGGATGTCTCGTAGACCCACAGATTGAAGAGGTAGGCAGTAGATGGTGACAACCCTATCTGTCTTTGTAATCCTCCACGTTCGGCTATCCCACAGGCTCTTGGCGGGAGTCGCCTAGTACTGCTAGGGGTAAACACATGCCCGATATGTTGGACCACTAAGCCCTAGTATTCACCAGTATCATATTCATGTGTACTTCATTAGGCTATGTATATGAGTAATTAGAGCATAATAGGAGTATCTCTGTCTCGTAGTCTAACTGGCTGGGACAACCTTACCCTTAGAGTAGATTGATTAGGTGTGTGTCACACTACCCATATTATCAACTTACCCTTGTCTTGACAATTGATTAGTATCTCATACCTTGATCACAAGGGTAGTGTTTACTTTACTCCATTGCCTTTTTTTGGGATAAATACGATACCCTTGGGAATACTCTTGGGTGAAATGCTACACGACAATTTTTGTGCACTTGCGGACCTCATCTCTTACTAGAGATTATATGTGACGTTAGTAGCCGTCAACAAGCATTTCTGGCGCCGTTGCCGAAAGGCAAAGGAAGTGAAGGATAGCTATCACTTGTGATTAAGCTATAGGTTCTAATAGTTATTAGACAGGATTACCCTTGTTTGTTTTCTCCTTTCTTGGTGAAAACAGGGTAGTGTTGGCTAACCCATTTCATGGGATGGCCAACGAGGACACTAGTGCTCAATCGTAAGATGATTAAAGGCGCACCTCAACAAAGATCTGCTAGTCAACACCATTGCCTTTCGCAAAAGAATTTCAGCTTCTAGTATGAGCCAAAGTCATCCATCCTCGAGCTTAGGGGACGCTCCAAGAGTTCTTCTTGGTTTGTCTCTACCATAGGGTGGATAGTTGGCTCCTCATCCAACATTCATGTCATGGGTTGGTCCACCAATCCATGACCACCTTTGTGATGGAGCTGAAGGAGTCCTATTCTCATTCATCAAGGATGATAATATGGTCTCTACTCAAGGGGTGGATTGAAGAGTGCTCTAGTTTCTTTAGCTTGGACATGCTAGCACTAGAACTACACCTCCCATTTAAGTATCATGATATATCAAGTCAATGGAGAAGTGTTGGGAGTTATCCAAGCCATGGATATTCACATGATTTGTGAAAATCCATGTCAAACATGGGCCACTTGGGGAATCATTTCCCTAGGACCCATGGGGATTCTTCCTTTCAAACACAACTCAAATGGCTATGACCTACAAGGAGGTCAAAGGTGGAATCAATATCACCCTTGTAATCAAGGAGGCTATAGGGATTTCAAGGGATTTAAGTTCAACTAGCCTACCTTGAAGTATCTTGTCTATGGCCAATCAAGAAATCAAGACAACTCGAAGCTCTTGGCCAAGGACAAGAATCTTAATGAGCATTCAAGATCCAAGATATCCTACAATCGCTTGTTGGGATTCCTACCCTTCAACCAAGCCCATGCAACCTAGGGCAAGTGACATTGTGGATGAAGTGTTTCTTGTTTGATTGTGGACTCCACATGTCACCATGCCCAAGTAAGGTTTTGATCCATGATCAAAGTATGGGTTGACCTTAAATAATATCAAGAAGGTCGAAGTGACACCCCTAAAGAAGGACAAGCCTCACCATGCTCATGAGAGAATATTTTCAAGAGGGAAAAGCCGTCACGACATCAACAAGTCTTCATCAAGATGACAGAGAGGCTATGTCCATCATGTGGCCCACATGTCCAACTAACATGCCAAAGGAGACTTGGCATGCCAATTAATAGAAGTTGTCCACATCTTCAACTCTGGGATTGGACAACAAATCATCGTACTAAACGGGACGGAGGTAAGTCCCACTCATCAGGCTTCAAAAAGTCGGTGAGTCCTTGCAAATAGGTAAATTGGTAGTTATCTCATATTTGTTTTGCTAATTGCATATTTGAATTCTCCATCAATATTTGCATTTGCATTTAGCATGTTTGAATTTTCACACTTTCATGTTGGAAAGTAAAATTTCCAACCATCATAAAACTAAAATCGTGAATTAGGAAATAAATTTATTTAGATATGAACTTTGGGCATAACCACTTGAATTCATCTTACTAATTCAAAGCAAAAATATTTCCCTTAAATATTCATTGCATTTGAAAGTTCTTTCAAGTTGGGCAAAACAATTGGACAAAGGGTACAAAATGCTTTGAGCTAACGTAACTCGTTTTTGAGTTATTTTGTTTGTTCTTGATTTTAGTACAGCCAAGAAAAAATTGTAAACAGGTCGAAAGGCCCCATCAAGCGCATATTCCTCCATCAATCTCATTTTGAGTTCATGATGGAGAAATACTCAAGATGGTGGTCTAATGGAGGAACAAGATGAAGCTCATTCAACTCCTACCTCAACTTGGCAGGAGACGTTGAACATGAAGGCTACACCAAAGTTCATGGTCGTAAGTTTCTCACACAACGACCTTCAACCATGACTGCTCTTCAGTTTAGGTACAAGTTTAAAATTTTCCATCATTGAAATTGCATTAGGATTGAGTGATTTTTGCTTACATTAGTAAGGAAGGTTTACACCTTCGCATCATTAAATGCATCCCTATGAGAGTAAGTGCTGGCATTACTCTTTTTGATTCTTCAAAAAGGAATGTCACCTTACTTGGAAATAAATTTAAACAAGTACCTAGAATTTCATAAGCATGCTAAAATTGAATTAGACAATTTCTGCTTAGTTAATGCTTATGGAATGACTTAATGGTTGAATTGGTATGTAGCAACCTAGGAATAGTGATGTCCATAATTTTGATTTGAAACTCATTCATGCATGGATCACTAAATTTCAAATTCCTAGGCAAGAAATTAAAAATGTTCAAGAGGATAAAATTGGGAATCTTGTTTTCCATGATACAATTGATAAATATTTGCTCTTATAAAAAAACTATGATGGTTAGAAACTTTACAAGATGAAGGGATCCATATAGTGTATTTATATCACTTGCATTGCTATGAGTAGGATCTTTAGAACATGTGCAATTTGATTTATCCATAAAGCCCCACTCCTATCAATGATTCATACATTGTTCCTGGATACACTAGAAATTGGACCCAATGCATCTTTGGTCTTGTTCTTCCCCGTGCGTACAAATGAAGATTCGGTTACCTAACCCGAAAATTCATTTGTACAAGTATTGGGAGCTAACCATCTCTCTCTAGCATAGAGAGGAAGTTTGCAAGAGTACAGTAACTATGCAAGCATTCAAAGATCCAATTGTTAGAAACCCTAAGAGGATTCCATTTCAATATCTCTTGGCGAAGGAGTAAATTAGGATGGTTGCTACCTATCGTAAATTAAGACCGAAGTCAATCATAACTATATGAGGTCAGAGATTTGACATGGAAACCCTCCGCGAGCAACCAATGGGCTGCTACAAGTATGTGAGAGCATTATACTCTCAACTACTCTAAGCACTCATTCAAGCTCAAGGTAATTGCCACCATCATTGGGTGTAAGTTATTCCTTTGTGGCAAAAAGATATGGTGTACCTTAACCAAGGAATGACAAGATCACATTCAATGTATATTGGGTGCAAGTTGTTCCTATGTGGCCATAAGGTATTTTTATACCTTAGCCAAGGAACAACAGATCACACTCAACCCATGTTGAGTGCACGTCATCCCTTTGTGGTTATAGGTATGTTGAACCTTAGCCAAGGAATAACGGATCATACTCAACACATGTTGGGTACATGACACTTCTTTGTGGGTAAAGGTTATCAATAACTTAAGCCAAGGAGTAACGGATCACACCCAATGCATGAGAGTGCACATCATTCCTTTGAAGTCAAGGGTTATCACTACCTAAGCCAAGGAATAACAAGGTACGTCCAACATATGGAAACCTTGAAGTGTGGATGAGCGACATCAACAACACTCTCCTCGACCGCACTCATGAAACCCATGGAAGGAAATCCAACATCGACACTCAACCCTCCAATGAAAAGCCATGCTGCAACAAGGGTAGGCCAACCTCATAGCCTACATCCGTCGTTAGGGTTTCAGCCCCAATCGTGGACCTTGAACAAGAACAAGCTTTGGGGAAGACCCCCACTTGAGGTAACTTGTATCACAACCCTTGCATATTTATTTTCCATCATCCACCATGCATATAAAAACACTTAAAATAATTAGATAAGATTTGCTTTCAAGATAAAAATAAAAGATGTGCGGTAAGAATGATTTGGAATTCACATAGATGAAGTGATCAATAGTTGCTCTGTTTTAATTTTCCTAAGTCCTTAGTTTACAACTTACTACTCTCCACAATATTGCTTTCATTGGCTAGAATTGCTTTTGCCTTGATTTAGGAATTGTGGGTAGCAAAAGCTTAATTGAATTATAAGTTGTTGTGAAATATGATATAGTGATAGGGCTGCTATTCTTAGTTTAAAAGTGAAACTTAGATTTTTAAAGAAATTCTAAAAAGATTTAAGTTACTCTCATTTGATTGGAAATACCTACCAAAGCCATATGATACATTACATTGATAGACCTTATGCATATGCTATTTGCCTTCACATTGAGCTTTGTCAAACTAGTATAGACCTATGTGAGATTTCATTCACTACTTTTTGAATTGAAGACTTCACTTGCACATGCTATACTTCTACACTAGAAGTAATAAAAATTCCACCATACCACCACTCCACAATAAAAAGAGAAACTCCATACCCTTCATGCTTAGTATTCTCTCCAAGTTTTTGCATAAAAAGGGAGTAGAAGACATGGCTATAAAAAAAAGAAAAAAGAAAATGCATGCTTACATCATAAGCATGAGAAAAAAAAAGAGAAAAGTAGCCATGTTTCATCCCTTGCAAAATAAGAGAGTCCACTTAAATAGGAGTCATCTCAAATAACCACATCCACTCCATTCCATCACACATGCACATGTCTTGAATCAAAATAGTTTTGAATTGATTTATCCTAAGGCTTGCTTTTTGGATTTAGCAATATTATGTGTTGCAAATATGCCTACTATATTCCCTACCAAGCTCCAGATACAAGCCTTATTTAGTGGTAGGATGAGTGTAGGCACAATGCCTTGGTGAGGAAATATTTCCACTACACACAAAAGAGAGACCAAGAGAATCAAATTGAGGTACTTATAATCTAAACTGAACACTCCGAGATTTGAGTGGAACTTGATTTCTAGGGTATGTGTGCTCCATTTGTTGTTCTATCTTTCAACCACCCATGAATAGGAGATGGCATAAGCCCCATAATAACTTAAGATGGGTGAAGTATTGTGCCAATTTTTGCAATACTAGGTACAGTATTTTGTTGTGCACATGGTACTTTTGAAAAATAAAACATAGTAGCAACTCCTGATCCTCAACCTAAAGTCTTGACTTTGCTCAGGATGAGCAAAGGATAAGCTTGGGGGAGTTTATTGACGGCTGTTATATACCAATTTTACCTGTCAATATAACTCAATTATGTGAAGGAAATATCATTTCTTACACACATCACCTTTCTATTTAACCTATTTCCACTTGTCCTTGGAGAAATTAGTGCATGTAGGTATTTTATACAGAATTGAAGTGAATCAAGGGTATGGATTCTATAAAATATCATCCCAGCCAATCAAGCGTTGACACATGACACCACATGGATCAAATGGTCCACAAATAGAAGTATTTGAGGCCATACAACAGTGTAGCACCCATATCAAGGGATGTGATCCACCTAGAAGTCACTCCAAGAAAGCATAGACCGTTTGGAGGACTGACCATGTCGGCCGACCCCCCCCCCCCCCCCTAGTCGGCCGACCTGGTATTTCCTCCAAACTCGATCAGCTTCCACGTGTTGGCTCCTCCCTACTTGAAGAAGTTAGTGATGACTGATTCGCATGCTTTTGGTGGCGAGAACAGACCCATCTCCAAGCTATAAATAGGACCCCTCACCCTTCACATCAATACACACCACTTGAGCATCACTCTATTGTATACATTAGTTCTCCTAGTTCCTTAGTGGAGGTTAGGCTGTAAGAGGAGCCTCTAGTCCCAAGACCAAATTGGGAAAGGTATGGCTCATGTGTATTCTCTTGTATTTGTGACTTTGTGCTTTATAATAATATCATTATTAGTCTTTATTTACTTATATACTTGGGCAAAGTGTTCCTTGTTTGGTTGTGGAGTCCATGTATGTGCTAGGTGTAGATGTTGTTATGATCTATACAAAATTTGATTATTATGTTATCATAAACATCATACACCACCACTATAGTATAATTAGGTAATAATATGATAATGTTAATATGAATATATTAGTGCTTGGTCCCAACATTGGTTCAATGATGTTTAGGTTAAACATTGTCTTAGGGTGGCTTGTGTCGCGGCCCCTTAGGTATTTACTTAATAGGCTAGCATGATGCTAGGATAGTTAAGTAGCGTTGGATGTCTCGTAGACCCATGAATTGAAGAAGCAGGCAGTAGGTGGTGATAGCTCTATCTGTCCTTTGTAATCCTCCATGTTCGGCTATGCCATAGGCTCTTGGCGGGGTCGCCTAGTATTGCTAAGGGTAAACCCGTGCCCGATATGTTGGACCACTAAGCCCTAGTATTCAGCATTAGCATATTCATGTGTACTTCATTAGGCTATGTATATGAGTAATTAGAGCATAATAGGAGTATCTCTGCCTCGTAGTCTAACCCTCGCTGGGACAACCTTACCCTTAGAGTAGATTGCTTAGGTGTGTGTCACACTACCCATATTATTAACTTACCCCTGTCTTGATAATTGATCAGTATCCTGTAGCTTGATCACAAGAGTAGTGTTTACATTACTCCATTGCCTTCCTTTGTGATAAATATGATACCTTGAGAGTACTCTTGGGTGAAATACTACACGACAGTTTCCGTGCGCTTGTGGACCTCATCTCTTACTAGAGATGATATGTGACGTTAGTAGACATCAACAGTCACATCCGTGTGTTCATTCAACGGCTGTTCTAATTTCCTAAGCTCAATGAAGAACTTGTCTGCCTCCATTGTAAGAGGATCCTCTGCTTCCATAGCTTCTAGCATCTCATCCATTCTATCAACTCCCGTTCTATCATCATCCCCATCCACTTCTTCTACGACTCGAGATTTAGTCTAGCCGTGGAAGGTCCACACCTCATAATGTGGCCTAAAACCATTTTTACATAAGTGAAACAAAAGTTTCAATCTGTTCAAAAACTTGGTGTTTCGGCATTTTGTACATGGGCACTGCACCTTATCATCCGTTGATAGCGAAGATGCAAGATCCAAAAATTCATCTAACTTGGTATAATTGACCACAAGTTTTGCTCTTCCAACCAGTATACGTCCAACTGCGGTCTTCAGCTATGTTTGACTCTGCAGATTAAAGTCAAACAAATTATCATTAATTTATGCAGTATTGATCCTGCTTATGATGAGACACAAAACCTGAATCGAACAAAATTTCGGTAGCATAACCTCACTTATTTTACATTGCACCCCCCAAATTGGTGTAATTCTTCAAGCTTTGGGGTCAACTTTCCAACAACAACCAAGGAGGTCAGAAAAGAACGAGAGAGGAGGAATGAACGGGAGGAAACCACCCGTTGGGACCCACCGTCCACGCGCAGGAGCTTGTCGTAAGTAATGACATCTTGTGGACGAACGACGGTTACCGTCACCAATTATGGCTTTGAGACTTTATTTGCGACAATTACTGTCGCAGTTCGCTTCCGTGCCGTCTCGGAGCCGCCACGTATGCTGCTCGTCGGGGCCACCGCCGCGTACGCCGCTCGCCGAGGCCGCTGCCGCTGCAGCTCTACTGGTTGGAGGAGAGGGTGAGGGTAGAATTAGGGTAAGGGATGTGGATTTTACATCCCAATCTGAAGATTGAACCGTTGGATGCAATCCAATGGTTCACATTAACTGGATCTTATTGGGCCGAGTCTAACCCAGCTCACTATGTGCTACACCCTTCTTCTCCAACCGGCGCCTGCCCCTGCTCCTGCCCTGCAGCTGCCGGTGCCAACCCCTGCTCCTCTCTGCTTTGCCTCTGCTCCTCCCCCTCTGCTCCTCGTCCCCTGGCGCTCGCCTAGGTGCCCAGAGATCCCGACGGCTGGCGGGCGCCTAGGCATCCAGGTGTGGATTTATAACCCTGGTCGTGTCGTGTCGGGTCGGGTTGTGCCGGGCCGGGTAGGCTTGAAATCATTTTAATTACATATATTAAGTAATCACTCAAAAACATTAAATATAGATAAACAATAGGTACTAATTATTGAACAACATAATAAACTACCTAATAAACAATTATCCTAACTAAACAACATAATAAACAATATAATATAAAAAAACATTGTAAATTCAATTGCATAACCAATAATATAATATAATCATAATATTGTACTGCATAATCAATAATTCAATTGCATTTCTAAATTCAATTCCATAATCAACAATTCAATTGCGTTCAAAATTCAATCGCATTTCAATTCAATTGCATAGGAGGGGGGCTCGGCCATGCATGGGAGGGGTGCGCTCGGCCATGGGAGGGGGAGGGAGGGGTGGAGGTGGGAGTGGGCGCTCCACCATGGAGGGTGGGGGTGCCGGCTGTAGGAGGGAGGGTGTGAGGAGGCTCGACCATGGAAGGGGGTGGGTGGGTGGGGGGTGCGAGCGCTCGTCCATGGGAGGGTGGTTGGGGGGGGGGGGGGGGCGCTCGACCATGGGGGCAAGGTGGGGGGCGCTCAGCCATGGGAGAGGGAGGGAGGGTGGGGAGGGGGCTCACGACTGCCGTGGAGGGGCTTATCTGAGGGGAGGCGCGGCAGCAGCGGCGGGTGTGGTGGGGGCGGCGCGCAGTGGGGAGTGTGGGGCGCGTGAAGTGAGTCAGGCCGAGTGTGGGCCGGGGTATACCACTTTAATTTGTGACGACCCTAGTGTTGGCCATTGCAATTACAACAATTTTTGACGGCTTTTTTTGTTGTCGCAAACAACGCATATTTGCGACGGTCGTTAAATTTGTGACGTCTTTTGGGCCGGCTGTCACAAATTAACAACCTATTTGCGATGGCTATTTGTATTTGCGATAGCACGGTGCCGGCCGTCGCAAATTAGTCTATTTGCTACTGCCGGCCATCGCGAATAGCTTTAGCCTCGCAAATGACTGTGTTTCTTGTAGTGCTCGTTGATGACCATTGACCTGAGAAAGAAATCGGGCGAAGCCGTGGGGCCGATGGGCGAAGCTCGGGGCGAGAGGCGGGGGGCGTAGGTGGCGGCAGGTGGCCGGAAGGCAAGGGACAGAGACGACGGCGGGGGCAGAGGCGGTGACATGAGGACGGGAGGCGAAAGCGATAGCGGGGGCAGACGCCAGGGACGGAGACGGCGACATGGGACCGGGAGGCGGAGGCGACGGCAGGGCGGTGATCCGAAGGCGTGGTGCAGGAGGGTCAGCGCTTGGCAGCGTGGTGCGGGGGCGTAGGATCGCCGCTCGACGTGGGAGTCGGCGGGAGAGATGGGAGTGCCAATCCGAGATGAACGGGGCGGGCGGCAGCTCTGAGTATTGCTGCTAGAATTAGGTAAACAAGCTAAAAACGGTGGTTTGGACTGGGCTGTTTAAGTGGGCCAAAAATTGTACACTGTTTCGGGCACCCGACAGGAACCCACGGGTGAAAAATTAAACCCGAACCCGCAAAACATCAGATCGGTTAAGGGTCAGACCCGCGGGTGCAAAATTTACCCGAATCCACACCCGCCGGGTGCCAAACACTATAGGACCTGAACCCGCGGATCTGATTACCATCCCTACCACATCTGCTGCTGCCAGGAAAGAAAAATTCTGTTGCCGCTTGATTGCTCTGCCACCCCTTAGTTTTTCTACTGCTGTCATAGCCGGATTTGATTGCTGCCGCTTAATTTGCTTGTATTTGACTTGCAATTGCCACCGCTGTCTGGTTCGGTGCTGCTTGTAGGTTACTAGCTGCTATTGGTGCTAATTGTCCGGTATGCAGTATGCTGCTGTATTGAGTTGTCCTACCGCTTTTGTTAGTCATTATATTTATATCAGACTCATATGTCTAAATACATAGGTAATTGCATCATATTTAGTGATTCATATCATCTTTATTTATTTTGATTAAGTTGGAGTACAAGTTTAGTTATACGTTTGGCGTTCTAAGCGTAGGTTAATTTAATAGACTTGGAGGTAAAGAGAGAGAGCATCTTCTAGTTCTCGTCGAAGTTAAGCTAAGTGCATAATGAGTTATTTTTAATGTGTGATTCTTCTATAGTCAATCTTACTCGTGTTGTTTAATTCATTATGTGACTTTGAAGATTCAATTGTTTTATGATTCTATTTGTTTGAGTTCAAGATTCTGGTTATTTATTTAATTACCATTCAAGTACCAATTATGTCTGGAGTTGTTCTTATATTGTAGTTCCTATGAGTAATTGCTGATCATACTTGCTCGGCTTTACCGGTAAATGCTAAGTACAATTTGAGTGTCGTCCATTTTTGATGGAAACTACTATTTCATTGTTTTTCAATTCAAGTTCTAGTATCGCTATGTTCATTCGATTTGTTTGTACCTTTCTTCAAGCTCTAAGTGTACTTGTTGAGTGTTTTAACTCACTCTTATGTTTATTTGGTTTTTAGGTACTCGTCGATTGAAGCATTGATGGAGTCTGAACCCGGGGTACTAAACATATGGGACTTGATGGTACCTAACCACTACGCGGCTACAGACTGAAGCTACCCTTTGCTTGAGGAGGGGCCCACTACCAACGTCCTGACCGGTGGAGGTCAGGTTATCCAACCTACCCAAGTCTTGACCCAAGAGGTCGGGCGGACGATTCCTCCCGGGTTCAAATCCAGGAGAGGCGGGTAGTTAGGGGCATTTATAATGGACGGTGGGCTCGGTAACTTCAACAGAAAGGATGAACTTGTGATGTGACCTATTGCAGGATAAGCCTGCCATTCGTCCCATTCGTCATCAGAAATATGATTACCCCACACACAAGATGATGCCTTGGAGATCAAGAAGAAGTCAAGACTGAAGCTTCCGCATCCCGGACAGACCGGATGTATAGAATGAACACTGTATATCCGGCTCCACTATGAGGAATGTCGGTTAGATAGGACCACCTCGCCTCCCCTATAAATGGACCTCCAAGGCCTTTCGCGAGGGGGCGAATTCACTCTGTATTTGTGTTACTCTACATATTTACCTTACGCATTTCCTTGCACACTTTTCCTTTGACGCATTTGCCTCATTGCATTCGTGCCTTACTTTGCATACGCCCTTGTGCGTTTTCACTTACGCATTACTTTCGTAGAAGTTCTTACTTTATTAGAGTTCATATACTTGAGCAAAACTCGTTTGTAATATGTTCTCTCGCCTTTTAAGCTAACAAAGATCACGGATAGACTCCCTCTAGATGTAGGGCTATTTCGCCCAAACCAGGATAAATATCTTATTTTTGCAGCTAGCCATATGAAGACAAACATGATTCAATACAAATTTACTAGTTAGTTTCTGAAATGCCGACAAGCATGGATAGGAAGAGGGTAGCATCTAAACTTGAGCACACCAACCATTTAATAAATTTAGATTGTGGACTTTCTTAATTATTTGTTGGATTATTGTGTTAGTAATAACTACTGTGGAGTCATTTGGTCATTTCGATGTTTATTCAGTTATTGTGGTTGAATGATACTTATTATTGCTTGACTATGTTATTGTGTCTATATATGAACTCTGTTGCTCGTGGCTGGTTGAGTTTAGAAGGGAGACTATGGAAAAATTTTCTATATTTTTTATATTTGGTAGGAAAAGTTTAGATGTTAGTAGTAGCGCTCAGGTGAGGTCAGACCTGGACGCTATAGTTGGTACTCAGAGTCTAGGTCGTGTTGTTTAATAACTGAACTATTATAAAAATAGATTAACATAGCCATACAATTAAAATTGACACACCTATGCACAATAGGATGAGTTTCAAGCATTTTCTGCATTCATATTTCCGTTGCATATTTTCTCTTGTGTTTATTTTTATCATGATAATATGTTATTAATCATACTTTTATTTATATTTCAAATTATTATAATTATGCCTCCGGGTAGGAGTGCACAGACCACATGTGGTAGAGATCCTGGAGAGATTTCAGCGACATTGTTCGTTTTATATCCTGTGTTACATATGATGAGTGTGAGAAGTCTATGACGTTTTTATGTGATGTAGTGCTTGATATAAGAAGGTGATGGGAGAAGATCCTCCCACCGCATACATCATAGTAGTTGGCAATCATAGTGGTATGAAGACCTAGTTTCACCTTATTGTTCTATAGTAGAGACATAAAGGGAGTCTGACTATCGCGTGTAGTGATCAAAAGAGGGTTCACTAGGAAGGAGGAGAATTTTCTCAACAAGACATTTCAAGATGTTTAAGGAAAACCAGTCCTCACAACGGTCTTTCGAACCTAAGTAGCCAGGACCTTAGCACTTTAAGTGTCGATATATGCTTCCAGTCCCAATACAAGGTTAGATTTGCTTTAAGTGTGGGAAGCTCCACCGTACTTTAAAGTGTGGTTTTCTAGGACATGTCATGTCTATGGGAGTTAGACATAAATGAGTGGGTTGCAAGAGATACCTGAATACTATTATCAAGTGGCAAACGTCAAATTATTCTTCCTTAGGACCCACCATAGTGACCGGTTCTATAGGGGTTTAAGTTCCACGGTCAATGTTCCTCGCGACATCATTCAAACGATGACTGGTCCTCCAACTCTATATTATCATATTCCTCAATAGTACTAGCTACTACTGATCCATTCTTCAACTTCCTACCCCACATGTTTTGCTATAGCTTCCAGCTTCACCTGCTCCTCCTACTTAGTCCCAATCAGCATCTTGCGAATGGATCTACTTCTATTCCTATTAGAGTCTAGACCATGCTTACGCAATCTTTGAGTCATCCATATGTGGTTTTAGATACCCTTAGTGTTGATTCTCATGATGCACATGTCTTGTTTTATTCGGGCACCACATTTTTGCTCATTTAACTTGGTTTCTAGTTTTGTGGGGCGCCTGATTGCACTGTTTCTATAGGTGATGACAAATTTGTAGCTATCTAATGGTGATTCCATTACTGGTTTTGATGTTATCCTTGGTATGTATTCACTATATTTTTATCAAGCCATGATATCTTTTTCTTGGAAAATCATTACATTGGAGG
The DNA here is from genome assembly GCA_036927565.1 of Tuctoria greenei. Taxonomy (NCBI): domain Eukaryota; kingdom Viridiplantae; phylum Streptophyta; class Magnoliopsida; order Poales; family Poaceae; genus Tuctoria; species Tuctoria greenei. The sequence continues at coordinate 37,298,635 of JAYESD010000003.1, read as the reverse complement.
CACCATGTGGGAAGATTATCATTTTTCAAGTTGATGCACCTCTTCTTTCTTTATCTGTGATGGTAAATCTTTTTTCCTGTTCGTTGTTCTGTAGACTTTCTCGATCGAGGGTGTTCTCGTAGTGTGAGACTATTCTGATGTCTTTCACGATGAGCTTCCAGGAATGCCACCTAAGCGAGAAGTGGAGTTTCGCATTGATCTTATACCTCATGCTTGTCCTGTATCCACTGCTTCCTACCTATTATCTTGTCCTTTTCAAAAGGAGTTGAGGAAGGAGTTGAATTATCTATTGGCTAAAAAGTTGATACGCAGTAGCATTTCACCATGGCGAGCTCCATTGTCATTCACTAAGAATAAATATGGAGAGTGGCGTATGTGTGCGGATTATCGTGGCTTCAATACCATGACGATTAAGAACAAGTACTCATTACCTCACATTGATATGCTGTTTGATCAGTTAATAGGAGCCAAAGTCTTTTCCTAAATTGATTTCAATTTGGTTTTGTCCTCATGCAAGAAGGAAAAGTGGTTGCCTATGCATCAAGATAATTGAAGACACATGAGTAGAAATATCCCACTCACGATTTAGAGCTTGCTGTTGTAGCTTTGCTCTAAAGATATGGAGACATATGACATTTTCACAAACCATAAATGTTGAAGTAAATATTCACCCAAAACGACCTATACTTTAGTCAAAGGAGATAGTCGAAGTTGATCAAGTACTAAACGTGAATATCCCGTACATACCTAGTAAGCAAATTCGATGGCTGATGCATTAAGTCCAAGTTTTTTCCTCTACTATGAACTCATTAACACCAAATTTTGATCATGTTAATATTTCAGAAGAAAGTAGAGACTCAATTAATCTTATCACCAAATATACCGGAACGAGTTTTAGAGGCACGACAATAAGATCACTTGTGATTAGATGTTAAGAAACAGATTCATGAAGGAAAGGTGAGGGACTTTACCTTGGATGTCGTTGGGACCGTTCTTTTGTAGTCACTTGTGTGTGGCACAAAAGTCTCAAGTCAAGGAGGATATTCTTAAAGAGGCACATCGTATCTGATATACCGTGCATCCTAGAGAGAATAAGATGTATCAAGATTTGACTGAAATTTATTGATGGAAGAGGATGAAAGTGGATGTAGCAAAGTATGTGGCTTTGTGTGGAGTTTGCCAACGAGTGAAGGTTGAGCATAAAAGTGTCTCTAGGAATTACAATCTATAGGGGTTATCGTGTGGCATTGGAAAGATATAGTTGTGGATTTTGTTGTTGGCTTACCGCATTCTCCGAGAGGGTGAGATATTATTTGGGTGATAGTTGATTGTCTTAGTAAGGTGGCTCACTTTATTCCTATTTGGTCCACTAGTTCAACGACTGATTTGGTGGCAATTTCTATGAGGGTGGTAGTACGATTGCATGGTGTCTCACCATTGTGTCAGATAGTCATGCTAAGTTTGTTTCCAAGCTGTGGGGAAGCTTTCAATTGGCGTTGGACACTACCCTAAGGATGAGGGCCGTTTTTCACCAGGAGGCAGAAGGAAAATCCAAGGGCACAATTCAACCTTTTGGAAGATTTGCTCAGATCATGTGTGCTACCTTGGAAAGCAAGTTGGGAAGATCATTTACCTTTGGTGGACTTTTATCACTCTAGCATTTTTTGTAATCCCAATAAAGCTCTTTATGTACGGAAGTATAGATCACTACTTGTTGGTGTGCAGTGGGTGAGAAGGCTATTTTGGGTCCTGATTGGGTTCAACAATCGAGTAAGTGAATTGCTGGAATACGATAACACATACTTGCAGTACAAAGTAGACAAAGAGCAATGTTCAAGTTAGGAGGCCAGATTTGGAATTTAAAAAAGGCGACGACATTGTTCTAAAGGGTGTCGCTTTCCAACGATGTTGTTATATTTGGTACTGAGGGGAAATGTAACATCCAAATTTTAATATACAAGTAAATCTGAATTTATATTAATTTAAATATTAAAAATTTAAGCATGGAAGCAATTAAATTGAAAGAATGTGTGGAATTGTGTGATGATTTCTTGTGAGTGATGCATGTGTGTGTTTTGAATTAAAATATTAATTTAGATAGCATGTTAACATTTTATTTTAATTCAAATAACTTAAAACTTGAATATAAAATGAGTTTAGAAATTGGAAAACTGTTTTCTGTAGGCCAACCTCGTCTTGGACCAAACAACTACTTCTCCCCACGGCCATCTCTTTTCCCCCCGATGCGGCCCACCTCCCTTCTCCCAAGCGGCGTGCCTGTTCTTTCTTCACCGTTGGCCCAGACAACCACCAAGCTTGTCTCATTCTCCCTCCCGGAGATGAATGGGCCCAACCTTTCAGCACTCCTTCTCATCTCTTAACCGGTCCTAGGGTACCCTCCCTCTCTCTGCCCCGTGGCTCCCGCGCGCCTGCTTTCTTCCTCTGCACCCCTCCCTCTCTCGCGAGTCATGCGTTTTGCGTGAGAGCTCAGCGCTGTGGCACGGATGCCAAAAATCCATCAGCGCAGACTCCAAATCACAGCATAATCCGGGCCCTGACCTTCTTGTCGTGCACACATCCTCCACAAAGTGTCGTCCTAATGCTACCGCCCTCCCTCCTTGCTCCCGAGCGAGCAGCCACCGCCATGCGCACCTCCAGCCGTGAGATGCCACCGCGCCTCAGCCATGCTCTCGCCTTCTCGTCGCGCTACTGCTCTGGGATGCCTGGGAGCCATCCTGACCCTCCACACCGCGAAGCATTGATAGGAACCCCGTCCTCGCCGAGCTTCCGCCCCCTTCATCGTCATATCCACGTTGCCACTTGATTTCCCCTTCCACTAACCCTACGATCTTGTTCATCATGTCCCGAAACACACGGAAATCGTCACCGTGAGGCCGCTGCACCGGAGATCCAATGCGTTCCCGCCTCCTTCCTCATTGCGAGCTCTCTTCCACACTTCCTCGAGGCCCGACACTACCCTAGGTAAGTTCGCCAGAGCCTTCTCTCACTTTTCATGCAACTGGATGGGCACGTAGGTTAGGGTAGCCATCGATGCGTGATCTCCAGTGAGCTCCTCCGCGGAGGAGATGGCACACCTCCGTGGGTAGCCACCACCCTTGCCTGGGGAAGAAGGAGCACTCAGGCTTCTTTAAGCCTTGGCCCTTATATCTTGATTCAGCATTCCAGATTAGATGAGGCATACCCCTTCGCGAAAATAAAATTTGATCCACTCCTTTTTTATCCAACGCTTCTTATTGAGCCACGCGTACCCCCTTCGAGTAATTAAATCTGGGCCATCTAAATTGATTCCAATGGTCCAGTTTAGCCTGAAGCATACCACGTGGCCCTTTTTCTTGTAACCCCCTAGATCTATTACAATAGTTACTAGTAGGCCCTGGTTTTGATGGAAATGACCCTAGACTTTATTATAATTATGATATTTGCTATAAAATGATTGTTAGGCCCCTGTAACCCTCTGGATTTAGCATTTTAACCCTTGTAGTCCACTGGAATAGCATTATAACCCTATGGTAGTATGTATATTCACATAAATGACCCTGTAGTTCACTATTTTTGCACTTTAGCCCTTGTAGTGTTGTATTCACTTAAAATATACTGGGCAATGTTGTTTTTACCAAAACTACCCCGACACAGTTCTGGTTTTACTAAAATGGCCCTAAAACATGTTGGGATCGCATTTAGGCTCCTAATAGTTGTTGTTTTGTATGAAACAGCACAGTAAATATTAATTATTGTGTAGTGCTAAAATTACATTTAAACCTCTATTAATTGATATTTAGCATAAAACACACTCTTAATTATTTATTCATGCATATTAATATTGAAAATGTGTAATAAAATGTATTGCCGCATGTGATAAATGATTTGTGATCTAGAAAGATACTTGTGAATATATTCTTGCATTGTAATTAATTCACAACCTAGACATAATCTATTATTGCATGCATGATAACGTAAATGTGTAATATCTTGTTAAAAACCAATGAATTGCCATAGAAGCCACTGTATAGATATTATTTATGTAAACACTCATGCTTCATGACGTATATTTATAATAGACTTAGTAAATTATGCTCTTGTATAAAACATCTCCATAAAATATTAAGTAATGCCAATTAACACAGGACTTGCTTAATAAAATGTATTCTTGCGTATGGAAATGGTTTGCAACCTATAAAATGCATATAATCATAATATTGCGTATTGTAAATGATTTATAACATAAATTCATGTTGTCATCTTAATAAGTATTAGAATTGCGCTATTTCAACTTTAAACATTATTAAACATGATAAAACACCCGTAACACCACGTTTGTCCGTTATCGTGTGTAAGCTCTCGTTACACCGTTGGATATTCACGTAGTACTCTTTATTATTGTTTTGCTTGTATGGTTTAATGTCATTGATTATGCTTCTATATCTCTCCTTCGGTACCTTATTCATGCTCGTGCCTGATAGTGATGCAAAGTGAAGACTTGGAAGATCGAGCATTTTACTTGGAAGACTGAGCAACTACATGAAATAAAGAAAAGGCAAGTGTCATTGACCACATTGCATCGGTTAGGAAAATATTAAGGATGTAGATAGAATTAGTTGCATGCAAGTCTTAAATTGAATCCTAAGTTAAGAAGTTTACTAGATTTCCATATTATTCCTTGTCACTCGTTTTGGATGGTATGGTTGGGATTGGTATTCCTTGTCATTAGTTGGGGTAATGTTGACTTGATACAATACTATTATTATTATTATGAATTATTGGATGGTTATGTGTCTATATATATATATATATATATATATATATATATATATATATATATATATATATATATATATATATATATATATATATATATATATATATATATATATATATATATATATATATAGTAGCTAGGAATCTCGCAGACAGGTTGTCTTGATGGGTGTAGTACGCACAAGACTCGGGTTCGTTGTGAGAGGCATGCGCAGATTCTAAGGACCGGTTCTTGGTGTTGCAATTCCACACATTACCATGCCACCACAAGTCTGGTATGGAACGGCTTAGCTGATTAATTAGGTGATCTTTCGATGGGTATGGGCAACATACGATGTGGGGAACAAGTTCAGGGTATACTGCTCTTCGATCTACAAGGCTCAAGAGGGGGCTGCCACGACAAAGGGTTTACTCCAGATATGTCATGGTATACAAAACCTTAGAGTGATCGTACTTGTTGGGGGACCCTTTGTAAAGGTTTCGTTGTGACCTTCTGGCCACACACCTTTGGTAGTGTGTAGTGTGACTAGCTATCATCGGCATAAAGGAGGTTCAGTCCACCTGGAGACAGGGGATGAAATTACAACTTTTGGGTAAAGTGGTACAAACTTTGCAGAGTAATAAAACTTTCTAGATAGCCGTGCTCATGGTCATGGGTGCGCTTGGGAAGCTCAACCTTGATTAGTTGGGACTGGATGGTTTGGCTGGTAGTCGGGTGGTGTAACCTGGTGAGTTGGCCTCCACATGGATATAACCTGGATGGATGGTGGTTTTGGTGGTTGTAACCCGACGGTTTATACATTTATTGGATAGATGGATCATTCACCTAGTAAATAGGATGCTAAGATAAAACTTAAGGAATAGGATGCTGTATAGAGGATTAACCCGTGTCAAGCTTTCCTTTTGTCCAGCCATGCATGTCATAATTTCTCACACTTGTGGAGTACATTAGGGACTCATGCTTGCTTGTTTCCTCTTTTCTTTGTACATGTCATGCTGCTCAGGTAAAAGTTGATCAAATGAAGATGGAGTCTAGAAGGTCGCGTTGCTGCCTGTCGATTGCCTGTGGCTTGCCCTGCTTGTTTCCTCCTGTTCGGCTGTTGTTCGTAATTGTTTTAAGGTAATTGTTGTTGTTTAATTCGATATAGAACTGTTTACCATATTTTGTCATGCATGTATGATCAAACTAATTCTAGCATACATTCAGGTTTTGTCCTGTTTTACTTTATGTAGAATAGGGCATGACAATGTGGTAATCAGAGCTATATATCGACTCTAGGCACATAACCTTAGTTAGAATAAACTTTTAAGTGTTCCCTTTTAATATCGTTTGTGAAGATGAGGACTCAACTCAACCGACAAGACCTTCGGGATCAACATGAGAAGATAGCCGGAAGCGAGAAGAAGACTGCTTGAATATTTGTTATATTAACTCGTTTAGTTCCTCTTTTTGTTTAGCGAGTAAAATCTATACATTCCCACAACGAAAACAGTAGATGGTGATTGATGTATTGCAAATTAATAATAAACAACCATATAATATGGCATTTTCTTGTTTAAGTGGGGTAGCCCATCATTAATCAAATCTTAAATCTTGTAACACTAGTATCTTTCAATGGAAAATAAAAATAAAGTTTGTATCCAATATTTTAAAATGCATTTGAGTAACACATTCTGTTTTGAATACCATACTAAAATTTTGACCACACTCAAAATCTAAAATAGAGAAAGATGGATTACTGTTCTAACTAATGATTCTAAAATGTGTGATTAAAAGCAATTAACATTTCATTTGTAGTGATTTTAATATGAATCATGTAATTTCTAATCGTTTTTAATTAAAACTTGTGTAGCGAGGAAATATTTTCTATAAGTTATTTCTAAGATACGTCATGATGTAATGATGCATTTGTGTTGTCCTTTATATTGATTTTGAATGTTTTAAACAATCGATTTAATATTAAAATTTTAGTTGTAACAAGAAATAAATCATTTTGGAAATGTCCTAAAACCTAGTTCTCTTTTTGCCGCAATGATTTTGAACCTCGGGTCGAGATACCATGTTAGTGGGTGGAATTGTAACACTAGTATTTTCCAAAATATAATAAAATAAAATGAGTATTCGACATTTTAAAATGCATTTAATTAACATACTTTACTTTGGAAACCACACTTAAAATTTTTGTAAACTCAAAATTTAAAATTGAGGAAGAAAGAATAATATTCTAACTTAATGTTATTGAATGTGTTATATTTAAAAATAATTAACATTTCATTCATAATGTTTTCCATATTAAAAATGCAATCTCTAATTGTTATAAAGGAAGACTATGCTTTAATAAAATGTTTCCTAAAATTATTTTTTTATCAAGTTGCCATGTTGTATTGCGGTAATTGTGTGATACTTTATGCTGTTTGGAATGTTTAAATATTTGTTTGAAAGCTTAACTTGAATTATAACAAGAAATAAATTATTTAGGAAATAGCGTAAGACTTAGTTCTCTTTTTACCCAGCCCTTCTGAATCTCGGGGCGAGATTCCGTTTAAGGGGGGTAGATTTGAAACATCCCAATTTTAATATACAAGTAAATTTGAATTTATAGTAATTTAAATATTAAAAATTTAAGCAAGGAAGCAATGAAATTGAAAGAATGTGTGGAATTGTGTGATGATTTCTTGTGAGCGATGCATGTATGTGTTTTGAATTAAAATATTAATTTAGAAAACATGTTAACATTTTATTTGAATTTAAATTACTTAAAACATGAATTTAAAATGAGTTTAGAAATTGGAAAACCGTTTTCTGTTGGCCAACCTCATCTTGGGCCAAAAATCTACTTCTCCTCACGGCCATCTCTATTACCCACCAGCGCGACCCACCTACCTTCTCCCCAGCGGTGTGCATGTTCTTTCTTCACCGTTGGCCTAGCCCACCAGCAAGCTTGTCTCTTTCTCCCTCCAGCTGACGCACGGGCCCCACCTGTTGGCACTCTTTATCATCTCTTAACCAGGCCTAGGATACCCTCCCTCTCTCTGCCCCATGGACTCCGCGCACCATCTTTCTTCCTCCGCACCACTCCCTCTCTCGCGAGTCATGCATTTCGCGTGAGCGCGCGGTGCCCTGGTGCGGACGCCAAAAATCCATCGGCGCAGACTCCAAATTACCGCATAATCCGGGCTCTGACCTTTTGGTCATGCCCGCATCCTTCTCCATAAAGTGTCGCCCTAACCCTACTGCCCTCCCTCCTCGCTCACTACGGCGAGTTGCCACCCCGCCTCAACCATGCTCCCGCCGTCTCGTCGCGCTGCTGCTCCGCGACGCCTTGGATCCATCCCGACCCTCCACTGCACGAAGCATCAACGGGAACCCCGTCCTCGCCGAGCCTTGGTGAGTTTCCGCCCCTTTCACCATCATATCCACATTGCCACTTGATTTCCCCTTTCATTAACCCTACGATCTTGTTCGTCATGTCCCGGAATGCATCGCGGGCAAGTTGTCGCTTGGAAATCATCGTTGTGACGCCGCTGCACTAGAGATCCGATGCGTTCCCACCTCCCTCCTCGTCGAGCTCTCTTCCACTCTTCCTCGAGGCCTGACACCACCCTAGGTAAGGTCGCTAGATCCTTCTCTCACTTTTCTTGTGACTAGATGGGCTCGTAGGTTAGGGTAGCCGCCGATGCATGTTCTCCGGTGAGCTCCTTGGTGGAGGAGATGGCGCACCACCATGGGTAGCCGCCGCCATTGCCTAGGGAAGAAGGAGCACTCGGCTTCTTTAAGCCTTGACCCTTAGATCTTGATTCAACGTTCCAAATTAGATGAGGCATACTCTGCTACTTTTATATCCGACGCTTCATATTGAGCCACGCATACTCCCTTCGAGTAATTAAATATGAGCCATCTAAATTGAATCCAATGGTCCAGTTTAGTCTGCAGCATACCTTTTTGCCCTTTTGCATGTAACCCTCTGGATCTATTATAATAGTTACTAGTAGGCCCTGGTTTTGATGGAAATGACCCTAGACTTTATTATAATTATCATGTTCGCTGTAAAATGATTGTTAGGCCCCTGTAACCCTCTGGATTTAGCATTTTAGCCATTGCAATCCACTGGAATAGTATTATAACCCTACGGTAGTATGTTTTATTCACATAAATGACCCTGTAGTTCACTGTTTTTGTACTTTAGCCCTTGCAGTGTTGTATTCACTTAAAATCTACTGGACAATGCTGTTATTACCAAAAATACCCTTGCACAATTTTGGTTTTACTAAAATGCCCTTAAAACATGTTGGAATCACATTTAGGCTCCTAATAGTTGCCATTTTGTATGAAACAACATAGTAAAATATTAATTAATGTGTAGTGATGCTGAAATTACATTTAAACCTCTATTAATTAGTGTTTAGCATAAAACACACTCTTAATTATCTATTCATGCATATTAATATTGAAAATGTGCAATAGAATGTATTATTGCATGTGATAAATGATTTGTGATCTAGAAAGATACTTGTTAATATATTCTTGCATTGTAATTAATTCACAACCTAGACATAATCTATTATTGGATGCATGATACCATAAATGTGTAATATCTTGTTAAAACCAATGAATTGCCATAGAAGTTGTTGTATAGATATTATTTATGTAAACACTCATGCTTTATGATGTATGTTTATAATAGACTTAGTAAATTATGCTCTTGTATAAAACATCTCTGTAAAATATTAAGTAATGCCCATTAACACATGACTTGCTTAATAAAATGTATTCTTGCGTATGGAAATGGTTTACAACCTATAAAATACATATAATTGTAATCTTGCACATTGTAAATGATTTATAGCATAAATTCATGTTGTCATCTTAATAATTATTAGAATTGCACTATTTCAACTTTAAACAGTGTTAAACATGATAAAACACATGTAACACTGAGTTCATCCGTTATCGCGTGTAAGCTCTCGTTACACCCTAGGATATTCGCATAGTACTCTTTATTATTGTATTGCTTGTATGGTAATATCATTGCTTATGCTTCTATATCTCTCATTTGGTAGTTTATTCGTGTTCGTGTCTGATCGTGATGCGACGTGAAGACTTGGAAGATCGGGCATTCTTTTCGAAAGACTAAGTAGTTACATGAAATAAAGAAAAGGCAAGTGTCCTTGACCACTTTGCACCAGTTAGGAAAATATTAAGGATGTCGATAGAATTAGTTGCATGCAAGTCTTAAATTGAATCATATGTTAGGAAGTTTACTACATTTCTATATTATTCAATAATTCATGTTGCACCGGTTAGCATAAATTCATGTTGTAATCTTAATAATTATTAGAATCCTATGTTAGGAAGTTTACTAGATTTCTTAAATTATTAGAATTCTTAAATTGAATCCTATGTTAGGAAGTTTACTAGATTTCCATATTATTCAATAATTCATGTTGCACTGGTTAGCACAAATTCATGTTGTCATCTTAATAATTATTAGAATTGTGCTATTTCAACTTTAAACAGTGTTAAACATGATAAAACACCTGTAACACCGAGCTTATCCGTTATCGCGTGTAAGCTCTCGTTACACCGTAGGATATTCGTGTAGTACTCTTTATTATTTTTTTGCTTGTATGGTGTAATATCATTGATTATGCTTCTATATCTCTCGTTCGGTAGTTTATTCGTGTTTGTGCCTGATCGTGATGCGACGTGAAGACTTGGAAGATCGAGCATTCTTTCCGAAAGACTGGGTAGCTACATGAAATAAATAAAAGGCAAGTGTCCTTGACCACTTTGCACCGGTTAGGAAAATATTAAGGATGTAGATAGAATTAGTTGCATGCAAGTCTTAAATTGAATCTATGTTAGGAAGTTTATATATATATATATATATATATATATATATATATATATATATATATATATATATATATATATATATAACCATCCAATAATTCATAATAATAATAGTTTTATACCAAGTTATCATTACCCCAAACTAATGACAGCAGGGCTAAGCATGAAGACATACCTAAGTCCCAACCATACCATCCAAAACCAGTGACAAGGAATAATATGGAAATCTAGTAAACTTCTTAACATAGGATTCAATTTCAGACTTGCATGCAACTAATTCTATCTACATTAGCTAGGAATGTAGCTAGAAATCCTGCACACAGGTTGTCTTGGTGGGTGCAGTACGCACGAGACTCGGGTTCGTTGTCAGAGGCCTGCGTAGATTCTATGGATCGGTTCTTAGCGTTGTAATTCCAGGCATTACCGTGGCACCACAAGTCTGATATGGAACGTCTTAGATGATTAATTAGGTGATCTTTCTATGGGTATGGGCGGCGTACGGTGTGGGGAACCAGTTCAGAGTTTACTGCTTTGAGATCTACAAGGCTCAAGAGGGGGCTGTCACAGCGGAGGGTGTACTCTAGATATGTCGTGGTATGCGAAATCTTAAGTGCTCTTACTTCTCGGGAGACCCTTTGTAAATGCTTCGTTGTGACCTTCTAGCCGCACACCATAGGTAGTGTGCAGTGTGACTAGCTATCACCGACATAAGGAGGTTTTAGTCCACCTGGAGATAGGGGATAACATCACAACTTGTAGGTAAAGTGGTACAAACTCTACAGAGTAATAAAACTATATAGATAGTCGTGCCCACGGTCATGAGCGCACTTGGAAAGCTCAACCTTGATTAGTTGGGACTGGATGGTTTGGTTAGTAGCCAAGTGGTGTAACCTGGTGAGTTGGCCTCTAGATGGATATAACCTAGATGGATGGTGGGTCGGGTGGTTGTAACCCGATGGTTTATACATTTATTGGATAGGTGGATCTTTCACCTAGTAAATAGGATGTTAAGATAAAACTTAAGGAATAGGATGTTGCATAGAGGCTTAACCCATGTCAAGCTTTCCTTTTGTCCAGCCATGCATGTCATAATTTCCCACACTTGTGGAGTACATTAGGTACTCATGCTTGCTTGTTTCCTCTTTTCTTTGTATATTTCATGCTGCTCAGGTAAAAGTTGATCAAGCAAAGATGGAGTCTAAAAGGTCATGTCGCTACCAATCGATTGTCTGTGGCTTCTCCTGCTTGTTTCCTCCTCTTCCGTTGTTGTTCGTAATTGTTTTAAGGTAATTATTGTTGTTTAATTCAATATAGTACTATTTACCATATTTTGTCATGCATGTATGATCAAATTGATCCTGGTATACATGCAGGTTTTGTTCTGTTTTGCTTTATGTAAAATGGGGTGTGACAGAAAACTTAGTCCAAGATATATTGGATGCTACGTTGTCAAACGGTGAGTGAGAAAAATTGGCATATCTGTTAGAGTTGCCAGAGTCAATGAGATGGGTTCACGATGTATTACATGTCTCAATGTAGAGGAAGTACCAAATGGATCAAGAGCGCCATATAACCGTAGATATATTGACTATTGAACAAGATCAGTCAATTCAGTCTCATCCTGTGAGTACTTTGGAGACCCCTGAGAGGGTGCTCAGGCGAAATATATTCAAGTTTGTGAATGTTCAATAGATGAACCAAACTGAGCGTGAAGTGACCTGGGAGCTTGAGTCTGATGTGCGAGAGAAATATACCGAATTATCCGAATCTGGTGAGCATTTATAGGTTTTCTTCAAGTTATTATTTATTATCATTTTTCTGATGTCACGTTAAAAAAGAATTTGGGGTGAATTCTGTTGAATGGGAGAATGTAATATCCCGAATATTAAGAAAAAAATTAACATCGCTGCCAGTAACTCTAAAGGGTTGCTCAAAAATTGACTTGTTGAACAACTATTCCGATTGACAATCAGAGAACATATATGCGTAGAATTCTTTGAGACGATTCTAAAAAATATTAACTTGTGTTCCTTTTCCATCTATAGCTACCACCACTCCTTTCTTCTCTGCCTGTCTTGCAACCAATCTACGCACCATTGCTGCTCCCAGCTGTAGGCCGTTGCTTTCCACATTTGACTACTTCATGTTAGTTGAGTCTGCTGCTACTTCGTTCCTTGCATGCGTGGACTGGTGCTGGCGTCAGGGAAAAAGGACAGCCGGATGTTGCAGGGAAGAAAGGGAAGAAGGGAGGAAGTGGGGAGAGGATGAGTATTACGCAAGATTTATTGAATCATCAATAAATTTGTTCAGTTCTCACCAAGACCGTCACCACCTCACCTGCTTGCTGCCCTTGTTTTCTAAGCTCCACGCCATCCAGGCCTTTGGCTGCATGCTGGTTGTTGCTCGTTACCGCACCTGTTGTGTGCTTGCGGTGGCCTGCTAATGCTGCCTTGCGGAGAGGCCGCTGCTACCTGTTCTTCCTGTAAGTTTCTCTGCTTGTCCATTGCCACTGCTGTCTGGTTCGGTGCTGCTTGTGGGTTACTAGCTGCCGTAAGTGCTAATTGTCTGGTATGCTGCTGTATTGTGTTGTCCCACCACTGTCGTTAATCATTATTTATATCAGGCTCGTATGTCCAATTAGATAGGTAATTGTGTCATATTTAGTGATTCATATCATCTTTAATTATTTTGATCAAGTTCGAGTACAAGTTTGGTTATACATGCAGTGTTCTAATCGTAGGTTAATTTCACAGACTTGGAGGTAAAGAGAGAGTGTCTTCCGTTCTTGTCGAAGTTAAGACAAGTGCATAACAAATTATTTCCTATGGTCAATCTTCTCCGTGTTGTTTGATTTGTTTTGTGACTTTCAAGATTCAATTGTTTTATGATTCTATTTATTTGAGTTCAAGATTCTGTTTATTTATTTACTTATCATTCAAGTACCAATTAAGTTCGGAGTTATCTTTATATTCAATTTCCTATGAGTAAGTGCTAATCACACTTGCTCGGGTTTAGCGATAAATGCTAAGAAGAGTTCAAGTGTCGTCTATTTTAGACATAAACTACTATTTTATTTTTCTTCATTTCAAGTTCTAGTATCGCTATATTTCATTCGGTTTGATTATATCATTCAAGCTCTAAGTGTACTTGTTGAGTGTTTCTACTCACTCTTGTGATTATTTAGTTTTTAGGTACTCGTTGGTTGAAGTATGCATGGGAAGAGAGTAGCATCTACATCTGAGCACATCAACCATTTAATAAACTTAGATTGTTGAATTTATTAATTATTTCATGGGTTATTGTGTTAGTAATAACTACTGTAGATTTGTTTGGTTGTTCGAATGTTTATTTCAGTTATGATGATTGAATGATACTTATTACTTCTTGTTTATGTTATTGTGTCTGTATTTGAACTGTGTTGCCCGCGGCTTGTTGAATTTACAAGGAAGAATATGGCAAAGTTTCAATAATTTTTATACTTAGTAGGAAAAGTTTAGATTTTAGTAGTAGTTCCAGGTGAGTTCAGACCTGGCGCGTTACAATTTTAGTTTTCTTGGTATTGTTCTAAAGTTCTTTAAAGGAAAGATTGTTCTAATGTTTTTAATTGTAGAAGAAATTAAGAACACAATCGATGTCAATGCATATCCTATTCAACACTTCCTTTTATTTTAGGTAATAAGTCACACGGGACAACATGCCAACTTTGTTATTGAAGTACAATTGGTATCATCTAGATTCTAGAAGCAGAAGCCAGCAGAGAAGGGTTGCTGCCAGTACACAGCGGGGCTCGATGCCGCTAGTGTGTTGAAGAAGTACGGAAATATCTGTTGTTGTCCAAAGGCAGCCAGGTTGAACAGGGAGGAGGCAAGTAGTTGTTGCTGTCCGTAGTAGGCAGCAGGATTAATTGCCGTCCCTGCATTGAACAAGTATGGAAGTAGATATTGTTGCTCATAGCTGTAGACGCCAGGGTTTGCGGTGTTCACTATGTTAAACCAGTAAGGGGACATGACTTGCCCTTGCACTTGCTGCAACAATATTGGTAGCAATTGTTGTTGCAATTGTTGCTGCAGCATTTGTTGTTGGGCAATCGACCACGCCTGTTGTTGTTGTAGTTGTTGTTGTTGTGTCTGTTGTAGAAGTAGCGGTAGCAGCTGTTGTTGGACTAGTTGTTGTTGCACCACAGATAGGGCTTGCTGTTGTGGTAGAGATGTGACATATGGGATGCTAATACCCACAGAAAAGAATGGCGAGGGGTATCATAGATAACTTGTTGCAGTTGTGGCTCTCACTGCAACTGCGAGAAGAGCAAACAAGATGAGTATCTTGGTTGCCATTGTTGCCGAGAATTTGCTATTGTGTTTTAGCTTCTCAAATTGCTGCTTGGTATTGATGATTTGGATGATAGACCAATGAATGCTTCATGCCCTATTTATATACACGGGATATCAATGTAAATTATGGTATTTGAATAAAAGGTTGATTGGATAAGATGTATATGACATGGCATCTAGTCAATCTGAATGTTGGATGACTCATTTTCTTTGGAAGTATTCAGTATCATGCAAGATAATTTGCACTGGATAATTGGTTAAATGCACTTTTCGTTTGGTATTTTCCTGACACGTTAGCAAGGGATCAGAGGTGTGGTGAGTTTACGTGTATACACGTCTAAAATAAGATTGTAATGTTGCTATGTGTGACGTGGATAGATAATCCTGAAATCGGTTGTTTGTTCTTTGCAAAACAGATTTTGTACTCTTGTTATTTCAACGTGGATACTAATCATTTCATGATGGTTTGGATCCTAATCCTTTCAAGATAAATTTTCTATTAGGGTTCACCATCGTTTCTGTGTTGAGCAAGTTTGGAAGTTGTTGTTGTTACTTGTATGTCACCGGGTTTATTGCCGCCACAACATTGAATGGTTACCAAAGAAGTCATTGTTGGCCGTAGCCAATGAGGTTTTTCGTCGCCCATGTAGGAATGATAAAGAGCTTGGGTCCAGGGGGCCATTCATAAATTACACTAGTCCTTATTATATATTAGCTAAATATAAATATAAATTTAACCCAATTCTAATTCGGACCGGCCCTTTACACAACTATTTTATTTTTCCCGACCCGTTACCATGCCTATGAATTCAACAAGTATGGAAGTAGCACTTGCTATTATACATGCTCCAATAATATTAGTAGCATATGTTGTCGTGGTTTAACCTGATGGAGCTTTCTCCACGCTCCACAACATGTGCCTTCCTCGGGTATTTAGATGATCACAAGGGGTATTGTTGTTTCAACATCTCCCGCGAGGTGATCACATATTGCTATGTTATATTAGATGAAAGTTAATTTCCGTTTGTTGCAGTCCCTATCAGTGCAACCACCGATGTAGTCTCTAGTGCCATAGACCTCCACACTGA
This sequence comes from Tuctoria greenei, assembly GCA_036927565.1. Taxonomy (NCBI): domain Eukaryota; kingdom Viridiplantae; phylum Streptophyta; class Magnoliopsida; order Poales; family Poaceae; genus Tuctoria; species Tuctoria greenei. Next base: position 37,282,586 of record JAYESD010000003.1, on the reverse strand, counting down.
AGATACACAACCACCAGCAAGACCCAAGATTCGTTGTCCTAAACCACCTCAGCAATTTCTTCACATACCACCACAAAACCAACAAAGCCTTCATGACACATCCACCGAAGCATCATCACCCTCACATGTACATACATTGTCGAACATACATCAGAACCCTCATACTCCATCCAGCAGCCATGCCCGAGACCGAACACCATTCTCTGCTCCTCCCGTGTTTGGTCAATCACCACCCAACCCTTCAAGCCTAGAACACCTAAAGCACAACACCCAGACATGAACACCACATGGTTACCCGTTCCAAGTATGGCATTTTTACACCGAATCTAATGTTTGCCACGACAGTCACCGGGCCTAACCGTTCCCCCCAAACACTCTCACCTATTCCAAAATATGTTCGTTCTGCACTGAAGGATAACAATTGCTTAGCAAATACACAACATGAGTACAATGTTCTGAAGGCCAACAACACATGGTAGCTCGTTCCAAAACCTTCAAATGCTAATGTGATCACAGGCAAATGGGTGCTCAAACATAAATTTTGCCCGGACGGAAGTTTTGATAAATACAAGGTGAGATGGGTCATTCGTGGCTTCAATCACCGTTCTCGGATTGACCTCGCTGAGACTTTCGTACCGGTCATCAAACCAGCAATGATTCAAATAGTTCTCATTATCGCTGCCAGTCGCAATTGGAAGGTTAACCAACTAGATGTTTCAAATGCCTTCCTCCATGGCTATCTACAAGAAAAAGGTATTTTACAATCAACCCACAGGTTTCATTAATGCTAACCATCCAGACACTGTTTGCCTCTTATCCAGATTGCTCTACGGACTTAAACAGGCTCTCGGAGCTTGGTTCCATCGGTTTGCTCTGTTCGTGAAGAAATTTGGCTTCAGACAAACACACTCTAATTCTTCACTGTTTGTCTATAAAGGGATGATCTGGCATACCTCTTACTATATGTTGATGACATTCTCTTAACTGCATCCTCTTATCATCTGTTGATTGCTACCATTGTCGCTCATCAGTCAGAGTTTGCATTGAAGAACATGGGTGCTCTGAAATTTTTTCTAGACATTAACACTCAACAATCGCCTTCAGGCTTCTTCCTATCACAACAACAATATGCCCAGGAACTTCTATAATGTGCCGACATGACCGATTGCAAGATTGTTTCTACTCCAATTGACGCCAGATCAAAACTGTCAGCAACTACTGGAAACCGTGCTCAACATCCGTCGGAGTACAAACAGATGGCAAGAGCATTGCAGTACCTTACTATGACCAGACTGGACATTGCTTATGTAGTCCAACAAGTATGCCTAAGTATGCCTGCATATGCATGATCCGTATGAGTGTCATCTTGCACTGCTCAAATGAATATTATGCTACATCGAAGGAACTTCCTCTTTCGGTCTTCATTTGAGTGCTTCAAGCTCCCCGATGATCACTGCCTACACCGATGCCGACTGGGTAGGATGCCTTGACACACGACGTTCTTTGTCAAGATATAGTATCTACTTCGGTAGTTCCTTGGTCCATAGGTCCATCAAGTGACAACCCACAGTGTTGCGCTCAAGCACCGAAGCAGAATACCGCACCGTGGCAAACACGACCAGTGAATGCCTTTAGCTTTGACAGATACGACTGATCTTCATCAGTGAATGTGCATCTAGGCATCCTCATGGGTTTTGGATGATTGATGATGACAAATTAAGAAACTAATGAGCTTAGTTGATCTTAATCACAGGTGTGAAGATTGAAATGAAAGAAAATCACTCAAAAAGGAAAAGATTGAAATGGGCGTCGAAGACTCAAGCATGAAAACTAGGGTTTCTTATGTGTTGAGTTTAGACTAGCCTTCTATGCGTGAGGGTGTGTGTATCAAGTGCATTAAGATCATATAAGAGGGCTCAAAGTCGTGGTTGAGAGAAAACCTAAGTGAGAAGCCTTATTGAGAGTTTTCCTAGGAGGCCAGACTTGTCCGGGTAGCAAGGCCGTACTAGTCTGAGTTGTCCAGAGTAGTCCATTTTTTGACCGTACTAAGAGTTTCTGTGTGAGTCCGGACTTGTGCATTAGGGGATGGACTAGTGCGTTCTACACTTGGTGAGTGTTTTCGAAGCTAAGTCCCGGGAGGTTGGACTTGTCCACCAGAAAGGTCGGACTAGTACAGACTTCCCAGTTTAGTCCATTTTCAGCCGGACTAAAGGTTTCTGTTGTACTTCGCACTTGTCCGTTGTGAGGTGGACTAGTTTGTGGTGTTGAGCGAGAAGGTGTTTTTGAGGCTAAGTCATGTTGGTGGTACTTGTACGCCCCAGTGGCGGAATTAGTCTGGTGTTTTCAGACTTGTCCATTTTTTAGCACACCAAGACATTTTGTTTGAGTTCGGATTAGTATGTTGTTGGTTGGACTAGTCCGATATGTCATGACCTTTTGAAATGCAAACTATAGAGAGTACGTCACTCTCTTAGGAGCATGATGTAGTGTGGACCCAGTAGGACGGACTAGTCTAGGGTTCTAGGCCGGACTAGTTCAAACATTTAATGCAGGCAACGGCTAGTTTTCGGGATCCCTATAAAAAGGGGACCCCGGCTCCCATTTGAATACTTTTGAACCCTAGTGCTTCCACAAGTTTCCTTGAGCCATTCTATGCCTTCTACTCCGCCTACTTTCCCTCTAGAACCAAATCTTGAGGAGATTAGGTCTTGAGAAGGGGAGAGAAGGAAGATCCACTTAATTTGGCTCTCGGTTTGATCTCTTGCACTTGGTGTTGCATTTTGTGGCTTGTGTCTATTGAGCTTCTTGTGCTTCTTGTTGTAAATCATTTGTCGGAGCCTCAACTTGTGAGAAGCCTCAAGAACTTGGTGATTACCCTTGTGATTAGTGGAAACCAAGCAAACCTTTAATGGTGGCTTGCTGAGATTAGTGTCGAGTGAGAACCGGTCCTTTGTGGACTTCTCAACGTGGATGTAGGTTTCTTCGTGAAACTGAACAACGGGATAAATTGTGTCTCACTTGTTATTTTATTTTCCGCAATTCACTATAATTGCTTTTAGGGTTCATATTGTTCTTCACATTGTTCTTCATTGAAATCTTGCAACCAATTTGCTGTCACATGTTAATCTAAGTTGTTTTAGGTTGCTAGACATTGCGTATATCTTGGATCAAACTAAAATCTACAAATAACTTGTAGAAATCAAGTTTTGTTTTTCCCTGTGTACTGAGCAGACTAGTCCAGTCCTGACTAAACTAGTCCGACCTCAGAGTTTTAATCTCCTTTGATTAATAAATTTTATGTCATATTGCCTATTCACCCCCTCTAGGTGACTTTCAATTGGTATCAGAGCCGATCTCTCCATCAAGAGTCTAACCACTCGGAGAAAAGATGGTCAGAAGCGGTGAAAATGAGGTTCTAGTTATTGTCGACGGAGATGACAAAACGAAGAACGTCGATGTCGACTGTCAGAGCCGGCAGATCTCCCTACACTGCTAAAGTAATTGGGGAGTTTGAAGTTCGGTGTGGGCACGCGGAGATTCAAGAAGGTGAATAGGAGTTTGACACAGGAGACACAGGAATTTACGTGGTTCGGGCCGCCTGAGCATAATACCCTATTCCACGGGTGTGTCGGTGTTGTATTAGCAGTAAGAGATTATCACGAGTGTATGGGGTGCGTATGATCGCCCGTGAACATCCCTTAGTGTATTGTCGGCCTGTCCTTTTATAGTACAAGGGCAGGCCGTTACAATTCAGCCTGGCCCGACATATGGCCCCAGTGGTTACTAGTATTGATACACGCTTAATTGCTCTTAATAACCCTGTAATGGGCTTTGACAGCACCGTTACTGGTGTTAAGATCGTCCGTTTAAGTGTCATTAATATGGCTTTAATGACACTTAATTGGGTCTTGAAGTCCTTGGCTCTCCTTTGAAGATCCGGAGCCGTTACAAGGTCTTCCGGAGGTTAGAAGCTGAAAGGTCCGACGATTTGACACGTGGCAGCTCCGGAGCTTGCTGTGGGAAGCAGGTAGCTCCGGGGCTATCAGACACGTGTCAGGTCCGGAGCTTCTCTCGGTCTGGGGTTAAGTCCGGAGGTGCCGTTTTGGTACGTGGCCCGGAGCTTCCCCCAGCTCCGGTTTGGTTGTACACGTGGCGACCCAGGGATTAACCATGTTGGAGAAGCGGGTCCGGTCATGTCTTACAAGTGGGCCTCCGAGGGTCTTCAAACCAAGTATATGGCTTTCTTTTGAGATCTTTGTAACCTCAAGGGGTGTACGATTTTTAGGGTACCGACAGTGGCCCCCTGGACCTACCTCCGAGGAAGATCACTGGGGTGAAGCCGTTCCGTCGGAGGTGGGTCCATCCTTGCGACTCTTGAACTGAGTCTTCAAGGGTCTTCGAAGGTGCCGTTGGCAGGGATTTACATTTAGATCCCGCCGCATGGCACACCTCAGGCGGCAGATGAGATCTTTGACGTGCGGATCTCACGCAATTGAAGGTCGCCGGTTCCTGATACGAAAACCGTATCGGTTCCGCGCGCCCTATCAGGCCACTGCCTTTGGGTTTCCCGCCGCGTGATGACAACCGTTCGCCTGGGTAAGAGCCTCGACTTGATTGTCGGGGTGGTCCCGGGCCCTCTTGTCATCGGCTGGGTTAAATTCTTGAGTGGTATCTTCGACTTCCCTGCGGTTTCCATCCAAGCGTTGCGAGGGCTTACTTAAGAAGGAAAGCGCGCACCGTCGGGAGTTCTTTACGCCTCTCATCTGATCTTGCGCTCAAACTCCCAACTCGTGCTTAGCTCTTCTTCTCTTGCCTAAATGTGCTGCGATGGAGTTGGGTCTGCGCGAGAGTCGCTTGAAGACCGACAGCGATTTGAAGAAGGTCCGGGCCCTCATGGGGTGGTCCTCGAACTTCTTCAACCACTTGGTCCGTGCCGGCGGAGAGCTCCCCTTCGAGAAGGAGCGCGCCGGTGAAATGGTGTACTTTTCTTCGTACGCCATGGTGGGGTTGATCCCACCTTTTTCTTCCTTCTTCTTGATGCTGCTAGACTTTTATGGTCTGCAGCTATACCACCTTGGCCCTCACTCCATTCTCCTCGTGTCCATCTTTGTCCACTTATGTGAGATGTGGGTGGGCATCCTCCCCTGCATCGAACTCTTCCGGACCTTCTTCACTGTCCACACCACCGGCCGGAGCAATGAGTACCTTGGCTTCTACTACTTTGTGAAGCGCAAGAAGTGCCCATTCAAGTACCTCCGGTCGTTCCCTTCCTGGAAGTGGGATGACTGGAAGAAAGATTGGATAGTAGTCAGGGTGGAGGAGCACGAGAGGTTGGAGCTGCCCGACGGTCTGCCCGGCATCGACATGACGATCTGGAGTGAGGTTCCGGTGCTGGCGGAAGCTTTCGACCCCGCCTTGACCAGGATTCGCCAATGCGTGGAGGGAGGATTGACTCCTGAGGCGGTATTCTACAATTTCCTGGCCAACAGGTGGGCGCCGCTGAAGAGGGGGGAGAAGCTCGCTTGGGCCCTCAAAAGCGTGATGGACGAGGACCGGGTTGAGACCGGGTTGAAGTCCAACATGGTGGGGAAGACCTTGGAGTTCCACCTCAAGAAATTCCAGCACGGCATCGACGTCGACGGTGATGACTTGACTCCACCGTCGGCCTTTCTCCCTCTGAACATGGAAGTGGAGTTCAGCAGGGAGCTCCGGCGGAAGAAGCCCGCACTTGACGACCTTGGTGTCGTCGAGAGAAGATCAACCATCCGGGTGGCGATCCCCGGGATGCCTGAAGACGGCTCCGCCCCTGCCCCACAGCCGAGGGTCGAGGTCGTCGGCAAGGGCAAGGAGCTGGCGGATGAGCCGGAGAGCCGGAAGAGGAAGCTGCGACATGCCGACGGAAGGTCCGTCAGGCCCGCTACTTCCGCCTTGGTCCCTTCTCCCCAGGGGGGAAGATCTTCTACCACCGTGGCGGCTGTCCCCGTAGTGGGGTCCTTCCGGAACGATACCGTTCCTGCAGTGGGATCCTCCCGGAGCGCGTTTGTCCCCGTGGTGGAACCCTCCTGGGGTGCTAGCTCCGGGCGCATGACTCCGGCACCTGGGACGGTGGGAGCCTCTAGGTCCAAGGGTTCCTCCCGATTGAGGAGAGCCTCGACCCGGGAAACGCCCGTAGCTGCGACAAGTTCCGGGGGGGCTTCTGGAGCTTCTACGCCGACCGTGGCCAGCCCGGAACGTCCAGGAAAAAGGTTCCGCGCAAGCTGGTGCAGAAGCCTTCCAAGGTAATTTTTAACCTTTACCTTGGTTAACTTTTTAAATGTAGCGATTGCTTGTTAATTTTCTTCATCCATCATCTACAGCGTCCCCAAGAAGGGGAGTGAAGCTCCACCCTCGGCCAAGATGTCTGAGGCCGTGGGAGCTTCTGCTCCTGTCCCGGTGCCGCCCCAGGTGGTGGCTGAGGCTGCGACAGCTCCGGCGCCGGCTGTCGTGGTCATGGACCTCGACTCGTCCCCAGAAGTTCCCGTGGTAGCGCCGGACCACGGGAGTGAAGACACGCCAGAGGCACCCGTCTCGGAGGTTCAAGCTCCGGGTCCAGGTGCTGCAGTGATGGAAGCTCCGGCTGTTGAGCCGGAGGAAGTAGTAGTCCCGGCCTCGGAGCCGGAACTTGTCGAAGCTCCGGCGGTTGGGCCGGAGGTGACTGAAGCCCCGGCATGCGAGCCGGAAGTCGAGGTAGTTCCGGCAGTTGAGCCGGTTACTTCTGAAGCACCGGCCGCTGAGCCGGTTATTGTTGGAGCTCCGGTCACGGGGCCAGTTGAAGATGAAGATCTTCCGGCGCCTAAACCGGTGGTTGAAGAGTCGATGGAGCTCGAGCCTCCCTCGGAAGAGGTGTCCCGGCCGGAGCCAGTAGCAGCTCCTGCTCCGGAGGCGACGACGTCGGAGGTACCTGCGGCCGAGCCGGAGTGCCCAAGCGAAGTCGCTGGCCCCCTGCCCGAGGAGGTGAACGAAGACTTGGCGGCGGGGCCTTCTTCGATGGCGACTGAGGCCATCCCGGAGGACGGCCCTAGTGCCTTGGAAGCTCAGGGTTCCGCTCTCGTAGATTGGGACCCAATTTTTGTATGTGAAGACCCGCTGGAACCAACGGAGGATACCCCAGCAGGTCCGGAGCCCATCCCGCTATCGATGTCTATCGACAACGCCTGCTCCAGTCTGCGTCAAGTCCAATTGGCTTTCTTCCACGACAGCAAGGCTCTTGAAGAGGAGCGCCAAACCCTTATGCGGTGGCGTAACCGACTCCACTTTGAGACCAAGCTGGCGCAGTCGAGGCTAGCGGATGACAAGGAGTGGATCAAGCAGGAGAAGATCCGCCTGGAGTACTGGGGCAAGCTGCTGGATGACAGGGAGAGCATGACTCATGCCCTCGACGCTCAATCCCGGGAGATCTACGATCAGGCCAAAGCTGCCAATAACGCGGCCGATGCTCGGCACGAACAGCTTGAGGCCATTAACACCACACTCATCAAGCGCCGAGAGGCACTTGAAGAGAGGGAGAGACGGCTCGAGAATGAAGAGCAGAAACTCCTTGAGCTGCGGGATGATGTCCTAAGGAGGGAAGAGGAGCTTGCCGAGAAGATAGCTCTGGCGGACAAGGGCCTCGAGGAGCGCACTAAGAAGTTGGAAGAGCACTGCCAAGAGGAGGAGGAGAAGACCTGGGTACGAGGGCAGGAACTCTACGAATACGAGTGTGCCCTTGTTGCCCGGGAGAAAAAAGTGGAGGCTAGGGAGAAGGACCTGGTCGATCGCCGGAACAAGATCCACCTCCGGGAGGAAGAGCTCGGAAGACTCGAGAGGCGGGTTGCTGCAAAGATTCAGCAAAACGCCAAAGAAGTTGAGCGCCTTGCCCGTGAGAATTCCGAACTAACGGCGGCCAAGAGATCCCTGGAAGAGATGAAGAGCTTAAGGACGGCGGACTCCCTACATATTTGGGAGTTCCTGGGCAAGGACAATGACGCGCTGACGCCGATGGGTTTCAGCCCCGTGCGCCCGGATGATCCGGAGCCGGAGCCGGACCTTGCGCTGCAGGCGTTGGGCGCAGCTGGTAGCAAGCTCTCCAAGGTGGGCGATGTCATCGCGGACCAACTGGAGGTTGAGGGGCAATCCCTGGCGAGGAACGTCACAGAGTATGTGCTGACGTGCTACACTAGCCGGAACTCCCAATTTCCTCTAGACCCGGTGCTTGAAGGCCCCATCGAAGGAGAAGGCGAAGCTACCCGAGCCAGCGTATCGGAGGTCGCCCAGAAAGTCGCCGAGTTCTTCCATAGGGTCTAGGACCATCTCTTTAGCTCTCACTTGTATTTTCTCTTCTTCTTCCTCAATTTTGTAATCCCTTGTCTTCAGATGTAATCTCCTGTCTCCAGATGAATGAAATCCCCAAATTTTTTGCGAATTTCACTTTTTGTCTTCAACATCTTTATCTTCACTTGGCCCCCTGGTAGATGTACACAATTTGATTGTGAACATGTACCAAAAGGATACTGTGTTTTGTTGAAGACTCATTTGCTCCGAACTTGTAGCATTTAGGTCCGAAGTCTTTGATAGTGAAGGTCCCCTGGGGTTGTTGGAGCTTAGAAGCTCCGGCATTATCCATCGCTGGAGCTTGGTAGCTCCGGCAATAGCGTCTATCAACACGTAGAGCATCGATAGTTAGTCCTCCGGGGTGTCGGAGCTGAGTAGCTCCGGTAGTGACCTTTGCCAACACTTGGTTTGTTGGCAGCAGACTCCATTTACAGGGTCTTCTCACCATCTTTTATTCAGCGTCGACGGCTGGCCCCCTTAAGGGAGTCGGAGCTACGTTAGCTCCGGCTTTTCTCCATCAACGTAGACTTTATTTTTCCTGCACACTTAAGCCAAGAAAAATAGTAAAATTTGTTCCTTGTCTATAATTTCGTTGCGGCTTATGATTCTCAAGAAGATTTTAAGTTGAACGCGATTTTAAATACAACCGGATGCGTTGTCTTTTCTTCTAGGTTCAACTGTTCATGGACCCGCCTTACTTTGGCCAGCCGGGGTGTAGGTAGAGTGGCGTACTTAGGGTGCTTGACCAGGCTAAGTCGATAGCACACTCCAGCCCTAGATTGGCTTGGCGGCTTTCAGGTGAGTTCGACATGAACGATATTTGAATCCAAAAGAACTGACAATACAACTCGAATCGTATATAAACCGGTCGAACTAAAATTTCTTAAGAATTGCAAGTCTTTGTTATAGACAAGAAAGAGAAAAATAAATATGTTGAGCCTGTACAAAATAAATGCACGTGGAGTCTATTTCACATGAAGATGTCTTTCATTATAGGTCCGGGGTATAGGGGAAACAAGTACACTCTTAGGGTACGGAACCAGGCTAAGTGTGTTTGGTTTCTCGTTTGACCCAGGGTAGTTAGCCACACTTTTAGTCCGGAGACTGTGACAAGTGCTGCATGAACTTTGCGGACCTTTCGGGAAAGGTCCGGCTGTTCTCCCGCAGGAACTACCCGACTCTGTACAATGACTCTATAACATACATCTCAAGTTACTCAAGACTCACCTCCGTGGTGTTAAGTGTAGAACTTACGGAGGTGCTCGATGTTCCAAGGATTTGGGAGAGGTGTCCCATCCTCAGTAGCCAAGAGAACGCTTCCGGGACGGGATACTTTGATCACTCGGAATGGCCCCTCCCAGCCGGGGGAGAGTTTGTTTAACCCTTCTCTGGATAGTATTCTCCGTAGCACCAGATCGCCTTCCTCGAGCTGTCGGTTGTGTACATGCCGCTGGTGATAACGCCATAGAGCATGGCGATATCGGGCATTCCGAACAGCTGCTTGGCACCTTCCCTCCTCGAGGAGGTCTAGGTCTTCATGCTGGAGCTGGTCCTGCGCGGCTTCGTCGAAGGTCCGGACCCGGAGCGAACCCAAGGTGATTTCCGGAGGAAGGATTGCTTCAGCTCCGTACACCAGAAAGAAGGGTGTTTCTCCGATTGACCGGTTTGGAGAAGTCCTGTTGGCCCATAGAGTGGGCGGAAGCTCTTCGATCCAGTTGGCTCCGTGTTTTTTCAAGCGCTCATAGGTGCGCGTTTTGAGTTCTTTAAGGATTTCAACATTTGCTCTCTCGGCTTGGCCACTGCTGGCTGGGTGAGCTACGGAGGCGTAGCAAACTTGTATGCCGAGGTCTTCGCAATATCCTTGGAATGCGGAGCTTGTGAATTGAGTCCCATTATCAGTGATGATTTTGTTTGGGACTCCAAATCTGCTCACAATGTATTGCAGAAAGTTGATAGCAGATTTCTTGTTGATCGTCACAACTGGAGTCGCTTCCGGCCACTTGGTGAACTTGTCAATGGCGACGTACAGGAACTTGTAACCTTCAACGGCTCTTGGGAAGGGTCCCAAGATATCCATCCCCCACACAGCGAAGGGCCATGTAGGAGGTATCATTTGTAAGGGCTAAGCCGGTGTATGAATTTGCTTTGCATGAAATTGGCATGCTTCACATTTCTTCACCAGCTCAGTGGCATCCTGGAGCGCTGTAGGCCAGTAGAAGCCATGCCGAAAGGCTTTTCCGACCAGCGTGCGGGAAGATGCGTGGTTCCCACACTCGCCTCCATGGATTTCTACGAGAAGTTCGTAGCCTTCTTCCCTTGTGATGCACCGCATTAGTATGCCGTTGGAACCGCGCCGGTAGAGATCCCCTTCTACCAGCGTGTATCTTTTAGCCAATCTGACTACCTGGTCAGCGGATACATCATCGTCAGGAAGGATGTTGTCTTTCAAGTAGCTTCAGATCTCCGAGATCCATGCATCGGAGCTAGCTTGAGCTTTTGAGTCTTGCGTGCTGGGTTGCTCGGAGCTCCCGGCAGCACCTACGACCCTTGATGGCTGCCATGGTAATAGGGCCATCGGGACCGTCAGCTTCGGGATGCTGATCTCGCCCCCTTCGCTCAGTTCGGCAGGCTGAGCTGTGGGTTTCGACAATCTCCGGACAAAAGTTCCGTCAGGAGCCGGAGCTCCGGTTGACGCTTTCGTCGAGAGTGCGTCGGCTTCAGCGTTGTGGGCACGCTGAACATGGTGGATGTCTAGGACTTCAAAGTCCTTCTGAAGCCTCTGGACTTCTAGGAGGTAAGCAGCTAGCTGGAGATTGTTGCAGGAGCATTCACCCTTCACCTGCTTGATGATGAGCTGTGAATCTCCTTTGACCAGCAGTTGCTTGACACCATATGACAGTTCCACCTTTAGTCCGTAGATGAGCGCTTCATACTTCGCCATGTTGTTGGTTGCCTTGAAGTCAAGGTGTACCATGTGTTTCACCTTCTCCCCAGTCGGTGCAAGGAGAAGGATTCCAGCTCCGGCCCCCTGCTTCTGCATGGAGCCGTCGAAGTAGAGGGTCCAATGAGGCTCGGTGAAGGTTGGAGCTTGATGCTCCGTCTTCTGTTCACTGGTGCCCCCAGGGTTTGATGGAGAGGGAGTCCATTCTGCCACAAAATCTGCCAAAGCTTGACTTTTGACTGCTTGTCTTGAAATAAATTCAAGATCAAATTCAGCCAATTCCGCTGCCCACTTTGCAATGTTTCCAGTTGAATTGGGATTATGCAGGATTGCTCGAAGTGGATAGGAGGTCACCACCGAGACTTTGTGAGCTTGGAAGTAATGTCGAAGCTTCCTGGAGGCAATAAGAACTGCATAGAGCAGCTTATGCACCTCTAGGTATCGAGTCTTGGCATCATGTAATACTTCACTGATGAAGTATACCGGGCGTTGAAAGGTCCGGACCCTCCCGGAGGGGTTCGGAGCTTCCTCTTCATTAATTCGGACCCTCTCGGAGGGGTCCAGATTCTCTTCGGGGACCTCCAGGTTCTGGCTAGAGGAACCCGGAGCTTCTTCAGAAATGACCTGGACCCTCCCGTAGGGGTCTAGGTCTCCTGAAGCGACTTCTTGTGGGTTCGAATCTGGGAGCTGGGACCCAGACTCGCTTTCAGGAACCTCCAGACCCTCCCGAGGGGGTCTGGATTCCTGAGTGTGGGGTAGTTCCAGTCTCTCCGCAACCAGAACCATACTGACGACTTCGTCAGTAGCTGAAATGTAAAGCAGTAAAGGCTCACCAGGGTTCGGAGCTACCAGAATTGGTAGGGTGGTGAGGAACTGTTTCAGCTCCTGGAATGCCTTCTCTGCTTCTTCAGACCATTGGAATGGTCCGGACTTCCTCAATAATTTGAAGAAGGGAAGTGCCCGCTCCGCCAGTCTTGATATGAACCGGCTGAGGGTTGCTAGACACCCAGTTAACTTTTGGACGTCTTTGATGCGGGTTGGTGGCCGCATGTCTTCAATGGATTTTATCTTCGCCGGATTAGCTTCTATGCCCCAGTGACTTACCAGGAAACCAAGAAGTTTTCCGGAGCTAACCCCAAACACGCACTTGTCCAAGTTTATCTTTGTGCGGGTGGCCCACAGCTTGTCAAAGACAGCCTGCAAGGTGTCTAAGAGTGACTCCTTGTTCTTGACCTTGACCACGATGTCATCGACGTACACTTCCACTATGTCTCTGATGAGTTCTTCAAAAGTTTTGTACATAGATCGTACAAAAGTTGAAGCTGCATTCTTGAGACCAAATGGCATGGCTGTGTAACAGTACAATCCATCTACTGTGATGAATGAAGTATGCTCTTCATCCTCCCTAGACATCCAGATTTGATGATACCCAGAATATGCATCTAGGAAACACAGTAATTCACACCCGAAGGTAGAATCCACTATCTGATCTATTCTAGGTAGTGGGAATGGATCTTTTAGACATGCCTTATTTAGTGTGGTGTAGTCGATGCACATCCGAAGCTTCCTACCGGCCTTGGGCACAACGACTGGGTTCGCCAGCCATTTTGGATGGAAGACTTCTCGGATGAATCCGGCTTCGAGTAGCTTCTTCACTTCTTGTCGGATGAAGTTGTGCCGCTCTACGGATTGCTTCCGAGGCTTCTGATGCACAGGCCAGGCATCGGGGTAGATCTTCAGATTGTGCTCAATCACTTCCCTGGGGATCCCAGGCATTTGTGATGGTTGCCAAGCAAACACATGAACGTTAGCCCGGAGGAAAGTGATGAGCGCAAGTTCCTATTTGTAGTTCAATTCTCCCGATATTCGGGTGGTCTGAGCGACATCGGAACCAATTTGGACGACTTTGACGGGAATGTCGGTGTCGCCGCTTGGCTGCACACGGGGTGCAGAGGTCGAGCCTCGTTGACGAATGCTCGGGGGTTTTGGAGCTTGCTCCTGCCTGGAGTCCTCCTCTTGCGCCGTGGTGAGTGCATGGAGTTCCTCCAGAGCAGTTACTCCGGCAGTGCGATCTCCGCGGATCCGGATAACGCCTACTGGTGTTGGCATCTTCAACACCAGGTATCCATAATGAGCAGCTGCCATGAATTTGTACAGGGCAGGTCTACCCAAGATGGCGTTGAATGGTAAGTTGATCTGAGCGACGTCGAAGACCAACTTCTTGGTGCGATACTTCTCCCGGGTCCCGAAGGTAACGGGGAGAGTAATAGCTCCGAGTGGGGTAATGGCCCCCGGACCTACTCCGGAGAAAGGTCGAGAGGGCTGGAGATCCGAAGGTCGGAGCTGAAGCTTAGTGAAAGCTTCGAAGCTGATGAGGTTAAGCCCCGAACCTCCGTCTACCATGACATGGTGGAGCTGAATGTTATTGATGGTAGGAGATACCATCAAAGGTAGCTGATCTGCTCCAACCATGCTCCGCGGGCAATCAGAGGCATCAAAAGTGATGGAAGTGTCCATCCACTTTCGATGAGGTTCCGACCGAACTGTACGGGCTACAGCGGCCATATCTAGCCGCATAGTCTTGATGACGCGACGAGAGGTGATATCCCATGACCCACCGAAAATGGTGTTCATGGTCTTCCGACGCTCATTGTCAGAGACGTCAGAATCATCGTCGACGGAGGTGTAGACGGCCTTCAGGACCTTTTTGGGATCCTAGAACCCTAACTCCTCTTCAGCCGGAGCTTCGTCGACCTTCTGTTTTCCTTCCCTCTGTCGGAAAGGAGATCCTTCCCGGCGCTTGTTGTAGCGCTCGGCAAGGTTTTGGACCTCCCGGCAGTCTTCCAAACCGTGGCTGCCCGTTTTGTGAATGGGGCACCACATTTTGGGTTTTCCACCATCTTCGGAAGACGGTCGAGGTCGCTTCTCGGGGCGTGGCCCCCGGCCACCCGGAGTTGCAGCAGCTGCAATGTTGGATGTGTCGGGCGACGGCTTTTTCTTGCTGTTGGTATTCTTTTTCTTCTTGCCACCCCCGGAGGTAGCGGCTTCTTCTTTGGAGGATTTCTTGTGATCCTCCGAGGCTGGTTTGGAGTGCATCTCACGGCCCTCCGCAGCTCTGGCACATTTGTCTGCCAGGCTGAAGAGTTCCGTGACGCTGGTGATCTCCTTGATCGCCAGCTTCTCCAACATCTTCTTGTCCCGTACGCCTTGTCTGAATGCCACAATGACAGAAGCGCTTGAGATAGAAGGGATAGTGTTTCGTACCTGAGAGAACCTCTGGATGAAGGACCACAAAGATTCTCCCCCTTTTTGCACGACCGCAAAAAGGTCCAGTTCAGTGTCTGGTCGGGTGTATGAACTCCCGAAGTTGGCAGTGAACTGACAGCACAGCTCCTACCAACTGTTGATAGAGTTGGGTGGAAGGCTCATAAACCAGGACCTTGCGGTCCCAGTTAAGGCCACTGGAAAGTAATTGGCCATCACGGCCTCGTTTCCTCCAGCTGCCAAGATTGCAGTGGAGTATATCTGAAGGAATTCGTCGGGGTTAACAGTCCCATCGAATTTTTCCGACAGGTGAGGCCGAAACTTCTGTGGCCATCTAACCATGCGCAGGTGCATGGCTAGGGCTGAACAGCCTCCTCCTACTCCTTCCAGAGTAGAAAGGTCCTGAGCTTCCCGTCTTTCACGGGCACGCTCAATATGGACTCGGCCGTCCTGCTGGCGGTATCGGCGATCAAGCTCTGCCCGGAGGTCGTGAGTTGAAAGCCTGGATACCGTGTGAGTACATCGAGCCCCAGAGGGCAATGACGTCACTTGTTGGGATGTTGCACGTCTCCTGCTATTGGAGGCGTGCGGACCAAGTCTTCCGAACAAAGTCCGTTGCTGAGACAGGGCTCGTCCCGAAGGAGGAGGACCCTGGTTGTTGAGGCGTTCGGCCGCTGCTGCGACCAAATGCTCCACATCGGCCCTCCACTACTCCAGTGCATCCCAAGATGCATCCGGAGGTGGCGGGCGCTGTAGAAGAGCACGCGCTGCATGGAGCGCATGTTCCGGGTTGTCATGACTCGCCGACTCAGTAAGCGACGCCGGCGCACCATCACGTTGCCCAACACGATTTGCTGGAGAAGACAGTGGTGGTGGGAGTGTGGCTCCTGCTGGTGCTGAAGCTCCTGCTGGTGGCTGCCTGTTGGAGGGATTGCCCCCAACAGCCTGAGCAGTAGGTTGGCCGTTGGATGATCCAGCAGCGGAGTTCACCATTCTCGAAAATCTCAGGCGCCCCCCTACCTGGCGCGCCAACTGTCGACTCTCGGAGCCGGCAGATCTCCCTACACTGCTAAAGTGATTGGGGAGTTTGAAGTTCGGTGTGGGCGTGCGGAGATTCAAGAAGGTGAATAGGAGTTTGACATAGGAGACACAGGAATTTACGTGGTTTGGGCCGCCTGAGCGTAATACCCTACTCCACGGGTGTGTCGGTGTTGTATTAGCAGTAAGAGCTTATCACGAGTGTATGGGGTGCGTATGATCGCCCGTGAACGTCCCTTAGTGTATCGTCGGCCTGTCCTTTTATAGTACAAGGGCAAGCCGTTACAATTCAGCCTGGCCCGACATGTGGCCCCGGCGGTTACTAGTATTGATACACGCTTAATTGCTCTTAATAACCCTATAACGGGCTGTGACAGCACCGTTACTGGTGTTAAGATCGTCCGTTTAAGTGTCATTAATATGGCTTTAATGACACTTAATCGGGTCTTGAAGTCCTTGGCTCTCCTTTGAAGATCCGGAGCCGTTACAAGGTCTTCCAGAGGTTAGAAGCTGAAAGGTCCGACGATTTGACACGTGGCAGCTCCGGAGCTTGCTGTGGGAAGCAGGTAGCTCCGGGGCTATCAGACACGTGTCAGGTCCGGAGCTTCTCTCGGTCTGGGGTTAAGTCCGGAGGTGCCGTTTCGGTACGTGGCCCGGAGCTTCCCCCTTGTGGGCGGTAGCTCCGGTTTGGTTGTACACGTAGCGACCCAGGGATTAACCATGTTGGAGAAGTGGGTCCGGTCATGTCTGACAAGTGGGCCTCCGAGGGTCTTCAAACCAAGTAGATGGCTTTCTTTCGAGATCTTTGTAACCTCAAGGGGTGTACGGTTTTTAGGGTACCGACAGTCGATGTCCTCCAAGACGACCCAAATGACAATAAAAAAGTCCGCCAACTCAAGGCACGACTTCGTGAGAAGCTATGTCTTTCCAAGAAGGAGACCAAGGCGATCGATGCAATCAACAACGACAATGGGAGTAGTTCACAAGACTACTCTCGATATCCTTACAATTATGAGTTCTTATCATCTAGCAAACATTATTTGTCTATTCATATTGGGAAAACTCCCCAATTTGATGGAAATGATTACTCTATGTAGAAGCATAACATCAAGATGCATCTCATTTCCTTAAACCCTAGCTTGTGGAAAATTGTTTTGATAGCTGTTCATCTTCCCAATAATGAGGAAGATGTTACCCTGGAGCAAGCCATCCTATTCCACTGCAATGCTCAAGCGGTTGGAGTGATCACCTCCTCCTTGACTCGAGAGGAGTTCAACCGAATTGATGGGTTGGAGGTCGCCAAGGACATATGGGATACGCTCAAGACGGCACATAAGGGCAATTGTGTCATTAGGGAGACAAAGATCAAAATGATCGAAGGAGAACTTGGGAGGTTCACCATCATGGATGGTGAGACCCCCCCCCCCCCCAAGACATGTACAACCACCTCAAGGTGCTCATCAACAAGAGTCGTTCCTATGGATGGACCCGGTGGACGGACCATGAAGTGGTAAAGAGGATGATTCAGACATTCATGCCTCGAAATGTCGCCCTTTGCTCATTGATTCTTGAGAGTCCGGGATTTCAGAAGATGACTCCAAAATAAGTTCTAAGGAGAATAATCAACTATGAGATGATGGATCGTGATGCCATGTTCTACAACGACCTCCAAAAGCCCACCTCCTCTAAGAAGAAAGTTGTTGCATTCAAGGCAACATCATCAAGCTCCCAAGAACAAGAGGAAAGTGATGAAGAGAGCCTTAACACTGATGAGGAATAGGCGCCCTTCATCAATAAGTTCAAGAGTATGGTGAGAAGGAGGAGGGGGGCTACCATCATGAAAGCAAGAAAAAGGACAAGTCCAAGACAAGAGCAATGTTGACAGTTGTTATGTATACCAATTTCACCCGTCAATATAACTCAATTACGTAAAGGAAATATCATTTCTTGCACACATCACCTTTATATTTAACCTATTTCAACTTGAACTTGAAGAAATTAGTGCATGCAGGTATTTTATACAGAATTGGAGTGAAACAAGGGGATGATCTGATAAAATATTATACCAGCCAATCAAGTGCTAACATGTGGCACCACATGGATCAAATGTCCAACAAACAAAAGTATTCGAGGCCATCCAATGGTGTAGCACCCTTATCAAGGGATGGAACCCACCTGGAAGTCACCCTGAGAAAACACAGTGGAATTGGTCCACTTTTCTGTTCGGTCGAAGTGCTTCTGGCATCAAGCTCGGCCAACTTCCACGAGTTGGCCCCTATGGCTTGAAGAAGTCAGTGGTGACTGAGTTGCTAACTTTTGGTGGCGGGAACCGACCCTTCTCCACCTATAAATAGGACCCCTCACTTCAACACACACCACTTGAGTATCATTCTATTGTATACACTAGTTCTCTTAGTCCTTAGTGGAGTTAGGCTATAGGGAAAGGAGCCTCTAGTCCCAAGTCCAAGTTGGGAAAGGTATGGCTCATGTATCTTTTCTTATATTTGTGACTTCATGCATAATAAAGATATTATATTTAGTCTTCTTTTGTTCATATACTTGGAGGAAGCATTTCTTGTTTGATTGTGGATTCCATGTATGTGGTAGGAATAGTCTTTATGATCATGACTTAATGTCATTATACTATCATAAACACTATAAACCCCACTATAGTTCAAGTAGTTACAATATGGCCATGTTAATATGAATAACTTATGCTATGTCTCAACATTGGTTCAATAATGTTCAGGTTAGTCATTGCCTTAGGATGGCTTGTGCCATGGCTCCTAAGGTATTTAATTAATATGCTAGCATGGTGCTAGGGTAGTTAAGTAAGTTGGATGTCTCGTAGACCCGCGGATTGAAGAGGTAGGCAGTAGGTGGTGAGAGTCATATCTGTCCTTTGTAATCCTCGACGTTCGGCTATGCCACGGGCTCTTGGCGGGAGTCGTCCTAGTATTGCTAGGGGTAAACCCGTGCCTGATGTGTTGAACAACTTAGCATAAGTATTCATCATTAACATTCTCATTAGTATCTAACCTAGGCTATGTATATGTATATTAGAAGCATAGTAGGAGCAACTCCCCAACTCTTAGTCTAATCTCCATTAGGACTCATCTACCCTTTAGAATAGATTGCTTAGGTGTGTGTCACACTATCCTTATATTATTCATTTACCCCTGTCTTAAAAATTGATTAGTATCCCATAGCTTGATCACAAGACTAGTGTTTACTTTACTCCATTGCCTTCCTTTGGGATAAATACGATGCCCTTGGGAGAACTCTTGGGTGAAATGCTACACGGCAGTTTTCGTGAGTTTGCGGACCTCATCTCTTACTAGAGATGATCTGTGACGTTAGTAGCCATCAACAAGCATTTTTGGCGCTGTTGCCGGGGAATGCAAAGGAAGTGAAAGATAGCTATCACTTGTGATTAAGCTATAGGTAATAGTAGTTATTAGACAGGATTACCCTTGTTTGTTTTCTCTTTTTGTGGTGAAAATAGAGTAGTGTTGGCTAACCCATTTCATGGGATGGACAATGAGGACGCAAGTGCTCAACTACAAGATGATTCAAGACGTACCTCAACAAATGTCCGCTGGGCAACACCATTGCCTTTCGCGGAAGAATTTCAACTTCTAGTAGGTGCCAAAGGCATCCATCCCCAAGCTTGGGGGAGGCTCCAAGATTTCTTCTTGGTTTGCCTCCACCAAAGGGTGGATAGTTGGCTCCCCATCCAACATTCATGTCATGGGTTGGTCCATCAATCCATGACTACCTTTGTGCTGGAGCTGAAGGAGTTCTATTCTCATTCATCATGGCCGAGAATATTTTCTCTACTAAAGGGGTGGATTGAATAGTGCTCTAGTTCATTTAGCTTGGCATGTACACCACTTAATAAGGTGGACATGCTAGCTGTGGAACTACACCTCCTGTTGAAGTATCATGTAGATGAAGCCAAATCGAGAAGTGTTTGGATGATCCAAGACATGGATATTCACATGATTTGTGAAAATCCATGTCAACATGGGCCACTTGGGGAATCATTTCCCTAAGACCCATGGGGATTCTTCCTTCCAAACACAACTCCAATGGTTATCACCAACAAGGAGGTCAAGGGTGGAATAAGCTCTGCGTATTTCAAGGGATCTAAGTTCAACTAGCCTACCTGAAGTATCTTGTACATGGCCAAGCAATAAATCAAGACAACATCCACATGAAGCTCTTTGCCAAGGACAAGAAACTTAAAGAGCATTCAAGATCCAAGATATCCCACAATCATTTGTTAGGATTCCTACAATTCGACCGAGCCCGTGCAACCTAGGGCAAGTGACATCGTGGATGAAACATTTCTTGTTTGAATGTGGAGTCCACATGTCCACATATCCAAGAAAGCTTTTAATCTATGATCAAAGTATGGGTTAACCTTAAGGAATACCAAGAAGGTCGATGTGGCACCCAAAAAGAAGGACAAGCCTCACCATGCTCATAAGAGAATATCTTCAAGAGGGAGAAGTCGTCGCTACATCAAAAAATCTTCATCAAGACGACGGAGAGGCTAGGGCCACCATGTGGCCCATCTGTCCAACTAACACGCCAAAGGATATTTGGCATGTCAATCAAGAGAAGTTGTTCACATCTTCAACTCCGGGATTGGAAAACAAATCATCGCACCAAACAGGACGGAGGTAAGTCCTACTCATCGAACTTCAAAAATTGTGTGAGTCCTTGCCAATAGGTTAATTGGTAGTTATCTCATATTTAATTCCCCAATTCCATATTTGAATTTCCCATCAACTTTTGCATTGGCATGTTTGAATTTCCACACTTGCATGTTGGAAAGTAAAATTTCCAAACTTTCTAAAACTAAAATTTTGAATTAGGAAATAATTTATTTGGATATGAACCTTGGGCGTAACCAATTGAATTCATGTTCCTAATTCAAACCAAAAATATTTATCTTAAATATTCATTGCATTTACAAGTTGTTTCAAGTCGGGCAAAACAATTTGACAAAGGGTATAACATGATTTTGAGATAACATAACCCGTTTTCGAGTTGTTTTGTTTGCTCTTGATTTTAGTGCAGCCAGGACAAAATGTGTAAAGAGGTTGGAAGGACCCATCAAGTGCATATCCCTCCATCGATCTCATTTTGAGTTTCATGGTGAGGAATGCTCAAAGTGGTGGTCTAATGGAGGAACAAGATGAAGCTCATTCAACTCAAACTTAAACTTAGAAGGAGACATTGAACATTAAGGCTACACCAAATCCATGGTTGTGAGTTTCTCACACAAGGTCCCTCAACCAAGACTACTCTTCAATTGAGGTAGAAGTTCAAATTTCCCATTGTTTGACTTGCATTAGGATTAAATGATTTTTTCTTACATTGGTAAGGAAGGTTTACACCTTCGCATCATTCAATTCTTATGCATCCTCACGAGAGTAAGTGCTGGCATTACTATTTTTGATTCTTCAAAAAGGAATGTCACCTTACTTGGGAATAAATTTAGACAAGTACCTAGAATTTCGTAAGCATTGCTAAAATTGACTTAGACATTTTCTGCCTAGGTAATGCTTATGGAATGACTTAATGGTTGAATTGGTATGTAGCAACCTAGGAATAGTGATGTCCATAATTTTTATTTCAAACTCATTCATGCATGGATCACTAAATTTTAATTCCTAGGCAAGAAATTAAAAATGTAAGGGAGCATAAAATTGAGAATCTTGTTTGCCATGATCTAAATGATAAATATTTTCTCCTGTAATAAACTATGATGGTTAGAGATTAACAAGATGAAGGGATCCATATAGTGTATTTGTATCACTTTCATTGCTATGACTAGGAGCTTTAGAAATGTGCAAATTGATTTATCCACGAAGCCCCACTCCTATCAATGATTCATACATTGTTCATGGACACACTAGAAATTGGACTCAATGCATCTTTGATTTTTCTCTT
Source organism: Tuctoria greenei (assembly GCA_036927565.1). NCBI lineage: Eukaryota > Viridiplantae > Streptophyta > Magnoliopsida > Poales > Poaceae > Tuctoria > Tuctoria greenei. Next base: position 37,261,030 of record JAYESD010000003.1, on the reverse strand, counting down.
CCCCGTACGTACAAATAAAGATTCGGTTACCTAACCCAGAAATTAATTTTTACAAATATCGGGAGCTAAACGTCCCTCTCTATCATAGAGAGGAAGTTGCAGGAGTAAAGTAACTATGCAGGCATTCAAAGATCCGTTTGTTGAAACCCTAACAGGATTCCATTTCAATATCTATTTGCCAAGGAGTAAGTTAGGATGGTTGCTACCTATCGGAAATTAAGCCCAAAGGTCAACTATAATTGTACGAGGTTTGAGATTTGACATGGAAACCCTCTGTGAGCAACCAATGAGCTGCTACGAATATGTTAGAGCATTATGCTCTCAACTACTCTAAGCACTCATTCAAGCTCAAGGGAATTACCACCATCATTGGGTGTAAGTTATTCCTCTGTGGCTAAAAGGTATGATGCACATTAACCAAGGAATGACAAGATCACATCCAATGTATATTGGGTGCAAGTTGTTCCTATGTGGCTAGAAGGTATTTTATACCTTTGCCAAGGAACAATAGATCACACTCAACCCATGTTGAGTGCACGGCATCCCTTTGTGGTTATAGGTATGTTGTACCTTAGCCATGGAATAATAGGATCTTACTCAACACATGTTGGGTACATGTCACTCCCTTGTGGCTAAAGGTTATCATTAAAGCCAAGGAGTGACAGATCACACCCAATGCATGAGAGGTACAAGTTATTTCTTTCTGGCAAGAAGGTATGATACACCTTAGCTAAAGAATGATGGAACACACTCAAACATGTTCAGTGCACGTCATACCTTTATAGCTAAGGGTTATCATTACCTTAGCCATGAAATAACAAAGTACATTGAACCCATGGGAACCTTGAGGTGTGGATGAGTGACATCGACAACACTCTCCTTGACCACACTCGTGGAACCCATGGAAGGCAACCCAACATCGACACTCAACCCCTCCAATGTCAAAGCCATGCTGCAACAAGGATAGGTCAACCTCATGGCCTACATCCGTCGTTAGGGTTTCAGCCCCTATCGCGGACCTTGACCAAGAACAAGCTTGGGGGGGGACCCCCATTTGAGATAATTTGTATCACACCCCTTGCATATTTATTTTCCATTCACCCATCATCCACCTTGCATATAAAAAAACTCAAAAATACATAGAGTAGGTTTGCTTTCAAAATAAAATAAAAGATGTGCGGTAAGAATGGTTTGGAATTCACATAGATGAAATGATGAATAGTTGCTCTGTTTTAATTTTTCTAGGTCCCTAGTTTACAATTTACTACTCTCCAAATATTTCTTTCATGGCTAGAATTACTTTTGCCTTGATTTAGAAATTGTGGGTAGAAAAAGCTTAATCCAATTCTAAGTTGTTGTGAGATATTATATAGTGATAGGGCTGCTATTCCTAGTTTGAAAGTGAAACTTAGATTTTCAGAGAAATTCTTAAAAGATTTAAGTTACTCTCATTTTATTTGAAATACCTACCAAAGCCATATGATACATTACATTGATAGACCTTATGCATATGATATTTGTATTCACATTGAGTTTTGTCAAACTAGTATATACCTATGTGATATTTCATTTATTACTTTTTGAATTCAAGACTTCAATTGCACATGCTATACTTCTACACTAGAAGTAAGCAAAATTCTATCATTCCACAATAAAAAGAGAAACTCCATACCCTTCATGCTTAGTACTCTCTCCAAGTTTATTGCATAAAAATGGAGTAGAAGACATGGCTACATGAAAAAAATGCATGCTTACATCATAAGCATGAGAACAAAAAGAGAGAAAAAGAAAAGAAAAAAATATAGCCATGTTTCATCCCTGCAAAATAAGATAGTCTACGTAAATAGGAGTCATCTCAAACATCCACATCCACTTCTATTCCATCACTCATGCACAAGTCTTGAATCAAATACTCTTGAATTGATTTCTCCTAAGGCTTGCTTTTTTGACTTAGCAATATTTTATGTGTTGATAATATGCCTACTATATTGCCTACCAAGCTCCACATACAAGCCTTATTTAGAGGTAGGATGAAATTAGGAAAATCTTTGGTGAGGACATATTTCCACTACACATAAAGGAGAGACTGAGAGAATCAAATCGAGATATTTAAAATCGAAATCGAACTCTCTGTAATTTGAGTGGAACTTGATCTCTAGGGTATGTGTTCTCCATTTGTTGTTCTATCTTTCAACCACCCATGAATTGGAGATGGCATAAGCCCCATAATGACTTGAGATGGGTGAAGTACCATGCCAACTTTTGCAATACTAGGTAGAGTATTTTGTTGTGCACATGGTACTTTTGAAAAGTGGAACATTGTAGAACTCCTGATCATCAACCTAAAGTGTTGACTTTTCTCGGGACGAGCAAAGGATAAGCTTGGGGGAGTTTGTTGACAGCTGTTATATACCAATTTCACCCGTCAACATAAATCAATTATGTGAAGGAATATCATTTCTTGCACACATCACATTTCTATTTAACCTATTTCCACTTGTACTTGGAGAAATTAGTGCATGCAGATATTTTATACAGAATTGAAGTGAAATAAGGGGATCGATCCTATAAATTACCATCCCAACCAATCAAGAATCGACATGTGGCACCACATGGATCAAATGGCCCACAAACAAAAGTATCTGAGGCCATACAACGGTGTAGCACCAATATCAAGGGATAGGACCCATGTGGAAGTCACTCTGAGAAAACACAGTGGAATTGTTCCACTTTTCTGTTCGGCCAAAGTGGTGGTTCTGCTTCTGGTGCCAAAGTCGGTCAACTTCCACGTGTTGGCTCCTCCTGGCTTGAAGAAGTCAGTGGTGACTGAGTCGCTAACTTTTGGTAGCAGGAACCGACCCTTCTCCACCTATAAATAGGACCTCTCACATCTCACATAAACACACACCATTTGAGTATCATTATATTGTATACACTAGTTCTCTTAGACTTAGTGGAGTTAGGCTATAGGGAGAGGAGCCTCTAGTCCCAAGTCCAAGTTGGGAAAGGTATGGCTCATGTATCTTTTCTTATATTTGAGACATTATGCATAATAAAGATATTATCTTTAGTCTTCTTTTATTCATATACTTGGATGAAGTGTTTCTTGTTTGATTGTGGATTCCATGTATGTGGTAGGAATAGTCTTTATGATCATGCCTTAATGTCATTATACTATCATAAACACTATAAACCCCCACTATAGTCTAAGTAGTTATGATATGATCATGTTAATATGAATAACTTATGCTATGTCTCAACATTGGTTCAACGATGTTTAGGTTAGTCATTGCCTTAGGAGGGCTTGTGCCATGGCTCCTAAGGTATTTACTTAATATGATAGGATGGTGCTAGGGTAGTTAAGTAACATTGGATGTCTCATAGACCCACGGATTTAAGAGGTAGGCAGTAGGTGGTGATAGCCCTATCCGTACTTTGTAGTCCTCCTCGTTCGGCTATGCCACAGGCCCTTGGTAGGAGTTGTCCTAGTATTGCTAGGGGTAAACCCGTGCCCGATGGGTTGAACAACTTAGCATAAGTATTCGCCATTGACATGCTCATTAGTATCTACCCTAGGCTATGTATATGTATATTAAAAGCATTATAGGAGCAAGTCCCCAACTCTTAGTCTAATCTCCATTAGGACTCATCTACCCTTTAGAATAGATTGCTTAGGTGTGTGTCACACTACCCATATATTATCAATTTACCCATCTTGATAATTGATTAGTATTCCAGAGTTTGATCAAAAGAGTAGAGTTTACTTTACTCCATTGCCTTCCTTTGGGATAAATACGATATCCCTGGGAATACTCTTAGCTGAGATGCTACACATCAGTTTCTGTGCGCTTGCGGACCTTATCTCTTACTAGAGATGATCTCTGACGTTAGTAGCCATCAACAAGCAAAAAAGGCTTTTTACAATTGTGGAGAATATGGCCACTTCATTATGGATTGACCACATGAAGAAAACAAGAAGAAGAAGAAGGAGGGCAAATCCCAAGAGAAGAAATTCTTCAAGAAGAAGAAGCAATCGTAGCAAGCCCAACTTGGGAAAGAGTGGTATTCAAATGAGGACTCCTTCGATGAAGAACAAGAAGAGAAGATGGCAACCATTGCCACGAAGAGGTCAACCATGGAAAAAAAGCTCTTCCACAACTTGGAGAGCTCAAGACCAACATGCCTTATGGCCAAAGAGGGAATAAAGAAGGTTAAATATAAATCACCTTCCTCAATTTCATCACTTGATAATTTTGATAGTGGTAGTGAAAACGAAGAAATGCTTAAAGATATGAGTAAGAGTACATTGAAAAGGTTGAAGATGTTGTCGGATGAGATATTTGAAAAGAAAGAGCTCATCAATCATCAAGAGGACATGCTCATCCAACAAAAGGAGATATGTCAAGAGTTTGAGGAGCTCTTGGAGGTTGAAAGAGAAAGAAGCAATGCACTTGAGCGTGAAGTCGCTTTGAGAGAGGAAACTTGCCCGAATCTTTAGAAGACTACAATTGTGCTAAAGGATGAACTTGTTAGCTTGACAAAAGTTAACAAGATTCCTAAAACACAAGTGGAGTCTCTCAAGGTCAATGCACCTTCTTCCTATAAAAGCTCACCTTCCACAAATGTTAAATCCAAAACACCTCAAGCTTGCAAATGCTCTAACTTGATGCTAAAATTGAAAGATGAGCTTAAAGTTGTAGAAAACAAGCAAGCACCAAAAGGTGGCATTTTTGACAAGGATAAGATGGTATATGCACGTAGTGCATCCACCAATACAAGACATCCTCTTGTCGAAGATAGTCTTGGCTATTATATTGGGAGGAAGCAAAATGCTAAGACACCCAAGAATGGCAAAGACTTGATTGTTTTTTTTTAAAGAAGGATCATACCACAACAACAAAGGAAAGAACATAGCTACCTTACACAACATGCCTAAAAACAAACCTCATCCATTATTTCATGATTTTGATGCTTCATATGTCCTGTTGAGGAACAAAGTTGGTAAGCCTTATGCTAAGTATGTTGGGCCACTCCGCAAGAGTCCAAAACCTTTCGTGTGAGTGCCAAATGCCTCTTGACTAACATCAAAGGACGCAACACCACTTGGGTACCTAAAACCAAGGCTTAATTCTTATTTGTAGGCATAATCCTCCGGTGGGACTAAGTGGGTCCTTGATAGTGAATGCACAAATCATATGATCGAGGAGGATAAGATGTTGGTGGAGTATGAGAAAAGTGAAGATCCAAGCTTTGGGGACAATAGCCCAGGGAAAATCCTTGGCACTCGTAAAATTGCTATATCTCCTACTCATACTCTTTCCAATGTTTTACATGTTGATTCACTTTATTATAACCTATTGTCCGTACCACAACTATGTGACAAAGGTAATAATTGTATTTTCACTAATTAGGGTGTGATCATCACAAGAAGGAGCAATGACTCAATTGCTTTTAAGGGTGTCCTCAAGGGAAAGCTCTATTTTGTGGATTTCTCCACGGATAAAGCACAACTTGACACATGCTTAATTGCAAAAACAAACAAGGGATGGCTTTGGCATAAAAGACTAGTCCATGTTGAGATGAGAAATTTGCAAAAACTTCTTAAGGACAAGCACATTCGTGGTTTAAAGAATGTTTTGTTTGAAAAGGATAGGCCATGTATCGCATGTCAAGCCGGAAAGCAAGTAGGAGCTCAACATCCATCTAAAAACACCATGACAACAACAAGCCCATTGGAGCTTCTACACATGGACCTCTTCGGTCCAATCGCCAACATAAGCATTGGCAGTAACAAATATGGTCTTGTAATTGTTGATGATTTTTCACGTTTCACTTGGGTGTTCTTTTTGCATGATAAAAGCGAGACTCAAGGTGTCCTCAAGAAATACTTGAGGAGAGCTCAAAGTAAGTTCTCCTTGAAAATCAAGATTATAAGGAGTGACAACTGCACTGAGTTCAAGAACACTCAAGTTGAAGAGTTTTTTTTTTGAAGAAGGCATCAAGCATGAGTTCTCGGCTCCCTACTCCCCTCAAAAAAATGGGATGGCCGAGAGGAAGAATAGGACTCTCATTGAGATGGCTAGAACCATGCTTGAAGAATACAAGACGTCAGACCAGTTTTGGGCAAAAGCGATTAACCTCGCTTGTCATGCCATAAACCGGTTATATCTCCATCGCATATTGAAGAAGACGTCTTATGAACTCCTAACAGGTAACAAACCCAATATTTCCTATTTTTGTGTTTTTGGGAGCAAATGATATATTCTCAACAAGAATCCTAGGACCTCGAAATTATCTTCAACGTCCAATGAGGGTTTCTTGCTTGGTTCTGACTCAAACATTTACACCTATCGTGTTTTCAACAAATTCTGTGGAATTGTTGAAGTAGCACATGACGTAGTGTTTGATGAGACTAATGGCTCCCAAGTGGAGCACATTGATCGCCATGTGCTAGATCAAGAAGAAGCTCCACAAGTGGTGATAGGAAGGATGGCACTTGGAGACATTCGACCACAAGAACAACCTCAGGACTCAAGTAACCATCCCACACATCAAGCAAACTCTTTCTCAAATGATCAAGCTCAATACCATCAAGATACGCTTCAACAAGATGAAAATGGAGGCATCAATCAAGGGGGAGACGAAGAAAGTGAGGAAGAAGATGATGAAGTTCTAAGAACTAAAGCACCACACCCAAGAGTACATCAAAGTGTTCAATGGGACCATCCCATTGACAACATCCTTGGAGATATCTCCCAGGGGTAACTACTCAATCTCATGTTGCAAATTTTTGTGAACATTACACGTTTGTTCCTTCTTTGGAGCCTCACAAGGTTGAAGAAGCACTACAAGATCCGGATTGTGTGATGGCCATACAAGAAGAGCTCAACAATTTTGAAAGAAATCAAGTATGAGAGCTCGTGAAAAGGCCAAATGCAAATTTTGTGGGCACCAAATGGGTGTTCAGCAACAAACAAAATGAGCACGGGGTGGTTACAAGGAACAAAGAATGACTTGTGGCTAAGGGGTACTCACAAGTCGAAGGTTTGGATTCCGATGAAACCTTTGCTCCCGTAGCTAGGCTTGAATCAATTTGCATATTACTTGCCTTTGCTACTCGCTATGATTTCAAGCTATACCAAATGGATGCCAAGAGTGCATTTCTCAATGGCCCAATCAAATAAGAGGTGTATGTGGAGCAACCCCCAGGTTTTGAAGGTCAAGACTTCCCAAACCATATCTGCAAATTGCGTAAGGCTCTCTATGGCCTCAAACAAGCTCCTAGAGCTTGGTATGAGTGCCTTACAGACTTTGTAACTTAAAATGGTTTCAAAATTGGGAAGGCCGACTATACTCTATTCACTAAGCACTTCAATGATGATTTGGTCCTACTAACAGAACTTTTTGTGATGAGTTTTCTAAGATTAGGACCGAAAGGTTTGAGATGTCCATGATGGGGGAGTTGAAGTTCTTCTTAGGATTTCAAGTGAAGCAACTCAAGGAAGGCACGCTCATTAGTCAAACGAAGTACACACAAGACATACTCAAGAAGTTTGACATGGACAAAGCCAAACCCATCAATACTCCAATGGGCACCTCGACCTTAATGAAGATGGTCCAAGTATATCGTTCCATAATTTGTTCATTGCTTTACTTATGTACATCTAGGCCCGATATAATGCTAAGTGTGTGTATGTGTGCTCGATTCCAAGCTACTCCTAAGGTGTCTCATTTGACCTTCGTAAAGAGAATTCTTAGATATTTGGTTCACACACCAAGCCTAGGACTTTGGTACCCCAAGGGCTCCAAGTTTAATCTCATTGAATATTCCGATGCAGATTATGTGAGGTGCACAGTTGATAGAAAGAGTACCTCTGAGACTTTCCAATTCTTGGATAGATCCCTAGTTTCTTGGTCCTTAAAGAAACAAAATTCCTATTAGAGTCTTGTGTGTACTTAGTCCCAATCAGCATCTTACGAATGGATCTACTTCTATTCCTATTAGAGTCTAGACCATGCTTACGCAATCTTTGAGTCATCCATATGTGGTTTTAGCTACCCTTAGTGTTGATTATCATGATGCACATGTCTTGTTTTATTCGGGCACCACATTTTTGCTCATTTAACTTGGTTTATAGTTCTGTGGGGCGCCCTAATTGCACTGTTTCTATAGGCGATGACAAATTTGTAGCTATCTAATGGTGATTCCATTACTGGTTTTGATGTTATCCTTGGTATGGATTCACTATATTTTTATCAAGCCATGATATCTTGTTCTTGGAAAATTGTTACATTGGAGGCACCATGTGGGAAGATTATCATTTTTCAAGTTGATGCACCTCTTCTTTCTTTATCTGTGATGGTAAATCTTTTTTCCTGTTCGTTGTTCTGTAGACTTTCTCGATCGAGGGTGTTCTCGTAGTGTGAGACTATTTTGATGTCTTTCACGATGAGCTTCCAGGAATGCCACCAAAGCGAGAAGTGGAGTTTCACATTGATCTTATACCTCATGCTCGTCCTGTATCCACTGCTTCGTACCTATTATCTTGTCCTTTTCAGGAGGAGTTGAGGAAGGAGTTGAATTATCTATTGGCTAAAAAGTTGATACGCAGTAGCATTTCACCATGGCGAGCTCCAGTGTTATTCACTAAGAAGAAATATGGAGAGTGGCGTAAGTGTGCGGATTATCGTGGCTTCAATACTGTGACGATTAAAAATAAATACTCATTACCTCGCATTGATTTGTTGTTTGATCAGTTAATAGGAGCCAAAGTCTTTTCCAAAATTGATTTCAATTTGGTTTTGTCCTTATGCAAGAAGGAAAAGTGATTGCCTATGCATCAAGATAATTGAAGACACATGAGTAGAAATATCCCACTCACGATTTAGAGCTTGCTGTTGTAGCTTTGCTCTAAAGATATGGATACATATGACATTTTCACAGACCATAAAAGTTGAAGTAAATATTCACCCAAAACGACCTATACTTTAGTCAAAGGAGATAGCCGAAGTTGATGAAGTACTACATGCGAATATCCCGTACGTACCTAGTAAGCAAATTCGATGGCTGATGCATTAAGTCCAAGTTTTTTCATCTACTATGAACTCCTTAACACCAAATTTGATTAGGTTGATATTTCAGAAAAATGTAGAGACTGAACTAATATTATCACCAAATATATCAGAACGAGTTTTAGAGGCACGACAAAAATATCACTTGTGATTAGATGTTAAGAAACAGATTCATGAAGGAACGGCCAGGGATTTTACCTTGGATGTCGTTGGGACCGTTCTTTTGTAGTCGCTTGTGTGTGGCACAAAAGTCTCAAGTCAAGGAGGATATTCTTAAAGAGGCACATCATATCTGATATACCGTGCATCCTAGAGAGAATAAGATGTATCAAGACTTGAAGGAAATTTATTGATGGAAGTGGATGAAAGCGGATGTAGCAAAGTATGTGGCTTTGTGTGGAGTTTGCCAACGAGTGATGGTTGAGCATAAAAGTGTCTCTAGGAATTACAATCTATAGGGGTTCTCGTGTGGCATTGGAAAGATATAGTTGTGGATTTTGTTGTTGGCTTACCGCATTCTCCGAGAGGGTGACATAATTATTTGGGTGATAGTTGATCGTCTTAGTAAGGTGGCTCACTTTATTCCTATTTGGTCCACTAGTTCAACGACTGATTTGGTGCCAATTTATATGAGGGAGGTAGTACGACTGCATGGTGTACCTCTCACCATTGTGTCAGATAGTCATGCTAAGTTTGCTTCCAAGCTGTGGGGAAGCATGCAATTAGCGTTGGACACTACCCTAAGGATGAGCGTCGTCTTTCACCAGGAAACAGAAGGAAAATCCAAGGGCACAATTCAAACTTTTGGAAGATATGCTCAGATCATGTGTGCTATCTTGGAAAGCAAGTTGGGAAGATCATTTACCTTTGGTGGACTTTTATCACTCTAGCATTTGTTGTACTCCCAATAAAGCTCTTTATGGACGGAAGTATAGATCACCACTTTGTTGGTGCGCAGTGGGTGAGAAGGCTATTTTGGGTCCTGATTGGGTTCAACAATCGAGTAAGTGAATTGCTGTAATTCGATAACACATACTTGCAGTACAAAGTAGACAAAGAGCTATGTTGATGTTAGGAGGCCAGATTTGGAATTTAAAAAAGGCGACGACATAGTTCTAAAGGGTGTCGCCTTCCAACGGTGTTGTGATATTTGGTACCGAGGGAAAATGTAACATCCAAATTTTAATATACAAGTAAATTTGAATTTATATTAATTTAAACATTAAAAATTTAAGCATGGAAGCAATTAAATTGAAAGAATGTGTCGAATTGTGTGATGATTTCTTGCGAGCGATGCATGTGTGTGTTTTGAATTAAAATATAAATTTAGAAAACATGTTAACATTTTATTTTAATTCAAATAACTTAAAACTTGAATTTAAAATGAGTTTAGAAATTGGAAAACTGTTTTTTGTAGGCCAACTCTCGTCTTGGACCAAAAACTACTTCTCCCCACGGCCATCTCTTTTCCCCACTGACGCGGCCCACCTCCATTCTCCCAAGCGGCGCGCCTGTTCTTTCTTCACCGTTGGCCCAGCCCACCAGCAAGCTTGTCTCATTCTCCCTCCCGGTGATGCATGGTCCCCACTTGTCAGCACTCCTTCTCATCTCTTAACCTTGCCTAGGATACCCTCCCTCTCTCTACCCCGTGGACCCCGCACGCCTGCTTTCTTTCTCCGCGCCCCTCCCTCTCTCGCGAGTCACGCGTTTTGCGTGAGCACGCAGCACCATGGTGCGGATGCCAAAAATCCATCGGCGCGAACTCCAAATCAATGCATAATTTGGGCCCCGACCTTCTTGTCGCGCACGCATCCTCCTCCACAAAGTGTCGTCCTAACGCTACTGCCTCCCTCCTTGCTCCCGAGCGCGCAGCCACTGCCATGCGCACCTTCACCTGCGAGATGCCACCGCACCTCAGCCATGCTCTCGCCTTCTCATCGCGCTGCTGCTCTGGGATGCCTTGGAGCCATCCTGACCCTCCACACCGTGAAGCATCGATAGGAACCCCGTCCTCGCCGAGCTTCCGCCCCCTTCATCGTCATCTCCACATTGCCACTTGATTTCCACTTCCACTAACCCTACGATCTTGTTCATCATGTCCCAGAATGCACGGAAATCATCGCTGTGACACAGCTGCACCAGAGATCCGACGTGTTCACGCCTCCTTCCTCATCGCGAGATCTCATCCACACTTCCCCGAGGCTCGACACCACCGTAGGTAAGTTCTCCAGAGCCTTCTCTCACTTTTCATGCAACTAAATGGGCGCGTAGGTTAGGGTAGCCGTCGATGCGTGTTCTCCGGCGAGCTCCTCGGCGGAGGAGATGGCGCGCTGCCGTGGGTAGCCACCACCCTTGGCTGGGGAAGAAGGAGCACTCAGGCTTCTTTAAGCCTTGGCCCTTATATCTTGATTCAGCGTTCCAGATTAGATGAGGCATACCCCTTCGTGAAAATAAAATCTGATCCGCTCCTTTTGTATCCAACGCTTCTTATTAACCCATGCGTACCCCCTTCGAGGAATTAAATCTGAGCCGTCTAAATTGATTCCATTGGTCCAGTTTAGCCTGCAGCATACCACTTTGCCCTTTTGCATGTAACCCCCTGGATCTATTATAATAGTTACTAGTAGGCCCTGGTTTTGATGGAAATGACCCTAGACTTTATTATAATTATGATGTTTGCTATAAAATGATTGTTAGGCCCCTGTAACCCGCTGGATTAAGCATTTTAACCCTTGCAGTCCACTGGAATAGCATTATAACCCTATAGTAGTATGTATATTCACATAAATGACCCTGTAGTTCACTATTTTTGCACTTTAGCCCTTGTAGTGTTGTATTCACTTAAAATCTACTGGGCAATTTTGTTTTTACCAAAAATACCCCTTCATGGTTCTGATTTTACTAAAATGCCCCTAAAACATGTTGGAATCGCATTTAGGCTCCTAATAGTTGTTGTTTTGTATTAAACAGCACAGTAAATATTAACTAATGTGTAGTAATGCTGAAATTACATTTAAACCTCTATTAATTGATGTTAGCATAAAACACACTCTTAATTATTTATTCGTGCATATTAATATTGATAATGTGCATAAAATGTATTATTGCATGTGATAAATGATTTGTGATCTAGAAAGATACTTCTGAATATATTCTTGCATTGTAATTAATTCACAACCTAGACATAATCTATTATTGCATGCATGATAACGTAAATGTGTAATATCTTGTTAAAACCAATAAATTGTCATAGAAGCCATTGTATATATATTATTTATGTAAACACTCATGATTCATGATGTACATTTATAATAGACTTAGTAAATTATGCTCTTGTATAAAACATCTCCATAAAATATTATGTAATGCCCATTAACACATGACTTGCTTAATAAAATGTATTCTTGCGTATGGAAATGGTTTACATCCTATAAAATGCATATAATCGTAATCTTGCGCATTGTAAATGATTTATAGCATAAATTCATGTTGTCATCTTAATAATTATTAGAATTGCGCTATTTCAACTTTAAACAGTGTTAAACATGATAAAACACCTGTAACACTGAGTTCATCTGTTATCGCGTGTAAGCTCTCGTTAAACCATAGGATATTCGCATAGTACTCTTTATTATTGTTTTGCTTGTATGGTGTAATATCATTGATTATGCTTTTATATCTCTCATCCGATAGTTCATTCATGTTCGTTCCTGATCGTGATGCGACGTGAAGACTTGGAAGATCGATCATTCTTTCCGAAAGACTGAGTAGTTACATGAAATAAAGAAAAGGCAAGTGTCATTGACCACTTTGAACCGGTTAGGAAAATATTAAGGATGTAGATAGAATTAGTTGCATGCAAGTCTTAAATTGAATCATATGTAAGGAAGTTTACTACATTTCCGTATTATTCAATAATTCATGTTGCACCAGTTATCATAAATTCATGTTGTCATCTTAATAATTATTAGAATCCTATGTTAGGAAGTTTACTAGATTTCCATATTATTGAATAATTCATGTTGCATTGGTTAGCATAAATTCATGTTGTCATCTTAATAATTATTAGAATTGTGGTATTTCAACTTTAAACAGTGTTAAACATGATAAAACACCTGCAACGCTGAGTTCATCCATTATCGCGTGTAAGCTCTCGTTACACCGTAGGATATTCGCATAGTACTCTTTATTATTGTTTTGCTTGTATGGTGTAATATCATTGATTATGCTTCTATATCTCTCGTTTGGTAGTTTATTCGTGTTCGTGCTTGATCGTGATGCGACGTGAAGACTTGGAAGATCGAGCATTCTTTCTGAAAGACTGGGTAGCTACATGAAATAAAGAAAAGGCAAGTATCCTTGACCACTTTGCACCGGTTAGGAAAATATTAAGGATGTAGATAGAATTAGTTGCATGCAAGTCTTAAATTGAATCATATATAACCATCCAATAATTCATAATAATAATAGTATTATACCAAGTTATCATTGCCCCCAACTAATGACAGTAGGGCTAAGCATGAAGACATACCCAAATCCCAACCATACCATCCAAAACCAGCGACAATGAATAATATGGAAATCTAGTAAACTTCCTAACATAGGATTCAATTTAAGACTTGCATGCAACTAATTCTATATACATTAGCTAGGAATGTAGCTAGGAATCTTGCAGGCAGGTTGTCTTCATGGGTGCAGTATGCACGAGACAAAGGTTCGTTGTTAGAGGCCTGCATAGATTCTAAGGACCGGTTCTTAGTGTTGCAATTCCAGGCATTACCGTGGCACCACAAGTATGCTATGGAACGTCTTTGATGATTAATTAGGTGATCTTTCTATGGGTATGGGCAACGTATGGTGTGGGGAACCAGTTCAGGGTTTACTGCTTTGGGATCTACAGGGCTCAAGAGGGGGCTACCACAGCGGAGGGTGTACTCAACATATGTCGTGGTATGCGAAACCTTAAGTGCTCGTACTTGTCGGTAGACCCTTTGTAAAGGCTTCGTTGTGACCTTCTGGCCGCACACCATAGGTATGTGCAGTGTGACTGGCTATCACCGGCATAAAAGAGGTTTTAGTCCACCTGGAGACAGGGGATAAAATCACAACTTGTAGGTAAAGTGGTACAAACTTTGCAGAGTAATAAAACTATATAGATAGTCATGCTCACACTCATGAGCGCGCTTGGAAAGCTCAACCTTGATTAGTGGGGACTGGATGGTTTGGTTGGTAGCCGAGTGGTGTAACCTGGTGAGTTGGCCTCTAGATGGATATAACCTAGATGGATGGTGGGTCGGGTGGTTGTAACTGAAAGTGCATCTAGGCATCCCTTGTGGGTTTTGGTTGAATTATGACAAACAAATGAGATCCTAACCACATTATTGAGATGAGCACGGGTTTTAATGAAAGAATGAAGAAATTGCCGTTTTTAATGAAAGAATGAAGAAAGCTTCAAAAGGAAAGGTGAATGAGGATACATTCAGAAAAGAGCTCAAGAACTAAATAGAACACATCATTGTGTAGGGAGTGTGGTGGTGTATCACATCCCAAGAGCTCAAGCACAAAAATCCTCACACACTTCACATTTCATAGGAAAAACGGACTAGTCCGCTATACACCGGACTAGTCTGATATCCTCTCTGGACAGGTTCGGACAAGTCCTGCCAATGCAGACTTGTCCGCACTGGACTAGTCCGACAAAGTTCGGACTAGTCCGATAAGTCCTCCAAGAGCTGACTTGTTCTATATTCACTATGGGCATCACCACACCGGACAAGTCTGGTAACAGCACGAACAAGTCCGGAAACCTTTCTGACTAAAATCGGACAAGTCCGCTCCTAGCCGGACAAGTCCAATATTTCTGGACACTTAGGGTATCCTGCACGCCGCACACCGGACTAGTTCGGACTCCACCACGGACTAGTCCGGACCCTCAAAATCCTAACGGTAACTTTTGAAAACCCTAATATAAATAGATGTGTACGGCCCAACTATCATCACTCTCGACCCCCTGCGCTGTCACACCCTCCAAGTGAAAGTGCATCAAGGAATCCCTTGTGGGTTTTGGATGATTTATGACAAGCAAATGAGATCCTAACCACTTTGTTGAGATCAGCACATGTTCTAATGAGAAAATAAGCAAGGTGCCAAAAAGAAGGGAGAATGAGGAGCAATGTGGAAAAGAGCTCAAGGAACAAGTGTAGTAGATCGTTGTGTATGGAGTATGTTAAGGAAACACACCACAAGAGCTCAATCACAAATAATCACACACATTACACAAGTTTATACAGGACTGGACTAGTACGACTGACACCAGACTTGTCCGATATCTTTCTGCACAAGATCGGACAAGTCCGATATCACCACGGACTAGTCCGATATCTCTATGACTAGAATCGGACTAGTCCTCCCCAGTGCGGACTAGTCCTCCAAACACTTCACAAGTTGCACAAAATCGGAAGAGTCCGATATTAGCACGGACTAGTCCGAAAAACCCTCTGACCTAAATCGGACAAGTCCTCCAAGTGCGGACTTGTTCCCAATTCACTTAGGGTTTCACATTTCCGGACAAGTCCGATATCCACCGGACTAGTCTGAAGATTTCCAGAAGCAAAATTGGACAAGTCCGCCTCTAGCCTGACTAGTCCGATTTTTCGGGACACCTAGGGTTTGCTACACACAGCACACCGGACTAGTCCAGTGTCCACCACAGACTAGTCCGATATTCCTAAACCCTAACGGTAACTTTTGGGAACCCCATATAAATAGGTGTACACGGCCCATCTTTCACATCTCTCGACCCCCTGCGCCGTCACACCTCCCAAGAGCCTCAAAAATGCATCTCTCCATGGAATCAAAAGCAACAAAGATCAATCCCTTGAGGATACACATTGGATCATTGGAGAGACACGGTTCATCACTCATTGAGCTCTTGGTTTGATTCCCTAACACATTCCTGTGGTTTTCATTGTAATCTTTTGAGTGTGTTCTTGGTGGAGTTCTTGTTGTAATCTTGGGGAGCCCTCAACGTGTGAGAAGGCCCCTTGAAAATGACTTTAAGCCTAGGTTGACAATGATCTCTTTGTTTGTCAAATCTATGTTGATGATATAATCTTTGGTTCAACTAACAAATCTTTTTGTGAGGAATTTAGTAAAATTATGACAGATAGGTTTGAGATGTCTATGATGGGAGAGCTAAAGTACTTGGGATTCCAAGTGAGGCAACAAAAGGAAGGGACGTTCATAAGCCAAACTAAGTATACTCAAGACATACTCAAGAAGTTTGGAATGGACAAGGCGAAGCCCATAAAGACTCCCATGGCAACAAATGGTCACTTGGATCTCAATGAAGATGGACCAAACGTTGATCAAAAGGTATATCGCTCCATGATTGGATCTTTACTCTATTTATGTGCATCTAGGCCAGACATTATGTTGAGTGTATGGTTGTGTGCAAGGTTTCAAGCCAACCCAAAAAAGTGTCATTTGATAGCCGTTAAGAGAATCTTGCAGTATTTAGTTCATACACCCAACCTAGGCCTTTGGTACCCCAAAGGTTCCAAATTTAATCTCATTGGTTACTCCGATGCAGATTATGTCGGATGCAATGTAGATGGAAAAAGTACCTCTGGTACATGCCAATTCCTAGGTAGATCCCTAGTTTCTTGGTCTTCCAAGAAACAAAACTCCATTGCCCTATCCATAGCCGAAGCGGAGTATGTTACAGCTGGGAGTTGTTTTGCTCAACTCCTTTGGATGCGACAGACTCTAAGGGATTACGGTTACAATATGAACCGCATTCCACTCCTTTGAGATAATGAGAGTGCCATTAAAATTGCCCATAATCCCGTTGAGCACTCTAGGACCAAACACAAAGACATCCAGCATCACTTTTTGAGAGACCATTCAATGAAGGGAGATATAGCCATTTCACATGTCAACACAGAAAAACAACTAGCCGATATTTTCACAAAGCCACTTGATGAAAAACGCTTTTGCGAACTCCGAAATGAAATAAATTTCCTTGATTCTCGTAGTGTGGCTTGAAATCTTGTATACCTGAATGATATCTTCAAAATTCATTGATATTGTTGTGAAAATCATCTCTCTCAATTTTTCCAAAAAACTATGTCAATTACTAGATCTTGGTGAATTATGATCATTGCTTGATTATTGTATGCTTACTTATCATATTCATCAAGATTATTTGATTTGATTTGCTTCCCTCCTTTCTTATTAAGTACCATCGAATATATACGAATGGGCTAGGCATTTCTTCCCTGGTGACCACGGACTAGTCCGTGGTTACCCGGACTAGTCCGCCCATGCAGACTAGTCCACAGAGCGCCGGTTAGGCTGGACTAGTCCGTCAGACCACAGACTAGTCCGATATAGCCTCTGGAAAAGTTCATACTAGTCCGATCATTTTCGGACTTGTCCGATTTTTCGTGTCCATAACCCTAGCCGCCGCCAAACCCTAATCTCCCTCACCCCACACTTGCCTCAAGCTTTATCTCTCCACGCTCGAGCTCCCCAAGGAGATTCGACGATTTCTCCATCAAAAATCTCCAAGTTTGGGTGGAAATCAACCTCCTTCTCTTAGGGATTGGAGACCACGGACTTGTCCGCCCTTCAACCCCCTCTTCTCCGAGATTCAAGCGATTTTTCTGTAAATTTTCCCCCAAACCCTAGAAATCTCCATTTTCTTCATTGCTGATCGAATAGCCTAGCTTCCATCATCTAATACAAGTGTCCTTGATGTATTACATTGCTGTTAGGCTAGTTTTGCATTGAGCAACTCCAATGGTCTCATAGATTAGGTACTTGAGGATGAATATCGTACTAGTCCAGTCCATGCACGGACAAGTCCGGTCACCCGGACTAGTCCGTGCCTGTACACCGGACTTGTCCGATTTTTCTGGACTCAACCCTAACTTCTCAATTCCTCAATGCAATTCCTTGTCATCTATTCTCCTCAATACCTTGTGCAATCCATTCTTAGGGCATGTCGAACTCTCACGACAAAGATTCTGACTTCGAGGCAGAGATGGACCATGAAGTCGTGCTTCGGTCCTCGACAAGCCTTGGCAAGAAGCGCCAAGAACGCCCATCCGAGCCAGCTACCTCTCCTCCCCAGGCTCGAAGGAAAGTCCTCGCGAAGAAGCCAACATCCAAGGCTTCAGCTGGTGGTGGCCCTCGCCAAGCCAAGGGCAAGGGCAAGGGAATTGCAACGGGCCCGATAAGCCCTCTAAAGTTGTCAGCTCCAAGGGAAGGGGCCAGGGACCCCGTAGAGGAGAGATTCAATGGGAAGGGCAGTGACACGGCTGCCAAATTTAGAAACGTTGATTGTTACAGCCATCTGAAGCAAGCTTCCGATGCGAGGTTTTGGAGCAACTTCTATGCAGACTTCTACAAGTCTGTATACCTCCAAATGGAGACACCCGTGGTGCACAGCCAATGGATCGATTGGGCACATTTTGAGAATAAAGGATGCTCACCGTTTGTTGAAGTGGTGGAGGCAGTCGAGAGGCATGGATTGAGGGACCTATTTGCCTTCAGGAACAATTGGAATGATGAGGTGATTGCTCAGTTTTATGCTACTTTCCACTTCTCAAGTGACGAAGAAGAAAGTGTGACTTGGATGACTCATGGATCCAAGTACACCATCACATATGAAGAATTTATGAGGATATTGCATCTTGACACCTTGAGCAATGACAATGTAATCATCAACAACATTGGTGTCATCGAGAAAGACAGAATGAAGTTCCTCTATGAGCCCAACTCCAAGTTCAACCTCCCTTCTACAATGAATATGAAGCCTTTCTTTGTGGTGTTGAACAGGGTCCTGAAGAAGACAATTGCTCCCAAGGATGGAGATGCTGGGAGTGTGCAGGGGTATCTCAGGACCTTGATGAAGGTCATTAGCAAATACGGAAGATTTGATGTCTGTGACTATATCTGGAATGATATGGTGAACATTTGTTGCACACTGAACAGGTCATGTGGCTATGCTCCTTATCTGATATTTATGATTGAGAAGGTCACAGGCATAGAGTTTGTCAAGGATGTGGAGCACCTACCCTTGAGACCCCAGATGCCTCAAAAGCCAAGTGTTCAACTTGCTCCATCTCCGGCCTCTAGTCCTGAGGCCCCAGCGAGAGCCAGTGCCGGTGCTAGGGCTGCTCCCGCCACTAGGTACCCTCCTCAAAAGGGATCCCCAAGTGGCATCATCAAGTACCTGGCAGCCATCTTTGCCTCCTGCAAAAAGGTTGAGGTGAAGGTCCACAAGCTCAACAAAAGAAGAAAGGATGACATGAGATATGTCAAGGAGAACATGAAGCAGATTTGCCAAAAGCTGGAGATTGAGCCCATTGGATCTCCAGTAATTTCTGATGACTCCGACTCTGATTTCACCGAGCTCGGGCCCTTGACTCCCTCCGAGCTTGCCTATTTTGGCATTGGGGGATCGAGTGGCTCCGTTCCTCCTCATCGTCATCATCAGCCAGAAGATGAAGATGAAGACGATGAGAGGACCGACAGCGAGGCTTGAAGACTTTAGGTCCCTCCTCTCCTTCTTTTTGGTGTCTTGATGCCAAAGGGGGAGAGGTTGAGGGGGAGTCTTAGGTCTTAGGTCTTAGCTGTAGAATGCGAGGAGAGCTTCTTTTTATGTTTTTTGTCTATTTTGTGGTTTGTAAAACTTGCTCTTATGATACTTGGTGCTGTGATGCAATGTTTTCACCTGCTTATGAAGAAATTGATGAAATCTGTGTTTTTGCTATAAAAATGACATATATGCTTATTGTTCATGTGTTGATGTCAATTATGTCATTCTCATATTGATTATTGCTTCTATACACTTATTTCTGCATCCCACCATAAAGAGTGCACATATGGATCATGCTTTCATTGCTTAATATGTTTTAAACTCATATGTGCACACTTTATGAAAATCTCAACTTTTTATCATATTTTGTGAATTCTCAATTGGTTGTCATCAATCACCAAAAAGGGGGAGATTGAAAGTGCATCTAGGAATCCCTTGTGGGTTTTGGATGATTTATGACAAGCAAATGAGATCCTAACCACGTTGTTGAGATGAGCAGAGGTTCTAATGAGAAAATAAACAAGGTGCCAAAAAGAAGGGAGAATGAGGAGCAATGTGGAAAAGAGCTCAAGTAACACGTGTAGTAGATCATTGTGTATGGAGTGTGTTAAGGAAACACACCCCAAGAGCTCAAGCACAAATAATCACACACATTGCAAAAGTTTATACAGGACCGAACTAGTCCGACTGACACCAGACTAGTCCGATATCTTTCTGCACAAGATCAGACAAGTCCGATATCACCACGCACTACTGCGATATCTCTTTGACTAGAATCGAACTAGTCCTCCACAGTGGGGACTAGTCCTCCAAACACTTCACAAGTTGCACAAAATCGGACAAGTCCGGTATTAGCACGGACTTGTCCGAAAAACCCTCTGACCTAAATTGGACAAGTCCTCCAAGTGCGGACTTGTCTCCAATTCACTTAGGGTTTCACGTTTCCGGACAAGTCTGATATCCACCGGACTAGTCCAAAGATTTCCAGAAGTGAAATCAGACAAGTCCGCCTCTAGCCGGACTAGTTTGATATTTCGAGACACCTAGGGTTTGCTACACACAGCACACCGGACTAGTCCGGTGTCCACCACATACTAGTCCAATATTCCTAAACCCTAACGGTAACTTTTGGGAACCCCATATAAATAGGTGTACACAACCCATCTTTTACATCTCTCGACCCCCTGCGCCATCACACCTCCCAAGAGCCTCAAAAACACATCTCTCCATGAAATCAAAAGCAACAAAGATCAATCCCTTGAGGATACACTTTGGATCATTGGAGAGACATGGTTCATCACTCATTGCGCTCTTGGTTTGATACCCTAACACACTCCTGTGGTTTTCATTGTAATCTTTTGAGTGTGTTCTTGGTGGAGTTCTTGTTGTCGTCTTGGGGAGCCCTCAACGTGTGAGAAGGCCCCTTGAATTTGGTTATTTGCCCTTTGTGATAAGTGAAGAGGATTGGCCTCCGTGGCGATCCGATGAGGGTACGGTTGGAGAAGACCCAGTACTTTTGTGGACTCCACAATGTGGATGTAGGTTGCCTCTCTGGGAATCGGACCACGGGATAAAGTGCTTGTGTTCTTACCCTGCCCTCATCGTTCTTATACATCATATCAATCTAGGGTTTCAATCAATCTTTCTTAGTTTACATTGAAACATTGAATATAAGATTGACTTGTGGTATATCCTAGTTCATATTCGTGTAACACTTCAATTACAAGTATATTTCCATTGCATACATCCTAGGATCAAGATAATCGATCAAATTTGATAAACCTAGACGGTATACACCGTACTAGTACGCACTCGACCGGACTAGTCCGATATCTCAAGATTTGATCTTGTTGTTAAGTGTTGCAGGTTCTTATGAAATTCAAAAAGGCCTATTCAACCCCCCCTCCTCTAGGCCGCATTCACCAAGAGCCTAGAAAACACATCTCTCCATGAAATCCAACGCAAGAAAGGATTCACTTTGGATCATAGGAGAGACAAGATTCCACACGTTTGAGCTCTTGGGTAAGATATCTAACACACTCCTGTTGTTTCATTATTGATCTTACGAGTGTGTTCTTGGTGGTGTTTGAATTGTAATCTTGGGGAGCCCTCAACTTGTGAGAAGGCCCCTTGAACTTGGTGATTTGACCCTTTGTGATAGTGGAAGAAGAATTGGCCTTCGTGGCAATTCGACGAGGTTAGGGTCAGTGGAGACCCAGTCCTTTCGTGGGCTCCTCAACGTGGATGTAGGTTGCCTCTGTGGCAACCGAACCACGGGATAAAATCATGTGTCAAACTTGCTCTTAAAGTTTCTCATATCATATTCTATGGTTTGATTGATTTTGTCCATCTTACGTTAGAATATTCATATCAAAGCTAATTTGCACTAAACTTAACTTCATTGAATCAATACTTGCAAGTAACATATTATTTGCCGCTGCATACTGTGCTTGAATTATAATCATTGATCGAACATGATCAATCTAGTCCGCACGCACCGGACTAGTCCGCACTCTACCGGACTAGTCCGATATCTCGGGATTTGATCTGGTTGTTAAGTGTTGCAGGTTCCGACTAAATTTCAAAAAGGCCTATTCACCCCCCCCCCCCTCTAGGCCACATTCAATTGGTACCAGAGCCGGTTTCTTCGCAAGAGACTAATTGCTCGAAGAAAACATGTCGGACATGAAGGATGTACACAAGAGTCTTAACCAAGAGAAGGTTGAAGAGGAAAAAGCTCAAAAGTTGGAGAAGCTCCTCGATGCCATCGAGGACTTCGAGGATGACGATGAGGAGACGCTTGAACTCAAGGCGCTCTTAAGGAAGAAAGCCCTCTCAAAAGGGAAAGTGAAGGTTGAGGATGAGAAGAAGAAGAAGAAGAAGAAGAAGAAGAAGAAGAAGAAGAAGGGGAGTAATCACACCGACTACTCCCGATATCCTTTTAATTATGATCTCTTAAATTCTAACAATAATCATTACCTATCTATTCCCCTTGGAAAAGCCCCACATTTTGATGGCAATGACTACTCAATGTGAAAGCAAAACATGAAAACGCACTTGATCTCACTCAATCCAAGCTTGTGGAACATTGTGGTTACAGGAATAGATATCCCCGACGATGATGAGGAGCTCACGCCTAGCCAATAGTAAGCAATCCATCGAAATGCCCAAGCTGCAGCAGTCATCACCCAATCACTTAGTCGGGACGAGTTCACCAAGGTGGATGGACTCAAAATTGCAAAAGAAATATGGGACACACTGCAGACTACACATGAAGGCGATCGTCATGTGCGAGAGGCGAAGATCGAAATGATCGAAGGCGAATTGGGAAGATTTGCCATTGAAGAAGATGAGTCACCGCAAGACATGTACAACCGCTTAAAAACGCTCATCAACAAGGTTCGAGCATACGAAAGCAAGAAGTGGAACGACCACGAGGTGGTAAAGCTCATCCTTAGAGATTTCATGCCTCGCAACGTCACCTTGTGCTCGATGATCAGAGAAAGCCCCGAGTACAAGAAAATGACCCCAGATGAGCTGCTTGGGAAAATCATCAATTTTGAGATGATGGGAAAGCAGGCAAAGCATATCAAGGAGATTGCCGACCTCACCTCAACAAAAAATAAAGGGGATGTTTTGAAGTCCACTTGCAAGCCCTTGTCTAAAGAAGCTCGAGAAGCTCAACAAGAAGAGGACAGCGATGATGAGAGCAGCGACATCGACGAAGAGGACATGATCCTCTCTATGAAGAGATTCAAGAAAATGATAAAGAAGAGACAAGGGGGGGAAATCAAGTGAAGGAAAATACAAAGAGAAGCCAAGACCAAAGATGAGGCGAGCGTGCTATAACTGTGGTGAATATGAACACTTTATAGTTGATTGCTCGTACAAAGAAAACAAGAAGAAAACAATGGAAACAAGACCTCAACCCAATAAATTCTTCAAGAAAAAGAAGCAAGTTGGACAAGCGCGTCTAGGAAATGAGTGGGACTCAAACGACAAGTCCTCATCCGAAAGAGGAAGAGGAGATGGCCAGCATAGCCATCGAGAAGACATCCAAGAAGTCCACCCTCTTTCCAACTCTAGGCGCATGGAAGGGCAACAACACTTGCCTCATGGCAAAGGAAGGTAAACGAAAGGTAACAACCAAATCCTCTTCTTTGCATTCCTATTCTAGTTATAGTGAAGCTACTAATGATAATGAAGACATGCTCATTGGCTTAGATAAGAAAACAGCAGCAAAAATGAAATTTCTACTTGATCAATTTGTTGAGAAGGAGAAGCTGATCAACCGTCAAGAAGATATGATTATCTCCCAAAAGGAGGAATATCTTGAACTTGACAAACTTCTCGAACTTGAAAAGGAGCGAGGCAAGTCACTAGAACATGAGTTAGCCTCAAGCAAGGAAGCTTGCTTGAAGTTAAGCGACTCAAACATCACCATCAAGGACGAACTTGCTAACCTATTAAAGGTTAACAAAATCCTTGAGGTACAAGTTGAGTCGCTCAAACAAAGTGACCCCTCATCCTCTTCAATCTCACCTTCTCAACTACTTAAAACTGATGCTATTATCACTTGTTCATGTGCTAAAACTGACACTAACTTGAAAGACAAGTCAACCTCTACCAAGGACAAGCATCCTTCCCAAAATGGCATATTTGACACGGAGAAGATCAAATATGCACGTAGTGCATACTTGGTCACAAAGACCTCCTAATGTCAAATATGGCATTGGTTATTCTTATGGTGAAAAGCAATATGCTAGAAGCCATAAAAATAACAAGGAAAGCATTGCCTTTGTAAAGGGAAAACCCTCTCAAGCTGGAAAGTCCAAAGTCAACACATTCAACACATATGATCACCGGACTAGTCTGGTCCGGGCACGGACAAGTCCGATTTCCCAGACTAGTTCTGTATATAAATAACAACAACTATTATTCAAGACTTTTGATGCATCCTATGTTCTGATGAGAAGTAATTTTGGTAAAGTTTATGCTCATCATGTTGGGCCACGCCATGAGAACACATAATCTCATGTGTGGGTGCCCAAATCTCTTGTAACTAACCTCCAAGGACCCAAGCAAGCTTGGGTACCTAAAACCAAGGCATGATTTGTTTTTGCAGGCCTCTTCCTCCAGTGGATCGAAATGGGTGCTAGACAGTGTTTGCACCAACCATATGACCAGAGAAAGAAGGATGTTCATTGAGTATGAAGAAAATGAGGATCCAAGCGAGGGCATCTATTTTGGAGACAATAGTCAAGGAAAGGTGCTCGGTACTGGTAAAATTGCCAGATCATCTCAACATACTCTTTCTCATGTGTTACATGTTGATTCCTTAGATTATAACCTGCTGTCCATATCTCAATTATGTGACAAAGGTTATAATTGCTTGTTCACTAATGGGGGTGTGACCGTCTCTAGAAGAGGTGATGGTTCCATTGCATTCAAGGGTATGTTAAAGGGAAAGTTGTACCTTGTTGACTTCAACAAAGATAAAGCCGAACTAGACACATGCTTGATTGCAAAGACCAACATGGGTTGGTTGTGGCATAGATGGCTAGCGCATGTTGGTATGAGGAATCTCCAAAAACTCCTCAAGGGCGATCACATGTGAGGTTTGAAGGATGTAGTTTTTGAGAAAGACGGGCCTTGTAGCGCGTGCCAAGCCGGGAAGCAAGTTGGAGCACCTCACCCCGCGAAGAACGTCATGACTACAACAAGACCGCTCTAGCTGCTTCACATGGACTTATTCGGTCCAATTGCTTACATAAGCATCGGTGGTAACAAATATGGTTTAGTGATTGTTGATGAATTTTCGCGCATCAATTGGGTTTTCTTTTTGCATGATAAGACAGAAACTCAAGGAACCTAAAACAAGTTTTTCAAGCGTGCTCAAAATGAGTTTTCATTGACGATCAAGAACATTTGAAGCGACAACGACACGGAGTTCAAGAACACACAAGTTGAGGAGTACCTAGACTAAGAAGGCATAAAGCATGAGTTTTCAGCACCTTACTCTCCTCAACAAAAGAGAGTTGCCGAAAGGAAGAACCGAACCCTCATAGAGATGGCGAGAACAATGCTCGATGAGTACAAGACCTCGGATCGATTTTGGGCGGAAGCGGTTAACACCGCTTGCCACGCCATAAATCAACTCTATCTTCATCGACTACTCAAGAAGACATTCTATGAGCTACTCACCAGTAACAAGCCAAATATTTCTTATTTTCAAGTTTTCGGTTCTAAGTGCTATATTTTGAACAAGAAGCCTAGGAGTTCAAAGTTCGCTTCGAAGTCCGATGAAGATTTCTTGCTTGGTTATGATTCGAACTCTTACGCCTATCGTATCTTCAACAAGACCTTCGGACTTGTTAAAGTAGCACGTGACGTAGTGTTCGATGAAACTAACGGCTCCCAAAAGGAGCAAGTTGATCCATGTGTGCTAGATAGAGAAGAAGCTCCTCGTCAAGCATTGAGAAGAATGGCGTTGGGCTAAGTTCGACCACAAGAGCCACCTCTACATGTGTATGAAGAAGATGAACCGCAAGTGGTGGCCACATTCAATGATCAAGGGGGAGCTTCCGCACAAGATCAACCTCAAGAAAACGAAGATGATCAACAAGTCAATGAGGACAACCATCTAGTGGGAGAAGAAGAAGATCATTTATGGGTAATTTTAGGCCCGATCTTCCGAAAGGTAATGGATAAGTTGATTGATGTGGAGATCTCGACGTTGATGATCCGAGGCTCTCGAGTAGAACACGAACCACCCCTGCAATCACTACACCACCACTCCGTTGTCTATCAACCGTGCTGCACACAATTGTCCTTGCCAAGAAGGATAATCCCTGCAAGTGCAACCGAGAACACAAGCAAGAACGTAGAAGACACGATATGAAATCGCGAAGTTAGGGTTTCACAAACCGTAGAACGGCGATATTATTAATCTAAGCAAAACCCAATTCTTCATGGCGGCTACTATGGAGTATATATAGGTGGGAGGACGTCCAAGGGGGTGTTGGGGTCGTGACCTAAGCCTAACACACGAAAATAATGGACTTAGACTTGATACAAGGCCCAATGGCCCAATATGGTGGCGCAGCACCCTGACAGATTCTGAACTCGATTTTGTTTTGATGATTCCTGTCGACTCCGAAGGAATTTTGATATGGAACCAGCGCCATTGGAAAGGTTATCCTCTCCCCTTTCCTTGCATATGTGGAACGTTCAAAACGAAGTTTGTATGCGTCCTGGGCGTCCGTTTTAGTGCATACTGCTCCTGGAGTCCGAGTTGGACATGATTTTGAGTTGGGCTCGGTTTCCATCTTTTTTGAACGAATTCTCTGGTCTTCCACGTCCCTAATACTTCCTCCAAGTACTCTTTGAACCTCTCCATGGATCGTAATCATAATTAAATCATTAGGTAGCAATATATGCTCAAAAACATATAAGGAAACATATAAGAACGAGCTCACCTCTAAAATTAATTGTTGTGTATGAACTCTATTGATTGCATCTTGTATGTTCAGTGGAGTGTTGTTTGTATCCATAGAAGTGATGTCCTCATCATCCTCCCCTTCTTGAATTGGAGTCGTCCTCGACTCAAGTTCATCTTCTCTCATGTGTGAGTCCATATGTGCAACTCCATCAAATCCTCTTGTGTGCATCAAAGGAGGAGGCCAAGGTGGTGGACGACATAGTGCATCATCTGGATGTTCTTCATCAAATACGCATGCACATTGACTCGAGCCAGGATCCCAAACAAATAAACATTGTGCCATGCTTCTATGTGCAATGACAATGTGCTTGATCTCATCATTCTCCCCTTCTTTATGACAAGCCGTCCTCGGCTTGCTCGTATGTCTAGCAAAGGGGATTGCTTTGGGGGTAGAATGAGCGCTGTCCATATTGCACAACCGTAGCGAACAATGCTCCTCTATTAAATGTTGTCCGCGCTGCAAGAAAAAAATACTAGAAAAACTTGACAAAGAATTATTAGTGTTAGTGCATCCATTCGTTTCACCATGTTGTTGCAGCACAAAAGGAGTTTTCGCATTTGAACATATGCAAACTTTATGCACCATAAACATACCACTATGTTCATATTTGCCTATAGCATGAAAAATATTTCTACTTAAAAAAGGCAATTCAGATTGGGAAAATATTCTCTTCTCTACGATATCTAGATCACAAAGAGTGTCAAATTCAATATAACTCAAAGTATTTAGAGAAGACAAAAAATTCATCTCATCATTTTCAGCAGTAGCGGTGATCAAATTATGAATTTCAGCACAAGTAGGTGAATCCAAAGCACAATCATCTAGTACATTAACTTTTTTTGCATAGGTATAATAGAGTTATCAGCACACAACTCTTTCTTAGCGCAACGATCAGCAAGAAAATCAACATGTGACAATGGTGTATACATAAATGATTCTAATAGTTGCTCCTCGAAAATAGCATGATTGGTGGAAAAATTCAGAACATCCAAAAACTTCTGTATTTGTAGAATGTTTTGCCTTATCATATTCAGCGGTGATTTCAAGTACATTATGAGTTGATCCATATAAAATTTCACAAGTGTTGTCGAAAGCCTCGTTCTCTTTTGTATCATCTATATTATTTTCTATATTGTCCTGCAAAACATTAGACAAAAAAGAAGGTACAACAAGAAATTTCTCCTTAAATTTTTGCACTTCATCTTTGCAATTAGATACATTCATAAAAGTTTCTCGCATACAAATTTTCATATCCTTCCATGTTCGAGGTTTTCTAAATCATTTAAATTGTTCCACCAAGTTAATGCACAACCTTCTAATGCACTTACAACATTTCTAATCTTCCTCCTCTCACACATATGACATTTTCCAAAAAAAATTATCCAACTCTATTTCCCAAGCAATATATTCATCGTAACCAAGACCATCAAAAGAAGGAAAAGATGGGAGAATCTAATTACTTATTGTTGAAGGAGTTGTAAATGTGCTCTGAATGTCATGTGCAACCTTGGTTGATGTTTGATTTTTAGTGAGCAACTCCATCGTCGTCTTCATCATGTCAATCATCTCAGCATATAATGCATGATTCTTGCTTTTACCTGACATTGTTAGTAGCAAACAAAAGACAACAAAAAAATATGTTATCCCTAACAACTACAAAGGATAATGGCAATGTGGAAGTGGAATCTCACACTCTCAAGCGTCTTACCACGCTCTTACAAGTGTTCATACTGACACTGCAGGTGGCAAACGGTGGCCGGTATGAAGAAACCAATGAAGTGTGGGATGATTGCAAAGGTGTATCGATTCTGCTCAAGAGTAAGGTGTAGCTTGGATGGCACTTTATATGTAGCAAGGATTAGCAACAATGCAATCAGATAGTGAAATTGAATAAGTGTCCAAAGTACTTGTCAAAGTTGCAGGCCTAAATGTGTTCCTAGTAGTTCAAGCTAGCAAGACATGAGACAAAACTAGATGACACAAAGAATGCAAGCACTTCTGTTTTTTGTTGTTTTTTGCGGCTTTTGTTTCTTGTTTTGCACTTGCCTTTTTCTTTTTTCTTCCTTTTTTTCAGAATGTGCTGCAAGGGAAGAACACAATGAAAATCAATCCAAGATATCTCGTGTGTCTGTTGCAGATTTTCTGCTCAATCTTCCAAGGACAAATAGGCACACTTATAGGTTCTAAATTGGAAAACTTAGAACAGCAAGATTGTATATATATCTCTACTCTTTAATTTCAATATATGGAAGACCTATTTTGGAAAAGAACAATAGGAGATACTGCCCCCGAAATACAGACTGTTCAGAATTTTTAGGTCAACAACAGATTCGTATCTAATGCAAATTCGACATCCATAACTATATTTTCTCGGCAAATGATGATTAATAAAGTTATAGAGAACTTTTTAAGCTTTCCATAAAGTATAAGAACACCAAAATACGAGTTTGTATGAGCGAGATATGATGAAAACACCGAACTGGACAGAGGTAAATCTAATCTGGACGTGATGACGTGATTCAAAAGGATGAATCACACAATGCAAAACTCAAACTAAGACCAAAAACACATTCTAAACCAGCAATATGACTCAAAAACGGACACAAAGTCAACAAAACCAAACTAAAAACGAAAGTTGCAAAGGCTCAATGGTGGTTTGGACAGAGTAATGAATAGATCTACTAAACTGCAAATTTTTTGTGGACTCTAGGTATGAATAACAAAACTAATGTAATGGATAGATGAGTTACCTAACGGGCAATCTGGAAATCTGATACCAATTGATGGGTAAGTTTAGGCCCGATCTTCCGAAAGTAATGGATAATGTCGGTGGTTTGGATCCGGCAGATCTCCCGACACTACTAAAGTGTTAGAGGAGTTTGTGGTTCGGTGTGGGCGCGCGGAGATTCAAGAAGGTGAATTGTAAATGACACAGGAGACACAGAGATTTACATGGTTCGGGCCGCCTGAGCATAATACCCCACTCCACGTGATGTGTTGGTGTTGTATTGGTTGTCTAAACTCAAAGTGAGTTCAGAGTGTAAAGTGAGCGTGTAGTGTATCGAGCATCTATGGAACGTGTAGAGTCCGTCGTCGGCCTGTCCTTTTATAGTACAAGGGCAGGCTGTTATAAGTAGCCTGGCCTGACATGTGGCCCTGGCGGTTACTAATATTGATACTCATTCAACACGTTTAATTGCCCTTAATGACCGGGTAATGGGCTTTGACAGCACCGTTACTGGTAATTAAGGTCGTCCGATCGTGTGTCATTAATATAGTATTAATGACACATGATCGTGTCTTGAAGCTCTTGACTCCCCTTTGAAGATCAGGAGCCATTGTGGAGTCTTCCGGAGGTTAAAGGCTGAAGATCCGACGGTTGGACACGTGGCAGCTCCGGAGCATACTGTGGGAAACAGGTAGCTCCGGAGCTATCTGACACGTGTCAGTTCTGGAGCTTCCCTCGGTCTGGGGTTAGACCCGGGGGTGCCATTTCGGTACATAGCCCGGAGCTTCCCCCTTGTGGGCGGTAGCTCCGGTTTGATAGTACACGTGGTGACCCTGGGATTAACCATGTTGGAGAAGCGGGTCCGGTTATGTCTGACATGTGGGCCTCCGAAGGTCTTTAAATCAAGTAGATGACTTTCCCTTGAGATCTTTGTAATCTAAAGGGGTGTACGATTCCCAGGGTATCGACAGTGGCCCCCTGGGCCCACCTCTGGGGAAGACCCCTTGGGTGAAGTCATTCCGCCAGAGGTGGGTCCATCCTCGCGACTTTTGAACTGAGTCTTCAAAGGTCTTCAGATGTGCCGTTGGCGATGGTTTGGAGTTAAATCCTCGCCGAGTGGCGTATCCCGTGTGCGGCAGATGAGATCTTTGGCGTGCGGATCTCATGCAATTGAAGGTCGCCGGTTGCCAATACGAAAATTGTATCAGTTCCACGCGCCTTGTGAGGCCGCCGCCTTCGGGCTTCCCGCCTCATGATGACAACCGTTTGCCTGGGTAAGAACCTCGACTTGATCGTCAAAGTGGTCCCGGGCCCTCTTGTCATCGGCTGGGTGGAATTTTCGAGTGGTATCTTCGACTTCCTTGCGGTTTCCATCCAAGCGTTGCGAGGGAATACTTAAGAAGGAAAGCGCGCACCGTCTGGAGTTCTTTACGCCTCTCATCTGATCTTGTGCTCAAACTCCCAACTTGTGCTTCGCTTTTCTTCTCTTGCCTTGATGTGCTGCGATGGAGTTGGGTCTCTGCGAGAGTCGTTTGAAGATCGACGGTGACCTGAAGAAGGTCTGGGCCCTCATGGGATGGTCCTCGGACTTCTTCAACCGCATGGTCCCTGCCGGGGGAGAGCTCCCGTTTGAGAAGGAGCATGCTGGCGAAATGGTGTACTTCTCTTCGTACGCCATGGTGGGGTTGATCCCACCTTTTTCCTCCTTTTTCTTGATGTTGCTAGACTTTTATGGTCTGCAGCTATACCACCTTGGCCCTCACTCCATTCTCCTCGCGTCTATCTTCGTCCACTTCTATGAGATGTGGGTGGGCATCCCCCCTGCATTGAACTCTTCCGGACCTTCTTCACCGTCCATACCACCGGTAGGAGCAATGAGTACCTTGGCTTCTACTACTTTGTGAAGCGCAAGAAGTGCCCATTCAAGTACCTCCGGTCGTTTCCCTCTGGGAATTGGAATGATTGGAAGAAGGACTGGATAGTCATTCGGGTGGAGGAGCACAAGAGGCTGGAGCTGCCCGAAGGCCTCCCCAACATTGACACGACGATCTAGAGTGAAGCTCCGGTGTTGGCGAACGCCTTCAACCCTACTCTGACCAGGATCCGCCAGTGCATGGAGGGAGGATTAACTCCTCAGGCAGTGTTTGGTAACTTCCTGGTCAACAGGTGGGCACCGCTGAAGAGGAGAGAAAAACTCACTTGGGCCCTCAACAGCGTGATGGACGACGATCGGGTCGAGACCGGGCTGAAGTCCAACATGGTGGGGACAACCGTGGAGTTCCACCTCAAGAAGTTCCAGCACGACATCGATGTTGAGGGTGATGACTTGTCTCCGCCATCAGCTTTTCTTCCTCCGAACGTGGAAGTAGAGTTCAGTAGGGAGCTCCGACAGAAGATGCCCGTGCTTGACGACCTCGGTGTCGTCGAGAGAAGATCGATCTCCAGGGTGGCGATCCCTGGGGTTTCCGAGGGTGGCTCCGACCCTGCCCCGAAGCCAAGGGTCGAGGTCGTCGGTAAGGGCAAGGAGCCGGCGGATGAATCCTTGAGCCGGAAGAGGAAGCTGCAGCATGCCAACGGAAGGTCCGTCAGGCCTGCCACCTCTGCATCGGCTCCTTCTCCCCGGAGGGGGAGGTCTTCTACAACCGCGGCGACTGTACCCGCGGCGGGGTCCTCCCGGGGTGCTAGCTTCGGGCATGCGACTCCAGCACCAGGGCCGGTTGAGGCCTCTAGGTCAGGAGGTTCTTCCCGGTCGAGGGGGGCCTCTACTAGGGAAACGCCCGTGGCTGCAATGAGTTTCGGGGGGCCTTCCGGAGCTTCCACGCCGGCTATGACCAGCCCAGAACACCCGGGAAAGAGGTTCCGCGCAAGATGGTGCGGAAGCCTCCCAAGGTAATTTTTAATCTTTACCTTGGACAGTTGTTTAGCTGTAGTAACTATTTTTTAAGTTTCTTCGTCCATCATCTGCAGCGTTCCCAAGAAGAGGAGTGAGGCTCCACCCTCAGCCACAACAGCTCAAGCTGTGAGGGCGGGGGCTTCTGCTCCTATCCCGGTGCCGCCCCAAGTGGTGGCTGAAGCTGCGATATCTCCGGCGCCAGCTGTCGTGGTCATGGACCTCGACTCATCCCTAGAGACTCCCGTGGTAGTGCCGGACCGCGGGAGAGAAGTGCGCCAGCGGCACCTGTCCCGGAGGTTGAAGCTCCGAGTCCTGGTGCTGAGATGATGGAAGCTCCGGCCGTTGAGCAAGAGGAAGCAGTAATTCCGGCTCCAGAGCCGGAAATTGTCGAAGCTCCGGTGGTTGAGCCAGAGGTGATTGAAGTCCCGGCGTTCGCGCCGGATGTTTAGGAAGTCCTGGCGGTTTGGCCGGCTACCTCAGAAGCATCGGCCGTAGAGCCGGTCGTTGTTGGAGCTACGACCGCAGAGCCGGTTGATGATGAAGATCTTTCGGCTCCCGAGCCGGGTTTTGCAGAGGCGTCGGAGCTCGAGCCCCCATCAGAGGAGGTGCCCAGGCCGGAGCCAGAAGCGGCCCCTGCTCCGGAAGTGACGACGTCGGAGGTACTCACGGCTGAGCCGGAGTGCCCTGGTGAAGTTGTTGGCCCCCTGCCTGAGGGGGCAAATGAAGACCTGGCGGCGGGGCCTTCCTCGATGGCGACTGAGGCCATCCCGGAGGACGGTCCTAGTGCCATGGAGACTCGGGGGACCACTCTTGTGAAGTGGGACCCAATTTTTGTATCTGAAAACCCGCTGGAACCAGCGGAGGAGACCCCAGTAGGTCCGGAACCTATCCCGTTGTCATTGTCTATTGACAATGCCTGTTCCAGTCTGCATCAAGTTCAACTGGTCTTCTTCCACGACAGCAAGGCTCTTGAAGAGGAGCGCCAAACCCTTAGGCGGTGGTGTAACCGGCTCTACTTCGAGACCAAGCTGGCGCAGTCGAGGCTAGCAGATGACAAAGAGTGGATCAAGCGGGAGAAGGTCCGCCTGGAATACTGGGGCAAGTTATTGGATGACAGGGAGAGTATGACTCGTGCCCTCGATGCTCAATCCTGGGAGATTATGAGCAGACCAAAGCAGCAAACAGTGCAGCCGATGAACGCCAAGAAAGGCTTGAGGCCATTAACACTACTCTCATCAAGCGCCGGGAGGCACTTGAGGAGAGGGAGAAACAGCTCGAAGATGAAGAGCAGAAACTCCTAGAGCTGCAGGATGACGTCCTGAGGAGGGAGGAGGAGCTCACCTAGAAGGTGGCTCTGGCTGACAAGGGCCTCAAGGAGCACGCCAAGAAACTGGAAGAGCGCTGCACTCAGGAGGAGGAGAAGGCCTGGGTGCGGGGGCACGAACTCTACGAGCAAGAGTGTGCCCTTGCTGCCAGGGAGAAGAAAGTGAGGGGCAGGGAGAAGGACCTGGTTGACCGCCGAAACAAGATCCACCTCCGGGAGGAGGAGCTCGGAAAACTCGAGAAGCGAGTTGCTGAAAAGATTCAGCAAAACGCCAAAGAAGTTGAGCGCCTCGCTCGTGAGAATTCTGAACTGGTGGCGGCCAGAAGATCCTTGGAAGAATTGAAGGGCTTGAGGATTGCGGACTCCCTGCAGATTTGGGAGTTCCTGGGCAAGGCCAACGACGCGCTAACACCGATGGGCTTCAGTCCCGTGCGTCCGGATGACCCGGAGCCGGAGCTGGACCTAGCATTGCAGGCATTGAGCTCGGCAGGTAGCAAACTCTCCAAGGTGGGCGACGTCATCGCGAACCAATTTGAGGTTGAGGGGCAATCCTGGCGAAGAACATCGCAGAGTATGTGCTGACGTGCTACACCAGCCGGAATCCCCAATTTCCTTTGGACCCGGTGCTTGAAGGTCCCGTTGAAGGAGAAGGTGAAGCTGCCCGAGCCAACGTGTCGGAGGTTGCCCAGAAGGTCGCCCAATTCTTCCATAGGGTCTAGGACCATCTCTGTAGTTCCCACTTGTATTCTCTCTTCTTCTTCCTCAATTTTGTAATCCCTTGTCTCCAGATGAATGAAATCCCCAAATTTTTGTGAATTTCACTTTTTGTCTTCAACACTTTTGTCTTCACTTGGCCCCCTGGTAGATGTACACAATTTGATTGTGAACATGTACCAAGAGGATATTGTGTTTTGTTGAAGACTCATTTGCTTCGAACTTGTAGAGTGTAGGTCCGAAGTCTTTGATAGTGAAGGCCCCCTGAGGTTGCTGGAGCTTAGAAGCTCCTGCATTGACTACCGTCGGAGCTTAGTAGCTCCAGCAATAGTCCCTATCAACGTGTAGAGCATTGATAGTTAGACCTCCGGGGTGTCAGAGCGTAGTAGCTCCGGCAGTGACCTTTGCCAACGCGTAGCTTGTCGGCAGCAGACTCCACTTGTGGGGTCTTCTCACCATCTTTTATTTTGTGTCGACGGCTGGCCCCCCTAGCTTTACCGGAGCTTGGTTGCTCTGGTGATGCTCGTTTTCAATGCTTAACACCGATTACAAGCTATCTAGAGGAGTCGGAGCTTTGTTACCTCCAGCTTTTCTCCATCAACGTGAATTTTTTATTTTTCCTGCACGCTGAAGCCAAGAAAAATAGTAAAATTCGTTTCTTGCCTATAACTTCGTCGCGGCTTACGATTCTCGAGAAAATTTTAGGTCAAACGTGATTCTAAATACAACTGAATGCGTTGTCTTTTATTCCAGATCCAATTGTACTTGGACCCGCCTTACTTCGGCCTGCCGGGGTGTAGGTAGAGTGGCGTACTTAGGGTGCTTGACTAGGCTAAGTCGATAGCACACTCCGGCCCTAGATTAGCTTGGCGGCATTCAGGCGAGTGCGCCATGAACAATATTTGAATCCAAAAGAATCGACAATACAACTCGAATCGTTTATGAACTGGCTGAACTAAAATTTCTTAAGAATTGCACATCTTTGTTATAGACAAGAAAGAGAAAAATAAAAAATGTTGAGCCTGTACAAAATAAGCGCACGTGGAGTCTGTTTCACATGAAGATGTCTTTCATTATAGGTCCGGGGTACAGGGGAAACAAGTACACTCTTAGGGTATGGAACCAGGCTAAGCGTGTTTTATTTCTCGTTTGACCCAGGGTAGCTAGCCACACTTTTAGTCCTGAGACTGTGACAAGTGTTGCATGAACTTTGCGAACCTTCCGGGAAAGGTCCGGCTGTTCTCCCGGAGGAACTACCCGACTCTGTACAATGACTCTGTAACATACACCTCAAGTTACTACAGACTCACCTCCGTGATATTAAGTGTAGAACTTACGGAGGTGCTCAATGTTCCAAGGATTTGGGAGAGGTGTCCCATCCTCGGTAGCCAAGCGAACGCTTCTGGGACGGGATACTTTAATCACTCAGAAGGGTCCCTCCCAGCTGGGGGAGAGTTTGTTTAACCCTTCTCTGGATTGTATTCTCCGTAGCACCAGGTCGCCTTCCTCGAGCTGTCGGTTGTGTACATGCCCCTGATGATAGCGCCGAAGGGCTTGGCGGTATCGGGCATTCCGAATAGCTGCTTGGCACCTTCCCTCTTCAAGGAGGTCTAGGTCTTCACGCCGGAGCTGGTCCTGCGTGGCTTCGTCAAAGGTCCGGACCCGGAGTGACTCCAAGGTGATTTCCGGAGGAAGGATTGCTTCAGCTCCATACACCAGGAAGAAGGGTGTCTCTCCAGTTGACCGGTTTGGAGATGTCCTGTTGGACCATAAAGTGGGCGGAAGCTCTTCAATCCAGTTGGCTCCATGTTTTTTCAAACACTCATAGGTGCGCATTTTGAGTCCTTTAAGGATTTCAGCATTTGCTCTCTCGGCTTGGCCATTGCTTTCTGGGTGAGCTACGGAGGCGTAGCAAACTTGAATGTCGAGGTCTTCGCAATATCCTTGAAATGCAGAGCTTGTGAATTGGGTCCCATTATCAGTGATTATTTTGTTTGGGACTCCAAATCTGCATACAATGGACTGCAAAAAGTTGATAGCAGATTGCTTGTTGATTGTCACAACTGGAGTTGCTTCCGGCCACTTGGTGAACTTGTCAATGGCGACGTACAAGAACTTGTAACCTCCGACAGCTCTTGGGAAAGGTCCCAAGATGTCCATCCCCCACACAGCGAAGGGCCATGTAGGAGGTATCATTTGTAGGGGCTGAGCCGGTGTGTGAATTTGCTTTGCATGAAATTGACATGCTTTGCATTTCTTCACCAGCTCAGTTGCATCCTGGAGTGTTGTAGGTCAGTAGAAGCCATGCCGAAAGCCTTTACCAACCAGCATGCGGGAAGACGCGTGGTTCCCACACTCGCCTCCATGGATTTCTACGAGGAGCTCGCAGCCTTCTTCCCTTGTGATGCACCGCATTAGGATGTCGTTAGCACCGCGCCGGTACAGATCCCCTTCTACCAACGTGTATCTTTTAGCCAATCTGACTACCCGGTCAGCGGATACATCATCATCAGGAAGGATGTTGTCTTTCAAGTAGTTTCGGATCTCCGAGATCCATGCATCGGAACTAACTTGAGAATTTGAGTCTTGCGTGTTGGGTTGCTCGGAGCTTTCTGCAGCACCTACGACCCTTGATGGCTGCCATGGTAACAGGGCCATCGGGACCGTCAGCTTCGAGATGATGATCTCGCCCCCTTCGCTCAGTTCGGCAGGCTGAGCTGTGGGTTTTGAAAACCTCCGGACAAAAGTTCCGTCAGGAGCCGGAGCTCCGGTTGACGCTTTCGTCGAGAGTTCGTTGGCTTCAGCGTTGTGGGCACGCTGGACATGGTGGAGATCTAGGACTTCGAAGTCCTTCTGAAGCCTCTGGACTTCAAGGAGGTAAGCAGCTAGCTGGAGATTGTTGCAGGAGCATTCACCCTTCACTTGCTTAATGATGAGCTGTGAATCTTCCTTGACCAGCAGTTGCTTGACACCGTATGACAGTGCCACCTTTAGTCCGTAGATGAGTGCTTCGTACTCTGCCATGTTGTTGGTCGCCTTGAAGTCAAGGTGTACCATGTATTTCACCTTCTCCCCGGTTGGTGCGAGGAGAAGGATTCCAGCTCCGGCCCCCTGTTTTTGCATGGAGCCATCGAAGTAGAGGGTCCAATGAGGCTCGGTGAAGACCGGAGCTTCGTGTTCCGACTTCTTCTCACTGGGGCCCCCAGGGTTTGATGGAGAGGGAGTCCATTCCGCCATGAAGTCTGTTAATGCTTGACTCTTGATTGCTTGCCTTGAAATGAATTCGAGATCGAACTCGGCCAATTCCGCTGCCCATTTCGCAATATTCCCAGTTGAGTTGAGATTATGCAAGATTGCTCGAAGTGGGTAAGAGGCCACCACTGAGATTTTGTGAGCTTGGAAGTAATGTCGAAGCTTCCTGGAGGCGATAAGAACTGCATAGAGCAGCTTATGCACCTCTAGGTATCGAGTCTTGGCATCATGTAGTACTTCACTGATGAAGTACATTGACCCGGATCCTCCCGGAGGGATCCGGATTTTCTTCGGGGACCTCCGGGTTCTGGCTGGAGGAACCCGGAGCTTCTTCAGAAGCGACATGGATCCTCCCGGAGGAGTCTGGGTCTTCTGAAGTGGCTTCTTGTGGATTCGAATCTGGGAGCTGGGACCCAGACTCGCTTTCAGGAACCTTCGGACCCTCCCGAAGGGGTCTGGATCCCTAAGTATGGGGTAGTTCTGGTCTCTCCGTGACCAGGACCATACTGATGACTTCGTCAGTAGGTGAAATGTAAAGCAGCAAAGGCTCACCAGGATTCGGAGCTACCATCCGAAGCTTCCCGCCGGCCTTGGGCACAACGACTGGGTTTGCCAGCCATTTTGGATGGAAGACTTCTCGGATGAATCCAGCTTTGAGCAACTTCTTCACTTCTTGTCGAATGAAGTTTTGTCGCTCTACGGATTGCTTTCGAGGCTTCTGATGCACAGGTCGGGCGTTGGGGTAGATCTTCAGATTGTGCTCAATCACTTCCCTGGGGATCCCAGGCATTTGTGACGGTTGCCAGGCAAACACGTCGACATTAGCCCGGAGGAAAGTGATGAGCGCGAGTTCCTATTTGTCGTTCAATCCCCCTGATATACGGGTGGTCTGAGCGGCATCAGAACCGATTTGGACGACTTTGACGGGAATGTCGGCGTCGTTGCTTGGCTGCACACGAGGCGCAGATGTCGAGCCTCGTTGACGAATGCTCGGGGGTTTCGGAGCTTGCTCCTGCCTGGAGTCCTCCTCTTGCGCCGTGGTAAGTGCATGGAGTTCTTCCAAAGCAGTTACTCCGGTAGTACGATCTCGGCGGATCCGGAGAATGCCTACTGGTGTTGGCATCTTTAACACCAGGTAGCCATAATGAGCAGCTGCCATGAATTTGTACACGGCAGGCCTACCCAAGATGGCATTGAAGGGTAAGTTGATCTGAGCAACGTCAAAGACCAACTTCTCGGTGCGATACTTCTCCCGTGTCCCGAAGGTAACGGGGAGGGTAATAGCTCCGAGTGGGGTAATGGCTCCCGGACCTACTCCGGAGAAAGGTCGGTAGGGGTGAAGATCTGAAGGTCGGAGCTCAAGCTTGGAAAAGCTTTGAAGCTTATGAAGTTGAGCCCCGAACCTCCGTCTACCATGACATGGTGGAGCTGGATGTTATTGATGGTAGGAGATACCATCAAAGGTAGCTGACCTGCTCCAACCATGCTTCGAGGGCAGTCTGAAGCATCAAAAGTGATGGCTGTGTCCATCCACTTCCGATGAGGCTCCGGTCTGGCTGTAGGAGCTACAGCAGCCATGTCCCGACGCATAGTCTTGATGACGCGACGGGAGGTGATGTCCCATGATCCACCAAAAATGGTGTTCATGGTCTTCCGACGCTCGTTGTCGGAGACGTCAGAATCGTCGTCGACGGAGGTGTAGACGGCCTTCAGGACCTTTTTGGGATTCTGAAAACCTAACTCCTCTTCAACCGGAGCTTCGTCGACTTTTTGTTTTCCTTCCCTCTGTCGGAAAGGAGCTTCTTCCCGGCGCTTGTTGTAGCGCTCGGCAAGGTTTTGGACCTCCCGGCAGTCTTCCAAACTATGGCTGCCCGTTTTGTGAATTGGACACCACACCTTGGGTTTGCCACCGTCTTCAGAAGACGGTCGAGGTCGCTTTTCGGGGCGTCGCCCCCGGCCACCCGGAGCTGCAGCAGCTGCAGCATTGGATGCACCGGCCGACGGCTTCTTCTTGCTGTTGGTCTTCTTCTTCTTCTTTCCACTCCCGGAGGTAGCGGCTTCTCCTTTGGAGGATTTCTTGTGATCCTCCGGAGTTGGTTTGGAGTGCATTTCACGGCCCTCCGCAGCTCTGGCACATTTGTCGGCCAAACTGAAGAGTTCCATGACACTGGTGATCTCCTTGATCGCCAGTTTCTCCAGCATCTTCTTATCCCGTACACCCTGTCTGAATGCCACAATGACAGAGGCGCTAGAGATAGAAGAGATAGTGTTTCGTACCTGAGAGAACCTCTGGATGAATGATCGCGGGGATTCTCCCCCTTTTTGCACGACTGCAAAAAGGTCCAGTTCAGTGCCTGGTCGGGTGTATGAACTCCCGAAGTTGGCGGTGAACTGTCGGCACAGCTCCTCCCAACTGTTGATGGAGTTGGGTGGAAGGCTCATAAACCAGGACCTTGTGGTCCCAGTCAAAGCCACTAGGAAATAATTGGCCATTACGGACTCATTTCCTCCAGCTGCCAAGATAGCAGTGGAGTAAATCTGAAGAAATTCGACAGGATTGACGGTCCCGTCGAACTTCTCCGGCAGGTGAGACCGGAACTTCTGTGGCCACCTGACTATACGCAGATGCATGGCCAGGGCTGAACAGCCTCCTCCTACTCCTTCAGGAGCAGAAACGTCTTGAGCTTCTCATCTTTCACGAGCACGCTCAATATGGACTTGGCCGTCTTGTTGGCGGTATCGGCGATCAAGCTCCGCCCGGAGGTCATGAGTTGAAAGCCTGGATACCGTGTGGGTGCGACGTGCCCCGGAGGGCAACGACGTCACCTGCTGTGATGCAGCACGTCTCCTGTTGTTGGAAACGTGCGGACCAAGTCTGCCAGACAAGGTCCGTTGCTGCGATGGGGCCCGTCCTGAAGGAGGAGGACCCTGGTTGCTGATGCGGTCGGCTGCTGCTGCAACCAAATGTTCCACATCAGCCCTCCACTGCTCCTGTGCATCCCGGGATGCATCCGGAGGTGGTGGGCGTTGGAGAAGAACACGCGCTGCATGGAGCGCGTGTTCCGGGTTGTCATGATTTGCCGACGTAGTGATTGACGCTGGTGCACCATCGCATTGTCCAGCTTGATTTGCTGGTGGAGGCGGCGGTGGTGGAAGTGTGACTCCTGCTGGAGCTGAGGCCCCTACTGGTGGCTGCATATTGGAATGATTGCCCCCAACAGCTTGAACAGCAGGATGACCGTTGGATGATCCAGCAGCTGAGTTCACCATTCTCGAAATCTCAGGCGCCCCTACGTGGCGCACCAACTGTCGGTGGTTTGGATTCAGCAGATCTCCCGACACTACTAAAGTGTTAGAGGAGTTTGTGGTTCGGTGTGGGCGCGCGAAGATTCAAGAAGGTGAATTGTAAATGACACAGGAGACACAGAGATTTACGTGGTTCGGGCCGCCTGAGCGTAATACCCTACTCCATGGGATGTGTTGGTGTTGTATTGGTTGTCTGAGCTCAAAGTGAGTTCAAAGTGTAAAGTGAGCGTGTAGTGTATCGAGCGTCTATGGAACGTGTAGAGTCCGTCGTCGGTCTGTCCTTTTATAGTACAAGGGCAGGCCGTTACAAGTAGCCTGGCCGACATGTGGCCCCGGCGGTTACTAATATTGATACTCATTCAACATGTTTAATTGCCCTTAATGACCGGGTAATGGGCTTTGACAGCACCGTTACTGGTAATTAAGGTCGTCCAATCGTGTGTCATTAATATAGTATTAATGGCACTTGATCGAGTCTTGAAGCTCTTGATTCCCCTTTGAAGATCCGGAGCCGTTGTGGAGTCTTCCGGAGGTTAAAGGCTGAAGATCCGACGGTTGAACACGTGGCAGCTCCGGAGCATACTGTGGGATACAGGTAGCTCCGGAGCTACCTGACACGTGTCAGTTCTGGAGCTTCCCTCGGTCTGGGGTTAGGTCTGGGGGTGCCATTTCGGTACATAGCCCGGAGCTTCCCCCTTGTGGGCGGTAGCTCCGGTTTGATAGTACACGTGGCGACCCTGGGATTACCCATGTTGGAGAAGCGGGTCCGGTTATGTCTGACATGTGGGCCTCCGAAGGTCTTCAAATCAAGTAGATGACTTTCCCTTGAGATCTTTGTAATCTCAAGGGGTGTACGGTTCCTAGGGTACTGACAGATAAGTCGATTGATGTGGATATCTCGACGTTGATGATCGGAGGCTCTCGGTTAGAACACGAACAGCCACTGCAATCACTACAAAACCGCTCCGTTGGTTATCAACCGTTCTGCATATGATTGACCTTGCCAAGAAGGATAATCCCTGCAAGTGCAACCGAGAACACAAGCAAGAACGTAGAAGACACGATATGAAATCGCGAAGTTAGGGTTTCACAAACCGTAGAACGGCGATATTATTAATCTAAACAAAACCCAATTGTTTATGGCGGCTACTATGGAGTATATATAGGTGAGAGGACGTCCAAGGAGGTGTTGGGGTCGTGACCTAACCCTAACACACGAAAATAATGGACTTAGACTTGATACAAGGTCCAATGGCCCAATATGGTGGTGCAGCACCCTGACAGATTGTGAAATCAATTTTTGTTTTGACGATTCCCATCCACTCCGAAGGTATTTTTATATGGTACCAGCTCCATTGGAAATGTTATCCTCTCCCCTTTCCGTGCATATGTGGAACGTTCAAAACGCAATTCGTATGCGTCCTGGGCGTCCATTTTAGTGCGTACTGCTCCTGGACTCCGAGTTGGACACGATTTTGAGTTGGGCTCAGTTTCCATCTTCTTTGAACGAATTCTCTGGTCTTCCAGGTCCCTAATACTTCCTCCAAGTACTCTTTGAACCTCTCCATGGATCCTAATCACAATTCAATCATTAGGTAGCAATCTATGCTCAAAAAAATATAAGGAAACATATAAGAACGAGCTCACCTCTGAAATTAATTGTTGTGTATGAACTCTATTGATTGCATCTTGTATGTTCAATGGAGTGTTGTTTGTATCCATAGAAGTGATGTCCTCATCAATCATGAAGACACAATACCGTAAATGCCACACCCAAGAGTACACCAATGCGTCCAAAGCGATCACCCAATTGACAACATCATCAGTGACATCCAAAAGGGAGTAACAACTAGATCTCGCATAGCTAACTTTTGTGAGCATTACTCGTTTGTGTCCTTTTTGGAACCACGCAGGATTGAGGATGCATTGAGAGATCCGGACTCGGTGGTAGCGATGCAAGAAGAACTGAACAACTTCAAACGGAACGAGGTGTGGGAACTCGTCAAAATACCTAATGCTAACGTCGTCGGCACCAAATGGGTCTTCCGCAACAAACAAGACGAACATGAGGTGGTGACAAGGAACAAAGCACGACTTGTGGCCAATGGGTATTCACAAGTCGAAGGTTTGGATTTCGATGAAACCTTTGCTCCAATAGCTAGAATTGAATCTATTAGAATATTACTTGCATATGCTACTCACCTTGATTTCAAGCTCTATCAAATGGATGTGAAAAGCGCCTTCCTTAACGGTCCAATCAAGGAGGAGGTGTACGTGGAGCAACCTCCCGGATTCAAAGACAAAGAGTTCCCCGACCATGTCTTTAAACTGCGTAAGGCTCTCTACGGCCTCAAACAAGCTTCTAGAGCTTGATATGAGTGTCTTAGAGATTTCTTAAATGAAAATGGTTTCAATATTGGAAAATCGGATTATACTCTATTTACAAAACACTTTGACAATGATCTATTTATCTGTCAAATCTACGTTAATGACATTATCTTTGGTTCAACTAACAAATCCTTTTGTGAAGAATTTAGTAAGATTATGACAGATAGGTTTGAGATGTCTATGATGGGAGAGCTGAAGTACTTCTTGGGATTTCAAGTGAGACAACAAAAGGAAGGGACATTCATAAGCCAAACCAAGTACAC
This sequence comes from Tuctoria greenei, assembly GCA_036927565.1. Classification (NCBI taxonomy): domain Eukaryota; kingdom Viridiplantae; phylum Streptophyta; class Magnoliopsida; order Poales; family Poaceae; genus Tuctoria; species Tuctoria greenei. The sequence goes on along the minus strand of JAYESD010000003.1, from coordinate 37,216,982 downwards.
TCAAGACATACTCAAGAAGTTTGGTATGGACAAGGCGAAACCTATCAAGACTCCCATGGCTACTAATGGACTTGGATCTCAATGAAGATGGACCAAGCGTGGATCAAAAGGTATATCGCTCCATGATTGGATCTTTACTTTACCTATTTGCATCTAGGCCCTATATTATGTTGAGTGTATGTTTGAGTGCGAGATTTCAAGCCAATCCTAAGCAATGTCACTCTACAGCCGTTAAAAGTATCTTGAGATATTTGGTTCATACACCCAACCTAGGACTTTGGTACCCCAAAGTTTCTAAGTTCAACCTCATTGGATACTAAAAGTTGCCTAGAGGGGGGGTGAATAGGGTAATCGACCTGAAATGACTTAATAAAACGAGATCAGCACTCAGGGGGGCAGACTAGTCCGGTCTAGGGGCGGACTAGTCCGGTCCACCTGCAGGGAAAGCCTAAAAAGAGTTTCTAACAAGTTTTAGTCCAATTCTTGTGATGCAAAGTATGTTAGAATGACTTAGTGAACCTTAACAAGTTATGAAGCAAATGTAAGACCAAGGATCACGATGAAACAAGAGTGATGAACAAAAATGGTAAGGCTAACCCTAGAAGCAATATGCGATGAGTGAAAGCTAAGAACACAAGGGACACAGGGATTTTATCCCGAGGTTCGATCCCACGAAGGAATCTGCGTCCCCGTTGAGGAGTCCACGAAGGACCGGGTTTAACAACCCACCCTCACCAAGTTTACCACACGGGCCTAACTTGGTTCTCCACTATCACAAAGGGCTTCCCAAAATTTGAGGCTCCCACCACAAATACAATCACAAATCACAAAGATTAACTCAAGCCACAGATCACAAAGATTCACAAAGTGCAAGAGATCATACCGAGAGCCTAGAGAGGTGTTCTTCCTCTTCTTCACCTCACCAAACCCTAATCCACACAAGAATTAGTTTTAGAGGGAATGTAGGCAAGAAGGAAGCTTTTTGGAGGCTCAAGGTTGTTGTGGCGGCACTAGGGTTTCAACTTGCTCAAGAGATCTAGTTCAAATGAACCCAGGGGTCCTCTATTTATAGAGGTTCCCAGCCCATACCGCTGACTTCAGCAGATGGGCGGACTAGTCTGGCCTACAGCCCGGACTAGTCCGGCCTAGGGGACCATTGATGTCCCTAACAACTGTCGCACTGCGCGGCAATCGTCACACTACCCGCCAAACTTCAAATTCAAAAGGTCACTTCCAAAACGGACTAGTTCGGCCCACACCGGACTAGTTCGATCTCACACAGAACCTTTTGTTCCGTGTCAAAACGGACTATTCTGGAGACCATGGACTAGTCTGGCCCCAAGGGCGGACTAGTCCGGCCTACCCAGACTTATTCGCTGAAGCACCAACTCTCCAAACCCGGACTAGTCCGGCCCCCAGGGCAGACTAGTCCGATCTCAGTCAGGACCTCTTGGTCCGGACCAAAATGGACAAGTCCGTGGTTTTGGGACTTAGTCCCCAAAAACCACTCCACAACTACCCGGACTAGTTCGTCCCAATACGGACTAGTCCGAACTCAGTCAGGCCCTTCTGGTTCGGCTGAAAACGGACTTGGCCGGCCAGGAGTGGACTAGTCCAGCCACCTGCACGGACTAGTCCGGCCACTCTTGCCAGACTGCTTCCAACTCTCTTCTCTTAATGGGTTTGATCTCTAACCCGCTTTGAGCTCCCAACTTGATCTCAATGCACTTTACACACACACCCTCACACATATTTGGCTAGTCTAAACTCGACACACTAGAAACCCTAGTTTCTCCTTTTCGAGTTGACATCGCCGTTTTCATCCTTTTCCTTTTTGAGGGATTGTGCTTCCACTTGAGTCCAAACCTGTGCTTAAGATCGCTGAGCTCATTAGTCACTTAATTGTCGTCATCAATCATCCAAAACCCATGGGGATCCTAGATGCACTTTCAATCTCCCCCTTTTTGGTGATTGATGACAACACATTAAGTCTTCACATATAAGAGTATAAATTTGGTTTTCATAACGTGCGGGTGCATGAGTGACTCCCCCTCAATGAATGCATCATAAAAGAGAGAGTGAGGAAGTCCTTCATACACACAAGCGTTATGGTGGGGTGCCTACGTGTTGTGCTCAACAATTTGTGACAAGACATAATAAATATGAATATGATTAAAAGATAGACATTCAAAGCATCATATTGATATTGAATAGTCAAAACATAGTCTTGCACAAATTTAAACATTCGACATGACATAAATATAACAATAAGAAGTGCAACATGTCCAAGGATCCAAAATAAGAGCTACACTCTCCACATCTACTTCTAACTCTCCCCCCATCTAACTCCCATCTAACTCTCCCCCTTTGGCATCTAGACACCAAAAAGGAAAAAAAAAGGAACAATGAGCCCTATCAACTAGTCGTCACCATCCTCACTATCATCTGCCTCATCGTCGGAGTCGCTCTCTGTGGCCTCCGGGTCTGCGTCGTCGTCGTCGTCGGAGGCACGAGCCGATGGGGCAGCTCGGGAAGAGCTCCCGTCCTCTTGGAGCTGGGCGAGCTCGTCGGCGTTGAAGTCGGGGAATGGAGTGATCTCCCCGTCGCTCGCTTCCGGAGAGGACATGGGAACCTCTAGCTATCACACACTGCCTTGAGGTACTTCTCTTGGCGCTTGTGTGCCCTCTGATTTCGGAGCTCTTGCTTCTGGCAAGAAGTGAAGATCACCTTGAAGCACTTGAAGAAAGCGCTCATCGATTGAGGCGGAGGAGGAGAAGGAGGCGCCACGGGGCAAGGATCTAGCATCTCCGAGTGAGAGGGAGGCTCCGCATTCTTCCGGCGCAGAGGAGGCGGCACTGCAGGAGGCGTCTGAGGATGGAGCGGGCGATGAGTCACATCCTTGACGAAGGCCACGCCCGACACCTTCTCAATGAGATACATGATGTAGGGGGCATACCTGCAAGCACGGTTGGGGGTATGCGAGATGTTGAAATTGTCGTCGAAGATGTAATCGACGAGATTGAACTTCTCCTCCCCATCAATAAGAAGTAGTAGGTGTCTCAGATTGCCTTGGATCACCCCTGCATCACAATCCTTTGGTGCTATTGTCCGCCTCAGGATCCTGTTCAGAATGCTATAGAATGGCTTGATATTGCGAGCATGTCTGGCGTCATACTGAACAAGACTCGGATACATGTAGGCCAGCTCGTCTCGGTCTACAGCCTTGAGGTTAGAGATGATGATATCATGGTCCAAATGGGTCTCAAGTCTGAGAATCTTGGCAAACTCCTCAAAAGTAACTGAGAGTTGCTCGCCATGCGTCATCCATATGATCCGTCTATCACCTGAAGTGGTGAAGTAGATGGTGGAGTAGAATTGCAGGATGACTTCAACATTCTAGTCATATTTGAATCCCATGATCTTCTTGAGCACATGGCGCTCAGCTGCTTCAATGACCGCATCAAAAGTAGAATGTTGCTTTGGGGCCATGTACTCCCAGTCCACCCATTGTGCTTCAATCACAGGCTTCTTCATGCTTTGGTAGACAAGACGGTAATAATGACAATGAAAGTCACACCAAAACTGAGGGTCGGTGGTGCTCCTCTCATACTTGTAGACCTTGTCCGTCCGGAGCCTTCTTGCTTTCTCGGCTCCCTTCCCATGGAAGACATTGGCAGCTATTTCACGCTGCCTGTTGGGATTTCTCTCAGGAGTGTGCACCTCTAAGGGGCCAATGGGTTTGGCCTGCCCCCTCTCCTTGATCATAGGGCTTGCATCCCTCTTTGTCGGTATCTTCACAGTGGGCTTCCTTTTCTTGGGCTCAATAGGAGTCGGGGCCTTGCCCTTCTGTGGATCCCTCAAGATCCGGCGTTCCACGATTTCTTCTTGGGCTGGCTCCTTGCCCTTGTCTTTCTCTCCAATTGTCACAAGTCTCTTCCTCTTGGAGACTTGTGCAGCAGCAGCCTAAGAGTTATGAGCCTCGCGCTCCTCTCGCTTCTTCTTCCAGAGTTCCTTGCGGGACTCCTCAATGGCCCGAGCCATTGCTTCATCTTCGTTATAGCTGCGGCCCTGGCTTGTTGCTTCTTGGTTGCCTTTGCCCTTTCTTGCTACTCGAGAAACTTCTCGGCAGCCTCAACCTCAGCTCTTGCCCATTCCTCGCCAAGGCGAAGCTGCTCCGCCTCCCACTCGGGGTCAGTGGGGGGGAGAAGCGGAACGGCGAGGAGCGGCCATTTCAGCTGAAAAGGATAGAAGTCATAAGATAGAAGGTCAAGAGTTGGAATAATATGAAAGATATATCGAGAAACAACCAAAGTTAGAGTTTGGCCTGTGTACATCGGACTTGTCCGCCCCAGGGGCAGACTAGTCCGCCTGGCACCGGACTAGTCCGTTTTACACAGGTTAAACCCTAACTCTAACGGTTTTCGAGAGATCTTGGAATTGAGTCGCAATATTCCTAGGCTATGATCACAAGGATGCTAGAAGCAACTTTAATGAAGAGGCATCTATCAAAAACTCAATGAATCAAGAATGAGGCAAGTTTTTGAAAAGTGAAGGATACCTCTTCAAATCTTGAGAAATCGACAGAATCGGGGATGGATCCGCGCCGCGAGTGATCGGGGAAAGTCTCCCACACCTACGGGGCTTCGAATGCGTGGATTAGAAACGATTTTTGGTGGTTGGAATCGAAAATCGCCTAAGGAGGGCGGTTTCACGCGCGTGGGAGAGAGAGATAGGCAAATGGAGAAGTGGAAGGGTCAGCCGCCTCCTGGGGGTTTAAGTCCCTAGGGGCCGGACTAGTCCGGTCATGCGGACCAGACCCGGACCAGTCCGGATCCGGACTTGTCCGGCCATAGGGAAGACTAGTCCAGTCCTAGGAGGCTGAAAACATATATATTTGAGTTTTAACCACTATAGTTGATCCTTTTGGTCATATTGCCACAACAAAACATTATGAATATGGTCAGTAAGCAATCAACATTCAAACTATGACCATAACTCACAAAGTCACTAGTTTTTCAAATATTTTGGAGAAAATCGAGATAGAGATGAATTTCTCAAACACGTGCATTCTTTTGAATAAGATGTAAAGTAAACATTCAGATGTGCATGTTTCAAGCCACATTTCGAGAATCTAAGATATTGAGCTCACTCCTAAGCTCATAAAATCGCTTCTCATCTAGGGGCTTGGTGAATATGTCGGCTAGTTGGTTCTCGGTTCTTACATGGGAAATCACTATGTCCCCCTTTAAGGATTGATCTCTCAAGAAGTGGTGTCTAATGTCTATGTGTTTGGTCCTTGAATGCTCAACCGGATTATGGGCTATTTTGATCGCGCTCTCATTGTCACATAGGAGAGGAATATGGCGCAAGTTTATACCATAATCCCTTAGAGTTTGTCGCATCCAAAGAAGTTGTGCACAACAACTTTCGGCTGCTACATACTCCGCTTCGGCTGTGGAAAGAGCAATGGAATTTTGTTTCTTAGAGGACCAAGACACTAAGGATCTACCCAAGAATTGGCATGTCCCGAATGTGCTCTTTCTATCAACTTTGCACCCCGCATAATCCGCATCGGAATAGCCAATACGGTTAAACTTGGATCCTTTGGGGTACCAAAGTCCTAGGCTAGGTGTGTGAACTAAATATCTAAGTATTCTCTTCACGGCGGTCATATGACACACCTTAGGTGCAGCTTGAAAACGTGCACACATACACACACTAAGCATAATATCCGGTCTAGATGCACAAAGATATAACAAAGAACCAATCATGGAATGATATACCTTTTGGTCCACACTTGAACCATCTTCGTTGAGGTCTAGGTGTCCATTAGTTGCCATAGGCGTCTTGATGGGTTTGGCCTTGTCCATGTCAAACTTCTTTAGTATGTCTTGAGTGTATTTCGTTTGACTTATGAACATGCCTTCTTTGAGTTGCCTGACTTGGAAACCTAAAAAGAACTTCAACTCCCCCATCATGGACATCTCAAATCTCTCTATCATTATCTTAGAAACTCATCACAAAACACTTTGTTAGTAGAACCAAATATAATGTCATCGACATATATTTGGCACACAAAGAGATCATCATTAAAGTGCTTTGTAACGAGAGTGTAATCAGCTTTTCCTATCTTAAAACCATTTTGAATTAGAAAGTCTCTAAGACACTCATACCAAGCTCTAGGAGCTTGTTTGAGGCCATAGAGAGCCTTACGCAATTTGAAGATGTGGTTTGGGAATTCTTGGTCTTCAAAGCCCGGTGGTTGCTCCACATAGACTTCCTCCTTGATTGGACCATTTAGGAACGCACTCTTGATGTCCATTTGGTAAAGCTTAAAATCATGGTGAGTAGCAAAGGCAATATACGAATTGATTCTAGCCTATCTACGGGAGCAAAGGTTTCATCAAAATCCAAACCTTCGACTTGAGAGTACCCCTTGGCCACAAGTCGTGCCTTGTTCCTTGTCACCACGCTATGCTCATCTTGCTTGTTGCGGAACACCCACTTGTTGCCCACAACATTTTCTTGTGGACGCTTGACAAGCTCCCAAACTTTGTTCCTCTCAATGTTTTTAAGCTCCTCTTGCATGGCCACCACCCAATCCGGGTCTCTCAATGCATATTCAACCCTGTGGGGCTCCAAAGAAGAGACAAAGGAGTAAAGTTTACAAAAATTTGCAACACGAGAACAAGTGATTACCCCTTTAGTGATGTCTCCTAGGATGTTGTCAACGGGGTGATCCTGTTGAACACTTTGATGCACACGAGGATGTGGAGGTTGAGCTCTTGAGTCATCATCATCCTCTTTTTCTTCTTGGTCTCCCCCTTGATGTATGCTTCCCTCTTGACTTTTGTCTTCTGGATCATGTTGAGGTGACACTTGTCCATCTTCAACTTGATCACGTGGGGGATGACTTGCATCATCTTGTTGTTGGTAATTTGAGCTTTGAGGTTGTTCTTGTGGTCGAACATCTCCAAGTGCCATCCTCCTAAGAGCTTCTTGTGGAGACTCTTCTTGATCTAGCACACTTTGATTGACTTGCTCCACTTGAGCCATTAGTTTCATCAAACACCACGTCGCGTGCTATTTCAACAATCCTGGAGGATTTGTTGAAGACACGGTAGGCGTGGGTGTTTGAATCATAACCAAGCAAGAAACCTTCATCGGACTTTGAAGCAAACTTCGAAGTCCTAGGATTCTTGTTGAGAATATAGCACTTGCTCCCAAAAACACGAAAGTAAGAGACATTGAGCTTCTTACCAACTAGAAGCTCGTAGGGGGTCTTCTTAAGAAGGCGGTGGAGGTACAATCGGTTGACGGCGTGGCAAGCGGTGTTAACCGCCTCCGCCCAAAACTGATCCGATGTCTTGTACTCATCAAGCATTGTCCTTGACATCTCGATGAGTGTCCTATTCTTCTGTTCCGCCACCCCATTTTGTTGAGGGGAGTATGGAGCTGAAAATTCATGCTTGATGCCCTCCTCATCCAAGAATTCTTCCACTTGAGTTTTCCTGAACTCGGTGTCGTTGTCGCTTCTTATAGCTCTAATTCTTGAGGCGAACTCATTTTGAGCTCTCCTCGAGAACCTCTTGAGGACACCATGAGTTTCACCCTTATCATGCAAAAAGAACATCCAAGTGAAACGAGAAAAATCGTCAACAATAACAAGACCATATTTGTTACTGCCAATGCTAATGTAGGTTATTGGCCCGAAAAGGTCCATATGTAGCAGCTCCAACGGTCTTGTTGTCGTCATGATGTTCTTGGAGGGGTGCTGAGCTCCTACTTGCTTCCCGGCTTGGCAAGCACTACATGGCCTATCCTTTTCAAAGACAACATTCTTCAAAACATGGATGTGCTCGCCCTTAAGAAGCTTTTGTAAGTTCCTCATCCCAACATGGGCTAGCCGTCTATGCCAAAGTCATCCCATGTTGGTTTTCGCCATTAAGCATGTGTCAAGTTGAGCTTTATCCGAGGCAAAATCCACAAGATAAAGATTTCCCTTGAGGACACCCTTAAAAGCGATTGAGTTATCACTTCTTCTAAGGACGCTCACACCCTCATTAGTAAAAACACAATTATAACCCTTGTCACATAGTTGTGATATGGACAAGAGGTTATAGTCTAGAGAATCAATATGTAAAACGCGAGAAACAGTATGTTGGGGAGAGATAACAATTTTACCGGAGCCAAGGATTTTCCCTCGGCTATTGTCCCCAAAGAGGATCCCTTCATTTCGATCATCATGTTCCTCATACTCCTCGAACATCTTCCTCTCTCCAGTCATGTGGTTTGTGCACCCACTATCGAGCACCCATTTGGATCCACCGGAGGAGTACGCCTACAAAACAAGATTATGCCTTCCTTTTAGGTGCCCAAGCGGAGTTGGGTCCTTTGACGTTAGTGGTGAGGCATTTGGGCACCCACACGCAAGGCTTGGGGCTCATGCGGAGTGGCCCAACATATCTAGCATATACTTTTCCATAGTTGTTCCTCATCAAAACATATGATGCATCAAAATCATGAAATAGAGGATGTGGTTCATATTTAGGCATGTAAGTGCTAGTTGAAGTGTTCTTGCCAATTTTAGTTGTGGATGAGCTTCCCTTGACAAAAACGATCAAGTCTTTGCCATACTTGGAGCTTTAGGCATTTTGCTTTCCACCTCTAGTATAACCAAGACCATCCTTGACATAGTGAGGTCTTGTGTTGGTGTATGCACTTCGTGCATACGCCACTTTCTGTTTGTCAAAGATGCCACCCTTAGGTGCTTGACTGCCTTGAGTCGATTTAAGCTCATCCTTTAATTTAAGAATCAAGTTAGAACATTTGCAAGTTGATATTGCTTCGGATGCAACCTTTGAGGAGGATAAGCTTTTAGAGGAAGATGCTACATTAGTCTTAAGGGACTAGACTTGAGTCTCAAGGATCTTGTTAACTTTTGCCAAGTTGCCAAGTTCGTCCTTGAGCTCAATGGTTGTGTCCTCAAGACTTGAGTATGTTTTCTTGCTTAGAGCAAGTTCATGCTCCAATGCCTTGCTCTTCTCTCTCTCAAGCTCAAGGATCTCAATGAGCTCTTTACATCTTTCCTTTTCTTTGATAAGCATGTCCTCTTGCCTATCTATGAGCTCCTCCTTCTCAAAAATCTCATCAGAGAGCAATTTCATTCTTTGCAATGTGCTCTTACTTATATCTTTAAGCATGTACTCGTTTTCACTAGCACTATCAAAATCATCATGGGAGGATATGGAAGAGGATGAGTTAGAATTAACCTTTCTCCTTTCTTGTTTTGCCATGAGGCAAGTTTGCTTGTGGTCGTAGAGGTTGGGGAAAAGCTTGCTTCCCTTGGAGCTCCCCCCGATGGCTATGATTGCCATCTTCTCCTCATCTTCGGACGAGGAGGACTCATCGTTAGAGTCCCACTCCTTGCCTAAGTGAGCATGATCGGAGGGCCTCTTCTTCTTGTAGAACTTCTTCTCTTGCGGTTTGCCCTCCTTCTTCTTCTTGCACTCTTCATGTGGGCAATCTATAATGAAGTGCCCGTCCTCGCCACAATTATAGCAAGCCCTCTTGGTTTTGGGCCTTGCCTTGTCTTTGCCCTTGCTCTCATGCTTGTATCCTCCTTTTCATCTTCTCATCATTCTATTGAAGTTGTTGATGAAGAGGGCCTCTTCCTCATCGGTGTCAAGGCTCTCCTCATCATCTTCGTTTTGCTCCTTTGAGGAGGATGTTGCTTTGAGTGCAACATCCTTCATCTTCGAGGCGGTGAACCTTTGGAGGTCATTGCAGAAGAGCGCCTCCTTCTCCATGATCTCGTGGTTGATGATCCTTCCAAGGACCTCCTCCGAGGTCATTTTGGCAAACCCCGGGCTTTCTCGGATCATGGATCAAAGTGAGACGTTTCTAGGCATGAACGCCCGAATCATCCTCTTCACCACCTCGTGGTCCGTCCACTTGGTACAGCCATAAGATCTACTCTTGTTGATGAGTAGCTTTAGGCGGTTGTACATCTCTTGAGGAGATTCACCATCCATGATGGCAAACCTCCCGATCTCTCCTTCAATAAGCTCAATCTTTGCTTCTTTCACGAATCGGTTGCCTTCATGAGCCGTCTTGAGAGTGTCCCAAATATCCTTGGCCACCTCAAGTCCATCCACTCGGTTGAACTCATCTCTTGAGAGAGATGAGATGATCACTTCGGCCGCTTGGGCATTGCGGTAAAGGAGCATGGCTTGCTCCGGAGTGATATCTTCTTCATTCTTCGAGATGTGCACCCCGATCAACATGATTTGCCATAGTGAGGGGTTGAGTGACACAAGATGGATCTTCATGTTGTGCTTCCACATACGGTAGTTGGTTCCATCGAATTGGGGAGGCTTCCCCAATGGGATGGAAAGGTAGTGGTTGTTGGAGACAAGGCGTTCATAGTTGTAGCCTTGTTGGTTGTAGTTGATTGTGCCGCCCAATGTGGAGGTTGAGGTGTCAACCTTGGGAATCTTCAACTTCTCTCGAAGTTTCACCTTGAGCTGGCGAATTTCTTCATCATCTGTTGATTTTTCTTGATAGAAGAGAATCTCTTCTGGGGTTGCTTGGACCTCACTGGTTGAGACTTCTTCGTACCCCACTCCAGCCATCTTCTCTCCGAGTTGTTAGACTCTTTTGGGAGAGACCTGCTCTGATACCAATTGAAAGTTGCCTAGAGGGGGGTAAATAGGCTAATCGACCTGAAATGACTTAATAAAACAAGATCAGCACTCAGGGGGCGGACTAGTCCGGTCTAGGGGCGGACTAGTCCGGTCCACCTGCAGGGAAAGCCTAAAAGGAGTTTCTAACAAGTTTTAGTCCAATTCTTGTGATGCAAAGTATATTAGAATGACTTATTGAACCTTAACAAGTTATGAAGCAAATGTGAGACTAAGGATCACTATGAAATAAGAGTGATGAACAAAAAGGTAAGGCTAACCCTAGAAGCAATATGCGATGAGTGAAAGCTAAGAACACAAGGGACACAAGGATTTTATCCCGAGGTTCGATCCCACGAAGGAATTTACGTCCCCGTTGAGGAGTCCACAAAGGACCGGGTTCAACAACCCTTCCCTCACCAAGTTTACCACACGGTCCTAACTCGGTTCTCCACTATCACAAAGGGTGAATACAAGATTCGTTGGGGCTTCTCACAATCTGAGGCTCCCATCACAAATACAATCACAAATCACAAAGATTAACACAAGCCACAGATCACAAAGATTCACAAAGTGCAAGAGATCAAACCGAGAGCCTAGAGCGGTGTTCTTCCTCTTCTTCACCTCACCAAACCCTAATCCACACAAGAATTAGTTTTAGAGGGAATGTAGGCAAGAAGGAGGCTTTTTGGAGGCTCAAGGTTGCTGTGGCGGCGCTAGGGTTTCAACTTGCTCAAGAGATCTAGTTCAAATGAACCCAGGGGTCCTTTATTTATAGAGGTTTCCATCCCATACTGCTGACTTCAGCAGATGGGTGGACTAGTCCGGCCTAGGGGACCACTAACGTCCTTGACAACTGTCGCACTGCACGGCAATCGTCACACTACCCGCCAAACTTCAAATTCAAATGGTCACTTCCAAAACAGACTAGTCCGGCCCACATCGGACTAGTCCGATCTCACACAGAACCTTTTGTTCTGTGTGAAAACAGACTAGTCTGGAGACCACAGACTAGTCCGGCCCCAAGGGCGGACTAGTCCGGCCTACCCAGACTTAGTCGCTGAAGCACCAACTCTCCAAACCCGGACTAGTCCGGCCCCCAGGGCGGACTAGTCTGATCTCATTCAGGATCTCTTGGTCCGGACTAAAACGGACAAGTCCGTGGTTTTGGGACTTAGTCCCCAAAAACCACTCCACGACTACCTGGACTAGTCCGTCCCAATACGGACTAGTCGGAACTCAGTCAGACCCTTCTGGTCCAGCTGAAAAGGGACTTGGACGGCCAGGAGCCGACTAGTCCGGCCACCTGCACGGACTAGTCTGGCCACTCCTGCCAGACTGCTTCCAACTCTCTTCTCTCAATGGGTTTGATCTCTAAACTGCTTTGAGCTCCCAACTTGATCTCAATGCACTTTACACACACACCCTCACAAAAATTTGGCTAGTCTAAACTCGACACGCTAGAAACCCTAGTTTCTCCTTTTCGAGTTGACATCGCCGTTTTCATCCTTTTCCTTTTTGAGGGATTGTGCTTCCACTTGAGTCTACACCTGTGCTTAAGATCGCGGAGATCATTAGTCACTTAATTGGCATCATCAATCATCCAAAATCTACGGGGATCCTAGATGCACTTTCAGATACTCCCATGCAGATTATGTTAGATGGAAAGTAGATAGAAAAAGTACCTCCGCATCTGCCAGTTCCTAGGTAGATCCCTAGTTTCTTGGTCCTCCAAGAAACAAAATTCCATTGCCTTATGCACGGCCAAAGCAGAGTATGTTGCAGCTGGGAGTTGTTGTGCACAACTCCTTTGGATGCGACAAACTCTAAGGGATTACGGTTACAATATGAATCGTATTCCACTCCTTTGTGATAAGAGAGTGCCATTAAAATTGCTCATAATCCTGTTGAACACTCTAGAACCAAACACATAGACATCCGGCATCACTTTTTGAGAGACCATTCAATGAAAGGAGACATAGCCATTTCTCATGTCAACACCAAAAAACAACTAGCTGATATATTTTCCAAGCCACTAGAAGAAAAACATTTTTGCGAGCTCCGAAATGAACTCAACATCCTTGATGCTCAGAATGTGGCTTGAAAACTTGCATACCTGTATGAACTCTTCAAAATATATTGTTTGAGTTGCAAAAATCATCTTTCGCAATTTTCTCCAATAACTATTTCAACTACTTGATCTTGATGAATTATGATCATTGATTGACTGTTGTGTGCTTACTGATCATATTTATCAAGATTATTTGATTTTCTTTGCCACCCTATTTTCTTAATAAGTACCTTCGAATATATACGAATGGGCTAAGCACTTCTTTTCTGGTGACCACGGACTAGTCCATGGTTACCCGGACTAGTCCGCCCATGCAGACTAGCCCGCAGAGTGACTGTTAGTACGGACTAGTCCGGCCGACCATGGACTAGTCCGATATAGGCTCAGGAAAAGTTCGGACTAGTCCGATTATTTTCGGACAAGTCCGATTTTTTGACTCCATAACCCTAGCCGCCGCCAAACCCTAATCTTCTTCACCCTCACACTTGCCTCAAGCTTTCTCTCTCCTCGCTCGATCTCCCCATGGCGATTTGGCGATTCCTCCATCAAAACTCTCCAAGTTTGGGTGGAAAAAGACCTCCTTTGCTTAGGGATTGAAGACCACGGACTTGTCCGCATCTTCAACCCCTTCATCTCCAAGAATCGAGCAACTTCGATAAATTTTCCTCCCAAACCCTAGAGATCGCTATTTCCTTCAATGTTGATCAAATAGCTTAGTTCCTTTCACCAAATACATGCTTCCTTGATGTATTACATTGATGCTATGTCATTATTGCATTGAAAAACACCATTGGCCATCTAGTTTGGGTTTAGGGTGATGAACAGTGGACTAGTCCGGTCCTTGTACGAACAAGTCCCGTCACCCGGACTAGTCCGTACCTGTACACCGGACTAGTCCGATTTTTTCTGAACTCGACCCTAATTACTCATTCCTCAATGCAATTCCTTGCCATCCATTCTCATTCATACCTTGTGTAACCTATTCTCAGGACAATGTCGAGCACCAACAATGAAATCTCTGACTTCGAGACTGAGATGGACCAAGAAGCCTTGCTTTGGTCCTCGACGGGCCAAGGCAAGAAGCGCCAAAAGCGCCCGTCCGAGCCAGCGCCTTTGCCACCTCAGGCTCGATGCAAGGTCCTTGCTAAGAATCCTATGTCCAAGGCTAAGGACGCAGTCAGCTCCAGCTCGGCAACTGCTCGCCAAGTGAAGGGCAAGGGCAAAGGGATTGCCACGGGCCCGATTAGCCCACTCAAGCTGCATGCCCCGAGGCAGGGAAACAGAGATCCCTCCAAGGAGAGGTTCAACAGCAAGGGAAGCTACACTTCTTCCAAACTCAGATTCATTGACTGCTACAGCCGTTCCAAGAAAGTTGTTGATCCCAGGTTTTGGAGCAACTTTCATGCAGATTTCTACAGCTCAGTGTACCTGACCATGAAGACTCCGGTGGTCCGTAGCCAATGGATCGACTGGGACCATTTTGAGAGGAAGAGCTGTGGAGCATTTGATCAGGTGGTTGAGGCTGCAGCCAGGCATGGTCTGAAGGATCTATTTGCCTTCAGATATCACTGGAATGATGAAGTTATTGCTCAGTTTTATGCCACTTGTTTCTTCGCGAGTGATGATGAAGAGAGAGTGACTTGGATTACTCACGGATCCAAGTACACAATCACCTATGATGAGTTTGCAAGACTCCTTCACCTTGAAGACACCGGAAACAACGAGTTGACCATCCACAACATCGGTGTCTTGAGCAAGGATAAAATGGACTTCCTCTATGATACTAGTTTGAAGTTCAATCCCCCCCCCCCTCAACCAAGAACATGAAGCCTTTCTTCATGGTGCTCAATAGGGTGCTAAGGAAGACAATAGCACCAAAGGATGGGGATGCTGGAAGTGTCCAAGGTTACCTGAGGACCTTGATAAAGGTGATAAGCAAGAACAGGAAGTTCGACATCTTTGACTATATTTGGAATGACATGGTCAACATATCCTGTACTCCGAACAGATCATGTGGCTATGCCCCTTACCTGATGTTTATGATTGAGAAAGTCACTGGAATAGAATTTGTGAAGGATGTGGAGCATACTCCATTAAGGCCACAAAAGCCTCCTCAAGCAATAGTTCAAGTTGCACCTTCTCCTGCATCAAGTGAAGAAGCTCCGAGGAGAGCTAGAGGAGATGCAAGGGCTGACCCCACCACTAGGTCCCCTCTCCAAAAAGGGTCCCCTAGTGGAATCCTAAAGTATTTATCATCTATTTTTGCATCTTGCAAGAAGGCCAAAGTGAACACTCACAAGCTGAACAAGGTGAGAAAGGCCGATATGCGGTACGTAAAGGAGAATGTGAAGCACATTTGCCAGAAGCTGGAGATTGAGCCCATTGGATCTCCAGTCATTTCTGATGACTCAGCCTCAGATTTCACTGAGCTCGGCCCTTGAATCCCTCCGAGCTTGCTTATTTTGGCATTGGGGGCTCGAGTGGATCTGCTCCTTCTCCTCCTCAGCCCGAGAATGAAGACGAAGATGATGAGAGGACCGACAGCGAGGACTGGAGATCTTAGATCCCTCCTCTCCTTCTTTTTGGTGTCTTGATGCCAGAGGAGGAGAGATTGAGGGGGGGTCATCATTAGGTCTTAGCTGTAGGTTGCAAGATGAGAGCCTCTCTTATGTATCTTTTTATGTCTTTTGGGTTTTAAGACTTAATATTGTGCTCTTTTGGTACTTTTAATCCTGTGGTGAAATGCTATGAATGATTTATGCTCATATTCATGAAATCTGTGATTTTTCTTTATAATTGACATATATGCTTGTTGATTGATATATTGATGTCAATTATTTCACTGTCATCATGATTACTGCTCTCACTCATTTAGTTTTGCATCCCACCATAAAGAGTGCACATATATCTTATGTTGTCATTGATAAATAATTTTCAAGCTCATATATGCACACTTTATGAAAATCTCATTTTTTATCATATTTTATGAAATCTCAATTGGTTGTCATCAATCACCAAAAAGGGGGGGGGGGGTTGAAAGTGCATCTAGGCATCCCTTGTGGGTTTTGGTTGATTTATGACAGGTTCGGACAAGTCTTGCCAATGCGGACTTGTCCGCACCGGACTAGTCCGACAAAGTTTGGACTAGTCCGATAATGCCTCTGACTAAAATTGGACAAGTCCTCCAAGTGTGGACTTGTCCTATATTCACTAAGGGCATCACCACACCAGACAAGTACGATAACAGCACGGACAAGTCCGAAAACCTTTCTAACTAAAATTGGACAAGTCCGCCCTAGTCAGACAAGTCCGATATTTCTGGACACTTAGGGTTTCCTGCACGTCGCACATCGGACTAGCCCAGACTCCACCACGGACTAGTCCGGACCCTCGAAACCTTAACGGTAACTTTTGAAAACGCTAATATAAATAGATGTGCACGACCCAACTATCATCACTCTCGACCCCCTGCGCCGTCACACCCTCCAAGAGCCTAGAAAACACATCTCTCCACGAAATCCAACGCAAGAAAGATCAATCCCTTGAGGATTCACTTTGGATCATAGGACAGACAAGATTCCACATGTTTGAGCTCTTGGGTTTGATCTCTAACACA
Organism: Tuctoria greenei; assembly: GCA_036927565.1. Taxonomy (NCBI): domain Eukaryota; kingdom Viridiplantae; phylum Streptophyta; class Magnoliopsida; order Poales; family Poaceae; genus Tuctoria; species Tuctoria greenei. The sequence continues at coordinate 37,200,613 of JAYESD010000003.1, read as the reverse complement.
CTCCTGTTGTTTCAGTATTGATCTTACGAGTTTGTTCTTGGTGGTGTTTGAATTGTAATCTTGGGGAGCCCTCAACTTGTGAGAAGGCCCCTTGAACTTGGTGATTTGCCCCTTTGTGATAGTGGAAGAAGAATTGGCCTTCGTGGCGATTCGACGAGGTTAGGGTCAGTGAAGACGCGGTCCTTTTGTGGGCTCCTCAACGTGGGTGTAGGTTGCCTCTGTGGGAACTGAACCACGGGATAAAATCGTGTGTCAAACTTGCTCTTAAAGTTTCTCATATCATATTCTAGGGTTTGATCGATTTTTTCCATCTTATGTTAGAATATTCATATCAAAGCTAATTTGCACTACTCTTAACTTCATTGAATCAATACTTGCAAGTAACATACTATTTTCCGCTGCATACTGTGCTTGAATTGAAATCATTGGTCGAACTTGAGCAATCTAGTCCGCACGCACCGGACTAGTCTGCACTTTACCGAACTAGTCCGATATCTCGGGATTTGATCTGGTTGTTAAGTATTGCAGGTTCCGACAAAATTTCAAAAAGGCCTATTCAACCCCCCCCCCCTCTAGGCCACATTCAGTAACCCGACGGTTTATACATTTATTGGATAGATGGATCATTCACCTAGTAAATAGGATGCTAAGGTAAAACTTAAGGAATAGGATGTTACATAGAGGCTTAACCCGTGTCAAGCTTTCCTTTTGTCCAGCCATGCATGTCATAATTTCCCACACTTGTGGGGTACATTAGGTACTCACACTTGCTTGTTTCCTCTTTTCTTTGTACATGTCATGCTGCTCAGGTAAAAGTTGATCAAGCGAAGATGGAGTCTAGAAGGTCATGTTGCTACCAGTCGATTGTTTGTGGCTTGTCCTGCTTGATTCCTCCTCTTCCGTTATTGTTCGTAATTGTTTTAAGGTAAGTATTGTTGTTTAATTCAATATAGAACTGTTTACCATATTTTGTCGTGCATGTATGATTAAACTGATCCTGGCATACATGTAGGTTTTGTTCTGTTTTGCTTTATGTAAGATGGGGCGTGACAGAAAACTTAGTCCAAGATATATTGGATGTTACGTTTGACAAACGGCAAGTGAGAAAAATTGACATATCTGTTAGAGTTGCCAGAGTCAATGAGATGGGTTCACGATGTATTACATGTCTCAATGTAGAGGAAGTATCAAAGGGATCAAGAGCGCCATATAACCGTAGATATAGTGACTATTGAACAAGATCAGTCAATTCAGTCTCATCCTGTGAGTACTTTGGAGACCTCTGAGAGGGTGCTGAGACGAAAGATATTCAAGTTTGTGAATGTTCAATGGATGAACCAAACTGAGCATGAAGTGACCTTGGAACTTGAGTCTGATATGCGAGAGAAATATACCGAATTATCCGAATCTTGTGAGCATTTATAGGTTTTCTTCAAGTTATTTTTTCTTATCATTTTTCTAATTTCACGATAAAAAAAAATTTGGGGCAAATTCTGTTGAAGGGGGAGAATGTAATATCCCAAATATTAAGAAAAAAATTAACATCGCTACTGGTAACTCTAAAGGGTTGCTCAAAAATTGACTTGTTGAACAACTATTCTGATAGACAATCAGAGAACATATATGTGTAGAATTCTTTGAGACGATTCTAAAAAATTAACTTCTGTTCCTTTTCCATCTATAGCCACCACCACTCCTTTCTTCTCTGCCTGTCTTGCAACCAATCTACGCACCATTGCTGCTCCCAGCTGTAGGCCGTTTGTTTCCACAGTTGACTACTTCATGTTGGTTGAGTCTGCTGCTACTTCGTTCCTTGGATGCATGGACTGGTGCTGCCGTCAGGGAAAAAAAGGACAGTCGGATGTTGCAGGGAAGAAAGGGAAGAAGGGAGGAAGTGGGGAGAGGAGTATTACGCAAGATTTATTGAATCATCAATAAATTTGTGCACTTCTCACCAAGACCGTCACCACCTCACCTGCTTGCTGCCCTTGTTTTCTAAGCTCCACGCCATCCAAGCCTTTGGCTGCATGCTGGTTGTTGCTCGTTACCGCACCTGTTGTGTGCTTGCTGTGGCCTGCTAATGCTGCCTTGCGGAGAAGCCGCTGCTACCTGTTCTTCCTGTAAGTTTCTCTGCTTGTCTTTTTTATCTTGCCGTGAGTTGAGCCAGAGCTGCTGCTGCCAGAAAAAAAAAAGCCGTTGCCACTTGATTGCTATGCCACCTCTTAGTTTTTCTACTGCTGCCATAGCCGGATTTGATTGCTGCCGCTGCCGCTTAACTTGCTTGCATTTTACTTGTCATTGCCACTGCTGTCTGGTTCGGTGCTGCTTGTGGGTTACTAGCTGCTGTAAGTGCTAATTGTCTGGTATGCTGCTGTATTGTGTTGTCCCACGGCTGTTGTGAATCATTATTTATATCAGGCTCGTATGTCCAATTGGATAGGTAATTGTGTCGTATTTAGTGATTCATATCATCTTTAATTATTTTGATCAAGTTCGAGTACAAGTTTAGTTATACATTCAGTGTTCTAATCGTAGGCTAATTTCACAGACTTAGAGGTAAAGAGAGAGTGTCTTCCGTTCTTGTCGAAGTTAAGACAAGTACATAACAAATTATTTTTAATGTGTGATTCACCTATGGTCAATCTTCTCCGTGTTGTTTGATTCGTTATGTGACTTTCAAGATTCAATTGTTTTATGATTCTATTTATTTGAGTTCAAGATTCTATTTATTTATTTAATTATCATTCAAGTACCAATTAAGTTCAGAGTTATCTTTATATTCAATTTCCTATGAGTAAGTGTTGATCACACTTGCTCGGGTTTAGCGATAAATGCTAAGAAGAGTTCAAGTGTCATCTATTTTAGAAAGAAACTACTATTTCATTTTTCTTCATTTCAAGTTCTAGTATCGCTATATTTCATTCGGTTTGATTATATCATTTTTCAAGCTCTAAGTGTACTTGTTGAGTGTTTTTATTCACTCTTGTGATTATTTAGTTTTTAGGTATTCCTTGGTTGAAGTATGCATGGGAAGAGAGTAGCATCTACATCTGAGCACATCAACCATTTAGTAAACTTAGATTGTGGAATTTATTAATTATTTCCTAGGTTATTGTGTTAGTAATAACTACTGTAGATTTGTTTGGTTGTTCGAATGTTTATTTCAGTTATGATGATTGAAAGATACTTATTACTTCTTTTTATGTTATTGTGTCTGTATTTGAACTATGTTGCCCGCGGCTTGTTGAATTTACAAGGAAGAATATGGCAAAGTTTTCAATAATTTTTATACTTAGTAGGAAAAGTTTAGATTTTAGTAGTAGTGCCAGGTGAGTTCGGACCTGGCGCGTTACAATTTTAGTTTTCTTGGCATTGTTCTAAAGTTCTTTAAAGGAAATATTGTTCTAATGTTTTTAATTGCAGAAGCAATTAAGAACACAATCGATGTCAATGCATATCCTATTCAACACTTCCTTTTATTTTAGGTAATAAGTCACACGGGACAACATGTCAACTTTGTTATTGAAGTACAATTGGTATCATCTAGATTCTAGAAGCAGAAGCCAGCAGAGAAGGGTTGCTGCCAGTACACAGCGGGGTTCGATGCCGCTAGTGTGTTGAAGAAGTACGGAAATATCTGTTGTTGTCCAAAAGCAGCCTGGTTGAACATGGAGGAGGCAAGTAGTTGTTGCTGTCCGTAGTAGGCAGCAGGGTTAATTGCCGTCCCTGCGTTGAACAAGTATGGAAGTAGATACTGTTGCTCATAGTTGTAGATGCCAGGGTTTGCGGCATTCACTATGTTAAACCAGTAAGGGGACATGACCTGCCCTTGCACTTCCTGCAACAATATTGGTAGCAATTGTTGTTGCAATTGTTGCTGCAGCATCTGTTGTTGGGCAATCGACCACACCTGTTGTTGTTGTAGTTGTTGTAGTTGTTGTTGTTGCGTCTGTTGTAGAAGTAGCGGTAGCAGCTGTTGTTGGACTAGTTGTTGTTGCACCACAGATAGGGCTTGCTGTTGTGGTAGAGATGTGACATATGGGATGCTAATACCCACAGAAAAGAATGGTGAGGGGTATCGTAGATAACTTGTTGCAGTTGTGGCTCTCACTGCAACTGCAAGAAGAGCAAACAAGATGAGTATCTTGGTTTCCATTGTGGCCGAGAATTTGCTATTGTGTTTTAACTTCTCAAATTGCTGCTTGGTATTGATGATTTGGATGATAGACCAATGAAAGCTTCATGCCCTATTTATATACACGGGATATCAAAGTAAATTATGGTATTTGAATAAAAGGTTGATTGGATAAGTTGTATATGATATGGCATCTAGTCAATCTGAATGTTGGATGACTCATTTTCCTTGGAAGTATTCAGTATCATGCAAGATAATTTGCACTGGATAATTGGTTAAATGCACTTTTCATTTGGTATTTTCCTGACACGTAAGCAAGGGATCAGAGGTGTGGTGAGTTTACGTGTATACACGTCTAAAATAAGATTGTAATGTTGCTATGTGTGACGTGGATAGATAATCCTGAAATCGGTGGTTTGTTCTTTGCAAAACTGATTTTGTACTCTTGTTATTTCAACGTGGATACTAATCATTTCATGATGGTTTGGATCCTAATCCTTTCAAGATAATTTTGTAGTAGGGTTCACCATCGTTTCTGTGTTGAGCAAGTTTGAAAGTTGTTGTTGTTACTTGTATGTCACCGGGTTTATTGCCGCCACAACATTGAATGGGTACCAAAGAAGTCATTGTTGGTCGTAGCCAATGAGGTTCTTCGTCGCCCATGTAGGCATGATAAAGAGCTTGGGTCCAGGGGCCCATTCATAAGTTACACTAGTCCTTATTATATATTAGCTAAATATAAATTTAAATTTAACCCAATTCTAATTTGGACTGCCCTTCACACAACTAGTTCATTTTTCCCAACCCGTTACCATACCTATGAATTCAACAAGTATGCAAGTAGCACTTGCTATTGTACATGCTCCAATAATATTCGTAGCATTTGTTGTTGTGGTTTAACCTGATGGAGCTTTCTCAACGCTCCACAACATGCCTTCCTCAATTATTTAGATGATCACAAGGGGTATTGTTGTTTCAACATCTCCTACGAGGTGATCACATCTTGCTATGTTATATTTGATGAAAGTTAATTTCTGTTTGTTGCAGTCCTTATCAGTGCAACCACCAATGTAGTCTCTAGTGCCACTGACCTCCACACTGAAGATACACAACCACCAGCAAGACCCAAGATTTGTTGTCCTAAACCACCTCAGCAATTTCTTCACATACCACCACAAATGCATAACCAACAAAGCCTTCATGACACGTCCACCGAAGCATCATCATCCTCACATGTACATACATTGTCGAACGTACATCACAACCCTCATACTCCATCCAGCAGCCATGCCCGAGACCGAACACCATTCTCTGCTCCTCCCGTGTTTGGTCAATCACCACCCAACCCTTCAAGCCTAGAACACCTAGAGCACAACACCCAGACAAGAACACCACATGGTTACCCGTTCCAAGTATGGCATTTTTAGACCGAATCTAATGTTTGCCACGAAAGTCATCGGGCATAACCCCTCCCCCCAAACACTATCACATATTCCAAAATATGTCTGTTTTGCGCTGAAGGATAACAATTGCTTAGCAAATATGCAACAAGATTACAATGCTCTGAAGGCCAACAACACATGGTAGCTCGTTCCAAAACCTTCGAATGCTAATGTGATCATAGGCAAATGGGTGCTCAAACATAAATTTTGCCCGGATGGAAGTTTTGATAAATACAAGGAGAGATGGGTCATTCGTGGCTTTAATCAACGTTCTCGGATTGACCTCGCTGAGACTTTCGTACCGATCATCAAACCAGCAACGATTCAAACAGTTCTCACTATCACCGCCAGTCGCAATTGGAAGGTTAACCAACTAGATGTTTCAAATGCCTTCGTCCATGGCTATCTACAAGAAAAAGGTATTTTACAATCAACCCACAGGTTTCATTAATGCTAACCAACCAGACACTGTTTGCCTCTTATCCAGATTCCTCTACGGACTTAAACAGGCTCCCAGAGCTTGGTTCCATTGGTTTGCTCTGATCATGAAGAAAATTGGCTTCAGGAAAACACACTCTAATTCTTTACTGTTTGTCTATCAAGGGATGATCTGGCATACCTCTTACTATATGTTGATGACATTCTCTTAATTGCATCCTCTTATCATCTGTTGACCGCTACCATCGTCGCTCATCAGTCAGAGTTTGCAGTGAAGAACATGGGTGCTCTGAAATTTTTTCTAGGCATTGACACTCAACAATCGCCTTCAGGCTTCTTCCTATCACAACAACAATATGCCCAGGAACTTCTATAACGTGTCGACATGACCGATTGCAAGAATGTTTCTACTCCAATTGACGCCAGATCAAAACTGTCAGCAACTACTGGCAACCGTGCTCAACATCCGTCGGAGTACAGACAGATGGCAAGAGCATTGCAGTACCTTACTATGACCAGACTGGACATTGCTTATGCAGTCCAACAAGTATGCCTAAGTATGCCTACATATGCATGATCTGTATGAGTGTGATCTTGCATTGCTCAAAAGAATATTATGCTACATTGAAGGAACTTCCTCTCTCGGTCTTCATCTGACTGCATCAAGCTCCCCGATGATCACTGCCTACACCGATGCTGACTGGGTAGGGTGCCTTGACACACGATGTTCTTTGTCGAGATATTGTATCTACTGCAGTAGTTCCTTGGTCCCTTGGTCCAGCAAGTGACAACCCACAGTGTTGCGCTCAAGCACCTAAGTAGAATACCGCACCGTGGCAAACACGACCAGTGAATGCCTTTAGCTTCGACAGCTACGGTTGATCTTCATCAGTGAAAGTGCATCTAGGCATCCCTGTGGGTTTTGGATGATTGATGACGACAAATTAAGAAACTAATGAGCTTATTTGATCTTAATCACAGGTGTGAAGATTGAAATGAAAGAAAATCACTCAAAAAGGAAAGGATTGAAATGGGCATCCAAGACTCAAGCATGAAAATTAGGGTTTCTTATGTGTTGAGTTTAGACTAGCTTTCTATACGTGAGGGTTTTTGTATCAAGTGCATTAATATCATAGAAGAGGGCTCAAATTCGTGGTTGAGATAAAATCTAAGTGAGAAGCCTTATTGAGAGTTTTCCCAGGAGGCCAGACTTGTCCGGGCTGCAAGGTCGTACTAGTCCGAGTTGTTCGGAGTAGTCTGTTTTTTTGCCGTACTAAGAATTTATGTGTGAGTCCGTACTTGTCCAATTGGGGATGGACTAGTCCATTCTACACTTGGTTAGAGTTTTCAAATCTAAGTCCCGGGAGGTCGGACTTGTCCACTAGAAAGGCCAGACTAGTACGGACTTCCCAGTTTAGTCCATTTTCAGTCGGACTAAAGGTTTCTATTGTACTTCGGACTTGTTCGTTGTGAGGTGGACTAGTTTGTGGTGTTGAGCGAGAAGGGGTTTATGAGGCTAAGTCATGTTGGTCGTACTTGTCCGCCCCAGTGGCTGAATTAGTCCGGTGTTTTCAGACTTGTCCATTTTTTAGCGGACCAAGACATTTTGTTTGAGTTCGGATTAGTATGTTGTTGGCTGGACTAGTCCAATATGTCATGACCATTTGAAATGCAAACTTTAGAGAGTATGTCACTCTCTGAGGAGCATGATGTAGTGTGGACCCCGTAGGCCGGACTAGTCCAGGGTTCTAGGTCGGACTAGTTCAGACATTTAATGCAGACAACAACTAGTTTTTGGGATCCCTATAAAAAGGGGACCCCGGCTCCCATTTGAATACTTTTGAACCCTAGTGCCTCCACAAGTTTCCTTGAGCCATTCTAAGCCTTCTACTCCGCCTACTTTCCCTCTAGAACCAAATCTTGAGGAGATTAGGGCTTGAGAAGGGGAGATAAGGAAGATCGACTTACTTTGGCTCTCGATTTGATCTCTTGCACTTGGTGTTGCGTTTTGTGGCTTGTGGCTATTGAGCTTCTTGTTGTAAATCATTTGTCAGAGCCTCAACCTGTGAGAAGCCTCAAGAACTTGGTGATTACCGTTATGATTAGTGGAAACCAAGCAAATCTTTTATGGTGGCTTGGTGAGATTAGGGTCGAGTGAGACTCGGTCCTTTTGTGGACTTCTCAACGTGGATGTACGTTTCTTCGTGAAACTAAACAACGGGATAAATTGTGTCTCACTTGTTATTTTACTTTTCGATATTCACTATAATTGCTTTTAGGGTTCATATTGTTCTTCACATTGTTCTTCATTGAAATCTTGCAACCAATTTGCTTTCACTTGTTAATCTAAGTTTTTTTAGGTTGCTAGGCATTGTGTCTATCTTGGATCAAACTAAAATCTGCAAATAACTTGTAGAAATCAAGTTTTGTTTTTCCCTATGTACTGAGCAAACTAGTCCGGCCCTGACCAGACTAGCCCGACCTCAGAGTTTTAATCTCATTTGATTAAGCAATTTCATGTCACATTGCCTATTCACCCCCCCTCTAGGTGACTTTCGATTGGTATCAGAGCCAGTATCTCCATCAAGAGTCTAACCACTCGGAGAGAAGATGGCCGGAAGGGGTGAAAATGAGGTTCCAGTTATCATCGACGGAGATGAAAAAACGAAGAACGTCGATATCCTCCAAGATGACCCAAATGAAAATAAAGAAGTCTGCCAACTCAAGGCACGACTTTGTGAGAAGCTAGGTCTTTCAAAAAAGGAGACCAAGGCGATCTATGCAATCAACAACGACAATGGGAGTAGTTCACAAGACTACTCCCTATATCATTACAATTATGAGTGTTTAACTTCTATCAAACATTATTTGTCTATTCCTATTGGGAAAACTCCCCAATTTTATGGAAATGATTACTCTATGTGGAAGCATAACATCAAGATGCATCTCATTTCCTTAAACCCTAGCTTGTGGCAAATTGTTTTTATAGGTGTTCATCTTCCCAATAATGAGGAAGATGTTACCCCGGAGCAAGACATCCTATTCCACTGCAATGCTCAAGCGGTTGGATTGATCACCTCCTCCTTGACTCGAGAGGAGTTCAACCGAATTGATGGGTTGGAGGTGGCCAAGGACATATGGGATACACTCAAGATGGCACATAAGGGCAATTGTGTCATTAGGGAGGTAAAGATCAAAATAATCGAAGGAGAACTTGGGAGGTTCACCATCATGGATGGTGAGACCCCCCAAGACATGTACAACCGCCTCAAGGTGATCATCAACAAGAGTCGTTCCTATGGATGGACCCGGTGGACGGACCATGAAGTGGTAAAGAGGATGATTTGGACATTCATACCTCGAAATTTCGCCCTTTGCTCCTTGATTCTTGAGAGTCCGGGATTTAACAAGATGACTCCGGAAGAAGTTCTAGGGAGAATCATCAACTATGAGATGATGGAGCGTGATGCCATGTTCTACAACGACCTCCAAAAGCTCACCTCCTCTAAGAAGAAAGATGTTTCATTCAAGGAAACATCATCAAGATCCCAAGAACAAGAGGAAAGTGATGAAGAGAGCCTTAACACTGATGAGGAAGAGGCGCCCTTCATCAATAAGTTCAATAGGATGGTTAGAAGGTGGAGGGGGGCTACCATCATGAAAGCAAGAAAAAGGACAAGTCCAAGATAAGAGCAATGTTGACAGCTGTTATATATACCAATTTCACACGTCATTATAACTCAATTATGTGAAGGAAATATCATTTCTTGCACACATCACCTTTATATTTAACCTATTTCAACTTGAACTTGGAGAAATTAGTGTATGTAGGTATTTTATACAGAATTGGAGTGAAACAAGGGGATGGATCTGATAAAATATTATACCAGCTAATCAAGCGCTGACATGTGGCACCACATGGATCAAATGGCCTACAAACAGAAGTATCTCAGGCAATCCAACGGTGTAGGACCCATATCATGGAATGGGACCCACCTGTCAGTCATCTGGAGGAAGGACTGGCCTACAAACAGAAGTGTCCGAGGCCACCAATGGTGTAGCACCCATATCAAGGGATGGGACCCACCTGGAAGTCACCCTGAGAAAATATAGTGGAATTGGTCCACTTTTCTGTTCGGCCGAAGTGCTTCTAGCGTCAAACTCGGTCAACTTCCATGAGTTGGCTCCTCTTGGCTTGAAGAAGTCAGTTCTAGCGTCAAACTCGGTCAACTTCCACGAGTTGGCTCCTCTTGGCTTGAAGAAGTCAGTGGTGACTGAGTCGCTAACTTTTGTTGCGGGAACCAACCCTTCTCCACATATAAATAGGACCCCTCAATTCAACACACACCACTTGAGTATCATTCTATTGTATACACTAGTTCTCTTAGTCCTTAGTGGAGTTAGGCTATAGGGAGAGGAGCCTCTAGTCCCAAGTCCAAGTTGGGAAAGGTATGGCTCATGTATCTTTTCTTATATTTGTGACTTTATGCATAATAAAGATATTATCTTTAGTCTTATTTTGTTCATATACTTGGATGAAGCATTTCTTGTTTGATTGTGGATTCCATGTATGTGATAGGAATAGTCTTTATGATCATGACTTAATGTCATTATACAATCATAAACACTATAAACCCCCACTATAGTTTAAGTAGTTATGATATGATCATGTTAATATGAATAACTTATGCTATGTCTCAACATTGGTTCAACGATGTTTAGGTTAGTCATTGTCTTAGGATGGATTGTGCCATGGCTCCTAAGGTATTTACTTAATATGCTAGCATGGTGCTAGGGTAGTTAAGTAACGTTGGATGTCTCGTAGACCCACAGATCGAAGAGGTAGGCAGTAGGTGGTGAGAGTCTTATCTTTCCTTTGTAATCCTCGACATTCAGCTATGCCACAGTCTCTTGGCGTGAGTCGTCCTAGTATTGTTAGGGGTAAACCCGTGCCCGATGTGTTGAACAACTTAGCATAAGTATTCACCATTGACATGCTCATTAGTATCTAACCTAGGCTATGTATATGTATATTAGAAGCATTGTAGGAGCTACTCCCCAACTCTTAGTCTAATCTCCATTAGGACTCATCTACCCTTCAGAACAGATTGCTTAGGTGTGTGTCACACTACCCTTATATTATCAATTTACCCCTGTCTTGAAAATTGATTAGTATCCCATAGCTTGATCACAAGAGTAGTGTTTACTTTACTCCATTGCCTTCCTTTGGGATAAATACGATACCCTTGGGAAAACTCTTGGGTGAAATGCTACACGGAAATTTCTGTGCGCTTGCGGACCTCATCTCTTACTAGAGATGATTTGTGACGTTAGTAGCCGTCAACAAGCATTTCTAGTGTCGTTGCCGGGGAAGGCAAAGGAAGTGAAAGATAGCTATCACTTGTGATTAAGCTATAGGTACTAGTAGTTATTAGACTGGATTACCCTTGTTTGTTTTCTCCTTTTGTGGTGAAAATAGAGTAGTGTTGGCTAACCCATTTCATGGGATGGCCAATGAGGACGCAAGTGCTCAACTACAAGATGATTCAAGGCGTATCTCAACAAATGTTCGCTACGCAACACCATTGCCTTTCGCGGAAGAATTTCAGCTTCTAGTAGGAGCTAAAGGCATCCATCCCCACGCTTGGGGGAGGCTCCAAGATTTCTTCTTGGTTTGCCTCCACCAAAGGGTGGATAGTTGGCTCCCCATCCAACATTCATGTCATGGGTTGGTCCACCAATCCATGACCACCTTTGTGCTGGAGCTGAAGGAGTCCTATTCTCATTCATCATGGCTGAGAATATTTTCTCTACTAAAGGGGTGGATTGAATAGTGCTCTAGTTCATTTAGCTTGGCATGTACACCACTTAATAAGGTGGACATGCTAGCTACAGAACTACACCTCCCGCTGAAGTATCATGTAGATCAGGCCCATGGAGAAATGTTTTGATGATCCAAGGTATGGATATTCACATGATTTGTGAAAATCCATGTCAACGTGGGCCACTTGGGGAATCATTCCCCTAATACCCATGGGGATTCTTCCTTCCAAACACAACTCCAATGGTTATCACCAACAAGGAGGTAAGGGTGAAATCAACATCAACCTTGAAATCAAGGAAGATATGCGTATTTCAAGGGATCTAAGTTCAACTAGCCTACCCTGAAGTATCTTGTACATGGACAAGCAATTAATCAAGACAACATCCACATGAAGCTCTTTGCCAAGGACAAGAAACTTAAAGAGCATTCAAGATTCAAGATATCCCACAATCATTTGTTGGGATTCCTACACTTCGACCAAGCCCGTGCAACCTAGGGCAAGTGACATCGTGGATGAAGCGTTTCTTGTTTGATTGTGGATTCCACATGTCATCATGCCCAAGAAAGCTTTTAATCTATGATCAAACTATAAGTTAACCTTAAGGAATACCAAGAAGGTCGAAGTGGCACCCCAAAAAGAAGGACAAGCCTCACCATGCTCATAAGAGAATATCTTCAAGAGGGAGAAGCAGTCGCTACATCAACAAATCTTCATCAAGATGACGGAGAGGCTAGGGCCACCATGTGGCCCATCTGTCCGACTAACATGGCAAAGATATTTTGCATGTCAATCAAGAGAAGTTGTTCACATCTTCAACGCCGGGATTGGACAACAAATCATCACACCAAACAGGACAGAGGTAAGTCTTACTCATCGGACTTCAAAAATTTGGTGAGTACTTGCTAATAGGTTAATTGGTAGTTATCTCATATTTAATTCCCCAATTGCATATTTGAATTTCCCAGTAATCTTTGCATTGGCATGTTTGAATTTCCATACTTGCATGTTGGAAAGTAAAATTTCCAAACTTCCTAAAACTAAAATTTTGAATTAGGAAATAAATTTATTTGGATATGAACATTGGGCGTAACCACTTGAATTCATGTTCCTAATTCAAACCAAAATATTTCTCTTAAATATTCATTGCATTTGCAAGTTGTTTCAAGTTGGGCAAAACAATTTGACAAAGGGTATAACATGCTTTTGAGCTAACATAACCCGTTTTCGAGTTGTTTTGTTTGTTCTTCATTTTAGTGCAGCCAGGACAAAATGTGTAAAGAGGTTGGAAGGCCCCATCAAGCGCATATCGCTCCATCGATCTCATTTTGAGTTTCATGGTGAGGAATGCTCAAAATAGTGGTCTAATGGAGGAACAAGATGAAGCTCATTCAACTCCAACTTAAACTTAGAAGAAGACATTGAACATGAGGGCTACACCAAATCCATGGTCGTGAGTTTCTCACACAACGACCCTCAACCAAGACTACTCTTCAATTGAGGTACAAGTTCAAATTTCTCATTGTTTGAATTGCAATAGGATTAAATGATTTTTGCTTACATTGGTAAGGAAGGATTACCCCTTTGCATCATTCAATTCTTATGCATCCTCACGAGAGTAAGTGTTGGCATTACTATTTTTGATTCTTCAAAAAGGAATGTCACGTTACTTGGGAATAAATTTAGACAAGTACCTAGAATTTCATAAGCACTGCTAAAATTGACTTAGACATTTTCTGCCTAGGTAATGCATATGGAATGACTTAATAGTTGAATTGGTATGTAGCAACCTAGGAATAGTGATGTCCATACTTTTTATTTGAAACTCATTCATGCATGGATCACTAAATTTTAATTCCTATGCAAGAAATTAAAAATGTTTGGGAGCATAAAATTAAGAATCTTGTTTGCCATGATCTAAATGATAAATATTTTCTCTTGTAAAAAACTATGATGGTTAGAGATTAACAAGATGAAGGGATCCATATAGTGTATTCGTATCACTTTCATTGCTATGAGTAGGAGCTTTAGAAATGTGCAAATTGATTTATCCACGAAGCCCCACTCCTATCAATGATTCATACATTATTCATGGACCCACTAGAAATTGGACTCAATGCATCTTTGATTTTTCTCTTCCCCGTACGTACAAATGAAGATTCGGTTACCTACCCTGAAAATTCATTTTTACAAATATCGGGAGCTAAACGTCCCTCTCTATCATAGAGAGGAAGTTGCAAGAGTAAAGTAACTATGCAGGCATTCAAAGATCTGATTGTTGAAACCCTAAGAGGATTCTATTTCAATATCTCTTTGCCAAGGAGTAAATTAGGATGGTTTCTACCTATCGGAAATTAAGCCCGAAGGTCAACCATAACTATACGAGGTCGGAGAATTGACATGGAAACCCTCCGTGAGCAACCAATGGGCTGCTACGAATATGTTAGAGCATTATGCTCTCAACTATTTTAAGCACTCATTCAAGCTCAAGGGAATTACCACCATCATTGGGTGTAAGTTATTCCTTTGTGGCTAAAAGGTATGATGCACATTAACCAAGGAATGACAAGATCATATCCAATGTATACTAGGTGCAAGTTGTTCCTATGTGGCTAGAAGGTATTTTATACCTTCGCGAAGGAACAATAGATCACACTCAACCCATGTTGAGTGCACAGCATCCCGTTGTGGTTATAGGTATGTTGTACCTTAGCCATGGAATAACAGGATCTTACTCAACGCATGTTGGGTACATGTCACTCCTTTGTGGCTAAAGGTTATCATTAACTTAGGCCAAGGAGTGACGGATCACACCCAATACATGAGAGGTACAAGTTATTTCTTTCTGGCAAGAAGGTATGATACACCTTAGCTAAAGAATGACACAACACACTCAACCATGTTCAGTGCATGTCATTCCTTTGTAGCTAAGAGTTATCATTACCTTAGCCATGAAATAACAAAGTACATCGAACCCATGGGAACCTTGAGGTGTGGATGAGTGACATCGACAACACTCTCCTCGACCACACTCGTGGAACCCATGGGAGGAAACCCAACATCGACACTCAACCCCTCCAATGTCAAAGTTATGCTGCAACAAGGATAGGTCAACCTCATGGCCTACATCCATCGTTAGAGTTCCAGCCCCTATCGCGGACCTTGACCAAGAACAAGCTTGGGGGAGGACCCCCATTTGAGATAATTTGTATCACACCCCTTGCATATTTATTTTTTATTCACCCATCATCCACCTTGTATATAAAAAAACTTAAAAATACGTAGAGTAGGTTTGCTTTCAAAATAAAATAAAAGATGTGTGGTAAGAATGGTTTGGAATTCACATAGATGAAATGATGAATAGTTGCTCTGTTTTAATTTTTCTAGGTCCCTAGTTTACAACTTACTACTCTCCAAATATTGCTTTCATGGCTAGAATTACTTTTGCCTTGATTTAGAAATTGTGGGTAGAAAAGGCTTAATCCAGTTCTAAGTTGTTGTGAGATATGATATAGTGATAGGGCTGATATTCTTAGTTTGAAAGTGAAACTTAGATTTTCGGAGAAATTCTTAAAAGATTTAAGTTACTCTCATTTGATTTGAAATACCTACCAAAGCCATACGATACATTACATTGATAGACCTTATGCATATGTTATTTGTCTTCACAATGAGCTTTGTGAAACTAGTATATACTTATGTGATATTTCATTCATTACTTTTTGAATTCAAGACTTCAATTGCACATGCTATACTTCTACACTAGAAGTAAGCAAAATTCCATCATTCCACAATAAAAAGAAAAACTCCATACCCTTCATGCTTAGTACTCTATCAAAGTTTATTGCATAAAAAGGAAGTAGAAGACATGGCTACATGAAAAATAAAAAAAATGCATGCTTACATCATAAGCATGAGAACAAAAACAGAGAAAAAGAAAAGGAAAAAAGGAAGAAGAAAATAGCCATGTTTCATCTCTGCAAAATAAGATAGTCTACGTAAATAGGAGTCATCTCAAACATCCACATCCACTTCTATTCCGTCACACATGCACAAGTCTTGAATCAAATAGTTTTGAATTGATCTCTCCTAAGGCTTGCTTTTTTGACTTAGCAATATTTTATGTGTTGATAATATGCCTACTATATTCTCTACCAAGCTCCACATACAAGCCTTATTTAGAGGTAGGATGAAATTAGGCAAATCTCTGGTGAGGACATATTTCCACTACACATAAAGGAGAGACTGAGAGAATCAAATTGAGATATCTAAAATCTAAATCAAGCTCTCCGTAATTTGAGTGGAACTTGATCTCTATGGTTTGTGTGCTCCATTTGCTGTTTTATCTTTCAACCACCCATGAATTGGAGATGGCATAAGCCCCATAATGACTTGATATGGGTGAAGTACCATGCCAATTTTTGCAATACTAGATAGAGTATTTTGTTGTGTACATGGTACTTTTGAAAAGTGGAACATTGTAGCAACTCCTGATCATCAACCTAAAGTCTTGACTTTGCTCGGGACGAGCAAAGGATAAGCTTGGGGGGGGGGGGGGGGGGGGGGGTTGTTGATGGCTCTTATATACCAATTTCACCCGTCAATATAAATCAATTATGTGAAGGAAATATCATTTCTTGCACACATCACATTTCTATTTAACCTATTTCCACTTGTACTTGGAGAAATTAGTGCATGCAGATATTTTATACAGAATTGAAGTGAAACAAGGGGATGGATCCTATAAAATATCATCCCAACCAATCAAGCACCGACATGTGGCACCACATGGATCAAATGGCCCACAAACAAAAGTATCTGAGGTCATACAATGGTGTATCACCCATATCAAAGGATGGGACCAACCTGGAAGTCACTCCGAGAAAACACAGTGGAATTGTTCCACTTTTCTGTTCGGCCAAAGTGGTGGTTCGGCCGAAGTGCTTCTGGTGCCAAAGTCGGTCAACTTCCACGTGTTGGCTCCTCCTGGCTTGAAGAAGTCAGTGGTGATTGAGTCGCTAACTTTTGGTGGCGGAAACCGATCCTTCTCCACCTATAAATAGGACCCCTCACATCTCACTTCAACACACACAAATTGAGTATCATTATATTGTATACACTAGTTCTGTTAGTCCTTAGTAGAGTTAGGCTATAGGGAGAGGAGCCTCTAGTCCCAAGTCCAAGTTGGAAAAGGTATGGCTCATGTATCTTTTCTTATATTTGTGACTTTATGCATAATAAAGATATTATCTTTAGTCTTCTTTTATTCATATACTTGGATGAAGTGTTTTTTGTTTGATTGTGGATTCCATGTATGTAGTAGGAATAGTCTTTATGATCATGCCTTAATGTCATTATACTATCATAAACACTATAAACCCCCACTATAGTCTAAGTAGTTATGATCTGATCATGTTAATATGAATAACTTATGCTACGTCTCAACATTGGTTCAACGATGTTTAGGTTAGTCATTGCCTTAGGATGGCTTGTGCCATGGCTCCTAAGGTATTTACTTAATATGCTAGCATGGTGCTAGGGTAGTTAAGTAACATTGGATGTCTCATAGACCCACAGATTGATGAGGTAGACAGTAGGTGGTGACAACCCTATCCGTCCTTTGTTAT
Source organism: Tuctoria greenei (assembly GCA_036927565.1). Classification (NCBI taxonomy): domain Eukaryota; kingdom Viridiplantae; phylum Streptophyta; class Magnoliopsida; order Poales; family Poaceae; genus Tuctoria; species Tuctoria greenei. Next base: position 37,183,149 of record JAYESD010000003.1, on the reverse strand, counting down.
TCTTCTCATTCGGCTATGCCACAGGCTCTTGGTATGAGTTGTTCTAGTATTGCTAGGGGTAAACCCGTGCCCGATGTGTTAAACAACTTAGCATAAGTATTCGCCATTGAAATACTCATTAGTATCTAACCTAGGCTATGTATATGTATATTAGAAGCATTGTAGGAGCAAGTCCCCAACTCTTAGTCTAATCTCCATTAGGACTCATCTACCTTTTAGAATAGATTGCTTAGGTGTGTGTCACACTACCCATATATTATCAATTTACCCGTCTTGATAATTGATTAGTATCCCATAGTTTGATCACAAGAGTAGTGTTTACTTTACTCAATTGCCTTCCTTTGGTATAAATATGATACCCTTGGGAATACTCTTGGGTGAAATGCTAAACGGCAGTTTTTGTGTGCTTGCGGACCTTATCTCTTACTAGAGATGATCTCTGACGTTAGTAGCCATCAACAAGCAAAAAAGGCTTGTTACAATTGTGGAGAATATGGTCACTTCATTGTGGATTGCCCACATGAAGAAAACAAGAAGAAGAAGGAGGGTAAATCCCAAGAGAAGAAATTCTTCAAGAAGAATAAGCAATATGTAGGATCGAAGAGCATGTGAAAAGCTACCAGAGGGGGGTGAATGGTAGATTTAAAAATCTTACGCAGCGGAAACAATTAAACCCCAACCCCTTCGGTAGAAAAACGATCTGTTAAAAAAACCATGTGTGAGACTAATCTAAACGTGTTTCACCATGACAAAAGTGATAGATATCAGAGAGAATCAAGTCAAGAAGACAACACAACAAGAATCACTCAAATCCGTCGAGAAAAACTCAAGTTATGATCGAAAGATCAAACAAAGGTCAATCTACCCTACCCGAGAAAAAACAGTTCTGGAATGCTGCAAAGAAACTCGTGTAGATCATAGACCACAAATCCAATGACCGTGAAATTTGGACAGATGATAGATAATCAAGTTTTTAAGACAACCCAAAAAGAATCACTTCAATTGGATCTGTAAAACTCGAGTTATGATAAAACCACCGACAAAAGGTAGTGTTGTCCAGAAACTCGACGAGTAAAACTTGTCTGCAACAAGTTGGACGAACAAGGCACAAAAGTTCCTTCAAACTACGAATTTTATTCAATAGAACACAAGAAGAGCAACCCCAAAGTCGTGCACCACGAGCTCTGGGCTCCCTTGCTTATATAACCAGCTCGAAAGCCAACTCAACTCAGATCAGGAACCTAATCCTACTCTGTTCACGAATCGTAACTTTCCATAACTGCTTAGGATTCTTCTATACGCAGATAGAAGCAATCTTAAGACTTCCAAACGCCTTAGGAATGTATCCCACATTCCTAAACAACTCAAATTCGTGACCCACATGAAATTCTATCATAACCAACTCAAATATTTCCATATTTGAGTCAAACCCGACTCAGTCGCAGCCTAAGTCCATAACCTAGTCGGTTGGACCTTTCCGACCAAATCTTTACGTCCACATCTCTTCATCACGTATAGGAACCATGTATCCACATCCATGCACTCCTTGCACACGTGCAAACATCTTCCAATGACGTCCACGATACCTTCACATGCATTGTTCTTGATTCAATCATGTTGCGCAACCTCCTGATCAGCTCAACCACAATTCCTCCTGAATTTTGTTGTTGGAACCTCATCTCCTCCCTGAGACTAGTCCAATGGATCCCATCACCAGCCATGTCTTGAACTCAAGCAACACCTGCACATGAATAAACAACCAATCCATACGAGCCCAAGTCCTCGACTTGACTCAAGTCAGTTCCGAACACAACACCTTACGTGAGAACCTCACATAAGCATGTTGCAAAACCACAGTAAGAACTATATCATCCATATCAACAAAAACGCACCAAAAACTTAGCAAATGAATACTAAGCAATCTTTCCAGAGATGTAAAGCAAGTACAAACATTGCAAATGAAAAAACAGAAGCATTGCGGTCAAGTTCCGGACATTGCCAAGGCAACCCGGACCTTGAGCCGGAGCTAACAAAAGCTAGTAGAACCTAGCGCCAGAGCTTACCAAAATTAGTACAACCAAGCTCCCGCCGGAGCTTACAAAACTAGCAAGATCTTAATAAAAAGGTGTTTTGGTGATATTCAAAACTTCTATCATCAAAGCAAGTGTATTCACTACAAGCCAATGTATTCAGCACACATAGGTCTTACAATCTCCCCCTTGATGAATGCATTGGCAACACCATTTAAAATCCGAACATTGGCTTATTCACATAAAATTTTTGAAGGTAATTTCTCCCCCTTTGTAAATCAAAAGTAAAATAAGAAGAAAATCCAAAAATTATCCCATATTATCTCTCCTTATGCACATATTCTCTTTCTCTTCATGCTTATCTCTCCCCCTTTGACAATGTATTCAGCAAGTCATGAGCATATAAACAAATTCTCTCTCCCCCTTTAGTTGTTATGAGCATATTATAACATATACATATAAACAAAGCTCATCCAAGTCATACTATCAGGTACCTTACATTATCACATCAATGAGATACATAAAGTAGTGTAAGCCATGCTAGAGATCAAATGTAATTTTCAATTTAAGCAAGTCATGATCTCACAAACTTAACAATTTCAAAACCTGAAAGCATGACACTAGTTGCTGCATTTTATTATTTTCAAAGCATAAATTTAGATCATATGATATTTGCAACAGATTATATGCGCATCTGCCTTATTCTAACCAACTAAGCAAAGCCTATGTCATTTGACAATCAGAAGCTTAAGGACATGGTTTTAGTCATACACAACTTCTTCCAAGTTCATATATAAGTGCAATGATAAGATATCTCAAAAGAAGAAGTGCGATGCATGCATATTCTCTTGATCTTTTCTCAATTTATATTTGTTCATAAAAACTCAACATGTGAGTTGATTACTTGGTTAATTCTTAATGATTAAAAGCACTTGTGAACATGCAACAAGTTCAAAACAGCAAGAAAGTTCGACCATGACCAGATTTAGAGTTTGTAATTATTCCAATTACTAGACATGACAAAAACTACAAAATGTATAACACGAGTAATGTAGTAAGAACTCTCAGCATGTAAAAGGAATCACAAAGTCATATATGTATGAAATACTATGCTCATATTATTTTAATTTCATATTCACACATAGACTTCCCATGTTTCAAAACTCCCCCTCAATTTAAGCCATGAGGATGCATAACCCCTATTTCACTACGAATGTAACAAAAACGAGTGAAATCCAAAGGTTTTGTAAAAATGTCAGCCAATTGTTATTCGGTATCTACATGGTGAAGCACAATATTTCTTTTTTCAACATTATCTCGGAGAAAGTGATACCTAATGTCAATGTGCTTAGTTCTAGAATGTTGCACGGGGTTTTTAGCAATGCAAATGGCACTAGTGTTATCACACAATAGTGGAACACTATCTAGATTAACCCCATAGTCCTTAAGTGTTTGAACAATCCAAAGAATTTGTGAGCAAGCACTAGCAGCAGCTACATATTCAGATTTGGCTGTGGATTGTGTAACTAAATTTTGTTTTCTAGAGGACCAAGCAACAAGAGAATTACCAAGAAAATTACAAGCACCGGAAGTACTTTTCCTATCAATCCTACAACCCCAAAAATCAGCACCCAAAAAATCTTTCAAAGTAACAGTTGAGGAAGAAGGAAGAAAAATTCCAAATTCTTGAGTTCCATGTAAGTACCCGAGAATCCTCTTGACGGCTTGACGATGTAAAGCACGTGGGGAGGCTTGAAACCGTGCACAAAGACATACGCTGAATTGTATGTCTGGTCTTCATGCCGTGAGATACAAAAGTGATCCGATCATGCTTCTATATTCTTTTTGATCCACGGGTTCACCATCTTCATCAAGTTCAAGTGTTGTTGCTGTTCCCATTGGTGTCCAAAGAGGCTTGCTTTTATCCATTTTGAAGCGCCTTAGGAGGTCTTTTGTATACTTCGTTTGATGCACAAAGGTAACCTCCTTAGTTTGCTTGATTTGCAGCCCAAAAAAGTACGTGAGTTCACCCATCATACTCATCTAAAATTTTGAACTCATCATAGCTGAAAACTTGGACACAAGACCATGAGAAGCACAACCAAAGATAATATCATCCACATACACTTGAACGAATAATGAGTCATTGCCATGCTTAAGCACAAAAAGAGTTTTATCAACCTGGCCCATGGTAAACCCTTTTTCAAGTAAGAATGTTTTTAACCTATCATACCATGCTCTAGGGGCTTGTTTGAGACCGTACAAGGCTTTGGATAGTTTGCAAACATGATTAGGAAAATCTGGATTTTATAAACCCGGTGGTTGTTTCACATAAACCTCCTCATCTATGTAGCCATTAAGAAAAGAACGTTTAACATCCATTTGATATAGCTTAAAACCTTTAGATGCAGCAAAAGCTAACAAAATTCTTATGGCTTCTAATCTAGCAACAGGAGCAAAAGTTTCATCAAAATCTAGACCTTCAACTTGAGTGAAACCTTGAGCAACCAACCTAGCCTTATTCCTAACCACAACCCCATCCTCACTTTGTTTATTTTTAAATACCCATTTAGTTCCAATTAAAGTGTGACCTTGAGGTGGAGGTACAAGTTTCCAAACATTATTTCTTTCAAAATTTTCTAACTCTTCTTGCATGGCAATAATCCAAGATTCATTAGTGAGTGCGTGTGATATATCTTTGGGTTCAAAAGAAGCAACAAAAGCAGAATGAGCATAAGATTTTGGATCGCAAAACTTGGACTGTGTGACTCGTTCGTGCAAGCTTCCAATCATCTGTTGTGGGGGATGATCTTTCTAAAACCGTAGGGGAACAGATGTCTCACAAGCTTCTTCTTCTTCATGTTCATCACAAATCGATGAGCTTGTGACTTGAGGATGATTTGAATCAGCATTGATGGTTGTCGGTGCTGGTTGAGAATTAACATCCAGAGCTGAACCAAAGTCTTTAGCTGCTGAATTTTTGGGCAGCAGCTCCAATTCTTCCTCATCTTCAACAAAAATGCTCCCCCCTGCGGATATGGATCTGAACCTGCAATGTTTGAGCTATTACCTGGGCTAGCTTCATCAAAAGACACTTCACAAGTCTCCACAATTTTGTTAGTATCAAGTAAAAGCACACGGTAGCCTCTAGTATGAGATGGATAACCAAGAAACATGCCATCAATGGATCTAGGTCCAAATTTATCAAGATTACCATGTTTCTTAACAAAGCATTTGCAACCAAAGACCCGAAAGTGTGTAACACTAGGCCTATGTCCAAACCGGAGCTCATATGGTGTTTTACCTAGCTTAGCACGCAAGAAAACACGATTTGAGACATAACAAGCGGTTGCTAACGCATCAGCCCAAAATTTCCTAGGAGTTTGATATTCATCAAGCATAGTCCTAGCCATCTCAACTAAGGTTCTGTTCTTTCTTTCTACAACACCATTTTGTTGAGGTACATATGGTGAAGAAAATTGATGATCTATTCTATTTTCAGCACAAAAGTGATTAAAAGATTGATTTTTAAATTTAGTTCCATTATCACTTCTAATTGCTTTTAAAGATCCTGGGTGATCAATTGATAATCTAAGAAATAAAGTTCTAGAGTGACTAAAAGCTTCATTCTTAGACGCCATAAAGTAAACCCAAGAGTATCTAGAATAATCATCAACAATCACAAGAACATACCATTTACCTCTGAAGGATTGAACACGTGAAGGTCCTACGGTGTCAAGATGCAAAAGTTGGCATGGTTCAGTTGTCATGATCATTGTGAGAGGAGTATGTGAACCTGCAACCATCTTAGCATGTCTACAAGAAGAGCACACAATTTCTTTGTCCCCTTTTTAAGCTTAGGCAGCCCACGTATGCGATCAAGAGCACTAACACGCATTAGGTGATCAAAGCCTACGTGACCAAGTCTACGATGCCAAAAATATAAGTCCTTTGAATCATTAGCAACTAGACACCTATGCTTAGAGGAAGACATATCAAAATCAGCTTTAAAAACTCTTCCAAACCGAGACATGTTAAAAATAAGCTCACTATTTGAACCTACAACTTTGCAGCAGTTTTTATTGAAAATAATTTCTAGTTTTCATCTAGCAATTGTGCAACAGAAAGCAAGTTGTATTTTAAATTTTTGACAAGTGTCACATCCTTCAAAGTGTAGTGATCATTTACTCTAACCGAACCCTTAGCAATTATAGGAGTTGAAGAATTATCGGCAAAAGTAACATTCTCTACACGTGACACAAAAGAGAGGGAGGAGAACCAATCTTTGTTACCGGTCATGTGGCGTGAGCAACTTGAATCCACAATCGAAATGTTCTCCTTCCTCAAACGTGTAACCTACATTGAAGCACAATACGTCGATGACTCAATACTGGGGTTAGTCAAAAGGCATTTAGGAATCCAGTACTGAGTCACGCGACGTGCAGCAGGAAAAACACGCGAAAGCTGAGACAAAATAGCAGGTTTATGAGTTAAGGTTTGAGATTTTTTATTCTTAAATACTGAACTATAAGGTGTTACTTGTGTAGCACAAACATCAGTAGCTCCGGAGGCAAAAATAGAAGGTCCGGAGGTAAACTTTGAATGTTTTTTACTCAAAACAGCGGGTTGTACATTCGGTTCAATATGTGCAGCAAATTTTGCATGAAAGTTATGAGATCTAGCAACCATTCTTTCCCTTTTCTGTTGTTTAGCTAGTCTATAACAAAAATCTATGACATGACCATCTCTACCACAGTAGGTACAATGAAATTTAACTTTGTGTTCAAGTCTAGATGAGCAAACAACATTTTTATTTGAAACTGAATGAGACAATACTCCTGCAGATTTGAAAACCACTTCTTTTTGTTTAGGAACTGTTTGAATCAAACCACTTCCTAATGACTTTACACTTTTAGGTGGATGTGCCTTAGCATGAGCATGAGAATCAAAACCTAAACCAGTTTTATCATTGCAAGACTTGGATGAATTCAGCAGCAAGTTTAGGTTCTTATTCCCATTACAAAACCGATCAAATGTCTTATGCATGTTATCAAGTTTATGGACAGATCAAGGCAATTTTCACATGAAGTTTTTCCTTTTAATTTGCAATTGGAACAATATTTAACTTCATGACAACGTAAAGCATTGTTCAATATAGAGATTTCATTCATAGCATATTGCAGTTTCTTATCAAGATCATCACAACTAGAACAATGCAAATCAATTGTAGAACAAGAAGCATGTTTTAAGTTTCCAATATTAACTGCAGCAAGCTTTTTGTTCTTTTCAATTTCAAGTTCAAGTTTATCAAGTGTGGAGGTATGTGCACTTCTTAGGGAGGACAATTGTTCATATATTAAGTCACATGAGGAACAAGAATCATCACTAGGAATCAAGGATTTCAAACGATTAATTTCGGATTCTAGTGACTCAATTTTAAAAGCATTGTCCCTAAGCTTTTTGTCCTTTTTTCTTAACAATAACAGTGGCATGAGAAATAGCATCACACATTTCTTTGCAAGTAGGACATACCTCTTCATTGTCGCTGTTGTGTTTTGCCTCCTCCATACTTGATCTTGACTTGCCCGCCATGAAGCACAAGTTTGCCAAATCATCTTCATCTTCATAACTTCCAATGTCCACGTCGCTTGAGCCAAGTTCCTGGAGTGTTGACATAAAACTGCTCACCAATTGATGTCCCGTAAAACCCTTCTTTTTCTTCGTATCTTTTGTAGAGGAGTGCTTTGTTCTTGTTTTCTTTTCATCCCGGGAAGTAGGACCGGGTTGCATCTCGAAGCGCATGTATTCTTTCTTGAACATGTCTTGCCTTACCTCTTTGATCGTGTTGTATCCTTCGTGGTAGTCACAAAGTGCTTTCCACACATCGTATGCAGATTGGAGGTGTGCAACACGATCGAAGTCGCTTCGTGTTAATCCTTGTATGATCAAGTTCCGAGCCTTGTTGTTGTTGTCGACATCTCTCAGATTTGTAGCTGTAACTTGATCGTTTGATGGCACTTCGTAAGGCTTGTATACCTTCTCCCATATTGCAAAGCCTTGTGCCTGGATGAAGGCCTCCATGCGTGCCTTCCAACCCTGAAAATCAATACCAGTGAACAGACAAGGTTTGGCAGAGTACTTCTCCATGATGATTAGTCAAAAACACACGCAAATCACAAAGATTAGAGCACTGTGGCTCTGATACCAATTGTAGGATCAAAGAGCACATGAAAATCTACCAGGGGGGTGAATGGTAGATTTAAAAATCTTACGCAGTGGAAACAATTAAACCGCAACCCCTGCGGTAGAAAAACGATCTGTTAAAAAAAACCGTGTGTGAGACTAATCTAAACGTGTTTCACCGTGACAAAAGTGATAGATATCAGAGAGAATCAAGTCACGAAGACAACACAACAAGAATCACTCAAATCCGTCGAGAAAAACTCAAGTTATGATCGAAAGATCAAACAAAGGTCAATCTGCCCTACCCGAGAAAAAACAGTTCTGGAACGCTGCAAAGAAACTCGTGTAGATCATAGACCACAAATCCAATGACCGTGAAATTTTGACAGATGATAGATAATCAAGTTGTGAAGACAACCCAAAAAGAATCACGTCAATTGGATCTGTAAAACTAGAGTTATGATAAAACCACCAAAAAAAGGTAGTGCTATCCAGAAACTCGACGAGTAAAACTTGTCTGGAAAAAGTCGGAGGAACAAGGCACAAAAGTTCCTTCAAACTACGAATTTTATTCAATAGAACACAAGAGGAGCAAGCCCAAAGTAGTGAACCACGATCTATGGGCTACCTTGCTTATATAACTAGCTCGAAAGCCAACTCAACTCAGATCAGGAACCTAATCCTACTCTGTTCACGAATCGTAACTTTCCATAACTGCTTAAGATTCTTCTATACGCAGATAGAAGCAATCTTAAGACTTCCAAACACCTTAGGAACGTATCCCACATTCCTAAACAACTCAAATTCGTGACCCACACGAAATCCTATCATAACCAACTCAAATCTTTCCATATTTGAGTCAAACCCGACTCAGTCGTAGCCTAAGTCCATAACCTAGTCGGTTGGACCTTTCCGACCAACTCTTTACGTCCACATCTCTTCATCACGTCTCGGAACCATGTAGCCACGTCCATGCACTCCTTGCACAGGTGCAAACATCTTCCAATGACGTCCACGATACCTTCACATGCATTGTTCTTGATTCAATCATGATGTGCAACCTCCTGATCAGCTCAACCACAATTCCTCCTGAATTTGGTTGTTGGAACCTCATCTCCTCCCTGAGACTAGTCCAATGGATCCCATCACCAGCCATGTCTTGAACTGAAGCAACACTTGCACATGAATAAACAACCAATCCATACGAGCCCAAGTCCTCGACTTGACTCAAGTCAGTTCCGAACACAACACCTTACGTGAGAACCTCACATAAGCATGTTGCAAAACCACAGTAAGAACTATATCATCCATATCAATCAAAACGCACCAAAAACTTAGCAAATGAATACTAAGCAATCTTTCCAGAGATGTAAAGCAAGTACGAAACATTGCAAATGAAAAAACAGAAGCATTGCGGTGAAGTTCCGGACATTGCGAGAGCAACCCGGACCTTGAGCCAGAGCTAACAAAAGCTAGTAGAATCTAGCACCGGAGCTTACCAAAACTAGTACAACCAAGCTCCCGTCGGAGCTTAAAAAACTAGCAGGATCTTAATAAAAAGGTGTTTTGGTGATATTCAAAACTTTTATCGTCAAAGCAAGTGTATTCACTACAAGCCAATGTATTCAGCACACATAGGTCTTACACAATCAGAGCAAGCCCACCTTGGAAAAGAGTGGTATTCAAATGAGGACTCCTCCGACGAAGAACAAGAAGAGAAGATGGCAACAATTGCCAAGAAGAGGTCAACCACGGAGAACAAGCTCTTCCCCAACTTGGAGAGCTCAAGACCAACATGCCTTATGGCCAAGTAGGGAATAAAATAGGTTAAATCTAAATCACCTTCCTCAATTTCATCACTTGATAATTTTGATAGTGGTAGTGAAAACGAAGACATGCTTAAAGATATGAGTATGAGTACATCGAAAAGGTTGTAGATGTTGTCGAATGAGATATTTGAAAAGCAAGAGCTCATCAATCATCAAGAGCACATGCTCATCCAACAAAAGGAGATATGTCAAGAGTTTGAGGAGCTCTTGGAGCTTGAAAGAGAAAGAAGCAATGCACTTGAGCGTGAACTCTCTTTGAGCGAGTCAACTTGCTCGAATCTTGAGAAGACTACAATTGTGCTAAAGGATGAACTTGTTAGCTTGACAAAAGTTAACAAGATTCCTGAAACACAAGTGGAGTCTCTCAAGGTCAATGCACCTTCTTCCTTTAAAAGCTCACCTTCCACAAATGTTAAATCCAAAACACCTCAAGCTTTCAAATGCTCTAACTTGATGCTAAAATTGAAAGATGAGCTTAAAGTTGCATAAAACAAGCAAGCACCAAAAGGTGGCATTTTTGACAAGGAGAAGATGGCATATGCACGTAGTGCATCCACCAATACAAGACATCTTCTTGTCGAAGATGGTCTTGGCTATTCTATTGGGAGGAAGCAAAATGCTAAGACACCCAAGAATGGCAAAGACTTGATTGTTTTTGTTAAAGGAGGATCATACCACAACAACAACGGAAAGAACATAGCTACCTCACACAACATGCCTAAAAACAAACCTCATCCATTGTTTCATGATTTTGATGCTTCATATGTCCTGTTGAGGAACAAAGTTGGTAAGCCTTATGCTAAGTATGTTGGGCCACTCCGCAAGAGTTCAAAACCTTTCATGTGAGTGCCAAATGCCTCTTGACTAACATCAAAGGACCCAACACTGTTTGGGTACCTAAAACCAAGGCTTAATTTTTTTTGTAGGCATACTCCTCCGGTGGGACTAAGTGGGTCCTTGATAGTGAATGCACAAATCATATGATCGAAGAGGAGAAGATGTTGGTGGAGTATGAGAAAAGTGAAGATCCAAGCGAGGCAATCTACTTTGGGGACAATAGCCCAGGGAAAATCCTTGGCACTCGTAAAATTGCTATATCTCCTACTCATACTCTTTCCAATGTTTTACATGTTGATTCACTTGATTATAACCTATTGTCCGTATCACAACTATGTGATAAAGGTTATAATTCTCTTTTCACTAATGAGGGTGTGATCATCAAAAGAAGGAGCAATGACTCAATTGCTTATAAGGGTGTCCTCAAGGGAAAGCTTTATCTTGTGGATTTCTCCGCGAATAAAGCACAACTTGACACATGCTTAATTGCAAAAACAAACATGGGATGGCTTTGACATAAAAGACTATCCCATGTTGGGATGAGAAATTTGCAAAAACTTCTTAAGGACAAGCACATTCATGGTTTAAAGAATGTTTTGTTTGAAAATGATAGGCCATGTAGCGCATGTCAAGCTGGAAAGCAAGTCGGAGCTCAACATCCATCCAAAAACACCATGACAACAACAAGACCATTGGAGCTTCTACACATGGACTTCTTCGCTCCAATCGCCTACATAAGCATTGGAAGTAACAAATACAGTCTTGTAATTATTGATGATTTTTTAGTTTCACTTGGGTGTTCTTTATGCATGATAAAAGTGAGACTCAAGGTGTCCTCAAGAAATACTTGAGGAGAGCTCAAAATGATTTCTCCTTGAAAATCAAGATTATAAGGAGTGACAATTGCACCGAGTTCAAGAACACTCAAGTTGAAGAGTTTTTTTTTGAAGAAGCCATCAAGCATGAGTTCTCGACTCCCTACTCCCCTCAACAAAATTGGTTGATTGAGAGGAAGAATAGGACTCTCATTGAGATGGCTAGAACCATGCTTGAAGAATACAAGACGTCGAACCGGTTTTGGGCAGAAGCGGTTAACACCGCTTGTCATGCCATAAATCGGTTATATCTCTATCGCATATTGAAGAATATGTCTTATGAACTCCTAACAGGTAACAAACCCAATATTTCCTATTTTTGTGTTTTTGGGAGCAAATGATATATTCTCAACAAGAAGCCTAGGACCTCGAAGTTCTATTCAATGTCCAATGAGGGTTTCTTGCTTGGTTATGACTCAAACACTTACACCTATTGTGTTTTCAACAAATTCTCTAGAATTTTTGAAGTAGCACATGACGTAGTGTTTGATGAGACTAATGGCTCCCAAGTGGAGCACGTTGATCGCCATGTGCTAGATCAAGAAGAAGCTCCACGAGTGGTGATAGGAAGTATGGGACTTGGAGACATTCGGCCACAAGAACAACCTCAGGACTCAAGTAACCAACCGACACATCAAGCAAACTCTTTCTCAAATGATCAAGCTCAATACCATCAAGATGCGCTTCAACAAGATGAAAATGGAGGCATCAATCAAGGGGGAGACGAAGAAAGTGGGGAAGAAGATGATTAAGTTCCAAGAACTGAAGCACCACACCCAAGAGTACATCAAAGCGTCCAATGGGACCATCCCATTGACAACATCCTTGGAGATATCTCCAAGGGGTAACCACTCGATCTCGTGTTGCAAATTTTTGTGAACATTACACTTTTGTTTCTTCTTTGGAGCCTCACAAGGTTGAAGAAGCACTACAAGATCTGGATTGTGTGATGGCCATGCAAGAAGAGCTCAACAATTTTAAAAGAAATCAAGTATGGGATCTCGTGAACAGGTCAATTGCAAATGTTGTGGGCACCAAATGGGTGTTCTGCAACAAACAAGATGAGCACGGGGGGGTTACAAGGAACAAAGAACGACTTGTGGCTAAGGGGTACTCATAAGTCGAAGGTTTGGATTTTGATGAAACATTTGCTCCCGTAGCTAGGCTTGAATCAATTCGCATATTACTTGCCTTTTGCTACTCACTATGATTTCAAGCTATATCAAATGGATGCCAAGAGTGCATTTCTCAATGGTACAATCAAAGAAGAGGTGTATGTGGAGCAACCCCCAGGTTTTGAAGATCAAGACTTCCCAAACCATATCTACAAATTGTGTAAGGCTCTCTATGGACTCAAACAAGCTCTTAGAGCTTGGTATGAGTGCCTTAGAGACTTTCTAACTCAAAATGGTTTCAAAATTGGGAAGGTCAACTATACTCTATTCACTAAGCACTTCAATGATGATTTGTTTGTTTGTCAAATTTATGACAATGATATTATATTTGGTCCTACTAACAAAACTTTTTGTGATGAGTTTTCTAAGATTATGACCGAAAGGTTTGAGATGTCCATGATAGGGGAGTTGAAGTTATTCTTAGGATTTCAAGTGAATCAACTCAAGGAAGGCACATTCATTAGTCAAACGAAGTACACACAAGACATACTCAAGAAGTTTGACATGGAAAAAGCCAAACCCATCAAGACTCCAATGGGCACCTCGACCTTAATGAAGATGGTCCAAGTATAGCGTTCCATAATTGGTTCATTGCTTTACTTATGTGCATCTAGGCCCGATATAATGCTAAGTGTGTGTATGTGTGCTCAATTCCAAGCTACTCCTAAGGTGTCTCATTTGACCTCCGTAAAGAAAATTCTTAGATATTTGGTTCACACACCAAGACTAGGACTTTGGTACCCCAAGGGCTCCAAGTTTAATCTCATTGAATATTCCGATGCGGATTATGTGGGGTGCAAAGTTGATAGAAAGAGTACCTTTGAGACTTTCCAATTCTTGGATAGATACCTAGTATCTTGATCCTTAAAGAAAAAAAATTCATTGCTTTCTCCACAGCCGAAGCGGATTATATTGCACCCGGAAGTTGTTGTGCACAACTTCTTTGGATGCGGAAAACTCTTAGGGACTATGGCATAAACTTGTGTCATATTCCTCTCTTATGCGACAATGAGAGTGCCATAAAAATATTCCACAATCCAGTTGAACACTCAAGGACCAAGCACATTGATATCCGCCATCATTTCTTGAGACATCACTCTATCAAAGGAGACATAGTGATTTCTCATGTGAGAACCGAAAACCAAGTGGCCGATATATTCACCAAGCCCTTAGATGAGAAAAGATTTTGTGAATTTAGGAGTGAGCTCAATATCTTGGATTCTAGGAATGTGGCTTGAATCTTGCGTATCTGATCGTTACTAGTATTTGATTCAAAATTCATGCATGCTTGCAAAAAACTCTTCTCCCTCACTTTTCTAGAAAACTATTTGAAATTATTGAATATTTTTAAGTTATGTTCATATTTTGGTTGTTGATTGCTTACTGAGCATGTTTACAAACATCTTTTGTGAAAACTAGTCCCTACGGAGGCCGGACCAGTCCGGCACTCCGGATTGTCTAGACAAGTCCGGGTCTCCAACTGGACTAGTCCGGCCCTTGGGGACTTAACCTCCTCAGGGGGCTCCCCGACTCTTCACTCTTCCACTCACACTCTCTCTCCTCAAAAACGGAAATTGTACCCCCCCCCCCAAATTGGCGGTTTTCAATTCCATCCACCAAAAACTGATTCCACTCCGTGGATTGAAGCCCCAAGGTGTGTGGGAACTCTTCCCCAAGCATCCTAGGTTGATTCTTCATCCACATTTTATCAATTTGAAGAGGTATTCTTTACCTAACCCTAAATCCTTCCAAACTCAAATCTTTTAGGTATTTTGATAGAAACTTCTTCACAAAATTTGTTCTATATGTTGGAATATTGTGCCAGGATTCGTAGTTTTTGCAAAAATCCTGAAGATTAGGGTTCTTGCTATGTACACCGGACTAGTCCGGCTATAAGGCAGTTAAGTCCGGCTCGTGCCGACAAGTCTGGGGTTCACAGTGAGAACCTTGACCTCGATCGTTTCTGTGAATTCTAACGCAATATTCCACTTCCTTGGTCTCATATACTCTTGTGTTTATCTCTTCTCAGGGACAATGTAAACCCCAATGGCTCGCCTCTATCTGGTCCCGTACACGAGGCACCGAGGCAAGAAACCTATCGCCGTGCTCGTGAGGGGTGAGAACTTGCAATAGCTTTCCTCGAGTTGAGGACTGAGGCAAGGAAGGCCAAGCAATAGCAACGTGAGGCTCATAACTCAGCTGCAGCTGAGCTAGCTCCAAGGAAGAAGAGGCTTGTGACAATGGGTGAGAAAACAAGAACTCAAGCGGCTAGAGGTGAAAAGGACAAAGGCAAATCACCGGCGGATGAACCACCAAAGAAGAGAACACCAACTGCGAAGAAGCCCAAAAGCAAGGTGCAAGCTGGTGTCACCATAGAAGAAAAGGGTAAAAAGGGGTCCTCACAACCCATTGGCCCTTTAAGAATGTCTTCACCTGTTAGGAATCCAAATCTACAAGCCACTGTTGAAGCTAATATATTTAGAGGAAAAGGGGCAGAGAAGGCAAAAAGATTGAGGATGGAAGACCGCTATAGGTATGAGAAGCACACCGCTGACCCCGTTTTTTGTGTGACTTCAATTTTGGTTACCATTGGGCAGTCTATATGACCAAGGAAACTCCAGTAACCGATGCTCAACAGATTGATTGGTATTACATGGTGGAGAAGAACCATGTTTCATTCAATGCGGTGATTGAGGCTGTTGAGCGATATGGACTCAAGAATCTCATGGCTTTCATATATGATTGGAACATTGAAGTTATTGTGCAATTCTACACCACAATCTACTTCCATAAGCAAGGCGATCGGAGGATTACTTGGCTCACCAATGGTGAGCAATACTCAATCACATATTGGGAGTTTGCCCAAATTCTTGGCTTGGAGAATCAAACTGATAACGAGATCATCATTTCAAATCTCAAGGTAGTTAATAGGGATGATTTGGATTTCATGTATCCAAGCCATGCAATTTATGATGCGGGCCACATAAGAAACATCAAGCCATTGTACAGTGTGGTCAACTGTGTTCTAAGGAAGACTATCGCCCCCGAGGATTAGATGCGGGGATCATTCAAGGAAATTTGAGGCGTTTGATGGTGATCATTGATCGGAATGCTCGATTCAATGTTGTGGAGTATATCTTTGATGACATCTTCAACATCTCTCACACCCCCAGTCGCTTGTGTGGCTATGCACCATATATCATGTATCTAATTGAGAAGGTCTACGGGCTAAAATTCAAGAAGGATGTTACTCATCGGAGGCTTCGCCCTCAACTTCCTCCTCCCGAGCCTATTGCACCAAGAAGGAAGAATGTCAATCCTCCTACCTCCCCCTCTCATCTGGTGGCTTCTCCACCTCCTCCTCCTCCATCTAACTCTAGAAGCGGCTTCTTCAAGTGCTTCAAGGAACTTTTCGCTTCTTGTCGGAAGGTGGAAGTTCGGACTCATCGCATGGAGCTTTGCCAAAAGAAGTACCTCAAGGCGATGTGCGGCAAGCTCGAGGTTCCCTTGTCTCCTGCCGCGGACAGCGATGGAGAGTTGACTCTGTTTCCCGAGTTCACTACCGATGAACTCGCTCATTTGGAGGAAGATGGAACCTCCAAGGCTGCAACCTCCAACGATGAAGACTACAATGAAGACATTGAAGATTCGGAGGCTACACAGAGCGACAATGACCAGCAAGACGACGACGAAGAGTAGTTTGTAGGACTTCCTTCCTCTTTTCCTTTTTGGTGTCTTGATGCCAAAGGGAGAGAGATTGGAAGGGGGTACATTCTTATTAGAGTTGTTGTCTCTCTTGTGATCCTATGGACGCATATTATGTTTTTAAAACTCTCACATTTAGTTTGTGTAAGACTTCAATTGTGTTAAGGATTATATGCACATTATGATATTTGTTATGCTTATTTGTGATGTGATGCTCAATATTGCCTATTTCACACTCATGTTTATTGCCTTATCACAAATAATGGACACATCACTTAGGCACTCCACCATAACATGTGTGTGTATGATAACTCTCTCAAATCCTTCATTCATGATGCATACATTGAGAGGGAGTTACTCATACACACACTTGTTATGAAAACCAAATTATATTTTTGTTAAAAGTTTAATGTGTTGTCATCAATCACCAAAAAAAGGGAGATTGAAAGTACATCTAGGCATCCCCGTGGGTTTTGGATGATTCATGACGACAAATTAAGAAACTAATGAGCTCAGTTGATATCAAGCACAAGTTTGAAGATTGAAATTAAATAAGATCTCTTAAAAAGGAAAAGATTGAAATGAGTGTCGAAGACTCAAGCATGAAAATTAGGGTTTCTTATGTGTTGAGTTTAGACTAGCCTTCTATGTGTGAGGGTGTGTGTATCAAGTGGATTGAGATCATAGAAGAGGGCTCAAAGTTGTGGTTGAGAGAAAACTTAAGTGAGAAGCCTTATTGAGAGTTTTCCCATGAGGCCGGACTTGTCCGGGTAGCAAGGGTGGACTAGTTCGGGTTGTCCAAAGTAGTTTATTTTCAGTTGGACTAAGAGTTTCTGTGTGAGTTCAGACTTGTCCGTTTGGGGACGGACTATAGTCCGTTCTACGCTTGGTGCGAGTTTTCAGAGCTAAGTCTAGGGAGGCCGACTTGTCTACCACAAAGGTCAAACTAGTCCGGACTTCCCAGATTAGTCCATTTTCAGCCGGACTAAAGGTTTCTGTTGTACTTCAAACTTGTCCGTTGTGAGGCGGACTAGTCCGTGGGGTTGAGTGAGAAGGGGTTTCTGAGGCTAAGTCATGTTGACCATACTTGTCCGCTCCAGTGGTCGAACTAGTCCGGTATTTCCAGACATATACGTTTTTTAGCAGACCAATACATTATGTTTGAGTTCGGATTAGTCTGTTGTTGGCCGAACTAGTCTGATATATCATGACCGTTTGAAATTCAAACTTCGGAGAGTATGTCACTCTCTGTGGAGTGTGACGTAGTGTGGACCCAGCAGGTCGGACTAGTCTAGGGTTCCACGCCGGATTAGTCCAGACATTCAATGCAGGCAACGGCTAGTTTTTGGGACCCCTATAAAAAGAGGACCCCCGACTCCCATTTGAATACTTTTGAACCTTAGCGCCAGCGCAAGTTTCATTGAGTCATTCTAAGCCATCTACTCTACGTACTTGTGTGACACCCTGGTTCTAAAAATGAACTAAGTGGACGCATATGTGTGCCCAGGACATTGTTCACACATAAACGAGTGCACCACCAACGATATACAGAAAAAATACCACAACACAAATTATTAAATAATTACTTTTATTACAATATTCAAATTATCTTCAAATTACAACTCTAAGGACCATTATTAATAAGTCTGAAACTAATGCAGCGGAAATAATCTAAATATTAAGCTAAGCAACTAAATAAACTAAGCAAAGGAGATATAGCGCGACTCCAAGCAACACCACAGGCAAGTCGACGGCAGCACACAACCTAGTACTCCGCATTATCCTCAGTGTACTCCCAAACATCACCTTAAACTGTTGGTAAGGGAGTTGCAAGGGTGAGCACATGTCGTACTAAGCAAGTGTGGGAAAACAATAACATGTAGCTTAACCAAGGAATGATAATAAATAATGGCTATTTGCTGAAAAGTACAATTAAAACATATGAAAAGCATCTTACAATGTCTATGTGAATTAATCCCATCATATCCCAAATAAACATAATACGGATCCATCACCCATTATCCATCCATATGCCAGATTCATACCATCATCATTAACCCTGACCATTTATCATCATCCCATCTATAATCTTAACAAACCATCCCAAATCCCAGATTTCCCTCTAATCATGTAGGTCATCCAGGTGCTCTTAACCAGGAGCACGGCTATCATGATAGTTTTTAACACTCTGTAGAGGTTATACTGCTTTACCAACATGTTTTTGATTTCGTCACCCTTCGGCGACTAAAGATACCTCCCTTATGTCAATTACACTTCCTTAGATGTATCTCCAATAGATCACAAAATAGTCTTTACAAAAGGGATTACCAGCATATTCAGATGCACTAAGGTTTCACTGGTGGTGATGCCTCGAACTGAGCACATCCAACAAAGGGCCCCCTCTTGTGCCGTTCGGATCCCAGGGCAGTCCCACCACTATTGCAAACCCAAGCGACTCCCATTCGCCATTTCCCAAATGATTCGAACAATGACGGCAATACATCTAGTTAATTGGCTAAGCCGCACCCATACTTGGCCTTGAGGTGGCACTATTATCCTGGCATATTATCGCATGAACTGGTCCTTAGATCTAAAGCAAGCAAACCGCCATATCATCCAACCCAATCCACAAACCATGCTTGCTTAGATCTCCCAAGTCCCATGTTACCAATTGATCATGTTCATCAATTCACATCATCCATAATTTCATTAATTCATAGTTAAGCCATTTGGTTGTCTTCCCATCCCAATTAATTAAAGCAAAACAAAAATGTAAAATGCCCATGGTTGTTTTCCCATCCCAATTAATTAGAGCAAAAAAAATGTAAAATATCCTTCCCAATTCTCTACAATGTATTCTAAGCGACAAGGATGGTCAAACAAGTCTAGTAAACACCTATCTTGGGTTTCCCATCATTTTGACACAAGCATGCAGTTTTACAAACAAAATATTTAAAAATAGGATAAAAATGTTCAAGGACACTTGTCTTGCTCTTGAGATTGGTTAGGATAAAAAGCTTCGAAATTATGGTGTTGGAGGTCCTCGATAGCACCCTCTAGAATAACACCTTCTATTCCGTGCAACAATCATACGAAACAAACATTACAATCAATAAATGCTCATATATTACTCAATATGTCATGACATGCATAAATAATGCAATTATGGGGTAAACCATGTTATTAGGTTGATATGATTGCTTACTAACCAGTTACAATTATGTGTTACATGTTAGAACAAGTTTCAAGTCATTTCGGAGGATATTAAAGAAGTTCCAGGAATTTTCAGTTAGGGAAGGACGAACTAGTCCGCAGTGAGGTCGGACATGTCCGTTCTGGAACAGAAAGGAAATCGGACTAGTCCGCTCTGGGACCGAACAAGTCTGTTTGGCTAGGGTTTTTTTGGCGAATTTCCAATTAGAGCATAGTTTGAGTTAATATAGAACCATAATTTATGTAGAAAAGATGCATCTAAGATATTTATCACGAATCTAAGGGTTCAAAAGTTTAAGACTTGGGAATTCCATGTCAAGATCGAAAGAGACGAAAAATTGGTGGAGAATTGACGACGTGAAGGATTGATGATGAAGATCGCAGCAGCGATGATGATCTTTGTCGATCCTCCTCCTTTTCTCCCTGCGATGGAGGCTTATTGATGGTGACTCTGATGAACTAGGGCTAGGGCTCTCTTCAATTGTGGCAAAGAGGTGAAGGGGTGGGTGTTGGGGTGTTTATATAGGGTGGAGGTGGTAAGGTTTGGGTGGAATTCGTGTATAAGGCGGTGGAGGCCGAGTAGGGGTCCCACATGGGCTCCATAGGGGTTGGACACGACATTCTTGGGCCGATCTAAGGCATATACCCAATAACATATCGTGGAGAAAGAAATAGAGTTCGAGTCGGACATACCAGAATAGTCTGCTAGGGGGTCGGACAAGTCCGATATGGAACAAAGACTTGAAAAGGCAAGTCCGGAGGTGGTCTGGACAAGTCCAATCCTGTCGAGAGAGGAAAACAGACATGTCTGGTATGGGGCCGAACAAGTCTGGGGGTCTACTCAAATTTCAAATTCCGAACCAACAGGGAGAGTCACCGGACAACTCCGAAGATTTCTAGTGACAGATATCCGACTAGTCCGTACTCGATAATGGACAAGTTCGGACTCCAACAGAACTGATTTTAGACTAGTCCGAAGCAAAAACGAACAAGTCCGGGAAACAACAAGGGCAAAATCAACCTAGTTCGGGTCAGGTCCGGAGAAGTCCGCACTGAAACCAGTTTTTAATATTGTTTTGCTTCTAATTCATTTTAACTTGTTCTCTTTTTTTGTGTTGCGTAAAGTTAAACATGCATAATAATGTATGCAATGCATGATGGATGAAAACGAGGGTGTTACAAACCTACGCCCCTTAAAATGAATCTCGCCCTTGAGATTGGACGTAGAAGAAAAAGATGGGGAAATTATCTCTTGATATCATCCTCTAGCTCCCAAGTCGCTTCTAATTCTGCATGATTCTTCCATTGTACTTTGCACCATCGAATTACCTTGTTTCTTGTGACTCTTTCTTTGGTTTCCAAAATCTTGACAGGTTGCTCCGCATAAGTCAAATCTGCCCCTAATTCCAAATCTTCTATTGGCAGTTGTTCTTCTGGTACCCTTCAGCACTTCTTGAGCTGAGAAAGCTGAAACACATCATGAACATCGGAAAGATGTGCTGGCATCTCCAACTTATATGTCACTTCTCCACGTTTTCCCAAAATCTTGAATGGTCCAATATAGCGAGGTGCCAACTTGCCTCTGATGTTAAACCGCTTATGTCCTCGCATAGGTGATACTTTGGGATATATGAAGTCTCCCACTTCAAAGACTATGTTTCTTCGCCTATTATCCGCATAACCTTTTTGTCTTGATTGGGAAGCTCTCAAATTCTCATGAATTGTCTGAACCTACTTTTCAGCTTCTAGCAACACATAAGGTCCAAATACTTGGTTCTCTCTTGTCTCATTCCAAGACAAAGGTGTCCTACACTTCCTTCCATATAGTGATTCATATGGCGACATCTTCAAACTTGCTTGGTAATTGTTATTGTAGGAAAATTCAGCATACGACAAAATTTTGTCTCAGCTGCGTCCATGCTTGAAAGCACAAGCTCTCAACATATCTTCCAAAATTTGATTTGTCCTCTCGATTTGTCCATTGGTTTGTGGATGATATGCTTAGATGAAATACAACCTTGTACCCATAGCTTCGTGTAGTTTCTCCCAGAACCTAGAGGTGAATTGAGAACATTGGTCCAAGACTATTTTCTTCAAGACTCCATGTCGGCACACAATATTCTCCATATACAATTCTGCTAGATTTGTGGTGGTATAGGTTGTCCTGATGGGAATGAAATGAGTTGACTTCGTCCGATCCACAATAACCCATATCGAGTCATAACCGGACTGGGTTCGTTGTAATCCAACTATGAAGTCCATACCGATTTCTTCCCACTTCCATTCCAGAATCTTCAATGGCTGCAATAATCCAGCTGGCCTTTGATGTTTAGCCTTGACTCGTTGGCATACATCACAAAATGCAACATATTCATCTATGTTCTTTTTCATCCTATCCCACCAATAGCAAGTTTTCAAGTCCTTGTATATCTTTGTACAATCGGGATGGATGGAGTAAGGTGAGTCATGTGCCTCCTTTAATATCGTCTCTTAGAGATGCTTCACATTACGCACAACAATTCTTTTCACAAGCCATAGAGTACCATGGTCATCCTCATCAAATCTGAATTCTCTCCCTTCTTAGATCCTTTCCTTGATTCTTGGATTTCCTCATCATTTGTTTGACCTTCTCGAATTTCTATTTCCAAGGTCGGATTTAACTTCATTATTCCCATCTCATTCACAAATCCAAGATTCAACCGTTCAAACTCCTTGCATGGATCGGATGGCAATTCTCAAACCGTGAGTTGGTGGCTTACTTCTTTCTGACTCAAAGCATCGGCCACTACATTAGCCTTCCTCGGGTGGTAGTTGATTCCCACATCATAATCCTTGATGAGCTCCAACCATCTTTGTTGCCTCAAATTCAGATCCGTTTGTGTGAAAATGTACTTGAGACTCTTATGATCCGTATAGATCTCACACCTATGACCATGAATGTAATGTCCTCAAATTTTCAAGGCATGTACTACGCTTGCAAGTTCGAGATCATGCGTAGGGTAATTCTTCTCATGTTTCTTCAATTGCCTCGATGCATAGGCTACCACTTGACCTTCTTGCATGAGAACACGTTCAAGTCCTTGTCTTGATGTATCACAATAAATATCAAAACTTCTGCTCACATCCGGCAATACCAACACAAGTGCTGTTGTTAACCTTTTCTTTAACTCTTCAAAACTGTTTTGGCACGCTTGAGTCCATTGGAATGCTTTTCCTTCATTAATAACTCAGTCATGCGCTTGGCTATTTTTGAGAAATCCTTGATGAACCGACAGTAATATCTAGCCATTCCAAGAAAACTCTGGATTTCCTTCACATTCTGTGGCGGCTCCCATTTTAGCACATCTCTCACTTTCCCTAGATCAACCGATATTCCTCCCCAGGAGATGATATGTCCCAAAAATAATACCTCTCTTAACCAAAAATGGCACTTACTGAATTTAGCATATAATTGGCGTTCCCTCAATTTCTGCAATGTGAGCCTCAAATGCTCTCATGTTCCTCCTCACTTCTCGAATAGATCATAATGTCATCAATGAACACCAAAACGAATTTATCCAAGTACTCCATGAAAACCTTACTCATGAGGTACATAAAGTATGCAGGTGCATTCGTCAAACCAAAAGACATAACGGTGTACTCATAGGATCTATACTGTGTCCGAAAAGCTATTTTGGGTATATCCAATGGTCTAATCTTCATTTAGAAGTATCCCGACCTTAAATCAATCTTAGAGAAAACACATGCACCCTTCATTTGATCAAACAAGTCCTCTATATGGAGCAACGTGTACTTGTTCTTGATCGTCACCTCGTTAAGAGCCCGGTAATCCACACACATCCTTTGGGATCCATCCTTCTTATCCATGAAAAGCACTGGGGCTCCCCAAGGTGAAGAGCTTGGGCGAATGAGGATGGTCAAACAAGTCTAGTAAACACCTATCTTGGGTTTCCCATCATTTTGACACAAGCATGTAGTTTTGCAAACAAAATATTTAAAAACCGGATAAAAAAATTCAAAGACACTTGCCTTGCTCTTGAGATTGGTTAGGATCAAAAGCTTCAAAATTCTGGTGCTAGAGGTCCTCGACAGCACCCTCTAGAGTAACACCTTCTATTCCGTGCAACAATCATACAAAATAAACATTACAATCAATAAATGCTCATATATTACTCAATATGTCATGACATGCATGAATAATGCAATTATGGGGTAAAACATGTTATTAGGTTTATATGATTGCTTACTAACCAGTTACAATTAAGTATTACATGTTAGAACAAGTTTCAAGTCATTTTGGAGGAAATTAAAGAAGTTCCCGGAATTTTTAGAACGGGAAGACCGGACTAGTCCGCAGTGAGGCCAGACATGTCCGTTCTGGAACAGAAAGGGAATCGGACTAGTTCGCTCTGGGACAGGACAAGTCCGTTTGGCTATGGTTTTTTTGGCGAAGTTCCAATTAGAGCATAGTTTGAGTTAATATAGAACCATAATTTACGTAGAAAAGATACATCTAAGATATTTACCATGAATCCAAGGGGTCAATAGTTGAATACTCGAGAATTCGATGTCAAGATCGAAGGAGATGAAGAATTGGTGAAGAATTGACGACAATGAAGGATTGATGATAAAGATCACAGCAGCGACGACGATCTTGGTTGATCCTCCTCCTCTTCTCCCTGCAGTGGAGGCTTCTTGATGGCGGCTCTCATGAACTAGGGCTAGAGCTCTCTTCAATTGTGGAAAAGAGGTGAAGGGGTGGGTGTTGGGGTGTTTATCTAGGGTGGAGGTGGTAGGGTTTGGGTGGAATTCATGTATAAGGTGGTGGAGGTTGAGTAGGGGTCCCACATGGACTTCACAGGGGTTGGACACGATGTTCTAGGGCCCACTTAAGGCATATACCCAATAACATATCATGGAGAAAGAAATAGAGTCCGAATCGAGCATACCGAACTAGTCTGCTAGGGGGACGGACAAGTCCGATATGGAACAGAGACTTGAACGGGCAAGTCCGGAGGTGGTTTGGACAAGTCCGATCTTGTCTAGAGAGGAAAACGGACAAGTTCGGTATGGGGCCGGACAAGTCCGGGGGTCTTCTCAAATTTTTGAATTCCGGACCAAAAGGAAGAGTCACCGGACAACTCCGAAGATTTCTAGTGACAGATATTGAACTAGTCCGTACTTGATAATGGACGAGTTTGTACTCCAAAAGAACCTCAGGCTAGTCCGCAGTAAAAACAGACAAGTTCGAGAAACAACAGGGGCAAAATCGGACTAGTCCGGGGTCAGGTCTGGACAAGTCTGCACTGAAACCAGTTTTTAATGTTGTTTTGCTTCCAATTCATTTTAACTTGTTTTCTTTTTTGTGTTGCGTAAAGTTATACATGTATAAGAATATATGCAATGCATGATGGATGAAAATGAGGGTGTTACAACTTGCCCTCTAGAACCAAATCTTGAGAAGATTAGGGTTTGGGAAGGGGAGAGAAGGAAGATCAACTTGCTTTGGCTCTCGGTTTGATATCTTGCACTTGGTGTCGCGTGTTGTGGCTTCTGGTTGTTGACCTGCTTCTTGTGCTCCTTGCTGTAAATCATTTGTGGGAGCCTCAGCTTGTGACAAAACCCCAAGAACTTGGTGATTACCCTTGTGATTAGTGGAAAACAAGCAAACCTTTTGTGGTGGCTTGGTGAGATTAGGGTCGAGTGAGACCTGGTCCTTTTGTGGACTTCTCAACGTGGATGTAGGTTTCTTCGTGAAACTGAACCATGAAATAAATCGTGTCTCACTTGTTATTTTACTTTCCGCTATTCACTAGAATTGCTTTTATGGTTCATATTGCTCTTCACATTGTTCTTCATTGAAATCTTGCAACCAATTTGCTTTCACTTGTTAATCTAAGTTGTTTTAGGTTGCTAGACATTGTATCTATCTTGGATCAAACTAAAATATGCAAATAACTTGTAGAAATCAAGTTTTAGTTTTTCCCTATGTACTGAGCGAACTAGTCTAGCCTTGACCAGACTAGTCCAACCTCAGAGTTTTAATCTCGTTTGATTAAGCAATTTCAGATCATATTGCTTATTCACCCCCCCCCTCTAGGCGACATTCAACCGGCCCATCAACAAAGCTACATTTGTCTACTGTGATAACATATCTTCTGTCTACATGTCTCACAACCCTGTGAATCATCAACGGATGAGGCACATAGAGATAGGCATTCACTTTGTTCGGGAACGTGTGTCCATCGGCGACCTTCGCGTTCAGCATGTTCCAAGCAGTCACCAGTTTGCTGGCATAATGACTAAAGGTCTACCATCATCTCTGTTCAGTGATTTCAGGACCAGTCTTTGCATCAGCGATGCCACTGCAAGGACTGCGGGTATAGGTGGCCAACGGGTCGTGCTAGGCCTGCGTAGCCCGAGCACGGACAGGCTCGGGCCTGAAACACATGGGCCCAACACGGCCCACATAATTGACGGGTCATGTTGTGCCAGCATGCAGGTCAGAGGCAGAGGCCCGAGCACGTCTCAGGTCCTCCTCCGTTGTGTCGATCTCCTTCACGTGTCGGGCATGCCGCACCGACCCAGAGCCTGGTGCATAAACAGACTGGAAGACGATGCGAAGCCGCGGAGCTTTATTGTCGCAATCGTCGTATGGCATGCATCCGCCATCGCTGTACAGCAGGAGGGGAAGAGGAGGCTGACGGGTTTGCGCCGGCATGGCCGAGGAGCGGACGGGGATGAGGTCGCTGTGTCGCGCCGGCGTCGAACGGACGGGGACAGGAGCCGTTGAGCCAGAGTTGAGGAAGAGTAAGATCTGAAGAGGAGGCCGGCGAGGGATGGGAGCAGGAGGGAGACGGGAGGTCGGGAGCTCGAATGGGGCCGGGGACGGAAGAATGACGTGAGCTCGGGCTCGAGGACGGGAATCGGGATTTCATGAAGAAAAGAAGCTACGGCGGTTGGATGCTAGTAAGTCAAGATTAGGGTTACCACTTTGACCACTCATATATAAAGTGGCTAATGGGTCGTGCCCGTTCCGGGCCAGACCCGCTGGGCCATCCGGGCTGATTTACCAGGCCTGTCGGGCTGACCAAAAAAGCCATGTCGGGCCAGCCCAACGGGCCTGGCACCAAGCTTGAGCACGACATGTACTGAGCTTCGGGCCAACCCGGGCCCATCCCCATTGGGCCATGGTGGGTTCGGGCTGTTCTTTTTTACCAGGCTTTCGGGTCGGGCCGTTTAGCCCGGTCCATTTGGCCACCTATAACTGCAGGGAGTGTTATCAGAGACTTCATCAACCCACGACTTCCGCTCACCCAGCAACTACTACGCACTACACGTGCCATCTTCCTGGTCATGCGTTGCATGGGTTCATGATCCACTTAGCTAGGATCTTCAGTTGTAGCTAACTCAGAGTCATATGCATGTACTCCGAAACCTGATAATACATGATCGATTCCTGCTTACACTAGCTCACATTGATTACGGGTGTAACAAGTCTTGTAATACTAGGTGGTACGACTATGTAGACCAACTTTGTACCTACATTAGTTAGCTGAAGTTAGAGGTGGCTAAATGGACAAGGTTAGATGGGCTAGCTAGAAGCCCGACATTTTTGGTCCGACACGAACACGGCCTGACACGAAGAGGATCGAGCCTGGATCGTCTGAAGCGCGACATGTGCCGTGCCTGGGCTCAACCTCCAGCTCATCGAGTCAGCTCGACGCGGCCCGAATATTGATTGGCCCGACAAGTCTGTTAGATGGCCCGTGTAGCCTGACTGAGCCGGTTCGACATGAGCACGACCCACCTAGCCCTTCTATCCCTGCCTCCTCTCAATGCCAAGGTCAAACCCTAGCCGCCGCCTGCCAGCCAGCCGAACACACTCTCTCTCCTCACATCGCTCTTCGCCCGCCTCCGTCTCTCTCACGGGCCGTCGGTCTTGGTGCTGCCCCTCCCTTCGCCTGCTCCGATCTCCCGCTCCCCTCGCCAGATCCCTGGCTGCCTCCTCCGATCTCCTGCTCCCCTCGCCAGATCCCCGACTGCCTCTGGCCGATCCCCGGCTCCCTGCCCACCTGACTCCGACTAGCGCGTGGATCCGTCGGCTTGGGGATGCGTGGGTCCGCGAGAAGGGCGTGGAGACGTGCTCCTTCCGCCATATCTTGGACCAGCGCGTGGATCCGTCGCCGTGCGGATCCAGGCATCCCGCGCGGTGCGGGAATGGAGGCTTTCGGGAGCATTTTGTCTGCTTCTTTTCTTCTTCAGCGTGTTTTTTATTCTATGCTGTCACGTGCTTGCGCATCACTAATTTTATAAGCATTAGGAGTCTTTTTTTTCGAAAGCAGATTACGACTTGGTACCAATTCAAACAGAATCTTAAACATCCTGAGGGGATCACTTTCGAATTGGCCCTAAATTGTGCGTTGACTCATTTTGGTTGAAAGTTGGCTTCACAACTCACTACACTTTCCTCTGTAGCGGCATGCTCCGCTCGCAACAGCCAGCAGTTGCTCAGGCCGGCCAAACACGTATGGACTGGCGTGGGCCGGGCCCGGCATGGCCCGGATAATCGGGCTGTGTGTCATGTTTCGACTTGAGAAAATGTATATCGCACCGGCTCGGTAAGGCTCGTGTCAAGACGGGCCGAAGTTTTTCAGATCCGGACCCGACCGAGCTGGGCACGGCTCATTGCCACCTCTAGCTGAAACCCTGCCAGGGTTGCCGTCCAACTCATTCATTCTGTACAGATGATAGCAATGCTCTAGGTACACTAACATCGCTGAGTTTAATATTGCAGAGATTTGCATGCAGTTAGTGCTGGGTTTATTTGCACGGAACGCAGTGAAGACCAATACATGTCGCCGCAGGCCCTCATAGTCGTAGGCTCGTAGCCCTGTCCACCGTTACGTTACTTGTCCCGAATTTTCCAACGTCCTGAGTTTCCCAGCTTCTTTTAACTGATAGTAGTAGGGCGCATGCATGCTGTATCCAAAGATTTTCGACAGAAGAGTTCCGAGAACGACGTGTGTAAAGTTGTGCATGCACTAGCTGCTCATATGCGTGCTGCTGCTGGTGCCGCCGCCCTATCATTTTCGAATTGAATCCGTTGTCACTAGCTAGGACTAGTAGTGGTAGATTGTTGTGTTGGGAGGACCTGTACTGTTACGTCATTACGTCTTTCGGAAATTAAGGCGGAGCCAGTTCGCG
This sequence comes from Tuctoria greenei, assembly GCA_036927565.1. NCBI lineage: Eukaryota > Viridiplantae > Streptophyta > Magnoliopsida > Poales > Poaceae > Tuctoria > Tuctoria greenei. The sequence goes on along the minus strand of JAYESD010000003.1, from coordinate 37,154,095 downwards.
CATTCAAGTCTGATACGTGCCTTCAAAGGGAGCGCAATCAATCGCCGCGCTTAACTCCTGCACGGTCGCGGCAGAAATTTATTAGTGGTGACGGAGACCATGCAGGTGCCTTTATGTAACATGACAATTTCCTAATGGCATTTTTGTTAAACGTAATGCAGCAGCATGTGAACCTTTAGAATGCTCATTCCATCGGCATATGCAATTGCATCCAAAAGTTGAATTCGAATTCAATTTTGGTTGAAACCCATGTAATGCGAAGAAACTAATACAAGTTGGTCCCCAACAAAAACTTTACCATTCCGGCACCTGATAGTTCGAATTTAAAAAAAAATTACTCATATTGTAAGTAAGTTTTAAAAGCTCTAAAAATTGCCAACAGACTTAACAACCAGGACACCAGTGACGTATCTATGCCGAGTGGGCTCCGGCATGTCATGCACCTATGCCCATCTATTCTTCCTCTGATTACATAGCCCAAGCCTAGCATGCATCGGTTGGGAACAGGACTGACGGCAGAAAATGGTGGCAGATTCTTGCCATATGCGCTATGACCGGAAGGATGGAACGTGCCACAAACTCATTGTCAAAGACCCGTGACTCAAGAACTAATCAGATTTTATCAAAGTTTGGTGAGACACCATGTACTCCATGAATTCTGCACCAGAGCGCGCAGGTACTCTATGGACCTTGCACTAGAACAGGCAAATCAACTGGTCACGTTCAATAAGGAGCTTAATCGGTCAAAGCATACCTGAATAAATTGTGGTACTGGCAGTCATGAACATTATTAGGATCAATGTAATTGTTTGTTTTCGTTCTACTTTCTTTTTTCTTTATTGTGATTAGATAAATTGTTCGTGTTATTCTTATTATGCTTATTCTTATCAATAATTTCTTTATATATCAACACCATCGAGTTGCCGTATTAGATATCGTTTCGTCCGACATAAATATTAATATTGTATCTTCATAACATAGTGAGTTTTTTCTACTATCATACATTAGTTTTAATATATTATGTCGTACTTACTATCGATTTATCATTTCATTCAACACGGATTTTACAATTATTTACCAAATTGATTTTTGTGTGGCATACCGTTAGATAAAATCCTAGATATGCTACTGCAGGACACATTGGAGAATTTTCGTTCCAACTCTATAACACCTCATGGACTTGTTCCAACCCATATGAATTCAACAACCTTTGGACTCCCAGCAGAAAAAATGGCAAGAATTTTAGATAACTGAAAGTTAATTAAATTCGTCATCAAGGGGTTTAAGTGCTACGATGAGAAAAAAAGAGCATAGAAAAGACCCGCAGCCCCACCTGCCAGCCTCACCCTCTATTTTTCCTCCTCCGCATGGCATGGTCACCGGATCTCCTCCACAGCCCCGTCTGTTCGCCGTGAGGCGCCGTGAACCCTTCCGCTGGCTGCCCCGAGGTACCTCTGTCTCTGTGGACGCCGTAGAGTTGCCGTCCACCTAAACACTGCGCTCCTTCAGCTTACTGTAGCTACGAGTTTGCCAGTACTAACAGACAGTAGTACGAGACCGTGCTTGATATCTGGGTTCCTGAACCCACTAACGATGTGGATAGTACATTGATTGATTGGCATGCAGTTCTACCCTGCCCCGGCCCGTCGGAGGAACAGGAGAAGTGTATATACTCAGTTCATGATTTCGACTAGCATTTACTTTCTCTTTAAACTACAAAGCTACAAGTTAATGGAGATAGAGGAAGTATAACTCAACATTTTCTGTTTTTTTTCCTGTTCTACTAATGTTTTATACTGTTTGGTTGACAGAGCAAAGGCGGGCGAGCAGCTTGTTTAGGACAGATAATCTAGGTTCAATTCCGATTTACATTAATTCCGATTTACTGTAGTTTGATGGCACGAATTGAGCGTTTGTAGTACGTACGAGCTGGGCCACACAGTACCTGGAAACGTACCGCTCTGCTCGTAAAGTCTAGCAGCACTTGAAAACATGACTTGATTCACTCACTCATTCATTCAATCTACAGTAAGCCGTGGCTGAAACGGTGCGCACTCGGTGTATTGTACCGGCGTGCGTTTGATAACGAGGCCTAGGCAGCGCGACAGGCATCTTTTCCGGTCGTTCGCTCTGAAATTGTCCGTTCGTTGGTTACACATCTTCGTCTTGATCAAAACCATTAGTTAAACATCTTTCCCCCGAACTGCAAACATGCAAGATCCACGGCTTTCACGATTGCTCCTACGTTACTGTAGGGCGATATCCCAAAAGCGGCCGGCGGACAACGATGGGGAATCAACCGTGGATTTCGTGAGCTCTCCTCTTCTCACCTGATGGCCTTGCCTGGTCAGGTCTGGTCTGGCCTACCACGAGTCACGAACTTCCCGTTTAGGAGTACTCATCATGCATGATGCCCAATAAGTCCAGCAGCCAGTCAGTCCCTTTTGGTGGGCTTACCATTGCCTGAACGCATTTACGATCGCGAGTGCTGCTACTGTACACCAGTCGTGGCCACCAGAATCACAGGTTGGGTTAAGGACTCTGTCGCGTTCTAACCGCGAATCCAATCATGGCGCCCATTGACGCTGGCCGGTACCAGTACTACCACGCCCCCTTTACTAGTCGCCAGCAGTACTGCAGCTGTGCTTTCCCTCCCTCCCCTTGAGTTACCACCGGTCGAGCGGCCTGGAGCCAGTACTGCCTCGGTGCTTTTGTGATCATATTGAAGTCTCGTTGCCCTGGAGATCACATTGAAGATGTGGATTCTACTACTACGTAGTAAGTACGACGTAGATTACTGGTCTCATTGATTCTATCTAGTACAGTGCACAGCGCTCTCCGCACTTTAATTCGACGGAACGGAAATACCCCCAGATCCATTTCATGAGACGTAGCAGGGCAGTGCTTTGTCTATCCGCCTGATATTGTTCTGTTTTAGGGTGCCGAGAACGTTGTAGCGTTTATGAAATGTATTGAAAAGAGATTAAGATGCATTATAAAGCGAGAGCAACATGTTATTTGATAAAATCTGAGGCGGCAAAAGTGTCATGTTTTTAACACCATTTTGTAACGGGGCAAGTAGTACTAAATATAGGCACAACGGTCAGGATGGACAAAAGAAAAGGACCTGCTAGTAGTATTAATGAGATGCGGGCCGCGGCCACCGCTTCGAATTGTTTTAATTTGCCTAGTAGAAGTAGGAATGAACAGGGTCTCTGTTTGATTGTACAGAAAGAAAAGGCCGTACTACACGTATTAACGCGCATTTAGCGCTCGCCGCGGCGGATCCTGTCACGTTTAAATGTGAGTTCGCACTTGGCAGGAACGTGTCATGAGCCAGGAACGGTGTCACGTCGGTCACGGTGCACGCAAACACGGCAGGTGGCCTCCGATCACCCCTCGTCTCCTCAGACAACCTAAGCACCGTGCTGAGCCGGGTCATGCACGTTTTTTAGTATCGCTTCGTCTTCACGTCACGGTGAGCGCAAACATTTGTACGTACCAGCAGCACGACTCAACGAACAACTATGAAATCGTGCTGCAGTGGCGTGACATCGCTGCTGCTCGCTTAAATGCGGTCCGGTTTGCAGCATCTGGTCACGTCCGGTTTGCAGCATGCGGTCCGTATCTGGCAAACGTTCATTCTCATGCGCGAGGTCCACCGCGTGATTTACAGTCACTTTGGTAGGAGTAGTTATTAGCGGGCATCCTGTTGAACTTTTGTTTACCGATCCCGAAGAAGATCTCGGACGGAGCACGGGCCCCACGCGAGCAACCCCCTTGTGGCAAGGTACGTACGGCTACTAGAGAGTTCGGCTCGTCCCGTCTTCTTTCCGTCTCCGCTACGCGTACCCACGCGAGCGAGATCGCTAGGAGTACGCTGCAATAGCAATGGCCGCGGTGATCAGTGGAGTAGGCTGGTCCATCCGCCCGTCACACTCACACAGCGGGCGCCATCTGCCATAAATGCCCGCATGACACCCGTCTCGGATGCATTCATTGCGCATCTTGTCCTCATGCCTTTGCCTTTCCAACACCACCTTTAATGCGTGACCCCCCTCCTGCGCTCCTAGCCTTCTTCCCCCTCCCCTCCTCGACGCCAATATCACCCCCTTCTCGGCCACCTCCAACAGTCGGAGTTCTCCTAGCCTCGTCTGCTGCGGCTCGCTCGATCTTCTTTTCTCTTCCTCGCGCTGGGTGACACGACGAGCTGCCGCGCCGTGATCGTCGTCAGCTGAGAGAGCGAAGCGGCGGCCCCGCTGCACGCGAGGCTAGAGGAAGAGGAAGATGGCGGCTGAACCAGTGGGATTCATGTCGCGAGGGGCGAACGGCGGCCGGGCGGCGGATCTCGTCACGCGGGACTTCCTCGGCGGGTGCGCTGCCGCCGGCGACGACGACGCCAAGGGCGCGGCCGTGAGGCAGCACGATGCCGCGGTAAGCTGATTAACCTCCGCTCCGTTTTTGAGCTCATCTCTGCGTGCTTGGTCTTGCTCTATTTTTTGTCGTCGTTTGGATTGGAAAGATCGGGCTAGGTCGCCGTCATAGACTCAGACCATCCGCAGAGGTTCCCTCTAAAACTTACTCTATTCCTCTATACTTCCAGTATATACTCATACTCTATACTTCCAGCATTTCTCTCTAGACACTTACTCTATACTTCCAGTAATCTACTCTATATTTACAGTTCAGTAAGCTTTACAGTGAACCACTGCGGATGGTCTCATAGTAACCCCGATTGCGTGGCAGGTGGTTAACCGTTGCGTCCTTCTTGCTGCGAATCTGAAGATAGAATTAGTTTTTGGGAACTTGTTTCCTGATGAATCACTCTTTTTTTTTTCCATCTCTGCCCTTTTGGTTATTTCGCGTCTGCTCTTAGAACAGCAGTCATAGTGCTTGATTTTTTTTAAAAAAAAATGTTTGTTGCTGCAAACTAAACGAAGCAGAACGTGCATCTAAATTCTCGTCTCCTCGCGTGCAGCCGGGGAAGCTCTCCCAGCAGAACCACGCGTCCCCGCCGACCCCGAGGGACCTCAACCTGTTCCCCGTCGCAGCAGCGGGCGCCGCCACGCCCTGCCCCGCGGCATCCCCGGCGTCGGCAGGGAGCGTCCCGGCGGCGGCGACGGCCACGACGACGTACCACAGCGTGTGCACGATCGAGAAAGTGAAGACGGCCCTGGAGCGGTTCGAGCGCGGCAAGCACCACCACCACCAGAGCAGCCAGCAGCAGCACAGCGGCGCCGGCGTGTCCCCGTCGTCGTCGTCGGTGACCACGTCGTCCGTGAAGCGCCGCGGCGGCGGCGGCGTGGAGCAGGGCGACGGGTGCGACTCCCCGTCCGGCGGCGGCGGGATGGTGGCCGCGGCGTGCCCCCGGTGCTTCATGTACGTGCTCATCTCCCGGAGCGATCCCCGGTGCCCGCGGTGCGAGTCCCACGTCCCCGCGCCGCCCCCGCTGACGGCCGTCAGCAAGAAGCCCCGGATCGACCTCAACGTCGGCTACCTGGGCACCTAGCTACCTCTAGCTAAGCTTGTTCGTGCTCCTAATTACCATACCGGAGGCTGTTCATCAGTCCATGGACCGATCGAAATTGGGAACGTAGGGGAGGTGCCTTTTTTGGGTCAGATGATTTGCTCTTCTCGGCATGCCCCCCGAATCCTGTTACTTGTAGGAATTTATGATGGATGGTAGAACATGATACTCTGCAGTTTCTACTGTAGAATCAATCCACCCTAGCAGCACAATCGATCAAGGCATGATCCTTCCCGCTGTTATTGCTCGGTTCAGTTCAGTTCGTTCTCGATGAGTTTAACTTGTCCATGGGGCCGGCACAGCGCATTCATTGATTGACGACGCAGACAGCGTCGTCGTCGGTGGTCGCCCGTCGCAGCTGCAGACGTTTCCTGCCGCCGTTTTAATGCCCGGATAGGGAGTTGACGCCGCAGCTACACTACAGCCTGCTTGATGACGATGGCCTTCGCCTCGTCGTCGCCTCCAAGCTCCAACCTGTGACCGGCATGAATGCGCGTTAATGAGCGATGACGATGGTTGTCCGTGCCCGCTTGTCTCCTCGCTGGGTGCTCTGCTCCGCGGAAAGAGTGGCGGGCGGAGCCTTTTTTCAGTGCGCGTAGCGGGCAGGCCTGGCCTGGCCGGCGCCGCAGGCCGCAGCAGCAGCGTTAGTGCGTGGGCTGACTCCACCCGGAATCACCCTAACCAAGTACAGTATTCTAAATTTCTCAAACGAAGAAGCAAAATTCGCAACTCCGTTCGGCACTGCTCGTTACAGCTTTTCGCATATGCTGGAAGCTGGATAATAAAATCGAGATTACATTTTTAGCAAACATGTGTCGCTTTCCTTTTCACCGAAAGCAAACGCGTGTATCTTGGAAACGCTGACGGAATGGTCCAAGATGCTACTTTGCTGGTGCCAGTTAGTAAACAGAAGCCAATTGAGTTTTATGGTCCGTTTGGATAAGTGAATCAGTTCTGATTCATCAGTGAATCAGTAAAATTTCATCTAAATGGTAAAATAATGGAAACCGAACATAGAGAAATGAAACTGAAAATTAAACTGGAAAATTGAATCATCCAAAAGTGTGTTCCGCGGGGCGGAACGGCAGCCGCACAGGCAGCACGTCGGGCGACATTACCGGGGCTGCCATCCGAACCCAACGCCTACGGTTGAGTTTCCCCGAGAAGGTTTTGAAAACCCACGGTAGACTCCATTTTCCGTACAAAACGCTGCAACCTTCCCTTGGAAGGTTTTAGAACGAATAGTTTGGAAGAGAAAAAGATTGAAGGAAAATAAATAAATAAATAAATAAAATTAGAGGAGATGATCAGAGCGCAATTTTTTTATATTCAGCGCGATTATATAAACACAAACAAAAATCACAAAACGCGATTATATAAACACAAAGAAAAATCATAAAACAGTAAGGAGGTGCTTCAGGAGGCATGAGAATCAGATCAGTAGTGATGATGAGAGGGAAGTTGAAGTAAATCCAGTCAAATCTGGGGCTGAAACTCGGCTGGGATCATAGAATGCGGAGAGCTCAAGGGGACCACGTCTGCTGGACAAAGGTAAAGCTCCTGCTGATCCTGACCTTGTGTGCTTCTGCTGTGGTAGTAGAGAGCATTTAGAGTTTGGTTGTCCTAGAGGGAAATACTGTGATCGGTGTAACAAGACTGGACATGAGGCCCATCAGTGCTTTACCAAATTACTGAGAGATTATGTTGCACCCCTATGCGCTGCACAAGTAGAGGATCAACGTTTTTTTTTGCCATTCCAGATTTTCCTGCAGAAGCTCTCTAAAAGAGACGGCAACAACTGCTATTATCAGGGTACTGAGTGGTACGGTCACTGCCAAAGACATTGAGCAAGAGTTCAAAGTAGTTATGAAGAATAGTAACTGGATCTAGAATGCTAAGAGGCTGGATGATAGCAGCTTTACTATGAGGTTCCCAAATGCTCAGATGATTGATGACTGGGGACATTTTAGTCTGTGTCTGAGAAATGTCAATGCACAAATCACTATGGGTGTGTTTGGTTCGAGGGATATAGTGGGACGGGACGGGACGATCCCACTTTTCTGTTGTTTGGTTTGGAGACATGTGGGATGGAGTCATCCCTCAAAAGAGAATATTCCACCTAGATGCGGGATGGAACCATCCCACCGAAAACATGGGGACGGATCCGTCCCACCTCCGTGGAGACAGGCGCGCGACCTTCCAGAAGTACTCATACTCACATGTCCCTGTCCCATCCTTCCATTCAAACAGAGACGGGATCATTCCGTCCCACACCATCCCACAAAACAAACAAGAAACAGGGATCGTCCCATCCCCCTAGACAAACAGAAAACGGGACCATCCCATCTCTAAAAACTGGGATGGATCCATTCCATCCCACTTTGACTCCCAACCAAACGCATCCTATAAGTCCTTGGAGTCCAGCAGCAGAGGCCCTCTTTGAGTTGGAAATCGGCTGGTTCAGAGTGAAAGGGATCCCCCTGGACAAGAGAAATATAAAGACAGTTGCTTATGTGGGGTCACTGGTGGGAGCTACCATGGAGATTGATGAGAGGACTTTACACAGAAGTGACTTTGTTAGAGTCAGAATTGCATGTAAGTGCTTGGCCAGAGTGCTTGCTTCTGTGATAGGGGTCGTAATACCTTTTGGATACCGTTTCTGGTTTGAAAGAGAGATAACAGACAAAGATAGAATTCCTAGAGAGTCTATTGCAGTTCCAAATCCTTCAAAACAGAACATGCCTACTCCCAAAAAACCCAGAATGGAGAAGGAAAATGTAGCAGGTCCCTCATACTCAAAACCATACAGAGGAGATGGTGGGAGATCTGCTCCCTCTGCCGTGATGAAGTACAGAGCTCTTGATGATGAGAAAAAGATGGGAGAAGGCCAAGCTAAGGACAGCAGGGAGGTCTGCACTGGAGAAGGTGTCCAAAAGCCAAAGATCTGCAATGCAGAGAGTGTGAAAATCAAGGAAGACAATCCTATTAATGAGGAAGATGATGAAAAAGTGGATGCGTCTTACAATGGAAGTGATGAGGATTTGCTTGATGATGAAGAGGACTTTGTGGAGGAGGTTCAATCCAAGGGGGATCAGAACATTGTGTTAATGAGATGTGAGTTGCACTCCAAGAGAGATGAAAATATTTTGGGCAAAACAGCTGAGTATGATATTTTTCTGAAGGGCAAAGCTAAAAGCTTGAATGAGGAGCAAATGATCAAAGAGACAAGGCAAAGTGATAGAATTCAGCAGAAAATGAAGGAGAAAGTTGCTGAGGAGGGTGGTGCTTCCAAGAAAAGGACATATGAAGGTATGCACAATAACAACTCAAATTCTTTTTCCCTGCTAGAGATAGAGGAAATTGCTTGTCTTGCTTCTAATATGGGAATTGCAGTGAATGTGAATGAATTTGAAAAGTTTGATTTGCTTAGAGATTTGGAAATTGCTAGAATAGAATTACAAAGTAAATGCCAAAATAATGAGGAGGGGGAAAAGGAAGATTTACTTCCTGAAAATGTGGAGGGTGATGGTAAAGCTCTGTTACTCGGTTGGAATGAAACTGATAAGGAAGTTTATATTAAGGATTCTGTAATGAAATCTAATAAAAATAAAAACAAAGGTTTGAGGACCAAGGATAAAAGTGCCTTTTCTCTTAGAAGGAGTAAAAGGACAGGACCCTCCGTTTTAGAACTAGAGGGGGCCAAGGTAGTTCCTCTGGTCAAAAGTCAAAGAAAAAGTAATGTTTGTAATGAAAGGTCTTTTCTGGAATTGCAGGGGCTTGGGGGGGAAAGGTAAAACTGCTTGCTTGCGAGATATTCTTGCTGAATTCCAATTTGATTTCTTTTGCTTACAAGAAACAAAGTGTGTTGATATTTCTGAGTCTAAGTTGAGAGGGTTGGACCCTACTGGATCCTTGTGCTGGCAATATATAGCTGCTAGAGGGAGGTCTGGTGGCAACCTAACTGGGACAAACCCAACCAGGTTTGATTTAGTTACCCGTCACAAGGGAAGTTTTGTGTGTGCTATGAACCTTTATGATAAAATGCTTAAGAAAAATTGGAACATTCTAAATGTTTATGGGGCAGCACAGATTGAAGGTAAGGAATATTTCCTAACTGAACTAGCTCCTTTCCTTGAGAACAATAAGGTTCCTTTTATTGTTGGAGGGGACTTTAACATTCTTAGAAATAGTTCTGAGAAAAACAAAAAATTCATTCCAGATAGATTTTCAGACTTATTTAACAAGGTGATTAACACACATGAACTCAGAGAGATCAACATCTCAGGTGGCAAATTTACTTGGTCAAATAATCTCAGGAACCCCACCCTAGAGGCTCTAGATAGGGTTCTGGTTTCAAGAGAATGGGAGCTGCTATTTCCTGATGCCCATATTGTGAAGAAACCTAGAGAATTCTCAGACCACAATCCATTGATACTAAAAACCATGGGAAATCAAAATAAAAAGGGTTTCTCATTTCATTATGAATTGTATTGGATAAAACAATCGGACTTTTTCAATTTGGTTAATAAAATTTGGAATGAACCAACTAAAGATGATAATGCTCTAGACAGGATGCTTTTTAAGATGAAAAAAAATCAAAAGATTCTTTAAAGGATGGGAATATAATAGAACTGGTAAGAATAGGAAAAGAAAGAAAGAACTCAATGATATCCTGGAAGAAATAGAAAAAGAAGAAGAAAATCATCCTTTAAATGACCAAGACTTTATGCAAAAGATGAATGTTCAAAAGGAATGGTTAGAAATAGCTGAAATGGAGGAACTATATTGGTATAAGAGAGGCCACAAGACTTGGCTCTTAAAAGGAGACCATAACACAGAATTTTATCATAGAATAGCTAATGGGCGTAATAGGAAAAACTTGCTGTTTTCTCTGAAAAATGGCGAGGACATCATTGAGGGGACTGATGGTTTGCTACTCCATGCCACATAGTATTATAAATCTCTGTTTGGAGAAGACAATACCAACAACATCTTCTCCCTGGATCCTCTTATTTGGGAAGAACATGAAAAAATTACAGCAACAGATAATGAATCTCTGATTAAACCTTTTGAGGAGGAAGAAATAAAATTTGCCTTATTCAAAATGGAAAAGAATAAAGCACCCGAACTCGATTTAATCCCCATTGAATTCTTCCAACATTGTTGGAACATAATCAAGACTGATATTCTTGAAATGTTTAGGGACTTTTACTCAGGGGTGCTGGACATAAGGAGATTGAACTATGGAGTCATAACTTTAATCCCCAAAATTAAAAATCCTGAAAAAATCCAGCAATTTAGGCCCATTTGTCTTTTAAATTGCATCTATAAATGGTTCACTAAGTTGTTAACCCTTAGATTGGAACCAATTGCGGGCAAGTTAATTAACAAAGTCCAAACAACATTTATCCCTGGAAGAAACATTATGACCAGTATTTTGGCCCTCCACGAAATCCTACATGAAACTAAAAGACAAGGAAAATTGGCGTGGTGTTAAAACTAGACTTTGAAAAAGCGTATGACAAAGTAAATTGGACCTTCTTGTTTAACAGCCTGAGAGCTAGGGGGTTTCATGAGAATTGGTGTAGCTGGATTGAGCAAGTTGTTAGATATGGCACTTTGTGTGTGAAGATTAATGTAGAAGTGGGGAGTTATTTTTCTAGCAATAAGGGGGTTAGACAGGGGTACCCTTTATCCCCATTATTATTTGATTTCGTGCTGATTGCTTAAATAAAATGATGCACATTGCACATCAAAATAATTTGATTGTGGGTTTGGCTGATAACCTAGTTCCTAAAGGAGTGGGAGTGCCTATCTTACAATATGCGGATGACACTATTTTGTGCATTAAAGTGGGTTTTGAGTTTGCTAGGAATACCAAGCTGCTACTATCCCTGTATGAAAATATGTCTGGCCTTAAGATAAATTTTGAAAAAAGTGAAATTGTGCTAATTGGGGGGGGGGGGGACTATAGTCTAGCTATTCAGTATGCCAACATTTTTCATTGCCAAATTGGTACTTTTCCCATTAAGTATCTTGGGGTTCCAGTTTCGCCTGGGAATCTCCATGTTTGTGACTGGTTAGAAGTTGAATCGAAAGCCAAGAAAAGAATAGATGTTTGGAAAGGAAGTGCCTTAACAATGGCTGGAAGAATTATCCTTATTAACTCTTGCCTTAATAACATTCCAATTTACCACATGTTGATATTTCTTCTCCCTAAAACTGTCAAAGAGAATATTAATGCTGCTAGAAGAAGATTTTTGTGGCAGGGGGTGGGGCTAAGAAGAAAAAATATCATCTTGTCAAATGGGAGGTGGCGTGTAAGGATAAAAAAAAGGGAGGCTTAGGAATTAAGAATATTCAACACATGAACATAAGTCTTCTTGCAAAATGGTGGTGGAGATTGGAAAATGAAGAGGGTTTATGGCAGGATCTGGTTAGGGCCAAATTAAGGAGCAACCAATAGGGAATATCAGACATAGGCAAGATGACTCCCCTATTTGGAGGGATTTGCTTAAAATCAGGCATATATACATGAGGGGTAGCAAATTTGTCCTGGGTGATGGTAAAAGAATAAGATTTTGGACAGACCCATGGCTTAATGGTAGCCCGCTTTGCCTTCAGTTTCCTGCATTGTTTGATCTGTGTTTGAATCAAAAAATTCAGTTGCTCAATGTGCTGCTCAGGGATGGGTTGTGAATTTTAAAGTTAACCTCCCTGTCTTTTTACATGCTCAATGGTATTTTTTGGCCTCACCGCTGAATGATCAAAATTGTGGTGATAGTACTGATAAAGCTGTTTGGTTATGGAACAAGTCTGGTTCTTTTTCAACTAAGTTAGTTTACAATAAATTGACTGCTATGGAAATTGGAGGTAGTTTTAAGCATATGTGGAAGGCTAAAATTCCATCCAAAATCAAAATATTTTTGTGGTTGCTGGAAAATAAAGTGACACTAACCAAAGATAATATGATAAAAAGAGGTTGGTTTGGTGATTCTTCCTGCTGTTTATGTAATAAACCTGAGACTATAGTCCACCTGTTTTTTACTTGTTCTACTATGAAAGTGGTGTGGGCAATAATTGCAACATGCTTTGGAAAAAATACAAGGCCATCCGATTTGAATCAGTATTGGGTGTGGATTAAAAATTCACTACCTGGTGGTGATGAGGTTTATACTTTGGACATTGCTGCTATAAGTTGGGCAGCCTGGAAATCAAGAAACAATACATGTTTTGAGAAAAAAAGGATCAGACATCCTGGTGACATCATTTCTTATGCTTGCTCACTAATGATTTATTGGGCAGGAATGTACTCAGAGGGTATGCAGAAAAGTATTCTGGCAGGTGCAAACTCGCTGATGAAGGCCGCGCTGATGGTGATCAAGCGTCAAAGGAGTGGTCTTCTCAAGCTGGACAAGAACAAAGATGAAGACATGAAGGATGGAAACACCAAGTCCGACCCTGCGAAGTAAAAAGCTGGGGGATGAAGTCTACCGATTTGAGGCTACATCGGCTGGCAGATGACCCAAATTTATTTGGCTTTGTAATAATAAGGAGTTTATCTGCGATTTTAATCTGGTTTTTGTAATGCTGGAGTTTACAGTAGCAGGTTCAGGGAGGCCAGCCCCTGTAAGCTGGTAGAAAACTCAAGTTTAGTTGCAGCATTTGCTCGGGGCAGGGCGTGCTAAAGGTTTGATGTTAGTTGGCTTCTTTTGATCTCTATACTGTGATAAGTATAGAGTTGCATTTAGATCCTGTAGAGGTCTACGCAAGGTGAAACAGTTAACTGTTGGATTTCCGTTTTGTTTGAAATGGAAATGGATATAATCCGATTCAAAAAAAAGTAAGGGGTAAATAGATCAATGCACTCTTTCTCTTATTACTACTGTTACCGAAACGGAAATGTTAGCTAAACAGTTTTAATGTGATTCTGTTCCATTGTGTGAAACCGATTCTAAGTTGAAACAAAATTGTTCTGATTCTGTGTGAATTTGGAACCGTACCAAACGGACCCTTAGACTTATGTGTAACATAACTTATGGTTGCAAGTACTTGATTATCACGGCACCTGCTGCATGCATAATCATAGTTCTGATCCTGGCTTTGCTGGCGTGCCTCTTGTTATTAATTGACAAAACACCGTTCGAAATATAAAACTAAGGTTGATCGCACTCATCCACCTCTAAAAGGAATATTTCTCTCATTTACAGTCACCTCTAAATGATTTCCACCTTTACAGTTTTATTCTCCGTACTCATTCACCTCTATATCGGACCTCTATATCAACTAGCACCTATTTATCAGTTTTCCCATTCTTTTTCTTTCATTTCTCCTCTCTTTTTTACTATTTCATTTCTTCTCCTCCCTTTTTACTATTTATTTCCCCGCCTTATTTTCTCCTTCCCCTTCGTTCCAGAACCTTCCCGCATCCAAAGAACATTCCCGACATTTCATCCAAAGAACATTCCCGGCGCCCCTCGCTTGTATCGGTTGTCCCCGAAGCATCACTCGCTTGCCTCACCCCTCTCGCCGTGCTCGCTATCTCCGCCCACGCGTCGGCTCGTCTCACCCTCGCGCTGAGCAGCATCTTGCCCTCACTTGCCGCCGCCGCGCCCGTCTGGAAGCTTCTGCGTCGTCCTCTTTCCTCCCATTGGTGTCTTCGTCCTTGGTCGGCTCCACACGTCGTCGTCCTCCCAGATCTGCATCCTCCCCGAGCTCGCCCCCGCCACCATCACCAGGCTCGCTCGCGCCGCCGCCGGCTTCCCCAGATTCCCCCCCCCCCCCCCCCCCCCCCCCGTGCGCGAAAAAATCATCGTACTCCCTCTCTCTTCGAGCGGTCGTGTGTCAGACCTTCGAATGAGGTGGTCGACTGTAGCAGGCTCGACAATAGCGGGCGACATAGAGGTCTCCGGTGCGTACGAGTTTGGTCTTCCGTACCTCTATTTTTGCGTCCAGGCGCCGATAGCATTCTCTGGTGCCACCAGCCTGAGAACTGAAGAAGCTCTCATTCTGTAAAAACTATTTAATTCACATAATCATATTCCCATTTTAGTTTTTTTGGTGTTGTTCTACTATTTTTTTCCAGGAAATGTTGTTCCAGTGTTTCCAATGGCAGAAGCAATTAAGAACACAACCGATGTCAATGCATATCCTATTCAACACTTCTTTTTATTTCAAGTAGTAAGTCACATGGGAGAACATGCCAACTTTGTTATTGAAGTACAAATGGTATCATCTAGATTCTAGAAGCAGAAACCGGCAGAGTAGGGCTGCTGCCAGTACGCAGCGGGACTCGTTGCCTCTAGTGTGTTGAAGAAGTATGGAAATAGCTATTGTTGTCCAAAGGCAGCTGGGTTGAACACGAAGGAGGAAGGTAGTTGTTGCTGTCCGTAGTATGCAGCAGGGTTAATTGCCGTCACTGCATTGAACAAGTATGGAAGTAGTTGCTGTTGTGCATAGCTGTAGACGCCAGGGTTTGCGGCATTCATTATGTTAAACAAGTAAGGAGACATCACTTGCTCTTGCACCTGCTGCAACAATATTGGTAGCACCTATTGTTGTTTTTGTTGCAATTGTTGCTGCAGTATTTGTTGTTGGGCTATCGACCACACCTGTTGTTGTTGCAGTTGCTGCTGTTGTGCCTGTTGCAGGAGTAGCGGTAGTAGTTGTTGCTGGACTATTTGTTGTTGTAGCACAGATACAGCTTGCTGCTGTGGTAACGACATGACACCTCGTGACATTAGATCTGTCAAACACTTTTGTCGAAGGACCGCCAACGGCTGTTGGAGAGAGATGGCTGATGCAGGTGAAATGCCTGATGCCAACACTTGTTGTAATGTGGCATACCTCACACATGGGATGCTAATACCTACAGACAAGGATGGCGAGGGGTATCGTAGATAACTTGTTGCAGTTGTGGCACTCACTGAAACTACGATAAGAGCAAACAAGATGACTATCTTGGTTGCCATTGTTGCTGAGAATTTGCTATTGTGCTTTAGCTTCTCAAGTTGCGCTGCTTGGTATTGATGATTTGGATGAGACCAATGAATGTTTCATGTCCTATTTATATACACGGGATATCAATGTAGATTTTGGCATTTGGACAAATGGCTGATTGGATAAGTTGTATATGACATGGCATCTAGTCATTCTGAATGTTGGATGACTCATTTTCTTTGGAAGTATTCAGTATGATGCAAGATAATTTGCACTGGATAATTGGTTAAATGCACTTTTCGTTTGTTATTTTCCTCACACATAAGCAAGGGATCAGAGGTGTGGTGAGTTTACGTGTACACACGTCTAAAGTAAGATTGTAATGTTGCTATGTGTGACGTGGATAGATAATCCTGAAATATGTTGTTTGTTTTTTGTAAATCTGAATTTGTATTCTTGTTATTTCAAATTGAGTCCTAATCCTTTCGAGATTGTTTGGATCCAAATCCTTTCCAGATGGTTTTGCAGTAGGGTTCACCACCATTTTCGTGTTGAGCAAGTTTGAAAGTTGTTGTTGTTGCTTGTGTCGAAGTGTGGACTAGGACACTTCCCCCGATACTACTAAAATGTAGTTCGTGGAGGTTCATATTCGGTTGGGACGCGCGTAAGATTATGAACGAGATAGTAACACAGAGGATTTTTACGTGGTTCGGGCCGCCTGAGCGTAATACCCTACTCCACGGGGTGGTTGTTGATTGTATGAGAGTGTGTGAGCTTGCGTTGGCTTGGTTTGAGTTAGATGGCCTTTGTTTCTACCATGCGGCTTATGTGACACCCGGTTCCGCAAATGAACCAAGTGAACGCATATGTGCGCCCAGGACGTTCAACACACATACACGAGTGCATTCACAAAAGGATATACAGAAAATTACCACAGAACAAGATTAATTAACCAAATTCTATTACACAATTCATAATATCCTTGAATACAAGCTCTAATGAATACTAATGACAAGTTCAACTAATGTAGCGGAAATAAACTAAATAAACAACTAAGCAAAAGGGATAGCGCAACTCCAATAACACCACAGGCAAGTCGACGACAGCACAAAGCCTAGAACTCCGCATTATCCTCAAGACACTCCCAACCATCACCTGAAACTGTTGGGGGGGGGGGATTGCAAGAGTGAGTACATGTCGTACTCAGCAAGTGTGGAAAGTATGACATGTAGCTGAATCAAATGACGAATGTAATAATGGTTGAGTGCTGAAAAGTATATTAAAGCATTTGAAAAGCAATATAACATACGTATGTGAAGTAAACCCATCATATCCCACAATAAATATATAAGCCCATAATCCATATCCATCATCATTAAACCAGGTTTCACCATTACCATTATCTACATCCAATACCATAATTAATCCATAACCAGCCATAACCAATACCAAACCATAACCATCCCAAATCCCAATTTCTCTCTAATCATGTAGGTCATCCATGCGCTCATAACCGGGAGCACGGCTATCATGATAGTTTTAATACTCTGCAGAGTTTGTACCACTTTACCCACGTGTTTGTGATTTCATCACCCGTCGGCGAATAAAGAACCTACCTTAGGACAATTACACTTCCTTTGGTGTATGGCCAAAACATCACAAAATAACCTTTACAAAGGGACCACTAGCATGTACGGACCCACTGAGGTTTCACCGGCGGCGACATCTCCTAAAGAGAACGTCTTCAACCAAGGGCCCCCTCTTGTGCCATTCGATCACAGGGAGTCCCTGCCACAAATCCAAATTCAATCCGACTCCTCTTCCCCGGTGCGCCAAATGATCCGCGCAATACCAGCAATACCCTAATTAATCAGCTACGCCGCACCCATACTTGGCCATGTGGTGGCACTGTAGTCCTAGCCTATTCTCGCATGCACCGGTCCTTAGATCTAAAGCAAGCAAACCACTATAACATCCAACCCATCCACATACCAGGCTTGCTTAGATCACCCATTACCATACCGTATTGACCAGTTCACATTAACCAGAATATCATCAATGCATAATTAAATGTGTAGTGTTGTTCTCCCATCCCAATTAATTAAGCAGAGCAAAAATGTAAAAAGACCTTCCCGACTCTCTACCATAAATTTCAGGCGACAAGGGTGGTCAAACAACGCTAGTAAACTTCCTACCATAGGATTCCTATCAAATTGACACAAGCATGCAATTTTGCAAACAAAACATTTATTTTAGAAACATGATCAATATGCTTCAAGGACACTTGCCTTGCTCCGACGGAAGGGTGTGCTCAAGCGCTTCGAAGTCTTGGCTCTGGAAATCCTCGTACACGACCTCTTGAGCACTTCTCTCTACTCGTGATCACACCTACAAGAAAATACATACAAATCAACATGATGCACACATACTAATCAACATGCGATGACATGCATGCATGCAAAGTACAATAATTAATTAACTACGGTTGTTTATTAATTAGATGCAACTAGTTCATACGTGTTCATATGAGTTTACGGGGGTTTTAGCGAGGACTAATGCTGCTGAAAATAAATTTATGGTGCAACTACGATTAAATTACGTCTATTAGATCCAATACGTCGCTAAAATTTGCATTGGAAAAACGAATCCTACCGTAGATGCGACGGCTTCAAAGATCAATGAACGATGGCGTTGCGTAGATGAAGTAGATGGTGCAACGGTCCTCCGGCGGCATGATGACGGCGACGCGACGATCTCCGGCGGACGACCGCGCCCTCCTCTTTTCTCCTTCTTCTTCCCTTTTTTTTCTTCCCCTGGCGGCACCTCTGTCCCTTCTCTTTTTTTTCTACCGAGCTAGGGCCCTGGCGGCGGCTACTTCTGTTTTCCTCCGTAGCAGGCGGCTAGGGTTTTGGGCTACTGGAAAATACGAAGTCCCGGTCGCCTTTTATAGGCGCTAGGGCGCGGTGCTAGGGCCGGCGCGCTCAGGGTCGAGCGGAGCGTGGGCGGCTCGGGCGGGAGCGCGGGGTGGGGCTAGGCGCGGTCGAGCGCGCGCTGGGTCGGCACGCGGTGCGGGGCCGTCGGGCCGGGCGCCCTGGCTGGGCCGACTCGGCTTGGCCGGCGGTTGCCCCTTCCTTTTTTTTCTTTTTATATATATATATACTTTTTTTATTCTCTACATATATTATTATTATATATTATTTATTTATATATATTTCTTTATATATTATTTTTTCCTTCTTTTGCTGCACATATTTGTATATGTACATTTTATATTTTATTATCTTTTATTCTATTAATGTTTAATGCATGATCATGTATGCAATGCATGATGAAAAAATTGAGGGTGTTACAAACCTACCCCCTTAAAGTGAATCTCGCCCTTGAGATTCGAAAGCGTGGAGAAAAGATGAGGGAATTCTGCCTTCAAGTCTTCTTCATGTTCCCATATAGCTTCGACTTCCTTATGGTGTTTCCATTGCACTTTGCACCAACGGATCCTCTTATTCCTCGTGACCCTTTCCTTCACGTCCAAGATCTTGATAGGTTGCTCGGCATAGGACAAATTCTCCTAATGTTCTAACACATCCATCGTCACCTGTTCTTCCGGCACCCTCAGACACTTATTGGTTGAGATACGTGAAACACGTCATGTACATCGGAGAGATACATTGGCAGCTCAAGTCGATAAGCTACCTCTCCTCGCTTGTCCAGAATCTTAAATGGCCCGATATAGCGAGGTGCCAGTTTTCCTTTGACGTTAAACCGGCGTTGCCCTCGGATAGGTGACACTTTGAGGTATACGAAATCTCTAACTTCAAATGTCAGATTCCTTCGCCTATTATCCGCATAACCTTTCTGCCGCGACTGAGCAACCCTTAGGTTTTCACAAATTATTCGAACTTGTCTTTCAGCGTCTTGTAACACATCAGGACCAAATACTTGGTTCTCTCCAGTTTCATTCCAAAACAAGGGTGTCCTACACTTCCTTCTGTACAATGCTTCGTAGGGTGACATTTCCAAACTGGCTTGGTAGCTATTGTTGTACGAGAATTCAGCATACGACAAACTTTTATCCCAACTTTTCCCATGCTTTAAAGCACAAGCTCTTAACATGTCTTCCAAAATCTGATTGGTCCTCTCAGTTTGTCCATCCGTTTGAGGGTGATACGCTGAGATAAAATTTAACCTTGTACCCATAGCTTCATGCAGTTTCTGCCAAAACCTAGAGGTGAACTGAGAACCTCAGTCCGAGACTATTTTCTTTGGAACTCCATGTCGGTACACAATATGCTCCATATACAGTTCTGCTAGCTTTACGATAGTATATGTGGTCTTGACAGGAATGAAGTGAGCTGATTTTGTCAACTGATCTACAATAACCCATATTGAATCATAGCCGGACTGGGTACGTGGTAAGCCAACTATAAAGTCCATACCAATCTCTTCCCACTTCCACTCCGAAATCTTTAATGGTTGCAATAATCCCGCTGGCCTTTGGTTTTCTGCTTTAACTCTTTGGCACACATCACACAATGCAACAAATTCGGCTATGTCCTTTTTCATGCTGGCCCACCAATAGCATGTCTTCAAGTCCTTGTACATCTTTGTACAACCGGGATGAATTGAGTACGGCGAGTCATGTGCCTCCTTTAATATTGTCTCCCAAATATGCTTTACATTAGGCACAACGATTCTCTTTCCAAGCCATAAGTTACCATGTTCGTCCTCATCAAATCTGAATTCTCTCCCTTCTCCGGTCCTTTCCTTGATTTCCTTGATCTCCTCATATGTGGTTTGTGCTTCTCGAATTTCTTGCTCTAAGGTTGGATTTAACTCCATTGTTCCCATCTCGTTCACAAATCCGAGGTTCAACCATTCGAACTCCTTACATAACTCTGATGGTAACTCCCGAACCGTGAGTTGGTGGCTTACTCCTTTCTGACTCAAGGCATCGACCACTACATTAGCCTTTCCTGGATGATAGTTGATCCCCATATCATAATCCTTGATGAGTTCCAACCATCTTCGTTGCCTCAAATTAAGATCCGTTTGTGTGAAAATATACTTAAGACTCTTGTGATCTTTATAAATTTCACACCTATGTCCAAGGATATAGTGTCTCCAAATCTTCAACGCATGTACCACGGCTGCAAGTTCTAAATCATGTGTTGGGTAATTCTGATCATGTTTCTTCAATTGTCTCGACGCATAGGCTACTACTTGACCTTCTTGCATCAGCACACATCCAAGTCCTTGCCAAGATGCGTCGCAATATATGTCAAAACTCTTGCTTACATCCGACAGTACCAAAACTGGGGCTGTTGTCAACCTCTTCTTTAACTCCTCAAAACTATTTTGACAAGCTTCAGTCCATTGGAACGCCTTTCCCTTCATTAGCAATTCCGTCATTGGCTTGGCTATCTTGGAAAAGTCCTTGATGAATCTACGGTAATATCCAACCATCCCAAGAAAACTCCTTATTTCCTTTACATTCTGCGGAGGTTCCCATTTTAGCACGTCTCTCACTTTTCCAGGGTCAATCGATACTCCTCCCCCTGAGATGATATGACCTAAAAATGGCACCTCTTTCAACCAAAACTGACACTTGTTGAACTTGGCATACAATTGATGCTCTCTCAATTTCTGCAACGTGAGCCTCAAGTGTTCCTCATGTTCTTTCTCATCCTTCGAGTAGATCATAATATCATCAATAAACATCACGAAGAACTTGTCCAAGTACTCCATGAAGACTTTATTCATGAGGTACATAAAGTAGGCAGGTGCATTGGTCAATCCAACGGACATTACCGTGTACTCATAAGATCCATACCGTGTCCTAAAAGCTGTCTTAGGTATGTCCGATGGCCTAATCTTCATTTGAAAGTAACCTGACCTCAAATCGATCTTGGAAAACACAAAAGCACCTTTCATCTGATCAAACAAATCCTCTATGCGGGGCAAGGTGTACTTGTTCTTGATGGTCACCTCGTTGAGAGCTCGGTAATCCACACACATCCTTTGCGTTCCATCCTTATTGTCCACAAATAGAACGGGTGCTCCCCAAGGTGAAGAGCTGGGCTGAATGAAACCCTTCTATAGTTGCTCTTGAATTTTCTTCTTGAGCTCTGCTAATTCCATGGGAGGCATCCTATACGTCCTCTTGGCTATAGGTGCAGTTCCAGGTATTAAATCAATAACAAACTCAATGCCTCGATCAGGTGGCATACTTGGCAACTCGTGTGGAAAAACATCCAAAAATTCACACACCACTGGAATCTCCTCAACTGCAGCACCGTCCATATGATTCAGCTCCAATTGCTTCGGTGCGGTTTGAGATGCTTCAAACTCTACGGTGATCCCTTCCTCATTAGTCAACTTCACCGTCTTCGTGGCACAATCAATAACTCCATTGTGCTTCCTCAACCAGTCCATACTAAGTATAATATCCAATCCTTGAGAATCCAAAACAATGAGGTTGGCAGAGAAGTCTACCCCCTTATTCTAAGGCTTACTTTTGGACATACTATATTTGTCCTCATCTCTCCTCCAGGAGACTTAACCAATAGAGTAAACTTCATATGAGAGATAGACAAACTATACTTGGCAACATACTTCGATGCAATGAATGAATGCGATGCTCCATAATCAAATAACATAGTCGCAGGGTTGGAGTTGGCGAGAAACATACCAATGACCACGTCATCCGCTTGTTGAGCATCCTCCGTAGAGACATGGTTGACGTTGCCACGAGTAAAATTCTGCTGTCCACGATTCCCTTGCGGCTGTCCTCCATTGGATCTTGGGTTCTGTCTTGGCACATTGCTTCCTTGTCTGAGGCCTGACTTAGGGCATTGATGTGCAAAGTGTCCATCTTCTCCACAAGTATAGCACTTCCTAGCTCCACCAGAATTTGGACGAACTTGATTCTGAACGTTTGCACCAGGAAAGTTAGCACGAGGCACGTAAGGCATTGGAGGCCTAGGTGCTTGCATGACAGAGCATTGCTGCACAAACTGAGTTGGACGTGGTGCAAATCCAGGGCGTTGAGCAGGAATAGAAGAGCTGAAATGAGGCGCATTAGGTTGTGCAAAGCGAGGGCGCACATTACTTCCTTGTGGCTATCCTTGATATGGCGCCTTCCTCTTGTTGTCTTGTTCCATCTCACGAATCTTGTTCTCAACCACAATTGCTTTGTCCACTAGCTTCTGGAAGTTGGCATAATCACAATTCAACAGTTCCACTTGTATCTTATTGTTGAAGCCCCTCATGAACAAGTATTGCTTCTGGCTGTCCCGACTCACATCCTCAGGTGCATACCTTGAGAGTTGAGTGAATTTATTGAGGTATTCACCCACACTCGATCTTCCTTGCCTCAAGTTCTAAAATTCTTGTCGCTTCAAGATCATAACACCTTCCGACACATAATGAGAATGGAAGTTCTCCTTGAATTCGACTCAAGTAATTCTCTCTTGGTTCTCATGAGCATTGCATAAGGAATCCCACCAATCCGCAACTGCTCCAACTAGTTGATGAGAAGCAAATAGCACCTTCTCCCAGTCACTGCATTGGACAATAGCAAATTTCTTTTCCACGGACTTGAGCCAATCATCAGCATCCATAGGGTCGGCAACTTGAGCAAAGGTTGGCGGCCTAGTCCTCATAAACTCTCCCAATCAGTTATGAGGAGGCGGGGGTGGTGGTGGAGGCACGTGGGACTGATTGTTGATGTTACCAGCCTGCAGCTATCTCATAGTTTGTATCATGGTCTGTATGAGCTGGTTCTGCATAGCCAGTAGCTGCTCAATATTGATAGCTCCATGAGCATGTCCTTGTCCATTGTTGTTCTGAGGTACTCCATGGTTATCCTCCTCATCATTGACATCCTTCTGGTTGCGAGTCCTCACCATCTGAAGAAAAGCAATAGGTAAGAATTTAGAAACGTCCCCAACTACATGCATCAAGGGATATGAAACTAACCAACTAGCTATACTAGCCTAGGTGGACATGGCAATGCTAAAGCATCCCAAAATCCTCTATTAAGCACACAAGCAAACAATATATATAGCAAACAACACTCCAAGCAAAAACACATCGATTACTAAGTGCTCCTATGTGCTCTAAAGTGTCCATTCTATCTAAGCTGCATCCTACGATCAACCTGTAGCTCTGATACCAATCTGTGACACCCGGTTCCGAAAATGAACCAAGTGAACGCATATGTGTGCCCAGGATGTTCAACACACATACACGAGTGCATTCACAAAAGGATATACAGAAAATTACCACAGAACAAGATTAATTAACCAAATTCTATTACACAATT
The DNA here is from genome assembly GCA_036927565.1 of Tuctoria greenei. Classification (NCBI taxonomy): domain Eukaryota; kingdom Viridiplantae; phylum Streptophyta; class Magnoliopsida; order Poales; family Poaceae; genus Tuctoria; species Tuctoria greenei. The sequence goes on along the minus strand of JAYESD010000003.1, from coordinate 37,130,306 downwards.
CATAATATCCTCGAATACAAGCTCTAATGAATACTAATGACATGTTCAACTAATGCAACGGAAATAAACTAAATAAGCAACCAAGCAAAAGGGATAGCACAACTCCAATAACGCCACAGGCAAGTCGATGATAGCACACAGCCTAGAACTCCGCATTATCCTTAAGACACTCCGAACCATCACCTGAAACTGTTGGTGGGGGGATTGCAAGAGTGAGTACATGTCGTACTCAGCAAGTGTGGAAAGTATGACATGTGGCTAAATCAAATGACGAATGTAATAATGGTTGAGTGCTGAAAAGTAAATTAAAACATTTGAAAAGCAATATATCATATGTATGTGAAGTAAACCCATCATATCCCACAATGAATATATAAGTCCATAATCCATATCCATCATCATTAAACCAGATTTCACCATTACCATTATCCACATCCAATACCATAATTAATCCATAACCAGCCATAACCAATACCAAACCATAACCATCCCAAATCCCAATTTCCCTCTAATCATGTAGGTCATCCAGGCGCTCATAACCGGGAGCACGGCTATCATGATAGTTTTAATACTCTGCAGAGTTTGTACCACTTTACCCACGTGTTTGTGATTTCATCACCCGTCGGCGACTAAAGACCTCCCTTATGCCAATTACACTTCCTTTGGTGTATGGCCAAGACATCACAAAATAGCCTTTACAAAGGGACTACTAGCATGTACGAACCCATTGAGGTTTCACCGGTGGCGACGTCTCCTATAGAGCACGTCTTCAACCAAGGGTCCCCTCTTGTACCATTCGGATCCCAGGGAGTCCCTGCCACAAATCCAAACTGTCGGTACCCTAAAAACCATACACCCCCTGAGGTTACAAAGATCTCAAGGGAAGGACGTCTACTCAAATTGAAGACCCTCGGAGGCCCACTTGTCAGACATAACCGGACCTGCTTCTCCAACATGGTTAACCCCTAGGTTGCCACGTGTACTGCCAGACCGGAGCTACTACCCACAAGGGTGAAGCTCCGGGATAGGTACCGAAACGGCACCTCCGGACTTAACCCCTGACCGAGAGAAGCTCCGGACCTGACACGTGCCAGGCCACCCCGGAGCTTCCCGCTTCCCACAAGCAAGCTCCGGAGCTGCCACGTGTCCAAACGTCGGAGCTGGCCGCCTCAAACCTCCGGAAGACATTGTAACGACTCCGGATCTTCAAAGGATAGCCGCGAACTTCAAGACCCGATTAATTGTCATTAATTCCATGTTAATGACACTTAATCGGACAATCTTAACACCTGTAACGGCACTGTCGGAGCCCGTTACAGGGTTATTAACAACAATTAACCGTGTATCAATACTAGTAACCGCCGGGGCCACATGTCGGGCCAGGCTAACTTGTAACGGTTTGTCCTTGTACTATAAAAGGACAGACCGACGATACACGAAGGAGGCTCTCGAACGCTCTCAGGCACACACGCATTGACGTGAGCTTTCATTCACAAACTAATACAACACCACACACCCGTGGAGTAGGGTATTACGCTCAGGCGGCCCGAACCACGTAAACCACTGTGTCTCTCGTGTCCAATCGTGATTCACCTTCTTGAGTCTCCGCGCGCCCACACCGAACTACAAACTCCTTCAACACTTTAGTAGTGTAAGGAGATCTGCCGACTCCAACAGTCGACAGTTGGCGCGCCAGGTAGGGGTGATGTTGAGCATTTGGTCGCAGCAGCGGCCGAACGCCTCAACAACCAGGGTCCTCCTCCTTCAGGGCGGGCCCCGTCGCAGCGACGGACGTTGTCTGGAAGACTTGGTCCACATGTCTCCAACAACCGAAGACGAACTGCATCACAGCAAGTGACGTCGTTGCCCTCAGGGGCACGACGCACCCATACGGTATCTCGGCTTTCGACACATGACCTCCGGGCGGAGCTTGATCGCCGATACCGCCAACAGGATGGCCGTGTCCATATCGAGCGAGCTCGAGAAAGACGGGATGCTCAAGACCTTTCTACTCTGGAAGGAGTAGGAGGAGGCTGTTCCGCCCTAGCCATGCACCTGCGCATGGTTAGATGGCCACAGAAGTTCCGGCCACACTTGCCGGAAAAATTCGACGGGACTGTCAACCCCGTAGAATTTCTGCAGATATACTCCACTGCAATCTTAGCAGCTGGAGGAAACGAGGCCGTAGTGGCCAACTACTTTCCAGTGGCCTTAACTGGGACCGCCAGGTCCTGGTATATGAGCCTTCCACCCAACTCTATCGACAGTTGGGAGGAGCTGTGCCGTCAGTTCACTGCCAATTTCGGGAGTTCATACACCCGACCGGGCACTGAACTAGACCTTTTTGCGGTCGTGCAAAAAGGGGGAGAATCTTTGCGGTCATTCATCCAGAGGTTCTCTCAGGTACGCAACACAACCCCTTCTATCTCAAGCGCTTCTGTCATTGTGGCATTCAGACAGGGTGTACGAGACAAGAAGATGTTGGAGAAGCTGGCGATCAAAGAGATCACCAGCGTCACGGAGCTCTTCAGCTTGGCAGACAAATGTGCCAGAGCTGCGGAGGGCCGTGAAATGCACTCCAAACCAGCCTTGGAGGATCACAAAAAATCCTCCAAAGAAGAAGCCGCTACCTCCGGGAGTGGCAAGAAGAAAAAGAAGACCAACGGCAAGAAGAAGCCGTCGGCCGGCACATCCAACGTTGCAGCCACTGCAACCCCTGGTGGCCGGGGGCCACGCCCTGAGAAGCGACCTCGACCGTCTTCCGAAGACGGAGGCAAATCCAAAATGTGGTGCCCCATTCACAAAACGGGCAGCCACAGGCTGGAAGACTGCCGGGAGGTCCTAAACCTTGCCGAGCGCTACAACAAGCGCCGGGAAGGGTCTCCTTTCCGACAGAGGGAGGGAAAACAGAAGGTTGACGAAGCTCCGGCTGAAGAGGAGTTAGGGTTTCAGGACCCCAAAAAGGTCCTGAAAGCCGTCTACACCTCCGTCGACGATGACTCCGACGTCTCCGACAACGAGCGTCGGAAAACCATGAACACCATCTTTGGTGGATCATGGGACATCACTTCTCGTCGTGTCATCAAGACTATGCGGCGGGATATGGCAGCTGTAGCTCCTACAGCTAGACCGGAGCCACATCGGAAATGGATGGACACACCCATCACTTTTGATGCTTCGGACTGTCCTCAAAGCATGGTCGGAGCTGGCCAATTACCCTTGATGGTATCTCCCACCATCAACAACATCCAGCTCCATCATGTTATGGTGGATGGAGGTTCGGGGCTGAACCTTATAAGCTTTGAAGCTTTTACCAGACTTCAGCTTCGACCTTCGGATCTTCAGCCCTCTCGACCATTCTCCGGAGTAGGTCCGAGGGCCATTACCCCACTCGGAGCTATAATTCTCCCCGTTACCTTCGGGACACGGGAGAAGTACCGCACCGAGAAGTTGGTCTTCGACGTTGTCGGTACCCTAAAAACCATACACCCCCTGAGGTTACAAAGATCTCAAGGGAAGGACATCTACTCAAATTGAAGACCCTAGGGGGCCCACTCGCCAGACGTGACCGGACCCGCTTCTCCAACATGGTTAACCTCTAGGTTGCCACGTGTACTGACAGACCAGAGTTATTACCCACAAGGGTGAAGCTCCGGGCTAGGTACTGAAACGGCACCTCCGGAGGTAACCCCTGACCGAGAGAAGCTCCGAACCTGACACGTGCCAGGCCACCCCGGAGCTTCCCGCTTCTCCCAAGCTAGCTCCGGAGCTGCCACGTGTCCATACGTCGGAGCTAGCTGCTTAAAACCCCCGGGAGACGTTGTAACGGCTCCTGATCTCCAAAGGACAGCCGCAGACTTCAAGACCCGATTAATTACCATTAATTCCACATTAATGATAATTAATCGGACGATTTTAACACCTGTAACGGCACTGTCAGAGCCGTTACAGGGTTATTAACAACAATTAATCTCGTGTATCAATACTAATAACCGCCAGGGCCACATGTCGGGCCAGGCTGACTTGTAACGGTTTGTCCTTATGTTATAAAAGGACAAACCGACGATACACGAAGGAGGACTCTCGAACACCCTGAAGTTCACAAGTCAATACACACACACACACACCCGTGGAGTAGGGTATTACGCTCAGGCGGCCCGAACCACGTAAACCGCTGTGTCATTCGTGTCCAATCGCGTTTCACTTTCTTAAGTCTCCGCGCGCCCAAACCGAACCACAAACTCCTTCCACACTTTCATAGTGTCAGGGGATCTGCCGACTCCAACAGTCGACAGTTGGCGCGCCAGGTAGGGGCGCCTGAGATCTTCAAGAATGGTGAATTCTGCGGCTGGATCATCCAATGGGCAACCTGCTGCTCAGGCTGTCGGAGGCAATCCCTCCAACATGCAGCCACCGGCAGGAGCCTCAGTTCCAGCAGGAGTCACACTCCCACCACCACCATCTTCTCCGGCAAGACATGCCGGACGACATGATGGCGCACCGGCGTCACATTCTGCGCCGGCAAGTCATGACAACCCAGAACATGCGCTCCATGCAGCGCGTGCTCTCCTTCAGCGACCACCACCTCCAGATGCATCTCAAGGTGCCGTGGAGCAATGGAGAGCTGATATTGAGCATTTGGTCGCAGCAGCGGCCGAACGCCTCAACAATCAGGGTCCACCTCCTTCAGGGCGGGCCCCGTCGCAGCGACGAACGTTGTCTGGAAGACTTGGTCCACATGTCTCCAACAACCGGAGAAGAGCTGCGTCACAGCAAGTGACGTCGTTGCCCTCTGGGGCACGACGTGCCCATACTGCATCTCGGCTTTCGACACACGACCTCCGGGCGGAGCTTGATCGCCGATACCGCCGACAGGATGGCCGTGTCCACATCGAGCGAGCCCGAGAAAGACGAGATGCTCAAGACCTTTCTACTCTGGAAGGAGTAGGAGGAGGCTGTTCCGCCCTAGCCATGCACCTGCGCATGGTTAGATGGCCACAGAAGTTCCGGCCACACTTGCCGGAAAAATTCGACGGGACTGTCAATCCCGTAGAATTCCTACAGATATACTCCACTGCGATCCTAGCAGCTGGAGGAAACGAGGCCGTAATGGCCAATTACTTTCCAGTGGCTTTAACTGGGACCGCCAGGTCCTGGTTTATGAGCCTTCCACCCAACTCTATCGACAGTTGGGAGGAGTTGTGCCGTCAGTTCACCGCCAATTTCGGGAGTTCATACACCCGTCCGGGCACTGAACTGGACCTTTTTGCGGTCGTGCAAAAAGGAGGAGAATCTTTGCGGTCATTCATCCAGAGATTCTCTCAGGTACGTAACACAATCCCTTCTATCTCAAGCGCTTCTGTCATTGTGGCATTCAGACAGGGTGTACGAGACAAGAAGATGTTAGAGAAGCTGGCGATCAAAGAGATCACCAGCGTCACGGAGCTCTTCAGCCTGGCTGACAAATGTGCCAGAGCTGCGGAGGGCCGTGAAATGCACTCCAAACCAGCCCTGGAGGATCATAAAAAATCCTCCAAAGAAGAAGCCGCTACCTTCGGGAGTGGCAAGAAGAAAAAGAAGACCAACGGCAAGAAGAAGCCGTCGGCCGGCACATCCAACGTTGCAGCCGCTGCAACTCCTGGTAGCCGGGGGCCACGCCCCGAGAAGCGACCTCGACCGTCTTCTGAAGACGGCGGCAAATCCAAGATGTGGTGCCCCATTCACAAAACGAGCAGCCACAAACTGGAGGACTGCCGGGAGGTCCAAAACCTTGCCGAGCGCTACCACAAGCGCCGGGAAGGGTCTCCCTTCCGACAGAGGGAGGGAAAACAAAAGGTCGATGAAGCTCCGGCTGAAGAGGAGTTAGGGTTTCAAGACCCCAAAAAGGTCTTGAAAGCCGTTTACACCTCCGTCGACGATGATTCCGACGTCTCCGACAACGAGCGTCGAAAAACCATGAACACCATCTTTGGTGGATCATGGGACATCACCTCTCGTCGTGTCATCAAGACTATGCGACGGGATATGGCTGCTGTAGCTCCTACAGCTAGACCGGAGCCACATCGAAAGTGGATGGACACACCCATCACTTTTGATGCTTCGGACTGTCCTCAAAGCATGATCGGAGCCGGCCAGCTACCCTTGATGGTATCTCCCACCATCAACAACATCCAGCTCCATCATATCCTGGTAGATGGAGGTTCGGGGCTTAATCTCATCAGCTTCGAAGCTTTCACTAAGCTTCAGCTCCGACCTTCGGACCTCCAGCCCTCTCGACCTTTCTCCGGAGTAGGTCCAGGGGCCATCACTCCACTCGGAGCAATTACTCTCCCTGTTACCTTCGGGACCCGGGAGAAGTATCGCACCGAGAAGTTGATCTTTGACGTCGCTCAGATCAACTTACCATTGAACGCCATTTTGGGTAGACCTGCCTTGTACAAATTCATGGCAGCTGCTCATTATGGATACCTGGTGTTGAAGATGCCAACACCAGTAGGCGTTCTCCGGATCCGCGGAGATCGCACTGCCGGAGTAACTGCTCTGGAGGAACTCCACGCACTCACCACAGCGCAAGAAGAGGACTCCAGACAGAAGCAAGCTCCACAACATCCGAGCATTCGTCAACGAGGCTCGACCTCTGCACCTCGTGTGCAGCCAAGCGGCGACACCGACATTCCCGTCAAAGTCGTCCAAATTGGTTCCGATGTCACCCAAACTACCCACATATCGGGTGGCTTGAACGACAAATAGGAACTCGCGCTCATCACTTTCCTCCGGGCTAACGTTGACGTGTTTGCTTGGCAACCGTCACAAATGCCTGGGATCCCCAGGGAAGTGATTGAGCACAATCTGAAGATTTACCCCGACGCTCGGCCTGTGCACCAAAAACCTCGGAAGCAATCTGTAGAGCGACAGAACTTCATCCGACAAGAAGTGAAAAAGTTGCTCGAAGCCGGATTCATCCGAGAAGTCTACCATCCAAAATGGCTGGCAAATCCAGTCGTTGTGCCTAAAGCCGGCGGGAAACTTCGGATGTGCATCGACTACACCACACTGAATAAGGCATGTCCAAAAGATCCATTCCCACTACCTAGAATAGACCAGATAGTGGATTCCACCTCCGGGTGTGAGTTACTGTGTTTCCTAGACGCATATTCAGGATACCATCAAATCCGGATGTCTAGGGAAGATGAAGAACATACTTCATTCATCACAGTGGATGGATTGTATTGTTACACAGCCATGCCTTTTGGTCTCAAGAATGCAGCTTCAACTTTTGTACGAGCAATGTACAAAACTTTCGAAGAACTCATCAGAGACATAGTGGAAGTGTATGTCGATGACATCGTGGTTAAAGTCAAGAACAAGGAGTCCCTCTTGGACACCTTGCAGGCTGTCTTCGACAAGCTGCGAGCCACTCGCACGAAGCTAAACCCAGACAAATGCGTATTTGGGGTTAGTTCCGGAAAGCTTCTTGGTTTCCTGGTAAGTCACCGGGGCATAGAGGCTAATCCGGCGAAGATAAAAGCCATTGAAGACATGCGGCCACCAACTCGCATCAAAGACGTCCAAAAGTTAACTGGATGTCTAGCAGCCCTCAGCCGGTTCATTTCAAGACTGGCAGAAAGGGCACTTCCCTTCTTCAAGTTACTAAGGAAGTCCGGACCATTCCAATGGTCTGAAGAAGCAGAGAAGGCATTCCAGGAGCTGAAACAGTTCCTCACCACCCTACCAGTCTTGGTAGCTCCGAACCCTGGTGAGCCTTTATTGCTTTACATTTCAGCAGCTGACGAAGTCGTCAGTATGGTTCTGGTTGCGGAGAGACCGGAACTACCCAATACTCAGGAATCCAGATCCCTTCGGGAAGATCCGGAGGTTCCTGAAAGCGGGTCTGGGTCCCAGCTCCCAGACTTGGGCCCACAAGAAGCCACTTCAGAGGACCCGAATCCTTCTGATAGGATCCAGGTCATTCCTGAAGAAGCTCCGGGTTCCTCCACCCAGAACCCGGAGGTCCCCGAAGATAGTCTGGACCCCTCCGACAGGGCCCGGATCAATGGAGAGGAAGCTCCGGACCCCTCCGGGAGAGTCCGGACCATTCAACGCCCAGTATACTTCATCAGTGAAGTATTACATGATGCCAAGACTCGATACCTAGAGGTGCATAAGCTGCTTTATGCAGTTCTTATTGCCTCAAGGAAGCTTCGACACTATTTCCAAGCTCACAAAGTCTCGGTGGTAACCTCGTATCCACTTCGAGCGATCCTGCATAATCCCAATTCAACTGGGAATATAGCAAAGTGGGCAGCGAAATTGGCTGAATTCGACCTCGAATTCATTCCAAGACAAGCAATCAAGAGTCAAGCATTGGCAGATTTCGTGGCAGAATGGACTCCCTCTCCATTAAACCCTGGGGGCCCCAGCGAGCAAAAGACGGAACCACAAGTTCCGGCCTTCACTAAGCCTCACTGGACCCTTTACTTCGACGGCTCCATGCAGAAGCAGGGAGCCGGAGCTGGAATCCTTCTCCTCGCACCAACCGGGGAGAAGGTGAAATACATGGTGCACCTTGACTTCAAGGCAACCAACAACATGGCGGAGTACGAAGCACTCATATATGGATTAAAGGTGGCACTATCATATGGTGTCAAGCAGTTGCTGGTCAAAGGAGATTCACAACTTGTCATCAAACAGGTGAAGGGTGAATGCTCCTGCAATAATCCCCAGCTGGCTGCTTATCTCCTTGAAGTCCAGAGGCTTCAGAGGGACTTCGAAGTCCTAGACCTCCACCATGTTCAGCGTGCTCACAACGCTGAAGCTGACGAACTCTCGACCAAGGCGTCAACCGGAGCTCCGGCTCCAGACGGAACCTTTGTCCGGAGGTTGTCAAAACCCACAGTTCAGCCTGCCGAACTGAACGAAGGGGGCGAGATCAGCATCCCGAAGCTGACGGTCCCGATGGCCCTGCTACCATGGCAGCCATCAAGGGTCGTAGGTGCTGCCGGAAGCTCCGAGCAACCCAGCACGCAAGACTCAAATGCTCAAGTCAGTTCCGATGCATGGATCTCGGAGATCCGGAACTACTTGAAAGACAACATCCTTCCTGACGATGATGTATCCGCTGACCGGGTAGTCAGATTGGCTAAAAGATACACGTTGGTAGAAGGGGATCTCTACCGACGCGGTGCCAATGGCATCCTAATGCGGTGCATCACAAGGGAAGAAGGCTGCGAGCTCCTCGCAGAAATCCATGGAGGTGAGTGTGGGAACCACGCGTCTTCCCGCACGCTGGTCGGAAAAGCCTTTCGGCACGGTTTCTACTGGCCTACAGCGCTCCAGGATGCTACCGAGCTAGTGAAGAAATGCAAAGCATGCCAATTTCATGCAAAGCAAATTCATACACCTGCTCAGCCCTTACAAATGATACCTCCTACATGGCCTTTCGCTGTGTGGGGGATGGACATCTTGGGACCCTTCCCAAGAGCCGTCGGAGGTTACAAGTTCCTGTACGTCGCCATCGACAAGTTCACCAAGTGGCCGGAAGCTACTCCTGTTGTGACGATCAACAAACAATCTGCAATCAATTTTCTACAATCTATCGTGAGCAGATTCGGAGTCCCAAATAAGATCATCACTGATAATGGGACTCAGTTCACAAGCTCCGCATTTCAAGGATATTGCGAAGACCTCGGCATACAAGTTTGCTACGCTTCCGTAGCTCATCCTGCCAGCAATGGACAAGCCGAGAGAGCAAACACAGAGATCCTTAAGGGACTCAAAACGCGCACTTTTGAGCGTTTGAAAAAGTACGGAGCTAATTGGATCGAAGAGCTTCCGCCCACTCTATGGGCTAACAGGACTTCTCCAAGTCGGGCAACCGGAGAAACACCCTTCTTCCTGGTGTACGGAGCTGAAGCGATCCTTCCTCCGGAAATCACCTTGGGTTCCCTCCGAGTCCGGACCTTCGACGAAGCCGCGCAGGACCAGCTCCGGCGTGAAGACCTAGACCTCCTCGAGGAGGGAAGGTGCCAAGCAGCTGTTCGGAATGCCCGATACCGCCAAGCTCTACGGCGCTATCATCAGCGGCATGTACACAACCGACAGCTCGAGGAAGGCGATCTGGTGCTACGAAGAATACTATCCAGAGAAGGGTAAAACAAACTCTCCCCCGGCTGGGAAGGACCCTTCCGAGTGATCAAAGTATCCCGTCCCGGAAGCGTTCGCTTGGCTACCGAGGATGGGACACCTCTCCCAAATCCTTGGAACATCGAGCACCTCCGTAAGTTCTACACTTAATTCCACGGAGGTGAGTCTTAAGTAACTTGAAGTGTATGTTATAGAGTCATTGTACAGAGTCGGGTAGTTCCTCCGGGAGAGCAGCCGGACCTTTCCCGAAAGGTTTGGAAAGCTCATGCAACACTTGATACAGTCTCCGGACTAGAAGTGTAGCTAACTACCCTGGGTTAAACGAGAAACCGAACACACTTAGCCTGGTTCCGTACCCTAAGAGTGTACTTGTTTCCCCTGTACCCCGGACCTATAATGAAAGACATCTTCATGTGAAATAGACTCCACGTGCATTCATTTTTGCATAAGGCTCGACATTTTTATTTTTCTCTTTCTTGTCTATAACAGAAACGTGCAATTCTTAAGAAGTTCTAGTTTAACCGATTTATGTATAATTTGAGTTGAATTGTCGGATTTTTTAGATTTAAATGTCGTCTGTGGCCAACTCGCCTGAAAGCCGCCAAGCCATTCTAGGGCCGGAGTGCACTATCGACTTAGCCTGGTCAAGCACCCTAAGTACGCCACTCTACCTACATCCCGGCAGGCCAAAGTAAGGTGGGTCCATGGACAATTGGATCTAAAAGAAAAGACAATTCATCCAATTATACTAAAAATCGTGTTCAACTTGAAATTCTCTTGAGAACCGTAAGCCGCGACGAAGTTATAGATAAGGAACGAATTTTACTGTTTTTCTTGGCTTAAGTGTGCAGGAAAAATAAACCCAATATTGATGGAGAAAAACCGGAGTTAACCAAGCTCCGACTCCCACCGGCGTTAACTTAAAGATGGTGAGAAGACTCTATCACTAGAGTCTGTTGCCAGCAAGCCAGGCGTGGCAAGGGTCATTGCCGGAGCTACTAAGCTCCGACACCTTGAAGTATTAACTATCGACACTCAACGTGTTGGTAGAGGCTACTGCCGGAGCTACTAAGCTCCGACGATGGACAGTGCCGGAGCTTCTAAGCTCCGACGACTTCAAGGGACCTTCACTATTGAAAACTTCGGACCTAAACTATACGAGTTCGAAGTAAATTTGTCTTCAACAAAACTCAACATCCTTTTGGTACATGTCCACAATCAAATTGTGCACATCTACCAGGGGGCCAAGTGAAGACAAAGATGTTGAAGACAAAAAATGAAATTCACGAAAAATTGGGGATTTCATTTCATCAGAAGACCGGAGATTACACCTGGAGACAAGGGATTACAAAATTGAGGAAGAAGAGAAGATACAAATAAAGGCTAAGAAAGATAGTCCTAGACCCTATGGAAGAACTCAGCGACCTTCTGAGCGACCTCCGACACGCTGGCTCGGGTAGCTTCGCCTTCTCCTTCGACGGGGCCTTCAAGCACCGGGTCCAGAGAGAATTGAGGGTTCCGGCTAGTGTAACACGTCAACACATACTCTGTGACGTTCCTAGCCAGGGATTGCCCCTCGACCTCCAGCTGGTCCGCGATGACGTCGCCCACCTTGGAGAGCTTGCTGCCCGCAGCGCTCAACGCTTGCAACGCAAGGTCCGGCTCCGGCTCCGGGTCATCCGGGAGCACGGGGCTGAAACCCATCGGCGCTAGCGCATCATCGGCCTTGCTCAGGAACTCCCAAATTTGCAGGGAGTCCGTCTTCCTCAGGCCCTTCATCTCTTCCAGGGACCTCTGGGCCGCCGCCAGCTCCGAATTCTCGCGAGAAAGACGCTCGACTTCTTTGGCGTTTTGCTGAATCTTTGCAGCAACTCGCTTCTCAAGTCTTCCGAGCTCCTCCCCCCGGAGGTGGATCTTGTTCCGGCGATCAACCAGGTCTTTCTCCCTAGCCTCTATTTTCTTCTCCCGGGCGACAAGGGCACACTCGTACTCGTAGAGTTCCTGCCCCCGCACCCAGGTCTTCTCCTCTTCCTCGAGGCAGCGCTCTTCCAATTTTTTAGCGCGCTCCTCGAGGCCCTTGTCCGCCAGAGCTGTCTTCTCGGCGAGCTCTTCTTCACGTCGCAAGACGTCATCCCGTAGCTCCAGGAGTTTTTGCTCCTCATCCTCGAGCCGCTTTTCCCTTCCCTCAAGTGCCTCTCGGCGCTTGATGAGTGCGGTACTGATGGCCTCGAGTTGATCAAACCGAGCGTTGGCAGCGTCATTAGCAGCCTTAGCTTGGTCATGGTACTCCCGGGATTGGGCGTCGAGGTTGTGAGTCATGCTCTCCCTCTCGTCCAGCATCTCACCCCAGAGCTCCAGGCGGACCTTCTCCCGCCTGATCCATTCCTTGTCCTCAGCACTCCTTGACTGCGCCAGCTTGGTCTCGAATTGGAGCCGATTACGCCACCTCCTAAGGGTTTGGCGCTCCTCTTCAAGAACCTTGCTGTCGTGGAAGAAGGCTAATTGGACTTGGCGTAGACTGGAGCAAGCGTTGTCGATGGACATCGACAACGAGATGGGCTCCGGACCTTCTGGGGTCTCCTCCGCTGGTTCCAGCGGGTCTTCATTTACAAAAATTGGGTCCCACTGTACGAGAGCGGAACCCCGAGCTTCCAAGGCACTAGGGCCCTCCTCCGGGATGGCCTCAGTCGCCACCGAAGATGGTCCCGCCACCAAATCTTCATTCGCCCCCTCAGGCTGGGGGCCGGCGACTTCGTTCAGGCACTCTGGCTCCGCCACGGGTACCATCGACGTCGTCGCCTCCAATGGCTCCGGCCGGGACGCTTCTTCTGAGGGAGGCTCAAGCTCCCTCGCCTCTTCCACAATCACCGGCTCTGCAGCCGGCGCTCCAATAATTACCGGCTATGCGACCGGAGCATCAGAAGTAACCGGCTCAATTGCCGGAACCACTTCAACTTCCGGCTCGCATGCCGGGGCTTCAGCTACTTCCGGCTCAACCGCCGGGGCTTCAGCACTTTCCGGCTCTAAAGCCGGGACCGCTACTTCCTCCGGCTCGACAGCCGGAGCATCTACTTCTGTAGCACAGGGGCCCGGAGCTTCAACCTCCGGAGCGGGTGCCACTGGCGCATCTTCAATCCCGTGGTCCGGCGCTACCACGGGAACTTCTGGAGACGAGTCGAGGTCCATGACCACGACAGCCGGCGCCGGAGCTGTCGCAGCCTCTGCCTGGGGCGGCACCGGAGCAGGAGCAGATGCCCCCGCAGCCTCAGACACTGTGGCCGAGGGCGGAGCTTCACTCCCCTTCTTGGGAACGCTGCAGATGAAGAATGAAGAAATTGAGCAAACAGATGCTATAATTAAAAATTAATTGAGGTAAGCAAGAAAAATTACCTTGGGAGGCTCACGCACCAGCTTGCGCGGAACCTCTTTCCCGGACGTTCCGGGCTGGCCACGGTCGGCGTAGGAGCTCCGGGAGGACTCCCAGGACTTGCCGTAGCTGCGGGCGTTTCCCGGGTCGGAGCTCTCCTTGACCGGGAGGAACTCCTAGACCTGGAGGCCCTCACTGCTTCTCGAACCGGAGTCGCCTGTCCGGAGCTGGCACCTCCGGAGGGACCCATCACGGGGACAACAGCACTCCGGGAGGATCCCACCGCCGGAACAGTAGCACTCCGAAAAGACCCCACCACGGGGACAGACGCTACAGCGGTGGAGGATCTTCCTTCCTGAGGACGGGGAACTGGCGGGGAAGTAGCAAGCCCGACGGACCTTCCGTCAGCATGTCGCAGCTTCCTCTTCCGGTTCTCCGGCTCCTCCGCCAGCTCCTTGCCCTTGCCGGTGACTTCAGCTCTTGGCTGAGAAACAGGGGCGGAGCCACCTTCCGACAACCCGGGGATCGCCAACCGGGCGGTCGATCTTCTCTCGACGACACCAAGGTCGTCAAGCGCGGGCATCTTCCGCCGGAGCTCCCTGCTGAACTCAACTTCCACGTTCAGGGGGAGGAAAGCCGGTGGCGGAGTCAAGTACTCCCCGTCAACATCGATGCCGTGCTGTAATTTCTTGAGGTGAAACTCCAAGGACTTCCCCACCATGTTGGACTTCAACCCGGTCTCAACCCGGTCCTCGTCCATCACGCTGTTGAGGGCCCAGGCGAGCTTCTCCCTCCTCTTCAGCGGCGCCCACCTGTTGGACAGGAAGTTGCAGAACACCGCCTGGGGAGTCAATCCTCCCTCCACACATTGGCGGATCCTGGACAGGACGGGGTCGAAAGCTGCCGCCAGCACCGGAACTTCGCTCCACACCGACGTGTCAATGCCGGGCAGACCGTCTGGCAGCTCCAACCGCTCGTGCTCCTCCACCCGGACGACTACCCAATCTTTCTTCCAGTCATCCCACTTCCCGGAAGGGAACGACCGGAGGTACTTGAACGGGCACTTCTTGCGCTTCACAAAGTAGTAGAAGCCAAGGTACTCGTCACTTCGGCCGGTGGTTTGGACGGTGAAGAAGGTGCGGAAGAGCTCGATGCAGGGAGGGATGCCCACCCACATCTCGCAGAAGTGGACAAAGATGGACACAAGGAGGAGGGAGTGAGGGCCAAGGTGGTATAGCTGCAGACCATAGAAGTCCAGCAGCATCAAGAAGAAGGAAGAAAACGGTGGGATCAGCCCCACCATGGCGTACGATGAAAAGTACACCATTTCGCCGGAGTGCTCCTTTTTAAAGGGAAGCTCCCCGCCGGCGCGGACTGAACGGTTGAAGAAGTCCGACGACCACCCCATGAGGGCTCGGACCTTCTTCAAATCGCTCTCCGTCTTCAAACGACTCTCACGCAGACCCAACTCCATCGCAGCACAGCTAGGCGAGAGAAGAGAAGCAAAGCACGAGTTGGGAGTTTGAGCGCAAGAACAGATGGAAAGCGTAAAGAACTCCCGACGGTGCGCTTTCCTTCTTATGTAAGCCCTCGCAACGCTTGGATGGAAACTGCAGGGGAGTCAAGCATACTACTCAAGAATTCAACCCAGCCGATGACAAGAGGGCCCGGGACCACCCCGACGATCAAGTCGAGGTTCTTACCCAGGCGAACAGTTGTCATCACGAGGCGGGAAACCCAAAGGCGGCGGACTGACAAGGCGCGCGGAACCGATACGGTTTTCGTATCGGGAACCGACGACCTTCAATTGCGAGAGATCCGCACGTCAAAGATCTTATCTGCCGCCTGAGGTGCGCCACGCGTCGGGACTCAACTGTAAAGCCCCGCCAAAGGCACCTCCGAAGACCCTTGAAGACCCAGTTCAAGAGTCGCAAGTATGGACCCACCTCCGGCGGAATGACTTCATCCCGTTGGCCTTCCCCGGAGGTAGGTCCAGGGGGCCACTGTCGGTACCCTAAAAACCATACACCCCCTGAGGTTACAAAGATCTCAACGGAAGGACATCTACTCAAATTGAAGACCCTAGGGGGCCCACTCGCCAGACGTGACCGGACCCGCTTCTCCAACATGGTTAACCTCTAGGTTGCCACGTGTACTGACAGACCAGAGTTATTACCCACAAGGGTGAAGCTCCGGGCTAGGTACTGAAACGGCACCTCTGGAGGTAACCCCTGACCGAGAGAAGCTCCGAACCTGACACGTGCCAGGCCACCCCGGAGCTTCCCGCTTCTCCCAAGCTAGCTCTGGAGCTGCCACGTGTCCATACGTCGGAGCTAGCTGCTTAAAACCCCTGGGAGACGTTGTAACGGCTCCGGATCTCCAAAGGACAGCCGCAGACTTCAAGACCCGATTAATTACCATTAATTCCACATTAATGATAATTAATCGAACGATTTTAACACCTGTAACGGCACTGTCAGAGCCGTTACAGGGTTATTAACAACAATTAATCTCGTGTATCAATACTAATAACCGCCAGGGACACATGTCGGGCCAGGCTGACTTGTAACGGTTTGTCCTTATGTTATAAAAGGACAAACCGACGATACACGAAGGAGGACTCTCGAACACCCTGAAGTTCACAAGTCAATACACACACACACACCCGTGGAGTAGGGTATTACGCTCAGGCGGCCCGAACCACGTAAACCGCTGTGTCATTCGTGTCCAATCGCGTTTCACTTTCTTAAGTCTCCGCGCGCCCAAACCGAACCACAAACTCCTTCCACACTTTCATAGTGTCAGGGGATCTGCCGACTCCAACAGTCGACAGACGTCGCTCAGATCAACTTACCATTCAATGCCATCTTGGGTAGACCTGCCCTATACAAATTTATGGCAGCTGCTCATTATGGATACTTGGTGTTGAAGATGCCAACACCAGCAGGCGTTCTCCGGATTCGTGGAGATCGCACCGCCGGAGTAACTGCTCTGGAGGAGCTCCATGCACTCACCACTGCGCAAGAGGAGGACTCCAGACAGGGGCAAGCTCCAAAACCTCCGAGCATTCGGCAACGAGGCTCAACCTCTGCTCCCCGTGTGCAGCCAAGCGGCGACACCGACATCCCCGTCAAAGTCGTCCAAATTGGTTCCGATGTCACTCAAACCACCCGCATATCGGGTGGGTTGAATGACAAATAGGAACTCGCGCTCATCACTTTCCTCCGGGCTAACGTTGACGTATTTGCTTGGCAACCGTCACAAATGCCTGGGATCCCCAGGGAAGTGATTGAGCACAATCTGAAGATTTACCCCGATGCTCGGCCTGTGCATCAGAAACCTCGGAAGCAATCTATAGAGCGACAGAACTTCATCCGACAAGAAGTGAAGAAGTTGCTCGAAGCCGGATTTATCCGAGAAGTCTTCCATCCAAAATGGCTGGCGAACCCAGTCGTTGTGCCCAAGGCCGGCGGGAAACTTCGGATGTGCATCGACTACACCACACTGAATAAGGCATGTCCAAAAGATCCATTCCCACTACCTAGAATAGATCAGATAGTGGATTCCACCCCCGGGTGCGAGTTACTGTGTTTTCTAGATGCATATTCTGGATATCATCAAATCAGGATGTCTAGGGAGGATGAAGAGCATACTTCATTCATCACAGTGGATGGATTGTATTGTTACACAGCCATGCCGTTTGGTCTCAAGAATGCAGCTTCAACTTTTGTACGAGCTATGTACAAAACTTTCGAAGAACTCATCAGAGACATAGTGGAAGTGTACGTCGATGACATCGTGGTCAAAGTCAAGAACAAGGAGTCCCTCTTGGACACCTTGCAGGCTGTCTTCGACAAGCTGCGGGCCACCCGCACGAAGCTAAACCCAGACAAGTGCGTCTTCGGGGTTAGTTCCGGAAAGCTTCTTGGTTTCCTGGTAAGTCACCGGGGCATAGAGGCTAATCCGGCGAAGATAAAAGCCATTGAAGACATGCGGCCACCAACCCGCATCAAAGACGTCCAAAAATTAACTGGATGTCTAGCAGCCCTCAGCCGGTTCATTTCAAGACTAGCAGAAAGAGCACTTCCCTTCTTCAAGTTACTGAGGAAGTCCGGACCATTCCAATGGTCTGAAGAAGCAGAGAAGGCATTCCAGGAGCTGAAACAGTTCCTCACCACCCTACCAGTCCTGGTAGCTCCGAACCCTGGTGAGCCTTTGTTGCTTTACATTTCAGCTACTGACAAAGTCGTCAGTATGGTTCTGGTTGCGGAGAGACCGGAACTACCCAATACTCAGGAATCCAGACCCCTTCGGGAGGGTCCGGAGGTTCCTGAAAGCGGGTCTGGGTCCCAGCTCCCAGACTCAAACCCACAATAAGCCACTTCAGAGGACCCGGACCCCTCTAAGAGGGTCCAGGTCATTTCTGAAGAAGCTCCGGGTTCCTCCACCCAGAACCCGGAGGTCCCCGAAGAGAGTCTGGACCCCTCCGAGAGGGTCCGGATCAATGAAGAGGAAGCTCCGGACCCCTCCGAGAGGGTCTGGACCATTCAACGCCCGGTATACTTCATCAGTGAAGTGTTACATGATGCCAAGACTCGATACCTAGAGGTGCATAAACTGCTTTATGCAGTTCTTATTGCCTCAAGGAAACTTTGACACTATTTCCAAGCTCACAAAGTCTCGGTGGTGACCACATATCCACTTCGAGCGATCTTGCATAATCCCAATTCAACTGGGAATATTGCAAAGTGGGCAGCGGAATTGGCTGAATTCGATCCTGAATTCATTCCGAGACAAGCAATCAAGAGTCAAGCGTTGGCAGATTTCGTGGCAGAATGGACTCCCTCTCCATTAAACCCTGGGGGCCCCAGCGAGCAGAAGACGGAACCTCAAGTTCCAACCTTCACTAAGCCTCACTGGACCCTTTACTTCGACGGTTCCATGCAGAAGCAGGGAGCCGGAGCTGGAATCCTTCTCCTCGCACCAACTGGGGAGAAGGTGAAATACATGGTACACCTTGACTTCAAGGCAACCAACAACATGGCGGAGTATGAAGCACTCATCTATGGATTAAAGGTGGCACTATCATACGGTGTCAAGCAATTGCTGGTCAAAGGAGATTCACAACTAGTCATCAAGCAGGTGAAGGGTGAATGCTCCTGCAATAATCTCCAGCTGGCTGCTTACCTCCTTGAAGTCCAGAGGCTTCAGAAGGACTTCGAAGTCCTAGACCTTCACCATGTTCAGCGTGCTCACAACGCTGAAGCTGACGAACTCTCGACCAAGGCGTCAACTGGAGCTCCGGCTCCTGACGGAACCTTTGTCCGGAGGTTGTCAAAACCCACAGTTCAGCCTGCCGAACTGAACGAAGGGGGCGAGATCAGCATCCCGAAGCTGACGGTCCCGATGGCCCTGTTACCATGGCAGCCATCAAGGGTCGTAGGTGCTGCCGGAAGCTCCGAGCAACCCAACACGCAAGACTCAAATGCTCAAGTCAGTTCCGATGCATGGATCTCGGAGATCCGAAGCTACTTGAAAGACAACATCCTTCCTGACGATGATGTATCCGCTGATCGGGTAGTCAGATTGGCTAAAAGATACACGTTGGTAGAAGGGGATCTCTACCGGCGCGGTGCCAACGGCATCCTAATGCGGTGCATCACAAGGGAAGAAGGCTGCGAGCTCCTCGCAGAAATCCATGGAGGCGAGTGTGGGAACCACGCATCTTCCCGCACGCTGGTCGGAAAATCCTTTCGGCACGGCTTCTACTGGCCTACAGCGCTCCAGGATGCCACTGAGCTGGTGAAGAAATGCAAAGCATGCCAATTTCATGCAAAGCAAATTCATACACCTGCTCAGTCCTTACAAATGATACCTCCCACATGGCCTTTCGCTGTGTGGGGGATGGACATCTTGGGACCCTTCCCTAGAGCCGTCGGAGGTTACAAGATCCTGTACGTCGCCATCGACAAGTTTACTAAGTGGCCGGAAGCAACTACCGTTGTGACGATCAACAAACAATCTGCAATCAATTTTCTACAATCCATCGTGAGCAGATTCGGAGTCCCAAATAAGATCATCACTGATAATGGGACTCAATTCACAAGCTCCGCATTTCAAGGATATTGCGAAGACCTCGGCATACAAGTTTGCTACGCTTCCGTAGCTCATCCTGCCAGCAATGGACAAGCCGAGAGAGCAAATGCAGAGATCCTTAAAGGACTCAAAACACGCACTTATGAGCGCTTGAAAAAGCACGGAGCCAATTGGATCGAAGAGCTTCCGCCCAGTCTATGGGCCAACAGGACTTCTCCAAGTCGGGCAACCGGAGAAACACCCTTCTTTCTGGTGTACGGAGCTGAAGCGATCCTTCCTCCGGAAATCACCTTGGGTTCCCTCCGAGTCCGGACCTTCGACGAAGCCGCGCAGGACCAGCTCCGGCGCGAAGACCTAGACCTCCTCGAGGAGGGAAGGTGCCAAGCAGCTGTTCGGAATGCCCGATACCGCCAAGCTCTACGGCGCTATCACCAGCGGCATGTACACAACCGACAGCTCGAGGAAGGCGATCTGGTGCTACGGATAATACTATCCAGAGAAGGGCAAAACAAACTCTCCCCCAGCTGGGAAGGGCCCTTTCGAGTGATCAAAGTATCCCGTCCCGGAAGCGTTCGCTTGGCTACCGAGGATGGGACACCTCTCCCAAATCCTTGGAACATCGAGCACCTCCGTAAGTTCTACGCTTAATTCCACGGAGGTGAGTCTTAAGTAACTTGAAATGTATGTTATAGAGTCATTGTACAGAGTCGGGTAGTTCCTCCGGGAGAGCATCCGGACCTTCCCCGAAAGGTTTGAGAAGCTCATGCAACACTTGACACAGTCTCCGGACTAAAAGTGTGGCTAACTACCCTGGGTCAAACGAGAAACCAAACACACTTAGCCTGTTTCCGTACCCTAAGAGTGTACTTGTTTCCCCTGTACCCCGGACCTATAATGAAAGACATCTTCATGTGAAATAGACTCCACGTGCATTCATTTTTGCATAGGCTCGACATTTTTATTTTTCTCTTTCTTGTCTATAACAGAAACGTGCAATTCTTAAGAAGTTCTAGTTTGACCGGTTTACATACGATTCGAGTTGAATTGTCAGATTTTTTGGATTTAAATATCGTCTGTGGCCAACTCGCCTGAAAGCCGCCAAGCCATTCTAGGGCCGGAGTGCGCTATCGACTTAGCCTGGTCAAGCACCCTAAGTACGCCACTCTACCTACATCCCGGCAGGCCAAAGTAAGGTGGGTCCATGGACAATTGGATCTAAAAGAAAAGACAATTCATCCAGTCGTATTAAAAATCGTGTTCAACTTAAAATTTCTTAAGAACCGTAAGCCGCGACGATGTTATAGACAAGGAACGAATTTTACTATTTTTCTTGGCTTAAGTGTGCAGGAAAAATGAACCCTACGTTGATGGAGAAAAACCGGAGCTAACCAAGCTCCGACTCCCACCAGGGCGTCAACCGTCGGCGTTGACTAAAAGATGGTGAGAAGACCCCGTCACTGGAGTCTGTTGCAACAAACCAAGTGTGGCAAAGGTCATTGCCGGAGCTGCTAAGCTCCGACACCTTGGAGTATTAACTGTCGACGCTCAACGTGTTGATAGAGGCTATTGCCGGAGCTACTAAGCTCCAGCGATGGATAGTGCCGGAGCTTCTAAGCTCCGACAACTTCAGGGGACCTTCACTATCAAAAACTTCGGACCTAAATTCCACAAGTTCGAAGCAAATTCGTCTTCAACTCAACATCCTTTTGGTACATGTCCACAATCAAATTGTGCACATCTACTAGGGGGCCAAGTGAAGATAAAGATGTTGAAGACAAAAAATGAAATTCGTAAAAAATTGGGGATTTCATTTCATCTGAAGACCGGAGATTACATCTGGAGACAAGGGATTACAAAATTGAGGAAGAAGAGAAGATACAAGTAAAGGCTAAAAGATACGGTCCTAGACCCTATGGAAGAACTCGACGACCTTCTGGGCGACCTCCGACACGCGGGCTCGGGTAGCTTCGCCTTCTCCTTCGACGGGGCCTTCAAGCACCGGGTCCAGAGGAAATCGAGGGTTCCGGCTGGTGTAGCACGTCAACACATATTCTGAGACGTTCCTAGCCAGGGATTGCCCCTCGACCTCCAGCTGGTCCGCGATGACGTCGCCCACCTTGGAGAGCTTGCTGCCTGCGGCGCTCAACGCTTGCAACGCGAGGTCCGGCTCCGGCTCCGGATCATTCGGGTGCACGGGGCTGAAACCCATCGGCGTTAGCGCGTCGTCGGCCTTGCCCAGGAACTCCCAAATCTGCAGGGAGTCCGCCTTCCTCAAGTTCTTCATCTCTTCCAGGGATCTCCGGGCCGCCGTCAGCTCCGAATTCTCGCGGGCGAGGCGCTCAACTTCTTTGGCGTTTTGCTGGATCTTCGCAGCAACCCGCTTCTCAAGTCTTCGGAGCTCCTCCTCCCGGAGATGGATCTTGTTCTGGCGGTCGACCAGGTCCTTCTCCCTAGCCTCCACTTTCTTCTCCCGGGCGATAAGGGCACACTCGTATTCGTAGAGTTCCTGCCCCCGCACCCAGGTCTTCTCCTCTTCCTCGAGGCAGCGCTCTTCCAATTTCTTAGTGCGCTCCTCGAGGCCCTTGTCCGCCAGAGCTGTTTTCTCAGCGAGCTCTTCTTCCCGTCGCAAGACGTCATCCCGTAGCTCTAGGAGTTTTTGCTCCTCATCCTCGAGCCGTCTTTCCCTCCCCTCAAGTGCCTCTCGGCGCTTGATGAGTGCGGTGCTGATGGCCTCGAGTTGATCAAACCGAGCGTTGGCCGCGTCGTTAGCAGCCTTAGCTTGGTCATGGAACTCCCGGGATTGAGCATCGAGGGCGTGAGTCATGCTCTCCCTCTCGTCCAGCAGCTTATCCCAGAGCTCCAGGCGGATCTTCTCCCACTTGATCCACTCCTTGTCATCCGCAAGCCTCGATTGCGCCAGCTTAGTCTCGAAGTGGAGCCGATTACGCCACCGCCTAAGGGTTTGGCGCTCCTCTTCAAGAGCCTTGCTGTCGTGGAAGAAGGCCAGTTGGACCTGACGTAGACTGGAGCAGGCGTTGTCGATGGACATCGACAGCGAGATGGGCTCCGGACCTGCTGGGATCTCTTCCGCTGGTTCCAGCGGGTCTTCACGTACAAAAATTGGGTCCCACTCTACGAGAGTGGAACCTCGATCTTCCAAAGCGCTAGGGCCTTCCTCCGGGACGGCCTCAGTTGCCATCGAAGGAGGTCCCGCCACCAAGTCTTCATTTGCTCCCTCAGGCTGGGGGCCAGCGACTTCGTTCAGGCACTCTGGCTCTGCCACCGGTACCATCGACGTCGTCGCCTCCGGAGCAGGAGCCGCTACTGGCTCCGGCCGGGACACCTCTTCTGAGGGAGGCTCAAGCTCCCTCGCCTCTTCAGCCGCCGACTCTGCGGCCGGCGCTCCAACAATCACCGGCTCTGCGGCCGGAGCTTCGGAAGTAACCGGCTCAACTGCCGGAACTACTTCGACTTCCGGCTCGCATGCCGGGGCTTCAGCCACCTCCGGCTCAATCGCCGGGGCTTCAGCACTTTCCGGCTCCGAAGCCGGGACTGCTATTTCCTCCGACTCAACAGCCGGAGCTTCTACTACTGCAGCACCAGGACCCGGAGCTTCCACTTCCGGGACGGGTGCCGCTGGCGCATCTTCATTCCCGTGGTCCGGTGCTACCACGGGAACATCTGGAGATGAGTCGAGGTCCATGATCACGACAGCCGGCGCCGGAGCTGTCGCAGCCTCTGCTTGGGGCGGCACCGGGACTGGAGCAGAAGCCCTCGCAGCCTCAGACACTGTGGCTGAGGGTGGAGCTTCACTCCCCTTCTTGGGAACGCTGCAGATGAAGAACGAAGAAATTGAGCAAACAGATGCTACAATTAAAAAGTTAATCGAGGTAAAAAAGGAAAAATTACCTTGGGAGGCTCCCGCACCAGCTTGCGCGGAACCTCTTTCCCAGACGATCCGGGCTGGCCACGGTCGGCGTAGGAGCTCCGGGAGGACTCCCAGGACTTGTCATAGCCACGGGCGTTTCTCGGGTCGGAGCTCTCCTCGATCGGGAGGAACTCCTGGACCTGGAGGCCCTCACCGCTCCAGATGCCGGAGTCGCGCGCCCGGAGCTAGCACCGCAGGAGGGATCCACCGCGGGGACAGTCGCACTCCGGGAGGATCCCACCGCCGAAACAGTAACGTTCCGGAAGGACCCCACCACGGGGACAGTCGCCACGGCGGCGGAGGATCTTCCTTCCTGAGGAGGGGGAACCGGGGGGGAAGTGGCAGGCCCGACGGACCTTCCGTCAGCATGTCGCAGCTTTCTCTTCCGGCTCTCCGGCTCCTCCGCCAACTCCTTGCCCTTGCCGATGACCTCAGCTCTTGGCTGTGGGACAGGGGCGGAGCCGTCTTCAGACAACCCGGGGATCGCCAACCGGGTGGTTGATCTTCTCTCGACGACACCAAGGTCGTCAAGCGCGGGCATCGTCCGCCGGAGCTCCCTGCTGAACTCAACTTCCACGTTCAGAGGGAGGAAGGCCGGCAGCGGAGTCAAGTAATCTCCGTCAACGTCGATGCCGTGCTGGAATTTCTTGAGGTGAGACTCCAGGGTCTTCCCCACCATGCTGGACTTCAACCCGGTCTCAACCCGGTCCTCGTCCATCACGCTGTTGAGGGCCCAGGCGAGCTTCTCCCTCCTCTTCAGCGGCGCCCACCTGTTGGACAGGAAGTTGCAGAACACCGCCTGGGGAGTCAATCCCCCCTCCACACATTGGCGGATCCTGGTCAGGACAGGGTCGAAAGCTTCCGCCAGCACCTGAACTTCGCTCCATACCGACGTGTCAATGCCGGGCAGACCGTCTGGCAACTCCAACCGCTCATGCTCCTCCACCCGGACGACTATCCAATCTTTCTTCCAGTCATCCCACTTCCCGGAAGGGAATGACCGGAGGTACTTGAATGGGCACTTCTTGCGCTTCACGAAGTAGTAGAAGCCAAGATACTCATCGCTTCGGCCGGTGGTTTGGACGGTGAAGAAGGTTCGGAAGAGCTCGATGCAGGGAGGGATGCCCACCCACATCTCGCAGAAGTGGACAAAGATGGACACAAGGAGAATGGAGTGAGGGCCAAGGTGGTACAGCTGCAGACCATAGAAGTCCAGCAGCATCAAGAAGAAAGAAGAAAACGGTGGGATCAGCCCCACCATGGCGTACGAGGAAAAGTACACCATCTCGCCAGCGTGCTCCTTTTCAAAGGGGAGCTCTCCGCCGGCGCGGACCGAGCGGTTGAAGAAGTCCGAAGACCACCCCATGAGGGTCCGGACCTTCTTCAGATCGCTGTCAGTCTTCAAGCGACTCTCACGCAGACCCAACTCCATCGCAGCACAGCTAGGCAAGAGAAGAGGAGCAAAGTATGAGTTGGGAGTTTGAGCGCAAGAACAGATGGAAAGCGTAAAGAACTCCCGACGGTGCGCTTTCCTTCTTAAGTAAGCCCTTGCAACGCTTGGATGGAAACTGCAGGGGAGTCAAGGATACTACTCAAGAATTCAACCCTGCCGATGACAAGAGGGCCCGGGACCACCCTGACGATCAAGTCGAGGCTCTTACCCAGGCGAACAGTTGTCATCACGAGGCGGGAAACCCAAAGGCGGCGACCTGACAAGGCGCGCGGAACCGATACGGTTTTCGTATCGGGAACCGGCGACCTTCAATTGCGAGAGATCCGCACGTCAAAGATCTTATCTGCCGCCTGAGGTGCGCCACGCGTCGGGATTTAACCGTAAAGCCCCACCAACGGCACCTTCGAAGACCCTTGAAGACCCAGTTCAAGAGTCACGAGTATGGACCCACCCCCGACGGAATGACTTCACCCCGGTGACTTTCCCCGGAGGTAGGTCCAGGGGGCCACTGTCGGTACCCTAAAAACCATACACCCCCTGAGGTTACAAAGATCTCAAGGGAAGGACGTCTACTCAAATTGAAGACCCTCGGAGGCCCACTTGTCAGACATAACCGGACCTGCTTCTCCAACATGGTTAACCCCTAGGTTGCCACGTGTACTGCCAGACCGGAGCTACTACCCACAAGGGTGAAGCTCCGGGCTAGGTACCGAAACGGCACCTCCGGACTTAACCCCTGACCGAGAGAAGCTCCGGACCTGACACGTGCCAGGCCACCCCGGAGCTTCCCGCTTCCCACAAGCAAGCTCCGGAGCTGCCACGTGTCCAAACGTCGGAGCTGGCCGCCTCAAACCTCCGGAAGACATTGTAACGACTCCGGATCTTCAAAGGATAGCCGCGGACTTCAAGACCCGATTAATTGTCATTAATTCCATGTTAATGACACTTAATCGGACAATCTTAACACCTGTAACGGCACTGTCGGAGCCCGTTACAGGGTTATTAACAACAATTAATCGTGTATCAATACTAGTAACCGCCGGGGCCACATGTCGGGCCAGGCTAACTTGTAACGGTTTGTCCTTGTACTATAAAAGGATAGACCGACGATACACGAAGGAGGCTCTCGAACGCTCTCAGGCACACACGCATTGACGTGAGCTTTCATTCATAAACTAATACAACACCACACACCCGTGGAGTAGGGTATTACGCTCAGGCGGCCCGAACCACGTAAACCACTGTGTCTCTCGTGTCCAATCGTGATTCACCTTCTTGAGTCTCCGCGCGCCCACACCGAACTACAAACTCCTTCAACACTTTAGTAGTGTCAGGAGATCTGCCGACTCCAACAGTCGACACAAACCCAATCCGACCCCCCTTCCCTGGTGCTCCAAATGATCCGCGTAATACCAGCAATACCCTAATTAATCAGCTACGCCGCACCCATACTTGGCATCGTGGTGGCACTGTAGTCCTGGCCTATTCTCGCATGAACTGGTCCTTAGATCTAAAGCAAGCAAACCACCATAACATCCAACCCATCCACATACCAGGCTTGCTTAGATCACCCATTACCATACCGTATTGACCAGTTCACATTAACCAGAATATCATTAATGCATAATTAAATGTGTAGTGTCGTTCTCCCATCCCAATTAATTAAGCAAAGCAAAAATGTAAAAATACCTTCCCGACTCTCTACCATAAATTCCAGGCGACAAGGGTGGTCAAACAACACTAGTAAACTTCCTACCATAGGATTCCTATCAAATTGACACAAGCATGCAGTTTTGCAAACAAAACATTTATTTTAGAAACAGGATCAATATGCTTCAAGGACACTTGCCTTGCTCTGATGGATAGGGTTGCTCAAGCGCTTCGAAGTCTTGGCTCTAGAAATCCTCATACACGACCTCTTGAGCACTTCCCTCTACTCGTGATCACACATACAAGAAAATACATAAAAATCAACATGATGCACACATACTAATCAACATGCGATGACATGCATGCATGCAAAGTACAATAATTAATTAACTACGATTTTTTATTAATTAGATGCATCTAGTTCATACGTGTTCATATGAGTTTACGGGGGTTTTAGCGAGGATTAATGCTGCTGAAAATAAATTTATGGTGCAACTACGATTAAATTACGTCTATTAGATCCAATACGTCGCTAAAATTCGCATTGGAAAAACGAATCCTACTGTAGATGCGACGGCTTCGAAGGTCGAGCAACGATGGCGACGCGTAGACGAAGTATATGGCGCAACGGTCCTCCGGCGACACGATGACGGCGACGCAATGATCTCCAGTAGACGACGGCGCCCTACTATTTTTCTCCTTCTTCTTCCCTTTTTTTCTTCCCTTGGCGGCGCCTCTGTCCCTTCTCTTTTTTTTCTACCGAGCTAGGGCCCTGGCAGTGGCTGCTTCTGTTTTCCTCCATAGCTGGCGGCTAGGGTTTTGGGCTACAGGAAAATATGAAGTCCTGGTTGCCTTTTATAGGCGCTAGGGCGCGGTGCTAGGGCCAGCGCGGTCGGGGTCGAGCGGAGCGCGGGCGGCTCGGGCGGGAGCGCGGGGTGGGGCCAGGCGTGGTCGGGCGCGCGCTGGGGTCGGCACGCGCTGTGGGGCCGGGGCAGGCGCGCGGTGCGGTGCTGTCGGGCGGGGCGCTAATCATATGTCATTAATGCTGAGCTAATGACACATTAATCAGGACTTGTAACGGCCATCTTAATAGCCTCTTAAATGTCCGCACCGTTGCAGATCCTGTAGTTGTTGCTAGAGTAGGTTCGGACATACAACACGTTGCAGCTCCGGAGCTCCCCTCTATGGGGAGGTAGCTCCGGAGCCACTCGACACGTGGCGGCACCGGAGCTTCCCTCTACTGGGGGTTAGGTCCGGGGTTGCTAGACACGTGGCAGGACCGGAGCTTCCCTGTGAAGGGAGGTAGGTCTGGTCCCGCTGGACACGTGGTAGTACCGGAGCTACCCTAATGAGGGATTTGAGCCCAGTGCTATCAGATGTGTGTTTTCTTCACGGGTTTTCAATTCAGATGTGGGAACTCTTTGACTTTTCTTCCGGTATCATAGGGTACCCGGTACGCAGGGTACCGATAGTAGCCCCCGGGCCCACCTCTGGGAGAAACACTCTGGGTGAATTTTTTCTACCAAAGGTGGGGTCATTACTTTAGGAATCGGGCAAAAGTCCATCGGCCATATAGGCGTCGGTAATCTGAAGAAACCGACGCCTTTAGTTTATAGACGTCGGTTTACCGATGTTCATAGCCGACGACTCAGATTCGACGTTTTTAACTGTTATGGATGTCGGGGCCGACGCCTTTAATGGTTAAAATCGTCAGTTTTGACTGTCGACACATTTAAAAGCTATAGGCGTCGGTTGCAGGCCCGACGGCTTTAATACGCTTAAGGGCGTCGGCTTGGGTCCACAACCGACGTCTTTAGGAGAGTTAAGGACGTCGGCCCAGCAGGGAGCCGATGCATTTAAGGTGTTTAAGAATGTCGGCCATAAGACCAAGCCAACACCTTTAAACCCTTTAAGACCGTCAGCGTGACAATAACCGACGGCTACACTTAGTTTTTTTTTAAATGCCCGCTTGTTTTCCTCCCCGCCCGGATGGGCAACCTCCGGGAGCTCTCCAGTTACAGCACCACAGCAACAATAATACTTCAGATAATTCTTCACAGCACTAGTAACAATAGCAATAATAAGCAACAATTCACAAGCACAAAGGCATAAGCAACAATACTTCACATAAGCACAATACAAGTTCACATAAGCACAATACAAGTTCACGCATATGTATATAACAAGCACTACATATGAGAACGAAAACAAAGATCACAAGTTCACATAAGTTTCACAAAGTGGCAATGAAAATGGCATTCACGAATTCATGTGTTGGAACCTCCCCCACTCGCACCTCCTTCATTCAAATTCAGAAAATCATCACAACCTTGCAGATGATCGGAACCCTAAAAGAAACAAATAAAGTTACACTACGCTAATTTCAGATGTCATTTCACCAGTTATGACTCATCTAAACAAATTCATTTAACTTATCTAAACATTCATGTGAACTAGAAATTAACAGTAGAGCACAAATACACTGGAAAAAAACATGAGCCCATGATTATCCAGAGGACAATGTTATCCTATATTCTCTAGGCTCACTGTCATATATGCAAATATACTTGAATGTACAATATAGTGGTTAAGCACTGCAACATTGACCACAATAAAAGGACAGGCATACTTATAATTCAAGTGTCTTAATCTCTCTAAAATGTGCTAATTGACTTATATGTTACAAAACTCACAAATATGCTAATTTGGCTCAAAGCCGCTATGTATTATTCAAATTAACCTATATTGTATAGGAATAACGATTTAGAAGTCATACCGCTGCGACCGAAGTTGTTGATGGGTTAGTCTGTCTCGGATTAAAGGGCATCGGTGGTACAACAGCTGGATATGGCTACAATCCAGGAGCCAACAACGACATAAATCCCTGAGGTTGAGGAGCAAATGGTTGACCACTCTCAGAGCCCTATTACACATATGGTTAGAATTTTGTATTATAACTCAATGTAGTAAGACAAGTAGTGATACCTGTGACGAGGAGCCAATATGTTTTCCTAACTGCATTGGGCGAGGCATACCACCTCGAGCGAAGAACTACATCAAGTAAATATATTCAGTTAATTTAACAAATAGTAAAGAGTATTATAACTTGAACAAAACAACAAAGTATACCTGCGACATCATATAAAACTGAGGTGGTTGTGGTGTGCCGAACGGAGTATCGGTGCTACTGTGACCCAGAAACTGCATCAAGTAAATTATTTGTGAGATCTTAAGTGAAACATTTTAAAATCGAATAAATAGCTCAATTGTTAAGATACCTGTGCCATATACAAGTACTGCATCTGTTGCTGCATCTACTGCATCTGCATCTCTGTCTGGTGCTACTGCTGTTGCTGTTGCAACTGGGTCTGCATCTCTTTGTAGTGCGTCTCAACTCTTCTCTTAATGCATCCGTCTCCGCAGTAGACTAGGATCTACTAGAACTAGCACTGGAGTGCCGCCGTCCAACATAGGCCTCACGCTCCACATATCCGTCGTCCAATCCAAGTCTACAAAAGATACAAGTGCGATGAATCGACAATCATTAACTTAGAAATAACATTATCTTTACACATATCTCCCATGCGGTACACCTCCACTGGCTTCGTACGCCACACCCACATCCAAAGGCGCTCTTACAAAATCTGCCTCATCTCCATGATTTTTCCTGAAGCACTCAACATATTTCGCCTGCGAGGATATAATGAGTTCATGTGTAGATGTAATAAAAGGTAAAATAACTTGGATAGATCATACTTACCACTTTTTATGTTGCTGCCTCGTCACACAATTGCTCCGGGCGATTTGGGTCTGGACCTCTGTGCCCCTTAAGGTAAACCTAAAAAAAGCTAGGAGCGATACCAGTTTCAGCATGCTGCAATAACAAAATTCGAAATTTAGTCAATACAATTATTTGAAGCAATCTATGTTTGATTTTAAGAATTCATACCATTCTTTGTTCCATCCGTGCATGTCCATCCGACCCATAGTAATGCTTTTCAGGCTTGCTCTTTCGATTTTTTTGGTTTCTATCCGAAACTAACTTGAACTCATCTGATGCCTGGTACTCACTTAACCATTCCCAAGCTTCCGGATTCGCACATATCCAATCCACATTGCTATTCAAGTACTCCTCCTTAGTTAGATGTATCTTGGCTGCTTCATTTTTTGATATGCATGTCAACAACTTAGTCTTGTAGTACACAATCACAACTTTGACCCGGGCATCGGAGAAGGAGTCCTTTGTGCGCCTTTTTGCTGACTCATGGAAACCCGCTCTTGCATATGCTTCATTCTCCCCTTCCCGCAAACGAAACACACCATGCAATACAAACAACAATTAATGTCAATCAGAACAAGATGTAATATAATTGAAGGACTATGAATACACTTACCCAAAACATATCCCAAACTCTGTTCTGACAAGTACCCGCAGGGGCATACTCTTTCAGTGCATAGTGATTCCATCTATGCGTGACAATTCTTTGACTGTTCAACACAACCATCCCGGGAAAGCAAAACCGGATGATGTTTCCCAAGTCCGTGTTAATTACTCGTCGATGCCCACTGCCACTCTAATTAACCTTGACCCAACACCTAGTACCCTTCGGCTTTATAACTATATGATCATCCAAGTTTTTGCTTGGAGTACATAAAAGGTGCCTCCGTATCCTATTCAAACAATATTAGTTAATTAGTTAACAATAAACAAAGATAAAAGATAGCTTATCAATTAATCCGAGATAGTACCTGAAAGGCATCGAGCGGGCGGCTCACCTGCCTCAGCTAGCTCCACAAGTCTTGCCAACCTCCTATCTCGCTCGGGATCATCCTCCTCTTTGTCATCGCCGCCCTCGTCGTCCCCCTGGGCACCCTCAGAGGAGGACTGCCCAAAGACCGCCGCAATCGTTCGGTCTCTCATGTCCGAACTTGAGTCTCCTCCCTGCTCTGACGACTGTCTCATAGTATCTATCTCCTCCTCTTGCAAGTCCTGAGCCAGACTCAACTCTGGCTCTCGTGAGGGCTTTGGCTGTCGTGAGGGCTGAGACTCTGCGACACACCGCATGAGTTGCCTCTGCCTATCCACACTTACGTTTATACCCTGCAAAAGAAAATAAACATGTAAGAAATATTAGATAGTTAATTATAATACTAATATGTATTTAAAAATAAACAAGTACCTAAAACAAGCCTGTGTGCTCCGAACTACTAGTGTGGTCCGAACCACCACTGCACTTTTTCCTGCCAAGTTTGATATGCTTGAACATCTGCATAAATTTCAAAATAATGATTAGTTATACAAAACAAATGATAAATAGTAAAAGATACTCAAAATGCGTACAATAAGAATCAAATCTAACATAATGCGTACAATAAGAATCAAAATCTAACAGAATGCGTACAATAAGAATAAAAAATCATCAGCATGAGAATCTGCTTCTGCCACACGTGCTTGAAGATATTCACGTCTCTCTTGTTCTTCTATCTCTTCTTCAAACTCTTCTCCTTCACAGTCTTGATCAAATTCTTCTTGATCCTCAATAATTCTTTTCCGCTTTTGAATAATACTTTGTGACTGTCAAATACGTTTCCTTGAAATGCCAGTATGTTATTCAGACATTAACTCAAAAGTATCACTATCTGTCTCTGCTAGTCCCGTCCTGCTAGATATCCTAAAATATTCTACTTCCTCGACTTCATCTTGATAGACACCACCATCATCATCTTCCTGATTCTCTATGTATCCATCATAACGATGATGGTCCACTTCAGGATTAACTTTGTATACAACCCACCAATTTTTGAAACTTCGATGAGGATAACTTAAATAGTACACTTGTTCCACTTGATGGGCAAGTACAACATTGTTGTTATGAGCTGTGTACCGCGAGTTGTGGTTAACCTCAACCAGTCCAAAATCATCGCCTCGCGTGCCCGATGTTGGATCAAACGATTGACAGTCAAAATTCACAAGCTTCAGTTCTTTCGGACCGCCAATTGTGTACTTGGTTATTTTTTGAAGAACACCATAGTAAGCATTGACTTCTCCGCTACCCTCCGCTGCTGTTATCATTACTCCACTGTTTGATGTGGCTGCAAGTGGGCGGCTTGCTTCTAAACTTGTCGTACTAAAGCAGTATCCGTTGATATTGTATCGGCTAAATTCTCTTGTTTTCAGTTGACCATGCAAAATCTATCGCAAGTCATCTGAGATATTGCAATCTTGCATACACTATATAAATAGACAAAGTTAGCATTTTACGACAAGCATGTGAACTATAATTGAAGACAAAAGATGTATAGAAACATTAAATGTTCACGAAACCATGCCACAAAGCTTAGCCCACCATTTATGCCATACTGTCGCATCTTATCCGATTGACTTTATGTAGGTCTTCGACAAGATGTCCAATACAACTTGTCAAATATTTCATAATATGGTAACACTTCGTCCATGTTGAAAAACATGTAAACCATGGTGTAGTTCCTCTCTTGCTCTGAAATATGATGAGAATCGGTAGCTCCAACACCTTTACCCTTCCAATTAAAAATCTTAAGCTCGATCTTGTGTTGCTCTTTTACATCATGATATTGTGTCTTAGATGCATTCACATTGTTGGCACGTGAGAAATATTTCATAGAAATATTTGTAATCTCTTTAGCTACAAATGCCTATGCAATACACCCCTCAACTCTTGCCTTGTTGCGTACTGTAGCTCTAAGTTTTTTCAATTCCCTTTCCTAACTATACATCCACCCGAGCTGTGCAGGACCTGCTATCAATGCTTCATAAGGTAAATGCACCAGGAAATGTTGCATAACATTCATAAAATCAGGTGGAAAGATTTTTCCATCTTACATACAAACACAACAATTTCTTTCTCCCACTGTTGCATCATCTTCTTCGACACTTCTTTAGCGCATATCTGCCTATAAAAGTAACTCAGTTCAGCAAATATCTTCCACAAATCAGGTTTGAAGTAGCCACGGAACATTACGGGCTCTCCATCGTAATATGGTAATCATGACTCTTCAACCCATTTAGTTTACCAATACTAAGGTTAACACATCATTTTATGTTAGCCGCATAGCGGTCCAGAAACTTCAATGTCTTCAACCAAGTAAGTATTTGCCTCCTTTCTTCTGGCTTGACATAGTAAGGAGCTCGTGGCCTACTATCATTTCCACTTGCATTAGTTATAATCTCAAGCCTAGGACGATCGCAAAGATCAGCTAAGTCTTTCCTCGCATTCATATTATCTTTGGTTTGACTGGTGAAATCAAAACACATGCTTATGATGCTTTCAACCACATTACGCTCCTGGTGCATCAAATCTATGTTGTGCGGTAAAATCAATGCCTTTGCATATGGTAGATCCTAAAGAGAAATATGAGTCCAGTTGTGTTCTGTACCATACCCTCCGAAACCACCTCCAGCGGACTCTTTTAACTTTGCATGCCATGCCATTTTTTGTTCACTTGTCAATCGACGAGACGAACCTTTTGTAACCGTTTTGCCTTTCTGAGATGATTGCGTATCACTCCTGAAAGGATGGTTTGAAGGAAAGAATCATCGATGACAATCAAAGAAACTAACTTTTTTTCCATACTTTAACCTGATAGCATCGATGTCATCCATACATATGGGACAACACAATTGTCCGTGAACACACCAACCAGCCCAAATGCCATATGCCAACAAATCATGGATCGACCATAAATACGCAACACATAAGGTAAATTCACATTTCAGATGATTGTCATATGCCTTTACACCATGCCATATCTTTTTTAGCTCTTCAATCAACGACTGCATAAACACATTGATTTTCTTCTCAGGATGTTTAGGGCCAGGAATGATAGCTGTGAGAAATATGTATCCTTCTTTCATGCACATGTTGGGAGGAAGATTGTATGGCATGATAAATACAGGCCAATAAGAGTATGGACTGCTACTGGTGCTGAAAGGAGTGAAACCATTTGTTGACAATCCAAGACGAACATTTTTGGAATCTCTTGCAAACTCCGGATCAAAATGGTCTAGAGCTTGCCATGCCGAGCCATCAGAAGGATGCGTCATAATATCCATGTCACCACTCTCACGTATCCCTTCATAGTGCCACGTCATCTGTTTCGCTATTGCTTGGGATAGGAACAACTGTTTTTAGCCTTGTTGTGACAAGCATGTACCGAAGTTGTTTAACCGGTACTTTTGTTGTTGTTTCCTCTCCATCATCGTTCAGAAACTTTCCATATCTAGATGCATTGCAATGCAAACAATGGGTATCATTCTGTTATGTAACACCCTCATTTTCATCCATCATGCATTGCATACATCCTAATATATGTTTAACATTAATCCATATAAAAAGGAACAAGTTTAAAATGAATTAGAAACAAAACCACACTTAAGAATTCTAGGAAGTGCGGACTAGTCCGATTTCTCTCAAACATCAAGCGGACTTGTGTGTTTTGCTGCGGACTAGTCTATTTTTCGCTCTGGACACTTTCGGACTTGTCCGATCATGTGCAGACTAGTCCGGTGTTCCAAGAATCCTTGAAAATTTTGCTAAGTCCCTGGACTTGTTTGGACTAGTCCGGTGTTCCAGCGGACATGTCTATTTTTCCCTCTGACTAAAGTCGGACTTGTCCGATTTTAGACCAGACTTGTCTGTTTTTCCCGTATGGATAAGTTTGGACTTGTCTGATGTCCAGTCTGGACTTGTCCGATTTTTCTCTGTCCATTTTTGGACTAGTCTGGCCCTTTTCGGACTTGTCTGATAAATCACGACTCCGAGTTGATCTTTTGTTTCACGACTTATTTCTTGGGTTTTACGTTAAGTGGGCCTAGGGACGCCGTGCCTAACTCTTTTAGAGCCCATGGGGGACTCTAAGCCGACCCCTACTCATCTCAAAACTGAAAATCCGTGTAACCCTAGCCTCCACCTCTATAAAAACAACCCCACCCTTGGCTTGACATCTATTTGCCACTTTTCCACCTCACCCAAACCCTAGCTCGTGAATAGCCGCCGCCAAGGAGGGAGAAGGAGGTCCCAAGCAAGAAGAAGAAGAGGAGGAAACAAAAGAGGAACAAGATCTCCATCAACTTCGCGTTCTTCGTCAACAATTCACCATCAAGTTCTTCATCAACCCTAGATCGTTCAAGATCCAAGTGTTGCCTCCAAGATCCTTGATTTATTGGAGTTCTAAACACCTGGTATACCTTCTATTCTCTTTTCCTTACGTGAATTCAACCCCAAATCTCCAAATTCACGTCGATCTAGTAAACCCTAATTTGCTGATCTCGCTCAGTGCGGACTTGTCCGGTCCCTAGCGGACTAGTCCGATTTTCCTGGTTAATTTCTGTTGAATTAATTCTAAATTAGATCGAATCAAATCCAAACCGGTATAAACATGTTAAAAGCTATTAGAACTAGTTAGTGATGATTAAAACAACTCATTAACAAGTTCCACCTTGCATTTGCATCAATCATGCATATCATGTCATATTGAGTAATATTTGTGCACTCTTTGATTGTATTCTTGTCTTGTATGTTTATTATGTGGATTTGACGGATTTGTGCTAGAGAGTGCCGCAGAGGATCTCCAGCACCAAGAGTTTGAAGGCTTTGACCCGAACCAATCCCAAGAGCAAGGCAAGTGTCCTTGATCATATTGATCCTATTTTTACAATAAATGTTTTGTTTTCAAAACTGCATGCTTGTGTCAATTTGATGGGAAATCCTATGATAGGGAGTTTACTAGTTTTGTTTAACCACCCTTGTCACCTGGAATTCATGGTAGAGAGTCGGGATGGGCTTTTTACCTTTTTGCTTCGCTTAATTAATTGGGATGGGAAAACAACTATACTATTTAATTATGCATTAATGAAATTATGGTTAATATGAAATGGTTAATATGATGTGGTAATGGGTGATCTAAGCAAGCCTGGTATGTGAATGGGTTGGATGTTATGGTGGTTTGCTTGCTTTAGATCTACGGACCGGTTCATGCGAGAAGAAGCCAGGACTACAGTGCCACCACGAGGCCAAGTATGGGTGCGGCGTAGCTGATTAATTAGGGCTTTTCCAGTGCTATTTGGACCATTAAGGATGCTCAGGGAAGGGGTAGTCAGATTGGGTTTGTTGACGATTGGCGGGACTACCCTGTGATCCGAATAGCTCAAGAGGGGGCCCTTGGTTGAAGATGTGCTCAGTTGGAGGCATCGCCACCGGTAAAACCTCAGTGGGGGTCTAAATAGGCTAGTAATCCCTTTGTGAAGGCTATTTTTTGATCTCTTGGCCATACACCAAAGGAAGTGTAATTGGCATAAGGGAGGTTCTTTAGTCGCCAACAGGTGATGAAATCACAAACACGTGGGTAAAGTGGTGCAAACTATGCAGAGTCTAATAAAAGTATCATGATAGCCGTGCTCCCGGGTAAGAGCACCTCAATGACCTACATGATTAAAGGGAACTTGGTATTGGGATGATTTTTGGGATGGTTATGGTTTGGTAATGGTTATGGCTGGTTATGAATTAAATTCTGGTATTGGATAGGGTTAATGGTAATGGTGAAATCTGGAATATGGATGATGGTAAAAAATTATGGACTGGTATTATGATCATTACATGGTCTATGATGGGCTTATTCACATACATATACTATATTGCTTTTTAAATGTTTTACTGTACTTTTCAGCATTCAGCCTTTATTATATTCGTCATTTGTATCAGCTACATGTCATACTTTCCACACTTGCTGAGTACGACATGTACTCAGTCTTGCAATTCCCCCACAAACAGTTACAGGTCAGGATTAGGAGTTTAACAATGATAATGCAGAGTTCTAGGTCGTGTCTACCGTCAGCTTTGCCTATGGAGTGTTGGAGCTGCGCTATCCTTTTTTCTTAGTTGCTTATTAGTCTATTTCCGCTGCATTAGTTGAACTTGTCACTAATATTCATTAGTGCTTGTATTCGAGGATAATAGGATTTGTGTAATAAAAGTGGTTAATTAATCTTGTTCTATGGTAATTTTCTGTATACTCTTTTGTGATTGCACTCGTGTATGTGTGTTGAACATCCTGGACACACATATGCGTTCGCTTGGTTCATTTCCAGAACTGGGTGTCACAAATTGGTATCAGAGCCACAGGTTGACCATAGGACGCAACCTAAATAGAATGAACACTTTAGAGCACATAGGAGCACTCAAGAATTGATGTGTTTTTGCTTGGCGTGCTGTTTGCTATGTATTGTTTGCTTGTGTGCTTAATAGAGGATTTTGGGATGTTTTAGCATTACCATGTCCACCTAGGCTAGTGTAGTTAGTTGCTTAGTTTCATATCCCTTGATGCATATAGTTGGCGACGTTTCTAAATTCTTATCTCTTGCTTTTTTTTCAGATGGTGAGGACTCACAACCAGAGAGATGGCAATGATGAGGAGGAGAACAATGGAACACCCCATAACAATAGTGGACAAGGACCTGCCCAGGGAGCTATCATTATTGAGCAGCTATTGGCTATGCAAAACCAGCTCATGCAGACCATGATACAGACTATGGGAAAGCTGCAGGCTGGTAACATCAACAATCAACCCCACATGCCTCCACCGTCACCCCCACCTCCACATAACCGGTTGGGAGAATTCATGAGGACCAGACCGCCAACCTTTGCTCAAGCCGCTGACCCTATGGATGTTGATGATTGGCTCAAGTCTGTGGAGAAGAAGCTAGCTATTGTCCAATGCAACGACCGGGAGAAGGTTCTATTTGCTTCTCATCAACTAGTTGGAGTAGCTGCAGATTGGTGGGATGCCTATTACAATGCTCATGAGAATCAAGAGAGGATCACCTGGGCGGAATTCAAGGAAAGTTTCCATTCTCATTATGTGCCGAAGGGTGTTATGATTTTGAAAAGACAAGAATTTGAGAAGTTGAGGCAAGGAAGATCAAGCGTGGGTGAATATCTCAATAAATTCACTCAACTTTCAAGGTATGCCCCTGAAGACGTGAGCCGGGACAGCCAAAAGCAATATCTGTTTATGAGGGGCCTTAACAATGAAATCCAAGTGCAATTGCTCAATTGTGATTATGCTAACTTCCGGAAGCTTGTGGACAAGGCAATTATTGTGGAGAACAAGGTCCATGAGATGGAGCAAGACAACAAGAGGAAGGCACCATATCAAGGACAGTAACAAGGAAGTAATGTGCGCCCTCGCTTTGCACCTCCTAATGCGCAATATTACAGTTCTTCTGCACTTTCTTACCGCCATGGATTTGCACCGCGCCCAACTTAGTTTGTGCAGCAGCGCCCTATCATGCAAGCACCTAGGCATCCGATGCCCTATGCACCTCGTGCCAACTTTCCTGGTGCAAATGTTCAAAACCAAGCTCGTCCCAATAATTCTGGTGTAGTTAAGAAGTTCTATACTTGTGGAGAGGCTGCACACTTTACATATCAATGTCTAAGTTAGGTCTTGGTCAAGGAAGCAATGCGTCGAGGCAGAACCCAAGACCCAATGGAGGAGCGCCACAAGGAAACCGTGGATAGCAGAATTTTTCTCGTGGCAACATGAACCATGTCTCTACGGAGGATGCTCAACAAGCGAATGACATGATGATTAGTATGTTTCTCACAAACTCCAACCCAACGACTATGTTATTTGATTCTGGAGCATCGCATTCATTCATTGCATCGAAATATGTTGCCAAGTATAGTTTTCCTATCTCTCATATGAAGTTTACTCTATTGGTTAAGTCTCTTGGAGGAGAGATGAGGACAAATATAGTATGTACAAAAGTAAGCCTTAGAATACGGGGGGTAGACTTCTCTGCCAACCTCATTGTCTTGGATTCTCAAGGATTGGACATTATACTTGGTATGGATTGGTTGATTAAGCACAATGGAGTTATTGAGTGTGTTACAAAGACGGTGAAGTTGACCAATGAAGAAGGGATCACCATAGAATTTGAAGCATCACAACACACACCGAAGCAATTGGAGCTGAACCACATGGACAATGCCACAATTGAGGAGATTCTGGTGGTGTGTGAATTTTTGGATGTGTTCCCGGATGAGTTGTCAGGTATGCCACCTGATCGAGACATTGAGTTTGTTATTGATTTAATACCTGGAACTGCACCTATAGCTAAGAGGACGTATAGGATGCCTCCTAAGGAATTATTGGAGCTTAAAAAACAAATTCAAGAGCAACTAGAGAAAGGTTTTATTCGCCCTAGTTCTTCACCTTGGGGAGCACCCGTTCTATTTGTGGACAAGAAGGATGAGTCGCAAAGGACGTGTGTGGATTACCGAGCTCTCAATGAGGTAACAGTTAAGAACAAGTACACCTTGCCACATATAGAAGACTTGTTTGATCAGATGAAGGGTGCTTGTGTTTTCTCCAAGATTGATTTGAGGTCGGGATACTTTCAAATGAAGATTAGACCATCGGACATACCTAAGACAGCTTTCAGGACACAGTATGGATCCTATGAGTACACTGTGATGTCCTTTGGATTGACAAATGCGTCTGCCTACTTTATGTACATCATGAATAAGGTTTTCATGGAGTACTTGAGTAAGTTTGTCGTGGTGTTCATTGATGACATTATGATCTACTCGAAGGATGAGAAAGAACATGAGGAACACTTGAGGCTTACGTTGAAGAAATTAAGGGAGCATCAACTGTATGCCAAGTTCAACAAGTGTCTGTTTTGGTTGAAAGAGGTGTCGTCGTTTTTGGGACATATCATCTCAGGAGGAGGAGTATCGGTTGACCCCAGAAAAGTGAGAGACGTGTTGAAATGGGAACCCCCACAGAATGTAAAGGAAATAAGGAATTTTCTTGGAATGGCTGGATATTATCGTCGATTCATCAAGGACTTTCCAAGATAGCTAAGCCAATGACGGAATTGCTAATGAAGGGAAAGACTTTCTGATGGATTGAAGCTTGTCAAAAGAGTTTTGAGGTGCTAAAGAAGAGGTTAACTACAACCCCAATTTTGGTTTTGCCGTATGTGAGCAAGAGTTTTGATATTTATTATGATGCATCAAGACAAGGACTTGGGTGTGTGCTCATGCAAGAAGGTCAAGTGGTTGCATATGCATCAAGACAATTGAAGAAACATGAGTAGAATTACCCAACACATGATTTGGAACTTGCAGCGGTGGTACATGCATTGAAAATTTGGAGACACTACATCCTTGGGCATAGGTGTGAAATTTATACGGATCATAAGAGTCTTAAGTATATTTTCACACAAAAGGGATCTGAATTGGAGGCAATGAATGTGGCCTAGAGGGGGGGGGGTGAATAGGCCTTTTGAATTTCCTGCACACTTAATAGAACCGTCAAAACTTGGTTGGCCGGACTAGTCCGGTTGTGTGGGCGGACTAGTCCGGTGTGCAAAAATTATGTGTGTTGATTAGGTGTGATTTGGGAAAATAAATTTCTTTAGCAGCGGAAATGAGAACAACTGATATTTGTACTTGAGATTAATATAAGAATGCAGGTGTAACTTATAATTGCCTTAAGTTGATGTTTAGCACTCAAGTGATCTAATGAACAAAATTTAAAGTAAATGAGACGCAAGACACACGAATTTTTCCCGAGGTTCGATTTCACCATGAGATCTACGTCCTCGTTGAGGAAGCTCACACAGAGCCGGGTCTCCAACCCTTTCCCTCTTCAAGTCACCACGAAGGCCGACTTGATTCCACTATCACGGGTAATCACCAAGTTTGTGGGGCAACCTCACACGTTGAGGGCTCCCACGAGAATTACAATGAAAGAAGTGATCAAATACACTCAAAAGTATTACAATGCAGAGTATGAGTGTAGAAAGATCAAACCCCAAGAGCTCGCAATGAAAGAACGACGATCTCCCAATCCCGAATCCAAGTGTTCAATTGATTTCACTCTTTTTGAACTTTAGATGTGTGGGGAGATGTGTTTTGGGCTCTTGGGACGAAGTGGCGGTGCTAGGGTTTGCTCTTTGATCAGTATTCGACGTGTGTGTCTATAGGAAAGCCACAGACTCTCTATTTATAGGGTTTCCAAAAGCTAGCCGTTGAAAAACCCTAACACCGGACTAGTTCGGTGCAAGTCCGGACTTGTCCGGTCTCAATGTGTTTTGAAGTCCAGAAAGTCTGCCCGACTAGTCCGGTCGAACCTCGAACTAGTCCGGTGCTGTGTGAAGGTGACTCCAGAAAGTTCATCGGACTAGTCCGCGGACTAGTCCGATCTCCACGAATGGGAGATTCCAGAAAGTTCAACGGACTAGTCCGGTCCCTCAATATGAGAGACTCCAGAAACATCAACGGACTAGTCTGGTGGATGCACAGACTGGTCCGGTCTACTTGTAAGTGGGATTCCAGAGAGATGAAAGGACTAGTCCGGTCCATGATCGGACTAGTCCGGTGCTTTGTGAAAGTTAGGTTAATTTTAGTCCCTTACCCTTGCGCAAAGATGTGAGCTCTTGGAGTGTGTCTTTCATACACTCCCTATACATTCAAAATTTTATTTGGTCTTCCAAGCTTCATCAAAGTATCTCTCTTTGAACACCACTTCATTTTTCACCTTTTTGTGTGCATCAAGATGTTTCACTTGTTTGTCCTACAATCATCTCAGTAGTTTCATTAGGATCTCATATGTTTGTCATCAATTGGCCAAAACCCACAAGGGATATCCTAGATGCACTTACAATCTACCCCTTTTGGTGATTGATGACAACCATTTGAGATATCACAATTGAGAATAAAATCTTGATTTTCATAAGGTGTGCACATATGAGAATAATGATAAGTCCACAAAAAGCTTCTCACATATGCACACACCTTATGGTGGGGTGCCTAACCGGTGTGTGATCAACAAGGTGTGATGAAGTAAAGGTAATCAATAATGAGTGTAAAGATAATCATCCAAGCAACAATAAGCATCACACATAAGAGAAGAAATAGTGCATTACAAGGTTTTAAAATTAAGTACACATGTCCTTGATCACAAAAACATAAAGACACCAACTACTCTCAAACTATTAGTCTCAATCTCTCCTAGTCTCAATCTCTCCCCCTTTGGCATCAAGGCACCAAATAGGGAAAAATTGAGGGGAATCACTCATCGCCACTCTCTTCCTCCGTCTCGGTCCGGTCCTCATCTTCACCACCATCATCATCATTCGCCGGAGCATACTCTTCCTCGGAGTCCTCGAAGGCGGGCGGGGATCCCACCGGCTCAATCTCCAGCTTGTCGCAGATAGCTTTGATGTTGGCATTGACATATTGTTGATGCTTCTTCTGCCTGACTTCAATCTTGCGGCAGCAGGCAAAGATAGAGGTGAGCATTTTGAGCACACCACCGGAGGGTTCATGAGCAGGTGTAGAGCCAGGAGGAGCAGCTGAAGATCTTGTTGCATTCACATACCGAGCTTGTTTAGTCCTCCTCTCAGCTTCAGGGGAGGGAGGTGCATCAGGAGCCGAAGGTAGAGTGTACTCGGTGGGCTTTTGCGGTTTCATCCCCGTATGGTGAACATCCTTGACGAACTCAAGTATAGTCACCTTCTCAATCATGTACATGATGTACGGGGCATACCCACAAGATCTGTTTGGAGTGATTGGGATGTTCACAATGTCATTTTAGATGTATTCAAAGACATTGAACGGTCTTCTCCCACCAATGACCTTCATTAGGGTCCTCAAAGTTCCTTGAATAGTCCCCACATCTCCATCTTTTGGGGCTATTGTCTTCCTCAAAATTCTGTTGAGGACCACATAGAAGGGCTTCAAATACTTGATAGTATGAGCAACATATGGCATCCTTGTGTCATAGAGAAATGTGAGCTCATCCTTCTCCAGGGGTTGCAGATTGTGGATGACTAGATCATGATCCAAGGTATGCTCAAGGTGGAGAATCCTTGCAAACTCATCATAAGTAACACTATACTTGGAACCATGGGTCATCCAAGTAAGACTGTCTCCATCACCACGAGCAAAGTAGAGGGTAGAGTAGAATTGGGTGATCACCTCATTGTTCCAGTCATTCTCAAAGGAAAACAGTTCCTTCAGTCCGTGCCTCTCTAGGGACTCAACCACCTCACGGAAAGCAGAATACTTCTTTGACTGCATGTACCCGATGTTCACCCATTGATTCTTCACAACGGGATTCTTCATATTCATGTACACATGCTCGTAGTAGTCGGCATGGAAGTTGCTCCAAAATCTTGGGTCTGAGCATTGCTGAGGTTGAGCATACACATTAACCTGCCTGAAGCTGTTGGCAAGCTCACCCCCTTTTCCAGTGAAATCCTTACTTGAGCGCTGCCTGTTGCGATGACTTGGGTTCTTCATTTTCAAGGGTCCAATGGGACCACTAGCAAGCCCCTTTCCTTTGTTGAGAGTCCTCTTTGGCCCTGAGGAGCTCTCACCAGCCTTTCCTTGGGCCTTCTTCACAACTACCCTCCTTTTCTAGGGCAAGTTGTCGTCGGAGGGCAGAGAGTGCACATTTACATCATGCCTTTTCTTCATGTACCTCTCCTTGGCTCTCTTCACCTTTTCGCGCTCAACTTCTTCATCAACATGGAAGGAGCTATCATCTGAGCTTGAAGACATCGTGCCTAACAAGGAGTTCATGATTTAGATGAGAATGAACTGAGAATGAAGGTGATGTGAGGATTCAAATGTCAGATACCGGACTTGTCCGGTGTCAGAGTGAGGACTTTTCCGGTGTACCGGACTAGTCCGTACCTGGGAGCCGGACTAGTCCGGCCTGGCACAAGAACCCTAACAAAACTAGAATCACAACTTCTATTTAAGGGTGCAAATGAGCATGAAGGTGAAAGGAATACATCTCTGAAGCTAATGTACTTCCATGGAATCAATAGAAATAGGCTAGAACTAGAAAAGTTGAGAATTTGACTTTACGGAGAAATTTACCGAGATTTGAGGATTCGCGTTGAAGGAGCACAAATCTGTCCGGATGAGTTTGGAGAGGAGTACCAACTCGTCGAGGGGAGAATTTCCCACGGAGAAAGCTTGGATTTTGAGGGCTCAACTCAAAAATCACTTTTTGGGGGCTAGGGTTTGAGAGGTGAGGGTTTAACTCAAGTGGAGGGAGATTTGAAATGGTTTTGGGCCGGCCAGCTGCTTATATAGGCAGCCGACCGGACTAGTCCGGTCAGAGGGCGGACTAGTCCGGTGTCCCTGGAAGACCTAGGAAGAGGGATTATCCAGACTAGTCCGGTGGCAAACCTGACTAGTCCGGTGTTATTGGACAAACTAAGTATTTAGAGATAA
The DNA here is from genome assembly GCA_036927565.1 of Tuctoria greenei. Classification (NCBI taxonomy): domain Eukaryota; kingdom Viridiplantae; phylum Streptophyta; class Magnoliopsida; order Poales; family Poaceae; genus Tuctoria; species Tuctoria greenei. Next base: position 37,085,373 of record JAYESD010000003.1, on the reverse strand, counting down.
CTAATAGTGATCCAAGGACAAGTTTTGCAAATAATCTTGGTGATTATGACCAGAAAGCACTCAACACAAAAACATGGTCATAAATTCCAAGATTTCTTCATTAAAAATAGTTTTCTTATGAGAAAAGGAGGTGAGGGGCAGATTTAGCAATAAAATGTAACATTTGAAGTATCAACCAGATGTGCAACGTTTCAAGCCACATTTCGAGAGTCAAGAATATTAAGTTCATTCCTAAGTTCACAAAATCTTTTCTCATCCAATGGTTTGGTAAAAATATCCGCAAGTTGTTTTTCAGTTCTAACATGTGAAATAGCAATGTCACCTTTTAATGAATGATCTCTAAGAAAATGATGACGGATATCTATGTGCTTAGTTCTTGAGTGCTCTACTGGGTTGTGTGCAATTTTTATAGCACTTTCATTGTCACATAGAAGTGGGATATGGTTAAGTTTGTAGCCGTAGTCCCTAAGGGTTTGCCGCATCCAAAGTAATTGGGCGCAATAGCTACCGGCTGCAATATATTTTGCTTCTGCTGTGGAAAGGGCAATGGAGTTTTTCTTTTTAGATGACCAAGATACCAGGGACCTACCAAGAAACTGACAAGTCCCTGACGTGCTCTTTCTATCGACTTTGCATCCTGCATAGTCGGCATCGGAATATCCTATCAAGTTAAATTTGGATCCTTTGGGATACCAAAGGCCCAAGTTGGGTGTGTGTACAAGGTACCTTAGGATTCTTTTTACAGTAACTAAATGACACTCTTTAGGTGCAGCTTGAAACCTTGCACACAAGCAAACACTAAGCATAATATCTGGCCTAGATGCACATAAATAAAGTAAAGAGCCAATCATGGACCGATATACCTTTTGATCCACATTTGGATCGTCTTCATTGAGGTCGAGATGTCCATTAGTGGCCATGGGTGTCTTGATGGGCTTGGCTTTGTCCATATTGAATTTCTTGAGAATGTCTTGTGTATATTTGGTTTGGCTTATAAATGTACCTTCTCTTAGTTGCTTCACTTGGAATCCCAAGAAGAACTTTAATTCGCCCATCATTGACATCTCGAACCTATTTGTCATAATTTTGCTAAACTCTTCACAGAAGGATTTGTTAGTTGATCCAAAGATAATGTCATCAACGTAAATTTGACATACAAATAAATGATCATCACAATGTTTAGTGAAAAGTGTATAGTCAGCTTTACCAATTTTGAATCCATTCCAAATTAGAAAATCTCTAAGACATTCATACCAAGCTCGAGGAGCTTGTTTGAGGCCATAGAGAGCCTTACGCAGTTTGTAGACATGGTTGGGATACTTCGGGTCTTCGAATCCTAGTGGCTGCTCCACATAAACTTCCTCCTTCATTGGGCCGTTTAAGAAAGCGCTTTTGACGTCCATTTGATACAGCTTAAAATTATGGTGAGTAGCATATGCCAATAAAATACGAATGGACTCAAGTCTAGCTACAGGAGCGAAAGTTTTATCGAAGTCCAAACCTTCGACCTGAGAATAACCTTTGGCCACCAGTCTTGCCTTATTTCTTGTTACTACTCCATGTTCATCTTGCTTGTTCCGAAAGACCCATTTAGTTCCAACTATGTTCGCCTTTGGTCTCTCCACTAGCTCCCATACTTCATTTCTCTTGAAGTTGTTCAGCTCCTCTTGCATTGCAATCACCCAGTCTGGATTCCCTAAGGCTTCTTCCACCCTGTATGGTTCTAGAAAAGACACAAAAGAATAGGACTCACAGAAATTTGCAACTCGAGATCTAGTAGTTACTCCCTTAGCAATATCTCCAATGATGTTGTTGACAGGGTGGTCTCTTTGCACGCTCTGGTGTACTCTTGGGTGTGGAGCTTGTGTAGTTGCTTGTTCTTCATTATCTTCATGTGCATTGTCTCCCCCTAGATCATTGCTTCCATGATGGTCCTGATCTTCTTGATCTTCCTCCTCTTGATCTTGTGCAAGGGCTCCCCCTTGATCATTGCCTCCGTGTTGAGGTTCATCTTGTGCATTTGAGTCGAATGTTTGCTCTTGTGGTAAGATATCGCCAAGTCCCATTTTCTTCAGTGCTTCATATGGAGCTTCCTCTTCATCTAGCACACACTTATCAACTTGCTCCACTTGTGAGCCGTCAGATTCATCGAACACTACGTCACGTGCTACTTCAACAAGGCCGGACACCTTGTTGAAGAGACGATAGGCGTAGGCATTCGATTCATAACCGAGCAAGAATCCTTCATCGGACTTCAAAGCGAACTTCGAGGCCCTCTGTTTCTTGTTCAGAATAAAACATTTGCAACCAAAAACTTTAAAATAAGAAACATTAGGCTTTTTACCGGTAAGGAGCTCATATGGAGTTTTCTTCAGTAGTCGATGGAGGTACAGTCGATTAGTGGCATGGCAAGCGGTGTTCACCGCTTCTGCCCAAAATCGATCTGATGTCTTGTATTCATCCAACATAGTTCTCGCCATTTCGATCAATGTTCTGTTCTTCCTTTCGGCCACTCCATTTTGTTGAGGGGAGTAGGGTGCTGAGAATTCATGCTTTATCCCTTCTTCATCGAGAAACTCTTCAACTTGGAGATTCTTGAATTCTGTCCCGTTGTCACTTATGATGTTCTTTATGGTTGATGATAATTCATTCTGAGCTCTTTTTAAGAACTTCTTGAGGATCCCCTGAGTTTTTGATTTATCATACAAGTAAAATACCCAGGTAAATCTTGAAAAATCATCAACAATTACTAAACCATATTTGTTACCGCTGATGCTGATGTACGAAACTGGACCAAAAAGATCCATGTGGAGAAGTTCCAGCAGTCTTGCGGTAGTCATCACATTCTTGGCGGGGTGTGGTGCTCCGACTTGTTTTCCCGCTTGACAAGCGCTGCATGGCCCGTCCTTTTCAAAAACCACATCCTTAAGACCACGAATGTGACCACCTTTTAGAAGTTTCTGCAGATTTCTCATCCCAACATGGGCTAGCCGTCTATGCCACAGCCATCCCATGCTGGTTTTAGCAACCAAGCAAGTGTTGAGTTTGGCTTTATCTTTCTTGAAGTCAACTAGATAGAGCTTGCCCTTCAACATTCCCTTGAATGCAATCGATCCATCACTTCTTCTAAAAACAGTCACACCCTCATTAGTGAATAAATAGTTGTAACCTTTGTCGCATAGTTGGGATATTGACAAAAGGTTATAATCTAGAGAATCTACATGTAAAACATTTGATAAGGTATGTTGAGAGGATATTTCAATGTTACCGCTACCAAGGACCTTTGCTTGGCTATTGTCTCCGAAGTATATGCCTTCACCTGGATCCTTGTTGTACTCGTACTCCACAAACATACCTCTCTCTCCGGTCATGTGATTTGTGCATCCGCTATCAAGTACCCATTTTGTTCCACCGGAGGAGTAAGCCTGCAAAAAAGAATTATTCCTTGGTTTTAGGTACCCAAGCTTGCTTGGATCCTCTCAGGTTAGTCACAAGAGTCTTGGGCACCCACACACAAGTTTTCAAGTTCTTGTGGCGTGGCCCTGTATATTTGGCAATGACTCTTCCATTTTTGGCTTTCATAAGAACATAAGAAGCATTAAATGTATGAAACAATATTTGTGGTTCAGATTCATGAGATTTTTCCTTGACAAAGACAATTCTATTCTTAGCATGATTAGAATTAGGCATGTGTTTGTTCTTATCAAAACCAAGGCCATCTTTGACATTAGGAGGTCTAGTGACCATATATGCACTGCGTGCATATTTGATCTTCTCCTTATCAAAGATGCCGCTTGGAGGGGCATGCATATTACGAGAAGTTGATGTATTAGAAATAATATTCTTCTTACTAGAGCAAGTGCAAGTTCCGATTGTTGTCGAACTCATATCTTTGGAGAAAGAGCTCTTGGAGGAAGAGGAGTCACTTTGCTTGAGCGACTCAACTTGCACCTCAAGGATCTTGTTAACTTTTGACAAGTTAGCAAGTTCTTCCTTGATTGCAATATGCGAGTCTTCTAGCTTTGAGTAAGTTTCCTTACTCAAGGCTAGCTCAACTTCAAGCGACTTGTTCTTCTCTCTTTCAAGCTCGAGAAGCTTTTCAACTTCTTGATATCTCCTCCTTTCACGGATGAGCATATCTTCTTGTCGATCAAGAAGTTCTTCCTTCTCAAAAATTTCGTTCGACAACATTTCCATTTTCTTTAGAGCAATTTTACTTAGTCCTCTAAACATTTCTTCGTTATCACTAGAGCTGTCAAAGTCATCAATAGAGGAATTTAGCGTAGGAGGAGTGAGCCGTACCTTTTTCTTGCCTTCCTTAGCCATAAGGCAAGTGTGGTTGTTCATGTCCCGTCCTCCCATGTTTGGAAAGAGTGTGGCCTTCATAGTAGGTTTCTTGATTGCAATAGTGGCCATCTCTTCTTCTTCATCAGAGGAGGACTCGTCGTTTGAGTCCCACTCCTTGCCAATGTGAGCTTGATGGATTTGTCTTCTTTTTCTGAAAATTTTCTTTTCTTGAGGTCTTGTTTCCTTCTTCTTTTTGTTTTCTTCATAGGGGCAGTCCATCATGAAGTGACCATACTCTCCGCAGTTGTAGCAAGAGCGTCGAGCCTTAGATTTTCCTTTGTCCTTGCTTTTTCCTTCATTTGAGTTGTTGCCGTGTCTTCTTTTCATCATTCGCTTGAACTTCTTGATAAAGAGTACCATTTCCTCATCATCAAGATCGGTGCTCTCATCACTTGTATGTCCATCGTCTTGATCTTCACGAGCTTCTTTGAGTTTGGGTCGGCATGTAGCTTTGAGAGCGACCTCTTTCCTTTTGGAGGAAGTGAGTTCGGCCAAGTCTTTGACGTATTTTGCCTCTTTCTCCATCATCTCATGATTTATGATCTTCCCCAACAACTCATCGGGGGTCATTTTGTGAAAACCGGGGCTTTCTCTAATCATTGAGCAAAGAGTGACATTTCTTGGCATGAAGGCTCTAATCATTCTCTTGACTACCTCGTGATCCGTCCATTTCTTACTTCCGTAGGCACGTATCTAGTTGATGAGTGCCTTCATCTGGTCGTACATGTCTTGAGGTGATTCGCCTTCTTCAATAGCGAATCTCCCCAACTCTCCTTCAAGCATTTCGATTTTTGCTTCACGAACCGATCTATTTCCTTCGTGAGCTGTCTTAAGTGTATCCCAGATTTCCTTTGCACTTTCTAAGCCATCAATCTTGGTGAATTCCTCTCTGCTTAATGATGATGTGATCACAGCGACAGCTTGTGCATTTTTGTGAATCTCTAGTTCTTGTTCTGGGGTGAGTTCTTCATCCGTGTCCGGGATATCTATGCCAGTGCAAACGATGTGCCATAGACTAGGATTTAGGGATATTAGATGCATCTTCATGTTGTACTTCCACATTGTATAGTCGCTTCCGTCAAACTGTGGAGGTTTTCCCATAGGAATGGAAAGATAATGGTTGTTTGAATTGAGACGGTTGTAGTTGTAAGGCTGTCGGGAGTAGTCGTGACGACCGCTCCCCGTCGTCTTCTCTTCTTCTTTTCCTTTTTGTCCTAGCAGTTTCTTTCTCAGAAGTTCCTTCAATTGTCGCACTTCTTCATCATCGTGTGGGCTCTCTTTCAGCACATCAAAAGCTTTAGTTTCTTGTTGCTCCTCATTAATGTTCATCTTCGAGATATCGTTGTTCTTCTCAGAGGCCATTGATCTCTCCGAGATGTGAGTCTCGTTGGTGGAGAACCTTGCTCTGATACCAATTGAATGTGGCCTAGAGGGGGGGGGGGGTGAATAGGCCTTTTGAATTTCCTGCACACTTAATAGAGCCGTCAAAACTTGGTTGGTCGGACTAGTCCGGTTGTGTGGGCGGACTAGTCCGGTGTGCAAAAATTATGTGTGTTGATTAGGTGTGATTTGGGAAAATAAATTTCTTTAGCAGCGGAAATGAGAACAACTGATATTTGTACTTGAGATTAATATAAGAATGCAGGTGTAACTTATAATTGCCTTAAGTTGATGTTTAGCACTCAAGTGATCTAATGAACAAAATTTAAAGTAAATGAGACGCAAGGCACACGAATTTTTCCCGAGGTTCGATCTCACCACGAGATCTACGTCCTCGTTGAGGAAGCTCACACAGAGCTGGGTCTCCAACCCTTTCCCTCTTCAAGTCACCACGAAGGCCGACTTGATTCCACTATCACGGGTAATCACCAAGTTTGTGGGGCAACCTCACACGTTGAGGGCTCCCACGAGAATTACAATGAAAGAAGGGATCAAATACACTCAAAAGTATTACAATGCAGAGTATGAGTGTAGAAAGATCAAACCCCAAGAGCTCGCAATGAAAGAACGACGATCTCCCAATCCCGAATCCAAGTGTTCAATTGATTTCACTCTTTTTGAACTTTAGACGTGTGGGGAGATGTATTTTGGGCTCTTGGGACGAAGTGGCGGCGCTAGGGTTTGCTCTTTGATCAGTATTCGACGTGTGTGTCTATAGGAAAGCCGCGGACTCTCTATTTATAGGATTTCCAAAAGCTAGCCGTTGAAAAACCCTAACACTGGACTTGTCCGGTCTCAATGTGTTTTGAAGTCCAGAAAGTCTGCCGGACTAGTCCAGTCCAACCTCGGACTAGTCCGGTGCTGTGTGAAGGTGACTCCAGAAAGTTCATCGGACTAGTCTGCGGACTAGTCTGATCTCCACGAATGGGAGATTCTAGAAAGTTCAATGGACTAGTCCGGTCCCTCAATATGAGAGACTCCAGAAACATCAACGGACTAGTTCGGTGGATGCACGGACTGGTCCGGTCTCCTTGTAAGTGGGATTCCAGAGAGATGAACGGACTAGTCCGGTCCATGATCGGACTAGTCCGGTGCTTTGTGAAAGTTAGGTTAATTTTAATCCCTTACCCTCGCGCAAAGATGTGAGCTCTTGGAGTGTGTCTTTCATACACTCCCTATACATTCAAAATCTAATTTGGTCTTCCAAGCTTCATCAAAGTATCTCTCTTTGAACACCACTTCATTTTTCTCCTTTTTGTGTGCATCAAGATGTTTCACTTGTTTGTCCTGCAATCATCTCAGTAGTTTCATTAGGATCTCATATGTTTGTCATCAATTGGACAAAACCCACAAGGGATATCCTAGATGCACTTACAGGCAACGAAGATGGTTGGAGCTTATCAAAGATTATGATTTGGGAATCAACTATCATCCAGGAAAGGCTAATGTTGTGGCCGATGCTTTGAGTAGAAAAGGAGTAAGTCATCAACTCTCAGTCCGAGAATTACCATCCGAGTTATGTAATGAGGTTGAGCGGTTGAATCTTGGATTTGTGAATGAGATGGGAATAATGGAGTTAAATCCGACTTTGGAGCAAGAAATTCGAGAGGGCCAAATGAAGGATGAGGAAATCCAAGAGATCAAGGAAAGGACCCAAGAGGGAAGAGAATTCAGGTTTGATGAGGATGAACATGGTACCCTATGGCTTGGTAAGAGGATTTTCGTGTCTAATGTGAAGTATATTCGAGAGACAATACTAAAGGAGGCACATGACTCACCTTACTCAATTCATCCCAGTTGTACAAAGATGTACAAGGACTTGAAGACATGTTATTGGTGGGCTAGCATGAAGAAGGACATAACCGAATATGTAGCATTGTGTGATGTGTGCCAACGAGTCAAGGTGGAACACCAAAGGCCAACCGGATTATTGCAGCAATTGAAGATCCCAAAATGGAAGTGGGAAGAGATTGATATGGACTTTATAGTTGGATTGCCGCGTACTCAGTCCGGTTATGACTCAATTTGGGTAATTGTGGATTGGTTGACAAAATCAGCTCATTTCATTCCTGTCAAGACCACATATACAACCGCGAAGCTAGCAGAATTGTATATGGAGCACATTGTGTGTCGACATGGAGTACCAAAGAAGATAGTCTCGGATAGAGGTTCTCTATTGACCTCCAGGTTTTGGCAGAAATTGCATGAAGCATTGGAAACAAGGTTGAATTTCAGTTCATTATATCACCCTCGAACGAATGGACAAACTGAGAGGGCCAACCATATTTTAGAGGACATGTTAAGAGCTTGTGCTTTAAAGCGTGTGAAAAGTTGGGACAAGAGCTTGCCATATGCAGAATTCTCATACAACATTATCAAGCAAGCTTAAAGATGTCACCTTATGAAGCCCTATATGGAAGGAAGTGTAGGACACCCTTGTTTTGGAGTGAGACAGGGAAGAATCAAGTATTTGGACCCGATGTGTTGCAAGAAGCTAAAAAACAAGTTTGGGTTATTCGCGAGAACTTGAGGGCTGCTCAATCAAGGCAAAAAGGCTATGCGGACAATAGGAGAAGGAAACTAGCCTTTGAAGTGGGAGACTTTGTATATCTCAAGGTGTCATCGATGAGAGGACATAAGAGGATTAACATAAGAGGCAAGCTAGCACCTCGATATATTGGACTATTCAAGATTTTGGACCCAAGAGGGGAAGTAGCCTATAAGTTAGAAATGCCAACTCACTTATCGGATGTTCATGATGTATTTCATGTTTCCCACCTCAAGAAGTGCTTGAGGGTACTCGAAGAACAAGTGCCAATGGAAGAATTAGAATTAGAAGTATATTTGACTTATGTCGAGCAACCGATCAAAATCTTGCAAACCAAGGAGAGGGTCACAAGGAACAAGGTGATTCGATGGTGCAAAGTTCAATGGAAGCATCATACAGAATCAAAAGCAACTTGGGAGCTAGAGGATGATCTCAAAAAGGAATTTCCCTATCTCTTCTCTTCCGCTTCAAATCTCGAGGGCGAGATTCATTTTGAGGGGGGTAGGTTTGTAACACCCTCATTTTCATCCACCATGCATTGCATACATCCTAATATATGTTTAACGTTAATCCACATAAAAAGTAACAAGTTTAAAATGAATTAGAAACAAAACCGCACTTCAGATTCTAGGAAGTGCGGAATAGTTTGATTTTGGAGCAGACTAGTCCGATTTCTCTCTGACTTCAAACGGACTTGTCCATTTTGCTGCGGACTAGCTTGTTTTTCTCTCTGGACACTCTCGGACTTGTCCGATCCTGTGCGGACTAGTCTGGTGTTCCAATAATCCTTGAAAATTTCGCTAAGTCTCTGGACTTGTCCGGTGTTCTAGCGCACTTAATTCTTTTTCCCTCTAACTAAAGTCGGACTTGTCCAATTTTAGACTAGACTTGTCTGTTTTCCCCTCTGGATAAGTTCGGACTTGTCCGATGTCCAGTCCGGACATGTCCGATTTCTCTATGTCCATTTTGGACTAGTCCGGCCCATTTTGGACTTGTCTGATAAATCGTGATTCTGAGTTGATATTTTGTTTCACGACTTGTTTCTTGGGTTTTATGTTAAGTGGGCCTAGGGACGTCGTGCCTAACTCTTTTAGAGCCCATGGGGGACTCCAAGGCGACCCCTACTCATCTCAAAACTCGAAATCCATCTAACCCTAGCCTCCACCTCTATATAAACAACCCCACCCTTGGCTTGACATCTATTTGCCACTTTTCTACCTCACCCAAACCCTAGATTAGCCGCCGCCAAGGAGGGATAAGGAGATCCCAAGCAATAAGAAGAAGAGGAGGAAACGAAAGAGGATCAAGATCTCCATCAACTTCGCATTCTTCGTCAACAATTGACCATCAAGTTCTTCATCAACCCTAGATCGTTCAAGATCCAGGTGGTTGCCTTCAAGATCCTTGATTCATTGGAGTTCTAAACACCTGGTATACCTTGTAATCTCTTTTCCTTACATGAATTCAACCCCAAATCTCCAAATTCACATCAATCTAGGAAACCCTAATCTATAGATCTCGCGCAGTGCGGACTTGTCCGGTCCCTAGCGGACTAGTCCGATTTTCCTGGTTAATTTCTATTGAATTAATTCTAAATTAGACCGAATCAAATCCAAACCTATATAAACTTGTTAAAAGCTATTAGATCTAGTTAGTGATGATTAAAAACAACTCATTAACAAGTTCCACCTTGCGTTTGCATCAATCATGCATATCATGTCATATTGAGTAATCTTTGTGCACTCTTTGATTGTATTCTTGTCTTGTATGTTTATTATGCGGATTAGACGGATTTGTGCTAGAGAGTGCCGCAGAGGATCTCCAGCACCAAGAGTTTGAAGGCTTTGACCCGAACCAATCCCAAGAGCAAGGCAAGTGTCCATGATCATATTGATCCAATTTTTACAATAAATGTTTTGTTTTCAAAACTGCATGCTTGTGTCAATTTGATGGGAAATCCTATGATAGGGAGTTTACTAGTTTTGTTTAACCACCCTTGTCACTTGGAATTCATGGTAGAGAGTCGGGATGATCTTTTTACCTTTTTGCTTTGCTTAATTAATTGGGATGGGAAAACAACTATACTATTTAATTATGCATTGATGAAATTATGGTTAATATAAATGGTTAATATGATGTGGTAATAGGTGATCTAAGCAATCCTGATATGTGAATGGATTGGATATTATGGTGGTTTGCTTACTTTAGATCTAAGGTCGGGTTCATGCGAGAATAAGCCAAGACTACAGTGCCACCACGAGGCCAAGTATGGGTGCGGTGTATTTGATTAATTAGAGCTTTGCCAGTGCTATTTGACCATTAAAGATGCTCGGGGAAGGGGTAGTCGGATTGGGTTTGTTGACGATTCGTGGGACTACCCTGAGATCCGAATGGCTCAAGAGGGGGCCCTCGGTAGAAGATGTGCTCAGTTGGAGGCATCGCCGCCGGTGAAACCTCAGTAGGGTCTAGATAGGCTAGTAATCCCTTTGTAAAGGCTTTTTTGTTGTCTCTTGGCCATACACCAAAGGAAGTGTAATTGGTATAAGGGAGATTCTTTAGTCACCAATGGGTGATGAAATCACAAACACGTGGATAAAGTGATACAAACTCTACAGAGTCTAATAAAACTATCATGATAGCCGTGCTCCCGGTTAAGAGCACGTGGATGACCTACATGATTAGAGGGAAGTTGGTATTGGGTTGGTTTTTGGGAAGGTTATGGTTTGGTAATGGTTATGGCTGGTTATGAATTAAATTCTGGTATTGGATATGGTTAATGGTAATGGTGAAATCTAGAATATGGATGATGGTAACAAATTATGGACTGGTATTATGATGATTACATGGTCTATGATGGGCTTATTCACATACATATACTATATTGCCTTTTAAATGTTTTATTGTACTTTTTAGCACTCAACTTTTATTATATTCGTCATTTGTATCAGCTACATGTCATACTTTCCACACTTGCTGAGTACGACATGTACTCACTCTTGCAATTCCCCCACCAATAGTTACAGGTCATGATTGGGAGTTTAACGATGATAATGCAGAGTTCTAGGCCGTGTCTACCATCAGCTTTGCTTGTGGAGTGTTGGAGCTACACTATCCCTTTTGCTTAGTTACTTATTACTCTATTTCCACTGCATTAGTTGAACTTGTCATTAATATTCATTAGTGCTTGTATTCGAGGATAATAAGGTTTGTGTAATAAAAGTGGTTAATTAACTTGTTCTGTGGTAATTTTCTGAATACTCTTTTGTGATTGCACTCGTGTATGTGTGTTGAACATCCTGGGTACACATATGCATTCGCTTGGTTCATTTCCGGAACCAGGTGTCACATGTTCCTTCCAAAACAATATGCAATTATTGTTGCACACATCAATCTTCTTATAGTTCATGCCCAGATCACTCAAAATCTTCTTAGAGCTGTATATGTCTTCCGACATCTTATGCCCAGATGGAAGGAGATCACCAATCAACTTCAAGATACCATTACAGCAATTGTTTGCGAAATTGAACTTGGACTTCAATGCCATAAGTCCTGTCACCGTCTGCAGAATGCTCACATTGGTGCTCTCATGTACTTTTTCACCCGATGCGGAAAGATGGTCATAAAACTCCTTCACCTCCTTCGACATTGACCCATCTTCGTACTCTCTACCAATATCCGCTAACATCTCATCCATCCGATCATCATCCTCGTTTCTGTTTGACTGATTGTCATGAACCATCTCCCCATGCTCGTGCCATACTAGATAGTCAGACATAAAACCGTGCTTGCAAAGATGCAACTCAATTTCATCCTTATATAGATGTCGACGATTCCGACACTTGTTACACAGACACTTTGCAAGATGAGCACCACTAGCAAAGGCTTGGTAGATGAAAACATTCACGATACGAGCCCATTCCATAGTGTGCGCACCACTACAACTCCAACCATCATACATCGCTTTATGATCGTCACTCATTTTAGCTTATACCTTCAAAGCAGAAAATGTAAAAAATCTAATAGATAATAAACACAAACCATATAAATATATATAAGATGTATCGTTCTTTTATGGATGACAACACGGAGACTCACTCTACATAACCTAGTTAACATAACGGCATCATCCAAATCGCTAATTAAATTTATATACATTACTCTTCAACAAACATACATTAGAAATTCATTTTAACTCAACTTTTCGGTTTGCAACTAATACCTACAAATGTATGTTAAAATACATTTCAAACATACATTTTAATTAATAGAGACAAATGCAACTAATAGCTAGAAACATTCATACATTAGAAATTCAACTAATTAATACCTAGAAATGCAACTAATAGCTAGAAATATACATTAAAAATTAGACTAATAAATTGAAATGTAACTAATTATACCTTAACAGCTGGCAGTGCACTAGGAGAGTTTGACGGAGGGGCTGGAGGCCGGGCGGTGCCGGAGGGGTGGGCGCCGGAGGGCAGAGGCGAAGGCGCGTGGCGTAGGGCAGCGGCGCGCAGCCGCGACCTGCGGAGGAAGGGCGGGCGGGCGGGCGGCGGCGCGCGTCGGAGGGTGGCGGTGTGCGGTGGAGGGCGGCAGCGTGCGGCACGTGTGCAGAGAGGCGACGGAGGGTCGAGCGGGCGCGTGCGTGAGTGACGAGCACACGGGGGAGATATGGTTTACCGAGCCGGGCCCACTTATAGCCGTCGGTTGGCTAAACCCGATGCCTATAAGTTACAAATGTCGGTTCCGTCTTGGAACCCGACGACCATTATGGTAAGCGGCGGCACCCGTCGCGACTTGCAACCTGGCCCATGTTAACACCGTCGGTTTCCCCGGTAGCACCGACGGCATAATTATAGCCGTCAGTTTATAAATCTCAGCTGACGGCTATAATATTTTGTGCGTCGGTTCAAGAGCGCCGACCGACATATTTAATTAAAGGCGTCGGCCAGCCGACGCTCATAATTTTATGACCGTCGGGTATTAGAAATCGATGCCCTTAGTTAAATAAATACGATGGCCAGGATGGCCTTTTCCAGAACCGGCGACCGTTTGCCCATTTCTTATAGTGCATCTTTGATTCCCGCGCTACGGCTTCAAAGCTTCTTTGTGGGCGATTGAGGTGACAACAAAGAGTTACGCCGCTGCCGCGTGGCCCTTTTTCACCCGTCGAGTGGGATTCTGGCGTGCGGATCTCACGCAATTGAAGGTCACCGGTTCCCAATACGAAAAATGTATCGGTTCTGAGCGTAATCTTTATAGCCCTGTCAAGCGGCCGCCCACGGGCTTCCAACTTCTCATCATGACAACGATTTACCTGGGGTAACTTTTTAAACAAAGTGGACATGGGCCCCCTTGTTATCGATGAGGTCATCTGTGATTCGGGTCTGGAGGTAGTTTCCATTCAAGCGTTGCAGAGGCTTAATTAAGAGGGAAAGCCTGCACGGTTAGAGAACTCTTTACACCTTCAAACGAACTTGCGCTCAAAACCTCTCCACCTTTGCATAGCTTTTCCAACTTTTGCTCCGCTTTGCTGCGATGAAGTTGGGTCTTCCCCAAGCAAGATCAAGAAGGATGAAAATTTGGCGAGGGTTCGGACCTACATAGGGTGGTCTAGCGCCTCCTTCAACAACTCGATCTGTTTCGGCAAGCTTTCCTTCAAGAAGGAACGCACAGGAGAGATCATCTACTTCCGACCTACGCCGTGGTGGGGTTGATCCCGCCTTTTTCAAGTTTACTCTTGATGAGGCTGGACTTTTACGGCTCCAGCTTCATCACCTCCGCCCTCACTCATTCTTGCTAGTGGCAACCTTTGTCCACTTCTGCGAGATGTGGGTGAGCGTGCCACCAAGAATTGAGCTATTCCGTACCTTCTTCACGGTCCACACTACTGGAAAGGGTACTGAGTTGATTGGCTTCTATTACTTCGTCAAGCGCAAGATCTGTGCCTTCAAGTACTTGAAGACCTTCCCCTCCGGGAAGTGGGACAACCAGAAGATTCATCACAGTGGATCATCACGATAGGCTGGAGTTGCCTACAAGCCTCCCCAATGTCAATACCGACGCCTGTAATGCAGCTCTAGAGTTGTCCGAAGCAAAGAAGCCCGTCCTGACCAGGATCCAGCAATGTGTGGAGGGTGGAGTGACCCCCAGATGGTCTTCAGTAATTTCCTAGTGAACAGGTGGGCTGCGCTAAAGACGAGAGAGTGGCCCGCATGGGCTTTCAACAGCGAGATGGATCACAACTAGATCGAAGCTGGTTTTCGAACCAACTTGGATGATGAAGCTTTGAAGCTCCATCTCTAGAAGCTTCAAAACGATGCCATCACTAGAGACACGCTGACTCCACCAGTAGGCTTCCTCCCTCTGAACATGGTTCCTGAGTTCAGAAGGGAGCTTCGAAAGGGGATGCCGGAGCCAGACGACCTTGGCTTGGTGGAGAAGCGCAAGACCTCTGTAGTTGCAATTCCTGGAGCTTCGGAAAGGGTGGATCCCACTAATCCAAGCCACGAGGTTGATGACATCGGCAAGGGCAAGGGCAAGGGCAAGGAGTTGGCTGAATCTTCCAGCCGGAAGAGGAAGCTAAGACATGCTGATGGGAGCTCGCTCAGGTCGGCTCCATCTCCAGCAGCCTCTTCCCCCTGACCAAGCAGAGCTTCAACAGCCACGCATCCTTCAGTGCCGGCATCCTCGAGGGGTGCTAGCTCTGGCAAGTCAACCCCGACTCCAGTGTTGGCTTCGAGCTCCTGGTCTGGAGGTCCTTCCCAGCTGAGGGAGGTCCCGGTTGAGGCGACTCCAGCCCCTGTGGCAAGCTCCCGACCGAAGTCCGGGGTCTCTGCCTCACCTGGTCCAGTGAGCTCTGACTCTGGGCCATAGAAGAAGAAGTTCCGCAGACACTGGAGTGGAAGCTTCCCAAGGTAAGCATTGTCTTCTCACCTTGAGTTGCTATTTTTATCTTTACCATGTTTTAAATTTTTTGATCTTTTGCTTCCAGGGTGTCAGAGAAGAACACCGAAGCTCCGGCCCCTGCTGCATCAATGGAGGCTGTGCAAGTAGAAGCTCCTACTTCGACCCCTGCCTCCCACCAAGTGGTGGCTGAAGATACGACAACTCTGGTGCCAGCTGTCGTGGAACTGGATCCAGTGACGACACCAGAAGCTCCCGTGGTAGCGCCGGATCACGAGGGAGAGACTTGTGAAGAAGCACCGACTGTTTCTGAGCTGGCAGCTGAGGGTCCGGCACCGGAGCCGGTGACGGCAGAAGCTATCACACCTGAACCAGAGGTAACTAAAGCATCGACGCCTGAGCCGGAAGTAGCTGAAGCTCCGGCACCTGAGCCGGAGGTAGTTAAAATCCCGACACTTGAGTTGGTGGTAGTAGGGGCTCTGGACGATGCTACTGCGCCAGTCACAGAGGTGGTTACTCCGGAGGTATCCATGTCGGAGCCAGAGCACCTAGAACATTTGACGGCCGCGGATCCTCCACCCACCGAGCCAACAATCGAAGATACGACAGTGGGACCTTCCTCATAAGCTCTGAGTGCAGTGGAGATGGAGGAGCTTCCATCGATTGGTCCATTTTACGTGGAGTTGCTGGAGAGGGAGCTCGCACATTGGGGACCCTCAGTCGTCTTGGAAGACCTACTTGAGCCGGCGGAAGAGGTCTAGGCTGGTCCGGAGTCAATTCCTTTGGCATTATCTATAGACAATGCTTGCTCCAGTCTCCGCTGAGTCTAGCTCGCCTCTGACTACGAAAGCAAGATACTCGAACAAGAGTGCAACACCTTGAGGTGTTGGCACAACAGGCTTCGTTTTGAGACGAAGCTGACGCAATCAAGGCTCGCGGACCAGCGAGAATGGGTAGAGAAGAAGAAGGTCCGGCTCCTGCGGTGGGATTGTTTATTAAATGAGAGGGAGTCTGCCATCAAGGCCCTCGATGAGAAGACAAGAGAGATTATCAAGCATGCTAAGGAGTCCAACGAGGATGCTAATAACCGTCAGGATAGCCTCAATGAACTGAATGAAGTACTCCTCAAGCGCCGGGAAGCTCTCAGTGAAAAGGAGGACAAGCTCCTAGAGAAAGAGGACCTCTTGAAGAGGGGGTCAGAGCTCGCCTAGAGGCTATCGCTGGGTGAGTAGAGTTTAGCTGAATGCACCAAACAATTTGAACAGAAGTGCGTTCAGGAGAAAGAAAGGATTTAGCAGGTGGGACAAGAAACCGCCAAAAGAGAGACAGATGTCTCCACTAGAGAGGGGACGGTGAAGGGCAGGGAGAAGGACCTGGTGGACCTCTAGAACCGCATTCACCTCTAGGAGATGGAGCTTGCTGAACGAGAAAAGCATGTGGCTGAAAGGATCCAACAACATGCTAAGGAGGTCGAGCGCCTCACCAGGGAGAGTTTGGAGCTTGCGGCCGCTAGAAGGTCGCTGGAGGAACTGAGGAGTCTGAGAGAAACTGAGTCCCAACGAGTTTGGGACTTCCTGGGGTGAGCCAACAAAGCTCTGGTGCCACTTGGCTTCAGTCCGGTACGTCTGGATGACCCGGAACCAGAGTTGGACAAGGTGCTGGTGGCATTGGGCTCTGTCGGCAACAAACTTGATGCAATGGGTGATGTCATCGTCGACCAACTGGAGACAGAGGGAAAGTCTTTGTCCAAGAATGTCGACGAATATGTGCTGACGTGTTTCAAAAGCCGGGACCCCAATATGTCTTCAGATCCAGTAGTCGAAGGACCCGTTGTTGAAGAGGAAGATGTCGCCAGGGCCAGTGTTCAAGAAGCTGCCCAGAAAATTGCCTCTTTCTTTCATAGGACTTCCAGTAGCTAGGGCTATTTTTTTCTGCCTTCATTTGTAATCCTCCCATTTTGAATCAATTAAATCTAATATTTTGAATGAATGAATTCCATTCTGTGTGTGTCTTCAATGCATCGTCCTTTATATTGTTGGCCCCCTGGTAGATGTACACAACTTGATTGCGAACATGTACCAAAAGGATTTGACAATGTCTTGATGACTTCACTTCTCCCTTGTAGCCAAAACGATAACTCCGAGTTTTGAAGTTTTACCTCCCACATCACTAGGGACCCTTTGTTACGTCGACGACAGACCCCCTGGGAGTTGTCAGAGCTTGGTAGGTCTGACGACGCCCACTATCAACTCTTCTAAATGTTGACAGCGGGCCCTCTGGGGGTTGTCGGAGCTTGGTAGGTCCGACGGCGCCCACTATCAACACTTAGAAACGTCAACGACGGGCCCCCTGGGGGTTGTCGGAGCTTGGTAGGTCTAACGACACCCACTATCAACGCTTAAAAACGTCGACGGCAGGCCCCCTGGGGGTTGTCGGAGCTTGGTAGGTCCGACGGCACCCACTATCAATGCTTAGAAACGTCAACAACGGGCCCCCTGAGGGTTGTCGGAGCTTGGTAGGTCCGACGGCGCCCACTATCAACACTTAGAAACGCCGACAGCGGGCCCCCTGGGAGTTGTCACAGCTTAGTAGATCCGACGACATCCACTGTCAACGCTTAGAAACATCGATGGCGGGCCCCTGGGTGTTGTCAGAGCTTGGTAGGTTCGATGACGCCCACTATCAACACTTAGAAATGTCGACAGCGGGCCCCCTGGGGGTTGTCGGAGCTTAGTAGGTTCTTATTTGCGACTTAGTGTTCTTATTTGAATTTTAGATCCAAAGGAACTAAACATAATAACAAGTATATCAATGCAATCTCTTCGTATCCCAATGCCTTCCAGACCCGCCCTACTGAGACCTGTCGGAATATAGGTAGAGTGGTGTACTTAGGGTGTCTGACCAGTCTAAATCGATAGCACACTCCGGACCCATCATTGGCTTTGGTGTTGAGGCAAGTAGACCATCTAGCAATGCTAAGATCTGAAAAAAGATCAACAATATAACTTGTATATCATATGAATAACTCGGACTAAATATAAAAAAGAATTGCACAACTTCCTTATAGAAAAAGAAGGAAATGATAATAAAATACACGAGACTGTACAAAATTAATGCACGTGGAGCCTGTTTTCACACAACAATGTTTTTCATTATAGGTCCGAATTGCAGGGGAGACAAGGACACACATAGTTTACAGAACCATGCTAAGCATGCTATTCATCTTGTTCTAACCCAAGGTAGGTAAGATACACTTAGAGTACAATGACCAAGTTAAGTGTGCTTGACCTGTCTAGTCCCTCCCAGAGGGGTCCTGATGTTCTTCTCACAGACCTACCCGACTCTGTCCATAGACTCTATAATTTACATTATGTGTAAGCACAGACTCACCTTTGTGAAACTAAGCGTAGAACTTATGGAGGTGCTCGATATTCCATGGATTGGGAAGCTGGGTCCCATCCTCTGTTTCCAAGCGAACGCATCCAGGGCGGGAAACTTTGATAACTCGAAAGGGACCTTCCCATATTGGGGAGAGTTTGTTCATCCCTTCTCGAGTAAGTATTCTCTGTAGCACCAGATCGCCTTCTTCAAGTTGTCAGGTTCGCACATGCCTTTGATGATAGCGATGGAGCACCTAGCGGTATCGTGCATTCTGAATAGCTGCTTGGCACCTTCCCTCGTCGACGAGGTCTAGGTCTTCATGCCAGAGCTTGTCCTGCGCGGCTTCATCGAAGGTCCGGACCCAGAGTGACACCATGGTGATCTCCAGAGGAAGGAACGCTTCAGCTCCGTACACCAAGAAGAAGGGTGTTTCTCTCCCACAGTGCACACATAGGCTCCTCTATCAAGTTGGCTTAGTGTTTCTTCAGGCGCTCATATGTGCGTGTCTTGAGTCCTTTTAATATCTCTACATTTGCTCTCTCGGCTAGTCCATTACTTGTCGGGTGAACTACTGATGCGTAGCTAACTTGTATGCCGAGATCTTTGCAATATTCTTGGAACGCTACACTTGTGAATTGGGTTCCATTGTTAGTGATGACTCTGTTCGAAACTCCAAATCTGCAGACTGTGGACTTCAAGAACTTGATAGCAGATTTCTTGTTGATCGTCACAACTGGAGTAGCTTCTGGCCACTTAGTGAACTTGTCGATGGCGACATACAGAAACCTGTAACCTCCGATGACTTTTGGGAAAGGTCCTAAAATGTCCATCCCCCACACAGTGAATGGACATGTAGGAGGTATCATTTGCAGCGTCTGAGCCGGTGTGTGAATTTGTTTCTCGTGGAACTGACTTGCTTCACACTTTTTTACCAACTCAACTGCATCCTAGTGTGCTGTAGGCCAGTAGAAGCCAAGCTGAAAGGCTTTACCAACCAACGTGCGGGAAGACGCATGGTTCCCACACTCGCCTCCATGGATTTCCGCGAGGAGCTCCCGACATTCTTCCTGGACAGTGCACCACAGTAGAACATCATTGGCACCACGCCGGTAGAGATTCCCTTATACCAGCGTGTATCTTGTAGCCAATCTAATGATTCGGTCAGTGGAAGCACTGTCTTCAGGAAGGATGTTGTCTTTCAAGTAGCTCCGTATCTTCGAGATCCATGCATCGGAGCTAACTTGAGCCTCCGGATCTTGCACGCTAGGTTGCTCAGAGCGTCCTGCAGCACCTACGATCCTTGGTGGGCGCCATGGTAACAGGGCCACTAGGACCGCCAGCTTTATAAACATGTTGTTTTATCTCAGCTTTCGCGTGTTTTTCCTGCTGCACGTCGTGTGACTCAGTACTGGATACCTAAATGCCTTTTGACTAACCCCAGTATTGAGTCATCGATGTATTGTGCTTCTATGTAGGTTACATGCTTGAGGAAGGAGAACATTTGGATTGTGGATTCAGGTTGCTCACGCCACATGACCAGTAACAGAGATTGGTTCTCCTCCCTCTCTTTTGTGTCACCAGTAGAGAATGTTACTTTTACCGATAATTCTTCAACTCCTATAATTGCTAAGGGTTCGGTTAGAGTAAATGATCACTACACTTTGAAGGATGTGACACTTGTCAAAAATTTGAAATACAACTTGCTTTCTGTTTCACAATTGCTAGATGAAAATCTGGTAATTATTTTCACTAAAAATTGTTGCAAAGTTGTAAATTCAAACAATGAGCTTATTTTTAACATGTCACGATTTGGAAGAGTTTTTAAAGCTGATTTTGATATGTCTTCCTCTAATCATAGGTGTCTAGTTGCTAATGATTCAAAGGACTTATATTTTTGGCATCGTAGACTTGGTCATGTAGGCTTTGATCACCTAACGCGTGTTAGTGCTCTTGATCGCATACGTGGGCTGCCTAAGCTTAAAGGGGACAAAGAAATTGTGTGCTCTTCTTGTAGACATGCTAAGATGGTTGCAGGTTCACATACTCCTCTCACAATGATCATGACAACTGAACCGGGTCAACTTTTGCAGCTTGACACCGTAGGACCTTCGCGTGTTCAATTCTTCGGAGGTAAATGGTATGTTCTTGTGATTGTTGATGATTATTCTAGATACTCTAGGGTTTAATTTATGGCATCTAAGAATGAAGCTTTTAGTTACTTTAGAACTTTATTTCTTAGATTATCAATTGATCTCCCAGGATCTTTAAAAGCAATTAGAAGTGATAACAGAACAAAATTTAAAAATCAATCTTTTGATCACTTTTGTGCTGAAAATGGAATATATCATCAATTTTTTTCACCATATGTACCTCAACAAAACGGTGTTGTAGAAAGGAAAAATAGAACCTTAGTGGAGATGGCTAGGACCATGCTTGATGAATATCAAACTCCTAGAAAATTTTGGACAGATGCAATTGCAACAGCCTGTTATGTTCCAAACCGTATTTTCTTGCGTGCAAAGCTAGGTAAAACACCATATGAGCTTCAGTTTGGACATAGGCATAGTGTCTAACACCTTAGGGTCTTTGGTTGCAAATGATTTGTTAAGAAACATGGTAATCTTGATAAATTTGAAGCTAGATACGAAGATGGCATGTTTCTTGGTTACCCATCTCACACTAGAGGATACCGTGTGCTTACTTGGAACTAATAAAATTGTCGAGACTTGTGAAGTTTCTTTTGATGAAGCTAGCCAGGGTACTAGCTCCGGTGCTGCAGGACCAAATCCATATCCTCAGGGGGAGGGTATTTTTGAAGAAGAAGAAGAGCTTGTGATACTGCCTGATAGTTCCGAAGCTGACATGTGTCCAGCTCCAAACGTTGAACAAGCTCCGGCTATCACCTATGCTGGTCCTGATCGTCCACAAGCCACAAGCTCATCAATCTGCAATGAACCTAATGAAGAAGAAACTTGTGATACATCTGTTCCCCCATGGATTTACAAAGATCATCCCCCACAACAGATTATTGGAAGCTTGCATGAACGAGTCACACGGTCCAGGTTTTTCAATCCAAACTCTATTGCTCATTCTGCTTTTGTTGAAACTTTAGAAGTCTATGTGTGAATCTGAAATTAAAATAATATGAGCATAGTATTTCATACATATATGACTTTTTGATTCCTTTTACATGCTGAAAGTTCTTACTACATTACTCGTGTTATGCATTTTGTATTTTTTGCCATGTCTAGTAATTGGAATAATTACTTACACTAAATCTGGTCATGGTCGAACTTTCTTTCTGTTTTGAACTTGTTGCATGCTCACAAGTGCTTTTAATCATAAAGAATTAATCAAGTAATCAACTCACATGTTGAGTTTTTGTGAACAGATATATGTTGAGAAAAGATCAAGAGAATATGCATGCATCACACTTCTTCTTTTGAGATGGCTTATCATTGCACTTAGATATGAACTTGGAAGAAGTTGTGTATGACTAAAACCATGTCCTTAAGCTTCTGATTGTCAAATGACATAGGCTTGGCTTGGTTGGTTAGAATAAGGCAGATGTGCATATAATCTCTTGCAAATATCATATGATCTAAATTTGTGCTTTGAAAAATAATAAAATGCAGCAACAAGTGTCATGCTTTCAAGTTTTGAAATAGTTAAGTTTGTGAGATCATGACTTGCTAAATTGAAATTACATTTGATCTCTAGCATGGCTTACACTACTTTATGTATTTCATTGATGTGATAGTGTAAGTTACTTGATAGTATGACTTGGATGAGATTTTTTTTATATGTATATGTTATAATATGCTCATAACAATTAAAATTTGTCTTATAAACCTTGCTGAATACATTGTCAAAGGGGGAGAGATAATATGTGATTTTTTGAAAAACAAATATGCAAGGGGGAGACATAAACAAATATGCAAGGGGGAGACATTGATTACACATTTCTCATATTCACAATTGTTTTTGGCACGATTCTTCTCAGGGGGAGAATTTCTTTTCCTGATTTTATTTCTGTTTTACAAAGGAGGAGAAATTGTTTTCAAAACTTTTAATGTGAATAAGCCAATGTTTGGATTTTAAATGGTGTTGCCAATGCATTCATCAAGGGGGAGATTGTGAGACCTATGTGTGCTGAATACATTGGCTTTGACAATAAAAGTTTTGAATGCTGCCATAACATCTTTTTAGCAAGGTCCGACCCTAGCTCCGAGCTTCTGCAAGGTTCGACAATAGGTCCGACTTTATTTGTCTAGGTCCAACATGATTTTGGGTAGCTCCGGTGAGCTTTTTCTTTAGCTCCGACATGTCTTTGATACATCCGGCATGTCTTTGTTAAGCTCCGATATGTTTTGCTAGGTCCGACTTATGTTGGTTGGCTCTGACATGTTTTTCTAGCTCCGACTTTTGGGATGACTAGTTCCGACTAGTTTTGGTTAGCTCTGGTGCTAGGTCCGACTAGTTTTGATAAGCTCCAGCGCTAGGTTCTACTAGCTTTGGTAAGCTCTGGCGCTAGGTTCTACTAGCTTTGGTAAGCTCCGGCTCAAGCTCCGGTTAGCTTTGGCTAGGTTAAGAGCTTGATCGCAATGTTCCTTCTTTTATCTTGCAATGTTTCGAACTTGCTTTATATTCTTAGAAAGATTGCTTAGTATTCATTTGCCAAGTTTTTGTTGCGTTTTGGTTGATATGGCTGATATCGTTTTGATATGCTTTGCAACATGCTTATGTGAGGTGCTCACGTAAGGTGTTGTGTTCGGAACAGACTTGAGTCAAGTCGCGGACTTGGGCTCGTACGGATTGGTTGTTTATTCATGTGCAGGTGTTGCTTGAGTTCAAGTCATGGCTGGTGACAGGATCCTTTGGACTAGTCTCAGAGAGGAGATGAGGTTCCAACAACCAAATTCAGGAGGAATTGTAGTTGAGCGGGTTAGGAGGTCGCGCAGGATGATTGAATCAAGGGCAATGCCTATGAAGGTTATTGGACGTCGAAGGAAGGTGTTCGCACGTATGCATGCGGTGCATGACGTGGCAACATGGTTTCGAAGATGGTTTATGGATGGGAAGATCTGGTTGGAAGGATCAGATCGTATCGGTTGGTGACTTCGGCTGCGGCGGAGTCGGTTATGGCTCAGTATGGAAAGTATCGAGTTGGTTATGATAGAATTTCATGTGGGTCACGAATTTGAGTTGTTTTAGGAATGTAGGATATGTTCCTAAGGTGTTTAGAAGTCTTAATGAATGTGGGCCTAGAGGGGGGGTGAATAGGCCTTCTTGAATTTTCTCGGTTCCTGTAACACTCAACAACAAAGTCAATACCAGAGATATCGGACTAGTCCAGTTTTCACGGGCTAAGTTGATCAAGTTCAGTCAATTTGATTGATTCGTTAATGTTTGCAGCAGAAATATAAACTTGAATGACAGTTTAATAGTTGTATGTCAAATTCTATTACAATTAAGGCTCTTGTTCAACAATTTAACTCAAATTGAACAAAGTGAATCAAACCCTAGATTAAGTTGATTAATCAAGACGAAGAACGCAAAAGGACAAGACACACGATTTATCCCGTGGTTCGGCTACCACGAAGGCAACCTACGTCCACGTTGAGGAGCCCACAAAAGGACCGGGTCTTCTCCAACCCTTTCCTCGTCGGATCGCCACGAAGGCCAATCCTCTTCCACTAATCACAAAGGGTAAATAACCAAGTTGAAGGGGCGTTCTCACACGTTGAGAGCTCCCTTGATTACAACTTACAAAGCCACCAATAACACACTCGAAAATTACAAATTGAAACGCAAGAGTGTGTTAGAGAATCAAACCAAGAGCTCAATGATGTGTGCCAAGTGTCTCTCCAATGATCTAGAAGTGATCTTCAATAGATTGATCGATTTTGCACTTAATTCTTGGAGAGAGGTGGTTTTTGAGTCTCTTGGGAGGTGTGATGGCGCTAGGGTTCGAGTGATTGTAAAAGTGGGCCGTGCACCTCTATTTATATGGGGTTTCTAAAAGTGACCGTTAGGGTTCAGAAAGATCGGACTAGTCCGTGGTGGTCACCGGACTAGTCCGGTGTGCTGTGGGTAGCAAACCCTAAGTGTCCAGGAATATCGGACTAGTCCGGTTGAAAACGGACTTGTCCGATTTCACTACTGGAAATCTTCGGACTAGTCCGATTGCCATCGGACTTGTCCGGACATATGAAACCCTAAGTGTTTAGGATGACAAGTCCGCACTTGGAGGACTTGTCCGATTTAGATCAGTGTGTATATCGGACTACTCCGTGTAGACACCGGACTTGTCCGAAGTGGATCAGAAAGAATATCGGACTAGTCCGGATCACAACGGACTTGTCTGATTTTGTGTGACTTGTGCATTGTGTTGAGGACTAGTCCGCATTGGGGAGGACTAGTCCGAAGTGGATCAGAAAGATATCGGACTAGTCCGGTGGATACCGGACTTGTCCGATCTAGTGCAGAAAGTGATATCGGACTAGTCCGGCTGATATCGGACTAGTCCGGTCCTGTATAACTTTGTGCATTGTGTGTGTGTGCTTGAAAGTGATTGAGCTATTGGGTGTGTTTCCTTAACACACTCCATACATAATAATCTACTATTTTCTTCTCCTTGAGCTCAAATTCACTTTGCTTCTCATTTCCCTTCTTTTTGGCATTTTGCTCATTTTTCATTATTTGCCTGCATTCATCTCAACAAAAGGATTAGGATCCCAACTGCTTGTCATAAATCATCCAAAACCCACAAGGGAGTCCTAGATGCACTTTCAATCTCCCCCTTTTTGGTGATTGATGACAACCAATTGAGATTTCACAAAATAAGGCAAAAAATGAGATTTTCATAAAGTATGCACATATGACTCAAAAATACATCAAGCAACAAGAGAATTATCCATATGTGCATTCTTTATGGTGGGATGCAAACTAAGTGCATGAATACATTGAGAATGACAGAATTTACATTAGTCAACCGATACCAAGTGCATATGACATACCAGGAGCAAAAATGCAGTTTTCATGAATTTACATTAATCAACTAATACCAAGTGCATATGACATACCAGGAGCAAAAATGCAGTTTTCATCACATACTCGCAAATAAATTGAGCAATTCATCACAAAACCAAACTTAATATGAAAACAGTGTTAAACTATTACAATCACAAATAAAAGTACAGAGAAGGCTCTCTCCTCGCATCCTATTACAGCTAAAGCTAAGACTTGACTCCCCCTCAATCTCTCCCCCTTTGGCATCAAGACACCAAAAAGAGAGAGAGGAAGGTCCTAGGTTCTTCACTCTTCGCTGTTTGTCCTCTCATCATCTTCTTCGTCTTCTTCGCTCTCCGCTTGACGAGGAGGAGAGGGAGGAGGAGGAGCGGAGCTGCTCGAGCCCCCAATGTCAAAATAGGCAAGCTCGGAGGGGGACAAGGGCCCGAGCTCAGAGATGTCAAGATCAGAATCTTCAGAAATTACTGGAGATCCAATGGGGTTGATCTCCAGCTTTTCACTCAGTTGCTTGACATTGGCTTTGATATATCTCATATCCTCCTTCCTCTTCTGATTGAGTTTATGAAGCTTTACTTCAGTCTTCTTGCAGGAGGAGAATATCGTGGACAAGTATTTGAGGATCCCACTGGCGGATCCTCTCCGAGGGGCTTCCCTGGAGGGGGGAGGAGCCCTAGCAGCATCTCTTTCTCTTGCCGGTGCCTCAGGACTTGAGGCCGGCGAGGGAGCAGCCTGGACACTCACAGGCTGAGGCTTCTGAGGCCTCAGGGGAGTGTGCTCTACATCCTTCACGAATTCTATTTCTGTGACCTTCTCAATCATGAACATTAAGTAGGGAGCATAGCCACAGGACCGGTTGGGGGTGCTTGAGATGTTGACCATATCGTTCCATATGTAATCTGCAACATCAAACTGTCTCTTCTTGCTTATGACCCTCATTAGAGTCCGGAGGTAGCCCTGTACACTCCCTGCATCCCCATCCTTGGGGCCAATGGTCTTCCGGAGAACTCTGTTCAGAACCACAAAGAAGGGCTTCATGTTCTTTGTGGAGGGAGGAACATACTTAGAGTTGGGCTCATACAAGAACTTCATTCTGTCCCTCTCAATGACCCCTATGTTGTGGATGATCAGGTGGTCATGTCCAGCAGAGTCTAAATGGAGCAAGTATGCAAAATCCTCCTGAGTGATGGAGTACTTGGATCCATGGGTCATCCAAGTCACACTCTCTTCATCTTCACTCGAGAAGTGGCACGTTGCATAGAATTATGCAATCACTTCATCATTCCAATTTTGTTTGAAGGCAAACAGATCCTTCAGACCATGCCTTTCTGCTGCAGCAATGACCTCATCAAAAGCTGAGCACTTCTTCTTCTCTAGGTGGGCCCAGTCAATCCACTGACTGTGCACCACCGGAGTCTTCATCGACAAGTAAACCAGCCTATAGAAATCTGCATGGAAGTTTGACCAAAACCTTCCATCAGCTGCCTGCTTTGGCCTTCCATAGCAATCAATGCTTCTTAGCTTGGCTGCCACATCGCTGCCTTTCCCATTGAATTTCTCTTCATTGGGGTCCCGGACCCCTTCTCTGGGAGCATGAAGCTTCAAGGGCCCAACTGGCCTCGTTGCGACTCCCTTGCCCTTTCCCTTTGCTTGACGAAGGCCGCTTGAAGACGTTGCAGCCTTCGAGGCGGGATTCTTGACACAGACCTTCCTCCGAACCTGGGGAGGGGAGGTAGCAGGCTCGGAAGGTCTTTCTTGGCGTTTCTTGCCAAGACCCGCCGAGGACCGAGGTGCCACCTCGTGGTCCAACTCAGCCTCAAAGTCGGAGATCTCGTTGTCAGAGCTCGACATGATCTGAGAATGATTGAGCAAGAATAATGACAAGTTATACAAGGCATAGGTAAGACAAGATAGCAATGGATGGCATTAAGGAATTAAGGAATTAGGTTTCAGGTTCAGAAACATCAGACTTGTCCGGTGCTCAGGCACGGACTAGTCCAGGGTACCGGACTTGTCCGTGCATGGACCGGACTAGTCCGGTGTTCATCCTAAAAAACCTAACAGATTGGACAAGATACAATCCCTAATGCAAATCTAGTCTAGCATACACGTAGTACATCAACTAAACATGTAACTAGTGAAGGGTGCTAGGCCAAACGATCAACAATTAAGAAAAACACGATTTCTAGGATTTTGAAGATTTTTACCGAAGAAATCGATGGAGGCTCGAAGGTTTGGGGGTTGGAGGCTGGACTAGTCCGCTAGCTTCAATCCCCAAGTCTTCAAGCTTGATCTCCGCCCAAATGAGTGGCTTTTCGATGGAGGATGCAAAAGATCGCCTTGGGAGCTCGAGCGCAAGAGAGAGGAAGCCTAGAGCGAATGTGAGGGTGAGGAGATTAGGGTTTGGTGGAAGCTAGGGTTATGGACACGAAAAATCGGACAAGTCCGGACATGACCGGACTAGTCCGAAGTCATCCAGAGACCTATATCGGACTAGTCCGTGGTCTATCGGACTAGTCCGGCCTAACCGGCACTCTACGGACTAGTCTGCATGGGCGGACTAGTCCGGGTAACCAAGGACTAGTCCGTGGTCACCAGGAAAGAATTGCATAGCCCATTCATATATATTTGAAGGTTCAATAATAGAGAATAGAGAGGCAAAAAAATTCAAGTAATCTTGATGCATTTGACCAGTAAGCATACAACAATCATACAATGATCAAAATTCATCAAGATCTAATAATTGACATAGTTTTTCGA
This sequence comes from Tuctoria greenei, assembly GCA_036927565.1. Classification (NCBI taxonomy): domain Eukaryota; kingdom Viridiplantae; phylum Streptophyta; class Magnoliopsida; order Poales; family Poaceae; genus Tuctoria; species Tuctoria greenei. The sequence continues at coordinate 37,056,959 of JAYESD010000003.1, read as the reverse complement.
GAGAAAAATGGAGAGGGATGATTTTCACAATTCAATCAACATTTTTGAAGCAATCATACAGGTATGCAACTTTTCAAGCTACACTCCGAGAATCAAGAATATTTAGCTCATTTCGGAGTTCGCAAAAATGCTTTTCATCAAGTGGCTTGGTGAATATGTCGGCCAATTGTTTTTGGGTGTTGACATGTGAGATGGTTATGTCTCCTTTCATGGAATGGTCTCTCAAGAAATGATGTCTTATGTATATGTGTTTAGTCCTAGAGTGCTCAACTGGATTGTGGGCTATTTTAATGGCACTCTCATTATCACAAAGGAGAGGAATACGGTTCATATTGTAACCGTAATCCCTTAGAGTTTGTCGCATCCAAAGGAGTTGTGCACAACAACTCCCGGCTGCAACATACTCCACTTCGGCTGTGGATAATGCAATGGAATTTTGTTTCTTAGATGACCAAGAAACCAAAGATCTTCCTAGGAATTGGCATGTGCCAGAGGTGCTTTTTCTATCAACTTTGCACCTGGCATAATCTGCATCGGAGTGACCAGTGAGATTGAATTTGGAGCCTTTTGGGTACCAAAGACCAAGGTTGGGTGTATGAACTAAATATCTCAAGATTCTTTTTACGACTGTCAAGTGACATTCCTTAGGGTTGGCTTGAAATCTTGCACACAAACATACACTCAACATAATATCTGGCCTGGATGCACATAAGTAGAGTAAAGATCCAATCATGGAGCGATATACCTTTTGGTCGACGCTCGGTCCATCTTCATTGAGATCCAAGTGGCCATTTGTAGCCATGGGAGTCTTTATGGGCTTTGCCTTGTCCATGCCAAACTTCTTGAGTATGTCCTGCGTGTACTTGGTTTGGCTTATGAATGTTCCTTCCCTTTGTTGCCGCACTTGGAATACCAAGAAGTACTTCAATTCTCCCATCATTGACATTTCAAACCTGTCTGTCATAATTCTACTAAATTCTTCCAGAAAGATTGGTTAGTTGACCCAAAAATTATATCATCAACATAGATTTGGCAAATAAAAAGATCATTATCTAGATTCTTTGTGAATAATGTATAATCTACTTTGACAATTTGAAAACCATTATCAACTAAGAAATCTCTAAGACACTCATACCAAGCTCTAGGAGCTTGTTTGAGGCCATAGAGAGCCTTACGCAGTTTATATACATGGTCGGGGAACTCTTCGTCTTCAAACCCGGGTGGTTGCTCCACGTACACCTCTTCCTTGATCGGTCCATTGAGGAAGGCGCTTTTCACGTCCATTTGATACAGCTTGAAATCATGGTGAGTCGCATATGCAAGTAATATTCTAATTGATTCAAGCCTAGCTACTGGAGCAAAAGTCTCATCGAAATCCAAACCTTCTACTTGTGAGTAACCTTTGGCCACAAGTCGTGCCTTGTTTCTTGTCACCACTCCGTGTTCGTCTTGCTTGTTGCGGAAGACCCACTTGGTGCCCACTATATTTGCATTGGGTCTTGCCACAAGTTCCCAAAACCTCGTTTCTGTTGAAGTTGTTCAACTCTTCTTGCATTGCCACCACCCAGTCCGGATCCTTCAATGCATCCTCAGTCCTGCGTGGTTCCAAAAAGGAGACAAACGAGTAATGCTCACAAAAATTAGCTATACGAGATCTAGTGGTTACTCCCTTTTGGATGTCACCGATGATGTTGTCGATTGGGTGATCCCTTTGAATGCATTGCTGTACTCTTGGGTGTGGCACTTGGAGAGTTGTGTGTTGGTGATCATTTTCTTCTCCCCCTGAGTGGTTGCCCTCGTTGATTTGTTGATCATCTTCATATTGTTGTGATTGATCTTGTATCGAAGCTCCCCCTTGATTGTTGATCTCCTCTTGTGGTTCACTTTCCTCTTATATTTGTGACGATGACTCTTGTGGTCGAACATCGCCTAGAGCCATTCTCTTCAATGCTTGATAAGGAGCTTCTTCTTTACCTAATTCACATTGATCAACTTGCTCCTTTTGGGAGCCATTAGTTTCATCGAACACTACGTCACGTGCCACTTCAACAAGTCTGGAGGCCTTGTTGAAAACACGATAGGCGTAAGTGTTCGAATCATAACCAAGCAAGAAACCTTCATCGGACTTCGAAGTGAACTTTGAAGTCCTGGGCTTCTTGTTCAAGATATAACATGGAGAGCCGAAAACTCGAAAATATGAAATGTTTGGTTTGTTACCGGTGAGTAGCTCATAAGGAGTCTTCTTGAGTAGTCGATGAAGGTAGAGTCGATTTGCGGCGTGGCAAGCGGTGTTAATTGCTTCCGCCCAAAATCGATCCGAAGTCTTGTATTCATCGAGCATTGTTCTTGCCATCTCTATGAGCGTTCGGTTCTTCCTTTCGGCAACTCCGTTTTGTTGTGGAGAGTATGGTGCTGAAAATTCGTGCTTGATTCCCTCCTCATCAAGGTACTCCTCCACTTGTATGTTCTTGAACTCCATGCCATTGTCACTCCGAATACTCTTGATCGATAGTGATAACTCGTTTTGCGCTCGCTTGAAGAATTTCATGAGTGTCCCTTGTGTTTCACCGATGCTTATGTAAGCAATTGGACCAAACAAGTCCATATGAAGTAGTTCGAGCGGTCTTGTCGTAGTCATGATGTTCTTTGCGGGATGATGTGCTCCAACTTGCTTCCCGGCTTGGCACGCGCTACAAGGCCTGTCTTTCTCAAAAACAACATCTTTCAAACCTCGGATGTGATCGCCCTTGAGGAGTTTTTGAAGATTCCTCATACCAACATGTGCTAGCTGTCTATGCCACAGCCAACCCATGTGGGTTTTTGCAATCAAGCATGTGTCGAGTTCGGCTTTATCCTTGTTGAAGTCAACAAGGTAAATCTTTCCCTTCAACATACCCTTGAATGCAACGGAACCATCACTCCTCCTTGAGACGGTCACACCCTCGTTAGTGAACAAGCAATTATAACCTTTGTCACATAATTGAGATATGGACAGCAGGTTATAATCTAAAGATTCAACATGTAAAACATGAGAAAGAGTGTGTTCAGAGGATATTGCTATTTTACCGGTACCGAGCATCCTTCCTTGACTATTATCTCCGAAGTAGATGCCTTTGTTTGGGTCCTCGTTTTCTTCATATTCCACGAACATCCTCCTTTCTCCGGTCATGTGGTTGGTGCATCCACTGTCTAGCACCCATTTGGATCCACTGGAGGAATAGGCCTGCAGAAACAAATTATGCCTTGGTTTTAGGTACCCAAGCTTGCTTGGGTCCTTGGAGGTTAGTTACAATACATTTGGGCACCCACACATGGGATTTTGTGTTCCCATGGCGTGGCCCAGCATAATAAGCATAAACTTTACCAAGATTGTTTCTCATTAATACATAAGAGGCATCAGAGGTTTTGAACAAAAGTTGCTGTTGTTTATGGATCGAACTAGTCTGGGTGACAGGACTTGTCCGGATGACCGGACTTGTCCGGACCACAACCGGACTAGTCCGATGTTCATGAGAGTTCAGGTTCTTAATTTTCGAGTTACCAGGTTGTGAGGGTCCTCCCTTCACAAAGGTAATCCTTCCCTTGTTATTCTTATGACTTCCAGCATTTTGCTTTCCATCATAAGAGTAACCAATGCTATACTTGACATTTGGAGGTTTTGGACCAAGTATGCACTACGTGCATAGTTGATCCTCTCCTTGTCAAATATTCCACATTGGGTAGGATTTTTATTCTTTGTGGAGGTAGACTTTTCCTTCAAACTGGTGTTGATTTTACCACATTTGCACATATGAACAAGATTAGTTGAAGTGGGTTGAGAAGGTACACTTGAAGAGGAGAAAGATTCACTTAGCTTGAGTGACTCAACTTGCACTTCAAGGATCTTGTTAATCTTGATCAGGTCATCAAGTTGATCCTTGATTGCAACGTTTGAGTTGGTTAACTCCAAGCAAGTTTTCTTGCTTGAAGCTAGCTCAAGCTCTAGTGAGCTGTTTTTCTCCTTTTTAAGAACTAGAAGATTGTCAAGTTCGACATACTTCTCCTTTTGGGAGATAATCATGTCCTCTTGACGATCAATTAGCCATTCCTTCTCAACAAGTTGGTCAAGTAAAAATTTCATTTTAGCAGCAGTTTTTCTATCTAATCCAATTAACATATCTTCATCATCACTATCTAGTTCATCATTACTTGAGTAGGAATGCATGGAAGGAGTTTTGATGTTTACCTTGCGTTTACCTTCCTTTGCCATGAGGCAAGTGCCATTTCCCTTCTTTGTACCGAGCGTGGGGAAGAGTGTGGGTTTCTTGGACGTGCTTTCAATGGCTATGCTAGCCATCTCTTCTTCATCGGATGATGAGGACTCATCGTTTGAGTCCCACTCCTTTCCAATGTGTGCTTGTTCAGCTTGTTTCTTCTTCTTGAAGAATTTCTTCGGTTGAGGCTTGGCTTCTTTATTCTTCTTCTTGTTGTCCTCATATGGGCAATCGACTATAAAGTGGTTATTCTCACCACAATTATAGCACGCCCGCCTCATCTTCGGCTTTGTCCTCTCCTTGTACTTGCCTTCACTTGATTTTGTTCCTTGTCTTTTCTTCATTATTCTTTTGAACTTTTTCATGAACAAAATCATATCCTCTTCGTCCAGCTCACTGCTTTCATCATTGCTGTCCTCCTCAAGCTGTGCTTCTCTTGCTTCTTTGGATAGAGGCTTGAGTGTGGACTTTAAGGCAACTCCCTTCTTCTTGGCCGATGTGAGGTCGGCTATTTCTTTGACGTGCTTGGCTTGTTTCTCCATCATTTCAAAGTTGATGATTTTGCCAAGCAATTCATCTGGAGTCATCCTCTTGTACCCGGGACTTTCTCTGATCATAGAGCATAGTGTGACATTGCGAGGCATAAAGGCTCTAAGGATGAGCTTTACAACCTCGTGGTCATTCCACTTCTTGCTCCCATATGATCGAACCTTGTTTACAAGTGTCTTCAATCGGTTGTACATGTCCTGGGGAGACTCGTCTTCCTCAATTGCGAACCTTCCTAGTTCGCCTTCGATCATTTCAATTTTCGCCTCCCGCACATGCAGGTCACCTTCATGGATTGTTTGTAGTGTGTCCCATATTTCCTTGGCAATCTCGAGTCCGTCCACCTTTGTGAATTCATCTCGACTTAGAGAGGAGGTGATTACGGCTGCGGCTTGAGCGTTTCTGTGGATGGCTTGCTCTTGACTTGGGGTGAGCTCTTCGTCGTCATCTGGGATGTCTATTCCTGTACACACAATATGCCATAGACTTGGGTTAAGGGAAATCAAGTGCATCTTCATATTTTGCCTCCACATGGAGTAATCACTCCCATCGAAGTGTGGGGCTTTTCCAAGTGGAATATATAGGTAATGGCTGTTGTTTGAATTTAAACGATCATAGTTAAAAGTATATCGGGAGTAGACGGTGTGACTACTCCCCTTCTTCTTTTCTTCAACTTTAGCTTTCCCTTTGGAAAGTGCTTTCTTTCTGAGGAGTGCTTTCAGCTCCAGCGTCTCCTCGTCATCATCATCGAAGTCTTAAATTGCTTCGAGATACTTTTCCAGCTTTTGGTTCTTGTCGTTGTTCACTTCTTCCTGGTTGTTGATTTTATGAACTTCCTTCATGTTCGACATGATCTCTTCGAGTGGTTGCACTCTTTCTTGAAGAACCTGCTGTGATACCAATTGAATGTAGGCCTAGAGGGGGGGTGAATAGGCCTTCTTGAATTTTCTCAGTTCCTGTAACACTCAACAACAAAGTCAATACTAGAGATATCGGACTAGTCTGGTAAAGTGCGGACTAGTCCGGTTTTCACGGGCTAAGTTGATCAAGTTCAGTCAATTTGATTGATTCGTTAATGTTTGCAGCAGAAATATAAACTTGAATGACAGTTTAATAGTTGTATGTCAAATTCTATTACAATTAAGGCTCTTGTTCAACAATTTAACTCAAATTGAACAAAGTGAATCAAACCCTAGATTAAGTTGATCAATTAAGATGAAGAACGCAAAAGGACAAGACACACGATTTATCCCGTGGTTTGGCTACCACGAAGGCAACCTACGTCCACGTTGAGGAGCCCACAAAAGGACCGGGTCTTCTCCAACCCTTCCCTCGTTGGATCGCCACGAAGGCCAATCCTCTTCCACTAATCACAAAGGGTAAATAACCAAGTTGAAGGGGCGTTCTCACACGTTGAAAGCTCCCTTGATTACAACTTACAAAGCCACCAATAACACACTCGAAAATTACAAATTGAATCGCAAGAGTGTGTTAGAGAATCAAACCAAGAGCTCAATGATGTGTGCCAAGTGTCTCTCCAATGATCTAGAAGTGATCTTCAATAGATTGATCAATTTTGCACTTAATTTCGTGGAGAGAGGTGGTTTTTGAGTCTCTTGGGAGGTGTGACGGCGCTAGGGTTCGGGTGATTGTAAAAGTGGGTCGTGCACCTCTATTTATATGGGGTTTCTAAAAGTGACCGTTAGGGTTCAGAAAGATCGGACTAGTCTGTGGTGGTCACCAGACTAGTCCGGTGTGCTGTGTGTAGCAAACCCTAAGTGTCTAGGAATATCGGACTAGTCCGGTTGAAAACGGACTTGTCCGATTTCACTACTGGAAATCTTCGGACTAGTCCGATTGCCATCGGACTTGTCCGGACATATGAAACCCTAAGTGTTTAGGATGACAAGTCCGCACTTGGAGGACTTGTCCGATTTAGATCAGTGTGTATATCGGACTAGTCCGTGTAGACACCGGACTTGTCCGAAGTGGATCAGAAAGAATATCGGACTAGTCCGGATCACAACGGACTTGTCCGATTTTGTGTGACTTGTGCATTGTGTTGAGGACTAGTCCGCATTGGGGAGGACTAGTCCGAAGTGGATCAGAAAGATATCGGACTAGTTCGGTGGATACCGGACTTGTCCGATCTAGTGCAGAAAGTGATATCGGACTAATCCGGCTGATATCGGACTAGTCCGGTCCTGTATAACTTTGTGCATTGTGTGTGTGTGCTTGAAAGTGATTGAGCTCTTGGGTGTGTTTCCTTAACACACTCCATACATAATAATCTACTATTTTCTTCTCCTTGAGCTCAAATTCACTTTGCTTCTCATTTCCCTTCTTTTTGGCATTTTGCTCATTTTTCATTATTTGCCTGCATTCATCTCAACAAAAGGATTAGGATCCCAATTGCTTGTCATAAATCATCCAAAACCCACAAGGGAGTCCTAGATGCACTTTCACTTGAGATTGCTTCTATCTGCGTATAGAAGAGTCCTAAGCAGTTATGGAAAGTTTCGATTCGTGATCGGAGTAGGATTGGAGTCCTAGTTGAGATTGGGTTGGCCTAAGGGCTGGTTATATAATCAAGGAAGGCTAAAGCTTGTGGTAGACGACTTTGGGGCTGTTCCTCTTGTGTTCTATTGAATAATATTCGTAGTTTGAAGGAAATTTTGTGCCTTGTTCGTCCGACTTGTTCCAAACAAGTTTTACTCGTCGAGTTTCTGGACAACACTATCTTTCTTCGGTGGTTTTATCATAACTCGAGTTTTACAGATCCAATTGACGTGATTCTTTTTGAGTTGTCTTCAAAACTTTATTATCTATCATATGTCAAAATTTCACGGTCATAAATTTCGATCTTTCGATCATAACTTGAGTTTCTCTTGACGGAATTGAGTGATTATTGTTGTGTCGTCTTTGTGACTTGATTATCTTAGATATATATCACTTTCGTCATAATGAAACACGTTTATATTAGTCTCACACACAATTTCTTTAACGGATCATTTTTCTGCCGAAGGGGTTGGGATTTAGTTGTTTCCGTTGCGTAAGATTTTTAAATCTACCATTCACCCCCCTCTGGTAGCTTTTCACGTGCTCTTCGATCCTACACTCTGGTCTCTCCGCGACCAGAACCATGCTGACAACCTCTGTAGTTGCCGAAATGTAAAGCAAAAGAGGCTCACGAGGATCCGGAGCTACCAAGATTGGTAGTGTGGTGAGGAGCTGCTTGAGCTCTTGAAACGCTATTTCTGCTTCTTCGGACCAATGGAATGACCTAGACTTCCTCAATAGCTTGAATAAGGGAAGTGTCCGCTCTGCTAGTCTTGAGATGAACTAACTGAGCGCAGCTAGACATCCAGTTAGCTTCTGGACATCCTTGACGCGGGCTGGGGGCTGCATCTCTTCAATGGCCTTGATCTTCGCCGGATTTGCCTCTATTCCTCGGTGAGTCACCAAGAATCCAAGGAGCTTCCCGAAGCTAACCCCGAAGACATATTTGTCCGGGTTTAGCTTGGTGTGCGTCATGCACAACTTGTCGAAGATGGCTTGCAGGTTGTCAAGGAATGAATCCTGGTTCTTCACCTTCACGACAATGTCATCGACGTAGACCTCCACCAAGTCCCTAATGAGATCTCCAAATGTTTTGTGCATGGCTTGCACAAAAGTTGAAGCAGCATTTTTGAGACCGAAAGACATAGCAGTATAACAATACAACCCATCTACTGTTATGAAGGCAACATGCTCTTCATCTTCCGTAGACATTTGGATCTGATGATATCCAGAGTATGCATCTAGGAAACACAATAGCTCACACCCGGAGGTAGAGTCCACTATCTGGTCTATCCTAGGTAGTTGAAATGGGTCTATAGGACATGCCTTATTTAAGGTAGTGTAGTCGATACACATCCGAAGCTTCATGCGGCCTTTGGTACGACGACTGGGTTTGCCATCCATCGTGGATGATGAACCTCCCGGATGAAACCAGCTTCGAGTAGCCTCTTGATTTCTTGTCTGATGAAGTTCTACTACTTAACTCAATTCTTATGGGGCTTTTGATGTACTGGCCGTGCGTCGGGATATATCTTCAGGTTGTGCTCAACCACCTCCCTAGGGATCCCAAGCATATGTGACAGTTGCCATGCAAACATGTCGACAATTGCCAGGAGGAAAGTGATGAGCGTGATTTCCTATTTGTTGTCCAGATCTCCCGATATATGGGTGGTTTGGGCAGCATCAGAACCGATTTGGATGACTTTGATGGGAATGTCAATGTCGCCGCTTGGTTGCACACGTGGTGCAAAGGTTGAGCCTCGCTGAAGAGAGCTTAGGGGTTGAGTAGCTTGCTCCTTGCGAGACCTATCCTCCTGTGCTGTTGCAAGTGCATGGAGTTCTTCCAGCGCGGTGACTCTCGTAGTGTGGTTCCGCGAATCCGAAGGACACCCGAAGGAGTCGGCATCTTCAACACCAAGTAGCCGTAGTGAGTTGCGACCATAAACCTATATAGGGCTGGCTTGCCTAGGATGGCGTTGAAGGGAAGGCTGATGTGCGCTACGTCGAAGACCAATTTCTCAGTCCCGTAGCTCTCCCGAGTCCCGAAGGTCACCAGAAGTGTAATTGACCTTAAAGGAGTGATAGCTCACGGACCTACCCCGAAGAAGGGACATGAGGGGTGAAGGTCTGAGAGGCTGAGCTAGATCTTCACGAACACTTCGTAGCTGAGGAGGTTGAGAGCCGCACCTCCATACACCAATACATGATAGAGCTAGACGTTGTTGATGGTAGGTGAAACCAACAACGGTAGTTGACCATATCTGATCATGTTTATTGGGCAATCTGAAGCATCTAAAGTGATGGTAGTATCCGTCCACTTCTGATGGGGTTTTGCCTTGGCGGTGGGAGTTGCGACAGCAATCTCCCGACGCATAGTCTTGAGGATGCATCGAGAGGTAATATCCCACGACCCTCCATATATCGTATGGAGAGTCTTCTGATGCTCATTGTCAGAGACGTCAGAGTCTTCATTGACGGTGTTGTAAACGACCTTCAGTACCATCTTGGGGTCCTGGAAACCTAGCTCCTAATCAGCCAAAGCTTCCTCGACCTTCTGTTTTCCTTCCCGCTGACGGAAAGGAGCTTCTTCTTGGCGCTTGTTGAAGCGTTCAACAAGGCGCTGGACCTCGCGGTAATCTTCAAGATTGTGATTGTCCGTTTTGTAGATGTAAGACCTATGTGTGCTGAATACATTGGCTTGTAGTGAATACACTTGCTTTGATGATAAAAGTTTTGAATATCACCAAAACACCTTTTTATTAAGGTCCGACTAGCTTTGGTCAGCTCCAGTGAAGTTTTGTTTGTAGCTCCGGCATGTCTTTGATAGCTCCGACATGTTTTGATAGCCACGGCGCTAGGTTCTACTAGCTTTTGTTAGCTTCGGCTCAAGGTCCGGCTTGCTCTGGCAAGGTCCGGAACTTGACCGCAATACTTATGTTTTTCATTTACAATGTTTCGTACTTGCTTTACATCTCTGGAAAGATTGCTTAGTATTCGTTTGCTAAGTCTTTGGTACATTTTTGGTTGACATGGATGATATCGTGTTACTGTGGTTTTGCAACATGCTTATGTGAGGTTCTCACGTAAGGTGTTGTCTTCGGAACTAACTTGAGTCAAGTCGAGGACTTGAGCTCGTATGGATTGGTTGTTTATTCATGTGCAGGTGTTGCTTGAGTTCAAGACATGGCTGGTGATGGGATCCATTGGACTAGTCTCAGGGAGGAGATGAAGTTCCAACAACCAAATTCAGGAGGAATTGTGGTTGAGCTGATCAGGAGGTTACACACCATGATTGAATCAAGAACAATGCATGTGAAGGTATCGTGGACATCATTGGAAGATGTTTGCACATGTGCAAGGAGTGCATGGACATCGCTACATGGTTCCGAGACGTGATGAAGAGATGTGGACATAAAGAGTTGGTCGGAAAGGTCCAACCGACTAGGTTATGGACTCAGGCTGCGGCTGAGTCGGGTTTGACTCAAATATGGAAATAAATGCATACGACTCTGGTGTGAGTCGCCCTCGAGCGAGGTCATGTCTCGAGGTACATGGATGTAAATACGTCTGTACAGCAAAGACTCCCGTACGATCCGGCTTATAGTGAGATCTAGCAACCATTCTTTCCCTTTTCTGTTGTTTAGCTAGTCTATAACAAAAATCTATGACATGACCATCTCTACCACAGTAGGTACAATGAAATTTAACTTTGTGTTCATGTCTAGATGAGCAAACAACATTTTTATTTGAAACCGAATGAGACAATACTCTTGCAGATTTGAAAACAACTTCTTTTTGTTTAGGAACTGTTTGAATCAAACCACTTCCTAATAACTTTACAATTTTAGGTGGATGTGCCTTAGCATGAGCATGAGAATCAAAACCTAAACTAGTTTTATCATTGCAAGACTTGGAAAAATTCAGCAGCAAGTTTAGGTTCTTATTCCCATTACAAAACCGATCTAATATCCTATGCATGTCATCAAGTTTATTGGACAGATCAAGGCAATTTTCACATGAAATTTTCCTTTTAGTTTGCAATTGGAACAAAATTTAACTTCATGGGAACATAAAGCATTGTTCAATATAGAAATTTTATTCATAGCATCCTGTAGTTTCTTACAAAGATCATCACAAGTAGAACAATGCAAATCAATTGTAGAACAACTAGCATCTTTCAAGTTTTTACATTAAGTGCAGCAAGCACTTTGTTCTTTTCAATTTCTAACTCAAGTTTATCAAGTGTGGAGGTGTGCGCACTTCATAATGAGGACAATTGTTCATATATTAAATCACATGAGGGACATGCATCATCACTAGGAATCAAAGTTTTTAAACGGTTGATTTCAGATTCTAGTGATTCAATTTTAGCAGCGCTATCCCTAAGCTTTCTGTCCTTTTTCATAACAATAATAGTGGCACGAGAAATAGCATCACACATTTCTTCGCAAGTAGGACATACCTCTTCATTGTCGTTGTTGTGTTCTGCCTCCTCCATACTTGATCTTGACTTGCCCCCCATAAAGCACAAGTTTGCCAAATCATCTTCATCTTCATCACTTCCAATGTCCACGTCGCTTGAGCCAAGTTCTTGGAGTGCTAAGATAAAACTGTTCCCCAGTTGGCGACCTGTAAAGCTCTTCTTTTTCTTCTTATCATTTGTTGAGGAGTGTTTTATCCTTGATTGTTTTTCTTCCCGGGAGGTAGGACCTGAAAGGTTAGGACAATCTGTACGAAAATGTCCTGTCTTACCACATTCAAAGCATCGTTGAGGTCCGGAGCTTCCTCTCCTTCTAGTTCTCACATTTTGCAATGCTTTTGAGAACCGGGTAGAGATGAGCGCTAGCTCCTCCTCTGGAAACTCCTCAATCTGTTCAAGGGTTAGAGAGGACAACAAAGCAAGTGTACCACAAGATGAAGATTGGCCGGAGCTAGGCATATCATGTTGAGAAACAAAAGCAATAGACTTGTTGGGGTTCTTACGTGATATTATGTCAATTTCATGAGTTTTTAACTTGGAATATAACATATCTAAAGTAAGTGAACTCATGACAGTAGATTCACGAATAGATGTGACTTTCATCTCCCGAATTGACATATCTAATGCACTTAGCAATTGCCTAGAATTTTCAGCATCTGAAAAATTAACATTGACACTACGCAAGTTGCTGAGAATCTTATTAAAGCGAGCAAAAAGGTCATCAATAGACTCACCGGGTTGCATCTCGAAGCGCATGTATTCTTTCTTGAACATGTCTTACCTTACCTCTTTGATCGTGTTGAATCCTTCGTGGTAGTCACAAAGTGCTTTCACATCGTATGCAGATTGGAGGTGTGCAACACGGTCGAAGTCGCTTTATGTTAATCCTTGTATGATCAATTTCTGAGCCTTGTTGTTGTTGTCAACATCTCTCAGATTTGTAGCTGTAACTTGATCATTTGATGGCACTTCGTAAGGCTTGTATACCTTCTCCCATATTGCAAAGACTTGTGCCTGGATGAAAGCCTCCATGCGTGCCTTCCAAACCTGAAAATCAATACCAACGAACACACAAGGTTTGGCAGAGTACTTCTCTATGATGATTAGTCAAAAACACGTGCAAATCACAAAAATTAGAGCACCATGGCTCTGATACCAATTGTAGGATCGAAGAGGTGAATGGTAGATTAAAAAAATCTTACGCAGCGGAAACAATTAAACCCCAGCCCCTTCAGCAGAAAAATGATATGTTAAAGAAATCGTGTGTGAGACTAATCTAAACCTGTTTCACCGTGACAAAAGTGATAGATATCAGATAGAATCAAGTCACGAAGACAACACAACAAGAATCACTCAAATCCGTCGAGAAAAACTCAAGTTATGTTCGAAAGGTCAAACAAAGGTCAATCTGCCCTACTCGAGAAAAAACAGTTCTGGAATGCTGCAAAGAAACTCGTGTAGATCAGAAATAACAAATCCAATGACCGTGACATTTTGACAGCTGATAGATAATCAAGTTTTGAAGACAACACAAAAAGAATCATGTCAATTGGATCTGTAAAACTCGAGTTATGGTAAAACCACCGACGAAAGATAGTGCTGTCCAGAAACTCGACGAGTAAAACTTGTCTGGAACAAGTCGGACGAACAAGGCACAAAAGTTCCTTCAAACTACGAATTTTATTCAATAGAACACAAGGGGAACAGCCCCAAAGTCGTGCACCACGAGCTCTGGGCTCCCTTGCTTATATAACCAGCTTGAAAGCCAACTCAACTCAAATCAGGAACCTAATCCTACTCTGTTCACAAATCGTAACTTTCCATAACTGCTTAGGATTCTTCTATACGCAGATAGTGGTGTTCTTCTCCGCGTGCGCCATGGTGGGACTGATCCCACCTTTCTCCTCTTTCTTCTTGATGCTGCTAGACTTCTATGGTCTGCAGCTGTACCACCTTGGCCCCCACTCCATTCTGCTGGTGTCAATCTTTGTCCACTTCTGCGAGATGTGGGTGGGCATTCCCCCTGCATTGAGCTTTTCCGCACATTTTTCACTGTCCAAACTACGGGCAGGAGGGACGAGTACCTTGGCTTCTACTATTTTGTGAAGCGCAAGAAGTGCCCGTACAAGTACTTGCGGTCATTCCCTTCTGGGAAGTGGGACGACTGGAAGAAGGATTGGATTGTCATCAGGGTGGAGGAGCACGAGAAGCTGGAGCTGCCGGAAGGCCTCCCCAACATCGACACTGCAGTTTTGAGTGAAGCTCCGGTGTAATCGAATGCCTTCAGCCCTGCTCTGACCAGGATTCGCCTGTGCGTGGAAGGAGGGGTGACTCCTCACGCGGTGTTTTGCAACTTCCTGACCAACAGGTAGGCTCCACTGAAGAGGAGGGAGAAGCTTGCTTGGGCCCTTAACAGTATGTTGGACGACGACCGGATCGAGACCGGTTTGAAGTCCAACATGGAGGGTGCAACTTTAGAGTTCCACCTCAATAAGTTCTAGCACGGCATCGACGTCGAGGGCGACGACTTGGCTCCGCTGGCAGCTTTCCTCCCTTTGGACATGGAGGCAGAATTCAGCAGGGAGCTCTGGCGTACAATGTCAATGCTTGACGACCTTGGTGTCGTTGAGAGGCGCTCGACCACCGGGTTGGCGATCTCCGAAGCTCCTGAAGGTGGCCCCGTTCCCTCCCCTAAGCCAAGAACTGAAGTCGTCGGCAAGGGCAAGGAATTGGCCGAGCCCTCGAGCCGTAAGAGGAAGCATGCCGACAGAAGGTCTGTCAGGCCTGCTTCTTCTGTGGTGGCTCCTTCTCCCCGGAGGGGGAGGTCTACAACGGCGGCATCTACTCCAGTAGCGGCATCTTCCCGGGGTGCTAGCTCCGGCCAAGCGACTCTGGTACTAGGGCCAGTTGAGGGCTCCAGGTCCAGAGGTCCTTCCTGGTCGAGGGGGGCCTCAACCAGAGCAACACTGATAGCAGCAGCAAGCTTCAGGGGACCCTCCAGGACTACCACACCAGTGGCGGCTAGGGCCAGTCCGGAGCGTCCGGAGAAGAGGTTCCGTGGTAACTGGTGCGGAAGCCTTCCGAGGTAATTTTTGATTTTTTACCTCAATCAGTTGTTTTATTGTTAACTGTATTTTGAGTTTCTTCGTCCTTCATCCACAGCGTGCCCAAGAAAAGGGTTGAAGCTTCGGTCCCTGCAGCAGCGGTTGAGGTTGTGCAGGCTAGAGTTCCAGCTCCGATTCCAGCGCCGCCACAACCGCTGCTGCAGGCTGGAGTTTCGGCTCTGATTCCAGCACCGCCCCAAGAGGTGGCTAAGGCTGCGGCAGCCCCGGCGCTGGCTGCCCTGGTTTTTGACCTCGACTCATCTCCATAAGCTCCCGTGGTAGCACCGAACCACGGGAATGAAGATGTTCCAGTGGCACCAGCCCCGGAGGTTGAAGCTCCGGGCTTGGATGCTGAAATGTTGGACGCTCCGGCCACAGAGCCGGAGGTAGCTACGATTCCGGTCCTAGAGCTGGATGTTGTTGAAGCCTCGGCAGTGGAGCCGGTGGTTGATGAGGTCCCGACAATAGAGCCGGGTGTTGATGAAGCTCTGGTACTTGAGCCGGTTGTTGAGGAAGCTCTGGCGGTAGAGCCGGTTGCTGTAGAAGTTCCGGCTATGGAGCCGGCCGTTGAAGGGGTTCCCGCGTCCGAGCCAGTTGCTGCGGAGGTGTCGGCGCCTGAGCCTTTGGTGGTCGAAGCACTAGTGCCCGAGCCCATGATAGTCAAAGCGGCAGCACCTGAGCCAGAGGCGGAGGAGGTGCCTGTGCCGGAGCCAGAAGTAGCTTCTGCTCCGACCGAACCTGCAACACGCGCTCCTGAAGCGGTGATCCCAGAGGTGACCGCTGCTGAGCCAGAGTGCCAAGTGAAGCTGCTAGCACCCTGCGGAGGGGCCAGTTGTTGATGAACTGGCGGCTGGGCCTTTAGAATCAATTCCGGAGGTTGGAACTTTGGCTGCATGTACTTCCTCGGCGGCGGCCGAGGCTATCCCAGAGGATGGTCCTAGTGCCGTGGAAGCTAAGGGGACCGCTCTTATAGAGTGGGACCCAATTTTTGTCGCTGAAGATCCATTGAGCCAGCGGAGAGGACCCCAGCAGGTCTGGCCCAATCCCCCTATCGTTGTCTATTGACAACACCTACTCCAGCCTTCGCCAGGTCCAGCTGGCCTTTTACCACGACAGCAAGGCCCTTGAGGAGGAACGCCAAACCCTTAGGTGTTGGCTCAACCGACTCCATTTCGAGACCAAGCTAGCGCAGTCGAGGCTCGCTGACGACAAGGAGTGGGTGCAAAGGGAGAAGATCCTCCTAGAGTACTGGGGTAAGTTGTTGGATGAGAGGGAAAGCATGACGCAGACCCTCGACAACCAGTCCCAGGCCATCTATGAGCAGGCCAAGGCTACAAATAGCGCAGCAGATGATCGCCAGAAAGGCTTGACGCCATCCACGATAGTCTCGTCAAGCACCGAGAGGCTCTTGAAGCACGGGAGAGACGGCTCGAAGATGAAGAGCAGAAATTCCTGGGGCTGCGGGATGACCTCGTGAAGAGGGAGGAAGAGCTTGTCCAAAAGACAGCTTTGGCTGACAAGAGCCTCAATGAACGCACCAAGAAATTGGAGGAGCGTTGCGAGGAGGAGGAGAAGAAGGCCTGGGAGCAAGGGCAAGATGACTACAAGCAGGAGAATGCCATCGCCGCCAGGGAGAAGAAAGTACGGGGCCGAGAGAAGGATCTGGTCAATAGCCAGAATGAGATCCACCTTCGGGAGGAAGAGCTCAGCAAACTCGAAAGGCAGGTTGCTGAAATGATTCAGCAAAATGCCAAAGAGCTGGAGCGTCTTTCTTGGGAGAGCTCGGAGCTTGCGGCGGCCAAAAGATCCTTGGCGAAGATGCGTGGTGCAAGGGTTGCGGAGTCCCAACAAGTTTGGGACTTCCTGGGCAAGGCCAACGATGCGCTGACGCCAATGGGCTTCAGTCCCATGCGTCTGGATGATCCAGAGCTGGAGCTGCACCAGGCATTGGAGGCACTGAGTTCAGCAAGCAACATGCTCTCCAAGATGGGCGATGTCATCGCAGACCAGCTGGAAACAGAGGGTTAGTCCCTGGCGAAGAACGTCGTAGAGTTTGTGCTGATGTGCTACACCAGCAGGGACCCTCAATTCCCTCTGGACCCGGTGCTTGGAAGCCCCATCGAAGGACAGGGTGAAGCCGCCCGAGCCAGCGTGTCGGAGGTGGGCCAGAAGGTCGCCCAGTTCTTCCATAGGGTCTAGGATCATCTCTCTGTAGCTCCTGCTTGTATTCTCTCTTCTTATTCTCCAATTTTGTAATATCTTGTCTCCAGATGAATGAAATCCAAATTTTTGTGAATTCGAATTTCATTTTTTGTCTTCAACACCACCTTTGTCTCACTTGGCCCCCTGGTAGATGTACACAATTTGATTGTGAACATGTACCAAGAGGATGTAACGGTTGCTGAAGACTTGTGTGCTTCGAACTTGTAGAATGTAGGTCCGAAGTCTTCGATAGTGTAGGCCCCCTGAGGCTGTCGGAGCTTAGTGGATCCGGCATTGACCATCGCCGGAGCTTAGTAGCTCCAGTAGTAGTCTCCATCAACACGTAAAGCATCGATGGTTAGTCCTCTGGGGTGTCGGAGCTTGGTAGCTCCGGCAGTGACCTACGTCAACACGTGTTGTGTCAATGTCAGACTACACTTTAGAGTCTTCCACCATCTTCATGTTGACGGCTTGCCCCCTAGCTTTACCGGAACTGAGTAGCTCCAGAGATGCTCGATGTCAATGTTTGAACATAGAGCACAAGCTGCCTAGAGGATGTCATAGCTTATTTATTTTTCCTGCACACTGAAGTTAAGAAAAACAGTAAAATCCGTTTCCTATCTATAACTTTATTGCGGCTTACTGTTCCCGATAAAGTTTTAGGTCGAACACAATCCTAAATACAATCAAGAGTGCCGTCTTGCTTCCTTCAGGTCCGTTCGTTTCTGGACTCGCCTTACTTCGGCCTGCCGGCGTGTAGGTAGAGTGGCATACTTAGGGTGCATGACCAGGCTAAGTCGATAGCACACTTCGGCCTTAGATTGGCTTGGCGGCATTCAGACAAGTAGGTCATCAACAATGTTTGAACCCGGAAGGATAGACAATGCAACTAGAATTGTACATGAACTGGTCGAGCTACAATTTCTTAAGAACTGCACAACTTTGTTATAGACAAGAAATAGAAAAATAAAAAATATTGAGCCTGTACAAAGTAAATGCACGTGGAGTCTGTTTTCACACAATGATGTCTTTCATTATAGGTCCGGGGTACAGGGGAAACAAGTACACTCTTAGGGTATGGAACCAGGCTAAGTGTGTTTCGTCTCTCGTTTGACCCAAGGTAGCTAGCTACACTTTTAGTTCTAAGACTGTGACAAGTGTTGCATGGACGTTGCGGACCTAGCAAGGTAGGTCCGGCTGCCCTCCCAGAGGAGCTGCCCGACTCTGTACAATGACTCTATAACATACATCACATGTAATTACAGACTCACCTCCGTGATATTAAGCGTAGAACTTACGGAGGTGCTCAATGTTCCGAGGATTTGGGTGAGGTGTCCCATCCTCGATTGCCAAGCGAATGCATCCGGGACGAGATACTTTGATCACTTAGAAGGGTCCCTCCCAGCTGCGGGAGAGTTTGTTTAACCCTTATTTGGATTGTATTCTCCGTAGCACCATATTGCCTTCCTCGAGCTGTCGGCTGTGAACATGCCGTTGGTGATAGCACCGAAGAGCTTGGCGGTATCGAGCATTCCGAACAGCTGCTCGGCACCTTCCATCTTCAAGGAGGTCAAGGTCTTCACGCCGGAGCTGGTCCTATGTGGCTTCGTCAGAGGTCCAGACCCAGAGCGACCCCAAGGTGATTTCCGGAGGAAGGACTGCTTCAGCTCCGTACACCAGGAAGAAGGGTGTCTCTCCAGTTGACCGGTTTGGAGTTGTCCTGTTGGCCCATAGAGTGGGTGAAAGCTTTTCTATCCAGTTGGCTCCATGTTTTTTCAGGCGCTCATATGTGCGCGTCTTGAGTCCTTTTAGGATTTCTGCATTTGCTCTCTCGGCTTGGCCATTGCTTGCTGGGTGAGCTACGGAGGCATAGCTGACTTGGATGCCGAGGTCTTCGCAGTATCCTTGGAAAGCAGAGCTTGTGAATTGGGTTCCATTATCTGTTATGATTTTGTTCGGGACTCCAAATCTGCATACGATGGACTGCAAGAAGTTGATAGCTGATTGTGTGGGGACCGGAATCCCGACATCCGAGGATCTCATTGGGTTGTATCGTGCGATGCGACACCCAACAGTTATACAAGAATAGAACCTGAATAAGTACAAGATGAAGTCTTTTATTTTTCATACAGCGGAAGTTTTTACAATACTAGCGGAAGTAAAGGAATATATACATATCATAGCTACGCTCTCAGCACTAGCAAGTTATGGCAAAAATACAGAGACTGGTACAATGGGAAAATCATCTGGAGTAGTTACAATACACCCCAGATTTCAATAGAGTATAAAGCTTTTCTGTCTTTATGGTCAACAGAGAAGTTGTAGAGATCTTCACGAGCTTTCCATCCATATATGATACTCCTTTACTCTCTATTAAATAACCAATATTACAACCCAGCGAAGTCGAGCCAACTTCTGCCAGAAAACAAGAATCTTGATTCTATTTATTCTATTGAGTCGGAACCCTTTTTGCAGAGTCCAAACCTACCAGCATCTGATATTTGGACTTCCCAAAGCATTATGCAACCATTCTATCGGTGGGGATGGTCTAGTATCATGTTTGATACTGATGGTACTACGTATCTCAACAAAGAAAATTCTATCCGGTATTTCCGGTTACGTCTATAGGTGGTCCCTATATCGTTCTCTCGCAAACGGCTTCTACACGGTCTTCTACTGTAGTTAATGCTGCAAAAGACAAACAATCCCCTTTCACACCTTCACACCTCAAGGGCGGCACGGGGAAACACGACAGGCAATCACAAGAATATATATGAAAATAAATGCATACGACTCTGGTGTGAGTCGCTCTCGAGCGAGGTCATGTCTCGAGGTATATGGATGTAAATACGTCTGTACAGCAAAGACTCCCATACGATCCGGCTTATACACGCTCGGGCATACGTGTTTCGCATGCTCCCATAGAACATGGATAGTTCTAGAGATACATACTATCAGGTTATACACCACCCGAAGGGGCCTCCCACTAACTTTGAAGCACGCTGGGGTACCGCGTGTCATAGGTTCTCAGAAACATTGACAGCTTCAGAGACTCCTATTAACTTCCCGTGCCAAGCCATGGAAATTTCACATACCACTCCTCGTATGCTGAGCTTACCGAGATTGATCCTCTCTCAGTGGCGTACCTTACCTCTTACCTGACGTCGGGGCGTCGTTACAGAATATAATAACAGATAGTTAGTTTACCACCTTTATACCTTATACTAATAATACTCCTTATAAAGACATATAACTAATTCCTCACTCATGTCCTAATTTTTGAAAATATGTTCTTTTCAAGTACACTGTTCCCAATGATGCTCTGATACCATGTCTGTGGAGACTGGAATCCCGACATCCGAGGATCTCATTGGGTGGTGTCGTGCGATGCGACACCCAACAGTTATACAAGAATAGAACCTGAATAAGTACAAGATGAAGTCTTTTATTTTTCATACAGCGGAAGTTTTTACAATACTAGCGGAAGTAAAGGAATATATACATATCATAGCTACGCCCTCAGCACTAGCTATGCAAAAGCAAAGTTACCCATGCCTTGGATACTTTGCACTAGCAACACTCAATTAGGGCGGCGTGCAGAGTTCCCACTCGGCTGTACACCCTGGAGGGGGTGCAGCCTCATCATCAAACCCTTCATCAACTGTATAACCTACAAAAACTCGTTAATTGCAAACGTGAGCATAAGGCTCAGCAAGACTAACCCGTCTCACTAGACATATGCAAGAGGGACACTAAAACATAGGTGAGGTGAAGCATAAATGACTCGCCTACAAGTGGATCCTTATAGTTAGGTTTTATGTAGCAAATGACATTCTCCAAGCACGGCACATCATAGGCTCCACAATCAAACAAGAAACGCTTTACCGATGATATGACATGCTTAGAGCACATAATGCTATTACAGCTAAAGTATGGGGAAACTGTAAACTTTTAATTATACTATCTCTAAATCATACAAGGTTGCAAAGTAATTTTTATTCAATGCAATGTGATTTTCTGGCTTCTTTAGTATTTACTACGTCACGACACAGTGAACAAGTGGTACTCTATTACTGCGAGGGACAGTGATTGCAATTAGTACACACCTGGACAACACGACACATACGTCGTTCGGAAGTGTCAGCGAGCACACCCGTACCTACATAACACTTCAGTACTAGACGTATATGGCCACCTTTCGCGATACACTCAAATGCCGAACTGGTCGATCTGTCATGAGCAGGAGGTCCCTGCATGGGGCGTACTCTGACGTGCCCACCAGCAGATTTACACCTTGCCGACCTCAACCCACACCTATAAAACGGAACGGTATGCCTCGACACCCAAGTGACCAAGCTACGTCAGTTTATTAGATTCCATATGTCCATTATGTTGCCGGTACAAATCAAGCTTGTTCAGCGGGGCCGCACACGAAGCGGGCCTTAATCGACAAAGGCAGGGCTATGCGACCAAGACTCACTTCTCGCCACTTCCTATTCATTCCCTGCCTGGTCTCAACTTCATTATATTAATCCATTTTCTATCTAACCAATCCTGTGAGATATGCCCTACATCTCTCGCGAGTAGATTCCAACTACTCGACTTCTATCGGATTTCCTATGCATTAGCAAAACAGTTACTACAGGTCAAATTGTAACTCGTTCCAACCAATTCCTGGGATTTTTGGCCATGCAAGTGGAGTATCAACCACCTTATACGTAATGCACAATATCGACTGAAGACGTAAGTGAATAAAACTGGAAAACTTTGAAAAGCTTTTAAATGCAAATCGGGGCTTGCTTTGTTGCAGGTCAGAGTCTGAGTTAAAATTTGGAAGATGCTCTTCCAAGACTTCTGGCTCCTCCTCGACTTCGGTCACTATACGATATGCATATAATAGGTATATAAATGACTTTGAAAAATAATCATCATCGAGACCAAAATTTTAACCCATGGTGATTATTAGATGATAGGGACCTTAATTGGCTTTGGAACTTTTAGGGTAGATACTAGGAAATATGATCGAGGCTCTTGCAAAGAACAGGAGATGATCAAAGTATAGTGTTGTCTCTAAAATTATGGCAAGCAATAACTTCCAAGAATTTTAAAGAAGAAATTGTAGCTTGAACATAGCTGCCAGTTGATAATCATGATAGAGGAAGTGGTTCTGGTTCTAGCAAAATTTGTTTTCATAATTTTCTAAGCTTTGGGGAAGGAGTTATTATATTTCTAAGTTGGCAAGAATTTCTGGATTTACTTTATAATTGAATTTCTAGCCATTAAATCAATATTTAGTTTGTAACTGAATTAGGACTAGGATAGTAAGTTAATTAAATCCAAGATTTTTACAGGAGCTAGTGTATGACTAAAGGAAGGTTCAGTTTAAATTTGGGACATAATAAAGCAACTGAACATCTGTAAAAATTCAATAACTGAAAAAGGAAATTGAACCATACAGAGGTTTAAACAGGTGCAATGGCTCCCAAACTTTTTCTGGTGGTCAAGAATAGGACACTAAATTTTATGTTAATTTTGGGGATTTTTCCAGTGACTATATTGTCTGGAAAAATTGCATTTGCATTTAGAAAGATTATTTTCTACAGAATTTAACTTTAAGTTTCACAGAACCTAATTGGTATTGACAGAAACTAGAGCTCAAGAGCTTTCAAACAAAACTCGATTTCCTCAGCCGTTGCTCGATAACTTTTAGGGGTTTTTGCTCAGGTAGGAGCGCTAGGTCCTATAGAAACTATCCCTAAGCAATTGCATAGAATGATTACTTGTAGAAACGGAATTTAAATGAAAACCGAGCAAGTTCATTCACTTCGGCCGGAAGAAAGAAGATCGATAACTTCTTCAATTCTCAACGAAAAAGGAAATGGTTTGTACCGAGAGTTAGAGCTCGACTAGGCGCACCTTTAAGCTATTGGAGTCGTGGCTTGAAACGGCGCGAGACGGCGGTGCACCATGGAGCAGAGGTGGGCGGCGGCGATGGCGCGCGGCGGAGATTAACTCGTGAGAGAGGGAAAACCACTGACGGGGGAGGGGAAATAAGGGAGCGGCGGTGGCCTTTTATAGCCCGTGGCAAGCTAGCACGCAGGCAGCTCGCTGGAGCTGCATGCGCGTGCGCTGTCGAGCGGTCGAGCGCCGGCGCAGAGATGCCAGGCGGCCGACCTGACCCATTCAGCAGCGGCTGACCGGTGGGGCCACAGGTCAGTCAGACCCCAATACAAAAGTTAATAATTCATTTAAAAATAAAAGATCAACTCCAAAAATCATGAAACTTTGTAGAGATGGTCAATGAATTATTCTGAACCCAATGGTGAACTCAAATCTTATGTTCAAAGAAGTTGGAAAAGAATTTAAAATTCAGATTTGAATTTGATTCAAATTTGTTAAGCGCCTCAAATAAAATAGCAAATGAGTTCCCAAAATCTTTAAATTTTGCAGGCAAGCTATTGAGAATATTAGGAGGCCAAGGAAAAATTTAGAGCCTCTAACTTGAATATTTTTGGCAGGGCCAATTAGTACTGCACTATAAATTGCCCTAATAATCTTCATCCAAATAGTTCTAAAAATTTGAAGAGGGGTGAATAGAATCATTCTAGAATTATTGGTGATGTCCAATACTCATGTTAATAAAATTTAACCATGAGTGCAAGAAAGGTTTGGATGGTATAAAGTTCATGTGTACCACTATATTGGATCTCTAATATAGTTGATCACAAAACTCATGACTGAATTCACATACCATAAAAGTGGGGTTTTACATTCCTCCCCCCTTAAAAGAATCTCGTCCCGAGATTACAAAAGAAGGCAAAAGAAAAAGATCTAACGAACATATGCCGCTAACAAGTCCGGATAGTTCGTCCTAAGATACTCCTCGCTTTCCCACGTGGCTTCTTCAGCATTGTGGTTGCTCCACAAGACCTTGTAGAAACGCAAGGTGCGGCTTCTTGTGGTGCGAGTCTTCTCATCGACTATCTGAGTTGGATGCTCAGAATAAGTGAGATCTGGTTGGAGAGCTTCCAAATCTTCTATACGGACATCAGCGGGAGTTTTAAGACATTTCCATAACTGGGAAATGTGGAATACATTGTGAACCCCGGAAAGTGACGGCGGTAACTCCAATTGATATGCCATAGGTCCGCATTGTTCTAGGATTGCGAATGGCCCAATAAAACGTGGAGCTAGCTTCCCTTTTACTCCAAATCAATGAACCCCTTTCATCGGAGACACACGAAGATGACGGGATCCCCCATGTTGAAGTGAAGTGGTCGACGTCGTTTGTCCGCGTAACTCTTCTGACGAGACTGAGCAGCTTTGAGATTGGCTTGAATAGTGCGAATCCGTTCCTCGGCCTCATTTATCAAGTCGATGCCATACACTACTCGTTCACCGGATTCACACCAGTTTAGAGGTGTGCGACACTTCCGGCCATAAAGAGCTTCATATGGTGCCATCTGAATGCTAGCCTGATAACCGTTGTTGTACGAAAATTCCGCCAATGGTAGGTGATCATCCCAATTCCTACCATGGTGGATGACACAGGCGCGAAGCATGTCTTCTAGTACTTGATTCACTCGTTCGGTCTGACCATCGGTCTGAGGATGATAAGCCGAGCTCCAAATCAACTTGGTTCCCAGCGCATCGTGGAGATGCTCCCAGAATCGCGAAAGAAATACAGCTCCACGATCGGAGATTATGGTGCGGGGTACTCCGTGGAGGCATACGATTCTGGCAATATATAACTCTGCGTATCTTGATGAATGATAGTTGGTATTGACGGGAAGGAAATGCGCCATCTTAGTCAGTCAGTCAACTATCACCCAGATTGAATCGTGCTTTTGGAGAGTGAGAGGTAAACCCACAATGAAATACATGCTGATATCCTCCCATTTCCATGCCGGGATGCTTAAGGGTTGAAGCTGTCCGACTGGCTTCATATGGTCGGCCTTCACTCGCCGGCACATATCACACTCGGATACGTATTTAGCTACTTCCCTCTTCATCCGCGTCCACCAGAATTTCTTTTTCAAATCTTGTTACATCTTGTTGCTTCCCGGATGAATGGAATACTTGGACAAATGAGCTTCGTCCAGTATCTTCTTTCTAAGCTCCATATCTCGTGGTACCACTATACGGTTGTTAAACCAGAGGGTGCCTTCATTGTCACATCAGAAACATTTCATCTCCCCCTTTTCCATTCTTTGCCGAATGCGTGACATTCCTTTGTCTTTCTTCTGAACTGCTACAATATCCTCCCTGATGGTAGGAATTAGAACGAGATTGTAGAGTGCCCCATATGGAACCAAGTAGAGACTCGATTCTTCTTCTTCTTCCACGGAGGTAATGGAAAGATTGTTGACATGGGACTTGCGGCTCAGAGCATCTGCGACTACATTCGCTTTGCCTGGATGGTAGTGGATCTCAATCTCATAGTCCTTGATCAACTCTAACAATCTCCGTTGTCGCATATTCAAATCTTTCTGGGTGAAGATGTATTTCAAGCTCTTGTGATCAGTGTAGAGGTGTACTAGATTACCCAGTAGATAATGCCTCCACATCTTCAATGCCAGTACCACAGCAGCGAGCTCAAGATCATGAGTCAGATAGTGCTGCTCATGGTTCCAAAGCTGCTGTGATCCATAAGCGATCACTCGTCTATCCTGCATCAACACACATCCCAAACCAATTCTTGATGCGTCACAATACACGTCAAAAGATTTGGTTGTGTCTGGTTGAGCTAATACTGGTGCCGTTGTAAGGTGTTTCACCAATGCTTTGAAACCTGCCTCACATGCCTCAGTCCATACATACTTCTGCCCTTTCTTCAGCAGTTCGGTCATTGGTTTAGCTATCTTGGAGAAATTGGGTATAAACCTCCGGTAATATCCTGCTAAACCCAGGAAACTCCGGACTTCATGTACAGACTTTGGAGACTCCCATTTGAGGACTTGCTTGATCTTGCTTGGATCAACTGCAATCCCTTCTGCTGATATAATGTGCCCTAAAAATGACACTTGGCTGATCCAGAATTCACACTTGCTGAACTTAGCATATAGCTGATGGTCACGTAATCGTTGAAGCACGATACGCAAGTGTTGAGCATGTTCTTCTTCGGATTTTGAATACACAAGTATGTCGTTAATGAAAACCATGACAAACTTGTCCAATTCGGGCATAAACACCGAGTTCATGAGATACATGAAATGAGCCGGTGCGTTGGTCAATCCGAAGGACATAACAAGGTACTCATACAGTCCATACCTTGTTGAGAAGGCTGTCTTTGGTATATCTTCTGGTCGGATCCTAATCTGATGATAACCAGAACGAAGATCCATCTTCAAAAATACCTTAGCACCCACCAATTGATCAAAAAGAATATCAATGCGCGGTAGTGGATACTTGTTCTTGATAGTGACAGCATTGAGTGGACGATAGTCTACACATAGTCTCAAGGTCTTATCCTTCTTTTCTACGAACAGTGCAGAACAACCCCATGGGGATGAACTTGGACAAATGAAACCTTTGTTCTCAAGTTCAGTTAACTGTTCCTTAAGTTCTTCAAGTTCCTTGGGTGCCATCTTGTAGGGTGGTCTTGAGATTGGCACTGTTCCCGGTGCAAGTTCAATCTTGAACTCTATATCTCTTTCTGGGGGCATACCAGGAAGATCTTCAGGAAACACGTCCGGGTATTCACATAATACCGGAATATCCTTAAGTTCCATCACCTCGGTATTGTGAGTAGATGGGTCCAATGGAATGATGTTCTCAAGATTGAGAACTTGGGGTTGATGGAGTGGAGAGTTTAGATAAATCTTTCGAGGGACGATATCAAGAATATCACCATGGTATTGCAACCATGCCACTCCTAAGATGATATCTAGCTTTTGAGTCTCTAAGATAATGAAGGAGGTAGGATAGATGTTCCTCTATGTCAAGAGGTACCCTATGGACCATTTCATATGTTACTACCCTCCTTGCTGGAGTGCAAATCATATAAGGAGTTTTGGTGGAGATAACAGGCAGCTGATTTTTAATGACAACAGATTTACTAATGACATTGTGTGAAGCTCCGGAGTCAAAGAGTATGGCTACAAAATGATTGAATATAGCGAACGTACCCGTGAGCATGGGCACGCCTTCCGAAACATCCTCGATGGCGAGGTGGTGGATGTTGCCGGGTCTTGTGGCTGGCTTCTTGAGCTGGTTGCGGGGTTGGTTGGCCCCTTGATAGGATGATTGCCCTCCGCCTTGTCAATTCTGAGGGCAGTCCTTGGCGAAGTGCCCCGTACGCCCACACGTGAAACACGTGTACGGGGTTTGGCCAGTACGAATGGGAGGACGGAATCCCAGTGCACATGGTGGAGGTCGAAGTGCACGTGGGATCATCCCCTGTTGTTGCTGCGGTCGGAATCCGGAGTTGCTGAACTGGCGACCACTGAACATTGGTGGTCGTGATGGCGGTTGCCACCTCTGGTCGGATGGTGATCGGTACACCATACGGTACTTCTGAGGAGCACCACCTCTGCTGCCCTGCGGAGCACTCCTCTTCTTTTTGTCTGAGGACAGCTCGCACGTAGCGTCCTCCTGCATGATAGCGGCATTGACGATGTCATTGAAGCTACAGCGGTTGAACAGGACAAGCTTGTCCTTCAACTTGGGGTTCAAACCCCGGTAGAAGCATTCGCGCTTCCGATCTTCGATATTCACTTGGTCCTGAGCGTATTGGGCCAAGTGGTTGAATGCTTTGGAGTACTCGTATGCACTCCTTCCTCCTTGCCTTAGCTCCAAGAACTCTTGAAGCTTCCTTCTCATAATCCCGGGAGGGATGTGGTAGGCGCGGAACGCCTCCCGGAATTCAGCCCAGCTTACGACATGGCCTGCGGGGCGTGCGGCAAGGTAATTAGCCAACCATGCACCGGCAGACCCCTGCAGTTGCTGTGCTGCAAACAGCGCCTTCCGCTGTTCGGTTACCTCGAGTAAGCCGAACTTTCCTTCAATGGTGCGGAGCCAATTATCCACATCCAACGGTTCATCGGCCTCTCTAAAGACCGGTGGATGTGTCGATGAGAAATCAAAGTAGGAAATCTGATATTGCTGACGCGGTCCATCATTCTGTCGTCCCCCTTGGCGGGACAAGTGCTGCACCAGAGTCCGCAATAGCTCGGTTTGCTCGCCACGCGAGCCAAGTACTGCAGCGAGAACCTCCGTGAGGCTCCTCGGAAGTGTGGGCGGAGGTGGTGGAGGTGGTTGCGTTTGAGGCATATTCTGCCCTGGGGGTGGTGTGTCATCCCCCTGCCCTCCACTTGAGCCTCCCACTTCTGGGGCTGCACGTGTATGCACAATGCTGCAATACAACGATTCACACCATAAGTCTCACTGCCTTAAGTTCATCCTTCCATATAAATAGTAATGCGGTAGGTAACAATAGATGATGCATAACATTCACATATATTGATAAAGCACAAACTTTATACAATCTATATTATCTTGGGTCCAAGTTTACAATAGAACTCCAAAAATAGATAGACTTCGTTTAAAGAAGTCGTCTCATCTATGCTTGGGTACCACAAGTCGTCATGTCCATGTCATCGTACACAGACCTCGCTACTATTTAGAACAAGACTCATAAAGTCACACAACACACGTGGTGTTTACTCCTCATCATTACACTCGGCCTAAAGTGATAAGTACATCAATACGGCCCTCTACTCATAAAACTCGATCTCCTGAGGATCTTCTTCTTCCTCGTCATCCTCAGGATTAGGCACCACTGGTATGGGTGCTGGAGCAGAAGATGATGCCTCGTTCAAAAGTGACATCCTTTTTGCAATCATAGTTTGCCAATCCGTCTGTACCATAAACATCCCCCAGGCCTCGTTCTCCTGCTGAGCCTGCTCACAGCTGGTCTTCCAGCTCTGAGCCTCCACTCTGGACTGATCCCAATCTGCAGTCACCGCGTCCAACTGGGTGTCCCGCTGGTGTCCATAGCGTAGGCTCGCCTCCAAGTCAATTTCCATCTCTAGAGTCTCCTGGCGAGATGCGGCTAAATCCATAACAGCGTCATGCCATTGATTCTCCCTAAGGTTCAAACGATGGTTGAGTCCGTCATTTGCCCTCTCAAAGTGATTCACTCGAATCATGGCTTGCTTCAGATTGTCTTTCAATTCTTTTATGCATTCCCTTTGATTTCCCTTCTCGCGATGTGATGCGTATGCGTACACCGCTAAGGCTGTTGCGGATGTTTCACCGTGCTCGCCCACGTTCGCAAGCAAGCGGGTTGCCCAGGCTTCAGAAGTCCTGCCGTTAACTGGAAAGAACTCATATGGAGTACCCACCAGATTACGGTAATGAAGTTTGCAAAACCTCCATATGGCAATGCTTGCGGCGTAGCTCCATGTTTCCTCTAATATCAACCCTTTGATCTTGATGGAGTATGGAGCCCATCCAAGGTGCGGTGGACCAGCAGGTACATCGACGTAGATGGTGCAACTCCACATACCATTTTCTTGGAACTTCTTGCCCCAATAGCTAGTCAACACCTGGTAGCCAAACTGGCGAAGCAACCTAACAAACACGTCCGGGAAACCGGCTTGCCCGGTGCACGTTGAGAACACCCATCCATTAGGCAACTTAATTCTTGGTGCTGCCATCTGTGGACAAACATACCCGGATGTCAATACACCGTATAAGTATTCAACTCAATCAATGATAATGTTGGACAAAAGAAATTATCCATAATCAATTGATTCAGGCAAATCTGCAAACTGGAAATGATCACAGTTCTGGTTCAACTGACCTTCCTGTATTTACCCAAAAGTTTCATACAGGAAATGTCAGAATTAAAAGTTAAGTTAAATACAAAAGTTGTAGTACACTTCATAACCTTTCCATATTGTACTCATACAGCTCTAGGCGAACTAATATGAGGAATGTATACAGGTTTTAAGTGGACTCAAGTTTTCTGGAAATTTTGACAGAACCTCTCCTGTATAGGGGCTTACTTCTACATTCTATACAGGTTTATCATGATAAGATAACGAGGTAATGAAAAAATAAACATTGTATAACATCGCGTTAAAAATCCAGAAATAAAAGATTTCCATCCTAAAAATTTTGTTATACAGGTATCGCGCACAAATTCACAACCCTGTGCAAACTGTTCCAAGTTCTGGACTGCAAGAACCAAGTTTGCAACAATTGGAATTAGGCATAGCTACGCCCATATTCAGGTCAGGAGTGACAAATAAAGTTGATAGAGTACTTCCTAAGCTTTCCAGAAATGTCTATATGTGACCATTTCACTATTTGGGAGTAAGAGCTATAACTGTCCAAATTTAACAGTTGAACTGACTGGTTTGCACCAGCAGTCCTGCAGTTTGTTGGGTTGACTTTCCAATTTGGTTTAACTCCAACCCAAATCAGGAAAAACCTCCTATAACAACATTGTAAAGCTCCTCTTACCCTTTCCAAACATGTATCACAATAAGTCAGGGGATTTTTCTACAGCAAGTTATGGCAAAAATACAGAGACTGGTACAATGGGAAAATCATCTGGAGCAGTTACAATACACCCCAGATTTCAACAGAGTATAAAGCTTTTCTGTCTTTATGGTCAACAGAGAAGTTGTAGAGATCTTCACGAGCTGTCCATCCATATATGATACTCCTTTACTCTCTATTAAATAACCAATATTACAACCCGGCAAAGTCGAGCCAACTTCTGCCAGAAAACAAGAATCTTGATTCTATTTATTCTATTGAGTCGGAACCCTTTTTGCGGAGTCCAAACCTACCAGCATCTGATATTTGGACTTTCCAAAGCATTATGCAACCATTCTGTCGGTGGAGATGGTCTAGTATCATGTTTGATACTGACGGTACTACGTATCTCACCAAAGAAAATTCTATCCGGTATTTCCGGTTACGTCTATAGGTGGTCCCTATATCGTTCTCTCGCAAACGGCTTCTACACGGTCTTCTACCGTAGTTAATGCTGCAAAAGACAAACAATCCCCTTTCACACCTTCACACCTCAAGGGCGGCACGGGGAAACACGACAGGCAGTCACAAGAATATATATGAAAATAAATGCATACGACTCTGGTGTGAGTCGCCCTCGAGCGAGGTCATGTCTCGAGGTACATGGCTGTAAATACGTCTATACAGCAAAGACTCCCGTACGATCCGGCTTATACACGCTCGGGCATACGTGTTTCGCATGCTCCCATAGAACATGGATAGTTCTAGAGAGACATACTTTCGGGTTATACACCACCCGACGGGGCCTCCCACTAACTTTGAAGCACGCTGGGTACCGCGTGTCATAGGTTCTCAGAAACATTGACAACTTCAGAGACTCCTATTAACTTCCTGTGCCAAGCCATGGAAATTTCACATACCACTCCTCGTATGCTGAGCTTACCGAGATTGATCCGCTCTCGGTGGCGTACCTTACCTCTTACCTGACGTCGGGGCGTCGTTACAGAATATAATAACACATAGTTAGTCTACCACCTTTATACCTTATACTAATAATACTCCTTATAAAGGCATATAACTAATTCCTCACTCAAGTCCTAATTTTTGAAAATATGTTCTTTTCAAGTACACCGTTCCCAATGATGCTCTGATACCATGTATGTGGGGACCGGAATCCCGACATCCGAGAATCTCATTGGGTGGTGTCGTGCGATGCGACACCCAACAGTTATACAAGAATAGAACTTGAATAAGTACAAGATGAAGTCTTTTATTTTTCATACAGCGGAAGTTTTTACAATACTAGCGGAAGTAAAGGAATATATACATATCATAGCTACGCTCTCAGCACTAGCTATGCAAAAGCAAAGTTACCCATGCCTTGGATACTTTGCACTAGCAACACTCAATTAGGGCGGCGCGCAGGGTTCCCACTCGGCTGTACACCCTGGAGGGGGTGCAGCCTCATCATCAAACCCTTCATCAACTGTATAACCTGCAAAAACTCGTTAACTGCAAACGTGAGCATAAGGCTCAGCAAGACTAACCCGTCTCACTAGACATATGCAAGAGGGACACTAAGACATAGGTGAGGTGAAGCATAAATGACTCGCCTACAAGTGGATCCTTATAGTCAGGTTTTATGTAGCAAATGACATTCTCCAAGCACGGCACATCATAGGCTCCACAATCAAACAAGAAATGCTTTACTGATTATATGACATGCTCAGAGCACATAATGCTATTACAGCTAAAGTATGGGGAAACTGTAAACTTTTAATTATACTATCTCTAAATCATACAAGGTTGCAAAGTAATTTTTATTCAATGCAATGTGATTTTCTGGCTTCTTTAGTATTTACTACGTCACGACACAGTGAACAAGTGGTACTCTATTACTGCGAGGGACAGTGATTGCAATCAAGACACACCCGGACAACACGACACATACGTCGTTCGGAAGTGTCAGCGAGGACACCCGTACCTACATAACACTTCAGTACTAGACGTATATGGCCACCTTTCGCGAGACACTCAAATGCCGAACCGGTCGATCCGTCACGAGCAGGAGGTCCCTGCGTGGGGTGTACTCTGACGTGCCCACCAGCGAATTTACACCTTGCTGCCCTCAACCCACACCTATAAAACGGAACAGTATGCCTCGACACCCAAGTGACCAAGCTACGTCAGTTTATTGGATTCCATATGTCCATTATGTTGCCGGTACAAATCAAGCTTGTTCAGCAGGGCCGCACACAAAGCGGGCCTTAATCGACAGAGGCAGGGTTATGCGACCGAGACTCACTTCTCGCCGCTTCCTATTCATTCCCTGCCCGGTCTCAACTTCATTATATTAATCCATTTTCTATCTAACCAATCCTGTGAGATATGCCCTACATCTCTCGCGAGTAGATTCCAACTACTCGACTTCTACTGAATTTCCTATGCATTAGCAAAGCAGTTACTACAGGTCAAATTGTAACTCGTTCCAACCAATTCCTGGGATTTTTGGCCATGCAAGTGGAGTATCAACCACCTTATACGTAATGCACAATATCGACTGAAGACGTAAGTGAATAAAACTGGAAAACTTTGAAAAGCTTTTAAATGCAAATCGGGGCTTGCCTTGTTGCAGGTCAGAGTCTGAGTTAAAATTTGGAAGATGCTCTTCCAAGACTTCTGGCTCCTCCTCGACTTCGGTCACTATACGATATGCATATATTAGGTATATAAATGACTTTGAAAAATAATCATCATCGAGACCAAAATTTTAACCCATGGTGATCATTAGATGATAGGGACCTTAATTGGCTTTGGAACTTTTAGGGTAGATACTAGGAAATATGATCAATGCTCTTGCAAAGAACAGGAGATGATCAAAGTATAGTGTTGTCTGTAAAATTATGGCAGGCAATAACTTCTAAGAATTTTAAAGAAGAAACTGTAGCTTGAACATAGCTGCCAGTTGATAATCATGATAGAGGAAGTGGTTCTGGTTCTAGCGAAATTTCTTTTCATAATTTTCTAAGCTTTGGGGAAGGAGTTATTGTATTTCCAAGTTGGCAAGAATTTCTGGATTTACTTTATAATTGAATTTCTAGCCATTAAATCAATATTTAGTTTGTAACTGAATTAGGGCTAGGATAGTAGGTTAATTAAATCAAAGAGTTTTACAGGAGCTAGAGTATGACTAATGGAAGGTTCAGTTTAAATTTGGGACATAATAAAGCAACTGAACATCTGCAAAAATTCAATAACTGAAAAAGGTAATTGAACCATACAGAGGTTTAAACAGGTGTAATGGCTTCCAAACTTTTTCTGGTGGTCAAGAATAGGACACTAAATTTTATGTGAATTTTGGGGATTTTTCCAGTGACTATCGTGTCTGGAAACATTGCATTTGCATTTGGAACGATTATTTTCTACAGAATTTAACTTTGCGTTTCACAGACCCTAATTGGTATTGGCCGAAACTAGAGCTCAAGGGATTTCAAACAAAATTTGTTTGAAGATTTTTGGAGTAGTCTACAGAGAGATATGCAATTTAGAAGTTTGAATAATTTTCTGGAATTATTTTAATAACCCATTGGCGCCAAAATTCAAATTTTCAATCGGCGGGTCCCATGGGCCACGTGGCGTGCTCTGGTCAATGCAACACCGCAGTCCACAGAATTATTCGCGCGCGGCCGCACGGGATCCCTGCCGCACCGTGATCTCACAGCCGCTGACAGGTGGAACCCTACGGGGTCGTATTCTACCTCGGGTCAGTGCCCGCGCGAGGCGGCGCCCGCGGCGGTGACTCACCGGCGAGCTCGCCGCCGGCTAAACCGACGGGCCAAACTCACTCAAACTCGCCGCCTGGGGGTTTTTGGGGTCGCTGAGCACGACGGTGAGGTCGGTGGGACCATAAACTCGCCGGAAGTGGCCGTGCGACGGCGGCGGCGGCGGCGGCAGTGAGCACTTGGGCAACATGGAACTCACTCCAGAGTAGATCAAACCACTCGGGATCTTCTTCAAAACCTTCCTGGGATGATGCTGATCAAGGAAATGGACGTGGAAGAGGAGAAAACCACCGGGAACTATGAGCTCGACGGCGAACCGAGGTTTCCTCACCGGCGGCGAGCAAAACTCGATTTCCTCGGCCGTTGCTCGATAACTTTTAGGGGTTTTTGCTCAGGTAGGAGTGCTAGGTCCTATAGAAACTATCCCTAAGCAATTACATAGAATGGTTACTTGTAGAAACAGAATTTAAACGAAAACCGAGCAAGTTCATTCACTTCGGCCGGAAGAAAGAAGATCGATAACTTCTTCAATTCTCAACGAAAAAGGAAACGGTTTGTACCGAGAGTTAGAGCTCGACTAGGTGCACCTTTAAGCTGTTGGAGTCGTGGCTTGAAACGGCGCGAGACGGCGGCGCACCACGGAGTAGAGGTGGGCGGCGGCGATGGCGCGCGGCGGAGATCAACTCGTGAGAGGGGAAAAACCACTGATCGGGAGGGGAAATAAGGGAGCGGCGGCGGTCTTTTATAGCCCGCGGCAAGCTAGCACGCAGGCAGCTCGCTGGTGCTGCATGCGCGCGTGCTGTCGAGCGGTCGAGCGCCGGCGCAGAGATGGCTGGCGGCCGACCTGACCCATTCAGCAGCGGCTGACCGGTGGGGCCCACAGGTCAGTCAGACCCCAATACAAAAGTTAATAATTCATTTAAAAATAGAAGATCAACTCCAGAAATCATGAAACTTTGTGGAGATGGTCAATGAATTATTCTGAACCCAATGGTGAACTAAAATCTTATGTTCAAAGAAGTTGGAAAAGAATTTAAAATTCAGATTTGAATTTGATTCAAATTTGTTAAGCGCCTCAAATAAAATAGCAAATGAGTTCCCAAAATCTTTAAATTTTGCAGGCAAGCTATTGAGAATATTAGGAGGCCGAGAAAAAATTTAGAGCCTCTAATTTGAATATTTTTGGCAGGGCCAATTAGTACTGCACTATAAATTGCCCTAATAATCTTCATCCAAATAATTCTAAAAATTTGAAGAGGGGTGAATAGAATCATTCTATAATTATTGGTGATGTCCAATACTCATGTTAATAAAATTTAACCATGAGTGCAAGAAAGGTTTGGATGGTATAAAGTTCATGTGTACCACTATATTGGATATCTAATATAGTTGATCACAAAACTCATGACTGAATTCACATACCATAAAAGTGGGGTTTTACAGATTGCTTGTTTATTGTCACAACTGGAGTTGCTTCCGGCCATTTGGTGAACTTGTCAATGGCAACATACAGGAACTTGTAACCTCCGACGGCTCTTGGGAAAGGTCCCAAGATGTCCACCCCCTACAGCGAAAGGCCATGTAGGAGATATCATTTGTAGAGGCTGAGCCAGTGTGTGAATTTGCTTTGCATGGAACTGACATGCTTTGCATTTCTTCACCAGCTCAGTTGCATCCTGGAGCGCTGTAGGCCAGTAAAAGCCATGCCGGAAGGCTTTACCGACCAGCGTGTGGGAAGACGCGTGGTTCCCACACTCGCCTCCATGGATTTATGCAAGGAGCTCACAACCTTCTTCACTTGTGATGCACCGCATTAGGACGCTGTTGGCACCACGCCGGTAGAGATCCCCTTCTACTAGCGTGTATCTTTTAGCCAATCTGACTATCCGGTCAAAGGATACATCATCGTCAGGAAGGATATTGTCTTTCAAGTAGCTCCGGATCTTCGAGATCCATGCATCGGAGCTTGCTTGAGCATTTGAGTCTTGCGTGCTGGGTTGCTCGGAGCTTCCGGCAGCACCTACGACCCTTGATGGCTGCCATGGTAACAGGGCCATCGGGACCGCCAGCTTTGGGATGCTGGTCTCGCCCCCTTCGCTCAGTTCGCCAGGCTGAGCTGTGGGTTTTGAAAACCTCCGGACGAAGGTTCCGTCAGGAGCTGGAGCTCTGGTTGACGCTTTCGTCGAGAGTTCGTCAGCTTCAGCATTATGGACATGTTGGACATGGTGGAGATCCAGGACTTCGAAGTCCTTCTGAAGCCTCTGGACTTCAAGGAGATAAGTAGCTAGTTGGGGATTGTTACAGGAGCATTCACCCTTCACCTGCTTAATGATGAGCTGCGAATCTCCCTTGACCAACAGCTGCTTGACACCATATGATAGTGCCACCTTTAGTCCATAAATGAGTGCTTCATACTCCACCATGTTGTTGGTCGCCTTGAAGTCAAGGTGGACCATGCATTTTACCTTCTCCCCGGTTGGAGCGAGGAGAAGGACTCCAGCTCCAGCCCCCTGCTTTTGCATGGAGCCGTCGAAGTAGAGGGTCCAGTGAGTTTGGTGAATATCGGAGCCTTGAGTTCCGGCTTCTGCTCACTAGGGGCCACCAGGGTTTGATGGAGAGGGGGTCCATTCCGCCACGAAGTCTGCCAATGCTTGACTCTTGATCGCTTGTCTTGGGACGAATTCAAGATCGAATTTGGCCAATTCCGCTGCCCACTTTGCAATGTTCCCAGTAGAGTTGGGATTATGCAAGATAGCACACAGTGGGTAAGAGGTCACCACTGAGATTTTGTGAGCTTGGAAGTAATGGCGAAGCTTCCTGTAGGCGATGAGAACTGCGTAGAGCAGCTTGTGCACCTTTAGGTATCGAGTCTTGGCATCATGTAGTACTTCGCTGATGAAGTACACTGGGCGTTGGACTGTCCGGACCCTCCCGAAGGGGCCCAAAGCTTCCTCCACATCGACCCAGACCCTCCCGGAGGGGTCCGGACATGCTTCGGGGACCTCCGGGTCCTTGCTGGAGGAACCCGAAGCTTCTATTGGAGCGACCAGACCCTCCTGGAGGGGTCCCGATCTTCTGGAATAACTCCCTGTTGATCAAAGTCTAGGGGCTGGGACCCAGACTCACCTTCAGGAACCTCCGGACCGTCCCGGAGGGGTCTGGATTCCTGAGATTGGGATGGTTCTGGTCTCTCTGCAACCAGGACCATGCTGACAACCTCGTCGGTTGCTGAAATGTAAAGCAGTAAGGGCTCACCAGGGTTCGGAGCTACCAAGGTTGATAGAGTGGTAAGGAGCTGCTTTAGCTCCTGGAACGCCTTTTCTGCTTCTTCAGAGCATTGAAATGGTCTGGACTTTCTTAATAGCTTGAAGAAGGGTAGCTCCCGTTCCGCTAGTCTTGAGATGAACCGGCTGAGGGCGGCTAGACATCCAATTAGTTTCTGGGCGTCCTTTATGCAGGCTGGTGGTCGCATCTCCTCAATGGCTTTAATCTTTGCCGGATTTGCCTCAATGCCCCGGTGGTTTACCAAGAAACCAAGAAGCTTTCCGGAGCTAACCCCGAAGACGCACTTGTCTAGGTTCAGCTTCGTGTGGGTGACCCGCAGCTTGTAGAAGACAGCTTGCAAGGTGTCAAGGACTGACTCCTTGTCCTTGATCTTGACGACGATGTCATCAACATACACTTCCACTACGTCCCTGATGAGCTCTCCAAAGGTTTTGTACATAGCTCGTACAAATGTTTGTAAGACCTATGTGTGCTGAATACATTGGCTTGTAGTGAATACACTTGCTTTGAGGATAGAAGTTTTGAATATCACCAAATTACCTTTTTATTGAGATCCTGCTAGTTTTGTAAGCTCTGGCGGAAGCTTGGTTATACTAGTTTTGGTATGTTCTGGTGCTAGGTTCTACTAGCTTTTGTTAGCTCTGGCTCAAGGTCCGGGTTGCTCTGGCAATGTCCAGAACTTGACCACAATACTGCTGTTTTTCATTTGCAATGTTTCGTAATTGCTTTACATCTCTGGAAAGATTGCTTAGTATTCATTTGCTAAGTCTTTGGTGCATTTTTGGTTGATATGGATGATATCGTGTTACTGTGGTTTTGCAACATGCTTATGTGAGGTTCTCATGTAAGGTGTTGTGTTTGGAACTAACTTGAGTCAAGTCGAGGACTTCGGCTCGTATGGATTGGTTGTTTATTCACGTGCAGGTGTTGCTTGAATTCAAGACATGGCTGGTGATGGGATCCATTGGACTAGTCTCAGGGAGGAGATGAGGTTCCAACCACCAAATTCAGGAGGTATTGTGGTTGAGCTGATCAGGAGGTTGCGCAGCATGATTAAATCAAGAATAATGCATGTGAAGGTATCGTGGACGTCATTGGAAGATGTTTGCACGTGTGCAAGTAGTGCATGGACGAGGCTACATGGTTCCGAGACGTGATGAAAATATGTGGACGTAAAGAGTTGGTCGGAAAGGTCCAACTGACTAGGTTATGGACTCAGGTTGCGGCTGAGTCGGCTTTGACTCAAATATGGAAAGATTTGAGTTGGTTATGATAGGATTTTATGTGGGTCACGAATTTGAGTTGTTTAGGAATGTGGGATACGTTCCTAAGGTGTTTGGAAGT
This sequence comes from Tuctoria greenei, assembly GCA_036927565.1. Lineage (NCBI taxonomy): Eukaryota > Viridiplantae > Streptophyta > Magnoliopsida > Poales > Poaceae > Tuctoria > Tuctoria greenei. The sequence goes on along the minus strand of JAYESD010000003.1, from coordinate 37,017,916 downwards.
CTTAATATTGCTTCTATCTGCGTATAGAAGAATCCTATGCAGTTATGGAAAGTTATGGTTCATGAACAGAGTAGGATTAGGTTCCTGATCTGAGTTGAGTTGGCTTTCGAGCTGGTTATAAAAGCAAGGGATCCCAGAGCTCGTGGGCACGACTTTGGGACTGTTCCTATTGTGTTATATTGAATAAAATTCATAGTTTGAAGGAACTTTTGTGCCTTGTTCATCAGACTTGTTCCAGACAAGTTTTACTCGTCGAGTTTTTGGACAGCACTACCTTTCGTCGGTGGTATTATCATAACTCGAGTTTTACAGATCCAATTGATGTGATTCTTTTTTGGTTGTCTTCACAACTTGATTATCTATCAACTATAGAAATTTCACGGTCATTGGATTTGTGGTCTATGATCTACACGAGTTTCTTTCCAGCGTTCCAGAACTGTTTTTTTTCTCAAGTAGGGCAGATTGACCTTTGTTTGGTCTTTCGATCATAACTTGAGTTTTTCTTGACGGATTTGAGTGATTCTTGTTGTGTTGTCTTCGTGACTTGATTCTCTCTGATATCAATCACTTTTGTCATGGTGAAACACGTTTAGATTAGTCTCACACACGATTTCTTTAACAGATCATTTTTTTGCCGAAGGGGTTGGAGTTTAATTGTTTCCGCTGCGTAAGATTTTTAAATCTACCATTCACCCCCCCTCTGGTAGTTTTTCACGTGCTCTTTGATCCTACAATTGGTATCAGAGCGAGGTTGCTCTAATCTTTGTGATTTGCGCGTGTTTTTGACTAATCATCATGGAGAAGTACTCTGCCAAACCTTGTGTGTTCGCTGGTATTGATTTTCAGGTTTGGAAGGCACGCATGGAGGCTTTCATCCAGGCACAAGGCTTTGCAATATGAGAGAAGGTATACAAGACTTACGAAGTGCCATCAAACGATCATGTTACAACTACAAATCTAAGAGATGTCGACAACAACAACAAGGCTCGAAACTTGATCATACAAGGATTAACACAAATCGACTTCGACTGTGTTGCACACCTCCGATCTGCGTATGATGTGTGGAAAGCACTTTGTGACTACCACGAAGGATCAAACACGATCAAAGAGGTAAGGCAAGACATGTTCAAGAAAGAATACATGCGCTTCGAGATGCAACCCGGTGAGTCTATTGATGACCTTTTTGCTCGCTTTAATAAGATTCTCAGCAACTTGCGTAATGTCAATGTAATTTTTTCAGATGCTGAAAATGCTAGGCAATTGCTAAGTGCATTAGATATGTCAATTTGGGAGATGAAAGTCACATCTATTTGTGAATCTACTGTCATGAGTACACTTACTTTAGATGTGCTATATTCCAAGCTAAAAACTCATGAAATTAACATAATATCACGTAAGAACCCCAACAAGTCTATTGCTTTTGTTTCTCAACGTGATATGCCTAGCTCCGGCCAATCTTCATCTTGTGGTACACTTGCTTTGTTGTCCTCTCTAACCCTTGAACATATTGAGGAGTTTCCAGTGGAGGAGCTAGCAATTCTCTCTACGAGGTTCTCAAAAGCATTGCAAAATCTGAGAACTAGAAGGAGAGGAAGCTCCGGACCTCAACGATGCTTTGAATGTGGTAAGACAGGACACTTTCATACAGATTGTCCTAACCTTTCAGGTCCTACCTCCCGGGAAGAAAAACAATCAAGGATAAAGCACTCCTCAACAAACGATAAGAAGAAAAAGAAGGGCTTTACAGGTCGCCAACTGGTGAACAGTTTTATCTCAGCACTCCAGGAACTTGGCTCAAGCGACGTGGACATTGGAAGTGATGAAGATGAAGATGATTAGGCAAACTTGTGCTTCATGGCGGGCAAGTCAAGATCAAGTATGGAGGAGGCAGAACACAACAGCGACAATGAAGAGGTATGTCCTACTTGTGAAGAAATGTATGATGCTATTTCTCGTGCCACTGTTATTGTTAAGAAAAGGGACAAAAAGCTTAGGGACAATGCTATTAAAATTTAGTCACTAGAATCTGAATTTAATCATTTGAAATCCTTGATTCCTTGTGATGATTCTTGTTCCTCATGTGACTTAATATATGAACAATTGTCCTCCCTAAGAAGTGCACATACCTCCACACTTGATAAACTTGAACTTGAAATTGAAAACAACAAAAAGCTTGCTGCACTTAATATTGGAAACTTAAAAGATGCTTATTGTTCTACAATTGATTTGCATTGTTCTAGTTGTGATGATCTTGATAAGAAACTGCAAGATGCTATTAATGAAATCTCTATATTGAACAATGCTTTACGTTGTCATGAAGTTAAATATTGTTCCAATTGCAAATTAAAAGGAAAAACTTCATGTGAAAATTGCCTTGATCTATCCAATAAACTTGATAACATGCATAAGACATTTGATCGGTTTTGTAATGGAAATAAGAACCTAAACTTGCTGCTGAATTCATCCAAGTCTTGCAATGATAAAACTGGTTTAGGTTTTGATTCTCATGCACATTATAAGGCACATCCACCTAAAATTGTAAAGTCATTAGGAATTGGTTTGATTCAAACAGTTCCTAAACAAAAAGAAGTGGTTTTCAAATCTGCAGGAGTATTGTCTCATTCGTTTTCAAATAAAAATGTTATTTGCTCATCTAGACATGAACACAAAGTTAAATTTCATTGTACCTACTGTGGTAGAGATGGTCATGTCATAGATTTTTGTTATAGACTAGCTCAACAACAGAAAAGGGAAAGAATGGTTGCTAGATCTCATAACTTTCATGCAAAATTTGCTGCACATATTGAACCGAATGTACAACCTGCTGTTTTGAGTCAAAAACATTCAAAGTTTACCTCCGGACCTTCTGTTTTTGCCTCCGGAGCTACTGATTTTTGTCTACACAAGTGACACCTTATAGGTCAGTAGTTAAGAATAAGAAATCTCAAACTTTGACTCATAAACCTGCTGTTTTGTCTCAGCTTTCGCGTGTTTTTCCTGTTGCACGTCGTGTGACTCAGTACTGGATTCCTAAATGCCTTTTGACTAACCCCAGTATTGAGTCATCGACGTATTGTGCTTCTATGTAGGTTACACGTTAGAGGAAGGAGAACATTTGGATTGTGGATTCAGGTTGCTCACGCCACATGACCGATAACAAAGATTGGTTCTCCTCCCTCTCTTTTGTGTCATGTGTAGAGAATGTTACTTTTGCGGATAATTCTTAAACTCCTATAATTGCTAAGGGTTCGGTTAGAGTAAATGATCACTACACTTTGAAGGATGTGGAACTTGTCAAAAATTTGAAATACAACTTGCTTTCTGTTTCACAATTGCTAGATGAAAATCTGGAAATTATTTTCAATAAAAAATGTTGCAAAGTTGTAAGTTCAAATAGTGAGCTTATTTTTAATATGTCTCGGTTTGGAAGAGTTTTTAAAGCATATTTTGATATGTCTTCCTCTAAGCATAGGTGTCTAGTTGCTAATAATTCAAAGGACCTATATTTTTGGCATCGTAGACTTGGTCACGTAGGCTTTGATCACCTAACGCGTGTCAGTGCTCTTGATCGCATATGTGGGCTGCCTAAGCTTAAAGGGGACAAAAAAATTGTGTGCTCTTCTTGTAGACATGCTAAAATGGTTACAGGTTCACATACTCCTCTCATAATGATCATGACAACTGAACCATGTCAAATTTTGCATCTTGACACCATAGGACCTTCACGTGTTCAATCCTTCGGAGGTAAATGGTATGTACTTGAGATTGTTGATGATTATTCTAGATACTCTTGGGTTTACTTTATGGCATCTAAGAATGAAGTTTTTAGTCACTTTAGAACTTTATTTCTTAGATTATCAATTGATTACACAGGATCTTTAAAAGCAATTAGAAGTGATAATGGAACTGAATTTAAAAACCAATCTTTTGATCACTTTTGTGCTGAAAATAGAATAGATCATCAATTTTCTTCACCATATGTACCTCAAAAAAACGGTGTTGTAGAAAGAAAGAACAGAACCTTAGTTGAGATGGCTAGGACTATGCTTGATGAATATCAAACTCCTAGGAAATTTTGGGCTGATGCGTTAGCAACCGCTTGTTATGTCTCAAATCGTGTTTTCTTGCGTGCTAAGCTAGGTAAAACACCATATGAGATCCGGTTTGGACATAGGTCTAGTGTTACACACTTTCGGGTCTTTGGTTGCAAATGCTTTGTTAAAAAACATGGTAATCTTGATAAATTTGAACCTAGATCCATTGATAGCATGTTTCTTGGTTATCCATCTAATACTAGAGGCTACCGTGTGCTTTTACTTGACACTAACAAAATTGTGGAGACTTGTGAAGTGTCTTTTGATGAAGCTAGCCCAGGTACTAGCTCAAACATTGCAGGTCCAGATCCATATCCGCAGGGGGGGAGCATTTTCGTTGAAGATGAGGAAGAATTGGAGTTGCTGCCCAAAAATTCAGCAGCTAAAGACTTTGGTTCAGCTCCGGACATTAATTCTCAACCAGCATCAACAACCGTCAATGCTTATTCAAATTATCCTCAAGTCACAAGCTCATCGATTTGTGATGAACATGAAGAAGAAGATGTTTGTGAGACATCTGTTCCCCTACGGTTTTACAAAGATCATCTCCCACAATAGATGATTGGAAGCTTGCACGAACGAGTCACACGGTCCAGGTTTTGCAATCCAAACTCTTATGCTCATTCTGCTTTTGTTGCTTCTTTTGAACCCAAAGATATATCACACGCACTCACTAATGAATCTTGGATTATTGCCATGCAAGAAGAGTTAGAAAATTTTGAAAGAAATAATGTTTGGAAACTTGTACCTCCACCTCAAGGTCACACTTTAATTGTAACTAAATGGGTATTTCAAATAAACAAAGTGAGGATGGGGTTGTGGTTAGGAATAAGGCTAGGTTGGTTGCTCAAGGTTTCACTCAAGTTGAAGGTCTAGATTTTGATGAAACTTTTGCTCCCTTGCTAGATTAGAAGACATAAGAATTTTTTTATCCTTTGCTGCATCTAAAGGTTTCAAGCTATATCAAATGGATGTTAAAAGTGCTTTTCTAAATGGCTACATAGATGAGGAGGTTTATGTCAAGCAACCACCAGGTTTTGAAAATCCATATTTTCCTAATCATGTTTACAACTGTCCAAAGCCTTGTACAGTCTCAAACAAGCCCCTAGAGCATGGTATGATAGGTTAAAAACATTCTTACTTAAAAAAGGGTTTACCATGGGCAAGGTTGATAAAACTCTTTTTGTGCTTAAGCATGGCAATGACTCATTATTCGTTCTAGTGTATGTGGATGATATTATCTTTGGTTGTGCTTCTCATGATCTTGTGTCCATGTTTTCAGCTATGATGAGTTCAGAATTTGAGATGAGTATGATGGGTGAACTCATATACTTTTTGGGGCTGCAAATCAAGCAAACAAAGGAGGGTACCTTTGTGCATCAAACGAAGTATACAAAAGATCTCCTAAGGCGCTTCAACATGGACAAAAGCAAGCCTCTTCGGACACCAATGAGAACAGCAACAACACTTGGACTTGATGAAGATGGTGAACCCGTGGATCAAAAAGAATATAGAAGCATGATCGGATCACTTTTGTACCTCACGGCATCAAGACCAGACATACAATTCAGCGTATGTCTTTGTGCACAATTTCAAGCCTCCCCACGTGCTTCACATCGTCAAGTCGTCAAAAGGATTCTCAGGTACTTACATGGAACTCAAGAATTTGGAATTTTTCTTCCTTCTTCCTCAACCGTTACTTTGAAAGCTTTTTTGGATGCTGATTTTGGGGGTTGTAGGATTGATAGGAAAAGTACTTCCGATGCTTGTCATTTTCTTGGTAATTCTCTTGTTGCTTGGTCCTCTAGAAAACAAAATTCAGTTGCACAATCCACAGCCAAATCTGAATATGTAGCTGCTGCTAGTGCTTGCTCACAAATTCTTTGGATTGTTCAAACACTTAAGGACTATGGGGTTGATCTAGATAGTGTTACACTGTTCTGTGATAACACTAGTGCCATTTGCATTGCTAAAAACCCCATGCAACATTCTAGAACTAAGCACATTGACATTAGGTATCACTTTCTTTGAGATGATGTTGAAAAAGGAAACATTGTGCTTCACCATGTAGATACCGAACAACAATTGGCTGACATTTTTACAAAACCTTTGGATTTCACTCGTTTTTGTTACATTCATAGTGAAATAGGGGTTATGCATCCTCATGGCTTAAATTGAGGGGGAGTTTTGAAACTTGGGAAGTCTATGTGTGAATCTGAAATTAAAATAATATGAGCATAGTATTTCATACATATATGACTTTGTGATTCCTTTTACATGTTGAGAGTTCTTACTACATTCCTCGTGTTATAAATTTTGTAGTTTTTGCCATGTCTAGTAATTGGAATAATTACTTACACTAAAACTGGTCATGGTCGAACTTTCTTGCTATTTTGAACTTGTTACATGTTCACAAGTGCTTTTAATCATTAAGAATTAATCAAGTAATCAACTCACATGTTGAGTTTTTATGAACAAATATAAATTGAGAAAATATCAAGAGAATATGCATGCATCGCACTTCTTCTTTTGAGATGGCTTATCATTACACTTAGATTTGAACTTGGAAGAAGTTGTGTATGACTAAAACCATGTCCTTAAGCTTCTGATTGTCAAATGACATAGGCTTGGCTTGATTGGTTAGAATAAGGCAGATGCGCATATAATCTCTTGCAAATATCATATGATCTAAATTTATGCTTTGAAAAATAATAAAATGCAGCAACTAGTGTCATGATTTCAGGTTTTGAAATAGTTAAGTTTGTGAGATCATGACTTACTTAAATTGAAAATTACATTTGATCTCTAGCATGGCTTACACTACTTTATGTATTTCATTGATATGATAATGTAAGGTACTTGATAGTATGACTTGGATGAGCTTTGTTTATATGTATATGTTATAATATGCTCGTAACAACTAAAGGGGGAGAGATAATTTGTTTATATGCTCATGACTTGCTGAATACATTGTCAAAGGGGGAGAGATAAGCATGAAGAGAAAGAGAATATGTGCATGTGCATAAAGAGAGATAATATGGGATAATTTTTGGATTTTCATCTCATTTTACTTTTGATTTACAAAGGGGGAGAAATTGCCTTCAAAACTTTTATGTGAATAAGCCAATGTTCGTATTTTAAATGGTGTTGCCAATGCATTCATCAAGGGGGAGATTGTAAGACCTATGTGTGCTGAATACATTGGCTTGTAGTGAATACACTTGCTTTGACGATAGAAGTTTTGAATATCACCAAAACACCTTTTTATTAAGATCCTGCTAGTTTTGTAAGCTCTGGCGGAAGCTTGGTTATACTAGTTTTGGTAAGTTCCGGTGCTAGGTTCTACTAGCTTTTGTTACCTCCGGCTCAAGGTCCGGGTTGCTCTGGCAATGTCCAAAACTTGACCGCAATGCTTCTGTTTTTCATTTGCAATGTTTTGTACTTGCTTTACATCTCTGGAAAGATTGCTTAGTATTCATTTTGCTAAGTCTTTGGTGCGTTTTTGGTTGATATGGATGATATCGTGTTACTGTGGTTTTGCAACATGCTTATGTGAGGTTCTCACGTAAGGTGTTGTGTTCGGAACTAACTTGAGTCAAGTCGAGGACTTGGGTTCGTATGGATTGGTTGTTTATTCATGTGCAGGTGTTGCTTGAGTTCAAGACATGGCTGGTGATGGGATCCATTGGACTAGTCTCAGGGAGGAGATGAGGTTCCAACAACAAAATTCAGGAGGAATTGTGGTTGAGCTGATCAGGAGGTTGCACAGCATGATTGAATCAAGAACAATGCATGTGAAGGTATCGTGGACGTCATTGGAAGATGTTTGCATGTGTGCAAGGAGTGCATGGACGTGGATACATGGTTCTGAGACGTGATGAAGAGATGTGGACGTAAAGAGTTGGTCGGAAAGGTCCAACTGACTAGGTTATGGACTCAGGCTGCGGCTGAGTCGGGTTTGACTCAAATATTGAAAGATTTGAGTTGGTTATGATAGGATTTCGTGTGGGTCACGAATTTGAGTTGTTTAGGAATGTGGGATACGTTCCTAAGGTGTTTGGAAGTCTTAAGATTGCTTCTATCTGCGTATAGAAGAATCCTAAGCAGTTATGGAAAGTTATGATTCATGAACAGAGTAGGATTAGGTTCCTGATCTGAGTTGAGTTGGCTTTCGAGCTGGTTATATAAGAAAGGGAGCCCAGAGCTCGTGGGCACGACTTTGGGACTGTTCCTCTTATGTTATATTGAATAAAATTCATAGTTTGAAGGAACTTTTGTGCCTTGTTCATCAGACTTATTCTAGACAAGTTTTACTCGTCGAGTTTCTGGACAGCACTACCTTTCGTCGGTGGTTTTATCATAACTCGAGTTTTACAGACACAATTGACGTGATTCTTGTTTGGTCGTCTTCAAGACTTGATTATCTATCATCTCTCAAAATTTCACGGTCATTGGATTTGTGGTCTATGATCTACAGGAGTTTCTTTGCAGCATTCCAGAACTGTTTTTTTCTCGGGTAGGGCAGATTGACCTTTGTTTGATCTTTCGATCATAACTTGAGTTTTTCTTGACGGATTTGAGTGATTCTTGTTGTGTTGTCTTCTTGACTTCATTCTCTCTGATATATATCACTTTTGTCACGGTGAAACACGTTTAGATTAGTCTCACACACGATTTCTTTAACAGATCGTTTTTCTGCCGAAGCGGTTGGGATTTAATTGTTTCCGCTGCGTAAGATTTTTAAATCTACCATTCACCCCCCTCTGGTAGCTTTTCACGTGCTCTTCGATCCTACAATGTTGAAGCTGCATTCTTGAGACCAAATGGCATGGCAGTATAACAGTACAATCCATCTACTGTGATAAAAGAAGTATGTTCTTCATCTTCCCTAGACATTCTGATTTGATGGTACCCAGAATATGCGTCTAGGAAACACAGTAATTCACACCCAGAGGTGGAATCCACTATCTGATCTATTCTAGGTAGTGGGAATGGATCTTTTGGGCATGTCTTATTCAATGTTGTGTAGTCGATACACATCCGAAGCTTCCCGTCGGCCTTGGGTACAACAACTGGGTTTGCCAGCCATTTTGGGTGGAAGACTTCTCGGATGAATCCAGCTTCGAGCAATTTCTTCACTTCTTGTCATATGAAGTTCTGTCACTCTACGGATTACTTCCGAGGCTTCTGATGTATGGGCCGAGCGTCAGGACAGATCTTCAGATTATGCTCGATCACTTGCCTAGAGATCCCAGACATTTGTAACGGTTTCCAGGCAAACATGTCGACATTAGACCGGAGGAAAGTGATGAGCGTGAGTTCCTATTTGTCATTCAGACCTCCCGATATGCGGGTGGTCTGAGCGGCATCGGAACCGATTTGGATGACCTTGACGGGGATGTTAGTGTCGCCGCTTGGTTGCACGCGAGGTGCGGAGGTTGAGCCTCATTGACGAATGCTCGGGGGTTTCAGAGCCTGTTCCTGCCTGGATTCTTGCTCATACGTTGTAGCAAGCGCATGAAGTTCTTCCAGAACAGTCACTCCGGCAGTACGGTCTCCACGAATTCGGAGAACACTAGCTGGTGTTGGCATCTTCAACACCGGGTAGCCATAATGAGCAGCAGCCATGAACTTGTGCAAGGCGGGCCTGCCTAGAATGGCGTTGAAAGGTAAGTTGATCTGAGCGACATCAAAGATCAACTTCTCAGTGCAATATTTCTCTCGAGTCCCGAAGGTCACAGGGAGAGTAATTGCACCCAGTGGGGTTATGGCCCCCGGACCTACTCTAGAGAAAGGTCGGGACAGGCGAAGGTCCAAAGGTCGGAGCTTCAGCTTGACGAAAGCTTCAAAGCTTATGGGATTCAGCCCCAAACCTCCGTCCACCATTACATGATAGAGTTGAATGTTATTGATGGTAGGTGATGCCATCAAAGGTAGCTGACCAGCTCCGATCATGTTCCGAGGGTAGTCCGAAGCATCAAAAGTGATGGTGGTGTCCATCCACTTTTGATTAGGCTCCGCCCTGGCTGTAGGAGCTACAGAGGCCATGTACTGCCGCATGGTCTTGAGGACACGGCGGGAGGTGATGTCCCACGAAGCACCAAAGATGGTGTTCATGGTCTTCCAACGCTCATTGTCAGAGACGTCGGAGTCGTCGTCGGCAGAGGTGTAAACAGCCTTCAGGACCTTTTTAGGGTCCTGGAAGCCTAACTCCTCTTCAGCCAGAGCTTCATCGACCTTCTGTGTTTCCTTCCCTCTGACAGAAAGGATCTTCTTCCCGGCGCTTATTGTAGCGCTTGGCAAGGTTTTGGACCTCCCGGCAGTCCTCCAAGTTGTGGTCATTCGACTTGTGGATAGGACACCAAACTTTGGAATTGCCACCATCTTCAAAGGTCGGCCGAGGTCGTTTCTCGGGGCGTGGCCCCCGGCCACCCGGAGCTGCAACAGCTGTAGCAGTAGATGTGTCGGCCAACGGCTTCTTGTTGTCGTTGGACTTTTTCTTCTTTTTACCACTCCCGGAGGTAGTGGCTTCGCCTTTGGAGGATTTTTGCCATCCTCCGGAGGTGGTTTGGAGTGCATTTCATGGCCCTCCGCAACTTTGACACACTTGTCTTCCAAGCTGAAGAGCTCCGTGACGCTGGTGATCTCCTTGACCGCCAGCTTCTCCAACATCTTCATATATCGTACGCCCTGTATAAATGCCACGATAACAGAGGCACTAGAGATAGAAGGAATGGTGTTTCGTACCTGGGAGAACCTCTGGATGAATGAGCACGAGGATTCTCCCCCCTTCTGCATGACTGCAAAAAGGTCCGGTTTGGTGCCTGGCCGGGTGTATGAACTCCCGAAATTGGCAGTGAACTGTTGGCACAATTCCTCCCAACTATTGATGGAGTTGTGAGGAAGGCTCATGAACCAGGACCTGGCGGTCCTAGTCAAGGCCACGGGGAAGTAGTTGGCCATTACGGCCTCGTTACCTCCGGCCGCAAGGATTGTGGTCGTATAAATTTGGAGAAACTCAGCGGGATTAACTGTCCCGTCAAATTTCTCCGGCAGGTGAGGCCGGAACTTTTGTGGCCATCTGACCATGCGTAGGTGCATGGCCAGTGCAGAATAGCCTCCTCCTACTCCCTCAAGAGCAGGACTATCTTGAGCCTCTCGCCTTTCGCGAGCATGCTCGATATGGACACGACCATCCTGTTGACGGTAACGGCGATCAAGCTCCGCCAGGAGGTCATGAGTTGAAAGCCTGGTTACCGTATGTGTAAGTCGCGCCCCAGAAGGTAGCTATGTAACTTGCTGTGATGCAGCACGCCTCCTATTTTGCGAAGCATGCGGACCTAGTCTGCCAGACATGGTCCGGCGCTGCGATGGGGCCCGCCCCAAAGGAGGAGGACCTTGGTTGCTGATGTGGTCGGCTACTGCTGCAACCATATGTTCCACATCAGCCCTCCACTGCTCCATTGCACCTTGGGATGCACCTGGAGGTGGTGGACGTTGGAGGAGAGCACGCGCTGCATGAAGCACGTGTTCAGGGTTGTTGTTATTCGCCGATGCGGTGACCGACGCCGATCCTAAGCAGAAGGCCATAGGTTCGACCCCTACCTGGCGCGCCAACTGTCGGCGTTTGGATCTGGCAGATCTCCCAACACTATCTTTGGTAGATCAAGGAGTTGTAGTTCGGTGAAGGGCGCGCAGAGATTCAAGAAGGTGAAAGACACGTGTACACTGAGATTTACGTGGTTCGGGCCGCCTGAGCGTAATACCCTACTCCACGGGGTGTGTTGGTGATGTATTAAGCGTGTGAGTCTAGAAGAAGCTCCAGAAGAAGAAGCTCGTCTAGCTCAGGGAGTTCAGTAGTGGTCTGGAACCGTCCCTTGTGTATCGTCGACCAGTCCTTTTATAGTACAAGGATTGGTCGTTACACCATTAGCCTGGCCCGACATGTGGCCCGGCGGTTAGACATGCTTGATACACAATAAATGAGGTTAATTATCCTTAATAGCTTGGTAACAGGCCTTAACAGTGTCATTACCAGTATTAAGGGCCATCCGATCATGTGTCATTAATATGGTATTAATGACACTTAATCGGGTCTTGAAGTCTTTGATTGCTCCTTGAAGGTCCGGAGCCGTTGGGGGGTCCACCAGCCTGATTGTTGAAGTTGAAGGTCCGGCGGTCGCCATGTGGCAGCACCGGAGCTTACCGTCGTGGATGAGTGGGTCCGGTGCTACTGAACACGTGTCAGTACCGGAGCTTCCTTCTGTCTGAAGTTAGGTTCGGGGGTGCCATACTGGTATTCTGACCGGAGCTTCCCATGAGTGGGTGATAGCTCCAGTCTTATAATACACGTGGCGGCCCTGGGACTAACCATGTTGGGGAAGCAGGTCCGGTTACGCCTGAATGTGGGGCCTTCGGAGGTCTTCAAATCTGGTAGATGGAGTTTCCTTGTGATCTTAGCAATCCCAAGGCGTATCCGGTACAGAGGGTACCGACAATACTCATCTCAAATTCAGAACTCATATGTAAAAGCCCGCAATTGAGAAGAACAAAAACGGGAAAATGCGAACTTAAAAATTTTTTATAGTGGAAGTTAAACTCTAAATGGGAGACTAAAAATCAAGTCGAATTATCATATTCAAAATTATCAAACTTCAAATTTGAGTTCACTAATGTGTTTGTCATGATTCAAATTTCATGCCTGGCAAGATTGATAATTTTCGAACCACAATTGTCATTTATTTAAATCAATACATACGAGGGCGTTCAAATTTGAATTCAAAGTCGAATTCTAATTTCAACCTGTTCAAACATCATATTTGACTTCAAATATGAATTCTTCATATGTGGTTTGCCCAAGCTGCCAATTTCTGCTATTTTTAGGAAATGTTTTGTGGTGAGTTAAAAGAATAGAGATTTGAGAGGAGGGGTTTAACCACTGGTCAGTAGACCCCAACTGTCAGGTCGGCACATGCTCTCTCCTTCTTCTCCTGCCTCCACGCAGACAGCACTGCATGTGCCACCACGATGAAAACATCTACCCTTATATTCGTACCGTGAATCAAGTCAGCTAAATGAACACTCGTTCTCTCCTATGCGAGCCACTGCATTAGCTCAAGCTCGCCTCCCCGCCTGGCCGCCAGCCTGCGCGCCTCCCCCGCCGTCCGCCTGCCTCCTGGCCACGGTTCATCTCCCGGCCTGGTCACCCTGGTTGCGTCCCCGGCCTCCGCACCAGCCGCCGGCTCGTCCCCTGCTCACCGCTCACCTCCGGTCGCGCCCCGCTCCCGACCGCCATGGTGTGCTGACCGACGGCTGTCTTCGCCGTTTCTTCCGTGTCGGACGTGCGTTTGGGTCGCGGCCACAACCGAAGCCTCATCGCGATGTCGCGCCTCGCTTCGCGCCCCCTGCACGCACGTCGTTGTCGCCGCTTGCCGATCTGGTCACCGCAATATGTACGCCCGCACCACCGACCGCCGGTTCGCCTCCCTGCAGCACCCCACGCGCCATACCTCGCTCGCACGCCCACACTCTCCCCCGGTCGTGCCTCTTCCCAGCCTCTACTCGCCGCTGCCTGGCCCTCTCGTCGGCGCTCTGCCCGCGCGCCTCTAGCTTCCGGCTGGCTGTGCCGTTGCTACTCGCCGGACTCTCTCTTCCAACCTCGGTCTACCGCTTGCTACTCCTCCCTGCTCGTGCGCCTGACTGCGCCTCCCCGTGCCCATGGCGCTCGTGCCCGCCATGGTCGAGCTCCTTGTCGTCCTGTTCTTCCTCCTTTCCAACTCGCGCCTAGCTCGCCGGCCTTAGCTCACTCTGCGCCTGCGCCGCTTGGCCTTCCCTCTAGTCGCACCCCACCTGCATAGCCGTCCCCCTGCCACCGCCCTTATGCGCATGCCCCAGCCGCCAAGGCCCTGCGTCGTCCGCCCCTTGTCGCTGTCCGCGCCATGGATGCACCGCCAATCTGCTCCTCCCTCTCTCCCAGCCACGGTGACGTCCTGTCATGCTGCTCAGCCATGGCAGCGCGCACCATGCCCGTTGCGCACCTTGCTCCATTGCTGCTCGCCGCGTCCTGCTCCCTGCGCCAGTCGCATGCCGCCCGTGCGCTGTGGCCGTGCTTGTCTGCTCCCCCTCAACATCGTCGCGACGTTTTGCTCTGTAACTGCGTCCTGGCAGCGAAGACTGTAATGTGTGTGATGGATGAAATGCTGGAACACGTCAACGACACAAGGGTATCGACAACTGATCCAAGGTTAGCTCTGATTGTGCAAGATTTATTAGATTAGTTACTGCACTAAGGTGTTCGATGAAATGTTTACGATGGAAGAACCAACTTTGTTGATGTTCAGGGCTGGTCTGTGATGCAGGGGTAGAATGATGTTGCAACCAACAAGCCTAAGTGCCAAGATACCCTTCCAATAGTGATGAAGCGACGGAATCAAGTACACACCCAAGATATTTGGTGAAATGCCTACAAGGTGAGCCTTGCCCTGAAATGCCTTGCTTGACTCCACCGAAGTCCGTTCGTGGTGACCGCTAATGGTACTCATGTGTCGTTGAGCTGTACGTCCATTTTCCGCATTGATATTATTCCTATAGAAATCCCCAAGTTGACCTCTTTTGTCGTTTGTATCACGTTGGCTTGTCCGTGCGTGCTCATGATGCTCCACCATGAGCTGTGTCGACGTCGTTGACCATATGACGTCGTCGTGACGTTCCGAGCCGTCATTGTGCCTTGGGATCGAGATGAAGGATGCTTGTGATGTGTGTGGTGCTGGAACACAAGCACGACTCGTCAGACAATGGTTGTCAAGCCAAATCAGGTTTTAGTCAATGTGAGGGTGATCGAATCCTAGGTATAGCCAATGTGCTCGATAACATGCCTTCCAGGTCAAACCACGGATGCTTTCATTACACCTGTCAATTCACATCTCGACACTACTATGACCACTTGACTTGTCCATAGTTTCACCACCCATCCGAGACATATATAATCTTTCTAGTCAAGCCTCTTCTTCTTAAGGTTATCACAACTCGTCGAGTCCGTTATTAGATTGCCTTAATTACTTATATGCATATCATGTCGATAGGAACGTGATGATAGGTGATCAACGATAAAATCCTCTCGGAGGAGAATGTCGAGGAGTTCCAACTTCAAGATTCCATGGTGGATTCTCCGGAGGAAGACCAAGCCATAACAACTGACATTGCTGTAGAGTCGCAAACAAGGCAAGCCCCAGTTTGCATTTAAGAGCCTTTCAGAATTTTTCCAGTTTTATTCATTTACGTCGTCAGTTGATATTGTGCATTACGTATAAGGTGTTTGATACTCCACTTACATATCCACAAATCCTATGGGAGGGTTGGAAAGGTTTACAGCTTGACGTGTAGAACTGCCAATGATAATGTTGTAGATATACCAGTAGAAGTCGAATAGTTGGAATCTACTCGCGAGATAGGAATAACAGTTCATATGGGGGTGAAAGATGAAAGAATGGCTTATGAAATGAATAAGAGACCGGACAGGGGAAATAGGAGTCGACGAGATGGAGTCTCGGGCACATAGCCCTACCTGTGTCGCTTGAGGACCGTGCTGTATGCGGCACCGTTGGGCAAGCTTGAACTATACCAGTTGCATAATTGGATATGGGCCCAATAAAATGATGTAACTCCAGACTGTAGTGTGGAGACTCCTCAGTTGTCCTTGAATGGAGATGCAAAGGCAAAAAGGTGTAAATCTCCTAGCGGAACGTTTTGACATGTCCGTGTAGGGGACCTTTTTCTCGGGATGAAGATGTTTTTCGACATTGGGGTCTTGGGTGAAAGGTGGCCGCATATAACGCGGGGAGGAGAGCACGTAGGTGTCTCCCATGCGGGTGTCCGTGTCGTGCAGTCCGAGTGTGTCCTGATTGCAATCACCATCCCTCGCGGTTATTTGAGTACCACTTGTCTGTCGCTGTCATGACGTAGTAAATACTAAAGAAGCCAGAAGAATATGATGTATTGAATTATAATTTCTTTGAAACCCTGTGTGGTTTAGATATAGCACAATTAAAAGTGTATAGTTTCCCCATACTTTAGCTGTAATAGCATTATGTGCTTTGGACATGTCATGTCATCGGCAAAGCGTTTCTTGTTTGATTCTGGAGTCTATGATGTGTCGTGCTTGAAGAATGACATTTGCTACTTAAAACATGATTATATGGATCCACTTGTAGGCGAGTCTATTTATGCTATTCCTTACCTATGCTTAGTATTCACCCCTGCATATGTCTAGTGAGACGGGTTAGTCTTGCTGAGCCTTATGCTCACGTTTGCGCTTTAAAGGTTTTTGCAGGTATTAGATTTATTTCTGTTGTTCAGGTTGTACATGAGATGTCGAGGTATCGAGATACATCTCATGTGAACCACGCCACTGCTGAATGTTCTTCTTGTTGCTAGTGAGAAGCGTCCTAGGGCATGGACGTCTTCTCTCATGCTTAGTTAGGTGAGACTATGAGTATGTATTTTCCGCTGCGTGTGTACCCCTATTGTACACTCTTTTGTAAACTCTTCTTATTATGAAATGAAAACTTTATATGTTTTGGTATCCTTTTTGTGTGTGCTGTTAGGTGCCACATCGCACGGCACCACCCAATGAGATCCTTGGATGTCGGGACCCTGGTCCCCACAGACATGGTATTAGAGCTTCATTGGGAATAGCACGCTCGAAATGAGCCTATTTTTGAAAACTCCAAAGTAGTCGAGTGAGGATTAGCTATATGCCCATTAAGGACTATTACTAGTATAAGTTATAAAGGTGGTAAACTAACTTATTATATTATTCTATAAAGATGATCCGTCTTCAAGGTAAGAGGTAAGGTACGCCACCGAGAGGGATCAATCTCGGTAAGCTCTGCATACAAGATGTGGTATGTGATATTTCCGTAGTTTGGCACGGAAAGTCAATATGAGTCTCTGAAACATTCCATGTTTTTGAGAACATATGACACGCGGTACCCCATCGTGACACAAAATTAGTGGGAGCCCCCGTCGGGTGGTGTATAACCCGATAGTATGCATCTCTAGAACCATTCATTTTCTATGGGAGCATGCGAAACACGTATGCCCGAGCGTGTATAAGCCGGTTCGTGCGGGAGTCTTTGCTGTATAGACGTAGTACAGCCATGTACCTCGAGACATGACTTCACTCGAGGGCGACTCACACCAGAGTTGTATGTATTTACTTTCATATATATTATTGTGACTGCCTGTCGTGTTTCCCCGTGCCACCCTTGAGGTGTGAAGGTGTGAAAGGGGATTATTTGTCTTCTGCAGGTACACTAACTCCGGTAGCGACCTTTGTAGCAAACATTTGTGAGTGATCGATATTAGGACCACCTATAGACGTATCTGGATATACCGGGTTAGACTTTTCTTTGGTAAGGAACGTAGTACCGCTAATATCACATTCGATACTTCGACCATCACCCACGAAAGAAATGGCTTCATATTCATATTTAGTCCGAATATCAGTTGCTGGTATATTATGGACAAGGTAAAATGTTTCTCTTCAAGAGTAGGTGAACCAAAGTTCTTTGTTCCTGGCGAGAGTTTAGCTCGACTTCGCCGGAGTAATACTTTTGTTAAGCATGAAGATCCATAGTGATATGCTATGGATAAGAAGGTCGTCAAGTCTCTTTCAAGATTCCATTTAGTTCCAAAGCAAATGATTAGTTGTAAAGCAAGTTTTAGCTATCAGACTTGAGTTTTGAGCTAAGTTTCAAAATTTGAGTTTGTTTCCAATTCATGGGTTTCAAAGCCGGTGAGTTCTGTTTTCTAATAGAATTTGACCCGACTTTGAAAATCCATATCTCTTCAACCTGAAGGTCTATGGATGCAAATGAATACTTTTTGGAAAGGGGAAGATCTATTCTACAACTTTTCTTTTCATTGTTACCTCAAATTAAGTTTTAAACTAATTAGAAACTGGAGTTGAGGTTACTACATGTGTACAGTACTATCTGAAACAGCCAGAAAAATTTCTGAACTTTGAACAGCTATACCTCTTAAATAAGAAAAGCAACCTTAGCATATCTATACATGTGTAGAAAGCTTAAAGAGTCCTCTATCAATTTCCTATTCAGCGCTATGGCTAAAACTCACAATAACCAGGTATAAATCGAAGTATCGTTTAAGGTGTCGAAACAGTCCATAATCTGAACAGTGACGTATTCAGTTGCTGTTTGGATTGTAATTTCTTATAGGATCGTCAAAAGATTTCATAATTTACATTTATGAAATCCTAAGGATATGTGTAACAAGTTTGCAATATTTTTTCCTGCAAATATCAATATTTCTCTATTGAAAGTTGTAGACAAAATCAGCAACATACAAAGGAAGCTCTGCCAAATTTTAGTTAAAAATCTGGGAACTTGGTCGAAATTTAAAATTTCATATCTCCTCAACCAGGAGTGCTATGAGGGCAAGTAAATACTCTTTAGAAATATTTGGAAGTCCACTACAAGTTTTCTGTTCAACTCTAGACCATAATCCTTTTCTATGTGGGTGAAATTTGGAGATTTGCAGAAACTGTCCAGAATTAACCAAACTGGACAGCAATCTGTATATTTCTGAATTTGAACCATAACTCGCAGAACTTACATCCAATAGGGTCACACGAGTAACCGTTGGAAAGGTTAGTGAGTCAGCTACAATTTTTATAATTGGCTCCAGACCTGAATCGGTCATCTAGTGATCCCAAGTCGAGTTTGAATGCAGGGTGGTCAGTCTGAACTGAACCCCCATTTCTTCTGAATGCTGATTTTTTAGCAAACTTCAAAAATTGATATATTTTGAAACAGGTCTGATATGCATACAAATAAATACATTCTGGAAATCTTATTACATTGGTACAACTTTGTTAACAAGAATATTTCCAGATTTCTAACAGAACAGTCTGAAAATTTTAGATCAAAACTGATACTTTTTAAACAGGTTCTGCTGAAAGTGCAGAAAAATATGCTAACTTTAAAATAGCATAACATTCAAATCATAGATGATATAGAGGCAAACCAATCCTTTTTGGAAAGGTATTGAAGTGTACTTTAACTTTGTTATTCACCTCAAGATCTGATTTTGCCATTAACTGTATCAAAATCGAGTTTGCGTCCAGACTGGTCATTTGTCACCTTAGCCTGGCCAGTTTGAACCTTTTGGTTTTTGTTAGGCATTCGGTTCTCGATTTCAACTCGAGGAGTGTCATAACCAACTAAGAGTTAGGACTTAACTATTTACCAAGTTGAATGGAGTGTTAAACTCATTGAAGCCTTTTTCCCTTGGATAGACATACTAGTGTCTGATTTATGTGACTTGCCATATCACATCTTGTAATGTTGAACACAGGTCGCAATTACTCGAGTTGCATCTCGTCTTCCCATGAGGATTGTTTGAAGTACGCTTCGACATCCTGGTTCGAAACTTTAAGGGGGAAGGTGAGCGCTTAAGTACTAGTGGTGTTCAACCATCAACCTTAGTTACAACAAGTCGTGTCAACAAGAAGACGATCAATTAAGATTACATCTTCAAGAGGATCCAACCTCCGCCACCATATTGAGTTACTCTAAGAAGTGTGTGACTTCAACTCCACTAAAGTGATTGAGAAGGATATCCGTTCCTCCTGACTGATCAAAGTGAAGGTTAAGTGAAGTATCACTAGATATGTGTCTAGTGATCTCGACCAGGTGTCTAGGGATAACCTTCGACATATAGTTAGTTGTTTTTCTTCTGATGAAGATGATGAGGACATCACTTCTATGGATACAAACAACACTCCATTGAACATACAAGATGCAATCAATAGAGTTCATACACAACAATTAATTTCAGAGGTGAACTCGTTCTTATATATTTCCTTATATGTTTTTGAGCATAGATTGCTACTTAATGATTTATTTGTGATTAGGATCCATGGAGAGGTTTAAGGAGTACTTGGAGGGAGTATTAGGGACGTGAAAGACCAGAGAATTCGTTCAAACAAGATGGAAACCAAACCAAACTCCAAATCGTATCCAACTCGGAGTCCAGGAGCAGTACGCACTAAAACGGACGTCCAGGACGCATACGAACTCCGTTTTGGACGTTCTACATATGCACGGAAAGGGGAGAGGATAACCTTTCCAATGGCACCGGTACCATGTCAAAATTCCTTCGGAGTCGACGCGAATCGTCGAAACAAAATCAAGTACAGAATCTGTCAGGGTGCTGCGCCACCGTATTGGGCCATTGGGCCTTGTATCAAGTCTAAGTCCATTATTTTCGTGTGTTAGGGTTAGGTCACGACCCCAACACCCCCTTGGACGTCCTCCCACCTATATATACTCTATAGTAGCCGCCATGAACAATTGGATTTTGCTTAGATCAATAATATTGCCGTTCTTCGGTTTGTGAGACCCCAACTTCGCGATTTCAGATCGTGTCTACCTTGTTCTTGCTTGTGTTCTCGGTTGCACTTGCAGGGATTAGCCTTCTTGGCGAGGTCAATCGTGTGAAGCACGGTTGATAACCAACGGAGCGGTGGTGTAGTGATTGCAGGGGCTGTTCGTGTTCTACTCGAGAGCCTCGGATCATCAACGTCGAGATCTCCATCAATCGACTTATCATTACCTTTCGGAAGATCGGGACTCATCATCAATTTTTCTTATCAATTGGTATCAGATTTCCAGGTTGCCCGTTAGGTAATTCATCTATCCATTATATTAGTTTTGTTTTTCATACCTAGAGTCCACAAAAAAGCCACAAAAGAACTTGCAGTTTAGTAGATTTGTTCATTACTTTGTCCAAACCACGTTTGAGCCTTTGCAACTTTGTTATTCAGTTTGGTTTTGTTGAGTTTGTGTTTGTGGTTGAGTCACATTGCTGGTTTAGAAAGTGTTTTTAGTCTTAGTTTGAGTTTTGCATTGTGTTGATTGATCCTTTTGAATCACGTCATCACGTCCAGATTAGATTCATCTCTGTCCAGTTCAATATTTTCATCATATCTAGCTCATACGAACTCGGATTTTCGAGTTCTTATACTTTCTGGAAAGCATAAGAAGTTCTCTATAACTTTCATATTCATCATTTGCCCAGAAAATATAGTTATCGATGTCGAAATTGCATTAGATCCGAATCTGTTATTGACCTAAAAATTTTGAACAGTCTGTATTTCGGGGGCAGTATCTCTTATTGTTCTTTTCCAAAATAGGTCTCCCATATATTGAAATTAAAGAGGAGTTATATATCTACAATCTTTCTGTTCTATGTTTTCCAATTTAGAGCCTATAAGTGTGCCTATTTATCCTTGGAAGATTGAGCAGAAAATCTGCGACAGACACACGAGATATCTTGGATTGATTTTCATCGTGTTCTTCCCTTGCAGCACATTCTGAAAAAAAAGGAAGAAAAAAGAAAAAAGCAAGTGCAAAACAAGAAACAAAAGACGCACAAAAAAAAAGAGGAAAAAAACAACAAAAAAACAGAAGTGCTTGCATTCTTTGTGTCATCTAGTTTTGTCTCATGTCTTGCTAGCTTGAACTACTAGGAACACATTTAGGCCAGCAACTTTGACAAATACTTTGGACACTTATTCAATTTTACTATCTGATTGCATTGTTTCTAATCCTTACTACATATAATTGCCATCCAAGCTATACCTTACTCTTGAGCAGAATCGATACACCTTTGCAATCATCCCACGCTTCATTGGTTTCTTCATACCGTCCACCGTTTGCCACCTGCAGTGTCGGTAAGAACACTTGTAAGAGCGTGGTAAGACGCTTGAGAGTGTGTGATTCCACTTCCACTTTGCCATTATCCTTTGTAGTTGATAGAGATAACATATTTTTTGTGTTGTCTTCTGTTTGCTACTAACAATGTCAGGTAAAAGCAAGAATCATGCATTATATGCTGAGATGATGGACATGATGAAGATGACGATGGAGTTGCTCAGTAAAAATCAAACATCAACCAAGGATTCAAATGACATTTAGACCACCTTTACAACACCTTCCACAAGAAGTAATTACATTCTCCCATCTCTTCCTTCTTATGATGGTTTTGGTTACGATGAATATATTGCTTGGGAAATAGTGTTGGATAAAATTTTTGGAAAATTGCATATGTGTGAGAGGAGAAAGATTAGAAATATTTCTAGTGCATTAAAGGATTGTGCATTAACTTGGTGGAACAATTTAAATGAATTAGAAAAACCTCGGACATGGAAAGAAACGAAAATTCTTATGCGAGAAACTTTTGCTAATGTATCTATGTGCAAAGAAGAAATTCAGCAATTTGAGGAGAAATTGCTTGTTGTTCCTCCTTTTGTGTCTAATGTTTTGCAGGACAATATAGAATATAATATAGATGATGCAAAAGAGAACGAGGCTTTCGACAACACTTGTGAAATTTTAGATGGATCAACTCATAATGCATTTGAATTTCTTGCTGAAAATGAGAGTAGTGTTAATGGACAATGCTATACAGTTAACCAAGGTATGACATTTTCAGATGTGCTGAATTTTGCTACCAATCATACTATCGATGAGCAACAACAAGATGAACCTTTTCATAATACACATTTACCATTATTTGATTTTCCTACTGATTCTTACAACAAAAATGAGTTGTGTGCTGATAATTATATTGTACCTATGCTAGAACAACCAAATAAATTTGATACTTTATTACTCACTTGTGCTGAAATTAAGCATTTGATCCCAACTACATGTGAAAGGGATGAGCTGAAATTGTTATCTTCTCTAAATACTTTGGGCTATATTGAATTTGACACTCTATGTGATCTAGATATCTTAGAGAAGATAATATTTTCTCAGTCTCAATTGCCTTTGTTAAATAGAAATATTTTTTATGCTATAGGCAAATATGAACATAGTGGTATGTTTATGGTGCATAAAGTTTACATATGTTCAAATGAGGAAGCTCCTTTTGTGCTGCAACAACATGGTCAAGTAAATGAATGTACTAACGCTAATATATCTTGTCAAGTTTTTCTAGTATTTTTTTCCTTGCAGCAGGGACAACAAAAATATTTTTCACCGCGGTTGTGCAATATGGACAGTGCTCACTCGGGCCTAAACTCTACCCCAAAGCAAGAATTTTTGCTGGACATACGAGCAAGCCGAGGACGGCTTGTCATAAAGAAGGGGAGAATGATGAGATCATACATATTATTATTGCACCTGCATGACACAATGTTTATTTGTTTGGGATCCTGGCTCAAGTGAATGTGCACTCTTATTTGATGGACAAGATCAAGATGGCGCACTATGTCGTCCACCACCTTGGCCTCCTCCATTCATGCATAGAAAAAGATTTGATGGCGTTGCACATTTAGACCAACATATGAGAGAAGATGAACTTGAGTCGAGGACGACTCCAATTCAAGAAGGGGAGGATGATGAGGACATCACTTCTATGGATACAAACAACACTCCATTGAACATACAAGATGCAATCAATAGAGTTCATACACAACAATTAATTTCAGAGGTGAACTCGTTCTTATATATTTCCTTATATGTTTTTGAGCATAGATTACTACTTAATGATTTATTTGTGATTAGGATCCATGGAGAGGTTTAAGGAGTACTTGGAGGGAGTATTAGGGACGTGAAAGACCAGAGAATTCGTTCAAAGAAGATGGAAACCGAACCAAACTCCAAATCGTATCCAACTCGGAGTCCAGGAGCAGTACGCACTAAAACGGACGCCCATGACGCATACGAACTCCGTTTTGGACGTTCTACATATGCACAGAAAGGGGAGAGGATAACCTTTCCAATGGCACCGGTACCATGTCAAAATTCTTTCGGAGTCGACAGGAATCATCGAAACAAAAATCAAGTACAGAATCTGTCAGGGTGCTGCGCCACCGTATTGGGCCATTGGGCCTTGTATCAAGTCTAAGTCCATTATTTTCGTGTGTTAGGGTTAGTTCACGACCCCAACACCCCCTTGGACGTCCTCCCACCTATATATACTCTATAGTAGCCGCCATGAACAATTGGGTTTTGCTTAGATCAATAATATCGCCGTTCTTCGGTTTGTGAGACCCCAACTTCGCGATTTCAGATCGTGTCTACCTTGTTCTTGCTTGTGTTCTCGGTTGCACTTGCAGGGATTAGCCTTCTTGGTGAGGTCAATCGTGTGAAGCACGGTTGATAACCAATGGAGCGGTGGTGTAGTGATTGCAGGGGATGTTCGTGTTCTACTCGAGAGCCTCAGATCATCAACGTCGAGATCTCCATCAATTGACTTACCCATTACCTTTCGGAAGATCGGGACAAATTCTCCTATCAGAAGATACTCCTCAAGTCAACTGGTAACTTTAAGACCTAGTTAAAGATACAATCAAGTAGAGTAGTACATGAACCAGCTTTCAAAAGGTCGAGGTAACGTGGTATATTTCCCACATTCCTTGTCAATCGTTCTGTTATGAATTCCTTAAGTGTGGTCGAGTCATAAAAAGAACGCTACTCATTGAGTGTCTTTCATGACCACATTATCCAATCCTTGCAAATCATGAGACAATATTTGAGTTTTGTGTGTGTGGTTCATTTAGTCTTGCTCAAACTATAAAAGCAACTGCACCATGCATGTGCACCATTTGCACCATACATATGCATCATTTGCACCATACATATGCACCATTTGCACCATACCATGTGCATATTCATTGCACCATACAACATATGACGCATCATGAAGCATCATTACCAATGCAACATCAATGATAAAATGCATGGTAATACTACAATTTAGAGCAAGATTGTGTACCCCATTCAAACTATTTTAAGGTGTCTAATGACTACGATCATTTCACCATCTTCATTTGACTTCCTACATTGTTGATCTCCTTTCCATTGAGTAATATTTGGGAAACCGATTACTCAACCTCACTTGCAACTAAACAGACACTTGAACTTCCATCTTTGACTTGTTTAGGTTCAAGTATCTTGATTGTTGCAACTATACCATTCACCATCGATAGTCATCAGTTCGATGATCAGCCTTGAAAAATCTATGATTCTCATTACTCGCAAAGGTTCCATTTGATTATCAACCTCACGAAATTCCTTAAAGCTCCTATAAGTTCTTAACTTGGTATATGGTAACCTTGATAACCTTGTAGTTATCTTATGATTGAGTTCTTTGCTGTGTTGGAAACATATGAGGATGTTGAATCTTTAAATCCTCGTGTGCCACCGCAAAGGGTCTTCATCTTCTATTTCTATTGTTTGAATATGTTGATATACCCAAAAACCTTGTAGTCACCATACCTTCAGTATTCCTGCTGTTTTGCCCACATAAGAAGTTTGAGTGCCTTGCTACTCTTATGCTACAGCTAAGAAATCCTATGGTTGACTAAACATCAAACGAGGTTAATGATTGTTGTTTAACCTCGTAAACCATCTTAACTCAGGGGAAATACCATATTAAGTTGTAAGGACCTATGCAAAAATCAAGCAAGAAACCAAGAATCAAAGCAAAGATAGTTTCAAACTATCATGATGACCTAGAGAAGCAAAGAACAAGTCCTGATTCTTCCAGTCAAGACTAGGACAGGACAAGATGTCATGTCAGTGTAAGAGTACATCAATAAAGGGTCAGTAACAGACGTGAAAGTTTTACGATGTGATATTGTCATGTCGAGCATCCTATCAAGGTTATCAACCTAAAGACTGGAATCACCTAAAGCAAACTTTAGAATTTCTTAAGATGCCTGAAGGTAATCACTATTTCGTAGAGCCCAAGTCTTTAAGGGCATTATCATTTTCCTTAGTCAATGACCCTCTTTTACGGATCGTACCCTCATCGTTTCTGTTATTCTACTAGCTAGAATACCGGGACGATATTCCTTTAAGGGGTAAGGATTGTAAAAGCCCGCAATTGAGAAGAACAAAAACGTGAAAATGCAAACTTAAAAATTTTTGATAGTGGAAGTTTAACTCTAAAGGGGAGACTAAAAATCAAGTCGAATTATCATATTCAAAATTGTTAAACTTCAAATTTGAGTTCACTAATGTGTTTCTCATGATTCAAATTCGTGCCTGGCAAGTTTGATAATTTTCGAACCACAATTGTCATTTATTTAAATCAATCCATACGAGGGCATTCAAATTTGAATTCAAAGTTGAATTCTAATTTCAACCTGTTCAAACATCAGATTTGACTTCAAATATGAATTCTTCATATGTGGTTTGCCCTAGCTGCCAATTTCTGCTATTTTTAGAAAATGTTTTGTGATGAGTTAAAAGAATAGATATTTGAAAGGAGGGGGTTAACCACTGGTCAATAGACCCCAACTGTTTGGTCGGCACATGATCTCTCCTTCTTCCCCTGCCTCCATGCAGACAGCACTGCATGTGCCACCGCGATGAAACATCTGCCCTTATCTTTGTACCATGAATCAAGTCAGCTAAATGAACACTTGTTCTCTCCTCTGCAAGCCACTGCATTAGCTCGAGCTCGCCTCCTTGCCTGGCTGCCGGCCCGCGCGCCTCCACCGCCATCCGCCCGCCTCCTGGCCATGGTTCGTCTCCCGGCCTGGTCACCCTGGTCGCGTCCTCGGCCTCCACACCGGCTGTCGGCTCGTCCCCTGCTCGCGCTCGCCCCCGGTCGGGCCCCGCTCCCGACCGCCATGGTGTGCCGCCCGACGGCTATCTTCGCCGTTTCTTCTGTGTCGGACGTGCGTTTGGGTCACGGCCACAACTGGAGCCTCGCCGCGGTGTCGCGCCCCCTGCACGCACGTCGTTGCCGCCGCTTGACGTTCTGGTCGCCGCACTACGTGCGCCTGCACCGCCGACCGCCGATTCGCCTCCCTACAGCACCCCACGCACCGTACCTCGCCCGCACGCCTGCGCTTGCCCTCGGTCGTGCCTCTTCCCAGCCTCTGCTCGCCGCCACCTGGCCCTCTCATCGGCGCTCTACCCTCGTGGCTCTGGCTTCCGGGTGGCTGTGCCGTTGTTGCTCGCCGGACTCTCTCTTCCAATCTAGGTCTGCCGCTTGCTACTCCTCCCTGCTCGTGCGCCTGACTGCGCCTCCCTGCGCCCATGCCGCTCGTGCTCGCCATGGTCGAGCTCCTTGCCACCCTGTTCTTCCTCCTTTCCAACTCGCGCCTAGCTCGCCGGCCTCAGCTCACTCCGCGCCTGCGCCGCTTGGCCTTCCCTCCAGTCGCGCCCCACCTACAGTGCTGCCCCCTGCCATTGCCTCTGTGCGCGTGCTCCAGCCGCCATGGCCTTGCGTCGTCCACCCCTTGTCGCTGTCCGCACCATGGATGCACCGCCAATCTGCTCCTCCCTCTCTCCCAGCCACGACGACGTCCTGTCGTGCTGCTCAGCCATGGCAGCGCGCACCATGCCCGCTGCGTGCCTTGCTCCATTGCTGCTCGCTGTGTCCTACTCCCTACGCCAGTCGTGTGCCGCCCGTGTGCCGTGGCCGTGCTTGTCTGCTCCCCCTCGACATCGTTGCGACTTTCTGCTCTGTAGTTGCGTCCTGGCAGCAAAGACTGTAATATGTGTGATGGATGAAATGCTGGAACATGTCAACGACACAAGGGTATCGACAATTGGTCCAAGGTTAGCTCTGATTGTGCATGATTGATTAGATTTGTGACTGCAGCTAAGGTGTTCGATGAAATGTTTACGAGGGAAGAACAAACTTTGTTGATGTTCAGGGCTGGTCTGTGATGCAGGGGTAGAATGATGTTGCAACCAACAAGCCTAAGTTCCAAGATACCCTTTGAATGGTGATGAAGCGACGGAATCAAGTACACACCCAAGATATTCGGTGAAATGCCTACAAGGTGAGCCTTGCCCTGAAATGCCTTGCTTGACGCCACCGAAGTCCGTTCGTGGTGACCACTAATGGTACTCATGTGTCGTCGAGCCGTACGTCCATTCTCGGCATTGATATCATTCCTATAGAAATCCCCAAGTTGACCTCCTTTGTCGTTTGTATCATGTTGGCTTGTCCGTGCGTGCTCGTGATGCTCCGCCATGAGTCGCGTCGACATCGTTGACCATATGACGTCATTGTGACGTTCCGAGCTGTCATTGTGCCCTGGGATCGAGAGGAAGGATGCTTGTGATGTGTGTGGTGCTGGAACACAAACACGACTCATCGGACAATGGTTTTCAAGCCAAATTAGGTTTTAGTCAATGTGAGAGTGATCGAGTCCTAGGTATAGTCAAGGTGCTCGATAAAATGCCTTCAAAGTCAAACCACGGATGTTGGTGATCACCGCTGACCTGTGGTTGAGTAACGTGAGAACGATGTGACCGACAAGGAAAACTAGACCAAGGGGAACCTTGGATAAGAGTTTCTTGTTCGTGTTGACAATGTTTCCTAAACGTCCGCATAATTGCTTAACTAGGTGTGTCGTTTCATCGACGACAGGTTCGTCGAGTCGCTTGCCGACGATCGAGTCGACATCCCTAACCTTGAGACTCATAAGGTGGTGTTCGGGATTCCGCTCACCACCATGGACGAGTACGGGTCGATGTGAACGTCGATGAGATGATCTTCCCGAGAGGGCAAAGCACATCGTCGCAACATAGTAATGCCTTATGTTCGAGTTCCAGGAGTTCACCGAGCTCATCTGGACAATATTGCAAAGGACACTGCAATAGTGTCATGTAAGAACTTGGACAATGTTTTCGAAGAGAGTCGTAGCGACTGATTTACCTAAAGGTCCTTTGAACGTGTCTGGGTACTCACGTTAGGTTAGCAGTGCTTGTGATGACTCTTTGAGTCCAAGCAATGTTGATCTCACTTCACGCCCAAGTGTCGCTAGGACTTCACTTTGATACATCCTTATCAGAAACATGCGACCACACTTCTCATTTAACTAGGTTTACACCTTAGTGAGTTTGTATAACTTCCTTGGTCGACTTCTATGTAGCGACCTTCTTTGTTACACACTCCACTCATACTCAAGCTTTCGATGTCCCCCTTGATTACTTAGTCATTCTTATACTATTCAGTCCAACCCTGCCACACCAGTCAGTCTCAGCTTTCTCGAGTGGCATAGCTCCAAGTGTTAAGTGAATAGTGGCAATACATGCTTGCATTGCACCTGTCAATTCACAGCTTGACACTACTATGACCACTTGACTTATCCATAGTTTCACCACCCATCCGAGACATATATAATCTTTCTAGTGAAGCCTCTTCTTCTTAAGGTTTTTACAACTCATCAATTCTGTTATTAGATTACCTTAATTACTTATATGCATATCATGCCGATCGGAACGTGATGATAGGTGATCAACGAGAAACTCCTCTTGGAGGAGAATGCCGAGGAGTTCCAACTTCAAGATTCCATGGCGGATTCTCCGGAGTAAGACCAAGCCATAACAACTGACATTGTTGTAGAGTCGCATAGAAGGCAAGCCCCGGTTTGCATTTAAGAGCCTTTCAGAATTTTTCCAGTTTTATTCATTTACGTCTTCAGTTGATATTTTGCATTACGTATAAGGTGTTTGATACTCCACATGCATATCTACAAATCCTATGGGAGGGTTGGAAAGGTTTACAGCTTGACGTGTAGAACTGCCAATGCCAATGTTGTAGATATACCGGTAGAAGTTGAGTAGTTGGAATCTACTCGCGAGATAGGAATAACAGTTCATATGAGGGTGAAAGATGAAAGAATGGCTTATGAAATGAATACGAGACCGGGCAGGGGAAATAGGAGTCGATGAGATGGAGTCTCGGGCGCATAGCCCTGCCTGTGTCGCTTGAGGACCGTGCCGTAGGCGGCACCGTTGGGCAAGCTTGAACTGTACCGGTTGCATAATGGGATATGGGCCCAATAAACTGATGTAACTCCAGACTGTAGTGTGGAGACTCCTCATTATCCTTGAATGGAGATGCGAAGGAAGAAAGGTGTAAATCTCCTAGCGGAACGTTTTGACGTGTCCGTGTAGGGGACATTTTGCTCAGGATGAAGAGGTTTGTGGACATTGGGGTCTTGGGTGAAAGGTGGCTGCGTATAACGCGGAGAGTAGAGCACGTAGGTGTCTCCCACGCGGGTGTGCGTGTCATGCAATCCGGGTGTGTCCTGATTGCAATCACCGTCGCTCGCGGTTATTTGAGTACCACTTGTCCGTCGCTGTCGTGGCGTAGTAAATACTAAAGAAGCCAGAAGAATATGATGTATTAAATAATAATTGCTTTGCAACCCCGTGTGGTTTAGATATAGCACAATTAAAAGTTTACAGTTTCCCCATACTTTAGCTGTAATAGCATTATGTGCTTTGGACATGTCATATCATCAGCAAAGTGTTTCTTGTTTGATTGTGGCGTCTATGATGTGCCGTGCTTGAAGAATGTCATTTGCTACTTAAAACATGATTATAAGGTTCCACTTGTATGCGAGTCTATTTATGCTATTCCTTACCTATGCTTAGTATTTACCCCTGCATATGTCTAGTGAGACGGGTTAGTCTTGCTGAGCCTTATGCTCACGTTTGCGCTTTAACGGTTTTTGCAGGTATTAGGTTTATTTTTATTGTTCGGGTTGTACATGAGATCTTGAGTTATCGAGATAAATCTCATGTGAACCACACCGCCGTTGAATGTTCTTCTTGTTGCTAGTGAGAAGCGTCCTAGGGCATGGACGTCTTCTCTCCTGCTTAGTTAGGTGAGATTATGAGTTTGTATTTTCTGCTGCGTGTGTACCCCTATTGTACACTCTTTTGTAAACTCTTCTTATTATGAAATGAAAACTTTATATATTTTTGTATCCTTTTCGTGTGTGCTGTTAGGTGCCGCATCGCACGGCACCATCCAATGAGATCCTTGGACGTCGGGACCCCGGTCCCCACATCATCATAGCTGAAAACTTCGACACAAGATCATGAGAAGCGCAACCAAAGATAATATCATCCACATACACTTGAACGAATAATGAGTCATTGCCATGCTTAAGCACAAAAGGAGTTTTATCAACATTGCCCATGGTAAACCCCTTATCAAGTAAGAATGTTTTTAACCTATCATACCATGCTCTAGGGGCTTGTTTGAGACCGTACAAGGCTTTGGACAATTTGTAAACATGATTAGGAAAATCTGAATTTTAAAAACTCGGTGGTTGTTTGACATAAACCTCCTCATCTATGTAGCCATTAAGAAAAACACTTTTAACATCCATTTGATAAAGCTTAAAACCTTTAAATGCAGCAAAAGCTAACAAAATTCTTTTGGCTTCTAATCTAGCAACAGGAGCAAAAGTTTCATCAAAATCTAGACCTTCAACTTGAGTGAAACCTTGAGCAACCAACCTCGCCTTATTCCTAACCACAACCCCATCCTCACTTTGTTTATTTTAAACACCCATTTAGTTCCAATTAAAGTGTGACCTTGAGGTGGAGGTACAAGTTTCCAAACATTAAATCTTTCAAAATTTTCTAACTCCTCTTGCATGGAAATAATCAAAGATTCATTAGTGAGTGCGTGTGATATATCTTTGGGTTCAAAAGAAGCAACAAAAGCAAAATGAGCATGAGAGTTTGGATCGCAAAACCTAGACTGTGTGACTCGTTCGTGCAAGCTTCCAATAATTTGTTGTGGAGGATGACTTTTGAGAACCCGGAGGTGAGTGGACACTTCACAAGCTTCTTCTTCTTTATGTTCATCACAAATCGATGAACTTGTGACTTGAGGAGGATCTGGACCAGCAATGGTGGTCGTTGGTGCTGGCTGTGAATCAAAATCAGGAGCTGGAACAATGTCATTAGCTGTTGAATATTTGGGCAGCAGCTCCACCTCTTCCTCATCTTCAACAAAATGCTCTCCCCCTGCGGATATGGATCTAGACCTTCCATGTTTGAGCTAGTACCTGAGCTAGCTTCAACAAAAGACACCTCACAAGTCTCCACAATTTTGTTAGTGTCAAGTAAGAGCACACAGTAGCCTCTAGTATGAGATGGATAACTAAGAAACATGCCATCAACAGATATAGGTTCAAATTTATCAAGATTACCATGTTTCTTAACATAGCATTTGCAACAAAAGACCCGAAAGTGTGTAACACTAGGCCTATGTCCAAACCGGAGCTCATATGGTGTTTTAGCTAGCTTAGCATGCAAGAAAACACGATTTGAGACATAACAGGCGGTTGCAATCACATCAACCCAAAATTTCCTAGGAGTTTGATATTCATCAAGCATAGTCCTAGCCATCTCAACTAAGGTTTTGTTCTTTCTTTCTACAACACCATTTTCTTAAGGTACATATGGCGAATAAAATTGATGATCTATTCTATTTTCAGCACAAAAGTGATCAAAAGATTGATTTTTAAATTCAGTTCTGTTATCACTTCTAATTGCTTTTAAAGATCTTGGGTAATCAATTGATAATCTAAGAAATAAAGTTCTAAAGTGACTAAAAGCTTCATTCTTAGATGCCATAAAGTAAACCCAAGAGTATCTAGAATAATCATCAACAATCACAAGAACATACCATTTACCTTCGAAGGATTGAACACGTGAAGGTCCTACAGTGTCAAGGTGCAAAAGTTGACACGGTTTAGTAGTCATGATCATTGTGAGAGGAGTATGTGAACCTGCAACCATCTTAGCATGTCTACAAGAAGAGCACACAATTTCTTTGTCCCCTTTAAGCTTAGGCAGCCCACGTATGCGATCAAGAGCACTAACATGCGTTAGATGATCAAAGCTTATGTGACCAAGTCTACAATGCCAAAAACATAAGTCCTTTGAATCATTAGCAACTAGACACCTATGATTAGAGGAAGACATATCAAAATCAGCTTTAAAAACTCTTCCAAACCGAGACATGTTAAAAATAAGCTCATTATTTGAACCTACAACTTTGCAGCAATTTTTATTGAAAATAATTTCCAGATTTTCATCTAGCAGTTGTGAAACAGAAAGCAAGTTGTATTTCTAATTTTTAACAAGTGCCACATCCTTCAAAGTGTAGTGATCATTCACTCTAACCGAACCTTTTGCAATTATAGGAGTTGAAGAATTATCGGCAAAAGTAACATTCTCTATATGTGACACAAAAGAGAGGGAGGAGAACCATTCTTTGTTACCAGTCATGTGGCGTGAGCAACCCGAATCCACAATCCAAATGTTATCCATCCTCAAGCATGTAACCTACATAGAAGCACAATACGTCGATGACTCAATACTGGGGTTAGTCAAAAGGCATTTAGGAATCCAGTACAGAGTCACATGACGTGCAGCAGGAAAAACACGCGAAAACTGAGATAAAACAACAGGTGTATGAGTCAAAGTTTGAGATTTTTTGTTCTTAACTACTGACCTATAAGGTGTCACTTCTGTAGCACAAAAATCAGTAGCTCCGAAGGCAAAAACAGAAGGTTCTGAGGTAAACTTTGAATGTTTTTGACTCATAATAGCAGGTTGCATGTTCCTGACATTCGGTTTAGTATGTGCAGCAAATTTTGCATGAAATTTATGAGATCTAGCAATCATTCTTTCATTTTTCTGTTGTTTAGCTAGTCTATAACAAAAATCTATGACATGACCATCTCTACCACAGTAGGTACAATGAAATTTGACTTTGTGTTCATGTCTAGATGAGCAAGCAATATTTTTATTTGAAACCGAATGAGACAACACTCCTGCAGATTTGAAAACCACTTCTTTTTGTTTAGGAACTGTTTGAATCAAACCACTTCCTGATGACTTTACAATTTTAGGTGGATGTGCCTTAGCATGAGCATGAGAATCAAAACCTAAACCAGTTTTATCATTGCATGACTTGGAAGAATTCAGCAGCAAGTTTAGGTTCTTATTCCTATTATAAAACCGATATAATGTCCTATGCATGTTATCAAGTTTATTGCACATATCAAGGCAATTTTTACATTAAGTTTTTCCTTTTAATTTGCAATTGGAATAAAATTTAACTTCATGAGAACGTAAAGCATTGTTCAATATATAAATTTCATTCATAGCATCTTGTAGTTTCTTATCAAGATCATCACAAGTAGAACTATGCAAATTAATTGTAGAACAGCTAGCATCTTTCAAGTTTTTATCATTAAGTGCGGCAAGCTCTCTGTTCTTTTCAATTTCTAACTCAAGTTTATCAGGTGTGGAGGTGTGCGCACTTCTTAATGAGGACAATTGTTCATATATTAAATCACATGAGGAACAAGAATCATCACTAGGAATCAAGGGTTTTAAACACTTAAATGCAGATTCTAGTGACTCAATTTTAACAGTATTGCCCCTAAGCTTTTTGTCCTTTTTCTTAACTATCACAGTGGCACGAGAAATAGCATCACAAATTTCTTCACAAGTAGGACATACCTCTTCATTGTCGCTGTTGTGTTCAGCCTCGTCCATACTTGATCTTGACTTGCCCGCCATGAAGCACAAGTTTGCCAAATCATCTTCATCTTCGTCACTTCCAATGTCCATGTCTCTTGAGCCAAGTTCCTAGAGTGCGGAGATAAAACTGTTCATTTGTTGAGGAGTGCTTCGTCCTTGATTGTTTTTCTTCTCGGGAAGTAGAACCTGAAAGGTTAGGACAATACGTACAAAAGTGTCCTGTCTTACCACATTCGAAGCATCATTGAGGTATGGAGCTTCCTCTCCTTCTAGTTCTCACATTTTGCAATGCTTTTGAGAACCTAGTACAGAGAAGTACTAGCTCCTCTTCTGGAAACTCCTCAATCTGTTCAAGGGTTAGAGAGGACAACAAAGCAAGTGTACCACAAGATGAAGATTGACCAGAGCTAGGCATGTCACGTTGAGAAACAAAAGCAATGGACTTGTTGGGGTTTTTACGTGATATTATGTCAATTTCATGAGTTTTTAACTTGGAATATAGCACATCTAAAGTAAGTGTACTCATGACAGTAGATTTATGAATGGATGTAATTTTCATCTCCCAAATTGACATGTCTAATGCACTTAACAATTGCCTAGCATTTTTAGCATCTGAAAAATTAACATTGACGCTACGCAAGTTGCTGAGAATTTTATTAAGACGAGCAAAGAGATCATCAATGGACTCATCGGTTTGCATCTCGAAGCGCATGTATTCCTTTTTGAACATATCTTACCTTACCTCCTTGATCGTGTTGGATCCTTTGTGGTAGTCACAAAGTGCTTTCCACACATCATATGTAGATCGGAGGTGTGCAACACGGTCGAAGTCACTTTGAGATAATCCTTGTATGATCAAGTTCTGAGCCTTGTTGTTGACATCTCTCAGATTTGTAGCTATAACTTGTTCGTTTGACGGCAATTCGTAAGGCTTGTATACATTCTCCCATATTGCGAAGCCTTGAGCCTAGATGAAGGCTTCCATACATGCCTTCCAAACCTAAAAATCAATACCACTAAAGACAAAAGGTTTTGCGAAGTATTTCTCCATGATGATTAGTAAGAACACATGCAAATCACAAAAGATTAGAGCATCGTGGCTCTAGTACCAATTGTAGGATCGGAGAGCACGTGAAAAGCTACCGGAGGGGGGTGAATGGTAGATTAAAATATTTTCAGCGGAAGCAATGAAAACCCCTCGACGGAAAAATGATCTGTTAAAGAAATCATGTGCGAGACTAATATAATCGTGTTTCACCATGACAAAAGTGATATATATCATAGAAAATAAAGTCACGAAGAAAACACAAGAAGAACCACTCAAATCCGTCAAGAGAAACTCAAGTTATGATCGAAAGATCGAACAAAGGTTAATTTGTCCTACCCGAGAAAAAACAGTTCTGGAACACTGCAAAGAAATTCGTGTAGATCAAAAACCACAAATCCAATGACCGTGAAATTTTGCAGATGATAGATAATCAAGTTTTGAAGACAACTCCAAAAGAATCACGTCAATTGGATCTGTAAAACTCGAGTTATGATAAAACTACCAATGAAAGGTAGTGCTATGCAGAAACTCGACGAGTAAAACTTGTCTGGAACAAGTCGGATGAACAAGGCACAAAAGTTCGTTCAAACTACGAATTTTATTGATCAAACCACAGGAGGAACAGCCAAATTCGTGCACCACGAGCTCTGGCCTCCCTTGCTTATATAACCAGCCCTTAGGCCAACCCAATCTCAACTAGGACAAATAATCCTACTCAAATCACGACTTGAAACTTTCCATAACTGATTAGGACTCTTCTATACGCAGGTAGAAGCAATCTTAAGACTTACAAACACCTTAGGAGCATATCCCACATTCCTAAAACAACTCAAATTCGTGACCCATACGAAATCCTATCATAACCAACTCAAATCTTTCCATATTTGAGTCAAACACGACTCAGCCGCAGCTTGAGTCCATAACCTAGTCAGTTGGACCTTTCTGACCAATTCTTTACATCCACATCTCTTCATCACGCCTCGGAACGATGTAGCCACGTCCATGCACTCCTTGCATACATGCAAACATCTTCCAATGACGTCCACGATACATTCATATGCATTGTTCTTGATTCAAACATGTTGCGCAACCTCCCGATCAACTCGACCACAATTCCTCCCGAACTTGGTTGTTGAACCTCATCTTCTCCCTAAGACTAGTTCAATGAATCCCATCACCAGCCATGTATTGAACTCAAGCAACACCTTACCATGAATAAACAACCAATTCGTACGAGCCCAAGTCCGCGACTTGACTCAAATTAGTTCCGAACACAACACCTCACGTGAGCACCTCACATAAGCATGTTGCAAAACCACAGTAAAATGATATCAGCCATATCAACCAAAACATGCCAAAAACTTAGCAAATGAATACTAAGCAATCTTTCCAACATTGTAAAGTAAGTTTGAAACTTTCACAGTAAAAGCAGGAATATTGCAATCAAGCTCCAAAACTTGCCAAAGCTAACCGGAGCTTGAGCTGGAGCTTACCAAATCTAGTACAGCCTAGCGCCAGAGCTAACCAAAGCTAGTCGGAACTAGTCAACCCAAAAGTCGGAGCTAGAAAAACGTGTCGGAGCTAACCAACATAAGTAGACCTATCAAAACATATCAGAGCTTAACAAACGACAAGCTAGAGCTATCAAAGACATGTTGGAGCTAAAGACAAAGCTCACGGGAGCTACCCAAAAACATGTCGGACCTAGACAAAGAAAGTCGGACCTTGCAGAAGCTCGGAGCTAGAGTCGGACCTTGCTAAAATAATGTTATGGCAGCATTCAAAACTTTTATTATCAAAGGCAATGTATTCAGCACACATAGGTCTCACAAACTTTTGTAGCATGCCTTGCGATTCTACTTTCTTAGTCTTTATAGTTAACAGTTCATCAGTCTGTGTGATGGCTTGATTTTTTGATGCCTCCACGTTGTGCTCTCTTGTTGCCAGCCACTCCAGCTGGCACCGGCGCCCACGCCCTGCTGTTGGTCACTTCAGTGTCCTCCCGACGCGTCTCCCTCGCCCATCGCCACGTCCCATCCTTCGCGTGCCATGATGACCTCGCCGCCTGCAAATCCCTGGCCATCACTCGCCCTGCCACCAATCCTCCTCGAGAGTTGCTCCAAGTGATCTCGCTCAGACCAAACCCTCATTTTGTTAAGCGTCGCAAGCTGGGACTACGCAGTACTGCACCTGCAGTAGCTGCCACTGACAAGTGGACCCGATGTCTCATGGGCCCACATGTCAGTGGCAGCTACTGCAGTGCAATACTGCAGAGGATTTAATTCCCGCAAGCTGCCTGCCTTATCTGTCTTGCATTCGCCACCTGCTACCGCTAGCGTTCATTACTTGCCCTGCAACTAATAATTCTCTTCGAGGTGTGCTCCGGATGATGTCAGTCAGACCGAACCGGCGAACCCTATCTTTGTCTAGTCTAGCGTTGCCAGCTGCATGCCTGCCCCCTCTCAGTCTTGCCTGCTTTGCTGCTGGACTAAAAATCCTCTGTAGTACTACAAGTGCAGTACCGCCACTGACATGTGTACCTGATGGCTCATTTTAGGGTATGAAGAACAACAAAGAAGTCAACAATGTATTCCCCCCAAACAAAATAGTTATCATTCAGATAGTCCTAACTAGTTCATTTTTATTCATTTGTTGGTTTGATAGGACAATTGATATAAACCAGGAGGGAGTAATACAGAACAAAATGCTGCTGGGACGCAATCCTCGCACGGTCGTATTTGCCGCACTCGTCCTGAAGATGGTACGATCATCAGACTTTTCTTCTTTTCACACTATTTGTATATGATACTAAACTTGGTCAGGCGGTAATTTGCTTTAATCATTTACCGTTTGAATCAATGTAACCGAAGGAAAGAAGTTTGGAAGAAGTGTGGCTAAAGGACTTAAGGTTGTCAAAATACACTCTGCATCCCAAGTTAGTAGAACGGAGCATGTGAAGCTACCAATTCAGTTATCCACTAGGTTGTGTACTGCGGTTGGTATTAACAAGTGGCACTTTGTCGATGATGTGGTTATGTTTACAAAAAGACATGCATCCCTCAGCGGTGCAAGGAAGTGGGCAGAGGTTAGCCATAGTAACAAGAGAGATATAGTACGAGACATTCTTGTTATGTTGCCACACCCCAACACAAGTATTTTTTTTGCAATATCCATCTTGTACATTTACAGCAACTTGTTATACAATGTACAGCATTCCTGGGACATGGAGGATACATCGGAGAGCGCAAGAAAAAATTTGAAAATTGATGGTGTGTGCTACAAGGGGTGGTGCTTGACTTTGCATGCCACCTATAAGAGTTATTATACCGACGTAGAATGTATACGAAACAAGCCTGCTGATGTAACGGCCCCCGAGTGGTTGCACCTAATAGAATATTTTGGGTTTAAGCAATTCAAGTTCAGCTAAATTTTTAATAGCTTCCCATCATACAAAAACTATTTGATTTTTATTCATTCGTGGAATTATTTCTTAAAATTATTGTAGTCAATAAGCAGGACCAATTCTCAAAATCAAAGAAGACAAAAGGCGAGTCACTTGCTTGGCTCCAAATCCTACGCCCAACATAGTTACAAGAAGGTATGAAAAATAAATCACGCTTTTTTGCGCTGCAAACAATATGTATACCGACATATTGAATTTTACTTGTATTTTATGTAGCGAGACCCGGAGACCGGAGAAGAACCCGATGACATAAAACTGTGGGAGGCAAGCCATTTGTTGAAGAACGGTGACTAGGCAAACAAGCAGGCAGAAGCTGTACATGTGAGTAACACTTCAAACAATCCCCAATTAAATAAATATTCTCAATTTACATGTGACTTTTCTTTTCGTATATAGATCCAGACATGTGCCCAAGTGGACGACATGGAAGCTGAGCAGGGAGACCCAATTCAGAATAAGGAGAGAAACCACATCTTCTAGAGTTGTTATAGATCCTCAATCAGTTGTGCAGGATCACAGGATCGGGGGCATGGTTATATGGCTAACCCAACTGGTCCTGAACGTGAATGTATGCGTATCCAGATGTCTCAACGACCAAGTTAAAAACTTAGAAGATAGAAATGCAGGCCTCAATCACATAGTGCAGGAGTTGGAAGGAATAAATGATAGCTTAACCACCCAGATGGAGTGCATAAACCAGAAGAATGAAGAGTTAAACTTTCAAGTCCAAAACTTAGAAGGTCAGCTAGCAGCTGATCGTGAACCGAGAACTCGGGAAATGGAGGACATGCGCCTCTCAATGAGGGCTGAAATGCGCAAAATGATGGAGACCACTCCACAAAAGGTCCCATAAAAGAACCGCCATAAGCCACCTGCTCAAACAATTAGTCCCGGTCAGCTTAGGCAAACATACATCCAAACACGTCACGAGTGTAATACTTGAGTGTTGTTATGCGTGTTGCAATATCTATTGATGGATGTTTATTGTTAAACTCGTGATTCTGTTGCCACTAATTTTCAAATCTGGTGCATTAGGATACTACTGCTACTAATTATAAATCATGGCATTACGAATTTCTTGTCACGAATGATAAATAGTTGCAATAGGAAGCTATTGCCACGAATTACAAAATGTTGCAATATAAACATTTTGGCCATGACTCAAAAACGTTGCACTAGACTGCTATTGCCACTACGCAGAAAACGTTGCATTACAACACTATTGCCACAGATGAGAAAATGTTGCATTACACCTATATCATCACAAATCATTAAACTTTGCATTACAACCGTACTACCACAGATTAGAAAATGTTGCATTACGAACCTATTGCTACAGATCAGGAAACGCTGCATTAGAAACCTATTGTCACATATCAGGAAACGTTGCAATACGGACCTGTTGCCATCGATAAGAAATTATTACAATACCAAACTATTCATCACAGATGTGAATCGTTGCAGTACCATACTATTTCCTACGGATCTGAAATTGTTGCAATACAGTACTATTCGCCACGTTTGTGAACTCGTTGCAATAACATAGTATTTTCCATAGATGTTAAACCGTCACAGTACCATACTATCTGCCACGGCATTGACATTGTTGCAGTACCATACTATTTGCCATGATTGTGAAATCGTTGAAATACTGTGATATTCGTTGCAATACGTTAAATCATCACAATACCACAAATCGTTGCAATAACATACTATTTGCCACGGCTGTGAAATTATTGCAATACTGTAGTATTTGACACGAATGAGAAATCGTTGCAATCACATACTATTACCACGAATGTGAAATCATTGCAGTACCATGCTATTCGTTGCGATATGTTAAATCGTCGCAATACGCTAAATCGTTGCTATAACATACTATTTGCGACGAATGTGAAATCGTTGCAATACCATACTATTGCCACGGCTATGAAATTGTTGCAATCACATACAATTACCATGAATGTGAAATCGTTGCAATACCATGCTATTCGTTGCAATACGTTAAATCATTGCAATATGCTAAATCGGTTTAATAACATACTATTTGCCACGAATATGAAATCGTTGCAATACTGTACTATTTGCCATGACCGGGAACTCGTTGCAATACAGTACTATTTGCCACCGATGTGAAATTGTTGCAATAACATACTATTTGCCATGGATGTCAAGGCATCGCAATAACCTATTGCCACGAGAATTATTACGACGATTCGTGAAAACTATCGCCACGCTCTTTTTGGTTGCAATAGTGACCTATTGCGACGAAAAACGACCTATTGCGACGAATTTTTTCGTTGCGATAAACCGGAATCCTTGCAGTGGTCGTACTCAGCAAGTGTGGGATGTATGACATGTAGCTTAAACAAGAAATGATAATAATAATAATAATGGCTAGTTGCATAAAAGTACATTCAAATAGTTGAAAATGCAATTATACGATTATTAAGTGTAGTCCTTCTAAAAATAACCCAAATAACATTAATTTTAACTTAAATAGCCAATACTAGCATTAATAATCCATAACCATCTCATAACTGCTCACCTGTCTCAATTTCATATACCAAAACCAATTGATAACCAATACCAACTCCCAATTTAATTTCAGCCATTAAACCATGTTAAAGGTCCATAACTCTAATCATGTGAGGGTCCAGGTTGCTCATAACCGGGAGCACAACTATCATGATAGTTTTAAACACACTCTATAGAGGTTGTACCACTTTACCCAGCATTTCGTGATTTCATCACCTTTCGATGACTAAAGAATCTAAATTATGCTGTCTCACACTTCCTTACATGTGTGGCCAAGAGATCACAAAGTAGCCTTTACAAAGTGATTACTAGCATATTTAGACCCCCACTAAGGTTTCACCGGTGGTGATGTCTCCAACTGAGCACATCCAATCAAGGGCCCCCTCCTGAGCCATTCGGATCCCACGGTAGGCCCACCAATCTCTACAAACCCATCTGACTACCCCTTTCCCAAGCATTCCTAATGGTCCAAATAGTACAGGCAATACACTAATTAGTCAGCTAAGCCGCACCTATACTTGGCCCTGTGGTGGCACTGTAAATCCTGGATGGTCGCTCCATGAACCGGTCCTTAGATCTAAAGCAAGCAAAACCACCAAAAACAGTCCAACACATTCAACATAACCGACTTGCTTAGATCCCTAGGCACCATGTTGCTAAAATGTCATTATTATCGATTATCATCATTCATAAGTTCAATAGTTCATAATTAAGTAATATGATTATTTCCCAAACCCAATCCAGTATAGCAAAGCAAAAGTGTAAAATACCCTTCCTGACTCTCTACATAGTGTTCAAGCAACAAGGGTGGTCATACAAGACTAGTAAACTCCTACAATTTGAGTTTTCCCATCAATTGACACAAGCATGCAATTTCTCAAACAAAACATTTAAAAACCTGGATCAAAATGATCAAAGACACTTGCCTTGCTCTTGTGCTTGGTTTGGATCGAAGGCTTCAAAGTTCTGGTTCTGCAGGTCCTCGAAAGCACTCTCTACAACAAGACCTTCTATTCCATGCGACAAATATACAAAGCAAACATTAAAATCAATAAATGCTCATATATTACTCAATATTCCATGATCGGCATGATTAATAAAATTATGATGTAAAACTTGTTAATGAGTTGTTATTAATGTTTACTAACTAGTTACAATGGTTTCTAACAAGTTTGAACAAGTTCAAAATTAATTTGAGTCGATTTGGATCCAATTCAGCATTAACAGATTCGGACACCGGACTAGTCCGCTGTGAGAGCCAGACTAGTCTGTCTTGTCTAGAACTACAGAAAATAGGGTTTTCTGGACAGCAGGTTTTAGGGTTAAATTATCGTGGAAACTTGAATGTAGAGGGTGTACCACATGTCTAGAGATCCAAGGGTCCAAGATTGGATGCAACACTTGAATATTGACGTCTAGGGCTTGACGAAGATGAGTTGATGAAGGTTTGATGATGAAGATCGTCAATTGTCAAAAAGTTGGTGAAGATCAATCTTGCTTGATCCTTCTCCCTCTTCTCCTCCTTCTCCTTGCTTCTCGACTTCCTCTTGAAGGCAGCACACGATCAAGAAACGACAGCGAGGGTTTTTCTCAAAGGTTAAAAGGTGAGGGTGTAAGACCTATGTGTGCTGAATACATTGGCTTGTAGTGAATACACTTGCTTTGACGATAAAAGTTTTGAATATCACCAAAACACCTTTTTATTAAGATCTGACTAGTTTTGGTTAGCTCCGGTGAGTTTTGTCTTTAGCTCTGGCGTGTTTTTGCTAAGCTCCGAGTTGATTTTTCTAGCTCCGACTTTTGGGTTTACTAGTTCCGACTAGTTCTGGTAAATTCCGGTGCTAGGTCCGACTAGTTTTTGTTAGCTCCGGCTCAAGGTCCGGGTTGCTCTGGCAAGTTCTGGAACTTGACCGCAATGCTTCTGCTTTTCATTGCAATGTTTCGCACTTGATTTACATTGTTGGAAAGATTGCTTACTATTCATTTTCTAAGTCTTTGGTGTGTTTTTGGTTGACATGGATGATATTGTGTTACTGTGGTTTTGCAACATGCTTATGTGAGGTTCTCACGTAAGGTGTTGTGTTCGAAACTAACTTGAGTCAAGTCGAGGACTTGGGCATGTATGGATTGGTTGTTTATTCATGTGCAGGTGTTGCTTGAGTTCAAGACATGGC
The DNA here is from genome assembly GCA_036927565.1 of Tuctoria greenei. Lineage (NCBI taxonomy): Eukaryota > Viridiplantae > Streptophyta > Magnoliopsida > Poales > Poaceae > Tuctoria > Tuctoria greenei. Next base: position 36,974,237 of record JAYESD010000003.1, on the reverse strand, counting down.
TGGTGATGGGATCCATTGGACTAGTCTCAGGGAGGAGATGAGGTTCCAACAACCAAATTCAGGAGGAATTGTGGTTGAGCTGATCAGGAGGTTGCGCAGCATGATTGAATCAATAACAATGAATGTGAAGGTATCGTGGACGTCATTGGAAGATGTTTGCATGTGTGCAAGGAGTGTATGGACATGTCTACATGGTTACGAGACGTGATGAAGATATGTGGACGTAAAGAGTTGGTCGGGAAGGTCCAACCGACTAGGTTATGGAGTCAGGCTGCAGCTGAGTCGGGTTTGACTCAAATATGGAAAGATTTGAGTTGGTTATGATAGGATTTCGTGTGGGTCACGAATTTGAGTTGTTTAGGAATGTGGGACACGTTTCTAAGGTGTTTGGAAGTCTTAATATTGCTTCTATCTGCGTATAGAAGAATCCTAAGCAGTTATGGAAAGTTACGATTCATGAACAAAGTAGGATTAGGTTCTTGATCTGAGTTGAGTTGGCTTTCGAGCTGGTTATATAAGAAAGGGAGCCCAGAGCTCGTGGTGCACGACTTTGGGGCTGTTCCTCTTGTGTTTTATTGAATAAAATTCGTAGTTTGAAGGAACTTTTGTGCCTTTTTCATCCGACTTGTTCCAGACAAGTTTTACTCGTCGAGTTTCTGGACAGCACTACCTTTTGTTGGTGGTTTTATCATAACTCGAGTTTTACAGATCTAATTGACGTGATTCTTTTTGGGTTGTCTTCACAACTTGATTATCTATCATATGTCAAAATTTCACGGTCATTGAATTTGTGGTCTATGATCTACACTAGTTTCTTTGCAGCATTCCAGAACTGTTTTTCTTTCTCGGGTAGGGCAGATTGACCTTTGTTTGATCTTTCGATCATAACTTGAGTTTTTCCCGACGGATTTGAGTGATTCCTTTTTTGTTGTCTTCGTGACTTGATTCTCTCTGACATCTATCACATTTGTCACGGTGAAACACGTTTAGATTAGTCTCACACATGATTTCTTTAACAGATCGTTTTTATGCCGAAGGGGTTGGGGTTTAATTGTTTCCGCTGCGTAAGATTTTTAAATCTACCATTCACCCCCCTCTGGTAGATTTTCACGTGATATTCGATCCTACAATTGGTATCAGAGCCACGGTGCTCTAATCTTTGTGATTTGCGCGTGTTTATGACTAATCATCATGGAGAAGTACTCTGCCAAACCTTGTGTGTTCGCTGGTATTGATTTTCAGGTTTGGAAGGCACACATGGAGGCTTTCATCCAGGCACAAGGCTTTGCAATATGGGAGAAGGTATACAAGCCGTACGAAGTGCCATCAAATGATCAAGTTACAGCTACAAATCTGAGAGATGTCGACAACAACAAGGCTCGGAACTTGATCATACAAGGATTAACACAAAGCGACTTCGACCGTGTTGCACACCTCCGATCTGCATACGATGTGTGGAAAGCACTTTGTGACTACCATGAAGGATCCAACACGATCAAAGAGGTAAGGCAAGACATTTTCAAGAAAGAATACATTCTAGGCAACCCGGTGAGTCTATTGATGACCTTTTTGCTCGCTTTAATAAGATTCTCATGAACTTGCTAGTGTCAATGTTAATTTTTCAGATGCTGAAAATGCTAGGCAATTGCTAAGTGGATTAGATATGTCAATTTGGGAGATGAAAGTCACATCTATTTGTGAATCTACTATTATGATTTCACTTACTTTAGATGTGCTATATTCCAAGTTAAAAACTCATGAAATTGACATAATCTCACGTAAGAACCCCAACAAGTCTATTGCTTTTGTCTCTCAATGTGACATGCCTAGTTCTGGTCAAACATCATCTTGTGGTACACTTGCTTTGCTGTCCTCTCTAACCCTTGAACAGATTGAGGAGTTTCTAGAGGAGGAGCTAGCGCTCATCTCTACCCGGTTCTCAAAAGCATTGCAAAATGTGAGAACTAGAAGGAGAGGAAGCTCCGGACCTCAACGATTCTTTGAATGTGGTAAGACAGGACATTTTTGTTCAGATTGCCCTAACCTTTGAGGTCCTACTTCCTGGGATGAAAAGAAAACAAGAACGAAGTACTCCTTTGCAAAAGATACGAAGAAAAAGAAGGGTTTTATAGGACATCAATTGGTGAGCAGTTTTATCTCAGCACTCCAGGAACTTGGCTCAAGCGACGTGGACATTGGAAGTGATGATGATGAAGATGATTTGGCAAACTTGTGCTTCATGGCGGGCAAGTCAAGATCAAGTATGGAGGAGGCAGAACACAACAGCGACAATGAAGAGGTATGTCCTACTTGCGAAGAAATGTGTGATGCTATTTCTTGTGCCACTGTTATTGTTAAGAAAAAGGACAAAAGCCTGAGGGACAATGCTGTTAAAATTGAGTCACTAGAATCTGAAATTAATCATTTGAAATCCTTGATTCCTAGTGATGATTCTTGTTCCTCATGTGACTTAATATATGAACAATTGTCCTCCCTAAGAAGTGCACATACCTCCACACTTGATAAACTTGAACTTGAAATTGAAAAGAACAAAAAGCTTGCTGCACTTAATATTGGAAACTTAAAAGATGCTTCTTGTTCTACAATTGATTTGCATTGTTCTAGTTGTGATGATCTTGATAACTGCAAGATGCTATGAATGAAATCTCTATACTGAACAATGCTTTACGTTGTCATGAAGTTAAATATTGTTCCAATTGCAAATTAAAAGAAAAAACTTCATGTGAAAATTGCCTTGATCTGTCCAATAAACTTGATAACATGCATAAGACATTTGATCGGTTTTGTAATGGGAATAAGAACCTAAACTTGCTGCTGAATTCATCCAAGTCTTGCAATGATAAAACTGGTTTAGGTTTTGATTCTCATGCTCATGCTAAGGCACATCCACCTAAAATTATAAAGTCATTAGGAAGTGGTTTGATTCAAACAGTTCCTAAACAAAAAGAAGTGGTTTTCAAATCTGCAGGAGTATTGTCTCATTCGGTTTCAAATAAAAATGTTGTTTGCTCATCTAGACATGAACAAAAAGTTAAATTTCATTGTACCTACTGTGGTAGAGATGGTCATGTCATAGATTTTTGTTATAGACTAGCTAAACAACAGAGAAGGGAAAGAATGGTTGCTAGATCTCTTAACTTCCATGCAAAATTTGCTGCACATATTGAACTGAATGTACAACCTGCTGTTTTGAGTCAAAAACATTCAAAGTTTACCTCCGGACCTTCTGTTTTTGCCTCCGGAGCTACTGATTTTTGTGCTACACAGGTAACACCTTACAGATGAGTAGTTAAGAATAAAAAATCTCAAACTTTGACTCATAAACCTGCTGTTTTGTCTCTGCTTTCGCGTGTTTTTCCTGCTGCACGTCGCGTGACTCAGTACTGGATTCCTAAATGCCTTTTGACTAACCCCAGTATTGAGTCATCAACGTATTGTGCTTCTATGTAGGTTACACGTTTGAGGAACGAGAACATTTGGATTGTGGATTCAGGTTGCTCACGCCACATGACCGGTAACAAAGATTGGTTCTCCTCCTTCTCTTTTGTGTCATGTGTAGAGAATGTTACTTTTGCCGATAATTCTTCAACTCCTATAATTGCTAAGGGTTCGGTTAGAGTAAATGATCACTACACTTTGAAGGATGTGGCACTTGTCAAAAATTAGAAATACAACTTGCTTTCTGTTTCACAATTGCTAGATGAAAATCTGGAAATTATTTTCAATAAAAACCGCTGCAAAGTTGTAAGTTCAAATAGTGAGCTTATTTTTAACATGTCTCGGTTCGGAAGAGTTTTTAAAGCTGATTTTGATATGTCTTCCTCTAAGCATAGGTGTCTAGTTGCTAATGATTCAAAGGACCTATATTTTTGGCATCGTAGACTTGGTCACGTACCTAGAGATTTGGCTCATGATAGGACTGCATGGAAATTAGCAATTCGTGTGCCAGAATCTTAGTTTATTCGTATTTTGTTACTCTTATCTTCTTTCTTTTTAACCCATTTCTAGAATAAATAAAATGTAGATTTTTTTATATTCATCTTATTTTCTATTACTTTTCTTCAAAATTGTTGGGTTTCATTTCTAGCCGACCCCAACTTGTTTGGGACAAAGGCTTGGTTGTTGTTGTTGTTGTTGTAGACTTGGTCACGTAGGCTTTGATCACCTAACGCGTGTTAGTGCTCTTGATCGCATACGTGGGCTGCCTAAGCTTAAAGGGGACAAAGAAATTGTGTGCTCTTCTTGTAGACATGCTAAGATGGTTGCAGGTTCACATACTCCTCTCACAATGATCATGACAACTGAACCATGTCAACTTTTGCATCTTGACACCGTAGGACCTTCACGTGTTCAATCCTTCGGAGGTAAATGGTATGTACTTGTGATTGTTGATGATTATTCTAGATACTCTTGGGTTTACTTTATGGCATATAAGAATGAAGTTTTTAGTCACTTTAGAACTTTATTTCTTAGATTATCAATTGATTACCCAGGATCTTTAAAAGCAATTAGAAGTGATAATGGAACTGAATTTAAAAATCAATCTTTTGATCACTTTTGTGCTGAAAATAGAATAGATCATCAATTTTCTTCACCATATGTACCTCAACAAAATGGTGTTGTAGAAAGAAAGAACAAAACCTTAGTTGAGATGGCTAGGACTATGCTTGATGAATATCAAACTCCTAGGAAATTTTGGGCTGATGCGTTAGCAACCGCTTGTTATGTCTCAAATCGTGTTTTCTTGCGTGCTAAGCTAGGTAAAACACCATATGAGCTCCGGTTTGGACATAGGCCTAGTGTTACACACTTTCGGGTCTTTGGTTGCAAATGCTTTGTTAAGAAACATGGTAATCTTGATAAATTTGAACCTAGATCCATTGATGGCATGTTTCTTGGTTTTCCATCTCATACTAGAGGCTACCGTGTGCTTTTACTTGACACTAACAAAATTGTGGAGACTTGTGAAGTGTCTTTTGATGAAGCTAGCCCAGGTACTAGCTCAAACATTGCAGGTCCAGATCCATATCCGCAGGGGGGAGCATTCTCGTTGAAGATGAGGAAGAATTGGAGCTGCTGCCCGAAAATTCAGCAGCTAAAGACTTTGGTTCAGCTCCGAATGTTAATTCTCAACCAGCACCGACAACCATCAATGCTGATACAAATCATCCTCAAGTCACAAGCTCATCGATTTGTGATGAACATGAAGAAGAAGGAGCTTGTGAGACATCTGTTCCCCTACGGCTTTACAAAGATCATCCCCCACAACAGATGATTGGAAGCTTGCACGAACGAGTCACACGGTCCAGGTTTTGCGATCCAAACTCTTATGCTCATTCTGCTTTTGTTGCTTCTTTTGAACCCAAAGATATATCACACACACTCACTAATGAATCTTAGATTATTGCCATACATGAAGAGTTAGAAAATTTTGAAAGAAATAATGTTTGGAAACTTGTACCTCCTCCTCAAGGTCACACTTTAATTGGAACTAAATGGGTATTTAAAAATAAACAAAGTGAGTATGGGGTTGTGCTTAGGAATAAGGCTAGGTTTTTTGCTCAAGGTTTCACTCAAGTTGAAGGTCTAGATTTTGATGAAACTTTTGCTCCTGTTGCTAGATTAGAAGCCATAAGAATTTTGTTAGATTTTGCTGCATCTATTGGTTTTAAGCTATATCAAATGGATGTTAAAAGTGCTTTTCTTAATGGCTACATAGATGAGGAGGTTTATGTGAAACAACCACCGGGTTTTGAAAATCCAGATTTTCCTAATCATGTTTACAAACTGTCCAAAGCCTTGTACGGTCTCAAACAAGCCCCTAGAGTATGGTATTATAGGTTAAAAACATTCTTAATTTAAAAAGGGTTTACCATGGTGTAGGATTGAAGAGCACGTGAAAAGCTACCAGAGGGGGGGGTGAATGGTAGATTTAAAAATCTTACGCAGCGGAAACAATTAAACCTCAACCCTTTCGGCAGAAAAACGATCTGTTAAAGAAATCGTGTGTGAGACTAATATAAACGTGTTTCACCATGAAAAAAGTGATATATATCAGAGAGAATCAAGTCACGAAGACAACACAAAAAGAATCACCCAAATCCGTCGAGAAAAACTCAAGTTATGATCGAAAGATCAAACAATGGTCAATCTGCCCTACTCGAAAAAAAAAACAGTTCTGGAATGCTGCAAAGAAACTCGTGTAGATCAGAAACCACAAATCTAATGACCGTGAAATTTTGACATATGATATATAATCAAGTTGTGAAGACAAACCAAAAAGAATCACGTCAATTGGATCTGTAAAACTCGAGTTATGATAAAACCACCGACGAAAGGTAGTGCTGTCCAGAAACTCGACGAGTAAAACTTGTCTGGAACAAGTCGGACGAACAAGACACGAAAGTTCCTTCAAACTACGAATTTTATTCAATAGAACACAAGAGGAACAGCTCCAAAGTCGTGCACCATGAGCTCTGGGCTCCCTTGCTTATATAACCAGCCCTTAGGCCAACCCAATATCAACTAGGACTCCAATCCTACTCAGATCTCAAATCGTAACTTTCCATAACTGCTCAAGATTCTTCTATACACAGATAGAAGCAATCTTAAGACTTCCAAACACCTTAGGAACGTATCCCACATTCCTAAACAACTCAAATTCGTGACCCACACGAAATCCTATCATAACCAACTCAAATCTTTCCATATTTGAGTCAAACCCGACTCAGCCGCAGCCTGAGTCCATAACCTAGTCGGTTGGACCTTTCCGACCAACTCTTTACGTCCACATCTCTTCATCATGTCTCGGAACCATGTAGCCACGTCCATGCACTCCTTGCACACGTGCAAACATCTTCCAATGACGTCCACGATACCTTCATATGCATTGTTCTTGATTCAATCATCCTGCACGACCTCCTCATTAGCTCAACCACAATTCCTCCTGAATTTTGTTGTTGGAACCTCATCTCCTCCCTGAGACTAGTCCAATGGACCCCGTCACCAGCCATGTCTTGAAATCAAGAAACACCTGCACATGAATAAACAACCAATCCATACGAGCCCAAGTCCTTGACTTGACTCAAGTTAGTTCCATACACAACACGTTATGTGAGCACCTCACATAAGCATGTTGCAAAACCACAATAACACAATATTATCCATATCAACTAAAACGCACCAAAAACTTAGCAAATGAATACTAAGCACTCTTTCCAACAATGTAAAGCAAGTACGAAACATTGCAAATGAAAAGCAGAAGTATCGCGGTCAAGTTCCAGACCATCCCACAGCAAGCCGGAGCTTGACCCGGAGCTTACCAAAACTAGTAGATCCTAGCACCGGAGCATACCAAAAACTAGTCAAAACTAGTCAACCCAAAACCGGAGCTAGACAAAGTACGTCGGAGCTTAGCAAAAGCATGCCAGAGCTATCAAATATATGCCGGAGCTATCAAAGACATGCCGGAGCTAATAAAGACAAGCCGAAGCTAAAGATAAAGCTCACCGGAGCTAACCAAAGCTAGTCGGACCTTACCAAGAAGCCGGACCTGGCATCTAACGTAGCCGGAGCTACCCAAAACAAGTCGGACCTTGCTATAGCTCGGAGCTAGAGTCGGACCTTGATAAAAAGGTGTTTTGGTGATATTCAAAACTTTTATCATCAAAGCCAAGTGTATTCACTACAAGCCAATGTATTTAGCACATATAGGTCTTACAATCTCCCCCTTGATGAATGCATTGGCAACACCATTAAAAATCCGAACATTGGCTTATTCACATAAAAGTTTTCAATGCAATTTCTCCCCCTTTGTAAATCAAAAGTAAAATGAGAAGAAATTATTTTATCCCATATTATCTCTCCCCCTTTATTATCTCTCCTTATGCACATATTCTCTTTCTCTTCATGCTTATCTCTCCCCCTTTGACAATGTATTCAGCAAGTCATGAGCATATAAACAAATTATCTCTCCCTCTTTAGTTGTTATGAGCATATTATAATATATACATATAAACAAAGCTCATCCAAGTCATACTATCAAGTACCTTACATTATCACATCAATGAAATACATAAAGTAGTGTGAGCCATGCTAGAGATCAAATGTAATTTTCAATTTAAGCAAGTCATGATCTCACAAACTTAACTATTTCAAAACCTGAAAGCATGACACTAGTTGCTGCATTTTATTATTTTCCAAAGCATAAATTTAAATCATATGATATTTGCAAGAGATTATATGCGCATCTGCCTTATTCTAACCAACCAAGCCAAGTCTATGTCATTTGACAATCAGAAGCTTAAGGACATGGTTTTAGTCATACACAACTTCTTCCAAGTTCATATCTAAGTGCAATGATAAGCCATCTCAAAAGAAGAAGTGTGATGCATGCATATTCTCTTGATATTTTCTCAATTTATATTTGTTCATAAAAACTCAATATGTGAGTTGATTACTTGATGAATTCTTAATGATTAAAAGCACTTGTGAACATGTAACAAGTTCAAAACAGCAATAAAGTTCGACCATAACCAGTTTTAGTGTAAGTTATTATTCCAATTACTAGACATGGCAAAAACTACAAAATGTATAACACGAGTAATGTAGTAAGAACTTTCAGCATGTAAAAGGAATCACAAAGTCATATATGTATGAAATACTATGCTCATATTATTTTAATTTCAGATTCACACATAGACTTCCCAAGTTTCAAAAACTCCCCCTCAATTTAAGCCATGAGGATGCATAACCCCTATTTCACTATGAATGTAACAAAAACGAGTGAAATCCAAAGGTTTTGTAAAAATGTCAGCCAATTGTTGTTCGGTATCTACATGGTGAAGCACAATGTTTCCTTTTTCAACGTTATCTCGGAGAAAGTGATACCTAATGTCAACGTGCTTAGTTCTAGAATGTTGCACGGGGTTTTTAGCAATGCAAATGGCACTAGTGTTATCACAGAACAGTGGAACACTATCTAGATCAACCCCATAGTCCTTAAGTGTTTGAACAATCCAAAGAATTTGTGAGCAAGCACTAGCAGCAGCTACATATTCAGATTCGGCTGTGGATTGTGCAACTGAATTTTGTTTTCTAGAGGACCAAGCAACAAGAGAATTACCAAGAAAATGGCAAGCACCAGAAGTACTTTTCCTATCAATCCTACAACCCCCAAAATTAGCATCCAAAAAAGCTTTCAAAGTAACGGTTGAGGAAGAAGGAAGAAAAATGCCAAATTCTTGGGTTCCATGTAAGTACCTGAGAATCCTTTTGACGGCTTGACGATGTGAAACACGGGGGCAAGCTTGAAACCGTGCACAAAGACATACGCTGAATTGTATGTCCAGTCTTGATGCCGTGAGGTACAAAAGTTATCCGATCATGCTTCTATATTCTTTTTGATCCACGGATTCACCATCTTCATCAAGTTCAAGTGTTGTTGCTGTTCCCATTGGTGTCCGAAGAGGCTTACTTTTGTCCATGTTGAAGCGCCTTAGGAGGTCTTTGGTATACTTCGTTTGATGCACAAAGGTACCCTCCTTGGTTTGCTTGATTTGCAGCCCCAAAAAGTAAGTGAGTTCATCCATCATACTCATTTCAAATTTGAAACTCATCATTGCTGAAAACTTGGACACAAGATCATGAGAAGCACAACCAAAGATAATATCATCCACATACACTTGAACGAATAATGAGTCATTGCCATGCTTAAGCACAAAAAGAGTTTTATCAACCTTGCCCATGGTAAACCCCTTTTCAAGTAAGAATGTTTTTAACCTATCATACCATGCTATAGGGGCTTGTTTGATACCGTATAAGGCTTTGGACAGTTTGTAAACATGATTAGGAAAATATGGATTTTCAAAACCCGGTGGTTGTTTGACATAAACCTCCTCATCTATGTAGCCATTAAGAAAAGCACTTTTAATATCCATTTGATATAGCTTAAAACCTTTAGATGCTGCAAAAGCTAACAAAATTCTTATGGCTTCTAATCTAGCAACAGGAGCAAAAGTTTCATCAAAATCTAGACCTTCAACTTGAGTGAAACCTTGAGCAACCAACCTAGCCTTATTCCTAACCACAACCCCATCCTCACTTTGTTTATTTTTATATACCCATTTAGTTCCAATTAAAGTGTGACCTTGAGGTGGAGGTACAAGTTTCCAAACATTATTTCTTTCAAAATTTTATAACTCTTCTTGCATGGCAATAATCCAAGATTCATTAGTGAGTGCGTGTGATATATCTTTGGGTTCAAAAGAAGCAACAAAAGCAGAATGAGCATAAGAGTTTGGATCGCAAAACCTGGACCGTATGACTCGTTCGTGCAAGCTTCCAATTATCTGTTGTGGGGGATGATCTTAGGGGAACAGATGTCTCACATGCTTCTTCTTCATTAGATTCATCGTAGATTGATGAGCTTGTGACTTGTGAACAATCAGGACCAGCATCGGTGATAGCCGGAGCTTGTTCAATGTCTGGAGCTGGACACGTGTCAAATTTAGAACTACCAGGCAGTATCACCGGCTCTTCTTCATCTTCGAAAATACCCTCCCCCTGAGGATACGGATCTGGTCCTGCAACACCAGAGCTAGTACCTGGGCTAGCTTCATCAAAAGACACTTCACAAGTCTCCACAATTTTGTTAGTGTCAAGTAAAAGCACACGATAGCCTCTAGTATGAGATGGATAACCAAGAAACATGCCATCAATGGATCTAGGTTCAAATTTATCAAGATTACCATGTTTCTTAACAAAGCATTTGCAACCAAAGACCCGAAAGTGTGTAACACTAGGCCTATGTCCAAACCGAAGCTCATATGGTGTTTTACCTAGCTTAGTACGCAAGAAAACACGATTTGAGACATAACAAGCGGTTGCTAACGCATCAGCCCAAAATTTCCTAGGAGTTTGATATTCATCAAGCATATTCCTAGCCATCTCAACTAAGGTTCTGTTCTTTCTTTCTACAATACTGTTTTGTTGAGGTACATATGGCGAAGAGAATTGATGATCTATTCTATTTTCAGCACAAAAGTGATCAAAAGATTGATTTTTAAATTCAGTAAAATTATCACTTCTAATTGCTTTTAATGATCCTGGGTGATCAATTGATAATCTAAGAAATAAAGTTCTAAAGTGACTAAAAACTTCATTCTTAGACGCCATAAAGTAAACCCAAAAGTATCTAGAATAATCATCAACGATAACAAGAACATACCATTTACCTCCGAAGGATTGAACACGTGAAGGTCCTACAGTGTCAAGATGCAAAAGTTGACATGGTTCAGTTGTCATGATCATTGTGAGAGGAATATGTGAACCTGCAACCATCTTAGTATGTCTACAAGAAGAGCACACAATCTCTCTGTCCCCTTTAAGCTTAGGCAGCCCACGTATGCGATCAAGAGCACTAACACGCGTTAGGTGCTCAAAGCTTACGTGACCAAGTCTACGATGCCAAAAATATAAGTCCTTTGAATCATTAGCAACTAGACACCTATGCTTAGAGGAGGACATATCAAAATCAGCTTTAAAAGCTCTTCCAAATTGAGACATGTTAAAAATAAGCTCACTATTTGAACCTACAACTTTGCAGCAGTTTTTATTGAAAATAATTTCTAGATTTTCATCTAGCAATTGTGCAACAGAAAGCAAGTTGTATTTCAAATTTTTGACAAGTTCCACATCCTTTAAAGTGTAGTGATCATTTACTCTAACCGAACCCTTAGCAATTATAGGAGTTGAAGAATTATCAGCAAAAGTAACATTCTCTACACGTGACACAAAGGAGTGGGAGGAGAAGCAATCTTTGTTACCGGTCATTTGGCATGAGCAACCTGAATCCACAATCCAAATGTTCTCCTTCCTAAAACGTGTAACCTACATAGAAGCACAATATGTCGATGACTCAATACTGGGGTTAGTCAAAAGGAATTTAGGTATCCAGTACTGAGTCACACGACGTGCAGTAGGAAAAACACGCGAAAGCTGAGATAAAACAGCAGGTTTATGAGTCAAAGTTTGAGGTTTTCTATTCTTAATTCTTTTAGCACCAAAACCAGTAGCTCCGGAGGTAAAAGCAGCAGTTCCAAAAGACAAGGCTGAAGCTCCAGAAGCAAAAGCTGTGGTTCCGAAGGAAACAACAGAAGGTTCGGGAGCTCTCGGAGCTATCGGAACTATCGGAGCTGCTTTTGCGAATTTCTTACCGGAAGGTCCGGAAGCTACCTTTTCAAATTTCTGACTCACTAAAGCAGGTTGTGTTTTTCTAATTGCATGAAAGTTATAAGATCTAGCAATTTTTCTTTCCTTTTTCTGTTGTTTAGCTAGTCTATAACAAAAATCTATGACATGACCATCTCTACCACAGTAGGTACAAAGAAATTTAACTTTGTGTTCATGTCTAGATGAGCAAACAATATTTTTATTTGAAACCGAATGAGACAACACTCCTGCAAATTTGAAAACCACTTCCTTTTGTTTAGGAACTGTTTGAATCAAACCACTTCCTAATGACTTTACAATTTTAGGTGGATGTGCCTTAGCATGAGCATGCGAATCAAAACCTAAACCAGTTTTATCATTGCATGACTTGGAAGAATTCAACATCAAGTTTAGGTTCTTATTCCCATTACAAAACCGATCTAATGTCCTATGCATGTCATCAAGTTTATTGGACAGATCAAGGCAATTTTCACATGAAGTTTTTCCTTTTAGTTTGCAATTGGAACAAAATTTAACTTCATGAGAACGTAAAGCATTGTTCAATATAGAAATTTCATTCATAGCATCTTGCAGTTTTTTATCAAGATCATCACAACTAGAACAATGCAAATCAGTTGTAGAACAAGAAGCATCTTTTAAGTTTCCAATATTAAGTGCAGCAAGCTTTTTGTTCTTTTCAATTTCAAGTTCAAGTTTATCAAGTGTGGAGGTGTGCGCACTTCTTAATGAGGAGAATTGTTCATATATTAAATCACATGAGGAACTTGCATCATCACTAGGAATCAAAGTTTTTAAACGGTTGATTTTAGATTCTAGTGATTCAATTTTAGCAGCACTATCCCTAAGCTTTTTGTCCTTTTTCTTTACAATAATAGTTGCACGAGAAATAGCATCACACATTTCATTGCAGGTAGAACATACCTCATCGTCTTCACTGTTGTGTTCTGCATCCTCCTGACTTGATCTTGATCTTGTTTTGCCCACCATGAAGCATAAGTTGGTCAGATCGTCATCATCTTCATCACTTTCAAAGTCTACATCACTTGAACTAAGTTCTTGAAGTGCGGTGATGAAGCTGTTAATCATCTTGCGTCCTATGGTACCCTTCTTTTTCTTTTTGTTGGAATTTCCAGAGGAGGTCCGGACCTTGCTTTGTTTTTCTTCCCGGGTGGTCGGACCTGAAAGGTTAGGGCATTCTGTACGAAAGTGTCCTGTTTTACCACATTCAAAACAGCGTTGAGGTCCGGAGCTTCCTCTCCTTCTAGTTCTCAAATTTTGCAATGCTTTTGAGAATCTAGTAGAGATGAGTGCCAACTCCTCTTCTGGAAATTCTTCGATCTGCTCCAGGGTTAGTGAGGACAATAAAGCAAGAGTATTGCAAGATGATGATTGGCCGGAGCTAGACATATCACGTTGTGAAACAAATGCAATAGACTTATTTGGGTTCTTACTTGCTAGGATGTCAATTTCATGAGTTTTTAGTTTAGAATAAAGTACATCTAATATAAGAGAACTCATGACAGTTGATTCACAAATAGATGTTACTTTCATCTCCCGAATTGACATGTCTAATGCACTAAGAAGTTGCCTAGCATTCTCAGCATCAGAAAAATTAACATTGACACTACGTAAGTTGCTGAGAATTTTATTGAAACGAGCAAAGAGGTCATCGATAGACTCACCTGGTTGCATCTCAAAACGCATATATTCTTTTTTGAACATGTCTTGTTTTACCTCCTTGATTGTGTTGGAGCCTTCATGATAGTCACAGAGAGCTCTCCAAATATCGTATGCTGATCGGAGGTGCGTGACACGATCAAAGTCGCTTTGAGTGAGTCCTTGGATGATCAAGTTTCGGGCTTTGTTGTTGTTGTCGACGTCCCGTAGGTTTGTGGCCGTGACTTGATCATTGGGTGGCACTTCATAAGGCTTATACACCTTCTCCCATATTGCAAAGCCTTGTGCCTGGATGAAAGCCTCCATGCATGCCTTCCAAACCTGGAAATCAATACCAGCAAACACACAAGATTTGGCGGAGTACTTCTCCATGATGATTAGTCAAAAACACGTGCAAATCTCAAAGATTAGAGCACCGTGGCTCTGATACCAATTGTAGGATCGAAGAGCACGTGAAAAGCTACCAGAGGGGGGGGGGGGTGAATGGTAGATTTATAAATCTTACGCAGCGGAAACAATTAAACCCCAACCCTTTCAGCAGAAAAACGATATGTTAAAGAAATCATGTGTGAGACTAATCTAAACGTGTTTCACCGTGACAAAAGTGATATATATTAGAGAGAATCAAGTCACGAAGACGACACAAAAAGAATCACTCAAATCCATCGAGAAAAACTCAAGTTATGATCGAAAGATCAAACAATGGTCAATCTGCCCTACTCGAAAAAAAAAATAGTTCTGGAACGCTGCAAAGAAACTCATGTAGATCAGAAACCACAAATCTAATGACCGTGAAATTTTTACATATGATATATAATCAAGTTGTGAAGACAACCCAAAAAGAATCACGTCAATTGGATCTGTAAAACTCGAGTTATGATAAAACCACCGACGAAAGGTAGTGCTGTCCAGAAACTCGACGAGTAAAACTTGTCTGGAACAAGTCGGACGAACAAGGCACAAAAGTTCCTTCAAACTACAAATTTTATTCAATAGAACACAAGAGGAACAGCCCCAAAGTCGTGCACCACGAGCTCTGGGCTCACTTGCTTATATAACCAGCCCTTAGGCCAACCCAATATCAACTAGGACTCCAATCCTACTCAGATCTCGAATCGTAACTTTCCATAACTGCTCTAGATTCTTCTATACGCAGATAGAAGCAATCTTAAGACTTCCAAACACCTTAGGAACGTATCCCACATTCCTAAACAACTCAAATTCGTGACCCACACGAAATCCTATCATAAACAACTCAAATCTTTTCATATTTGAGTCAAACCCGATTCAGCCGCAGCTTGAGTCCATAACCTAGTCGGTTGGACCTTTTCGACCAACTCTTTACGTCAACATCTCTTCATCACGTCTCGGAGCCATGTAGCCACGTCCATGCACTCCTTGCACACGTGCAAACATCTTCTAATGACATCCACGATACATTCATGTATTGTTCTTGATTCAATCATCCTGCGTGACCTCCTGATCAGCTCAACCACAATTCCTCCTGAATTTGGTTGTTGGAACCTCATCTCCTCCCTGAGATTAGTCCAATGGATCCCATCACCAGCCATGTCTTGAACTCAAGCAACACCTGCACATGAATAAACAACCAATCAATACGAGCCCAAGTCCTTGACTGGACTCAAGTTAGTTCCGTACACAACACCTTATGTGAGCACCTCACATAAGCGTGTTGCAAAACCACAATAACACAATATTATTCATATCAACCAAAACGCACCAAAAACTTAGCAAATGAATACTAAGCACTCTTTCCAACAATGTAAAGCAAGTACGAAACATTGCAAATGAAAAGCAAAAGTATCGCGGTCAAGTTCCGGACCATCCCACAACAAGCCGGAGCTTGACCCGGAGCTTACCAAAACTAGTAGATCCTAGCACCAGAGCTCACAAAAAACTAGTCAAAACTAGTCAACCCAAAACCGGAGCTAGACAAAGTACGTCGGAGCTTAGCAAAAGCATGTCGGAGCTATCAAATATATGTCGGAGCTATCAAAGACATGCCAAAGCTAATAAAGACATGCCGCAGCTAAAGATAAAGCTCACCGAATCTAACCAAAGCTAGTCGGACCTTACCAAGAAGCTGGACCTAGCATCTAACATAGCCGGAGCTACCCAAAACAAGTCGGACCTATGGTCGGATCTTGCTATAGCTCGGAGCTAGAGTCGGACCTTGATAAAAAGGTGTTTTGGTGATATTCAAAACTTTTATCATCAAAGCCAAGTGTATTCACTACAAGCCAATGTATTCAGCACATATAGGTCTTACACATGGGCAAGGTTGATAAAACTCTTTTTGTGCTTAAGCATGGCAATGACTCATTATTCGTTCAAGTGTATGTGGATGATATTATCTTTGGTTGTGCTTCTCATGATCTTGTGTCCAAGTTTTCAGCAATGATGAGTTCCGAATTTGAAATGAGTATGATGGGTGAACTCACTTACTTTGTGGGGCTGCAAATTAAGCAAACAAAGGTGGGTACCTTTGTGCATCAAATGAAGTATACAAAAGATCTCCTAAGGTGCTTCAACATGGACCAAAGAAAGCCTCTTCGGACACCAATGGGAACAGCAACAACACTTGGACTTGATGAAGATGGTAAACCCGTGGATCAAAAAGAATATAGAAGCATGATCGGATCACATTTGTACCTCACGGCATCAAGACCGGACATACAATTCAGCGTATGTCTTTGTCCACGGTTTCAAGCCTCCCCACGTGCTTCACATCGTCAAGCCGTCAAAAGGATTCTCAGGTACTTACATGGAACTCAAGAATTTGGAATTTTTCTTCCTTCTTCCTCAACCGTTACTTTGAAAGTTTTTTCAGGTGCTGATTTTGGGGGTTGTAGGATTGATAAGAAAAGTACTTTCGGTGCTTGTCATTTTCTTGGTAATTCTCTTGTTGCTTGGTCCTCTAGAAAACAAAATTTAGTTGCACAATCCACAGCCGAATCTGAATATGTAGCTGCTGCTAGTGCTTGTTCACAAATTCTTTGGATTGTTCAAACACTTAAGGACTATGGGGTTGATCTATATAGTGTTCCACTGTTCTGTGATAATACTAGTGCCATTTGCAAAGAGTTGGTCGGAAAGGTCCAACCGACTAGGTTATGGAGTCAGGCTGCGGCTGAGTCGGGTTTGACTCAAATATGGAAAGATTTGAGTTGGTTATGATAGGATTTCGTGTGGGTCACGAATTTCAGTTGTTTAGGAATGTGGGATACGTTCTAAGGTGTTTGAAAGTCTTAAGATTGCTTCTATCTGCGTATAGAAGAATGCTAAGCAGTTATGGAAAGTTACGATTCGTGAACGGAGTAGGATTAGGTTCCTGATCTGAGTTGAGTTGGCTTTCGAGCTGGTTATATAAGCAAGGGAGCCCAGAGCTCGTGGTGCACGACTTTGGGGCTGTTCCTCTTGTGTTCTATCGAATAAAATTTGTAGTTTGAAGGAATTTTTGTGCCTTGTTCGTCCGACTTGTTCTAGACAAGTTTTACTCGTCGAGTTTCTGGACAGCACTACCTTTTATCGGTGGTTTTATCATAATTCGAGTTTTACAGATCCAATTGACGTGATTCTTTTTGGGTTGTCTTCAAAACTTGATTATCTATCATCTGTCAAAATTTCACGGTCATTGAATTTGTGGTCTATGATCTACACGAGTTTCTTTGCAGCGTTCCAGAACTGTTTTTCTTTCTCGGGTAGGGCAGATTGACCTTTGTTTGATCTTTTGATCATAACTTGAGTTTTTCTCGACGGATTTGAGTGATTCTTTTTGTGTTGTCTTTGTGACTTGATTCTCTCTGATATCTATCACTTTTGTCACGGTGAAACACGTTTAGATTAGTCTCACACACAATTTTTTTAACAGATTGTTTTTCTGCCGAAGGGGTTGGGGTTTAATTGTTTCCGCTGCGTAAGATTTTTAAATCTACCATTCACCCCCCCCCCCTCTGGTAGCTTTTCACGTGCTCTTCGATCCTACATAGGGTATTGGGATGTTTATATAGGGGTGGAGAGGTAGGGTTTTGGGGTGAATTCCAAGTGGATTTTGGTGGGGGACGTGTAGGGGCCGAGGTGGGGTCCACTTGTGCTCCTCTAAGGTTGGGAACGAAGTTCTTGGGCCCAATTAAGGCAATTACCCAATAATCCATCGTGGAAGGATAATATAATTCGAGTGGAATTAAGCACACCGGACTAGTCCGTAGTAGGGACCGGACAAGTCTGTTATAAAACGGAGACATTTTCGGACAAGTCCGTATGTTTGGTCGAACAAGTTCGGGGTTAGCAAAATAAAAGGCTTCCGGATTGAAACTGGACCAGATCGGACTAATCCGCTCGGACATCAGAAAAGTTCGGTAAAACATCAAAAACTCGATTGGACTAGTCCGTGCATTGTGCCGGACACGTCCGTAGTCCTGAAGAAACTGAATTTCTAAACAGAAAAGTCGGACAAGTCCGCTCCCTGACAGGATTAAATTCCTGATTAGACCTAAATTCATTTTAATATTTTTCCATTTTATGTTGATTAATGTTATACATGTATGAGGATGTATGCAATGCATTATACATGAAAATGAGGGTGTTACAAACCTACCCCCCTTAAAATGAATCTCACCCACGTGATTAGATGTAGAAGGAAAGAGATAAGGAAATTTCTTCTTGAGATCATCTTCCCACTCCCAAGTTGCTTCCGATTCTGTATGATGCTTCAATTGCACCATGCACCATCTAATCACCTTGTTTCTTGTGACCCTTTCCTAGGTGTCTAAAATTTTGACAGGTCGCTCGGCATTGGTCAAATCTTCCTCAAGCTCCAATTCCTCCATCGGTACTTGCTCTTCCAGAACCCTCAAGCACTTCTTGAGCTGAGAAACGTGAAACACATCATGAACATTAGAAAGATATGCTAGCATTTCCAACTTATAATCTACTTCTCCCCGTTTGTCCAAAATCATGAATGGCCCAATATTGCAAGGTGCCAATCTTGTTTTTGACATCAAATCGCTTGTGACCTTGCATAGGTGACACTTTGAGGTATACAAAGTCTCCCACCTCAAAAGACAGGCTTCTTCGTCTATTATCCGCATAACCCTTTCATCTTGATTGAGCAGCTCTCAAATTCTCGCAGATTGTCTGAACTTGCTTTTCAGCATCCTGGATCACTTCAGGTCCGAATACTTGAGTCTCCCCTATCTCATTCCAAAACATGGGTGTTCTGCACCTTCTCCCATACAATTCCTCTTATGGTGACATCTTCAAACTTGTTTGACTCATTGGAACACATAACATAATGCGACAATCTTCGCCTTTTCCATTCTAGAATCTTCAACGGCTGCAATAATACGACATATTCAGCTATGTCCCTTTTCATACCATCCCACCATTAGCGCATCTTCAGATCCTTGTACCTCTTCGTACAGCCCGGATGGATGGAGTAAAGTGAGTCATGTGCCTCCTTTAATATGAACTATCGAAGAAGCTTCTCATTGGGCACAACAATCCACTTTCCAAGCCATAAAATACCATGGTCATCCTCCTCAAATCTGAATTCTCTCCCTTCTTGGGTCCTTTCCTTGATTTTCTTGATTTCCTTATCCTTCATCCGACCTTCTCGAATCTCTTGCTCCAGGGTTGGATTTAAATCCATTGCTCCTATCTCATTTACGAATCCAAGAATCAACTTTTCAAACTCCTTGCATAGATCAGATGGTAACTCCCTAATGATGAGTTGGTGGCTTGATCCCTTTCGACTCAAGGCATCAACCACTACATTGACTTTTACTGGATGATAATTGATTCCCACATCATAACCCTTAATGAGTTCCAACCATCATCATTATCTCAAATTCAAATCCGTTTGTGTGAATATGTACTTGAGACTCTTATGATATGTATAAATCTCACATCTATGACCAAGAATATAATGTTTCCAAATCTTCAATGCATGCACAACGGTTGCAAGTTCGAGATCATACGTAGGATAGTTCTAATCATGTTTCTTCAGTTGTCTGGATGCATAAGCTACAACTCAGCCCTCTTGCATCAATGCACAACCAAGTCCTTGCCTTGACGCATCGCAATAGATACCAAAGCTCTTGCTCACATCTAGCAATACCAACAGAGGTGATGTTGTCAGTCTTTTCTTTAGCTCCTCAAAACTATCCTATCAAGCTTGAGTCCCCTTGAAGGGCTTCTTCTTCATTAGTAGTTCGATCATGGGCTTCACTATCTTGGAAAAGTCCTTGATGAACCGACGGTTATATCCAACCATTCCAAAAAAACTCTTTATTACCTTCACATTTTGCGGCGGTTCCCACTTTAGCACCTCTCTAACCTTTCCTGGCTCGACTGACGCTCCTCCTCCAGATATGACATGACATAGGAATGATATCTCCCTCAACAAGAATTGGCACTTATTGAACATGGCATACAACTGATCCTCTCGCAATTTTTGCAACATCAGCCATAGATGCTCTTCGTGCTCCTCTTCACTTTTCGAGTAGATCATGATGTCATCAATGAACATTACCACAGACTTATCCAAATACTCCATGAAAACCTTATTCATAAGATACATGAACTATGCGCGTGCATTAGTCAATCCAAATGACATGACCTTATACTCATAGGATATATACCATGTCCTGAAAGCTGTTTTAGGTATGTATGATGGTCTAACTTCATTTGGAAATATCCTGACAAAAGATCAATCTTATAGAATAGTCTGGCCCCCTTCATCTGGTCGAATAGATCCTCTATACGGGGCAGTGTATACTTATTCTTGATTGTCACCTCGTTGAGAGACTGGTAATCCACACACATTCTCTGGGACCCATCTTTCTTATCTACAAAAAGCACTGGGGCTCCCCATGGCGACGAGCTTGGGCATATAAAACCCTTCTCTAACTGCTCTTGAATCTACTTCATGAGCTCTGCTAATTCCGTAGGAGCCATCCTATATGTCCTCTTTGCTATAGGTGCAGTTCCAAGTATTAAATCAATGACGAACTTGTTGTCACGGTCAGGTGGCATACCTGACAATTCCTCAGGAAACACATCCGGGTACTCATGAACAATCAGAATTTCCTCCAGAGTTACTCCTTCTGCGTGATTTACCATTGCCTTCTCGGTTGTCGACTGAACTGCCTTAAACTCTATACTAACTCCTTCCTCATTTTTCAATTGCACTGTCCGAGTGGCACAATGAGTTACTCTATTACGCTTCCTTAGCCAATCCATTCCAAGTATGATGTCCAAGCCTTGAGAATTCAGGACTATGAGGTTGGCGAGGAAATCTACCCCCTTGTGGAGATACTTACTTATAGACATACTATATTCATCATCATCTCTCCTCCAGGAGATTTAACCAACAAAGTAAACTTCAGGTATGATATCGGCATGCTATGCTTTACAAAATATCTTGATGAGATGAATGAATGGGATGCTCCAGAATTAAACAATATAGTAGCAGGGTTGGAGTTTGCGAGAAACATACCAATCACAACATCTTCAGCTTGTTGAGCCTCTTCCGCGGATACATAATTTACCTTGCCACAAGCAAAAATTAGCGGTCCTCGGTTGCGTTGAGTTGCTCCTCCATTGGGCCTTGGATTCTGCCTTGGAACATTGTTCATCTGACACTGTCCTGACCTTGGGCATTGATTTGCAAAATGTCCCACTTGTCCACAAGTGTAGCAAGTCTTTCCACCAGTGGCGCCAGCAAAGTTAGGGAGAGGATGGTTTTGAGCATAGGCAGGCATATTTGGGTGTGGCACAAGCTGCACGTGTAAGCGAGGTGCTTGCATGGGCGGGTGTTGCTGCATTTGCTGTTGCGGTCACGGTGGATAAGCAGGGTGATATGCAGCAGCAGACAGGTTGTAATATGGTGCAGTAGGCGGTTCATAGCGAGGACGGACATTGCTTCCTTGCGGCTGTCCTTGATATGTCATCTTCCTCTTGTGATCTAGCTCCATCTCACGAATCTTGTTCTCAACCACAATGGTCTTGTCTACATGCTTCTGAAAATTTGCATAGTCAGCATTGAGCAACTGGACTTGAATTTCATTGTTGAGACCCCTCATAAACAGGTACTGCTTCCTGCTATTAGTACTGATGTCCTATATAGCATATCTTGATAGTTGAGTGAACTTGTTGAGATACTCACTCACACTCATCCTTCCTTGCCTGAGGTTTTTAAGTTCTTTTTTTCTTAGTATCATGACTCCCTCTAGCACATAGTGAGAACGAAACTTCTCTTTGAATTTAGCCCATGTGATTCTCTCTTGATTTTCATGGGCCTTGCATAGAGATTCTCGCCAATCTGCAACAGCTCCAATCAACTGGTGTGAGGCAAAAAGAACCTTCTCTCTATCACTGCACTGGACAATAGCAAGTTTCTTCTCAACAGACTTTAGCCAATCATCAGCTTCCATAGGGTTTGTGGCTTGAGCAAAAGTAGGTGGTCTGGTCCTCATGAACTCTCGCAAATGATTGTGGGGCGGAGGAGGTGTTGTTGGTGGCGGCATGTGGGTTTGATTGTTGTTGAAAGCTTGCAATTGTCCCGTAATTTGTATCATGGTCTGCATGAGTTGGTTCTGCATGTCCAATAGCTGCTAAAGGTTGATAGCTCCCTGTGCATGTCCCTGGTTGTTCTGGGGTGCTTCATTGTTCTCCTCCTCACCATTGGCATTTCTTTGGTTGCGAGTCCTCGGCATCTGTTGGTGAAAGAATAGTAGAGATGAAAGAATTTAAAATTTGAAAAGAAATGCCCCAACTATATGCATCAAGGTATATGTAAATAATCAACTCTCTTATTAATACTAAAAACCCTATTAGAGGATGTGGACAAGGATCCTACAACTCTCTACTATGTGCGGCTGTGGACAAAACGCTAGACGTCCCACAACTTGCACCAAGCACAAAATCACAAGCACACACTAAGGAAATTCAGCACACCACACTAAACACAACCCAAACAATCTAAACTATTTTCTAACTTCTAAACAGGAGACCTAGACTCAATTATGTGAACTGTGGCTGTCCTGGCCGAGAGGCAGCGAAGGCGACGTCGGCGGTGAGGCATACATGGGCGCACGCCAAAGCGAGTTGGCCGTCCATGTAGGTGCTGGAGAGGTTGCTACATCATTGACATCCACGATGGGACCAACTTCCTCTTGCTTCTCAATAATGAATAGTTTCTTACGGAGGTAACAGATCTCTTCCATAGCATCAGCATAACGATTTCCCAAGTTCACCAATACTGCCTGAGATCTGTCAATGGCACGAGAACTGATTCGAGCTCCATCTTGCGGCATTAAGACTTCCCTTGTTCCCTTCTTGCGTTGGTGGTGCAGCGCAAAACTAGTACCTCCAATCTGCTCGTGATAGATGTGGCAAAATCTAGTAAGTTCATTCGAAGCAACATCATCAATAGCTTGCTCCCTAGTAGATCTCCATGTGGATGCAAAGTGTCAGGTGACCACCTCATCTTTGGCAAGAACGGTAACTTGAGCCTTCTATTCTTCACGTCCATGGCGAGGAATCCTCTTAACATAGTACTCTGGGTGCATCTTGCATAAATAAAGGAACTCATTCAATTGCTTAGCTGCAAATCCTCCATCAGTACCGACAGAACAGAATTCTTGGGCATCACGGTAAACTATGCATTTGTCCTCCTTTCTGTCTTCACTAGGCTGTGATGCATTCCTTTGGGCTTCGGATACGTCTTCTTGCGGTTCCTCCTCATCTTGGGCTTCATCTTCACTCTCCTCATGTGCTTCACCTTCCTTTTCCTCACTACCATAGAATTCCACCATTTTAGGGTCTTACTCTCCCTTATCATCATAGGACTCCACCATTTCTGGATCTTCCTCCATCGTGTTGGAGTGTTCATGCTCAATTTCCTTTGGGGGAGAATTTACTTCCTCCTCCTCTTGGGCTGGTTCCATTTGCGGCTCCTTGCGAGACCTAAGCTTGCTTCCAAGGGGGTGGCAAACGAGCTCTCGTGCGGGCTGTCATTTTGGTGTGAGCCCTCTACAAGAAAACATGAGAAAAATAGAGGACAACACAAATATCAGTTCTGAAATTGCAGCCGCCATAAATTAGGATGAGGGGATGTGCATTTGCTCAAAAAGATGGAAAGTAGCAAAAATCGCAGCAACAACAGCAGCAAAAACACAAAATTTTCCCACTTTATATAGCTAGTGGAAGGCAAAATAGTGCAAAACATGCTAATTTTGAGTAGGAAAGAAGTCCTAAGTGATCTGTGGTGTCCATTCTACCTAGGCATGTGTATTACAGTCAAATACAACTCTGATACCAATTTGTGACACCCGGTTCGAAAAATGAACCAAGCGTAATATTAATGCATATGTGTGCCCAGAATATTTAACACACATACACAAGTGACCCACAAATGATAAACAGATATAACCATATATCGAATAATGACACTAATAATAGTACCTTATTACAAACCAAATAGTCTCGAATACAAGCTCTGAACAAATGCAGAAGAAAACACTAAACACTAAAACTCCAAACTCCACAAGCAAGCTTGACAGAAACACGCGCGCCTAGAACTCCTCAAAGACCTCATGGTACTCCAATTGTTGCCTGCGTCTGATTTTGTTGGGGAAATAGCAAGGGTGAGCACATGTAGTACTCGACAAGTGTGGGAAAGTATGACATGTAGCCTAAACAAGGAACGATAATAACAATGGCTAGTTGCATAAAAGTACATTCAAATAGTTGAAAGTGCAATTATATAATTAAGTGTGGTCTTTCCGAAAATAACCCAAATAACATTAATTTTAACTTAAATAACCAATACCAGCAATAATAATCCATAACCATCTCATAATTGCTCATCTTTCTCAATTTCATATACCAAAACCAATTAATAAACCAATACCAACTCCCAATTCAATTTCAGCAATTAAACCATGTTAAAGGTCCATAACTCTAATCATGTGAGGGTCTAGGTTGCTCATAACTAGGAGCACGACTATCATGATAGTTTTAAACACACTCTGCGGGGCTTGTACCACTTTACCCACAAGTTCGTGATTTCATCACCTTTCGATGACTAAGGAATCTCATTTATGCCGTCTCAAACTTCCTTAGGTGTGTGGACAAGAGATCACAAAATAACCTTTACAAAGTGATTACTAGCATATTTAGACCCCACTAAGGTTTCACCGGTGGTGATGTCTGCAATTGAGCACATCCAATCAAGGTCCCTCTCCTGAGCCATTTGGATCCCAGGGTAGTCCCACCAATCTCTATAAATCCACCCGACTACCCCTTCCCCGAGCATTCCTAATGGTCCAAATAGTACTAGCAATACACCAATTAGTCAGCTAAGTCGCGCACATACTTGGCCTTGTGGTGGCACTGTAAATCCTGGATGGTCGCTCCACGAATTGGTCCTTAGATCTGAAGCAAGCAAAACATCCAAAAACAGTCCAACCCATTCAACATAACCGACTTTCTTAGATCCCTAGGCACCATGTTGCTAAAAGGTCATTATTATCGATTCTCATAATTTACAGGTTCAATAGTTCATAATTAAGTAACATGATTGTTTCCCAAACCCAATTGAGCATAGTAAAGCAAAAGCGTAAAATACCCTTTCCAACTCTCTACATAGTGTTCAAGCAACAAGGGTGGTCATACAAGACTAGTAACTCCTACAATTTGGGTTTTCCCGTCAATTAACACAAGCATGCAATTTTGCAAACAAAACATTTAAAAACCTGGATCAAAATGATCAAGGACACTTGCCTTGCTCTTGAGCTTGGTTTGGATTGAAGGCTTCGAAGTTCTGATTCTGCAGGTCCTCTAAGTCACTGTCTACAGTGAGACCTTCTATTTCGCGCGACAAACATGCAAAACAAATATTACAATCAATAAATGCTCATATATTACTCAATATGTTGTGACATGCATGATTAATGCAATCATGATGTAAAACTTGTTAATGAGTTGCTATTAATGTTTACTAACTAGTTACAATTGTTTATAACAAGTTTGAACAAGTTTGGAATTGATTGGAGTCGATATGGATCCAATTCAGCATTAACATATTCAGACACCGGACTAGTCCGCCCTATTCAGAACTGCAAAAAATAGGGTTTTCTGGACAGCAAGTTTTAGGGTTAAATTATCGTGGAAACTTGAATGTAGAGGGTGTACCACGTGTCTATAGATCCATGGGTTGAAGATTGGATGCAACATTTGAATCTTGAGGTCTAGGTCTTGATGAAGATGAGTTGATGAAGATTTGATGATGACGATCGTCAATTGTCAAAAAAGTTGACGAAGATCAATCTTTCTTGATCCTTCTACCTCTTCTCCTCCTCCTTGCTTCCGGACTTCCTCTTGATAGCGGCACACGATCATGGAACGGCAGCAAGAGTTTTTCTCATTGGTTGGAGAGGTGATGGTATTGGGTTGTTTGTATAGGGGTGGAAAGGTAGAGTTTTGGTGTGAATTCCATGTGGATTTCGGTGGGGGACGTGTAGGGGCTGAGGTGGGGTCCACGTGGGCTCCCCTGAGGTTGGGCAAGAAGTTCTTGGGCCCAATTAAGGCAATTACCCAATAACCCATTTTGGAAGAATAATAAAATCCGAGTGGAATTCAGCACACCGGACTAGTCCGCGGTAGGGACCGGACAAGTTCGTTATGGAACATAGACATTTTCGGACAAGTCCATATGTTTGGTCGGACAAGTCTGGGGTTAGCAAAATAAAAGTCTTCCGGATTGAAACTGGACCAGATCGGACTAGTCCACTCGAACATCAGACAAGTCCGGTGACAGAAACTTGATCGGACTAGTCCGTGCAATGTGCCGGACAAGTCCGTAGTCCTAATAAAACTGAATTTCTGAACAGAAAGGGAATACCAGACTAGTCCGGGTATAGGGCAGGACAAGTCCGCTCCCAGACTGTGACACCTGGTTTTGAAAATGAACTAAGTGTGATGCATATGTGTGTCCAGGATGTCTAACACACATACACAAGTGATTCACAAACGATAAACAGATTATAACCATGTCCCGATTAATAACACTAATAATAGTCCCTTATTACAAATCCAAATAGTTTTGAATACAAACTCTCTAACACTTCAGTGGAAAACACTAAACACTATGACTCCAAACTCCACAGGCAAGCTTGACGGTAACACGCACGCCTAGAACTCCTCAAATACCTCTTGGTACTCCACAGGGTCGCCTATGTCTCAATTTATTGGGGGAATAGCAAGGGTAAGCACATGTTGTACTCAACAAGTGTGGGAAAGTATGACATGCAGCTTAAACAAAGAATGATGATAAAATGGGCTAATTGCAAAAAGTACATTCAAAACAGTTGAATACGCAATTATTTAATCATTAAGTGAGATCCTTCCCAAAATAACACAAATAACATTAATTTCAACCTAAGTAACCAATACCAGTATAAATAATCCATAATCAACTCATAACTGCTCATATGTCTCTATTTCATCAATTCCATGTACCAAAGCCAATTAATTAACCAATACAAATTCCGAATCCCATTCCATCCATTAAATCATGTTCATGTCCAAATTCTAATCATGTGAGGGTCCAAGTTGCTCATAACCGAGAGCACGTCTATCATGATAGTTTTAAACACACCCTGGAGAGGTTGTACCACTTTACCCACATATTCACGATTTCATCACCTTTCAACGACTATGGAATCTCAATTATGCCATATCACACTTCCTTAGGTGTGTGGCCAAGAGATAAAAATAGCCTTTACAAAGTGATTACTAGCATATTTAGACCCCACTAGCCTTCTCCCTCTTCTCCTTCTCCTTGCTCATGAGCTTCTTCTTGATGTCGGCGCAAGGCAAGGGCGGCAGCGAGGATTTTTCTCAAAGGTTGGAGAGGTGAGGGTATTGAGTTGCTTAGAAAGGGGTGGAGAGGTAGAGTTTTGGGGTGAATTCCAAGTGGATTTCGGTGGGGGGCATGTAGGGGCCAAGGTGGGGTCCACTTGGGCTCATCTGAGGTTGGGCACGAAGTTCTTGGGCCGAATTAAGGCAATTACCCAATAACCAATCGTGGAGAAATAATAGAATTCGAGTTACTTTCTGCAGACCGGACTAGTCTGCATAAGGGACCAGACAAGTTCATTTTGGAATAGAGGCTACATCAGACTAGTCCAGTGTATAAGTCCGGACAAGTCCAGGGTTGCAGAATAAAATGTTTCTAGACTAAAATTCAACAAGGAATGGACTAGTCCGCTTGGACCACGAAAAGTTCGAACAACATCAGAGAACAAACTGGACTAGTCCGTGCACTGTGCCGAACAAGTCTTGGATCTGAAGGAAACTGGATTTTCTGAATGAAATTAGGGTCACCGGACTAGTCCGAGGTTATGGCCGGATAAGTCTGCACCCTGACAGAACTAATTTGCTGATTTGGCCTAAATTCATTTTAATCTTGTTCAACTTTACGTTGCTTAATTTTATACATGTATGAGGATGTATGCAATGCATTTTGCATGAAAATGAGGGTGTTACAAACCTACCCCCTTTAAATGAATCTCGCCCTCGAGATTCGACGTGAAAGGAAAAAATAGGGAAATTCCTTCTTGAGATCGTCTTCTCACTCCCAAGTTGCTTCCGATTCTGTATAATGCTTCCATTGCACTTTGCACCATCTAATCACCTTGTTCCTTGTAACCCTTTCCTTGATGTCCAAAATGTTAACAGGTTGCTCAACATAGGTCAAATCTTCCTCAAGCTCCAATTCTTCCATCAGTACCTGCTCTTCCGGAACCCTCAGACAGTTCTTGAGTTGATAAACATGGACCACATCATGAACATCGGAAAGATGTGCTGGCATTTCCAACTTATAGGCTACTTCTTCCCGTTTGTCCAAAATCTTGAATGGTCGAATATAGCGAGGTGCCAACTTGCCTTTGATGTTAAATCGCTTGTGACCTCACATGAGTAAGACTTTGAGGTTTCTGAAGTCTCCCACCTCAAAAGATAGGCTTCTTCATCTATTATTCTGTAACCCTTTTTCTTGACTAACCAGCTCTCAAATTTTCGTGGATTGTCTGAACTTGCTTTTCAGCATCCCGGATCACATCAGGTCCAAACACTTGAGTTTCCCTTGTCTCATTTCAAAACAAGGGTCTTCTACACCTTCTCCCATATAATGCCTCATATGGTGACATCTTCAAGCTTCCTTGATAACTGTTGTTGTAAGAAAATTCAGCATACTGCAGACTCTTGTCCCAACTTCCTCCATACTTAGGCGCACAAGCTCTTAGAATGTCCTCCAATATTTGATTTGTTCTATTGGTATGTCCATTCATCTAAGGGTGATAGGCAAAACTGAAATTCAATTGAGTACCCATAGATTCGTGCAGCTTTTGCCAGAACCTTTAGGTAAATTGTGAACCTCTATCGGACACTATTTTCTTTGGTACGCCATGTAAACACATTATTCTTCCCATATATAATTTACCAACTTTGCTCCACCAGAGGTAGTCTTTACAGGAATGAAATGTGCTGATTTTGTCAACCGATCCATAATAACCCATATTGAATCATATCCTACTGAAGTGTGAGGTAGTCCAACTATGATATCCATATCAACTTCTCCCCACTTCCATTCCGGGATCTTCGACGGCTGCAATAATCCAGCTGGCTTTTAATGTTCAACCTTTACTCGTTGGCACACATCTGTGACGCCCGGTTCCGAAAAATGAACCAAGCTAATGTATATGTGTGCTCAGGATATTCATCACACATACACGAGTGCAATCACAAAAGAGTATACAGAAAATTACCACAGAACAAGATTAATTAACCAAATTTTATTACACAAACTAGATTATCCTCGAATACAAGCTCCAATGAATATTAATGATAAGTTCAACTAATGCAGCGGAAATAAACTAATAAAGCAAACTAAGCAACTATGCAGCATAAGCGACAGGGTATGTATGCGCAGCTCCAATCAACACCACAGGCAAAGCTGACGGTAGACACGGCCTAGAACTCCGCATTATCGCCATTAAACTCCCAATCCTGACCTGCAACTGTTGGGGGGGGATTGCAAGAGTGAGTACATGTCGTACTCAGCAAGTGTGGAAAGTATGACATGTGGCTGATTCAAATGACGACAATAATAATGGCAAAGTGCTGAAAAGTACAGTAAAACATTTGAAAAGCAACATATTATATGTATGTGAAGTAAACCCATCATAATCATAAATAATATCATAATACCAGTCCATAATTCACCATCCTTATCAATAATTTCAGATTTCACCATTGCCAATAACCATATTCAATACCAGAAATTAATCCATAACCATCCATAACCATCACCAATACCAAATACCCTCTAATCATGGAAGTTGTCCAGGTGCTCATAACCGGGAGCACGGCTATCAAGATAGTTTTATTTGACTCTGTAGAGTTTGTACCTCTTTACCCACGTGTTCGTGATTTCATCACCTTTTGGCGACTAAGAATCTCCCTTATGCCCATGACCCGTCAGTCATATTACACACTTCCGTTGGTGTGTGGCCAAGAGATCACAAAATAGCCTTTACAAAGGGATTACTAGCCTATTTAGACCCCACTGAGGTTTCACCGGTGGCGATGCCTCCAACTGAGCACATCTTCAACCAAGGGCCCCCTCTTGAGCCATTCGGATCCCAGGGTAGTCCCACCAATCATCAACAAACCCAATCCGACTACCCCTTCCCCGAGCATCCACAATGGTCCAAACAGCACTAGCAAAGACCTAATTAATCAGCTACGCCGCACCCATACTTGGCTCGTGGTGGCACTGTAGTCCTGGCTTATTCTCACATGAACCGGTGCTTAGATCTAAAGCAAGCAAACCACCATAACATCCAACCCATCCACATACCAGGCTTGCTTAGATCACCCATTACAATACCATATTAACCAGTTCATGTTATCCATAATCTCATCCATGCATAAATAAATTGATTGGTATAGTTGTTTTCCATCCCAGTTGATTAAGCGAAGCAAAAAGTAAAAAGCCTTCCCGACTCTCTACCATAAATTCCAGGTGACAAGGGTGGTCAAACAAAACTAGTAAACTTCCTACCATAGGATTTCCCATCAAATTGACACAAGCATGCAGTTTTACAAACAAAACATTTATTTTAAAAACAGGATTAATATGCTTCAAGGGCACTTGCCTTGCCCTTGCTGTTGATTAGGGTCAAAGCCTTCAAACTCCTGGTGCTGTAGATCCTCCGCGGCACTTTCTAGCGCAAATCCGTCTAATCCACACAATAAACATACAAGACAAGAAACACAATCAAAGAGTGCACAAATATTACTCAATATGACATGACATGCATGATCGATGCAAATGCAAGGTAGAACTTGTTACTAGATTGCTTTAAATGGTAACTAACTAGTTCTAATAGCTTTTAACAAGTTTATACAGGTTTGGATTCGATTAGATCAAATTTTAGAATTAATTCAACACAATTTAACCAGAAAGATCGGACTAGTCCGCTAGGGACCGGACAAGTCCGCACTCTGCGAGATCAGCGGATTAGGGTTTTCTAGATCGACATGAATTTGGAGATTAGGGGTTGAATTCACGTATGGAAAAGAGAATAGAAGGTATACCAGGTGTTTAGAACTCCAATGAACCAAGAAACTTGGAGGTAACACTTGGATCTTGATGATCTAGGGTTGGTGATGAACTTGGATATGAATTGGTGGTGAAGGACAAAACTTGGTGGAGATCTCTATCCTTCTTTGTTTCCTCCTCTTCTTCTTCTTGCTTGGGATCTTCTCCTCCCTCCTTGATGGTGGATCCCCACGAACTAGGGTTTGGGTGGGTGGAAAAGTGGCAAATAGATGTCAAACCAAGGGGTGGGGCTGTTTATATAGAGGTGGAGGCTAGGGTTAGATGGATTTCGAGTTTTGGGATGAGTAGAGGCCGGTTTAGAGTCCCACATGGGCTCTAAAAGAGTTAGGCACGACGTACCTAGGCCCACTTAACGTGAAACCCAAGAAACAAGTCGTAAAACAAAAGATCAACTCGGAGTCGCGAAATATCGGACAAGTCCGGAAAGGACCGGACTAGTCCGAAGTCGTCCAGAGAGAAAATCGGACAAGTCTGGCCAAAAATCGGACAAGTCCGAATTTGAACAGAGAGGAAAATGGACAAGTCCACCGGAACACCGGACTAGTCCGGAAAAGTCCAAGGACTTAGAAAATTTTCAAGGATTCATGGAATATCGGCATAGTCCGCACAAAATCAGACAAGTCCGAATTTTTCCAGAGCCAAAATCGGACTAGTCCGCAGCAAAAACGGACAAGTTCGTTTTTAGTCAGAGAGAAATCGGACTAGTCCTCAGTAAAATTGGACTAGTCTGCACTTTCCTGCGTTTTAAGTGCGGTTTTGCTCCAAATCAATTTTAAATGCTCCGAAATAAAGTTAAACTCGTTCCTCTTTATGTGGGTTAATGTTAAACATGTATATGAGTGTATGTAGGGCATGATGCATGAAAATGAGGGTGTTACAAACCTACCCCCCTTAAAATGAATCTTGCCCTCGAGATTCGACGCGGAAAAGAAGAGATAGGGAAATTCCTTCTTGAGATCATCTTCTAGCTCCCAAGTTGCTTCTTTTCCGGTATGGTGCTTCCATTGAACTTTACACCATCTAATGACCTTGTTCCTTGTGACCCTCTCCTTAGTTTCCAAGACTTTGACCGGTTGCTCAGCATACGTCAAATCTTCCTCTAGTTCCAATTCTTCCATTGGCACTTGTTCTTCCGGTACTCTCAAACACTTCTTGAGCTGGGAAACATGAAAGACATCATGCACGTATGAAAGATGAGGTGGCATCTCCAACTTATACGCTACTTCTCCTCTTTTGTCCAAAATCTTGAATGGTCCAATATAGCGAGGTGCAAGCTTCCCTCTTATGTGAAACCTCTTATGACCTCTCATTGGTGACACCTTGAGGTAAACAAAATCTCCTATTTCAAAGGCTAATTTCCTTCTCCTATTATCCGCATAGCCTTTTTGCCTTGATTGGGCTGCCCTCAAGTTTTCACGAATCATTTGGGCTTGCTTTTCGGCTTCTTGCAACACATTCGGACAAAATACTTGAGTTTCTCCTGCCTCATTCCAGAATAAAGGTGTCCTACACTTCCTTGCATAAAGTGCTTCATATGGTGACATCTTCAAACTTGCTTGGTAACTATTGTTGTATGAAAATTCCGCTTATGGCAAGCTTTTGTCCCAACTTTTCCCATGCTTTAAAGCACAAGCTCTTACACATGTCCTCCAAAATCTGATTGGTCCTCTCGGTTTGTCCATCCGTTTGAGGATGATATGCTGAACTAAAATTCAACCTCATTCCCAAAGCTTCATGCAATTTTTGCCAAAATCTAGAGGTAAATTGAGAACCTCTATCCGAGACTATCTTTTTAGGGACTCCATATCGACACACAATATGGTCCATGTATATTTCAGCCAATCGTGCAGCTGTATATTTGGTCTTCACAGGGACAAAATGAGCCGACTTGGTTAAGCGATCCACAATTACCCAAATTGAGTCATACCCGGACTGAGTACGTGGTAACCCAACTATGAAGTCCATACCAATTTCTTCCCACTTCCATTCCGGAATCTTTAATGGTTTTAATAGTCCAGCTGGCCTTTGATGTTCCGCCTTGACTCGTTGACACACATCACACAATACCACATATTCAGCTATGTCCTTTTTCATGCTATCCCACCAATAGCAAGCCTTCAAGTCCTTGTACATCTTCGTACATCCGGGGTGAATCGAGTAAGGCGAGTCATGTGCCTCCTTTAATATTGTCTCCCGAATATGTTTTACATTAGGCACAACGATTCTCTTTCCAAGCCATAAGGTACCATATTCGTCTTCATCAAATCTGAATTCTCTCCCTTCCTCAGTCCTTTCCTTGATTTCCTTGATCTCTTCATCTGCGGTTTGGGCCTCTCGAATTTCTTGCTCCAAGATTGGGTTTAACTCCATCATCTCCGTCTCATTTGCAAACCCGAGGTTCAACCGTTCAGACTCCTTACATAACTCGAATGGTAACTCTCGAACTAAGAGTCGATGACTTACTCCCTTTCTACTCAAAGCATCGGCCACTACATTGGCCTTTCCCGGATGATAGTTGATCCCCAATCATAATCTTTGATGAGCTCCAACCATCTTCGTTGCCTCAAGTTCAGATCCGTTTGTGTGAAAATATACTTCAAACTCTTATGATCCGTGTAAATTTCACACCTATGTCCAAGAATATAGTGTCTCCAAATCTTCGATGCATGTACCACGGCTGCAAGTTCTAAATCATGTGTTGGGTAATTCTGCTCATGTTTCTTCAATTGTCTTGACGCATAGGCAACCACTTGACCTTCTTGCATAAGCACGCATCCGAGTCCTTGTCTTGATGCGTCACAATAAATATCAAAACCCTTGCTTACATCCGGCAATACCAAAACTAGGGCTGTTGTTAACCTCTTCTTCGACTCCTAAAAACTGTTTTGACAAGCTTCAGTCCATTGGAACGCCTTTCCCTTCATTAGCAACTCCGTCATAGGCTTGGCTATCTTGGAAAAATCCTTGATAAACCGACGGTAATATCCAGCCATCCCAAGAAAACTCCTTATTTCCTTGACATTTTGCGGCGGCTCCCACTTCAACACATCTCTCACTTTTCCGGGGTCAACCGATACTCCTCCTCCTGAGATTATATGACCCAAAAATGGCACCTCTTTCAACCAAAATTGGCACTTGTTGAACTTGGCATACAATTGATGCTTCCTCAATTTCTGCAGCGTAAGCCTCAAGTGTTCCTCATGTTCCTTCTCATCCTTCGAGTAGATCATAATATCATCAATAAACACCACAACAAATCCATTCAAGTACTCCATGAAGACCTTATTCATGAGGTACATAAAGTAGGCAGGCACATTTGTCAATCCAAATGACATCACGGTGTACTCATAAGATCCATACCGTGTTCTAAAAGCTGTTTTGGGTATGTCCGATGGTCTGATCTTCATTTGAAAGTATCCCGACCTCAAATCAATCTTGGAAAACACACAGGCGCCTTTCATCTGATCAAACAAATCCTCTATACGGGGCAAGGTGTACTTGTTCTTGATTGTTACCTCGTTGAGAGCTCGGTAATCCACGCACATCCTTTGCGTTCCATCCTTCTTGTCCACAAATAGAACGGGCGCTCCCCAAGGTGAAGAGCTTGGGCGAATAAAACCCTTCTCTAATTGCTCTTGAATTTGCTTCTTGAGCTCCGCTAATTCCATAGGAGGCATCCTATACGGCCTCTTAGCTATAGGTGCAGTTCCAGGTATTAAATTAATAACAA
Organism: Tuctoria greenei; assembly: GCA_036927565.1. Taxonomy (NCBI): domain Eukaryota; kingdom Viridiplantae; phylum Streptophyta; class Magnoliopsida; order Poales; family Poaceae; genus Tuctoria; species Tuctoria greenei. Next base: position 36,938,865 of record JAYESD010000003.1, on the reverse strand, counting down.
ACTCAATGTCTCGATCAGGTGGCATACCTGGCAACTCATCTGGAAACACATCCAAAAATTCACACACTACCGGAATCTCCTCAATTGCGGCACCGTCCATATGATCCAGCTCCAATTGCTTCGGTGCAGTTTGAGATGCTTCATATTCTACGGTGATCCCTTCCTCATTAGTCAACTTCACCATCTTTGTGGCACACTCAATAACTCCATTGTGCTTCCTCAACCAGGCCATACCAAGTATAATGTCCAATCCTTGAGAATCCAAAACTATGAGGTTGGCGGAGAAGTCTATCCCCCTTATTCTAAGGCTTACTTTTGTACATACTATATTTGTCCTCATCTCTCCTCCAGGAGACTTAACCAACAGAGTAATCTTCATATGAGAGATAGGCAAACTATACTTGGCAACATACTTCGATGCAATGAATGAATGCGATGCTCCAGAATCAAATAACATAGTCACGGGGTTGGAGTTGGCGAGAAACATACCAATGACCACATCATCCACTTGTTGAGCATCCTCCGTAGAGACATGGTTCACGTTGCCACGAGAAAAATTCTGCTGTCCACGACTTCCTTGTGGTTGTCCTCCATTAGGTCTTGGGTTTTGCCTCGGTGCATTGCTTCCTTGACCAAGGCCCGACTTAGGACATTGATGCGCAAAGTGTCCAGCTTCTCCACAAGTATAACACTTCCTAACTCCACCAGAATTATTGGGACGAGTTTGGTTTTGAACATTGGCTCCAGGAAAATCAGCACGAGGTGCATAAGGCATCGGAGGCCTAGGTGCTTGCATGACAGGGCGTTGCTGCACGAACTGAGTTGGGCGTGGAGCATAATTAGGGCGCTGAGCAGGAATAGAGGAGCTGTAATGAGGCGCATTGGGTGGTGCAAGGCGAGGGTGCACATTACTTCCTTGTTGCTGTCCTTGATACGGCGCCTTCCTCTTGATTTCTTGCTCCATCTCACGGATCTTGTTCTCAACCACAATTGCTTTGTCCACAAGTTTCTGAAAATTGGCATAATCGCAGTTGAGTAGTTGCACTTGGATCTCATTGTTCAAGCCCCTCATGAACAAGTATTGCTTCGGGCTGTCCCGACTAACATCCTCAGGCGCATACCTTGAGAGTTGAGTGAATTTATTGAGATATTCACTCACGCTTGATCTTCCTTGCCTTAAATTCTCAAATTCTTGCCTCTTCAAGATCATAACTCCCTCGGGCACATAATGAGAACGAAAATTCTCCTTGAATTCGGCCCAAGTGATTCTTTCTTGGTTCTCATTAGCATTGCGATAAGCATCCCACCAATCCGCAGCTGCTCCAACTAGTTGATGAGAAGCAAATAGCACCTTCTCCCGGTCACTACATTGGACAATAGCTAGCTTCTTCTCCACGGACTTGAGCCAATCATCCGCATCCATAGGGTTTGCGGCTTGAGCAAAGGTTGGCGGCCTAGTCCTCATAAACTCTCCCAACCGGTTATGAGGAGGCGGGGGTGGCGGTGGAGGCATGTGGGGCTGATTGTTGATATTGCCAGCTTGCAGCTGTCCCATAGTCTGTATCATGGTCTGCATGAGCTGGTTTTGCATGGCCAATAGCTGCTCGATGTTGATACCTCCCTGAGTAGATCCTTGCCCATTGTTGTTCTGAGGCACTCCATTGTTCTCCTCTTCATCATTGCCATCCCTCTGGTTGCGAGTCCTCACCATCTGAAGAAAAGCAGTAGGTAAGAATTAGAAAACGTCCCCAACTATATGCATCAAGGGATATGAAACTAAACAGCTAGCTACACTAGCCTAGGTGGACATGGCAATGCTAAGGCATCCCAAAATCCTCTATTAAGCACACAAGCAAACAATATATATAGCAAACAGCACTCCAAGCAAACACACATCAATTCCTGAGTGCTCCTATGTGCTCTAAAGTGTGCATTCTATCTAGGCTGCATCCTACGGTCAACCTGTGGCTCTGATACCAATCTGTGATGCCCGGTTCCAAAAAATGAACCAAGCTAACGTATATGTGTGCCCAGGATGTTCATCACACATACACGAGGGCAATCACAAAAGAGTATATAGAAAATTACCACAGAACAAGATTAATTAACCAAATTTTATTACACAAACCAGATTATCCTCGAATACAAGCTCCAATGAATATTAATGACAAGTTCAACTAATGCAGTAGAAATAAACTAATTAAGCAAACTAAGAAACTATGCAGCATAAGCGACAGGGTATGTATGCGCAGCTCCAATCAACACCACAGGCAAAGCTGACGGTAGACACGGCCTAGAACTCCGCATTATCGCCATTAAACTCCTAATCCTGACCTGCAACTGTTGGGGGGGATTGCAAGAGTGAGTACATGTCGTACTCAGCAAGTGTGGAAAGTATGACATGTGGCTGATTCAAATGACGACAATAATAATGGCAAAGTGCTGAAAAGTACAGTAAAACATTTGAAAAGCAACATATTATATGTATGTGAAGTAAACCCATCATAATCATAAATAATATCATAATACAGTCCATAATTCACCATCCTTATCAATAATTCCAGATTTCACCATTGCCAATAACCATATTCAATACCAGAAATAAATCCATAACCATCCATAACCATCACCAATACCAAATACCCTCTAATCATGGAAGTTGTCCAGGTGCTCATAACTGGGAGCACGGCTATCAAGATAGTTTTATTTGACTCTGCAGAGTTTGTACCTCTTTACCCACGTGTTCGTGATTTCATCACCTTTTGGCGACTAAGAATCTCCCTTATGCCCATGACCCGTCAGTCATATTACACACTTCCGTTGGTGTGTGGCCAAGAGATCACAAAATAGCCTTTACAAAGGGATTACTAGCCTATTTAGACCCCACTGAGGTTTCACCGATGGCGATGCCTCCAACTGAGCACATCTTCAACCAAGGGCCCCCTCTTGAGCCATTCGGATCCCAGGGTAGTCCCACCAATCATCAACAAATCCAATCCGACTACCCCTTCCCCGAGCATCCACAATGGTCCAAACAGCACTAGCAAAGCCCTAATTAATCAGCTACGCCGCACCCATACTTGGCCTCGTGGTGGCACTGTAGTCCTGGCTTATTCTCGCATGAACTGGTCCTTAGATCTAAAGCAAGCAAACCACCATAACATCCAACCCATCCACATACCAGGCTTGCTTAGATCACCCATTACAATACCATATTAACCAGTTCATGTTATCCATAATCTGATCCATGCATAAATAAATTGATTTGTATAGTTGTTTTCCATCCCAGTTGATTAAGCAAAGCAAAAAGTAAAAAGCCTTCCCGACTCTCTACCATAAATTCCAGGTGACAAGGGTGGTCAAACAAAACTAGTAAACTTCCTACCATAGGATTTCCCATCAAATTGACACAAGCATGCAGTTTTACAAACAAAACATTTATTTTAAAAACAGGATTAATATGCTTCAAGGGCACTTGCCTTGCCCTTGCTGTTGATTAGGGTCAAAGCCTTCAAACTCCTGGTGCTGTAGATCCTCCGCGGCACTTTCTAGCGCAAATCCGTCTAATCCACACAATAAACATACAAGACAAGAAACACAATCAAAGAGTGCACAAATATTACTCAATATGACATGACATGCATGATCGATGGAAATGCAAGGTAGAACTTGTTACTAGATTGCTTTAAATGGTAACTAACTAGTTCTAATAGCTTTTAACAAGTTTATACAGGTTTGGATTTGATTAGATCAAATTTTAGAATTAATTCAACACAATTTAACCAGAAAGATCGGACTAGTCCGCTAGGGACTGGACAAGTCCGCACTCTGCGAGATCAGCGGATTAGGGTTTTCTAGATCGACGTGAATTTGGAGATTAGGGGTTGAATTCATGTAAGGAAAAGAGAATAGAAGGTATACCAGGTGTTTAGAACTCCAATGAACCAAGAAACTTGGAGGTAACACTTGGATCTTGATGATCTAGGGTTGGTGATGAACTTGGAGATGAATTGGTGGTGAAGGACGAAACTTGGTGGAGATCTCTATCCTTCTTCATTTCCTCCTCTTCTTCTTCTTGCTTGGGATCTTCTCCTCCCTCCTTGATGGTGGCTCCCCACGAACTAGGGTTTGGGTGGGTGGAAAAGTGACAAATAGATGTCAAACCAAGGGGTGGGGCTGTTTATATAGAGGTGGAGGCTAGGGTTAGATGGATTTCGAGTTTTGGGATGAGTAGAGGCCGGTTTAGAGTCCCACATGGGCTCTAAAAGAGTTAGGCACGACGTACCTAGGCCCACTTAACGTGAAACCCAAGAAACAAGTCGTCAAACAAAAGATCAACTCGGAGTCGCGAAATATCAGACAAGTCCGGAAAGGACCGGACTAGTCCGAAGTCGTCTAGAGAGAAAATCGGACAAGTCTGGCCAAAAATTGGACAAGTCCGAATTTGAACAGAGAGGAAAACGGACAAGTCCACTGGAACACCGGACTAGTCCGGAAAAGTCCAGTGACTTAGCAAATTTTCAAGGATTCATGGAATATCGGACTAGTCCGCACAAAATCGGACAAGTCCAAATTTTTCCAGAGCCAAAATCGGACTAGTCCGCAGCAAAAACAGACAAGTCCATTTTTAGTGAGAGAGAAATCGGACTAGTCCTCTGTAAAATCGGACTAGTCCGCACTTTCCTGCGTTTTAAGTGCGGTTTTGCTCCAAATCAATTTTAAATGCTCCGAAATAAAGTTAAACTCGTTCCTCTTTATGTGGGTTAATGTTAAACATGTATATGAGTGTATGTAGGGCATGATGCATGAAAATGAGGGTGTTACAACATCACATAATGCAACATATTCAGGTATGTCCCTTTTCATACCATTCCACCAATAGCGTGTGTTCAGGTCCTTGTACATATTTGTACAACCAGGATGCATGGAGGAAAGTGATTCATGTGCCTCTTTTAATATCAACTGTCGGAGACGCTTCTCATTAGGCACAACAATCTGCTTTCCAAGCCATAGAGTACCATGGTCTTCCTCATCAAATCTAAATTCTCTACCTTTTTGGATTCTTTCCTTGATTTACTGGATTTCCTTATTCTTAGTCTGGCCTTCTCTTATTTCTTGCTCCATGGTTTTATTCACTTCCATTGCTCCGATCTCATTTACAAATCCAAGATTCAACTGTTAAAACTCCTTGCATAGCTCGGGTGGCAGTTCCCTAACGGTGAGCTAGTGGTTTGCTTCTTTTCGGCTCAAAGCTTTAGCCACTACATTGGCTTTTCTTGGATGATAATTAATTCCCACATCATAATCTTTAATGAGATACAACCATCTTCGTTGCCTCAAATTCAGATCCGTTTTCATGAATATGTACTTGAGACTCTTGTGATCCGTGTAAATCTCGCATATATGACCAAGAATGTAGTGCCTCCATATCTTCAAAGCATGCACTATGGCTGCAAGTTTGAGATCATGCGTATGATAATTCTGCTCCTATTTCTTCAGTTGCCTCAATGCATAGGCTACTACTTGACCTTCTTGCATCAATATACAACCAAGTCCTTGCCTTGAAGCATTGTAGTAGATATCAAAACTCTTGCTCACATCTGGCGATACCACACAGGTGCTGTTGTTAACCTTTTCTTTAGCTCCTAAAAACTGTCCTGACAAGCTTGAGTCCACTTGAAAGGCTTCTCCTTCATTAACAGTTCAATCATGGGCTTCACTATCTTGAAAAAGTCTTTGATGAACTGACGGTAGTATCCAACCATTCCAAGAAAACTCCTTATCTCCTTCACATTCTTTGGCGGTTCCAACATTAAAACATCTCGAACCTTCCCTGGGTCTATTGACACTCCTCCTCTAGATATGACATGGCCTAGGAATGATATCTCCATCAACCAGAATCATCACTTGTCGAACTTGGCATACAACCGGTGCTTTCACAATTTCTGCAATGTCAGCCTTAGATGCTCTTTGTGCTCTTCTTCACACTTTGATTATATCATGATGTTACCAATGAACACTACCACAAACTTATCCAAATACTCCATGAAAACCTTGTTCATAAGATACATGAAGTATGTGGGTGCATTAGTCAATCCAAAAGACATGACCATATACTCATAGGATCCATATCGTGTCCTGAAAGTCGTTTTGGGTATGTCGGGTGGTCTAATATTCATTTGGAAATATACCAAATGAAGATCAATCTTGGAGAATATTCTGGCTCCCTTCATCTGGTCGAATAGATCCTCTATGCAGGACAGTGTATATTTATTCTTAATCATCACTTCGTTGAGAAACCGGTAATCTACACACATTCTTTGGGATCCATCCTTCTTATCTACGAAAAGCATTGGGGCTCCCATGGCGATGAACTTGGGCATATAAAACCCTCCTCTAACTGCTCTTGAATCTGCTTCTTGAGCTCTGCTAATTCCTTAGGAGGCATCCTATATGTCCTCTTTTCCATAGGTGCAGTTCAAGGTATTAAATCAATGATGAACTCGATGTCACGATCAGGTGGCATACCTGACAATTCCTCAGGAAACACATCTGGATACTCATGAACAATCGGAATTTCCTCCAAAGTTACTCCTTCTGAAAGATTTACCATAGCCTTTTCGGTTGTCGGCTGAACTGCCTTGAATTCTATACTAACCACTTCCTTGTTTGTCAATTGCACTGTCCGAGTGGCACACTGAATTACTCCATTATGCTTCCTTAGCCAATCCATTCCAAGTATGATGTCCAAGCCTTGAGAATTCAGGACTATGAGGTTGGCGAGGAAATCTACCCCCTTATTGAAGTCCTTACTTTTGGACATACTATATTCGTCCTCCTCTCTTCTCTAGGAGATTTAACCAACAAAGTATACTTGAGGTATGATATAGGCATGCTATGCTTTGCAACATACTTTGATAAGATGAATGAATGGGTTGCTCCAGAATCAAATAGAATAGTCGCAGGGTTGGAGTTTGCGAGAAACATACCAATCACAACATCTTCAGCTTGTTGAGCTTCTTCTGCAGATACATGGTTCACCTTGCCACGAGCGAAATTTAGTGGTCCTCGGTTGCCTTGAGTTGCTACTCCATTAGGTCTTGGATTCTGCCTTTGAGCATTGTTCATCTGTCCCTATCCAGATCTTGGGCATTGATTTGCAAAATGTCCTGTTTGACCACAAGCATAGCAAGTCTTTCCACCAGTGGTGCTAGCAATGTTAGGGCGAGGCTGATTTTGAGCATAAGCAGACATATTTGGGCGTGGCGCCTGCTGCATAGGTAAGCGAGGTGCTTGCATAGGTGGGCGTTGCTGCATTGGCTATTGCGGTCGCGATGGATAAGCAGGGCGGTATGCAGCAGCAAATGGGTTGTAATATGGTGTAGCATGCGGTGCATATCGAGGACAGATGTTGCTTCCTTGAGGCTGTCCCTGATATGGCATTTTCCTCTTGTGATCTAGCTTCATTTCACGGATCTTGTTCTCAACCACAACGGCCTTGTCAACAAGCTTCTGAAAATTTGCATAGTCAGCATTGAGCAACTAAACGTGAATTTCATTGTTAAGGCCCCACATGAATAGATATTTCTTCCTGATGTTAGTATTGATGTCCTCTGGAGCATATCTTGATAGTTGAGTGAATTTTTTGAGGTATTCACTCACACTCATCCTTCCTTGCCTGAGGTTTTCAAATTCTTGTCTTCTTAGTATCATGACTCCCTCAGGTACATAGTGATAGTGAAACTTCTCCTTCAATTCAGCCCTGGTGATTCTCTTTTTTTTTTCATGGGCATTGCATAGAGATTCTCACCAATCTGCAGCAGCTGCAATCAAATGGTGTGAGGCAAAAAGAACCTTTTCTCTATCACCGCACTGGACAATAGCAAGTTTCTTCTCCATAGACTTCAGCCAATCATCATCTTCCATAGGGACTGTGGCATGAGCAAAGGTAGGCGGCCTGGTCCTCATGAACTCCCTCAAATGGTTGTGGGGTGGAGGGGGTGGTGGTGGAGGCATGTGGGGCTGGTTATTGTTGCCAGCTTGCAGTTGTCCCATAGTCTGTATCATGGTCTGCATGAGCTAGTTCTGCATAGCAAATAGCTCCTCAAGGTTGATAGCTCCCTAGGAAGGTCCCTTGTTGTTCTGGGGTGCTTCATTGTTCTCCTCCTCACCATTGGCATTCCTTTGGTTGCGTGTCCTCAGCATCTGTTGGTGAAAGGATAGTAGATACAGAAGAATTTAGAATTTGAGAAGAAACGCCCCAACTATATACATTAACGTATGTGCAACTAAACAATTCCTTTATTAATACCAGTAACCCTACTAGAGGATGCAGATAAGGATCCCACAACTCTCTACTACGTGCGGATATGGACAAAACGCTAGACGTCTCCGCAACGCACACCAAGAACACAAACAAGAAATCATACAATCAGTACACCAAATCCAAGCGAGCACTAACGATCTACACGGATGGACTGTGGATTGGTCATCAGTGTGTGAAGTGATGGTCGGTGCAAGTGTGGGACGCAAGTTCTAGTTAACATTCTACTTCAGCAAGAAGAGACAAGAAAAGACATGGCAGCAGTGGGAAAGAAGTGGAAAATTTAATTTCAGCGCAGCAGCCATAAATTAAGATGAGAGAATATTCATTTGCTCAAAAAGATGGAAAAGTGGCAAACATTGCAGCAGCAGCAAAATCACATTTTTTTTCCATATTATATAGCTAGTGGAAGGCAAAATAGTGCAAAACATGCTAATTTTGAATAGGAAAGAAGTCCTAAGTGGATTGTGGTGTCCATTCTAACTAGGCATGCGTCTTACAGTCAAACACGGCTCTGCTACCAATTTGTGACACCCGGTTCTGAAAATGAACCAAGCGTGATGCATATGTGTGTTCAGTATGTTTAATACACATACACAAGTGATTCACAAACGATAAACAGATTATAACCATGTCCAGAATAACAACACTAATAATAGTACCTTATTACAAATCCAAATAGTCTAGAATACAAACTCTCTACAACTGCAGCAGAAAACACTAAACACTATGACTCCAAACTCCACAGGCAAGCTTGACGGTAACACGCACACCTAGAACTCCTCAAATACCTCCTGGTAATCCACGGTGTCGCCTGCATCTGAATTTTTTGGGGAATAGCAAGGGTGAGCACATGTCGTACTCAGCAAGTGTGGGAAAGTATGACATGTAGCTTAAACAAGGAATGATCATAATAATGGCTAGTTGCATAAAAGTACATTCAAACAGTTGAAAATGCAATTATATGATCATTAAGTGTGGTCCTTCTCAAAATAACCCAAATAACATTAATTTTAAATTGAATAGCCAATACCAGCAATAATAATCCATAACCATCTCATTACTGCTCATATGTCTCAATTTCATCAATTTCATATACCAAAACCAATTAATAAACCAATACCAACTCCTAATTCAATTTAAGCCATTAGACCATGTTAAAGGTTCATAACTCTAATCATGTGAGCATCCAGGTTGCTCATAACCGGGAGCACAGCTATCATGATAGTTTTAAACACACTCGGCAGAGGTTGTACCACTTTACCCATAAGTTTGTGATTTCATCACCTTTCAATGACTAAGGAATCCCAATTATGCCGTCTCACACTTCCTTAGGTGTGTGGCCAAGAGATCAAAAAATAGCCTTTACAGAGTAATTACTAGCATATTTAGACCCCACTGAGGTTTCAACGGTGGTGATGTCTCCAACTGAGCACATCCAATCAAGGGCCCCCTCTTGAGCCATTTGGATCCCAGGGTAGTCCCACCAATGTCTACAAACCCATCTGACTACCCCTTCTCCGAGCATTCGTAATGGTCCAAATAGTACTGGCAATACACTAATTAGTCAGTTAAGCCGCACCCATACTTGGCCCTGTGGTGGCACTGTAAATCCTGGATGGTCGCTCTATGAACTGGTCCTTAGATATAAAGAAAGCAAAACCACCAAAACAGTCCATCCCATGCCACATAACCAACTTGCTTAGATCCCTAGGCACCATGTTTCTAAAGGGTCATTGATATCAATTCCCATCATTCATGTGTTCAATAGTTCATAATTAAGCCATATGATTGTTTCCCAAACCCACTTGAGTATAGCGATGCAAAAGTGTAAAATACCCTTCTCGACTCTCTACATCGTGTTCAAGCAACAAGGGTGGTCATAAAAGACTAGTAAACTCCTGCAATTGGGTTTTCCCATCAATTGACACAAGCATGCAGTTTTGCAAACAAAACATTTAAAAACCCGGATCAAAATGATCAACGACACTTGCCTTGCTCTTGAGCTTGGTTTGGATAAAAGGCTTCAAAGTTCTAGTTCCGGAGCTCCTCAAAAGCACTCTCTACAGCGAGACCTTCCATTCCGCGAGACACACATGTAAAACAAACATTACAATCAATTAATGCTCATATAGTACTCAATATGTCATGATATGCATGATTAATGCAATTGTGAAGTAAAACTAGTTAATGAGTTGCTATTAATGTTTACTAACTAGTTACAATAGTTTCTAACAAGTTTGGAATTGATTTCAGTCAAATTAGATTTAATTCAGCACAATCTAGATTCAGACACCAGAAAAGTCCGGTATAAGGGTCGGACTAGTCCGACCTATACAGAACTGCAGAGTTAGGGTTTTCTGATCAGCAGAGTTTTAAGGTTAAATTCTCATGGAAACTTGAATGTAGAGGCTGTACCACGTGTGTAGAGATCCAAGGACCGAAGATTGGGTGCAAAACTTGAATTTTGACGATTAGGGCTTGATGAAGATGGGTTGATGAAGGTTTGATGATGAAGAACGCCAATTGTCAAAAAGTCGATGAAGATTATCTTTATTTATCCTTCTCCCTCTTCTCCTCCTTCTCCTTGCTCCTAAGCTTCTTCTTCACGCCGGCGCAAGGCAAAGGCGAAAACAAGGATTTTCTCAAAGGTTGGAGAGGTGAGGGTATTGGGTTGCTTATATAGGGGTGGAGAGGTAGGGTTTTGGGGTGAATTCCAAGTGGATTTTGGTGGGGGACATGTAGGGGTTCAGGTGGGGTCCACTTGGGCTCCTCTGAGGTTGGGCACGAAGTTCTTGGGCCCAATTAAGGCAATTACCCAATAACCAATCATGGAGAAATAACAGAATTCGAGTTGGTTTCTGCAGGCCGGACTAGTCCGCATAAGGGACCGGACAAGTCAGTTTTGGAATAGAGGCTACATCGGACTAGTCCGGTGTATAAGGTCAGACAAGTCCGGGGTTGTAGAATAAAATTCTTCTGGACTAAAATTCAACAAGGAACAGACTAGTCCGCTTGGACCACGGACAAGTCCGGACAACATCAGAGACCAAACCGGACTAGTCCGTGCATTGTGCCAAACAAGTCCAGAATCTGAAGGAAACTGAATTTGTTGAATGAACTAGGGTCACAGGACTAGTCCATAGTTACGGCCGGACAAGTCCGCACCCTGACTATTAAGGATCTCATTGGGTGGTGTCGTGCGATGCGACAACCAATAGTATACAAGAAAAGAACAAGAATAAAATACAATACCAAGTCTTTATTTATAAACACGGTGGAAGTTTTACAATATTAAGCGAAAAGGAAAGAGAACTATACATCATAGCTACGTTCTTGGCACTAGCTATGCAAAAGCAAAGTCATCCATGTCATGGATGCTTTGCACTAGCAACACCCAACTTATGGCGGCATGCAGGGTTCCCACTCGGCTGTAAACCCTGGAGGGGGTGCAGCCTCGTCATCAAACCCGTCATTAGTCGTATAATATGCAAAAACTTGTTAATTGCAAACATGAGCTTAAGGCTCAGCAAGACTAACCTATCTCACTAGACATATGCAGGGGTGAATACTAAGCATAGGTAACGAATAGCATAAAGGACTCGCCTACAAGTGGATCCTTATAGTCATGTTTTAAGTAGCACATGACATTCTTCAAGCACGACACATCATAGGCTCCACAATCAAACAAAAACGCTTTGCCGATGATATGACATGCCCAAAGCACATAATGCTATTACAAGTAAAGTATGGGGAAACTGTAAACTTTTAATTGTGCTATCTCTAAGCCATAAAAGGTTGCAAAACAATTATAATTCAATACATCATATTCTTTTCGCTTGTTAAGTATTTACTACGTGACAGCGCAGTGAGAAAGTGGTACTCTATTACCGCGAGGGACGGTGATTGCAATCCGGACACACCCGGACAACACGACACATACGCACTTTCAGAAGCGCCAGCGAGTACATACAGCAATACCTACAAAACACTTCAGTACTAGTCGTATATGGCCACCTTTCACCCAACACTCGAATGCCGAACCGTTCGATCCATCACGAGCAGGAGGTCACTGCGTGGGGCATACTCTAACGTGCCCACCAGCTGATTTACACCTTGCTGCCCTCAACCCACACATATAAAACAGAATGGAATTCCTCGACAAACCAGTATCAAGCTACGTCAGTTTACTGGAGCCCATTTCTCCAGTATGTCGCCAGTACATTTCAAGCTTGTCTAGTAGGGCCACACACGGCACAAGCCTTAATCGACACGGTCAGAGCTATACGACCAAGACCACCTCTTGTTGCTTTGTACTCATCTCTGACTGGTCTCAATTTCATATTTATAAATCATTTCTTGATCCAATTCATCACGTCTGATAAAATCCTATCTCGCGACTAGATTCCAACTACTCGACTTCTACCGGATCCGTATGAATATAAGCATGGCAGTTACTACACAAGTCTGTGATCTATTCTAACCACTCCCTGGGTTATTTGGTCATGCAAGTGGATGTCAAACACGTTAAACGTAATGCACAAACATTTGAAGACGTAAGGTGAATGAAAACTGCAAAGACACTGTAAGGAACTTAATTGCAAACCGGGGCTTGCCTGAATGCGAGTCCGAGTCTATGTTAGTCTCCGGCAGATGGACTTCCAAAGCTTCCAGTTGCTTCTCGACTTCAGTTACTACATGTCATGCATATACTATATATGAATGACTTTGAAAATAAATAATAAGTTTAAGGTCATAAGCTAATATCTTGTGAATCAAATAAGATTATGATCTTAATTGGCTTTGGAAATTTTATGGTAGATACTAGGGACTATTATGGAGGATCTTGCAAAGAACAAGAGATGATCAAGGAAGTTTTTTGTCCCTAAAATTCCTACAAGTATAAAGGTTCTCTGAATTTTGGTTGTAATTCTAGAGGTCTATCATGGCTACCAGTGGTTTCACCATGTAGAGGGGGTCTCACTGGTTCTAGGAAAATTGGTTTCACAATTTTATAAGCTTCTTACAGGGAGAAACTGATTTTACAAGTTTGGGGAAAAAGCTGAAATTGATTCTGTATTTTTTTTTTCAATTTTTAACTACATAGAGATTTGGAACACTTATCAACTCAGTAATTGAAGTCCAGTGAACTTGAAACTTTTACTGGAGATCTAGTGTACTAATAAGATTGTTCGGACCAAAATTCTGAATTTTGCAATTAACAGAACTGGCGTAATTAATTTCCCAAGTAGTTAGCTCAAAGGAATTAATTTTATAAATTATGGGCATTTCATGTCCAATCAATTGCATCACTGCACATTAAAGATTGATATGAGTCTACCAGAATTTATTTGGAAATTTTTGAGCAATTCTACTAGGAGTAATGATTTTTAGAAGTTTGGTTGAATCCTGAAATTATTTTCCAATGGGAAACATTTGAATAAAGCAGCCGGGCCCACTGCTTTAAAATCAACCAATCGCAGCTGAGCCGCACCGAGGGCCACGTGGTTAACCCGCGTAGCTGCACCGGATCCAGAGCCGCAGCCGATCCGCGCGCTCGCACGCGTCGCTGACAGGTGGGGCCGCGGGTCATCTACTACCTCCCGATGCGCGACGCGGCCGAGGCGGCGCTGCACCGGCGAGCTCGCCGGTCTTCGCTGCATCGACCTCCAATCGGCTCGGCTCTGACCGCCTAACCTCAAGATCGACCGCGCAACACGATGGTGGGGTCCAATCGTGGCGGCGACGGTTGGAGGTGGCGGCGCGACGACGGCGGCGGAGCTAGGGTTTCGGATAGCGTCGGAATCGCACGGGAATGGCGCAAAAATCTTGGCAAGAGGCTAGAAACAATCTTGGAAGCATGGGGACGATGATTTGGGGGTGCAAACGGGGTGGAATAGTCAGCAATGACGAGTTCGACGGTGTGCCGACGGTTTCATCATGGCGGCTACGAAAACCGACATAACATAGCCATTCCTCGATGATTCTTTCTACTTTTTGTTCGTACAGAACCGCAAGGAGGCTAGCAAACTAATATGTAACTGGATTAAAAGATAGTTAGATCTAGAAAACGAATTGCACGGTGAACCTAGGAAAGGCGTTTAATGCATGCCGAAAAGGAAAAGAGGCTTTTGTGTCAATAAAGGATTAGCTTAGGAACGGTTTGTACTATGAGCAAGATGGTGTCCTGGCACTCAGTTCGTATGTTGAAGTCGAAGCTTGAAATGGCCTAGGCTGCTAGCTCCGCAGTGGACAGAGAGCAACGTCCTCAGCGGTCCAACGATGACGACGGCGGAACATCAAAATACGGGCCAAAAAATGAACAACACGATGAGCCAAGGGTGAGGATGGTAGAGCATAGCCTTGGCATCATGTTTTATGTTTGCATCAAAGGGAAATAATTCAAGGAGGAGGCGCACACCGGTGAGGGAAAATGGCGGCGGTGCGCTGATTTGCGGGGGAGAAGAAAGAGGGAGCGGTGCGGCTAGACTCGTCGATGGCGTGAAGAAGAGGCCAGGGGGGATAAGGAGGCCGCCGTGGTGCTATGAAGCTGGCAAGCAGCTCACTGGAGCTTTGCATGTGTGTGGTGTCGAGTGGGGCGGCAACGGAATTGCGGCGGCAGAGCACTCACGAATTTGTGTCTATGACTAGTGGGTCCCACTGCCCCTTAAGCCTACCCTCTGTGGAACTTCAATTCCCCTACCAAACTTGATCCAAAAATCCTAGATTTTTGTGGAGAGACCAAGTTAAATATGGAGATTAAGATTCTGAAATTGGATTTCAAATTTGGACAACTTTCAATTGGAATTAAAATTCAAATTTGAATTTGAATGAAATTCAATGGAGTCACTGAATTAAATAGCAAATGAGTTTCAAAAATTATGAAAATTTGCAGGGGTGCTATTTTGAATATTATAAGGCCATGGAAAAATATATAGCCTCAGATTTGAATAATTTGACAGGGACTAATTGTACACTATCTATATTAAAATTTTTGAATTAATTTGAATATATTTAGTAATGCATATTGTTTTTTCCCTAGCAAATTTCCATTCAATAAATTCCAAAATTTGCAGAAAGGTCACTTGAATTATCCTAGGGTCATTGGTGATGTCCAAACCCTATGATAAAAAAATTTAAGTATGAGTGAAAGAAAGATTTTTGATGATATCAAGTTCATGTGTACAAACATAATTGATCTCTACTATGGTTGAAAACAAACTGGTAACTGAACTTTATATCAAGGAAAACTGGGATTTTACATTCCTCCCCACTTAAAAGAATCTCGTCCTGAGATTACAATAAGAAGGATAAAAGAAAAAGATCTAATGAACATATGCCGCTAACAAGTCTGGATAGTTCGTTCTAAGGTATTCCTCGCTTTCCCATGTTGCTTCTTCCGCGGTGGGGTTGCCCCACAAGACCTTGTAGAAATGCAAGGTGCGGCTTCTTGTGGTGCAAGTCTTCCCGTCAATTATCTGGGTTGGATGCTCAGAGTAAGTAAGATCTAGTTGGAGAGCGTCCAAATCCTCCATACAGACGTCAGCTGGGGCCTTGAGACATTTCCGCAACTGCGAAATGTGAAACACATTGTGGACCCCTGAAAGCGATGCTGGCAGTTCTAGCCGATAGGCCACAGGTCTACATTGTTTAATTACTGCGAACGGCCAAATGAAGCGTGGAGCTAGCTTCCCTTTTACTCCGAAGCGATGAATCCCTTTCATTGGGGATACATGAAGGTAAACGTGATCCCCTACATCAAAGTAAAGAGGTCGACGTTGTATGTCCACATAGCTTTTCTAAAGAAATTGAGCAGCCTTGAGGTTGGCTTGAATAACTCGGACTCGTTCTTCGGCTTCATTTACCATGTCAATACCATATATCACTCTTTCACCGGATTCACACCAGTTTCAAAGGTGTGCGGCACTTCCGGCCATAAAGAGCTTCATATGGTGCCATCTGGATGCTAGCCTGATAACCATTGTTGTAAGAGAACTTTGGCAATGGTAGATGATCATCCCAATTCTTACCATAGTCGATGGCACAGGCGTGGAGCATATCCTCTAGCACTTGGTTTACTCGCTTCGTTTGACCATCAATCTGAGGATGGTAAGTTGAGCTTCGAATCAACTTGGTACTCAGAGATGCATGGAGCTACTCCCAAAACCGAGCAACAAATAAGGTTCCACGATCTGATATGATAGCGCGGGGTACTCCGTGTAGGCACAGGATCCTAGCAATATACAATTATGCATATTGCTATGCCACATATTTGAGATTGACTGGAATAAAGTGAGCCGACTTGGTGAGTCGATCGACTATCACCCAAATCGAGTCATGCTTGTGAAAGGTGAGAGGTAATCCAACAATGAAATTCATGCTGATGTCCTCCCATTTCTAGGCCGGTATGCTCAAAGGTTGAAGCTGACCGGATGTCTTCAATTGGTCGGCTTTCACCTGCTGACATGTATCACACTCGGACACGTACTTCGCTATTTCCCTCTTCATCCGAGTCCACCAAAAATTCTTCTTTGAGTCTTGGTACATTTTGTTGCTTCCTGGATGAATAGAATACTTGGACAAATGAGCTTCGCCCAATATTTTTTTCTGAAGTTCTACATTGCGGGGCACCACGATGCAGCCTTTGAACCAGATGGTACCGTCATCGTCACATCGGAAACACTTCATCTCCCTCTTCTTCATTCTTCGGTGAATGTCCAACATGCCCTTGTCTTACCTCTGAGCCTCTACAATATCTTCCCTTATGGTATGTAACACCCTCATTTCCATGCTTCATGCGCTACATACATTCATATACATGTTTAACATTAATCCACATAAAGAGGAATGAGTTTAAAATTTATTTGAACAAAACCGCACTTAAAATTCTGGAAAGTGCGAACTAGTCTGATTTTGGTGATGACTAGTCCAATTTCTCTCTGACCTCTGTCGGACTTGTTCGTTTTTGCTGCAGACTAGTCCGACTTTGCCTTTGGTCACTTTCGGACTTGTCCGATCTTATGCGGACTAGTACGATTTTCCAAGAATCCTTGAAAATTTGCTATGTCCCTGGACATGTCTGGACTAGTCCGGTGTTCCAGTGGACTTGTCCGTTTTCCCCTCTAACTAAAGTCAGACTTGTCCTATTTTTGGCCAGAGTTGTCCAATTTCTCTTTGGACAACTTCGGACTAGTCTGGTCCTTTTTGGACTTGTCTGATATTTTGCGACTCCGAATTGATCTTTTGTTTTACGACTTCTTTCTTGGGTTTTACGTTAAGTGGGCCTAGGGACGTCGTGCCTAACTCTTTAGAGCCCATGTGGGACTCTAAACCGGCCTCTACTCATCCCAAACTCGAAATCCATCTAACCCTAGACTCCACCTCTATATAAACAACCCCACCCCTTGGCTTGACCTCTATTTGCCACTTTCCACTCCACCCAAACCCTAGTTCGTGGAAAGCCACCATCAAGGAGGGAGGAGATCCCGAGCAAGAAGAAGAAGAGGAGGAAACGAAAGAGGATCAAGATCTCCATCAAGTTTCGTTCTTCATCACCAATTCATCTCCAAGTTCATCACCAATCGTAGATCATCAAGATCCAAGTGCTACCTCCAAGTTTCTCGATTCATTGGAGTCCTAAACACCTGGTATACCTTCTATTTCCTTTTCCTTACGTGAATTTGACTCCTAATCTCCAAATTCACGTCGATCTAGAAAACCCTAATCTGCTGATCTCGCGAAGTGCGGACTTGTCCGGTCCATAGCGGACTAGTCCGATTTTCCTGGTTAAATTGTGTTGAATTAATTCTAAAATTTGATATAATCAATTCCAAACCTGTATAAACTTGTGAAAATCTATTAGAACTAGATAGTGATCATTTAAAAGCAATCTATTAACAAGTTCCACCTTGCATTTGCATTAATCATGCATATCATGTCATCTTGAGTAATATTCGTGACTTCTTTGATTGTGTTTCTTGACTTGTATGGTTATTGTGCGGATTAGACGAATTTGTGCTAGAGAGTGCCGAGGAGGATCTACAACACCAAGAGTTTGATGTCTTTGATCCTAATCAATCCCAAGAGCAAGGCAAGTGTCCTTAAAGCATATTGATCCTGTTTTGAAATTAATGTTTTGTTTGCAAAACTGCATGCTTGTGTCAATTTGATGAGAATCCTATGATAGGAAGTTTACTAGTTTTGTTTACCCACCCTTGTCACCTGGAATATATGGAAGAGAGTCGGGATGGGATTTTTACCTTTTTGCTTCGCTTAAATAATTGGGATGGAAGAACAGCTACACTACTCAATTTAATTATGCATTAATGAGATTGTGGTTGACATGAACTGGTTAAATCTGATATGGTAATGGGTGATCTAAGAAAGCCTGGTATGTGGATGGGTTGGATGTATGGTGGTTTACTTACTTTAGATCTAAGGACCGGTTCGTGGAGCGACCATCCAAGATTTACAGTGCCACCACGAGGCTAAGTATGGGTGCAGCGTAGCTGATTAATTAGTGATTTGCCAGTGCTATTTGGACCATTAAGGATGCTCGGGGAAGGGGTAGTTGGATTGGGTTTCTTGATGATTGGTGGGACTACCTTGGGATCCTTATGGCTCAAGAGGGGGCCCTTGGTTGAAGATGTGCTCAGTTGGAGACATCGCCACCGGTGAAACCTCAGTGGGTCTAAATAGGCTAGTAATCCCTTTGTAAAAGCTATTTTGTGATCTCTTGGCCACACACCTACGGAAGTGTGAGACGGCATAATGGAGATTCTATAGTCATCGAAAGGTCATGAAATTGCAAACACGTGGGTAAAGCAGTACAACCTCTACAGAGTGTGTCTAAAACTATCATGATAGACGTGCTCCCGGTTATGAGCAACCTGGACCCTCACATGATTAAAGGAAAATTGGGATTTGGGATGGTTATGGTTGGTATTATGGTTATGGTTGGTTATGAATTGAATTCTGGTATCGAATATGGATATTGGTATATGATGATGGATATGGAGTATGGACTGGTATTATGATAATTGCATGGCTTATGATGGGTTGATTTCATATACATGTAATATATTGCTTTTCAAATGTTTTAATGTACTTTTCAGCACTCCACCATTATTATATTCGTCATTTGAATCAGCCACATGTCATACTTTCCACACTTGCTGAGTACGACATGTACTCACTCTTGCAATCCCCCTCCCCCAACAGTTGCAGGTCAGGATTGGGAGTTTAATGGTGATAATGCATAGTTCTAGGCCGTGTCTACCGTCAGCTTTGCTTGTGGTGTTGATTTGAGTTGCGCTACCCTATCGCTAATGCTGCCTAGTTGTTTAGTTTGCTTATTTAGTTTATTTCCGTTGCATTAGTTGAACTAGTTATTAGTATTCATTGGAACTTGTATTCGAGGATAATATGGTTTGTGTAATAAAATTTGGTTAATTAATGTTGTTATGTGGTAATTTTCTGTATACTCTTTTGTGAATGCACTCGTGTATGTGTGTTAAACATCCTGGGCACACATATGCGTTTACTTGGTTCATTTTCGAAACCGGGTGTCACATGGTAGGGATGAGAGCTAGATTGTAGAGCACTCCATATGGAACCAACTAGAGACTCGGCTCTTCTTCTTCCATCGAGGTGATGGAAATATTATTGACATGGGACTTGCGACTCAGCGCATCTGCAACTACATTTGCTTTGCCAGGATGGTAGTGGATATCAATCTCATAGTCTTTGATCAATTCCAACCATCTTTGCTGCAGCATATTCAAGTCCTTCTGGGTGAAGATGTACTTCAAGCATTTGTGATCGGTGTAGAGATGCACTAGGTTGCCCAATAGATAATGTCTCCACATCTTCAATGCAAGTACCATGACAGCGAGCTCAAGATCATGAGTCGGATAATGTTGCTCATGGTTCTGAACCTGCCGTGATCCATAAGCGATCACCCTTATGTCTTGCATCAATACACAACCCAAACCAATCCCAGATGCATCACAATAAACATCAAATGACTTGGTTGTGTCTGGTTGGGCTAATACCGGTGCTGTTGTGAGGTGTTTCACTAATGCTTGAAAACCTTCCTCACATTCCTTCGTCTATACATACTTTTTCCCTTGCTTCAGAAGTTCTGTCATTGGTTTAGCTATCTTGGAGAAACTTGGAATGAACCTCCGGTAATATTCTGCTAAACCCAGGAAACTTCAAACTTCATGTACAGACTTTGGAGACTTCCATTTGAGTACTTGCTTAATCTTGCTTGGATCAACTGCAATCCCCTTAGTAGAGATGATGTGACCTAGAAATGGCACTTGGCTGATCCAGAACTCACATTTGCTGAACTTAGCATATAGCTTGTGGTCTCGCAACCGCTGAAGCACGACGCGCAAGTGTTGAGCATGTTCTTCTTCGGATTTCGAATACACAAGGATATCATCGATGAAGA
This sequence comes from Tuctoria greenei, assembly GCA_036927565.1. Lineage (NCBI taxonomy): Eukaryota > Viridiplantae > Streptophyta > Magnoliopsida > Poales > Poaceae > Tuctoria > Tuctoria greenei. Next base: position 36,918,085 of record JAYESD010000003.1, on the reverse strand, counting down.
CCACGAAAAACTTGTCAAATTCCGGCATGAACACTGAATTCATGAGATAAATGAAATGAGCCGGTGCATTGGTCAACCCAAAAGACATGACAAGGTACTCATACAATCCATACCTCGTCGAGAATGCCGTCTCAGGTATATCCTCTGGTTGAATCCTGATCTGATGATACCCAGAACGAAGATCCATCTTCGAGAATACCTTAGCACTTATGAATTGATCAACAGGATATCAATGTGTGGTAGTGGATAGCATTGAGTGGATGATAGTCCACACATAGTCTTAGTGTCTTATCCTTCTTCTCCACGAACAATGCAGAACAACCCCACGGTGATGAACTTGGACGAATGAAACCCTTGTCCATAAGTTCCTTCAGCTGCTCCTTCAGTTCTGCAAGTTCCTTTGGTGCCATCTTATACGACTTCCTCGAGATCGGCACTGTTCCTGGTACAAGTTCAATCTTAAACTCGACATCTCTTTTTGGTGGCATACCAGGAAGATCATCGGGAAATACGTCCGGATACTCACATACCACTAGAATGTCCTCAAGTTTAATGGCCTCGGTGTTGTAAGTAGTCAAAGTCACTCGGATAATACTCTCAAGAATGAGAGCTTGGGGAGGGTGAAGTGGAGAAGTCAGATATATCCTCTTAGGAACGATGTCAAGAATAACACAGTTGTATTGCAACCATGCCATCCCTAAGATGACATCTAACTTCTGATGCTCAAGTATAATGAGAGAGATAGGGTATATGTTCCCACTCAGATTAAGAGGTACCCTATGGACCATCTCATCTGCTACTACTTTCTCACCCGGAGAACAAATCATATATGGGCTTTTTGTGGGAACGATAGGCAACTAATATTGAATAACATAAGACTTGCTAATAAAGTTGTGGGAAGAACCGGAGTCAAAGAGGATGACTACGCGATGACCAAGGAGAGAGAACGTACCCGTCAGTATGGGTGCGCCTTCCAAAATGTCCTCGATGGTGAGGTGGTGGACGTTGCCGGTTCTGGTGGCTGGCTTCTTGGGCTGGTTGCGGGGCTGGTTTCCCCCTGGTACGATGGCTGTCCTCCGCTCTACGAGTAGTCCTTGGCGAAGTGCCCTATACGACCACACGTGAAACACGTGTACGGGGTCTGACCAACACGGATGGGAGGACGGAATCCTGGTGCAAGCGGTGGAGATGGAGGTGCACGCGGAATCATCCCCTGCTACTGCTGCGGATGAAAGCCGGTGTTGTTGAACTAGCAACCACGAAACATCGGTGGTCGTGATGGCGGCTGCCACCACTGGCCAGATGGTGATCGATACACCATTTGGTACTTCTGAGGAGCACCACCTCCGCTGCTCTGCTGAGCACTCCTTTTCTTCTTGTCAGAGAACAGCTCCCTAGTAGCATCCTCCTGTACGATCGCGGCATTGACAATGTTGTGGAAGTTGTCGCTGTTGAACAAGGCAAGCTTGTCTTTCATCTTGGGGTTCAAACCCCGGTAGAAGCACTCATGCTTCCTATGTTGAGTACTCACTTGGTCCTGAGCATACTAAGCCAAGTGGTTGAAGGTCTTGGGATACTCATAAGCACTCCTCCCTCCTTGCTTCAGCTCTAAGAACTCTTGAAGCTTCCTCCTCATAATCTCGGGAGGTATATGATAGGCGCGGAACGCCTCTCGGAATTCCTCCCAGCTCACAACATAGTCTGCTGGTCGTGCGGCGAGGTAATTCGCCCACCACGCTCCAGCAGATCCCTGCAACTATTGTGCCGCGAATAGGGTCTTCTGCTGTTTGGTCATTTGCAGCAAACCGAACTTTCCTTCTATGGAGCGGGTGCATTGACATGAAGTCTGAGTATGAACTCAGAGAGGGCTGTCGTGGACCTGCATCTAGTTGCCCCCCTTGACGGGACGAATGTTGAACCAAGGTCCGCAGCAACTCGGTTTGCTCGTCGCGCGAGCCGAGCACTGCGGCGAGAACCTCCACTTGACTCCACGGAAGTTCAGGAGGTGGTGGTGGTGGAACTTGTTGCTGCAGTGTTGCAGCTTGCTCCTGGGTCAGAGATTCATCCTCACGACCACGACTTGAACCTCCCATCTCAGGCATCGAACGCGTACGCACCATTCTGCATCCATATGATTTAAAATCAGCAACATGTTTGCTTTTCCATCATCCATTTCATATTACAGTAGTGCGAATATTGACAAGGGAATAAGTGCATAACATTCACATATATTGATAAAGTACAAACTTTATACAAGATATATTATCTCATCACCAAGTTTACAGTAGTGAACTCCAAAATGACGGACTCCCACTACGGAAGTGCATCCCTACTATACTTGGTCTCCGTGAGACGTCATACACACCTTGTTATCTTATACACACTCACTACTATTTATAATATGACACAAACATGGCCAAAAAATAAACACGAGCAACTACTAAACTATACATTGCCCCGTGATGGTAGGAGTGCTGCCCCATCCTACTCCGATACGTCCTATTCTACGTACTCAAGTATCTCAGGATCTTCTTTGTCCTCGTCCTTAAAAATTGGTGCCACAGGTGCGAGTGCTGGAGCAGGAGTTGCTGCCTCACCCACCACCGATGATGTCGCGGCAACTAATGATTGCACATCAGCCTATAGAAGAAACATCTTATAGTCTTCCAGTTCCTTTCGTGCATGCTCGCAACTGGCTTTCCAATCCTGAGTCTCACTCCCTGGATTGATCCCATTCTTGAGTCACCGTACTCAACTGATCATCCAGCAGCTGCACCTCAAGTTGCCTCACCTCCAATGCTTTTATGCGCAATGCGCTTCCTGGCGATCTTCCGATAGGTCTTGAACAGCTCGGTGCCACTGATTCTCCCTAAATTTAAACATCGATTGATAGGAGCAATCATGGCTCTAAGTGAGTCATTGGCCCACTCAAAATGATCTCCTCGAATCAAAGCTTGTTTCAGATCACCCAGCAACCCTTCAATGCTAACATGTTGTGTAAGGCTCACTTGACACGATGATGCTGCATATAATGCCAAGATTATCTTGGGTACCTCTCCGTGAATGCCATAATCTGCACTCATTCGACACGCCCACTCCTCACCAGCTCTACCATCGACTGGAAAGAGCGCGAACGGGGTGCCCAACAAATGCCGAAAATGAAGCTTGCAAAACCTCACAATAGCAACACTCGTGGCAAAACACCACATGTCTTCCAACTGAGCCCCTTTCATCTGGATGGAGAAAGGAGCCCATCCAATATATGACGGACCAGCGGGTACATCAACATAGATAGTGCATCTTGTCACAACTCCATCATCGAATTCCCTGCCCCAATAGCTCGGTATGTCGCGATACCCGAACCGTTGAAGCACCACTATCAACAACTCCGGAAAACCTTTTCGATGAGCACACGTCGCGAGCACCCATCCATTCGGTAAGTGTACCATCAAATCCGCCATCTGTGGAAAGGATACTTGAACAATGAAAAGGTTTCCAACTTCCAATAGTTCAAGGAAAATTTAAAGCTGGATTAGTAATCACAGTCTGTTCCAGCTGACCTTCCTGTATAAATTCAAAATTTTCATACAGGAAACGTCAGAACCAGATGTTGGGTTGAATAAAAAAGTTTTAGTACACTTTACAACCTTTCCATATTGTACTCATATAGCTCCAGGTGAGCTAGGAAGTAGAATCTATACAGGTTTAAATTTGACCCAAGTTTTCTGGAAATTTTGACAGAACCTCCCCTGTATATGTGGTTATTTCCACAATTTATAATGGTATATCGTAAAAATATATTTAGGTAATGACAAAATAAACATTGTATAACATCATGTTAAAAATCCAGAAGTAAAAGAGTTCAGCCTTGAAAAATTTGTTATACAGGTATAGTGCGCAAATTCAAAACTATGCGCGGACTGTTTCAAGTTCTGTTCTGCCAGAACCAAGTTTGCGACAATAGGAATTAAACACAGTTACACCAAGATTCAGGTCATGAGTTCAATATAAAGTCGATAGAGGACTTCCTAAGATTTCCAGAAATGTATATATGTGACCATGTCACTATTCTGTATTAAGAGCTATAACTATCCAAACTTAACAGATGAACTGACTGGTTTTCAACAGAAGCCCTACAGTTCACTGTTTTGAACTCGAAATTTGAATTGACTCAAATTCGAATCTGGAAAAACTTTGAATAACAAATATGTAGATATCCTTCTACGTTTTTCAGATATGTATCACAATAAGGCAGTGGTCATCTGGAGCAGTTGAAGTATACTCCAAATTTCAACAGATTATCAAGCTTTTCTGCCTTGATGGTCAACAGAAAAGTTGTAGAGGTCTTCAAAAAATTTCCATCCATATAGCATACCCATATGTTTATTCAAAACTAACCAAGATCATAGTCCAGCAAAGTTGAGCAAACTTCAGCCAGAAATCAAGAATCTTGGTTCTAACCCTTTGTCGAGTCGAAACTCATTTTTCGGAGTCCAAGCCTACCCGCATCAGATAGTCGGACTTTTCAAAATGTAATGCATCCATTCTGTTGTCGGGGATGGTCAAGTATCAAATTTGATACTGACGGTACTACGTGCCTCACCAAAGAAAGTTCTAACCGGTATATCCGGACACGTTTATAGGTGGCTCTAGTATCGTTCACACGCAAACGTGTGCTACACAGGTCGCTACCGTAGTTAGTGCTGCAGAAGACAAACAATCCCCTTTCACACCTTCACACCTCAAGGGCGACATGGGGAAACAGAACAGGCAGTCACAATAATATATATGAAAGTAAATGCATACGACTCTGGTGTGAGTCGCCCTCAAGCGATGTCATATCTCGAGGTACATGGTTGACTACGTCTGTATAGAAAAGACTCCTGCACGAGCTGGCTGATACACACTCGGGCATACGTGTTTCGCATGCTCTCATAGAACATGAATAGTTCTAGAGATGCATACTATCGGGTTATCCACCACCCGACGGGGGCTCCCACTAATTTTGTGTCACTCTAGGGTACCGCGTGTCATATGTTCTCGAAAACATGAAAAGCTTTAGAGACTCATATTGACTCTTCGGTGCAAAGCCACAGAAAGATTTCCATGTTACCTCTCGCTTGGTGAGCTTACCGCAATTGATCCGCTTGCGGTGGCGTATCTTACTTCTTACCTAATGTCGGAGCGTCTTTACAGAAATAATAACACATAAGTTAGTTTACCACCGTTATAACTTATACTAATAATACTCCTTATATGGGCATAGCTAATTCATCACTCATATAATCCTAAGTTTTTGAAAATATGCTCTTTTCAAGCACATTGTTCCCAATAATGCTCTGATACCATGATGTGGGGACCGGAATCCCGACAACCAACGATCACATTGGGTGGTGTCGTACGTTGCGACACCCAACAATATACAAGAAAAGAACGAGAATAAAATACAATACCAAGTCTTTATTTATAAACACAGCGGAAGTATTACAATACTAAGCGAAGAGGAAAGAGAACTATACATCATAGCTACGTTCTCGACACTAGCTATGCAAAAGCAAAGTCATCCATGTCCTGTATCCTTCGCACTAGCAACACCCAACTTATGGCGGCGTGCAGGGTTCCCACTCGGCTGTAAATCGTGTAGGGGGTGCAGCCTCGTCATCAAACCCGTCATCAGTCGTATAATCTGCAAAAACTTGTTAACTGCAAACGTGAGCTTAAGGCTCAGCAAGACTAACCCGTCTCACTAGACATATGCAGGGGTGAATACTAAGAATAGGTAAGGAATATCATAAAGGACTCGCCTACAAGTGGATCCTTATAGTCATGTTTTAAGTAGCACATGACATTCTTCAAGCACGACACATCATAGACTCCACAATCAAACAAGAAATGCTTTGTCGATGATATGACATGCCCAAAGCACATAATGCTATTACAGGTAAAGTATGGGGAAACTGTAAACTTTTAATTGTGCTATCTCTAAGCCATACAAGGTTGCAAAACAATTGTAATTCAATAAATCATATTCTTCTAGCTTCTTAAGTATTTACTACGTCACAGCGCAGTGAGAAAGTGGTACTCTATTACCGCGAGGGATGATGATTGCAATCAGGACACACCCGGACAACACGACACATACGCACTTTCGGAAGCGCCAACGAGTACATACAGCAGTACCTACATAACACTTCAGTACTAGTCGTATATGGCCACCTTTCACCCAACACTCGAATGCCGAACCGGTCGATCCGTCACGAGCAGGAGGTCACTGCGTGGGGCGAACTCTGACGTGCCCACCAGCTGATTTACACCTTGCTGCCCTCAACCCACACCTATAAAATAGAACGGAATGCCTCGACAAACCAGTATCAAGCTACTTCAGTTTACTGGAGCCCATTTCTCCAGTATGTCACCGATACAATTCAAGCTTGTCCAACAGGGTCACACACGGCATGGGACTTAATTGACACGGTCAGAGCTATGCGACCAAGACCACCTCTTGTCGCTTCCTACTCATATTTGACTTGTCTCAATTTCATATTTATAAATCATTTCTTGATCCAATTTATCCTGTGTGATAAAATCCTATCTCGCGAGTAGATTACAACTACTCGACTTCTACCGGCTCCCTATGAATAATAGCATGGCAGTTACTACACGAGTCTGTGAGCTATTCTAACAACTCCCTGGGGTATTTGGTCATGCAAGTGGATGTCAAACACCTTAAACGTAATGCACAAACATCAGATGATGTAAGGTGAATGAAAACTGCAAAGACACTGTAAGGAACTTATTTGCAAACCGGGGCAAGCCTGAATGCGAGTCCGAGTCTTTGTTAGTCTCCGGCAGCTGGACTTCCAAAGCTTCCGGTTGCTCCTCGACTTCAATTACTACACGTTATGCATATACTATATATGAATGACTTTGAAAATAAATATTAAGTTTACGGTCACAAGCTAATATCTTGTGAATCAAATAATATTATGATCTTAATTGGCTTTGGAACTTTTATGGTATATACTAGGGACTATAATGGAGACTCTTGCAAAGAACAGGAGATGATCAAGGAAGTTTGTTGTCCCTAAAATTCCTACAAGTATAAACCTTCTCTGAATTATAGTTGTAATTTTGGAGGTCTATCATGGCTACCAGTGCTTGTACCTTGTATAGGGGGTCTCACTGGTTCAAGGAAAATTGGTTACACAATTTTCTAAGCTTCCTACAGGGAGACACTAATTTTGCAAGTTTGGGGAAAAAGCTGAAATTGATTCTGTATTTTTTTTTTCAATTTTTAACTACATAGAGATTTGGAACACTGATCAACCCAGTAATTGAAGTCCAATGAACTTGCAATTTTTACTGGACATCAAGTGTATTAATAAGAGCCGTCGGACTAAAATTGGGAATTTTTCAATTAACAGAACAGGAGTAATTAATTTCCCAAGCAGTTAGCTAAAAGGAATTAATTATATAAATTATGGGAGTTTCATGTCCAATAAATTACATCAATACAAATTATAGCTTTATATGAGTCTACCAGATTTTATTTGGAAATTTTTGAGCAATTCTACTAGGAGTAATGATTTTTAGAAATTTGGTTGAATCCTAGAATTATTTTCCAATGGGAAACATTTGAATAAAGCAGCCGGGCCCACTAGTTTGAAATCAACCTATCGCAGCTGGGCCGCACCGAGGGCCATGGGGTTAACCCGCATAGCTGCACCAGATCCAGAGCCGCAGCCGATCCGTGCGCTCGCACGCGTCGCTGAGAGGTGGGGCTCGCGGTTCATCTCCTACCCCCCGACGCGCAATGCAGCCGCGGTGGCGCTGCGCTGGCGAGCTCGCTGGGATTTGCTGCCTCGACCTTCACTCGGGTCGGCTCTGACCGCCTAGCCTCAAAATCGACCGTGCAACACGATGATGGGGTCCAATCGTGGTAGCGATGGCTGGAGGTGGCGGCGCGATGGCAGCGGCGGAGCTAGGGTTTCGGCTAGCGTCGGAATCGCACAAGAATGGCGCAAAAAACTTGGGAAGAGGCTAGAAACATTCCTGGAAGCATGGGGACGATGATTTGTGGGTGCAAACGGGGTGGAATAGTCAGCAATGACGAGTTCGACGGTGTGCTGATGGTTTCATCATGGCGGCTACGAAAACCAAAATAACATAGCCATTCCTCGATGATTCTTTCTACTTTTTGTTCATATAGAACCGCAAGGAGGCTAGCAAAGTAATATGTAACTGGATTAAAAGATAGTTACATCTAGAAAATGAATTGCAAGGTGAACCTAGGAAAGGCGTTTAAAGCATGCCGAAAAGGAAAAGAGGATTTCGTGCGCGATAAAGGATTAGCTTAGGAACAGTTTGTACCGTGAGTAAGATGGTGTCCTGGCACTCAGTTCGTCTGTTGAAGTCGAAGCTTGAAACAGCCTAGGCTGCTGGCTCTGCAGTGGACAGAGAGCGATGTCCTCGGCGGTCCAACAATGACGACGGCAGAACTTCATAATACGGGCCAAACAATGAACAACACGATGAGCTAAAGGGTGAGGATGGTAGAACTAGCCTTGGCATCATGTTTGTTGTTTGCATCGAAGAGAAATAAGGCAAGGAGGAGGTGCTCACTGGTGAGGAAAAACGGTGGCGGTGCTCTGCTTTGCGGGAGAGAAGAAAGAGGGAGCGACGCGGCCAGACTCGTCGATGGCGTGAAGAAGAGGCCAGGGGGGATAAGGAGGCCGCCGGGGTGCTATCAAGCTGGCAAGCATCTCACTGGAGCTTTGCATGCGTGTGTTGTCGAGCGGGGTGGTGACAGAATTGCGGCAGCAGAGCACTCACGAATTTGGGTCTATGACTAGTGGGTCCCACTGCCCCTTAAGCCTATCCTCTCTGGAACTTCAATTCCCCTACCAAACTTGATTTAAAAATCCTAGATTTTTGTGGAGAGACCAAGTTAAATATGGAGATTAAATTCTGAAATTGGATTTCAAATTTGGACAAGTTTCAATTTGAATTCAAATTCAAATTTGAATTTGAGTGAAATTCAAATTTGAATTTGAATTTGAATGAAATTCAAATTTGAATTTGAATTAAATTCAAATTTGAATTTGAATGAAATTCAATGGAGTCACTGAATTAAATAGCAAATGAGTTTCAAAAATTATGAAAATTTGCAGGTGTGCTATTTGGAATATTATGAGGCCATGGAGAAATATATAGCCTCAGATTTAAATACTTTGACAGGGCCTAATTGTACAGTAGCTATATTCAAGTTTTTGAATTAATTTGAATATATTTAGTACTGCATATTGTTTTTGCCCTAGCAAATTTCCATTTAATAAATTCCAAAATTTGCAGAAAGGTCACTTGAATTATCCTAGGGTCATTGGTGATGTCCGAGCCCTATGATAATAAAATTTAAGTATGAGTGAAAGAAAGATTTTTTATGATATCAAGTTCATGTGTACAACCATAATTGATCGCCACTATGGTTGGAAACAAACTGGTAACTGAACTTTATATCAAGGAAAAACTGGGATTTTACAGCTCTATGCTAAGCAAAGTGCTATAAATACTTGGAGAAATGTTCTTCGGCATTCCTCGCCAAGTTCTTCCCATTGGGCAAGATCAATGCCCTACGTGGAAGGATTTCTAACTTCCAGCAAGAGCCCAAGGAATCCATTCCCTAGGCTTGGGAAAGGCTGCAGGAGCATATCCTATCATGTCCCCACCATGAGATGGATGATTGGCTCATCATCCAAAACATCTACAATGAGCCTACTCCCTGATCATGTGGATACTGCTGCTGGAGGAGCCTTCTTCTCACTTACGGTGCCCAAAGCTAAGTAGTTAATTGAGAAGATGGTTTTCAACATGGATTCAACAATGAGCGTCTCTAGTCCCGACAGCGAGGCATGTACACCTTGAAAGAGGTGGACATGATCGCTACCAAATTGGACCTCCTAATGAAGAAGTTGGACTATTAAGCCAACGGTGAAGTATTTGGTATCGTCCATGCCTTAGACTATCACGTGACATGTGAAGTCTATGGCAACGCGGATCATATGGGGAGTGACTACCCCGAGACTTGTGAGGATGCTTTATACTTAGACAACAACGGGAATTACAACAACAACAATGGATATTGTCCAAGAGGTCAAGGGTGGGGCCAAACACACCATTTCTTTCAAGGAGGCTACAACAACAACGGTAATGGAAACCAGTCTCACTTGAAGGAACTTGCCATTAGACAACTCAAGATCAATGATGCCCTATCCAAGAAATTGTCGACTAATGACAAGACCCTAAAAAAACAATGCCAAGGTTGAAAGCTTAGGTTCTGCCTTCAAGAACCATTTGAGCTTCAACAAGATATTGGAAACTCAATTAGCTCAACTGGCAGCTATTGTCCTACCATTATAGAATGGTAAAATCACTGGACAACCCGAGCCTCCCGTAGATAATGTCAACATAATCTATTTACGGGAGGGCAACTGGCTGAAGGACTCAGGATATCCCATCATGTCTTGCTCAATTGGAACACTACACTTTGACAAGGTACTTTGTGACCTTGGCTCAAGTGTTAGTGTCATGATGAATGTGGTATTCTACAAGCTAAACTTAACCATGCTGTCTCCAACGCCAATGCAGCTGTAGCTGGCCGATTCATCGTTCCGCTATCTCGCGGGTATCGCTGAAGACGTCCCGGTGAAAATCCAAAACTACTTCATGCTCGTGGACTTCGTGGTGCTCGACATGGAGGTCGAAAAGGAAACCCCGCTCATTCTTGGGTGCCCTTTAATTAGCATTGCGGATGCTTGCATCGATGTGGGAGCTGGAAAAATCCGCTTCCATATCAATGGCATGGAGGAAAGGTTTGACTTTTTGCCAAGGAAGGAGCAATGCCCCATGATCAAAATCATGTATGGCCCCAATGTCAAATATATCAAGGAGATCAAAGTTACACCACCTCAAATGGACTCCCTCATTGCATTTATGAGGAGACTCCATCTTTTTGCCCACGCCAACATTTCAAAAAAATGGAGAAGCCAGAGTCGTCTTAACGGCCCAAGTCCACTAAGCCGCCACGGAAGGTGTGACAGAAGAAGCAAGGCGAGCCAGCCGTGCCCACTTCTCCAGGGTCGAAGGGTGAAAATTGAGCTTCAAGACGACGGAGAAAAATTCAACTCATCGGATTTATGGATGGGACCTCGCCAATAGGTTAATTTTGTAGTTATCTCATTTTTTATTTTTTCCATCATCATTTGAATATTTCATTTGGATTTTTTGCATTTTCCCATAGCATGTTTTGATTTTTCTTAGAGGGTTGGGAATTTTGTAGTCTCAACTTAGATTTATTTCTCATTTTTTAGACAATCAAAAATAAAAATATTGGATTGGGGGTAGTTTTATTTGAAAAAAAATCAGAGCAATATTGTGGTCGATTCAACCAACAACTAGAAATATAGCCGTTGAGGAGCCACTTGCCAAAAGAGGAACTAGGGGAGGCCCACCTACATGTCGGCCGACCCCCCCTCCTAGTCGGACGACTAGGAAAGGGTGCCAATTTGGCTCTCTTTCCTCCAACGGCTAAATTCTTTCCTCTTGTGACAATTGAGGGGTGCTACACTATTTATACATGCCCAAGTGAGTGTGCTGCTTCACACTTCACCTCATTTTCACCTCCCCAACTCACTCTCACACTTGCTAAAAAATTGTTGTGCTCTTTGTTGCAACACTTCTCCTAATTTCAAGCCAAAAAGATTTCTTTGATTTCCATTTGCATTTGCATTCACAAGTTGATCTCATGTTGACAAGATAATTAATCGAGGCTTTTCGTTTGGTTTTCACTAATGTAATCCATTGCGAGTTTGTTTTGTTTGTTCTCGAGTTTTGCAACCATGAAGAGCATGAAGTAGTTGTTTGGGAAGAGGAAAGGACCTTCATCAAGCTCAAGCCATGGGAGGAATTCAAGCTCACACCTCTCCCTTGAGCCTACACCAAGTCCATGATGGAGAGGTGCGCACGAAGATGTCAAAATGGAGGAAGATGATTCTCCACTCTACCTCCTCAACAACGACGTCCTCGACTTGAGGCATGAAGTTGAATGACAAGCCTATAACCTCCTCCGAGATCACGAGTTCGCCCACGTGAAGGCCTACTATCCGGCGCTACTCTCCAAAGTAGGTATGCATTCCAAATTCTTTATCATTTGGCATGCATTAGGATGGGATAATTTTGCTCAAGTAGATGAGGAAGGTTCATGCCTCCTGACTATTCAATTCCTATGCACCCTTAAAATAGGATTTGAAGGTGTTTCTTTTAGGTTTTTTCTGAAAAGAATACTTTATGCTATGGAAAAAATTTAGTGAACTCCTAGGCTTCCAAAGATGTTGTTTAATAGATTTAGACCATTTGCCTAAATTTAACAAACAAAGTTTTTGACAAGACTTGACTAGTGAGGTAGTGTGTAGGAACCCTAGAAATGGCCACTTTAAAAACTCCACTATACGTTTCATGCATAGATGGTTGGCTATGACTATGTTGCCTAGAGGGGATGTTAGGATTGTGTGTGATGATCAACTTAGGACCCTTTATGCCATGGTTAAAAATATTAAAATTTCTCCTGTTAAAGCTATGATGTCACAATGGTTATAAAACACTAACATGACAGGACCAATTGAATATACTTCATTAATTACCCGCATTGCTATGAAAGTAGGGGCTCTAGAAAATGCTTGAATTGAATATATTTCAACAACCCGCTACTTAATAGATGAGGATTATCTAGTGCAAGGACTCACTATTAAACATGATCTAGATGGATCCTTAGTATTTTTTTATCCTGGCTATGCAAATGAAATTCGGTTACCTAACCCGGATTTTCATTTATATAAGTGTCGGGAACTAATCATTGCTCTTCAACCTATCGAAGAGGTTCATAGGAGTAATGTCTCTGGCAGGGTCACAAGGAGCCATTTACATAGAGCCGCCATGGAGATGCCACCACGATATACTCCTGCCTATGAGTATCTAGAGGAAGGGGATCTGACGGGTGATGAACCTGGTTGGACCCAACCTCAAACGTATGAGACAGAAGGATCGTCGTGGCAGCAGTGGACTACCACCAGAGGTAGCTCAAGATCTAGTAGCTTGCCTCCTCCACCGGTGGGTACACGTCATTCCTTTTTGACCGGAGGTTCTCATGACTTTTGCCAAGGAATGGCGGAACTCACTCAAAGGATGGGAGACCTTAAAGTGAGGACCGACGATGTCTTCAACACACTTGAAGACCACGTCCAAGGTACCCACGGCTGGCAGCAACAAATCAACGCACAATTCAATAATGTTAACACCACGCTGCAACAACAACAGGCTGAACTCATGGCCTACTTCCGTCATCTAGGGTTCAACCCTTATCAGGAACTGAGAAGGACAAGCTTGGGAGAGGACCCCCACTTGAGGTAACTTGTATCAAACCTCATTTGCATTCCTTTATTTTATTTCTTTCTTTCCACCACTATTGCATCTAAATAAATAAATATATATATATATAATGTAATATAGGATAGGTTAATAAAATAAAAGATGTGCGATAAGAATATTTTTACTTTGCATAAGTTGAAATGATGAATAGTTGCTCTGTTTTATTTTCTCTAGCCCCTTGCATACAACTTGGTATTCTCTAAGTATTGAGTTTATTGGCTTAGAATACCCTTGCCTGAAACTTAGAATTTGTGGTTAGCAAAGGCTAAGTCCAATTCTAGGTTGTTGTGGGGAATGATATAGTGATAAGAGCTGCTATTATACTAGTTGAAAGTGAAACTTAATTTCTCGGAGAAAATTTATATGGGATTTCCTCATTTTATAGAATCCCTACCAAGGCCATATGATGATTTGAATTTGATAAACCCTATACATATGTTATTTGCCTTTACATTGAGCCTAGTAAAACAAGTATAGACCTATGTGAGAATCTTTTATGCTTTTAAGATCAATATTGCTCGGGCACATGCTAAACTTCTATACTAGAAGTGAGCAAAATTCCATCATACAATTCACCATAAAAAAGATACTCCATGTTTTTCTTGCAAAGTACTCTCTTCGAAATATTTGAAAATAAAAGAGGAGTAGAAGACATGGCTACAAGAAAAAAAAAAGAAAAAAATGCATGCTCATGTACAAGAGCGTGAGAAGAAAAAAAGAGAGAATAAGTAGTCATGTTTCATATTCACAAATAAAGAGAGTGCATACAATGGACTCATCTTCATATTCCACACCACAATTATTCCATCACACATGCACAAATATTGATAAAAAATATGATTTATTTTCTCCTAATGCTTACTCTTTTGACCTAGAAATAAATGTGTTGCAAATATGCCTACTCTTGATCACTACCAAGATCCACATACGAGCCTTATTTAGATGTAGGACAAGAAAGACATTGCCTTGGTGAGGATACAAATACCACTTCCATATAAGAGTGACTGAGTGCATCAATTGAGGAACTTAAATCCAAACACCATTTGAAATTCTCCAGAAATTTGAGTAGAACTCACACATTAGGTGATGCATTCTCACATTGCTATTATGTCCTTCAATCACCCAACAAAATGATGAGGCATAAGCCCCATGATGACTAAGTGTTGACGGCTGCTATATACAAATTTCACCCATCACTATAACTCAATTGTGTGAAGGAATTGTCATTTCTTGCACACATCACCTTTCTATTTAACCTATTTCCACTTGTCCTTGGAGAAATAGTGCATGCAGGGAATTATTATAGAAAATGTGGTAAAAGAGGGGAAGCAATCCTATAAAATACCATCCCAACCAATCAAACGACGACACGTGGCACCACATGGATCAAAATGGCCCACAAACAGAAGTATCTGAGGCCATCCAATGGTGTATAACCCATATCAGTCATGGAGACCCACCTGGAAGTGACCTGGAGGAAGATCATCGCAAAAATAAGCCAAGACTAGGTTCTGGCGCCAACACGGTCAACTGCCACGTGTCGACTCCCTGTGGTGCCCTAATAACGATGAAGACTGATTCGCACACTTTTGGTGGCGGGATTTGACCCTTCTCCAGCTATAAATAGGACCCCTACCCTCACATCACACACACACACACACACACACACACACACCACTTGAGTACTCATTCAATTGTATCCAGTATTCTCCATAGGTTTAGAGGAGTTTAGGCTACAGAGAGGAGAGCCTCTAGTCCATAGTCCAAGTAGGAGAGGAGTAGAATGAGTCTCTTATCTATTCCTAATTGGGAAAGGTATGGCTCTTATATTCCTATTTATATTTGTGACTTTGCTCTTAATAAAGATATTATATTTAGTCTTCTGTTGTTCATATACTTTGATAAGGCGTTTCTTGTTTGATTGTGGATTCCATATATGTGGTGGGAGTAGTATTTATGATTATGCCATATCGTTCTCATTATATCATCATAAACACTACAAACTCCCACTAGTCTAATTAGCTATGACATGATTATGTTAATATGAATCACTTATGTTATGAATTAACATTGGTTCGACGATGATTTAGTTCATTGCGTTAGGATCGCTTGTGCCTAGGCTCTTAAGGTAATTACTTAATATGCTAGCATGGTGCTAGGGTAGATAAGTAGCGTTGAATGTCTCGTAGACCCACAGATTGAAGCAGTAGACAGTAGGTGGTGATAGTCCTATCTGTCCTTTGTAATCCTCCATGTTCGGCTATGCCACAGGCTCTTGATGGGAGTCATCCAAGTATTGCTAGGGGTAAACCCGTGCCCGATGTGTTAATCCACTTAGCGTGAGAATTCATAATTAATATAATCATTAGTAACTAACTTAGGCTATGTATATGTACATTAGAAGCATAGTAGGAGTATCTACCTAACTCTTAGCCTAGTCCCTCATTACCTCATTTACCCCCCCTAGGATAGAATGCTCTCGTATGTGTCACACTACCTCCAGACTATCAATTACCCATCCTTGCTAGAACCCTACCTAGACCAACCTAGCCTCCTCATTTGATGATTGCTTTGCTTCCATCTAGGCTTTCTTTGGGAGAAAAGAAATGACACCTTTTGGGAATATTCTAAAAGGGGAAATGCTACATCGATAGATTCCATGCACTTGTGGGCTTACATCTGTGACCTAAAAACTATCAACAAGCATTTATGGCACCCCTGCTAGGGATGAATTGTAAGTAGTGCGTTGGAAATATCAACAAGCATTTCTGGTGTTGTTGCCAGGAAGGCAACCGAAGTATTGCATGATTGAGTTAATAGGATAGGACCCTGGTAGGTGTTAGTAGGATAATCCTTCTTGTTTTTGTATTTTATGTGAAAACAAGGCAGTGTATGTCTGGTTTCCGCTTGCCCAAAAACTTTTTTGAAGATCCCTAATCCCTTCTGAAAGATCGACCTCATGTCGTTACTCCTCAGAAGCTTCGAGCGACAAAGCAAGCCAGCGTAACTGCACCAAAAACCAAAATGCCAATGGCCCAGAAGACCCTTCGTTAGTTTTCGGCTCCCTATACTAACATTGTGCCTGTTGGGCCCACTGTTAACACGGGAGATGTGAACTTCGAAATCAAGATCGGCATAATCACTATGGTGTAAACCAACCCATTTTGTAGGAAGGCTAACGAGTATGCAAGTGCTCACCTGCAATAGTTCCTTGAGATCTGCAACACTTTTAAGATCAAGGACGTATCTCCTGATGTTGTCCGTCTTAGGATGTTTCCGTTCTCTCTTCTTGGTAGAATGAAACAGTGGTTCTACACAAACCGAAGTGTTGTAGACACTTGAGAGAAGTGTTCTATGACACTCGCCAAGTTTTTCCCGTTGGGCAAAACCAATGCCCTACATGGAAGAATTTCCAGCTTCCAGCAAGATGGCAAGGAGTCCATTCTTGAGGCTTGGGAAAGGCTGTAGGAGTACATCCTCTCCTTTCCCCACCATGGGATGGATGATTGGCTCATTATCCAAAACTTCTACAACGGGCTGATCCCTTCCACCCATGACCATGTCGATGCTGCTGCTAGAGGTATCTTATTCTCATTGATGGTGCTCAAAGCCAAAGATTTGATTGGGAAAATGGTGTCAAACATGGGTTGGAGCGACAAGTGTCTTCATACCCACCAGCAAGACATGCACACCTTGAAGGGGACATGATCGCTGCCAAATTGGACCTCCTTCTGAAGAAGATTGATGGACAAGGAAATGGTGAGGTATGTGGCAATGCCTATGCCTTAGACTCTCACATCACTTGGGAAGTCTTTGGCAACACGGGCCATTTGGGCAATGACTGTACAGAAACCTGTCAGGATGCCCTATACATAGCCAACAATGGAAACAACAATGTCTATCGTCCAGGAGGTCAAGGGTGGGGGCAACCAAGCCCATTCTTTCAAGGAGGGTACAACAACAATGACACTAATGGAAATCTATCGAACTTGAGAGAACTTGCCATTAGCCAACACAAGATCAATGATGCTCTATCCAAGAAGCTGTCGGCTCATTACAAGACCCTAGAGAGCATTAATGCCAAGATTGAAAGACTATCCTCAGCCTTCAAGAATCAATTGAGCTTCAACAAGATGCTGGAAACTCAGGTTGCTAAACTGGCAGCTGCCGTTCCACCAATGGAGAACATCATGATGCCAGGATAGCCCAAACGTCTTGTGGAAAGTGCCAATATGATTTCTATTCAAGGAGGCAACTGGCTAAAAGACCCTGGATGTCCTACAATACCTTGCTCAAATTGGGGTCACCATTTTAATAAGGCCCTTTGTGACCTTGGAGCAAGTGTAAGTGTGATGCCCAAGGTGGTTTTCGACCAGCTAGACTTCACGGAGCTTACTCCAACACTAATACAGCTCCAACTTGCCGATTCTTCAGTCTTTTATTCGGCAGGTATCGCTGAAGATGTTCCGGTGAAAATCTGGGATTGCATGATACCTATGGATTTTGTGGTGCTCGACATGGAGGTATCGAAGGATACGCCGCTCATCCTTGGGAAACCATTCCTTAGCACCACGAAGGCTCGCATAGATGTGGGAGCTAGAGAAATCCACTTCCATATCAATGGCAAGGAGGAGAAGTTTAACTTTCGCCAAAGTTCGAGCAATGCACCATGATCCGTATCAAGTATGGGTTGAATGTTAAACACATTCAAGAGGTCAAAATCAAACCTCCAAAGGTGTACCCGCTCATTTAATTAATTGGGAATTTGATCTATGCGGAAAACTCATCTTATCGTCCACGCCGACACCCCAAGAAGACAGAGTTGTGAGAGTGCATCTAGGCAATCCCTTGTGGGTTTTGGATGATTGATGACAAACAGTTGAGATCCTAATGGACTTCTTGAGATGACTGCAGGTCAATTTAAATGAGATAGTTTAGTGCATTTAAAAAATGAAAAATGAAGTGGTGAAGTAAAAGAGAAAAGCTCAACTGATGACTGAAGCGCAAAGTAGACTTAAATGTATAGGATTTGTGTGAGAGACACATCCCAAGAGCTCAAGTCTTTGCGGATGGGTAAGGGCTTAAAATCAACCTAAAAATTCGTTGAGCACCGGACTGGTCCGTTCATGAACCGGACTAGTCCGTTCAACTCTCTGGTGTTCAAATTCACAGTGCACTTGACTAGTCTGCTTATGGACCGGACTAATCCGATCAACTTTCTAGAACCACATTTCACAGTGCACTGGACTAGTCCATTCATGCACCAGACTACTCTGTTTAACTCTCTCTAAACCTATTATGTTGTGCACCGGACAAGTCCATCCATAGGACCGGACTAGTCCGTTGAACTCTCAGATGCTCTATAACACATAGCACCGGACAAGTCCGCTCGTGGACTGGACTAGTCCGTGAAACTCTCTAGAACTCAAATACATAGGGCACCGGACAAGTCTGGACACCTACCAGACTAGTCTGGTATACCTCACACAATTTAGGGTTTCTAGCATGCTTCACATTCCACACCTATTTTACACAGCACACCGAACAAGTACAAAACCCAGTACGGCCTAGTCCGGTCGTCGAGAGCCCGAACGATAATAATTTTGGAAACAATATAAATAGGAGATCCACAACCCCACAAACACAATACATGCATTCTACTGTTCGCAACTCAAACCCTAGCACCGCGACTTGTCCCAAGAGCACAAAAACACATCTCCCCACACATCTAAGGTCCTCAAAAGTGAAAATCTTTGAGTATTCATATTTGGGATTGGAAGATCGGTGTCTACGCTTCATTGAGCTCTTGGGGTTTGATCTCTTTACACTCGCGCATTTACTTGTAATCTTTTCGAGTGTATTTGATCATATTTTTGTTGTAATTCTTGTGGGATCTCTCAACGTGTGAGGTTGCCCCATAAACTCGGTGATTACCCGTGATAGTGGAATCGAGTCGGTCTTGTGTGGTGACTTGATGAGGGAAAGGGTTTGAAGAGACTCTGCTCTGTGTGGGGTTCCTCAACGAGGAGTAAATCTCTTTGGTGAGATCGAAACTCAGTACAAGTTCGTGTCCCGTGTGCTTCTTTATTTTTGCATCATCATTACTTAGGGCATTAAGTTCATCGATCTTGTAACTTGAATTACACTTGCTTTCCACATGTAACTTTGTAATATTGATTGCCAATTCAAGTGATCTCAATAGTTGTTCAATTTCCGCTGCTATAACATTTAATTCCTGAATTAACATTTAATTAACTCGCTACACATTACCTCACCGGACTAGTCCGCACCTCCAACCGGACAAGTTCGGTCACTCAAGTATTTGACAGTTTGATTAAGTGTGCAGGAAATTTTCAAAGCCTATTCACCCCCCTCTAGGCCTCATTCAATTGGTATCATAGCAGGTTCTCCATCGACGAGACTCACCGCTCGGAGAGATCAATGGTCTTTGAGAAGAACAACGAGATCTCGAAGGTGCTCAACACCGAAGAAGAGCTTGATGCAAAAGCCTTCAATGTACTCAGGGAAAATCAACATGATGATGAAGAAGTATGTCACCTCAAGGCACTTTAAGGAAGAAACTCCTGAGTCAAAAAGGAAAAGAGGACGAGAAGACGACGGGGAGTGGTCATCACGACTACTCCCGATATCCTTACAATTACAATCGTCTCAATTAAAATAATCTTCCATTCCTATGGGAAAACCTACGCAATTCGACGGAAATGATTATACCATGTGGAAATACAATATGAAAATGCACTTAATCTCATTGAACCCAAGTCTTTGGCATATTGACTCTGGAACAAGAACAAGAAATTCATCGCAATGCACAAGCCGTTGTAGTGATCACTTCATATCTAGGCCAAGAAGAGTTCACCAAGATTGATGGACTAGAAAGTGCAAAGGAAATATGGGATACACTCAAGACTGCACACGAAGGAAATCAGTCAGTACGAGGAGCTAAAATGTCATTGCTTGAAGGAGAATTGGGGAGATTTGCCATTGAAGAAGGCGAATCACATCAAGACATGTACAACCAGATGAAGGCGCTTATCAACTAGATCCGCGCCTATGGAAGCAATAAGTGGACCGAATATGAGGTGGTCAAAAGAATGATTAGAGCATTTATGCCAAGAAATGTCACTTTGTGCTCTAGTATCCGAGAAAGCCCGGGGTTCCACAAAATGACTCTAGATGAACTATTGGGCAAAAATATCAACCATGTGATGATGGAGAAGGAGGCCCAATACTTCAAAGACCTAGTTGAGCTCACTTCCTCCAAGAAGAAGGACGTTCCTCTCAAGCAACTTGCAAGCTTAAGGGGAAGGAAGCTCGTGAAGCACAAGATGATGAAGACACAAGTGATGTAAGCATAAATTTGGATGAAGAGGGAATGGCATTCTTCATCAAGAAATTCAAGCGCATGATGAGAAGAAGGAAGGGAAGAAACTCAAGTGAAGGGAAGAGCAAAGGAAAAGGAAAATCCAAGGCTCGACGTACCTGGTACAACTGTGGCGAGTACGGTCACTTCATGGTTGACTACACTTATGAAGAAAATAAAGGAAGAAGGAAGCCTCAAGAAAAGAAAATTTTTAGGAAAAGGAGGCAAGCTCACCAAGCGCACATTGGCAAGTAGTGGGACTCAAACGACGAGTCTTCCTCCGATGAAAAAGAGTAGATAGCCAACAATGCCATCAAGAAGCCTACCAGGAAGTTTACGCTCTTCCCGAACATGGGGGGATGGGAGACTCACAATCACACTTGCCTTATGGCTAAGGAAGGCAAGAAAAAGGTTCAACTTACACCCCCCTCGATTAATTCCTCTTTTGATGATTTTGATAGCTCTAGTGAAAATGAGAATATGTTTAAAGGATCAAGTAAAACTGCTTTAAGGAAAATAAATTTGTTGTCGGGTGAAATTTTTAAGAAGGAGGAGCTTGTCAACCGACAAGAGGATATGCTCATCTGTGAAAGGAAGAGATATCAAGAGGTTGAGAAACTCCTTAAGCTTGAGAAGGAGAAGAGCAGGTCACTTGAGCATGAGCTAGCCTTGAGTAAGGAAACTTACTCAAAACTAGAAGACTCACATGTTGCAATCAAGGATGAACTTGCTAAATTGTCAAAAGTTAACAAAACCATGAAGTGCAAGTTGAGTCACTCAAGCAAAGTGACTCCTCCTCCTCCTCCAAAAGCTCACCTTCCAAAGGTGTAAGTCCGATAACAATTGTAACTTGCACATGTTCCATTAAAAAAATGTTGTTAAACTTGATTCTCCTACTTCTCATGCTAAACATCCATCCCAAAGTGACATCTTTGACAAGGGAAATATCAAATATGCATGCAGTGCATATATGGTCACTAGACCTCCTAACATCAAAGATGGTCTTGGATTTAACAAGAATAAACACATGTCGACCAATGTTCATGCTAAGAAGCAAATTACTTTTGCTAAAGAAACATCACGTGAATCTGACTTGCAAATACTATTTCGTACTTTTCATGCTTCCTATGTAGTCATGAAAGACAGATTTGGACATGTATTTGCTAAATATGCAGGGCCACACCACAAGAACTCAAAAACTTGTGTGTGGGTGCCCAAGACTCTTGACTAACTTGCTAGGACCCAAGCAAGCTTGGGTACCTAAAACAAAGAAATAGTTCTGTTTTGCATGCCTACTCCTCCAGTGGATCAATATGGGTGTTGGAAAGTAGATTCACTAATCACATGACCGGAGAGAGGAGTATGTTCATGGAGTATGAGCGCAACGCGGATCCAAGTGAAGGGATATATTTTGGAGACAACGGCCAAGCAAAGGTCCTTGGTAGTGGTATAATTGAAATCTCTTCCCAGCATACTCTCTCAAATGTTTTACATGTAGATTCTTTAGATTATAACCTCTTGTCCATATCTCAGTTGTGCAACAAAGGTTATAACTGCTTATTCACTGATGAGGGTGTGATCATTTTTAGAAGAAGTGATGGCTCGATTGCATTCAAGGGAATGTTGAAGGGAAAACTATCTTGATGACTTCAACAAAGATAAAGCTAAACTCAACACTTGCTTGGTTGCTAAAACTAACATGGGACGGCTGTGGCATAGACGGCTAGCCCATGTTGGGATGAGAAATCTACAGAAACTTCTAAAAGGTGGTCACATCCAAGGTAGGTCATGCATCGCTTGCCAGGCGGGAAAACAAGTTGGAGCACCACATCTCGCCAAGAACGTGATGACTACCTCAAGACCACTAGAACATCTACACATGGACCTCTTTGGTCCAATTGCTTATATAAGCATCAACGGTAACAAATATGGATTGGTCATTGTTGATGATTTTTCTAGATTTACCTGGGTATTTTTCTTGTATGATAAATCAGAAACTAAGGGAATCCTCAAGAAATTTCTGAAAAGGGCACAAAACGAATTCTCCTCAACCGTGAAGAACATTAGAAGTGACAAAGGAACGGATTTAAAGAATACACAAGTTGAGGAGTACCTAGAACAATAAGGAATAAAGCATGAATTTTTGGCGCCCTACTCCCCTGAACAAAATGGGTGGCCGAAAGGAAGAACAGGACATTCATCGAGATGGCTAGGACAATACTAGATGAATACAAGACTTCGGACCGGTTTTGGGCTGAAGCGGTGAACACCGCTTGTCACGCCACGAACCGGCTATATCTTCACCAACTTTTGAAGAAGACGTCATATGAGCTCCTCACCGGTAATAGACCGAGCGTTTCATATTTCAAAGTATTTGGATGTAAACGTTTTATCTTGAACAAGAAATGGGGGACTTCAAAGTTCGCTTCGAAATCTGATGAAGGGTTCTTGCTTGGTTATGATTCGAACGCCTACGCCTATCGTGTCTTCAACAAAGTCTCTGGCTTCTTGAGGTTGCACGTGACGAAGTGTTCAATAAAAATAACGGCTCCAAAGTGAAGCAAGTTGATAAGTGTGTGCAAGATCAAGAAGAAGCCCCAAGTCAAGCGTTGAGGAGGATGGCACTTGGTGATATTCGACCTCAAGAACAACCACAAGACTCAAGTGCACAAGATGAACCTCAACAAGAAACCAATGATGAAGGAGGAGCTCATGCACAAGATCAACATCAGGAAGACCAAGAAGATCAATATAATCAAGGAAGCAATGATCTAGGGGGAGACATTGACAATGAAGAAAATGAAGTGCAAATAACTTCACAAGTTCCTCACCCAAGAGTACATC
Organism: Tuctoria greenei; assembly: GCA_036927565.1. Taxonomy (NCBI): domain Eukaryota; kingdom Viridiplantae; phylum Streptophyta; class Magnoliopsida; order Poales; family Poaceae; genus Tuctoria; species Tuctoria greenei. The sequence continues at coordinate 36,894,381 of JAYESD010000003.1, read as the reverse complement.
AGAGTATACAAAGAGATCATCTCATCAACAACATCATTGGAGACATTGCTAAGGGAGTGACCACTAGATCTCGCATAGCAAATTTCTGTGAATACTACTCTTTTGTCTCTTTTTTGGAACCATACAGGGTAGAAGAAGCACTAAAGGATCCAGATTGGTTGATTGCAATGAAAGAGGAGCTAAACCACTTCAAGAGAAATGAAGTATGGGAACTTGTGGAAAGACCAAGGGTGAACATCATTCTAACCAAATGGGTCTTTAGGAACAAACAAGATGAACATGGAGTGGTAACAAGCAATAAGGCGTGACTTGTGGAAAAAGGTTACTCACAAGTCAAAGGTTTGGACTTCGACAAAACTTTCGCTCCCGTAGCTAGACTTGAGTCCATTTGTATTTTATTGGCATATGCTACTCACCATAATTTCAAGCTATATCAAAAGGACATCAAAAGTGCCTTCCTCAACGGTCCAATTAAGGAGAAAGTGTACATGGAGCATCCACCGGGATTTGAAGATCAAGAGTACCCTAACCATGTGTATAAACTGCGTAAGGCTGTCTATGGCCTCAAACAAGCTCTTCAAGCTTGTATGAGTGTCTTAGAGATTTTCTGACTCAAAATGGTTTTAAAATTGGAAAAGCTGATTATACTTCGTTCACAAAACACTTTGATGATCATCTATTTGTATGTCAAATCTATGTTGATGATATCATCTTTGGTTTACTAATAAGTCTTTTTGTGAAGAATTTAGCAAGATTATGATAGACAGATTCGAGATGTCGATGATGGGTGAATTAAAGTTTTTCTTGAGATTCCATGTGAAGCGATTAAGAGAAGGGACATTCATAAGCCAGACCAAGTACACGCAGGACATCCTCAAGAAGTTCAATATGGACAAGGCTGTGACACCCGGTTCCGAAAATGAACCAAGTGAACGCATATGTGTGACCAGGATGTTCAACACACATACACGAGTGCATTCACAAAGAGTATACAGAAAATTACCACAGAACAAGAGTAATTAACCAAATTTTATTATACTAACCATATCATCCTAGAGTACATGTTCTAATGAATATTATTGACAAGTTCAACTAATGCAGCGGAAATAAACTTATTAAGCAACTAAACAGCTAGGCAGCATAAGCAATAGGGTATAGCGCAGCTCTAATCAACACCACAGGCAAGCTGACGGTAGACACGGCCTAGAACTCCGCATTATCGCCATTAAACTCCCAATCCTGACCTACAACTGCTGGGGGGGAGGGGTTGCAAGAGTGAGTACATGTCGTACTCAGCAAGTGTGGAAAGTATGACATGTGGCTGATTCAAATGACAAATATAATAATGGTTGAGTGCTGAAAAGTACATTAAAACATTTGGAAAAGCAATATATTATATGTATGTGAAATAAACTCATCATAACACATGTATTAATTATAATACCAGTCCATATTCCATATCCATCATCATATACCAATATCCATATTCAATACCAGAATTCAATTCATAACCATCCATAACCATAATACCAACCATAACCATTCCAAAATCCCAATTTTCCTCTAATCATGTTAGGGTCCAGGTTGCTCATAACCAGGAACACGGCTATCATGATAGTTTTAGACACACTCTGCAGAGGTTGTACCGCTTTCCCCACGTGTTTGTGATTTCATCAGCTTTCGATGACTATAGAATCTCAACTATGCCGTCTCACACTTCCGTAGGTGTGTGGCCAAGAGATCACAAAATAGCCTTTACAAAGGGATTACTAGCCTATTTAGACCCCACTGAGGTTTCATCGATGGCGATGTCTCCAACCGAGCACATCTTCAACCAAGGGCCCCCTCTTGAGCCATTCGGATCCCAGGGTAGTCCCACCAATCATCAACAAACCCAATCCGACTACCCCTTCCCCGAGCATCCTTAATGGTCTAAATAGCACTGGCAAAGCCCTAATTAATCAGCTATGCCGCACCCATACTTGGCCTTGTGGTGGCACTGTAAATCCTGGATGGTCGCTCCATGAACCGGTCCTTAGATCTAAAGCAAGCAAAACCACCATAACATCCAACTCATCCACATACCAGCTTGCTTAGATCACCCATTACTATATCATATTTAACCAGTTCATGTTAACCATAATCTCATCCATGCATAATTAAATTAACTAGTGTAGTTGTTCTTCCATCCCAATTAATTAAGCAAAGCAAAAAGGTAAAAATCCCATCCCGACCTCTCTACCATATATCCATGTGACAAGGGTGGTTAAACAAATCTAGTAAACTTCCAATCGTAGGATTTCCCTCATGTTGACACAAGCATGCAGTTTTGCAAACAAAACATTTATTATAGAAACATGATCAATATGCTTCAAGGACACTTGCCTTGATCTTGGGATTGGTTCGAGCCAAAGCCTTCAAACTATTGGTGCTGGAGATCCTTCGCGGCACTTTCTAGCGCAAATCCGTCTAATCTGCACAATAAACATACAATCAAGAAACACAATCAAAGAGTGAACAAATATTACTCAATATGACATGACATGCATGATTTATGCAAATGCAAGGTAGAACTTATTAATAGATTGCTTTTTAATGCTCACTATCTAGTTCTAATAGATTTTAACAAATTTATACAGGTTTGGATTTGATTAGACCTACTTTTAGAATTAATTCAACACAATTTAGCTAGGAAAATCGAACTAGTCTGCTAGGGACCAGACAAGTCCGCACCGCGCAGAACTGGCGAACTAGGGTTTTCTAGATCGACGTGAATTTGGAGATTAGGGTCGAATTCACGTAAGGAAAATGAAATAGAAGGTATACCAGGTGTTTGGAACTCCAATGAATCGAGAAACTTGGAGACAACACTTGGATCTTGATGATCTAGGGTTGGTGATGAACTTGATGGTGGATCGTTGATGAAGAACTCGAAGTTGATGAAGATCTTGATCCTCTTTAGTTTTCTCCTCCTCTTCTTCTTGCTTGGGATCTCCTCCTCCCTCTTTGACGGTGGCTCTCCACGAACTATGGTTTGGGTGGGGTGGAAAAGTGGCAAATAGATGTCAAGCCAAGGGGTGGGGTTGTTTATATAGAGGTGGAGGCTAGGGTTAGATGGATTTCGAGTTTCAGAGGAGTAGAGGCCGGTTTAGAGTCCCAAATGGGCTCTAAATGAGTTAGGCACGACGTCCCTAGGCCCACTTAACGTGAAACCCAAGAAACAAGTCGTAAAACAAAAGATCAATTCGGAGTCGCGAAATATCGGACAAGTCCAAAAAGAACCGGACTAGTCCAAAGTTAGTTAGAAAGAAATGGGACAAGTCTGGCCAAAATCGGACAAGTCCGACTTTAGTCAGAGAGGAAAACGGACAAGTCCGCTGGAACACCGGACTAGTCCGGATAAGTCCAGGGACTTAGCAAATTTTCAAGGATTCTTGGAATATCGGACTAGTCCGCACAAAATTGGACAAGTCCAAAAATGTCCAGAGGAAAAATTGGACTAGTCCGCAGCAAAAACGGACAAGTCTGATTTTAGTCAGAGAGAAATCAGACTAGTCCTCACCAAAATCGGACAAGTCCACACTTTTCAGCATTTTAAGTGTGGTTTTGTTCCAAATAAATTTTAAACTCGTTCCTCTTGATGTGGGTTAATGTTAAACATGTATATGAATGTATGTGGGGCATGATGCATGAAAATGAGTGTGTTGCAAACCTACCCCCCTTAAAATGAATCTCGCCCTCGAGATTCAACGCAGAAGAGAAGAGATAGGGAAATTCCTTCTTGATATCATCCTCCAATTCCCACGTCGCTTCTTTTTCTGTGTGATGCTTCCATAGCACTTTACACCATCTGATGACCTTGTTCCTTGTGACTCTCTCCTTTGTTTCCAAGATTTTGACCAGTTGCTCGGCATAAGTCAAATCTTCCTCTAGTTCCAATCCTTCCATGGGCACTTGTTCTTCTGGTACTCTCAAACACTTTTTGAGCTGGGAAACATGAAAGACATCATGGACATCCGAAAGATGAGCTGGCATCTCCAACTTATACGCTACTTCTCCTCTTTTGTCCAAAATCTTGAGTGGACCAATGTAGCGAGGTGCTAGCTTGCCTCTTATGTTAAACCTCTTATGACCTCTCATTGGTGACACTTTGAGGTAAACAAAGTCTCCTATTTCGAAGGCTAATTTCCTTCTCCTATTGTCTGCATAGCCTTTTTGTCTTGATTGGGCAGCCCTCAAGTTCTCACGGATTATTTGGACTTGCTTTTCGGCTTCTTGCAACATATCCATACCAAATACTTGAGTTTCTCCTGCCTCATTCCAAAATAAAGGTGTCCTACACTTTCTTCCATAAAGCGCTTCATATGGTGGCATTTTCAAACTTGCTTGGTAACTATTGTTGTATGAAAATTCTACATATGGCAAGCTCTTGTCCCAACTTTTTCCATGCTTCAAAGCAGAAGCTCTTAACATGTCTTCCAAAATTTGATTGGTCCTCTAGGTTTGTCTATTCGTTTGAGGGTGATATGATGAACTAAAATTCATCCTCGTTCCCAAAGCTTCATGCAATTTTTGCCAAAACCTGGAGGTGAATTGTGAACCTCTATCCGAGACTATCTTCTTCAGAACTCCATGCAAACATACTATTCTTACCATATACAGTTCCGCCAATTTCTCTCCATTATAGGTGGTCTTGATGGGAATAAAGTGAGTTGACTTAGTTAACCGATCCACAATTACCCAAATTGAGTCGTAACCGGACTAAGTACGTGGTAAACCAACTATGAAGTCCATACCGATTTCTTCCCACTTCCATTCCAGAATCTTTAATGGTTGTAATAGTCCAGCTAGCCTTTGATGTTCCGCCTTGACTCGTTGGCACACATCACACAATGCTACGTATTTAGCTATGTCCTTCTTCATGCTATCCCACCAATAGCAAGTCTTCAAGTCTTTGTACATCTTTGTACAACCAGGATGAATTGAGTATGGTGAGTCATGTGCCTCTTTTATTATTATCTCCCGAATATGCTTCACATTAGGCACAACAATACTCTTACCAAGCCATAGGGTACCATGTTCATCCTCATCAAATCTAAATTCTCTCCCCTCTTGGGTCCTTTCCTTGATTTCCTGAATTTCCTCATCCTTAGTTTGGCCTTCCCGAATTTCTTGCTCTAGTGTTGGGTTTAACTCCATCAGCTCCATCTCATTTACAAACCCAAGGTTCAACCGTTCGAACTCCTTACATAACTCAGACGGCAACTCTCGAACCGTGAGCTGGTTACTTACTCCTTTCCAACTTAAAGCATCGGCCACTACATTGGCTTTTCCCGTATGATAGTTGATTCCCAAGTCATAATCCTTGATGAGCTCCAACCATCTTCGTTGCCTCAAGTTCAGAACCATATGTGTGAAAATATACTTCAAACTCTTACGATCCGTATAAATTTCACACCTACGTCCAAGGATATAGTGTCTCAAAATCTTCAACGCATGTACTACGACTGCAAGTTCCAAATAGTGTGTTGGGTAATTATGCTCATGTTTCTTCAACTGTCTTGATGCATAGGTGACCACTTGACCTTCTTGCATGACCACACATCCAAGTCCTTGTCTCGAGGCATTGCAATATATGTCAAAACTCTTGCTTACATCCGACATACCAAAACTAGGGCTATTGTCAACCTCTTCTTCAACTCCTCAAAATTGTTTTGACAAGCTTGAGTCCATTGGAAAGCCTTTCCCTTCATTAGCAATTACATCATTGGCTTGGCCATCTTGGAAAAGTGTTTGATGAATCGACGGTAATATCCAGCCATTCCAAGACAACTCCTTATTTCCTTGACATTTTGCAGTGGTTCCCACTTCAACACGTCTCTCACTTTTCCGGGGTCAACCGATACTCCTCCTCCTGAGATGATATGACCCAAAAATGACACCTCTCTCAACCAAAATTGACACTTGTTGAAATGGGCATACAATTGATGCTCCCTCAATTTCTGCAACGTAAGCCTCAAGTGTTCCTCATGTTCCTTCTCATCCTTCGAGTAGATCATAATATCATCAATAAACACCACAATGAAATTATACAAGTACTCCATGAAGACCTTATTCAAGAGGTACATAAAGTAGGCAAGCGCATTTGTCAATACAAAACACATCATGGTGTACTCATAAGATCCATACCGCGTCCTAAAAGCTGTCTTGGGTATGTCCGATGGTCTAATCTTCATTTGAAAGTATCCCGACCTCAAATCAATCTTACAGAAGATACAAGCACCCTTCATCTGATCAAACAAGTCTTCTATGCGTGGCAAGGTTTACTTGTTCTTGATTGTTACCTCGTTGAGGTCTTGGTAATCTACACACATCCTTTGGGATCCATCCTTCTTGTCCACAAATAGAATGGGCGCTCCCCAAGGTGAAGAACTAGGGCGAATAAAACCTTTCTCTAGTTGCTCTTAATCTGCTTCTTGAGCTCCGCTAGTTCCATAAGAGGCATCCCATACAACCTCTTAGCTATAGGTGCAGTTCCAGGTATTAAATCAATAACAAACTCAATGTCTCAATCAGGTGGCATACCTGTCAACTCGTCCGGAAAAACATCCAAAAATTCACACACCACTAGAATCTCCTCAATTGCGGCACCGTCCATATGATTCAGCTCCAATTGCTTCAGTGCGGTTTGAGATGCTTCAAATTCTACGGTGATCCCTTCTTCATTGGTCAACTTCACCGTCTTCGTGGCACACTCAATAACTCCATTGTGCTTCCTCAACCAGTCCATACCAAGTATAATGTCCAATCCTTGAAAATCCAAAATAATGAGGTTGGCCGAGAAGTCTACCCCCCTTATTCTAAGGCTTACTTTTGGACATACTATATTTGTTCTCATATCTCCTCCAGGAGACTTAACCAATAGAGTAAACTTCATATGAGAGATAGGCAAACTATACTTGGCAACATACTTTGATGCAATGAATGAATGCGATGCTCCAGAATCAAACAACATAGTCGCGGGGTTGGAGTTAGCGAGAAACATACCAATGACCACGTCATCCGCTTTTTGATCATCCTCCATAGAGACATGGTTCATGTTGCCACAAGCAAAATTCTATTGTCCACGGCTTCCTTGCGACTTTCTTCCATTGGGTCTTGGGTTTTGCCTCAACGCATTGCTTCCTTGACCAAGTCGTAACTTAGGACATTGATGCGCAAAGTGTCCAGCTTCTCCACAAGTATAGCACTTCTTAACTCCACCATAATTATTGGGACGATCTTGGTTTTGAACATTTGCACCAGGAAAATTAGCACGAGGTGCATATGACATCGGAGGCCTAGGTGCTTGCATGACAGGGCGCTGCTGCACAAACTGAGTTGGGTGCGGTGCATAACCATGGGGCTGTATAGGAGTAGAGGAGCTGTAATATGGCGCATTAGGAGGTGCAAAGCGAGGGCGCACATTACTTCCTTGTTGTTGTCCTTGATATGGCGCCTTCCTCTTGTTGTCTTGCTCCATCTCACGGACCTTGCTCTCCACTACAATTGCTTTGTCCACAAGCTTATGAAAATTGGCATAATCACAGTTGAGCAATTGAACTTGGATCTCATTGTTCAAGCCTCTCATGAACAAATATTGCTTCCGGCTGTCCCGGCTCACATCCTCAGGCACATACCTTGAGAGTTGAGTGACTTTATTGATATATTCACTCACGCTTGATCTTCATTGCCTCAAGTTCTCAAATTCTTGCCTATTTAGAATCATAACACCTTCTGGCACATAATGAGAATGAAATCTCTATTTGAATTTGGCCCAGGTAATTCTCTCTTGGTTCTCATGAGCATTGCATAAGGAATCCCACCAATCCGCAACTGCTCCAACTAGTTGATGGGAAGCGAAAAGCGCTTTCTCCCGGTCACTGCATTGGATAATAGCAAGCTTCTTCTCCACAGACTTGAGCCAATCATCCGCATCCATAGGGTCAGCAGCTTGAGCAAAGGTTGGTGGCCTAGTCCTCATAAACTCTCCCAACTGGTTATGAGGAGGTGGGGGTGGCGGTGTAGGCATGTGGGGCTGATTGTTGATGTTGCCAGCCTGCAGCTGTCCCATAGTTTGTATCATGGTCTGCATGAGTTGGTTTTGCATCGCCAAGAGCTGCGCTCAATGTTGATAGCTCCATGAGCAGGTCCTTGTCCATTGTTGTTCTAAGGTCCTCCATGGTTCTCCTCCTCATCATTAGCATCCCACTGGTTGTGACTCCTCACCATCTGAAGGAAAGCAAAAGATAAGAATTTAGAAATGCCCCCAACTATATGCATCAAGGGATATGAAACTAAACAACTAACAAGCCTACGTGGACATGGCAATGCTAAAGCATCCCAAAGTCCTCTATTAAGCACTCAAGCAACCAAAATATAGCAAACAACACACCAAACAAAAACACATCGATTCCTGAGTGCTCCTATGTGCTCTAAAGTGTCCATTCTATCTAGGTTGCGTCCTACGGTCAACCTGTGGCTCTGATACCAATCTGTGACACCCGGTTCTGAAAATGAACTAAGTGAACGCATACGTGTGCCCACGATGTTCAACACATATACACGAGTGCATTCACAAAGAGTATATAGAAAATTACCACAAAACCAGATTAATTAACCAAATTTTATTACACTAACCATATCATCCTCGAGTACATGTTCTAATGAATATTATTGACAAGTTCAACTAATGAAGCGGAAATAAACTAATTAAACACCTAAACAGCTAGGCAACATAAGTGATAGAGTATAGCGCAGCTCCAATCAACACCACAGGCAAGCTGAAGGTAGACACGGCCCAGAACTCCACATTATCGCCATTAAACTCCCAACCCTGACCAGCAGCTGTTGGGGGGGGGATTGCAAGAGTGAGTACATGTCCTACTCAGCAAGTGTGGAAAGTATGACATGTGGCTGATTCAAATGACGAATATAATAATGGTTGAGTGTTGAAAAGTACATTAAAACATTTGGAAAAGCAATATATTATATGTATGTGAAATAAACTCATCATAAGACATGTAGTTATTATACTACTAGTCTATATTACATATCCATCATCATATACCAATATCCATATTCAATACCAGAATTCAATTCATAACCATCCATAACCATAATACCAACAATAACCATTCATAAATCCGAATTTTCCTCTAATCATGTGAGGGTCCAGGTTGGTCATAACCGGGAGCACGACTATCATGATATTTTTAGACACACTCTGCAGAGGTTGTACCGCTTTACCCGCATGTTTGTGATTTCATCACCTTTTGATGACTATAGAATCTCAATTATGCCGTCTCACACTTCCATAGGTGTGCGGCCAAGAGATCACAAAATAGCCTTTACAAAGGGATTACTAGCCTATTTAGACCCCACAGAGGTTTCACTGGTAGCGATGTCTCCAACTGAGCACATCTTCAACCAAGAGCCCCCTCTTGAGCCATTCGGATCCCAGGGTAGTCCCACCAATCATCAACAAACCCAATCCGACTACCTCTTCCCCGAGCATCCTGAATGGTCCAAAGATCACTGGCAAAGCCCTAATTAATCAACTATGCCGCACCCATACTTGGCCTCGTGGTGGCACTGTAAATCCTGGATGGTCGCTCCACGAACTGGTCCTTAGATCTAAAGCAAGCAAAACCACCATAACATCCAACTCATCCACATACCAGGCTTGCTTAGAACACCCATTACCATATCATATTTAACCAGTTCATGTTAACCATAATCTCATCCATGCATAATTAAATTAAGTAGTGTAGTTGTTCTTCCATCCCAATTAATTAAGCAAAGCAAAAAGGTAAAAATCCCATCCCGACTCTCTACCATATATCCCAGGTGACAAGGGTGGTTAAACAAATCTAGTAAACTTCCTATCGTAGGATTCCCCTCAAGTTGATACAAGCATGCAGTTTTGCAAACAAAACATTTATTTTAGAAACACGATCAATATGCTTCATGGACACTTGCCTTGCTCTTCGGATTGGTTTGAGTCAAAGACTTCCAACTCTTGGTGCTGGAGATCCTTCGTGACACTTTCTAGCGCAAATCCGTCTAATCCGCACAATAAACATACAAACAAGAAACACAATCAAAGAGTGCAAAAATATTACTCAATATGACATGACATGCATGATTTATGCAAATGCAAGGTAGAACTTGTTAATAGATTGCTTTTAAATGATCACTATCTAGTTCTAATAGATTTTAACAAGTTTATAAAGGTTTGGATTTGATTAGATCTACTTTTAGAATTAATTCAACACAATTTAGCTAGAAAAATCGGACTAGTCCGCTAGGGACCGGACAAGTCCGCACTGCGTAGAACTGGCAAACTAGGGTTTTCTGGATCGACGTGAATTTGGAGATTAGGGTCAAATTCACGTAAGGAAAAGGAAATAGAAAGTATACCAGGTGTTTAGACCTCCAATGAATCTAGAAACTTGGAGACAACACTTGGATCTTGATGATCTAGGGTTGGTGATGAACTTGATGGTGGATCGTTGATGAAGAACTCGAAGTTGATGGAGATCTTGATCCTCTTTCATTTTCTCCTCCTCTTCTTCTTGCTTGGGATCTCCTCCTCCCTCCTTGATGGTGGCTCTCCACGAACTAGGGTTTGGGTTGGGTGGAAAAGTGGCAAATAAATGTCAAGCCAAGGGGTGGGGTTGTTTATATAGAGGTGGAGGCTAGGGTTAGATAGATTTCGAGTTTCAGAGGAGTAGAGGCCGGTTTAGAGTCCCACATGGGCTCTAAATGAGTTAGGCATGACGTCTCTAGGCCCACTTAATGTGAAACACAAGAAATAATTCGTAAAACAAAAGATCAATTCAGAGTCGCGAAATATCGAACAAGTCCGAAAAGGACCGGACTAGTCCGAAGTTAGTCAGGAAGAAATCGGACAAGTTTGGCCAAAAATCAGACAAGTCCGACTTTAGTCAGAGAGGAAAACGGACAAGTCTGCTGGAACACCGGACTAGTCCGGACTAGTCCAGGGTCTTAGCAAATTTTCAAGGATTCTTGGAATATCGGACTAGTCCGCACAAAATCGGACAAGTCCGAAAATGTCCAGAGGCAAAATCGGACTAGTACGCAGCAAAAACGGACAAGTCTGATTTTAGTCAGAGAGAAATCGGACTAGTCCTCACCAAAATTGGACTAGTCCGCACTTTTCAGCATTTTAAGTGCGGTTTTGTTCCAAATAAATTTTAAACTCGTTCCTCTTGATGTGGGTTAATGTTAAACATGTATATGAATGTATGTAGGGCATGATGCATGAAAATGAGGGCGTTACAAACCAAGCACATCAAGACACCTATGGCAACTAATGGACATCTCGATCTCAACGAAGATGGTCCAAATGTGGATCAAAAGGTATATCGGTCTATGATCGGCTCATTACTCTATTTATGTGCATCTAGGCCAGATATTATGCTTAGTGTGTGTATGTGTGCAAGGTTTCAAGCCACACCTAAAGAGTACCATTTAATAGCTGTTAAAAGAATCTTAAGATACCTTGTGCCCACACCCAACTTGGGCCTTTGGTATCCCAAAGGATCCAAGTTTCACTTGATAGGCTACTCTGATGTCGACTATGCAGGATGCAAAGTCGATAGAATGAGCACATCTGGCACTTGCCAATTTCTTGGTAGATCCTTAGTTTAATTTTCATCTAAAAAGAAAAACTCCATTGCTCTTTCTACAACCGAAGCGGAGTATGTTACACCCGGTAGTTGTTGCGCACAACTACTTTGGATGCGACAAACTCTAAGGGATTATGGTTACAATCTGAATCATATTCCACTCCTATGCGATAATGAAAGTGCTATAAAAATTGCACACGACCTAGTAGAGCACTCAAGAACTAAGCACATAGATATTCGTCACCATTTCTTAAGAGATCATTCATTAAAAGGTGATATTGTAATCTCACATGTTAGGACTGAAAAACAACTTGCAGATATTTTCACCAAGCCATTAGATGAAAAGAGATTTTATGAGCTAAGAAATGAGCTAAATATACTTCACTTTTGAAATGTGGCTTGAAACACTACATACCTGATTGTGATTTCAAAATTTACTCATTTTTTGTGAAAATTTGTCCCTTATCTCGATTTTCTCCTGGAAACTATTTAAATTAGTGAATCTTAGTGAATTATGGCCATTGTATGATTGTCGATTGCTTACTGGTCATATTCATCAGGATTATTTGTGAAATGATGTCCTTTAGATCACTATTAGATAAAACACCCAAAATCAAGTTGATCAATTATGTTATGTCCTGCTAACACCGGACTAGTCTGACGTCAGCACCGGACTAGTCTGTTGCCTCAGACTAGTCTGACCCTGGTCCGTCATACTGGACTTGTCCGGTGACTACCAGACTAGTCTGTATATATCGGGGTTAACCCTTGCCCGCCTCCAGTAGCTCATCCTCCACATCTGATAATCTTTTTTGCTCTCTCTCTCTCTCTCTCTCTCTCTCTCTCTCTCTCTCTCTCTTCAATCATGAGCTCCAAAGGCGATTTTTGCTTTCAGCCATCAAAATCAAAAATTTCTCCATGGGAAATTCTCTCCTCGGTGCGGAGCTTTTCCACTCCGAACGAATCCGGACCATACTCCGCCCCTTCAATTAAAATCTTCAATTTTTTGGTAAAATCTCACTCAAACCCTAGCTCTCATATTTTCTTAATTCTTGCTTATTTTTCTTGACTCCTAGGGCATACATTACTCTTCTAGATGTAATCCTACTGTTTCCCTCTCATTGTGAATCGATTCGAGCTAGATTTTGTTGAAAATAGGAAATTAGGGTTCTTATGCCAGACCGGACTAGTCCGGTGTTCAAGTGCGGACAAGTCCGGTACTCCAGACAAGTCCGCACTGTGAAAATGGACAATTCTAGTATCTAACAACTCGAACCTCTAAATTTTTATTTTGACATAGTCTCAAATCAATTCTTATCAATCTTCCTTTGACAGACACGATGTCTTCAGGTTCTAAGGACAACTCTTTAGATTATGATGAAGAGTGTGACCATGCTAGAGTGCAAAAAGCCAAAGAGAGGGTGATGAAGAGAAGACACGACCACAATTTTCACTCCTCTCCTCCCGACTATGTACTTCCCAAGAAGAGGAGAGTGGTGGTAAAGAAACCAATAAGCAAGGAAGGTGTTGGGAGTTCATCGGCACCCAAGAGAACTCTCAACAATGGCAAAGGATTGGCTAGTGGTCCTATTGGCCCATTGAAGATGAAGGCTCCTATTCATCGCAATAGGCATCCCTCTAGTGATGACTTTACAGGAAAAGGGAGTGAATTGGCTGACAAGTTCAGAAAGCTTGAAGTCTATGAATAGCCCAAATAGTTATCTGACCCTAGATTCTGGAGCAACTTCTAAGCTAACTATTATGAGCATGTCTACATGAAGATGAGGAACCCAGTGATTGAAAGTTAGTGGGTGGATATCACTTACCTCCAGTCCAAGAGATGCCAAGCTTATCAAGAGGTCCTAGAGGCATTAGAGCGACATGGACTGAAGGATCTTGTCTCTTTCCAGTGGGACTAGAACGTTCAGGATCACTCAATTCTATTCCACTCTATACTTCTCTCGTGATGACAGAGACAAAATGATATGGATGACACATGGAGCGAAGTACATTGTCACACATGAAAAATTTGCCAGAATTCTTCACCTTTAAGATTCTTTGGAGAATGACATCATCATTCACAACCTAAAACCTCTGGAGAAAGATGAACTTGACTTTCTCTATGATACAAGAATTCCATTTAAATATCCAACTACCAAATACAAGAAAATTGTTGGGTTTTGAAAAAAGAGTTTCTATTCAAAACACAATTTTTTTGAGCTACAAAAGTGGTAATTCACAAACGTGCTAATTCCATAGCCGTTGGGGAGCCACCTGCCAAAAGAAAGAATGGGGGGGGCACTTGTCAGTGCGGCCGACCCCCTGTTCGGTCAACATGGGGAAAGGGCCATTTTGGCTCTCTCTCTCTCCTCCAATGGCTGCATTTGGTTCCCTATTGACCGTTCCCGAGTGCACACTATAAATGGTGGTCGTGAGGAGCATTCCTCCTCACACTTCACCTCATTTCATACCTCCCCAAAGTCACTCCATACTCACATTGTTTCTTTGCTCTTGATTGAAGTACTCTTGCTAAAAAACCAACTCAAAAAGATTTGCTTCTGTTTGCATTTGCAATTTTCTCTCAAGTTCTTCAAGGGAAAGTTTGTTAGGGGTTTTGCTTTTGCTAACATCAGCTCTTTTGAGTTTTTGCCTTGTTGTGTTCTTGTTTTTTGTGGCCATGAAAGGAATGAAGAGGTTTAAGAAGAGGAAGGAGGCTGCAAGATCAAGCCATGGTGGAGACTCAAGTGCACGTCCCTCTTCCGTTGCTACACCAAGTTCACGGAGGAGGAGTATGGGTGAGGACACTCCCATGGGTGAGAGGAGCAACCCGCACCAACTTCTTCAAGATGATGATCTCGACATACAAAGTGAAGTTGAAGACCAAGCATGCAAGCTCCTCCAAGATCGTGAGTTTTCTCATACGAAAGCTTATGATCCGGATTTGATCTCAAAACAGGTATGGATTCCGAATTCTTTTCGATTTGGCGTGCACTAGGATGGAACAATTTTGCTCACATAGAGGAGAGAGGTTTACTTTGCACACTCAAAATAGGATTTGATAGTATTACTTTTAGATTATTTCAAAAATAATACAACATCCTATGGAAAGAATTAAGTGAAATCCTAGGCTTCCATAAACGTTAGTTGCTAGATTTAGACGCTCTACCTTGGTTTAACAAATAAAGTTTTTGGCAAGATTCAACTAGTGAGGTCAAGTGTAGTGCACCTAGGAATAGCCACTTGCACAACCCAACTGTAGCTTCATGCATAGATGGGTGGTTATGACTATGTTCTCTAGAGGAGATGTAAGGGCAGTGCATGATGATGAGCTGAAAATTTTATTTGTCATGATTAAAAAGATAAAGTTGCACCAGTTATTGTCGTGATGACACAATGGTTAGATTACATTCCAAGAACATGGCCAATTGAATGCACTTCATTGATTACTCGTATTGCTACTAGGGTAGGAGCACTAGTATATTCTTCATTTGAGTATATTGAAAATGAAAGAGAATTAATTGATGAAGATTATTTAGTGCAAGGACATACCTTTAAGCATGATCAATTTGGCTCTTTGTGATTTTATTATCCAGGCTTTGTCAATGAAATTCGGTTACCTAACCCGGATTATCATTTGTACAAATGTCGAAGGCCAACCATTGACCTTCTTCCCATCGAGGTAGCCCAAAGAAGTAATGTCTCTGGCAGGGTAACTAGAAGCCATACAAGAAGAGCGACCATGCCCCCGACAACCTCCACATTCCATGAGTACGAAGAGGAAGAGAACCCAATGGGTGAGTCACCCGGATGGACTCAACCTCCATCATATGAGATCGAAGGTCCGTCTTGGCATCAATGGTCGTGTGCCACATGAGAGCCACCCCTATCCACTTCAAGCTCTAGCAGCTTGCCTCCAATGTCCATTAGAAGATGTCGTTCCTCTTCAGCTAGAAGTCATCGTGACTACAGTGAAGGAATGACGGATCTCACTAGACATATGGAAGATCTTGAAGTGAGAACAGGTGACATCTACAACACTATTCAAGGGCATGTCCAAGGTACCCAAGACTGGCAACAACACATGAATGCTCAATTCACCTCCATCAACTCCATGCTACAACAACTACAAGCCGATCTCGCAGGATACTTCCGTCATCAAGGATTCAACGCTCATCACGGAGGTGAGTGAAGAACAAGCTTGGGGAAGGACCCCCACTTGAGGTAAATCGTACCACACCCCTTGCATATTTATTATCCATTCATCCATCGTCCACCTTGGATATAAAATATTAATAAGTAGGATCAAGTTGTTTTCAAATAAAATAAAATATGTGTCATAAGAATGACTTGGAATTCACATAGATGAAATGATGAATAGTTGCTCTATTTTAATTTTCCTAAGTCCCTAGTTCACAACTTACTACTCTCCAACATATTGCTCTCATTGGCTAAAATTGCTTTTGCCTTGATTTGGAAATTGTGGGTAGCAAAAGCTTAATCCGTTCTAAGTTGTTGTGAGATACGATATAGTGATAGGGATGCTACTCCTAGTTTGAAAGTGAAACATGGATTTTCGGAGAAAATTCTAAAAATATTTAAGTTACTCTCATTTGATTGGAAATACCTACCAAAGCCATATGATACATTACATTGATAGACCTTATGCATATGCTATTTGTCTTCACATTGAGCTTTGTCAAACTAGTATAGACCTATGTGAGATTTCATTCATTGCTTTTTGAATTCAAGACTTCACTTGCACATGTTATACTTTACACTAGAACTAAGCAAATTTCCATCATATCACCATTCCATAATAAAAAGAGAAACTCCATACCATTCATGCTTAGTACTCTCTCCAAAATTTCTTTCATAAAAATGCAGTAGAAGACATGGCTACAAGAAAAAGAAAAAGAAAATAAAATGCATGCTTACTTCAGAAGCACGAGAAAAAAAAAGAGAAAAAGAAAAGTAGCCATGTTTCATCCCTGCAAAATAAGAGAGTCCACTCAAAAAGGATTCATCTCAATATCCACATCCATCTCCATATCATCACACATGCACAAGTCTCGAATCAAATTGTTTTGACCTAGCAATATTATGTGTTGCAAATATGCCTACTATATTCCATACCAAGCTCCACATACAAGCCTTATTTAGTGGTAGGATGAATTTAGGCAAAATTCCTTGGTGGGGACATATTTCCACTACACATAAAAAAGAGACTGAGAGAATCAAATTGAGATACTTAAAATCTAAATTGAACTCTACGAAATTTGAGTGGAACTTGATTTCTAGGGTAAGTGTGCTCCATTTGTTGTTCTATCTTTCAACCACCCATGAATAGGAGATGGTATAAGCTCCATAATTACTTAAGATGGGTGAAGTATCATGCCAATTTTTGCAATACTAGGTAGGGTATTTTGTCATGGTACTTTTGAAAAATAGAACATTGTAGCAACTCCTAATCATCAACCTAAAGTCTTGACTTTGCTCGGAACGAGCAAAGGATAAGCTTGGGGGAGTTTGTTGACGGCTGCTATATACCAATTTCACCCGTCAATATAACTCAATTATGTAAGTGAATTGTCATTTCTTGCACACATCATCTCTCTGTTTAACCTATTTCCACTTGCCCTTGCAGAAATAATGCATGGTTGGAATTATTATAGGAAATGAGGTAAAAGAGGGGGAGCAATCCTATAAATTACCATCCCAGCCAATCAAGCAACAATATGTGGCACCACATGGATCAAAATGGCCCACAAACATAAGTATCCGAGGCCATCCAACGGTGTATCACCCATATCAGTCAAGGGGACCTACCTGGAAGTGACCTGGAGGAAGCACATCGCGAAAGAAGTCAAGACCAGGTCGACCGACCCTCCCTAGTCGGTCGACTAGGTCCTGGCGCCAAACTCAGTCAACTTCCCCGTATCGACTCCCTATGGTGCCCCGATAACAATGAAGACTAATTCACTCGCTTTTGGTGGCGGGAATCGACCCTTCTCCAGCTATAAATAGGACCCCCTACCCTCACTTCACACACACACCACTCGAGTATTCATTCCATTGTATCCAGTATTGTCCATAGGTTTAGAGGAGTTTAGGCCGTAGAGAGGAGAGCCTCTAGTCCATAGTCCAAGTAGGAGAGGAGTAGAAGGAGTCTCTTCCCAATTCCTAATTGGGAAAGGTATGGCTCTCATATTCCTATTTGTATTTCTGACTTTGCTCTTAATAAAGATGTTATCTTTAGTCTTCTATTGTTTATATACTTGGATGAAGCATTTCTTGTTTGATTGTGGATTCCATATATGTGGTAGGAGTAGTATTTATGATTATGCCATATCATTCTCATTATGTCATCATAAACACTACAAACCCCCACTATAGTCTAATTACCTATGACATGATTATGTTAATATGAATCACTTATACTATAAATTAACATTGGTTGAACAATGATTTAGTTCATTGCCTTAGGATGGCTTGTTCCTAGGCTCTTAAGGTAATTACTTAATATGCTAGCATGGTGCTAGGATAGATAAGTAGCGTTGAATGTCTCGTAGAGCCACAGATTGAAGAGGTAGGCAGTAGGTGGTGAGAGCCCTATCTGTCCTTTGTAATCCTCAATGTTCGCCTATACCACAAGCTCTTGGCATGAGTCGTCCTAGTATTGCTAGGGGTAAACCCGTGCCCGATGTGTTAATCACTTAGCATGAGAATTCATAATTAATATAATCATTAGTAACTAACTTAGGCTATGGATATGTACATTATAAGCATAGTAGGAGTATCTACCTAACTCTTAGCCTAGTTCCTCTTTACCTCATTTACTCCTCTTAGGATAGAATGCTCTCATGTGTGTCACACTACCTCCAAACTATCAATTATCCATCCTCGCTAGAACCCTACCTAGACTAACCTAGCCTCTCCATTTGATGATTGCTTTGCTTCCATCTAGCCCTCCTTTGGTAGAATATAAATGACACCCTTTTAGAATACTCTAAAAGAGGAAATGCTACATCAATAAATTCCGTGCGCTTGCGAATTTACATCTGTGATCTAAAAACTATTAACAAGCATTTTTGGCACCCATGCTAGGGATGAATTGTTAGTAGTGCATGGGAAATATCAACACTAAGAAAAAGGGTGAGGTACCATAACAAATTTATTCAATGCAAGGTAGAATATTTTGTTGTGCACTTGGTACTTTTGCAGAATCAGACATTGTAGCAACTCATAATCAACAACCCAAGTCATTATCTTTGCTTCGGGACGAGCAAGGGGTAAGCTTGGGGGAGTTTGTTGATGGTCGTTATATACCAATTTTGACCATAAATATTACTCAATTATGTAAGGAAATAAATATATCTTACACACATCATAGTTAGATTTAACATAATTACACTTGAACTTGGAGAAATAGTGCATGCATGAGTTTTTATGCAGAAATGATGGGGAATGAGGGGAGCAATCCTAAAAAGTGCCATCCCAGCCAATCATGCAACGACTGTGGCATCACATGGATCGATGACTCATTCACAGGCGTATTTGAGGGGATCCAATGGTGTTTCACCCGAGAAGGGGGTCAGGGCCCATCTAGAAGCCACCCCAAGGAAGCACACCCGAAGGGGGGCCAGGACCAGGTCGGTTGACCCCCTAGTCAACCGACTTGGCCCTGGCGCCAAACCCAGTCTTCCTCCATGTGTTGGCTCCTCATGGCTCCCTGAAGGTGGTGAAGACTTATTCACGTGCTAATGGTAGTGGGAACTGCCTCTACTCCGTGTATAAATAGAGGGATGCCTCATTTCTCACACACCACTCAAGCATTCTCTCTTGTATTACACTAGTGCTCTTAGTCCCTTAGTGGAGGTTAGGCTGTAGAGAGAAGCCTCAAGTCCCAAGTCCAAATTGGGTAAGGCGTGTGTCGGTGCCCAACATATTGGGTACTCTCGCGCACATGATAAAAATGCCTAAGTGCCCTGCCTCACTGTTGAGGTAGGGTCCGCTGGCACCACGTGTCTAGCAGGCTGGGACCTCGCGTCTCCTCAAGGGCAGGCTCCGGACCCTTCCATGTGGACTTCAAGATGGGACCTGGCACCCCCAAGAGATGAGCTCCTGAGCTGCCACGTGTCCGGTGGCACGGGACCCTGCTCCTCCATTGGAGGGGGCTCCGGTGCCACCGCGTGGCCTGGAGCTCCGAACCGGCCTCCCCTGCAGAGGCGGGCTTCAGAACCACCACATGTCCCGCAAACCTAGACACTCAACTGTCCTCAGAGATAGGCTTCGGGGCTGCCACGTAGCCTGCAATATAGGACCCGGCCTCCCCCGCTGAGGCTGGCTTTGGTTCTGCCACGCGTCTTGCAACTTGACCTGAACAGTACACTGCGGGAGTTAAGGGGCGGTGCACCCTGTTTAAATCGCGCATTGAAGACATGTGCCTTCCCCAGGCGCATGACGCGGTGCACGCCTCCTATCAGGTACCGACGTGCCCAATCGCATCGCAGTGAAGATGCCACATGCCTACTGTGAGACCTATGTATGTTGAATACATTGGCTTTGACAATAAAAGTTTTGAATATTGCCATAACATCTTTTTAGCAATGTCCGACTTTAGCTCCAGCATGTCTTTGTTAAGAACTGATATGTTTTTGCTAGGTTCGAGTTATGTTGGTTAGCTCCGACATGTTTTTCTAGCTCTAGCGCTAGGTTGTACTAGCTTTGGTAAGGCCCGGTTAGCTTTGGCAAGGTTCGGAGCTTGATCGCAGTGGTTCTGCTTTTATCTTGCAATGATTCGTACTTGCTTTACATTGATGAAAAGTTTGCTTAGTATTCATTAGCTAAGTTTTCTTGGTGTGTTTTGGTGGTTATGGTTGATATCATTTTGCTATGTTTTGCAACATGCTTATGTGAGGTGCTCACGTAAGATGTTGTAGTTTCAGAACTAACGTGAGTCAAGTCGAGGACTTGTGCTCAAAAGTATTGGTTGTTTGTTCATGTGTAGGTGTTGCTTGAGTTCAAGACATGGCTGGTTATGGGATCCATTGAACTAGTCTTAGGGAGAAGATGAGGTTCAACAACCAAGTTCGGGAGGAATTGTGGTTGAGTTGATTAGGAGGTCGTGCAACATGTTTGAATCAACAAAATGCATATGAAGGTATCGTGGACGTTGTTGGAAGATGTTTGCACGTATGCAAGGAGTGCATGGACGTGGATGCAGGGTTCCAAGGCGTGATGAAGAGATGTGGACGTAAAAAATTGGTCAGAAAGGTCCAACCAACTAGGTTATGGACTCAGGCTGCGACTGAGTCGGGTTTGACTCAAATATGGAAAGATTTGAGTTGGTTATGATAGGATTTCATGTGGGTCACGAATTTGAGTTGTTTTAGGCATGTGGGATACGTTCCTAAGGTGTTTGGAAGTCTTAAGATTGCTTCTATCTTCGTATAGACGAGTCTTGAGCAGTTATGGAAAGTTTCGATTCGTGAACTGAGTAGGATTAGAGTCCTAGTTAGTTTTGGGTTGGCCTAAGGGCTGGTTATAAAAGAAAGGGTGGTCAGAGCTTGTGGTAGACGACTTTGGGGCTGTTCCTCTTGTGTTCTATTGAATAAAGTTCATAGTTGAAAGGAACTTTTATGCCTTGTTCGTCCGACTTGTTCTAGACAAGTTTTTCTCGTTGAGTTTTCTGCACAGCACTACCTTTCTTTGGTGGTTTTATCATAACTCAAGATTTAGAGATCCAATTGATGTGATTCCTTTTGGGTTGTCTTCACAACTTGATTTTATATCATCTGTCAAAATTTCATGGTCATTGGATTTGTGGTTTCTGATCTACACGAGTTTCTTTGCAGCGTTTCAGAACTATTTTTCTTGGGTAGGACAGATTAACCTTTGTTCGATCTTTCAATCGTAATCTGAGTTTCTCTCGACGGATTTGAGTGATTCTTATTGTGTCGTCTTCGTGACTTGATTCTCCCTGATATCTATCACTTTTGTCACGGTGAAACACATTTAGATTAGTCTCACACACGATTTCTTTAACAGATCATTTTTCTGCCGAAGGGGTTGAGATTTAATTGTTTCCGCTGCATAAGATTTTTTAAATCTACCATTCACCCCCCCTCTGGTAGCTTTTCACGTGATCTTTGATCCTACAATTGGTATCAGAGTCACGGTGCTCTAATCTTTATGATTTGCATGTATTTTGACTAATCATCATAAAGAAATACCCCGCAAAACCTTGTGTCTTTAGTGGTATTGATTTTCAGGTTTGGAAGGCAAGTATGGAAGCCTTCATCCAGGCTCAAGGCTTCGCAATATGGGATAAGGTATACAAGCCTTACGAAGTGCCGCCAAATGGTCAAGTTACAGCTATAAATCTAAGAGATGTCGACAACAACAACAAGGCTTGGAACTTGATCATACAAGGATTAACTCAAAGCGACTTCGACCGTGTTGCACACCTCCGATCTGCATACGATGTGTGGAAAGCACTTTGTGACTACCACGAAGGATCCAACACGATCATAGAGGTAAGGCAAGACATGTTCAAGAAAGAATAAATGCGCTTCGAGATGCAACCCGGTGAGTCTATTGATGACCTTTTTGCTCGCTTTAATAAAATTCTCAGCAACTTGCATAGCGTCAATGTTAATTTTTTAGATGCTAAAAATGCTAGGCAATTACTAAGTGCATTAGACATGTCAATTTGGGAGATGAAAGTCACATCCATTCATGAATCTACTGTCATGAGTGCACTTACATTAGATGATCTTTATTCTAAATTGAAAACTCATGAAATTGACATAATCTCATGTAAGAACCCCAACAAGTCTCTTGCATTTGTTTCTCAACGTGATATGCCTAGCCTCGGCCAATCTTCATCTTGTGGTACACTTGCTTTTTTGTCTTGTCTAACCCTTGAACAGATTGAGGAGTTTTCAGAGGAGGAGCTAGTACTTCTCTCTACTAGGTCCTCAAAAGTATTACAAAATGTGAGAACTAGAAGCAGAGGAAGATTCGAACCTCAACGATGTTTCAAATGTGGTAAGACAGGACATTTTCGTTCAGATTGCCCTAACCTTTCATGTCCTACTTCCCGGGATGAAAAGCAAACAAGGACGAAGCACTCCTCTGCAAAAGATACGAAGAAAAAAAAAAGGGTTTTACAGAACATCAATTGGTGAGCAGTTTTATCTCCGCACTTCAAGAACTTGGCTCAAGCGATGTGGACATTGGAAGTGACGAAGATAAAGATGATTTGGCAAACTTGTATTCATGGCGGGCAAGTCAATATCAAGTATGGATGAGGCTGAACACAACAACGATAATGAAGAGGTATGTCCTACTTGCGAAGAAATGTGTGATGCTATTTCTCGTGCCACTTCTATAGTTAAAAAAAAGGACAAAAAGCTTAGGGACAATGCTGTTAAAATTGAGTCACTAGAATCTGAAATTAATCTTTTAAAATCTTTGATTCCTAGTGATGATTCTTGTTCCTCATGTGAATTAATATATGAACAATTATCCTCATTAAGAAGTGCACACACCTCCACACTTGATAAACTTGAGATAGAAATTAAAAAGAACAAAGAGCTTGCTGCACTTAATGATAAAAACTTGAAAGATGCTAGCTGTTCTACAATTGTTTTGCATTGTTCTACTTGTGATGATCTTGATAAGGAACTACAAGATGTTATGAATGAAATTTCTATATTGAACAATGCTTTACATTCTCATGAAGTTAAATATTGTTCCAATTGCTAATTAAAATGAAAAACTTCATGTGAAAATTGCCTTGATCTGTCCAATAAACTTGATGACATGCATAGGACATTAGATCGGTTTTGTAATGGGAATAAGAACCAAAATTTGCTGCTGAATTCTTCCAAGTCTTGCAATGATAAAACTGGTTTAGGTTTTGATTCTCATGCTCATGCTAAGGCTCATCCACCTAAAATTGTAAAGTCATTAGGAAGTGGTTTGATTCAAAAGTTCCTAAACAAAAAGAAGTGGTTTTCAAATCTGCTGGAGTGTTGTCTCATTCGGTTTCAAATAAAAATGTTGCTTGCTCATCTAGACATGAATACAAAGTTAAATTTCATTGTACCTACTGTGGTAGATATGGTCAAGTAAAAGATTTTTGTTATAGACTAGCTAAACAACAGAAAAAGGAAAGAATGGTTGCTAGAACTCATAACTTTCATGCAAAATTTGCTGCACTTGCTAAATTGAATGATAGGAACATGCAATCTGTTGTAATGAGTCGAAAACATGCAACGGTTGCTCCCAAATCTACTATTTTTTGTGCTACACATGTAACATCTCTTAGGACAGTAGTTGGGTACAAAAATCCTCAAACTTTGGCTCATAAACCTACTGTTTTATCTCAACTTTCGCATGTTATTCCTGCTGGACGTCATGTGACTCAGTACTGGATTCCTAAATGCCTTTTGACTAACCCCAGTATTGAGTCATCGACGTATTGTGCTTCTATGTAGGTTACATGCTTGAGGAAGGAGGATATTTGGATTGTGGATTGAGGTTGCTCACGCCACATGACTGGTAACAAAGAATGGTTCTCCTCCCTCTCTTTTGTATCACGTGTAGAGAATGTTACTTTTGCCGATAAATTTTCAACTCCTATAGTTGCTAAGGGTTCGGTCAGAGTAAATGATCACTACACTTTGAAGGATGCGGCACTTGTCAAAAATTTGAAATACAACTTGCTTTCTGTTTCACAATTGCTAGATGAAAATCTGGAAATTATTTTCAATAAGAATTGCTGCAAAGTTGTAGGTTCAAATAGTGAGTTTATTTTTAACATGTCTCGCTTTGGAAGAGTTTTTAAAGATGATTTTGATATGTCTTCCTCTAAGCATAGGTGTCTAGTTGCTAATGATTCTAAGGACTTATATTTTTGGCATCATAGACTTGATCACGTAGGCTTTGATCATCTAACACGTGTTAGTGCTCTTAATCGCATACATGGGTTGCCTAAGCTTAAAGGGGACAAAGAAATTGTGTGCTCTTCTTGACATGCTAAGATGGTTGCAGGTTCACATACTCCTCTCACAATGATCATGACAACTGAACCGGGTCAACTTTTGCACCTTGACACCGTAGGACCTTCACGTGTTCAATCCTTCGGAGGCAAATGGTATGTTCTTGTTATTGTTGATGATTATTCTAGATACTCTTGGGTTTACTTTATGGCATCTCAGAATGAAGCTTTTAGTCACTTTAGATCTTTATTTATTAGATTATCAATTAATCACCCAAGATCTTTAAAAGCAATTAGAAGTGATAACCAGACCGAATTTAAAAATCAATCGTTTGATCACTTTTGTGCTGAAAATGGAATAGATCATTGATTTTCTTCACCATATGTACCTCAACAAAACAGTGTCGTAGAAAGAAAGAACAGAATCTTAGTTGAGATGGCTAGGACTATGCTTGATGAATATCAAACTCCTAGGAAATTTTTGGCTGATGCGATTGCAACCGCCTGTTATGTCTCAAATCGTGTTTTCTTGCGCGCTAAGCTAGGTAAAACACAATATGAGCTCCGGTTTGGACATAAGCCAAGTGTTACACACTTTTGGGTCTTTGGTTGCAAATGCTATGTTAAGAAACATGGTAATCTTGATAAATTTGAGCCTAGATTTGTTGATGGCATGTTTCTTAGTTATCCATCTCATACTAGACGATATCGTGTGCTTTTACTTGACACTAACAAAATTGTGGAGACTTGTGAGGTGTCTTTTGATGAAGCTAGCCCAGGTACTAGCTCAAACATTGCAGGTCCAGATCCATAACCGCAGGGGGAGAGCATTTTTGTTGAAGAAAATTCTTTTATTTTAGATAGAAGAAAGAGGAAGAGTGGAGCTGCTGCCCAAAAATTCAGCAGCTCATGTCATTGTTCCAGCTCCTGATTTTGATTCACAGCCAGCACCAACAACCACCATTGTTGGCTGGTTCAGATCCTCCTCAAGTCACAAGTTCATAGATTTGTGATGAACATGAAGAAGAAGAAGCTTGTGAAGTGTCCACTCCCCTTCGGGTTCTCAAAAGTCATCCTCCACAACAAATTATTGGAAGCTTGCACGAACGAGTCACACGGTCTAGGTTTTGCGATCCAAACTCTCATGCTCATTCTTCTTTTGTTGCTTCTTCTAAACCCAAAGATATATCACATGCACTCACTAATGAATCTTGGATTATTGCCATGCAAGAAGAGTTAGAAAATTTTGAAAGAAATAATGTTTGGAAACTTGTACCTCCACCTCAAGGTCAAAATTTAATTGGAACTCAATGGGTGTTTAAAAATAAACAAAGTGAGGATGGGGTTGTGGATAGGAATAAGGCTAGGTTGGTTGTTCAAGGTTCCACTCAAGTTGAAGGTCTAGATTTTGATAAAACTTTTGCTCCTATTGCTAGATTAGGATCCATAAGAATTTTGTTAGCTTTTGCTGCATCTAAAGGTTTTAAGCTATATCAAATTGATGTTAAAAGTGCTTTTCTTAATGGCTACATAGATGAGGAGGTTTATGTCAAACAACCACCGGGTTTTGAAAATCCAGATTTTCCTAATCATTTTTACAAACTTTCTGTCGGTACCCTGCGTACCGGATACCCCTTGGGACTGCGAAGAGTGTCAAGGAACTCCACCTATCTGAGTTGAAGACCCCCGGACCTAACCCCCGACAGAGAGAAGCTCCGGTACCGACATGTGTACAACAGCACCGGACCTACTCGTCCAAGATAGTAAGCTCCGGAGCTGCCACGCGTCCAACTGTCGGACCTTCCACCTCAACAAGCAGACTGGTGGACCTCCAACGGCTCGAACCTTCAAGGAACATTAAATACTTCAAGACCTGATTATGTGTCATTAATGCTATCTTAATGACACATGATCGGAGGACCCTTAATACCAGTAACGCACCATCAATGCGCGTTATCACGTTGTTAAGGGGAATTAAGTACATTAATTGTGTATTAGGCATCTATAACTGCCAGGGCCACATGTCGGGTCAGGCTTATGATGTAACGGCCAGCCCTTGTACTATAAAAGGACTGGCCGAGCGATACTCAGGGGAGGCTTCAACTAGCGCCTAAGACTCCCATACACTCTAGTCTCTCACACTTAAGCGCTCAAACGCACAATACAACAACAACACATACCCGTGGAGTAGGGTATTACGGTCAGGCGGCCCGAACCACGTAAATAATCGTGTCAAATTGCCACTTTCTTCTGAATCTTCGCGCGCCATAACCGAACTACAAAACTCTAAGGGCTACCAACGGTAGTACCGGGAGAATTGCCGGAATCAGACTCTGACACTGTTCAAAGCCTTGTACGGTCTCAAACAAGCCCCTAGAGCATGGTACGATAGGTTAAAAAGATTCATACTTGAAAAGGGGTTTATCATGGGCAAGGTTGATAAAACTCATTATTTGTTCAAGTGTATGTGGATGATTTTATCTTTGGTTGTGCTTCTCATGATCTTGTGTCCAAGTTTTCAGCTATGATGAGTTCAGAATTTGAGATGAGTATGATGGGAGAACTCACGTACTTTTTGGGGCTGCAAATCAAGCAAACCAAGGAGGGTACCTTTGTGCATCAAACAAAGTATACAAAAGACCTCGTAAGGTGCTTCAACATGGACAAAAGCAAGCCTTTTCGGACACCAATGGGAACAACAACAACACTTGAACTTGATGAAGATGGTGAACCCATGGATAAAAAAGAATATATAAGCTTGATCGGATCACTTTTGTACCTCATGGCATCAGGACCTGACATACAATTCAGCATATGTCTTTGTGCAAGGTTTCAAGTGTAAGACCTATGTGTGCTGAATACATTGGCTTGTAGTGAATACACTTGCTTTGACGATAAATGTTTTGAATATCACCAAAACACCTTTTTATTAAGGTCCTGCTAGTTTTGTAAGCTCCAGCGGGAGCTTGGTTATACTAGTTTTGGTAAGTTTCGGCAGCTAGGTTCTACTAGCTTTTGTTAGCTCCGGCTCAAGGTCTGGGTTGTTCTGGCAAGGTCCAGAACTTAACCGCAATGCTTCTGTTTTTCATTTGCAATGTTTCGTACTTGCTTTACATCTCGAGAAAGATTGCTTAGTATTCATTTGCTAAGTTTTTGGTGTGTTTTTGGTTTACATGGATGATATCGTGTTACTGTGGTTTGCAACATGCTTATGTAAGGTTCTCACGTAAGGTGTTGTGTTCGAAACTAACTTGAGTCTAGTCGAGGACTTGGGCTCGTATGGATTGGTCATTTATTCATGTGCAGGTGTTGCTTGAGTTCAAGACATGGCTGGTGACGGGATCCACTGAACTATTCTTAGGGAGAAGATGTGGTTCAACAACCAAGTTCGGGAGGAATTGTGGTTGAGCTGATCAGGAGGTTGCGCAGCATGATTGAATCAAGAACAATGCATGTGAAGGTATCGTGGATGTCATTGGAAGATGATTGCACGTGTGCAAGGAGTGCATGGACGTGGATACAAGGTTCTGAGACGTGATGAAGAGATGTGGATGTAAAGAGTTGGTCGGAAAGGTCCAACCGACTAGGTTATGGACTCAGGCTGCGGCTGAGTCGGGTTTGACTCAAATATGGAAAGATTTGAGTTGGTTATGACAGAATTTCGTGTGGGTCACGAATTTGAGTTGGTTTAGGAATGTGGGATACGTTCCTAAGGTGTTTTAAAGTCTTAAGATTGCTTCTATCTGCGTATAGAAGAATCCTAAGCAGTTATGGAAAGTTACGATTCGTGAACAGAGTAGGATTAGGTTCCTGATCTGAGTTGAGTTTGCTTTCGAGCTGGTTATATAAGCAAGGGAGCCCAGAGCTCGTGGTGCACGACTTTGGAGCTGTTCCTCTTGTGTTCTATTGAATAAAATTCGTAGTTTGAAGGACCTTTTATGCCTTGTTCGCCCGACTTGTTCCAGACAACTTTTACTCATCGAGTTTCTGGACAGCACTACCTTTCGTCGGTGGTTTTATCATAACTCGAGTTTTGCAGATCCAATTGACGTTATTATTTTTGGGTTGTCTTAAAAACTTGATTATCTATCATCTGTCAAAATTTCACGGTCATTGGATTTGTGGTTTCTGATCTACACGAGTTTCTTTGCAGCATTTCACAACTGTTTTTCTCGGGTAGGAAAGATTGACCTTTGTTTGATCTTTCGATCATAACTTGAGTTTTTCTTGACGGATTTGAGTGATTCTTGTTGTGTTGTCTTCATGACTTTATTCTCTCTGATATCTATCACTTTTGTCACGGTGAAACACGTTTAGATTAGTCTCACACATGATTTCTTTAACATATTGTTTTTCTGCCGAAGGGGTTGGGGTTTAATTGTTTCCGCTGCGTAAGATTTTTAAATCTACCATTCACCCCCCCTCTAGTAGCTTTTCACGTTCTCTTCGATCCTACAATTGGTATCAGAGCCACGGTGCTCTAATCTTTATGATTTGCATGTGTTTTTGACTAATCATCATGGAGAAGTACTCCGCCAAACCTTATGTGTTTGCTGGTATTGATTTTCAGGTTTGGAAGGCACGCATGGAGGCTTTCATCCAGGCACAAGGCTTTGCAATATGGGAGAAGGTATACAAGCCTTACGAAGTGCCATCAAACGGTCAAGTTACAGCTACAAATCTGAGAG
Source organism: Tuctoria greenei (assembly GCA_036927565.1). Taxonomy (NCBI): domain Eukaryota; kingdom Viridiplantae; phylum Streptophyta; class Magnoliopsida; order Poales; family Poaceae; genus Tuctoria; species Tuctoria greenei. Next base: position 36,864,994 of record JAYESD010000003.1, on the reverse strand, counting down.
ATGTCGACAACAACAACAAGGCTCGGAACTTGATCATACAAGGATTAACACAAAGCGACTTCGACCGTGTTGCACACCTCCGATCTGCATAGGATGTGTGGAAAGCACTTTGTCACTACCATGAAGGATCCAACACGATCAAAGAGGTAAGGCAAGACATGTTCAAGAAAGAATACATGCGCTTCGAGATGCAACCCGGTGAGTCTATTGATGAACTTTTGGCTCGCTTTAATAAGATTCTCAGCAACTTGCGTAGTGTCGATGTTAATTTTTCATATGCTGAAAATGCTAGGCAATTGCTAAGTGCATTAGATATGTCAATTTGGGAGATGAAAGTCACATCTATTCGTGAATCTACTGTCATGAGTTCACTTACTTTAGATGTGCTATATTCCAAGTTAAAAACTCATGAAATTGACATAATCTCACGTAAGAACCCAAACAAGTCTATTGCTTTTGTTTCTCAACGTGACATGCCTAGTTCCAGTCAAACATCATCTTGTGGTACACTTGCTTTGCTGTCCTCTCTAACCCTTGAACAGATTGATGAGTTTCTAGAGGAGGAGCTAGCACTTCTCTATACGAAGTTCTCAAAAGCATTGCAAAATGTGAGAACTAGAAGAAGAGGAAGCTCCGGACCTCAACGATCCTTTGAATGTGGTAACATAGGACATTTTCGTTCAGATTGCCCTAACCTTTCAGGTCCTACGTCCCGGGATGAAGAGAAAACAAGTACGAAGCACTCCTCTGCAAAAGATACGAAGAAAAAGAAGGGTTTTACAGGACGTCAATTGGTGAGCAGTTTTATCTCAGCACTCTAGGAACTTGGCTCAAGCGACGTAGACATTGGAAGTGATGAAGATGAAGATGATTTGACAAACTTGTGCTTCATGGCGGGCAAGTCAAGATCAAGTATGGAGGAGGCAGAACACAACAGCGACAATGAAGAGGTATTTCCTACTTGCGAAGAAATGTGTGATGCTATTTCTCATGCCACTGTTATTGTTAAGAAAAAGGACAAAAAGCTTAGGGACACTGCTGTTAAAATTGAGTCACTAGAATCTAAAATTAATCGTTTGAAATCCTTGATTCCTAGTGATGATTCTTGATCCTCATGTGACTTAATATATGAACAATTGTCCTCCCTAAGAAGTGCACATACCTCCACACTTGATAAACTTGAACTTTAAATTGAAAAGAACAAAAAGCTTGCTGCAATTAATATTGGAAACTTAAAAGATGCTTCTTGTTCTACAATTGATTTGCATTGTTCTAATTGTGATGATCTTGATAAGAAACTGCAAGATGCTATGAATGAAATCTCTATATTGAACAATGCTTTACATTGTCATGAAGTTAAATATTGTTCCAATTGCAAATTAAAAAGAAAAACTTCATGTGAAAATTTCCCTGATCTGTCCAATAAACTTGATAATATGCATAAGACATTTGATCGGTTTTGTAATGGGAATAAGAACCTAAACTTGCTGCTGAATTCATCCAAGTGTGGCAATGATAAAACTGGTTTAGGTTTCGATTCTCATGCTCATGCTAAGGCACATCCACCTAAAATTGTAAAGTCGTTAGGAAGTGGTTTGATTCAAACAATTCCTAAACAAAAAGAGGTGGTTTTCAAATCTGCAGGAGTATTGTCTCATTCGGTTTCAAATAAAAATGTTGTTTAATCATCTAGACATGAACACAAAGTTAAATTTCATTGTACCTACTGTGGTAGAGATGGTCATGTCATAGATTTATGTTATAGACTAGCTAAACAACAGAAAACGGAAAGAATGGTTGCCAGATCTCATAACTTTAATGCAAATTTTGCTGCACATATTAAACCGAATGCCAGGAACATGCAACCCGCTGTTATGAGTCAGAAACATTCAAAGTTTACCTCCGGACCTTCTGTTTTTGCCTCCGGAGCTACTGATTTTTGTGCTACACAAGGGACACCTTATAGGTCAGTAGTTAAGAATAAAAAATATCAAACTTTGACTCATAAACCTGCTGTTTTGTCTCAGCTTTCGCGTGTTTTTTCTGCTGCACGTCGTGTGACTCAGTACTGGATTCCTAAATGCCTTTTGACTAACCCCAGTATTGAGTCATCGACGTATTGTGCTTCTATGTAGGTTACACGTTTGAGGAAGGAGAACATTTGGATTGTGGATTCAGGTTGCTCACGCCACATGACCGGTAACAAAGATTGGTTCTCCTCCCTATCTTTTGTGTCACGTGTAAAGAATGTTACTTTTACCGATAATTCTTCAACTCCTATAATTGCTAAGGGTTTGGTTAGAGTAAATGATCACTGCACTTTAAAGGATGTGGCACTTGTCAAAAATTTGAAATACAACTTGCTTTCTGTTTCACAATTGCTAGATGAAAATCTGGAAATTATTTTCTTCACCATATGTACCTCAACAAAACGGTGTTGTAGAAAGAAAGAACAGAACCTTAGTTGAGATGGCTAGGACTATGCTTGATGAATATCAAACTCCTAGGAAATTTTGGGCTGATGCGTTAGCAACCACTTGTTATGTCTCAAATCGTGTTTTCTTGCGTGCTAAGCTAGGTAAAACACCATATGAGCTCCGGTTTGGACATAGGCCTAGTGTTACACACTTTCGGGTCTTTGGTTGCAAATGCTTTGTTAAGAAACATGGTAATCTTGATAAATTTGAACCTAGATCCATTGATGACATGTTTCTTGGTTATCCATCTCATACTAGAGGATACCGTATGCTTTTACTTGACACTAACAAAATTGTGGAGACTTGCGAAGTGTCTTTTGATGAAGCTAGCCCAGGTACTAGCTCAAACATTGCAGGTCTAGATCCATATCCGCAGGGGGAGAGCATTTTCGTTGAAGATGAGGAAGAATTGGAGCTGCTGCCCGAAAATTCAGTAGCTAAAGACTTTGGTTCAGCTCCGGATGTTAATTCACAACCAGCACCAACAACCATCAATGCTGATTCAAATCGTCCTCAAGTCACAAGCTCATCAATTTGTGATGAACATGAAGAAGAAGAAGTTTGTGAGACATCTGTTCCCCTACAATTTTACAAAGATCATCCCCCACAACAGATGATTGGAAGCTTGCACGAACGAGTCACACGGTCCAGGTTTTACAATCCAAACTCTTATGCTCATTCTGCATTTGTTGCTTCTTTTGAACCCAAAGATATATCACACGCACTCACTAATGAATCTTGGATTATTGCCATGCAAGAAGAGTTAGAAAATTTTGAAAGAGATAATGTTTGGAAACTTGTACCTCCACCTCAAGGTCACACTTTAATTGGAACTAAATGGGTATTTACAAATAAACAAAGTGAGGATGGGGTTGTGGTTAGGAATAAGGCTAGGTTGGTTGCTCAAGGTTTCACTCAAGTTGAAGGTCTAGATTTTGATGAAACTTTTGCTCCCGTTGCCAGATTAGAAGCAATAAGAATTTTGTTAGCCTTTGCTGCATCTAAAGGTTTCAAGCTATATCAAATGGATGTTAAAAGTTCTTTTCTAAATGGCTACATAGATGAGGAGGTTTATGTCAAGCAACCACCAGGTTTTGAAAATCCAAATTTTCCTAATCATGTTTACAAACTGTCCAATGCCTTGTACGGTCTCAAACAAGCCCCTAGAGCATGGTATGATAGATTAAAAACATTCTTACTTGAGAAGGGGTTTGCCATGGGCAAGGTAGATAAAACTCTTTTTGTGCTTAAGCATGGCAATGACTCATTATTCGTTCAAGTTTATGTGGATGATATTATCTTTGGTTGTGCTTCTCATGATCTTGTGTCCAAGTTTTCAGCAATGATGAGTTCCGAATTTGAAATGAATATGATGGGTGAACTCACTTACTTTTTGGGGCTGCAAATCAAGCAAACTAAGGAGGGTACCTTTGTGCATCAAACGAAGTATACAAAAGATCTCCTAAGGCGCTTCAACATGGACAAAAGCAAGCCTCTTCGGACACCAATGGGAACAACAACAACACTTGGACTTGATGAAGATGGTGAACCCGTGGATCAAAAAGAATATAGAAGCATGATTGGACCACTTTTGTACCTCAGGGCATCAAGACCAGACATACAATTCAGCGTATGTCTTTGTGCACGGTTTCAAGCCTCCCCACGTGCTTCACATCGTCAAGCCATCAAAAGGATTCTCAGGTACTTACATGGAACTCAAGAATTTGGCATTTTTCTTCCTTCTTCCTCAACCGTTACTTTGAAAGCTTTTTCGGATGCTGATTTTGGGGGTTGTAGGATTGATAGGAAAAGAACTTCCGGTGCTTGTCATTTTCTTGGTAATTCTCTTGTTGCTTGTTCCTCTAGAAAACAAAATTCAGTTGCACAATCCACAACCGAATCAGAATATGTAGATACTGGTAGTGCTTGCTCACAAATTCTTTGGATTGTTCAAACACTTAAGGACTATGGGGTTGATCTAGATAGTGTTTCACTATTCTGTGATAACACTAGTGCCTTTTGCATTGCTAAAAACCCCGTGCAACATTCTAGAACTAAGCACATTGACATTAGGTATCACTTTCTCCGAGATAATGTTGAAAAAGGAAACATTGTGCTTCACCATGTAGATACCGAACAACAATTGGCTGACATTTTTACAAAACCTTTGGATTTCACTCGTTTTTGTTACATTCGTAGTGAAATAGGGGTTATGCATCCTCATGGCTTAAATTGAGGGGGAGTTTTGAAACTTGGGAAGTCTATGTGTGAATCTGAAATTAAAATAATATGAGCATAGTATTTCATACATATATGACTTTGTGATTCCTTTTAAATGCTGAAAGTTCTTACTACATTACTCGTGTTATACATTTTGTAGTTTTTGACATGTCTAGTAATTGGAATAATTACTTACACTAAAACTGGTCATGGTCGAACTTTCTTGCTGTTTTGAACTTGTTACATGTTCACAGGTGCTTTTAATCATTAAAAATTAATCAAGTAATCAACTCACATGTTGAGTTTTTATGAACAAATATAAATTGAGAAAGGATCAAGAGAATATGCATGCATCACACTTCTTCTTTTGAGATGGCTTATCATTGCACTTACATATGAACTTGGAAGAAGTTGTGTATGACTAAAACCATGTCCTTAAGCTTCTGATTGTCAAATGACATAGGCTTGGCTTGGTTGGTTAGAATAAGGCAGATGCGCATATAATCTCTTGCAAATATCATATGATCTAAATTTATGCTTTGAAAAATAATAAAATGCAGCAACTAGTGTCATGATTTCAGGTTTTGAAATAGTTATGTTTGTGAGATCATGACTTACTTAAATTGGAAATTACATTTGATCTCTAGCATGGCTTACACTATTTTATGTATTTCATTGATGTGATAATGTAAGGTACTTGATAGTATGACTTGGATGAGCTTTGTTTATATGTATATGTTATAATATGCTCATAACAACTAAAGTGGGAGAGATAGATTGTTTATATACTCATGACTTGCTGAATACGTTGTCAAAGGGGGAGAGATAAGCATGAAGAGAAAGAGAATATGTGCATAAGGAGAGATAATATGGGATAATTTTTGGATTTTCTTCTCATTTTACTTTTGATTTACAAAGGGGGAGAAATTGCCTTCAAAACTTTTATGTGAATAAGCCAATGTTCGGATTTTAAATGGTGTTGCCAATGCGTTCATCAAGGGGGAGATTGTAAGACCTATGTGTGCTGAATACATTGGCTTGTAGTGAATACACTTGCTTTGACGATAAAAGTTTTGAATATCACCAAAACACCTTTTTATTAAGGTCCTGCTAGTTTTGTAAGCTCTGGCGGGAGCTTGGTTATACTAGTTTTGGTAAGTTCCGGCAGCTAGGTTCTACTAGCTTTTGTTAGCTCCGGCTCAAGGTCCGGGTTGTTCTGGCAAGGTTCGGAACTTGACCGCAATGCTTCTGTTTTTCATTTGCAATGTTTCGTACTTGCTTTACATCTCTGGAAAGATTGCTTAGTATTCATTTGCTAATTTTTTGGTGCGTTTTTGGTTGACATGGATGATATCGTGTTACTGTGGTTTTGCAACATGCTTATGTGAGGTTCTCACGTAAGGTGTTGTGTTCGGAACTAACTTGAGTCAAGTCGAGGACTTGGGCTCGTATGGATTGGTTGATTATTCATGTGCAGGTGTTGCTTGAGTTCAAGACATGGCTGGTGACGGGATCCATTGAACTAGTCTTAGGGAGAAGATGAGGTTCAACAACCAAGTTCAGGAGGAATTGTGGTTGAGCTGATCAGGAGGTTGCGCAACATGATTGAATCAAGAACAATGCATGTGAAGGTATCGTAGACGTCATTGGAAGATGTTTGCACATGTGCAAGGAGTGCATGGACGTGGCTACATGGTAGATGTGATGAAGAGATGTGGATGTAAAGAGTTGATCAGAAAGGTCCAACCGACTAGGTTATGGACTCAGGCTGCGGCTGAGTCGGGTTTGACTCAAATATGGAAAGATTTGAGTTGGTTATGATAGGATTTCGTGTGGGTCACGAATTTGAGGTTGTTTAGGAATGTGGGATACGTTCCTAAGGTGTTTGGAAGTCTTAAGATTGCTTCTATCTGCGTATAGAAGAATCCTAAGCAGTTATGGAAAGTTACGATTCGTGAACAGAGTAGGATTAGGTTCCTGATTTGAGTTGAGTTGGCTTTCGAGCTGGTTATGTAAGCAAGGGAGCCCAGAGCTCGTGGTGCACGACGTTGGGGCTGTTCCTCTTGTGTTCTATTGAATAAAATTTGTAGTTTGAAGGAACTTTTGTGCCTTGTTCGTCCGACTTGTTCCAGACAAGTTTTACTCATCGAGTTTCTGGATAGCACTACCTTTTGTCGGTGGTTTTATCATAACTCGTGTTTTGCCGATCCAATTGACGTGATTCTTTTTAGGTTTTCTTCATAACTTGATTATCTATCATCTGTCAAAATTTCACGGTCATTGGATTTGTGGTTTCTGATCTACACGAGTTTCTTTGTAGCATTTCAGAACTGTTTTTCTCGGGTAGGACAGATTGACCTTTGTTTGATCTTTCGATCATAACATGAGTTTTTCTCGACGGATTTGAGTGATTCTTGTTGTGTTTTCATTGTGACTTGATTCTCTCTAATATCTATCACTTTTGTCACGGTGAAACACGTTTAGATTAGTCTCACACACGATTTCTTTAACAGATCGTACTTCTGGTGCTTTTCATTTTCTTGGTAATTCACTTGTTGTTTGTCCTCTAGAAAACAAAACTCAGTTGCACAATCCACAGCTAAATCTGAATATGTAGCTGCTGCTAGTGCTTGTTCACAAATTCTTTGGATTGTTCAAACACTTAAGGACTATGGGGTCGATCTACATAGTGTTCCACTATTTCGTGATAACACTAGTGCCATCGCATTGCTAAAAACCACGTGTAACATTCTAGAACTAAGCACATTGACATTAGGTATCACTTTTTCCGTGATAATGTTGAAAAAGGAAACATTGTATTCATCATGTAGATACCGAACAACAATTGGCTGACATTTTTACAAAACCTTTGGATATCACTCCTTTTTGCTTCATTCGTAGTGAAATAGAGGTTATGCATCCTCATGGCTTACATTGAGGGGTAGTTTTGAATTCTCATGGATTAAATTGAGGGGGAGTTTTCAAACTTGGGAAGTCTATGTGTGAATCTGAAATTAAAATAATATGAGCATAGTATTTCATACATATATGACTTTGTGATTCCTTTTACATGCTGAAAGTTCTTACTACATTACTCGTGTTATACATTTTGTAGTTTTTGCCATGTCTAGTAATTGGAATAATTACTTGTACTAAATCTGGTCATGGATAAACTTTCTTGCTATTTTGAACTTGTTGCATGCTCACAAGTGCTTTTAATCATAAAGAATTAATCAAGTAATCAACTCACATGTTGAGTTTTTATTATCAAATAAAAATGAGAAAAGATCAAGAGAATATGCATGCATCGCACTTCTTCTTTTGAGATGGCTTATCATTGCACTTAGATATTGATGAGTAGGTTTAGGCCCGATCTTCCGAAAGGTATGTCGATTGGGGTGGAGAACTCGACGTTGATGATCCGCGGCACTCGAGCGGTACGAGTACCCCTGCAATCACTACACCACGGCTCCGTTGGTTATCAACCGTGCTGCACACGCTTGACCTCGCCAAGAAGGCTAATCCCTGCAAGTGCAACCGAGAACCCGAGCAAGAACGTAGAAGACACGATCTGAAATCGTGAAGTTGGGGTCTCACAAACCGTAGAACGGCGATATTATTGATCTAAGCAAAACCCACCGAATATGACCGGCCGCTGTAGTATTTATAGGCTAGGGTTCTACCAAAACACGATTAGAGGCGTCCCTAATGGACTCTTACGGGATACAAGGGCCAAAGGCCCGATTCGGTGGCGCAGCACCGGACATAAATCTGGACTCGACTTGCTTCGACGATTCCCAATGACTCCAGAGGAATTTTGAGGTGGGACCAGAACCATTGGAAATTTCATCTTCTCCTATTTCCGTGCATATGTAGAACATCAAAAACCGAGTCCGTATGCCTCCTGGGCGTCTGTTTTAAGGTGGACTGCTCCTGGACTCCGAGTTGAACTCGAGTCCGAATTGTAAACTGTTTCCATCAACTTGTGGACGTCCCAGCTGGTTCTCCACGCTCCCAAGGCCTCCTTCCTTCACTTGTTTATCCTCTCTATTATTCCCAATAACAATTAAATCATCACATAGCAATCTATTCTCAAACTCACATGCAAAAGAAGTTAAGAACGAATTCACCTGCTGATTTAATAATCGTGCCCGTGCTCTTGTGATTGGTCCTTGCAGTTTAATGCGCGTCTCCGCTGTTGTGATGTCCTTATCATCCCCCCCCTCTTGAATTGGAGTCGTCCTCGACTCAAGTTCATCTTTTTCTCCCAAGTATGGTCGTAAATCTGAAATGTTAAATGTAGGACTAACACCAAAATTGGGAGGCAATTCAAGCTTATATGCATTATCATTAATCTTTTCAACGATCTTAAAAGGACCAGCAGCTCGTGGCATAAGTTTAGATTTTCTCAAGTTGGGAAATCGCTCTTTTCTCAAATGTAACCACACCAAATCACCCGGTTCAAGTTTTACTTCTTTTCTACCTTTACTACCTGCAATCCTATACTTCTCATTCATCATTTTAATATTTTTCTTTGTAGTTTAATGCATCTTAAGAATGAATTCAGATCGTTGTGTAGCATCCAAATTTATAGTTTCAAAAGGAGGCAAAGGTAGTAAATCAATAGGAGCACGGGGATTGAAACCATACACTACCTGGAATGGACTTACCTTTGTCGTGGAGTGAACGGATCTATTGTAAGCAAATTCTATATGTGGTAAACACTCCTCCCATAACTTCAAATTTGTTTTCAAGACAGCCCGCAACATAGTGGATAAAGTACAATAACTACCTCGGTCTGTCCATCCGTCTATGGGTGACATGTAGTTGAAAACAGCAACTTGGTTCCCAATTTATACCACAAAGTTCTCCAAAAATGACTTAAAAATTTTGCATCACGATCAGAAACAATGGTATTTGGCACACCATGTAAACGAACAATTTCTGTCATAAATAAATCAGCAATGTGTGAGGCATTATCATTCTTATGACAAAGTATAAAGTGTGCCATTTTGGAAAAATGATCAACAACTACAAAAATACTATCCCTCCCCCTCTTAGTCCTAGGCAATCCCAAAACAAAGTCCATAGAAATATCCTCCCAAGGTACACTAGGAACAGGAAGAGGCATATAAAGACCATGTGGGTTAAGGCGAGACTTAGCTTTGTTGCAAGTAGTGCATCATGACACGTAGCGCTCGACATCACGCCTCATCTTTGGCCAAAAGAAGTGTGTGGACAGCACGTCTTCAGTTTTCTTCACTCCAAAATGTCCCATCAAACCTCCTCCATGTGCTTCCTGCAAAAGCAATAGACGAACGGAGCTAGCTGGAATGCATAGCTTGTTAGCACGATAGAGGAGAACCTCTCACAGCACATATTTATTCCAAGTTCTTCCTTGTCTACAATTTTCAAAAGCATCTTTGAAGTCCAGATCAGTAGGATATAATGCTTTAATTGTTTCCAAACCAAAGATTTTATGATCAAGTTGGGACAGCATGGTATAACGCCTAGATAATGCATCGGCAATGATATTTTCGTTCCCTTTCTTATGCTTAATGATGTATGGAAACGACTCTATGAACTCAATCCATTTAGCATGTCGTTTATTCAGATTGGTTTGACACTTAAGATACTTCAATGATTCATGATCGGAATGTATGACAAACTCCTTAGACCAAAGATAATGTTGCCAAGTTTGTAATACACGTACTAAGGCATACAATTCCTTATCATAAGTGGAATAATTCAGAGAAGGACCATGAAGTTTTTCACTAAAGAAAGCAACGGGTTTACCTCCTTGTATGAGAACGCCTCCAATACCAATGTCGCTTGCATCGCATTCTAGCTCAAAGGTCTTATCAAAATCAGGAAGTTGTAGCAACGGTGCTTGTGTAAGCTTCGATTTGAGAGCATCAAAAGCTTGCTGCTGCTGTTCGCCCCATCGAAATGGAACTCCCTTCTTTGTTAGCTCATGTAGAGGTGCTGCAATGGTGCTGAAATCCCGCACAAAGCACCGATAAAAACCTGCAAGACCAAGAAAACTACGAACCTGTGTGACGGTTGTTGGGGCTGGCCAGCTGGTGATTGCTTCAATTTTGGCCTCATCCATCTCAATTCCCTGCGAGGAAACGAAATATCCAAGAAACGAGACTCGATTGGTGCAAAAGACGCACTTTTCGAGGTTACCAAACAAACGTGCATCTCTCAAAACAGTAAAAACAGCACGTAAATGATCAAGATGTTCATCATATGTCTTGCTGTAAATGAGGATATCATCGAAGTAAACAACCACAAATTGTCCAATGAAAGCACGTAAAACCTCGTTTATTAATCGCATAAAGGTGCTGGGTGCATTAGTTAAACCAAAAGGCATGACTAACCACTCATAAAGTCCAAACTTGGTTTTAAATGCAGTTTTCCATTCATCTCCTAGTGCCATTCTAATTTGGTGGTAACTACTACGCAAGTCAATTTTTGTGAAGATGATAGCACCACTCAATTCATCAAGCATGTCATCTAATCGAGGAATAGGATAATGATATCGAATGGTGATGTTATTAATCGCTCGACAATCAACACACATGCGCCAACTACCATCTTTCTTAGGAACCAAAAAAACAGGAACGGAACAAGGCTAAGGCTTTCACGAATGTACCCGCGGTCCAAAAGATCTTGGACTTGTCGCTGAATTTCCTTAGTTTCTTGTGGATTCGCCCTGTATGCTGCACGATTTGGCAAACTTTCTCCTGGAATCAAATCAATCTTGTGTTCAATGCCTCTCATCGGTGGTAAACCAGGGGGTATCTCGGAGGGAAACACATCCTCAAACTCCTGCAAAAGGTTAGCAACAGCAGGGGGCAATGCAATAGACAATTCATGAAGTGAAAACATGGCTTCTTTGCAAACTAAAGCATAGCACATCCCCTTAGCATCGAATAAATCAGCAAGTTCAGATTTAGTTGCGAGCAACGATGGTGATTTTAACTTAATAACTTGCTGTTTTTCAGATTCTAATTTTGTTGCTTTGCCCTCACGAATTTTACTCTTCTCAAAATGCACAATTTCAGCAGGAGTCATGGGGAGCAAAGTGATTTTCTTTCCCTTATGCATGAGAGTATATTTATTGGTTCTACCATGATGAATAGCATTTGTATCAAATTCCCAAGGACGACCCAATAAAAGAGAACAAGCATCCATAGGAACAACATCAAAATCAGCAAAATCATGGTATGAACCAATTGAAAAATGTATTCTCGCTGTTTGTGTTACCCGAACCTTACCGCTGTTGTTGAACCATTGAATGTGGTACGGATGAGGGTGTGCTCTTGTTGTCAAACCGAGTTTCTTGACGACGTCCGTGTTCACCAAGTTATTGCAGCTACCTCCATCAATTATAGTGTGTACACGGCAGTCCTTGACGACGAGAAACATGTGGAAGAGGTTGTGTCGTTGTAGCTTGCCGTCGGTCTCCACTTTGGAGCTCAAGGCACGCTGCACAATGATGCTCCTATAGTTCTCCGTCACCGCTGTACCAAGTACCTCTTCTTCGGTGTGTTCGTCATTTGGATCTGTAAAGTCAGTAGCAAGAGAATATCCATCTTCAACATCCGAAGTACTATCATACCCGCCATCGTCACGTGCTATGTATGCTCATTTGCTCGGGCAATCTCTCATCATATGACCAAGTCCCTGGCAGTGGTGACACTTAATGTCGGAAGTACGACCCGTAGAAGGAGTGGACGACGAAGGCTTGAATGATGTCGCCTTGCTACCTTCTGGCACGCGAGAAGGTGGAGCAGCAGGTATAGTTCGTTGGCCGCCATTGGGTGGTGTAGTCACTGCACGGGGGGTCGAAGATGGTGTTGTTTTGGATGGCGTAGTCGCTGCACGCGGCGTGAAGTTGCTCCTCGTGCGTTGTTGTTGTTGCTGTCGGCCCTGCAACTCTTTTTCTGCCAACATAGCAAGCTGAAACAATCTGTTAACAGTATCATATTCCTTGTAATCAACAATGTCCTGAATTTCACGCCTCAGCCCCCCATAAAAATGAGCTATTTTATCATCCATGTCCTCTACTACCCCACAATGCAGCATACCCTTTTGTAACTCTTGATAATACTCCTCTACGGACATGTTACCTTGGTCTAAACGCTGCAATTTTTTGCGAAGGTCCCGCTGAAAAGATGGAGGAACAAATCGAACACGCATAGCTTCCTTTAATCTATCCCATGTTGGAGGATCAGATCTAGTTTTAACAAGTTCATTCCACCATATGATAGCAAAGTCCTTAAACTCACTAGTGGCTTGACGAACTCTATGTTGTTCAGGAACAAGATGGGAATTAAATGTTTGCTCTACTGTCATCTCCCAATCAAGATAAGCCTCAACATCATAAGCACAAGAAAAGGAGGGTATAGCAAATTTCACTTTAGCAAAAGGATCATCAGGAGGGCAATTATAATTATTACGATTATTACCTCCCATACCTCGACGATAAAGTGGCAGTCTTGGCTGATTATTGTGATCTTCCAGTTCATCATAAGCATTGTCTTCTTGTCTTCCAGCGAGAGGCAACTGAGCCTCAAAAGTATTCATCCTAAGAGCAAGATCATCCAGTTGGCGAGTCAAGTTCGCCAATGACTCCTCCGTTGCTGCGTTGTATTTGGCGAACATATCCGTCATGGTCTTCATCATATCACGTAACTCAGCGTGTTGAAAACATTTGTCATTATTGTCTTCTCCTGCCATTGTTAGTAGGAAACAAAAGACAACAAAAAAATATGTTATCCCTATCAACTACAGTGACAATGTGGAAGGTGGAAGAAAACAATCTCTCTCACTTAAGCGTCTTACCACGCTCTTACAAGTGTTCTTACCGACACAGCAGGTGGTGTAGACGGTGAGATGAACCAATGAAGCGTGGGGTGATTGCAAAGGTACCTGTTATGCTCAAGAGAAAGGTGGAGCTTGGATGGCACAATATGGTGGCTAATAAGCAGAAAATCGTTAACAGCTAAACAAAGTTGAATAAGTATTCATTGTAGGAAACTGTTGCTGGTCAACCGAGTGCCCTAGAACCTAGCACAACACGAGGAAGTATCAAGGCAAAAAAAGACAGAATGATATAACCAACAAAATAGCACCAAGTGGTATAGGCCAATTGCTTTAATATGCATGCTCTTCACTATTTTTTTTCTTTTTTGTAATATTTTTTTTGATATTTTTTATTTACTCAGGAGCACGAAGATATGAAGCACACAAATTTTCAGTTCAATTGGATGTAATATGCGGCCTACAGAAAATCAAGAAGATTCTTTAAAATTCGTGCTGAAACTTCGGAGGCCGGATAGCCTATCTTCCGAGGGGAATTTAGGCAATCTAGATTCGCCGAACGCGGCTACGCCATGGAAAATCAGATGCGAAATTTTGCGTAGATGAATTTAAAAAAAAAAATCGCCCAATTTCGAGTCCGTATGCGAAAGTTATGGCCGTTTTAGGGTAGGCTATCCGAGTTACGATTTATTGGATATTGATTCCAACTCGGTTTGAGAACAGAACTCGCAATCGGATACGAAAACGATCGGAAATTTGCACAGCAACTAATGGGGTGGTGTGTGATGATTCAAGGATGAATGGCACAAAGGTTTGTCACCTAATCTAGGGCTGGCGATGCGGGAGTTCACGCAAGGCGGCTAGCTAGGGCAAACCGATGAACGTGGCGGATCGGTTTGTTATTTAGGGATTGTGGAATAGGTGTCAAATAGCAAGAAAACAAGGACGAAACACGATAACTAGGACCCAAAAACACAAAGCTAAACCAGCAACAAGACTCAACCACACGAATGCAAATTCAACAATGCAAACTGAAAAATGAAACTGCAAGCACTATAGTCTGGGAAGCGGTAAAAACGATCTAATTTTTTTTGTCGCTTTTCTGTGGACTCTAGGTACGAAACAAAATCGATCTAATGGAAGGAAGGAAAACAAAGATACCTCACGGGCAACCTGGAAATCTGATACCAATTGATGAGTAGGTTTAGGCCTGATCTTCCGAAAGGTATGTCGATTGGGGTGGAGAACTCGACGTTGATGATCCGCGGCACTCGAGCGGTATGACTACCCCTGCAATCACTACACCACGGCTCTGTTAGTTATCAACCGTGCTGTACACGCTTGACCTTGCCAAGAAGGCTAATCCCTTCAAGTGCAACCGAGAACACGAGCAAGAACGTAGAAGACACGATCTGAAATCGCGAAGTTGGGGTCTCACAAACCGTAGAACAGCGATATTATTGATCTAAGCAAAATCCATCGAATATGACCGGTGGCTGCAGTATTTATAGGCTAGGTTTCGACCAAAACACGATTAGACGCGTCCCTAATGGACTCTTACGGGATACAAGGCCCAAAGGCCCGATTCGGTGGCGCAGCACCGGACAGAAATCTGGACTCGATTTGCTTCGACGATTCCCAATGACTCCGGAGGAATTTTGAGGTGGGACCAGAACTATTGGAAAGTTTATCTTCTCCTCTTTCCGTCCATATGTAGAACGTCGAAAACGGAGTCCGTATGCCGCCTAGGAGTCTGTTTTAAGGTGGACTGCTCCTGGACTCCGAGTTGAACTTGAGTCCGAGTTGTAAACTATTTCCATCAACTTGTGGACGTCCCAGCTGGTTCTCCATGCTCCCAAGGACTCCTTCCTTCACTTGTTGATCCTCTCCATTGTTCCTAATAGCAATTAAATCATCACATAGCAATCTATTCTCAAACTCACATGCAAAAGAAGTTAAGAACGAATTCACCTGCTGATTTAATAACCGTGCCCGTGCTCTTGTGATTGGTCCTTGCAGTTCAATGCGCGTCTCCGCTGTTGTGATGTCCTCATCAGATATGAACTTAGAAGAAGTTGTGTATGACTAAAACCATGTCCTTAAGCTTCTGATTGTCAAATGACATATGCTTGGCTTGGTTAGTTAGAATAAGGCAGATGTGCATATAATCTCTTGCAAATATCATATGATCTAAATTTGTGCTTTGAAAAATAATAAAATGCAGCAACAAGTGTCATGCTTTCAGGTTTTGAAATAGTTAAGTTTGTGAGATCATGACTTGCTAAATTGGAAATTACATTTGATCTCTAGTATGGATTACACTACTTTATGTATTTCATTGACGTGATAGTGTAAGTTACTTGATAGTATGACTTGGATGAGCTTTGTTTTATATGTATATGTTATAATACGCTCATAACAATTAAAATTTCTCTTTTCGACCTTCTTGAATACATTGTCAAAGGGGGAGAGATAATATGGTGAATTTTTAAAGATAAGTATGCAAGGGGGAGAAATGTGTATAGGGGGAGAAATTTATTTCTATCTCATTTGATTTTCAAATAGGGGGAGAAATTGTTCTCAAAACATTTCATGCCAATGTTTGGATTTTAAAATGGTGTTGCCAATGCATTCATCAAGGGGGAGATTGTGAGACCTATGTGTGCTGAATACATTGACCTTGACAATAAAAGTTTTGAATGCTGCCATAACATCTTTTTAGCAAGGTCCGACTTTAGCTACGGCATGTCTTTGTTAAGATCTAATATGTTTTGCTAGGTCCGACTTATGTTGGTTATATCCTACATGTTTTTCTAGCTACGACGCTAGGTTGTACTAGCTTTGGTAAGCTCTGGTTCAAGGTCGGTTAGCTTTGGCAAGGTTCGGAGCTTGATCGCAGTGGTTCTGCTTTTATCTTGCAATGATTCGTACTTGCTTTACATTGATGAAAAGATTGCTTAGTATTAATTTGCTAAGTTTTTTAGTGTGTTTTGGTGTTTATGGTTGATATCATTTTTCTATGTTTTGCAACATGCTTATGTGAGGTGCTCCCGTAAGATGTTGTAGTTTCAGAACTAACGTGAGTCAAGTCGAGGACTTGTGCTCGAAAGTATCGGTTGTTTGTTCATGTGTAGGTGTTTCTTGAGTTCAAGACATGGCTGGTGATGGGATCCATTGAACTAGTCTTAGGGAGAAGATGAGGTTCAACAACCAAGTTTGGAAGGAATTGTGGTTCAGTTGATCAGGAGGTCGCGCAGCATGTTTGAATCAAGAACAATGCATTTGAAGGTATCATGGACGTTGTGGGAAGATGTTTCACGTATGCAAGGAGTGCATGGACGTGGATGCATGGTTCCAAGGCGTGATGAAGAGATGTGGACGTAAAAAAATTGGTCGGAAAGGTCCAACCGACTAGGTGAACGTGGCCTAGAGGGGGGGGGGGTGAATAGGCATTTTGAGTTTCCTGCACACTTAATAGAGTTGTCAAAAACTTGATTGACCGGACTAATCCGGTTATGTGGGCGGACTAGTCCGGTGTGCTGAAATTTGTGAGTTGATTAAGTGTTATTTGGGATGGCTTATAAATATACCTTCTCTTAGTTGCTTCACTTGGAATCCCAAGAAGAACTTCAATTCGCCCATCATTGACATCTCGAACCTATCTGTCATAATTTTGCTAAATTCTTCACAGAAAGATTTGTTTGTGGATCCAAAGATAATGTCATCAACATAAATTTGACATACGAATAGATGATCATCACAATGTTTAGTCAAAAGTGTATAGTCAGCTTTACCAATTTTGAATCCATTTTTAGTCAGAAAATATCTAAGGCACTCGTACCAAGCTCGAGGAGCTTCTTTGAGGCCATAGAGAGCCTTACGCAGTTTGTAGACATGATCGGGATACTCTTGGTCTTCGAATCCTGGTGGCTACTCCACATAAACTTCCTCCTTGATTGGACCGTTTAAGAAAGCGCTTTTGACGTCCATTTGATCATCTTAAAATTATGGTGAGTAGCATATGCCAATAAAATACGAATGGACTCAAGTCTAGCTACAGGAGCGAAAGTTTCATCGAAGTCCAAACCTTCGACCTGAGAATAACCTTTGGCCACCAATCTTGCTTTATTTCTTGTTACTACTCCATGTTCATCTTGCTTGTTCCCAAAGACCCATTTGGTTCCAACGATGTTCGCCTTTGGTCTCTCCACCAGCTCCCACACTTCATTTCTCTTGAAGTTGTTCAACTCCTCTTGCATCGCCATCACCCAGTCTGGATCCCTTAAGGCTTCTTCTACCCCGTATGGTTTTAGAAAGGACACAAAAGAATAGAATTCACAGAAATTTGCAACTCGAGATCTAGTAGTTACTCCCTTAGCAATATCTCCAATGATATTATTGACAGGATGGTCTCTTTGCACGCTCTGATGTACTCTTGGGTGTGGAACTTGTGTAGTTGCTTGTTCTTCATTATCTTCATGTTCGTTGTCTCCCCCTAGATCATTGCTCCCATGATTATCTTGATATTCTTGATTTTCCCCATCTTAATCTTGTGAAAGAGCTCCCCCATGATCATTGCCTCCGTGTTGCAGTTCATCTTGTGCATTTGAGTCGAAAGTTCGCTCTTGTTGTAAGATATCACCAAGTCCCATTTTCTTCAGTGCTTCATATGGATCTTCCTCTTTATCTAGCACACACTTATCAACTTGCTCCACTTGTGAGCCATTAGATTCATCGAACACTATGTCACGTGCTACTTCAACAATGTCGGACACCTTGTTGAAGACACGATAGGCGTAGGCATTCGATTCATAACCGAGCAAGAACCCTTCATCGGACTTCGAAGCGAACTTCGAGGCCCTCGGTTTCTTGTTCAGAATAAAAAACCAAATACTTTGAAATAAGAAACATTAGGCTTTTTACCGGTAAGGAGCTCATATGGAGTTTTCTTCAGTAGTCGGTGGAGGTACAGCCGATTTTTGGCATGACAAGCAGTGTTCACCGCTTCTCTCCAAAATCGATCTGATGTCTTGTATTCATCCAACATAGTTCTTGCCATTTCGATCAATGTTCTGTTCTTCCTTTCGGCCACTCCGTTTTGTTGAGGGGAGTAGGGTGCCGAGAACTCATGCTTTATTCCTTCTTCATCGAGATACTCTTCAACTTGGAGGTTCTTGAATTCTGTCCCGTTGTCACTTCTGATGTTCTTTATGGTTGATGAGAATTCATTTTGAGCTCTTTTTAGAAACTTCTTGAGGATTCCCTGAGTTTCTGATTTATCATACAAGAAAAATACCCAGGTAAATCTTGAAAAATCATCAACAATTACTAAAACGTATTTGTTACCACCGATGCTGATGTACGAAATTGGCCCAAAGAGATCCATGTGGAGGAGTTCCAGCGGTCTTGCGGTAGTCATCACATTCTTGGCGGGGTGTGGTGCTCCGACTTGTTTTCCTGCTTGACAAGCGTTGCACAGCCTGTCTTTTTCAAAAACCACATCCTTAAGACCACAGATGTGACCACCTTTTAGAAGTTTCTGCAGATTTCTCATCCCAACATGGGCTAGCCATCTATGCCACAGCCATCCCATGTTGGTCTTAGCAACCAAGCAAGTGTTGAGTTCGGCTTTATCTTTGTTGAAGTCAACAAGATAAAGCTTGCCCTTCAACATTCCCTTGAATGCAATCGAGCCATCGCTTCTTCTAAAAATGGTCACACCCTCATTAGTGAATAAACAGTTGTAACCTTTGTCGCATAGTTGAGATATTGACAAAAGGTTATAATCCAGAGAATCTACATGTAAAACATTAGATAAGGTGTGTTGAGAGGATATTTCAATGTTACCGCTACCAAGGACCTTTCCTTGGCTGTTGTCTCCGAAGTATATGCCTTCACTTGGATCCTTGTTGTACTCGTACTCCACGAATATACCTCTCTCTCTGATCATGTGATTTGTGCATCCGCTATCTAGCACCCATTTAGATCCACCGGAGGAGTAAGCCTGCAAAAAAAGAATTATTCTTTGGTTTGAGGTACCCAAGCTTGCTTGGGTCCTCTCAGGTTAGTCACAAGAGTCTTGGGCACCCACACACAAGTTTTCAATTTCTTGTGGCGTGGCCCTGTATATTTAGCAATGACTTTTCCATGTGTGGCTTTCATAAGAACATAGGAAGCATCAAATGTATGAAACAATATTTGTAAATCAGATTCATGGGATTTTTCCTTAACAAAGACAATTCTATTCTTAGCATGATTAGGAGTAGACATGTGTTTGTTCCTGTCAAAACCAAGGCCATCTTTGACATTAGGAGGTCTAGTGACCATATATGCACTGCGTGCATATTTGATCTTCTCCTTATCAAAGATGCCGCTTGAAGAGGCATGCATATTATGAGAAGTTGAAGTATTAGAAACAACATTCTTTTTACTAGAGCAAGTGCAAGTTCCGATTGTTTTCGAACTCATATCTTTGGAGGAAGAGCTCTTGGAGGAAGAGGAGTCACTTTGCTTGAGTGACTCAACTTGCACCTCAAAGATCTTGTTAACTTTTGACAAGTTAGCAAGTTCTTCCTTGATTGCAATATGTGATTCCTCTAGCTTTGAGGAGGTTTCCTTACTCAAGGCTAGCTCAACTTAAAGCGACTCGTTCTTCTCTCTTTCAAGCTCGAGAAGCTTTTCAACTTCTTGATATCTCTTCCTTTCACGGATGATCATATCTTCTTTTCGATTAAGAAGTTCCTCATTTTCAAAGATTTCGTTCGACAACATTTCCATTTTCTTTAAAGCAATTTTACTTAGTCCTCTAAACATTTCTTCATTATCACTAGAGCTATCAAAGTCATCAATAGAGGTATTTAGCGTAGGAGGAGTGAGTCAAACCTTTTTCTTGCCTTCCTTAGCCATAAGGCAAGTGTGTTTGTTCATATCTCGTCCTCCCATGTTCGGAAAGAGTGTGGCTTTCATAGTAGGTTTCTTGACTGCGACAGTGGCTATCTCTTCTTCTTTATCGGAGGAGGACTCGTCGTTTGAGTCCCACTCCTTGCCAATATGAGCTTGATGGGCTTGTCTTCTTTTTCTGAAATTTTCTTTTCTTGAGGTCTTGTTTCCTTCTTCTTTTTGTTTTCTTCATAGGGGCAGTCCACCATGAAGTGACCATACTCTCCGCAGTTGTAGCAAGTGCGTCTAGCCTTGGATTTTCCTTTATCCTTGCTTTTGCCTTCATTTGAATTGTTGTCGTGTCTTCTTTTCATCATGCGTTTGAACTTCTTGATAAATAGTACCATTTCTTCATCATCAAGATCAGTGCTCTCATTGCTTGTATGCCCATCGTCTTGGTCTTCACGAGTTTCTTTGAGTTTGGGTCTGCACGTTGCTTTGAGAGCAACTTCTTTCTTCTTGGAAGAGGTGAGTTCGGCTAAGTCTTTGACGTATTGAGCCCCTTTCTCCATCATTTCATGATTTATGATCTTCCCCAATAACTCATCCGGAGTAATTTTGTGAAATCCGGGGCTTTCTCTAATCACTGAGCTAAGTGTAACATTTCTTGGCATGAAGGCTCTAATCATTCTTTTGACCACCTCGTGATCCGTCCAATTCTTACTTCCATAGGCACGAATTTTGTTGATGAGTGCCTTCATCCGGTTGTACATGTCTTGAGGTGATTCGCCTTCCTCAATAGCAAATCTCCTCAACTCTCCTTCAAGCATCTCGATTTTAGCTTCACGAACCGACCTATTTCCTTCGTGAGCTGTCTTAAGTGTATATCAGATTTCTTTTGCACTTTCTAAGCCATCAATCTTGGTGAATTCCTCTCTGCTTAGTGATTATGTGATCATGGCGACGGCTTGTGCCTTTCTGTGAATCTCTTGTTCTTGTTCTGGGGTGAGTTCCTCATCTTTGACCAGGATATCTATGCCAGTGCAAACAATGTGCCACAGACTAGGATTTAGGGATATTAGATGCATCTTCATGTTGTACTTCCACATGGTGTAGTCACCTCCGTCAAACTGTGGAGGCTTTCCCATAGGAATGGAGAGATAGTGATTGTTTGATTGAGATGGTTGTAGTTGTAAGGATGTCGGGAGTAGTCGTGATGACCACTCCCCGTCATCTTCTCTTCTTCTTTTCCTTTTTGTCCTAGCAGTTTCTTTCTCAGGAGTGCCTTTAGTTGTCGCACTTCTTCATCATCATGTGGGCTTTCCTTTAGCACATCGAAGGCTTTAGCTTCTTGTTTCTCCTCATTGATGTTCATCTTCGAGATATTGTTGTTCTTCACAGAGGCCATTGATCTCTCCGAGATGTGAGTCTCATTGGTGGAGAACCTTGCTCTGATACCAATTGAACGTGGCCTAGAGGGGGGGTGAATAGGCCTTTTGAATTTCCTGCACACTTAATAGAGTTGTCAAAAACTTGATTGACTGGACTAGTCCGGTTATGTGGGCGGACTAGTCCGGTGTGCTGAAATTTGTGAGTTGATTAAGTGTTATTTGGGAAACTAGGTTCTTCTAGCAGTGGAAATGAGAACAACAGATTCTTTGATTTAAAATTAGTGTATGAATGCACGTGAAGACTTATGAGCAACTTAAATGGTTGTTTAGCAATTAAGTGATCTAGTGAACAAAACGTAAAGTAAATGAGGCACAGGAGACAAGCAAATTTTTACCGAGGTTTGATCTCACCACGAGATCTACGTCCTCATTGATGAAGCTCACACAGAGTCGGGTCTCCAACCCTTTCCCTCTTCAAGTCACCACTAAGGCCGACTTGATTCCACTATCACGGGCAATCACCGAGTTTGTGGGGCAACCTCACACGTTGAGGGCTCCCACGAGAATTACAACGAAAGAGGTGATCAAATACACTTGAAAGTATTACAATGCAGAGTATTAGTGTATAAAGATCAAACCCCAAGAGCTCGCAACGAAGGAATGACGATCTCCCAATCCCGAATCCAAGTGTTCTAATGATTTGACTCCTTTTTGCACCTTAGATGTGTGGGGAGATGTGTTTTAGGCTCTTGGGACAAAGTGGCGGCACTAGGGTTTGTGTTTTCAGCATTATTCGATGTGTGTGTTCTTTGGAAGGCCGTGGATTCTCTATTTATATGTTTCCAAAAGGTTACCGTTGAAAACCCTAACACCGGACTAGTCTAGTGCAAGTCCGGACGTGTCCGGTCACAGTGTAACTTGAAGTCCAGAAAGTCTGGCGGACTAGTCCGGTCCAAGCTCGGACTAGTCCGGTGCTGTGTGAAGGTGGACTTCAGAAGGTTCAACGGACTAGTCTGTGGACTAGTCCGGTCTCCACAAATGGGAGACTCCAGAAAGTTCAATGGACTAGTCCGGTGGACACACGGACTAGTTCGGTCTCCCGATATGAAAGACTCCAGAAAGTTCAACGGACTAGTCCGGTGGACACACAGACTAGTCCGGTCTCCCAATATGAGAGACTCCAGAAAGTTCAACGGACTAGTCCGGTGGACACACGGACTAGTTCGGTCTCCTGAAAGGGGAGACTCCAGAAAGTGTAACGGACTAGTCCGGTCCATGATCGGACTAGTCCGGTGCATTGTGAAAGTTAGGTTGATTTTAAAGCCCTTACCCCTGCGCAAAGTTGTGAGCTCTTGGTGTGTGTCTTTCATACACTCCCTATACATTTAAAATCTAATTTGTTCTTCCAAGCTCCAACAAAGTATCCCTCTTTGGACACCACTCCATTTTTCACCTTTTTGTGTGCACCGAGCTGTTTCACTTTGTTTGCCCTGCAATCATCTCAATAGTTTCATTAGGATCTCATATTTTTGTCATCAATTAGCCAAAACCCACAAGGGATATCCTAGATGCACTTACACTAGGTTATGGACTCAGACTACAGCTGAGTCGGGTTTGACTCAAATATGGAAAGATTTG
The DNA here is from genome assembly GCA_036927565.1 of Tuctoria greenei. NCBI lineage: Eukaryota > Viridiplantae > Streptophyta > Magnoliopsida > Poales > Poaceae > Tuctoria > Tuctoria greenei. Next base: position 36,841,557 of record JAYESD010000003.1, on the reverse strand, counting down.
AGTTGGTTATGATACGATTTCGTGTGGGTCACAAATTTGAGTTGTTTTAGGAATGTGGGATACATTCCTAAGGTGTTTGGAAGTCTTAAGATTGCTTCTATCTGCGTATAGAAGAGTCTTGAGCAGTTATGGAAAATTTCGATTTGTGAACTGAGTAGGATTAGAGTCCTAGTTAGTTTTGGGTTGGCCTAAGGGCTGGTTGTATAAGAAAGGGAGGCCAGAAATCGTGGTAGACGACTTTATAGCTGTTCCTCTTGCGTTCTATTGAATAAAAATCGTAGTTAAAAGGAACTTTTGTGTCTTGTTCGTCCGACTTGTTCCAGACAAGTTTTTCTCGTTGAGTTTTCTACACAGCACTATCTTTCTTTCGTGGTTATATAATAACTCGAGTTTTACAGATCCAATTGACGTGATTATTTTTGGGTTGTCTTCACAACTTGATTTTATAACAACTGTCAAAATTTCATGGTCATTGGATTTGTTGTTTCTGATCTACACGAGTTTCTTTGCAGCGTTCCAGAACTGTTTTTTCTCGGGTAGGACAGATTGACCTTTGTTCGATCTTTCAATCGTAACTTGAGTTTCTCTCGACGGATTTGAGTGATTCTTGTTGTGTCGTCTTCGTGACTTGATTCTCTATGATATATATAACTTTTGTCATGGTGAAACACATTTAGATTAGTCTCACACACAATTTCCTTAACAGATCATTTTTCTGCCTAAGGGGTTGAGATTTAATTGTTTCTGCTGCGTAAGATTTTTTAAATCTACCATTCACCCCCCCTCTGGTAGCTTTTCACGTGATCTTCTATCCTACACCTATCTCACTCTGCCAAGTGGGTAGGTTATGGTGACAAGACAGTTGGACGGGACATTCCCTGCCATCATCCACGACTATGAATAAGCCACTAGCTCCTGAGGCGGCAAGACGGTGGGTCTTTAAGCCGCGATCAGAGGCGGAGTAGCCAGGAATCTTTAGATCTTTAGGATAATATCATCCCGGGGCTACGTGTCGGGCCCGTACCTCACTTGTAAGGTGCCCGACCTTACTATAAAAGGACCTGGTAGCCATCATTACAACACGGACTCTTCAGACCAATCAGACCCAAGAGAGCACACTCTATAGCAATACAACACACACACAAACCGTAGAGTAGGGTATTACACCCCGACGGCCCAAACCACATAAATCCACAATCTCATCAATCTCTCATACGCGTAGCCTCACCTGAGGACTGAGCCCCCACTGATCCAGAACCTCCGTAGGCTCCTCCCAAAGTAGGTCTGGGGGAAGTGTCGCAAAAACACTTCAACATTTGGCGCGCTAGGTAGGGACTAAAAAGTGGTTGCGCTTTCGCCACGATGGTGAGCATCAAGCCTTTGGATGGCGATTTCACTAGGCGTCATCACACTGGGGTGGCCCAGTGACCAGATCCCACTCTAGGGAACAATATGGTTCGTCGCACAACCACACAGATGCAACTTGTTAGGGCAGCACATCCCGATCGAGTCGGCGCCCCTGGAGCCACCGACTGCAAGTCTGGAGAGCGCTCTGTCAGTAGCCAGGCCCCTTCTCCACAACCCACCGTCCTTGAACGCTTCCTAGGGAGCAGTTCAACAGTGGTTCCATGACATCGACCACCTCGTTGTTGCAGCCATCAACTCTCCCGTCAATGGGAGATGCCACGTGTCGCTATCGCGCATGCCGACCATCAACTGTTACTCTGCCGACCCCCACTCCACCACTCTTACTGGCGCTGGCGTGATCCCCACGACCAACCTTAGGGCCGAGCTCGAGCATCGTCGAGCAAATGAATACAGTTGCATCATCATTGAGCGGCAGCAGGAGAGACGGCGCCACCTTGAGGCCGATTAAGGCCCCCAATCACCTGAGCAAGAAGTGAATTTCGCTCAAGGTGCACCATAGATAAACCCTCTACCTCCACGTCAAGATTACGTTGCGTCGACCGCTCCCCAGTACTACTCTACATAGCATGTTCTGCAGCAGTAGGTGCCACAGCAGTAGTACTCTCCTCAGCATGTTCAACGGTAGCAGAACGCTGCGCAACAAGCTCTACAGAAGCCGAACATCGTATAGGCTGCAGCACCGCATTCATAGTATGGTGCACAACAGACTCCCCCAGGGTATGCCGCACGGTACTCTTCTCCGACGAAGGCCATCGGAGGGTGCACATCCCTGGCTTCGTACCTCCGCCTGACGACGTGGCCACGCAAGTTAGGCCACACCTGCCGGAGAAGTTTGACGAAAGCGTCAACCCTGCCGAGTTCCTGCAGATTACACAACAGCACTCCTTGCTGCAAGAGCGGATGAGCTCATCCTGGCAAACTACTGCCCCGTCGCCCTGACCAGCTCGCCCCAGTCATGGCTCATGAACCTGCCCGAGGGGTCCTTAACCACCTGGGAAGAGTTCTGCCAGCAGTTCATGGAAAACTTCTGCAGCTCCTACAAGTGTCCCGGCACCAAGCTCGACCTCCATGTCATGCATGAGCAACCAGTGGAGACACTGCAATCGTTCATCCATCAGTTCTCCCAGGTATGCAACTCCATCCCTAACATCCCCAATGCTTCTGTCATAGTATCGTTTTGACAGGGTGTGTGGGATAAGAAGATGCTCGAGAAGTTTGCCACGCACAACGTGCAAGACGTCTCCGAGCTCTTTGCCATCGCCAACTGGTGCGCCGGGGCAACAAAAGGCCGTGATTGGCACTCATAGCCCACCTCTGGGGTGGGTAAAGCAGGCCAAACCAGTGAAAGTGCCGCTACCCTGGGTAGCAGCAAAAAGAAGAACAAGAACCATGGCGGCGGCCAAAACAAGATGCTACAGGGGGCACCCGTCGCTGCAACAGCTGGGACCGGTAGTTCCAAGCCTCCACACCTTGACAAAAGCCCGATTTAGCTACGTGCTGCTAACGATGGTGTCGAGCCCTGCCCGGTGCACAAGACTCACCACCACAGCGCGAGTGATTGTCGGGAGATCAAGAGGTGCGCTGGACGATACAAAGAGCGAGCATAACAACACCCTGAAGGCGCACCCTTTCGCCAGCGAGAGGGCAAGTAGAAGGTCGACCCCAAGGTCGACAATGATGAGGAGATGCAGTACCAGAAGCCTGAATGGGCTGTCAAGGTAGTCCACCAGGATGAGGACTCCAACGCCAGCAGCGACCATGAGCATCGCAAGACACTCCACATCATCTTTGAGGGGTCTTAAAATCCCTCGTCCTAGAACGCAGTCAATAACTTGCGCCGAGCGGTGGCCTCAGTAGCTCCTACCCCCGCTCCTGCGCTGCACCACAAGTGGAAGGAGATGCCTATCAGCTTCGATGCCCCCGACTGCCCTAAGAACATGGCGGGATTTAGGATCCTGCCTCTCCTCGTCGCCCCAGCATAGCCAACATCAAGATTCACCATGTCTTGATAGGGCGGGGCCAGCCTAAACCTTATTAGCCATGCGACCTTCGACCATCTGCAGATCCCAGTGTCGCAGCTCACCCCCTCCAGCGCGTTCTCAGTGGTGGGACCAGGGAACATCATCCCATATGGTAACATGACATCCGAGAGCTTTAGGATGGAGTACATCCTATTTGATGTCATGGAGGTCAGCCTCGCCTTCAACACCATCATCGTCAGGCCCGCCCCATATCGATTCATTACCGTAGCCCAATATGGCTACCTCGTCTTGAAGATGCCAACCCCCTCTGGCATCCTCAAGATCCGTGGAGACCACATTGTTGCGGTGTCAGCCTTGGAGAAACTCCAGCACCTACCCCGCGCAGCGTTGGACCAAGTCAGCAGCCGCTGAGCTCGCGTCAGCGTGACTAATCTGCTGCATCCCATCTGCAGCCCTCTGACAGCAACGATGTCCCCATCAAAGCTATCAAGATCAGTTTTGACACTTCCTAGACCATCCGCATAGCAAGGGGCCTAGGTAGAAAATAGGAACATCTGATCATTGCCTTCCAGGGGGCTAGTATCGACATGTTGCCTACAAACCGTCGCGGATACCCTTGGAACATAGAGCACCCCATAAGTTACCCCTAGCTTAATTGTAGGACAGTATCAAGATATCATAGAGTCCAGGAGCAGTGCGCAAGACAACCAAGCTCTTGGAGGGTCAGGTCCAGAGTGCGCTGCCAGCTTAGCCTGGACCAGAACCCTAAGCCTGTAATACTTTGCCTCCCTTATCATCTGGAAGCGGGTCGTTGCCTTCTTCTGTGAAGCCTAGCTCCTCCTATGAATGCCAATTTAAAAGAATCATTGTCTTGCCCCATGCTTCTCGTATGTTCATTTAATTACTCAATAATTTAATGATCATCAAACTATGATCATATTCATGTATATTGTCTTCATATTCACGGTTATTTTCTCTATGTCTCGCCCCTAGTGGAGATATGAAATCCTACTGCAGGCGGGCTATAGACGGCTGTTATATACCAATTTCACCCGTCAATATAACTCAATTATGTGAAGTAAATATCATTTCTTGCACACATCACCTTTCTACTTAACCTATTTCCACTTGTCCTTGGAGAAAGTAGTGCATGCAGGAATTTTATGCAGAATTGAAGTAAAACAAGAGGATGGATCCCATAAAAAATCATTCCAGCCAATCAAGCGACGACATGTGGCACCACATGGATCAAATGGCCCACAAACAGAAGTATCTGAGGCCATCCAACGGTGTAGCACCCATATCAGTCAAAGGGACCCACCTGGAATTCACCCTGAGGAAGCACACAGGAAATGGTCCAACTTTCTATTCGACCGACTAGGGGGTTTGGTCGAACCCTTCCTGGCGCCAAACTCGGTCAACTTCCACGTGTCAACTTCTTATGGTGCCCTGGTCACGATGAAGACTGATTCACCCGCTCTTGGTAGCGGGAACCGACCCTTCTCCAAGCTACAAATAGGACCCATGTCAAAAAATCCGAAATGAACCAAGCGTAATCTCATGAAATTGACATAATCTCATGTAAGAACCCCAACAAGTCTCTTGCATTTGTTTCTCAACGTGATATGCCTAGCCTCGGCCAATCTTCATCTTGTGGTACACTTGCTTTTTTGTCTTGTCTAACCCTTGAACAGATTGAGGAGTTTTCAGAGGAGGAGCTAGTACTTCTCTCTACTAGGTCCTCAAAAGTATTACAAAATGTGAGAACTAGAAGCAGAGGAAGATTCGAACCTCAACGATGTTTCAAATGTGGTAAGACAGGACATTTTCGTTCAGATTGCCCTAACCTTTCATGTCCTACTTCCCGGGATGAAAAGCAAACAAGGACGAAGCACTCCTCTGCAAAAGATACGAAGAAAAAAAAAGGGTTTTACAGAACATCAATTGGTGAGCAGTTTTATCTCCGCACTTCAAGAACTTGGCTCAAGCGATGTGGACATTGGAAGTGACGAAGATAAAGATGATTTGGCAAACTTGTATTCATGGCGGGCAAGTCAATATCAAGTATGGATGAGGCTGAACACAACAACGATAATGAAGAGGTATGTCCTACTTGCGAAGAAATGTGTGATGCTATTTCTCGTGCCACTTCTATAGTTAAAAAAAAGGACAAAAAGCTTAGGGACAATGCTGTTAAAATTGAGTCACTAGAATCTGAAATTAATCTTTTAAAATCTTTGATTCCTAGTGATGATTCTTGTTCCTCATGTGAATTAATATATGAACAATTATCCTCATTAAGAAGTGCACACACCTCCACACTTGATAAACTTGAGATAGAAATTAAAAAGAACAAAGAGCTTGCTGCACTTAATGATAAAAACTTGAAAGATGCTAGCTGTTCTACAATTGTTTTGCATTGTTCTACTTGTGATGATCTTGATAAGGAACTACAAGATGTTATGAATGAAATTTCTATATTGAACAATGCTTTACATTCTCATGAAGTTAAATATTGTTCCAATTGCTAATTAAAATGAAAAACTTCATGTGAAAATTGCCTTGATCTGTCCAATAAACTTGATGACATGCATAGGACATTAGATCGGTTTTGTAATGGGAATAAGAACCAAAATTTGCTGCTGAATTCTTCCAAGTCTTGCAATGATAAAACTGGTTTAGGTTTTGATTCTCATGCTCATGCTAAGGCTCATCCACCTAAAATTGTAAAGTCATTAGGAAGTGGTTTGATTCAAAAGTTCCTAAACAAAAAGAAGTGGTTTTCAAATCTGCTGGAGTGTTGTCTCATTCGGTTTCAAATAAAAATGTTGCTTGCTCATCTAGACATGAATACAAAGTTAAATTTCATTGTACCTACTGTGGTAGATATGGTCAAGTAAAAGATTTTTGTTATAGACTAGCTAAACAACAGAAAAAGGAAAGAATGGTTGCTAGAACTCATAACTTTCATGCAAAATTTGCTGCACTTGCTAAATTGAATGATAGGAACATGCAATCTGTTGTAATGAGTCGAAAACATGCAACGGTTGCTCCCAAATCTACTATTTTTTGTGCTACACATGTAACATCTCTTAGGACAGTAGTTGGGTACAAAAATCCTCAAACTTTGGCTCATAAACCTACTGTTTTATCTCAACTTTCGCATGTTATTCCTGCTGGACGTCATGTGACTCAGTACTGGATTCCTAAATGCCTTTTGACTAACCCCAGTATTGAGTCATCGACGTATTGTGCTTCTATGTAGGTTACATGCTTGAGGAAGGAGGATATTTGGATTGTGGATTGAGGTTGCTCACGCCACATGACTGGTAACAAAGAATGGTTCTCCTCCCTCTCTTTTGTATCACGTGTAGAGAATGTTACTTTTGCCGATAAATTTTCAACTCCTATAGTTGCTAAGGGTTCGGTCAGAGTAAATGATCACTACACTTTGAAGGATGCGGCACTTGTCAAAAATTTGAAATACAACTTGCTTTCTGTTTCACAATTGCTAGATGAAAATCTGGAAATTATTTTCAATAAGAATTGCTGCAAAGTTGTAGGTTCAAATAGTGAGTTTATTTTTAACATGTCTCGCTTTGGAAGAGTTTTTAAAGATGATTTTGATATGTCTTCCTCTAAGCATAGGTGTCTAGTTGCTAATGATTCTAAGGACTTATATTTTTGGCATCATAGACTTGATCACGTAGGCTTTGATCATCTAACACGTGTTAGTGCTCTTAATCGCATACATGGGTTGCCTAAGCTTAAAGGGGACAAAGAAATTGTGTGCTCTTCTTGACATGCTAAGATGGTTGCAGGTTCACATACTCCTCTCACAATGATCATGACAACTGAACCGGGTCAACTTTTGCACCTTGACACCGTAGGACCTTCACGTGTTCAATCCTTCGGAGGCAAATGGTATGTTCTTGTTATTGTTGATGATTATTCTAGATACTCTTGGGTTTACTTTATGGCATCTCAGAATGAAGCTTTTAGTCACTTTAGATCTTTATTTATTAGATTATCAATTAATCACCCAAGATCTTTAAAAGCAATTAGAAGTGATAACCAGACCGAATTTAAAAATCAATCGTTTGATCACTTTTGTGCTGAAAATGGAATAGATCATTGATTTTCTTCACCATATGTACCTCAACAAAACAGTGTCGTAGAAAGAAAGAACAGAATCTTAGTTGAGATGGCTAGGACTATGCTTGATGAATATCAAACTCCTAGGAAATTTTTGGCTGATGCGATTGCAACCGCCTGTTATGTCTCAAATCGTGTTTTCTTGCGCGCTAAGCTAGGTAAAACACAATATGAGCTCCGGTTTGGACATAAGCCAAGTGTTACACACTTTTGGGTCTTTGGTTGCAAATGCTATGTTAAGAAACATGGTAATCTTGATAAATTTGAGCCTAGATTTGTTGATGGCATGTTTCTTAGTTATCCATCTCATACTAGACGATATCGTGTGCTTTTACTTGACACTAACAAAATTGTGGAGACTTGTGAGGTGTCTTTTGATGAAGCTAGCCCAGGTACTAGCTCAAACATTGCAGGTCCAGATCCATAACCGCAGGGGGAGAGCATTTTTGTTGAAGAAAATTCTTTTATTTTAGATAGAAGAAAGAGGAAGAGTGGAGCTGCTGCCCAAAAATTCAGCAGCTCATGTCATTGTTCCAGCTCCTGATTTTGATTCACAGCCAGCACCAACAACCACCATTGTTGGCTGGTTCAGATCCTCCTCAAGTCACAAGTTCATAGATTTGTGATGAACATGAAGAAGAAGAAGCTTGTGAAGTGTCCACTCCCCTTCGGGTTCTCAAAAGTCATCCTCCACAACAAATTATTGGAAGCTTGCACGAACGAGTCACACGGTCTAGGTTTTGCGATCCAAACTCTCATGCTCATTCTTCTTTTGTTGCTTCTTCTAAACCCAAAGATATATCACATGCACTCACTAATGAATCTTGGATTATTGCCATGCAAGAAGAGTTAGAAAATTTTGAAAGAAATAATGTTTGGAAACTTGTACCTCCACCTCAAGGTCAAAATTTAATTGGAACTCAATGGGTGTTTAAAAATAAACAAAGTGAGGATGGGGTTGTGGATAGGAATAAGGCTAGGTTGGTTGTTCAAGGTTCCACTCAAGTTGAAGGTCTAGATTTTGATAAAACTTTTGCTCCTATTGCTAGATTAGGATCCATAAGAATTTTGTTAGCTTTTGCTGCATCTAAAGGTTTTAAGCTATATCAAATTGATGTTAAAAGTGCTTTTCTTAATGGCTACATAGATGAGGAGGTTTATGTCAAACAACCACCGGGTTTTGAAAATCCAGATTTTCCTAATCATTTTTACAAACTTTCTGTCGGTACCCTGCGTACCGGATACCCCTTGGGACTGCGAAGAGTGCCAAGGAACTCCACCTATCTGAGTTGAAGACCCCCGGACCTAACCCCCGACAGAGAGAAGCTCCGGTACCGACATGTGTACAACAGCACCGGACCTACTCGTCCAAGATAGTAAGCTCCGGAGCTGCCACGCGTCCAACTGTCGGACCTTCCACCTCAACAAGCAGACTGGTGGACCTCCAACGGCTCGAACCTTCAAGGAACATTAAATACTTCAAGACCTGATTATGTGTCATTAATGCTATCTTAATGACACATGATCGGAGGACCCTTAATACCAGTAACGCACCATCAATGCGCGTTATCACGTTGTTAAGGGGAATTAAGTACATTAATTGTGTATTAGGCATCTATAACTGCCAGGGCCACATGTCGGGTCAGGCTTATGATGTAACGGCCAGCCCTTGTACTATAAAAGGACTGGCCGAGCGATACTCAGGGGAGGCTTCAACTAGCGCCTAAGACTCCCATACACTCTAGTCTCTCACACTTAAGCGCTCAAACGCACAATACAACAACAACACATACCCGTGGAGTAGGGTATTACGGTCAGGCGGCCCGAACCACGTAAATAATCGTGTCAAATTGCCACTTTCTTCTGAATCTTCGCGCGCCATAACCGAACTACAAAACTCTAAGGGCTACCAACGGTAGTACCGGGAGAATTGCCGGAATCAGACTCTGACACTGTTCAAAGCCTTGTACGGTCTCAAACAAGCCCCTAGAGCATGGTACGATAGGTTAAAAAGATTCATACTTGAAAAGGGGTTTATCATGGGCAAGGTTGATAAAACTCATTATTTGTTCAAGTGTATGTGGATGATTTTATCTTTGGTTGTGCTTCTCATGATCTTGTGTCCAAGTTTTCAGCTATGATGAGTTCAGAATTTGAGATGAGTATGATGGGAGAACTCACGTACTTTTTGGGGCTGCAAATCAAGCAAACCAAGGAGGGTACCTTTGTGCATCAAACAAAGTATACAAAAGACCTCGTAAGGTGCTTCAACATGGACAAAAGCAAGCCTTTTCGGACACCAATGGGAACAACAACAACACTTGAACTTGATGAAGATGGTGAACCCATGGATAAAAAAGAATATATAAGCTTGATCGGATCACTTTTGTACCTCATGGCATCAGGACCTGACATACAATTCAGCATATGTCTTTGTGCAAGGTTTCAAGTGTAAGACCTATGTGTGCTGAATACATTGGCTTGTAGTGAATACACTTGCTTTGACGATAAATGTTTTGAATATCACCAAAACACCTTTTTATTAAGGTCCTGCTAGTTTTGTAAGCTCCAGCGGGAGCTTGGTTATACTAGTTTTGGTAAGTTTCGGCAGCTAGGTTCTACTAGCTTTTGTTAGCTCCGGCTCAAGGTCTGGGTTGTTCTGGCAAGGTCCAGAACTTAACCGCAATGCTTCTGTTTTTCATTTGCAATGTTTCGTACTTGCTTTACATCTCGAGAAAGATTGCTTAGTATTCATTTGCTAAGTTTTTGGTGTGTTTTTGGTTTACATGGATGATATCGTGTTACTGTGGTTTGCAACATGCTTATGTAAGGTTCTCACGTAAGGTGTTGTGTTCGAAACTAACTTGAGTCTAGTCGAGGACTTGGGCTCGTATGGATTGGTCATTTATTCATGTGCAGGTGTTGCTTGAGTTCAAGACATGGCTGGTGACGGGATCCACTGAACTATTCTTAGGGAGAAGATGTGGTTCAACAACCAAGTTCGGGAGGAATTGTGGTTGAGCTGATCAGGAGGTTGCGCAGCATGATTGAATCAAGAACAATGCATGTGAAGGTATCGTGGATGTCATTGGAAGATGATTGCACGTGTGCAAGGAGTGCATGGACGTGGATACAAGGTTCTGAGACGTGATGAAGAGATGTGGATGTAAAGAGTTGGTCGGAAAGGTCCAACCGACTAGGTTATGGACTCAGGCTGCGGCTGAGTCGGGTTTGACTCAAATATGGAAAGATTTGAGTTGGTTATGACAGAATTTCGTGTGGGTCACGAATTTGAGTTGGTTTAGGAATGTGGGATACGTTCCTAAGGTGTTTTAAAGTCTTAAGATTGCTTCTATCTGCGTATAGAAGAATCCTAAGCAGTTATGGAAAGTTACGATTCGTGAACAGAGTAGGATTAGGTTCCTGATCTGAGTTGAGTTTGCTTTCGAGCTGGTTATATAAGCAAGGGAGCCCAGAGCTCGTGGTGCACGACTTTGGAGCTGTTCCTCTTGTGTTCTATTGAATAAAATTCGTAGTTTGAAGGACCTTTTATGCCTTGTTCGCCCGACTTGTTCCAGACAACTTTTACTCATCGAGTTTCTGGACAGCACTACCTTTCGTCGGTGGTTTTATCATAACTCGAGTTTTGCAGATCCAATTGACGTTATTATTTTTGGGTTGTCTTAAAAACTTGATTATCTATCATCTGTCAAAATTTCACGGTCATTGGATTTGTGGTTTCTGATCTACACGAGTTTCTTTGCAGCATTTCACAACTGTTTTTCTCGGGTAGGAAAGATTGACCTTTGTTTGATCTTTCGATCATAACTTGAGTTTTTCTTGACGGATTTGAGTGATTCTTGTTGTGTTGTCTTCATGACTTTATTCTCTCTGATATCTATCACTTTTGTCACGGTGAAACACGTTTAGATTAGTCTCACACATGATTTCTTTAACATATTGTTTTTCTGCCGAAGGGGTTGGGGTTTAATTGTTTCCGCTGCGTAAGATTTTTAAATCTACCATTCACCCCCCCTCTAGTAGCTTTTCACGTTCTCTTCGATCCTACAATTGGTATCAGAGCCACGGTGCTCTAATCTTTATGATTTGCATGTGTTTTTGACTAATCATCATGGAGAAGTACTCCGCCAAACCTTATGTGTTTGCTGGTATTGATTTTCAGGTTTGGAAGGCACGCATGGAGGCTTTCATCCAGGCACAAGGCTTTGCAATATGGGAGAAGGTATACAAGCCTTACGAAGTGCCATCAAACGGTCAAGTTACAGCTACAAATCTGAGAGATGTCGACAACAACAACAAGGCTCGGAACTTGATCATACAAGGATTAACACAAAGCGACTTCGACCGTGTTGCACACCTCCGATCTGCATAGGATGTGTGGAAAGCACTTTGTCACTACCATGAAGGATCCAACACGATCAAAGAGGTAAGGCAAGACATGTTCAAGAAAGAATACATGCGCTTCGAGATGCAACCCGGTGAGTCTATTGATGAACTTTTGGCTCGCTTTAATAAGATTCTCAGCAACTTGCGTAGTGTCGATGTTAATTTTTCATATGCTGAAAATGCTAGGCAATTGCTAAGTGCATTAGATATGTCAATTTGGGAGATGAAAGTCACATCTATTCGTGAATCTACTGTCATGAGTTCACTTACTTTAGATGTGCTATATTCCAAGTTAAAAACTCATGAAATTGACATAATCTCACGTAAGAACCCAAACAAGTCTATTGCTTTTGTTTCTCAACGTGACATGCCTAGTTCCAGTCAAACATCATCTTGTGGTACACTTGCTTTGCTGTCCTCTCTAACCCTTGAACAGATTGATGAGTTTCTAGAGGAGGAGCTAGCACTTCTCTATACGAAGTTCTCAAAAGCATTGCAAAATGTGAGAACTAGAAGAAGAGGAAGCTCCGGACCTCAACGATCCTTTGAATGTGGTAACATAGGACATTTTCGTTCAGATTGCCCTAACCTTTCAGGTCCTACGTCCCGGGATGAAGAGAAAACAAGTACGAAGCACTCCTCTGCAAAAGATACGAAGAAAAAGAAGGGTTTTACAGGACGTCAATTGGTGAGCAGTTTTATCTCAGCACTCTAGGAACTTGGCTCAAGCGACGTAGACATTGGAAGTGATGAAGATGAAGATGATTTGACAAACTTGTGCTTCATGGCGGGCAAGTCAAGATCAAGTATGGAGGAGGCAGAACACAACAGCGACAATGAAGAGGTATTTCCTACTTGCGAAGAAATGTGTGATGCTATTTCTCATGCCACTGTTATTGTTAAGAAAAAGGACAAAAAGCTTAGGGACACTGCTGTTAAAATTGAGTCACTAGAATCTAAAATTAATCGTTTGAAATCCTTGATTCCTAGTGATGATTCTTGATCCTCATGTGACTTAATATATGAACAATTGTCCTCCCTAAGAAGTGCACATACCTCCACACTTGATAAACTTGAACTTTAAATTGAAAAGAACAAAAAGCTTGCTGCAATTAATATTGGAAACTTAAAAGATGCTTCTTGTTCTACAATTGATTTGCATTGTTCTAATTGTGATGATCTTGATAAGAAACTGCAAGATGCTATGAATGAAATCTCTATATTGAACAATGCTTTACATTGTCATGAAGTTAAATATTGTTCCAATTGCAAATTAAAAAGAAAAACTTCATGTGAAAATTTCCCTGATCTGTCCAATAAACTTGATAATATGCATAAGACATTTGATCGGTTTTGTAATGGGAATAAGAACCTAAACTTGCTGCTGAATTCATCCAAGTGTGGCAATGATAAAACTGGTTTAGGTTTCGATTCTCATGCTCATGCTAAGGCACATCCACCTAAAATTGTAAAGTCGTTAGGAAGTGGTTTGATTCAAACAATTCCTAAACAAAAAGAGGTGGTTTTCAAATCTGCAGGAGTATTGTCTCATTCGGTTTCAAATAAAAATGTTGTTTAATCATCTAGACATGAACACAAAGTTAAATTTCATTGTACCTACTGTGGTAGAGATGGTCATGTCATAGATTTATGTTATAGACTAGCTAAACAACAGAAAACGGAAAGAATGGTTGCCAGATCTCATAACTTTAATGCAAATTTTGCTGCACATATTAAACCGAATGCCAGGAACATGCAACCCGCTGTTATGAGTCAGAAACATTCAAAGTTTACCTCCGGACCTTCTGTTTTTGCCTCCGGAGCTACTGATTTTTGTGCTACACAAGGGACACCTTATAGGTCAGTAGTTAAGAATAAAAAATATCAAACTTTGACTCATAAACCTGCTGTTTTGTCTCAGCTTTCGCGTGTTTTTTCTGCTGCACGTCGTGTGACTCAGTACTGGATTCCTAAATGCCTTTTGACTAACCCCAGTATTGAGTCATCGACGTATTGTGCTTCTATGTAGGTTACACGTTTGAGGAAGGAGAACATTTGGATTGTGGATTCAGGTTGCTCACGCCACATGACCGGTAACAAAGATTGGTTCTCCTCCCTATCTTTTGTGTCACGTGTAAAGAATGTTACTTTTACCGATAATTCTTCAACTCCTATAATTGCTAAGGGTTTGGTTAGAGTAAATGATCACTGCACTTTAAAGGATGTGGCACTTGTCAAAAATTTGAAATACAACTTGCTTTCTGTTTCACAATTGCTAGATGAAAATCTGGAAATTATTTTCTTCACCATATGTACCTCAACAAAACGGTGTTGTAGAAAGAAAGAACAGAACCTTAGTTGAGATGGCTAGGACTATGCTTGATGAATATCAAACTCCTAGGAAATTTTGGGCTGATGCGTTAGCAACCACTTGTTATGTCTCAAATCGTGTTTTCTTGCGTGCTAAGCTAGGTAAAACACCATATGAGCTCCGGTTTGGACATAGGCCTAGTGTTACACACTTTCGGGTCTTTGGTTGCAAATGCTTTGTTAAGAAACATGGTAATCTTGATAAATTTGAACCTAGATCCATTGATGACATGTTTCTTGGTTATCCATCTCATACTAGAGGATACCGTATGCTTTTACTTGACACTAACAAAATTGTGGAGACTTGCGAAGTGTCTTTTGATGAAGCTAGCCCAGGTACTAGCTCAAACATTGCAGGTCTAGATCCATATCCGCAGGGGGAGAGCATTTTCGTTGAAGATGAGGAAGAATTGGAGCTGCTGCCCGAAAATTCAGTAGCTAAAGACTTTGGTTCAGCTCCGGATGTTAATTCACAACCAGCACCAACAACCATCAATGCTGATTCAAATCGTCCTCAAGTCACAAGCTCATCAATTTGTGATGAACATGAAGAAGAAGAAGTTTGTGAGACATCTGTTCCCCTACAATTTTACAAAGATCATCCCCCACAACAGATGATTGGAAGCTTGCACGAACGAGTCACACGGTCCAGGTTTTACAATCCAAACTCTTATGCTCATTCTGCATTTGTTGCTTCTTTTGAACCCAAAGATATATCACACGCACTCACTAATGAATCTTGGATTATTGCCATGCAAGAAGAGTTAGAAAATTTTGAAAGAGATAATGTTTGGAAACTTGTACCTCCACCTCAAGGTCACACTTTAATTGGAACTAAATGGGTATTTACAAATAAACAAAGTGAGGATGGGGTTGTGGTTAGGAATAAGGCTAGGTTGGTTGCTCAAGGTTTCACTCAAGTTGAAGGTCTAGATTTTGATGAAACTTTTGCTCCCGTTGCCAGATTAGAAGCAATAAGAATTTTGTTAGCCTTTGCTGCATCTAAAGGTTTCAAGCTATATCAAATGGATGTTAAAAGTTCTTTTCTAAATGGCTACATAGATGAGGAGGTTTATGTCAAGCAACCACCAGGTTTTGAAAATCCAAATTTTCCTAATCATGTTTACAAACTGTCCAATGCCTTGTACGGTCTCAAACAAGCCCCTAGAGCATGGTATGATAGATTAAAAACATTCTTACTTGAGAAGGGGTTTGCCATGGGCAAGGTAGATAAAACTCTTTTTGTGCTTAAGCATGGCAATGACTCATTATTCGTTCAAGTTTATGTGGATGATATTATCTTTGGTTGTGCTTCTCATGATCTTGTGTCCAAGTTTTCAGCAATGATGAGTTCCGAATTTGAAATGAATATGATGGGTGAACTCACTTACTTTTTGGGGCTGCAAATCAAGCAAACTAAGGAGGGTACCTTTGTGCATCAAACGAAGTATACAAAAGATCTCCTAAGGCGCTTCAACATGGACAAAAGCAAGCCTCTTCGGACACCAATGGGAACAACAACAACACTTGGACTTGATGAAGATGGTGAACCCGTGGATCAAAAAGAATATAGAAGCATGATTGGACCACTTTTGTACCTCAGGGCATCAAGACCAGACATACAATTCAGCGTATGTCTTTGTGCACGGTTTCAAGCCTCCCCACGTGCTTCACATCGTCAAGCCATCAAAAGGATTCTCAGGTACTTACATGGAACTCAAGAATTTGGCATTTTTCTTCCTTCTTCCTCAACCGTTACTTTGAAAGCTTTTTCGGATGCTGATTTTGGGGGTTGTAGGATTGATAGGAAAAGTACTTCCGGTGCTTGTCATTTTCTTGGTAATTCTCTTGTTGCTTGTTCCTCTAGAAAACAAAATTCAGTTGCACAATCCACAACCGAATCAGAATATGTAGATACTGGTAGTGCTTGCTCACAAATTCTTTGGATTGTTCAAACACTTAAGGACTATGGGGTTGATCTAGATAGTGTTTCACTATTCTGTGATAACACTAGTGCCTTTTGCATTGCTAAAAACCCCGTGCAACATTCTAGAACTAAGCACATTGACATTAGGTATCACTTTCTCCGAGATAATGTTGAAAAAGGAAACATTGTGCTTCACCATGTAGATACCGAACAACAATTGGCTGACATTTTTACAAAACCTTTGGATTTCACTCGTTTTTGTTACATTCGTAGTGAAATAGGGGTTATGCATCCTCATGGCTTAAATTGAGGGGGAGTTTTGAAACTTGGGAAGTCTATGTGTGAATCTGAAATTAAAATAATATGAGCATAGTATTTCATACATATATGACTTTGTGATTCCTTTTAAATGCTGAAAGTTCTTACTACATTACTCGTGTTATACATTTTGTAGTTTTTGACATGTCTAGTAATTGGAATAATTACTTACACTAAAACTGGTCATGGTCGAACTTTCTTGCTGTTTTGAACTTGTTACATGTTCACAGGTGCTTTTAATCATTAAAAATTAATCAAGTAATCAACTCACATGTTGAGTTTTTATGAACAAATATAAATTGAGAAAGGATCAAGAGAATATGCATGCATCACACTTCTTCTTTTGAGATGGCTTATCATTGCACTTACATATGAACTTGGAAGAAGTTGTGTATGACTAAAACCATGTCCTTAAGCTTCTGATTGTCAAATGACATAGGCTTGGCTTGGTTGGTTAGAATAAGGCAGATGCGCATATAATCTCTTGCAAATATCATATGATCTAAATTTATGCTTTGAAAAATAATAAAATGCAGCAACTAGTGTCATGATTTCAGGTTTTGAAATAGTTATGTTTGTGAGATCATGACTTACTTAAATTGGAAATTACATTTGATCTCTAGCATGGCTTACACTATTTTATGTATTTCATTGATGTGATAATGTAAGGTACTTGATAGTATGACTTGGATGAGCTTTGTTTATATGTATATGTTATAATATGCTCATAACAACTAAAGTGGGAGAGATAGATTGTTTATATACTCATGACTTGCTGAATACGTTGTCAAAGGGGGAGAGATAAGCATGAAGAGAAAGAGAATATGTGCATAAGGAGAGATAATATGGGATAATTTTTGGATTTTCTTCTCATTTTACTTTTGATTTACAAAGGGGGAGAAATTGCCTTCAAAACTTTTATGTGAATAAGCCAATGTTCGGATTTTAAATGGTGTTGCCAATGCGTTCATCAAGGGGGAGATTGTAAGACCTATGTGTGCTGAATACATTGGCTTGTAGTGAATACACTTGCTTTGACGATAAAAGTTTTGAATATCACCAAAACACCTTTTTATTAAGGTCCTGCTAGTTTTGTAAGCTCTGGCGGGAGCTTGGTTATACTAGTTTTGGTAAGTTCCGGCAGCTAGGTTCTACTAGCTTTTGTTAGCTCCGGCTCAAGGTCCGGGTTGTTCTGGCAAGGTTCGGAACTTGACCGCAATGCTTCTGTTTTTCATTTGCAATGTTTCGTACTTGCTTTACATCTCTGGAAAGATTGCTTAGTATTCATTTGCTAATTTTTTGGTGCGTTTTTGGTTGACATGGATGATATCGTGTTACTGTGGTTTTGCAACATGCTTATGTGAGGTTCTCACGTAAGGTGTTGTGTTCGGAACTAACTTGAGTCAAGTCGAGGACTTGGGCTCGTATGGATTGGTTGATTATTCATGTGCAGGTGTTGCTTGAGTTCAAGACATGGCTGGTGACGGGATCCATTGAACTAGTCTTAGGGAGAAGATGAGGTTCAACAACCAAGTTCAGGAGGAATTGTGGTTGAGCTGATCAGGAGGTTGCGCAACATGATTGAATCAAGAACAATGCATGTGAAGGTATCGTAGACGTCATTGGAAGATGTTTGCACATGTGCAAGGAGTGCATGGACGTGGCTACATGGTAGATGTGATGAAGAGATGTGGATGTAAAGAGTTGATCAGAAAGGTCCAACCGACTAGGTTATGGACTCAGGCTGCGGCTGAGTCGGGTTTGACTCAAATATGGAAAGATTTGAGTTGGTTATGATAGGATTTCGTGTGGGTCACGAATTTGAGGTTGTTTAGGAATGTGGGATACGTTCCTAAGGTGTTTGGAAGTCTTAAGATTGCTTCTATCTGCGTATAGAAGAATCCTAAGCAGTTATGGAAAGTTACGATTCGTGAACAGAGTAGGATTAGGTTCCTGATTTGAGTTGAGTTGGCTTTCGAGCTGGTTATGTAAGCAAGGGAGCCCAGAGCTCGTGGTGCACGACGTTGGGGCTGTTCCTCTTGTGTTCTATTGAATAAAATTTGTAGTTTGAAGGAACTTTTGTGCCTTGTTCGTCCGACTTGTTCCAGACAAGTTTTACTCATCGAGTTTCTGGATAGCACTACCTTTTGTCGGTGGTTTTATCATAACTCGTGTTTTGCCGATCCAATTGACGTGATTCTTTTTAGGTTTTCTTCATAACTTGATTATCTATCATCTGTCAAAATTTCACGGTCATTGGATTTGTGGTTTCTGATCTACACGAGTTTCTTTGTAGCATTTCAGAACTGTTTTTCTCGGGTAGGACAGATTGACCTTTGTTTGATCTTTCGATCATAACATGAGTTTTTCTCGACGGATTTGAGTGATTCTTGTTGTGTTTTCATTGTGACTTGATTCTCTCTAATATCTATCACTTTTGTCACGGTGAAACACGTTTAGATTAGTCTCACACACGATTTCTTTAACAGATCGTACTTCTGGTGCTTTTCATTTTCTTGGTAATTCACTTGTTGTTTGTCCTCTAGAAAACAAAACTCAGTTGCACAATCCACAGCTAAATCTGAATATGTAGCTGCTGCTAGTGCTTGTTCACAAATTCTTTGGATTGTTCAAACACTTAAGGACTATGGGGTCGATCTACATAGTGTTCCACTATTTCGTGATAACACTAGTGCCATCGCATTGCTAAAAACCACGTGTAACATTCTAGAACTAAGCACATTGACATTAGGTATCACTTTTTCCGTGATAATGTTGAAAAAGGAAACATTGTATTCATCATGTAGATACCGAACAACAATTGGCTGACATTTTTACAAAACCTTTGGATATCACTCCTTTTTGCTTCATTCGTAGTGAAATAGAGGTTATGCATCCTCATGGCTTACATTGAGGGGTAGTTTTGAATTCTCATGGATTAAATTGAGGGGGAGTTTTCAAACTTGGGAAGTCTATGTGTGAATCTGAAATTAAAATAATATGAGCATAGTATTTCATACATATATGACTTTGTGATTCCTTTTACATGCTGAAAGTTCTTACTACATTACTCGTGTTATACATTTTGTAGTTTTTGCCATGTCTAGTAATTGGAATAATTACTTGTACTAAATCTGGTCATGGATAAACTTTCTTGCTATTTTGAACTTGTTGCATGCTCACAAGTGCTTTTAATCATAAAGAATTAATCAAGTAATCAACTCACATGTTGAGTTTTTATTATCAAATAAAAATGAGAAAAGATCAAGAGAATATGCATGCATCGCACTTCTTCTTTTGAGATGGCTTATCATTGCACTTAGATATTGATGAGTAGGTTTAGGCCCGATCTTCCGAAAGGTATGTCGATTGGGGTGGAGAACTCGACGTTGATGATCCGCGGCACTCGAGCGGTACGAGTACCCCTGCAATCACTACACCACGGCTCCGTTGGTTATCAACCGTGCTGCACACGCTTGACCTCGCCAAGAAGGCTAATCCCTGCAAGTGCAACCGAGAACCCGAGCAAGAACGTAGAAGACACGATCTGAAATCGTGAAGTTGGGGTCTCACAAACCGTAGAACGGCGATATTATTGATCTAAGCAAAACCCACCGAATATGACCGGCCGCTGTAGTATTTATAGGCTAGGGTTCTACCAAAACACGATTAGAGGCGTCCCTAATGGACTCTTACGGGATACAAGGGCCAAAGGCCCGATTCGGTGGCGCAGCACCGGACATAAATCTGGACTCGACTTGCTTCGACGATTCCCAATGACTCCAGAGGAATTTTGAGGTGGGACCAGAACCATTGGAAATTTCATCTTCTCCTATTTCCGTGCATATGTAGAACATCAAAAACCGAGTCCGTATGCCTCCTGGGCGTCTGTTTTAAGGTGGACTGCTCCTGGACTCCGAGTTGAACTCGAGTCCGAATTGTAAACTGTTTCCATCAACTTGTGGACGTCCCAGCTGGTTCTCCACGCTCCCAAGGCCTCCTTCCTTCACTTGTTTATCCTCTCTATTATTCCCAATAACAATTAAATCATCACATAGCAATCTATTCTCAAACTCACATGCAAAAGAAGTTAAGAACGAATTCACCTGCTGATTTAATAATCGTGCCCGTGCTCTTGTGATTGGTCCTTGCAGTTTAATGCGCGTCTCCGCTGTTGTGATGTCCTTATCATCCCCCCCCTCTTGAATTGGAGTCGTCCTCGACTCAAGTTCATCTTCTTCTCCCAAGTATGGTCGTAAATCTGAAATGTTAAATGTAGGACTAACCCCAAAATTGGGAGGCAATTCAAGCTTATATGCATTATCATTAATCTTTTCAACGATCTTAAAAGGACCAGCAGCTCGTGGCATAAGTTTAGATTTTCTCAAGTTGGGAAATCGCTCTTTTCTCAAATGTAACCACACCAAATCACCCGGTTCAAGTTTTACTTCTTTTCTACCTTTACTACCTGCAATCCTATACTTCTCATTCATCATTTTAATATTTTTCTTTGTAGTTTAATGCATCTTAAGAATGAATTCAGATCGTTGTGTAGCATCCAAATTTATAGTTTCAAAAGGAGGCAAAGGTAGTAAATCAATAGGAGCACGGGGATTGAAACCATACACTACCTGGAATGGACTTACCTTTGTCGTGGAGTGAACGGATCTATTGTAAGCAAATTCTATATGTGGTAAACACTCCTCCCATAACTTCAAATTTGTTTTCAAGACAGCCCGCAACATAGTGGATAAAGTACAATTAACTACCTCGGTCTGTCCATCCGTCTATGGGTGACATGTAGTTGAAAACAGCAACTTGGTTCCCAATTTATACCACAAAGTTCTCCAAAAATGACTTAAAAATTTTGCATCACGATCAGAAACAATGGTATTTGGCACACCATGTAAACGAACAATTTCTGTCATAAATAAATCAGCAATGTGTGAGGCATTATCATTCTTATGACAAAGTATAAAGTGTGCCATTTTGGAAAAATGATCAACAACTACAAAAATACTATCCCTCCCCCTCTTAGTCCTAGGCAATCCCAAAACAAAGTCCATAGAAATATCCTCCCAAGGTACACTAGGAACAGGAAGAGGCATATAAAGACCATGTGGGTTAAGGCGAGACTTAGCTTTGTTGCAAGTAGTGCATCATGACACGTAGCGCTCGACATCACGCCTCATCTTTGGCCAAAAGAAGTGTGTGGACAGCACGTCTTCAGTTTTCTTCACTCCAAAATGTCCCATCAAACCTCCTCCATGTGCTTCCTGCAAAAGCAATAGACGAACGGAGCTAGCTGGAATGCATAGCTTGTTAGCACGATAGAGGAGAACCTCTCACAGCACATATTTATTCCAAGTTCTTCCTTGTATACAATTTTCAAAAGCATCTTTGAAGTCCAGATCAGTAGGATATAATGCTTTAATTGTTTCCAAACCAAAGATTTTATGATCAAGTTGGGACAGCATGGTATAACGCCTAGATAATGCATCGGCAATGATATTTTCGTTCCCTTTCTTATGCTTAATGATGTATGGAAACGACTCTATGAACTCAATCCATTTAGCATGTCGTTTATTCAGATTGGTTTGACACTTAAGATACTTCAATGATTCATGATCGGAATGTATGACAAACTCCTTAGACCAAAGATAATGTTGCCAAGTTTGTAATACACGTACTAAGGCATACAATTCCTTATCATAAGTGGAATAATTCAGAGAAGGACCATGAAGTTTTTCACTAAAGAAAGCAACGGGTTTACCTCCTTGTATGAGAACGCCTCCAATACCAATGTCGCTTGCATCGCATTCTAGCTCAAAGGTCTTATCAAAATCAGGAAGTTGTAGCAACGGTGCTTGTGTAAGCTTCGATTTGAGAGCATCAAAAGCTTGCTGCTGCTGTTCGCCCCATCGAAATGGAACTCCCTTCTTTGTTAGCTCATGTAGAGGTGCTGCAATGGTGCTGAAATCCCGCACAAAGCACCGATAAAAACCTGCAAGACCAAGAAAACTACGAACCTGTGTGACGGTTGTTGGGGCTGGCCAGCTGGTGATTGCTTCAATTTTGGCCTCATCCATCTCAATTCCCTGCGAGGAAACGAAATATCCAAGAAACGAGACTCGATTGGTGCAAAAGACGCACTTTTCGAGGTTACCAAACAAACGTGCATCTCTCAAAACAGTAAAAACAGCACGTAAATGATCAAGATGTTCATCATATGTCTTGCTGTAAATGAGGATATCATCGAAGTAAACAACCACAAATTGTCCAATGAAAGCACGTAAAACCTCGTTTATTAATCGCATAAAGGTGCTGGGTGCATTAGTTAAACCAAAAGGCATGACTAACCACTCATAAAGTCCAAACTTGGTTTTAAATGCAGTTTTCCATTCATCTCCTAGTGCCATTCTAATTTGGTGGTAACTACTACGCAAGTCAATTTTTGTGAAGATGATAGCACCACTCAATTCATCAAGCATGTCATCTAATCGAGGAATAGGATAATGATATCGAATGGTGATGTTATTAATCGCTCGACAATCAACACACATGCGCCAACTACCATCTTTCTTAGGAACCAAAAAAACAGGAACGGAACAAGGCTAAGGCTTTCACGAATGTACCCGCGGTCCAAAAGATCTTGGACTTGTCGCTGAATTTCCTTAGTTTCTTGTGGATTCGCC
Organism: Tuctoria greenei; assembly: GCA_036927565.1. NCBI lineage: Eukaryota > Viridiplantae > Streptophyta > Magnoliopsida > Poales > Poaceae > Tuctoria > Tuctoria greenei. The sequence continues at coordinate 36,818,275 of JAYESD010000003.1, read as the reverse complement.
CTGTATGCTGCACGATTTGGCAAACTTTCTCCTGGAATCAAATCAATCTTGTGTTCAATGCCTCTCATCGGTGGTAAACCAGGGGGTATCTCGGAGGGAAACACATCCTCAAACTCCTGCAAAAGGTTAGCAACAGCAGGGGGCAATGCAATAGACAATTCATGAAGTGAAAACATGGCTTCTTTGCAAACTAAAGCATAGCACATCCCCTTAGCATCGAATAAATCAGCAAGTTCAGATTTAGTTGCGAGCAACGATGGTGATTTTAACTTAATAACTTGCTGTTTTTCAGATTCTAATTTTGTTGCTTTGCCCTCACGAATTTTACTCTTCTCAAAATGCACAATTTCAGCAGGAGTCATGGGGAGCAAAGTGATTTTCTTTCCCTTATGCATGAGAGTATATTTATTGGTTCTACCATGATGAATAGCATTTGTATCAAATTCCCAAGGACGACCCAATAAAAGAGAACAAGCATCCATAGGAACAACATCAAAATCAGCAAAATCATGGTATGAACCAATTGAAAAATGTATTCTCGCTGTTTGTGTTACCCGAACCTTACCGCTGTTGTTGAACCATTGAATGTGGTACGGATGAGGGTGTGCTCTTGTTGTCAAACCGAGTTTCTTGACGACGTCCGTGTTCACCAAGTTATTGCAGCTACCTCCATCAATTATAGTGTGTACACGGCAGTCCTTGACGACGAGAAACATGTGGAAGAGGTTGTGTCGTTGTAGCTTGCCGTCGGTCTCCACTTTGGAGCTCAAGGCACGCTGCACAATGATGCTCCTATAGTTCTCCGTCACCGCTGTACCAAGTACCTCTTCTTCGGTGTGTTCGTCATTTGGATCTGTAAAGTCAGTAGCAAGAGAATATCCATCTTCAACATCCGAAGTACTATCATACCCGCCATCGTCACGTGCTATGTATGCTCATTTGCTCGGGCAATCTCTCATCATATGACCAAGTCCCTGGCAGTGGTGACACTTAATGTCGGAAGTACGACCCGTAGAAGGAGTGGACGACGAAGGCTTGAATGATGTCGCCTTGCTACCTTCTGGCACGCGAGAAGGTGGAGCAGCAGGTATAGTTCGTTGGCCGCCATTGGGTGGTGTAGTCACTGCACGGGGGGTCGAAGATGGTGTTGTTTTGGATGGCGTAGTCGCTGCACGCGGCGTGAAGTTGCTCCTCGTGCGTTGTTGTTGTTGCTGTCGGCCCTGCAACTCTTTTTCTGCCAACATAGCAAGCTGAAACAATCTGTTAACAGTATCATATTCCTTGTAATCAACAATGTCCTGAATTTCACGCCTCAGCCCCCCATAAAAATGAGCTATTTTATCATCCATGTCCTCTACTACCCCACAATGCAGCATACCCTTTTGTAACTCTTGATAATACTCCTCTACGGACATGTTACCTTGGTCTAAACGCTGCAATTTTTTGCGAAGGTCCCGCTGAAAAGATGGAGGAACAAATCGAACACGCATAGCTTCCTTTAATCTATCCCATGTTGGAGGATCAGATCTAGTTTTAACAAGTTCATTCCACCATATGATAGCAAAGTCCTTAAACTCACTAGTGGCTTGACGAACTCTATGTTGTTCAGGAACAAGATGGGAATTAAATGTTTGCTCTACTGTCATCTCCCAATCAAGATAAGCCTCAACATCATAAGCACAAGAAAAGGAGGGTATAGCAAATTTCACTTTAGCAAAAGGATCATCAGGAGGGCAATTATAATTATTACGATTATTACCTCCCATACCTCGACGATAAAGTGGCAGTCTTGGCTGATTATTGTGATCTTCCAGTTCATCATAAGCATTGTCTTCTTGTCTTCCAGCGAGAGGCAACTGAGCCTCAAAAGTATTCATCCTAAGAGCAAGATCATCCAGTTGGCGAGTCAAGTTCGCCAATGACTCCTCCGTTGCTGCGTTGTATTTGGCGAACATATCCGTCATGGTCTTCATCATATCACGTAACTCAGCGTGTTGAAAACATTTGTCATTATTGTCTTCTCCTGCCATTGTTAGTAGGAAACAAAAGACAACAAAAAAATATGTTATCCCTATCAACTACAGTGACAATGTGGAAGGTGGAAGAAAACAATCTCTCTCACTTAAGCGTCTTACCACGCTCTTACAAGTGTTCTTACCGACACAGCAGGTGGTGTAGACGGTGAGATGAACCAATGAAGCGTGGGGTGATTGCAAAGGTACCTGTTATGCTCAAGAGAAAGGTGGAGCTTGGATGGCACAATATGGTGGCTAATAAGCAGAAAATCGTTAACAGCTAAACAAAGTTGAATAAGTATTCATTGTAGGAAACTGTTGCTGGTCAACCGAGTGCCCTAGAACCTAGCACAACACGAGGAAGTATCAAGGCAAAAAAAGACAGAATGATATAACCAACAAAATAGCACCAAGTGGTATAGGCCAATTGCTTTAATATGCATGCTCTTCACTATTTTTTTTTCTTTTTTGTAATATTTTTTTTGATATTTTTTATTTACTCAGGAGCACGAAGATATGAAGCACACAAATTTTCAGTTCAATTGGATGTAATATGCGGCCTACAGAAAATCAAGAAGATTCTTTAAAATTCGTGCTGAAACTTCGGAGGCCGGATAGCCTATCTTCCGAGGGGAATTTAGGCAATCTAGATTCGCCGAACGCGGCTACGCCATGGAAAATCAGATGCGAAATTTTGCGTAGATGAATTTAAAAAAAAAATCGCCCGATTTCGAGTCCGTATGCGAAAGTTATGGCCGTTTTAGGGTAGGCTATCCGAGTTACGATTTATTGGATATTGATTCCAACTCGGTTTGAGAACAGAACTCGCAATCGGATACGAAAACGATCGGAAATTTGCACAGCAACTAATGGGGTGGTGTGTGATGATTCAAGGATGAATGGCACAAAGGTTTGTCACCTAATCTAGGGCTGGCGATGCGGGAGTTCACGCAAGGCGGCTAGCTAGGGCAAACCGATGAACGTGGCGGATCGGTTTGTTATTTAGGGATTGTGGAATAGGTGTCAAATAGCAAGAAAACAAGGACGAAACACGATAACTAGGACCCAAAAACACAAAGCTAAACCAGCAACAAGACTCAACCACACGAATGCAAATTCAACAATGCAAACTGAAAAACGAAACTGCAAGCACTATAGTCTGGGAAGCGGTAAAAACGATCTAATTTTTTTTGTCGCTTTTCTGTGGACTCTAGGTACGAAACAAAATCGATCTAATGGAAGGAAGGAAAACAAAGATACCTCACGGGCAACCTGGAAATCTGATACCAATTGATGAGTAGGTTTAGGCCTGATCTTCCGAAAGGTATGTCGATTGGGGTGGAGAACTCGACGTTGATGATCCGCGGCACTCGAGCGGTATGACTACCCCTGCAATCACTACACCACGGCTCTGTTAGTTATCAACCGTGCTGTACACGCTTGACCTTGCCAAGAAGGCTAATCCCTTCAAGTGCAACCGAGAACACGAGCAAGAACGTAGAAGACACGATCTGAAATCGCGAAGTTGGGGTCTCACAAACCGTAGAACAGCGATATTATTGATCTAAGCAAAATCCATCGAATATGACCGGTGGCTGCAGTATTTATAGGCTAGGTTTCGACCAAAACACGATTAGACGCGTCCCTAATGGACTCTTACGGGATACAAGGCCCAAAGGCCCGATTCGGTGGCGCAGCACCGGACAGAAATCTGGACTCGATTTGCTTCGACGATTCCCAATGACTCCGGAGGAATTTTGAGGTGGGACCAGAACTATTGGAAAGTTTATCTTCTCCTCTTTCCGTCCATATGTAGAACGTCGAAAACGGAGTCCGTATGCCGCCTAGGAGTCTGTTTTAAGGTGGACTGCTCCTGGACTCCGAGTTGAACTTGAGTCCGAGTTGTAAACTATTTCCATCAACTTGTGGACGTCCCAGCTGGTTCTCCATGCTCCCAAGGACTCCTTCCTTCACTTGTTGATCCTCTCCATTGTTCCTAATAGCAATTAAATCATCACATAGCAATCTATTCTCAAACTCACATGCAAAAGAAGTTAAGAACGAATTCACCTGCTGATTTAATAACCGTGCCCGTGCTCTTGTGATTGGTCCTTGCAGTTCAATGCGCGTCTCCGCTGTTGTGATGTCCTCATCAGATATGAACTTAGAAGAAGTTGTGTATGACTAAAACCATGTCCTTAAGCTTCTGATTGTCAAATGACATATGCTTGGCTTGGTTAGTTAGAATAAGGCAGATGTGCATATAATCTCTTGCAAATATCATATGATCTAAATTTGTGCTTTGAAAAATAATAAAATGCAGCAACAAGTGTCATGCTTTCAGGTTTTGAAATAGTTAAGTTTGTGAGATCATGACTTGCTAAATTGGAAATTACATTTGATCTCTAGTATGGATTACACTACTTTATGTATTTCATTGACGTGATAGTGTAAGTTACTTGATAGTATGACTTGGATGAGCTTTGTTTTATATGTATATGTTATAATACGCTCATAACAATTAAAATTTCTCTTTTCGACCTTCTTGAATACATTGTCAAAGGGGGAGAGATAATATGGTGAATTTTTAAAGATAAGTATGCAAGGGGGAGAAATGTGTATAGGGGGAGAAATTTATTTCTATCTCATTTGATTTTCAAATAGGGGGAGAAATTGTTCTCAAAACATTTCATGCCAATGTTTGGATTTTAAAATGGTGTTGCCAATGCATTCATCAAGGGGGAGATTGTGAGACCTATGTGTGCTGAATACATTGACCTTGACAATAAAAGTTTTGAATGCTGCCATAACATCTTTTTAGCAAGGTCCGACTTTAGCTACGGCATGTCTTTGTTAAGATCTAATATGTTTTGCTAGGTCCGACTTATGTTGGTTATATCCTACATGTTTTTCTAGCTACGACGCTAGGTTGTACTAGCTTTGGTAAGCTCTGGTTCAAGGTCGGTTAGCTTTGGCAAGGTTCGGAGCTTGATCGCAGTGGTTCTGCTTTTATCTTGCAATGATTCGTACTTGCTTTACATTGATGAAAAGATTGCTTAGTATTAATTTGCTAAGTTTTTTAGTGTGTTTTGGTGTTTATGGTTGATATCATTTTTCTATGTTTTGCAACATGCTTATGTGAGGTGCTCCCGTAAGATGTTGTAGTTTCAGAACTAACGTGAGTCAAGTCGAGGACTTGTGCTCGAAAGTATCGGTTGTTTGTTCATGTGTAGGTGTTTCTTGAGTTCAAGACATGGCTGGTGATGGGATCCATTGAACTAGTCTTAGGGAGAAGATGAGGTTCAACAACCAAGTTTGGAAGGAATTGTGGTTCAGTTGATCAGGAGGTCGCGCAGCATGTTTGAATCAAGAACAATGCATTTGAAGGTATCATGGACGTTGTGGGAAGATGTTTCACGTATGCAAGGAGTGCATGGACGTGGATGCATGGTTCCAAGGCGTGATGAAGAGATGTGGACGTAAAAAAATTGGTCGGAAAGGTCCAACCGACTAGGTGAACGTGGCCTAGAGGGGGGGGGGGTGAATAGGCATTTTGAGTTTCCTGCACACTTAATAGAGTTGTCAAAAACTTGATTGACCGGACTAATCCGGTTATGTGGGCGGACTAGTCCGGTGTGCTGAAATTTGTGAGTTGATTAAGTGTTATTTGGGATGGCTTATAAATATACCTTCTCTTAGTTGCTTCACTTGGAATCCCAAGAAGAACTTCAATTCGCCCATCATTGACATCTCGAACCTATCTGTCATAATTTTGCTAAATTCTTCACAGAAAGATTTGTTTGTGGATCCAAAGATAATGTCATCAACATAAATTTGACATACGAATAGATGATCATCACAATGTTTAGTCAAAAGTGTATAGTCAGCTTTACCAATTTTGAATCCATTTTTAGTCAGAAAATATCTAAGGCACTCGTACCAAGCTCGAGGAGCTTCTTTGAGGCCATAGAGAGCCTTACGCAGTTTGTAGACATGATCGGGATACTCTTGGTCTTCGAATCCTGGTGGCTACTCCACATAAACTTCCTCCTTGATTGGACCGTTTAAGAAAGCGCTTTTGACGTCCATTTGATCATCTTAAAATTATGGTGAGTAGCATATGCCAATAAAATACGAATGGACTCAAGTCTAGCTACAGGAGCGAAAGTTTCATCGAAGTCCAAACCTTCGACCTGAGAATAACCTTTGGCCACCAATCTTGCTTTATTTCTTGTTACTACTCCATGTTCATCTTGCTTGTTCCCAAAGACCCATTTGGTTCCAACGATGTTCGCCTTTGGTCTCTCCACCAGCTCCCACACTTCATTTCTCTTGAAGTTGTTCAACTCCTCTTGCATCGCCATCACCCAGTCTGGATCCCTTAAGGCTTCTTCTACCCCGTATGGTTTTAGAAAGGACACAAAAGAATAGAATTCACAGAAATTTGCAACTCGAGATCTAGTAGTTACTCCCTTAGCAATATCTCCAATGATATTATTGACAGGATGGTCTCTTTGCACGCTCTGATGTACTCTTGGGTGTGGAACTTGTGTAGTTGCTTGTTCTTCATTATCTTCATGTTCGTTGTCTCCCCCTAGATCATTGCTCCCATGATTATCTTGATATTCTTGATTTTCCCCATCTTAATCTTGTGAAAGAGCTCCCCCATGATCATTGCCTCCGTGTTGCAGTTCATCTTGTGCATTTGAGTCGAAAGTTCGCTCTTGTTGTAAGATATCACCAAGTCCCATTTTCTTCAGTGCTTCATATGGATCTTCCTCTTTATCTAGCACACACTTATCAACTTGCTCCACTTGTGAGCCATTAGATTCATCGAACACTATGTCACGTGCTACTTCAACAATGTCGGACACCTTGTTGAAGACACGATAGGCGTAGGCATTCGATTCATAACCGAGCAAGAACCCTTCATCGGACTTCGAAGCGAACTTCGAGGCCCTCGGTTTCTTGTTCAGAATAAAAAACCAAATACTTTGAAATAAGAAACATTAGGCTTTTTACCGGTAAGGAGCTCATATGGAGTTTTCTTCAGTAGTCGGTGGAGGTACAGCCGATTTTTGGCATGACAAGCAGTGTTCACCGCTTCTCTCCAAAATCGATCTGATGTCTTGTATTCATCCAACATAGTTCTTGCCATTTCGATCAATGTTCTGTTCTTCCTTTCGGCCACTCCGTTTTGTTGAGGGGAGTAGGGTGCCGAGAACTCATGCTTTATTCCTTCTTCATCGAGATACTCTTCAACTTGGAGGTTCTTGAATTCTGTCCCGTTGTCACTTCTGATGTTCTTTATGGTTGATGAGAATTCATTTTGAGCTCTTTTTAGAAACTTCTTGAGGATTCCCTGAGTTTCTGATTTATCATACAAGAAAAATACCCAGGTAAATCTTGAAAAATCATCAACAATTACTAAAACGTATTTGTTACCACCGATGCTGATGTACGAAATTGGCCCAAAGAGATCCATGTGGAGGAGTTCCAGCGGTCTTGCGGTAGTCATCACATTCTTGGCGGGGTGTGGTGCTCCGACTTGTTTTCCTGCTTGACAAGCGTTGCACAGCCTGTCTTTTTCAAAAACCACATCCTTAAGACCACAGATGTGACCACCTTTTAGAAGTTTCTGCAGATTTCTCATCCCAACATGGGCTAGCCATCTATGCCACAGCCATCCCATGTTGGTCTTAGCAACCAAGCAAGTGTTGAGTTCGGCTTTATCTTTGTTGAAGTCAACAAGATAAAGCTTGCCCTTCAACATTCCCTTGAATGCAATCGAGCCATCGCTTCTTCTAAAAATGGTCACACCCTCATTAGTGAATAAACAGTTGTAACCTTTGTCGCATAGTTGAGATATTGACAAAAGGTTATAATCCAGAGAATCTACATGTAAAACATTAGATAAGGTGTGTTGAGAGGATATTTCAATGTTACCGCTACCAAGGACCTTTCCTTGGCTGTTGTCTCCGAAGTATATGCCTTCACTTGGATCCTTGTTGTACTCGTACTCCACGAATATACCTCTCTCTCTGATCATGTGATTTGTGCATCCGCTATCTAGCACCCATTTAGATCCACCGGAGGAGTAAGCCTGCAAAAAAAGAATTATTCTTTGGTTTGAGGTACCCAAGCTTGCTTGGGTCCTCTCAGGTTAGTCACAAGAGTCTTGGGCACCCACACACAAGTTTTCAATTTCTTGTGGCGTGGCCCTGTATATTTAGCAATGACTTTTCCATGTGTGGCTTTCATAAGAACATAGGAAGCATCAAATGTATGAAACAATATTTGTAAATCAGATTCATGGGATTTTTCCTTAACAAAGACAATTCTATTCTTAGCATGATTAGGAGTAGACATGTGTTTGTTCCTGTCAAAACCAAGGCCATCTTTGACATTAGGAGGTCTAGTGACCATATATGCACTGCGTGCATATTTGATCTTCTCCTTATCAAAGATGCCGCTTGAAGAGGCATGCATATTATGAGAAGTTGAAGTATTAGAAACAACATTCTTTTTACTAGAGCAAGTGCAAGTTCCGATTGTTTTCGAACTCATATCTTTGGAGGAAGAGCTCTTGGAGGAAGAGGAGTCACTTTGCTTGAGTGACTCAACTTGCACCTCAAAGATCTTGTTAACTTTTGACAAGTTAGCAAGTTCTTCCTTGATTGCAATATGTGATTCCTCTAGCTTTGAGGAGGTTTCCTTACTCAAGGCTAGCTCAACTTAAAGCGACTCGTTCTTCTCTCTTTCAAGCTCGAGAAGCTTTTCAACTTCTTGATATCTCTTCCTTTCACGGATGATCATATCTTCTTTTCGATTAAGAAGTTCCTCATTTTCAAAGATTTCGTTCGACAACATTTCCATTTTCTTTAAAGCAATTTTACTTAGTCCTCTAAACATTTCTTCATTATCACTAGAGCTATCAAAGTCATCAATAGAGGTATTTAGCGTAGGAGGAGTGAGTCAAACCTTTTTCTTGCCTTCCTTAGCCATAAGGCAAGTGTGTTTGTTCATATCTCGTCCTCCCATGTTCGGAAAGAGTGTGGCTTTCATAGTAGGTTTCTTGACTGCGACAGTGGCTATCTCTTCTTCTTTATCGGAGGAGGACTCGTCGTTTGAGTCCCACTCCTTGCCAATATGAGCTTGATGGGCTTGTCTTCTTTTTCTGAAATTTTCTTTTCTTGAGGTCTTGTTTCCTTCTTCTTTTTGTTTTCTTCATAGGGGCAGTCCACCATGAAGTGACCATACTCTCCGCAGTTGTAGCAAGTGCGTCTAGCCTTGGATTTTCCTTTATCCTTGCTTTTGCCTTCATTTGAATTGTTGTCGTGTCTTCTTTTCATCATGCGTTTGAACTTCTTGATAAATAGTACCATTTCTTCATCATCAAGATCAGTGCTCTCATTGCTTGTATGCCCATCGTCTTGGTCTTCACGAGTTTCTTTGAGTTTGGGTCTGCACGTTGCTTTGAGAGCAACTTCTTTCTTCTTGGAAGAGGTGAGTTCGGCTAAGTCTTTGACGTATTGAGCCCCTTTCTCCATCATTTCATGATTTATGATCTTCCCCAATAACTCATCCGGAGTAATTTTGTGAAATCCGGGGCTTTCTCTAATCACTGAGCTAAGTGTAACATTTCTTGGCATGAAGGCTCTAATCATTCTTTTGACCACCTCGTGATCCGTCCAATTCTTACTTCCATAGGCACGAATTTTGTTGATGAGTGCCTTCATCCGGTTGTACATGTCTTGAGGTGATTCGCCTTCCTCAATAGCAAATCTCCTCAACTCTCCTTCAAGCATCTCGATTTTAGCTTCACGAACCGACCTATTTCCTTCGTGAGCTGTCTTAAGTGTATATCAGATTTCTTTTGCACTTTCTAAGCCATCAATCTTGGTGAATTCCTCTCTGCTTAGTGATTATGTGATCATGGCGACGGCTTGTGCCTTTCTGTGAATCTCTTGTTCTTGTTCTGGGGTGAGTTCCTCATCTTTGACCAGGATATCTATGCCAGTGCAAACAATGTGCCACAGACTAGGATTTAGGGATATTAGATGCATCTTCATGTTGTACTTCCACATGGTGTAGTCACCTCCGTCAAACTGTGGAGGCTTTCCCATAGGAATGGAGAGATAGTGATTGTTTGATTGAGATGGTTGTAGTTGTAAGGATGTCGGGAGTAGTCGTGATGACCACTCCCCGTCATCTTCTCTTCTTCTTTTCCTTTTTGTCCTAGCAGTTTCTTTCTCAGGAGTGCCTTTAGTTGTCGCACTTCTTCATCATCATGTGGGCTTTCCTTTAGCACATCGAAGGCTTTAGCTTCTTGTTTCTCCTCATTGATGTTCATCTTCGAGATATTGTTGTTCTTCACAGAGGCCATTGATCTCTCCGAGATGTGAGTCTCATTGGTGGAGAACCTTGCTCTGATACCAATTGAACGTGGCCTAGAGGGGGGGTGAATAGGCCTTTTGAATTTCCTGCACACTTAATAGAGTTGTCAAAAACTTGATTGACTGGACTAGTCCGGTTATGTGGGCGGACTAGTCCGGTGTGCTGAAATTTGTGAGTTGATTAAGTGTTATTTGGGAAACTAGGTTCTTCTAGCAGTGGAAATGAGAACAACAGATTCTTTGATTTAAAATTAGTGTATGAATGCACGTGAAGACTTATGAGCAACTTAAATGGTTGTTTAGCAATTAAGTGATCTAGTGAACAAAACGTAAAGTAAATGAGGCACAGGAGACAAGCAAATTTTTACCGAGGTTTGATCTCACCACGAGATCTACGTCCTCATTGATGAAGCTCACACAGAGTCGGGTCTCCAACCCTTTCCCTCTTCAAGTCACCACTAAGGCCGACTTGATTCCACTATCACGGGCAATCACCGAGTTTGTGGGGCAACCTCACACGTTGAGGGCTCCCACGAGAATTACAACGAAAGAGGTGATCAAATACACTTGAAAGTATTACAATGCAGAGTATTAGTGTATAAAGATCAAACCCCAAGAGCTCGCAACGAAGGAATGACGATCTCCCAATCCCGAATCCAAGTGTTCTAATGATTTGACTCCTTTTTGCACCTTAGATGTGTGGGGAGATGTGTTTTAGGCTCTTGGGACAAAGTGGCGGCACTAGGGTTTGTGTTTTCAGCATTATTCGATGTGTGTGTTCTTTGGAAGGCCGTGGATTCTCTATTTATATGTTTCCAAAAGGTTACCGTTGAAAACCCTAACACCGGACTAGTCTAGTGCAAGTCCGGACGTGTCCGGTCACAGTGTAACTTGAAGTCCAGAAAGTCTGGCGGACTAGTCCGGTCCAAGCTCGGACTAGTCCGGTGCTGTGTGAAGGTGGACTTCAGAAGGTTCAACGGACTAGTCTGTGGACTAGTCCGGTCTCCACAAATGGGAGACTCCAGAAAGTTCAATGGACTAGTCCGGTGGACACACGGACTAGTTCGGTCTCCCGATATGAAAGACTCCAGAAAGTTCAACGGACTAGTCCGGTGGACACACAGACTAGTCCGGTCTCCCAATATGAGAGACTCCAGAAAGTTCAACGGACTAGTCCGGTGGACACACGGACTAGTTCGGTCTCCTGAAAGGGGAGACTCCAGAAAGTGTAACGGACTAGTCCGGTCCATGATCGGACTAGTCCGGTGCATTGTGAAAGTTAGGTTGATTTTAAAGCCCTTACCCCTGCGCAAAGTTGTGAGCTCTTGGTGTGTGTCTTTCATACACTCCCTATACATTTAAAATCTAATTTGTTCTTCCAAGCTCCAACAAAGTATCCCTCTTTGGACACCACTCCATTTTTCACCTTTTTGTGTGCACCGAGCTGTTTCACTTTGTTTGCCCTGCAATCATCTCAATAGTTTCATTAGGATCTCATATTTTTGTCATCAATTAGCCAAAACCCACAAGGGATATCCTAGATGCACTTACACTAGGTTATGGACTCAGACTACAGCTGAGTCGGGTTTGACTCAAATATGGAAAGATTTGAGTTGGTTATGATACGATTTCGTGTGGGTCACAAATTTGAGTTGTTTTAGGAATGTGGGATACATTCCTAAGGTGTTTGGAAGTCTTAAGATTGCTTCTATCTGCGTATAGAAGAGTCTTGAGCAGTTATGGAAAATTTCGATTTGTGAACTGAGTAGGATTAGAGTCCTAGTTAGTTTTGGGTTGGCCTAAGGGCTGGTTGTATAAGAAAGGGAGGCCAGAAATCGTGGTAGACGACTTTATAGCTGTTCCTCTTGCGTTCTATTGAATAAAAATCGTAGTTAAAAGGAACTTTTGTGTCTTGTTCGTCCGACTTGTTCCAGACAAGTTTTTCTCGTTGAGTTTTCTACACAGCACTATCTTTCTTTCGTGGTTATATAATAACTCGAGTTTTACAGATCCAATTGACGTGATTATTTTTGGGTTGTCTTCACAACTTGATTTTATAACAACTGTCAAAATTTCATGGTCATTGGATTTGTTGTTTCTGATCTACACGAGTTTCTTTGCAGCGTTCCAGAACTGTTTTTTCTCGGGTAGGACAGATTGACCTTTGTTCGATCTTTCAATCGTAACTTGAGTTTCTCTCGACGGATTTGAGTGATTCTTGTTGTGTCGTCTTCGTGACTTGATTCTCTATGATATATATAACTTTTGTCATGGTGAAACACATTTAGATTAGTCTCACACACAATTTCCTTAACAGATCATTTTTCTGCCTAAGGGGTTGAGATTTAATTGTTTCTGCTGCGTAAGATTTTTTAAATCTACCATTCACCCCCCCTCTGGTAGCTTTTCACGTGATCTTCTATCCTACACCTATCTCACTCTGCCAAGTGGGTAGGTTATGGTGACAAGACAGTTGGACGGGACATTCCCTGCCATCATCCACGACTATGAATAAGCCACTAGCTCCTGAGGCGGCAAGACGGTGGGTCTTTAAGCCGCGATCAGAGGCGGAGTAGCCAGGAATCTTTAGATCTTTAGGATAATATCATCCCGGGGCTACGTGTCGGGCCCGTACCTCACTTGTAAGGTGCCCGACCTTACTATAAAAGGACCTGGTAGCCATCATTACAACACGGACTCTTCAGACCAATCAGACCCAAGAGAGCACACTCTATAGCAATACAACACACACACAAACCGTAGAGTAGGGTATTACACCCCGACGGCCCAAACCACATAAATCCACAATCTCATCAATCTCTCATACGCGTAGCCTCACCTGAGGACTGAGCCCCCACTGATCCAGAACCTCCGTAGGCTCCTCCCAAAGTAGGTCTGGGGGAAGTGTCGCAAAAACACTTCAACATTTGGCGCGCTAGGTAGGGACTAAAAAGTGGTTGCGCTTTCGCCACGATGGTGAGCATCAAGCCTTTGGATGGCGATTTCACTAGGCGTCATCACACTGGGGTGGCCCAGTGACCAGATCCCACTCTAGGGAACAATATGGTTCGTCGCACAACCACACAGATGCAACTTGTTAGGGCAGCACATCCCGATCGAGTCGGCGCCCCTGGAGCCACCGACTGCAAGTCTGGAGAGCGCTCTGTCAGTAGCCAGGCCCCTTCTCCACAACCCACCGTCCTTGAACGCTTCCTAGGGAGCAGTTCAACAGTGGTTCCATGACATCGACCACCTCGTTGTTGCAGCCATCAACTCTCCCGTCAATGGGAGATGCCACGTGTCGCTATCGCGCATGCCGACCATCAACTGTTACTCTGCCGACCCCCACTCCACCACTCTTACTGGCGCTGGCGTGATCCCCACGACCAACCTTAGGGCCGAGCTCGAGCATCGTCGAGCAAATGAATACAGTTGCATCATCATTGAGCGGCAGCAGGAGAGACGGCGCCACCTTGAGGCCGATTAAGGCCCCCAATCACCTGAGCAAGAAGTGAATTTCGCTCAAGGTGCACCATAGATAAACCCTCTACCTCCACGTCAAGATTACGTTGCGTCGACCGCTCCCCAGTACTACTCTACATAGCATGTTCTGCAGCAGTAGGTGCCACAGCAGTAGTACTCTCCTCAGCATGTTCAACGGTAGCAGAACGCTGCGCAACAAGCTCTACAGAAGCCGAACATCGTATAGGCTGCAGCACCGCATTCATAGTATGGTGCACAACAGACTCCCCCAGGGTATGCCGCACGGTACTCTTCTCCGACGAAGGCCATCGGAGGGTGCACATCCCTGGCTTCGTACCTCCGCCTGACGACGTGGCCACGCAAGTTAGGCCACACCTGCCGGAGAAGTTTGACGAAAGCGTCAACCCTGCCGAGTTCCTGCAGATTACACAACAGCACTCCTTGCTGCAAGAGCGGATGAGCTCATCCTGGCAAACTACTGCCCCGTCGCCCTGACCAGCTCGCCCCAGTCATGGCTCATGAACCTGCCCGAGGGGTCCTTAACCACCTGGGAAGAGTTCTGCCAGCAGTTCATGGAAAACTTCTGCAGCTCCTACAAGTGTCCCGGCACCAAGCTCGACCTCCATGTCATGCATGAGCAACCAGTGGAGACACTGCAATCGTTCATCCATCAGTTCTCCCAGGTATGCAACTCCATCCCTAACATCCCCAATGCTTCTGTCATAGTATCGTTTTGACAGGGTGTGTGGGATAAGAAGATGCTCGAGAAGTTTGCCACGCACAACGTGCAAGACGTCTCCGAGCTCTTTGCCATCGCCAACTGGTGCGCCGGGGCAACAAAAGGCCGTGATTGGCACTCATAGCCCACCTCTGGGGTGGGTAAAGCAGGCCAAACCAGTGAAAGTGCCGCTACCCTGGGTAGCAGCAAAAAGAAGAACAAGAACCATGGCGGCGGCCAAAACAAGATGCTACAGGGGGCACCCGTCGCTGCAACAGCTGGGACCGGTAGTTCCAAGCCTCCACACCTTGACAAAAGCCCGATTTAGCTACGTGCTGCTAACGATGGTGTCGAGCCCTGCCCGGTGCACAAGACTCACCACCACAGCGCGAGTGATTGTCGGGAGATCAAGAGGTGCGCTGGACGATACAAAGAGCGAGCATAACAACACCCTGAAGGCGCACCCTTTCGCCAGCGAGAGGGCAAGTAGAAGGTCGACCCCAAGGTCGACAATGATGAGGAGATGCAGTACCAGAAGCCTGAATGGGCTGTCAAGGTAGTCCACCAGGATGAGGACTCCAACGCCAGCAGCGACCATGAGCATCGCAAGACACTCCACATCATCTTTGAGGGGTCTTAAAATCCCTCGTCCTAGAACGCAGTCAATAACTTGCGCCGAGCGGTGGCCTCAGTAGCTCCTACCCCCGCTCCTGCGCTGCACCACAAGTGGAAGGAGATGCCTATCAGCTTCGATGCCCCCGACTGCCCTAAGAACATGGCGGGATTTAGGATCCTGCCTCTCCTCGTCGCCCCAGCATAGCCAACATCAAGATTCACCATGTCTTGATAGGGCGGGGCCAGCCTAAACCTTATTAGCCATGCGACCTTCGACCATCTGCAGATCCCAGTGTCGCAGCTCACCCCCTCCAGCGCGTTCTCAGTGGTGGGACCAGGGAACATCATCCCATATGGTAACATGACATCCGAGAGCTTTAGGATGGAGTACATCCTATTTGATGTCATGGAGGTCAGCCTCGCCTTCAACACCATCATCGTCAGGCCCGCCCCATATCGATTCATTACCGTAGCCCAATATGGCTACCTCGTCTTGAAGATGCCAACCCCCTCTGGCATCCTCAAGATCCGTGGAGACCACATTGTTGCGGTGTCAGCCTTGGAGAAACTCCAGCACCTACCCCGCGCAGCGTTGGACCAAGTCAGCAGCCGCTGAGCTCGCGTCAGCGTGACTAATCTGCTGCATCCCATCTGCAGCCCTCTGACAGCAACGATGTCCCCATCAAAGCTATCAAGATCAGTTTTGACACTTCCTAGACCATCCGCATAGCAAGGGGCCTAGGTAGAAAATAGGAACATCTGATCATTGCCTTCCAGGGGGCTAGTATCGACATGTTGCCTACAAACCGTCGCGGATACCCTTGGAACATAGAGCACCCCATAAGTTACCCCTAGCTTAATTGTAGGACAGTATCAAGATATCATAGAGTCCAGGAGCAGTGCGCAAGACAACCAAGCTCTTGGAGGGTCAGGTCCAGAGTGCGCTGCCAGCTTAGCCTGGACCAGAACCCTAAGCCTGTAATACTTTGCCTCCCTTATCATCTGGAAGCGGGTCGTTGCCTTCTTCTGTGAAGCCTAGCTCCTCCTATGAATGCCAATTTAAAAGAATCATTGTCTTGCCCCATGCTTCTCGTATGTTCATTTAATTACTCAATAATTTAATGATCATCAAACTATGATCATATTCATGTATATTGTCTTCATATTCACGGTTATTTTCTCTATGTCTCGCCCCTAGTGGAGATATGAAATCCTACTGCAGGCGGGCTATAGACGGCTGTTATATACCAATTTCACCCGTCAATATAACTCAATTATGTGAAGTAAATATCATTTCTTGCACACATCACCTTTCTACTTAACCTATTTCCACTTGTCCTTGGAGAAAGTAGTGCATGCAGGAATTTTATGCAGAATTGAAGTAAAACAAGAGGATGGATCCCATAAAAAATCATTCCAGCCAATCAAGCGACGACATGTGGCACCACATGGATCAAATGGCCCACAAACAGAAGTATCTGAGGCCATCCAACGGTGTAGCACCCATATCAGTCAAAGGGACCCACCTGGAATTCACCCTGAGGAAGCACACAGGAAATGGTCCAACTTTCTATTCGACCGACTAGGGGGTTTGGTCGAACCCTTCCTGGCGCCAAACTCGGTCAACTTCCACGTGTCAACTTCTTATGGTGCCCTGGTCACGATGAAGACTGATTCACCCGCTCTTGGTAGCGGGAACCGACCCTTCTCCAAGCTACAAATAGGACCCATGTCAAAAAATCCGAAATGAACCAAGCGTAATGCATATGTGTGCCCACAATGTTTATCACACATACACAAGTGATCCATAAGCGACAAACGGATATAACCATGTCTCGAATAATAACACTAATAATAGTACCTTATTACAAAGCAAATAGTCTCGAATACAAGCTCTAAACAACAGCAGCGGAAAACACTAAACACTAAGACTCCAAACTCCACAGGCAAGCTTGACGGTAACACACACGCTTAGAACTCCTCAAAGACCTCCTGGTACTCCACGTCGATGCCTGCGTCTAAATTTGTTGGAAGAATAGCAAGGGTGAGCAAATGTTGTACTCAATAAGTGTGGGAAAGTATGACATGTAGCTTAAACAAGGAATGATAATAAAATGACTAATTGCATAAAAGTACTTTCAAAACAGTTCAAAATGCAATAATATTATGATTAAGTGTGGTACTTCTCAAAATAACCCAAATATCATTAACTTTGACTTAAATAACCAATACAAGCAATAATTATCCATAATCAATTCATAACTGCTCATTTGTCTCATTTTCATCAATTTCATATGTCAAAACCAATTAATAAACCATTACCAGGTCCCAATCCAATTCTAGACATTAAACCATGTTCAAGGTTCATAACTTTAATCATGTGAGGGTCCAGGTTGTTCATAATCGGGAGCACGGCTATCATGATAGTATTAAACACACTCTGAAGAGGTTGTACCACTTTATCCACAAGTCTGTGATTTCATCACCTTTCAACGACTAAGGAATCTCGATTATGCCGTCTCACACTTCCTTAAATGTGTGGCCAAGAGATCACAAAATAGCATTTACAAAGTGATTACTAGCATATTTAGAACCCACTGAGGTTTTACCGGTGGTGATGTCTCCAACTGAGAACATCCAACCAAGGGCCCCCTCTTGAGCCATTCGGATCCCAGGGTAGTCCCACCAATCTCTACAAACCCATCCGACTACCCCTTCCCCGAGCATTCTTAATGGTCCAAATAATACTTGCAAAACACTAATTCATCAGCTAAGCTGCACCCATACTTGGACCTGTGGTAGAACTGTAAATCCTGGATGGTCGCTCCACGATTCAGTCCTTAGATCTAAAGCAAGCAAAACCACCAAAACAGTCCAACCCATTCCACATAACCCGGCTTTCTCAGATCCCTAGGCAGCATGTTGCTAAAGGGTCATTAATACCAATTCTCATCATTCATGTGTTCAACAATTCATAATTAAGCAATATGATTATTTCCCAAACCTAATTGAGTATAGCGAAGCAAAAAGTGTAAAATACCCTTCCCGACTCTCTACATAGTGTTCAAGCGACAAGAGTGGTCATACAAAACTAGTATACTCCTACAATTAGGTTTTCCCGTCAATTTGACACAAGCATGCAATTTTGCAACCAAAACATTTAAAAACCTGGATAAAAATGATCAAGGACACTTGCCTTGCTCTTGAGCTTGGTTTGGATCGAAGGCTTCGAAATTCTAGTTCTGCAGGTTCTCAAAAGCACTCTCTACAGCGTGACCTTCTATTCCGCACGACAAACATGCAAAACAAACATCACAAGCAATAAATACTCATATATTACTCAATATGCCATGATATGCATGATTAATGCAATTGTGAGGTAAAACTTATTAATGAGTTGTTATTAATGTTTACTAACTAGTTACAATAGTTTCTAACATGTTTGAACAAGAATTGAACTAATTTGAGTCAAATTGGAAATAATTTATCACAATACAGATTCAGACACCAGACTAGTCCGCTGTCAGGGCCGAACTAGTATGCCCTGGTCAGAATTGTGAATTAGGGTTTTCCGATCAGCGAGGATTTGAGGTTAATTTCACGTGGAAAAGTGGATGTAGAGGGTGTACCATGTATTTAGAGATCCAAAGATCAAGAGTTGGGTGTGAAACTTGAGTCTTGATGATCTAGGGTTGGTGGAGATGAGTTGATGAAGATTTGGTGGTGAAGAACGTTGATTGTCAAAAAGTTGATGAAAATCGATCTTGATTGAGTCTTCTCCCTCTTCTCCTCCTCCTTCTTGCTTCTGGACATATTCTTGGTGTCGGCGGAAGGTAAAAGGTGCCAGCAAGGGTTTTCAATAGTGATGGAGAGGTTTGGGGTATTGGGTTCCTTATATAGGGGTGGAGAGGTAGGGTTTTAGGGTGAATTCCAAGTTGATTTCGGTGGGGTACGTGTAGGGGCCGAGGTGGGGTCCACTTGGGCTCCTCTGAGGTTGGGCACGAAGTTTTTGGGCCCAATTAAGGCAATTACCCAATGACCAATCGTAGAAGAATAATAGAATCCGAGTGGAATTCAGCAGGTCGAACTAGTCCGCAATAGGGACTGGACAAGTCCGTTTTGGAACAGAAACTGTTTTGGATAAGTTCGGTTCTATGGGTTGGACAAGTCCGTTTGGCAACAGAGTGGTTTTCAGACAAGTCCAGTATGTATGGGCGGACAAGTCTGGGGCGGCTAGTAAGGCTGATCGGGAATGAAATTTAGACACAATCGGACTAGTCCGCTCAAAATCGAACAAGTCCAGAAAAACATCATAACCTCAAACGGACTAGTCCGTGCATTGTGCCAGACAAGTCTAGGCTCTAAAGAAGACTGGATTTTCTGAATACAAGGGAAATACTGGACGAGTCCGGGTTTGGGGCCGGACAAGTCCATACCCTGATAGAATTAAATTGTTGATTAGCCCTAAATTCATTTTAGTCTTGCCCCTTTATAGGTTGCTTTATGTGAAACATGTATGAGGATACATGCAATGCATTATGCATGAAAATGAGGGTGTTACAACCCCTTACCCCTCACTTCAACACACACCACTTGAGAATTCATCCATTGTATCCACTACTCTCCATAGGTTTAGAGGAGTATAGGCTATAGAGAGGAGAGTCTCTAGTCCATAGTCCAATTAGGAGAGGAGTAGAAGGAGTCTCTTCCCCATTCCTAATTGGGAAAGGTGTGGCTCTTATATTCCTATTTGTGTTTGTGACTTTGCTCTTAAAAAAGATGTTATCTTTAGTCTTTTATTGTTCATATACTTGGATGAAGTGTTTCTTGTTTGATTGTGGATTCCATGTATGTGGTAGGAGTAGTATTTATGATTATGTTATACCATTCTCATTATATCATCATAAACACTACAAACCCCCACTATAGTCTAATTAGCTATGACATGATTATGTTAACATGAATCACTTATGCTATGGATTAACATTGGTTCAGCGATGATTTAGTTCAATGCCTTATCATGGCTTGTGCCTAGCTCTTAAGGTAATTACTTAATATGCTAGCATGGTGCTAGGATAGAGAGTAGCATCGTATGTCTCGTAGACCCATGGACTGAATAGGTAGGCAGTAGGTGGTGATAGCCCTATCTGTCCTTTGCGATCTCCACATTCGGCTATACCAGAGGCTCTTGGCAGGAGTTGTCCTAGTATTGCTAAGAGTAAACCCGTGCCTAATGTGTTAATCCACTTAGCATGAGAATTCATAATTAATATGATCTTTAGTAACTAACTTACGCTATGTATATGTACATTAGAAGCATAGTAGGAGTCTCTACCTAACCCTTAGCCTAGTCCCTCTTTACCTCATTTATCACCTTAGGATAGAATTCTCTTGTGTGTGTCACACTACCCAAATTGTCATTTATCCAACCTTGCTAGAACCCTACCTAGGCCAACCTAGCCTCTCCATTTGATGATTTCTTTACTTCCATGTAACCTTCCTTTGAGAGAATATAAATAACACCCTTTGGGAATACTCTTAGAGGAGAAATGCTACATCAATAGACTCTGTGCACTTGCAGATTTACATGTGTAATCTAAAATCTATTAACAAGCATTTCTGGCACCCCTGCTAGGGATGAATTGTTAGTAGTGCATAGGAAACGTCAACAAGCATTTCTGGCACCAATGTTGGGGAAGCTAGTCGAAGTATTGCATGATTGAGTGAATAGGATAGGACCTTGGTAGGTTTTAGTAGGATAACCCTTTTTTGTTTTCGCATTTTATGTAAAAACAGGGTAGTGTATGTCTAGTTTCTGCTTGCCCGAAAACTTTGTTAAAGATCTCAAATCCGTTTGGAGAGATCGACCTCGTGTCGTTTCTCCTCAGAAGCTTCGAGCGGCAAAGCAAGCCAGCACAACTGCACCAACAATCGAAACACAAATGGCCCAGAAGACCCTTCAAGAGTTTTCAGCTCCCTCTGCTAACAATGTGCCTGTTGGGCACACTGATAACACGGGAGACGTGAACTTTGAAATCAAGACTGGCCTTATCACTATGGTGCAAGCCAACCCATTTTGTGGGAATGCTAACGAGGATGCAAGTGCTCACCTGCGATAGTTCCTTGAGATTTGCAACACTTTTAAGATCAAGAATGTATCTCCTGATGTTGTTCGTCTTAGGCTGTTTTTGTTCTCTCTTCTTGGGAGAGCGAAACAGTAGTTCTAAGTGAACTGAAGTGTTGTAGACACTCGGCAGAAGTGTTCTACAGCATTCCTCGCCAAGTTTTTCCCTTTGGGCAAGACCAGTGCCCTACGTGGAATAATTTCCAGCTTCCAGTAAGATGCCAAGGAATCTATTCTCGAGGCTTGGTAAAGGCTTCAGGAGTACATCCTAGCCTGTCCCCACAATGGGATTGATGACTGGATCATCATCCAAAACTTATACAATGGGTTGATCCCTTCTGCCCATGACCATGTTGATGCTACTGCTGGAGGTGCCTTCTTCTCATTGACGGTGCCCAAAGCCAAAGATTTGATTGAGAAGATGGTGTCAAACATGGGATGTAGCAATGAGCATCTCCATACCCGCTAGCGAGCCATGCACACCTTGAAGGAGGTGGACATGATCGCTGCCAAATTGGATCTCCATATGAAGAAGATTGATGGACAAGGCAATGGTGAGGTATGTGGCAATGCCTATGCCTTAGACTCTCACATCACTTGTGAAGTCTGTGGAAACATGGACCATTTGGGCAATGACTGCCCAAAAACCCGTGAGGATGCCTTATACATGGCCAATAATGGAAACAACAATGGCTATCGTCCAGGAGGTCAAGGGTGGGGCCAACCATGCCCATTCTTTCAAGGAGGGTACAATAACAATGGCAATAATGTAAATCAACCCAACTTGAGAGAACTTTCTATTGGCCATCTGAGGATCAATGAGGCTATATCCAAGAAGTTATCGGCCAATGACAAGACCCTAGGGAACATTAACGCCAAGATTGAAGGACTATCCTCAGCCTTCAAGAATCAATTGAGTTTCAAAAAGATGTTGGAAACTCAGTTGGCTCAACTGGCATCTATTATTCCTCCAGTGGAGAATGGCAAGATGCCAGGACAGCCCAAATCTCCTGTGGAAAGTGCCAACATGATTTCTCTACAAGGAGGCAACTGGCTGAAGGACTCCGGATATCCTACAACTTCATGCTCAATTCGAGCTCACCACTTTGACAAGGCCCTTTGTGACCTTAGAGCAAGTGTGAGTGTGATACCAAAGGTGGTTTTTGACCAGCTGAACTTCACGGAACTTACTCCAACACCAATGCAGCTCCAACTGGCTGATTCTTCAGCCTGTTATCCGGTGAGTATTGACAAACATGTTTCGGTGAAAATCTGGAATTGCTTCATACCCGTGGATTTTGTGGTGCTCGACATGGAGGTCAAGAAGGATACGCAGCTCATTCTTGGCCAACCGTTCCATAGCATCACAAAAGCTCGCATTGATGTGGGAGCTGGAGAAATCCACTTCCATATCAATGGCGAGGAGGAGAAGTTTAACTTTCACCCAAAGTTGGAGCAATGCTCTATGATCCGTATCAAGTATGGGCTGAATGTTAAGCACATTCAAGAGGTCGAAATCACACCTCCAATGGTGGACCCGCTCATTGCATTCATGAGGAATTTGATCTATGCGGAGAATCTGTCTTATCATCCACGCCGACACCCCAAGAAGACGAAGAAGTCTGGGCCTCCCCAAAGGCCCAAGTCCACCAAGCCGCCAAAGAAAGTACGCTGGAAGAAGCAAGACAAGCCGTCTGAGCCCATCCCTCCAGGCCTGAATGTTAAGAAATGAAGAAGGAGGAATGTCCATCTCATCGGACAGTGGCGAGACCTAGCCAATTGGTTAAATTGGTAGTTATCCTTTTTTGTTTTTCTTTTCTCTTTATTTGGTTTCCACCATTTAGTTTGATTTTCCCCACTGCATATTTGGATTTTCTTAGTAAGTTGAGAATCTTATACTCTCAACTATCATTTTTATTTCTTTATTTTTCACAAAAATAAATTTGTTGGGTTTTGAAAAAGGAGTTTTTATTCGAAAAACAATTTTTCTGAGTTGCAAAGTGGTAATTCACCAATGTGCTAACTCCATAGCCGTTGGGGAGCCACCTGCCAAAAGGGAGAATAGGGGGGCCCACTTGTCAGTGCGACCGACCCCCCTGTTCGGGCGACTAGGGGAAAGAGCCATTTTGGCTCTCTCTCTCCTCCAACGGCTACATTTGATTCCCTAGTGACCGTTGGGGACTGCACACTATAAATGGTGGCTGTGAGGGGCACTTCTCCTCACACTTCATCTCATTTCATACTTCCCCAAAGTCACTCTTGCTCACATTGTTTTTGTAGCTCTTCATTGAAGTAATATTGATCAATTCCCAACTCAAAAATATTTGCTTTTGTTTGCATTTGCAATTTGCTCTCAAGTTCTTCAAAGGAAAATTGATCGGGAGTTTTTCTTTTGCTAACAGCACCACTTTCGAGTTTTTGCCTTGTTGTGTTGTTTATTGTGGCCATGAAAGGAATGAAGAGGTTGTTTGGAAAGAGGAAGGAGGCTACAAGCTCAAGCCATGATGGAGACTCAAGTGCAGGCCCCTCTTCTGTTGCTACACCATGTTCACGGAGGAGGAGTGTAGGTGAAGACACTCCCATGGGAGAGAGAAGCAACCCTCATCAACTTCTTCACGACGACGACCTCGACATACAAAGTGAAGTTGAAGATCAAGCACGCAAGCTCCTCCAAGATCATGTGTTTTCTCATATGAAAGCTTATGATCCGGATTTGATCTCCAAAATAGGTATGGATTTTGAATTCTTCTCCATTTGGCATGCATTAGGATGGGAAAACTTTGCTCACATAGAGGAGAAAGGTTCACGCCTTCTCTCCATACAATTCCTTTGCACACTCAAAATAGGATTTGATGGTATTACTTTTAGATTATTTCAAAAATAATACAACATCCTATGGAAAGAATTAAGTGAAATCCTATGCTTCTATATACGATGTTTGCTAGATTTAGATGCTTTGCCTAAGTTTAACAAACATAGTTTTTGGCAAGATTTAACTTGTGAGTTCAGATGTAGTGCACCTAGGAATAGCCACTTACACAACCCTACTTTACACTTCATGCATAGATGGGTGGCTATGACTATGTTCCCTAGACAAGATATAAGGGTAGTCCGTGATGATGAGCTGAAAATTTCATTTGCCATGATTAAAAAGATAAAAGTTGCTCCAGTTATTGCCATGATGACAAAATGGTTAGATTACATTCCAAGAACAGGGCCAATTGAATGCACTTCATTGATTACTCGTATTGCTACTAGGGTACGAGCAGTAGAATATTCTTCATTGAGTATATTGAAAATGAAATAGAATTAATTGATGAAGATTATTTAGTGCAAGGACATACCCTTCAGCATGATCAAGATGACTCTTTGTTATTTTATTATCCCGGCTTTGTCAGTGAAATTCGTTTACCTAACCCGGATTATCATTTGTACAAATGCCAGAGGCTAACCATTGATCTTATTCCCCTCGAGGAAGCACGAAGAAGTAATGTCTCTGGCATTGTCACTAGAAGTCGTGCAAGGAGAGCGGCCATGCCTTTGACAACCTCCATAGTCCATGAGTACGAAGATGAAGAGAACCCAACGGGTGATGGACCTGGATGGATTCAACCTCCATCGTATGAGACCAAAGGTCCGTCTTGGCACGGATGGCCAGGTGCCACATGGGAGCCAACCCTGTCCACTTCAAGCTACTAGAAACTTGCCTCCAACGTCCATGAGAAGATGTCGTTCTTCTTCGGCCAGAAGTCAACGTGACTATAGCCAAGAAATGGCAGATCTCACTAGACGTATGGAAGAGCTTGAAGTAAAAACGGGTGACATCTACAAAACTCTCCAAGGGCATGTCCAAGGTATCCAAGATTGGCAACAACACATGGACGCTTAATTCACCAACTTCAACTCCACGCTACAACAACAACAACAAGCCGATCTCGTGGCACACTTCTGACATCAAGGGTTCAACCCTCATCACGGAGGTGAGTGAAGAACAAGCTTGGGGGAGGACCCCCACTTGAGGTAAATTGTATAAACCCCTTTTCATATTTATTTTCCATTCAACCATAATTCACCTTGCATATAAAAAAATATAAATAGGATAGATTTGTTTTCAAATAAAACAAATGATGTGCGGTAAGAATGACTTGGAATTCACATAGATAAAATGATGAATAGTTTGTTCTACTTTAATTTTCCTAAGTCCCTAGTTTACAACTTACTACTCTCCAACATATTGCTCTCATTGGCTAAAAATTGTTTTTGCCTTGATTTGGAAATTGTGGGTAGCAAAAGCATAATCCATTCTAAGTTGTTGTGAGATATGATATAGTGATAGGGCTGTTATTCCTAGTTTGAAAGTGAATCTTATATTTCTGAAGAAATTCTAAAAAGATTTTTAAGTTAATCTCATTTGATTGGAAATACCTACCAAAGCCATATGATACATCACATTGATAGATCTTATGCATATGCTAGTTGTCTTCATATTGATCTTTGTCAAACTAGTATAGCCCTATGTGAGATTTCATACATTACTTTTTGAATTCAAGACTTCACTTCCACATGCTATACTTCTACACTAGAAGTAAGCAAAATTCCATCATACCACCATTCCACAATGAAAAGAGAAACTCCATACCATTCGTGCTTAGTACTCTCTCCAAAATTTATTGCATAAAAAGGGAGTAGAAGACATGGCTACAAGAAAAAGAAAAAGAAAATGCATGCTTACTTCATAAGCATGAGAAAAAAAGAGAAAAGAGAAAGAAAAGTAGCCATGTTTCATCCCTGCAAAATAAGAGAGTCCACTCAAAAAGGAGTCATCTCAAATATCCACATCCACCTCCATTCAATCACACATGCACAAGTATTGAATCAAATTGTTTTGAATTGATTTCTCCTAAGGATTGCTCTTTTGACTTAGAAATATTATTTGTTGCACATATGCCTACAATATTCCCTACCAAGCTCCACATACAAGCCTTATGTAGAGGTAGGATGAATTTAGGCACAATGCCTTGGTGAGATATATTTCCACTACACATAAAGGAGAGACCGAGAGAATCAAATTGAGATACTTAAAATCTGAAATGAACTCTATGGAATTTGAGTGGAACTTGATTCCTAGGATATTTGTGGTCCATTTGTTGTTCTATCTTTCGACCACCCATGAAAAGGAGAAAGCATAAGCCCCATAATGACTTGAGATGGGTGAAGTACCATGCCAATTTTGGCAATACTAGGTAGAGTATTTTGTTGCGCGCATGGTACTTTTGAAAAATAGAACATAGAAGCAACACCTGATCATCAACCTAATGTCTTGACTTTGCACAGGACGAGCAAAGGATAAGCATGGGGGAGTTTGTTGACGGTTGTTATATACCAATTTCACCCGTCAATATAACTCATTTATGCGAAGGAAATATCATTTCTTGCACACATCACCTTTCTATTTAACCTATTTCCACTTGTCCTTGGAGAAAGTAGTGCATGCAGGCATTTTGTGCAGAATTGAAGTGAAACATGGGGATGGATCCTATAAAATATCATTCCATCCAATCAAGCAACGACAAGTGGCACCACATGGGTCAAATGGCCCACAAACAGAAGTATTTGAGGCCATCCAACGGTGTAGCACCTATATCAGTCAGAGGGATCCACTTGGAAGTCACCATGAGTAAGCACATAGGAAATGGTCCAACTTTATGTTCGGCTGACTAGGGGGTTCGGTTTAACCCTTCCTCGCCAAACTCGGTCAGCTTCCACATGTCAACTTTCTGTGGTGCCCTTGTCACGATGAAGACTGATTTGCGTGCTCTTAGTGGTGGGAACCGACCCTTCTCCAAGCTATAAATATGACCCATCGCCCCTCGCCTCAACACACACACCACTTGAATATTCATGCATTGTATCCACTACTCTCCATATGTTTAGAGGAGTATAGGTTGTAGAGAGGAGAGTCTCTAGTCCATAGTCCAAGTAGGAGAGGAGTAGAAGGAGTCTCTTCCCAATTTCTAATTGGGAAAGGTATGGCTCTTATATTCCTATTTGTATTTGTGACTTTGCTCTTAATAAAGAAGTTATCTTTAGTATTTTATTTTTAATATACTTAGATGAAGCGTTTCTTGTTTGATTGTGGATTCCATGTATGTGGTAGGAGTAGTATTTATGATTATGATATATCAATCTCATTATATCATCATAAACACTACAGACCCCCACTATAGTCTAATAAGCTATGACATGATTATGTTAACATGAATCACTTATGCTATGAATTAACATTGGTTCAACGATGATTTAGTTCATTGCCTTAGGACGATGGCTTGTGCCTAGGGTCTTAAGGTAATTACTTAATATGCTAGCATGGTGCTAGGACAGAGAATAGCGTTGAATGTCTTGTAGACCCACGAATTGAAGAGGTAGGCAGTAGGTGGTGACAGCCCTATCTATCCTTTGTAATCCTCCACGTTCCGCTATGCCACAGTCTCTTGGTGGGAGTCATCCTAGTATTGCTAGGGGTAAACCCATGTCCGATGTGTTAATCCACTTAGCATGAGAATTCATAATTAATATGATCATTAGTAACTAACTTAGGCTATGTATATGTACATTAGAAGCATAGTAGGAGTCTCTACCTAACCCTTAGCCTAGTCCCTATTTGCCTCATTTGTCCCCTTAGGATAGAATGCTCTTGTGTGTGTCACACTACTCCAATTATCATTTATCCATCCTTGCTAGAACCCTACCTAGGCCAACCTAGCCTCTCCATTTGATGATTGCTTTACTTGCATCTAGCCTTCCTTTGGGAGAATATAAATGACACCCTTTGAGAATACTATTCAAGAGGAAATGCTACATCGATAGATTTCGTGCGCTTGCGGATTTACATGTGTAATCTAAAATATATTAACAAGCATTTCTGGCACCCCTGCTAGGGATGAATTGTTTCTCGTGTGTAGGAAACATCAACACGGGCCTCTTGAGGTACCTGCATTGTGTTATAAGGTCTCACGGCTGCCCCTTACTTAGGGTCCTGTGACGCCAGATGGCCTCTCACGAAAGGCCCATGCCAAGCCAGAGGTCCAGGGTGGTAGCCTGCTTAGCCTGGTCCTGTACCCTAAGCGTGCAGACCCTAACTCCCAGCACTGTGGCTGAGTACTGGGGGGCGGATCGCACCGTATGTGAGGCGGGAGCCGGATCCCAAGCACTAGCGCATCAAATTACCCAAGCCTCATGTACTAGCCCGAGATCGTAAGACGTAACAAAACTAAAGAGAAAAGAGAGGTAATCGGCGAGCAAAGTTATCCCTCCTCTGTCATGTGTGTAGGACATCCAGCTCTAGCAACTCTTAGGGGGCTCATCGTCGATGCCTCTAGACGCTGATCATGACAACAACCGTTGACTCATGAGTACACTCTCCCGCTCTGCTCTTGTTGCTAATAGGGCTTTCTTTTGGTATCTTGTTTGCCATGGACCTACCGTCGATGTTTCCACACGATGATGATTAGCAACGCTGGAACATCCATCTTCGACACCTCCCAGCGGGCCTTCCGTCGACGTTTCTTACACGAGGATGGCGAGCAAAGCCGAAGAGCTAGCTCCGGCACCTTCTAGGGGTCTTGTCATCGACGTTTTTACACGACGATGGTGGGTGACACCGGAGCATCAAACTCCGACCTCTCCCAGGGGGCCTGCAGTCGACGTTTCTACCCGATGATGGTGGGTGACGCTGGAGTGATCCAGCTACTTCACCTCCAAGGGGCCCGCCATCGTTGTTTCTTACACAATGATGGTAAGCGACGCCAGAGCATCCAAATCTAGCACCTCCCAGTGGGCCTATCGTCAATGTTTTTACACAATGATAGTGGGCGATGCTGGAGCAACCAGCTCCCGAACTTCTCAGGAGGCCCACCGTCGACAATTATACATGATGATGGTGGGCGACGCCAGAGCATCCAGCTCCGGCACCTCACAGGGGGTCTGCCATTGAAGTTTCTACACGACGATGGTGGGTGATGCCGGAGTGATCCAGCTCGAGCACCATCCAGGGGGCTCGCCGTTGATGTTCTTTAACATTGAGGGTGGGCACCACCTCGACTCCACAGCCGCCTTGTTGACATATCCGTCGGAGGCCTCTTCGGCGGCGACCATGCATTTCAAAGCAAGCCTGGCGTCCCCTAGGGGACCTGCCAGCATCGACTACCCAAGCTCTCATGCTCCGCCAGGGGCCCATCGGTGACATTCTACAGTTAAGTGGCAGGTGTGCCCAACCAGTTGGCCACACCTACCAGGGGACCTCTAAGGGGGTCCCTAGGCAGGACGTCAAACGGTGCAAAGCAGCTACATCAAGCATGTGATCGTTGGTTCCTAAAAGCTAATGAAGAAGGCAAAGTTCTTCGGGCCCTTATGCTGCTTAGGACCCTGGTGAACAAGTTGAGATGCACAAGACAAGCCAAGAAATTGGACATAAATTCAAATTCATTAAAGGTTATTTACAACGGGGTGAGCCCCGGATACAAAAGTGCCACCGCCTAGGGGCCCCCGGCCTCAATCTCGCGCGAACTGTGTGACGACATATCTGGTGAAGTCCTCGAATTTAGCCTTTGCCGCCTCTTCACACATCTCAAGGGGGCCGTCGATTACTGGGTCCAGAGGCATCACCAGGTACTGACTCCTGTGGCACACCAGAATATGGGATGCCACCATCTCTGACAGCGCTCTCCCCTCGGTCTCTAGACGAGGGGGCACGACTGTCCCCATAGCTTGCATCTTTCTAATGGCGGACACAAGCGTGGGGATCACTTGACCCACCTCCTGTGCTCGCTCCCCACTCGCCTCCTCAGTGCAGCCCAAAAAGTCCCAGACCTTCTGCGCCTCAGCCACACGGGATGCTTAGAGGTCCCTCACCTCCTACTGCGATGCCCTCAGCGCGTCTACTCCGCTTTCGGCGAACTCCTTCTCACGGGTGTCCAACTGATGTTCTCGCAAATCAAGCTCCCGGGCACGATGCTCCATATTAGATCCCGAGTGTTGACATCATGCTCTTGCAGAAGGAGGTTCTAGCGCTCTGCTAGGTGTTGCTCCCAATATCGCGCCAGGTTACCCTCGTGGGGCTCAAGATCTTTGGTACGAGACTGTAGCTTGTCCCAGCCTGCCTCAACTTGCACCTTCATCTTCTGGACCTCCGTCTATCGCTCAGCAACAGCGGCCTCTCAACATGTTAGGCCCTCTTGAAACTCCTCAAGGGAGCTGAGGCGGGCGTCAGCTGCCCGGTCGGCCGCCTTGTCTTCGGCCAAGATCTGCTGGGACTTGGCATCCATGGCATTCACCAGGCGATGCTTTAGCTCCAGCACCTCATGCTCCTTCTGGACCCTCTCCTTCTCCTCGGCAATCTTGGACCTTAGAACATTCTCCAAAGATTGGAGACATTTATCTTCCATTTTGTAGCTTCTCCCACTCCTAGTGAGAGCACGCTGCGCCCGACGAACGCTGGACTATGCCGAGTCAATGACATTTGAGAGGAGTTCTGGTTCAGCCCATGTTATGGAGGGCTACCCAGTGACCACCTCAGGCTCCCCTTCCCCCTACAACGAGGATGGTAAGGCCGCCAGTGCCAAGGACCTCGTCGACGAGGGCCAAGCAAAAGTTGTCACACCACCTGGAGTAGCAGCGCCGCCATCAACTGACGCGCCCTCCGCTGGGACAGCAGCCCCGGGGACTGAACCCCCAGCTTGCTGTGCTGATCCAACACCGCATCTGGGACATCAGATTGGGGTACTCCGCCGCTCGCGCGAGGCGTGGATGTTGGAGAGAGGTCTCCCGGACCGACATGGGGGCCTGCTGTGACACCCGGTTCCGAAAATGAACCAAGTGCAGTATATGTGTGCCTAGGATGTTCAACACACATATACAAGTGCATCACAAATGATATACAGACAATTACCACAACTCAAATTATTAAATAAGTAACTTTATTACACAATTCATAATATTCTCGAATACAACTCTAATGAATACTTATGACAAGTTCAACAAATGCAGCGGAAATAAACTAATAAGCAACTAAGCAAAAGGGATAGTGTAGCTCCAACACTCCACAGGCAAAGCTGACGGCAGACACGGCCTAGAACTCTGCATTATCATCGTTATACTCCCAATCCTAACCTGCAACTGTTGGTGGGGGAATTGCAAGAGTGAATACATGTCGTACTCAGTAAGTGTGGAAAGTATGACATGTAGTTGATACAGCTGACGAATACAATAATGGCTAAGTGTTGAAAAGTACATTAAAACATTTGAAAAGCAACATATTATATGTATGTGAAATAAACCCATCATAAACCATGTAATAATCATAATTCCAATCCATATTCATTACCATCATCCATATTCCAGATTTCATCATTACCATTAACCATATTCAATACTAGAATTTAATTCATAACCAGCCATAACCATTACCAAACCATCCCAATACCAAGTTTCCTCTAATCATGGAAGTTGTCCAGGTGCTCATAACCGGGAGCACAGCTATCACGATAGTTTTATTAGACTCTGCAGAGTTTGTACCACTTTACCCACGTGTTCATGATTTCATCACCTTTCGGTGACTAAGAACCTCCTTTATGCCCATGACCCGTTGGTCACATTACACACTTCTGTTGGTGTTTGGCCAAGAGATCACAAAATAGCCTTTACAATGATATTACTAGCCTATTTACACCCCACTGACGTTTCACCGGCGGCGATGCCTCCAAATGAGCACATATTCAACCAAGGGCCCCCTCTTGAGCCATTCGGATTTCAGGGTAGTCCCACCAGTCATCATCAAACCCAATCTGACTACCCCTTCCCCGAGCACCCTTAATGGTCCAAATAGCACTGGCAAAGCCCTAATTAATCAGCTACGCCGCACCCATACTTGGCCTCGTGGTGGCACTGTTGTCCTTGCTTATTCTCTCATGAACCAGTCCATAGATCTAAAGCAAGCAACCACCATAACATCCAACCCAATCCACATACCATGCTTGCTTCGATCACGCATTACCATATCATATTAACCATTTCATGTTAACCATAATCTCATAAATGCATAATTAAGTTAAGTGGTATAGTTGTCTTCCCATCCCAATTAATTAAGCGAAGCAAAGGTAAAAATCCCTTCCCGACTCTCTATCATGTATTCCAGGTGACAAGGATGGTTAAAAAATGCTAGTAGACTTCCTACCATAGGATTCCCATCAAATTGACACAAGCACGCAGTTTTGCAAACAAAACATTTATTTTAAAAAACTGGATCAATATGGTCAAGGACACTTGCCTTGCTCTTAGGATTGGTTCGGATCAAAGACTTCAAACTCTTGGTGTTGTAGATCCTCCGCGGCACTCTCTAGCGGAAATCCGTCTAATCCACACAATAACATACAAGACAAGAATTATAATCAATAGATGCACATATATTACTCAATATGACATGACATGCATGATCAATGCAATTGCAAGGTGGAACTTGTTAATGAGTTGCTTTTTTAATGATCACTAACTAGTTCTAATAGATTTTAACAAGTTTATACAGGTTTGGAGTTGATTTGATCAATTTTAGAATTAATTCGACAAAATTTAACCAGGAAAATTGGACTAGTCCGCTAGGGACCGAACAACTCCGCACTACGCGAGAACAGCAGATTAGGGTTTCCTAGATCGACATGAATTTGGAGATTTGGGGTTTATTTCACGTAAGGAAAAGAGAATAGAAGGTATACCAAGTGTTTATAACTCCAATGAATCAAGGATCTTGGAGGCAACACTTGGATCTTGGCGATCTAGGGTTGATGAAGAATTTGATGGTGGATTGTTGACAAAGAACGTGAAGTTGATGGAGATCTTGATCCTCTTTCGTTGCCTCCTCTTCTTCTCCTTGCTCTAGATCTCCCTCTCCCTCGTTGGTGGCGGCTAATCACAAGCTAGGGTTTGGGTGTCGAGGAAAAGTGGCAAATATATGTCAAGCCAAGGGGTGGGGTTGTTTATATAGAGGTGGAGGTTAGGGTTAGATGGAATTCGAGTTTGAGATGAGTAGAGGACGGTTTAGAGTCCCACATGGGCTCTAAAAGAGTTAGGCACGATGTCCCTAGGCCCACTTAACGTAAAACCCAAGAAACAAGTCGTGAAACAACGATCAACTCGGAGTCACGATATATCGAACAAGTCCGAAAAGGGCCAGACTAGTCCAAAGTTGTCCAAAGAGAAATCAGACAAGTACGGATTGGACATCGGACAAGTCTGAACTTATCAGAAGGGGAAAAACATACAAGTCCGCTGGAATACCAGACTAGTCTGGACAAGTTCAGGGACATAGCAAAATCTCAAACAATTCGGGACACCGGACTAGTCTGCAGAAGACCGAACAAGTCCGAATGTTTCCAGAGGCAAAAACAGACTAGTCCGCAGAAAAACGGACAAGTACGATCGAGATCAGAGAAAAATTTTACTAGTCCGCACCAAAAACGGACTAGTCCGCACTTTCTAGAATTCTTAAGTGTTGTTTTGTTTCCAATTCATTTTAAAATTGTTCTTTTTTATGTGGATCAATGTTAAACATATTTAATAATGATTGCAGGGCATCATGCATGAAAATTAGGGTGTTACACCTGCTCCGCTGTAACAACTATGGCCCCCTTGAAGGTGGGAGCACTCCCCACCACTATCCCAGATGGCAAGGGTGTCACTACAGCTGACGATGACCTACAGGGTTGAGTCAAGGGCTGCTCAAACAAAAGAATAGGAGGAACAACAACGAAAATATTTGGTAAGTGTGCCATATCGATGCCCCCGAAAGCTCCAGCGAGCCTTGAGCTTCGGTTGCGCTGAGGCTATATGTGCTGCTATCGATACGGCGGACGGGGTGGAAGCAGATGAGCCTCCACGAGAACCACCGACATCATTGTCGGTACTAATTAGGGAACCTCCACCGACCCCAGCGGATGGAAGGCTCGCAATGCGGGACTCTATAGTCCCATGTTGGGTTCTAACCATCAACCCAACTGCGCCACCTCTAGAGCCCTCTCTAGAGTCACCGCCAACATCCATGGTCAAGCCCAAAATAAGGATGCTCCCGGCCCTAGGCCTCTTGGCCTGGGGTTCCATGGGTGTGGCACCCCCAGTGCCCTCGCTGACACCTTGGAGTGCACCAGCGACGAGGACATCGGCGAACCAACGCTCGTCGGACCACCTCGAGAAGGTTGGTGCATCATCCCCAGTCGATAGCCGATTCGTTGCGTGGTGGGTGGGGCCCCTGCTTGAAGATCTGCCAACACCCGGGGTTGGGAATGGGCGCTCCATCGGGCGCTGGCTTGGGGCAAAGGCCGCCCTCGGCAGTGCCCTCCGCAGAGACTGAGGACATTTATCCTTCACGACCTCAACCACCAGTGACTTCCCCTTACCCGTGTCAGGGTCGGCACCTTGCCCTTCCCCCTGTCGGAGGTCGAGTCTTCTCCCTCCCTAGCTCCAAGGCTCGGGTCGGGTGCAAACTTCTGTTGAGGGTCGCGGATGGTTAGCCCCTGATCTGCATCTGCAACCTGCTGCGGCGCAAGGAAGGAGGCGTCCAAGTTCCGCATCTCCCTCAAGACCTTCACCCTGAGGTCTTAGTCCGAGCAGAGCGGTGGACAAAGCCCTGGAAGGGTGAAGATGTCGGGGGACAATGGATCACCGCACGACTTGGACATCATTTTGAATACCACTTGCTGGCTTATCTCAGGATCGCAACCCCTCACTAGTTTGGTGTCGTCCTGAACCCGAAGTATAACCACGTTTAGGATCGAATAGAATGTAAAAGCTACCAGAGGGGGGCGAATGGTAGATTAAAACTTTTTCAGCAGAAGCAACAAAAATGCCTCGGTCGAATATTGATCCGTTAAAGAATTCGTGTGGGCGACTAATCTAAACTTGTTCAACTCTGACAAAAGTAGTAGATATTGTAGATAATCAAGTCACGAATACATGACAACAAGAATCATGGAAAATCATCAAGAAAAACTTAAGTTACGATCGAAAGATCGAACAAAAGTCAATCTGTTCTACCGAGTAAAAACCAGATCTGTAATACTGCAAAGAAACTCGTGTAGATCAGAAACCACAAATCCAATGACCGTGAAATTTTCACAGATGATAGATAATCAAGTTTTCAAGACAACCCAAAATGAATCACATCAATTGGATCTATAAATTTAAGTTATAATGAAACCACCGAAGAAAGGTAGTGTTGTGCAGAAACTCGACGAGAAAAACTTGTCTGAAACAAGCTGGATGAACAAGGCACAAATGTTCCTTTAAACAATGAATTTTATTGATCAAAACACAAGAGGAACAGCCCCCAAAGTCGTGCCCTACAAGCTCTGGCCTCCCTTGCATATATAACCAGCCCAAAAGCCAACTCAACTCTAACTAGGACTCTAATCCTACTCAATTCACGAATCGAAACTTTCCGTAACTGCTCAAGATTCTTCTATACGCAAATAGAAGAAATATTAAGACTTCCAAACACCTAAGAATGTATCCCACGTTCCTAAAATAACTCAACTCCGTGACCCACACAAAATCCTATCATAACCAACTCAAATCTTTCCATATTTGAGACAAACCCGACTCAGTCACAAACTGAGTCCATAACCTAGTCGGTTGGACTTTTCCGACCAATTATTTACGTCCACATCTCTTCATCATGCCTCGGAACCATGTAGCCACGTCCATGCACTTCTTTCACACGTGCAAACATCTTCCAACGACGTCCACGATACCTTCATATGTGTAACACCCACTATTTATAGAAAAAAATTGTAAAATGGATTTCTCATGAGATAAAAACATTTTCTTGGGAATAAAATTCATATAAGACAAGTTGCATCATGTTTGAATGTTTGTGTGAATTTTTGAAAATTCAAATTCGCTAGAAATTTGGTTTACAAATTTAGAGTATAAAAGAGAAGAAAAAAACAGAAAAGAAAAAAGAAAAAGAAAAGAAAACGGAAAACCCCTCCCTGGGCCGAAATCCCGCCCCGACCCACTTCCCTCCTCTCTCCTGCGCTGGCCCGCGCCCGCGCCCCCTCTTTCCCCTTCGCTGACAGACCGGCCCCGCCTGTCAGAGCTTCCTTCCACCTCCCGCTGCACCCGCGCTGTAACATACGCGCGCGTGGCCGTTTCTCCCTAATCAAGAGGCGCATCGTGCCCATGATGGGCGCCGGCCGTTTCTACTCCGGACCCCCTATAAATACCGGCCGCCCCCCCCCCCCTCAATTTCCTCACCCCGACACTCTCAAACCCTAGATGTCGTCGAGGTCAGTGTTGGCGATCGCGTTCCCGTTGGTTCTTTCAGGACACCTTGTCTAACACCTTTGCCGCATCCCCAGGAGCTTGCCGGAAAACTTCATTGGGGGATATTGCCTCTGTGTTGCCGACTTCGTCAGGCGCCGAGGAGCACCGCCACCGTTCAACATCGCCGACCCACCTCCGACCAATTTTCGGCCTCGCGACAACCCTCGTTGAGACCCCCTTGCTTCCCTCTTCGTTATGCGCTACTTAGATATACCCAGTAGCCTTTGGGGCGTGGTTTTTGGCCGCCTTCGGCGAGCTCGCCATCGGGCGCGCTCAGCGCTGCCGTGCACCGCCGCTCAACCCTGGTCGGGGTGATGTGGCCCCCTGTCGTCCCTCCATTTTAGTCCTACGGCCAAGATTAGAACACCCCGTACCCCTTCAGTACATTAAATTTGGCCCATCCATTTTAAAACCTGTAAGACCTATGTGTGCTAAATACATTGGCTTGTAGTGAATACACTTGCTTTGACGATAAAAGTTTTGAATATCACCAAAACATATTTTTACTAGTTCCGACTAGTTTTGGTTAGCCCCGGTGCTAGGTTCTACTAGCTTTTGTTAGCTCCGGCTCTGGTTTGGGTTGCTCTGGCAAGGTTCGGAACTTGACCGCAATGCTTCTGTTTTTCATTTGCAATGTTTCGTACTTGCTTTGCATCTCTGAAAAGATTTATTAGTATTCATTTGCTAAGTCTTTGGTGCGTTTTTGGTTGACATCGTGTTACTGTGGTTTTGCAACATGCTTATGTGAGGTTCTCACGTAAGGTGTTGTGTTCGGAACTAACTTGAGTCAAGTCGAGGACTTGGGCTCGTATGGATTGGTTGTTTATTCATGTGCAGATGTTGCTTGAGTTCAAGACATGGCTGGTGATGGGATCCATTGGAGTAGTCTCAGGGAGGAGATGAGGTTCCAACAACCAAATTTAGGAGGAATTGTGGTTGAGCTGATCAGGAGGTTGCGCAGCATGATTGAATCAAGAACAATGCATGTGAAGGTATCGTGGATGTCATTGGAAGATGTTTGCATGTGTGCAAGGAGTGAATGGATGTGGCTACATGGTTCCGAGATGTGATGAAGAGATGTGGACGTAAAGAGTTGGTCGGAAAGGTCCAACCGACTAAGTTATGGACTCAGGCTGCGGCTGAGTCGGGTTTGACTCAAATATGGAAAGATTTGAGTTGGTTATGATAGGATTTCGTGTGGGTCACGAATTTTAGTTGTTTAGGAATGTGGTATACGTTCCTAAGGTGTTTGGAAGTCTTAATATTGCTTCTATCTACGTATAAAAGAATCCTAAGCAGTTATGGAAAGTTACGATTTATGAACAGAGTATGATTAGGTTCCTGATCTGAGTTGAGTTGGCTTTCGAGCTGGTTATATAAGCAAGGGAGCCCAGAGCTCGTGGTGCAAGACTTTGGGGCTTTTCCTCTTGTGTTCTATTGAATAAAATTTGTAGTTTGAAGGAACTTTGTGCCTTGTTCGTCCGACTTGTTCCAGACAAGTTTTACTCGTCGAGTTTCTAGACAGCACTACCTTTCGTCGGTGGTTTTATCATAACTCGAGTTTTACAGATCCAATTGTCGTGATTATTTTCGGGTTGTCTTCACAACTTGATTATCTATCATCTATAAAAATTTCACGGTCATTGGATTTGTGGTCTATGATCTACACGAGTTTCTTTGAAGTGTTCCAGAACTGTTTTTTCTCGGGTAGGGCAGATTGACCTTTGTTTGATCTTTCGATCATAACTTGAGTTTTTCTCGACGGATTTGAGTGATTCTTGTTGTGTTGTCTTCGTGACTTGATTATATCTGGTATCTATCACTTTTGTCATGGTGAAACACGTTTAAATTAGTCTCACAGACGATTTCTTTAACAGATCGTTTTCTGCCAAAGGGATTGGAGTTTAATTGTTTCCGCTGTGTAAGATTTTTAAATCTACCATTCACCCTCCCCCCCTCTGGTAGCTTTTCACGTGCTCTTCGATCCTAGAATTGGTATCATAGCCACAGTGCTCTAATCTTTGTGATTTGCGCGTGTTATTGACTAATCATCATGGAGAAGTACTCTGCCAAACCTTGTGTGTTCGCTGGTATTGATTTTCAGGTTTGGAAGGCACGCATGGAGGCTTTCATCCAGGCACAAGGCTTTGCAATATGGGAGAAGGTATACAATCCTTACGAAGTGCCATCAAGCGATCAAGTTATAGCTACAAATCTGAGAGATGTCGACAACAACAATAAGGATCGGAACTTGATCATACAAGGATTAACACAAAGCGACTTCGACCGTGTTGCACAACCTCCGATCTGCATACGATGTGTGGAAAGCACTTTGTGACTACCACAAAGGATCCAACACGATCAAAGAGGTAAGGAAAGACATGTTCAAGAAATAATACATGCGCTTCAAAATGCAACCCGGTGAGTCTATTGATGACCTTTTTGCTCGCTTTAATAAGATTCTCAGCAACTTGCTTAGTGTCAATGTTAATTTTTCAGATGCTGAAAATGCTAGGCAATTGCTAAGTGCATTAGATATGTCAATTTGGGAGATGAAAGTCACATCTATTCGTGAATCTACTATCATGAGTTCACTTACTTTAGATGTGCTATATTCCAAGTTGAAAACTCGTGAAATTGACATAATCTCACGTAAGAACCCCAACAAGTCTATTGCTTTTGTTTCTCAACGTGACATGCCTAGTTCCGGTCAAACATCATCTTGTGGTACACTTGCCTCGCTGTCCTCTCTAACCCTTGAACAGATTGAGGAGTTTCCAGTGGAGGAGCTAGCGCTCATCTCTACCCGGTTCTCAAAAGCATTGCAAAATGTGAGAACTAGAAGGAGAGGAAGCTCCGGACCTCAACGATGCTTTGAATGTGGTAAGACAGGACATTTTCATTCAGATTGCCCTAACCTTTCAGGTCCTACTTCTCGGGATGAAAAGAAAACAAGAACGAAGCACTCCTCTGCAAAAGATACGAAGAAAAAGAAGGGTTTTGCAGGACGCCAATTGGTGAGTAGTTTTATCTCAGCACTCCAGGAACTTGGCTCAAGTGACGTGGAAATTGGAAGTGATGAAGATGAAGATGATTTGGCAAACTTGTGCTTCATGGTGGGCAAGTCAAGATCAAGTATGGAGGAGGCAGAACACAACAGCGACAATGAAGAGGTATGTCCTACTTGCGAAGAAATGTGTGATGCTATTTCTCGTGCCACTGTTATTGTTAAGAAAAAGGACAAAAAGCTTAGGGACAATGCTGTTAAAATTGAGTCACTAGAATCTGAAATTAATCATTTGAAATCCTTGATTCCTAGTGATGATTCTTGTTCCTCATGTGACTTAATATATGAATAATTGTCCTCCCTAAGAAGTACACATACCTCCACACTTGATAAACTTGAACTTGAAATTGAAAAGAACAAAAAGTTTGCTGCACTTAATATTGGAAACTTAAAAGATGCTTCTTGTTTTACAAATGATTTGCATTGTTCTAGTTGTGATGATCTTGATAAGAAACTGCAAGATGCTATGAATGAAATCTCTATATTGAACAATGCTTTACGTTGTCATAAAGTTAAATATTGTTCCAATTGCAAATTAAAAGGAAAAACTTCATGTGAAAATTGCCTTGATCTGTCCAATAAACTTGATAACATGCATAAGACATTTGATCGGTTTTGTAATGGGAATAAGAACCTAAACTTGCTGCTGAATTCATCCAAGTCTTGCAATGATAAAACTGGTTTAGGTTTTGATTCTCATGCTCATGCTAAGGCACATCCACCTAAAAAGTTTAAAGTCATTAGGAAGTGGTTTGATTCAAACAATTCCTAAACAAAAAGAAGTGGTTTTCAAATCTGCAGGAGTATTGTCTCATTCGGTTTCAAATAAAAATGTTGTTTGCTCATCTAGACATGAACACAAAGTTAAATTTCATTGTACCTACTATTGTAGAGATGGTCATGTCATAGATTTTTGTTATAGACTAGCTAAAAAACAGAAAAGGGAAAGAATGGTTGCTAGATCTCATAACTTTCATGCAAAATTTGTTGCACATATTAAACCGAATGTACAACCTGCAGTTTTGAGTCAAAAACATTCAAAGTTTACCTCCGGACCTTCTGTTTTTGCCTCCAGAGCTACTGATTTTTGTGCTACACAAGTAACACCTTATAGGTCAGTAGTTAAGAATAAAAAATCTCAAACTTTGACTCATAAACCTACTGTTTTGTCTCAGCTTTCGCGTGTTTTTCCTGTTGCATGTCGCGTGACTCAGTACTGGATTCCTAAATGCCTTTTGACTAACCCCAGTATTGAGTCATCGACGTATTGTGCTTCTATGTAGGTTACACGTTTGAGGAAGGAGAACATTTGGATTGTGGATTCAGGTTGCTCACGCCACATGACCGGTAACAAAGATTGGTTCTCCTCCCTCTCTTTTGTGTCATGTGTAGAGAATGTTACTTTTGCCGATAATTCTTCAACTCATATAATTGCTAAGGGTTCGGTTAGAGTAAATGATCACTACACTTTGAAGGATGTGGCACTTGTCAAAAATTTGAAATACAACTTGCTTTCTGTTTCACAATTGCTAGATGAAAATCTGGAAATTATTTTCAATAAAAATTGCTGCAAAGTTGTAAGTTCAAATTGCGAGCTTATTTTTAACATGTCTCGGTTTGGAAGAGTTTTTAAAGCTGATTTTGATATGTCTTCCTCTAAGCATAGGTGTCTAGTTGCTAATGATTCAAAGGACCTATATTTTTGGCATCGTAGACTTGGTCACGTAGGCTTTGATCACCTAACGCGTGTTAGTGCTCTTGATCGCATACGTGGGCTGCCTAAGCTTAAAAGGGACAAAGAAATTGTGTGACCTTCTTGTAGACTTGCTAAGATGGTTGCAGGTTCACATACTCCTCTCACAATGATCATGACAACTGAACCATGTCAACTTTTGCATCTTGACACCGTAGGACCTTCACGTGTTCAATCCTTCGGAGGTAAATGGTATGTACTTGTGATTGTTGATGATTATTCTAGATACTCTTGGATTTACTTTATGGTGTCTAAGAATGAAGTATTTAGTCACTTTAGAACTTTATTTCTTAGATTATCAATTGATTACCCAGGATCTTTAAAAGCAATTAGAAGTGATAATGGAGCTGAACTTAAAAATCAATCTTTTGATCACTTTTGTGCTGAAAATAGAATATATCATCAATTTTCTTCAGCATATGTACCTCAACAAAAAAGTGTTGTAGAAAGAAAGAACAGAACCTTAGTTGAGATGGCTAGGACTATGCTTGATAAATATCAAACTCCTAGGAAATTTTTGGCTGATGCGTTAGCAACCGCTTGTTATGTCTCAAATCGTGTTTTCTTGCGTGCTAAGCTAGGTAAAACACCATATGAGCTCAGGTTTGGACATAGGCCTATTGTTACACACTTTCAGGTTTTTGGTTGCAAATGCTTTGTTAAGAAATATGGTAATCTTGATAAGTTTGAAACTAGATCCATTGATGGCATGTTTCTTGGTTATCCATCTCATACTAGAGGCTACCGTGTGCTTTTACTTGACACTAACAAAATTGTGGAGACTTGTAAAGTGTCTTTTGATGAAGCTAGTCTAGGTACTAGCTCAAACATTGCAGGTCCAGATCCATATCCGCAGGGAGGGCATTTTCATTGAAGATGAGGAAGAATTGGAGCTGCTGCCTGAAAATTCAGCAGCTAAAGACTTTGGTTCAGCTTCGGATGTTAATTCTCAACTAGCACCGACAACCATCAATGCTGATTTAAATCATCCTCAAGTCACAAGCTCATCGAATTGTGATGAACATGAAGAAGAAGAAGCTTGTGAGACATCTGTTCCCCTACGATTTTACAAAGATCATCCCCCACAACAGATGATTGGAAGCTTGCATGAACGAGTCACACGGTCTAGGTTTTTCGATCCAAACTCTTATGCTCATTCTGCTTTTGTTGCTTCTTTTGAACCCAAAGATATATCACACGCACTCACTAATGAATCTTGGATTATTGCCATGCAAGAAGAGTTATAAAATTTTGAAAGAAATAATATTTGGAAACTTGTACCTCCACCTCAAGGTCACACTTTAATTGGAACTAAATGGGTATTTAAAAATAAACAAAGTGAGGATGGGGTTGTGGTTAGGAATAAGGCTAGGTTTGTTGCTCAAGGTTTCACTCAAGTTGAAGGTCTAGATTTTGATGAAACTTTTGCTCCTGTTGCTAGATTAGAAGCCATAAGAATTTTGTTAGCTTTTGCTGCATCTATTGGTTTTAAGCTATATCAAATGGATGTTAAGAGTGCTTTTCTTAATGGCTACATAGATGAGGAGGTTTATGTGACACAACCACTGGATTTTGAAAATCCATATTTTCCTAATCATGTTTACAAACTGTCCAAAGCCTTGTACGGTCTCAAACAAGCCCCTAGAGCATGGTATGATAGGTTAAAAACATTCTTACTTGAAAAAGGGTTTACCATGGGCAAGGTTGATAAAACTCTTTTTGTGCTTAAGCATGGCAATGACTCA
The DNA here is from genome assembly GCA_036927565.1 of Tuctoria greenei. Classification (NCBI taxonomy): domain Eukaryota; kingdom Viridiplantae; phylum Streptophyta; class Magnoliopsida; order Poales; family Poaceae; genus Tuctoria; species Tuctoria greenei. The sequence goes on along the minus strand of JAYESD010000003.1, from coordinate 36,774,990 downwards.
TTATTCGTTCAAGTGTATGTGGATGATATTATCTTTGGTTGTGCTTCTCATGATCTTGTGTCCAAGTTTCAGCAATGATGAGTTCCGAATTTGAAATGAGTATGATGGGTGAACTCACTTACTTTTTGGTGCTACAAATCAAGCAAACAAAGGAGGGTACCTTTGTGCATCAAACGAAGTATACAAAAGATCTCCTAAGGCGCTTCAACATGGACAAAAGAAAGCCTCTTCGGACACCAATGAAAACAGCAACAACATTTGGACTTGATGAAGATGGTGAACCCGTGGATCAAAAAGAATATAGAAGCATGATCGGATCACTTTTGTACCTCACGGCATCAAGACCAGACATACAACTCAGCGTATGTCTTTGTACACGGTTTCAAGCCTCCCCACGTGCTTCACATCGTCAAGCCGTCAAAAGGATTCTCAGGTACTTACATGGAACTCAAGAATTTGGTATTTTTCTTCCTTCTTCCTCAACTGTTACTTTGAAAGCTTTTTCGGATGCTGATTTTGGTGGTTGTAGGATTGATAGGAAAAGTACTTCTGGTGCTTGTCATTTTCTTGCTAATTCACTTGTTGCATGGTCCTCTAGAAAACAAAGTTCAGTTGCACAATCCACTGCAGAATCTGAATATGTAGCTGCTGCTAGCGCTTGTTCACAAATTCTTTGGATTGTTCAAACACTTAAGGACTATGGGGTTGATCTAGATAGTGTTCCACTGTTCTATGATAACACTAGTGCCATTTGCATTGCTAAAAACCCCGTGCAACATTCTAGAACTAAGCACATTGACATTAGGTATCACTTTCTCCGAGATAATGTTGAAAAAGGAAACATTGTGCTTCACCATGTAGATATCGAACACCAATTGGCTGACATTTTTACAAAACCTTTGGATTTCACTCGTTTTTGTTACATTCGTAGTGAAATAGGGGTTATGCATCCTCATGGCTTAAATTGAGGGGGAGTTTTGAAACTTGGGAAGTCTATGTGTGAATCTGAAATTAAAATAATATGAGCATAGTGTTTCATACATATATGACTTTGTGATTCCTTTTACATGCTGAAAGTTCTTACTACATTACTCGTGTTATATATTTTGTAGTTTTTGCCATGTCTAGTAATTGGAATAATTACTTACACTAAAACTGGTCATGGTCGAACTTTCTTGCTGTTTTGAACTTGTTACATGTTCACAAGTGCTTTTAATCATTAAGAATTAATCAAGTAATCAACTCACATGTTGAGTTTTATGAACAAATATAAAATGAGAAAAGATCAAGAGAATATGCATGCATCGCACTTCTTCTTTTGAGATGGCTTATCATTGCACTTAGATATGAACTTGAAAGAAGTTGTGTATGACTAAAACCATGTCCTTAAGCTTATGATTGTCAAATGACATAGGCTTGGCTTGGTTGGTTAGAATAAGGCAGATGCGCATATAATCTCTTGCAAATATCATATGATCTAAATTTATGCTTTGAAAAATAATAAAATGCAGCAACTAGTGTCATGCTTTCAGGTTTTGAAATAGTTAAGTTTGTGAGATCATGACTTTCTTAAATTGAAAATTACATTTGATCTCTAGCATGGCTTACACTACTTTATGTATCTCATTGATGTGATAATGTAAGGTACCTGATAGTATGACTTGGATGAGCTTTGTTTATATGTATATGTTATAATATGCTCATCACAACTAAAGTTGGAGAGATAATTTGTTTATATGCTCATGACTTGCTGAATACTTTGTCAACGGGGGAGAGATAAGCATGAAGAGAAAGAGAAAATGTGCATAAGGAGAGATAATATGGGATAATTTTTGGATTTTCTTCTCATTTTACTTTTGATTTACAAAGGGGAAGAAATTGTCTTCAAAACTTTTATGTGAATAAGCCAATGTTTGGATTTTAAATGGTGTTGCCAATGCATTCATCAAGGGGGAGATTGTAAGACCTATGTCTGCTAAATACATTGGCGTGTGGTGAATACACTTTCTTTGACGATAAAAGTTTTGAATATCACCAAAACATCTTTTTACTAGTTCCGACTAGTTCTGGTTAGCCCCGGTGCTAGGTTCTACTAGCTTTTGTTAGCTCCGGCTCAAGGTCCGGGTTGCTCTGGCAAGGTCCGGAACTTGACCGCAATGCTTTTGTCTTTCATATGCAATGTTTCGTACTTGCTTTACATCTCTGGAAAGATTGCTTAGTATTCATTTGCTAAATCTTTGGTGCGTTTTTGGTTGACATCGTGTTACTGTGGTTTTGCAACATGCTTATGTGAGGTTCTCACGTAAGGTGTTGTGTTCGGAACTAACTTGAGTCAAGTAGAGGACTTGGGCTCGTATGGATTGGTTGTTTATTCATGTGCAGGTGTTGCTTGAGTTCAAGAAATGGCTGGTGATGGGATCCATTGGACTAGTCTCAGGGAGGAGATGAGGTTCCAACAACCAAATTCAGGAGGAATTGTGGTTGAGCTGATCAGGAGATTGTGCAGCATGATTGAATCAAGAACAATGCATGTGAAGGTATCGTGGACGTCATTGGAAGATGTTTGTACGTGTGCAAGGAGTGCATGTATGTGGCTACATGGTTCCGAGACATGATGAAGAGATTTGGACGTAAAGAGTTGGTCGGAAAGGTCCAACCGACTAGGTTATGGACTCAGGCTGCGGTTGAGTCGGGTTTAACTCAAATATGGAAATTAAGTAAAAGTCCTTAATTTGTATAAAATAATTATAGAAACAGATTTAAATATGTTTTATTTATGTTCATTTCTGTATTATTTTTATTAACTTATTTAAATTGCTGAAATAGTCATAAAATACTTTTTAAGTATATTTAGTTCATAAAAATTGTTTTACGCATAGGAATAATTAATAAAAATAGTGTAAAAATTGTAAAATTTACATTATTGTTTATAAATCTATTTTAAGCTTCTTTTGAAGGATAAAAATTTCTAGAAAACAATATTAGGTTTCTAATAAATATAAAAATGGTATAAAAAATCTAAAAATATGTTTTACTCAATAAATTCCACTTAACTCTAAATTCTTAATAATTAATATTATGCCTATAAATTAAATCAACCCTAAAATCACTTTTTGCGTAGGAATTTGCGTTTATTTGAATTGTTTGCATTTTATTATGTTCTTATTGTATGTTATTTTTCGTGCATCGTTGTAAATTAGAGTCGGGGCCAGAACCCACTTTTAACCTGCAAGAGCAACAATTTCCCGTCGACCCCAAGGAACAATTTGGAGGCAAGTTCCTCGACCATCATGCACCCCTTTTGTTAAGTTTTAGTTAGTTGCATGCTAGATTAAAATATGAATCCTATGTTATGTTTTCCTAGATTTTCCACAATATTCCTTGTCAACATGGTTTGGGTGTTTTATTATTAAATTAGTTTACGCTTAGCCATGCTTAATTGAAATATGATCTATTTATCTACAATATTTCATTTGATGAATTATGATACATGAATTGATGGCTATAATGGAATTTAGTAGATAGGAATCTGATAGGGGGTTTTGTATGGATTGGTGCATGCGTGCACAAGACCTTGGTTTGGGGCTTGACACCTATCGAATTCTAAGGAGCGGTTTATGGAGGAAGTTGCTAAGCCTTTTAGTATCACCATAGAATTGTATATGGGACAACTTGGTTTAGTAATTTGGTCTCTCCCGATGTAGCAATGGTAATTAAATGGGTGGGGAATGGGTTTTTCCTTGGGATCCGCATGGCTCAAGAGGGGCTTCTCCTAGCGGAGGGAAAATAGACTCCAGGTGCCAGAGCAATGAAACCTTAGAGTACCCATTGCAAGTCGGGAGAACCATCGAAAACACCTTGTAGTGATCTCCTGACCACACACCTACGGAAGTGTGTATTGTGGTTAGCTACCACGGGCATTAGGGAGGTTTATCTTAGTCCACCTGGCAACAGGGGATGAAATCACGAACTGTGGGTAAAGGATACACACTCTGCAGGGTTTTGTCAAACTATCTAGACAGCCGTGCTCATGGACACGAGCGGCTTGAAAACCAAATTCATAATTAGCACATGGTTACATAATGATTGGTTTGGGTTTGGTCTTACCAGGAATTAATTTTGGATATTGGTTGGGATTACACCTAGATGTAGGTGCTTAATAAACATTTAAGAGTAGGTTGTAACTGCTATAGTGATTTACCTATTAATTGCCTTCCTTGTTGTGAACCACACATGTCATAACTTCCCAACTTGCGAGTACCGTTGGTAGTTGCATACTCCCCCCCCCCCCCAGTCTACGAAGATGCTGAGGTGGAGAACCAGGACTTATACAGAGATCCCGAAGAGATGTTCTAGGCTGACGCTCCCCCGTGCAACGCCTGTGTTTGGAGCCCCTTGTTATGTTTTTCCGCTGCTTGTGTACTTTTATTTTAGACTTGGAAGGTCATTTATGTAATAAGGTGATGTACTCGAACATGGTATTTTATTTGGTATTTCACTTTTGTCTACACATGTATGAGTTGAACTGATCCTGGCATACATTTGGAAAGCATCTGGTTGTCTTCTTTTTACCAGGTGTGACAAAGTGGTATCAGAGCCGTGTTGCCCGTAGGACACAAGCCTAGATAGAAAAGGACGATTTAAGGACTTTACTATTTTCAAATATTATCAATTGTAAAAATTTCTTTGTATTCTTTACCTTTTACATGTTTCACTTACTCCTTAATTTGTTTTATTACTAAAACTCTTCTGTTTCAAAAATTTTAGATGGCCAACGTCAGGAGAACCGCTCGCATGTCCACTGGAGGCTATGTCCCTAATCGAAGGATTGCTGCCCGCCGTACCCCGCTCAACGATCCTCGACGTGCGGTGGTGATTTGTACTGATGGGAGAGCTGTAGGACGACTCCGACATCGAATTCAAGCCATACTACACGATGCCGGCTACAGGTACGAGAGAATGGCACTCACCTACCACTCCATCAGGATGCAGCGCCCCTACCAGATCAAGTGGTCATGCAAGTTGTTTGTCTACTATGGAGATGAACTACTCAAGGTGCACCGTACTCCTGCCGCGAGGAGCTACCGACGTCATGCTGAGCAGGATGTCAGTTGGAAGGCCATCACCTTTTGGAGTCACACTTACAGCTACCAGCTTCGGAACTCGGTGCATGCCTACACTCCCCAGCGTCCAAGCGGCACTGGCAACTTCGTCACCAGGTATGTGGAGGGGCCCTTGACCCTTCCACAGACTCACCAAACAGTTGATGACGTGGATCGCCTATCATTTGCCTCCACAAGGCTCAGCAAGAAATTGAGGATGTTTGTGACCTTGCAGCACACTATGAAAGGCAAGTGAGGAGGTACCGTCGGATCACCGACGAGGACCTAGATGGGTATGCCTCAGACACCTCCACTTGGATCTCAAACTCTCCTAACCGTCGTGTCAGTCGTGGCGACACTAACTCAATGGACCAGTCTTCAGACGAGGAGCCAGATTCAGAGGAGCCTTCTGTGCCGCAGCAGCCTGCCAACTCTCCTCCGCATGGCAACGAGTCTCATGGCAGCAACTCGGGATATGATGGAGATGATGATGAAGACCCGGACGAGGAGGAGGATCCCGAGGAGTGAGAGTAGACTCCGACCTGCCCTACGACTCAAGATTAAGACACTTACCCATGAGTTGTAATAAGAGCGATGTAGTAACGATCTGTGTAATCTTGAGTTGTATGATTTTGCTTTGAGAACTTGATTATCCATGTTTGAGTTTGCTTAATGAAATGACCTTTATCTCTCTTATTCCTTATTGATGCATATAGTGGGAAGTCGTATAGAATAGATTCTCTCTCATCTTCTTATTCTAAAGCAACACCCCAACCTCAGATGGCAGGAAGAGGAAGAGGACGTGGACGTGGTGTGCCACCCAATCAAGACAATGAAGTCCCGCTACCTCAATGAAATGGAAGGGGTGCCCGTGGAGCACCAGCTGCAAATCAAATGCAGCATATGATGGCTATGCAGCTTCAAATGATGCAAAACTTGACACAAATTGTGAACAACATGCAACAGGCTTAGCAAGCACCACCACCCCCTCCACCACCACCACCACCCCACCTCCAAGATTTTGCTTAAGAGATTTCATGAACACTCAACCTCCATGCTTTTCCAACGCCGTGGAACCTATGGATGCCGACGACTGGATCAATACAATTGAAAGTAAACTAAGGATTGTCCAATGCGAAGGAAGGGAAAGGGTGTTATTGGCATCACACCAACTCCATGGACCTGCAGCTGATTGGTGGACCGCTTTCACTGCAGCCCATAACAACCCAAACAACATCACCTGGGAGGAGTTCAGAGAAAACTTCCACAATCATCATGTGCCTGAAGGATAAATTCAAGCCAAGTGTCTGGAGTTCCTAGCACTGAAGCAAGGGAACATGAACATACGGGGGTATTTGAACAAGTTTACACAACTATCTCGGTATGCCCCTGGTGATGTTAACATTGATGCTAAGAAACAATTCTGTTTCAAGGAGGGACTGGACAAAGAAATACAGTTGATGATGTCTTCCAGTGACTATGCTAGCTTCCAACATCTGGTGGACAAAGCTTTTACGGTGGAAAGAAAGAAGAAGGAATGCGAAGGAGAAGACCGCAAAAGGAAGATGATGATGGGGCAGTCTTCAAGCAACAATCGTCCTCGCTTCAACCCACAACAATCGGGACACATGAGTCGTCCCATGGGCAATAATCAAGGTCAGCGGTACATTAACGACTCTTCATTCAGACCTCAAGCGCAATATGCTCGCCCACAGTATTAGCAGATGCAACTGCAACACCATCAAATGTATCAACAACGTCCTATGACTTCAAATCCTCGACCAACTGGGCAAACACAGCAGAATCATCAAAGAAATAAGGCTCAAGACACCACTACTCGGGGAGCTTTCTACATATGTGGTGACAAGGGACACTACTCCAACAACTGCCCGAAGAAGCCATCACAGCAGAACCAGTCCAGAGGAAGGGTCAATAATGTTGTTTTGGATGAAGCCCAAGACGCATTAGATGTGGTGATTGGTACGTTCCCTGCTGATTCCCATCCTTCTACAATATTGTTTGACTTTGGTGCAACACATTCATTCATAGCAAAAGAATTCATAAGAAGACATGGAATGACTGTTACATTAATGAATCAAGTATTAGTAGTCAACTCTCTTGGAGGAGAGATGCTGACAAGGCAAGTATGCCCTAATGTAAGCATAAGCATTAGGGGGGTAGCATTCTTAGCAAACCTTATAGTGCAGGAGTCACAAGGAATAGACATTATTCTCGGAATGGATTGGTTAACCAAGTATAAAGGAGTGATCCATTGTGCCACCAGAACAGTATGCTTAACTCATACAGATGGCACAAACGTGGAGTTCCGTTCTGATCAAGCACCAGTTCAGAAAATACTACTCAATCAAGTTGAAGGAGTACAAGAGATCAAAATTGTTTGTGACTTTCTGGACGCGTTTCCTGAGGAACTACCGGGTATGCCCCCTAACAGAGAAATTGAATTCATCATTGAATTAGTGCCTGGAACAGCACCAATTTACAAGCGGCCATATAGGATGGATGCTAAACAATTGGCAGAATTAAAGGATCATATCAATGTGTTGTTAGCAAAAGGATACATTCGTCCTAGTTCTTCACCCTGGGGAGCTCCAGTGATATTTGTGCCCAAGAAAGATGGCACACAGAGGTTGTGTGTGGATTATCGCGCACTCAACACAGTAACTATCAAGAACAAGTATCCTTTACCAAGGATTGAGGATCTGTTTGACCAGTTGAGAGGTGCTTGTGTGTTCTCGAAGATTGATCTACGTTCATGGTATCACCAATTGAAGATACGACCCTCGGACGTACCCAAGACATCATTTGTTTCGAGATATGGATTATATGAGTATACAGTCATTTCTTTTGGCATGACTAACGCCCCAGCTTACTTCATGTACCTTATGAATAAGGTGTTTATGGAATATCTGGATAAGTTTATCGTGGTGTTTATTGACGACATTTTGATATTCTCCAAAAGTGAAGAGGAACATGAGGAGCACCTAAGACTGGCCTTACAAAAACTTCGTGAACATCAGTTGTATGCAAAGCTAAGTAAATGTGAGTTCTGGTTGAAGGAAGTGTCATTTCTGGGACATGTCATATCACAAGGAGGAATAGCAGTAGACCCTAGTAAAGTGAAAAATGTTTTGAATTGGAAAACACCAGAAAATGTTAGGGAAATCAGGAGTTTCTTGGGTATGGCTGGCTATTATCGCCGATTCATCAAAGGATTCTCAAAAATATCTCGTCCGCTAACAAAGTTACTTGAGAAGGGAGTTGTATACAAGTGGACCCCAGAGTGTGAAGCCAGTTTTACAGAGCTAAAGAAAAGGTTGACTACTTCTCCAGTGTTGATTATGCCTGATATGTAGAAAGAATTTGCAGTCTACTTTGATGCATCCGGACAAGGACTGGGATGTGTATTAATGCAAGAGGGACATGTAGTAGCTTATGCTTCACGTCAACTTAGAAAACATGAAAGAAATTACCCTACTCATGACTTGGAGTTAGCAGCTGTAGTGCATGCATTGAAATTATGGAGGCATTATCTGATAGGAAAAAGAACTGAAATATATACGGACCACAAGAGTTTGAAGTATATCTTCACCCAACTAGATCTAAATCTTAGACAACGCAGATGGTTGGAACTTATCAATGATTTTGATGTCAGAATCAACTATCATCCTGGAAAAGCTAATGTGGTTGCAGATGCATTAAGCAGATCAGCTCAATGCAATAGCTTGGCACTGCAAGGTCAACAATCGCAGTTATGTGAGGAATTTGCAAGGCTAAACCTTAGTATCGTGACTAATACTAAGGTAGTGTCTATGGAAGTAGATTCTACTTTGGAAAAGGATATTCGTGAAGGGCAAAAGAATGATAAGTGGATCCAGAAGATTAAGCAACTAATGAACTAAGGAAAAGCACCTGACTTTAAAGAAGATGAACAGGGAACTCTATGGCTAGGGAAGAAGATATGTGTATCTGATATCAAGGAGATTCGAGAGCTGATACTGTGAGAAGCCCATGATTTGATATATTCTATTCATCCGGGGAGCACAAAGATGTATCAAGATCTAAAGGATTGATATTGGTGGCATGGAATGAAACGTGATGTGGCGGAGTATGTAGCTCTGTGTGACACATGTCAGAAGGTCAAAGCAGAACATCAAAGACCAGCAGGGTTACTTCAACCAATTAAAATTCCTGAATGGAAATGGGAAGAAATAAGTATGGACTTTATTGTGGGATTGCCAAGAACTCAGTCAGGATACGACTCTATATGGGTCATAGTGAATCGTTTGACCAAAGTGGCTCACTTTATCCCAGTAAAAGAAAGCTATTCTGCTTCAAGATTGGCGGAACTATATATGGCAAGAATTGTATGCCTGCATGGAGTGCCGAAGAAAATAATATCGGATAGGGGTACTCAGTTCACTTCCAGATTTTGGCAAAAGTTGCATGAGTCTATGGATACCCGACTGAATTTCAGCTCGGCATATCATCCGCAAACTGACGGTCAAACAGAGCGCACTAATCAAATTCTTGAAGACATGTTGAGAGCGTGTGCTTTGAAAAACAGTAGGAGTTGGGATAAGAACCTACCATATGCCGAGTTCTCCTATAACAATAGTTATAAAGCCAGTTTGAAGATGTCTCCGTTTGAAGCTTTATATGGACGGAAGTGCAGAACACCATTGTTTTAGAATCAAACTGGGGAAAGCCAAGTATTTGGGCCTAAAGTGTTAAGAGAAGCTGAGAGACAAGTACAAGAAATCCAGAAGAATTTGAAGATGGCTCAGTCAAGGAAGAAGAGTTACGCAGATACTCGACGTCGTGATCTGTCATTTGAGATTGGTGATTTTGTGTATCTCAAGGTATCACCCGTGAGAGGGTTAAGACGATTCAAAGTGAAGGGCAAGTTATCACCCCGATATATTGGTCCTTTCAAGGTATTGGAGAAAAGAGGAGAAGTAGCCTATCGGCTCGAGCTACCATCTGACTTATCAGATGTACATGACGTATTCCACGTGTCACAATTGAAGAAATGCTTAAGATTCCCTGAAGAACAATTGCCATTGGAAGCAGTAGATGTACAAGAGGACCTCACCTATGCAGAACAACCTGTTAAGATTCTCGAGATGCTAGAACGAGTTACGAGGAATAAAGTTACTCGTATGTGCAAAGTTCAATGGAAACATCACTAAGAAGAAGAGGCGACATGGGAAAGAGAAGAAGACCTCAAGGCGGAGTTTCCCAGTCTATTCTCTTAGGACGTCCAAATATCGAGGGTGAGATTTTTTTTAGGGGGGTAGAATTGTAACACCCACTATATAGAAAAAAATTGTAAAATGAATTTCTCATGAGATAAAAATATTTTCTTGGGAATAAAATTCATATAAGGCAAGTTGCATCATGTTTGAATGTTTGTGTGAATTTTTGAAAATTCAAATTTGCTAGAAATTTGGTTTACAAATTCAAAGAATAAAAGAGAAGAAAAAGAAAACAGAAAAGAAAAAGAAAAGAAAAGAAAAAGGAAAACCCCTCCCTAGGCCGAAATCCCGCCCCGGCCCACTTCCCTCCTCTCTCCCGCGATGGCCCGCGCCCGCACCCCCTCTCTCCCCTTCGCTGACAGACCGGCCCCGCCTGTCAGAGCTTCCTTCCACCTCCCGTCGCACCCGCGCCATAACACACGCGTGCGTTACACCCCGCCGCCCACTCATTCCCCCCCTCTTCATTCCCGATCGTTTCTCCCTAATCAAGAGGCGCATCGTGCCAATGATGGTTGTCGACCATTTCTACTCCGGACCCCCTATAAATACCGGTGGTCCCCACCTCAATTTCCTCACCCCGACACTCTCAAACCCTAGCCTCCGTCGAGGTCAGTGTTGGCGATCGCTTTCCCGTCGGTTCTTTCAATCTCTGTCCACGACACCTTGTGTAACACCTTTGACGCGTCCCCAGGAGCTTGTCGGACAACTTCGTTGGGGGACATCGCCTCTGCGTCACCGACTTCGTCGGGCGCCGAGGATCACCGCCGCCATTCATCGTCGCCGACCCACCTCCGACCAATTTTCGGCCTCGCGACAACCCTCGGTGAGACCCCTTGCTTCCCTCTTCATTTGCGCTACTTAGATATAACCAGTAGCCTCTGCGGCGTGGTTTTTGGCCGCCTCCGGCGAGCTCGTCGTCGGGCGCGCTCAGCGCCGCCGTGCACCGCCGCTCAACCCTAGTCGGGGTGACGTGGCCCCCTGTCGTCCCTCCATTTTAAACCTACAGCCAAGATTAGAACACCGTGTACCCCTTCAGTACATTAAATCTGGGCCATCCATTTTAAAACCAATGGCCCACATTCAAATCACTTTTCCCGCCGCCTGTTTTGCGCCCAAGCCCTTGGAATCTTGCGGGCTACCCCCTGGGTTCTTCTGGAATTCAAGTCTAACCCCTAGAAATGCCAAACTAGCCCCTGGACTTTCTAGAAATTAGGAAAATACTGGTTAAATTAATAAAAAGTGTTTTAAAGCTCCTGGAATATTATAAAATAGAAAATAAATTCTGGAAAATTGTACAATAATCCTGAACTTAATAAAAATTATTTTTAGCCACTGGAACAGTTCTATTTTTATAGAAAAGCCCCTATTAGTTCTAGAAATTAAATAAAAGTCCTTAATTTGTATAAAATAATTATAGAAACAGATTTAAATATGTTTTACTTATGTTCATTTTTGTATTATTTTTATTAATTCATTTAAATTGCTGAAGTAGTCATAAAAATTACTTTTTAAGTATATTGAGTTCATAAAAATTGTTTTACACATAGAAATAATTAATAAAAATAGTGTAAAAATTGTAAAATTTACATTATTGTTTATAAATCTATTTTAAGCTTATTTTGAAGGATAAAAATTTCTAGAAAAATAATATTAGGTTTCTAATAAATATAAAATGGTATAAAAATATCTAAAAATATGTTTTACTCAATAAATTCCACTTAACTCTAAATTCTTAATAAGTGATATTATGCCTATAAATTAAATACACCCTAAAATCACTTTTTGCGTAGGAATTTGCGTTTATTTGAATTTTTTGCATTTTATTATGTTCTTATTGTATGTTATTTTTCGTGCATCGTTGTAAATTAGAGTCGGGGCCAGAACCCACTTTTAACCTGCAAGAGCAACAATTTCCCGTCGACCCTGAGGCACAATTTGGAGGCAAGTTCCTTGACCATCTTGCACCCTTTTTGTTAAGTTTGAGTTAGTTGCATGCTAAATTAAAATATGAATCCTGTGTTATGTTTTCCTAGATTTTCCACAATATTCCATGTCAACATGGTTTGGGTGTTTTACTATTAAATTAGTTTATGCTTAGCCATGCTTAATTGAAATATGATCTATTTATCTACAATATTTCATTTGATGAATTATGATACATGAATTGATGGCTATAATGGAATTTAGTAGATAGGAATCTGATAGGGGGTTTTGTATGGATTGGTGCATGCGTGCACAAGACCTTGGTTTGGGGCTTGACACCTCTCGGATTCTAAGGACCGGTTTATGGAGGAAGTTGCTAAGCCTTTTAGTATCACCACAAAATTGTATATAAGATAACTTGGTTTAGTAATTTGGTCTCTCCCGATGTAGCATAGGGAATTGAACGGGCGGGGAATGGGTTTTTCCTTGGGATCCGCATGACTCAAGAGGGGGCTTCTCCTGGCGGAGGGAAAATAGACTCCAGGTGTCGGAGCGATGAAACCTTAGAGTACCCATTGCAAGTCGGGAGAACCATCGGAAACACCTCGTAGTGATCTCCCGGCCACACACCTACAGAAGTGTGTATTGTGGTTAGCTACCACGGGCATTAGGGAGGTTTACCTTAGTCCACCTGGCAATAGGGGATGAAATCACGAACTGTGGGTAAAGGATACACACTCTGTAGAGTTTTGTCAAACTGTCTAGACAGCCGTGCTCATGGACACGAGCGGCTTGGAAACCAAATTCATAATTAGCACATGGTTACATAATGGATGGTTTGGGTTTGGTCTTACCTGGAATTAATTTTGGATATTGGTTGGGATTTCACCTAGATGTAGGTGCTTAATAAACATTTAAGAGTAGGTTGTAACTGCTATAGTGCTTTACCTATTAATTGCCTTCCTTGTTGTGAACCACACATGTCATAACTTCCCAACTTGAGAGTACCATTGGTACTCAAACTTGTTAGTTGCATACTTCCCCCCCCCCCTCTAGTCTATGAAGACGCTGAGGTGGAGAACCAGGACTTCTACGAAGATCCCGAAGAAATGTTCTAGGCTGGCGCTCCCTCGTGCAACGCCTGTGTTTGGAGCCCCTTGTTATGTTTTTCCGCTGCTTGTGTACTTTTATTTTAGACCTAGAAGGTCATTTATGTAATAAGGTGATGTACTCGAACATGGTATTTTATTTGGTATTTCACTTTCGTCTACACATGTATGAGTTGAACTGATCCTAGCATACATGTGGTAAGCATCTGGTTGTCTTCTTTTTACCAGGTGTGACAATATGCATTGTTGTTGATACAAACATGTTGCGCGACCTCCCGATCAACTCAACCACAATTCTTCTCGAACTTGGTTGTTGAACCTCATATTCTCCCTATGACTAGTTCAATGGATCCCGTCACCAGCCATGTCTTGAACTCAAGCAACACCTGCACATGAATAAACAATTAATACTTCTGAGCACAAGTCCTCGATTTGACTCTTGTTAGTTCCGATAAGCACAACACCTTATGTGAGCACCTCACATAAGCATGTTGCAAACCATAGAAAAATGATATCAACCATAACCACCAAAACACATCAAAAACTTAGTAAAATAGTACTAAGCAAACTTTCCATAGATATAAAGCAAGTTAGAAATATTGCAAGGTAAAAAGCAGAACCACTGCGATCAAGCTCCGGACCTTACCAAAGCTAACCGGACCTTGAGCCGGAGCATACCAAAGCTAGGCAGGACCTAGCACAGGAGCTTATCAAAACTAGTCGGACCTAGCTATCGCCGGATCTAACCAAAGCTAGACGAACCTTGTGTCGGGCCTAGCAAAAACATGTCGAACCTAGTCACAGCAAGTCGGACCTATCCAAAATAAGTCGGACCCGTACAAAGAAGTCGTACCTAGCCAAAATAAGTTGGACATTGCATCAGACCTTGCAGCAGCCACCCAAAACAAGTCGGACCTATCGTCGGACCTTGTAGGAGCTCGGACCTAGAGTCGGACCTTGTTAAAAGGTGTTTTGTTAGTATTCAAAACTTTTAAAGCAAGTGTATTCAGCACACATAGGTCTCACAATCTCCCCCTTGATGAATGCATTGGCAACACCACTTAAAATTCAAATATTGGCTTATTCACATGAAAAGTTTTGAAAAAAATTCTCCCTGTTTTTGAAAATCAAATGATATAGAGATAGAAATAAATTTCTCCCCCAATACATATTTCTCCACCTTGCATACTTCTCCCCCTTTGACAATGTATTCAGCAAGGTACAAAAGAGAAATTTTAATTTGTTATGAGCATATTATAATATATACATATAAAATAAAGCTCATCCAAGTCATACTATAAAGTAACTTACACTATCACATCAATGAAATACATAAAGTAGTGTAAGCCATGCTAGAGATCAAGTGTAATTTTCAGTTTAAGCAAGTCATGATCTCACAAACTTAACTATTCCAAAACCTGAAACCATGACATTTGTTGCTGCAATTTTTTATTTTAAGCACAAATTTTGATCATATGAAATTTGAAAGAGATTATATGTGCATCTACCTTATTCTAACCAACCAAGCCAAGCCTATGTCTTTTGACAATCAAAAGCTTAAGGACATGGTTTTAGTCATACACATCTTCTTCCAAGTTCATATCTAAGTGCAATGATAAGCCATCTCAAAAGAAGAAGTGTGATGCATGCATATTCTCTTGATCTTTTCTAATTTTTTTCATTTGAACTTAAAAATTCAACATGTGAGTTGCTTACTTGATTAATTCTTTATGATTAAAAGCACTTTTGGGCATGCAACAAGTTTAAAACAGCAATAAAGTTTGATCATGACCAGATTTAGTGTAAGTAATTATTCCAATTACTAGTCATGACAAAAACTACAAAATGTATAACAAGAGTAATGTAGTAAGAACTTTCAGCATGTAAAAAGGAATCACAAAGTCAATATGTATAAAATACTATGCTCATATTATTTTAAATTCAGATTCACACATAGACTTTCCAAGTTTCAAAAACTCCCCCTCAATTTAAGCCATGAGGATGCATAACCCCTATTTGACTACGAATGAAACAAAAACGAGTGAAATGCAAAGTTTTTTGAAAATATCAGCCAATTGTATTCGGTATCTACATGGTGAAGCACAATGTTTCCTTTTTCAACATTACCACAGAGAAAGTGATACCTAATCAATGTGCTTTGTTCTAGAATATTGCACGGGGTTTTTAGCAATGCAAATAGCACTAGTGTTATCACAAAACAATGGAACACTATCTAGATCAACCCCATAGTCCTTAAAAGTTTGAACAATCCAAAGAATTTGTGAGCAAGCGCTAGCAGCAGCTACATATTCAGATTCGGCCGTGGATTATGCAACTGAATTTTGTCTTCTAGAGGACCAAGCAACAAGTGAATTACCAAGAAAATGACAAGCACCCAAAGTACTTTTCCTGTCAATCCTACAACCCCCAAAAATCAACATCTGAAAAAGCTTTCAAAGTAATGGTCGAGGAAGAAGGAAGAAAATACTAAATTCTTGAGTTCCATGTCTGAGAATTCTTTTGATGGCTTGATGATGTGAAGTATGTGGGCAAACTTGAAACCGTGCACAAAGACATACACTGAATTGTATGTCCGGTCTTGATGCCATAAGGTACAAAATTGATCCAATCATGCTTCAATATTCTTTTTCATACACTGGGTCACCATCTTCATCAAGTTCCAGTGTCGTTGTTGTACCCATTGGTGTCCGAAGAGGCTTTTTTTTGTCCATGTTGAAGCGCTTGAGAAGGTCTCTTGTATACTTCATTTGATGCACAAAGGTACCTTCCTTGGTTTGCTTGATTTGCAGCCCCAAAAAGTATGTGAGTTCTCCCATCATACTCATCTCAAATCTGAACTCATCATAGCTGAAAACTTGGACACAAGATCATGAGAAGCACATCCAAAGAAAACATCATCCACATACACTTGAACGAATAATGAGTCATTGTCATGCTTAAGCATAAAAAGAGTTTTATAAACCTTGCCCATGGTAAACCCCTTTTCAAGTAAGAATGTTTTTAACCTATCATACCATGCTCTAGGGGTTTGTATGAGACCATACAATGATTTGGACAATTTGTAAACATGATTAGGAAAATCTGGATTTTCAAAACCTGGTGGTTGCTTGAAATAAACCTTCTCATCTATATAGCCATTAAGAAAAGCACTTTTAACATCCATTTGATGTAACTTGGAACCTTTATATGCAGCAAAAGATAACAAAATTCTTATGGCTTCTAGTCTAGCAACAAGAGCAAAAGTTTCATCAAAATCTAGACCTTCAATTTGTGTGAAACCTTGAGCAACCAACCTAGCCTCATTCCTAACCACAACCCCATCATCACTTTGTTTATTTTTAAACACCCATTTAGTTCCAATTAGAGTGTGCCCTTGAGATGGAGGTACAAGTTTCCAAACATTATTTCTTTCAAAACTTTCTAACTCTTCTTGCATGGCAATAATCCGAGATTCATTAGTAAGTGCGTGTGATATATCTTTGGGTTCAAAAGAAGCAACAAAAGCAGAATGAGTGTGAGAGTTTGGATTGCAAAACCTAGACTATGTGACTCGTTCATGCAAGCTCCCAATGATTTGTTGTGGAGGATGACTTTTGAGGATTCGGAGGGGGGTAGACACTTCACAAGCTCCTTGTTCTTCATGTTCATCACAAATTGATGATCTTGTGACTTGAGGACGATCTAGACCAGCAATGATGGTTGTCGGTGTTTGTTGTGAATCAAAATCAGGAGCCGGAACAATGTCATTAGCTGCTGAATTTTCGGGCAGCAGGACCACTTCTTCCTCGTCTTCAACGAAAATACTCTCCCTCTGCGGATATAGATCTGGACCTGCAATATTTAAGCTAGTACCTGGGCTAGCTTCATCAAAGAAACCTCACAAGTCTCCACAATTTTTTTAGTGTCAAGTAAAAGCACACGGTATCCTCTAGTATGAGATGGATAACCAAGAAACATGCCATCATTGGATCTAGCTTCAAATTTATCAAGATTACCATGTTTCTTAACAAAGCATTTACAACCAAAGACCTGAAAGTGTGTGACACTAGGCCTATGTCCAAACCAAAGTTCATATGGTGTTTTTCCTAGCTAAGAACGCAAGAATACACGATTTGAGACATAACAAGCGGTTGCAATTGCATCTTCCAGAATTCTAGGAGTTTGATATTCATCAAGCATAGTCCTAGCCATCTCAACTAAGGTTTTGTTCTTTCTCTCTACAAAACCATTTTGTTGAGGTACATAAGGTGAAGAAAATTGATGATCTATTCCATTTTTAGCACAAAAGTGATCAAAGGATTGATTTTTAAATTCAGTTCCATTATCACTTCTAATTGCTTTTAAAGATCATAGGTGATCAATTGATAATCTAAGAAATAAAGTTATAAAGTGACTAAAAGCTTCATTCTTAGATGCAAAAGTAAACCCAGGAGTATCTAGAAAAATCATCAACAATCACAAGAACATACCATTTACCTCCGAAGGATTGAGCATGTGAAGGTCCTACGGTGTCAAGGTGCAAAAGTTGACCCGGTTCAGTTGTCATGATCATTGTGAGAGGAGCATGTGAACCTGCAACCATCTTAGCATGTCTACAAGAAGAGCACACAATTTCTTTGTCCCCTTTAAGCTTAGGCAACCCACGTATGCGATCAAGAGCACTAACACGTGTTAGATGAAAGCCTACATGACCAAGTCTACGATGCCAAAATATAAGTCCTTTGAATCATTAGCAACTAGACACCTATGCTTAGAGGAAGACATATCAAGATAAGCTTTAAAAACTCTTCCAAAGTAAGACATGTTGAAAATAAGCTCACTATTTGAATCTACAACCTTGCAGCAACTTTTAGTGAAAATAATTTCCAAATTTTCATCTAGCAATTGTGAAACAAAAAGCAAGTTGTATTTCAAATTTTTGACAAGTGCCACATCCTTTAAAGTGTAGTGATCATTTACTCTAACCGAACCCTTAGCAATTATAGGAGTTGAAGAATTATCGGCAAAAGTAACATTCTCTACACGTGACACAAAAGAGAGGGAGGAGAACCATTCTTTGTTACCGGTCATGTGGCATGAGCAACCTGAATCCACAATCTAAATGTTCTCCTTCCTCAAGCATGTAACCTATATGGAAGCACAATACACTACAGGAATCGGGCAAAAGGCCGTCGGCCATATAGCCGTTGGTAACCTAAAGAAACTGATGCCTTTAATATATATATGTCGGTAAACTGACGGTCGTAGCCGACGACCCAGATTCGACATTTTTAACTTGTATGGACGTCGGGGCCGACGCCTTTAAGAGTTAAAACCGTTGGTTTCCTGTACCGATGCATTTAAAGGGTATAGACGTCGGCCACGAGCCTGACGCCTTTAATGCACTTAAGAGCATCTGCTTAGTCCCACTACTGACACCTTTTAGGCGGATAAGAACATCAGCCAGATAGTGGGCCGACGCCTTTAAGCCGAATAACAACGTCGATTGCCCCACCCAGCCAACACCTTTAACACTATAAGACCGTCGAGCTGACACCAAATCGACGCCTATAATGGGCCTTTTTTTAATAAATGCATGTTTTCCTACTCGCCCAGATGGCCATGTCTCGCCATCAGAAGGATGCGTCATAATATCTTTGTCATCGCTCTCACGTATCCCTTCAGAATGCCAGCTCATCTATTTTGCTATTTCTTGGGACAGGAAAAACCGTTTTAGCCTTGTTGTGACAGGCATGCATCAGAGTTGTTTAATCAGTACTTTTGTAGTTGTTTCCTCTCCATCATCGTTCAGAACCTTGACATATCTAGATGCATTGCAATGCATACAATGGGTATTTTTCATGTGTTCCTTCCAAAATAGCATGCAACTATTATCGCACGCATCAATCTTCTTATAGTTCATGCCCAGATCACTCAAAATCTTCTTAGAGTGGTATATGTCTTCTGGCATCTTGTGCCCAGATGGAAGGAGATCACCAATAAACTTCAATATACCATTATAGCAATTGTGCAAAATTGAACTTGGACTTCAACGCCATAAGTCGTGTCACCGCCTGTAGAACACTCACATTGGTGCTCTCATGCACTTTTTTACCTGAGGCGGCAAGATGGTCATAAAACTCCTTCACCTACTTTGACATTGACCCCTCTTTGTACTCTATACCAATGTCCGCTAACATCGCATCCATCTGATCATCATCCTCATTTCTGTCCGACTGATTGTCATGAACCATCACCCCATGCTCGTGCCATACTAGATAGTCAGGCATTAGACAGTGCTTGCAAAGGTGCAACTCAATTTCATCCTTATATAGATATAGACGATTCCAACACTTGCTACATGGACACTTCACAAGATGAGCACCACTAGCAAAGGCTTGGTTGATGAAAACATTCATGATACGAGCCCATTCCATAGTGTGCGCACCACTTGAACTCCAACTATCATACATCGCTTTACGATCGTCACTCATTTTAGCTTATACCTTCAAAGGAAAAAATGTAAAAAATCTAATAGATAATACATACAAACTATATAACTATATAAAAGATGTATCATTCTTTTGTGGATGACAACAGGGAGACTCACTCTACATTACCTAGTGAACATAACAGCATCATCCAAATCGCTAATTAAATTTATATATGTTACTCTTCCAACAAACATACATTAGAAATTCTTTTTAACTCAACTTTGTGATTTGTAACTAATAGCTACAAATGTATGTTAAAATACATTTCAAACATACATTTTAATTAATAGAGAGAAATGCAACTAATCGCTAGAAACATGCATACATTAGAAATTCGACTAATTAATACATAAAAATGCAACTAATAGCTAGAAATATACATTAAAAATTAAATTAACAAATTGAAATGCAAATAATATATCTTAGACTATACCTTGACCGCGAAGGGCGGCGCTGCACGGGGAGAGGGCGCCGAAGGGGCGGGCGCTGGAGGGGCCAGAGGGCGGGCGGCCCTAGAGGAGCAGGCGCCGGAGGGCAGAGGTCGGGCGGCGCCGGAAGGGCGGGCGCTGGAGGGCAGAGGGCGGGCGGCAGAGGGCAGGCGCCGCTGGAGCGACGGCGCTGGCGAGCGAGCGGCGCCAGAAGGCTAGAGGGCGGAGGTGCGAGGCGGAGGGCGGTGGCACACGGCGAAGGCGGCAGCGCGCGTGCAGATAGGGGAGCGCGAGCAGGAGTGAGGCATGCGGGGGCGGGAGTTAGGATTTATCCTTTCGCTTGAGTCAGGCCCACTTATAGTCGTTGGTTTGTTTCAACCGACGCCTATAACTTAAAATCGTCGGTTCCTCCTAAGCTATCGACGGCCATAAATGTTAGACGGCGGCACCCGTCGCGACCTACATCTGGGCCCACTATAAAGTCATCGGTTTCTCCGGTAAAACCGATGGCATTACTATAGCCGTCGGTTTTTAGGCCTAGCTGACTGCTATAATATTATATCCGTTGATTGTCCAGCTGAGGCCGACATATGTATTTAAAGATGTCGACAAGCCGACAGTCTTAAATTTATAACCGTTGGGTCTGTAAAATTGATGTTTGTAATTAAGTAAATGCGACGGCCCTGATGGTCTTTCCTCGAACCGACATCTGATTGCCTGTTTCCTGTAGTGATACGTCGATGAATCAATACTCGGGTTAGTCAAAAGGCATTAAGGAATCCAGTACTAAGTCACACGACGTCCAGCAGGTATAACACGTGAAAGCTGAGATAAAACAGCAGGTTTATGAGTCAAAGATTGAGATTTTTGTTTTTAACTACTGACCTACGAGGCGTTACTTGTGTAGCACAAAAGTCAGTAGCTCCGGAGGTAAAAACAAAAGATCCGAAGGTAACAACAAAAGGTCTGGAGGTAAAAACTGAAGTCTATAGGTAAACTTTGAATGTTTTTGACTCATAACAGCAGGTTGCATGTTCCTGACATTCGGTTTAGTATGTGCAGCAAATTTTGCATTAGAGTTATAAGATCTAGCTTGCATTCCTTCCTTTTTATGTTGTTTAGCTAGTCTATAACAAAAATCTATGACATGACCATCTCTACTGTCGACTGTTGGAGTCGGCAGATCTCCTGACACTACTAAAGTGTTGAAGGAGTTTGTAGTTCGGTGTGGGCGCGCGGAGACTCAAGAAGGTGAATCACGATTGGACAAGAGAGACACAGTGGTTTACGTGGTTCGGGCCGCCTGAGCGTAATACCCTACTCCACGGGTGTGTGGTGTTGTATTAGTTTATGAATGAAAGCTCACGTCAATGCGTGTGTGCCTGAGAGCGTTCGAGAGCCTCCTTTCGTGTATCGTCGGTCTGTCCTTTTATAGTACAAGGACAAACCGTTACAAGTTAGCCTGGCCCGACATGTGGCCCCGGCGGTTACTAGTATTGATACACGATTAATTGTTGTTAATAACCCTGTAACGGGCTCCGACAATGCCGTTACAGGTGTTAAGATTGTCCGATTAAGTGTCATTAACATGGAATTAATGACAATTAATCGGGTCTTGAAGTCCGCGGCTATCCTTTGAAGATTCGGAGTCGTTACAATGTCTTCCGGAGGTTTGAGGCGGCCAGCTCCGACGTTTGGACACGTGGCAGCTCCGGAGCTTGCTTGTGGGAAGCGGGAAGCTCCGGGGTGGCCTGGCACGTGTCAGGTCCGGAGCTTCTCTCGGTCAGGGGTTAAGTCCGGAGGTGCCGTTTCGGTACCTAGCCCGGAGCTTCACCCTTGTGGGTAGTAGCTCCGGTCTGGCAGTACACGTGGCAACCTAGGGGTTAACCATGTTGGAGAAGCAGGTCCGGTTATGTCTGACAAGTGGGCCTCCGAGGGTCTTCAATTTGAGTAGATGTCCTTCCCTTGAGATCTTTGTAACCTCAGGGGGTGTATGGTTTTTAGGGTACCGACAGTGGCCCCCTGGACCTACCTCCGGGGAAAGTCACCGGGGTGAAGTCATTCCGTCGGAGGTGGGTCCATACTCGCGACTCTTGAACTGGGTCTTCAAGGGTCTTCGGAGGTGCCGTTGGCGGGGCTTTACGGTTAAATCCTGACGCGTGGCGCACCTCAGGCGGCAGATAAGATCTTTGACGTGCGGATCTCTCGCAATTGAAGGTCGCCGGTTCCCGATACGAAAACCGTATCGGTTCCGCGCGCCTTGTCAGGTCGCCGCCTTTGGGTTTCCCGCCTCGTGATGACAACTGTTCGCCTGGGTAAGAGCCTCGACTTGATCGTCAGGGTGGTCCCGGGCCCTCTTGCCATCGGCAGGGTTGAATTCTTGAGTAGTATCCTTGACTCCCCTGCAGTTTCCATCCAATCGTTGCGAGGGCTTACTTAAGAAGGAAAGCGCACCGTCGGAGTTCTTTACGCTTCCATCTGTTCTTGCGCTCAAACTCCCAACTCGTGCTTTGCTCCTCTTCTCTTGCCTAGCTGTGCTGCGATGGAGTTGGGTCTGCGTGAGAGTCGCTTGAAGACTGACAGCGATCTGAAGAAGGTCCGGGCCCTCATGGGGTGGTCTTCGGACTTCTTCAACCGCTCAGTCCGCGCCGGCGGAAAGCTCCCCTTTGAAAAGAAGCACGCTGGCGAGATGGTGTACTTTTCCTCGTACGCCATGGTGGGGCTGATCCCACCGTTTTCTTCTTTCTTCTTGATGCTGCTGGACTTCTATGGTCTGCAGCTGTACCACCTTGGCCCTCACTCCATTCTCCTTGTGTCCATCTTTGTCCACTTCTGCGAGATGTGGGTGGGCATCCCTCCCTGCATCAAGCTCTTCCGAACCTTCTTCACCGTCCACACCACCGGCCGAAGCAATGAGTATCTTGGCTTCTACTACTTCGTGAAGCGCAAGAAGTGCCCATTCAAGTACCTCCGGTCATTCCCTTCTGGGAAGTGGGATGACTGGAAGAAAGATTGGATAGTCGTCCGGGTGGAGGAGCATGAGCGGTTGGAGTTGCCAGACGGTCTGCCCGGCATTGACACGTCGGTATGGAGCGAAGTTCCGGTGCTGGCGGAAGCTTTCGATCCTATCCTGACCAGGATCCGCCAATGTGTGGAGGGAGGATTGACTCCCCAGGCGGTGTTCTGCAACTTCCTGTCCAACAGGTGGGCATCGCTGAAGAGGAGGGAGAAGCTCGCCTGGGCCCTCAACAGCGTGATGGACGAGGACCGGGTTGAGACCGGTTTGAAGTCCAGCATGGTGGGGAAGACCCTGGAGTCTCACCTCAAGAAATTCCAGCACGGCATCGACGTTGACGGAGATTACTTGACTCCGCCGCCGGCCTTCCTCCCTCTGAACGTGGAAGTTGAGTTCAGCAGGGAGCTCTGGCGGACGATGCCCGCGCTTGACGACCTTGGTGTCATCGAGAGAAGATCAACCACCCGGTTGGCGATCCCCGGGTTGTCTGAAGACGGCTCCGCCCCTGTCCCACAGCCAAGATCTGAGGTCATCGGCAAGGGCAAGGAGCTGGCGGAGGAGCCGGAGAGCTGGAAGAGAAAGCTGCGACATGCTGACGGAAGGTCCGTCGGGCCTGCCACTTCCCCCCCGGTTCCCCCTCCTCAGGAAGGAAGATCCTCCGCCGCCGTGGTGACTGTCCCCGTGGTGGGGTCCTTCCGGAACGTTACTGTTCCGGCGGTGGGATCCTCCCGGAGTGCGACTGTCCCCGCGGTGGATCCCTCCTGCGGTGCTAGCTCCGGGCGCGCGACTCCGGCATCTGGAGCGGTGAGGGCCTCCAGGTCCAGGAGTTCCTCCCGATCGAGGAGAGCTCCGACCCGAGAAACGCCCGCGGCTGTGGCAAGTCCTGGGAGTCATCCCGGAGCTCCTACGCCGACCGTGGCCAGCCCGGATCGTCCGGGAAAGAGGTTCCGCGCAAGCTGGTGCGGGAGCCTCCCAAGGTAATTTTTCTTTTTTACCTCGATTAACTTTTTAATTGTAGCATCTGTTTGCTCAATTTCTTCGTTCTTCATCTGCAGCGTTCCCAAGAAGGGGAGTGAAGCTCCACCCTCAGCCACAGTGTCTGAGGCTGCGAGGGCTTCTGCTCCAGTCCCGGTGCCGCCCCAAGCGGAGGCTGCGACAGCTCCGGCGCCGGCTGTCGTGGTCATGGACCTCGACTCATCTCCAGAAGTTCCCGTGGTAGCGCCGGACCACGGGAATGAAGATGCGCCAGCGGCACCCGTCCCGGAAGTGGAAGCTCCGGGTCCTGGTGCTGCAGTAGTAGAAGCTCCGGCTGTTGAGTCGGAGGAAGTAGCAGTCTCGGCTTCGGAGCCGGAAAGTGCTGAAGCCCCGGCGATTGAGCCGGAGGTGGCTGAAGCCCCGGCATGCGAGCCGGAAGTCGAAGTAGTTCTGGTAGTTGAGCCGGTTACTTCCGAAGCTCCGGCCGCAGAGCCGGTGATTGTTGGAGCGCCGGCCGCAGAGTCGGCGGCTGAAGAGGCGAGGGAGCTTGAGCCTCCCTCAGAAGAGGTGTCCCAGCCGGAGCCAGTGGCGGCTTCTGCTCTGGAGGCGACAACGTCAATGGTACCTGTGGCAGAGCCAGAGTGCCTGAACGAAGTCGCCGGCCCCCAGCCTGAGGGGGCAAATGAAGACTTGGTGGCGGGACCTCCTTCGATGGCGACTGAGGCCGTCCCGGAGGAAGGCCCTAGCGCTTTGGAAGCTCGAGGTTCCACTCTCGTAGAGTGGGACCCAATTTTTGTACGTGAAGACCCGCTGGAACCAGCGGAAGAGATCCCAGCAGGTCCGGAGCCCATCTCACTGTCGATGTACATCGACAACGCCTGCTCCAGTCTACGTCAGGTCCAACTGGCCTTCTTCCACGACAGCAAGGCTCTTGAAGAGGAGCACCAAACCCTTAGGCGGTGGCGTAATCGGCTCCACTTCGAGACTAAGCTGGCGCAGTCGAGGCTTGCGGATGACAAGGAGTGGATCAAGCGGGAGAAGATCCGCTTGGAGCTCTGGGATAAGCTGCTGGACGAGAGGGAGAGCATGAATCACGCCCTCGATGCTCAATCCTGGGAGTTCCATGACCAAGCTAAGGCTGCTAACGACGCGGCCAACGCTCGGTTTGATCAACTCGAGGCCATCAGCACCGCACTCATCAAGCGCCGAGAGGCACTTGAGGGGAGGGAAAGACGGCTCGAGGACGAGGAGCAAAAACTCCTAGAGCTACGGGATGACGTCTTGCGACGGGAAGAAGAGCTCGCTGAGAAAACAGCTCTGGCGGACAAGGGCCTCGAGGAGCGCACTAAGAAATTGGAAGAGCGCTGCCTCGAGGAAGAGGAGAAGACCTGGGTGCGGGGGCAGGAACTCTACGAATACGAGTGTGCCCTTATCGCCCGGGAGAAGAAAGTGGAGGCTAGGGAGAAGGACCTGGTCGACCGCCGGAACAAGATCCACCTCCAGGAGGAGGAGCTCGGAAGACTTGAGAAGCGGGTTGCTGCGAAGATGCAGCAAAACGCCAAAGAAGTTGAGCGCCTCGCCCGCGAGAATTCGGAGCTGACGGCGGCCCGGAGATCCCTGGAAGAGATGAAGAACTTGAGGAAGGCGGACTCCCTGCAGATTTGGAAGTTCCTGGGCAAGGCCGACGATGCGCTGACGCCGATGGGTTTCAGCCCCGTGCACCCGGATGATCCGGAGCCGGAGCCGGGCCTCGCGTTGCAAGCGTTGAGCGCCGCAGGCAGCAAGCTCTCCAAGGTGGACGACATCATCGCAGACCAGCTGGCGGTCGAGGGGCAATCCCTGGCTAGGAACGTCAAAGAATATGTGTTGACGTGCTACACCAGCCGGAACCCTCGATTTCCTCTGGACCCGGTGCTTGAAGGCCCCGTCGAAGGAGAAGGCGAAGCTACCCGAGCCCGCGTGTCGGAGGTCGTCCAGAAGGTCGCCGAGTTCTTCCATAGGGTCTAGGACCGTCTCTTTTAGCCTTTACTTGTATCTTCTCTTCTTCCTCAATTTTGTAATCCCTTGTCTCCAGATGTAATCTCCGGTCTTCAGATGAAATGAAATCCCCAATTTTTTGCGAATTTCATTTTTTTGTCTTCAACATCTTTATCTTCACTTGGCCCCCTGGTAGATGTGCACAATTTGATTGTGGACATGTACCAAAAGGATGTTGAGTTTTGTTGAAGACGAATTTGCTTCGAACTTGTGGAATTTAGGTCCGAAGTTTTTGATAGTGAAGGTCCCCTGAAGTTGTCGGAGCTTAGAAGCTCCGGCACTGTCCATCGCCGGAGCTTAGTAGCTCCGGCAATAGCCTCTATCAACACGTTGAGCGTCGGTAGTTAATACTCCAAGGTGTCGGAGCTTAGCAGCTCCGGCAATGACCTTTGCCACACTTAGTTTGTTGGCAACAGACTCCAGTGACGGGGTCTTCTCACCATCTTTTAGTCAACGCCGACGGTTGACGCCCTGGTGGGAGTCGGAGCTTGGTTAGCTCCGGTTTTTCTCCATCAACGTAGGGTTCATTTTTCCTGCACACTTAAGCCAAGAAAAATAGTAAAATTCGTTCCTTGTCTATAACTTCATCGCGGCTTACGGTTCTCAAGAAAATTTTAAGTTGAACACGATTTTTAATACGACTGGATGAATTGTCTTTTCTTTTAGATCCAATTGTCCATGGACCCACCTTACTTTGGCCTGTCGGGATGTAGGTGGAGTGGCGTACTTAGGGTGCTTGACCAGGCTAAGTCGATAGCGCACTCCGGCCCTAGAATGGCTTGGCGGCTTTCAGGCGAGTTGGCCACAGACGATATTTAAATCCAAAAAATCTGATAATTCAACTCGAATCGTATGTAAACCAGTCAAACTAGAACTTCTTAAGAATTGCACATTTCTGTTATAGACAAGAAAGAGAAAAATAAAAATGTCGAGCCTATGCAAAAATGAATGCACGTGGAGTCTATTTCACATGAAGATGTCTTTCATTATAGGTCCGGGGTACAGGGGAAACAAGTACACTCTTAGGGTACGGAACCAGGCTAAGTGTGTTTGGTTTCTTGTTTGACCCAGGGTAGTTAGCCACACTTTTAGTCCGGAGGCTGTGTCAAGTGTTGCATGAGCTTTTCAAACCTTTCGGGGAAGGTCTGGATGCTCTCCCGGAGGAACTACCCGACTCTGTACAATGACTCTATAACATACATTTCAAGTTACTTAAGACTCACCTCCGTGGAATTAAGCGTAGAACTTACGGAGGTGCTCGATGTTCCAAGGATTTGGGAGAGGTGTCCCATCCTCGGTAGCCAAGCGAACGCTTCCAGGATGGGATACTTTGATCACTCGAAAGGGCCCTTCCCAGCCGGGGGAGAGTTTGTTTTGCCCTTCTCTGGATAGTATTCTCCGTAGCACCAGATCGCCTTCCTCGAGCTGTCGGTTGTGTACATGCCGCTGGTGATAGCGCCGTAGAGCTTGGCGGTATCGGGCATTCCGAACAGCTGCTTGGCACCTTCCCTCCTCGAGGAGGTCTAGGTCTTCGCACCGGAGCTGGTCCTGCGCGGCTTCGTCGAAGGTCCGGACTCGGAGGGAACCCAAGGTGATTTCCGGAGGAAGGATCGCTTCAGCTCCGTACACCAGAAAGAAGGGTGTTTCTCCGGTTGCCCGACTTGGAGAAGTCCTGTTGGCCCATAGAGTGGGCGGAAGCTCTTCAATCCAATTGGCTCCGTGCTTTTTCAAGCGCTCATAAGTGCGTGTTTTGAGTCCTTTAAGGATCTCTGCATTTGCTCTCTCGGCTTGTCCATTGCTGGCAGGATGAGCTACGGAAGCGTAGCAAACTTGTATGCCGAGGTCTTCGCAATATCCTTGAAATGCGGAGCTTGTGAATTGAGTCCCATTATCAGTGATGATCTTATTTGGGACTTCGAATCTGCTCACGATGGATTGTAGAAAATTGATTGCAGATTGTTTGTTGATCGTCACAACGGGAGTTGCTTCCGGCCACTTAGTAAACTTGTCGATGGCGACGTACAGGAACTTGTAACCTCCGACGGCTCTAGGGAAGGGTCCCAAGATGTCCATCCCCCACACAGCGAAAGGCCATGTGGGAGGTATCATTTGTAAGGACTGAGCAGGTGTATGAATTTGCTTTGCATGAAATTGGCATGCTTTGCATTTCTTCACCAGCTCAGTGGCATCCTGGAGCGCTGTAGGCCAGTAGAAGCCGTGCCGAAAGGCTTTTCCGACCAGCGTGAGGGAAGATGCGTGGTTCCCACACTCGCCTCCATGGATTTCTGCGAGGAGCTCGCAGCCTTCTTCCCTTGTGATGCACCGCATTAGGATGCCGTTGGCACCGCGCCGGTAGAGATCCCCTTCTACCAACGTGTATCTTTTAGCCAATCTGACTACCCGCTCAGCGGATACATCATCGTCAGGAATGATGTTGTCTTTCAAGTAGCTCCGGATCTCCAAGATCCATGCATCGGAACTGACTTGAGCATTTGAGTCTTGCGTGCTGGATTGCTCGGAGCTTCCGGCAGCACCTACGACCCTTGATGGCTGCCATGGTAACAGGGCCATCGGGACCGTCAGCTTCGGGATGCTGATCTCGCCCCCTTCATTCAGTTCGGCAGGCTGAACTGTGGGTTTTGACAACCTCCGGACAGAGGTTCCGTCAGGAGCCGGAGCTCCAGTTGACGCCTTGGTCGAGAGTTCGTCAGCTTCAGCGTTGTGAGCACGCTGAACATGGTGAAGGTCTAGGACTTCGAAGTCCTTTTGAAGCCTCTGGACTTCAAGGAGGTAAGCAGCCAGCTGGAGATTATTGCAGGAGCATTCACCCTTCACCTGCTTGATGACTAGTTGTGAATCTCCTTTGACCAGCAATTGCTTGACACCGTATGATAGTGCCACCTTTAATCCATAGATGAGTGCTTCATACTCCGCCATGTTGTTGGTTGCCTTGAATTCAAGGTGTACCATGTATTTCACCTTCTCCCCAGTTGGTGCGAGGAGAAGGATTCCAGCTCCGGCTCCCTGCTTCTGCATGGAACCGTCGAAGTAAAGGGTCCAGTGAGGCTTAGTGAAGGTTGGAACTTGAGGTTCCGTCTTCTGCTCGCTGGGGCCCCCAGGGTTTAATGGAGAGGGAGTCCATTCTGCCACGAAATCTGCCAACGCTTGACTCTTGATTGCTTGTCTCGGAATGAATTCAAGATCGAATTCAGCCAATTCCGCTGCCCACTTTGCAATATTCCCAGTTGAATTGGGATTATGCAGGATCGCTCGAAGTGGATATGAGGTCACCACCGAGACTTTGTGAGCTTGGAAATAGTGTCGAAGCTTCCTTGAGGCAATAAGAACTGCATAAAGCAGTTTATGCACCTCTAGGTATCGAGTCCTGGCATCATGTAACACTTCACTGATGAAGTATACCGGGCGTTGAATGGTCCGGACCCTCCCGGAGGGGTCCGGAGCTTCCTCTTCATTGATCCGGACCCTCTCGGAGGGGTCCAGACTCTCTTCGGGGACCTCCGGGTTCTTGGTGGAGGAACCCGGAGCTTCTTCAAAAATGACCTGGACCCTCTTAGAGGGGTCCGGGTCCTCTGAAGTGGCTTCTTGTGGGTTTGATTCTGGGAGCTGGGACCCAGACCCGCTTTCAGGAACCTCCGGACCCTCCCGAAGGGGTCTGGATTCCTGAGTATTGGGTAGTTCCGGTCTCTCCGCAACCAGAACCATACTGACGACTTCGTCAGTAGCTGAAATGTAAAGCAACAAAGGCTCACCAGGGTTCGGAGCTACCAGGACTGGTAGGGTGGTGAGGAACTGTTTCAGCTCCTGGAATGCCTTCTCTGCTTCTTCAGACCATTGGAATGGTCCGGACTTCCTCAGTAACTTGAAGAAGGGAAGTGCTCTTTCCGCCAGTCTTGAAATGAACCGGCTGAGGGCTGCTAGACATCCAGTTAATTTTTGGACGTCTTTGATGCAGGTTGGTGGCCGCATGTCTTCAATGGCTTTTATCTTCGCCGGATTAGCCTCTATGCCCCGGTGACTTACCAGGAAACCAAGAAGCTTTCCGGAACTAACCCCGAAGACGCACTTGTCTAGGTTTAGCTTCGTGCGGGTGGCCCGCAGTTTGTCGAAGACAGCCTGCAAGGTGTCCAAGAGGGACTCCTTGTTCTTGACTTTGACCACGATGTCATCGACGTACACTTCCACTATGTCTCTGATGAGTTCTTCGAAAGTTTTGTACATAGCTCGTACAAAAGTTGAAGCTGCATTCTTGAGACCAAACGGCATGGCTGTGTAACAATACAATCCATCCACTGTGATGAATGAAGTATGCTCTTCATCCTCCCTAGACATCCTGATTTGATGATATCCAGAATATGCGTCTAGAAAACACAGTAACTCGCACCCGGAGGTGGAATCCACTATCTGATCTATTCTAGGTAGTGGGAATGGATCTTTTGGACATGCCTTATTCAGTGTGGTGTAGTCGATGCACATCCGAAGTTTCCCGCCGGCCTTGGGCACAACGACTGGGTTCGCCAGCCATTTTGGATGGAAGACTTCTCGGATAAATCCGGCTTCGAGCAACTTCTTCACTTCTTGTCGGATGAAGTTCTGTCGCTCTACAGATTGCTTCCGAGGTTTCTGATGCACAGGCCGAGCATCGGGGTAAATCTTCAGATTGTGCTCAATCACTTCCCTGGGGATCCCAGGCATTTGTGACGGTTGCCAAGCAAATATGTCAACGTTAGCCCGGAGGAAAGTGATGAGTGCGAGTTCCTATTTGTCATTCAACCCACCCGATATGCGGGTGGTTTGAATGACATCGGAACCAATTTGGACGACTTTGACGGGGATGTCGGTGTCGCCGCTTGGCTGCACACGGGGAGCAGAGGTTGAGCCTCGTTGCCGAATGCTCGGAGGTTTTGGAGCTTGCCCCTGTCTGGAGTCCTCCTCTTGCGCAGTGGTGAGTGCATGGAGCTCCTCCAGAGCAGTTACTCCTGCGGTGCGATCTCCACGAATCCGGAGAACGCCTGCTGGTGTTGGCATCTTCAACACCAAGTATCCATAATGAGCAGCTGCCATAAATTTGTATAGGGCAGGTCTACCCAAGATGGCGTTGAATGGTAAGTTGATCTGAGCGATGTCGAAGACCAACTTCTCGGTGCGGTACTTCTCCCGTGTCCCGAAGGTAACGGGGAGAATTATAGCTTCGAGTGGGGTAATGGCCCCCGGACCTACTCCGGAGAATGGTCGAGAGGGCTGAAGATTCGAAGGTCGAAGCTGCAGTCTGGTAAAAGCTTCAAAGCTTATAAGGTTCAGCCCCGAACCTCCATCCACCATAACATGATGGAGCTGGATGTTGTTGATGGTGGGAGATACCATCAAGGGTAATTGGCCAGCTCCGACCATGCTTTGAGGACAGTCTGAAGCATCAAAAGTGATGGGTGTGTCCATCCACTTCCGATGTGGCTCCGGTCTAGCTGTAGGAGCTACAGCAGCCATATCCCGCCGCATAGTCTTGATGACACGACGAGAAGTGATATCCCATGATCCACCAAAGATGGTGTTCATGGTTTTCCGACGCTCGTTGTCGGAGACGTCGGAGTCATCGTCGACGGAGGTGTAGACGGCTTTCAGGACCTTTTTGGGGTCCTGAAACTCTAACTCCTCTTCAGCCGGAGCTTCGTCAACCTTCTGTTTTCCCTCCCTCTGTCGGAAAGGAGACCCTTCCCGGCGCTTGTTGTAGCGCTCGGCAAGGTTTTGGACCTCCCGGCAGTCTTCCAGCCTGTGGCTGCCCGTTTTGTGAATGGGGCACCACATTTTGGATTTGCCGCCGTCTTTGGAAGACGGTCGAGGTCGCTTCTCGGGGCGTGGCCCCCGGCCACCAGGGGTTGCAGTGGCTGCAACGTTGGATGTGCCGGCCGACGGCTTCTTCTTGCCGTTGGTCTTCTTTTTCTTCTTGCCACTCCCGGAGGTAGCGGCTTCTTCTTTGGAGGATTTTTTGTGATCCTCCAAGGCTGGTTTGGAGTGCATTTCACGGCCCTCCGCAGCTCTGGCACATTTGTCTGCCAAGCTGAAGAGCTCCGTGACGCTGGTGATCTCTTTGATCGCCAGCTTCTCCAACATCTTCTTGTCTCGTACACCCTGTCTGAATGCCACAATGACAGAAGCGCTTGAGATAGAAGGGATTGTGTTGCGTACCTGAGAGAACCTCTGGATGAATGACCGCAAAGATTCTCCTCCTCTTTGCACGACCGCAAAAAGGTCTAGTTCAGTGCCCGGTCGGGTGTATGAACTCCCGAAGTTGGCAGTGAACTGACGGCACAGCTCCTCCCAACTGTCGATAGAGTTGGGTGGAAGGCTCATAAACCAGGACCTGGCGGTCCCAGTTAAGGCCACTGGAAAGTAGTTGGCCATTACGGCCTCGTTTCCTCCAGCTGCTAAGATTGCAGTGGAGTATATCTGCAGAAATTCTACGGGGTTGACAGTCCCGTCGAATTTTTCCGGCAAGTGTGGCCGGAACTTCTGTGGCCATTTAACCATGCGCAGGTGCATGGCTAGGGCGGAACAGCCTCCTCCTACTCCTCCCAGAGTAGAAAGGTCTTGAGCATCCCGTCTTTCTCGAGCTCGCTCGATATGGACACGGCCATCCTGTTGGCGGTATCGGCGATCAAGCTCCGCCCGGAGGTCATGTGTCGAAAGCCGAGATACCGTATGGGTGCATCGTGCCCCAGAGGGCAACGACGTCACTTGCTGTGACGCAGCTCGTCTTCGGTTGTTGGAGACATGAGGACCAAGTCTTCCAGACAACGTCCGTCGCTGCGACGGGGCCCGCCCTGAAGGAGGAGGACCTTGGTTGTTGAGGCGTTTGGCCGCTGCTGCGACCAAATGCTCAACATCAGCCCTCCATTGCTCCATGGCATCTTGAGATGCATCCGGAGGTGGTGGTCGCTGGAGAAGAGCACGCGCTGCATGGAGCGCGTGTTCTGGGTTGTCACGACTTGCCGGCGCAGTATGTGACGCCGGCGCACCATCATGTTGCCCGGCACGTCTTGCCGGAGAAGATGGTGGTGGTGGGAGTGTGACTCCTGCTGGTGCTGAGGCTCCTGCTGGTGGCTGCATGTTGGAGGGATTGCCCCCGACAGCCTGAGCAGTAGGTTGCCCGCTGGATGATCCAGCCGCAGAATTCACCATTCTTGAAAATCTCAGGCCCCCCTACCTGGCGCGCCAACTGTCGACTGTTGGAGTCGGCAGATCTCCTGACACTACTAAAGTGTTGAAGGAGTTTGTAGTTCGGTGTGGGCGCGCGGAGACTCAAGAAGGTGAATCACGATTGGACAAGAGAGACACAGTGGTTTACGTGGTTCGGGCCGCCTGAGCGTAATACCCTACTCCACGGGTGTGTGGTGTTGTATTAGTTTATGAATGAAAGCTCACGTCAATGCGTGTGTGCCTGAGAGCGTTCGAGAGCCTCCTTTCGTGTATCGTCGGTCTGTCCTTTTATAGTACAAGGACAAACCGTTACAAGTTAGCCTGGCCCGGCATGTGGCCCCGGCGGTTACTAGTATTGATACACGATTAATTGTTGTTAATAACCCTGTAACGGGCTCCGACAATGCCGTTACAGGTGTTAAGATTGTCCGATTAAGTGTCATTAACATGGAATTAATGACAATTAATCGGGTCTTGAAGTCCGCGGCTATCCTTTGAAGATCCGGAGTCGTTACAATGTCTTCCGGAGGTTTGAGGCGGCCAGCTCCGACGTTTGGACAAGTGGCAGCTCCGGAGCTTGCTTGTGGGAAGCGGGAAGCTCCGGGGTGGCCTGGCACGTGTCAGGTCCGGAGCTTCTCTCGGTCAGGGGTTAAGTCCGGAGGTGCCGTTTCGGTACCTAGCCCGGAGCTTCACCCTTGTGGGTAGTAGCTCCGGTCTGGCAGTACACGTGGCAACCTAGGGGTTAACCATGTTGGAGAAGCAGGTCCGGTTATGTCTGACAAGTGGGCCTCCGAGGGTCTTCAATTTGAGTAGACGTCCTTCCCTTGAGATCTTTGTAACCTCAGGGGGTGTATGGTTTTTAGGGTACCGACATCTACCAAAATAGATACAATGAAGTTTAACTTTGTGTTTATGTCTAGATGAGCATGCAGTATGTTTATTTTAACCCGAATGTGACAACACTCCTGCAGATTTAAAAACCACCTCTTTTGGTTTAGGAACTGTTTTAATCTAACCACATCCTAATGACTTTACAATTTTAGGTGGGTGTGCTTTAGCATAAGCATGGGAATCAAAAACCAATTTTATCATTGCAAGGTTTAGAAGAATTTAACAGCAAGCTCAGATTCTTATTCCAATTATAAAACTGCTCTAGTGTCCTATTTTTGTTATCAAGTTCTTTAGACAAGTCTAAGCAGTTTTGACATGAAGTTTTTCCTTTTAGTTTGCAATTATAACAATATTTAACTTCATGAGAACTTAAAGCATTGTTCAATATAGAGATCCCATTCATAGCATCTTGTAGTTTCTTTTCAAGATCATTACAGGTAGAACAATGCAAATCAATTGTAGAACAAGAAGCATCTTTTAAGTTTCTATTATTAAGTGCAGCAAGCTTTTTGTTCTTTTCAATCTCTAACTCAAGTTTATCAAGTGTAGAGGAGTGTGCACTTCTTAAGGAGGACAATTGTCACTAGGAATCATTTTCAAATGATTAATTTTAGATTCTAGTGACTCGATTTTAACATCATTGTCCCTAAGCTTTTTGTCCTTTTTCTTAACAATAACACTTGCACGATAAATAGCATCACACATTTCATCACAAGTCGGACATACCTCTTTGTTGTCATTGTTGTGTTTTGCATCCTCCATACTTGATCTTGATTTGCCCACCATGAAGCAAAAGTTTGCCAGATCATCTTCATCTTCGTTTCTTCCAATGTCTACATCACTCGAGTCAAATTCTTGAAGTGCGGTGATGAAATTGTTTATCAGTTTGCGTCCTATAAAACCCTTATTTTTCTTGTTGGTGTTCCCAGAAGAGGACTTGATTTTATTCTGCTTTTCATCACGGTTAGAAGGACCTGAAAGGTTAGGGCAATTTGTATGAAAGTGTTCTGTCTTACCATATTCAAAGCATTGTTGATGTCTGAAGCTTTCTCTCCTTCTAGTTCTCACATTTTGCAACGCTTTTGAGAACCGGGTAGAGATGAGTGCTAGCTCCTCTTCTATAAATTCTTCAATCTGTTCTAGGGTTAGTGAAGACAACAAAGCAAGTGTATTGCTAGATGAAGATTGGACGAAGTTAGGCTTATCACGTTCAGAAACAAATGCAAGAGACTTGTTGGGGTTCTTACGTGAGACTATGTCAATTTCATGAGTTTTCAATTTAGAATATAACAAATCTAATGTAAGTGTACTCATGACAATAGATTTACGAATAGATGTGACTTTCATCTCCTAAATTGACATTTCTAATGCACTTAGTAATTGCCTAGCATTCTCAACATCTGAAAAATTAACATTAACGCTAAGCAAGTTGCTCAGAATTATATTAAAGCGAGCAAAGAGGTCATCAATGGACTAACCGGGTTGCATCTTGAAGTGCATGTTCTCTTTTTTGAACATATCATGCCTTACCTCCTTGATCGTGTTGGATCCATTGTGGTAGTCACAAAGTGCTCTCCACACATCGTATGCCGATCGGAGGTGTGCAACACGGTCGAAGTCGGTCTGAGTTAGTCCTTGCGGGCTTTGTGGTTGTTGTCGACATCTCTCAAGTTTGTAGCTATAACTTGATCGTTTGGCGGCACTTCGTCAGGTTTGTACACCTTTTTCCATATTGCAAAGCCCCGCGCCTCGATGAAGGCTTCCATTTGTGCCTTCTAAATCTGAAAATCAATACCACTAAACACACACGGTTTTGCGGAGAATTTCTCCATGATGATTAGTCAAAAACACGTGCAAATTACAAATATTAGAGCACTGTGGCCCTGATACCAATTGTAGGATCGAAGAGCACGTGAAAAACTACCAGAGGGGGTGAATGGTAGATTAAAATTTTTTCAGCGGAAGCAACAGAAATCCCTCGGCAGAAAATTGATTTGTTAAAGAATTCGAATGCGCGACTAATCTAAACTTGTTCAACCATGAAAAAAGTAGTATATATTGTATATAATCAATTCAAGAAGACACGGCAACAAGAATCACGGAAAATCATCAAGAAAAACTCAAGTTACGATCGAAAGATCGAACAAAGGTCAATCTGTTCTACCGAGTAAAAACCAGATTTGTAACACTGCAAATAAACTCGTGTAGATCAGAAACTACAAATGCAATGACCGTGAAATTTTAGTAGATGATATATAATCAAGTTTTCAAGACAACCCAAAATAAATCACGTCAATTGGATCTGTAAAACTCGAGTTATGATAAAACCACCGAAGAAAGGTAGTGTTGTTGCAGAAACTCGATGAGAAAAACTTGCCTGAAACAAGTCAGACGAACAAGGCAAAAAAGTTCCTTAAAACAATGAATTTTATTGATCAAACCACAAGAGGAACAGCCCCAAAAGTCGTGCCCCACGAGCTCTTGCCTCCCTTGCTTATATAACCAGCCCAAAAGCCAACTCAACTCTAACTAGTACTCTAATCCTACTCAATTCACAAATTGAAACTTTCCATAACTGCTCAAGATTCTTCTATACGCAGATAGAAGTAATATTAAGACTTCCAAACACCTTAGGAATGTATCCCACATTCCTAAAACAACTCAACTTTGTGACCAACACGAAATCCTATCATAACCAACTCAAATCTTTCCATATTTGAGTCAAACTCGACTCGACCACAGCTTGAGTCTATAACCTAGTCGGTTGGACCTTTCTGACCAATTTTTTACTTCCATATCTCTTCATCACGCCTCGGAACCATGTAGCCACACCCATGCACTCCTTGCACACGTGCAAACATCTTCCAACGACGTCCACGATACCTTCATATGCATTGTTCTTGATTCAAACATGTTGCGCGATCTTCCGATCAACTCAACCACAATTCCTTCTGAACTTGGTTGTTGAACCTCATCTTCTCCTTAAGACTAGTTCAATGGATCCCATCTTCAGCCATGTCTTGAACTCAAGCAACACCTGCACATGAATAAACAACCAATACGTTCGAGCACATGTCCTCGACTTGACTCTTGTTAGTTTCGATAACCACAACACCTTACGTGAGCACCTCACATAAGCATGTTGCAAACCATAGAAAAATGATATCAACCATAATCACCAAAACACATCCAAAACTTAGTAAAATAATACTAAGTAAACTTTACATAGATGTAAAGCAAGTTCAAAACATTGCAAGGTAAAAGCAGAACCACTGTGATCAACTCTGGACCTAACCAAAGCTAACCGGACCTTGAGTTGGAGCTTACCAAAGCTAGAAGGACCTAGAGTCGGAGCTTATCAAAACTAGTCGGACCTAGCTAGCGCTGGAGCTAACCAAAGCTAGAAGAACCTTGCATCGGGCCTAGCAAAAACATGTCAAACCTAGTCACAGCAAGTCGGACCTAACCAAAATAAGTCAGGCCTAGACACAGAAGTCGAACCTAGCCAAAAGAAGTCAGACCTTGCATTGAACCTTGTAGAGCCACCCAAAACAAGTCGTACCTATCATCGGACCTTGCAGGAGCTCGGACCTAGAGTCGGACCTTGTTAAAAGGTGTTTTGGTAGTATTCAAAACTTTTAAAGCCAATGTATTCAGCACACATAGGTCTCACAACATGTCGGGCAACAATGTTGCTAGAGTGAGGCCAGGAGTCGGCTCATGAAGTCTTCCAGCACCATCAATAACGACAGGCCACGATCCGCCAGGTACCGGATCCTCTCCATTGTCAGGGTGTACTCCGGCTACAACTCTGGGCGCTCCTCCCAGGTCCTCTTCCTGCACATCGCCCAGACGGTAGGCAGGGTCATGCGGTCATGGGCATCAGCGTGCACTATCACCTAGTCTTCCCTCCCGCCTTCCCACCTTGCAAAGGAAAGTGGGGTGATGTACTTGAGGCACTTGGGCCGCTGCTGGAAGTAGTAGGATCCAAGGTAGTTCGTCCTGCTCTTCCTGGTCCGCCTCAACATGAAGAACTGCCGAAACACCGACACGGGTGGGTTGACTCCCACGAACATCTCATAGAAGTGCGAGAAGACCACCACCACCACCAAAGAGTTCGGTGACAGGTGATGAAGCTGGAGCCCAAAGATCTCCAGAGGCATCATAAGGAAGGAGAAAACGCGCAGTACGCTTATGAAGGAAACAAGACGATCTCTCAATCCTTCAAATCAAGAGGAAGGGAGCCGAGGCGGACTCGTTCCTGCTGCTCCTTATCTACCCAGCCAAGTAGCGGCCTCACTAACTCTACATCTTTGATGTGGGAGGGAGGCAAGGTCGAGTCCATTGAAGCAGGCAAGATCAAGAACTTTGCAGGTGGTGAAGGCTCGGGTGTCAAGGAAGAAGACGAAGGCATGAGCATTGGGGAGTGAGTAAGGAAGGAACTGCCTTTGCCTCCAAAGGTTTCCTTTTGACCACCCCTGCGATGCTTGGGCACATCGTGAGGATCGCCTAGACCCGACACGCGCTACGCAACCCGCAACGCCCATGACAGCGGGGCCCAGGTCCGCCGTTAGAAGGATTAGCTTGAGCACACACCCACCCGAGAAGCTATCTTGGCAGTTCCCATAAAGGCGGAGCAACGGAAGCGCTACAACCACATTAGGAATTGTCGTAGTTAAAGATACTGCAGCAAGCAAAGATCACGTCGCCACGGCCCCTCAACCAGAGGAGGACACGTGGCCTCAACGGCAGAAGCGTGCACCGCTTCGGCTGGCCAAGACAAATATCAAAAAATAGCGTGGGAAATCAAGGTTAGGGCTCCACCCTCGGGCTCATCACCTCTCCCTAGGGTGCACCCAGGAGCCACTATTGGTACCCAACATACAGGGTACCCTCGCGCACAGGATAAAATGCCTTAGTGCCCTACCTCACCATTGAGGCAGGGTCTGATGGCGCCACGTGTCCCGCAGGCCAGGACCTCACCCCTCCTCAAAGGCAGGTTCTGGACCCTACCACATGGACCTCAAGATAGGACCCGACACCCCCGAGGAGACGGGCTCTCGAGTTGCCACGTGTCAGGCGGAACGGGGCCCTTCTCCTCCATAGAAGCGGGCTCTGGTGCCACCGCGTGGCCCGAAGCTCCGAACCCCCCCCCCCCCCCCCCCCCCCGCAGAGGCGGGCTGCGGAACCACCACATGTCCCACAGTCCCAGACCCTCAGCTCTCGTCAAAGATAGGCTCCAAGGCTGCCACATGGCCTGTAGTATAGGACCCGGCCTCCCCCGTTGAGGTTGGCTCTGGTGCTACCACGCGTCCTGCAACTTGCCCTGAATGGCAAGCTATGGGAGTTAAGGGGCGGTGCGCCCTATCTAAATTGGGCATTGAAGACACATGCCTTCCCCAGGAGAACAACGCGGCGCACGCCTCCTGTCAGGTACTGCTACACCCAATCACATCGCAGTGAAGATGTTGCAGGCCTACCCCACTCTGCCATGTGGGTAGCTTACGACATCAAGACAGTTGGATGGGACATTCCCTGCCATCATCAATGACTGTGCATGGGCCACTAGCGTCTGAGGCGGCAAGATGATGGGTCTTCAAGCCACGGTCAAAGGCAGCATAGCCAGAAAGCTTTAGATCTTTAGTATAAGATCGTCCCGAGGCCACCTGTGGGGCCCCGAACCCCACTTGTAAGGTGCCTAACCTTACTATAAAAGGATCGGGTAGCCATCGTTACAACACAGGCTCTTGAGACCACTCAGACCCAAGAGAGCATACTCTCTAGCAATACAACACACACACACTGTGGAGAACGTTATTATGTCCCGACGGCCCAAACCACATAAAACCACCGTCTCACCCATCTCTCATACGCATAGCCTCACTTGAGGACTAAGCCCCCGCCGATCAAAAACCTCCACGGGCTGCTCCCAAAGCAGGTTCGGTGGAAGTGTCGTAGAAACACTTTGACAGCGTGGCTCATGTATCTTTTCTTGTATTTGTGTCATTATGCTTATTATTAATATCATTAGTCTTTATCTATTCATATGCTTGGATGAAGCGTTCCTTGTTTGGTTGTAGAGTCCATGTATGTGTTAGGTGTAGATGTTATTATGATCTAGTCATAATGCCTATATTATATTATCACAAACATCATACACCACCACTATAGTCTAATTAGGTATTAATATGATTATGTTAATATGGGTAGTTTAGCGCTTGGTCCCAACATTGGTTTCAACGATGTTTAGGTTAGTCATTGCCTTAGGAAGGTACTTGTACTGCAACTCTTAAGGTATTTACTTATTATGTAAGCATGGTGCTTAGATAATTAAGTAGCATTGGATGTCTCGTAGACCCACGATTTGTAGGAGTAAGCGGCAGGTGGTGACAACCCTTTCCATCCTTCATAACTCCCCATGTTTGGCTACACCGCAAGCTCGTGGCAAGAATCGTCCTGATATTCTCAGGGGTAAATCCATGCTCGATATGTCGGACCGCTAAGCCCTAGTACTCGTAGTTAGCATAGCCATGTGTACACTATTTGACTATGTATATGAATACATAAAGCACAGTAGGAGTAGCTCCATCCCTAACTTAGCCTCCACTATGACATTCTTACCCTTTAGAGTAGGTTGCCTAGGTGTGTGTCACACTACCCCATCACTTCATTTGCCCATCCTAGTGGATCCCTTACTAGAACACCCTCTTCTATCCTTGACTTTGCCACTCTTCTACCTTGCCTTCCTTTGGGATAAAAAAATATGATACCCTAGGGGACACTCTGGGGTGAAATGCTACAGCTATACTTTCATGCGCTTGTGGAATCCATCTTGATTTGGCTTAGGTTAGCTTAGTGTCTCTGCAAAACTAGCCTTGCTGCTAGGATGACCTATAGACGTTAAGAAGTATC
Source organism: Tuctoria greenei (assembly GCA_036927565.1). Lineage (NCBI taxonomy): Eukaryota > Viridiplantae > Streptophyta > Magnoliopsida > Poales > Poaceae > Tuctoria > Tuctoria greenei. The sequence continues at coordinate 36,733,615 of JAYESD010000003.1, read as the reverse complement.
AACAGGGACCACACACGTTACAAAGTCTCAACCACTAAAGTCTTCGCCACCTTTTGAATTCAAAAAGTCTCAACCCAACAGACAAGTCTGATATGTCACAATGGTAACTTGTCTGAGGCCAAATAGACAAGTCTATAGCCCCAGCACATGCTCCCAACGGCTAAGTCCTCAACCTCGAGACTAGTCCGGTCTCCCTCACGAACTAGTTCGTTGTACTACAATACCTCTTACTCTATTTAAAAACAAACTACTTCACTATACTTTTCAAACAACTCAGCAAAACCAAAGTCCCAAAACCATAGACAAGTCCGCACATGAACAAATTAATCCGAGCAACTACAATAGCCCTTTGTTCGTGCTACAATGGATAAGTCCGCCAAGGACTTAGTCAAAGGGACAAGATCTCCGGACCACTTCAAACAAGTCTGAAGCATTCTAGTAACCCTTGGCCCGCTATATTTCGATCAAGTTTGGGTTGCACCGGACTAGTTTGACCTCCTACATGGCAAGTCCGGCCTGGACTTGAAAACTGCCCTAGGGTTTCTAAAACTCTCTCAACCTAATTCCCTCTAAGGTTTTGAGCTCCCAATGATTCTCAAGCACTACTCTAAAGATACCCTTCATCTCTACACAATGATCAAAAACTCAAATAAGAATAAACCCTAATTTCTGTGCATTCGAGTCTTTGATGCCCTTCTTCCATTCTTTTCCTTTTTGAGGGGTTTTCACATTCAATCTTAGTTCGATCACCTGTGCTTATCTCAAAGAAGCTTATTAGATCCTTAATTGTCATCATCAAGCATCCAAAACCCATGGGGATAACCTAGATGCACTTTCAATTACATTACACATGATCATTTAATAAGCCCTTGTGAAGGTTCTTTTAACATACAAACTTAGGGTGCGCTTGGCAGCACAAAGCATTTCTGTTTCTACGTCGAATCAGCCGGAGCGGATCCAAACGGAGAAAAAAATAAATGATTCACGCATGAATCAATGTGAATCGTTTCTCCATTTTTGCCTACGGAAGTGAAACGGCCAAAAGGGTGTTCCTCACCCCGAAACACTTCCTCCGATTGTACCTCCCCTGGACTTCGTTAGTCTGTACAGGCTTGCCACTGCCTGCCTAATGTGTTCGAGGGTCGCTCGGCACCACTCCAACCCTTGATCTGCTCACCGCCGCCACAAGACGCCAGCCACCACTGTAGGTCGCTGCTGCCGCAATAAGCCACTCGCGCTACAGGTCATCGCCACCCAGCTGCCGCGCCCAAGTGCTGCAGCAAGCTGCCGCCCAGCTGCTCAGGCGACTCCGCTTTAGCTGAAGAACAGGGTGATGGTCAAGCTGGCTTAGCTTGTGAAATTGTTTCTTTACTCGTTTGCTGCTTTTATTTTCTTGTCTTTTTTTACAGCTTTTTTGTTGTGCAAGTTGTTTCATGCATCTGATTGATTCAACGGGTCGACGAACATCATGTATGGAGTCTTTCCATCATTTTCTCGTCTCTATTTTTTTGTAAGCAGTGCATATCTTGTACAGCAGATCTTGGTAGCATCTTGTCCAACGATTAGAGGGGATCGAGCGATTCGATTATTGGCTGACTTATATTATAATTATACCATGTTCCCTTTATTAAAAAATTCTTGGTTTTGCTGTAAGCACCAGAAAGAAGTTACTCTATTTTTGGAACATCAGATAATCCGTTCATATGTTTGTCATGATCTTGCAGTTATAATAATGCAATTTAGATCAAAGGTACAAGAAACTTCAATTATTTTGGTTTGTATTTTAAAACACGTACTTGCGGATGATGATATATATTTTGTAATGATATTTATAAATAATGTATATTATATTTATTAGATGTTATATTGTGACAACAACATAAGAACCAATGCAAGGGTAAATATGTCATTTCAATCTCTCTTCTCTCTATATTGAAACTGAAACCAGAAAACTTGCCAAATGGTTTCTAACTGATTCTGTTTCACGTTTCAAAGTGTTTTTGTGTTAGAATTGGAACTGTTTCTGATTCTTATAGAATCTGAAACCGTACCAAACGGGCCCTTAATGGTAAGTTTAAATGTAACTTTTTAGTTATATCCAAATCTAAAATTTTAAAAAGAACTTGAACCTTGTGGTAATACGTCAAATCACGGTTATGAGGAAGACGTGTGATAGCAAAGTTTGCTACTTACAAAGATACCCCTCAATATCATCGATCAGAAAACTTGTTACAACATTTTTGTTAAGGTATGCTGCAAATTTTTCGCACAATTGAGGTAACCTTTGTGAGATATCATGATGTACCTCAAGCATCTTCATTAGTGTATTGTGACAAAATAATTAGTAAAGGATATTGGGGACATATCTAGTGTAGAAGAGGCATATGGTGCAAATTTGCTAATATACATTTATGATGTTGGATTTATCATCAACATTTTAAATTAGGAATGGTGAAGGTGAAAGAAAGAAATAAATACAGGAGTTCTTTTTCAAGAACAATAATTGCAGCTAAATTGCCCCTTCACGTCCTCTAATCTTATTGTTGTTGATAGATCTAACACCGATAAATATATATTATCATGTTAACATTATAAATCTCTTTTATACTAGATACTTCCTCAGAGATGTTTTCACACATCCACCGGAGTCTAACATACTCTCAGCTGGAAGTGTCGATGGATAACTGAGCCATAGACGGAAAAATAATTTAGCGGATCAGAAAAACTTTAAGCTTATGTTATAAGATAAAATATCAGGTCAAACAATCACATGAGTACAAAACTAAAAAAGTTTATTCGTAAACTTAAAAAGTTGGTCCAACAATGGCATAAATTAAAAATCGTAGGGAGTATCACCTGTTAGAATAAAAGGAATAAAATGATACGGCCACAGTGAGAGGACTCTTGATTTAAGACTACAAGATTCTCGGTACAAGTCCAGAAGGCTGAAGATTTGTAGCTGAGATAATATTAGGTAAGATTATATCTGTAATTTTCTGTTAAGGTAAGAATATATTTGTTAGGTAGATTAGATCGGTGAGTTAGGATCTCAACCGATTGTGCCGACCGCACAAGCTTTGTCTCCGTTTATCTGTACATCGGTCGCCCCTCATTTACTATAAATATGAGATCAACACGTAAACCAGGCACCACTCGAGTTTGAGGGTCCTGGTTTCCTCTCAATATCATCTCCAATCCACAGTTTCTAACATGGTAATCAGAGCTTGATTACTTCTCCACCATGAAAAATCCAAGTGACCAAGGGCGATGGCGATGAACTCGTCCTCTTCTTCTGGTGCTGGGTTCAACACCCTTAGTCACCATGTTGGAAAATTAACAAGGGACAACTTCCTTCTGTGGAAAGCCCAAGTCTTACCAGCGGTGTGCAGGGCGCAGCTGCACGGTTTCCTCGATGGCACAAAGTTGCAGCTAGATAAGAAGATCATGGTTGAAGCGGCCGACAAGACCATGAAGAAGGCCATCAACCAGGAGTACACCTCGTGGGTCATTCAAGATCAGCAATTACTTAGCTACTTGAATTCGACCCTGTCAAGAGAGGTGCTCGCTCAAGTAGCCATGTACGACACATCGGCAGAAGTATGACAAGCCATGCAAGAGAGTTTTGCCTCTCAGTCTCGTGCACACATTATGCATCTGCGTGCCAAATTATCAGGTACAAGGAAAGGCAACATGAGTGTCACTGTCTACTTCTCCAAGATGAAGGAATATGCCAATGAGATGGCATCTGCTGGCAAGAGATTAGAAGACGATGATGTTATGGCATATATTCTGGTCAAATCGGATTCGGATTACAATTCGATTGGATTTGGATTACAATTCGCTCGTTGAAAATGTAAGTACAAGAACCGACTCAATTTCACTTTCTAATCTATTTGCTCAGTTGTTGGCGATAGAGGCAAGATTGGAAAGACAAAATCAGTATCAAATGCACGCAAATGTGGCCACCCATGGAGGCGATTTTCATGGAGGTTCAAGAGGAGGATGAGGCCGTTGAGGCTCTGGTTGCGGAAGAGGTTCTGGGCGCGGTGGATCTGAACCGAAGCCTGTATGCCAACTTTGCGAGGAGGTCGTACATACAGTGGTACGCTGTTATAAAAGATTTGATAGAGATTTTAAGCCCGATGAAAGATCTATGTGTGAGACCTATGTGTGCAGAATAAATTGTCTTGTAGTGAATACATTGGCTTTGACAATAAATGTTTTGAATGCTTCCATAACATCTTTTTAGCAAGGTCCAACTCTAGCTCCGAGCTTCTGCAAGGTACGACAATAGGTCTGACTTTCATTGTCTAGATCTGACATGTTTTTGGGTAGCTCCGGTGAGCTTTGTCTTTAGCTCTGGCATGTCTTTGATAGCTCCAACATGTCTTTGTTAAGCTCTTATATGTTCTGCTAGGTCCGACTTATGTTGGTTAGCTCCGTCATGTTTTTCTAGCTCCGACTTTTGGAATGACTAGTTCCGACTAGTTTTGGTTAGCTCCGGCGCTAGGTCCGACTAGCTTTGATAAGCTCCAGCGCTAGGTTGTACTAACTTTGGTAAGCTCCGGCACAAGCTCCGGTTAGCTTTGGCAAGGTTCGGAGCTTTATTGCAATGTTCCTGCTTTTATCTTGCAATGTTTCGAAGTTGCTCTATAATCTTAGAAAGGTTGCTTAGTATTCATATACTAAGTATTTTGTGTGTTTTGGTTGTTAAGTATTATATCATTTTTGCTATGCTTTGCAACATGCTTATGTGAGGTGCTCACGTAAGGTGTTGTGTTCAGAACCGACTTGAGTCAAGTCGCGGACGTGGGCTCGTATGGATTGGTTGTTTGTTCATGTGCAGATGTTGCTTGAGTTCAAGTCATGGTTGGTGACAGGATCCTTTGGACTAGTCTCAGAGAGGAGATGGGGTTCCAACAACCAAGTTCGGGAGGAACAGTGGTTGAGCTGATCAGGAGGTCGCGCAGGATGATTGAATCAAGGGCAGTGCAGATAAAGGTTACTGAACGCCGAAGGAAGGTGTTCGCACGTATGCATGCGGTGCATGACGTGGCAACATGGTTCCGAAGATGGATTATGGATGGAAAGATCTGGTTGGATGGATCGGATCATATCGGTTGATGACTTTGGCTGCGGCGGAGTCGGTTATGGCTCGGTATGGAAAGTATCGAATTGGTTATGATAGGATTTGGTGTGGGTCACAAATTTTAGTTATTTAGGAATGTGGGATACATTCGTAAAGTGTTTGGAAGTCTTAAGATTGCTTCTATCTGCGTATAGAAGAGTCCTAAGCAGTTATGGAAAGTTTCGATTCATGATCGGAGTAGGATTGGAGTTCTAGTTGAGATTGGGTTGGCCTAAGGGCTGGTTATATAAGCAAGGGAGGACAAAGCTCGTGGTGTACGACTTTGGGTTTGTTCCTCTTTTGTTCTATTGAAAAAAATTCGTAGTTTGAAGGAACTTTTGTGCCTTGTCCGTCCGACTTGTTCCAGACAAGTTTTACTCGTCGAGTTTCTGAACAGCACTACATTTCGTCGGTGGTTTTATCATAACTCGAGTTTTACAGATCCAATTGACTTGATTCTTTTTGCATTGTATTCACAACTTGATTATCTACCATATTTCAATATTTCACAATCATTGAATTTGTGGTTTCTGATCTACACGAGTTTCTTTGCAGCGTTCCAGAACTGTTTTTCTCGGGTAGGACAGATTGACCTTTGTTCGATCTTTCGATCATAACTTGAGTTTCTCTCGACGGATTTGAGTGATTCTTCTTGTGTTTTCTTCGTGACTTGATTCTATCTGATATATATCACTTTTTTAACGGTAAAACAAGTTTAGATTAGTTTCACACACGATTTCTCTAACAGATCGTTTTTCTGTCGAAGGGGTTGGGATTTAATTGTTTCCGCTGCTAAGATTTTTAAATCTACCATTCACACCCCTTCCCTCTGGTAGCTTTTCACGTGCTCTTCGATCCTAAAATTGGTATCAAAGCCACGGTGCTCTACTCATTGTGATTTGCACGTGTTTTTGACTAATCATCATGGAGAAATACTCCGTCAAACCTTGTGTGTTTGCTGGTATTGATTTTCAGGTTTGGAAGGCACGCATGGAGGCTTTCATCCAGGCGCAAGGCTTTTCAATATGGGAGAAGTTGTACAAGACTTATGAAGTGCCGTCAAATGATCAAGTTACAGCTACAAATTTGAGAGATGTCGACAACAACAACAAAGCCCAAAACTTGATCATCCAAGGACTCACTCAGAGCGACTTCGACCGCGTTGCACATCTCCGATCGGCATACGATGTATGGAGAGCACTTTGTGACTATCACGAAGGATCCAACACGATCAAGGAGGTAATTCAATACATGTTCAAGAATGAATACATCCGCTTCAAGATGCAACCCGGTGAGTCCATCGATGATCTCTTTGCTCGCTTTAACGAAATTATCAGTAACTTGCGTAGTGTCAACGTTAATTTTTCTGATGCTGAAAATGCTACGCAACTTCTTAGTGCATTAGACATGTCAATCTGGGAGATCAAAGTTACATCTATTCGTGAATCTACTGTCATGAGTACACTTAATTTAGATGTGCTTTACTCTAAACTCAAAACTCATGAAATTGACATCTTATCACGTAAGAACCCAAATAAGTCTATTGCATTTGTCTCACAACGTGAGATGCCTAGCTCCGGCCAATCATCATCTTGCAATACTCTTGCTTTGTTGTCCTCACTAACTCTGGAGCAGATCGAGGAATTTCCAGAGGAGGAGCTAGCACTTCTCTCTACTAGGTTCTCAAAAGCATTGCAAAATGTGAGAACTAGAAGGAGAGGAAGCTCCGGACCTCAATGATGCTTCGAATGTGGTAAGACAGGACACTTTCGTATAGATTGTCCTAATATTTCAAGTTCTACTTCCTGAGAAGAAAAACAATCAAGGACGAAGCACTCCTTAACAAATGATAAGAAGAAGAAGAAGAAGAAGAAGAAGAAGAAGAAGAAGAAGAAGAAGGGCTTTACAGGTCGCCAACTGGTGAACTGTTTTATCTCCGCACTCCGGGAACTTGTCTCAAGTGACATGGACATTGGAAGTGACGAATATGAAGATGATTTGTCCAACTTATGCATCATGGCGGGCAAAACAAGATCAAGATCAAGTCAGGAGGATGCAGAACACAACAGTGACGACGATGATGTATGTTCTACCTGTAATTAAATGTGTGATGCAATTTCTCGTGCAACTATTATTGTTAAGAAAAAGGACAAAAAGCTTAGGGATAATGATGCTAAAATTGAATCACTAGAATCTGAAATCAACCATTTGAAGACCTTGATTCCTGGTGATGATTCTTGTCCCTCGTATGATTTAATCTATGAACAATTGTCCACATTAAGAAATGCACATTCCACTACTCTAGATAGACTTGAACTTGAAATTGAAAAGAACAAAAAGCTTGCTGCACTTGACATTGGAAACTTAAAATATGCTTCTTGTTCTACAATTGACTTGTATTGTTCTAGTTGTGATGATCTTGAAAAGAAACTAAAAGATGTTATGAATAAAATTTCAATATTGAATAATGCTTTACGTTCGCATGAAGTTAAATATTGTTCCAATTGCAAATTAAAAGGAAAAACTTCATGTGAAAATTGCCTTGATCTGTCCAATAAACTTGATAACATGCATAGGATATTAGATCGGTTTTGTAATGGTAATAAGAACATAAACATGCTATTGAATTCTTCCAAGTCTTGCAAAGATAAAACTGGTTTAGGTTTTGATTCTCATGCTCATGCTAGGGCACATCCACCTAAAATTGTAAAGTCATTAGGAAGTGGTTTGATTCAAACTGTTCCTAAACAAAAAGAAGTGGTTTTCAAATCTGCAGGAGTGTTGTCTCATTCAGTTTCAAATAAAAATATTGCTTGCTCATCTAGACATGAACACAAAGTTAAATTTCATTGTACCTACTGTGGTAGAGATGGTCATGTCATAGATTTTGTTATAGACTAGCTAAACAACGGAAAAGGGAAAGAATGATTGCTAGATCTCATAACTTTCATGCAAAATTTGCTGCACATATTAAACTGAATGTCAGGAACATGCAACCTGCTGTTATGAGTCAAAAACATTCAAAGTTTACCTCCGGACCTTCTGTTTTTGCCTCCGGAGCTACTGATTTTTGTGCTACACAAGTAACACCTTATAGGTCAGTAGTTAAGAATAAAAAACCTCAAACTTTGACTCATAAACCTGCTATTTTATCTCAGCTTTCACGTGTTTTTCCTGCTGCACGTCGTGTGACTCAGTATTGGATACCTAAATGCCTTTTGACTAACCCCAGTATTGAGTCATCGATGTATTCTGCTTCTATGTAGGTTACACGTTTGAGGAAGGAGAACATTTGGATTGTGGATTCAGGTTGCTCACGCCACATGACCGGTAACAAAGATTGGTGCTCCTCCCTCTCTTTTGTGTCACGTGTAGAGAATGTTACTTTTGCCAATAATTCTTCAACTCCTATAATTGCTAAGGGTTCGGTTAGAGTAAATGATCACTACACTTTTGTGCTGAAAATGGAATAGATCATCAATTTTCTTCACCTTATGTACCTCAAGAAAACGGTGTTGTAGAAAGAAAGAACAGAACCTTAGTTGAGATGGATAGGACTATGCTTGATGAATATCAAACTCCTAGGAAGTTTTGGGCTGATGCGATTGCAACCGCTTGTTATGTCTCAAATCGTGTTTTCTTCCGCGCTAAGCAAGGTAAAACACCATATGAGCTCCGGTTTGGACATAGGCCTAGTGTTACGCACTTTCAGGTCTTTGGTTGCAAATGCTTTGTTAAGAAACATGGTAATCTTGATAAATTTGAATCTAGATCCATTGATGGCATGTTTCTTGGTTACCCATCTCACACTAGAGGATATCGTGTGCTTTTATTTAGAACTAACAAAATTGTGCAGACTTGCGAAGTTTCCTTTGATGAAGCTAGCCCAGGTACTAGCTCCGGTGCTGCAGGACCAGATCCATATCCTCAGGGGGGGGGGGGTATTTTCGAATAAGAAGAAGAGCTAGTGATACTGCCTGATAGTTCTGAAGCTGACACGTGTCCAGCTCCGAACATTGAACAAGCTCTGACTATCACCTATGCTGGTCCTGATCGTCCACAAGCCACAAGCTCATCAATCTGTGATGAACATAATGAAGAAGAAGCTTGTGATACATCTGTTCCCTCATGGATTAACAAAGATCATCCCCCACAACATATTATTGGAAGCTTGCACGAACGAGTTACACGGTCCAAGTTTTGTGATCCAAACTCTCATGCTAATTCTGCTTTTGTTGCTTCTTTTGAACCCAAAGATATATCACACGCACTCACTAATGAATTTTGGATTATTGCCATGCAAGAAGAGTTGGAAAATTTTGAAAGAAATAATGTTTGGAAACTTGTACCTCCACCTCAAGGTCACACTTTAATTGGAACTAAATGGGTGTTTAAAAATAAACAAAGTGAGGATGGGGTTTTGGTTAGGAATAAGGCTAGGTTGGTTGCTCAAGGTTTCACTCAAGTTGAAGGTCTAGATTTTGATGAAACTTTTGCTCCTGTTGCTAGATTAGAAGCCATAAAAATTTTGTTAGCTTTTGCTGCATATAAAGGTTTTAAGCTATATCAAATGGATGTTAAAAGTGCTTTTCTTAACGGCTACATAGATGAGGAGGTCTATGTCAAACAATCACCGGGTTTTGAAAATTCAAATTTTCCTAATCATGTTTACAAACTGTCCAAAGCCTTGTACGGTCTCAAACAAGCCCCTAGAGCATGGTATGATAGGTTTCTTACTTGAAAAGGGGTTTACCATGGGCAAGGTTGATAAAACTCTTTTTGTGCTCAAGCATGGCAATGACTCATTATTCGTTCAAGTGTATGTGGATGACAGTATCTTTGGTTGTGCTTCTCATGATCTTGTGTCCAAGTTTTCAGCTATGATGAGTTCAGAATTTGACATGAGTATGATGGGAGAACTCACGTACTTTTTGGGGCTGCAAATCAAGCAAACCAAGGAGGGTACCTTTGTGCATCAAACGAAGTATACAAAAGACCTCCTAAGGCGCTTCAACATGGACAAAAGCAAGCCTCTTCGGACACCAATGGGAACACCAACAACACTTGAACTTGATGAAGATGGTGAACCCGTTGATCAAAAAGAATATAGAAGCATGATCGGATCACTTTTGTACCTCACGGCATCGAGACCGGACATACAATTCAGCATATGTCTTTGTGCACAGTTTCAAGCCTCCCCACGTGCTTCACATCATCAAGCCATCAAAAGGATTCTCAGGTACTTACATGGAAATCAAGAATTTGGCATTTTTCTTCCTTCTTCTTCAACCGTTACTTTGGAAGCTTTTTCCGATGCTGATTTTGGAGGTTGTAGGATTGATAGGAAAAGTACTTCCGGTGCTTGTCATTTTCTTGGTAATTCACTTGTTGCATGGTCATCTAGAAAACAAAGTTCAGTTGCACAATCCACCGCCGAATCTGAATATGTAGCTGCTGCTAGCGCTTGTTCACAAATTCTTTGGATTGTTCAAACACTTAAAGACTATGGGGTAGATAGTGTTCCACTGTTTTGTGACAACACTAGTGCTATTTGCATTGCTAAAAACCCTATGCAACATTCTAGAACTAAGCACATTGACATTAGGTATCACTTTCTCCTGATAATGTTGAAAAAGGAAACATTGTGCTTCACCATGTAGATATCGAACAACAATTGGCCGACATTTTTACAAAACCTTTGGATTTCACTCGTTTTTGTTACATTCGTAGTGAAATAGGGGTTATGCATCCTCATGGCTTACATTGAGGGGGAGTTTTTAAACCCTAAACGTCTATGTGTGAATCTGAAATTAATATAATATGAGTATAGTATTTCATACATATATGACTTTGTGATTCCTTTTACGTTCTGAAAGTTCTTACTACATTACTCGTGTTATACATTTTGTAGTTTTTGCCATGTCTAGAAATTGGAATAATTACTTACACTAAATCTGGTCATGGTTGAACTTTCTTGCTGTTTTGAACTTGTTGCATGCTCACAAGTGTTTTTAATCATAAAGAATCAATCAAGTAATCAACTCACATGTTGAGTTTTTGTGAACAAATATAAGTGGAGAAAAGATCAAGAGAATATGCATGCATCGCACTTCTTCTTTTGAGATGGCTTATCATTGCACTTAGATATGAACTTGGAAGAAGTTGTGTATGACTAAAACCATGTCCTTAAGCTTCTGATTGTCAAATGACATAGGCTTGGCTTGGTTGGTTAGAATAAGGCAGAGGCGCATATAATCTCTTGCATATATCATATGATCTAATTTGTGCTTTGAAAAAAATTAAAATGCAGCAACAAGTGTCATGCTTTCAGGTTTTGAAATAGTTAAGTTTGTGAGATCATGACTTGCTTAAATTGAAAATTACATTTGATCTGTAGCATGGCTTACACTACTTTATGTATCTCATTGTTGTGATAATGTAAGTTACTTGATAGTATGACTTGGATGAGCTTTGTTTTATATGTGTATGTTATAATATGCTCATAACAATTAAAATTTGTCTTTTAAACCTTGCTGAATACATTGTCAAAGGGGGAGAGATAATATGTGAATTTTTAAAGATAAGTATGGAAGGGGGAGAAATTGATTACACATTGCACATATTCACAATTATTTTTGGCACGATTCTTCTTAGAGGGAGAATTTCTTTTTCTCATTTTACTTCTGTTTTACAAAGGGGGAGAAATTGTTTTCAAAACTTTTAATGCGAATAAGCCAATGTTCGGATCTTAAGTGGTGTTGCCAACACATTCATCAAGGGGGAGATTGTGAGACCTATGTGTGCAGAATACATTGGCTTCTAGAAATACATTGGCTTTGACAATAAAAGTTTTGAAAGCTGCCATAACATCTTTTTAGCAAGGTCCGACTCTAGCTCTGAGCTTCTGCAAGGTCCGACAATAGGTCCAAATTTCTTTGTCTAGATCCGACATGTTTTTTGGTAGCTCCGGTGAGTTTTTCTTTAGCTCCGACATGTATTTGTTAAGTTCCAATGTGTTCTGCTAGGTCCTACTTATGTTGGTTAGCTCCGACATGTTTTTCTAGCTCCGACTTTTGGGATGACTAGTTCTGACTAGTTTTGGTTAGCTCTGGCGATAGGTCCGACTAGCTTTGGTAAGCTCCGGCGCTAGTTTGTACTAGCTTTGGTAAGCTCTGGTACAAGCTCCGGTTACCTTTGGCAAGATTCGAAGCTTGATCGCAATGTTCCTGCTTTTATTTTGCAATGTTTTGAAATTGCTTTATAATCTTAGAAATGTTGTTGTTGGTAGCCTCCGTACCGCATAACCCTTGGGATTGCAAAGATCACAAGGAAACTCCATCTACCAGATTTGAAGACCTCCGAAGGCCCCACATGTCAGGCGTATCCGGACCTGCTTCCCCGACATGGTTAGTCCCAGGGCCGCCACGTGTATCATAAGACCGGAGTTGTCACGCACACATGGGAAGCTCCGGTCGGAATACCAGTATGGCACCCCCGGACCTAACCCCAGATAGAGGGAAGCTCTGGTACTAACACGTGTCCAGTAGCACCGGACCTACTCGTCCACGACGGTAAGCTCCAGTGCTGCCATGTGGCGACCGCCGGACCTTCAACTTCAACAATCAGGCTGGTGGATCCCCCAACGGCTCCGGACCTTCAAGAATCAATCAAAGACTTCAAGACCCAATTAAGTGTCATTAATACCATATTAATGACACTCGATCAGATGGCCCTTAATACTGGTAACGACACTGTTAAGGCCCGTTACCAGGCTATTAAGGGTAATTAACCTCATTAATTGTGTATCAAACATGTGTAACCGCTGGGGCCACCTGTCGGGCCAGGCTAACGATGTAACGACCAATCCTTGTACTATAAAAGGACTGGTCGACGATACACTAGGGGCGGTTCCAGACCACTACTGAACTCCCTGAGCTAGACGAGCTTCTTCTTCTGGAGCTTCTTCTAGACTCACACGCTTAATACAACACCAACACACCCCATGGAGTAAGGTATTACGCTCAGGCTGCCCGAACCACGTAAATCTGTGTGTACACTTGTCTTTCACCTTCTTGAATCTCTGCGCGCCCATTACCGAACTACAACTCCTTGAACTACCAAAGGTAGTGTCAGGAGATCTGCCGGATCCAAACACTGATAGTTGGCGTGCCAGGTAGGGGGTGCCCGAGATTTCGAGTATGGTGAACTTAGCTGTTGGATCATCCAACGACAACCCTGTTGTTCAACCCGCTGGAGGCAATCCCTCCAACATGCAGCAACCAGCAGGTGCCGTGGCTCCAGCAGGAGTCATGCCTCCACCGCCACTGCATGCACCAGCACGTCAAGCTGAGCAGTATGATGGTGCACCGGCGTTGGTCACTGCATCGGCGAATAACAACAACCCTGAACACGTGATTCATGCAGCGCGTGCTCTCCTCCAATGTCCACCACCTCCAGGTTCATCCCAGGGTGCAATGGAGCAGTGGAGGGCTGATGTGGAACATCTGGTTGCAGCAGCAGCCGACCGCATCAGCAACCAAGGTCCTCCCCCTTCGGGGCAGGCCCCATCGTAGCGCCGAACCATGTCTGGCAGACTTGGTCCGCATGCTTCCCAGAATAGGAGGAGTGCTGCATCACAGCAAGTTACGTTGCTACCTTCTGGGGCCCGATGTACTCATACGGTAACCAAGCTTTCAACTCATGACCTCCAGGCGAAGCTTGATGGCATTACCGTCAACAGGACCATTGTGTCTATATCGAGCGTGCTCGCGAAAGGCGAGAGGCTCGAGAGAGTCCTGCTCCCGAGGGAGTAGGAGGAGGCTGTTCTGCACTGGCCATGCACCTATGCATGGTCAGATGGCCACAAAAGTTCCGGCCTCGCCTACCAGAGAAATTTGACGGGACTGTTAATCCTGCCAAGTTTCTCCAAATTTACGCCACCGCAATCCTTGCGGCTGGAGGTAACGAGGCTGTAATGGCCAACTACTTCCCAGTGGCCTTGACCGGGACCGCCAGGTCCTGGTTCATGAGCCTTCCTCACAACTCCATCAATAGTTGGGAGGAAATGTGCCAACAGTTCACCGCCAATTTCGGGAGTTCATACACCCGGCCAGGCACCGAACTGGACCTTTTTGCAGTCGTGCAGAAGGGGGGAGAATCCCTACGCTCATTCATCCAGAGGTTCTCCCAGGTATGAAACACAATTCCTTCTATCTCTAGCACCTCTGTTATCGTGGCATTTAGACACGGCGTATGAGATAAGAAGATGCTGGAGAAGCTGGCGGTCAAGGAGATCACCAGCGTCGCGGAGCTCTTCAGCTTGGCAGACAAGTGTGCCAAAGCTGCGGAGGACCGTGAAATGCACTCCAAACCACCTCCAGAGGATGGAAAAAATCCTCCAAAGGCGAAGTCACTACCTCCGAAAGTGGAAAAAAGAAGAAAAATTCCAACAGCAAGAAGAAGCCGTCGGCCGGCACATCTACCGCTGCAGTTGCTGCAGCTACGGGTGGCTGGGGGCCACACCCCAAGAAACGACCTCGGCCGTCCTCTGAAGACGGTGGCAATTCCAAAGTGTGGTGTCCTATCCACAAGTCGAATAGACACAACTTGGAGGACTGCCGGGAGGTCCAAAACCTTGCCGAGTGCTACCACAAGCGTCGGGAAGAAGTTCCTTTCCATCAGAGGGAAGGAAAACAGAAAGTCGATGAAGCTCCGGCTGAAGAGGAGTTAGGCTTCTAGGACCCTAAAAAGGTACTAAAGGTTGTTTACACCTCCGTCGACGATGACTCTGACGTCTCTGACAATGAGCGTCAGAAGACCATGAACACCATCTTTGGTGGTTCGTGGGACATCACCTCCCGCCATGTCCTCAATACCATGCGGCAGGACATGGCTTCAGTAGCTCCTAAAGCCAGGGCAGAGCCTCATCGAAAGTGGATGGACACCACCATCACTTTTGATGCTTCAGACTGCCCTCAGAACATGATCAGAGCTAGTCAACTACCATTGATGGTATCTCCGACCATCAATAACATTCAACTCCACCATGTAATGGTGGACGGGGGTTCGGGGCTGAACCTCATAAGCTTTGAAGCTTTCGTCAAGCTTCAGCTCCGACCTTCGTACCTTCGCCCCTCCCGACCTTTCTCCGGAGTAGGTTCGGGGGCCATAACACTCCCCGTGACCTTCGGGACTCGGGAGAATTATTGCACTAAGAAGTTGATCTTTGACGTCGCTCATATCAACTTGCCTTTCAACGCCATTCTGGGTAGGCCCACCTTGTACAAATTCATGGCTACTGCTCATTATGGCTACCTGGTGTTGAAGATGCCAACACCAGCTGGCGTTCTCTGGATCCGCGGAGACCATACTGCCGGAGTGACTGCTTTGGAGGAACTTCATGCGCTTGCTACAGCGCAGGAGGAAGAATCCAGGCAGGATCAAGCTCCGAAACCCCCGAGCATTCGTCAACGAGGCTCAACCTCTGCACCTCACGTGCAACCAAGCGGCGACACCGACATCCCCGTCAAAGTCGTCCAAATCGGTTCCGATGCCGCTCAGACCACCCGTATATCAGGAGGTCTAAATGACAAATAGGAACTCGCGCTCATCTTTTTCCTCTGGGCTAATGTTGACGTGTTTGCCTGGCAACCGTCACAAATGCCTGGGATCCCTAGGGAAGTGATCGAGCATAATCTGAAGATATATTCCGATGCTCGGCCCATACATCAGAAGCCTCGGAAGCAATCCATAGAGTGACATAACTTCATACGACAAGAAGTGAAGAAGTTGGTCGAAGCTGGATTCATCCGAGAAGTCTTCCATCCGAAATGGTTGGCAAACCCAGTCGTTGTACCCAAGGCCGGCGGGAAGCTTCGGATGTGTATCTACTACACAACACTGAATAAGGCATGCCCAAAAGATCCATTCCCACTACCTAGAATAGATCAGATAGTGGATTCCACCTCCGGGTGTGAATTACTGTGTTTCCTCGACGCATATTCTGGGTACCATCAAATCAGAATGTCTAGGGAAGATAAAGAACATACTTCTTTTATCACAGTAGATGGATTAATTGTTATACTGCCATGCCATTTGGTCTCAAGAATGCAGCCTCAACATTTGTACGAGCTATGTACAAAACCTTTGGAGAGCTCATCAGAGATGTAGTGGAAGTGTATGTTGATGACATCGTCGTCAAGATCAAGGACAAGGAGTCACTCCTTGACACCTTGCAAGCTGTCTTCGACAAGCTGTGGGTCACCCGCACGAAGTTGAACCCAGACAAGTGCGTCTTCGCGGTTAGCTCCGGAAAGCTTCTCGGTTTCCTGGTAAACCACCGGGGCATAGAGGCAAATCCTGCAAAGATTAAAGCCATAGAGGAGATGCGGCCACCAGCCCGCATCAAAGATGTCCAGAAACTGACTGGATGTCTAGCCGCCCTCAGCCGGTTCATCTCAAGACTGGCGGAACAGGCGCTACCCTTCCTCAAGCTATTGAGGAAGTCCGGACCATTTCAATGGTCTGAAGAAGCAAAAAAGGCGTTACAGGAGCTAAAGCAGCTCATCACCACTCTACCAACCTTGGTAGCTCCGAACCCTGGTGAGCCCTTAATGCTTTACATTTCAGCAACCGACGAGGTTGTCAGCATGGTCCTAGTTGCGGAGAGACCAGAATAATCCCAAGCTCAGGAATCCAGACCCCTTCGGGAGGGTCTGGAGGTTCATGAAGGTGATTCTGGGTCCCAGTCCCCAGACTTGGATCTACAGGGAGTTATTCCAGAAGATCTGGACCCCTCCGGGAGGGTCCAGGTCGCTCCAATAGAAGCTCCGGATTCCCCCAGCAAGGACCCGGAGGTCCCCGAAGTAGGACCGGACACCTCTGGGAGGGTACGGGTCGATGTGGAGGAAGCTTCGGGCCCCTCCGGGAGGGAACGGACAGTCCAACGCCCAGTGTACTTCATCAGCGAAGTACTACATGATGCCAAGACTCGATATGCACAAGCTGCTCTACGCAGTTCTCATCGCCTCCACGAAGCTTCACCGTTACTTCCAAGCTCACAAGATCTCAGTGGTGACCTCTTACCCACTGCGTGCGATCTTGCATAATCCCAACTCTACTGGGAACATTGCAAAGTGGGCAGCAGAACTGGTCGAATTCGATCTTGAATTCGTCCCAAGACAAGCGATCAAGAGTCAAGCATTGGCAGATTTCGTGGCGGAATGGACCCCCTCTCCATCAAACCCTGGGGGCCCTAGTGAGCTGAAGCCAGAACTCAAGGCTCCAGTCTTCACCGAACCTCACAGGACCCTCTACTTTGACGGCTCCATGCAAAAGCAGGGGGCCAGAGCTGGAGTCCTTCTCCTCGCTCCAACCGGGGAGAAGGTAAAATACATGGTCCACCTTGACTTCAAGGCGACCAACAACATGGCGGAGTATGAAGCACTCATTTATGGACTAAAGGTGGCACTATCATATGGTGTCAAGCAGCTGTTGGTCAAGGGAGATTCGCAACTCATCATTAAACAGGTGAAGGGTGAATGCTCCTGTAACAATCTCCAACTAGTTGTTTATCTCCTTGAAGTCCAGAGGCTTCAGAAGGACTTCAAAGTCCTGGATCTCCACCATGTCCAGCGTGTCCATAATGCTGAAGCTGACAAACTCTCAATGAAAGCGTCAACCGGAGCTCTGGCTCCTGACGGAACCTTCGTCCGGAGGTTGTCAAAACCCACAGCTCAGCCTGCCGAACGGAGCAAAGGGGACGAGACCAGCATCCCGAAGCTGGCGGTCCCGATGGCCCTGTTACCATGGCAGCCATCAAGGGTCGTAGGTGCTGCCGGAAGCTCCGAGCAACCCAGCACGCAAGAATCAAATGCTCAAGCAAGCTCCGATGTGTGGATCTCAGAGATCCGGAGCTACTTGAAAGACAATATCCTTCCTAACGATGATGTATCCGCTGACCGGATAGTCAGATTGGCTAAAAGATACACGCTAGTAGAAGGGGATCTCTACCGGCGCGGTGTCAATGGCGTCCTAATGCGGTGCATCACAAGGGAAGAAGACTGTGAGCTCCTCGCAGAAATCCATGGAGGCGAGTGTGGGAACCACCCGTCTTCCCGCACGCTGGTTGGTAAAGCCTTCCGGCATGGCTTCTACTGGCCTACAGCACTCCAGGATGCAACTGAGCTGGTGAAGAAATGCAAAGCATGCCAGTTCCATGCAAAGCAAATTCACACACCAGCTCAGACTCTACAAATGATACCTCCTACATGGCCGTTCGCTGTGTGGGGGATGGACATCTTGGGACCTTTCCCAAGAGCCGTCGGAGGTTACAAGTTCTTGTATGTTGCCATTGACAAGTTCACCAAATGGCCAGAAGCAACTCTAGTTGTGCAATAAACAAGCAATCAGCTATCAACTTCTTGCAGTCCATAGTATGCAGATTTGGAGTCCTGAACAAAATCATAACAGATAATGGGACCCAATTCACAATCTCTGCTTTCCAAGGATACTGCAAAGACCTCGACATCCAAGTCAGCTACGCCTCCGTAGCTCACCCGGCAAGCAATGGCCAAGCCGAGAGAGCAAATGCAGAAATCCTGAAAGGACTCAAGACGCGCACATATGAGCGCCTGAAAAAGCATGGAGCCAACTGGATCGAAGAGCTTCCGCCCACTCTATGGGCCAACAGGACAACTCCAAACCAGTCAACTGGAGAGACACCCTTCTTCCTGGTGTACGGAGCTGAAGCAGTCCTTCCTCCGGAAATCACCTTGGGGTCGCTCCGGGTTCAGACCTCCGACGAAGCCACGCAAGACCAGCTCCGGCGTGAAGACCTTGACCTCCTTGAAGAGGGAAGGTGCTGAGCAGCTATTTGGAATGCCCAATACCGCCAAGCTCTTCGGCACTATCACCAATGGCATGTTCACAGTCGACAGCTCGAGGAAGGTGATCTGGTGCTACGGAGAATACAATCCAGAGAAGGGTTAAACAAACTCTCCCGCAGCTGGGAGGGACCCTTTCGAGTGATCAAAGTATCCCGTCCCGGATGCGTTCGCTTGGCAACCGAGGATGGGACACCTCTCCCAAATCCTTGGAACATTGAGCACCTCCATAAGTTTTACGTTTAATATCACGGAGGTGAGTCTACAATTACATGTGGTGTATGTTATAGAGTCATTGTACGGAGTCGGGTAGCTCCTTCGGGAGGGCAGCCGAACCTACCCCGTTAGGTCTGCAACGTTCATGCAACACTTGTAATAGTCTCAGAACTAAAAGTGTAGCTAGCTACCTTGGGTCAAACGAGAAACGAAACACACTTAGCCTGGTTCCGTACCCTAAGAGTGTACTTGTTTCCCTTGTACCCCGGACCTATAATGAAAGATATCATTGTGTGAAAACAGACTCCATGTGCATTTACTTTGTACAGGCTCAATATTTTTTTATTTTTCTCTTTTCTATCTATAACAAAGTTGTGCAGTTCTTAAGAAACTTTAGCTCGACCAGTTCATGTACAATTCGAGTTGCATTGTCTATCCTTCCGGGTTCAAACATTATTGATGGCCTACTTGTCTGAATGCCGCCAAGCCAATCTAGGGACGGAGTGTGGTATCGACTTAGCCTGGTCATGCACCCTAAGTACGCCACTCTATCTACACCCCGGCAGGCCGAAGTAAGGGGAGTCCAGAAACGATCGGACCTGAAGGAAGCAAGATGGTGCTCTTGATTGTGTTTAGGATTGTCTTCGACCTAAAACTTTCTTGGGAACAGTAAGCCACAATGTAATTATAGATAGGAAACGGATTTTACTTTTTTTCTTGACTTTAGTGTGCAGGAAAAATAAATAAGCTCCGACATCCTCTAGGCGGCTTGTGGTCAATGTTCAAACATTGACATCGAGCATCTCTAGAGCTACTCAGTTCCGGTAAAGCTAAGAGGCAAGCCGTCAACGTGAAGATGGTGGAAAGACTCTAAAGTGGAGTCTGACGTTGACACAACACGTGTTGACCGAGGTCACTGTCGGAGCTGCCAAGCTCCGACACCCCAGAAGGCTAAACATCGATGCTTCAGCGATGGTCAATGTCGGATCCACTAAGATCCGACAGCCTCAGGGGGCCTACACTATCGAAGCCTCTTTGGCATTCTGCTGAATCGTTTCAGCAACCTGGCTTTCGAGTTTGCTGAGCTCTTCCTCTCGGAGGTGGATCTCATTCCGGCGATTGACCATATCTTTCTCTCGGCCCCGCACTTTCTTCTCCCGGGCGGCAATGGCATTCTCCTGCTTGTAGAGATCTTGCCCTCGCTCCCAGTCCTTCTTCTCCTCCTCCTTGCAACGCTCCTCCAATTGCTTGGTGTGTTTTTTGAGGCTCTTGCCAGCCAGAGTTGTCTTCTGGACAAGCTCTTCCTCCCTCTTCACGAGGTTGTCCTGCAGCTCCAGGAATTTCTGCTCTTCATCTTCGAGCCATCTCTCCCATGCTTCAAGAGCCTCCCGGCGCTTGACGAGACTATCATGGATGGCGGCGAGCCTTTCCTGGCGTTCGTCCGTTGCGCTATTTGCAGCCTTGGCCTGCTCATAGATGGTCCGGGACTTGTTCTCGAGGTTCCGCGTCATGCTTTCCCTCTCATCCAACAACTTACCACAGTACTCCAGGCGGACCTTCTCCCTTTGCACCCACTCCTTATCGTCAGCCAGCCTCGACTGCGCCAGCTTGGTCTCGAAATGGAGTCGGTTGTGCCACCTCCTAAGGGTTTGGCATTCCTCCTCGAGGGCCTTGCTGTCGTGGTAGAAGGCCAGCTGGACCTGGCAAAGGCTGGAGCAGGCGTTGTCTATAGACAACGATAGGGGGATCGGGTCCAGACCTATCGGGGTCATCTCCGCTGGCTCCAGCGGATCTTCAGCGACAAATAATTGGGTCCCACTCTACAAGAGCGGTCCCCTGAGCTTCCACAGCACTAGGGTCGTCCTCTAGGATAGCCTTGGCCGCCGCCGAGGAGGTACTTGCAGTAGAAGTTCCGACCTCCAGAATTGACTCCAGAGGCCCAACCGCCAGGTCATCAACAATTGGCCCCTCTGGCGGGGGGACAACAGCTTCATCTTGGAACCCTGGCTCAGCAAAGGGCACCTCCGAGATCACCACTTCCGGAGCGGGTGTTGAAGGTTCGGTCGAAGCAGAAGTTGCTTCTGGCTCCGGCGCAGGCGCTTCCTCCGCCTCTGGCACAGGTGCTGGTGCTTCGACCATCATGGGTTCAGGCGCTGGCGCTTCGACCACCAAAGGCTCACGCGCCGATACCTCCGCAGTAACTGGCTCGGAAGCTGGAACCTCTTCAACGGCTGGCTCCACAGCCAGAACTTCTGCAGCAACCGGCTCTCTTGCCGGAGCTTCCTCGACAACTGACTCAAGTGCTGGAGCTTTATCAACACCTGGATCCATTGTCGGGACCTCATCAACCACCGGCTCGACTGCTGGGGCTTCAACAACATCCGGCTCTAGGGCCGGTATCGCAGATACCTCCGGCTCTACGGTCGGAGCGTCCAACATCTCAGCATCCAAGCACGGAGCTTCGACCTCCGGGGCTGGCGCTACTGGTACATCTTCATTCTCGTGGTCTGGCGCTACCACGGGATCTTCTGGGGATGAGTCGAGGTCCAAAACCACGACAGCCGACGCCGGGGCTGCCGTAACCTCAGCCACCTCTTGGGACGGTGTTGGGATCGGAGCTGGAGCTTCAGCCTTCACAACCTCAACCGCTGATGCAGGGACCAGAGCTTCAGCCCTTTTCTTAGGCATGCTGTGGATGAAGGACGAAGAAACTCAAAATGTAGTTATAACAATAAAACAACTGATTGAGGTAAAAAATCAAAAATTACCTCGGAAGGCTTCCGCACCAGTTAGCACAGAATCTCTTCTCCGGACGCTCCGGACTGGCCCCAACGGACACTGGCGTGGTAGTCCCGGAGGGTCCCCCGGAACTTGATGCTGCCATCAGCGTGGCTCTGGTCAAGGCCCTCCTCAACTGGGAAGCACCTCCGGACCCGGAGCCCTCAGCTGGCCCTGGAACCGGAGTCACCTGGCCGGAGCTAGTACCTCGGGAAGAAGCTGCTACTGGAGTAGATACCGCCGTCGTAGACCTCCCCCTCCGGGGAGAAGGAGACGCCACGGAAGAAGTATGCCTGGTGGACCTTCTGTCGGCATGCTTCCTCTTACGGCTCGAGGGCTCGGCCAATTCCTTGCCCTTGTAAGACCTATGTGTGCTGAATACATTGGCTTGTAGTGAATACACTTGCTTTGACGATAAAAGTTTTAAGTATCACCAAAACACCTTTTTATTAAGGTCCGACTAGTTTTTGTTAGCTTCGACTCAAGGTTCGGGTTGCTCTGGCAAGGTCCGGAACTTGACCGCAATGCTTCTGTTTTTCATTTGCAATGTTTCGTACTTGCTTCAAATCTCTGGAAAGATTGCTTAGTATTCATTTGCTAAGTTTTTGGTGCTTTCTAGTTGATATGGATAATATCGTGTTACTGTGGTTTTGCAACATGCTTATGTGAGGTTCTCACGTAAGGTGTTGTGTTCGGAACTGACGTGAGTCAAGTCGCGGACTTGGGATCGTATGGATTAGTTGTTTATTCATGTGTAGGTGTTGCTTGAGTTCAATACATGGCTGGTGACGGGATCCATTGGACTAGTATTAGGAAGGAGATGAGGTTCCAACAACCAAATTCAGGAGGAATTGTGGTTGAGCTAATCAGGAGGTTGCGCAGCATGATTGAATCAAGAACAATGCATGTGAAGGTATCGTGGACGTCATTGGAAGATGTTTGCACGTGTGCAAGGAGTGCATGGACGTGGCTACATGGTTCCGAGATGTGATGAAGAGATGTGGACGTAAAGAGTTGGTCGGAAAGGTCCAACCGACTAGGTTATGGACTCAGGCTGTGGCTGGTTCGGGTTTGACTCAAATATGGAAAGATTTGAGTTGGTTATGATAGTATTTCGTGTGGGTCACGAATTTGAGTTGTTTATAAACGTGGGATACGTTCCTAAGGTGTTTTTATATCTTAAGATTGCTTCTATCTGCGTATAGAAGAATCCTAAGCAGTTATGGAAAGTTACGATTCGTGATCTGAGTAGGATTGAAGTCCTAGTTGATATTGGGTTGGCCTAAGGGCTGGTTATATAAGCAAGGGAGCCTAGAGCTCGAGGTTCACGACTTTGGGGCTGTTCCTCTTGTGTTATATTGAATAAAATTCGTAGTTTGAAGGAACTTTTGTGCCTTGTTCGTTCGACTTGTTGCAGACAAATTTTACTCATCGAGTTTCTGGACAGCACTACCTTTTGTCGGTGGTTTTATCATAACTCGAGTTTACAGATCCAATTGACGTGATTATTTTGGGGTTGTCTTCACAACTTGATTATCAATCATCTGTCAAAATTTCACGGTCATTGGATTTGTGGTCTATGATCTACACGAGTTTCTTTGCAGCGTTCCAGAACTGTTTTTTCTCAGGTAGGGCAGATTGACCTTTGTTTGATCTCTCGATCATAACTTGATTTTTTCTCGACGTATTTGAGTGATTCTTGTTGTATTGTCTTCGTGACATGATTCTCTCTGATATCTATCACTTTTGTCACGATGAAACACGTTTAGATTAGTCTCACACATGATTTCTTTAACAGATCGTTTTTCTGCCGAAGGGGTTGGGGTTTAATTGTTTCCGCTGCGTAAGATTTTTAAATCTACCATTCACCCCCCCCTCTGGTAGCTTTTCATGTGCTCTTCAATCCTACAATTGGTTTCAGAGCCACGGTGCTCTAATCTTTGTGATTTGCACGTGTTTTTGACTAATCATCATGGAGAAGTACTCCGCCAAACCTTGTGTGTTTGCTGGTATTTATTTTCAGGTTTGGAAGGCACGCCTGGAGGCTTTTATCCAGGCAAAAGGCTTTGCAATATGGGAGAAGGTATACAAGCCTTACGAAGTGTCATCAAACAATCAAGTTACAGCTACAAATCTGAGAGATGTCGACAACAACAACAAGGCTCGGAACTTGATCATACAAGGATTAACACAAAGTGACTTCGACCGTGTTGCACACCTTTGATCTACATACAATGTGTGGAAAGCACTTTGTGACTACGACGAAGGATCCAACACCATCAAAGAGGTAAGGCAAGGCATGTTCAAGAAAGAATACATGCGCTTCGAGATGCAACCCGGTGAGTCTATTGATGACCTTTTTGCTCGCTTTAATAAGATTCTAAGCAACTTGCGTAGTGTCAATGTTAATTTTTCAGATGCTGAAAATGCTAGGCAATTGCTAAGTGCATTAGATATGTCAATTTGGGAGATGAAAGTCACATCTATTTGTGAATCTACTGTCATCAGTTCACTTACTTTAGATATGCTATATTCCAAGTTAAAAACTCATGAAATTGACATAATCTCATGTAAGAACCCCAAAAAGTCTATTGCTTTTGTTTCTCAACGTGACATGCCTAGTTCCGGTCAAACATCATCTTGTGGTACATTTGCTTTGCTGTCCTCTCTAACCCTTGAACAGATTGAGGAGTTTCCAGAGGAGGAGCTAGCACTCATCTCTACCCGGTTCTCAAAAGCATTGCAAAATGTGAGAACTAGAAGGA
This sequence comes from Tuctoria greenei, assembly GCA_036927565.1. Taxonomy (NCBI): domain Eukaryota; kingdom Viridiplantae; phylum Streptophyta; class Magnoliopsida; order Poales; family Poaceae; genus Tuctoria; species Tuctoria greenei. The sequence goes on along the minus strand of JAYESD010000003.1, from coordinate 36,708,845 downwards.
GAGGAAGCTCCAGATCTCAACGATGCTTTGAATGTGGTAAGACATGACATTTTCGTTCAGATTTCCCTACTTCCCGGGATGAAAAGAAAACATGAACGAAGCACTCCTCTGCAAAAGATACGAAGAAAAAGAAGGGTTTTACAGGACGTCAATTGGTGAACAGTTTTATCTCAGCACTCCAGGAACTTGGCTCAAGCGACGTGGACATTGGAAGTGATAAAGATGAAGATGATTTGGCAAACTTGTGCTTCATGGCGGGCAAGTCAAGATCAAGTATGGAGGAGGCAGAACACAATAGCGACAATGAAGAGGTATGTCCTACTTGCGAAGAAATGTGTGATGCTATTTCTCGTGCCACTGTTATTGTTAAGAAAAAGGACAAAAAGCTTAGGGACAATGCTGTTAAAATTGAGTCACTAGAATCTGAAATTAATCGTTTGAAATCCTTGATTCCTAGTGATGATTTTTGTTCCTCATGTGACTTAATATATGAATAATTGTCCTCCCTAAAAAGTGCACATACCTCCACACTTGATAAACTTGAACTTGAAATTGAAAAGAACAAAAAGCTTGCTGCACTTGATATTGGAAACTTAAAAGATGCTTCTTGTTCTACAATTGGTTTGCATTGTTCTAGTTGTGATGATCTTGATAAAAAACTGCAAGATGCTATGAATGAAATTTCTATATTGAACAATGCTTTACGTTCTCATGAATTTAAATATTGCTCCAATTGCAAACTAAAAGGAAAAACTTCATGTGCAAACTGCCTAGACTTGTCTAAGAGACTTGATGACATGAATAGGATACTAGATCAGTTTTGTAATGGGAATAAGAACCTAAAATTGCTGTTGAATTCTTCCAAGTCTTGCAAAGATAAAACTGGTTTAGGTTTTGATTCTCATGCTCATTCTAAGGCACATCCACCTAAAATTGTAAAGTCATTAGGAAGTGATTTGATTAAAATAGTTCCTAAACAAAAAGAAGTGGTTTTCAAATCTGGAGGAGTGTTGTCTCATTCGGTTTCAAATAAAAATATTGTTTGCTCATCTAGACATGAACACAAAGTTAAATTTCATTATACCTACTGTGGTAGAGATGGTCATGTCATATATTTTTGTTATAGACTAGCTAAACAACAAAAAAATGAAAGAGTGATTGCTATATCTTATAACTTTCATGCAATCAGAAAAACACAACCTGCTTTAGTGAGTCAGAAATTTGAAAAGGTAGCTTCTGGACCTTCTGGTAAGAAATCTGCAACAGCAGCTCCGGTAGTTTCGATAGCTCCGAGAGCTCCCGGGCCTTCTGTTGTTTCCTTCGGAGCTTCAGCCTTGTCTTCTGGAACTGCTGCTTTTACCTCCGGAGCTACTAGTCTTTGTGCTAAAGGAGTTAAGAGCAGAAAACCTCAAAATTTGACTCATAAACCTGCTGTTTTATCTCAGCTTCCGCGTGTTTTTCCTGCTGCACGTCGTGTGACTCAGTACTGGATACCTAAATGCCTTTTGACTAACCCCAGTATTGAGTCATCGACGTATTGTTCTTCTATGTAGGTTACATGCTTAAGGAAGGAGAACATTTGGATTGTGGATTCAGGTTGCTCACGCCACATGACAGGTAACAAAGAATGGTTCTCCTCCCTCTTTTTTGTGTCACGCGTAGAGAATGTTACTTTTGCCGATAATTCTTCAACTCCTATAATTGCTAAGGGTTCGGTTAGAGTAAATGATCACTACACTTTAAAGGATGTGCCACTTGTCAAAAATTTGAAATACAACTTGCTTTCTGTTTCACAATTGCTAGATGAAAATCTGGAAATTATTTTCAATAAAAACTGCTGCAAAGTTGTAAGTTCAAATAGTGAGCTTATTTTTAACATGTCTCAGTTTGGAAGAGTTTTTAAAGCTGATTTTGATATGTCTTCCTTAAAGCATAGGTGTCTAGTTGATAATGATTCAAAGGACCTATATTTTTGGCATCGTAGACTTGGTCACGTAGGCTTTGATCACCTAACGCGTGTTAGTGCTCTTGATCGCATACATGGGCTGCCTAAGCTTAAAGGGGACAAAGAAATTATGTGCTCTTCTTGTAGACATGCTAAGATGCTTCCAGGTTCACATACTCCTCTCACAATGATCATGACAACTGAACCATGTCAACTTTTGCATCTTGACACCGTAGGACCTTCATGTGTTCAATCCTTCGGAGGTAAATGGTATGTACTTGTGATTGTTGATGATTATTCTAGATACTCCTGGGTTTACTTTATGGTGTATAAGAATGAAGTTTTTAGTCACTTTAGAACTTTATTTCTTAGATTATCAATTGATTACCTAGGATCTTTAAAAGCAATTAGAAGTGATAATGGAACTGAATTTAAAAATCAATCTTTTAATCACTTTTGTGCTGAAAATAGAATAGATCATCAATTTTCTTCACCATATGTACCTCAACAAAACGGTGTTGTAGAAAGAAAGAACAGAACCTTAGTTGAGATGGCTAGGACTATGCTTGATGAATATCCAACTCCTAGGAAATTTTGGGCTGATGCGTTAGCAACCGCTTGTTATGTCTCAAATCGTGTTTTCTTGCGTGCTAAGCTAGGTAAAACACCATATGAGCTCCGGTTTGGACATAGGCCTAGTGTTATACACTTTTGGGTCTTTGGTTGCAAATTCTTTGTTAAGAAACATGGTAATCTTGATAAATTTGAACCTAGATCCATTGATGGCATGTTTCTTGGTTATCCAGCTCATACTAGAGGCTACCGTGTGCTTTTACTTGACACTAACAAAATTGTGGAGACTTGTGAAGTTTCTTTTGATGAAGCTAGCCTAGGTACTAGCTCAAACATTGCAGGTCCAGATCCATATCCGCAGGGGGGAGCATTTTCGTTTAAGATGAGGAAGAATTGGAGCTGCTGCCCGAAAATTCAGCAGCTAAAGACTTTGGTTCTGCTCCGGATGTAAATTCTCAACCAGCACCAACAACCATCAATGCTGATTCAAATCGTCCTCAAGTCACACGCTCATCGATTTGTGATGAACATGAAGAAGAAGAAGCTTGTGAGACATATATTCCCCTACGGTTTTACAAAGATCATCCCCCACAACAGATGATTGGAAGCTTGCACGAACGAGTCACACAGTCCAGGTTTTGCGATCCAAACTCTTATGCTCATTCTGCTTTTGTTGCTTCTTTTGAACCCAAAGATATATCACACGCACTCACTAATGAATCTTGGATTATTGCCATGCGAGAAGAGTTAGAAAATTTTGAAAGAAATAATGTTTGGAAACTTGTACCTCCACCTCAAGGTCACACTTTATTTGGAACTAAATGGGTATTTAAAAATAAACAAAGTGAGGATGGGGTTGCGGTTAGGAATAAGGCTAGGTTGGTTGCTCAAGGTTTCACTCAAGTTGAAGGTCTAGATTTTGATGAAACTTTTCACTCAAGCCATAAGAATTTTGTTAGCTTTTGCTGCATCTAAAGGTTTTAAGCTATATCAAATGGATGTTAAAAGTGCTTTTCTTAATGGCTACATAGATGAGGAGGTTTATGTGAAACAACCACCGGGTTTTGAAAATCCAGATTTTCCTAATCATCTTTACAAACTGTCCAAAGCCTTATACGGTCTCAAACAAGCCCCTAGAGCATGGTATGATAGGTTAAAAACATTCTTACTTGAAAAAGGGTTTACCATGGGCAAGGTTGATAAAACTCTTTTTGTGCTTAAGCATGGCAATGACTCATTATTCGTTCAAGTGTATGTGGATGATATTATCTTTAGTTGTGCTTCTCATGATCTTGTGTCCAAGTTTTCAGCAATGATGAGTTCCGAATTCGAAATGAGTATGATGGGTGAACTCACTTACTTTTTGGGGCTGGAAATCAAGCAAACAAAGGAGGGTACCTTTGTGCATCAAACGAAGTATACAAAAGATCTCCTAAGGCGCTTCAACATGGAAAAAAGCAAGCCTCTTCGAACACCAATGGGAACAGAAACAACACTTGGACTTGATGAAGATGGTGAACCCGTGGATCAAAAAGAATATAGAAGCATGATCAGATCACTTTTGTACCTCACGGCATCAAGACCAGACATACAATTCGGCGTATGTCTTTGTGCACGGTTTCAAGCCTCCCCACGTGCTTCACATCGTCAAGCCGTCAAAAGGATTCTCAGGTACTTACATGGAACTCAAGAATTTGGAATTTTTCTTCCTTCTTCCTCAACCGTTACTTTGAAAGCTTTTTCGGATGCTGATTTTGGGGGTTGTAGGATTGATAGGAAAAGTACTTCCAGTGCTTGTCATTTTCTTGGTAATTCTCTTGTTGCTTGGTCCTCTAGAAAACAAAATTCAGTTGCACAATCCACAGCCGAATCTGAATATGTAGCTACTGCTAGTGCTTTCTCACAAATTCTTTGGATTGTTCAAACACTTAAGTACTATGGGGTTGATCTAGATAGTGTTCCACTGTTCTGTGATAACACTAGTGCCATTTGCATTGCTAAAAACCCTGTGCAACATTCTAGAACTAAGCACATTGACATTAGGTATCACTTTCTCCGAGATAATGTTGAAAAGGGAAACATTGTGCTTCACCATGTAGATACCGAACAACAATTGGCTGACATTTTTACAAAATCTTTGGATTTCACTTGTTTTTATTACATTCGTAGTGAAATAGGGGTTATGCATCCTCATGGCTTAAATTGTGGGGGAGTTTTGAAACTTGGTAAGTCTATGTGTGAATCTGAAATTAAAATAATATGAGCATAGTATTTCGTACATATATGACTTTGTGATTCCTTTTACATGCTGAAAGTTCTTACTACATTACTCGTGTTATACATTTTGTAGTTTTTTCCATGTCTAGTAATTGGAATAATTACTTACACTAAAACTGGTCATGGTCGAACTTTCTTGCTGTTTTGAACTTGTTACATGTTCATAGGTGCTTTTAATCATTAAGAATTAATCAGGTAATCAAGTCACATGTTGAGTTTTTATGAACAAATATAAATTGAGAAAAGATCAAGAGAATATGCATGCATCGCACTTCTTCTTTTGAGATGGCTTATCATTGCACTTAGATATGAACTTGGAAGAAGTTGTGTATGACTAAAACCATGTCCTTAAGCTTCTGATTGTCAAATGACATAGGCTTGGCTTGGTTGGTTAGAATAAGGCAGATGCGCATATAATCTATTGCAAATATCATATGATCTAAATTTATGCTTTGAAAGATAATAAAATGCAGCAACTAGTGTCATGATTTCAGGTTTTGAAATAGTTAAGTTTGTGAGATCATGACTTACTTAAATTGAAAATTACATTTGATCTCTAGCATGGCTTACACTGCTTTATGTATTTCATTGATGTGATAATGTAAGGTACTTGATAGTATGAATTGGATGAGCTTTGTTTATATGTATATGTTATAATATGCTCATAACAACTAAAGGGGGAGAGATAATTTGTTTATATGCTCATGACTTGCTGAATACATTGTCAAAGGGGGAGAGATAAGCATGAAGAGAAAGAGAATATGTGCATAAGGAGAGATAATAAAGCGGGAGAGATAATATGGGATAATTTTTGGATTTTCTTCTCATTTTATTTTTGATTTACAAAGGGGGAGAAATTGCCTTCAAAACTTTTATGTGAATAAGCCAATGTTCAGTTTTTAAATGGTGTTGCCAATGCATTCATCAAGGGGGAGATCGTAAGACCTATGTGTGCTGAATACAGTGACTTGTAGTGAATACACTTGCTTTGACGATAAAAGTTTTGAATATCACCAAAACACCTTTTTATTAAGGTCCGAATAGTTTTTGTTAGCTCCGGCTCAAGGTCCGGGTTGCTCTAGCAAGGTCCGGAACTTGACCGCAATGCTTCTGTTTTTCATTTGCAATGTTTCATACTTGCTTTACATCTCTGGAAAGATTGCTTAGTATTCATTTGCTAAGTTTTTGGTGCGTTTTGGTTGATATGGATAATATTGTGTTACTGTGGTTTTGCAACATGCTTATGTGAGGTTCTCACGTAAGGTGTTGTGTTTGGAACTGACGTGAGTCAAGTCGCAGACTTGGGCTCGTATGGATTGGTTGTTTATTCATGTGCAGGTGTTGCTTGAGTTCAAGACATGGCTGGTGACGGGATCCATTGGACTAGTCTCAGGAAGGAGATGAGGTTCCAACAACCAAATTCAGGAGGAATTGTGGTTGGGTTGATCAGGAGGTTGTGCAGCATGATTGAATCAAGAACAATGCATGTGAAGGTATCGTGGATGTTATTGGAAGATGTTTGCACGTGTGCAAGGAGTGCATGGACGTGGCTACATGGTTACGAGACGTGATGAAGAGATGTGGACATAAAGAGTTGGTCGGAAAGGTCCAACCGACTAGGTTATGGACTCAGGCTGCGGCTGGTTCGGGTTTGACTCAAATATGGAAAGATTTGAGTTGGTTATGATAGGATTCCGTGTGGGTCACGAATTTGAGTTGTTTAGGAATGTGGGATACGTTACTAAGGTGTTTGTAAGTCTTAATATTGCTTCTATCTGCGTATAGAAGAATCCTAAGCAGTTATGGAAAGTTATGATTCGTGATCTGAGTAGGATTGGAGTCCTAGTTGATATTGGGTTGGCCTAAGGGTTGGTTATATAAGCAAGGGAGCCCAGAGCTCGTGGTGCACGACTTTGGGGCTGTTCCTCTTGTGTTTTATTGAATAAAATTCGTAGTTTGAAGGAACGTTTGTGCCTTGTTCGTCCGACTTGTTCCAGACAAGTTTTACTCGTCGAGTTTCTGGACAGCACTACCTTTCATCGGTGGTTTTATCATAACTCGAGTTTTACAGATCCAATTGACGTGATTCTTTTTGGGTTGTCTTCACAACTTGATTATATATCATCTGTCAAAATTTCACGGTCATTGGATTTGTGGTCTATGATCTACACGAGTTTCTTTGCAGCGTTCCAGAACTGTTTTTTCTCGGGTAGGGCAGATTGACCTTTGTTTGATCTCTCGATCATAACTTGAGTTTTTCTAGACGGATTTGAGTGATTATTGTTGTATTGTCTTCGTGACTTGATTCTCTCTGATATCTATCACTTTTGTCACGATGAAACATGTTTAGATTAGTCTCATACACAATTTCTTTAACAGATCATTTTTCTGCCGAAGGGGTTGGGGTTTAATTGTTTCCGCTGCGTAAGATTTTTAAATCTACCATTCACCCCCCCCCTCTGGTAGCTTTTCACGTGCTCTTCGATCCTACAACCCTTGCCGACAACTTCGGTTCTTGGCTTCGGAGCAGAGACGGAGCCGCCTTCAAGAGCTTCGGAGATCGCCAACCCGGTGGTCGAACGCCTCTCAACGACACCAAGGTCGTCAAGCACCGGCATCATCCACCAGAGCTCTCATCTGAACTCTGCCTCCATGTTCAGAGGGAGGAAAGCTGCCGGAAGAGCCAAGTCATCACCCTCGACGTCGATGCCGTGCTGGAACTTCTTGAGGTGGAACTCCAAAGTTGCACCCTCCATGTTGGACTTCAAACCGGTCTTGATCCGGTCGTCATCCAGCATACTGTTGAGGGCCCAAGCCAACTTCTCCCTCCTCTTCAATGGAGCCCACCTGTTGGTCAGGAAGTTGCAAAACACCGCCTGGGGAGTCACCCCTCCTTCCACGCACAGGCGGATCCTGGTCAGAGCGGGGTTGAAGGAATCCGACAACACTGGAGCTTCACTCCAAACTGCAGTGTCAATGTTGGGGAGGCCTTCCGGCAGCTCCAGCTTCTCATGCTCCTCCACCCTGATTACAATCCAATCCTTCTTCCAGTCGTCCCACTTCCCAGAAGGGAACGAGCGCAAGTACTTGTACGGGCACTTCTTGCGCTTCACAAAATAGTAGAAGCCAAGGTACTCGTCACTCCTGCTCGTGGTTTGGACAGTGAAGAAGGTGCGGAAAAGCTCAATGCAGGGGGGATGCCCACCCACATCTCGCAAAAGTGGACAAAGATTGACACCAGCAGAATGGAGTGGGGGCCAAGGTGGTACAGCTGCAGACCATAGAAGTCTAGCAGCATCAAGAAGAATGAGGAGAAAGGTGGGATCAGTCCCACCATGGCGTATGTGGAGAAGTACACCATGTCTCCGGCGTGTTCCTTCTCGAACGGAAGCTTGCCGGCGCGGACCAAGTGGTTGAAGAAGTCAGGGGACCATCCCATGAGGGCCCGGACAATCTTCAAGTCGTCATCGGACTTCAGTCGACTCTGGCGGAGACCCAACTCCATTGCGGCACAGTGAGGCAAGAGAGGAAAGGCAAGCAAAAGTTTGGAAGGTTTGAGTGCAAGATCGATTGAAAGGCGTAAAGAACCCCAAACGGTGCATGCTTTCCTTCTTATATAAGCCCCCACAATACCTGGATGGAAACCGCAGAGGAGGCGACGATACCAGTCAAAAATTTCACCCCGCCAATGACAAGGGGGCCCGGGGCCACCCCAGCGATCAAGTCGAGGTTCTTACCCTAGGTGAACGGTTGTCATCATGAAATGCGGGAAACCCGAAGGCAGCGGCCTGACAGGGCGCGCGGAACCGATACGATTTTCGTTTTGGGAATCGGCGACCTTCAATTGCGTGAGATCCGCACGCTGAGATCTCACTTGTCACCTCCTAGATACGCCACGCGGCGGAAGTTTAACTGCGAACTATCGCCAACGGCATGACCAAAGACCCTTGAAGACATGGCTCAGAAACCGAAGAATGGACCCACCTCTGGCAAAATGACTTCATCCAAAAGGTCTCTCTCAGAGGTGAGCCCAGGGGGCCACTGTCGGTACCCTCCGTACCGGATACCCCTTGGGATTGCAAAGATCACAGGGAAACTCCATCTACCAGATTTGAAGACCTACAAAGTCCCCACATGTCAGGCTTAACCGGACCTGCTTCCCCGACATGGTTAGTCCCAGGGCCGCCATGTGTATCATAAGACCGGAGCTGTCACCCACACATGGGAAGCTCCGGTCGGAATACCAGTATGGCACCCCCGGACCTAACCCCAGACAGAGGGAAGCTCCAGTACTGACACATGTCCAGTAGCACCGGACCTACTCGTCCACGACGGTAAGCTCCAGTGCCGCCACGTGGCGACCATCGGACCTTCAACTTCAACAATCAGGCTGGTAGATACCCCAACGGCTCGAGACCTTCAGGGAGCAATCAAAGACTTCAAGACCCGATTAAGTGTCATTAATACCATATTAATGAAACTCGATCGGATGGCCCTTAATACTGGTAACGGCACTGTTAAGGCCCGTTACCAGGATATTAAGGGTAATTAACCTCATTAATTGTGTATCAAAAATGTGTAACCGCCGGGGCCACCTGTCGGGCCAGGCTAACGATGTAACGACCAGTCCTTGTACTATAAAAGGACTGGTCGACAATACACAAGGGACGGTTCCAGACCACTACTGAACTCCCTGAGCTAGACGAGCTTCTTCTTCTGGAGCTTCTTCTAGACTCACACGCTTAATACAACACCAACACACCCCGTGGAGTAGGGTATTACGCTCAGGCGGCCCGAACCACGTAAATATCTTTGTACACTTGTCTTTCACCTTCTTGAATCTCTGCGCGCCCATTACCGAACTACAACTCCTTGAACTATCAAAGGTAGTGTCAGAAGATCTGCCGGATCCAAACATTGACAGTTGCTTAGTATTCTTATACTAAGTGTTTGGTGTGTTTTGGTGGTTAAGGATTATATCATTTTTGTTGTGCCTTGCAACATGCTTATGTGAGGTGCTCACGTAAGGTGTTGTGTTCGGAACTGACTTCAGTCAAGTCGCGGACTTGGGCTCGTATGGATTGGTTGTTTGTTCATGTGCAGGTGTTGCTTGAGTTCAAGTCATGGCTGGTGATAGGATCCTTTGGACTAGTCTCAGGGAGGAGATGAGGTTCCAACAACCAAGTTCGGGAGGACCTGTGGTTGAGCTGATCAGGAGGTCGCGCAGGATGATTGAATCAAGGGCAGTGCAGATGAAGGTTATTGAACATCGAAGGAAGGTGTTCGCACGTACGCATGTGGTGCCTAATGTGGCAACATGATTTGGAATATGGATTATGGATGGAAAGATCTGGTTGGAAGGATCGGATCATATCGATTGATGACTTTGGCTGTGGCGGAGTCGGTTATGGCTCGGTATGGAAAGTATCAAGTTGGTTATGATAGGATTTAGTGTGGGCTACGAATTTGAGTTGTTTAGGAATGTGGGATACGTTCCTAAGGTGTTTGGAAGTCTTAAGATTGCTTCTATCTTCGTATAGAAAAGTCCTAAGCAGTTATGGAAAGTTTCGATTTTTGTGATCAGAGTAGGATTGGAGTTCTAGTTGAGATTGGGTTGGCCTAAGGGTTGGTTATATAAGCAAGAGAGGCCAAAGCTCATGGTGTACGACTTTAGGGCTGTTCCTCTTGTGTTCTTTGGAATAAAATTCGTAGTTTGAAGGAACTTTTGTGCCTTGTCCGTCCGACATGTTCCAGACAAGTTTTACTCATTGAGTTTCTGGACAGCACTACCTTTCGTTGGTGGTTTTATTATAACTCGAGTTTTACAGATCAAATTGATGTGATTCTTTTTGGGTTGTATTCACAACTTGATTATATATCATCATTCAAAATTTCACGGTCATTGGATTTCTGGTTTCTGATCTACACGAGTTTCTTTGCAGCGTTCCAGAACTGTTTTTCTCGGGTAGGACAGATTGACCTTTGTTCGATCTTTCGATCATAACTTGAGTTTCTCTTGACGGATATGAGTGATTCTTCTTGTGTTTTCTTCGTGACTTGATTCTCTATGATATATATTACTTTTGTCATGGTAAAACACATTTATATTAGTTTCACACACGATTTCTCTAACAGATCCTTCTTCTGCCGAAGGGGATGGGATTTAATTGTTTCCGCTGCATAAGATTTTTAAATCTACCATTCACCCCCCCCCCTCGGGTAGCTTTTCACGTGCTCTTTGATCCTACACTATGAACAGTGCTATGACATCATATGGAGTATGTTGGAGTGTTTTTCTGGCAATTCTACCGATACTACCGTTGGTAACTCGTGGAGTTTGTAGTTCGGTATTGGGTGCGCAGAGATTCAAAAGACGATGGCAAATAGACACAGGATTTAAGTGGTTCGGGCCGCTTGAGCGTAATACCCTACTCCACGGGATGTATGGTTGTTTTGTTGAGCGTCTCAGAGTCTAGTGCTTCCCAAAGAGTCTCCTTGAGTATCGTCAACGAGTCCTTTTATAGTACAAGGACTGGTCGTACACCGTTAGCCTGGCCCGACATGTGGCCCTGGCGGTTACTGATGTTTAATACATAATTAATGAGATTAATTACCCTTAATAGCATGGTAACGGGACTTAACAGTGTCGTTACTGGTATTAAGGGCCTTCTGATCATGTGTCATTAATATGGTTTTAATGACACTTAATAAAGTCTTGAAGTCTTTGATTGCCCCTTGAAGGTCTGAGCCGTTGGGAGTTCATCAGCCTGATTGCTGAGGTTGAAGGTTCGGCGGTTTGGACACGTGGCAACATCGGAGCTATTAATTTGGGACGGGTAGGTCCGGTGTAGATGTACACATGTCGATACCGGAGCTTCCCTCTGTCGGGGGTTAGGTCCGGGGGTACCGCACAAGTGTTTAGCCCGGAACTATCCCATGTGTGGGATATAGGTCCGGTTGAGGTATACACGTGGCAGCATCGGGACTAACCATAGATGGGAGGCAGGTCTGGTCCCGTATGACACGTGGGGCCTTCGCAGGTCTTCAACTCAGATAGGTGAAGTCCCTTTAGTCTTTTTGTAGTCCCAAGGGGTATACGGTACGCAGGGTACCGACAGTGGCCCCCTGGGCCCACCTCTGGGAGAGACCTTTTGGATGAAGTTGTTCTGCCAAAGGTGGGTCCATCCTTCGATTTTTGTGTCGTGTCTTCAAGGGTCTTCAGATGTGTCGTTGGTGGTAGTTCGTAGTTAAACCAACGCCGCGTGGCATATCCAGGATGCGGCAGGTGAGATCCTAGCGTGCGGACCTCATGCAATTGAAGGTCGCCGGTTCCCGATACAAAAATCATATCGGTTCCGCACACCTTGTCAGGCCGCCACCTTCAGGTTTCCCGCCTTTAATGATAACAACCGTTCGCCTGGGGTAAGGACCTAGACTTCATCGTCGGGGTGGCCCCAGGACCCCTTGTCATTGGCAGGGTGAAGTTTTTGAATTGTATCGTCAGCTCCTCTGCGGTTTCCATCCAAGCGTTGCGGGAGCTTACTTAAGAAGGAAAGCGCGCACCGTTTGGGGGTTCGTTACACCTTCATTTGATCTTGCGCTCAAATCCTCCAAACTTTCGCTTGCTTTTCATCCCTAGCCCCGCTTGTGCTGCAATGGAGTTGGGTCTCCGCGAGAGCTGACTTAAGACCGACGGCAATTTGAAGAAGGTTCGGGCCCTCATGGGGTGGTCCAGTGACTTCTTCAACCACCAAGTATGCGTCGGCAAGCTTCCATTCGAAAAGGATCACGCCGGCGACATGGTGTACTTCTCTGTGTACGCCATGGTGGGACTGATCCCACCCTTTTCTTCTTTTCTCTTGATGCTGCTAGATTTCTATGGTGTGCAGCTGTACCACCTTGGTCCCCACTCCATTCTTTTGGTGTCGATCTTTATCCACTTCTGCGAGATGTGGGTGGGTATTAGTCACTGCGTCGAGCTCTTCTGCACCTTCTTCACCATCCACACCACCGGCAAGAGTGACGAGTACCTTGGCTTCTATTATTTTGTGAAGCGCAAGAAGTGCCCGCACAAGTACTTGCGGTCGTTCCCTTCTGGCAAGTGGGACGACTGGAAGAAGGATTGGATTGTCATCAGGACAGAGGAGCATGAGAGGCTGGAGTTGCCCGTAGGTCTCCCCAACATCAACACTGAAGCTTGGAGCAAAGTTCCAGTGTTATCGGATGCCTTCAACCTAGCTCTGACCAGGATCCGCCAATGTGTGGAAGGAGGGGTGACTCCCCAGGCGGTATTTTGCAACTTCCTGGCTAACAGGTGGGCTCCGCTGAAGAAGAGGGAGAAGCTCGCTTGGACCCTCAACAGCGTGATGGACGATGACCAGATTGAAACTGGTTTGAAGTCCAACCTGGAAGGTGCAGCCTTGGAGCTTCACCTCAAGAAGTTCCAGCACGGCATCAACGTCGAGGGTGACTACTTGTCTCCACCGGCGGCTTTCCTCCCTCTGAACATGGTGGCGGAGTTCAGTAGGGATCTCCGGCGGAAGATGCCGGTGCTTGATGACCTTGGTGTAGTTGAGAGGCGTTCGACCATCGGGCTGGTGATCTCCGAAGCTTCCGAGGGTGGTCCCCCTTCCGTCCCAGAACAGAGAGTTGAAGTCATGGACAAGGGCAAAGAGTTGGCCGAGCCTTTGAGCCGTAAAAGGAAGTTGAAGCATTCTGACGGGAGGTCCGACAGACATGCTCCTTCCGCAGTGGCTCCTTCTCCCCAGAGGCGAAGGTCTTCAACATCGGCAGCCACTCCAGCATCGGTGTCTCCCCGGGGTGCTAGTTCCAGCAGTGTGGCTACAGTACCAGGGCCAGTTGAAGCTCTGGGTCCGGAGGTTCTTCCCGATCGAGGGGGGCCTCGACCAAGGTGACGCCGACGGCTGTGGCAATCTCTGGGGAACCTTCCGGAGCTGGCACGCCAGTGGTGACAGGGTCCAGTCCTCATCGTTCGGGGAAGAGGATCCGCGCTAGCTGGAGTGGAAGCCTTCTGAGGTAAATTTTGTTTTTTACCTCAATTGGTTGTTTTGTGTTGTAACTGCGTTTTGAGTGTCTTCGTCCTTCATCCACAGTGTACCCAAGAAAGGGGTTGAAGCTCCTGTTCCTGCCACAACAGCTGAAGCTGTGCAGGCGGAGGCTCCGGCTCCAATCCTAGCGCCACCCCAAGGAGTGGCTGAGGCTGCGACAGCTCCGGTGTCGGCTGTCGTGGTCTTGGACCTTGACTCATCCCCCGAAGCTCCCGTGGTAGCACTGGACCACGGGAATGAAGATGTACCAGCGGCATGTGCCCTGGAGGTTGAAGCTCCGGGTTTGGATGCTGAAATGGTGGATGCTCCAGCCTCAGAACTGGAGATATCTGTGATTCCAGCCCTAGAGCCGGATGTTGTTAAAGCCTCGGCGGTGGAGCCGGTGGTTAATGAGGCCCCGGCGGTAGAGTCTATGGTTGATGAAGCTTCGGCGCCTGAGCCAGTTATCGAAGAAGTCCCGGCGGTAGAGCCGGTTGCTATAGAAGTTCCGGCGGTAGAGCCGGTCGTCGGAGAAGTTCTGGCGCCTGAGCCAATCGCTGCAGAGGTGCCGGCATCCGAGCCCATGATTGTCGAAGCTCAGTGCCTGGGCCAGCAGTGGAGGAGGTGCCAGCGTCGGAGCCGGAAGTAGCTTCAGCTCCGATTGAACCTTCAACGCCTGCCCCAAAGGTGGTGGTCTCGGATCTGCCCGCGCCTGAGTCAGGGTGCCGAGGTGAAGTTGTTGGCCCCCCGCTTGAGGGACCAGTTGTTGATGACCTGGCGGAAGGACCTTCGGAGCCAACTCCGGAGGTTGAAACTTTTGTAGCAGGACCTTCCTCGGCAGCGGCCGAGGCTATCCTGGAGGGCGGCCCTAGTGTCGTGGAAGCTCAGGGAACTGCTCTTGTAGAGTGGGACCCAATTTTTGTCACAGAGAACCCGCTGGAACCAGCGGAGATGACCCCGGTAGGTCCGGACCCGATCCCTCTGTCGTTGTCTATTGACAACGCCTGCTCCAGTCTTCGCCAAGTCCACCTGGCTTTTTACCATGACTGCAAGGCTCTCGAGGAGGAGCGCCAAACTCTTAGGAGGTGGCGCAACTGTCTCCAATTCGAGATCAAGCTGGCGCAGTAGAGGCTGGCTGACGACAAAGAGTGGGTGAGAAAGGAGAAGATCCGTCTGGAGTACTGGGGTAAGCTGCTGGATGAGAGGGAAAGCATACCGCGATCCCTTGACAGCCAGTCCCGGGCCATCTACAAACAGGCCAAAGCTGCTAATAGCGCAGCGGATGATCGCCAAGAGAGGCTCGACGCCATCCACAACAGTCTCGTCAAGCGCCGGGAGGCTCTTGAGGAGCGGGAGAGAAAGCTCGAGGATGAAGAGCAAAAACTCCTGGAGCTGCGGGATGACGTCGTGAAGAGGGAAGAAGAGCTTACTCAGAGGCTAACTCTGAGTGACAAGAGTCTCGAGGAGCGCACTAAGAAATTGGATGAGCGCTGCGGGAAAGAGAAGAAGAAGGCCTGGCAGCGAGGACACGACCTCCACAGAAGGGAGAATAACGTTGCTGCCAGAGAGAAGAAGGTGTGGGGCTGAGAGAAGGATCTGGTTAACCGCCGGAACGAGATCCACCTCCGGGGAGAAGAGCTTAGCAAACTCGAAAGGCAGGTTGCTGAAAAGATTCAGCGGAATGCCAAAGAGGTAGAGCGTCTTGCCCGAGAGAATTCGGAGCTTGCGGCAGCCAAAAGATCCTTGAAGGAGATGCGAGGTTGCAGGGTTGCAGAGTCCCAACAAGTTTGGGATTTCTTGGGCAAAGCCAACGACACACTGACGCCAATGGGTTTTAGTCCCATGCGTCTAGATGATCCGGAGCTAGAGTTAGATCAGGCGTTGCAGGCGCTGAGTTCGGCAGGCAACAAGCTCACCAAGATAGGCGATGTCATTGCAGACCAGCTGGAAACCGAGGGACAACCTTTGGCAAAGAGCGTTGCAGAATTTGTTCTGACGTGCTACACAAGCCGGGACCCTCAATTCCCCATGACCCGGTGCTCGAAGGCCCTATCGATGGAGAGGGAGAAGCTGCCCAAGCCAGCGTTTCGGAGGTTGCCCAGAAGATCACCTCGTTCTTCCATAGGGTCTAGGACCATCTCTTTGTAGCTCCCGCTTATATCCTCTCTTCTTTTTCTCCAATTTTGTAATCTCTTGTCTGTAGATGAATGAAATCCAAGTTTTTGTGAATTTCATTTTTTTGTCTTCAACACCTTTGTCCCACTTGGTCCCCTAGTAGATGTACACGATTTGATTGTGAACATGTACCAAGAGGATTTAACAGTTGTTGAAGACTTGCGTGCTTCGAACTTGTAGAGCGTAGGTCCAAAGTCTTCGATGGTGAAAGCCCCCTGAAGTTGTCGGAGCTTAAGGGCTCTGGCATTGGCCATCGTCGGAGCTTAGTAGCTCCAGCAGCGGTCTCCATCAATGCGTAGAGCATCGACAGTTAGTCCTCTTGGGTGTCAGAGCTTGGTAGCTTCGGCAGTGACCTTTGTCAACACGCGGTGTGTCAACAACATACACCACTGTCGAGTCTTCCCACCATATTTTGTTCACGTTGACGACTGGCCCCCTGGCTTTACCGGAGCTAAGTAGCTCCGGTGATGCTTGCTATCAATGTTTGAAACATCGACTATAAGCCACCTAGGGGCTGTCGGATCTTTAGTAGCTCCGGCTTATTTCACCATCATCATGAGATCTTTATTTTTCCTGCACACTGAAGTCAAGAAAAACAGTAAAACCCATTTCCTATCTATAACTCAGTTGTGACTTACTATTCTCGTAAGAAATTTTTAGGTCGAGCGCAGTTCTTCATACAATCAAGTGCACTGAGTTGTTTTCAGGACCCGCCTTATTTTGGCCTGCCGGGGTGTAGGTAGAGTGGCGTACTTAGGGTGTAGGACCAGGCTAAGTCGATAGCACACTCCGGACCTAGATTGGCTGGCGGCATTCAGGCGAGTGAGCCATTCAACAACTTGAAAACCCGAAGGATTTAACAATTCAACTCTAGTTGTACATGAATTAGTCGATCTAAAAAATTCTTGAGAATCGCACAACCTTGTTATAGACAAGAAAGAGAAAAATAAAAAAATATAGAGCTTGTACAAAGTAAATGCACGTAGAGTCTGTTTTCACACAAAGATGTCTTTCATTATAGGTCCGGGGTACAGGGGAAACAAGTACACCCTTAGGGTACGGAACCAGGCTAAGTGTGTTTTGTTTCTTGTTTGACCCAAGGTAGCTAGCTACACTTTTAGTTCCAAGACTGTGACAAGTGTTGCCTGAACTTTGCAGACCTTCTGGAGAAGGTCCGGCTGTTCTCCCGGAGGAGCTACCCGATTTTGTACAATGACTCTATGACATACATCACGTGTAACTACAGACTCACCTTCGTGATATTAAGCGTAGAACTTACGGAGGTGCTCAATGTTCCAAGGATTAGGGAGAGGTGTCCCATCCTCGGTTGCCAAGCGAATGCATCCGGGACGGGATACTTTGATCACTCGGAAGGGTCCTTCCCAACTGGGGGAGAGTTTGTTTAACCCTTCTCTAGATTGTATTCTCCATAGCACCGGATCGCCTTCCTCGAGCTGTCGGCTGTGAACATGCCTTTGGTGATAGCGCCGAAGAGCTTGGCGGTATCGGGCATTCCGAACAACTTCTCGGCACCTTCCCTCTTCAAGGAGGTCAAGGTCTTCACGCCGGAGCTAGTCCTGCACGGCATTGTCGAAGGTCCGAACCCGGAGCGACCCCAGGGTGATTTCCGGAGGAAGGACTGCTTCAGCTTCGTACACCAGGAAGAAGGGTGTCTCTCCAGTTGACCGGTTTGGAGTTGTCATGTTGGCCCATAGAGTGGGCGGAAGCTCTTCGATCCAGTTGGCTCCATGTTTTTTCAGGCGCTCATATGTGCGCGTCTTGAGTCCTTTTAGGATTTTTGCATTTGCTCTCCCGGCTTGGCCATCGCATGCCGGCTGAGCTACAGAAGCGTAGCTAACTTGAATGCCGAGGTCTTCGCAATATCCTTGGAATGTAGAGCTTGTGAATTGGGTCCCATTATCGGTTATGATTTTGTTTGGGACTCCAAATCTGCATATGATGGACTGTAAGAAGTTGATGGGTGATTGCTTGTTTATTGTCACAACTGGAGTAGCTTCCGGCCATTTGGTGAATTTGTCAATGGCAATGTACAGGAACTTGTAACCTCAGATGGCTCTTGGAAAAGGTCCCAAGATATCCATCCCCCACACAGCGAAAGGCCATGTAGGAGGTATCCTTTGTAGAGGTTGGGCCGGTGTGTGAATTTGTTTTGCATGAAACTGGCATGCTTCACATCACCAGCTCAGTTGCATCCTGGAGCACTGTAGGCCAGTAAAAGCCATGCCGGAAGGCTTTACCGACCAGCGTGCGGGAAGACGCGTGGTTCCCACACTCACCTCCATGGATTTCTGCGAGGAGCTCGTAGCCTTCTTCCTTTCTGATGCACCGCATTAGGACGTTGTTAGCACCACGGTGGTAGAGATCCCCTTCTACCAGCATGTATCTTTTAGTCAGTCTGACTATCCGGTCAGCGGATACATTATCTTCACAAAGGAAGTTGTCTTTCAAGTAGATTCGGATCTCCGAGATCCATGCATTGGAGCTAGCTTCACCATTTGAGTATTTCGTGCTGGGTTGCTTGGAGCTTCTGACAACACCTACGACCCTTGATGGCTGCCATGGTAACAGGGCCATCGGGACTGCCAGATTTGAGGTGCTAGTCTCGCCCCCTTCGCTCAGTTCGGCAGGCTGAGCTGTAGGTTTAGACAACCTCCGGACGAAGGTTCCATCGAGAGCCAGAGCTCCGGTTGACGCTTTCGTCGGGAGTTCGTCAGCTTCAACGTTATGGAGACGCTAGACATGGTGGAGGTCCAGGACTTTGAAGTCCTTCTAAAGCCTCTGGACTTCAAGGAGATAAGAAGCTAGTTGGGGGTTGTTGTAGGATCATTCTCCCTTCACCTGTTTAATGATGAGCTGCGAATCTTCCTTGACCAACAGCTGCTTGACACCATATGATAGTGCCACCTTTAGTCCGTAAATGAGTGCTTCATAGTCCTCCATGTTGTTGGTCGCCTTGAAATCAAGGTGCACCATGTATTTAACCTTCTCCCCGGTCAGAGCGAGGAGAAGGACTCCAGCTTCAGCCCCCTACTTCTGCATGGAGCCATCAAAGTAGAGAGTCCAGTGAGGCTCGGTAGACCGGAGCCTTGAGTTCCAGCTTCTCCTCACTGGGGCCTCCAAGGTTTGATGGAGAGGGGGTCCATTCCACCGCAAAGTCCGCCAATGATTGACTCTTGATCGCTTGTCTTGAGACGAATTCAAGGTCAAACTCGGCCAATTCCGCTGCCCACTTCGCAATGTTTCCAGTGGAGTTGGGATTATGCAAAATAGCTCGCAGTGCATATGAAGTCACCACTGAGATCTTGTGAGCTTGGAAGTAGTGTTGGAGCTTACTGGAAGCAATAAGAATTGCGTATAGCAATTTATGTACTTCCAGGTACCAAGTTTTGGCGTCGTGGAGTACTTCACTGATGAATTACACTGGGCATTGGACTGTTCGGACCCTCTCGGAGGGGCCCGGAGCTTACTCCTCATCGACCCGGACCCTTCCGGAGGGGTCCGTACCTTCTTCAGGGACCTCCGGGTCCTTGTTGGAGGAACCCGGAGCTTCTTCAGGAGTGACCCGGACCCTCCCAGGGGGGTCCAGCTCTTCTTGCTCAACAAGAGTAACTCCTTGTTGACCCAAGTCTGATGGCTGGGACCCAGACTCGCCTTCAGGAACCTTCTGACCCTCCCGGAAGGGTCTGGATTCCTGATCTTGTGACAGTTATGGTCTCTCCGTAACCAGGACCATGCTGACAACTTCGTCAGTTGCCAAAATGTAAAGCAATTGAGGCTCACTAGGGTTGGAGCTACCAAGGTTGGTAGGGTGGTGAGGAGCTGCTTCAATTCCTGGAACGCCTTTTCTGCTTCTTCAGACCATTGGAATGGTCCAGACTTCCTCAATAGCTTGAAGAAGGGTAGTGATCGTTCCGCCATTCTTGAGATGAACCGGCTGAGAGCGGCTAGAAATCTAGTCAGCTTCTGAACGTCCTTGATGCGGGCTGGCGGCCGCATATCTTCAATGGCTTTAATCTTCGCTGATTTGCCTCTATGCCTCGGTGGTTTACCAGAAAACCAAGAAGTTTTCCGGAGCTAACCCCGAAGACACACTTGTCCGGGTTCAGCTTTGTGCGAGTGACTCGCAACTTGTCGAAGACAGCTTGCAAGGTGTCAATAAGTGACTCCTTGTCCTTGATTTTGACGACAATGTCATCGACATACACTTCTACTACGTCTCTGATGAGCTTTCCAAAAGTTTTGTACATAGCTCGTATAAATGTTGAAGCTGCATTCTTGAGACCAAATGGCATGGCAGTATAACAATACAATCCATCTACTGTGACAAAGGAGGTATGCTCTTCATCTTCCCTAGACATTTTGATTTGATGGTACCCAGAATATGCGTCTAGGAAACACAGTAATTCACACCTGGAGGTGGAATCCACTATCTGATCTATTCTAGGTAGTGGGAATGGATCTTTTGGACATGCCTTATTCAATGTGGTGTAGTCAATACACATCCGAAGCTTCCCGCCGGCCTTGGGTACAACGACTGGGTTTGCCAGCCATTTTTGGTGGAAGACTTCTCGGATAAATCCAGCTTCGAGCAACTTCTTCACTTCTTGTCATATGAAGTTTTGTCGCTCTACTGATTGCTTCCGAGGCTTTTGATGTACAGGCCGAGCGTCAGGGTAGATCTTCATATTATGCTCGATCACTTCCCTAGGGATCCCAGGCATTTGTGATGGTTGCCAGGCAAACACGTCGACATTAGCCCGGAGGAAAGTGATGAGCGCGAGTTCCTATTTGTCATTCAGACCTTCTGATATACGGGTGGTCTGAGCGGCGTCGAAACCGATTTGGATGACTTTGACGGGAATGTCGGTGTCGCCGCTTGGTTGTACGTGAGGTGCGAAGGTTGAGCCTCGATGACGAATGCTCGAAGGTTACGGAGCTTGCTCCTTTTCGGATTCTTCTTCCTGCGTTGTGGCAAGCGCGTGAAGCTCTTCCAGAGCTGTCACTCCGGTGGTGTGATCTCCACGGATCTGGAGAACACCATCTCGTGTTGGCATCTTCAACACCAAGTAGCCATAATGAGCAACAGCCATGAACTTGTATAAGGCTAGCCTGCCCAGAATGGCGTTGAAGGGTAAATTGATCTGAGCAACGTCGAAGACCAACTTCTCATTGCAATAATTCTCCCGAGTCCCAAATGTTACGGGGAGAGTAATGGCACCAAGTGGGGTTATGGCCCCCGGACCTACTCCTGAGAAAGGTCAGGAGGGGCGAAGGTCCGAAGGTCGGAGCTGAAGCTTGACGAAAGCTTTGAAGCTTATGAGGTTCAGCTCCGAACCTCCGTCTACCATTACATGGTGGAGTTCGATGTTGTTGATGGTCGGAGATACCATCAATGGGAGTTGGCCAGCTCCAATCATATTCCGAGGGCAATCTGACGCATCGAAAGTGATGGCAGTATCCATCCACTTCCGGTGCGGCTCTGCCCTGGAGATGGGAGCCACCGAGGCCATGTCCCGTCGCATGGTCTTGAGGACGCGGCGGGAGGTGATGTCCCATGAACCACCAAAGATGGTGTTCATGGTTTTCCGACGTTCATTGTCAGACACGTTGGAGTCGTCGTCGACGGAGGTGTAAACAGCCTTCAAGACCTTTTTAGGGTCCTGAAAGCCTAACTCCTCTTCAGCTACAGCTTTGTCGACTTTTTGTTTTCCTTCCCTTTGTCAAAAAGGAACTTCTTCCCGGCGCTTGTTGTAGTGCTCGGCAAGGTTCTGGACCTCTCGGCAGTCTTCCAGATTGTGACTGTTCGATTTATGTATAGGACACCACATCTTGGAGTTGCTGTCGTCTTCAGATGAAGGTTGAGGTCGTTTCTCGGGGTGTGGCCCCCGGCCACCCGGAGCTGTGGCAGCTGCAGCAGTAGGTGTGCCGGCCGACGACTTTTACATGCCGTTGGACTTTTTCTTCTTTTTGCCACTCCTGGAGGTAGTGGCTTCACCCTTGGAGGATTTTTTTTATTATCCTCCGGAGGTGGTTTGGAGTGCATTTCATGGCCCTCTACAGCTTTGGCACACTTGTCTACCAAGTAGAAGAGCTCCGTGACGCTGGTGATCTCCTTGATCGCCAGCTTCTCCAGCATCTTCTTGTCTTGTACGCCCTGTCTAAATGCCACAATAACAGAGGCGCTGGAGATAGAAGGAATAGTGTTTCGTACCTGGGAGAACCTCTGGATGAAGGAACGCAGGGATTCTCCCCCCTTCTGCATGACAGCAAAAAGGTCCAGTTTGGTGCCTGGTCGGGTGTATGAACTCCCAAAATTGGCGGTGAACTGTTGGCACAGTTCTGCCCAACTATTGATGGAGCTGGGCGGAAGGCTCATGAATCAGGACCTGGCAGTCCCAGTCAAAGCCACTGGGAAGTAGTTGGCCATTACGGCTTCGTTACTTCCGGCCGCAAGGATTGCAGTGGAGTAAATCTGGAGAAACTCAGCGGGATTGACAGTCCTGTCAAATTTCTCCGGCAGGTGAGGGCGGAACTTTTGTGGTCATCTGACCATGCGTAGGTGCATGGCCAGGGCAGAACAGCCTCCTACTACCCCCTCGCGAGCAGGACTGTCTCGAGCTTCTCGCCTTTCGCGGGCACGCTCAATATGGATGCGGTCATCCTGTTGACGGTAATAGCAATCAAGCTCCGCCCGGAGGTCATGAGTTGAAAGCCTGGTTATAGTATGGGTGCGTCGCGCCCCGGAAGGCAGCGACTTCACTTGTTGAGATGCAGCACGCCTCCTATTTTGGGAAGCGTGCGGACCAAGTCTGCCTGACACAGTCCGATGCTGCGATGGGGCCCGCCTCAAGGGGGGACCTTGGTTGCTGATGCGATCGGTTGTTGCTGCAACCAAATGTTCCACATTAGCCCTCCACTGCTCCATTGCACCCTGGGATGCGCCTGGAGGTGGTGGGCGTTGGAGAAGAGCATGCGCTGCATGGAGCGCATGTTCAGGATTGTTGTTAGCCGATGTCGTGACCAATGCAGATGCCCCATCTCGCTGTCCGGCTTGATTTGATGGTGCGGACGATGGCGGCAGAAGCATGACTCCTGCTGGCTGCTGCACACTGGAGGGATTGCCTCCAGCAGGTTGCGCTGCAGGGTTGCCGTTGGACCATCCAGCTGCAGAGTTCACCATCTTCGAATCTCGAGTGCCCCCCTTCCTGGCGCACCAACTGTCAGAGTGTTTTCCCGGCAATTCTCCTGATACTACTGTTGGTAACTTGCAGAGTTTGTAGTTTGGTATTGGGTGCACAAAGATTCAAAAGACGATGGCAAATAGACACAAGGATTTGCGTGGTTCGGGCCGCCTGAGCATAATACCCTACTCCACGGGATGTGTGGTTGTTGTATTGAGCGTCTCAGAGTCTAGTGTTTCCCAAAGAGTCTCCCCTGTGTATCATCGACCAGTCCTTTTATAGTACAAGGTTTGGTCGTTACACCGTTAGCCTGGCCTGACATGTGGCCCTGGCGGTTACTGATGTTTAATACATAATTAATTAGATTAATTACCCTTAATAGCGTGGTAACGGGACTTAACAGTGTTGTTACTGGTATTAAGGGCCTTCTGATCGTGTGTCATTAATATGGTATTAATGACACTTAATCAAGTCTTGAAGTCTTTGATTGCCCCTTGAAGGTCCGAGCCGTTGGGGGTTCATCAGCCTGATTGCTGAGGTTGAAGGTCCAGCGGTTTGGACACGTGGCAACATCGGAGCTATTCATTTGGGACGGGTAGGTCCGGTGTATATGTACACGTGTCGATACCGAAGCTTCCCTCTGTCGGGGGTTAGGTCTGGGGGTGCCGCACAAGTGTTTAGCCCGGAACTATCCCATGTGTGGGATATAGGTCCGGTTGAGGTATACACGTGGCAGCACCGGGACTAACCATAGATGGGAGACAGGTCCGGTCCCGTATGACACGTGGGGCCTTCGCAGGTCTTCAACTCAGACAGGTGAAGTCCCTTTAGTCTTTTTGTAGTCCCAAGGGGTATACGCTACGCAGGGTACCGATAGAGTAGACACGAACTGGTATATTGATACAGGGGCTACAGATCACATCACAGGAGAGTTGAACAAGCTGTCAACTAAAGAAAAGTACACTGGCAAAGAACAAGTACACACAGCCAGTGGATCAGGTATGAAATTAATTTTGTTGGAAATACTCTATTACGAACTCCTGCGCAACCCATTCATCTTAGAAATGTTCTCCATGTTACTTCCACTACAAAAATCTTATCTCCGTTCATAAATTAACCAAAGATAATCCTATCTTTCTTGAATTTCACTCTCATTGTTTCATGGTAAAGGATCGAGCTACGAAGAAGGTCCTTCTTCAAGGCATATGTAAAAAGGGATTGTACCCCTAGCCTTCTCTGGAACATTCATCTACCAAATGTGCTTTTATCCCATCCAAGCCATCCTCAGAAAAGTGGCATAACAGATTAGGCCACCCATCTATGGTAATAGTTGATCGAATCATAGAGTCAAATAATCTCCCTTGTGCACTTGATTCTCGCAAGGATCGAGTGTGTGATGCGTGTCAACAAGGGAAAAGTCATTAGTTACCCTTTCCGAGGTCAAATAGTGTGTCTCAACCTCCACTTGAAGTCGTTTTTCTGATGTTTGGGGCCGTGCGCCCACTTCGGTTGGGACACATGAGTACTATGTAAGCTTTATCGATGACTTCAGTAATTTCACGTGGATTTATTTCATTCGCCTTAAATCTTAAGTTTTCCAAAGATTTCATGAACTTTGGGCCATGGTTGAGCGATTGTTCGACAAGAAATAATTGTTATGCAAACTGACTGGGGAGGTGAATATCAAAAATTGGATTCCTTTTTACTCAAATAGGAATCACTCACTTAGTCTCTTGTCCACACACGCACCAACAAAACAGATCCGTTGAACGCAAACATAGACAATTAGTTGAGACGGGACTTACCTTGCTAGCGCGTGTCGATACACCTCTAAAATTTTGGGATGAAGCATTTGCTACTGTAGTCTATTTAATCAATAGACTTCCTTCAAAAGTCATTGATTATCAATCCCCATTAGAAAAATTGTTGCATACAAAACTAGATTATTATAATCTTAGAGTTTTTGGGTGTATTGAAAAATATAAAATATATGCATCTCATATTGCATTTTGCATTCATCCTCATGTATTGAAAATTTATTACCAAAATAAATAAGCTAAAAGAAATTTATTTACCAGAGTAAGTACATTAAAATAAATTAAATTAGCATAACGAATATGGAAGAAAAGAAATAAAAATAAAAGAAAAAGAACTAAATCGTCTATGCACATGCATTCATATTTAGATATATAAACTGAGTAACTAGATCTATTAAAATCAAAATAGAAATTTTATACAATAGAAAAGTAATTGGAAAAGAAAATTATAGAAGAAGATGAATAATAATAATAATCATAATAAAAGATGGAGCATATATAAAAAATATGTGTAACAAAAGAGGAGAAAAAAATAATAGCATAAAACATGTATTAGGGAATAAATATAAAAATAATAATGAAGAATAATATATAATAATAATAATGAAAAAAAGGAATAACAAATAAATTATAAATAAATAAATAAATAAATAAATAAGAAGACAAAAAAAGAAAAAAAGGGAGCAGCCCGGCCGGCCAAGCCGACCGAGCTGGCCCGCTCCCGACTGCGCCTGCGCCAGCCCCACCCCGACGCCCCAGTGCGACGCCCGCGCCCCGTTCCCAAGCCAGCCGCGTCCCCGCACCGCGGCAAGCGCGCCACGCGCCCAGCGACCGAGCCGCCCGCCCGCATGACCTTGCACCGTGGCCGAGTCGGCCTCTTGCCGAGTCGATCCCTACTGCCGCGCCTATATATACGTAAGGCTTCGTACTTTTTGACGCCAGGAAAACAGCGCCGCCACCATAGACAAAAAAACCCTAGCGGTAGAGAAAAAAAAGAGGGAGAAGCACCAGAGGCTGCGCCGCCAGGGAAGAAGAGGGAAAAAAGGGGAACAGAAGAGGAGGGTGTCGTCGTCCGCCGGAGTTCGTCGCCGTCGTCGTGCCGCCGGAGGGCCGTTGTGCCACCTGCTTCGTCTACGCGTCGCCTTTGTTCCGCGATCGTCAAAGCCATCGCGTCTACAGTAGGGTTTGTTTCTCTAATCCGAATTTTAGCGACGTATTAAATCTAATAGACGTAAATTGATTTTAGTTGCATCATCTTTTTATTTTCAACAGCATTAATCCTCGCTAAAACCACCGTAACTCGTATGAACACGTATGAACTAGTTGCATCTAATCAATAAACAACTGTAGTTAATTAATTATTGTACTTTGCATGCATGCATATCATTGCATGTTGATTAGTATGTGTGCATCATGTTGATTTGTATGTATTTTCTTGTATGTGTGATCACGAGTAGAGGGAAGTGCTCAAGAGGTCGTGTACGAGGATTTTCAGAACCGAGACTTCGAAGCGCTTGAGCAACCCTATTCGCCGGAGCAAGGCAAGTATCCTTGAAGCATATTGATCCTGTTTTAAAATAAATATTTTGTTTGCAAACTGCATGCTTGTGTCAATTTGATGGGAAATCCTATGATAGGAAGTTTACTAGCTTTCTTTAACCACCCTTGTCACCTGGGACATAAGGTAGAGAGTCGGGATGGGATTTTTACCTTTTTGCTTTGCTTAATTAACTGGGATGGGAGAACAACACTACACATTTAATTATGCATTAATGATATTCTGGTTAATGTGAGCTGGTCAATACGGTATGGTAATGGGTGATCTAAGCAAGTCTGGTATGTGAATGGGTTGGATGTTATGGTGGTTTGCTTGCTTTAGATCTAAGGACCGGTTCATGCGAGAATAAGCCAGGACTACAGTGCCACCACGAGGCCAAGTATGGGTGCAGCGTAGATGATTAATTAGGGCTTTGCCAATGCTATTTGGACCATTAAGGATGCTCGGAGAAGGGGTGGTCAGATTGGGTTTGTTGATGATTGGTGGGACTACCCTGGGATCCGAACGGCTCAAGAGGGGGCCATTGGTTGAAGATGTGCTCAGTTGGAGACATCGCCACCGGTGAAACCTCAGTGGGGTCTGAATAGACTAGTAATTCCTTCTTAAAGGCTATTTTGTGATCTCTTGGCCATACACCAAAGGAAGTGTAATTGGCGAAAGGGCGCTATACCCTTTTGCTTAGTTGCTTATTAGTTTATTTCCGCTGCATTAGTTCAAACTTGTCATTAATACCCATTAGAGCTTGTATTCGAGGATATAATGAATTATGTAATAAGAGTACTTATTTAATAATTTGAGTTGTGGTAATTATCTGTTTACCATTTGTGAATCACTTGTATATGTGTGTTAAACATACTGGGCACACATATACCACACTTGGTTCATTTTCGGAACCGGGTGTCGCATATGAAGATGCTAAATATCCTAATTATGTTTGTAGGTTGGATAAGGCACTCTATGAGCTAAAACAAGCACCCAGGACGTGGTACTCCAAGCTCAGCTCTAAATTGATTAATCTGGGTTTTGTTGCATCTAAAGGAGACACCTCATTATTTATTTATAATAAGGGTGATACCATCATATTCTTGTTAATATATGTTGATGACATAATTGTTGTTGGCTCCTCAAAACAGGCAGTAGAAGCATTGTTGCTTGATTTGAAGAAAGATTTTGGACTCAAGGATTTGGGTGACCTTCCCTATTTCCTTGGAATAGAGGTGTCACGGATTAAAGAAGGTATTCAACTAAGTCAGAAAAATTATGCGGCTGAAATTATAAAGAAGGCGGGACTAGAAAAGTGCAAACCGGTAAGCACTCCTATTTCGTTCACCAAAAAATATTCAGCGCACACTGGTCAAGCACTTAATACTAAAGATGCAACAAAATATTGAAGTGTAGTTGGAGCTTTGCAGTACCTCACTTTGACTAGACCGGATCTAGCTTTCTCGATTAATAAAGCATGTCAGTTTCTACATATGCCGACCACAATACACTGGACTACGGTAAAAAGGATATTGCGGTTTATACAAGGCACAATTAATCTTGGCATAAAATTTTTGAAAAATAGCTCTCCGCTGGTGAATGCGAAGATCAACTGGTGGTTTTGCTATATACTTGGGCAAGAATCTGGTGTCATGGAGTGCTAGAAAATAGTAAACGGTATCACAATCCAGTACTGAGGTAGAATATAAAGCAATAGCAAATGCTACATCAGAGATAATTTGGACTAAGACAATTCTAAAGGAACTTGGTGTGAAAGAACAAGGGATAGCAACCTTGTGGTGTGATAATTTAGGAGCCACATTCATGGTGGCAAATTCAGTGTTTCATACCTGCACTAAACATATAGAAATAGATTATCATTTTGTGAGACGAAGGGTGGCCAACAAATTGCTTCAAAACAGATTTGTGACATCAAAGGATCAGATTGCTGACGGTTTCACAAAATCATTAACGGCGAATAATATGATCCAGCTTCAATACAATCTTAACGTAGGAAGGAGTTGAGATTGAGGGAAAATGTTAGAATAAAAGGAATAAAATGATACAGCCACGACGAGAGGACTCTTGATTTAAGACTAGAAGATTCTTGGTACAAGTCCAGAAGGCTGAAGATCCGTAGCTGAGATAATATTAGATAAGATTATATTTGTAATCTGATGTCACTACTACAAAAAGCATTTTTACAGGCGCCTCAATTTTTCAAACACAGGCGGTCCTTAAAAATATGCGACTGTGATGATGAATGATATAATAATCATGTGTGATGAAAGAACAACACAGGCGGATTTTAAAAAACAATGGCCTGGGTAAATACTCGATCTTCTCAGGCGGTTATTAATTAAGAACCGCCTGCAATAAAATAACATCGCAGGAGGATTTTAAGAAATAACCGCCTGGGTAAATACATGATCTTCTCAGGCAGTTATTAATTAAGAACCGCATGTAATGTAATAAACTTCACAGGCGGTTCTTAATTAACAACGGCCTGAGAAGATCATGTATTTTCACCGGCGGTCATTGTGTAAGAACCGTATGTAGTTGTTCAATTATCACAAGCGGCTTTCATTGAAGAACCTCCTAGGGAAAGTCATTGTTTCCACATATTTTGTGTCCCCGGAAACGCCAGAGTGCCCTAGATCGTGAGCGTCCGTTGCAGGGATAAACAAACGCAATGACATTGCAATTAAGTGATTTAATTGGAATACAAGGATAAACAAACACAAATGACATTGCAATTCAGAGGTAATTCACAACTCGATGAATTCCATAGATCATACATTGTGTGCCCTCTAAACTAAATTCGAATTTAAACTTATTCCTGAAGCTCCCATCGATCAATCTAAATTGTACCGTCCTGATTGCTCCCGAACACGTCTCTTATATTCTGCTGGATCCTGAAATATTGACATTATTTAAATTAACAAATGTCGAAGGAGGAATGAATAACCTACATGTAACACCCTCATTTTCATGCATCATGCCCTACATACACTCATATACATGTTTAACATTAACCCACAACAAGAGGAACGAGTTTAAAATTTATTCGAAGCATTTCAAACTGATTTGGAGCAAAACCGCACTTAAAATGCTGGAAAGTGCAGATTTTGGCTCTAGAAACTTTCGAACTTGTTCGATTTTGTGTGGACTAGTCCGATATTCCAAGAATCCTTGAAAAATTGCTAAGTCCTTGGACTTTTCTGGACTAGTCCGGTGTTCCAGCGGACTTGTACGATTTCCTCTTTGTTTAAAGTCGGATTTGTCTGATTTTTGGCCAGACTTGTCCGATTCTCTCTGGACGACTTCGGACTAGTCCAGTCCTTTCCGTACTTGTCCGATATTTCGCGACTCCGAATTGATCTTTCGTTTTACGATTTGTTTCTTAGGTTTCACGTTAAATGGGCCTAGGGACGTCATGCCTAACTCTTTTAGAGCCCATGTGGGACTCTAAACCGGCCTCTACTCCTCTCAAACTCGAAATCCATCTAACCCTAGCCTCCACCTCTATATAAACAACCCCACCCCTTGGATTGACATCTATTTGCCACTTTTCCACCCCACCCAAACCCTAGTTCGTAGAGAGCCACCACCAAGGAGGGAGGAGAAGATCCCAAGCAAGAAGAAGAAGAGGAGGAAATGAAAGAGGATCAAGATCTCCACCAAGTTTCGTTCCTCATCACCAATTCATCTCCAAGTTCATCACCAACCCTAGATCACCAAGATCCAAGTGCTACCTCCAAGTTTCTTGATTCATTGGAGTTCTAAACACCTGGTATACATTCTATTATCTTTTTCTTACGTGAATTCAACCCCTAATCTCCAAATTTACGTTGGTCTAGAAAACCCTAATCTGCTAATCTCGCAGAGTGCGGACTTGTCCAGTCTCTAGCGGACTAGTCCGATCTTTCTGGTTAAATTGTGTTGAATTAATTCAAAAATTTGATCTAATCAACTCCAAACCTGTATAAACTTGTTAAAATCAATTAGAACTAGTTAGTGATCATTAAAAGCAATCTATTAACATGTTCTACCTTGCATTTGCATCAATCATGCATGTCATGACATATTGAGTAATATTTGTGCACTCTTTGATTGTGTTTCTTGTCTTGTATGTTTATTGTGCGGATTAGACGGATTTGCGCTAGAGAGTTCCGCAGAGGATCTACAGCACCAAGAGTTTGAAGGCTTTGACCCTAATCAACAGCAGGAGCAAGGCAAGAAGCATATTGATCCTGTTTTTAAATTAAATGTTTTGTTTGCAAACTGCATGCTGTGTCAATTTGATGGGAATCCTATGGTAGGAAGTTTACTAGATTTGTTTAACCACCCTTGTCACCTGGAATTATGGTAGAGAGTCAGGATGGGCTTTTTACATTTTGCTTCGCTTAATTAATTGGGATGGGAAAACAACACTACACATTTAATTAAGCATTAATGATATTTTGGTTAATGTGAACTGGTCAATATGATATGGTAATGGGTGATCTAAGCAAGCCTGGTATGTGGATGGGTTGGATGTTATGGTGGTTTGCTTGCTTTAGATCAAAGGACCGATTCATGCGAGAATAAGCCAGGACTACAGTGCCACCACGAGGCCAAGTATGGGTGCGGCGTAGCTGATTAATTAGGGCTTTGCCAGTGCTATTTGGACCATTACGGATGCTCGGGGAAGGGGTAGTCGGATCGGGTTTGTTGATGATTGGTGGGACTACCCTGGGATCCGAATGGCTCAAGAGGGGGCCCTTGGTTGAAGATGTGCTCTGTAGGAGACATCACCACCGGTGAAACCTCAGTGGGGTTTAAATAGGCTAGTAATCCCTTTGTAAAGGCTATTTTGTGATCTCTTGGCCATACACCAAAGGAAGTGTAATTGGCATAAGGGAGGTTCTTTAGTCGCCGACGGGTGATGAAATCACAAACACGTGGGTAAAGTGGTACAAACTCTACAGAGTCTAACAAAACTATCATGATAGCCGTGCTCCCGGCTATGAGCACCTGGACAACTTCCATGATTAGAGGGTACTCGGTATTGGGATGGTATTTGGGATGGTTATGGTTGGTATTATGGTTATGGATTAATTTCTGGTATTGAATATGGTTATTGGTAAATGGTGAAATCTGGAATTATTGATGAGGATGGTGAACTATGGATTGGTATTGTGATATTACTTATGATTATGATGGGTTTACTTCACATACATGTAATATATTGCTTTTCAAATGTTTTTATGTACTTTTCAGCACTTTGCCATTATTATTGTCGTCATTTGAGTCAGCCACATGTCATACTTTCCACACTTGTTGAGTACGACATGTACTCACTCTTGCAATCCCCCCCCCAACAGTTGCAGGTTAGGATTGGGAGTTTAATGGCGATAATGCGGAGTTCTAGGCCGTGTCTACCGTCAGCTTGCCTGTGGTGTTGATTGGAGATGCGCTATACCCTATTGCTTATGTTGCCTAGCTGTTTAGTTTGCTTAATTAGAGTATTTCTGCTGCATTAGTTGAACTTGTCATCAATATTCATTAGAGGTTGTATTTGAGGATAATATGGTTTGTGTAATAAAATTTCGTTAATTAATCTTGTTCTGTGGTAATTATGTGTATATCGTTTGTGATTGCACTCGTGTATGTGTGTTGAACATCCTGGGCACACATATGCGTTAGCTTGGTTCTTTTTTCGGAACTGGGCATCACAGATTGGTATCAGAGCCACAGGTTGACCGTAGGATGCAGCCTAGATAGAATGGACACTTAAGAGCACATAGGAGCACTCAGGAATCGATGTGTTTTTGCTTGGAGTGCTGTTTGCTATATATATTGTTTGCTTGTGTGCTTAATAGAGGATTTTGGGATGCTTTAGCATTTCCATGTCCACCTAGGCTAGTGTAGCTAGTTCTTTAGTTTCATATCCCTTGATGCATATAGTTGGGGACGTTCTCTAATTCTTACCTATTGCTTTTCTTCAGATGGTGAGGACTCGCAACCAGAGGGATGGCAATGATAAGGAAGAGAACAATGGAGTGCCTCAGAACAACAATGGGCAAGGATCTACTCAGGGAGCTATCAACATTGAGCAGCTATTGGCTATGCAAAACCAGCTCATGCAGACCATGATACAAACTATGGGACAGCTGCAGGCTGGCAATATCAACAATCAGCCCCACATGTCCCCACCGCCAGCCCCGCCTCCTCATAACCGATTGGGAGATTTTATGAGGACTAGGCCGCCAACCTTTGCTCAAGCTGCTGACCCTATGGATGCGGACGATTGGCTCAAGTCCGTGGAGAAGAAACTTGCTATTGTCCAATGCAGTGACCGGGAGAAGGTGCTTTTCGCTTCTCATCAACTAGTTGGAGCAGCTGCGGATTGCTGGGATTCTTTGTGCAATGCTCATGAGAACCAAGAGAGAATCACTTGGGCCGACTTCAAGGAGAGTTTCCGTTCCCATTATGTGCCAGAGGGTGTTATGATTTTGAAGAATTTGAGAATTTAAGGCAAGGAAGATCAAGCGTGAGTGAATATCTCAACAAGTTCACTCAACTCTCAAGGTATGCGCCTGAGGATGTTAGTCGGGACGGTCGGAAGCAATACTTGTTCATGAGAGGCCTCAACAATGAAATTCAAGTGCAATTGCTCAATTGTGACTATGCAAAATTTCCATAAGCTTGTGGACAAAGCAATTGTGGTTGAGAACAAGATCCGTGAGATGGAGCAAGACAACAAGAGGAAGGCGCCATATCAAGGACAGCAACAAGTAAGTAATGTGCGCCCTCGCCTTGCACCACCCAATGCGCCCTATTACAGCTCCTCTATTCCTGCTCAACGCCCTAGATTTGCACCGCGCCCAACTCAATTTGTGCAGCAGCGCCCTCTCATGCAAGCACCTAGGCCTCCAATGCCTTATGCACCTCGTGCTAATTTTCCTGGTGCCAATGTTCAAAACCAAGCTCGTCCCAATAATTCTGGTGGAGTTAAGAAGTGTTATACTTGTGGAGAAGTTGGACACTTTGCGCATCAATGTCCTAAGTCAGGCCTTGGTCAAGGAAGCAATGCGCCAAGGCAAAACCCAAGACCCAATGGAGGAGCGCCACAAGGAAGCCGTGGACAGCAGAATTTTGCTCGTGGCAACGTGAACCATGTCTCTACGGAGGATGCTCAACAAGCGGGTGACGTGGTCATTGGTATGTTTCTCGCCAACTCCAACCCCGCGACTATGTTATTTGATTCTGGAGCATCGCATT
Organism: Tuctoria greenei; assembly: GCA_036927565.1. NCBI lineage: Eukaryota > Viridiplantae > Streptophyta > Magnoliopsida > Poales > Poaceae > Tuctoria > Tuctoria greenei. Next base: position 36,675,003 of record JAYESD010000003.1, on the reverse strand, counting down.
CATTCATTGCATCGAAGTATGTTGCCAAGTATAGTTTGCCTATCTCTCATATGAAGTTTACTCTATTGGTTAAGTCTCCTGGAGGAGATATGAGGACAAATATAGTATGTCCAAAAGTAAGCCTTAGAATAAGGAGGGTAAACTTCTCCGCCGACCTCATTGTTTTGGATTCTCAAGGATTGGACATTATACTTGGTATAGACTGGTTGAGGAAGCACAATGGAGTTATTGAGTGTGCCACGAAGATGGTAAAGTTGACCAATGAAGAAGGGATCATCGTAGAATTTGAAGCATCTCAAACCGCACCGAAGCAATTGGAGATGAATCATATGGACGGTGCCGCAATTGAGGAGATTCCGGTGGTGTGTGAATTTTTGGATGTTTTTTCCGGACGAGTTGCCAGGTATGCCACCTAATCGAGACATTGAGTTTGTTATTGATTTAATACCTGGAACTGCACCTATGGCTAAGAGGCCGTATAGGATGCCTCCTTTGGAATTAGTGGAGCTCAAGAAGCAAATTCAAGAGCAACTAGAGAAGGGTTTTATTCGCCCTAGCTCTTCGCCTTGGGGAGTGCCCATTCTATTTGTGGACAAGAAGGATGGATCCCAAAGGATGTGCGTGGATTATCGAGCTCTCAATGAGGTAACAATCAAGAACAAGTACACCTTGCCACGCATAGAAGACTTGTTTGATCAGATGAAGGGTGCTTGTGTCTTCTCTAAGATTGATTTGAGGTCAGGATATTTTCAAATGAAGATTAGACCATCGGACATACCCAAGACAGCTTTTAGAACACGGTCTGGATCTTATGAGTACACCGTGATGTCATTTGGATTGACAAATGTGTCTGCCTACTTTATGTACCTCATGAATAAGGTCTTCATGGAGTACTTGGATAAGTTTGTTGTGGTGTTTATTGATACATTATGATCTACTCGAAGGATGAGAAGGAACATGAGGAACACTTGAGGCTTACGCTGCAGAAATTAAGAGAGCATCAATTGTATGCCAAGCTCAACAAGTGTCAGTTTTGGTTGAGATATAATTTCAGGAGGAGGAGTATCGGTTGACCCCGGAAAAAGTGAGAGACGTGTTGAAGTGGGAGCCCCCGCAAAGTGTCAAGGAAATAAGAAGTTTTCTTGGGATGGCTGGATATTACCGGCGGTTAATCAAGGACTTCTCCAAGATAGCCAAGCCTATGACGGAGTTGCTAATGAAGGGAAAGGCTTTCCAATGGACCCAAGCTTGTCAAAATAGTTTTGAGGAGTTGAAGAAGAGGTTGACAACAGCCCCAGTTTTGGTATTGCCGGACGTGAGCAAGAGTTTTGACATTTATTGCGACGCATCAAGACAAGGACTTGGATGTGTATTGATGCAAGAAGGTCAATTGGTCGCCTATGCATCAAGACAATTGAAGAAACACGAGCAGAATCACCCCACGCACGATTTGGAACTCGCGGCCGTGGTACACGCATTGAAGATTCGGAGGCACTATATCCTTGGACATAGGTGTGAAATTTATACGGATCATAAGAGTTTGAAGTATATTTTCACACAAACGGATCTGAACCTGAGGCAACGAAGACGGTTGGAGCTCATCAAAGATTATGGTTTGGGGATTAACTATCATCCAGGAAAGGCCAATGTAGTGGCCGATGCTTTGAGTAGAAAGGGAGTAAGTCACCAACTCACAGTTCGAGAGTTACCATTCGAGTTATGTAAGGAGTTTGAAAGGTTGAACCTCGGATTTGTAAATGAGATGGAGATGATGGAGTTAAACCCAACCTTGAAGCAAGAAATTCGAGAGGCACAAACCGTAGATGAAGAGATCAAGGAAATCAAGGACATGACCGAAGAAGGGAGATAATTCAGATTTGATGAAGACGAACGTGGTACCCTATGGCTTGGAAAGAGAATCGTTGTGCCTAATGTAAAGCACATCCAGGAGACAATATTAAAGGAGGCACATGACTCACCTTACTCAATTCATCATGGTTGTAGAAAGATGTACAAAGACTTGAAGGCTTGCTATTGGTGGGATAGCATGAAGATGGACATAGCTGAATATGTGGCCTTGTGTGATGTGTGTCAATGAGTCAAGGCGGAACATCAAAGGCCAACTGGATTATTGCAACCATTGAAGAACCCGGAATGGAAGTGGGAAGAAATTGGAATGGACTTCATAGTTGGGTTACCGCGTACTCAGTCCGGGTATGACTCAATTTGGGTAATTGTGGATCCTTTAACCAAGTCAGCTCATTTTGTCCCTGTGAAGACAAATATACAGCTGCACAATTGGCCGCAATATACATGGAGCATATTGTGTGTGGACATGGAGTCCCAAAGAAGATCGTGTCGGATAGAGGTTCACAATTTACCTCCAGATTTTGGCAAAAATTGCATGAAGATTTGGGAACGAGGTTGAATTTTAGTTCAGCATATCATCCTCAAACGGATGGACAAACCAAGAGGACCAATCAGATTTTGGAGGACATGTTAAGAGCTTGTGCCTTGAAGCATGGGAAGAGTTGGGAAAAAAACTTGCCATACGCAGAATTTTCATACAACAATAGTTACCAAGCAAGTCTGAAGATGTCACCATATGAAGCACTTTATGGGAGGAAGTGTAGGACACACTCAAGTATTTGGTTCGGATGTGTTGTAAGAAGCCGAAAAGCATGTCCAAATAATTCGTGAAAACTTGAGGGCTGCCCAATTAAGGCAAAAAGGCTATGCGGACAATAGGAGAAGGAAATTAGCCTTTGAAATAGGAGATTTAGTTTACCTCAAGGTGTCACCAATGAGAGGTTATAAGAGGTTTAACATAAGGGGCAAGCTCGCACCTCGCTATATTGGACCGTTCAAGATTTTGGACAAAAGAGGAGAAGTAGCGTATAAGTTGGATATGTCAGCTCATCTTTCGGATGTCCATGATGTCTTTCATGTTTCCCAGCTCAAGAAGTGTTTGTGAGTATCGGAAGAACAAGTGTCAATGGAAGAATTGGAACTAGAGTAAGATTTGACGTATGCCGAACAACCGGTCAAGATCTTGGAAACCAAGGAGAGAGTCACAAGGAACAAGATTATTAGATGGTGTAAAGTTCAATTGAAGCACCACACAGAAAAAGAAGCAACGTGGGAATTGGAGGATGATCTCAAGAAGGAATTTCCCTATCTCTTCTCTTTTGCATCGAATCTCGAGGGCGAGATTCATTTTAAGGGGGGTAGGTTTGTAACACCCTCATTTTCATGCATCATGCCCTACATACACTCATGTACATGTTTAACATTAACCCACAACAAGAGGAACAAGTTTAAAATCTATTCGTAGCATTTAAAATTGATTTGGAGCAAAACCGCACTTAAAATGCAGGAAAGTGCGAACTAGTCCAATTTTACTGAGGACTAGTCCGATTTTGGCTCTGGAAACTTTCGGACTTGTCCGATTTTGTGCGGACTAGTCCGATATTCCAAGAATCCTTGAAAAATTGCTAAGTCCTTGGACTTTTTCAGACTAGTCCGGTGTTCCAGCGGACTTGTCCGATTTCCTCTCTGTTTAAAGTCGGACTTGTCCGATTTTTGGCCAGACTTGTCCGATTTTCTCTCTGGACGACTTCGGACTAGTCCGGTCCTTTCCAGACTTGTCTGATATTTCGCGACTCCGAATTGATCTTTTGTTTTACGACTTGTTTCTTGGGTTTCACATTAAGTGGGCCTAGGGACGTCATTCCTAACTCTTTTAGAGCCCATGTGAGACTCTAAACCGGCCTCTACTCCTCTCAAACTCAAAATCCATCTAACCCTAGCCTCCACCTCTATATAAACAACCCCACCCCTTGGATTGACATCTATTTGCCACTTTTCCACCCCACCCAAACCCTAGTTCGTGGAGAGCCACCACCAAGGAGGGAGGAGAAGATCCCAAGCAAGAAGAAGAAGAGGAGGAAACGAAAGAGGATCAAGATCTCCACCAAGTTTCGTTCCTCATCACCAATTCATCTCCAAGTTCATCACCAACCCCAGATCACCAAGATCCAAGTGCTACCTCCAAGTTTCTTGATTCATTGGAGTTCTAAACACCTGGTATACCTTCTATTATCTTTTTCTTACGCGAATTCAACCCCTAATATCCAAATTTACGTCGATCTAGAAAACCCTAATCTGTTGATCTCGCAGAGTCCGGACTTGTCCAGTCTCTAGCGGACTAGTCCGATCTTTCTGGTTAAATTGTGTTGAATTAATTCAAAAATTTGATCTAATCAACTCCAAACCTGTATAAACTTGTTAAAATCTATTAGAACTAGTTAGTGATCATTAAAAGCAATCTATTAACAAGTTCTACCTTGCATTTGCATCAATCATGCATGTCATGACATATTGAGTAATATTTGTGCACTCTTTGATTGTGTTTCTTGTCTTGTATGTTTATGTGCGGATTAGACGGATTTGCGCTAGAGAGTGCCGCGGAGGATCTACAGCACCAAGAGTTTGAAGGCTTTGACCCTAATCAACAGCAAGAGCAAGGCAAGTGTCCTTGAAGCATATTGATCCTGTTTTTAAATTAAATGTTTTGTTTGCAAACTGCATGTTGTGTCAATTTGATGGGAATCCTATGGTAGGAAGTTTACTAAATTTGTTTAACCACCCTTGTCACCTGGAATTATGGTAGAGAGTTAGGATGGGCTTTTTACTTTTTGCTTCGCTTAATTAATTGGGATGAGAAAACAACACTACATGTTTAATTAAGCATTAATGATATTTTGGTTAATGTGAACTGGTCAATATGATATGGTAATGGGTGATCTAAGCTAGCCTGGTACGTGGATGGGTTGGATGTTATGGTGGTTTGCTTGCTTTAGATCTAAGGACCGGTTCAAGTGAGAATAAGCCAGGACTACAGTGCCACCACGAGGCCAAGTATGGGTGAGGCGTAGCTGATTAATTAGGGTTTTGCTAGTGCTATTTGGACCATTATGGATGCTCAGGGAAGGGGTAGTCGGATCGGGTTTGTTGATGATTGGTGGGACTACCCTGGGATCTGAATGGCTCAAGAGGGGGCCCTTGGTTGAAGATGTGCTCTGTAGAAGACATCGCCACCGGTGAAACCTCAGTGGGGTCTAAATAGGCTAGTAATCCCTTTGTAAAGGCTATTTTGTGATCTCTTGGCCATACACCAAAGGAAGTGTAATTGGCATTAGGGAGGTTCTTTAGTCGCCGATGGGTGATGAAATCACAAACACGTGGGTAAAGTGGTACAAACTCTACAGAGTCTAACAAAACTATCATGATAGCCGTGCTCCCGGTTATGAGCACCTGGACAACTTCCATGATTAGAGGGTACTTGGTATTGGGATGGTATTTGGGATGGTTATGGTTGGTATTATGGTTATGGTTTAATTTTTGGTATTGAATATGGTTATTGGTAAATGGTGAAATCTGGAATTATTGATGAGGATGGTGAACTATGGATTCGTATTGTGATATTACTTATGATTATGATGGGTTTACTTCACATACATGTAATATATTGCTTTTTAAATGTTTTTATGTACTTTTCAGCACCTTGCCATTATTATTGTCGTCATTTGAATCAGCCACATGTCATACTTTTCACACTTGCTGAGTACGACATGTACTCACTCTTGCAATCCCCCCCCCAACAGTTGTAGGTTAGGATTGGGAGTTTAATGGCGATATGCGGAGTTCTAGGCCGTGTCTACCGTCAGCTTGCCTGTGGTATTGATTGGAGGTGCGCTATACCCTATTGCTTATGCTACCTAGCTGTTTAGTTTGCTTAATTAGAGTATTTTCGCTGCATTAGTTGAACTTGTCATCAATATTCATTAGAGGTTGTATTTGAGGATAATATGGTTTGTGTAATAAAATTTGGTTAATTAATCTTGTTCTGTGGTAATTATCTGTATATCGTTTGTGATTGCACTCGTGTATGTGTGTTGAACATCCTGGGCACACATATGCATTAGCTTGGTTCTTCTTTCAGAACCAGCCGTCACACTACATTGGTCACTAAGTCAAAGTGTCATCTAACCTTATAAGTAGGTTATAGCAATCATTTTCAACATCGGGCACATTTGGCTGATGCAGCAAACGCTGAACTTCAAGTAGTATAGTTTTGATTGTAAAACAACTGCACCACCCCTACGAAATATAATTTAAGCAATATAAGAAACCAGTTCAAATAAGTTCGACAATAATTATGTATTAATTACATGAGCAAAATAGGTCTATCTTACAGTCTCTTGATCAAGAATCCCGATGCAGAGTGCTCCCGAACGATGGACATTTGGGTGGAAGAACCCACTTGGAAAGGTGCATCTTGGAGGCACCACAGGATAGTCCTCAGAGAAGGAGATTGTCAAGGGGTAGTAACCATCTTCCCATTCAGTCTACAAAAGAAATTTATTAATAGGAGGACGATGGTTAAACTCATATTGTGCTTGTTCTTCATGACTTACCCCTTCTTTACCGGGGACGATGCACTGCCACTTCAATAAATCTCCCGATTCAGGCTTCGCTGAGAAACCCTACACAGAGAAATTGAAAATACCAAAAACAAACAAGACGAAAAAACAAACTACAGTTAAGTTCATCAGTCCATTGCAGATACATATTTATATACAACCATGCGACCGGTGTGCCACATGTACATACATGGGGATGGTTCTTGCGCCACGCCAAGCGCTCCTCCTTCAATCGGCTACACGCCCAAGACATCAATATCTAAAAGACCAAACTTCCAAATTATTGAGTCCAAATGCATATGTACACAAATCAAAAGGACACAATCCATATACCAACACACAAAACTGGCAGCTTATGAAAATATACAAAGAAAAAGGTAGCATGCAAAGCATAGTAAGGAAACTATGAGAATTTACTTAGGTGCCTCGTGGCGCGATGTGGGACTGGGCAGAGGCGTGCCTCCGCGGGGTCTTTATATAGGCGTCAGTTTTTCACAGTCGGTTTTTAAATTTTTCACAGGCGGTTGGTACTTAATAACCGCCTGAGAAGATGTTTATCTCAGGCGGGTTTTACTTACCAACCGCCTCTGATGCTGTTAAGCTCCTGTCAAGCTAATCCCTGCATAGCAAGCTATTGTAGAAGCAAGTAACACTCGTGGCTCATCATTTCAATTGTTCAAAGCATCAATTTGAAGCCTGGCGATCCTTGGAAGGATTTTCCCATCCATTTGAACGATTTCTTTCCCTCCTGTCCATTTTAAAACTTAGGAAGATGCTCCTTTCTCAGTTTTAATGCCTAATATATTTACTAAAAATCAGTACCTACTTTCTTAGTGCTTCACACAAGCGAGTAAGCGAACAACTTCAATCACAAATCTTGTTTTTACACTTTCATAGGGATTTAACCTTAATCTTTCAAGCATAGATTTATCAAATGAGTGAAGCTTCCTTATCACACATGTTAATGGCAGTTATAAGTGAAGGATGTGTCGAAGCTAACGAAATCTGAATCGGACTGAAGATAAAGAGATCCTGTATATGAGTGGCAATGTCCAGGTTAAACAGCGTGAAAGCTGTCATCATAGCTTCATGTTGTCTAACCTGGACATGTCACTCATATGCAGCATCTCTTTGTCTTCAGTCTCATTGAGATTTCGTTAGCTTCGACACACCCTTCACTTGTAACTGCAATTAACATGTCTGATGAAGAAGCTTCAATCATTGATAAATCTATGCTTGAAAGATTAAGGTCAAATTCCTATGAAAATGGTAAAAACAAGATTTGTGATTGAAGTTGTACGCTTTGTCGCTTGTGTAAATGAAAGTTGCCTAGAGGGGGGTGAATAGGCTAATTGACCTGAAATGACTTAATAAAACGAGATTAATACACAGGGGGGGCGGACTAGTCCGGTCCAGGGGCGGACTAGTCCGGTCCACCTACAGGGAAAAACCTAAAAGGGGTTTCTAACAGATTTTGGTCCAATTCTTGTGATGCAAAGTTTGTTAGAATAACTTAGTGAGCCTTAACAAGTTATATGGCAAGTATGAAGCTAAGGATCACGATATAGCAAAGGTGATGAGCAAAACCGGCAAAGCTTAACACTAGAAGCAATATATGATGAACGAACGCTAGGAACACAAGTGACACGAGGATTTTATCCCGAGGTTTGATCCCACACAAGGAATCTACGTCCCCGTTGAGGAGTCCACAAAGGACCGGGTTCAATAACCCTTCCCTCACCAAGTTTACCGCACGGGCCTAACTTGGTTCTCCACTATCACAAAGAATGAATACAAGATTCGTTGGGGCTTCTCACAATCTGAGGCTCCCACCACAATTACAATTGCAAATCACAAAGATTAACTCAAGCCACAGATCACAAAGATTCACAAAGTGCAAGAGATCAAACCGAGAGCCAAAGAGCGGTGTTCTTCCTCTTCTTCACCTCACCAAACCCTAATCCACACAAGAATTAGTTTTAGAGGGAATGTAGGCAAGAAGGAGGCTTTTGGAGGCTCAAGGTTGCTGTGGCGGCGATAGGGTTTCAATTTGCTCAAAGGATGGTTCAAATGAACCCAGGGGACCTCTATTTATAGAGGTCCCAAGCCCATACTGCTGACTTCAGTAGAAGGGCGGACTAGTCCGGCCTACAGCTCGGACTAGTCCGGCATAGGGGACCACTGACGCCCCTGACAACTGTCACACTGCGCGGCAATCGTCACACTACCCGCCAAACTTCAAATTCAAACGATCACTTCAACAACGGACTAGTCCAGCCCTCACCGGACTAGTCCGATCTCACACAGAACCTTTTGTTCCGTACGAAAACGGACTAGTCTGAAGGCCACGGACTAGTCCGGCCCCATGGGCGGACTAGTCCGGCCTTCCCAGACTTAGTCTTTGAAACACAGTCTCCTCTCAATCCCGGACTAGTCCGGCCCCCAGGGCGGACTAGTCTGATCTTGGTCAGGACCTCTTGGTCCGGACTAAAACGGACAAGTCCATGGTTTTGGGACTTAGACCCAAAAACCAACTCACGGCTACCCGGACTAGTCCGTCCTGATACGGACTAGTCCGATCTCAGTCAGACCCTTCTGGTCTGGCCGAAAACGGACTCGGCCGGCCAGGGGCGGACTAGTCCGACCGCGTGCACGGACTAGTCCGGCCCTACTGCCAGACTACTTTCAACTCTCTTCTCTCAATAGGTTTGACCTCTAAACCGCTTTGAGCTCCCAACTTGATCTCATTGCACTTTACACACACATCTTCAAACAAATTTGGCTAGTCTAAATTCGACACATTAGAAACCCTAGTTTCCCTTTTCGAGTTGACATCGCCATTTCCATCTTTTTCCTTTTTGAGGGATTGTGCTTCCACTTAGTCCACACCTGTGCTTAAGATCACAGAGCTCATTAGTCACTTAATTGTCGTCATCAATCATCCAAAACCCACGGGGATCCTAGATGCACTTTCAATCTCTCCCTTTTTGGTGATTGATGACAACACATTAAGTCTTCACATATAAGAGTGTAAATTTGTGGTTTTCATAACGTGCGGGTGTATGAGTGACTCCCCCTCAATGAATGCATCATAAAAGAGAGATTGAGGAAGTCCTTCGTACACACACACGTTATGGTGGGGTGCCTACGTGTTGTGCTCAACAATTTGTGACAAGACATAACAGGCATGAATATGGTTAAAAGATAGACATTCAAAATATCATATGTGATATTTAACATTAAGAGCATAGTCTTGCACAAATTTAAGCATTCGACATAACATAGATATTACAATAAAGAGTGCAACATATCCATGGATCCAAAATGACATAAGAACTACATTCAACTCTCGACTATCTCTCCCGACTAACTTCCAACTATGTCTCCCCCTTTGGCATCAAGACACCAAAAAGGGAAAAGAAGAGGGGAAACACGACCTTGAAGTCTAGTCGTCGTCTTCCTCGTCATAGTCGTCGTCACGAGAGTCGCTCTCTGTGGCCTCCGGATCCTCTTGCTCCTCATCATCATCGTCAGAGGCACGTGCCGAATGAGCTGCCCGGGAAGAGCTTCCGTCCTCTTGGAGCTGGGCGAGTTCGTTGGCGGTGAAGTTGGGGAAAGGAGTGATCTCCCCGCCACTCACTTCCGGAGAGGACATAGGGACATCCAGCTTGTCGCACACCGCCTTGAGATACTTTTCTTGGCGCTTGTGTGCCCTCTGAGCCCAGATCTCTTGCCTCCGGCAGGAAGTGAAGATCGCCTTTGAAGCACTTGAAGAAAGCACTCATCGATTGAGGCTGAGGTGGAGAAGGAGGCGCCACGGGGCAAGATGGAGGATCTGCATTCTTCCGGCGTGGAGGAGCGAGCACATTTGGAGGCTGCTGAGGACAAAGCGGGCGATGCGACACGTCCTTGACAAAGGACAAGCCCGACACCTTCTCTATGAGGCACATAATGTAGGGACATACCCGCAAGCACGGTTGGGGGTATGCGAGATGTTGAAGATATCGTTGAAAATGTAATCGGCGAGGTTGAATTTCTCCTCCCCATCAACAAGAAGTACCAAGTGCCTCAAGTTTCCCTGAATCACCCCAGCATCACCATCCTTTGGTGCTATTGTCCTTCTGAGGATCCTGTTCATGATGCTGTAGAAGGGCTTGATGTTGCGAGCATGTCCGGCACTGTATTGGACATGACTGGGGTACATGTATGCCAGCTCATCACGGTCCACAGCCTTGAGGTTAGAGATGATGATCCCATGATCCAGATGTGCCTCAAGCCCTAGAATCTTGGCAAACTCTGCATAAGTGACAGAGTATTGCTCGCCATGCGTCATCCATATGATCCTCCTATCACCTGAGGTGGTGAAGTAGATAGTGGAGTAAAATTGCAGGATCACTTCGAAGTTCCAGTCATATTTGAACCCCATGATCTCCTTGAGCTCATGACGCTCAGCAGCTTCAATGACGGCGTCAAATGCAGAGTGTTGCTTCTTTGCCATGTACTCCCAGTCTACCCACTGTGCTTCAATCACAGGCTTCTTCATGCTTTGGTAGACCAGACGGTAGTAATCACAATGAAAGTCGCACCAAAACCGAGGGTCGGCGGTGCTCCTTTCATACTTATACACCTTGTCCGTCCGGAGCCTTCTTGCTTTCTCAGCTCCCTTTCCATGAAAGATATTTGCAGCTATGTCACGCTACCTGTTGGGATTCCTCTCGGGAGTGTGCACTTCCAGGGGACCAATCGGTTTGTGAAAGTTGCCTAGAGGGGGGGTGAATAGGCTAATTGACCTGAAATGACTTAATAAAACGAGATTAATACACAGGGGCGGACTAGTCCGGTCCAGGGGCGGACTAGTCCGGTCCACCTACAGGAAAAACCTAAAAGGGGTTTCTAACAGATTTTGGTCCAATTCTTGTGATGCAAAGTTTGTTAGAATAACTTAGTGAGCCTTAACAAGTTATATGGCAAGTATGAAGCTAAGGATCACAATATAGCAAAGGTGATGAGCGAAACCGGCAAAGCTTAACACTAGAAGCAATATATGATGAATGAACGCTAGGAACACAAGTGACACGAGGATTTTATCCCGAGGTTCGATCCCACACAAGGAATCTACGTCCCCGTTGAGGAGTCCGCAAAGGACCGGGTTCAATAAGCCTTCCCTCACCAAGTTTACCGCACGGGCCTAACTTGGTTCTCCACTATCACAGAGAATGAATACAAGATTCGTTGGGGCTTCTCACAATCTGAGGCTCCCACCACAATTACAATTGCAAATCACAAAGATTAACTCAAGCCACAGATCACAAAGATTCACAAAGTGCAAGAGATCAAACCGAGAGACAAAGAGCGGTGTTCTTCCTCTTCTTCACCTCACCAAACCCTAATCCACACAAGAATTAGTTTTAGAGGGAATGTAGGCAAGAAGGAGGCTTTTGGAGGCTCAAGGTTGCTGTGGCGGCGCTAGGGTTTCAATTTGCTCAAAGGATGGTTCAAATGAACCCAGGGGACCTCTATTTATAGAGGTCCCAAGCCCATACTGTTGACTTTAGCAGAAGGGCGGACTAGTCCGGCCTACAGCCCGGACTAGTCCGTCCTAGGGGACCACTGACGCCCTTGACAACTGTCGCACTGCGCGGCAATCGTCACACTACCCGCCAAACTTCAAATTCAAACGGTCACTTCAATAACGGACTAGTCCGGCCCTCACCGGACTAGTCTGATCTCACACAGAACCTTTTGTTCCGTGCGAAAACGGACTAGTCTGAAGGCCACGGACTAGTCCAGCCCTATGGGCGGACTAGTCCGGCCTTCCCAGACTTAGTCTTTGAAACGCAGTCTCCTCTCAATCCCGCACTAGTCCGGCCCCCAGGGCGGACTAGTCCGATCTTGGTCAGGACCTCTTGGTCCGGACTAAAACGGACAAGTCCGTGGTTTTGGGACTTAGACCCAAAACCCACTCACGGCTACACGGACTAGTCTGTCCCAATACGGACTAGTCCGATTTCAGTCAGACCCTTCTGGTCCGGCGGCGGCGGACTCGGCCGGCCAGGGGCGGACTAGTCTGGCCACCTGCACGGACTAGTCCAGCCCTACTGCCAGACCAGTTCCAACTCTCTTCTCTCAATAGGTTTGACCTCTAAACCGCTTTGAGCTCCCAACTTGATCTCAATGCACTTTACACACACATCCTCACACAAATTTGGCTAGTCTAAACTCGACACACTAGAAACCCTAGTTTCCCTTTTCGAGTTGACATCGCCGTTTCCATCTTTTTCCTTTTTGAGGGATTGTGCTTCCACTTAGTCCACACCTGTGCTTAAGATCACTAAGCTCATTAGTCACTTAATTGTCGTCATCAATCATCCAAAACCCACGGGGATCCTAAATGCACTTTCAATCTCCCCCTTTTTGGTGATTGATGACAACACATTAAGTCTTCACATATAAGAGTGTAAATTTGTGGTTTTCATAATGTGCGGGTGTATGAGTGACTCCCCCTCAATGAATGCATCATAAAAGAGAGATTGAGGAAGTCCTTCGTACACACACACATTATGGTGGGGTGCCTACGTGTTGTGCTCAATAATTTGTGACAAGACATAACAGGCATGAATATGGTTAAAAGATAGACATTCAAAACATCATATGTGATATTTAACATTAAGAGCATAGTCTTGCACAAATTTAAGCATTCGACATAACATAGATATTACAATAAAGAGTGCAACATATCCACGGATCCAAAATGACATAAGAACTACATTCAACTCTCGACTATCTCTCCCGACTAACTTCCAACTATCTCTCCCCCTTTGGCATCAAGACACCAAAAAGGGAAAAGAAGAGGGGAAACACGACCTCGAAGTCTAGTCGTCGTCTTCCTCGTCATCGTCGTCGTCACGAGAGTCGCTCTCTGTGGCCTCCGGGTCCTCTTGCTCCTCATCATCATCGTCGGAGGCACGTGCAGAATGAGCTGCCCAGGAAGAGCTTCCGTCCTCTTGGAGCTGGGCGAGTTCGTCGGCAGTGAAGTTGGGGAAAGGAGTGATCTCCCCGTCACTCACTTCTGGAGAGGACATAGGGACCTCCAACTTGTCGCACACTGCCTTGAGATACTTTTCTTGGCGCTTGTGTGCCCTCTGAGCCCGGATCTCTTGCTTCCGGCAGGAAGTGAAGATCGCCTTGAAGCACTTGAAGAAAGCGCTCATCGATTGAGGCTGAGGTGGAGAAGGAGGCGCCACGGGGCGAGATGGAGGATCTGCATTCTTCCGGCGTGGAGGAGCCGGCACATTTGGAGGCTGCTGAGGATGAAGCGGGCGATGCGACACGTCCTTGACAAAGGACAAGCCCGGCACCTTCTCTATGAGGCACATAATGTAGGGAGCATACCCGCAAGCACGGTTGGGGTTATGCGAGATGTTGAAGATATCGTCGAAAATGTAATCGACGAGGTTGAATTTCTCCTCCCCATCAACAAGAAGTAGCAAGTGCCTCAAGTTTCCTTGAATCACCCCAGCATCACCATCCTTTGGTGCTATTGTCCTTCTAAGGATCCTGTTCATGATGCTGTAGAAGGGCTTGATGTTGCGAGCATGTCCGGCACTGTATTGGACATGACTGGGGTACATGTATGCCAGCTCATCACGGTCCACGGCCTTGAGGTTAGAGATGATGATCTCATGATCCAGATGTGCCTCAAGCACTAGAATCTTGGCAAACTCTGCATAAGTGACTGAGTATTGCTCGCCATGCGTCATCCATATGATCCTCCTGTCACCTGAGGTGGTGAAGTAGATAGTGGAGTAAAATTGCAGGATCACTTCGACGTTCCAGTCATATTCGAACCCCATGATCTCCTTGAGCTCATGACGCTCAGCAGCTTCAATGACGGTGTCAAATACAGAGTGTTGCTTCTTTGCCATGTACTCCCAGTCTACCCACTGTGCTTCAATCACAGGCTTCTTCATGCTTTGGTAGAACAGACGGTAGTAATCACAATGAAAGTCGCACCAAAACCGAGGGTCGGCGGTGCTCCTTTCATACTTATACACCTTGTCCGTCCGGAGCCTTCTTGCTTTCTCAGCTCCCTTTCCATGAAAGATATTTGCAGCTATGTCACGCTGCCTATTGGGATTCCTCTCGGGAGTGTGCACTTCCAGGGGACCAATGGGTTTGGCTTTCCCCTTCTCCTTGATAGCAATGCCCTTTGCCTTCGCAGCCGAGGCCTTCACCGAGGGCTTCTTTTTCTTTGGCTCAGTAGGAGCCGGGGCCTTGCCCTTCTTCAGATCTCTCTCGATCCGGCGTTCAGTAATGTCTTCTTGGGCTGGTTCCTTGCCCTTGTCCTTCTCTCCAAGTTTCACAAGTCTCTTTCTCTTGGAGACTTGTGCAGCAGCCGCCTGAGAGTTGTGAGCTTCACGCTCCTCTCGCTTCTTCTTTCGGAGATCCTTCCGTGACTCCTCAATGGCCCGAGCCATTGCTTCATCCTCGTCGTAGGCCAATGCGGCGGCTCGAGCAGCTTGTTGCTTCTTGGCTGCTTGCGCTCTTGCATGCTGCTCGAGATACTTCTCCGCAACCTCAACTTCGGCTCTTGCTCATTCTTCAGCGAGACGAAGTTGCTCTGCCTCCCACTCGGGGTCAGTGGGGGGAGAAGCGGAACGGCGAGGAGCGGCCATTTTAGCTGAAAGGAATAGAGTCCATAAGATAGAAGGTCAAGGAGTTGGAATAATGCGAAAGAATTCACGAAACACAGCCAAAGTGTGAGTTTGACCTGTGCAGACCGGACTTGTCCGCTCCAGGGGCGGACTAGTCCGGGTTGCACAGGCTAAACCCTAACTCTAACGGTTTTTCGAGAAATTTGGAATCAGGTCGCAATACTCCTAGGCTATGATCACAAGGTCACTAGAAACAATTTTAATGAAGAGGCATCTACCAAAAACTTAATGAATTAAGAATGAGGCTAGTTTTTGAAAAAGGAGGAATACCTCTTCAAATCTTGAAGAATCGACAAGATCGGGGAGGGATCGCGTCGAGGATGTTTGGGAAAGGTCTCCCTTGCCTCCAAGGAGTCCAATGCACTGATTGGAATCAGTTTTTGGTGGTTGGAATCGAAAATCGTCGAAGGGGAATAGTTTCGCGCGCGTGGGAGAGAGAGAACTCAGATGAGGAAGTGGAGGGGTCGGCCGCTTCCTGGGGGGTTTAAGTCCCCAGGGGCCGGACTAGTCCGGTAGGGAGCCAGACTAGTCTGGTCAGCGGACCAGACCCAGACCAGTCCGGATCCGTACTTGTCCGGCCACAGGGCGGACTAGTCCGGTCCTAGGAAGCTGAAAACATATATTTTTGAGTTTTAGCCACTATAAAAGATCCTTTTGGACATATTGCACAACAAAACCTTGTGAATATGGTCAGTAAGCAATCAACATTCAAACTATGACCATGACTCACAAAGTCACTAGTTTTTCAAATATTTTGGATAAAATTGAGATAGAGATGAATTTTCCAACCACATGCATTCTTTTGAACAAGGCATAAGTAAACATTCAGATGTGCATGTTTCAAGCCACATTTCGAGAATCTAATATATTGAGCTCACTCCTAAGCTCACAAAATCGCTTCTCATCTAGGGGCTTGGTGAATATGTCGGCTAGTTGGTTCTCGGTTCTCACATGGGAAATCACTATATCCCCCTTTAAGGAATGATCTCTCAAGAAGTGGTGTCTAATGTCTATGTGTTTAGTCCTTGAATGCTCAACTGGATTATGGGCTATTTTGATGGCGCTCTCATTGTCACATAGGAGAGGGATATGGCGCAAGTTTATACCATAATCCCTTAGAGTTTGTCTCATCCACAGAAGTTGTGCACAACAACTTCCGGCTGCGATGTACTCCGCTTCGGCTGTGGAGAGAGCAATGGAATTTTGTTTCTTAGATGACCAAGACACTAATGATCTACCCAAGAATTGGCATGTCCCGGATGTGCTCTTTCTATCAACTTTGCACCCCGCATAATCTGCATCGGAATAACCAATGAGGTTGAACTTGGATCCTTTGGGGTACCAAAGTCCTAGGCTTGGTGTGTGAACTAGATATCTAAGAATTCTCTTCACGACGGTCAAATGACACACCTTTGGTGCAGCTTGAAACCGTGCACACATACACACACTAAGCATGATATCCGGTCTAGATGCACAAAGATATAACAAGGAGCCAATCATGGAATGATATACCTTTTGGTCCACACTTGGACCATCTTCGTTGAGGTCTAGGTGTCCATTCATTGCCATAGGAGTCTTAATGGGTTTGGCCTTGTCCATGTCAAACTTCTTCAATATGTCTTGAGTGTACTTTGTTTGACTTATGAACGTGCCTTCTTTGAGTTGCTTCACTTGGAAACCTAAAAAGAACTTCAACTCCCCCATCATGGACATCTCAAATCTTTCCGTCATAATCTTTGAAAACTCATCACAAAACACTTTGTTAGTAGAACCAAATATAATGTCATTGACATATATTTGGCACACAAAGAGATCATCATTGAAGTGCTTTGTAAATAGAGTGTAATCAGCCTTTCCTATCTTAAAACCATTTTCATTTAGAAAGTCTCTAAGACACTCATACCAAGCTCTAGGAGCTTGTTTGAGGCCATAGAGAGCCTTACGCAACTTGAATACATGGTTTGAGAATTCTTGGTCTTCAAAGCCCAGTGGTTGCTCCACATATACTTCCTCCTTGATTGGGCCATTTAGGAACACACTCTTGACGTCCATTTGATAGAGCTTAAAATCATGGTGAGTGGCAAAGGCAAGTAATATTCGAATTGACTCTAACCTAGCTACGGGAGCAAAGGTTTCATCAAAATCCAAACCTTCGACTTGTGAGTACCCCTTGGCCACAAGTCGTGCCTTGTTCCTTGTCACAACACCATGTTCATCTTGCTTGTTGCGGAACACCCACTTGGTGCCCATAACATTTGCTTGTGGACGCTTGACAAACTCCCAAACTTTGTTCCTCTCGAAGTTGTTAAGCTCCTCTTGCATGGCCACCACCCAATCCGGATCTCTCAAGGCATCTTCAACCCTATGGGGCTCCAAAGAAGAGACAAAGGAGTAATGTTCACAAAAGTTTGCAACACGAGAGCGAGTGATTACCCCTTTAGTAATGTCTCCTAGTATGTTGTCAACAGGGTGATCCCGTTGAACACTTTGATGTACACGAGGATGTGGGGGTTGGGCTCTTGGGTCATCATCATCTTATTCTTCTTCTTGATATCCCCCTTGATGAATGCCTCCCCCTTGACTTTCGTCTTCTTGGTCGTTTTGAGGTCCTTCTTGACCATCGACAACTTGATCGCGTGGAGGAGTACTTGCATCATCTTGTTGTTGGTCACTTGAGCATTGAGGTTGTTCTTGTGGTCGAACATCTCCAAGTGCCATTCTCCTAAGTGCTTCTTGTGGAGAGTCTTCTTGATCTAGCACACTTTGATCAACTTGCTCCACTTGGGAGCCATTAGTTTCATCAAACACCATGTCGCGTGCTATTTCAACAATTCTGGAGGTTTTGTTGAAGACACGATAAGCGTGAGTGTTTGAGTCATAGCCAAGTAGGAAACCCTCATCGGACTTTGAAGCAAACTTCGAAGTCCTAGGCTTCTTGTTGAGAATATAACACTTGCTCCCAAAAACACGAAAATAAGAGATATTGGGTTTCTTACCAACTAGAAGCTCATAGGGAGTCTTCTTGAGGAGGCGGTGGAGGTATAATCGGTTGACGGCGTGGCAAGCGGTGTTAACCGCCTCCGCCCAAAACCGATCCGATGTCTTGTACTCATCAAGCATTGTCCTTGACATCTCGATGAGTGTTCTATTCTTCCGTTCCGCCACCCCGTTTTGTTGAGGGGTGTATGGAGCTGAAAATTTATGCTGGATGCCTTCCTCATCCAAGAATCCTTCCACTTGAGTGTTTTTGAACTCGGTGCCGTTGTCACTTCTTATAGTTTTGATTCTTGAGGCAAACTCATTTTGAGATCTCCTCAAGAACCTCTTGAGGACACCATGGGTTTCACCCTTATCATGCAAGAAAAACACCCAAGTGAAACGAGAAAAGTCATCAACAATAACAAGACCATATTTGATACCGCCAATGCTTATGTAGGTTATTGGCCCGAAAAGGTCCATGTGTAGCAGCTCCAACGGTCTTGTTGTCGTCATGATGTTCTTGGAGGGATGTTGAGCTCCTACTTGCTTCCCCGCTTGGCAAGCACTACATGGCCTGTCTTTTTTGAAGATAACATTCTTCAAGCCATGGATGTGCTCGCCCTTAAGAAGCTTTTGTAAGTTCCTCATGCCAACATGGGCCAGCCGTCTATGCCAAAGCCATCCCATGTTGGTTTTCGCCATTAAGCATGTGTCAAGTTGAGCTTTATCCGAGGCAAAGTCCACAAGATAAAGCTTTCCCTTGAGCACACCCTTAAAAGCGATTGAGTTATCACTTCTTCTAAGGATGCTCACACCCTCATTAGTGAAAACACAATTATAACCCTTGTCACATAGTTGTGATATGGACAAGAGGTTATAGTCCAAAGAATCAATGTGTAGAATGCTAGAAAGAGTGTGTTGAGGAGAGATGACAAATTTACCGGAGCCAAGGATTTTTCCTCGGCTATTGTCTCCAAAGAGGATTCCTTCATTTGGATCATCGTGTTCTTCATACTCCTCGAACATCATCCTCTCTCCGGTCATGTGGTTTGTGCACCCACTATCGAGCACCCATTTGGAACCACCGGAGGAGTATGCCTACAAAACAAGATTATGCCTTCCTTTTAGGTACCCAAGCGAAGTTGGGTCCTTTGATGTTAGTGATAAGGCATTTGGGCACCCACACGCAAGGCTTGGGGCTCTTGCGGAGTGGCCCAACATATCTAGCATACACTTTGCCATATTTGTTCCTCATCAACACATATGATGCATCGAAATCATGAAATAGAGGATGCGGTTCAGCTTTAGGTGTATAAGTGCTAGTTGAGGTGTTCTTCACAGTTTTAGTTGGAGATGAGCTTCCTTTAACAAAGACAATCAAGTCTTTGCCATACTTGAAGGTTTTGGCATTTTGCCTTCCTCCTTTAGTATAGCCAAGACCATCCTTGACATTTGGAGGTCTTGTGTTGGTGTATGCACTTCGTGCATACGCCACTTTCTCTTTGTCAAAGATGCCACCCTTAGGTGCTTGCTTGTCTTGAGTCAACTTAAGCTCATCTTTTAATTTAAGAATCAAGTTAGAACATTTGCAAGTTGATATTGCTTTGGATGCAACTTTTGAGGAGGATGAGCTTGTGGAGGAAGAGGCTACACTAGTCTTAAGGGACTCAACTTGAGTCTCAAGGATCTTGTTAACTTTCGTCAAGTTGCCAAGTTCGTCCTTGAGCTCAATAGTTGTCTCCTCAAGACTTGAGCATGTTTTCTTGCTTAGAGCAAGTTCATGCTCTAATGCCTTGCTCTTCTCTCTCTCAAGCTCAAGGAGCTTAATGAGCTCTTTACATCTTTCCTTTTCTTGGATAAGCAAGTCCTCTTGCCTATCTAAGAGCTCCTCCTTCTCAAAAATCACATCCAAAAGCAATTTCATTCTTCGCAATGTGCTCTTTCTTATATCCTTAAACATGTGTTCATTTTCGCTAGCACTATCAAAATCATCATGGGAGGATATGGAAGAGGATGAGTTAGAATTACCTTTCTTCTTCCCTGTTTTGCCATGAGGCATGTTGGCTTATAGTCGTGGAGATTTGGGAAGAGCTTGCTTCCCTTGCAGCTCCTCTCGATGGCTATGGTTGCCATCTTCTCCTCATCTTCGGACGAGGACTCATCGTTAGAGTCCCACTCCTTGCCTAAGTGAGCATGACCGGAGGGCCTCTTCTTCTTGTAGAACTTATTCTCTTGTGGCTTGCCCTCCTTCTTCTTCTTGCCATCTTCATGTGGACAATCTACCATGAAGTGCCCGTACTCGCCACAATTGTAGCAAGCCCTCTTGTTTTGGGGTCTTGCCTTTTCTTTGCCTTTTCCCTCATGCTTGTATCCTCCTTTTCTTCTCCTCATCATCCTCTTGAAGTTGTTGATGAAGAAGGCCTCTTCATCATCGGTGTCAAGGCTCTCCTCATCATCTTCCGTTTGCTCTTTTGGGGGGGCATGTTGCTTTGAGAGCAACATTCTTCATCTTTGAGGCGGTGAACCTTTGAAGGTCGCTGTAGAAGAGCGCCTCCTTTTCCATGATCTCGTGATTGATGATCCTTCCAAGGACCTCTTTTGGGGTCATTTTGGCAAACCCCGGACTTTCTCGGATCATGGAGCATAGAGAGACGTTCCTAGGCATGAATGCCCGAATCATTCTCTTCACCACCTCGTGGTCCGTCCACTTGGTACAGCCGTAAGATCTACTCTTGTTGATGAGTATCTTTAGGCGGTTGTACATTTCTTGGGGAGATTCGCCATCCATAATGGCAAACCTCCCGAGCTCTCCTTCAATGAGCTCAATCTTTGCTTCCTTGACGACTCGGTTGCCTTCATGAGCCGTCTTGAGAGTGTCCCAAATGTCTTTGGCCACCTCGAGTCCATCCACTCGGTTGATCTCATCTCTTGAGAGAGATGAGATGATCACTCCGGCTGCTTGGGCATTGCGGTGAAGGAGCACGGCTTGCTCCAGAGTGATATCTTCTTCATTCTTGGGGATGTGCACCCTAGTCAACACAATTTGCCATACTGAGGGATTGAGTGACACAATGTGGATCTTCATGTTGTGCTTCCACATCCCGTAGTCAGTTCCAACGAATTGGGGAGGCTTCCCCAATGGGATGGAAAGGTAGTGGTTGTTGGATACAAGGCGCTCATAGTTGTAGCCTTGTTGGTTGTAGTTGATTGTACCACTCGATGTGGAGGTTGAGGTGTCAACTTTGGGAATCTTCAACTTCTCTCGAAGTTTTGCCTTGAGCTGACGAACTTCTTCGTCATCCGTTGATTTGTCTTGATAGAAGAGAATCTCTTCTGGAGTTGCTTGGATCTCGCTGGTAGAAACTTCTTCGTACCCCACTCTGGCCATCTTCTCTCCGAGTTGTTAGACTCTTTTGGGAGAGCCCTGCTCTGATACCAATTGAAAGTTGCCTAGAGGGGTGTGAATAGGCTAATTGACCTGAAATGACTTAATAAAATGAGATTAATACACAGGGGGCGGACTAGTTCGGTCCAGGGGCGGACTAGTCCGGTCCACCTACAGGGAAAAACCTAAAAGGGGCTTCTAACAGATTTTAGTCCAATTCTTGTGATGCAAAGTTTGTTAGAATAACTTAGTGAGCCTTAACAAGTTATATGGCAAGTATGAAGCTAAGGATCACAATATAGCAAAGGTGATTGGCAAAACTGGCAAAGCTTAACACTAGAAGCAATATATGATGAACGAACGCTAGGAACACAAGTGACACGAGGATTTTATCCCGAGGTTCAATCCCACACAAGGAATCTACGTCCCCGTTGAGGAGTCCACAAAGGACCGGGTTCAATAACCCTTCCCTCACCAAGTTTATCGCACGGGCCTAACTTGGTTCTCCACCATCACAAAGAATGAATACAAGATTCGTTGGGGCTTCTCACAATCTGAGGCTCCCACCACAATTACAATTGCAAATCACAAAGATTAACTCAAGCCACATATGACAAAGATTCACAAAGTGCAAGAGATCAAACCGAGAGCCAAAGAGCGGTGTTCTTCCTCTTCTTCACCTCACCAAACCCTAATCCACACAAGAATTAGTTTTAGAGGGAATGTAGGCAAGAAGGAGGCTTTTGGAGGCTCAAGGTTGCTGTGGCGGCGCTAGGGTTTCAATTTGCTCAAAGGATGGTTCAAATGAACCCAGGGGACCTCTATTTATAGAGGACCCAAGCCCATACTGCTGACTTCAGCAGAAGGGCAGACTAGTCCGGCCTACAGCCCGGACTAGTCTGGCCTAGGGGACCACTGACACCCCTGACAACTGTCGCACTACGCAGCAATCATCACACTACCCGCCAAACTTCAAATTCCAATGGTCACTTCAACAACGTACTAGTCCGGCCCTCACCGAACTAGTCCGATCTCACACAGAATCTTTTGTTCCGTGCGAAAACGGACTAGTCTGAAGGCCACGGACTAGTCCAGCCCCATGGGCGGACTAGTCCGGCCTTCCCAGACTTAGTCTTTGAAACACAGTCTCCTCTCAATCCCGGACTAGTCCGGCCCCCAGGGCGGACTAGTTCGATCTTGGTTAGGACCTCTTGGTCCGGACTAAAACGGACAAGTCCGTGGTTTTGGGACTTAGACCCAAAACCCACTCACGGCTACCCGGACGAGTCCGTCCCAATACGAACTAGTCCGATCTCAGTCAGACCCTTCTGGTCCGGCCGAAAACGGACTCGGCCGGCTAGGGGCAGACTAGTCCGGCCACCTAGTCCAGCCCTACTGCCAGACTACTTCAAACTCTCTTCTCTCAATAGGTTTGACCTCTAAACCGCTTTGAGCTCCCAACTTGATCTCAATGCACTTTACACACACATCCTCACACAAATTTGGCTAGTCTAAACTCGACACACTAGAAACCCTAGTTTCCCTTTTCGAGTTGACATCGTCGTTTCCATCTTTTTCCTTTTTGAGGGATTGTGCTTCCACTTAGTCCACACCTGTGCTTAAGATCACTGAGCTCATTAGTCACTTAATTGTCGTCATCAATCATCCAAAACCCACGGGGATCCTAGATGCACTTTCAGTTTGGCTTTCCCATTCTCCTTGATAGCAATGCCCTTTGCCTTCGCAGCCGAGGCCTTCACCAAGGGCTTCTTTTTCTTTGGCTAAACAGGAGCCGGGGCCTTTCCCTTCTTCGGATCTCTCTCGATCCGACGTTCAGTAATGTCTTCTTGGGCTGGTTCCTTGCCCTTGTCCTTCTCTCCAAGTGTCACAAGTCTCTTTCTCTTGGAGACTTGTGCAGCAGCCGCCTGAGAGTTGTGAGCTTCACGCTCCTCTCGCTTCTTCTTTCGGAGATCCTTCCGTGACTCCTCAATGGCCCGAGCAATTGCTTCATCCTCGTCGTAGGCCAATGCGATAGCCCGAGCAGCTTGTTGCTTCTTGGCTGCTTGCGCTCTTGCATGCTGCTCGAGATACTTCTCCGCAGCCTCAACTTCGGCTCTTGCTCGTTCTTCGGCGAGACGAAGTTGCTCTGCCTCCCACTCGGGTTCAGTGGGGGGAGAAGCGGAACGGCGAGGAGTGGCCATTTTAGCTGAAAGGAATAGAGTCCATAAGATAGAAGGTCAAGGAGTTGGAATAATGCGAAAGAATTCACGAAACACTGCCAAAGTGTGAGTTTGACCTGTGCAGACCGGACTTGTCCGCTCCAGGGCGAACTAGTCCGCCAGGCGGACTAGTCCGGGTTGCACAGGCTAAACCCTAACTCTAACGGTTTTTCCAGAAATTTGGAATCAGGTCGCAATACTCCTAGGCTATGATCACAAGGTCACTAGAAACAATTTTAATGAAGAGGCATCTACCAAAAACTTAATGAATTAAGAATGAGGCTAGTTTTTGAAAAAGGAGGAATACCTCTTCAAATCTTGAAGAATCGACAAGATCGGGGAGGGATCGCGTCGAGGATGTTTGGGAAAGGTCTCCCTTGCCTCCAAGGAGTCCAATGCACGGATTGGAATCGGTTTTTGGTGGTTGGAATCGAAAATCGTCGAAGGGGAATAGTTTCGCGCGCGTGGGAGAGAGAGAACTCAGATGAGGAAGTGGAGGGGTCAGCCGCTTCCTGGGGGGTTTAAGTCCCCAGGGGCCGGACTAGTCCGGTAGGAGAGCCGGACTAGTCCGGTCAGCGGACCAGACCCGGACCAGTCCGGATCCGGACTTGTCCGACCATAGGGCGGACTAGTCCGGTCCTAGGAAGCTGAAAACATATATTTTTGAGTTTTAGCCACTATAAAAGATCCTTTTGGACATATTGCACAACAAAACCTTGTGAATATAGTCAGTAAGCAATCAACATTCAAACTATGACCATGACTCACAAAGTCACTAGTTTTTCAAATATTTTGGAGAAAATTGAGATAAAGATGAATTTTCCAACCACATGCATTCTTTTGAACAAGGCATAAGTAAACATTCAGATGTGCATGTTTCAAGCCACATTTCGAGAATCTAATATATTGAGCTCACTCCTAAGCTCACAAAATCGCTTCTCATCTAGGGGCTTGGTGAATATGTCGGCTAGTTGGTTCTCGGTTCTCACATGGGAAATCACTATATCCCCCTTTAAGGAATGATCTCTCAAGAAGTGGTGTCTAATGTCTATGTGTTTGGTCCTTGAATGCTCAACTGGATTATGGGCTATTTTGATGGCGCTCTCATTGTCACATAGGAGAGGGATATGGCGCAAGTTTATACCATAATCCCTTAGAGTTTGTCTCATCCACAGAAGTTGTGCACAACAACTTCCGGCTACGATGTACTCTGCTTCGGCTATGGAGAGAGCATTGGAATTTTGTTTCTTAGAGGACCAAGACACTAATGATCTACCCAAGAATTGGCATGTCCCGGATGTGCTCTTTCTATCAACTTTGCACCCGCATAATCCGTATCGGAATAACCAATGAGGTTGAACTGGTATCCTTTGGGGTACCAAAGTCCTAGGCTCGGTGTGTGAACTAGATATCTAAGAATTCTCTTCACGACGGTCAAATGACACACCTTTGGTGCAGCTTGAAACCGTGCACACATACACACACTAAGCATGATATCCGGTCTAGATGCACAAAGATATAACAAGGAGCCAATCATGGAACGATATACCTTTTGGTCCACACTTGGACCATCTTCGTTGAGGTCTAGGTGTCCATTCGTTGCCATAGGAGTCTTAATGGGTTTGGCCTTGTCCATGTCAAACTTCTTCAATATGTCTTGAGTGTACTTTGTTTGACTTATGAACGTGCCTTCTTTGAGTTGCTTGACTTGGAAACCTAAAAAGAACTTCAAATCCCCCATCATGGACATCTCAAATCTTTCCATCATAATCTTTGAAAACTCATCACAAAACACTTTGTTAGTAGAACCAAATATAATGTCATCGACATATATTTGGCACACAAAGAGATCATCATTGAAGTGCTTTGTAAATAGAGTGTAATCAGCCTTTCCTATCTTAAAACCATTTTCAAGTCTCTAAGACACTCATACCAAGCTCTAGGAGCTTGTTTGAGGCCATAGAGAGCCTTACGCAACTTGAAGACATGGTTTGAGAATTCTTGGTCTTCAAAGCCCGGTGGTTGCTCCACATATACTTCCTCCTTGATTGGGCCATTTAGGAATGCACTCTTGACGTCTATTTGATAGAGCTTAAAATAATGGTGAGTGGCAAAGGCAAGTAATATTCGAATTGACTCTAACCTAGCTACGGGAGCAAAGATTTCATCAAAATCCAAACCTTCGACTTGTGAGTACCCCTTGGCCACAAGTCGTGCCTTGTTCCTTGTCACAACACCATGTTCATCTTGCTTGTTGCGGAACACCCACTTGGTGCCCACAACATTTGCTTGTGGACGCTTGACAAACTCCCAAACTTTGTTCCTCTCGAAGTTGTTAAGCTCCTCTTGCATGGCCACCACCCAATCCGGATCTCTCAAGGCATCTTCAACCCTATGGGGCTCCAAAGAAGAGACAAAGGAGTAATGTTCACAAAAGTTTGCAACACGAGAGCGAGTGATTAGCCCTTTAGTAATGTCTCCTAGTATGTTGTCAACAGGGTGATCCCGTTGAACACTTTGATGTACACGAGGATGTGGGGGTTGGGCTCTTGGGTCATCATCATCTTCTTCTTCTTATTGATCTCCCCCTTGATGAATGCCTCCCCCTTGACTTTCGTCTTCTTGGTCGTTTTGAGGTCCTTCTTGACCGTTGACAACTTGATCGCGTGGAGGAGTACTTGCATCATCTTGTTGTTGGTCACTTGAGCATTGAGGTTGTTCTTGTGGTCGAACATCTCCAAGTACCATTCTCCTAAGTGCTTCTTGTGGAGAGTCTTCTTGATCTAGCACACTTTGATCAACTTGCTCCACTTGGGAGCCATTAGTTTCATCAAACACCATGTCGCGTGCTATTTCAAGAATTCCGGAGGTTTTGTTGAAGACACGGTAGGCGTGAGTGTTTGAGTCATAGCCAAACAAGAAACCCTCATCGGACTTTGAAGCAAACTTCGAAGTCCTAGGCTTCTTGTTGAGAATATAACACTTGCTCCCAAAGACACGAAAATAAGAGATATTGGGTTTCTTACCAACTAGAAGCGCATAGGGGGTCTTCTTGAGGAGGCGGTGGAGGTATAATCGGTTGACGGCGTGGCAAGCGGTGTTAACCGCATCCGCCCAAAACCGATCTGATGTCTTGTACTCATCAAGCATTGTCCTTAACATCTCGATGAGTGTTCTATTCTTCCGTTGCGCCACCCCGTTTTGTTGAGGGGAGTATGGAGCTGAAAATTCATGCTGGATGCCTTCCTCATCCAAGAATCCTTCCACTTGAGTGTTTTTGAACTCAGTGCCGTTGTCACTTCTTATAGCTTTGATTCTTGAGGCGAACTCATTTTGAGCTCTCCTCAAGAACCTCTTGAGGACACCATGGGTTTCACCCTTATCATGCAAGAAAAACACCCAAGTGAAACGAGAAAAGTCATCAACAATAACAAGACCATATTTGTTACCGCCAATGCTTATGTAGGTTATTGGCCCGAAAAGGTCCATGTGTAGCAGCTCCAACGGTCTTGTTGTCATCATGATGTTCTTGGAGGGATGTTGAGCTCCTACTTGCTTCCCCGCTTGGCAAGCACTACATGGCCTGTCTTTTTCGAAGATAACATTCTTCAAGCCATGGATGTGCTCGCCCTTAAGAAGCTTTTGTAAGTTCCTCATGCCAACATGGGCCAGCCGTCTATGCCAAAGCCATCCCATGTTGGTTTTCGCCATTAAGCATGTGTTAAGTTGAGCTTTATCCGAGGCAAAGTCCACAAGATAAAGCTTTCCCTTGAGCACACCCTTAAAAGCGATTGAGTTATCACTTATTCTAAGGACGCTCACACCCTCATTAGTGAAAACACAATTATAACCCTTGTCACATAGTTGTGATATGGACAAGAGATTATAGTCTAAAGAATCAATGTGTAGAACGCTAGAAAGAGTGTGTTGAGGAGAGATGACAATTTTACCGGAGCAAAGGATTTTTCCTCGGCTATTGTCTCCAAAGAGGATTCCTTCATCTGGATCATCGTGTTCTTCATACTCCTCGAACATCGTCCTCTCTCCGGTCATGTGGTTTGTGCACCCACTATCGAGCACCCATTTGGAACCACCAGAGGAGTATGCCTACAAAACAAGATTATGCCTTCCTTTTAGGTACCCAAGCGAAGTTGGGTCCTTTGATGTTAGTGATAAGGCATTTGGGCACCCACACGCAAGGCTTGGGGCTCTTGCGGAGTGGCCCAACATATCTAGCATACACTTTGCCATATTTGTTCCTCATCAACACATATGATGCATCGAAATCATGAAATAGAGGATGCGGTTCAGCTTTAGGTGTATAAGTGCTAGTTGAGGTGTTCTTCACAGTTTTAGTTGGAGATGAGCTTCCTTTAACAAAGACAATCAAGTCTTTGCCATACTTGAAGGTTTTGGCATTTTGCCTTCCTCCTTTAGTATAGCCAAGACCATCCTTGACATTTGGAGGTCTTGTGTTGGTGTATGCACTTCGTGCATACGCCACTTTCTCTTTGTCAAAGATGCCACCCTTAGGTGCTTGCTTGTCTTGAGTCAACTTAAGCTCATCTTTTAATTTAAGAATCAAGTTAGAACATTTGCAAGTTGATATTGCTTTGGATGCAACTTTTGAGGAGGATGAGCTTGTGGAGGAAGAGGCTACACTAGTCTTAAGGGACTCAACTTGAGTCTCAAGGATCTTGTTAACTTTCGTCAAGTCGCCAAGTTCGTCCTTGAGCTCAATAGTTGTCTCCTCAATACTTGAGCATGTTTTCTTGCTTAGAGAAAGTTCATGCTCTAATGCCTTGCTCTTCTCTCTCTCAAGCTCAAGGAGCCTAATGAGCTCTTTACATCTTTCCTTTTCTTGGATAAGCAAGTCCTCTTGCCTATCTAAGAGCTCCTACTTCTCAAAAATCTCATCTGAAAGCAATTTCATTCTTTGCAATGTGCTCTTGCTTATATCCTTAAACATGTGTTCATTTTCGCTAGCACTATCAAAATCATCATGGGAGGATATAGAAGAGGATGAGTTAGAATTTACCTTTCTTCTTCCCTGTTTTGCCATGAGGCATGTTGGCTTATAGTCGTGGAGATTTGGGAAGAGCTTGCTTCCCTTGCAGCTCCTCTCGATGGCTATGGTTGCCATCTTCTCCTCATCTTCGGACGAGGAGGACTCATCGTTAGAGTCTCACTCCTTGCCTAAGTGAGCATGACCGGAGGGCCTCTTCTTCTTGTAGAACTTCTTCTCATGTGGCTTGCCCTCCTTCTTCTTCTTGCCATCTTCATGTGGACAATCTACCATCAAGTGCCCGTACTCGCCACAATTGTAGCAAGCCCTCTTGTTTTTGGGCCTTGCCTTTTCTTTGCCTTTTCCCTCATGCTTGTATCCTCCTTTTCTTCTCCTCATCATCCTCTTGAAGTTGTTGATGAAGAAGGCCTCTTCCTCATCGGTGTCAAGGCTCTCCTCATCATCTTCCGTTTGCTCTTTTGGGGGGCATGTTGCTTTGAGAGCAACATTCTTCATCTTCGAGGCGGTGAACCTTTGAAGGTCATTGTAGAAGAGCGCCTCCTTTTCCATGAACTCGTGATTGATGATCCTTCCAAGGACCTCTTCCGGGGTCATTTTGGCAAACCCCGGACTTTCTTGGATCATGGAGCATAGAGAGATGTTCCTAGGCATGAATGCCCGAATCATTCTCTTCACCACCTCGTGGTCCATCCACTTGGTACAGCCGTAAGATATACTCTTGTTGATGAGTATCTTTAGGCGGTTGTACATTTCTTGGGGAGATTCGCCATCCATAATGGCAAACCTCTTGAGCTCTCCTTCAATGAGCTCAATCTTTGCTTCCTTGACGACTCGGTTGCCTTCATGAGCCGTCTTGAGAGTGTCCCAAATGTCTTTGGCCACCTCGAGTCCATCCACTCGGTTGAACTCATCTCTTGAGAGAGATGAGATGATCACTCCGGCTGCTTGGGCATTGCGGTGAAGGAGCACAGCTTGCTCCGGAGTGATATCTTCTTCATTCTTAGGGATGTGCACCACGGTCAACACAATTTGCCATAGTGAGGGATTGAGTGACACAAGGTGGATATTCATGTTGTGCTTCCACATCCCGTAGTCGGTTCCATCGAATTGGGGAGGCTTCCCCAATGGGATGGAAAGGTAGTAGTTGTTGGATACAAGGCGCCCATAGTTGTAGCCTTGTTGGTTGTAGTTGATTGTACCACTCGATGTGGAGGTTGAGGTGTCAACTTTGGGAATCTTCAACTTCTCTCGAAGTTTCGCCTTGAGCTGACGAACTTCTTCGTCATCCGTTGATTTGTCTTGATAGAAGAGAATCTCTTCTGGAGTTGCTTGGATCTCGCTGGTAGAAACTTCTTCGTACCCCACTCCGGCCATCTTCTCTCCGAGTTGTTAGACTCTTTTGGGAGAGTCCTGCTCTGATACCAATAAGTTGCCTAGAGGGGGGGTGAATAGGCTAATTGACCTGAAATGACTTAATAAAACGAGATTAATACACAGGGGGCAGACTAGTCCGGTCCAGGGGCGGACTAGTCCGGTCCACCTACAGGGAAAAACCTAAAAGGGGTTTCTAACAGATTTTGGTCCAATTCTTGTGATGCAAAGTTTGTTAGAATAACTTAATGAGCCTTAACAAGTTATATGGCAAGTATGAAGCTAAGAATCCCAATATAGCAAAGGTGATGAGCAAAACCGGCAAAGCTTAACACTAGAAGCAATATATGATGAACGAACGCTAGGAACACAAGTGACACGAGGATTTTATCCCGAGGTTCGATCCCACACAAGGAATCTACGTCCCCGTTGAGGAGTTCACAAAGGACCGGGTTCAATAACCCTTCCCTCACCAAGTTTACCGCACGGGCTTAACTTGGTTCTCCACTATCACAAAGAATGAATACAAGATTCGTTGGGGCTTCTCACAATCTGAGGCTCCGACCACAATTACAATTGCAAATCACAAAGATTAACTCAAGCCACAGATCACAAAGATTCACAAAGTGCAAGAGATCAAACCGAGAGCCAAAGAGCGGTGTTCTTCCTCTTCTTCACCTCACCAAACCCTAATCCACACAAGAATTAGTTTTAGAGGGAATGTAGGCAAGAAGGAGGCTTTTGGAGGCTCAAGGTTGCTGTGGCGGCGCTAGGGTTTCAATTTGCTCAAAGGATGGTTCAAATGAACCCAGGGGACCTCTATTTATAGAGGTCCCAAGCCCATACTGCTGACTTCAGCAGAAGGGCGGACTAGTCCGACCTACAGCCCGGACTAGTCCGTCCTAGGGGACCAGTGACGCCCCTGACAACTGTCGCACTGCGCGGCAATCGTCACACTACCCGCCAAACTTCAAATTCAAATGGTCACTTCAACAACAGACTAGTCTGGCCCTCACCGGACTAGTCCGATCTCACACAGAACCTTTTGTTCCGTGCGAAAACGGACTAGTCTGAAGGCCACGGACTAGTCCGGCCCCATGGGCGGACTAGTCCGGCCTTCCCAGACTTAGTCTTTGAAACACAGTCTCCTCTCAATCCCGGACTAGTCCGGCCCCCAGGGCGAACTAGTCCGATCTTGGTCAGGACCTCTTGGTCCGGACTAAAACGGACAAGTCTGTGGTTTTGGGACTTAGACCCAAAACCCACTCACGGCAACCCGGACTAGTCCGTCCCGATACGGACTAGTCCGATCTCAGTTAGACCCTTCTAGTCCGGCCGAAAACGGACTCGGCCGGCCAGGGGAGGACTAGTCCGGCCACCTGCACGGACTAGTCCGGCCCTACTGCTAGACTACTTCCAACTCTCTTCTCTCAACAGGTTTGACCTCTAAACCGCTTTGAGCTCCCAACTTGATCTCAATGCACTTTACACACACATACTCACACAAATTTGGCTAGTCTAAACTCGACACACTAGAAACCCTAGTTTCCCTTTTCGAGTTGACATCGTCGTTTCCATCTTTTTCCTTTTTGTGGGATTGTGCTTCCACTTAGTCCACACCTGTGCTTAAGATCACTGAGCTCATTAGTCACTTAATTTTCGTCATCAATCATCCAAAACCCACGGGGATCCTAGATGCACTTTCAGTAAAGCACTAAGAGAGACGGTACTGATTTGTAGTCAATATATTCAGCCATTAGAACTGATAAAGTAGCATCTTCGTAAGTTATCAAAATGGGGAAAAGAGAAAGAAATCTTGCAGGGCTTGTTTGGGTGTACTCCTATCCAAACAAGCCCTCAAATGGGCGGGAAGTATCATCAGACCTCAATTGAAGCTTTTAACAATCCAAATGATGAGTCTCGGGTGTTACTTGCATCTACAAGAGCTTGCTGTGAAGGGATTAGCTTGACAGGAGCTCGAAACAGAAGATGAATTTAATAATGTTTGAAACATGCTATCTAAAGCTGAAATAGAACATTGTTCTAAATTGATTTCAGAAGATACAATTATAAACAATATATATCATCTCGCATTGCTATATACATTTTTTCCAGCATTAACATCTTCTCGCATATAGGGTTTCAAATTCTTTTTAATGCTTCTCTCTACGCGCTTGATGTTTTCTGGTTCGGTGAAAAGGTACATCTCTTCATACTGATTATATTCCTCTTTATTATCTCCCACATTCTCAACCCCAACAATATTTTGCTTTCCAGAAACAACTACGTGCATCTTCTCAGTTTCTGGACCTTGAACATAAAAAACTTGTGCAACATTATCGACGAGAACCCACAGGTCATCTTTATAGCCCACTTTATTTAAGTCTACTAGTGTCAGACCGTAATTGTCCACTTTCACACCATCTGGATGTTTGACCCATTGGCACTTAAATACGGGCATTACCATTCTTTCGCCATAATTGAGTTCCCATATTTCCTCTATGAACTTGAAGTATGTGGTCTTCTGCCCTTGTGAATCATAAGCCTCAATACGAACACCACTATTTTGTGCAACACTCTTACCATCTTTTTCTTTAGTGTAAAATGTGTGACCATTGATATCATATGCTTGCCATGATGTCACCAAAGCAGATGGGCCAGAAGCTAACTTCTTCATTGTTGCCTCTTCTATAGTGTTTCCGTATAGTATATTTTTGTCCATTAACCATTCAGTGAAACATCTTATGTGCTCTTTCATGATCCAGTCCTTTGTGCGGTCTTGGTTTTTATCACGAAGCTCAATTTTGTGTTCCTTGATGTACGACTTAGCTATTGCGAGCTGTTGTAGTACACCAAAATGTGCATGGTGTACATTCTTGTAATCTTGAATGATAAAAGTTTTCTTACCCACTTTGCCTCTCCCACGTAGTCTACCCTCATGTACCGGTATAGGCACACCTATCGATTTTCCATCTTTGATGTAATCAGCGCAACCCTCAATCACTTCTTCAGTGGTGTATCCTTCCATAATTGAACCCTCTGGGTGAGCACGGTTCCTCACATAACCTTTTAATACTCCTAAATATTTCTCCAACGAAAACATATGATGTAAATATAGTGGCACCAATGCTTTGATCTGATCAACAAGATGTATGATTAGGTGTACCTGCATATCGAAAAAGGATGGTGGGAAACACATCTCAAGCTTGCACATTGTCTCGACGATGTATGTTTTCAGATAGTCTAAATCTTCATGTGCTATCACCTTTTGCGATACTGCATTGAAGAAGTAACACAAACGTGTGATGACAACTTTTATATGCTCAGGTTTGATGACTCTTATTGCAATGGCAAGGAAAACTGTCATCATCATGTGACAGTCGTGAGAATTATAACCGAATAAAGACAAGTATTTCATCGAGACTAGTTTGCGGATATTGGATGAGAAACTCGTGGGCACTTTGATCCCACGCAAGCATTCGCAAATTGCTTTTTTCTCTTCTAGCGTCAAGTTGTAGCTGGCTGGGGGAAGGTAATGCTTCCCATTCGCCTTTTCTACTGGATGAAGCTCTGGTCTCAAATCAAGATTTACTAGGTCCATACGTGAATTTAATCCGTCCTTTGTTTTCCTCGGCATGTCCAGCAATGTCCCAATGATGCTGTCAAATACATTCTTTGTAACATGCATCAATTAATACTATGGCAAAATTCTAGATTCTTCTAATACGGAAGATACATGAAAAAAATTGATTGTTTCTTGAAAGCCATGTCAGTTGTATCATCCGAAGATATACTTTTATTTCTCTTAATTCCATTCCAATTTTTGCCCTTACCGGAAGCAATATGAATGTTCTTGACCATTCAAATACATGTTTTCCACTGTAAGGTTTTGGTACAGTATCTTTTTCGATTTTGTTATCAAATTGTTCTTTCATCTTCCTATACTTGTGTGTATCTGTCAAGAACCGTCAGTGTCTCATGTACACCGTCTTTCTGGATGAAGTGAGTATAGAAATCCAGTTCTATCCACGCACCTTACACAACCTTTCTTCCCTTTTATTTGTCCTGATAATGTAAACAGTACAGGATAATCATGCACGGTAACGAATATCATTGCTTTTAACGTGAAATACTCCTTCTTGTACTCATCCCATGTACGTACCCCTTCATTCCACAATTTCGCCATATCTTCCATTAAAGGTTCCAAGAACACATCAATTTCGATGTCGGGTTTTTTTGGACCTTGTATAAGAACAGATAACAAGCTATATTTCCTTTTGTGACACAACCACGTCGGTAGGTTGTACATCGTTAAGACCACGAGCCATGTGCTGTGTATGCTCCTTTTTTCACCAAACGGATTCATTCCGTCTGTACCCAAGGCAAACCTCACATTTCTGATTTCCTTTGCAAATTCTGGATACTGAATATTAGAATTTTTCCACTGCGTTGCATCACCAGAGTGTCGTATATGTTTTTCATTCTTCTTCCGTTGCTCGGAATGCCAACGCATAAGTTCAGCCTCCCTACGGTTTGAGAACAAATGCTTCAAGCGATCAATTAACGGAAGGTACCACATCACCAAGGCAGGAATTTTTCTCTTATTCTTCTCGTGTATATCGCCAGAAGTATCGTCATCGTCACCTTCAGGACCACTAATAAACTTCTTATTCTTCTGAGACTTTTTCATGTTGGTAACATAGTGGTGATTGTAGTCCTTCTTATATCTACTTACACCACAAATGGGGCATCTAGTTGCGAGCTCATGCTCTTTGTGATACAGAATACAATGGTTCACACAAGCGTGTATTTTTGTCACACCTAGTGCCATCGGGCAAAGAATTTTCTTTGCTTTATAAGTGCTTCTGGACAGTTTATTTGGATTTGGAAGAATTTCTGCCAGAAGATTCAAAAGATCAGAGAAACTACAATCGGACCATCCGTGCATAGCTTTCAACTTTAGTAGTTCTAAGACTGCACGCAATGTAGTAAACTCTTTATCACAACCGTTTGATTCATCATATAAAAGCTCCGTCGCCGCATTCTGCAATGTCTCTATTTTACTTAAACCTTTGCTTGCTCCCATAGAAGTCAATACATATGGTTCAATGTGACGCAACATCTCCTCACAATCGAACTCATCATCATCATCACCAGCTTGATTGTCACTACCGTCATTGATATGAACATTATCATCATCTGAACCTCTCTCATCATCTTTATCCACATCATGTGTATCTAACTCACCATGCTCTGTCCATATTGTGTAGTTATTTTTGAAACCTCTTTTCACCAAATGAGATTGGATTACTATAGTATCCGTCCAAGCAATCTTATTTTCGCAGTCGATACATGGACATAATATATCATCTATCTTTTGCAACTTCGCATGTCTCTTGGATGCTTCAATAAAATTTGCAACATTATGAATGTACATAGGATCGGGTCTTGGCATGTTATACATCCACGCTCGACGGTCCATGCTTCAATAATAGAATTTTTATCAGATTTACAAAATTTGGCCACAAATATTCCCTAAAGGTCTTCTATAAAATGAATTTACACAGACATAACAAGTATGATTAGGGCGACTAATGTAGGAGACGGGCAACGTCTTGAGGCGGATGAAGTCGAAGGCGTCGGGAGCAGCAAACGGGGGTGAAGGATTGAAGTCGTGGGGCAAACAGGCCCAGTGGCATGGGCTAGGTCTGGGTGGGATTCGGTCCGTTATATATTGACGTCGGATCCCATCCAACGATGGTAACTAAATGGGTGAGTTATAAAACCATCTCTCTAAAAAGCTAACCCTAATCACTACAATAAGATTATTATAATATAGTCTACATCAATATCTAAAAGACCAAACTTCCAAATTATTGAGTCCAAACGCATGAGAATATACCAACACACTACGACACAATCTATATACCAACACACTATGAGAATATACCAACATGCAAAAGGACACAATCCATATACCAACATACTATGACAAAATTCATATACCAACACACTATGAGAATATACCAACATGCAAAAGGACACAATCCATATACCAACACACTATGACACAATCCATATACCAACACACAATGAGAATATACCAACATGCAAAAGGACACAATCCATATACCAACACAACATGCAAAAGGAAACTATGAGAATTTACTTAGGTACCTTGTGACGCGATGTGGGACTGGGCAGATCAGGCGTGCCTCCGCGGGGCTGGGCGGTGGCGCGGCAAAGCGGGCTCTGGGCGGCGGCGCGGTGGCGTGGCTGTGCGAGTTGAGCGGCGGCGCGGCAGTGCAGGATGGGCGGCGGCGCGATAGAGCAGGCGCGACGGTGGGAAATTTCGGCAGCCTTGCGGCGGTGGATAACTCTCCAGGGTTACGTTTCGACTGTGGCGAGGGGTCTTTATATAGGCGTCAGTTTTTCACATACGGTTTTTAAAGTTTTCACAGGCGGTTGGTAATTAATAATCGCCTGAGAAAACCATTATCTCAGACGGTTATTACTTACCAACCGCCTGAGATAATGCCCGATGTTCATCAGTTTCTTTATCTCTTGCTTCTTTTTTTTTAGATTCCAATATAAATACTCAAACAAGTTTAGATTCTGCAAATTGAGTCCAAATTTGATGATTCTTTCTTCTATATTTGTATAAAATTAACATCTACCACCTGAACCAAATATTTTATAACTTGTATAGCTTACATTGTAATATTTTGGTAAATATCATATTAATTTCTACTCACATATTATTCACATTTGTGTATCTCATAAAAAAAAGATCCTTCACTTAAATTTGTTTGTATGAACATATTTGTATTATTTATACATGTATGAATTTTGTTAATTTTTTAAAAAAGCATTCCAACATGTCAAACTTCAAATTATCCATCATTCTAACTAAATGCTCATATACATATGAGGCATTCATCAAATTATGAACACATATTGATTCAAAAAAATTTAAAAAAATCTGAAAAAATTCATAGAGGTTGGTATGATGAGTAAAAATGTCCACTGAAAAAACAAATGAAAAAAGCATTATATTCATCAAGATAGAAAAATGAAAAATAGCAATTGTTGTATGTTTTTTATGTTCTGACCAATTTCAAAGGATTTATAAAGTGAAATTTAATGGTAACCTTTACTTATCAATAATATTACAAGAAAGTGGAATTTTGCCTTTTTAAAGGACCCACATTTAATTAAAAATATTAATTAAGAAGAAGTAAAGATCTTCACAGGAGGTTGGTACTTAATAACCGCCTGAAAAGATTATTATCTCATGCGGGTATTACTTACCAACCGCCTGAGATAATACCCGATACTGTTCTTCAGTTTCCTTATCCCTTGCTTCTTTTTTTAGATTCCAATATAAATACTCAAACCAGTTTAGATTCTGCAAATTGAGTCCAAATTCGATGATTCTTTCTTCTATATTTGTATAAAATTAACATCTACCACCTGAACCAAATATTTTATAACTTGTATAGCTGACATTGTAATGTTTTGGTAAATATCATATTATTTTCTACTCACATATTATTCACATTTGTGTATCTCATAAAAAAGGGGTCCTTCACTTAAATTTGTTTGTATGAACATATTTGTATAATTTATACATGTATCAATTTTGTTAAATTTTTTTAAAGCATTCCAACATGTCAAACTTCAAATTATCCATCATTCTAACTAAATGATTATATACATATAAGGAATTCATCAAATTATGAACACATTGATTCAAAAAAAATTTAAAAAATCTGAAAAAATTTATAGAGGTTGGTATGATGAGTATAAATATCCACTGAAAAAATAAATGAAAAAACATTATATTCATCAAGATAGAAAAATAAAAAATAGCAATTGTTGTATGTTTTTTATGTTCTGGCCAATTTCAAAAGATTTATGAAGTGAAATTTAATGGTAACCTTTACTTATCAATAATATTACAAGAATGTGGGATTTTGCCTTTTTAAAGGACCCACATTTAATCAAGAATATTAATTAAGAAGAAGTAAAGATCTTCACAGGCGGTTGGTACTTAATAACCACCTGAGAAGATTATTATCTCAGGCGGGTATTACTTACCAACCGCTTGAGATAATTGTATCTTCTCAGGGGTTGGTAAGTAAAACCCGCCTGAGGTAACCTT
Organism: Tuctoria greenei; assembly: GCA_036927565.1. Taxonomy (NCBI): domain Eukaryota; kingdom Viridiplantae; phylum Streptophyta; class Magnoliopsida; order Poales; family Poaceae; genus Tuctoria; species Tuctoria greenei. Next base: position 36,636,660 of record JAYESD010000003.1, on the reverse strand, counting down.
CTTCTCAAACAGTCGTTACTTAAAATCAGCCTGAGAAAATGGGAGTCTATATATACCCCTCGGCAGCGTTGGAAAAACCTAACCCGGGCGAAACACTTAGACGTCGTTAGGCTGCCAAAATTTTGTTTGCTGCCAAGTGTTCACCGTTGTCGCCACTGAGCTTCGCCGTCGCCGCTTCTAGGTACGCCGAGCGAAGCCATTGCCGTCACCGCCGAGCTTCAAGGTAAACCCTAAACCCTTCGACCTTCCATCCTCCGTCGTCATGCCGCCTCCCTCCCCGCCCTCGCGGCCGCCTTGCATATCCTTGGTTAGGGTTCGAGAATTGGAAAATGGTAGGCATCCTTGGTTAGGGTTCGGTGGAATTCGAAAAACTGTCAAGTTCGGTTGCATCATTGGTTAGGGTTCGGTGGGTAGGCCTCCTTGGGTTGTCGGTAAACCATAGAAGCAAGGACATTGCTATTGGATCATGTCCTTTTCTTTGGCAAGTAAGATATATTAATAAAAGCATTTGAGGTGCCATTAGATAACACTATACTGCACATACTTGACCATTCAAAGTTTTGTGAGTTAGTACATGGAAATATTGCACATGGAAATATGACCATTCAATGATTTTATCCGATATTGCACATGGAAATATTCTAGTTAAATGAAGAAGTCTCTCTGTCCAGCGAAATAAAGGCTAGTTGGTCATATCTTTAGATGGAAAGGTAAATTATTGGATTTTGAGAAGTATTAAATGCATTACAAATATGGTTTATCACAATAATGTGAGCACAAAAAGAGACTTTTGTTAAATATGCTTACTAAGTATGGCATTGAGTAGATCAACAAGCTTGAAATTGTACATAGAGTATTGAAATTTTATGAACAAGCATCTGAATTTTTGCCATAATTATATGTAGAAAGCTCTTCTAGTCTATTGTGCTACATTTTTTGAAAGTGGAAGAACTATTATACAACTTTTCTATTCATTGTTACCTCAAATTCGGTTTAGAACTAATTAGAAACTGGAGTTGAAGTTAGTACCTGTGTACAGTGTTATCTGAAACAGCCACAAAATTTCTGAACTTTGAACAACCATAATTCTTAAATTAGAAAAGCAACCTATGCATATCTATACATGTATGGAAAGCTTAAAGAGTCCTCTATCAATTTCCTATTCAATGCTAAGGCTAAAACACGCAATAACCAGGTCTAAATTGAAGTATTGTTTAAGGTGTCGTAACAATCTAGAATCTGGACAGTTATGTATTCAGTTGCTGTTTGGATCGTAATTTATAGTAGGATCATGAGTGAATAGTAGCATCTGTACTGAAAATAGAGTGTAGCCGTCCTGCACTTCATCTCACAGGGTTTTGCTCCTTCGAGATCGGTGTCGCTATCCTGGTGAGCAACTTTAACATGCTTGTCACCCTCGCAATATATAGGAACCTTTTGGTCAGTCGCCTTAAACCCTAGAGTGCCTTATCAAATCCTAGAACGCTTCCATCTTTTTCTTCATTCAACACATCATGTAGAGTTAATATGCCATTTATTAGATTTTTGTCTTATTAGTTCTAGCATGGAAAGCCCTAAGAAGACTGGTCCTGGTAGTAACAATAAAGAAGACAATATAGAGTTTACTTACTCCAGCAGTTCAGGCTCCTTTCACAGTCCATCAGATCCTTTTCCTAATATAAAAACTAAAAATACTTTAGAGGATCTCGACCCGGAATATGATCCTGCCGACGAGGTATGGATCACGAATCTTAACTTCAGCAGTTCAAGTTAATGTTGGTTGTCAAGTATACGAAGTCTTATAATTCTTTTCTACCTAGATTAATCGCGAAGACAACGAGGTGACTTCGGCTCCTAAAACCGTGGAAGGTTCTCCAATGGATGAATCCTCAGCTTCACTCAAGCGGAAACGAGGGCAACGAGGTCCCAATAAGGGTCCATTGGACAACATCATGCACATAACAAGGGGCGGTCCAGGTGGTCTTCCCCAGGAACCACTGGATTCAGTTACCAAGTACCGTAATGCATGCGGTTTTCTTGTTAGGGAGCTCATGCCGATCACGACCTAGAATTGGAGGAAATTACCCGAGCAGACCAAGAATGAGTTGTGGGAATGAACAAAGAAACAATTCAAGTTCCCGAAAGGCACGGAAGAAGCTGTAAAGAAAGCAACACTGGTCTCTTGCAGCAAGAAGTTGCGTGGCTGGAAGAGCGAAATGAATGCTTATGTTAAGACCGATAAGGTCCCTAGCCCGAGGAAGATGGGAAAAATCACACAAGCTCAGTGGCAAGAGTTTGTTTGTCAAAAGACCACACCTGATGCTAAAGCTCTAAGTGCAACTAGGTCAGAGCTTGCAAAAAAGAACAAATACCATCATCGCTTGGGGTCTATTGGATACGCCCCTAAAGTCCAGAAATGGAATAAGATATTAGACGAAATTACCAGTAAGGGCAATCGTCACCCATTAGAAGGCTGCGATGAGCGAACTCAGCGGTGGGTCTTTGCTCGGTCAGGTTTGACCAGCGAGGACAAACTTGAAAAGCCCGACTCTATGAATGAAGTATAGGAAAAAATGAAAGAAGTAATTGAAAAGCAACAGAAGGGTCTCTTCAAGCCGAAGAGGGAGAATGACCAACTTACCGCTATCTTAGGAAACCCTGAACACAGTGGACGGGTTAGAGCGGTCTCTTCTCAAATGTCTTGGCTAGATGGTTTCCCTAAAGATAAAGACACATATAGAAGACATGAGAAGTTTAAGAAAACACTTGATGAAACGATTGCTCAAAAGGTCAAAGAAAATATGCAAGAAATAATGGAACAACTTAGACAATCGGGACAATTAGTGGCACCGAGTACAACGATGGTTCCGGTGCAAAAGGAGCAATTAGTATCTCCTACCCTAGCAGCGTTGGTTCTGTGCCAGGCTCAGGGTCAACTCATAAGTTCCCTGTCGATGATATTGCTAACGACAAATCTTGTCGTCTTCTTGTCCCGATCGGCAGAGCAGAGAACAAAACCAAACAGGTTGTCACTGCTATGGCAAAGTTTGATCATGACTTCAACGGGAATCCACTTTCTTTGTATTATGATGTGGCGCAAGTTCTTTAGATCATTGATAATGATTATGAAGATTATGAAATAGACCACGTCACACCTGAGGGGATCGCGACTCTGGGGCAGGCTGTCAACCAATTGATCCTTTGGCACCGACGCGATATCGTGTTGGACGATGAGCCAATTTCTAACCCCGTCGCATCTCGAAATACTGCAACTCCATCTTCTAAGGCGAAAGTGCATGAAGATCCACTCCCAGTCCAGGAAGATCCACTCCCCCTATGTCTCAGCAAGGATGATAGTAACCTTGCTAGTAAAGATATCCAAGAGCAACAAGTTGGACAACAGCTTCAAGCAGTACCAGAGCAAGCCGTTGCTAGTAAAGAGCAACCAGTTGAGCAACAACTTGAAGTAGTACTAGAGCCAGCTGCTGGGAGTAAAGAGCAATCAGTTGAACAACAGGTTCAACAAGCCAGTGTCCAACTTCCGACGACTACTCCTCAATCATTAGTGACTATCAAATTTAGCTCATATGAAAATAAGAAACCTTCATTAGAAGTGTCAAAGTATTTGGAAACTATGAAGGAAAATATTATAAAATTGAGTGCATCTCGTTCTTCTCATGAGCCAAAATTAGTAAATATCAAGGAGTGAGAAGAAGATGGTGTCATGTATAATCGGCGGACGACTTTAGTTAAACCAGGAGTTCCAATATACAAGCTTGAGGATGTTCCTCCTGAATTTGAGAATGTGAAGCCGTTCATGACATCCGTACAACTTAGCAAACAACCCGTCCCGCTCAAATGAATGCATGAGTGGTACATCCTTGCTAGCACAAGATATGGTCTTAATTGCGTCACATTTCGTATTCCAAAAGAAGCATTCTGGAGCACTAGAGAAGATAGACGAGTCATTTTATTTGAAGAGTTGCGTCCCCTTTTGCATCGTGGCATGCTCGAAATCAACCTGCTGCTCGTCTGGTGCTTGTAAGTGCTCTAATATTTTGTATTTGCGTTTCTTACTACACACATACGCATTTCATGATATTATAACAATTATTGACTTCTTCAATAGCATGCAATACATGGATAATGAAAAGTTGGCGCGCAAGACAGGTATCATTGACCCTATTAGGATTGCAAAGGCGCTATTCGACGTCTAGACGGATCGAGACTCAGCAAAGTTCAAGCACATGAAAAAAAAGATTTTGAAAAAGCAATTGCAAAACTTAAGAAGGATAAAAGGACAGAAGTTGCAGCTTACATAGGACATGCAGTGTTTAACTTTATCAGAGATGGCAAGGACCTCGTAAAGGCTTTGTACAACTTTGAGTAAGTTTGACACATGACATTGAAATAGCAGTTATTGGTAATTGTTAACACATGTGTTTGTGTGTTTGTAGTGATCACTACATAATGATCTTCATCAAGCCAACGCAGGGAAAGGCAACAGTCTTGGACTCGGTTGATTTCCCACCAGATCGTTACAAAGATTTCCTTTCCATTTTGAAACTGTACATTTATTCAATAATTTTAATTTACACACATTTATAATGTATTGACAAGTTTTATATGACATTTCTTGTATTACAGCGCTTGGCGGTTTTACGCGGAACAGCTTGGCGGTGAGAGACCTTCCAATACGAATGCATTGGACATTAAAACATATTATGCTTGTCCGAAGCAGCCTGCAGGGAGTGTCTTATGCGGGTATTATGTATACGAGCATCTTCGAACCGCCGGCGTATATAGAGTGAATCGTGGGGATGTAAATTATCCTTAATGTCGATACTTTATTTTCTTACTTTTGAGTTTCATTTTCATTGTAACTAGCATAGTTTAATACTTATATTCTCTGCTGTTCAATATTACCAGAAACATTATTTTCATATTTTGATTCCAACTTCAAAATTCAATTTCTCATAGTACAACTGCTCCAAAAATACCAACTAAATTCCTGTATACTCTCACTTTGATCTATACTTTGAGATTGTTCAAACCAAGACATTCTAAACCTTGTTATGTGTTATATTGCAGCACACGAAGAATCTGAACGAAGAATGGCCGGTTTGTAGAAGTATTCCTGATGGAGGATCCGACAAGATTGCTTCTGAACTCTGTCAATTCATTCGTCGCGAAATTTTGCACAAAAGAGAGATGTTCTTTGATGAGAATGGTGCAATAGCTGATGTGCCAGAACTTTGCGACTATGCCAATAGAAATAGTTTTTAGTAAAAACTTGTAAACTATGAGATGAATTGTATGTGTAACTTGTAGTTACTGAAATTGACTTCTGTGAGATGACTTTTGTTCTGTGATGATATTGTTGACTTCTGTTCTGTGATTATATTGAATTGACATAGAAATTAGAAATAACAGCAGTAGTACTGCATAGGTTATACCTTATCATAGGCGGTTATTTACCAACGGCTAGAAATGCCTGTGAAAAACAATTATCACGGGCGGCTAGATATAGGTAAAGAACCATCTGTGATAAATTATCACAGGCGGTTACTGTTATGGTAGAAATCGGTTGCGGTAAAAAGTCTTCACAGACGGCTTGATGTAGGTCAACATCCGCCTGTGATAACACAATTATCACAGGCGGTTAGATATGCTGCAAGACCCACCTGTGATAAGACAATTATCACAGGCGGGTATGTATGTTGCACTACCCGCCTGTGAAGAGCTAGCATAAGTAAAAACCGTCTGTGATAATATTTCTTCACAGGCGGTATCACTTCTCCGCCTGTGAAATTGCGAATTATCACAAGTTCTTCGTTTCAGACGGTTTTAAAAACCGCGTGTGATAATAGGTTTAGAGCCGCCTGCGATAAGGCTTATTGTAGTAGTGTGTTAAGGTAAGACATATTTGTTAGGTAGATTAGATCGGTGAGTTAGGATCTCAACCGATTGTGTCTGGTCGCACAAGCTTTGTTTCCGTTTATCTGTACATCGGCCACCCCTCATTGTACATAAATATGAGATCAACACGTAGATCAACACGTAAAGCAGGCACCACACTCGAGTTTGAGTGTTTTGGCTTTCTCCCAATATCATCTCCAGTCCACCGTTTCTAGGATCAGAATCCCCTGACTTAATCTCCAGTCACTGACATGTGGGTCCGGGACCACATGTCAGTGACCAAGTCATGGACTACACTAAGTCAGGGGATCCGTGTCCCCGTTTCTAACGTCACCAGTCAATTATTTTAAGAAAAAGATCATCTGAGAGTTGTCCAAACACTGTAAGAATCTATGGCTATTATTTTCTTATCTCACTAGCACTGAAGCAATGACACTGATATGTGAGTTCGTGCGGTGTGTTCATTATGTCCAAGAGGCTGAACCGTGAGATCTACATCAAACCACTTGTAATTTGGTGGTGTGAGTCTAGCTAGTGGGCTGGTAGACCAGCCCGCACCACTTACAAATTGATCAGCCAATACTAATATGTTGTGATACGTTGGAGAAAATCCATCCAGGTGTAATTGATCTGTCAAATATTGTAGCTTAAATTGGGCGACTTCCTTTGAATAATTTTCGTTTTCAGCACCTCAAAATAGACGCCATGTCTTTGTTGACTACATTACTTTATAAATTGTTTAGTTTGATTTTTCAGATCACTTGAATGGTACTCGTATTCGTTTTCTGCCTAGATAAAGGCAGGCAGGGAGGCAGGCGGGCAGGGACACGTCCAATGCCACCCATCCATTCAAGGGAAACTGGAACAAGCTGGTCTGGTGAATACATTGTCGAAGCTTTCGTCGTGGACCAGCATTTTCTCATTTCCAGGCCCGAGGCCGAGGTCTTCGCAGCCCGTCAAGGCTCGTCGCTGCCTCCAAGCGAATGCTCTGTATCATCGGCCTTGCTCGTCGCGGCACAGGAGGAACATGTGGCGTCCTCATCCGTTCCACGCCGCCAACCAACCGTGTGAGTTGTGACGGGGCGAACCAAGGTGCCTGCGGCGGCAGTAACAATATGCGGCGTGTGCCCCCGCCGCCTCAGCCTTCGCGCGCACCATCGTAGCCCGCTCCCCAAGAAAGAACCCCTCCGTGCAGGTGAAGGGAAAGCGAAACGTATTTAGATTGACACGAAAGCACGTCACATGCTCGCCAAAGGACGAATTCAAATCCAGGCTCCTCAAACCAATTTCCCCCACCCCGGAACGAATTCCCTTCGATTCCTCCGTGGAATAATCCAACGTCAATCGAGTCGAAGCTTCCATCGTCAGCGAGGACGGCCCTGGTTAGGGTTCGGCCGGGCGGGCCGCCGCGGGAGGACGGAAGAGGGATGGATCCGGAGCGGACGTTCCTGCGGGTGCACGCCCGCCTCTCCGGGATGCTGTCGCAGCTGCTCACGCCGCGGATCCGCCTCGCGCTCGAGTACCTCTACCTCGCCGGCGCCGTCGCGCTCTTCTGCCTCCTCGTCGTCATGCACGCCAACTTCGTGCAGCAGGTCTGGACGCAGTGGCGAAGCCAGACCACATACTACCCTGGTGCCTCACCCTTAAAAATACATAATTTTCAAGCAAATTTTAGTTAAACCTATGGTATTATTAAGGAGATGTTGTTTTGGACCCTGGTGCCTGTTCACCAGGGTGCTTCAACCTGGCTTCGCCAGTGTCTGGACGCACAGCCTCGTCTCCGCGCGTAGTCTTATTGTACTGTCGTGCCTAGCCTACTGTCGTTGTTACTGCTTCTGCTTTCCCTCTGTCATTCTCATTGCTTGGGGGCCGATATGTTTCACGTGTTATGGGTAATGTATTCGTGCTAGCTACGGCAAGTTTGATTAAGCACTGTTAGTTCGATGTAAAACCGGGGTAGCAGAGGTAGCCCCACTTCTGTGCTGATGACTCTTGCGGCTAAAAGTGTCCTTAGGAACAGGGTAAACTCGGCCCAAAGAATATAAATAATTAGCTACTAGTTAATCCTTATTTCTACTGCTGTTCTGTTCATTAGAACTGTATGGACTTTCAGTGGGAGCCGTTGCAGGTTCTATATGTACTATGTATTCACTTGACAAGCTGACACAAATTCTGATTCTTCACCTCATCAAAACTTAAATTGAACCTATCCAATTGTTTCTGATTGTGCATCCATCCTTTAACAGGGACCTTAATCCATGAAATATTCATACTTAATTGTTAATGAACCATGTGATGTTTACATGCACAGATAGCTGATTTTAAAAGGCAAGGGCATGCAGCCATAACCTCAGTCATATAAATAATATGTCCATATCTTTATTCATCTGAAAGCGGGCTCTTTATCATCCACTTCTGTGAACTACGTAGAAAGAGGAAGTTGGTACAAGTGTCCACACGGCCTCGATCTGTGTACCACAAAAGGCTAAATGTGGAAGAAAAAAAAACAACGTCTGCAAAAAATGAAAATAATGGAATCCTGTTTGATGGATTCAGTCGCTACTACTCTTTGATTTGGTTACACATATATCTGCACGCCAATGTTTATCTTTAGCTTCTCATCTTTGAATTGTATTTTGCATGTCAAGCCGGGATGCTCAAGTGAGTTTTCTGGAATCAAATTTGGAGAAGCACAGCTTGTCCAAATCAAGGTAGGTTTTAATGTGTGGTCGCTCTTTGCTTTTGTTGTTTTGTTCTTTACTCTATTATCCATGCTTTGTTTCTCTTCTTTCTTGCTCCATCGTGGAATTTAGTTGCATTCCTTGTGACTTTACTAGAATACTAGTGATTGTTTCCTTTTGGTGTCAAATTTTAACTTATCTCATGGTTCATGTTGTAGATTATCAGTGGGGGACTATGGGCGAGCAGAGGTGCTTCTTACATCATGGATTTACAGAACCTAGGACGTTCAGCTGAAAAAAATATAGAGGTTAACGGTGATAGGTTCAATGTTCTGGCATCTAAGTTTTGGTCTACTTGGGTTGTCCCTGGAGCTAGAAGAAGTAAGCTTATTGTTAGAAATCGGAAGGGAGACAAAGAAAAAGAATTTGAGCCTCAATCAGAGAATGGAGCTGACACAACTGTTATCAATACTGTTCCAGGCGTATCAGACCTCAAGGTAGCTGGGGAGGGTTCTGTACACCATCCTTTATCTGCTAAAGAGTCATTTAAAGCAGCAATCATATACTTGTTCAGAAAGTTGTACCATCGTGTTGCCTCATTCTGGTGGAACATAAAACAACTTTCAGAGAATGCCCTCCAGTTAATGGTAATAAGTTTGAGTAATGTTATTTTAGACTGGCTCATTGCTTACCACGTTTAGCTGGTCCGTGATGGATAGATTCTGAGGCAGACAATAAGTTGTTAGGTCATCACAACAACAACAAAGCCTTTTAATTTGAGAAAGAGCCAGTTCATTAGCTTTGTCAGCTTTTATTGCCTTTTGATACAAGTGCTTGTGAAGCTGGAACTTAGTAACATCTTATTTTGAGAATTGGCTGACCAATAGTCATAACATTAATCAAGATTCAGATTAAGTAAAAAAATGCTTACCAAGATATTTATTGCTGCTGAGTTCCATTAAGTAGCCTACCCCAACTTGCCTGGGACTAAAAGGCTTTGTTGTTGATGTCTTGTTGTTGTTGAGTTGAATAAAGTGATATCGTATTTTGTTTCATTTCTGGTATGTGTGTTGTTGGTTTTACATTTTACCTAATTAGTCAAACATTCATATCTTTTATTGATTCGATATTATATTGCTTTATTCAACCAACAGGCTAGATCAAATTGGAGTGACTTTCTCCATATCATAAAGGATCTTCAACTACCAAACATGGATCATCTTGTGTCAATCATAGGTAATGTTTTGAGTAAACTGATCGTATTCTTTTATGCGTCGTCCTAGAATGGTGCTTGCATGAATCTTAATAACCTTGTCTTTTTGCTGCCAACTCCGAGTATTAACGTCTCGGTAGCTTACGTTGTTTGTTACAGTGCAGTGGTTTGAGAGGAGAAGCAAAGCACTTGAGCCTACTTATTTGTATGGTGTGGAGAAGGTGAGGCTCTTCTTGGCTAATTGATATTGCTTCGCCACTTAGCTACATTAGTATGCTTCTTGAACTTTTAGGCCACACTTATGTTTTGAAACTGTGTAGACAAGACTAGCCAATCCTTAGTTGGTAAAAAATACCATAAACATCCCACAATTAAGAATATGCCATTGTTAACTCCAAACCTATACTTGTATAATATCGCTTTCATCTATCCAGTTTATAACCTTACACACTGCAGCACACTCGGAAGGAGCGCTTGGAAGGAGCGCCGCCGCCGTCGTCTGCCGCCCATGCTGCCGCGCGCAGCCGCCGTCCTCCGCCCACGCCGCCTCCGCCGCCGTTGTCATCCCCGTTTGCCGCCGCCGCCTTGTTGTCTGCCTTTGTCGGTTGTGTTGAGGAGAGGGAGAGAGAGGACAATATGAGATAGGGCTAGGGTTAACAACCTTTACATACCCCCATCTGAAATGTGGACCTTCAGATCTCATCTGATGGTCCAAGATTAATTGGGCCGAATCTTTGGTCAACCCATTATAACTTATTCCCTTTGAAACTCTAACTGTTCTACATACAGCCGTCGCCTCCCTTTCGGTCACAGCCGCCGCTCCCGAAGATGGAGCGGTTCCGCCCCCATCACTACACCTGAGCGCCTCCCAGGCCGCCGTTGGGCACCGGCTACTTGCCTACTTCTGCCTCAAGCTGCTCTCCTGTCAGTCTCCGAAGCTGCCGACCTCCCTTTCTCTCTATGTCCTGAAAATCTCCATGGTCGCCTGGGCGACGCCTAGGCGGGCGCCTAGACATCCAATTGGTCGGCCAGCGCCTAGGCGTCCAGGCGTCCATGTACAACCTTGATTGCGCTTCAAACTTGATGTCTACAGGGTAGATATAGTGACCGGCGCTACAATCTTCCTCTGTGAACGCTCATTGCTACGACTACATGACTTGCCTCTTGCCTTACATGGACACCACACCTATTCACAATTTGTCATGTCCTATGTTATACCAATACGTTGGAGAAGCACTAGCATTGCTGGCCAGTGTTGCTGCTCGCTTAACTGTTGTGCACTCTGAGTGTTGGAATTCCGAACACAATTAAACTCGAAATTTGTCTTCTGATTTCCTTGATCATATGGAGACATCCATCTTGAGCACGAATTTTCCTCACGACCACCTCCGTTGTCGTGAACCAACTTCACCACATTCTTCGGTATACCTCCCTTTACATGACTAACACCAACACAGTCTGAGCCCACCAGTCCAATTGTGTTTTTTTTCCTTCCTTCGGTCTCTTGTGCATAGGCCCAATCCATCCACCCTAGTCCTTCCTCCAGCTACCGGACCCAGACCGGCCGGGTTGGGACCTCATCTGTTCTGCTTGAGACACGATCTTCTCTGTTCGATGTCAGGCCTAACTAAGACCTCTTTCAGCCTTTCTCGTCTTCTTCACCACATACGGAACAGGTCCACGAGGAACAGCTGATCCTACCATCAGAGACAGGTCTCTTGCTTCAATCATCGAGCCGCCAACGATCTCACCACTCAGATCCACCCGTCTCAACCCCGATTTCGGCCCGCGCCGCTCCTCCGCCGTGTTGGCACCGCTTCGGTCCAGCTGAGCCTCACCGCCTCCGCCACGATGGATCCACATCTATGCTGCCCGCGTCCGCCCTCTCCTTGGATCTTGCAATTCGTTAAGCGCCGACGGCTCGATCCGGTGCGGAATCCCGACGGCTGCCCGCCCACGTTGGCCACCCGGGAGCATGTTCTCCCGGGAGAAGCGAGTAGGATCTATAGCCTCACTCTGAATACCAATTATTGGAATTTCAGATGCAATTAAACTTGAAATTTGTCTTCTGATTTCCTTGATCATATGACCCTGGTATTTGGCAGCTATATATAGCCCCAAAACAGGGAGACTTGCAAGTGCAATCCATTATGAATCCTACTCTAACTCAACTTTATCAATGGGGGCTGAACAGGGCTCCCCTTTAATCTCCTAATCCTAGTAGTACTCTACTCCTAATCACTATTACTTATGGAATATTCTAGAAAACAAGATTAAACTCCACATTGAGCAGCTATAAGGAGTAGTCAATCACCGCAGCATGTCAACTACCCATATCTATAACATTCTTAGCACTAACATTACAAAGAGGTAATATGGACATGATTTTCTTATTTAGACAAGGGCAAAACAGAAATACGGTCATTTTGAGTCAACTAAACAACTTCAATCTTACCATAGCAAGACATAATTAATAAGGGCGTTGAAAAGAAGTGGCAGTTTGTAGTGGACTCCTTTGTGGGGGCGCATATACCAGATGTGCCGCCCACAAAGTTTCCACCATTGGGCATCGGTTGGAGGAGGGAGAGAAAATCGAATAAGTTGTTACGTTGTTAGCCGCTAAACAAGGATCAGGAGAGTTGTTAGGAGGATAAGATAATGTACCTGAATAACTATAAAGTCAGCCATTATTTATAGTAGGAGATCATTGAAAAAGAAATTCTCTCCCTGGTGGGCGTGACTTGCCTTCGGCACCGTGGCTGGCTGTTAATCCAGCACCATTGACAAGGGCAGCCTGACGCCCAATGGACCCCATTACCCTTGTGTTCCCTTCCGCAATCTCATATTCTCCACTCACCACTGCACACACCAAGAAGGAAGACACAACAATTTGGTATCAGATACATCCGGAGCATCAATGACCATGTTTGGCTCTGACGTTGATCCTGACGGCCTCACGGACTCTGACAAGTTGGATAACATCTTGGCCCGGATCACCACAATGAACGTGCGCACGAACTTCCATGACCGACGGCTCTCGCCGCTGGAGAAGGCTTCTGAGATGTCGGCTCGACACACTTGACTTAACCAATCGAAAACGACGACCATCTTGGCCAATGACATGGCCATGGACCCGAACAAGATGGAGGTAGTGGAGCGGTGGCCGCAACAACTGTCGCTCAGGGCATTGATGGGGTTCCTCGAGCTCATCGGGTACTACTGCAAGTTCATTGTGGGTACGATGCGGTGGTGTCCGCCCCCCGTCAGCACTCTGGAACGAGAGGCATTCCAATGGATTGAGGATGCCTAGAAGGCCTTCAACAAGCTCAAGCAAGCCCTGATGACCACACCACTTCTCCATATTTCGAACTTTGACAGCGCTTCATTGTCAACTGCAACACTTCGGGTGCTGGATTTGGGGTCATATTGCACCAAGGGGATGACACCATTGCTTATTTCAGTCGGGCTTGTCAAGGCGGTTAGAAATTGATGTCCCTACCTTTGGGGTCACCCATTCACCATCCGGACAGGTCACTACAGCCTGAAATTCATCTTGGATCATAGCTTTCGACGACACCACAACACATGTTGTTCAGCAAGCTTTTCCGGTATGATCTTTTGGTGGAATACAAGCCAGGGAAATTGAATGGAGTCGTCGACGCCTTGTCACGACGCGGTGAAGAGGCAGCTATCCACAACATCTTCTCTCTAGCATTCTAGTTGTTCGACACATTAAGGGTACATGCTCCAGATCTGACCCTCAGGTCGCAACGCTGCACACCAAATTTGAAGGACGAAACAGCCAAGGCAGGCTGGTCAAAGGTGGATGGTCTATCGCTGTTTTGGAGAAAGGTGTTTGTGTCGGACACATCTTCCTTATGGCCACAGTTCCAGTTGCGCCTCCCACTCCTCCCGAGTGAGGTACAACTGATCGTCAAGAACTCCTCCCCTTCGCTGCGTTGTGTCGAACGCGTTCTCCGCCACCCTCAGCCGCCTTGTTACTTCCAACAGGGTGAGGGTCGACACGTCCAACAAAGTAGTGATCGCCATCACGATATGTTGGAAGCGTTTTGGAACGCTTCGCAGGAGCTTCTCCACGACCACCTACTCCATCACCTTCCCGAGCGTCGCAAGGCGTGCCACCATGCCGTTCAGCCAGAGGGAGAAATCCTCGATTCCCTTACTATCTTTGAAGGCGATAGTCTTGAACTCACGTCGGAGTTGCTGTGTTGTCGTCGTCTTCACTTGGTCGGCCTCGACCTCCATGAGGGTGATCATGTCCCATGCCTCCTTTATCGCCTTCTTCTCTCTGATCATCGTGATTATCTTTGGTGGTACGACACTGACGAGGATGTCTAGCGCCATCATGTCCTCCTGCTCGGTTGCATTGCCTTTCTCCACCGCCTTCCACACCAAGTGTGCCTTCAACTTGATTTTCATTATGACAACCCACTTTACGTAGTTGATCTTGCTGAGTATGGGGAACCCGGTTCCCGTGTTCACCTCACGAACTGCCGGAGGGGTTGTTGGGTTGTTGGACATGCTGCCCTTACTTGGAGGGGTATGTTCTTCCGTCATCATGATGCTGAATTCACGCGCGATTGTTGAAATTCCGGTGTAGTATACACCTATTCACTGTTCAATACCACTGGTCTGACCTGGGTGATCAGAACAGCAGGTCTGCGCTGAACAGAAGGGAGAAGGGACTGTTTGGTTAGGGCAGAAGGCTTCTAAATGATCAGGTGCTCTGGTTCTGGTCCAGTTGATAAGAACAGAGGGAGAAGAACTCGCTGGGCTAGGGACAGAGGAACTCATGTTAGTTTGTTAGAACTAGGCGAGTTTGGGCAGAACAGGTCTGTTCTATTTTGTCGGTGGAATACTTTATTGATCCGAGGATTGGATTTACTGGGGGCCAAACTGGCCAGTATTTATAGGCCCGTATAGAGGAGTCTATCTATTACACATGAGATAAATCTCAAACCTAACTCTAATTAATATCTCTAGGCTATTGTCGGTTACCCTTCTGAGACAGGTGCTGCCGCACCTAGAGTCCAATTCGGACTTTGCTGGTTCCCCTGGTGCGTGCGCCCTTGGGAGTTTCCCAGTCGGTCTCTCCGCCGCACCAGGTGCCCAGCTCAGTGTCAACCAACAGAAGAGACAACACAGTCTCGTTACTAGGTGATAGAAGGCTAGAATGAATGCTTGATTAACCAAAGGTCTAGGTACATATTTATAGATACATAGATGGGCCGGTATACAAGCTAGGCCCAAACACATAACTCAACACAGTCCAACCCCCCCCCCCCCCCCCCCCCCCCCCGCAGTCCCAACATCTAGCCACAACAGATGTTGAGACTGGACCGAAACTCAGAAAACAAAGTCGACGGGAGTCCCTTCGTGAAGATGTTGGCAAACTGTGACGTCGTCGGCACATGGAGAACTCGAACCTCACCGCGTGCAACCCGCTCACGAACAAAGTGAAGATCAATCTCCACATGTTTCGTGTGCTGGTGCTGGACGGGGTTGGTGGAGAGGTAAACGGCGCTGACATTATCACAGTAGACCAACGTGCTTCGGGCGACAGGGGAGTGGAGCTCCTGAAGTAATTGTTGGAGCCAAGACGCCTCTGCTACGCCGTTAGCCACGGCGCGGTACTCCGCCTCAGCACTGGAGCGAGAAACCATGGGCTGCCGCTTCGAGGACCAGGAGACAAGATTCCCCCAAGAAGACGGCATAGCCAGAGGTGGAGCGGCGGGTATCAGGGCACCCCGCCCAGTCAGCGTCGGTGTAGACCACCAGCTCAGAAGGCGAGTCACGTCGAAGTAGAAGGCCGTAGTCGAGGGAGCCGCGCAGGTACCGAAGAATCCGCTTCATCGCCGTGAGATGCGTCTCCCGCGGATCATGCATGTGGAGACACACCTGCTGAACCGCGTACGAGATGTCCGGCCTGGTGAAGGTGAGATACTGCAGGGCACCTGCAAGACTCCTGTAAGAGGTGGGGTTGGCGATCGAGGCGCCGTCGGCCGAAGACAGCTTCACCTGGGTGTCCACGGGAGTGGAGCACGGCTTGCAATCAGCCATGCCCGCTCGCTCGAGGATATCCAGGCAGTATTGGCGCTGATGGAGGAACAGAGCGTCCGGACGGTGCTCGACCGCAACGCCCAGGAAGTGGTGGAGCTGGCCGAGGTCCTTCATCGCGAACTCGCGCTGCAGGGCGGAGATCGTGCGCTGAAGAAGAGCCGGGCTAGACGTCGTGAGGACAATATCGTCCACGTACAGGAGGAGGTAGACAGTGTCACCCTCATGCCTGTAAACGAAGAGCGAGGTGTCCGACTTGGCCTCGACGAAGCCGAGCGAGGTCAGGAAGGAGGCGAACTGGCTGTACCAAGCCCGAGGCGCCTGCTTCAGCCCGTATAGGGACTTGTTCAGCCGGCAGACCAAGTCTGGACAGGCTGAATCAACGAACCCTGTCGGCTGACTGCAGTAGACCGTCTCCGTCAGCGTCCTGTGAAGGAAGGCGTTCTTGACGTCTAGCTGGTGGACAGGCCAAGAACGCGAGAGAGCCAACGACAGAACAGTCCGTACTGTCGCTGGCTTAACCACCGGACTGAAGGTCTCGTCGTAGTCCACTCTAGGGCGCTGAGTGAAGCCTCGAAGTACCCAACGAGCCTTATATCTCTCCAGAGAGCCATCCGCCTTCCTCTTATGCGTAAAAACCCACTTGCCTGTGACAACGTTGCCACGGGGAGGACGAGGAACAAGGTCCCATGTCCGGTTGGCAAGTAGGGCCGCATACTCCTCCATAGCGCGGCTCCAGTGAGGGTCAGCGAGGGCGCTACGGACGGAGGTCGGTATAGGTGATACCGAAGAGGAAGTGGATGGTGTCGGTGTCGTCGAAGAGAGTACCACTCCGGAGAACCTCTCAAGAGGCCGGAGAACCCCAGCGGCATGTCTAGTCACCATCGGGTGAACGTGTCCTGGGTCCCGGTGGAGCAACGGTGGGTGGTACACCGAGGGCTCGGGACGAGCAGGCGCAGAGGCATCAACCCGCTCTCGTCGCTGGTAGACAAGAGCAGGGTCGGCGAACCGTGGAACAGGGGCCGCGCGTGGCGCAGCGGGGGACGCAGGAGCCGGAGTAGTCGTCTGGTCCCCGCACGGCGCGGGAGTCGAGGCCGGAGATGCCGGGGCCGCGTGTGGCGCAGCTGTAGGGGACGTCGGGGCCTCGTGTGGCGCAGGAGTCGAGGCTGGAGACGCTGGGGCCGCGCGTGGCGCAGCTGTAGGAGACGTCGGGACCTCGTGTGGCGCAGGAGTCGAGGTCGGAGACACCGGGGCCGCGCGTGGCACAGCCGTAGGAGGCGTCGGGGCCTCGTGTGGCGCAGGAGGCGAGGTCGGAGACGCCGGGGCCGCGCGTGGCGCAGCCGTAGGAGACACCGGGGCTGCACGTGGCGCAGCAGGAGACGTCGGTGCCACGCGTGGTGCGGCACTCGTCCCCAGGGTCGACGGAGCCTGGGCACCAACCCGCACTCGTCGCTGGTAGATGAGAGTAGGGTCAGTGAACCGCCGTGTCGTGGCTGTAGTAGGCACAGCCGGAGTCACCACAGGTGTCGGTGCTGCGTAAGGTGCAGCTGTCGACGTCGTGGGAGCCACCTGTGAGCCGGTGGGTGATGTACCTGCAAAAAAAGGCCAAGGCAACTGTGGTGGAGAAGCCTCGGTGTCAGTAGAAAAAAGAGAGTCCAGCTCTGCAGCTGAACCAGAGGTGGAGGAAGAAAAGGGGAAGGAGGACTCGTCGAAGACGACGTGCCGAGAGATTAAGATGCGGTGGGTAGAGAGGTCGAGGCACCGGTATCCCTTATGCTCAAGGGAGTACCCAAGAAAGACACACCTAGTAGAGCGGAGCGCAAGCTTATGTGGAGCAGTGGCGGAAAGATTAGGGTAGCAGACGCACTCGAAGACACGGAGGTGGTCGTAGAGAGGGGTAGTGCCATACAGGGCAAAGAAAGGAGTCGGTACTCGAATCGCCTTGGTGGGAAGGCGATTAAGGAGGAAGGTGGAAGTGTGAAGTGCCTCTACCCAGTATCGAGCGGGAATAGATGCCTGAAACATTAAGGAACGCATGACATCATTAGTGGTGCGAAGCATGCGCTCAGCCTTGCCATTCTGGGGGGATGTGTATGGACAAGACATGCGTAGCTGTGTGCCATGTGTAAGAAGAAAGTCACGGAGTCGCGAGTTGTCAAACTCGCGTCCGTTGTTACACTGGAGATCACGAACAGTACGCCCAAACTGTGTGGAAACCCAAGTGAAGAAGTGAGAGAGAGTATCAAATGTCTCAGATTTCAGACGTAAGGGAAAAGTCCAAGAGAAATGTGAGAAATCATCAAGTACCACCAAATAATATTTAAAACCCGAGACACTCATAACAGGAGATGTCCACAAATCGCAGTGAATAAGATCAAAAATATGTTGCACATGAGACACAAAAGTGGGAAAGGGAAGCCGAACATGGCGACCAAGCTGACAAGCGTGACATAATGACTCATGTGTGCCCCTAGTACACGATATAGCTGAACTACTAGACAACTTCGACATAGCATCAGCGCCCGGGTGACCAAGCCGGCGGTGCCAAGTAGCGGACGAAGCTGTCGTAGCCAGAGCAAATGATGGAGACGCAGCGGAAGTAGGAAGTCGAAGAGTGTACAGGGCCCCAGACTATCACATCGAAGAAGAAGACGCCGGGTGGAAAGATCCTTCACAGACAAACCAAAAGGATCAAACTCAACAGAAATATTGTTATCAGTAGTGAAACGACAAATGGAAAGCAAATTTTGAATAATGTCTGGAGCAACGAGAACATTTTTAAGATGGAATGAACCTGGAGAAACTGAGTCACCTACTAAGGTGACTGGAAGAACGGATCCATTGCCAACAACGATCGATGAAGGAAACGAGGGATGAGGTGGGTGGGTAGAAGAGAGAATACCAGCATCTGGGATGGTGTGGTAGGAGGCGCCAAAATCAGTCACCCAATCAGTAGTCGGCGGTGTAAGGTGCATGGTGCTGAAGGAAGACGCCAAGTCCTGACGGTCCCACCCCATGGGCGGCTCCTGGAGGGGTGCTGGCGGCTCCGAGTACCCAACGGGGTAGGAAGCACCGCCGTAGGCTGGAGTTGGCGATCCAGCCGCAGGGCGACCAGGTCCGCCATAGCCCGGATGGGCTACGTACGCCGCCTGAGGACGTGGCTGGCGCGGAGTAGAGGAAGTCGGTGGCGCCCCAAGAAGACCCGGAGACGATCCAGGCCACATAGAGATCTGGCCAGTCCACGGGTTGTACGGTGTGAGCCAGGGCGCACCTCTCTGGCCAGTGCCACCAGTACCACTACCAGTAGGAGCAGTGGACGTAGGAGTGCCGCCAGCACCTCGTCCTGTGCGCCTTCCGCTGCGACGTCGACGAGTACCACTCCCAGAGCCAGCAGAGGCACCCGGGGCGGTAGGCGGAGTAGGTGGTCGCGGTAGTGGTCCCCCAGAAGACGGTGGGCGTGAGGGCTGCCCAGAGCCATAGAAGGTTGTGGCAGGCCCAGAGGTAGCAGATCCACCAGTCGTGGTCTCCTCAAGCTCGAGATCAGACCAGACCTTCTCGAAGGTCGGTGGCGGCTCCATACGAAGAAGCCAGAAGCGAAGATGGCTGAAGCGCTTGTTCAGGCCGTGAAGGACCCGAAGTACTAGAGTGCTTTCAGCAACCGGCTCGCCAAGGTCGCGCAAGGAGTCAGCCATGCCCTTCACATCTCCACAGTAGGCAGAGATGGAGCGGTCACCCTGCACTGTAGTTTGGAACCGTGCGTTAATGTGAAGAGCCCGAGTAGCACGGTTCCCCAAGAAGTGGTGCTCCAGTATCTGCCAAGCCCGGCGCGCGGTCCCCCCACCGCGCTGTCCGACAAGCTTGTGCAGATCGTCGGCGAGAGTGCCAAGGATCCAGGCAAGGACCAGACTGTCTATGCTGATCCAAGAGTCATCCCACGGGGCGTCGTTCTGCTGGACGTGGTCCGCAAGCTGGTACCGCCGCAATGTGAGGAGGAACTCGTTACGCCAGTGGGTGTAGGTGGTAGAGGTACAACTCAGAACAGTCGGCACTAGTGTCCGAATGTTCTGAACTCCAGCCGCCTGGGCGTGTAGAGCGGCGGTGAGCGACGCCGAGTATGTGGAGTGCACACTGGTGTCCGAGGTGGGCTCGTACGTCGCGCTCAGCGGCCGGTGAGCGCTCTCCTGGATCTGGTGCGAGAGAGCAGCCGCTGAAGCGCACTCCTGCTCTAAGGCAAGAGCGAGTGCCCGCTCGCGCTCGCGAGAGGCAGCTAGAGCCGCGAAGACACCGGAGGTGTCCGCGACCGTCGTGGTGGTGTTGGCGACGCCGTAGAGAGGATCAGTGGCCGCACGAGGAGCAGTAGCAGTGCCAACAGCAGATCCGGAGCCTGTCATGAAGTCGACGGCAGTAGGGCCGCCAAGTGATCCGCCAACTGTCGGATCAGTCGCTGCGGCGGGCGCGTGCCGAGCCACAGAGACGAGAGGCGCGCCGGCCGCCGGACCAGTAGCAGGTACACGGGCGGGATGGGGCGCACCGGCCAGGGGGCGCCGGCCAGGGGGGCGCCGGCCAGGGGGCCGCCGGCCAGGGGGAGGGCTGCGGCGGCGACCAGAGAGGGGGGGGGGGGGCGGCCAGAGGAGGGGCGGCGGCCAGAGAGGTGGTGGCGGCCAGGGAGGTGGCGACGGCCAAAGGGGGGGCGGCGGCCAGGGAGTTGGCGGCGGTCAGAGGGGGGGGGGGGGGGCGGCGGTCAGGGGAGAGGCGCCGGCCAGAGGAGGGGCACCGGCGGCGGCCAGGAGGGGCGTGCCGGCCATAGGGGGGGGGGGGGGGGCGGCGGCTAGGGCTAGGGTTAGGGTTAGGGTGGTGGGGATTAGGGTTTGGCTAATGATACCATGATAGAAGGCTAGAATGAATGCTTGATTAACCAAAGGTCTAGGTACATATTTATAGATATATAGATGGCCCGGTATACAGGCTAGGCCCAAACACATAACACAGTCCAACACTAGGACATCCCTTCTGGACTTAACTATATGCAAGCCTCCAGTTTGGCCAAGAGGAAGGAGCCCTTTCAAAGGACCCATTCACACTTCAACTTATGTCTTATGTGTTTATTTCTTTCTGCAGGGATATTTCTTGCTCTCAGAAGGGGCTAAAATCCGTCATGGTGTACGAACAATCAATATCACAATTTCTGCTCAAAATCCTTGCTTTGGAAATAGGTTAATGTTCAGTCTTCCTTGAACTTCCTCACTTTTTGAAAGCTTTTAAATGCAACTAATTGCAGTGCTACTGGAGTATTACCATCTTCTTATAAGTGGTAATTTTATATGATTTTTAAAAGAAAACCTTTTTGTACCTTTAACACGCAAGCATAATGTCTTGTACCTACTAACAACCCGCAGAGACCTTGTGGAACCTGCATCAGATACTACTGTTCACCTGCTCGTAATGACTTGACATTTCATATATGTCCAAATGTTTTCCATTTCTGTACATGGTTGTGGTTCATATCAGTTTTGTATTCAGAACTGCAACATGTGTCAATATCACGAATTAAGACAGAAACTAGAGGCCTGTTTGGTTTAACACCACTGCTCACCACGATGGTCAACGCCGCAGCTGCAGCACGCGCAGCGCGCGTTTGCTTCGACACTGCAGCTGTGGCGCGCCACGCTCCCGTCAGGATTTTCCCGTTCTTTTTTTCACTCCGCCGCGCCTAAGTTGTGGCGGCAAAAATCGACGCTACAAGTGTGGCGCCGCCGTAAGTCTGGTGCGGCAAAAGATGGCCGTGAAGCAAACAGGCTCTAGGTTGTGTAGCACTTGGTTTCCATTTTTTCCTTGAATTGAATTGAATCAATCTTTGACAACATTGATCTGGTATCTGAAAAATAAGAATTGGGAAATGGTGCCATATCGCATGGAGCACCTTGCAATACTGATTCCTGTCTCATTGCAAGCATAAAATAGTCAGCAAATTAATAGAATCAGTCACTTGTTTATAGTTTGTAAATTAAAACAAAGATGTAAACAAGATTATTTCTTATGGATTGGACCCTTCCCCGGACCCTGCGCAAGCAGGAGCTACATGCACCGGGCTGCGCCTTTTTATTTTTCTCGTGATGGTTCTCCTCCAGTTCACAAGTGTTTTCTGGTATGTAATACTGTCAAATGGGATCTGCAGCAGGATGTTGACCCTAATTTCTACTTCCCTTTCAGGTGGCAGCAGCTTCTAATAAACAGCATTGTTGGCTATGATACTATACTTACTAATAGCTTGGTGAATTCTCCTGGTCATGGTATGTTTCTGGCCCAATCATGCTTCTCCGAGCCTTAATCTTTAGAATAGTTCTACATGACGAGAACAGACTTTGTTCATAAAGTTTGGTTTGCGACAAACAAACGATGTGTTGGACCTTCTTGGAACCATGCTGAACACACTTTTAGAACTTTGTGTGAATGATTCCATCACCGCCCATTGTAAACTATTTTTTGTACTTCCTGAAAGAAGGCTAGAATAATTGCTTGATTAATCCATAGGTCTAGGTACATATTTATAGATACATAGATGGGCCGGTATACAGGCTAGGCCCAAACACATAACTCAACACAGTCCAACACCCCGCAGTCCCAACATCTAGCCACAACAGATGTTGAGACTGGACCGAAACTCAGAAAACAAGGTCGACGGGAGTCCCTTCGTGAAGATGTCGGCAAACTGTGATGTCGTCGGCACGTGAAGAACTCGAACCTCACCGCGTGCAACCCGCTCACGAACAAAGTGAAGATCAATCTCCACATGTTTCGTGCGCTGGTGCTGGACGGGGTTGGTGGAGAGGTAAACAGCGCTGACATTATCACAGTAGACCAACGTGCTCCGAGCGACAGGGGAGTGGAGCTCCTGAAGTAGCTGCTGGAGCCAAGACGCCTCTGCTACGCCGTTAGCCACGGCGCTGTACTCCGCCTCAGCACTGGAGCGAGAAACCACGGGCTGCCGCTTCGAGGACCAGGAGACAAGATTCCCCCCAGGAAGACGGCGTAGCCAGAGGTGGAGCGGTGGGTATCAGGGCACCCTGCCCAGTCAGCGTCGGTGTAGACCACCAACTCAGAAGGCGAGTCACGTCGAAGTAGAAGGCCGTAGTCGAGGGAGCCGCGCAGGTACCGAAGAATCCGCTACATCGCCGTGAGATGCGTCTCCCGCGGATCATGCATGTGGAGACACACCTGCTGAACCGCATACGAGATGTCTGGCCTGGTGAAGGTGAGATACTGCAGGGCACCTGCAAGACTCCTGTTAGAGGTGGGGTCGGAGACCGAGGCGCCGTCGGCCGAAGCCAGCTTCGCCTGGGTGTCCACGGGAGTGGAGCACGGCTTACAATCAGCCATGCTCGCTCGCTCGAGGATATCCAGGCAGTACTGGCGCTGGTGGAGGAACAGAGCATCCGGACGGTGCTCGACCGCAACGCCCAGGAAGTGGTGGAGCTGGCTGAGGTCCTTCATCGCGAACTCGCGCTGTAGGGCGGAGATCGTGCGCTGAAGAAGAGCCGGGCTGGACGCCGTGAGGACAATATCGTCCACGTACAGGAGGAGGTAGACGGTGTCACCCTCATGCCTGTAAACGAAGAGTGAGGTGTCCGACTTGGCCTCGACGAAGCCAAGCGAGGTCAGGAAGGAGGCGAACCGGCTGTACCAAGCCCGAGGCGCCTGCTTCAGCCCGTATAGAGACTTGTTCAGCCGGCAGACCAAGTCTGGACGGGCTGAATCAACGAACCCTGTCGGCTGACTGCAGTACACCGTCTCTGTCAGCGTCCCATGAAGGAAGGCGTTCTTGACGTCCAGCTGGTGGACAGGCCAAGAACGCGAGAGAGCCAACGACAGAACAGTCCTTATTGTTGCTGGCTTAACCACCGGACTGAAGGTCTCGTCGTAGTCCACTCCATGGCGCTGAGTGAAGCCCCGAAGTACCCAACGAGCCTTATATCTCTCCAGGGATCCATCCGCCTTCCTCTTATGCGTGAAGACCCACTTGCCTGTGATCACGTTGCCACGAGAGGGACGGGGAACAAGGTCCCACGTCCGGTTGGCAAGTAGGGTCGCATACTCCTCCTCCATAGCGCGGCGCCAGTGAGGGTCAGCGAGGGCGCTACGGACGGAGGTCGGTATAGGTGATACCGAAGAGGAAGTAGATGGTGTCGGTGTCGTCGAAGAGAGTACCACTCCGGAGAACCTCTCAAGAGGCCGGAGAACCCCAGCGGCACGTCTAGTCACCATCGGGTGAACGTGTCCTGGGTCCCGGTGTAGCAACGGTGGGTGGTACACCGAGGGCTCTGGACGCGCAGGCGTAGAGGCACCAACCCGCTCTCGTCGCTGGTAGACAAGAGCAGGGTCGGCGAACCGTGGAACAGGGGCCGCGCGTGGCGCAGCAGGGGACGCGTGAGCCGGAGTAGTCGTCGGGTCCCCGCACGGCGCGGGAGTCGAGGCCGGAGACTCCGAGGCCACGCGCGGCGCAGCTGTAGGGGTCGTCGGGGCCTCGTGTGGCACAGAAGTCGAGGCTGGAGACGATGGGGCCGCGCGTGGCGCAGCCGTAGGAGACGTCGGGACCTCGAGTGGCGCAGGAGTCGAGGCCGGAGACACCGTTGCCGCGCGTGGCGCAGCTGTAGGAGGCGCCGGGGCCTTGCGTGGTGCAGGAGGCGAGGTCGGAGACGCCGGGGCCGCGCGTGGCGCAGCAGGGGACGTCGGTGCCACGCGTGGTGCGGCACTCGTCCCCAGGGTCGACGGAGCCTGGGCACCAACCTGCACTCGTCGCTGGTAGACGAGAGCAGGGTCAGTGAACCGCCGTGTCGTGGCTGTAGGAGGCACAGCCGGAGTCACCACAGGTGTCGGTGCTGCATAGGGTGCAGCTGGCGACGTCGTGGGAGCCACCTGGGAGCTGGTGGGTGATGTACCTGCAAAAAAAGGCCAAGGCAACTGTGGTGGAGCAACCTCGGTGTCAGTAGAAAAAAGAGAGTCCAGCTCTGCAGCTGAACCAGAGGTGGAGGAAGAAAAGGGGAAGGATGACTCGTCGAAGACGACGTGCCGAGAGATCAAAATGCGGTGGGTGGAGAGGTCGAGGCACCGGTATCCCTTATGCTCAAGGGAGTACCCAAGAAAGACACACCTAGTAGAGCGGGGCGCAAGCTTATGTGGAGCAGTGGCGGAAAGATTAGGGTAGCAGGCGCACCCGAAGACACGGAGGTGGTCGTAGAGAGGGGTAGTGCCATACAGGGCAAAGAAAGGAGTCGGTGCTCGAATCACCTTGGTAGGAAGGCGATTAAGGAGGAAGGTGGCAGTGTGAAGTGCCTCTACCCAGTATCGAGCGGGGATAGATGCCTGAAACATCAAGGAACGCATGACATCATTAGTGGTGCGAAGCATGCGCTCAGCCTTGCCATTCTGGAGGGATGTGTATGGGCAAGACATGCGTAGCTGTGTGCCATGTGTAAGAAGAAAGTCACGGAGTCGCGAGTTGTCAAACTCTCGTCCGTTGTCACACTGGAGCGCACGAACAGTACACCCAAACTGTGTGGAAACCCAAGTGAAGAAGTGAGAGAGGGTATCAAATGTCTCAGATTTTAGACGTAATGGAAAAGTCTAAGAGAAATGTGAGAAACCATCAAGTACCACCAAAATAATATTTAAAACCCGAGACACTGATAACAGGAGATGTCCACAAATCGCAATGTATAAGATCAAAAATATGTTGCACATGAGACACAGAAGTGGGAAAGGGAAGCCGAACATGGCGACCAAGCTGACAAGCGTGACACAATGACTCATGTGTGCCCCTAGTACACGATATAACTGAACTACTAGACAACTTCGACATAGCATCAGCGCCAGGGTGACCAAGCCGACGGTGTCAAGTAGCGGACGAAGCTGTCGTAGCCAGAGCAAAACACGAAGACGCAGTGGAAGAAGGAAGTCGAAGAGTGTACAGGGGCCCCGGACTATCGCATCGAAGAAGACGCCGGATGGAAAGATCCTTCACAGACACACTAAAAGGATCAAACTCAACAGAAATATTATTATCAGTGGTGAAACGACGAATGGAAAGCAAATTTTGAATAATGTCTGGAGCAACGAGAACATTATTAAGATGGAATGAACCCGGAGAAGCTGAGTCACCTACAGAGGTGACTGGAAGAACGGATCCATTGCCAACAACGATCGATGAAGGAAACGAGGGATGAGGTGGGTGAGTAGAAGAGAGAATACCAGCATCTGGGGTGGTGTGGTAGGAGGCGCCAGAATCAGCCACCCAATCAGTAGTCGGCGGTGTAAGGTGCATGGTGTTGAAGGAAGACGCCAAGTCCTGACGGTCCCACCCCATGGGCGGCTCCTGGAGAGGTGCTGGTGGCTCCGAGTACCCAGCGGGGTAGGAAGCACCGCCGTAGGCTGGAGTTGGCGATCCAGCCGCAAGGTGACCAGGTCCACCATAGCCCGGATGGGCTACGTACACCGCCTGAGGACGTGGCTGGCGCGGAGTGGAGGAAGTCGGTGGCGCCCCAAGAAGACCCGGAGACGGTCCAGGCCACATAGAGATCTGGCCAGTCCACGGGTTGTACGGTGTGGGCCAGGGCGCACCTCCCTGGCCAGTGCCACCAGTACCACTACCAGTAGGAGCAGTAGACGTAGGAGTGCCGCCAGCACCTCGTCCTGTGCGCCTTCCGCCGCGACGTCGACGAGTACCACCCCCAGAGCCAGCAGAGGCACCCGGGGCGGTAGGTGGAGTAGGTGGTCGCGGTAGTGGTCCCCCAGAAGACGGTGGGCGTGAGGGCTGCCCAGAGCCATAGAAGGCCGTGGCAGACCCAGAGGTAGCAGATCCACCAGTCGTGATCTCCTCAAGCTCGAGATCAGACCAGACCTTCTCGAAGGTCGGTGGCGGCTCCATACGGAGAAGCCAGAAGCGAAGATGGCTGAAGCGCTCGTTCAGGCCGTGAAGGACCCGAAGTACTAGAGTGCTGTCAGCGACCGGCTCGCCAAGGTCGCGCAAGGAGTCAGCCATGCCCTTCATCTCTCCACAGTAGGCCGAGATGGAGCGGTCTCCCTGCACTGTAGTCTGGAACCGTGCGTTAATGTGAAGAGCCCGAGTCGCACGGTTCCTCAAGAAGTGGTGCTCCAGTATCTGCCAAGCCCGGCGTGCGGTTCCCCCACCGCGCTGTCCGACAAGCTTGTACAGATCATCGGCGAGAGTGCCAAGGATCCAGGCAAGGACCAGACTGTCCATGCTGATCCAAGAGTCATCCCACGGGGTGTCGTCCTGCTGGACGTGGTCCGCAAGCTGGTACCGCCGTAACGTGAGGAGGAACTCGTTACGCCAGCGGGCGTAGGTGGTGGAGGTACAACTCAGAACAGTCGGCACTAGTGTCCGAATGTTCTGAACTCCAGCCGCCTGGGCGTGTAGGGCGGCGGTGAGCGACGCCGAGTATGCGGAGTGCACACTGGTGTCCGAGGTGGGCTCGTACGTCGCGCCCGGCGGTCGGTGAGCGCTCTCCTGGATCTGGTGCGAGAGAGCAGTCGCCGAGGCGCGCTCCTGCTCTAAGGCAAGAGTGAGTGCCCGCTCGCGATCGCGAGAGGCAGCCAGAGCCGCGAAGACACCGGAGGTGTCTGCGGCCGTCGTGGTGGTGCTGGCGACACCGTAGAGAGGATCAGTGGCCGCAGCAGATCCGGAGCCCGTCATGAAGGCGACGGCAGTGGGGCCGGCAAGGGGGCCGCCGGCGGCAGGACCAGTCGCAGCGCCGTACGCAGGCCGGGTCATGTCGACGAGGGGCGCGCCCGCTGCGGGACCAGTGTCAGGCGCACCAGCGCAGAGGAGGGAGCCGGTCAGGGACGGAGCGGCGCCGGCCAGAGACGCGCCAGTCAGAGGCGCGCCGACCAGGGAGGGAGGAGCAGCCGGCGACGGCCGGGCCAGGGGCGCGCCGGCCCAGGGGGAGGAGGCGGCCGGCGGTGGCTGGGTCAAGGGTGCGCCGGCGCAGGGAGGGGAGGCGGCCGGCGGCGGCCGCGGCAGGGGCGCGCCGGCGGTGGCGGCCGGCGGAAAGGCGCTGGCGGCGGCGGCCAGGGGAGGGGCAGCCCCGGCGGCGGCCAGGAGGGGGGTGCCGCCGGCGGCGGCGGCGGGAGGGGCGCCAGCAGCGGCGGCCAGGGGAGCGGCCAGGAGGGGGTTGCCGGCGGCGGCGGCCAGGGGGATGGCTCGGGCGGCGGCGGCCAGGGGAGGGGCGGCCCCGGCGGCGGCCAGGGGGGGGGGGGGGGGGTTGCCGGCGGCGGCGGCGGCCAGGGGAGGGGCGCCGGCCAGGGGGGGTGGCGGCGACTAGGGTTAGGGTTAGGGTTAGGGTGGTGGGGATTAGGGTTTGGCTAATGATACCATGAAAGAAGGCTAGAATAATTGCTTGATTAATCCATAGGTCTAGGTACATATTTATAGATACATAGATGGGCCGGTATACAAGCTAGGCCCAAACACATAACTCAACACAGTCCAACACTTCCGTATGATATGCAGGTTATCTATATAACTTCCAGACGAAGGAGCTGTATGACCTCAGTTATGGGCATGAATCACCGGAAGGTCCTACTAGATTTGGAGGTTTGTTATGTTTTCTCAATATTCTGACCTAACGCTGGATTTTTTACATGCCACAAACATTTCAATTAAAAAAATGGGACAGATCTCTTAAAATTTGTTGCTGGCTTTTGATTGCCTTTCATAACATAGAAAATATGTGTATCTCCTTTTTGTGCATGAAGTCTGATACATTGTAAGTTTGTTGTTTGCAGATTACTTCGTGACAAAATGTGGTGTACTTCTAATGTCACTTTTTGTCTTTTTCACAACTACCATGTCTGTTTCGTTTACTCTGAGAGAAACACAATCCCGGATGCTTAGGTTCACAGGTTTGTGTTTTTTTCGTCGGTCGACTGCTATTGCTTAATTTTTTACTGAACTATAAATAATACATTGTGTGTTGTTCTTCCCTGAAACTTTCAGTGCAGCTTCAACACCATGCACGCCATCAACTGCCCACTTTTCAGTTGATTTTCGTGCATGTCATCGAATCGTTGGTTTTTGTACCGGTATGGGAATATTATTTGGTGTTTAGCTGCGGCTTCAATGATTGCATAGCTCGTTCATTCTGTCTCTGGTCTTTGTAGATTATGGTTGGGATCCTCTTTTTCCTATTTGAATTCTACGATGATCAGTTGCTTGCGTTTCTTGTTTTGACTCTTGTATGGTTATGTGAGCTATTCACGATGATCAGGTACTATTTTCCATAAGCATATTGCTGTTCTTCTATTGTGGGGCTTCTATTCTTATGAACAGCTAAAATTTTCCTGTAAAATTCTGGAGTGAGCAGTTGATATATTTTAGAGCAGGGATAAAAATTATCACTCAATCTTTACAATTAATATAACTATATGGGGAAGTGCATGCATGCATTTACACTTTATTGAACCTATTTAACTTAAATTTCTGAACCTTATATTGCAGCGTGCGGACATCTATGTCAACGCAGTTCTTTCCACGCTTTTTCTTGTTATACTTCCTGGTTTTTCACATCTACTTTTTCTCATATACTTACGGTACGTTTATTTCTGTAGGTATCAAAACTTTATATAGTTTTTCTTCACCTTATTGAAAAGCTAATGTTAGTGGTACACTTTTTTTTATTTATACATTTATGTACTTTTTTACCAGGTTTCTCCTATCTGGCTTTCTCTGCTACAGCCGCATTCATGCAGCATCTGATTTTATACTTTTGGAACCGTTTTGAGGTAAAGTCTTCTTGTTGTTGTGCTTGTGTATTTTAAATTCTTTTTTTTCCAGGCTTGTACCATCTTTTTAGTTTATGGCATGCAATTTTCTCACCCTTTTGCCTTGGAAGTGTTGCATTGATTACTATTAGATGTTTAGATGTGAGTTAGTGAAATATCACTGCAACACTGTTTTGATTGTACTACTTGTCAGTCTTCTTGCATTAACCTTTATCGATTCACCCAAAACTGATTGGTTCATCTGGGAGATTATAATGCATAAAAGAAGGTGCAAATAATTGGTTCATCAGCTCCAACGATAATCCTTTATTATCCATGGTATTTTCTTTTGGATTGGCATGTTGTGCTTCAGGTGCCAGCTCTTCAGCGATTCATTAGGAGCCGAACTCACATTCAACAGCAAACGGGTGTCCAGATTACATCATCAACCATATATGCGTCTACATTACACATCGCAAGGCTAAATGTAAGGGACCCTGGCACGATAAATGATGGTCTTGGTGCAACTCGTGAAGCAGATGCCTTATTGGTTCAGGATGAGTTTACCAGGAACCAGCAAGAGGGTCAACAGAATGCAAATTCTGAGGTGACCACCGACAACCGTATCGAATATCAACACCAGGACCCCCAGCAAGCTGGCAATCCACCTGTAGGCACAGGCCCCCTGAATCCATTTGGTTCCCTTTTGCTCGGGTTGTTAGGAGGCGGTGCTTCTGATGGCATAGTTTCGTTCTTCTCTATGTTCAGAGATGTCCGTGATCATGGTCAAGATTTTACCAATCCACCTCGAAACGAACATGATCAGGTGACGTAGAATCATGAAGATGAAAGTGGAGAACTGAGGACGAAATGCCACTCACTGTGGGTGATGGGGCAGCAGTAATCAATTTCTGCAGAAGCTGATGCGAACCTGCACCCCCTTCAAAAGACAATGACGAATGCTGATTGCAGCATATAGAGACCGGTGTTGGCTGGACATACCGTGTTAGTTTGTATCATCTGTTCATTGCTTTTTTTTTGTTAGTAGTTAAGGATGTTGTCTTGAATTGTACTCCCTCCTTTCTCAAAAGATTGTCACCTTCTAGTACAAAAATGAACTACCTGCACCCCCTTCTAGAAGGGAGTATATCTATTCATGGTATATGTACATTCCCTACCTTCCGAATGAGGATGCCCATTCCTGTCCTGTATAGAAATGTTTTTCAGCTCAGCATTCTGAATGTTGTTAAATTTTTTGTGCTCCCATATATGGGTCATGCAATAGACAATGTTGCTGTATACAACTGTGACTGAATTATAGAAATCAACGGTATGAATTCATGGTTGCATACGCATCCACCTTTGCATACTAGTCCTTGAAACTGGGCACTTTGCTGATTGCTGTATTTTGGCAGCTAAAAGAGGAACCCTTTTACAGTTACGATGCACCATGTGTTGCGGTTCGTGAATGGTGATAGTCACAAGCAGCTGGGGTGCATCTGCATGCGCCATGGTAGTTTAGTAGTAGTACCTTTGGTCATGACCGGTCAACATAGCAGGTTCTAATTCTAAAGAGAATTTGCACCTGTTTTCTCCTATAGTATCGGAAACATTAGGATGATTTTTTAACATAATAAATAAATAGCTAGGCATATAGAGATAACTTTAAGACTTCTTTGGAACGTAGGGATTTATAGAAAAATATGATTCATGAATTTCTTTTCCGAATTCAAAGGAGGTCTTAATATACGACCTCACACAAATTAAACTTGAACGCTCGTCAGTAGAGATTGCTTCAACTCGCTTAAGACAACATCCAAGCCGAAATCTCTCGCTCACCTTGGATGACCACCGTCATTTTAAAGCTCCATCAAGCTTACTATTCGCATTTCCTACTGCAATTCCTTGCAACCCACAGGTAGTAGCCCCGTTTCAAACAATTGCTACTTTGGGCGGCCACTCAGCAGAACCGAGGCGGGCCCCCTCCTCCAAAGGCCGGCCGAAACAATTTCAAACCTCGCGTTGCCCGCCGAGCCCATTTCAAACGCCAGAAATCCCCCAACGAAGCGGCGAGAAACTGCACTGGTCCCCCCTCTCTCCTCCTCCCCCTCTCCAAAGCGGAGGAACCCAAGCGAGCGAGAGAGCGCGGCCGCCCAATCCGATTCGGCTACCGCTCCTCCTCCTCCTTCTCGGTAAGATCTAGCGGCGGCGGCGGTGATGCCACTGGGGGCCGAAGCGGCGGGGATGGCGGGGGACTTCGCGCTGCCGGACGAGGTGCTGGCGGTGCTGCCGCGGGACCCGTACGAGCAGCTGGATCTGGCGCGGCGCATCACGGCGATGGCCGTGGCCGGCCGGGTGTCCAGGCTGGATCGGGAGGCGGCGCGCCTGCGGGCGGAGGCCGCGGACAGGGACCGCGAGAACGGAGAGCTGCGGGACCGCGTCGCGCTGCTCGACGCCGCGGTGCAGGAGACCAACGCCAGGCTCCGCGACGCGCTAGAGGACAATGTGGGTTTTGCTTCTGCCGCCTGCTCTTTCTCCGCTTTAGGCGATCCAGCGCACTTGACTCTGCTTCCTTCTCCCGGTTGTTGCTGCAGATTAAGCTCAGCAAGGAGCGGGACTCGCTGGCGCAGACGTCCAAGAAGCTGGCGCGCGACCTGCAGAAGGTGGCCTCATTTACCCCGCTCACCATCCTTATATATTGGTCGCTGGCTTACCGTGTCGCTGTGTTGCCTGGATTAGGAAACTTGTCGTATAGGAATCTTATGGGAACGATCGAAATAGAACCCTGTTGTCTGTCCTACTGAACGTCCTCCTTAGCCTAATGCCTAAGCGTGGGATAAGAGAAGTCTCTAATTAAGCTATTTAGCTGTACATTTCTAGTTCACTATGGAAACTGGGTTGTGATGTCCATAAGTGGGATTGAGATTCAGGGGACGATATTTTCCCTACACTTGTGCCAAGATATGAGTAAAAGCTGTAACTATTTTGATTTTGGTGAGGCTATCAGCAGTGGTATGCGGGAAAAACTACTGGAAAGGTTCCTAGAAAATTTAGAGTAAATTTACAAAGTGCCCATACTTGGAGTATAGAGTATGGTTTAGAATATAGAGTATGGCTTAGAGTACACGAGTGTGGATGGTCTGAAATACCCAATCACCAGGACTGGCAATGCGCATAGGGGGGTCTACTAAAATAAGGCACGTTAGGGAGTTGTGGGGTCTCCTTTTTGTTTTTGTCCACACTTCTTGTTTGAAATCAATGAAAGAATTTGTTTCATGATATCCAGATGATTTCAGCTTGTCAGTTGCACTCTGTCTACCTTTTTCCCTTGATTTTCTTATTTGACGCCATTCTAAGCATATATTTGCTCTAATTTCAGCTAGAATCATTCAAGAGGCATCTGATGCAGTCACTGCGTGATGACAATTCATCGGTGTGTTCACCTATTTAACCAATATCACGTTGTTCACATGTGTTCACTGGTATGTATTGAGGCTTATTGTTTTCTATTGACCACATGCTGATTCCTTCTTGAGCAGCACCAGGAAACTGTTGACATTACAACATGTGATCAGGCGGTGATATCAAAAGTATCATCATGTGGAGGTAATATTTTTACATTAAAAAACATTTTACTATAGTAACCATTGAAGATATGTAGCAATGATCACTAACTATTATTTTCTTTCAAATGTTGAAGATGGTGGATCTGTCAGCCGTCCTATGACAAATATGTTGAGTGAGTCAGCTGATGTTGGAAGCACAAACCGAGAAGGTCTTGTTAGCTTGTGAATTATTATTTATCTCTGCAGTCATTACACATTACATCACAACAAAATTTTCAATCCGTTACATTCTTGGAAATCTGTTTGATACAGCTGCAAAGCCTCCGGTCCAAAAATACGCCTACTCATCTCACATCACCCCTCGACTTACCCCGGAAGCCACACCTAAAATAATGTCGACTTCTGCTTCTCCAAGGCGGATGTCTACCACAGCAACACCAAAATTGACGTCTAGTTCTACCTCACCAACAAGATCTCGAATTGAAGGGCACATGTCAATGACACCATGGTATCCATCAAGCAAGCAATCCTCTGCAGCTAACTCACCTCCTCGGGGACGTCCCAACCCAGGTTTCTTCTTCTAAAGAGATATTACTGTCTCAAACAATAATGTTGCATGAATGGCTTAAATATTGTTAATCATGGGGCTTTCAGGTCGCACTCCTCGTATTGATGGGAAGGAGTTTTTCCGTCAGGCTAGGTTGATATCTTATCCTCTTCTCTACATTATCTTCAAATTGGTTGATTTATCATAATAATGAAGATCATTTAAACATTTAGGAGCCGTTTATTGTACGAACAATTTGGAGCGTTCTTAGCCAACATAAAAGAGCTCAATGCCCATAAGCAGTCTCGAGAGGTTGGTTGTTTGGGTTTATATGCTGATTCACTAAACTATCCTGCCGTATGAAATTCTAAACCACATAACTTCTGACATGTACATCTCAACCAGGAAACTCTCAAGAAGGCTGAAGAGATATTTGGTCCAGATAACAAAGATCTTTATCTCTCCTTCCAAGGCTTGCTAAACCGTAGCATGCCATAGGAATCATGTCACTCTATACTCGGTAAGATCTATCAAACTATGCGAGCTTCATTTATAATCTCCCTCATTGATGTTCTGTTCTCTGATAATGTCTAACGATAAATTGAGTTCATTTCTTGTTGTAATTACAGTTAATGGGATGTTACTATATTAGTAACTTATCGTCGCCTAGCCGTGGAGTGCGATGTCCAGCAGCAACTTCTGTCCTATGATCTACATTAGCTCTGAATAGTAGGGCTGCTGTTTCTGTTAGTGTTGTACTCCCTGAAAGGGGGAGCATTTTGTTGTCCTCATTAGGTTACAGTTTGTTCAGTGAGGCATCCTTGTAGTATTGCAAAACAAACTTGAGATCAAGTATTTGCACCCAACCTTTTGGTTGACAATTTTCTGTTGTGCTTTCTGTGTACTGAGAAGCCTACTGCTTTGAAAGTTTGACAGGTTTGTTTCACAGGTAAACAACACTTAGCAGATAATGCTAGAAAAGCTGACAATAATTAAACACTAGAACAAACATAGATTTAAGTTATCTGCATTTCCATAGCAGATTCCACCTGTTTAACTTAGCAAACGCCATCAGCTTGCAATGCACACCAATATCTGTGACACTGTTTCACCACTACATGGAAGGACGGCCAAAAAACAGCCCTGGACATACTGAAAGCTATTGGAGAAGGCCTCTATGTTTCACCTTCCTCCCAGCGTGACGCTATTACAGCGCGCACCGCCATGTACGTAATACTCCTATATACCAACTACCAGACCATTCGTGACTCAAAACGGCACCTGATCACAAGCTAAATCAGCTGGAAGAACCTAACTTGGCTGGACCCAGGAGCTCCTGATGCAGTCAGCCATCCTAGTAGGACCAGAGGTGGGAGTCGTCCATGCTGTAGGGCTGGTCCACGACCATGTCCAGCAGCTCTGGTGTGGCCTTGCAGTGCGCCTCGGGCTGCTCCGTCTTGGGCGATGACATGGAGGACGGTGAGCCGGTATTGGTGCTGCTGCCGCCACCGCAGCTCCGGGCCGCCTTGAGCCGGTGCGCCAAGTAGGCGTTGTTCATGTTGAGCCTGACCATCTCGGCCTGCGCCAGCGCCAGCTGCGCCTGGAGGGTCTCTACCTGCTGCTGCAGTGATGAGATGGCGGCGACGCAGCCGTAGACCGGGTCCCGGACGCGCGCGTTCGCCTCGTACACCAGGCTGCTCACCGCGTCCCCTCGGTGCTGCACTGGGATCTCCTGCGATTCCATGCCATGAACAAAGTTTCAGAATAGCAGCCCTTGCATTGGCAACAAAGTATAGTAGAATAAACACACGACAATGAATAAGATAATTGTGTTCCTGTTTTTACATGAGAAATACACTAGGATTCTAGAAGATTAGTCCCTTCATCCTAATTTACTTGTCACTCTTTAATTCATTTTTGAACTAAATAGTGACAAATAATTCGGAATGGAGGTAATATTAAAAACAAAAGGCGTTGATTGGGCTATATCTTGTCCCAGGAAAAGACATGGAAAAGATTGTGAACATGTTTCCATGTTTTGTGCAGCCGAAAGTTTCCTTTTCAAACAGCATGTGCCTGCATTCACTTGTCCGAAGATGATGGCTGCTGCAATTAGAACGCGGCCGTACACTACTGACGGACTGTTCCAGACGGCTCGATACATGGTCAAGGCCTCTCGAGGGCAAGCAGGCTACAAGTCCATGTCGAATTAATTTGTACTGTACCAAACAAATGTCTATGGTAGCTAGACATGTCCCTGGCACATGCTGATGAATCAAAGCAAATAAAAATGGGTATGTCTATTTGTCAGGCACCTCAATTTTTTTGGCACCGAGTAATTAGCACCTAATTATTGTCATTAATAACTAATTTTGTAATTGATCTTTAATCTTTTCTTCTATAGGTTAATCAATCACAAAATTTCTGTTTGATTATTTTACAATTAATATAACCTTAAAAAAATAGATTAACAATAAAAAAATTAGTTTTATTCCCAGTGTTTTTGCTGCTGTTCCCGAGCCGGCCGCTGTTCCGGCCCGCGCGCTGGCCGTCGCCTGAAAATACTGGCGGTTTCAAGCGCCTGACGTTTAGCATATCTGAATAAAAATTGGTCGATTTTTGCACTGATCCGGCTGACTGATACACTACGCATGCATGAAAGGACACACGAGGGACCCCAAAGTGATCAGTAAAACAGGCATGTGTGCCCATGCCTTGTCGAGTTCATGATCGCTGAATTCTTGATAAGGCGCAAATAGTTTGTGGTTAAAAACTGAAGACTCTGCATGCGAACTCTACCTGTGGACATGTACTCTGTACCCATTAACTAAGGAATGCACTAGCTAGCTAGCTAAACTGTTGAAATTGTAGAGCGACTCTTCGGTTAAGTGATAAGCTCAAGAACAACAGTCGGTGGAAACTGGAAACAGTGGATCCAGCTTTCTTGATCAAGGGTGCATGCAACATCAGTACGATAAGCTGTGAGCTCAAGCGTGTGTGCAAAAAGCGTGCGGTTTTAGTGAAACAATGCTAATGATACCCAGAAGCATGTCCATTATTAGAGATTAAAACAAATAATGCGCTCTATCTTTGGCAAAAGCATTCCACCTGAGACGCAGACACTGTCTGACACACTAACAACCCTCTGCACATCTGGAGCAGACGCTGACGAAACTGCAGTAAAAAACAAAGCAAGCGCCAGATTCTACGATTGATTGAAGAAGAGGTGGCACAAGGAGGATCTGGAACATTTTCTTCCCTTGACCGAGTATATGAGTGAACACTGCAACAAATTAGTTCAGCACCCGAGAACTAAAAATCTGACGAGACCTGTGGAGTGTTCACGCGCCGCACCCTCTCGCCGGATGGCGTCGAGTGGAGAGACGCGAGTGCATGTACATGGCGGTTGCAGAACTGGGCGTCTATGCGCTGCGTGGCGTGCAGGTTTGTTGGCTGGGCCCCGCCTTTTTCTTGGAACTTGGAAGGCAGGCAGACTGGCAGAAACAGAAGTGGGCAAAAGCAGACACAGGAGGAGGAGACGGTGCAGCGGGCGGTTGCCCGCGGTTGAGTTGCCGGGCGGTTACCCGCAGATACTATTTTCGAGAAACGGCAAGTTGTTTGGATCACCAAGATTCGTACAAGCATCACCGCTGCACCTGGGACGCAAGGAGAGGACGCAGGCTTGGAACACATCCAAGAACGGTCGAGTACGCCGACAGGCACAACACGAGAGCGGCATCTGGCTATAGAATGGTACGCGGGCGCGGCACCAGATGAGGAGGCAGGGGCACGAGCAACAGCAACGTGGCGACCACAGAGCGAGCGCGCGTACCTGCAGCATCTTGCTGACATTGCTGGCCCCGAAGACCCTGTGCACGTTGGAGAACTTGTGCGGCTCCGCCGGCGAGAAGTAGGGCGCGAACACGCACCCCGCCGCGCACCGCCGCCGCAGCAGCTTGCACGCCGCGCACGGCGCCGCCGTCGCGCCTCCTGCTCCTCCTGCACCGGCCGCCGCCACCTCGTCCCTCATCGCACGCGCGCGTGCCGAGACAACCCCCCTCTCACTTGGAGTGGACTGGTGGAGACGCGAGTGCTGCTCTCTTCTATACGGGTTGTTGCCAAATTGGGCTGCTGTCCTATATAGCTATAGCTCCGCGGTTGTAGGCAGGACGGAGCAGGTCGGTTGGCTGGGGCCCTTCCGAAGTTGCCTTTGTAGCTGAGGCAGGCCGCACAGATAAACATAACTGGGCAAAGCAGGACAGTCTTAGAGCATCTCCAATCCATTAGCTATATGGTGTGCTATCCTATTATTTAGCAAATTTAGAGCAAAAATCATCTCCAACTGGTTTGCTATTAGGATTGCTACTTTTAGCCATTTGCTACATGGAGCTCTCGGTGTGCTACTAGTAGCAAATGCTATCCGGTTTGCTATCCCCAATTTTTGCTACATTATTGTCGTTTCTATTGCAAAATAGTTGTTGAAAATTAACCGTTGGAATACAAACGTCACAATATAGCCGTTGCAACAATGTTATTTGAATTTTAAAATAATTATTACATATTAATAAAATACGAAATTTTTTAATATAGCACATCATATAGCAAACGGGTTGGAGATGCTCATAGAATGAGATGCTAAATGTGGATAGCATATTTGCTATTTGAAAGAATAGCAAACTAAAAATAGCAAACAGGTTGGAGATGCTCTTAAACCATCCACACCGGCGTACTCTAAAACATACTCTATACACTATTCTCCTTCAGCTTTTACAGTACATACTCTAAATTACACTGCAAAACAGTGTATCCAATATGCTTTGCAGTACGCCACTGTGAATGGTTTTAGAAGCGTACAGGAGGTAGAGGACGTCCACAGAGAGACAGAGAGAGAAAAGCAGAGGGAAAGGAGGGAGGACATGGGCAGTTGAACCCTTCTCGGTGAGGGGAAGGGACAGACAGACAGACAGAGATCGTGCCGCGGCTGTACCATCCATCATGCATGCCTCCCCCCTTTCCTCTCACCGATCGCATTGTTTCTTTCACCCCGTCTGCCTGGCCACATTGATATCTTGGCGGATGGCAGGCATGCTAACCGCAGCCGCCGGACGGCATGAGGATTACCATTACTTGGAATTTGCCGGCCGCATGATTTGCGCATGATCCACATGACTAATCATCTCCCAAATCGCATGCTGTTCTTGATCGCTTTGACTAATCTGTCGGCCGAATCATCATCATACGTGTATCGGCGCGGGGGAGGGGCATGCTAGCTGATTTACGCTCGAGTTTGTGTGCGTCTGCTGTCGCTTTGAGATGCTGGCTTCTTTCTGTGTCTCTTGTGTTGTTGGCTTTGTCAGGCGAGATTCTACTGGAACTGCTGCTTCATCATTCATCAAGGTTGTTTTTACCCTTGCAAAGTGGTCGCGGCTTTTCTGGAAGTAAACTCCTGACATGAGGCAGGATTGATTGACTGCGGGGACACGTGAGCTGTTGCGCAGCAGTTCCATCGATCCTGCTAGAGTAGCTTGTCTGTTGATTTAACCATATTTTTTTTAGATAATGTATCGTACCCCAGTCAGTCCTTTTGTTGTTCTTCTCTGCGTTCTTTATGTACCAGTACTTGGAGAGAGAAAGGGGGACGGCCATCATTTGCAAGTTTCTACGGTCAGCAGTGTCGCCCGCCGTGTTCGAGTAGGGAGAGGCCGGCGGCGGACAAGATGGGTCAGGCAGGGGGAAAAACCTTCATTTTCTTGTCTCTAGACTTGATGGCCACTTGAGGAGCCGTGTCTTTGCCTTTGCCTTTTGGAGACACCCATCCATGGTTCGGTTCGGCCGCTTTCGGTCTTTCCCTGTGCAGCGGCACTGCTCCCTGCCATTGCCTGCGGTTTACTGCTCCACGTTTGCAATCGGCGTTGCTTGCCTGTAAAGAAAGCTGTTCCATCGTCGAGTCGAGTGGTGGTTAGGACGTTCGTACGGAGAAAGTACTGTTGAATGCCGATCATATGGCTAGGGAACACTGCTGAACGCACACTGAATCCGCCATTTTGCAGCCTCACAACACATCCATTTACATGTTGGACGAACGAGCAGAAAAGGTTTAAGTGAGTTGCGAGCAAAACTGAAGCAGTTCTACGCATCGTGATTTGCGACGAACAACCACCAGCAGAAGAAGAAGCCGTCCGTCTGTAGAATACTACGCGGCGCGGCAGACAGGCCAACCGCACGAGATGGCCTTTGTTGTCCGGGCTCGGGACACCATCACTGCGATTTCACTGTGCAGTCAAGCGAAGCGAGTCCACATGAAACCGCAAGACAGGGTTCAACTGTGTGCCGTGCTCGCTGTGCAAAAACGCACACGAACAAGACATATATATTATATAGTGGTTCCCTGAAACTGCTGCTGCCATCGGTCACGGATTCGTAGAATGGGCTTCGCGTTACTCCGTTCGATGTACGAAAACGCAGACGACCTAACAGGCAACAGCATGTACTGTACTTCCTCAGGAATTTGTGTTTCTTTTCAGCACATTTTCCTGATCTCCTCACATGCACCGCAGATCCGGAGCAGCTTCTTTTCTTTTTCGATGGGGAAAGCGAAAGGGACGTCGTCCTTCTTCCTGCTCTTGTAAACTAAACAAACATGTTCTGGAAGCACTCCCTCCGTTCTACTTTATATGCTGTTTTTGCTCTAGGTACACGAGAATTAGGAAGAGATGAAAAAAATAGCTGTATAAGAACTAAGTAGAAAAATGGATATATATATATATATATATATATATATATATATATTAGGAAGCGAGAAAATGCATTGAAAAGCTAGGTCTTCTTTGACACAGCTTCAACTACAGATTTTTCGGATTCACTTCTGATTGTCTACGAAAACTGATTTTTCGAATTCTCCACGTGAATCAGCGTCTATTGGAAAAAAAATGGTACAGTGCACGTAGCACCTACTTGCGTAAGATCTCTTTTCTATACAATATTTCACGGCATTTCTATAAGATGTTGCTTCTAGAAAAACCTAAGAAGACTATATCATATAATTTGGAACGGGGTAACTAGTAGTAAGTAATCCTCCATTAAATCAGATAAAGCATACTAGTAGTACTACTAACTTAGTAAGGCCTCATAGAGCTGCGAGGGCTGACCAAATAATGAGGTCCGATCACTGCATTTGGGGTGCATGTTGCTTGGTCTTGTTCTTTTTTCCACTGCCAGAGCACTGGTTCATGAATTTTGCTGTCAGTGAGCGGCTAGTAGTAACAGACAAAGACTAGCTCTTAGACTACTCGCAATAGTTTACCTCTATATCTCACCTCTAAAAAGATTCATTTTTTTACAGTTTTGTTTCCCCACTTGTTCACCTCTATATCTCACCTCTACACCACTTTCCATCTATTTTATTCCTTTCTTTCCTCTTTATTTCTTTTTTTTTTCCTCCTTTATTTCTCCTCCCTTCCTTCTCTCTCCATATAGAGGTACCCCTACATTTGGTGCGTTACTGTTCAAATCTCAAAAATAGAGGTGGCTTTAGAGTAACCAGTGTGCCTGCCTCACAGCGCTATATGCGCATAGCGGTCACAGCGCTATATGCGCATAGCGGTGCCTTTACAGGCACCGCTGCGGTCGGTCTTAGGTTAGGAGTAGCCGGCCGCCGCGCAGGAGACATGAGCATTAATGAGCAACAATCACATACTGCTGGCAATAGAACGCCACTGATAATGATCCTCTCGAGTGTGGAGTGCAGACAACATAATACAGTGGCCGGCCTGATACACGGTATACCATCCATTGCTACAATTGCTGTGCATGAAATTGTTTTGCTTGTGCTATTTTAGGTCCATCTGGATTATTTTTTCCAGGGAAAGGTCCATATAGACTTTTTAATGCAACCAGAGAGGTTTGGAGTCTGGAGTGCCTAGAGTTGATGCTCTTAATGATGGAATAAGTCTTGTAGTTCTTTGGTCTTTGGTCCTTTGATCTTTGGTCCTCTAGACCCTTGTACCCTTGTCCTTAGTTTGTTGTATCTTAGTCTTTGGTCTTTGGTCTTAGTTGTACTCTAGTCCTTTGGTCTTTGTGGCCCTAAGTAGATGACATCATCTAGGACAGTTTATGACAGTTTTAGCATCTTGGCATCTTGGACTAGCAAGAAGGCATATGCTTGGCTGCCCTTGGCTGCTATAAAATATGTAGCCTCAACCCCTTAAGTTGGTATGACATTGTGTGAGGAATAAATAAGAAAATTGCCCCAACTCTCTAATGTCATTCTCTCTTCAATGAGTGTAAAAATTCAGCTACTAACGCTGGGTATCAGAGCCGTTCTATTCTGCAGCCTAAACATCTCCTGCTCATCTCTCTCTCATGCCTCTCTCTGTCTGCAACCGGTAGCAGGAACATCAGCTGCCCCAGCTCATCCCTCTCTTGCACAGACGAGCAACAGCTTGTCTCCCCCACACACCAACCCCCCACTAGTGCGCGATGTCCGACGGATAATCTCAGCGCTCGGTTGCCTCGAGCGCACGGCAGACGGAGCTCACCGCAGCAGAGGAGCGCGAGCGAGCGGCGGTAGAGACTGCGGCGACGGCAGCACTGGCGGCAAGGTTGGCAGCAGCGGAAATGGCAGCAGCGAGGGCGGAAGTGAAACCAGCGGCAGCGGTTGTAGCGCGTGTGGCGGCAGCGGAGCTGGAGGCTCTGCACGTCAGTAGCTCCAGCGGCTCTATCGACAGCGGCGTCGACGATGAGCTCAGGCTGGCAAGGGAAGTGGTGCGAGCACATGAGGTGCATCGAGCAGCCGCGCGTCCCCATGGGCGCGACAGCCGCAACCCAGACCGACGCGGACGCGCCGGTGGCGCTCTCGACGGCGGTGATGGAGTCGATGGAGAACGCGGCCGTTACAGAGAACGCGGTTCTCCCTCCCCGAATAGGTAGCATGGACACCACGGGGTCCAGGCCATTGTCAGGGATGTCGGTCCCGGCGGTGGGTGGCCTACCCTCACCAAGACCAACTACGTCGAGTGGGCTGCGGTGATGAGGGTGCGGCTCCAGGTGCGACACATGTGGGAAGCAGTTCAGTACGGCGACGTCAACTACTACGAGGATCGACGGGCGCTGGATGCCCTCTTTGCTGCAGTCCCGCCCGAGATGCAGTTCTCGCTTTCCAAGAAGCAGACTGCTAAGGAGGCTTGGGACGTCATCGCCGCGACACGCATCGGCAGCGGCCGCGCCCGCAAGGCCACACTGCAGGCGCTTCACAAGGAGTGGGAGAACATGACCTTTAAGCCAGGTGAGGACGTTGATGACTTTGCTCTCCATCTCAACACTTTGTTGCAGAAGTTGGTGCAGTTCAGCGATGACACCTACGACGAGGAGAGAGCTGTCGAGAAGCTCTTCCGTTGCATCCCTGAGAAGTACAAGCAGATCGCTCGCTCGATCGAGTCTCTGCTGGACCTCTCCACGATGTCGATCGAAGAGGTGATGGGTTGCCTCAAGATCGTCGACAGCGACGAACCACAACCTCTCTCGGGGCCTATCACCATTGGCGGGAAGCTTCATCTCACTCGCTAGCAGTGGGAGGTTGGCCAGGGTGACCGGAAGAAGGGGGAGCCCTCTTCCTTGACAGGCGCTCGCAAGCGCGGCAAGCCACGCAAGGGGCACAGAGGCGCCCAGGCCGCCAGCACAAGGACGTGCCCGCAGAGGCGCCCAGGGCGGTGCCACAGGCAACCACAAGCCGACACGAGACGA
This sequence comes from Tuctoria greenei, assembly GCA_036927565.1. Taxonomy (NCBI): domain Eukaryota; kingdom Viridiplantae; phylum Streptophyta; class Magnoliopsida; order Poales; family Poaceae; genus Tuctoria; species Tuctoria greenei. Next base: position 36,593,139 of record JAYESD010000003.1, on the reverse strand, counting down.
CACCTGCCACAACTGTGGCAAGATTGGTCATTGGGCGAGGGAGTGTCGACAGCCACGACGTGGCCAGACCCACGTCCCACAAGTGGAGGAGGAGGCCCACATCGCACAGGTGGAGGAGGAGCCAGCTTTGCTCATGGCACATGGAAGCATCAAGCCACCTCTAGTGGCATCGACCGCAGCGGCTCTCTTTCATCTTGATGAGCCGAGAGCACACACCTTTCTCGACGACGGCTCCAGCAATGACAAGACTGACGGGTGGTGCCTTGACACCTGCGCCACCCATCACATGACCGGTCGGCGGGAGTTCTTCGGCGAGCTTGATCCCAATGTCCGAGGCTCTGTCATGTTTGGTGACGCCTCCAGCGTCGAGATAAAGGGTGTCAGCTCCGTCATCCTCACCACCGAGTCTGGTGAGCACAAGCTGCTCGTCGGAGTCTACTACATCCCCACGTTGAGAAACTCCATCATTAGCTTGGGACAGCTGGATGAGAGCGGTTCGTGCATGGAGATCAAGGACGGAGTCATGAGGATTTGGGATCACCATTGTCGCCTTCTTGCCAAGGTAACTAGAGGCACCAATCGACTCTATGTCCTTCACGTGCAGGTAGCACAACCTGTCTGTCTTGCCACTCGTCGGGAGGATGAGGCATGGCAGTGGAACGAGCGCTTTGGACATCTTCACTTCGAGGCCCTAAAGCAGCTCAGTGCCAAGGAGATGGTGCGAGGCATGCCATGCCTTGACCACGGGGAGCAGCTCTGCGACGTCTGCATGGTGACGAAGCAGAGGCGACTTTCTTTTCCCCAGCAGTCGAGCTTTCGAGCCAAGGAGCAGCTCGAGCTCATTCACTGGGACTTGTGTGGCCCGGTGACACCGGCTACACCAGGAGTGTGAGACCTATGTGTGTTGAATACATTGGCTTTGAGGATATAAAGTCTGAAAGTCTGCCAAAATACTCTTTTTAGCAAGGTACGACTCTAGCTCCGAGCTTCTACAAGGTCCGACAATAGGTCCGACTTGCTTTGTCAAGGTCCATCATGCTCTTGAGTAGCTCCAGTGAGCTTTGCCTTTAGCTCCGGCATGTCTTTGATAGCTCCGACATGTCTTTGTTAACCTCCGATATGTTTTGATATGTCTGACTTATGTTGGTTAGCTCCGTCATGTTTTTCTAGCTCCGACTTTTGGGTTGACTAGTTCCGACTAGCTTTGGCAAGCTCTGGCGCTAGGTTGTACTAGCTTTGGTAAGCTCTGACGCTAGGTTATACTAGCTTTGGTAAGCTGCGGCTCAAGCTCCGATTAGCTTTGGCAAGATTCAGAGCTTGATCTCAATGTTCCAGATTTTACTGTGAAATGTTTCAAAGTTGTTTTATATTCTTGGAAAGATTGCTTAGTATTTATTTGCTAAGTTTTCGGAGCATTTTGGTTGATATGGCTGATATCGTTTTGCTATGCTTTGCAACATGCTTATGTGAGGTGTTCACGTAAGGTGTTGTGTTTCGAACTAATTTGAGTCAAGTCGGGAACTTGGGCTCGTCATATTGGTTGTTTGTTCATGTGCAGGTGTTGCTTGAGTTCAAGACTTGACTGGTTACGAGATCTATTGAACTAGTCTTAGGGAGAAGATGAGGTTCAACAACCAAGTTCGTGAGGAATTGTGGTTGAGTTGATCGGGTGGTTGCGCATCATGTTTGAATCAAGAACAATGCATATGAAGGTATCTTGGACGTCGTTGGAAGATGTTTGCACGTATGCAAGGGGTGCATGACGTGGCAACATGGTTCCGAAGATGGGCTAAGGAAGGAAAGATCTGGTTAGAAGGATCGGATCGTATCAGTTGATGACTTCGGCTGCGGTGGAGTCGGTTATGGCTCGGTATGGAAAGTATCGAGTTGGTTATGATAGGATTTCATGTGGGTCACGAATTTGAGTTGTTTTAGGAATGTGGGTTACGTTCCTAAGGTGTTTGGAAGTCTTAAAATTGCTTCTATCTGCGTATAGAAGAGTCTTGAGCAGTTATGGAAAGTTTCGATTCGTGAATTGAGTAGGATTAGAGTCCTAGTTGAGTTTGGTTTGGCCTAAGGGCTGGTTACATTACATGAATCGATTAAAAGGTCGTCAGCCATATAGCCGTCGGTTACGTACTGGAGCCGATGGTTTTAGTTTACGAACGTCGGTTCACCGACGGCTATAGCCGACGACTTAAAGTCGACGTATTTAACATCTATGACCGTCGGTGCTGACGTCTTTAAGATTTATGTCCATCGGTACCTCCTCCCTGACTGCTTTAACTCATCGGCGGTCCACCGACGCATTTAAGCCATTATAACCGTTGGTCAAAGGAGCTGACAGCTTTAACTCCCTTATGACCGTCGACCTGCGCGACTAAGCCGACAGCTTTAACTCTATTATGACTGTCGGTCTACGCGATGAAGCCAATAACTTTATTCTATTATGACCGTCGGCCGCGTGGTAACCGACAGCCATAGATCCCTTTTTTAAAAATACAGCGCTGTATTTCCTACCTCCCGGTTGGGAGCCTCCAGCTGCTGCCTAAGCAGCAGCAACAGCATCATACAACAAAGACACATATTTACAACATACAGCAGCAACAGCATCATACAGCAAATTGAAAAATTTGCAGACTTGTTCACAGCACAGATCATAAATTTGCAAATTAAAGCACATTAACAGCATACAAGTTTGCATGTCCCTCCATATATACACATAAGTCACACGTTCTTGCGCACAATAAAGTTCATAAAAAGCAAATGATTCATGAAAACGGAAAACACATTAGTTATTGGAACTTCCACCACTCCCACCTTGCCCACTGGCAACCGCGCCACTGGTACCTGCGCCACTGGCACCTGCGTTCTTCAAATCAAGGAAATCTTCAACTGCATCGGGCGTTCCTTGACGGGAACCTGCAATAAACAAATACAAGTTATGGTTACTTAAATTTGACATGTTAAAATCTCTATATTGTCAGGTTATAGAATACATAAAACATACATATCAAGAGGGGATCAAAACTGAAATCAATAGTAGAAAACTAATAACACAATACGACAAACATGAGGATTAAAACTTAAGTAATGGCATGGCAATATGCAGAGCATACATGAAGTTAGAACTGTGTATGTCATAATCAAGTTATAATCATGTCAGGTTGAATTTTGAACAAGGAATAGACGAATGAACCAGAAACAGGTCGAAATACAAAGTAAAGTCATACCGCTGCGAGTGAAGGTGCTGATGGTTGAAGTTGCATTGGACCTAAAGGCATAGGTGGGAAAACATTTGGATATGGTGACCATCCTAGATAATTTGCAGTCAACATTGACATAAATCCTTGAGGTGGAGGAAAATATGTCTGACCACTCTCAGAACCCTGTAATAACTATGATTACTATTTGAATTGCAACTCGAATTAATAAGACATGCACTTATACCTGTGACGAGGGACCAACAGGAGGACGAGGCGTACCAAACTGTCATCCCGTGCCACCTTGAGGTAAGACCTGAATCAAGTAATATTTAGTTAATTAATTAAACACATACTATGGTAAGCATTATTGGATGTCGAATGAAACAGACATGTACCTGCGACATTGGGTCAAACTGAGGCTATGGCATACCATACTGAGATCCGATATTACCATGAGACGAGTACTGCATCAATTAATTTATAAGTTCTAAAGTAGAACTATACAATTCCTAAATCTCAGTAAATTGTAGAATTATTAAGATTACATGTTATCTAATTCATATATAAATTATGTATATGTTGCTTCATCTGGTGCATCTCCTCCTGAGTGCGTCTCAATTGTTCCCTCAATTCATCCTCCGTACTAGACCTAGACCGACTAGAACTAGTAGCGGAGGTTCGCCGTTTAGCATAAGTCGCACACTCTACATACCCGTCTCCCAACCCAAGTCTATGAAAGATGTAAGTGTTCCAGAGTTCATAGTCATTAAGCTATCAATTAACCAAAGATATCTTTACACTTACCTTCCGTGTGGTAGACCTCACCGGCTTCATACGCAGCACCCACATCAAACAGCTATCTGACGAAGTCCACGTCATCTCCATGTGTTTTCTTTAAACACGTACCATAGTTTTGCTGCAATACATTTAAGTGACAGGTAGATATAATAAAAGAGAAATGAACTTGATGGATATATTTAACAAATGGTTATCATACATACCAATTTTTGTGTTGATGCGTCGTTGCACAACTGCTGCGGATGATCCGGGTCTGGACCTCTGTGTCCCTTAAGGTATACCTCAATAAAAGAAGGAGGCACACCAGCTGTCTGCAATACAAACATACATCATTTTAATCAATATAGTTATTTTAAGCAATCTAAGTATGAAGGTAAGTATTCATACCATCCTTTGCTCAGTCTGTACAAATCCATCCGGCCCAAAGAAGTGTGTTCCAAGATTGCTCTTTCGATTTCTTCGATTTTTATCCAACTTCTGTTTGAAATCTTCTGAGGCCCAGTACTCGCAAAACCATTCCCATGCTTCCCTGTCCACACATATCCAATCCACACTGCTGTCCAAGTACTCCTCCTTAGTTAGGTGCTTTTTGGCTACTGCTTTGTTTGTCATGTGCTGTAACAACTTCATCTTGTAATACACGGTCACAACTTTGATCCATGCATCAGAGAATGAATCCTTGGTACGTCTTCGTGCTGCATTCTGAAAAACCTGAGCTGCATAAGCTTGACTCACACCTTCCTCCAACCGATAGACACCCTGCATACAAGAAACAATTAATGACAATCAAAGAAAGATGCAATTTAATTGAAACAATGAAAACATACTTACCCAGAACATCTCCCAAACTTTGTCCTGACAATTACCCGAAGTGCCATATGGTTTCAATGAATAATGATCCCAATTGTGTGCCGCAAATCTTTTGCCTCCCGTTTCAACCATTCCAGGGAAGCAATAGCAAATGCTGTTTCCCAAATCCGTGTTAACTACCCTTTGATGCCCCCTTCCACTCCAACTAGGTTCAACCGAGCACCTAGTACCCTTCGGTCTAATAATTATCCGCTCATCCACGGTTCTTAATGGAGTACACAGAAGGTGCCTATGGAATCTGTAAAAATAATAATAGTAATTAGTTGACAAGAAAACCAATACAAAATGTATAATGAACTTATGAATTAATCAGAAATATATTACCTAAAGGGGCATTGATCGGGACGTCTAACTCATTTAGCTCTGCCCTTCTTGCAAGTCTGGCATATCGATCGGGATCGTCACCCTCTTCCTCATTGCCCTCATCATCCCCCTCATCACCACCCTCAGAGGATGTCGAACGCCCAAAGACCTCCTGCGCACAACCACTCGAGTCTGCTCCTGAGCCTCCTCCTTGCTCCGACGGGTGCCTGAAAGTCTCTTCCTCCTCTCCGTACAACTCCTCATACGTGGGGCAACGGTCAGGCACCTGTGTCGGTCGCGGACCTCGTGCTGACTCGCTCGACTCCTGCTCCGTCATACACCCCAAAAGCTGATGTTGCCTCTGTGAATTCATTACAGAACCCTGCAAATGCAAATAAACATGTAATGCTTAATTATATAGGAAATTATGATATCGAAATAAATTTAAAAATTAACAAGTACCTCAAAAAGACCTGTGCGCTCTGAGCCAGTACTGGGCTGAGATGTGGACAGCGAAGATCCACTACCCTTCTTGCCCTTCTTCATCTTATCTTTGATATGCTTGAACATCTGCACAATTTTTAAGAAAATGATTAGTGCACATGTTTCCTTTGATATTCAACATAAGAATCAAAATTTCAAAAAGTGTGTACAATAAGAATAAAAATCATCAGCATCAGAATCTGCTTCTACCACACGTGCATTAAGATTTTCACGTATATCTTCTCCTTCACTCTCTTCCTCACATTCTTCTTCACTCTCTTCCTAAAATCTCTCTTGTTCTACAATAATCCTTTTTTGCTTTTCAATAATCCTTTGTGACTGCCGAAGACGTTTTCTACCAACTGGTTCTTCAGACATCAACTCTAGTGTACCACTAGCTATTTCTATGAGTCCTGTCCCACAAGATATCCTAAAATCTTCTACTTCCTCAACTTCATCTTGGTAGACAACAACATCATCATCTTCCTGATTCCCTATGTACCAATCATAAGTACGAGGGTGCATTTCATGGTTAACTTTATATACAACCCACCAATTTTTGAAACTTGGATGAGGATAACTTAAATAATACACTTGTTCTACTTGATTCGCAAGTACAACATTGTTGATATGGGCTGTGTATCGCGAGTTGTGGTTGACTTCCACCATTCCAAACTCATCCACTCTCGTGCCTGATGTTGGATCAAACCATAGACAGTCGAATATCACAAGCTTCAACTCTTTCAGACCGCCAAATGTGTACTCGATTATCTTTTGCAAAACAACATAGTATTCTCTCACTTCTCCACTACCCTCTGTGGATGTTATCAATACTCCGCTGTTTGTTGTGGCTGCTAGTGGGCGGTTTGCTTCTAAACTTGCCGTTCGAAAACAATATCCATTGATATCGTATCGATTAAATTCTCTTGCTTTCAATTGACCATGCGCCATCTGTCGCAAGTCATCAGAGATATTGACATCATTCATAGACCACAAAAATAAGACGAAGTTAACATCTTATGATTACAATGTAAATTATGATTGAAGAAAAAGGTAAGATAGAAAAATTACTTGTTTACAGAACTTGTCCACAAAACTTAGCCCACCGTTTATGCCATGCTGACGTAGCTTATCTAATTGACTTTGTGTAGGTTATTGAGGAAATGTCCAATACAGATTGTCAAACATTTCAAAATATGGTAACACTTCTTCCATGTTGAAAAATATGTAAAGCATGGTATAGTTTTTTTTTCTGAATTCGAAACGTAATGAGAAGTGGGAGCCCCAACTCCTTTACCCTTCCAATGAAATATCTGGAGTTCAGTCGTAGGTTGCTCTTCTACATCGTGATATCGTGTCGTAGATGCATTCGCGTTATTGGCACGTGAAAAGTATTTGCAAGAAAAGTTTGTAATCTCTTTAGCTGCAAATGACTCCGCAATGCACCCCTCAACTCTTGTCTTGTTATGCAATGTAGCTCTAAGTTTCTTCAATTCTCTCTCTTGACTATACATCCATCTAAACTGTGTAGGACCTGCGACTAACACTTCATAAGGTAAATGCACCAGTAAATGTTGCATAACATTCATAAATCCGGGCGGAAAAACTTGTAGTGATAGACATGTAACGAAGTTGCTTCATAGGTATTTTAGTAGTTATTTCGTCTCCATCATCGTTTAAAACCTTCACATATCTAGATGCTTTGCAATGCATAAATGAGTATTTTCCTTGTGTTCCTTCCAAAGCAACATGCAAATATTCTCGCACGAATCAATCTTCTCATAATTCATGCCCAGACCAGACAAAAGCTTATTAGAATGATATATGTCTTTGGGCATCTTATGATTTGACGGAAGGAGATCACTGATCAGATCCATGATACCATTGTAGCAATTGTTTGCAAAATTGAACTTCGACTTCAACTCCATTAGTCGTGTGACCGCCTGCAAAACGGTCACATTGGTGGTCTCATGCACATTTTCATTTGAGGCAGCAAGAAGGTTGTAAAACTTTTGCACCTCATTTGGTTGTGACTCTTCTTCGTACTCTCTGCCAATGTCCGTCATCATCTCATTCATCCGATCGTCATCCTCATTTCCATACGACTCACTAGGATGATCGACCTCTCCATGCTCGTGCCACACTAAGTAGTTAGACATAAATTCGTATTTGCAAAGGTGTAGCTCTATTTTAGACTTAGACAAATACCGATGATTCCAACACTTGGTACACAGACATTTCACAATATGAGAACCACTAGCAAAAGCTTGATTCACAAAAACAGTTGCAATATCAGCCCATTCCCTAGTGTGTGCACCAGTTGAACTCCATCCATCATACATCACATTACGGTTGTTACTCATTTTCCAGATTATACCTTCAAAACATACAAATTGTTATCAGTTTATTATTATGTGATGTGATGGCCCCAACAACCTAGTCAGATAGGTCCTAAACCCACCAAAGAGTGACCGAGCAGAGCATGCTCATGACGAGGTGCGTGGTCCGGATCCGAACGAAATTTCGGCAGCATAACCCCACTGTTCTCCACTGCACGCCTGAAAATGATGCAGCAGAGAACAACGAGGTTATGCTGTTGAAATCTCGTGCAAATCCAGACCCGCGTCTCGTCACATGTCACGCCCCCTCAGTCACTCTCAGGCTATCCAAAAGGGACAATTCTGAACCAACACGCCTCACATGCGTATCACATGTGAAACGTGCCGATTCAAAACGGGTATTCATTTTCTATAGGTTATGTTGCTCATTTTCATTTTGTAGTCATTTACGAAAGAGGAAGGAGAACGAGAGTGAGGCGAAAAGTGGGTCAGAGTTCGAAGTTCCAAGTCCGGGTCCACCATCCACTTGCTTGTAATTGACTACCTTCATTGTCGTCGTACACCTTCGTGCTCGTTTTCACACAAACATTACGTCTACAATAAGCTTTTACGGCACGAACATATTTAATGTATGTCGTATCAGATCGGGATATATCGTGCATTCATGCACGGTATTACGTATAACTAAATTTTGAAAGTTAGCAAAACTGAGCATTAAGACATTTCAACATAATACAAAATTGAAATATAAAAGCTTCAAGTTTCTACAAGATTCAACATGTAATCGAGTTCACATATACAAATTAACCAAGCATTGCTAATTCATACAATTTTATTTATCACATTAAGAAGTTAAGCATTGTCAAAATCATAAACAGATAATCAAACTCATACACCTAATAGCTAAACAAATAATCATTTGTTAATTTACAAATGATATCTAGCTAAAAAAATAACTAAATAAGAAATAATTCACTACATAGAAGAACAAAATCATCAACAAATAATATCATCTTGAAAGTGCATCTAGGACTCCCTTGTGGGTTTTGGATGATTTATGACAAGCAATTGGGATCCTAATCCTTTTGTTGAGATGAATGCAGGCAAATAATGAAAAATGAGCAAAATGCCAAAAAGAAGGGAAATGAGAAGCAAAGTGAATTTGAGCTCAAGGAGAAGAAAATAGTAGATTATTATGTATGGAGTGTGTTAAGGAAACACACCCAAGAGCTCAATCACTTTCAAGCACACACACACAATGCACAAAGTTATACAGGACCGGACTAGTCCAATATCAGCCGGACTAGTCCGATATCACTTTCTGCACTAGATCGGACAAGTCCGGTATCCACCGGACTAGTCCGATATCTTTCTGATCCACTTCGGACTAGTCCTCCCCAATGCGGACTAGTCCTCAACACAATGTACAAGTCACACAAAATCGGACAAGTCCGTTGTGATCCGAACTAGTCCGATATTCTTTCTGATCCACTTCAGACAAGTCCGGTGTCTACACGGACTAGTCCGATATACACACTGATCTAAATCGGACAAGTCCTCCAAGTGCGGACTTGTCATCCTAAACACTTAGGGTTTCATATGTCCGGACAAGTCCGATGGCAATCGGACTAGTCCGAAGATTTCCAGTAGTGAAATCGGACAAGTCCGTTTTCAACCGGACTAGTCCGATATTCCTGGACACTTAGGGTTTGCTACACACATCACACCGGACTACCACGGACTAGTCTGATCTTTCTGAACCCTAATGGTCACTTTTAGAAACCCCATATAAATAGAGGTGCACGGCCCACTTTTACAAACTCTCGAACCCTAGCGCCGTCACACCTCCCAAGAGACTCAAAAACCACCTCTCTCCACGAAATTAAGTGCAAAATCGATCAATCTATTGAAGATCACTTCTAGATCATTGGAGAGACACTTGACACACATCATTGAGCTCTTGGTTTGATTCTCTAACACACTCTTGCGTTTCAATTTGTAATTTTTCAGTGTGTTATTGGTGGCTTTGTAAGTTGTAATCAAGGGAGCTCTCAACGTGTGAGAACGCCCCTTCAACTTGGTTATTTACCCTTTGTGATTAGTGGAAGAGGATTGGCCTTCGTGGCGATCCGACGAGGGAAGGGTTGGAGAAGACCCGGTCCTTTTGTGGGCTCCTCAACGTGGACGTAGGTTGCCTTCGTGGTAGCTGAACCACGGGATAAATCGTGTGTCTTGTCCTTTTGTGTTCTTCATCTTAATTGATCAACTTAATCTAGGGTTTAATTCACTTTGTTCAATTTGAGTTAAATTGTTGAACAAGAGCCTTAATTGTAATAGAATTTGACATACAACTATTAAACTGTCATTCAAGTTTATATTTCCGCTGCAAACATTAATGAATCAATCAAATTGACTGAACTTGATCAACTTAGCCCGTGAAAACCGGACTAGTCCGCACTTTACCGGACTAGTCCGATATCTCTGGTATTGACTTTGTTGTTGAGTGTTACAGGAACCGAGAAAATTCAAGAAGGCCTATTCACCCCCCTCTAGGCCTACATTCAATTGGTATCATAGCAGGTTCTTCAAGAAAGAGTGCAACCACTCGAAGAGATCATGTCGGACATGAAGGAAGTTCAGAAAATCAACAACCAGGAAGAAGTGAACAACGACAAGAACCAAAAGCTGGAAAAGTATCTCGAAGCAATTCAAGACTTCGATGATGATGACGAGGAGACGCTAGAGCTGAAAGCACTCCTCAGAAAGAAAGCACTTTCCAAAGGGAAAGCTAAAGTTGAAGAAAAGAAGAAGGGGAGCAGTCACACCGACTACTCCCGATATCCTTTTAACTATAATCGTTTAAATTCAAACAACAGCCATTACCTATCTATTCCTCTTGGAAAAGCCCCACACTTCGATGGGAGTGATTACTCCATGTGGAGGCAAAATATGAAGATGCACTTGATTTCCCTTAACCCAAGTTTATGTCATATTGTGTGCACAGGAATAGACATCCCAGATGACGACGAAGAGCTCACCCCAAGTCAAGAGCAAGCCATCCACAGAAACGCTCAAGCCGCAGCCGTAATCACCTCCTCTCTAAGTCGAGATGAATTCACAAAGGTGGACGGACTAGAGATTGCCAAGGAAATATGGGACACACTACAAACAGCCCATGAAGGTGACCTGCATGTGCGGGAGGCGAAAATTGAAATGATCGAAGGCGAACTAGGGAGGTTCGCAATTGAGGAAGATGAGTCTCCCCAGGACATGTACAACCGATTGAAGACACTTGTAAACAAGGTTCGATCATATGGGAGCAAGAAGTGGAATGACCACGAGGTTGTAAAGCTCATCCTTAGAGCCTTTATGCCTCGCAATGTCACACTATGCTCTATGATCAGAGAAAGTCCCGGGTACAAGAGGATGACTCCAGATGAATTGCTTGACAAAATCATCAACTTTGAAATGATGGAGAAACAAGCCAAGCACGTCAAAGAAATAGCCGACCTCACATCGGCCAAGAAGAAGGGAGTTGCCTTAAAGTCCACACTCAAGCCTCTATCCAAAGAAGCAAGAGAAGCACAGCTTGAGGAGGACAGCGATGATGAAAGCAGTGAGCTGGACGAAGAGGATATGATTTTGTTCATGAAAAAGTTCAAAAGAATAATGAAGAAAAGACAAGGAACAAAATCAAGTGAAGGCAAGTACAAGGAGAGGACAAAGCCGAAGATGAGGTGGGCGTGCTATAATTGTGGTGAGTATAACCACTTTATAGTCGATTGCCTGTATGAGGACAACAAGAAGAAGAATAAAGAAGCCAAGCCTCAACCGAAGAAATTCTTCAAGAAGAAGAAACAAGCTGAACAAGCACACATTGGAAAGGAGTGGGACTCAAACGATGAGTCCTCATCATCCGATGAAGAAGAGATGGCTAGCATAGCCATTGAAAGAACGTCCAAGAAACCCACACTCTTCCCCACACTCGGTACAAAGAAGGGAAATGGCACTTGCCTCATGGCAAAGGAAGGTAAACGCAAGATAAACATCAAAACTCCTTCCATGCATTCCTACTCAAGTAATGATGAACTAGATAGTGATGATGAAGATATGTTAATTGGATTAGATAGAAAAACTGCTGCTAAAATGAAATTTTTACTTGACCAACTTGTTGAGAAGGAATGGCTAATTGATCGTCAAGAGGACATGATTATCTCCCAAAAGGAGAAGTATGTCGAACTTGACAATCTTCTAGTTCTTGAAAAGGAGAAATATAGCTCACTAGAGCTTGAACTAGCTTCAAGCAAGAAAACTTGCTTGGAGTTAACCAACTCAAACGTTGCAATCAAGGATCAACTTGATGACCTGATCAAGGTTAACAAGATCCTTGAAGTGCAAGTTGAGTCACTCAAGCTAAGTGAATATTCCTCCACTTCAAGTCTACCTTCTCAACCCACTTCAACTAATCTTGTTCATATGTGCAAATGTGGTAAAATCAACACCAGTTTGAAGGAAAAGTCTACCTCCACAAAGGATAAAAATCCTACCCAATGTGGAATATTTGACAAGGAGAGGATCAACAATGCACGTAGTGCATACTTGGTCCACAGACTTCCAAATGTCAAGTATTGCATTGGTTACTCTTATGATGGAAAGCAAAATGCTGGAAGTCATAAGAATAACAAGGGAAGGATTACCTTTGTGAAGGGAGGACCCTCACAACCTGGTAACTCGAAAATTAAGAACCCGAACTCTCATGAACACCGGACTAGTCCGGTTGTGGTCCGAACAAGTCCGGTCATCCGAACAAGTCCGGTCACCCAGACTAGTCCGATCTATAAACAACAGCAACTTTTGTTCAAAACCTTTGATGACTCTTATGTATTAATGAGAAACAATCTTGGTAAAGTTTATGCTTATTATGCTGGGCCACGCCATGGGAACACAAAATCCCATGTGTGGGTGCCCAAATGTATTGTAACTAACCTCCAAGGACCCAAGCAAGCTTGGGTACCTAAAACCAAGGCATAATTTGTTTCTGCAGGCCTATTCCTCCGGTGGATCCAAATGGGTGCTAGATAGTGGATGCACCAACCACATGACCGGAGAATGGAGGATGTTCGTGGAATATGAAGAAAACGAGGACCCAAACGAAGGCATCTACTTCGGAGATAATAGTCAAGGAAGGGTGCTCGGTATCGGTAAAATAGCAATATCCTCTGAACACACTCTTTCTCATGTTTTACATGTTGAATCTTTAGATTATAACCTGCTGTCCATATCTCAATTATGTGACAAAGGTTATAATTGCTTGTTCACTAACGAGGGTGTGACCGTCTCAAGGAGGAGTGATGGTTCCGTTGCATTCAAGGGTATGTTGAAGGGAAAGCTTTACCTTGTTGACTTCAACAAGGATAAAGCCGAACTCAACACATGCTTGATTGCAAAAACCAACATGGGTTGGCTGTGGCATAGACGGCTAGCACATGTTGGTATGAGGAATCTTCAAAAACTCCTCAAGGGTGATCACATCCGAGGTTTGAAAGATGTTGTTTTTGAGAAAGACAGGCCTTGTAGCGCGTGCCAAGCCGGGAAGCAAGTTGGAGCACATCATCCCGCAAAGAACATCATGACTACGACAAGACCGTTCAAACTACTTCATATGGACTTGTTTGGTCCAATTGCTTACATAAGCATCGGCGGGACACTCAAGAAATTCTTCAAGCGAGCGCAAAACGAGTTCTCACTATCGATACAAGATCAATCACAAGAATATGAAGATGATCAACAAATCAACGAGGGCAACCACTCATGGGGAGAAGAAAATGATCACCAACACACAACTCTCCAAGTGCCACACCCAAGAGTACACCAATGCATTCAAAGGGATCACCCAATCGACAACATCATCGGTGACATCCAAAAGGGAGTAACCACTAGATCTTGTATAGCTAATTTTTGTGAGCATTACTCGTTTGTCTCCTTTTTGGAACCACGCAGGACTGAGGATGCATTGAAGGATACGGACTGGGTGGTGGCAATGCAAGAAGAGTTGAACAACTTCAAGAGAAACGAGGTTTGGGAACTTGTGGCAAGACCCAATGCAAATATAGTGGGCACCAAGTGGGTCTTCCGCAACAAGCAAGACGAACACGGAGTGGTGACAAGAAACAAAGCACGACTTGTGGCCAAAGGTTACTCACAAGTCGAAGGTTTGGATTTCGATGAGACTTTTGCTCCAGTAGCTAGGCTTGAAACAATTAGAATATTACTTGCATACGCTACTCACTATGATTTCAAGCTGTATCAAATGGACGTGAAAAGCACCTTCCTCAATGGACCGATCAAGGAAGAGGTGTACGTGGAGCAACCACCCGGGTTTGAAGACGAAGAGTTCCCCGACCACGTATATAAACTACGTAAGGCTCTCTATGGCCTCAAACAAGCTCCTAGAGCTTGGTATGAGTGTCTTAGAGATTTCTTAATTGATAATGGTTTTCAAATTGGCAAAGTAGATTATACATTATTCACAAAGAATCTAGATAATGATCTTTTTATTTGCCAAATCTATGTTGATGATATAATTTTTGGGTCAACTAACCAATCTTTCTGTGAAGAATTTAGTAGAATTATGACAGACAGGTTTGAAATGTCAATGATGGGAGAATTGAAGTACTTCTTGGGATTCCAAGTGCGGCAACAAAGGGAAGGAACATTCATAAGCCAAACCAAGTACACGCAGGACATACTCAAGAAGTTTGGCATGGACAAGGCAAAGCCCATAAAGACTCCCATGGCTACGAATGGCCACTTGGATCTCAATGAAGATGGACCTAGCGTCGACCAAAAGGTATATCGCTCCATGATTGGATCTTTACTCTACTTATGTGCATCTAGGCCAGATATTATGTTGGGTGTATGTTTGTGTGCAAGATTTCAAGCCAACCCTAAGGAATGTCACTTGACAGCCGTAAAAAGAATCTTGAGATATTTAGTTCATACACCCAACCTTGGTCTTTGGTACCCAAAAGGCTCCAAATTCAATCTCATTGGTTACTCCGATGCAGATTATGCCGGGTGCAAAGTTGATAGAAAAAGCACCTCTGACACATGCCAATTTCTAGGAAGATCTTTGGTTTCTTGGTCATCTAAGAAACAGAATTCCATTGCATTATCCACAGCCGAAGCGGAGTATGTTGCAGCCGGGAGTTGTTGTGCACAACTCCTTTGGATGCGACAAACTCTAAGAGATTACGGTTACAATATGAACCGTATTCCTCTCCTTTGTGATAATGAGAGTGCCATTAAAATAGCCCACAATCTAGTTGAGCATCTAGGACTAAACACATAGACATAAGACATCATTTCTTGAGAGACCATTCCATGAAAGGAGACATAACCATCTCACATGTCAACACCCAAAAACAATTGGCCGACATATTCACCAAGCCACTTGATGAAAAGCATTTTTGCGAACTCCGAAATGAGCTAAATATTCTTGATTCTCGGAGTGTGGCTTGAAAAGTTGCATACCTGTATGATTGCTTCAAAAATGTTGATTGAATTATGAAAATCATCCCTCTCCATTTTTCTCTCGAAAAACTATGTCAATTATTAGATCTTGATGAATTTTGATCATTGTATGATTGTTGTATGCTCACTGTTCAAATTCATCAAGATTACTTGAATTGTTTTGCCTCTCTATTCTCTATTATTGAACCTTCAAATATATATGAATGGGCTATGCAATTCTTTCCTGGTGACCACGGACTAGTCTGTGGTTACCCGTACTAGTCCGCCCATGCAGACTAGTCCGCAGAGTGCCAGTTAGGCCAGACTTGTCCGATAGACCACGGACTAGTCCGATATAGGTCTCTGGATGACTTCGGACTAGTCCGGTCATGTCCGGACTTGTCCGATTTTTCGTGTCCATAACCCTAGCCGCCACCAAACCCTAATCTCCTCCTCCCTCTCCTCCTCATCAAGCGGAGAGCGAAGAAGACGAAGAAGATGACGAGAGGACATACATCGAAGAGTGAAGAACCTAGGACCTTCCTCTCTCTCTTTTTGGTGTCTTGATGCCAAAGTGGGAGAGATTGAGGGGGAGTCAAGTCTTAGCTTTAGCTGTCATAGGATGCGAGGAGAGAGCCTTCTCTGTACTTTTATTTGTGATTGTAATAGTTTAACACTGTTTTCATATTAAGTTTGGTCTTGTGATGAATTGCTCAATTTATTTGCGAGTATGTGATGAAAACTGCATTTTTGCTCCTGGAATGTCATATGCACTTGGTATCGGTTGATTAATGTAAATTCTGTCATTCTCAATGTATTCATGCACTTAGTATGCATCACACCATAAAGAATGCACATATGGATAATTCTCTTGTTGCTTGATGTATTTTTGAGTCATATGTGCATACTTTATGAAAATCTCAATTTTTGCCTTATTTTGTGAAATCTCAATTGGTTGTCATCAATCACCAAAAAGGGGGAGATTGAAAGTGCATCTAGGACTCCCTTGTGGGTTTTGGATGATTTATGACAAGCAATTGGGATCCTAATCCTTTTGTTGAGATGAATGCAGGCAAATAATGAAAAATGAGCAAAATGCCAAAAAGAAGGGAAATGAGAAGCAAAGTGAATTTGAGCTCAAGGAGAAGAAAATAGTAGATTATTATGTATGGAGTGTGTTAAGGAAACACACCCAAGAGCTCAATCACTTTCAAGCACACACACACAATGCACAAAGTTATATAGGACCAGACTAGTCCGATATCAGCCGGACTAGTCCGATATCACTTTCTGCACTAGATCGGACAAGTCCGGTATCCACCGGACTAGTCCGATATCTTTCTGATCCACTTCGGACTAGTCCTCCCCAATGCGGACTAGTCCTCAACACAATGCACAAGTCACACAAAAATCGGACAAGTCCGTTGTGATCCGGACTAGTCCGATATTCTTTCTGATCCACTTCGTACAAGTCCGGTGTCTACACGGACTAGTTCGATATACACACTGATCTAAATCGGACAAGTCCTCCAAGTGCGGACTTGTCATCCTAAACACTTAGGGTTTCATATGTCCGGACAAGTCCGATGGCAATCAGACCAGTCCAAAGATTTCCAGTAGTGAAATCGGACAAGTCCGTTTTCAACCGGACTTGTCCGATATTCCTGGACACTTAGGGTTTGCTACACACAGCACACCGGACTAGTCCGGTGACCACCACGGACTAGTCCGATCTTTCTGAACCCTAACGGTCACTTTTAGAAACCCCATATAAATAGAGGTGTACGACCCACTTTTACAAACTCTCGAACCCTAGCGCCGTCACACCTCCCAAGAGACTCAAAAACCACCTCTCTCCACGAAATTAAGTGCAAAATCGATCAATCTATTGAAGATCACTTCTAGATCATTGGAGAGACACTTGGCACACATCATTGAGCTCTTGGTTTGATTCTCTAACACACTCTTGCGTTTCAATTTGTAATTTTTGAGTGTGTTATTGGTGGCTTTGTAAGTTGTAATCAAGGGAGCTCTCAACGTGTGAGGACGCCCCTTCAACTTGGTTATTTACCCTTTGTGATTAGTGGAAGAGGATTGGCCTTCATGGCGATCCGACGAGGGAAGGGTTGGAGAAGACCCGGTCCTTTTGTGGGCTCCTCAACGTGGACGTAGGTTGCCTTCGTGGTAGCCGAACCATGGGATAAATCGTGTGTCTTGTCCTTTTGCGTTCTTCATCTTAATTGATCAACTTAATCTAGGGTTTGATTCACTTTGTTCAATTTGAGTTAAATTGTTGAACAAGAGCCTTAATTGTAATAGAATTTGACATACAACTATTAAACTGTCATTCAAGTTTATATTTCCGCTGCAAACATTAACGAATCAATCAAATTGACTGAACTTGATCAACTTAGCCCGTGAAAACCGGACTAGTCCGCACTTTACCAGACTAGTCCGATATCTCTGGTATTGACTTTGTTGTTGAGTGTTACAGGAACCGAGAAAATTCAAGAAGGCCTATTCACCCCCCTCTAGGCCTACATTCACATCTACAATGCGCAAATAATAATCAAGCAACATTTTACCTTCGGTGCCGCGCTCGTAGGCTCTGGAGGAGACGGCGGCGGGCGAATCGGCGCGGGGCAGCGGTGGGCGAAGCGGCTGGCGGCGGGCGAAGCGGCGCGGGGCGGCGACGGCGGGTCGAAAGCAAAGTCATAGGCGAAGCACAAAAAGAAATGCGCGTCTTGGGCGGCTAGGTCGAAACATGATGGACGCGAAAGTTGGCGGGCCTTACAGTTAAGCCGTCGGTTACGCAGGCGTGACCAACGCCTTTAATATAGCCGTCGGTATAATCGGCCCAGCCGACGGCTATAGTTATGGCCGTCGTTTTTGTTTTTGGGATCGACGGTCATAACGTTTGTATGTTGGTCTACTTAAAGCGACGATTATAGTTCCATTATAACCGTCAGCCCCGACGATTATAATTCCCCCGACGTCCTTTTTATCGATTCATGTAGTGTTATATAAGCAAGGGAGACCAGAGCTCTTGGTGCACGACTTTGGGGATGTCTTCCAGTGGTTTGATCAATAAAATTCGTAGTTTGAAGGATCTTTTGTGCTTTGTTCATCCGACTTGTTTCTGTCAAGTCTTTCTCATCGAGTTTCTGCAAAGCACTACCTTGGTTCGGTGGTTTTATCATAACTCGAGTTCTACAGATCCGATTGACGTGATTCTTTTTGTGTTCTCTTCACAACTTAATTTTCTATCATTTGTAAAAATTTCACGATCATTATATTTGTGGTTTTTTATCTACACAAGTTTCTTTACAGTGTTATATAACTTTTTTTTCTCGGGTAGGACAGATTGACATTTGTTCGATCTTTCGATCGTAACTTGAGTTTCTCTTGACGGATTTGAGTTACTCTTGTTGTGTAGTTTTCTTGACTTGATTCTCTCTGATATCTATCACTTTTGTCATAGTTAAACACATGATTTTTTTAACGGATCGTTTTTCTGCCGAGGGGTTTTTATTGCTTCCGCTGAAAAAGTTTTAATCTACCATTCACCCCCTCTGGTAGCTTTACACGTCCTCTTTGATCCTACATTTGGTATCAGAGCCACGGTGTTCAAATCTTTGTGATTTGCACTTGTTTTTGACTAATCATCATGGATAAATACTCTGCCAAACCTTGTGTGTTTAGTGGTATTGATTTTCAGGTTTGGAAGGCACGTATGGAAGCTTTCATCCAGGCACATGGCTTCGCAATATGGGAGAAGGTATACAAGCCTTACGAAGTGTCGTCAAACAATCAAGTTACAGCTACAAATCTGAGAGATGTCGACAACAACAGCAAGGCTCGACACTTGATCATACAAGGATTAACTCAAAGCGACTTTGACCGTGTTGCAGACCTTCGATCTGTATACGATGTGTGGAAAGCACTTTGTGACTAGCACAAAGGATCCAACATGATCAAGGTGGTAAGGCAAGACATGTTCAAAAAAGAATACATGCGCTTTGAGATGCAACCCGATGAGTCCATTGATGATCTCTTTGCTCGCTTTAATAAAATTCTCAGCAACTTGCGTAACGTCAATGTTAATTTTTCAGATGCTCAAAATGCTAGGCAATTACTAAGTGCATTAGACATGTCATTTTGGGAGATGAAGGTTACATCTATTCGTGAATCCACTATCATGAGTACACTTACTTTAGATGTACTATATTCTAAGTTGAAAACTCATGAAATTGACATAATCTCACGTAAGAACCCTAACAAGTCTCTTGCATTTGTTTCTCAATGTGATATGCCTAGCTCCAACCAATCTTCATCCTGTGGTACACTTGCTTTGTTGTCCTCTCTAACCCTTGAACAAATTGAGGAGTTTCCAGAGGAGGAGCTAGTAATTCTCTCTACTAGGTTCTCAAAAGTAGAGAGGAAGCTCCGGACCTCAACGATGCTTCGTATGTGGTAAGACAAGACATTTTTGTTCAGATTTCCCTAACCTTTCAGGTCCTACTTCCCGGGATGAAAAGCAAACAAGGACAAAGCACTCCTCTGCAAAAGATATGAAGAAAAAGAAGGGTTTTATATGACATCAATTGGTGAGCAGTTTTATCTCCGCACTTCAGGAACTTGGCTCAAGCGATGTGGACATTGGAAGTGACGAAGATGAAGATGCTTTGGCAAACTTGGGCTTCATGGCGAGCAAGTCAAGATCAAGTATGGAGGAGGCTAAACACAACAGCGACAATGAATAGGTATGTCCTACTTGCGAAGAAATGTGTGATGCTATTTCTCGTGCCACTATTATAGTAAGAAAAAGGACAACAAGTTTAGGGATAGTGCTGCTAAAATTGAATCACTAGAATCTAAAATCAAACGTTTAAAAACATTGATTTCTAGTGATGATGCATGTCCCTCATATGATTTAATAGATGAACAATTGTCCTCATTAAGAAGTGCACACACCTCCACACTTGATAAACTTGAGTTAGAAATTGAAAAGAATAGAGAGCTTGCTGCACTTAATAATAAAAACTTGAAAAATGCTAGCTGTTCTGCAATTGATTTGCATTGTTCTACTTGTGATGATCTTGATAAGAAACTACAAGATGCTATGAATGAAATTTGTATATTGAACAATGCTTTATGTTCTTATGAAGTTAAATATTGTTCCAATTGCAAATTAAAAGGAAAAACTTCATGTGAAAATTGCCTTGATCCGTCCTATAAACTTGATGACATGCATAAGACATTAGATCGGTTTTGTAATGGGAATAAGAACCTAAACTTGCTGCTGAATTCTTCAAAGTCTTGCAATGATAAAATTGGGTTAGGTTTTGATTCTCATGCTCATGCTAAGGCACATCCACCTAAAATTGTAAAGTCATTAGGAAGTGATTTGATTCAAACAGTTCCTAAACAAAAAGAAGTGGTTTTCAAATCTGCAGGAGTGTTGTCTCATTCGGTTTCAAATAAAAATATTGCTTGCTCATCTAGACATGATGCAAGGATCGAATGCCCAAGAGGGGGTGGGGTGAATTAGGCTTCTTTTCAAAAATTAAGGCAATAAAACTTAATTACTAAAAGCCCAATTCCCTACGCAAACAACTTATGCATTCAAGTAAATAGCAGCTGATACTTGGCGCTGCATCTCCTACTGCTGCTGCTAGAGCTCCAAAAGACGTGCTGCCTGCTCAGCTCGGGCCTGCTCAGCTGCAAGCTGGTCCAGGCGCTGCTGCTCAACCATCTGCTGGAGGAGGGATGTGAGCTCGGACGACTGAGAGACATGTGCCTCTGATACGGGAGGTGGAGTAGGGGGTGGCACCGTCGAGCTTCTAGCCTCCGCGTCGTGCTGCCTGGGTGAGGGAGGAGGTGGGAAGTACTCCTCAACACTGTCATCTGTGTCACTCTCGGACCAAATGTGTTGAAGGTCCTCACTATGAGCCTCTGCTCGTGCAAGCCTCTCGTCTTCCTTCTCCAGGTCAGACCAATCCTCCTCGGATAGCCGAGCACGGACCTGACGCTCGACTGGACGGCCAAGGCGGCGGTCTCCAGGAGCTGGAGCACGGTAGTGGCTGAACCGTGTGACACTCTCATCAATGAGACGGTCATGCACGACAGACTCCTCAGGAACAACCATGGAGAGCAGGTAGCTGATCCAGTGACCAAACACAAGCTGCCTCATCATGCCAACTCCATCGGTGATCACGTCCTCCATCTCACATATGAGGATGTCCACAATGTCGAACTCCATCCCGTTTATGATGTAGAACAGGAGGGTCTGCTGCAGGATGGTGAACCCCTCTATATACCCAGACCTCGGCAAAAGTGTGCGACGCAAGGCACGGTGCACTATGCGCGCAGCTGGAGTCAGCAATGCCGGTACCCTCGGCTGGTCTGGAGAGAAGGACGGTGCAAACAGAGAGCGTATCTCCTCCAGTGGTGGTGCCACTCCTCCAGTGAGCGGCCTCCTCGCAGGTCTGCCTGTCCATACACTCTCTCGTGCAGGAAAGTGTCGTGGAGATCCACTCCTAGCAGCTGTGCCAAAGTTTGTCTCGTCAAGTGATGGTGCTCGCCCATGAACATAAAGTCTATAGACCTGCGGCCCTCAGAGACGTAGAGGGTGGCCTAGAAAACACGGACCCAGTCCTCCACGTAGGCACTCCTCTCATAGGACATTAGCTCCACCAGCCCTCTGTACCTCTCAAAGTAGGGGCGTATCTCCGTCTCGGCTGCTAGTGCAAGCTGATCCCAGTCCAAGAAGTTGTGCTGGAAGAGCTTGTGGCCTCGGCATCTATACGTCTCGTACAGCGACGCCTGAGTCACGGTCCAAAACCGGCTGTCCACACGTGCCTCTCTAGGCTGCGGGAACCACTCCTCAAGCAAAACGCTCCATCTGAGTCTTCTGAGCTGCTTGGCCTTCATCTTCCTGTAATCTGTCAATCGGACACCTTCAGCAACATGGACGTTGGTGTCCATCTCGTAGACGGCTCTCTGGGCCGCCCTGTCCTCTCGAAGATCGGTAGCAGATGGTCTCGAACGTGGTACTGCTAGCGGATGACCCCCACGGGTCCTGGCTGAGCGCCGGCGAACAAGCGGGACTTTCGGCTCTTCTTTTGCCTCGGACTCATCTAGCACGGGAGGCTGCCTCGAACGATTCTCGCGAATCCTCAGTGATCCTCCTCGGCCACGCTCTCGCTCCTCGGCGGCGCGAGCGGCCATCAAAGCCTTCTTTTCCTCCTTTGACAACTTTTGCTTCTTTGCGGCCGGCTCCGCAATGGCCTTGCCCTTTCCCTTATTGTCACGAGCCATTGCGATGAGACGATGCGAGAGAATGAAGTTGTGTCGGGCGCACGGACGCGACCGGAAAACCTAGCGGCGAATGTGGTGCACGGGAGGCGACGGTTGGCGGCACCGGGTGGAGCAGAGGCGGCGGCGGTGGCGCTGGGAAGTGTGGAGCGGCGGTGCTGGAGGTGAGCTGCGGCGGTGGCACTGAGAAAGTGGTGGCGGCGGCGCTGAGGAAGTGGCGGTGGCGGCGCTACTGCGGTGGTGCGGCGGCGGTCGGAGGCGGCAGCGGCGACCGGAGGCGGCGGTGGCTGGAGGGCGGCGACTGGAGCGAGGGAGCGGCGACGGCGTAAGGTGAGGCACGAGAGGCGTTGGGGTCAGGGAGAGAGAGAGGAGGGAGGCGAGCGGGCGTTTAAAAAGTGGGTCCCAAACCCTAGCTGAAAATTTAACACTGGATGGACCGACGTTGAAAGTTAGGATCATCGGTCGAATGGCACAGTAAGGGTATTCAAAAAGGTACCGTTGACACTGGATGGACTGACGTTGAACTGATTTGCATCGGTGGAATTCAGCACAGTTCCAGAAATGTGAACATCGGATGCACCGATGTTTCTCAGAATGAACTCGTCGGTTGATTTGTGTTACTGACTGAACTGACTCTTGGTCTTTGAACACCAAATGATCCGATGATGGTCTGGCCTAAGCATCGGATAATTCGATGACTACAAAACAGCAACATCCCATATATGTCCTTTGACCAAACAAACAAACAATGAGAAACACATGTCTCAGGACTTTTTGGGCAACCCCTTACCCCTCAAAAATGCTAATTTGCCAATAACTTGGCTAAGCCTTAAAGCGAATAGAACAATGAAGAAAATGGGGAGGAACTTATCCAAATAAAATGTAAGGCCCATGCTTTGTGAGCTAGAGGATGAAGACTTCTATCTCTTTAAAGCATGTTCCTTTAGGCATTAACGCACCTAACATTTTGTTTTTCCCACATCATATGAGTTGAGATATTGCATTTTAAACAAGTCTCTTTCTCATGAAGTGGGTTCCCCTTTGTGACAATCTACCATATGCAATGCCAAACAATTTATAATGCAGGAGATTTAAGTATGAGTGCAAGTCTATATGACGAGTATCATGCAAGACATAAAGTAAATCTATCTTGCCAAGTTTGAACCTTTGAAAGGCTTCTTCAAGGAGAGCCACTCTCCAAGCCTTGGGGAAACCCAAAAGAACCTCCATCCCAATCTACCCCTTGCTCACCCTATCCTTTGAAAGTTAGACAAGACCTATATGAGATGCATTCTTACATGGCAACTTACATGACGTTTGATGCATCTAGCACATTTAATTCACTTCTTAGCCTAGAAAAAGTTTTCTCATCAAGTGGTTTAGTGAAGATATCCGCCAATTGTTCTTCGGACCTAACACCTCGCAATGAGATGTCTCCCTTAGCTTCATGGTCCCTCAAGAAATGATGGCGAATATCAATGTGCTTAGTGCGGGAGTGTTGAACAGGGTTTTCAGCTATCTTAACCGCACTTTCATTGTCAAAAAGGAGAGGCACACAACCAAGTTTAACACCAAAGTCCAAAAGGGTTTGCTTCATATAAAGAATTTAGGCACAACATGCACCGGCCGCAATATATTCCGCTTCCGCCGTGGATAAGGCGACGGAATTTTGCTTCTTGCTAGACCAAGATACTAGGGAACTCCCAAGCAAGTGGCACCCATCGGAGGTACTCTTGTGATCCACGCGGCATCCGACAAAGTCCGAATCCGAGTATCCCAAGAGATGGAATTTTGTACCTTTAGGGTACCACAAGCCCACACTAGGGGTATGCTTAAGATACCTAAGTATCCTAAAGACCGCCTTCTGATGCGATTCTTTAGGTGCTGCTTGAAAGCGAGCACACAGGCATACACTAAACATGATATCGGGCCTAGATGCGGTAAGGTAAAGTAATGAACCAATCATAGAACGGTAGTTAGATTTATCAATAGGTTTACCGTCCTTATCCGCGTCGAGATGACAATTTGTTGCCATTGGAGTATTTCTTGAGCTACAATATCCCATCTTGAATTTCTTCAAGAGGTCCTTGGTATACTTCTCTTGATAGACGAAGGTCCCCTCTTGAAGTTGCTTGATTTGGAATCCAAGGAAGAAGTTGAGCTCTCCTATCATCGACATCTCGAATTCCCTAGAAATCACTTTGCCAAACTCATGGCTAAGAGCTTCGTTAGTTGAACCAAAAATAATATCATCGACATAAATTTGACAAATGAATAATTCTCCATCGATGTGTAGATGTTGGAACTTGAAGCTCCCCCTTGATCATGGCTCTCCTCAACTTTAGGCTTGTCACAACAACATCATTCTTGCTAAAGGTGCACGTTAGCCCAAAATCACAAAATTTGTGCAATAGAAAGCAAATTGAAACTAAGTGACTTAACATGCAACATATTTTAAATAAACCATGAAAAATACAATCTTACCCAACCGAATTACCTTCCCCTTAAAATTATCACCAAAGGTGACTTGTTCATGATTGTCGGGGTTTTCTATGGTGGTGAACATACCATCATTGCTGGTCATATGTTGAGTGCACCCGCTATCGAGTACCCAATGCTTTCCTTCGACTTTGTAGTTCACCTACACACTTGAAATCAATTTTTGATTTTTGGCACCCAAGCCAACTTAGGTCCTTGTATGTGTGATACAAGTGTCTTTGGGACCCAAAGTTGCTTGGGGAGCTTTCCCTTCATTCCCTTTATGTCCTTGCCGATGAACCTTGCCTTCACCTTGCCATCTACTTTACTTAAGAGATAATAATGATCATTGAAAGTAGACTTGTAGTTAGTAGGCAATTTTGGAGAAGGTCGGTTAGGAAGAGGACACTCCCTTGTATGGTGACCGGTGACCTCACAATGTTGGCAATAAGAACCAACTTCCTTGATGAAGCTTGTTCTAAGCTCCGGTGAGGGCACCTTTCCTTTGTTAGGCACCGGGAAGGATCCAAGTCCTCTCTTGTTGAAGGCTTTTGCTTGTTGGAAGAGGATTTCCTTGTGCTTGACTTCTCCTTTTGATAGTCTAGCCACACTAGTACGGAGACTCTCAATTTCTTCTAACAAGTCCTTCTCCCTAGTGTTCTTTTTCAAAGGCAAAGACTTGTACAAGACATTAGTAGCATGAGAAGTAATGGACACATTATCATTAAGAGCTTGTTTCTTTATATTTTTCAATTCTTGATCAAGCACTTCATAAGCAAGGTTAAGTTTTTGATGTTCTTGTATTAACTTGTTGTGCTCTCCCAAGAGTGTTTGGTGTGCTAAGTTAAGCTCATGATGATCTAGCTTGATTTTAGCCTTATCCTCCTCAATTTGCTTGACATGGGATTTGAGCGTGTCATGCTCTTTAAGTATGCTTTCATACTTGTCAAGCAAATTGAGATTAGCACTCTTAAGCTTGGCACAAGTTTCTTCAAGAGCTTTAACCTTGCTCTTTTCCCTCTTAATGATAGTATGATATTCATTTATTAATGAAGTTAAATCATCGGGGGAAAGCTCATCATCGCTAGAATCATCACATACCTTGGTGTTACCTTTAGCCATGAGGCACATGGGTGGTGGATGAAGAGGTGAGTCATCATTGTTGGCAATGGCAAGGCCGACCAAACTTTCTTTTTCCGCTTCACTCTCTTCATCACTTGATTCTTCGTCGGTGACCCATTCGTTTGCCTCACACATGAACACCTTTTGTGGTCCTTTTCTTTTCTTTGGGAAGAGTTTTGCCTTCTTGCCCTTGTCATGTTTCTTCTTCCCAAAAGATCTTGGTTTGGGCTTGTCCTCTTCATCATCCTCACTATCTTCAAGCTTGCGATGCTTGCTCTTGTGGTTCTCTCTTCTTTTGTCCGGTTTTGGACAATCATAGGAGATATGACCTTGATCACCCCAATTATAGCAAGTCTTGTTGTCATCTCTCTTTGGCAGAAATGCTTTCTTTTTGGGATCAAAGGTGTATCCCTTCTTGGCAATCTTGGAGTTCAAGTGAGAGAACTTTCTCATCATTGATGCAAGCTCATCATCATCATCTTCACTTGATGCTTGCTCTTCTTCACTTGGGCTAGGCTCAACCACTTTCTTTTTGTTGAGATTTCTTCTCTTGGTGGAGGCCTTTAGAGCAATTGTCTTTGAAGATGATTGCTCCATCATCACAAGTACACTCATCTCATGAGCGTGAATCTCTCCAATGAGTTCCGAAACTTCAATGTGGTCAAAAGATTCTTTTTGAAGCATGGAGTTGATGATGTTGTACTTTGGCTTGGGAAGGAGCATGAGAATCTTGCGGTTGATGAGTCCCTTGCCAAGAGAAGCAATGTCAAGAGCATTAATTTCTTCAATAAGCACATTCAAGCGAGAGAACATTTCATTGACATTTTCATGAGGTAACATTTTAAACTCATCATATTTGGCTTTAAGCATGTGATATTTTTGTTCCTTGACTCGAGAAGAACCCTCATGAATTTCTATTAAGCAAGCCCTAATTTCACAAGCCTTTTCTTTACTAGCAATTCTAGCAAACACATCTTTACTAATGCATTCATAAATTGCATTCCTAGCTTTGGTATCCCACTTAATTTGATCACCAACATAATTGTGCTCACCAAACCCCGCGTGGGTCGCTTCCCATACTTCGGGAGCAATAGCCTCTAGATAAGCGCGCATGCGTGCTTTCCAATAGGCAAAGTTCTTGCCCTCGAAGATAGGAACCGAACCCCCAACCTTGGCCATTTTAGCTCTCTAGCGGTGAAGCTAGAATGATCCTATGAGCAACCTTGCTCTGATACCAATTGTAAGGATCGAATGCCCAAGAGGGGGGGGGGGTGAATTGCGCTTCTTTTCAAAAATTAAGGCAATAAAACTTAATTACTAAAAGCCCAATTCCCTACGCAAACAACTTATGCATTCAAGTAAATAGCAGCTTTGCTGTATATAAAATGCATAAGTGTAGGGTGAGAGGAAGAGAATGCAAACTCCCGAGGAGACACGAAGATTTATCCCGTGGTTCGGCAAGATCGTCAAGACCTTCCTACATCCACGTTGTGGCACCCACCAAAGGGTATAGCCACACCCAAGTCACCGAGACTAGGGATCTTCACTATTCTTCTCCGTTTGCCAACCTCGGCAAGGTGGAGCTCAAGCCTTGTACAACTTGGATTCTCCGGGCTTCCACAATCGTCTTGGCAAGCTCCGGAAGTCTCTCTCAGTTACAAACACCAAGGGACACTCCCTTACAGCTCTCACTACACTAGAGACTCCACTCACCAAGAATGGAAGCACACAAGCACTATCTCTAGCTAGTTCTAGCCTATCTCTTGGTGTATAAGTGGTGTAAATGATCTAAAAGTGGTAGCTCAACGTCTTGAATGCTTGAGAATGTGTAGAGTATGTCTGGTGATCAAGACTTGTCGAATAGACAGGTTGAAGGGGTATAAATAGCCAGCCTCCATGAAATAGCCGTTGGAAAAGTAGGCTGACATCACTGCTCTGCGAACACCGGATGATTCAATGCTCTCCCTTCAGTTATCATCGGTCAAGTTCACTTTAGCTGATGTCACTGTGTCAGATATGACCGTTGTTAGATCGATGTTACTCTTGTCTTCTCATCGGATGATCCGGTGGCACTTCCTCCAGAATTGGTTCAAACTTGATGCTTACTGGAGTGATTGACCGATGTGTATATTGCTGTACATCGGATATCTGGTGCTACACTTGGTCCAAGGATATTGCATACTGTACTGATGGACCGATGTAACATTGCCCTTCACATCGGATGATCCGGTGAGTACTTTGTTCTGAGGTCTTCTTCTACTGAACCAACTCGACCGATGTGTTGTTTTCTGGGAACATCGGTTGATTCGGTGAGTTGATTTTGTTTGCTTCGAGTTGTTCTAAGTGATTCTTTTGGAATTTTCTCGATTGACCTCTTAGACACTTGTTGTAAATATTATTTTGATGATTGTCAAGCATTGAGTGTTGTCAATTATGGTTGAATAACTTTGACATATGAGATTTTACTTCTAATCTTCATAACATTGATTGATCTCATAAAGTGATTGTTTAGGGGTCTCCAATGATCATTAGTTGGTGTTCATATTCATATAGATTTCATTTGATTGAGTGATATGGGAGACCTTGCATCCACAAATTCATTAGTAAAATCCAATGGTTTTCATTAATCACCGAAACCATACCTCATGGGGGCCTAGATGCTTTCACATGAACACAAAGTTAAATTTCATTGTACCTATTGTGGTAGAGATGGTCATGTCATAGATTTTTGTTATAGACTAGCTAAACAATAGAAAAAGGAAAGAATCATTGCTACATCTCATAACTTTCAATCAAAATTTGCTGCACTTGCTAAACTGAATGATATGAACAATCAATCTACTGTAATGAGTTGACATCATGCAAAGTTTGCTCCTAAACCTACCGTTTTTCGTGCTACACATGTAACATCTCATAGGACAGTAGTTGGGTACAAAAATCCTCAAGCTTTGGCTCATAAACCTGTTGTTTTATCTCAGCTTTCGCGTGTTATTCCTGCTAGACGTCGTGTGACTCAGTACTAGATTCCTAAATGCCTTTTGACTAACCTCAGTATTGAGTCATCGATGTATTGTGCCTCTATGCAGGTTACACGCTTGAGAAAAGAGAACATTTGGATTGTGGATTCAGGTTGCTCACGCCACATGACCGGTAACAAAGAATGATTCTCCTCCCTCTCTTTTGTGTCACGTGTAGAGAATGTTACTTTTGCCAATAATTCTTCAACTCTTATAATTGCTAAGGCTTCGGTTAGAGTAAATGATCACTACACTTTAAAGGATGTGGCACTTGTTAAAAATTTGAAATACAACTTGCTTTCTGTTTCACAACTACTAGATGAAAATCTGGAAATTATTTTCACTAAAAATTGCTGCAAAGATGACAATTCAAATAGTGAGCTTATTTTTAACATGTCACGGTTTGGAAGAGTTTTTAAGGCTGATTTTGATATGTCTTCTTCTAAGCATAGGCGTCTAGTTGCTAATGATTCCAAAGATTTGTATTTTTGGCATCGTAGACTTGGACACGTAGGCTTCGATCATCTCACGCGTGTTAGTGCTCTTCATCGCATATGTGGGCTGCCTAAGATTAAATGGGACAAAGAAATTGTGTGCTCTTCTTGTAGACATGCTAAGTTGGTTGCAGGTTCACATACTCCTCTCACAATAATCATGACTACTGAACTGGGTCAACTTTTGCACCTTGACACCGTAGGACCTTCACGTGTTCAATCTTTGGGAGTTAAATGGTATGTTATTGTGATTGTTATGATTATTCTAGATACTCTTGGGTTTACTTTATGGCATCTAAGAATGAAGCTTTTAGTCACTTTAGAACTTTATTTCTTAGATTATCAATTGATCACCCAAGATCTTTAAAAGCAATTAGAAGTGATAACGGAACCGAATTAAAAAATCAATATTTTGATCACTTTTGTGCTGAAAATGGGATAGATCATCAAATTTCTTCACCATATGTACCTCAACAAAACGGTGTTGTAGAAAGAAAGTTCAGAACCTTAGTTAATATGGCTAGAACTATGCTTGATGAATATCAAACTCCTAGGAAATTTTGGGCTGATGCGATTGCAACCGCCTGTTGTGTCTCAAATCATGTTTTCCTGCGCGCTAAGCTAGGTAAAACACCTTATGAGCTCCGGTTTGGACATAGGCCTAGTGCTACACACTTTCGGGTCTTTGGTTGCAAATTCTTTGTTAAGAAACATGGTAATCTTGATAAATTTGAACCTAGATCCATTGATGGCATGTTTCTTGGTTATCCATCTCATACTAGAGGCTACCGTGTGCTTTTACTTGACACTAACAAAATTGTGGAGACATGTGAGGTGTCTTTTGATGAAGCTAGTACAGTTACTAGCTCAAACATTGTAGGTCCGGATCCATATCCGTAGGGGGAGAGCATTTTCGTTGAAGATGAGGAAGAAGTGGTGCTTTTGCCCGAAAATTCAGCAGCTAATGACATTGTTCCAGCTCTTGATACTTATTCACAGGCAGCACCGACGACCACCATTGTTGGTCAAGATCCTCCTCAAGTCACAAGCTCATCGATTTGTGATAAACATGAAGAAGAATAATTTTGTGAAGTGTCCACTCCCCTCCGGGTTCTCAAAAGTCATCCTCCACAACAAATTATTGGAATGTTGCACGAACGAGTCACACGGTCCAGGTTTTGCGATCCAAACTCTCATGCTCATTCTACTTTTGTTGCTTCTTTTGAACCCAAAGATATATCAAACACACTCACCAATGAATCTTGGATTATTTCCATGCAAGAAGAGTTAGAAAATTTTGAAAGAAATAATGTTTGGAAACTTGTACCTCCACCTCAAGGTCACACTTTAATTAGAACTAAATGGGTGTTTAAAACAAAACAAAGTTAGGATGGGGTTGTGGTTAGGAATAAGGCTAGGTTGGTTGCTCAAGATTTCACTCAAGTTGAAGGTCTATATTTTGATGAAACTTTTGCTCCTGTTGCTAGATTAGAAGCCATAAGAATTTTGTTAGCTTTTGCTGCATCTAGAGGTTTTAAGCTTTATCAAATGGATGTTAAAAGTGCTTTTCTTAATGGCTACATAGACGAGGAGGTTTATGTCAAACAACCACTGGGTTTTGAAAATTCAGATTTTCCTAATCATATTTACAA
The DNA here is from genome assembly GCA_036927565.1 of Tuctoria greenei. NCBI lineage: Eukaryota > Viridiplantae > Streptophyta > Magnoliopsida > Poales > Poaceae > Tuctoria > Tuctoria greenei. Next base: position 36,561,548 of record JAYESD010000003.1, on the reverse strand, counting down.
ACTGTCCAAAGCATTGTACGGTCTCAAACAAGCCCCTAGAGCATAGTATGATAGGTTAAAAACATTCTTACTTGAAAAGGGTTTTACCATGGGCAAGGTTGATAAAACTCTTTTTGTGCTTAAGCATGGCAATGACTCATTATTCGTTCAAGTGTATGTGGATGATATTATCTTTGGTTGTGCTTCTCATGATCTTGTGTCCAAGTTTTTAGCTATGATGAGTTCAGAATTTGAGATGAGTATGATGGGAGAACTCACGTACTTTTTGGGGCTGCAAATCAAGCAAACCAAGGAGGGTACCTTTGTGCATCAAACGAAGTATGCGAAAGACCTCCTAAGGCGCTTCAACATGGACAAAAGCAAGCCTCTTCGGACACCAATGGGAACAGCAACAACACTTGAACTTGATGAAGATGGTGAACCCATAGATCAAAAAGAATATAGAAGTATGATCGGATCACTTTTGTACCTCACGATATCAAGAACAAACATACAATTCAACGTATATCTTTGTGCATGGTTTCAAGCCTTCCCACGTGCTTCACATCGTCAAGCCGTCAAAAGGATTCTCAGGTACTTACATGGAACTGAAGAATTTGACATTTTTCTTCCTTCTTCCTCAATCATTACTTTGAAAGCTTTTTCAGATGCTGATTTTGGGGGTTGTTGGATTGATAGGAAAAGTACTTCCGATGCTTGTCATTTTCTTGGTAATTCACTTGTTGCTTGGTCCTCTAGAAAACAAAACTCAGTTGCACAATCCACAGCTGAATCTGAATATGTAGCTACTGCTAGTGCTTGCTCACAAATTCTTTGGATTGATCAAACACTTAAGGACTATGGGGTTGATCTACATAGTGTTCCACTATTTTGTGATAACACTAGTGCCATTTGCATTGCTAAAACCCTGTGCAACATTCTAGAACTAAGCACATTGACATTAGGTATCATTTTCTCCATGATAATATTGAAAAAGGAAACATTGTGCTTCACCATGTAGATACCGAACAATAGTTGGCTGATATTTTTACAAAACCTTTGGATTTTACTCGTTTTTGTTTCATTTGTTGTGAAATAGGGGTTATGCATCCTCATGGCTTACATTGAGGGGGAGTTTTGAAACTTGAGAATTCTATGTGTGAATCTAAAATTAAAATAATATGAGCATAGTATTTCATACATATTTGACTTTGTGATTCCTTTTACATGCTGAAAGTTCATACTATATTACTCGTGTTATACATTTTGTAGTTTTTGCCATGTCTAGTAATTGGAATAATTACTTATACTAAATCTGATCATGGTCGGACTTTCTTGCTGTTTCAAACTTGTTGCATGCTCACAAGTGCTTTTATTCATAAAGAATTAATCAAGTAATCAACTCACATGTTGAGTTTTTATGAACAAATATAAATTGAGAAAAATATCAAGAGAATATGCATGCATCACACTTCTTCTTTTGAGATGGCTTATCATTGCACTTAGATATGAACTTGGAAGAAGTTGTGTATGACTAAAACCATGTCCTTAAGCTTTTGATTGTCAAATGACATAGACTTGGCTTGGTTGGTTAGAATAAGGCATATGCGCATATAATCTCTTGCAAATATCATATGATATAAATTTGTGCTTTGAAAAATAATAAAATGCAACAACAAGTGTCATGCTTTCAGGTTTTGAAATAGTTAAATTTGTGAGATCATGACTTGCTAAAATTGAAAATTACATTTGATCTCTAGCATGGCTTACACTACTTTATGTATCTCATTGTTGTGATATTGTAAGTTACTTGATAGTATGACTTGGATGAGCTTTTTTTTTTATATGTATATGTTATAATATGCTCATAACAATTAAAATTTCTCTTTTGTACCTTGCTGAATACATTGTCAAAAGGGGAGAGACAATATGTGAATTTTTGAAAAAGATAAGTATGCAAGGGGGAGAAATTGATTACACATCACATATTCACAATGGTTTTGGCATGATTCTTCTCAGGGGGAGAACTTGTTTTTCTTCTCATTTTATTTTTGTTTTACAAAGAAGGAGAAATTGTTTTCAAAACTTTTAATGTGAATAAGCCAATGTTCGGATTTTAAATGGTGTTACCAATGCATTCATCAAGGGGGAGATTGTGAGACCTATGTGTGCCGAATACATTGGCTTGTAATGAATATATTGGTTTTGATGGTATAAAGTCTGAAATTCTGCCAAAATACCCTTTTTAGCAAGGTCTCACTCTAGCTCCAAGCTTCTGCAAGGTCCGGCAATAGGTCTGACTTGCTTTGTCAAGGTACAACATGCTTTTAGGTAGCTCCGGTGGGCTTTTTCTTTAGCTCCGGCATGTATTTCATAGCTCCGACATGTCTTTGTTAAGCTTCAATATGTTTTGATAGGTTCGACTTATGTTGGTTGGCCCTGTCATGTATTTCTATCTCCAGCTTTTGGGTTGACTAGTACCGACTAGCTTTGGCAAGCTCCGGCGCTAGGTTGTGCTAGCTTTGGTAAGCTCTGGCGCTAGGTTGTACTAGCTTTGGTAAGCTCCAGCTCAAGCTCCGGTTAGCTTTGGCAAGATTCGAAGCTTGATCGCAATGTTCCAGCTTTTACTGTAAAATGTTTCAAACTTGCTTTATATTCTTGGAAAGATTGCTTAGTATTTATTTGTTAAGTTTTTGGTGCATTTTGGTTGATATGGCTGATATCGTTTTTCTATGCGTTGTAACATGCTTATGTGAGGTGCTCACATAAGATGTTGTGTTTGGAACTAATTTGAGTCAAGTTGTAGACTTGGTATCGTACGTATTGGTTGTTCGTTCATGTGCAGGTGTTGCTTGAGTTCAAGACTTGGCTGGTGACTGGATCCATTGAACTAGTCTTAGGGAGAAGATGAGGTTCAACAACCAAGTTCAGGAGGAATTGTGGTTGAGTTGATAGGGAGGTTGCACAACATGTTTGAATCAAGAACAATGCATATGAAGGTATCATGGACGTTGTTGCAAGATATTTGCATGTATGCAAGGGGTGCATGACGTGGCAACATGGTTCCGAAGATGGGCTAAGGAAGGAAAGATCTGGTTGGAAGGATCGTATCGTATCAGTTGATGACTTCGGCTGCGGCGGAGTCGGTTATAGCTCGGTATGGAAGATATCGAGTTGGTTATGATAGGATTTCGTGTGGGTCACAAATTTGAATTGATTTAGGAATGTGGGATACGTTCTTAAGGTGTTTGGAAGTCTTAAGATTTCTTCTATATGCGTATAGAAGAGTCTTGAGCAGTTATGGAAAGTTTCGATTCGTGAATTGAGTAGGATTAGAGTCCTAGTTGAGTTTGGGTTGGCCTAAGAGCTGGTTATATGAGCAAGGGAGGCCAGAGTTCATAGTGTACGACTTTGGGCTGTTCCTTCTGTGGTTTGATCAATAAAATTTGTAGTTTGAAGGAACTTTTATGCTTTGTTCGTCCGACTTGTTTCTGTCAAGTCTTTCTCATCGAGTTTCTGCACAACACTACCTTGGTTCGGTGGTTTTATCATAACTCAAGTTTTACAGATCCGATTGATGTGATTCTTTTTTGGTTGTCTTCATAACTTAATTTTCTATCATCTGACAAAATTTCACGATCATTTGATTTGTGGTTTCTGATCTACACGAGTTTCTTTGCAGTGTTCCAGAAGTGTTTTTTCTCGGGTAGGACAGATTGACCTTTGTTCGATCTTTGGATCGTAACTTGAGTGTCTCTCAACGGATTTGAGTTATTCTTGTTGTGTCGTCTTTGTGACTTGGTTCTATCTGATATCTATCACTTTTTTCATGGTGAAATACATTTAGATTAGTCTCACACACGATTTCTTTAACGGATCATTTTTCTGCCAAGTGGTTTTCATTGCTTGCGCTGAAAAAGTTTTAATCTACCATTCACCCCCCTCTGTTAGCTTTACACGTGATCTTCGATCCTACAAGGAGGACGACACTACTTCCTGCTGCTTGTCGATGACCTCTCCCGCTACATGTGGCTGGTGGTCCTTAGCAGCAAGGGAGAGGCTGCGAACGCCATCAGGCGCGCACAAACCACTGCAGAGGCGGAGTGCCGTCGCAAGCTGCGCGTGCTGCGCACCGACAATGGCGGTGAATTCATGGTGACTGAATTCGCATAGTATTGCGCAGATGAGGGTGTTTAGAACCACTACTCGGCGCCATACATCCCACAGCAGAACCACGTCGTCGAACGGCGCAACCAGACAATTGTGGGGATGACTTGGTCCCTCCTCAAGCAAAGGGGAATGCCGACTGTCTTCTGGGGAGAGGCGGTGGTGACCGCCGTCTACATCTGTGAGACCTATGTGTGCTGAATACATTGGCTTTGACAATAAAAGTTTTGAATGCTGCCATAACATCTTTTTAGCAAGGTCCGACTTTAGCTCCGACATGTCTTTGATAGCTCCGGCATATCTTTGTTAAGCTCTAATACATTTTTGCTAGGTCTGACTTATGTTGGTTAGCTCCGACATATTTTTCTAGCTCCGGCGCTAGGTTGTACTAGCTTTGGTAAGCTCCGGTTAGTTTTGGCAAGGTTCGAAGCTTGATCGCAGTGGTTCTGCTTTTATCTTGCAATGATTAGTACTTGCTTTACATTGATGGAAAGATTGCTTAGTATTCATTTGCTAAGTTTTTGACGCATTTTGGTTGATATGGCTGATATCATTTTGCTATGGTTTGCAACATGCTTATGTGAGGTGCTCACGTAAGATGTTGTGGTTTCGGAACTAACGAGAGTCAAGTCAAGGACTTGTGCTCAGAAGTATTGGTTGTTTATTCATGTGCAGGTGTTGCTTGAGTTCAAGACATGGCCGGTGACGGGATCCATTGAACTAGTCTTAGGGAGAAGATGAGGTTAGACAACCAAGTTCAGGAGGAATTGTGGTTGAGTTGATCGGGAGGTTGCGCGACATGTTTGAATCAAGAACAATGCATATGAAGGTATCGTGAACGTTGTTGGAAGATGTTTGCACATATGAAGGAGTGCATGGACGTGGCTACATAGTTCCAAGGCGTGATGAAGAGATGTGGACGTAAAGAATTGGTCAGAAAGGTCCAACCGACTAGGTTATGGACTCAGGCTGCGACTGAGTCGTGTTTGACTCAAATATGGAAAGATTTGAGTTGGTTATGATAGAATTTCGTATGGGTCACAAATTTGAGTTGTTTTAGGAATGTGGGATACATTCCTAAGGTGTTTGGAAATCTTAAGATTGCTTTTATGCGTATAGAAGAGTCCTAAGCAGTTATGGAAAGTTTCGAGTTGCGATTTGAGTAGGATTAGAGTCCTAGTTGAGATTGGGTTGGCCTAAGGGCTGGTTATATAAGCAAGGGAGGCCACAACTCGTGGTGCACGACTTTGGGGCTGTTCCTCTTGTGTTCTATTGAATAAAATTTATAGTTGAAAGGAACTTTTATGCCTTGTTCGTCCGACTTGTTCTAGACAAGTTTTTCTCGTCGAGTTTTCTGCACAACACTACCTTTCTTCGCTGGTTTTATCATAACTCGAGTTTTACTGATCCAATTAATGTGATTATTTTTGAGTTGTCTTCACAACTTGATTTTCTATAATCTGTGAAAAATTCACAGTCATTGGATTTATGATTTCTGATCTACACGAGTTTCTTTGCAGCATTCCAGAACTGTTTTTTACTCAGTATAACAGATTGACCTTTGTTCGATCTTTTGATCGTAACTTGAGTTTCTCTTGACGGATTTGAGTGATTGTTGTTGTGTCGTCTTCGTGACTAGATTCTCTCTGATATATATCACTTTTGTCACAGTGAAAGACGTTTAGATTAGTCTCACACATAATTTCTTTAACAGATCTTTTTTCTGCTGAAGGGGTTGGGATTTAATTGTTTCGACTGCGTAAGATTTTTTAATATACCATTCACCCCCCTCTGGTAGCTTTTCACGTGCTCTTCAATCCTGCAATTGGTATCAGAGCCATGGTGCTCTAATATTTGTGATTTGCACGTGTTTTGACTAATAATCATGGAGAAATACTCTGCAAAACCTTATGTATTTAGTAGTATTGATTTTCAGGTTTGGAATGCACGTATGAAAGCCTTCATCCAGGCTCAAGGCTTTGCAATATGGGAGAATGTATACAAGCCTTACGAAGTGCCGTCAAACGATCAAGTTACAGCTACAAAATCTGAGAGATGTCGACAACAACAACAAGGCTTAGAACTTGATCATATAAGGATTAACTCAAAGTGACTTCGACCGTGTTGCACACCTCCTATTTGCATACGATGTGTGAAAATCACTTTGTGACTACCACGAAGGATCTAACATGCTCAAGGAGGTAAAACAATATATGTTCAAAAAGGAATACATGCGTTTTGAGATGCAACCCGGTGAGTCCATTGATGACCTCTTTGCTCGCTTTAATAAAATTCTCAGCAACTTGTGTAGCGTCAATGTTAATTTTTTAGATGCTGAAAATGCTAGGCAATTACTAAGTGCATTAGACATGTCGATTTGGGAGATGAAAGTCACATCCATTCGTGAATCTACTGTCATGAGTACACTTACATTAGATGTTCTTTATTCTAAATTGAAAACTCATGAAATTCACATAATATCACATAAGAACCCCAACAAGTCTCTTGCATTTGTTTCTCAATGTCATATGCCTAGCTCTGGCCAATCTTCATCTTGTGGTACACTTGCTTTGTTGTCCTATCTAACCCTTGAACAGATTGAGGAGTTTCCAGAGGAGGAGCTAGTACTTCTCTCTACTAGGTTCTCGAAAGCATTGCAAAATGTGAGAACTAGAAGGAGAGGAAGCTCCGGACCTCAACGATGTTTCGAATTTTGTAAGACAGGACATTTTTGTTCAGATTGCCCTAACCTTTCAGGTCCTACTTCCCGGGATGAAAAGCAAACAAGGACAAAACACTCCTCTTCAAAAGATACGAAGAAAAAGAAGGGTTTTACAGGACGTCAACTGGTGTGCAGTTTTATCTCCGCACTTCAAGAACTTGGCTCAAGCAATGTGGACATTGGAAGTGACGAAGATGAAGATGATTTGGCAAACTTGTACTCCATGGCGGGCAAGTCAAGATCAAGTATGGAGGAGACTGAACACAACAGGGACAATGAAGAGGTATGTCCTACTTGCGAAGAAATGTGTGATGCTATTTCTCGTGCCACTGTTATAGTTAAGAAAAAAACAAAAAGCTTAGAGACAATGCTGTTAAAATTGAGTCACTAGAATCTGAAATTAATTGTTTGAAATCCTTGATTCCTAGTGATGATCTTTGTTCCTCATGTGATTTAATATATGAACAATTGTCCTTATTAAGAAGTGCGCACACCACCACACTTGATAAACTTGAGTCAGAAATTGAAAAGAATAGAGAGCTTGCTGCACTTTATGATAAAACTTGAAAGATGCTAGCTGTTCTACAATTGATTTGCATTGTTCTACTTGTGATGATCTTGATAAGAAACTACAAGATGCTATGAATGAAATTTCTGTATTGAATAATGCTTTACGTTCTCATGAAGTTAAATTTTGTTCCAATTACAAATTAAAAGGAAAAACTTCATGTGAAAATTGCCTTGATCTGTCCAATAAACTTGATAACATGCATAGGACATTAGATCAGTTTTGTAATGAGAATAAGAACCTAAACTTGCTGCTGAATTCTTCCAAGTCTTGCAATGATAAAACTGGTTTAGGTTCTGATTCTCATGCTCATGCTAAGGCACATCCACCTAAAATTGTAAAGTCATTAGGAAGTGGTTTGATTCAAACAGTTCCAAAAAGAAGTGGTTTTCAAATTTACAGGAGTGTTGTCTCATTCGGTTTCAAATAAAAATGTTGCTTCCTCATCTAGACATGAACACAAAGTTAAATTTCATTGTACCTACTGTGGTAGAGATGGTCATGTCATAGATTTTTGTTATAGACTAGCTAAACAACAGAAAAATGAAAGAATGATTGCTAAATGTCACAACTTTCATGCAAAATTTGCTACACTTGCTAAACCGAATGATAGGAACATACAATCTGCTGTAATGAGTCGAAAACATGCAAAGGTAGCTCCCAAACCTATTGCCTTTTGTGCTACACATGTAACATCTTGTAGGACAATAGTTGGGTACAAAAATCCTCAAGCTTTGGCTCATAAACCTACTGTTTTATCTCAGCTATCGCGTGTTATTCCTGCTGGACGTCGTGTGACTCGGTACTGGATTCCTAAATGCCTGTTGACTAACCCCAGTATTGAGTCATCGACGAATTGTGCATCTATGTAGGTTACACGCTTGAGGAAGGAGAATATTTGGATTGTGGATTCAGGTTGCTCACGCCACATGACCGGTAACAAAGAATGGTTCTCCTCCCTCTCTTTTGTGTCACGTGTAGAGAATGTTACTTTTTCTGATAATTCTTCAACTCCTATAATTGCTAAGGGTTCAATTAGAGTAAATGATCACTACACTTTGAAGGATGTGGCACTTGTTAAAAATTTGAAATACAACTTGCTTTCTGTTTCACAACTACTAGATGAAAATCTGGAAATTATTTTCACTAAAAATTGCTGCAAAGTTGTAAATTCAAATAGTGAGCTTATTTTTAATATGTCACGGTTTGGAAGAGTTTTTAAAGCTGATTTTGATATGTCTTCTATTGAGCATAGGTGTCTAGTTGCTAATGATTCTAAGGACTTATATTTTTGGCATCATAGACTTGGTCACGTAGGCTTTGATCATCTAACACGTGTTAGTGCTCTTGATCGCATACGTGGGCTGCCTAAGCTTAAAGGGGACAAAGAAATTGTGTGCTCTTCTTGTAGACATGCTAAGATGGTTGTAGGTTCACATACTCCTCTCACAATGATCATGACAACTGAACCGGGTCAACTTTTGCACCTTGACACCGTAGGACCTTTACGTGTTGAATCCTTCAGAGGTAAATAGTATGTTCTTGTTATTGTTGATGATTATTCTAGATACCCTTGGATTTACTTTATGGCATCTAAGAATGAAGCTTTTAATCAATTTAAAACTTTATTTCTTAGATTATCAATTGATCACTCAGGATATTTAAAAGCAATTAGTAGTGATAACAGAACCGAATTTAAAAATCAATCTTTTGATCACTTCTGTGCTGAAAATAGAATAGATCATCCATTTTCTTCACCATATGTACCTCAACAAAACGGTGTTGTAGAAAGAAAGAACAGAACCTTAGTTGAGATGGCTAGGACTATGCTTGATGAATATCAAACTCATAGGAAATTTTGGGCTGATACAATTGCAACTACTTGTTATGTCTCACATCGTGTTTTCTTGCGCGCTAAGCTAGGCAAAACACCATATGAGCTCCGGTTTGTACATAGGCCTAGTCTTACACACATTTGGGTCTTTGGTTGCAAATGCTTTTTTAAGAAACATGGTAATCTTGATAAATTTGAACCTAGATCCGTTGATGGCATGTTTCTTGGTTATCCATCTCATACTAGAGGCTACCATGTGCTTTTACTTGACACTAACAAAATTGTGGAGACTTCTGAGGTGTCTTTTGATGAAGCTAGCCCAGGTACTAGCTCAAACATTGTAGGTCCAGATCCATATCCTCAGGGGGAGAGCATTTTCGTTGAAGATGAGGAAGAGGTGGAGCTGCTGACCAAAAATTCAGCAGCTAATGCCATTGTTCTAGCTCCTGAGATTCACAACCAGCACCGACGACCACCATTGCTGCTCCAGATCCTCCTCATGTCACAAGCTCATCGTTTTGTGATGAACATGAAGAAGAAGAAGCTTGTGAGTGTCCACTCCCCTTCGAGTTCTCAAAAGTCATCCTCCACAATGAATTATTGGAAGCTTGCACGAACGAGTCACACGGTCTAGGTTTTGCGATCCAAACTCTCATGCTCATTCTGCTTTTATTGCTTCTTTTGAACCCCAAGATATATCACACGCACTCACTAATGAATCTTGGATTATTGCCATGTAAGAAGAGTTAGAAAACTTTGAAAGAAATAATGTTTGGAAACTTGTACCTCCACCTCAAGGTCACACTTTAATTGGAACTAAATGGGGTGTTTAAAAATAAACAAAGTGTGGATGGAGTTGTGGTTAGGAATAAGGCTAGGTTGGTTGCTCAAGGTTTCACTCAAGTTGAAGGTCTAGATTTTGATGAAACTTTTGCTCCTGTTGTTATATTAGAAGCCATAAGAATTTTATTAGCTTTTGCTACATCTAAAGGTTTTAAGCTTTATCAAATGAATGTTAAAAGTGCTTTTCTTAATGTCTACATAGATGAGGAGGTTTATGTCAAACAATGTAACACCCTAAATTTTTGAATCATGCATTGCATACATGTTCATGCATTAAACATTAATAGAATAAAAGAATGATAATAAAATATAAAACATACATATACAAATATGTGTAGCAAAAGAAGAAAAAAATAATAATTATAGCATAAAACATGTATTAGGGAATAAAAATAAAAACAATATATAAAAAGAAATATATATAAACAAATAATATATAATAATAATAATAATAATGAAAAAAGAAAGAAAGTATATATATAAAAAAAGAAAAGAAAAAGAAAAAAAAGGGGGACTGCCCCGCTGGCCAGGCGGCCGAGCCAGCCCAGCCAGTGCCTCCCGCGCCGCCAGCGCGCCCGACCGGCCCCGCCCACGCTGGCGCCAGCCCCGTGTGCCACGCAGCCCAGCACGACTGCGCGCCGCGCGCCCCGCTCGGTGCCGCCAACACCGCGTGCCCTAGCGCGCCTGACCCGCCCCGACCCCACCCCGCTCCGCGGCTGGCCACGGAGGCCACGCGCCCCTCGCGCGACCCCGACCCCGCACCGCGCCGGCCCTAGCGCCATGCCCCGAGCGCGGCTATAAAATCCCCGGGGGCTTCGTGTTTTCCCGACGCCAGGAGGAACCCTAGACACCAGTAGGGAAAAAAAGAGAACACCAGAGGGCTGCGCCACCAGAGAGAAGAAAATTGGAGAAAAAAAAGGAGGAAGAGGAAGAAAAGAGGAGGGTGCCATCGTTCGCTGGAGATCGTCGTCGTCGTCGTGCTGCCGGAGGACCGCTGTGCCATCCACTTCGTCTACGCGACGCCATCGCTCCGCGATCTTCGAAGCCGTCACATCTACGGTAGGACTCGTTTTTCCGATGCAAATTTTAGCGACATATTAAATCTAGTAGACGTAATTTAATCGTAGTCGCACTATCAATTTATTTTCAGCAGCATTAATTCTCGCTAAAACTCCCGTGAACCCGCATAAACACGTATGCACTAGTTGCATCTAATTAATAAACAACCATAGTTAATTAATTATTGAACTTTGCATGCATGCATGTCATCGCATGTTGGTTAATATGTGTGCATCGTGTTGATTTGTATGTATTTTCTTGTATATGTGATCACGAGTAGAGGGAAGTGCGCAAGAGGTCGTGTACGAGGATTTCCAGAACCAAGACTTCGAAGCGCTTGAGCAACCCTATCAGTCGGAGCAAGGCAAGTGTCCTTGAAGCATATTGATCCTGTTTTAAAATAAATGTTTTGTTTGCAAAATTGCATGCTTGTGTCAATTTGATGGGAATCCTATGATAGGAAGTTGACTAGCTTTGTTTAACCACCCTTGTCACCTGGAATACCTAGTAGAGAGTCGTGAAGGATTTTTACCTTTTTGCTTCGCTTAATTAAATAGGATGGGAGAACAACACTACACATTTAATTATACATTAATGATATTCCGGTTAATGTGAACTGGTCAATACGGTATGGTAATAGGTGATCTAAGCAAGCCTGGTATGTGGATGGGTTAGATGTTATGGTGGTTTGCTTGCTTTCGATCTAAGGACCGGTTCATGCGAGAAGAGGCCAGGACTACAGTGCCACCACGAGGCCAAGTATGGGTGCGGCGTAGCTGATTAATTAGGGTATTGCTGGTATTGCGCAGATCATTTGGCGCACCGAGGAAGGGAAGTCAGATTGGGTTTGGATTTGTGGCAGGGACTCCCTGGGATCTGAATGGCACAAGAGGGGGCCCTTGGTTGAAGATGTGCTATGTAGGAGATGTCTCCACCGGTGAAACCTCAGTGGGTTCGTATATGCTAGTAGTCCCTTTGTAAAGGCTATTTTGTGATCTCTTGGCCATACACCAAAGGAAGTGTAATTGACATAAGGAAGGTTCTTTAGTCGCCGACGGGTGATGAAATCACAAACACGTGGGTAAAGTGGTACAAACTCTACAGAGTCTATTAAAACTATCATGATAGCCGTGCTCCCGGTTATGAGCGCCTGGATGACCTACATGATTAGAAGGGAAATTGGGATTTGGGATGGTTATGGTTTGGTATTGGTTATGGCTGGTTATGGATTAATTATGATATTGGATGTGGTTAATGGTAATGGTGAAACCTGGTTTAATGATGATGGATATGGATTATGGACTTATATATTCATTGTGGTATATGATGGGTTTACTTCACATACATATGATATATTGCTTTTCAAATGTTTTACTGTACTTTTCAGCACTTAGCTATTATTACATTCATCATTTGAATCAGCCACATGTCATACTTTCCACACTTGCTGAGTACGATATGTACTCACTCTTGCAATCCCCCCACCAACAGTTTCAGGTGATGGTTTGGAGTGTCTTGAGGATAATACGGAGTTCTAGGCTGTGTGCTGCTGTCGACTTGCCTGTGGTGTTATTGGAGCTGCGCTATACCCTTTTGCTTAGTTGCTTATTAGTTTATTTCTGCTGCATTAGTTCAAACATTTTGTTAATATCCATTAGAGCTTGTATTTGAGGATATAATGAATTATGTAATAAGAGTACTTATTTAATAATTTGAGTTTTGGTAATTATCTGTTTATCATTTGTGAATCACTTGTATATGTGTGTTAAACATCCTGGGCACACATATACTTCACTTGGTTCATTTTCGGAACCGGGTGTCACAAACAACCACCGGGTTTTGAAAGTTCAAATTTTCCTAATCATGTTTACAAACTGTCCAAAGCCTTGTACGGTCTCAAACAGCCCCCTAGAGCATGGTATGATAGGTTAAAAACATTTTTACTTGAAAAGGGGTTTATCATGGGCAAGGTTGATAAAACTCTTTTTGTGCTTAAGCATGGCAATGACTCATTATTCGTTCAAGTGTATGTGGATGATATTATCTTTGGTTGTGCTTCTCATGATCTTGTGTCCAAGTTTTCAGCTATGATGAGTTCAGAATTTGAGATGAGTATGATGGGATAACTCACGTACTTTTTAGGGATGCAAATCAAGCAAACCAAGTAGGATACCTTTGTGCATCAAACAAAGTATACAAAAGATCTCCTAAGGCACTTCAACATTCACAAAAGCAAGCCTCTTTGGACACCAATGGGAACAACAACAACAATTGAACTTGATGAAGATGGTGAACCTGTGGATCAAAAAGAATATAGAAGCATGATCAGATCACTTTTATACCTCACGGCATCAAGACCGAACATACAATTCAGCGTATGTCTTTGTGCACGATTTCAAGCCTCCCCACATGCTTCACATCGTCAAGCCGTCAAAAGGATTCTCAGGTACTTACATGGAACTCAAGAATTTGACATTTTTCTTCCTTCTTCCTCAACCATTACTTTGAAAGCTTTTTCGGATGCTGATTTGGGGGTTGTAGGATTGATAGAAAAAGTACTTCTGGTGCTTGTCATTTTATTGGTAATTCACTTGTTGCTTGGTTCTCTTGAAAACAAAACTCAGTTGCACAATCCACAACTGAATCTGAATATGTAGCTGCTGCTAGTGCTTGCTCACAAATTCTTTGGATTGTTCAAACACTTAAGGACTATGGGGTCGATCTACATAGTGTTCCACTATTCTGTGATAACACTAGTGCCATCTGCATTGCTAAAAACTCCGTGCAACATTCTAGAACTAAGCACATTGACATTAGGTATCACTTTCTCCGTGATAATGTTGAAAAAGTAAACATTGTACTTCACCATGTAGATACCGAACACTAATTGGCTGACATTTTTATAAAACCTTTGGATTTCACTCGTTTTTGTTTCATTCGTAGTGAAATAGGGGTTGTGCATCCTCATGGCTTAAATTGAGGGGGAGTTTTGAAACTTGAGAAGTCTATGTGTGAATCTAAAATTAAAATAATATGAGCATAGTATTTCATACATATATGACTTTGTGATTCCTTTTACATGTTGAAAGTTCTTACTACATTACTCGTGTTATACATTTTGTAGTTTTTGCCATGTTTAGTAATTGGAATAATTACTTACAGTAAATCTGGTCATGGTTGAACTTTCTGGTTGTTTTGAACTTGTTGCATGCTCACAAGTGCTTTTAATCATAAAGAATTAATCAAGTAATCAACTCACATGTTGAGTTTTTATGAACAAATATAAGTTGAGAAAAGATCAAGAGAATATGCATGCATCACTCTTCTTCTTTTGAGATGACTTATCATTGCACTTAGATATGAACTTGGAAGAAGTTGTGTATGACTAAAACCATGTCCTTAAGCTTCTGATTGTCAAATGACATAGGCTTGGCTTGGTTGGTTAGAATAATAAGGCAGATGCACATATAATCCCTTGCAAATATCATATGATCTAAATTTGTGCTTTGAAAAATAATAAGATGCAGCAACAAGTGTCATGCTTTCAGGTTTTGAAATAGTTAAGTTTGTGAGATCATGACTTGCTAAATTTGAAATTACATTTGATCTCTAGCATGGCTTACACTACTTTATGTATTTCATTGATGTGATAGTGTAAGTTACTTGATAGTATGACTTGGATGAGCTTTGTTTTATATGTATATGTTATAATATGCTCATAACAATTAAAATTTGTCTTATAAACCTTGCTGAATACATTATCAAAGGGGGAGAGATAATATGTGAATTTTTAAAGATAAGTATGAAAGGGGGAGAAATTGATTAGACATTGCACATATTCACAATTGTTTTTGGCATGATTCTTCTAGGGGGAGAATTTCTTTTTCTCATTTTATTTTTGTTTTATAAAGGGGAGAAATTGTTTTCAAAACTTTTAATATGAATAAGCCAATGTTCAGACTTTAAATGGTGTTGCCAATGCATTCATCAAGGGGGAGATTGTGAGACCTATGTGTGCTGAATACATTGGCTTTGACAATAACTGTTTTGAATGCTGCCATAACATATTTTTAGCAAGATCCGACTTTAGCTCCGACATGTCTTTGATAGCTCCGGCATGTCTTTGTTAAGCTCTGATATGTTTTTTCTAGGTCCGACTTATGTTGGTTAGCTCCGACATGTTTTTCTGTCTCCGGCGCTAGGTTGTACTAGCTTTGGTAAGCTCCGGCTCAAGCTCCGGTTAGTTTTGGCAAGGTTCGGAGCTTGATCGCAGTGGTTGTGCTTTTATCTTGCAATGATTCGTATTTGCTTTACATTGATGGAAATATTTCTTAGTATTCATTTGCTATGTTTTTGGCGCGTTTTGGTTGATATGGCTGATATCATTTTGCTATGGTTTGCAATATGCTTATGTGAGGTGCTCACGTAATATGTTGTGGTTTCGGAAGTAACGAGAGTCAAGTCAAGGACTTGTGCTTGGAAATATTGGTTGTTTATTCATGTGCAGGTGTTGCTTGAGTTCAAGACATGGTTGATGATGGGATCCATTGAACTAGTCTTAGGGAGAAGATGAGGTTCAACAACCAAGTTCGGGAGGAATTGTGGTTGAGTTGATCGGGAGGTTGCGCAACATGTTTGAATCAGGAATAATGCATATGAAGGTATGGTGGACGTCGTTGGAAGATGTTTGCACGTATACAAGGAGTGCATGGACGTGACTACATGATTCCGAGGTGTGATGAAGAGATGTGAACATAAAGAATTGGTCGGAAAGGTCCAACCGACTAGGTTATAGACTCAGGCTGCAGCTGAGTCGTGTTTGACTCAAATATGGAAAGATTTGAGTTGGTTATGATAGGATTTCGTGTGGGTCACGAATTTGAGTTGTTTTAGGAATGTGGGATACGTTCCTAAGGTGTTTGGAAGTCTTAAGATTGCTTCTATCTGTGCATAGAATAGTCCTAAGCAGTTATGGAAAGTTTTGATTCATGATTTGAGTAGGATTAGAGTCCTAGTTGAGATTGGGTTGGCCTAAGGGCTGGTTATATAAGCAAGGGAGGCCAGAGCTTGTGGTGCACGACTTTGCGGATGTTCCTCTTGTGTTCTATTGAATAAAATTCGTAGTTGAAAGGAACTTTTGTGCCTTGTTCGTCCGACTTGTTCTAGACAAGTTTTTCTCGTCGAGTTTTCTGCACAATACTACCTTTCTTTGGTAGTTTAATCATAACTCGAGTTTTACAGATCCAATTGACGTGATTCTTTTTGGGTTGTCTTCACAAATAGATTTTCTATCATCTGTGAAAATTTCACAGTTATTGGATTTGTGCTTTCTGATCTACATGAGTTTCTTTACAGCGTTCCAGAACTGTTTTTTTTACTCTGTAGAACTGATTGACCTTTGTTCGATCTTTCGATCGTAACTTGAGTTTCTCTCGACGGATTTGAGTGATTCTTGTTGTGTCATCTCCGTGACTTGATTCTCTCTGATATCTATCACTTTTGGCACGGTTAAACACGTTTAAATTTGTCTAACACACAATTTCTTTAACAGATCGTTTTTCTACCGAAGGGGTTGGGATTTAATAGTTTCCGCTGCGTAAGATTTTTTAATCTACCATTCACCCTCCCTCTGGTAGCTTTTCACATGCTCTTCGATCCTACAACATCCTCAACTGTTCGTCCACCAAGACCCTCAGTTGCAAGACGCCGTACGAGGCTTGGTATGGGCGCAAGCCGATAGTCTCTCACCTACGGGTCTTCGGCTGCCACGCGTTCGCTAAGGAGCTTGGCCAGATCGGCAAGCTCGACGACAGGAGCACCCCCGGGTTGTTCATCGGCTACACAGAGGGCTCGAAGGCCTACCACATTCTCGACCTAGAGACACAGTGTGTGCGCACGACACGCGACTTTGTGTTCAACGAAGAGCGAGGATGGGCATGGGACAAGGCGGTGGACGATGGTTCAACCTCGACGAACGACGACTTCATCGTCGACTACGTCCACTTCAAGGGAGTCGGGGGAGTAGGCAACTCTTCTTCACCGAGCGTGTCTACCCCAACCCCCGAGCGTCCACCTCCACCTCAGCCAGCAACCCCACGCACTCCAGCACTGACGGCCATCCCTCCGGCCACATCCACTCCGTCGTCAGCTCGTGTCGAGCACGATCCAGTGGAGTTTGTCACTCTGCTCTCCCATGACGAGGAGCACCTCGACAGGTGCTATGATGGCGAGTAGTTGTGGTATAGCAAGATGGAGAACATTCTCGGCGACTAGCCGATGCCGGGACTGGCCCCTCACGACCTGGATGATCAAGATCCGGAGGCGCAGTTGCACCTTGCGTGCGACAATGGCGAGCCTCAGTCTTTCGTGGAGGACGAGAAACACGCGGCATGGCGTGCCATGTTGCAGTCGGAGATGGACACGGTTGAGATGAACCACACTAGGGAGCTTGCTGGCCTTCATCGCGGTCACCATGCGATCACCCTCAAGTGGGTGTTCAAGATGAAGAGGGATGAAGCCGGTGCCATCGTCAAGCACAAGGCTCGCTTGGTGGCACGCAGTTTCGTGCCGCAGGAGGGGATTGACTTCGACGATGCCTTTGCCCCCGTGGCATGGATGGAATCCGTGCGACTCCTTCTTGCGCTGGCTGTCCAAGAAGGCTGGTGTGTCCAGCACATGGACGTCATGTTGGCGTTCCTCAATGAAGACTTGAAGGTGGAGGTTTACGTACACCAGCCGCCGGGGTTTGCGCTGCCTGGCATGGAGGACAAGGTATTGCGCCTACACAAGGCCCTCTATGGCTTGCGGTAGGCACCATGGGCGTGGAATGCCAAGTTGGATTCCACGCTCAAGAGGATGGGCTTCGGGCAATGCCCGCACGAGGCGGCCATCTGCCGGCGGGGCAATGGAGGAAACACCCTACTGGTGGGTGTCTACATCATTGACTTGGTGATCACCGGTACCAAGGAGGAGGAGGTAGCAGCGTTCAAGGAAGAGATGAAAGCCACCTTCCAGATGAGTGACCTGGGATCTCTAACCTTCTACCTAGGGATTGAGAGGCACCAGGCCGACTCCGGGATCATGCTTCGACAGACTGCCTACGCCAAGTGCATTGTTGAGCTAGCTGGGCTCACAAACTGCAACCCAGCTCTCACTCTGATGGAGGAGAGGCTGAAGCTGAGCCGTGACAACATGACGGAGGAGGTGGAAGCTATACAGTACTGACACCTTGTGGGGAGCCTTCGCTACATCGCCCACACACGACCGCACTTGGCATTCTCCGTCGGCTACGTTAGTCGGTTCCTGCAGCGACCGACTACGGAGCACCAACAGGTTGTGAAGATGATCATCCACTATGTTGCGGGGACTCGCGATCACGGCCTCCACTACCCGAGGTGTCCTGGAGAGGCACGCCTTGTCGGGTACAGCGACAGCGACCACGCTGGCAACATCAACACCAGCAAGAACACGAGTGGGATTCTCTTCTTCTTTGGCAAGTGTCTTGTTAGCTGGCAGCCGGTCAAGCAGCAGGTGGTGGCCATGTCCAGTTGCGAGGCCGAGTACATAGCGGCCTCCACCGCTTCGACTCAAGCGATCTATCTTAGTCAACTGCTTGGTGATCTCCTCGGCAGAGACACTAGAGTGGTGGAACTCAGGGTGCACAACGTGTCTGCTCTGCCCTAGCAAAGAACCCCGTTTTCCATGAATGGAGCAAGCACATCCGAGTGAGGTACCACTTCATCCTAGGCTGCTTGGAGGAAAGGAGCATCAAGGCGAACTACATCAACACCAGTGACCAGCTTGCGGACCTTCTCACCAAGCCCTTTGGGAGGCTCAAGTTCATTGAACTTCGCTCCAGGATCAGGATGGTCCAACCCTCTCAGAAGACGATGTACAAGACTTAGAGGGAGAATGATGGAATAAGTCTTGTAGTCTTTTCTTGTAGTCCTTTGGTCTTTGGTCCTTTGGTCTTTGGTCCCCTAGTCCCTTGTACCCTTGTCCTTAGTTTGTTGTACCTTAGTCCTTGTCTTTGGTCTTTGTTGTACTCTAGTTCTTTGGTCTTTGTGGCCCTAAGTAGAGGACATCATCTGGGACAGTTTAGGACAGCTTTAGCATCTTGGCATCTTGGACTAGCAAGAAGGCATATGCTTGGCTGGTTGGCTGCCCTTGGCTGCTATAAATATGTAGCCTCAACCCCTTAGATTGGTATGAAATTGTGTGAGGAATATATAAGAAAATATCCCCAACTCTCTAGTGTCATCCTCTCTTCAATGAGAGTAAAAATTCAGCTACTAACACTTAAATTGTTATACTATAGAAAATGTTCAGAATATCTTTAGTCTCACAACATCATATTTTCCAAATATTCTGCTGACTGCTGCAGGAACTCGGAGCGCACACGCCCCTTCGATGCAGGGACATATGTAACCACTGTGTTGTGCTATGCACGAGCAATTCAACCATCTCTACTGCTACTGATCTTTTTAATTTTCTCAAATACATAGAAGATTTACATATTATTGCATCAAGAAGAATGTTCAAAGTAGTCAGATATAATGAGCACCACAACCTTACACAACCTTGCACATGTGGCATACACATGATTCAAAGATCATCAAATATCACTCATTGGATATGCACTCTACGATATTGTTGAATTTTAACATATAAGCATCAACGACATCAAGATGGGTTCATGAATCCTTCACTCGTGTGCCTAATGACACCGTGGAGGTCATATGGCTTGGAGTGATGTCAAGTTAGATAACAACTCGACACACTTGTACTGGTGGTAATGAAGAGCAAAAAATAGTAGCAATGCTAGTCACAACCTTTGACAGAGGACAATCACACTCCAACATACCAGAGTTTGAGATGACATGCACACACATTTGTCAATTTATGATTCTCAAACAATCATTTATACCATTGATTTTTTAAACTCTGGAAATGAAGCTTCATGGTACCAGATCAATAGCTTGTAATCCAACAAAATTGGAGGTGACTGGTCATTCAGTTGAGCACCAGACACACTAGGCGTTTGTCGGTACCCTGCGGACCAGGTATCCTCTTGTACCACAGGAAGAAGCGTTGAGTCCCACTTTTCAGAAGAGAAGACCTTCGGAGGTCAACACGTGTCCCGCAGTGTCAGACCTGCCTCCCTCCTAAGGTAGCTCCGGTGCTGCCACATGTCCCACAGAGCCGGACCTACCTCCCTGCTAAGGATGGCTCTGGTGCTGGCACGTGTCCCACAGAGCCAAACCTGTCTCCCTCCTAAAGGTGGCTCCAGTGCTGCCACATGTCTCGCAGGGGCGGACTTGCCTCCCTCCTAAGGATGGCTCCGGTTCTGCTATATGTCATGCAGTGTCGAACCTGCCTCCCTCCTAAGGGTGGCTTCGGAGCTGTCACGTGGACTCTGGACATATCTCTCCAACGGGAAGGACTTCAGGATCTCCAACAGCATGAACAATCAAGACCATAAAACATCTGTTACAAGACTTCATTAACGTGTCATTAATTCCGCATTAATCTCTGTGGTAACTTTGCCATTAGAGCATAGTATTACACAAATAAACCGTTATTAAGCGCCTTAGATCGTGTACAAGTGCTTATTAACCCGGGGCCACCTGTTGGGCATCAGATCTCACTGTAACAGTCGATCATTGTCATATAAAAGGGTTGCGCTGAGCGGTAGAACCAAGTCAGTCAGACTAAAGCTACTGATACGCAACACACACACACATTCAATCAAGCATACAACACACCCACATGGAGTAGGATATTACACTTAGGCGACCCAAACCATATAAAATTCCCGTGTCACCATTCTCTTGAGTTATTGAAGTTACGTCCCTCCTAAAAATGAACCGTCGCGGACTACTTCTTAGTAGTACTGGGGGAAGTGTCAATCGCACTCTTTGACATTTGGCGCACTAGGTAGGGGGCATCAAGACTTCCAAGATGAACAATGGTGAGCTCCGCTGTTGCTTTCTCTGGTTTGGATGCACGGGTTGGAAGAGGAAATGAAGGTGGCGACACCTCTCGCCATCCTAGTGCTAATCCCACCAGAGATCCATAAGCTGGTGCACAACATCATATTGGGAACAATGGCGCACCACCTGCTGCAGCAGCAGTTCCTACTCGCACGCAGGATGGTGCCTCCACGTCGGTCACATAATTGACCACCAATCCGGAGAACGCGCTGATTGCAGCGGGGGCTCTTCTTCACCGTCCACCAAACGCCAGATGTGCCTCCAGCAGTGTTGGAGCAGTGGCACAACGATGTTGACCATCTGGTCGCCACCGCAACCACGATGCTCAACAACCCGTTTCTGCCTGAGCCGAGGCATGCGACAACTCACAGCAGGACCCTATCAGAACGACTGGGTCTTGAGGCGTCGCACAGGAGACGTGCGCTATCATAGCAAGCGATGTCACACACTCCTTCCATGGCTCGCTGCACTCATACGACGTCGAGGCTGCCGACTGGATATCTCTGGGCAGAGCTCAACCGCCGCTACATGGAGTAGGATGGCCGCGTCACCATTGAGCGTAGGCGCGAGAGGCGACGCGTTCTTGAAGATTGTTCTCCTTTACAAGTTGGAGGTGGCTGTTCGACACTTTCTCTACATCTCTGCATGGTGGAGTGGCCACCTTAGTTTCAGCCTCATCTGTCGGAGAAGTACGACAGGACAATCAACCCCGTCGAGTTCATGCAGATATACTCCACTGCTATCCTCGCTACAGGAGGGAAGAAGGTCATCATGGCTAACTACTTCACAGTGGCCTTGACGAGGACTGCTCGGTCCTTGTTCATGAGCTTACCCCCCGACTCTATCTACAGTTAGGGAGAGCTATGCCGCAAGTTCACTGCCAACTTCGGGAGTTCCTACACTCGCCCGGGCACTAAACTCGATCTTTTCGCTGTACGACAAAATCCGGGAGAATCACTTTGCTCCTTCAACCAGCGGTTCTCCCAGGTACAAAATGCTATCCCTTCTATCTCCAATGCCTCCGTTGTGGTTGCATACCTATAGGGCGTGGGAGACAAGAAGATTTTGAAGAAGCTGGCCACGAAGAATGTCCACAACGTTACGGAGCTCTTCAGCCTCATAGACAAATGTGCCAAAGCTTCTAAAGGCCATGACTGGCACTCCAAGCCAGCCGCGGAGGCAGGAGCACCATCTACTTTGAAGGCTGGAACCACTGCCCAAGGAAGTAGTAAAAAAAGAAAAACAAGAAGATGGGTGGCAAGAACAAACCACTTGCCAGCGCACCTACAACATTTGCCGCGACATCACATGGTGGTCGAGAGCCACGCCCTGATAAGCGACCACGACCATCGTCTGACGATGGCGACAAGATGTGATGTCCGATCCACAAATCTTCGGGTCACAACCTCGAGGACTGTCGCGAAGTCAAGAGGCTGGCCGAACGAGCCCAGTGCAAGCGTCAAGATGACGTTCCTTTCTGCCAACAGGAAGGCAAACAGAAGGTCGATGAAGCTCCAGCGGAGCACGAGCTAGGCTTCCAAGATGCCAAGAAGGAATTGAAAGCCGTCTACAACAACATCAACGAGTCCAACACCAGCTCCGACAACGAGAGCCGAAGGACTCTCCATATGATGTATGGAGGGTCGTGGGACATTACATCCCTAGGCATAGTGAAAACTTTGCGTCGGGAGGTAGATTCTTTAGCTCACACCATCAAGGCGGAGTCTCATCGGAAGTGGATGGACACTCAGATCACCTTCAACACCTCCGACTGCCCCAAGAACATGGTCAGAGCTGGGCAACTTTCATTGATAGTCTCCTCGACTATCAACAACATCCAGCTCTTCCATGTCCTGGTTGATGGTGGAGCTGCGTTCAACCTCATGGGCATCGCTGCCTTCAAGAAGTTGTAGGTCACCATGACAGACCTTAAGCCCTCGCGCCCATTCTTCAGAGTGGGTCCAGGAGCTATCACTCTACTTAGTTGTGTCTCTCTCCCGGTCACATTCGGGACACACGAGAACTACCGATCGAAGAAACTGATCCTCAAAGTGGCAAAGATTAGCCTTCCCTTTAACACAGTCCTCGGTAGACTGGCCCTATACCAGTTCATGGCAATAGCCCACTACGGCTACTTTGTGTTGAAGATGCCGACTCCAATAGGTGTCCTCCAGATCCAGGGAGATCGTACTACTGGAGTTGCTATGTTGGAGAAGCTTCATGCGCTAGCTACTCTGCAAGAAGCCGATGTCAACAAGGAGCAACTTGCTCAACAACCTCCGAACATGCACCTCTGCGGCTCAACATATGCACCCCATGTGTAGACAAATGGCGACAATAACTTTCCCGTTAAAGTCGTCCAAATCAGTTTCGATGTCGCTCAGACCACTCGCATTGCGAGAGGTTTGGGCGACAAATAGGAACTCGCGCTCGTCACTTTCCTCTAGGCAAATGTCGACGTATTTCATGGCAACCGTCACAAATGCCTGGGATCCCTAGGCAGGTGATCAAGCACCATATGAAGATCTACCCCGACGCACGTCCGATTCAACAGAAGCCCCAAAAGAAGTTCATCGAACGACAAAACTTCATCATAAAAGAAATCAAGAATATGCTCAATGTTGGATTCATCCGGGAGGTACATCATCCACGGTGGCTGGCAGATCCAGTCATCATACCGAAGGCTGGTGGGAATCTTCAAACGTGCATCGACTACACCACTCTTAATAAGGCATGTCCGAAAGACCCCTTTCCACTTCCGAGAAAAGATCAAATAGTGGATCCTACTTCTGGTTGTGAGCTACTGTGCTTCCTGGATGCATATTATGGTTTACATCAAATACCAATGGCTAAGGAAGACGAAGAGCATGCTGCGTATATTACAATAGACATTCTATATTGTTACACTGCTATGCCTTATGGTCTCAACAATGCCCTCTCAACTTTTGTTCTAGCAATGCATAAAACTTTTGGGGAGCTTATCCACGACCTAGTGGAAGTCTACATCGATGACATCATACTCAAAGTCAAGACCAAAGACTCATTGTTGGACAATCTCCAATCTGTCTTTGACAAGCCATGCATGACGTGCACGAAGCTGAACCCTGACAAATGTGTCTTCGGGGTTTCCTCTGGGAAGCTTCTTGGATTCCTAGTAATGCACCAGGGAATTGAAGTGAATCCAGAGAAGATAAAAGCCATTGAAGAAATGCGGCCTCCTGCCCGCATAAAGGACGTCTCGAAGCTTATGGGGTGTCTTGCCTCACTCATCTGATTTATCTCTAGATTGACTGAGTGGACGCTCCCGTTCTTCAAGCTTCTGAGGAAGTCCGAACTTTCCGCTGATCCAACAAAGCAAACAGAGCATTCTAGGAGCTTAAGCAGTCTCTCACTATACTGCCTATCATGCTAGCTTTGAAACCTGGTGAGCTTGTTCTGCTTTACATTGCTGCAAAGACAGAAGTTGTCAGCATGGTCCTGGTTGCGGGAAGGCCAGAAGAACCTTCAAGCTCCTCTACACAAAGGCTCGGACCCCTCCGAGAGAGACCGGAGCCACCTGAAGGAGTCAACCATCAAGGCAAGTCTGGGTCCCTACACCTAGACATTGAAGAAGGTCCTGAAGGCCGGGGACCTCCAGATCTTTCTCTATAAGAAGACATGTTGGACCCCTCCGAGAGGGTCCCAACTAAAGAAGAAGAAGATCCGTATCCCTCCGGGAGGGTCCGGGTTGATGGAGAGGATGGACTGGACCCCTCTGGGAGGGTCTAAACTGTGTAGCAACCTGTCTACTTCATTGGTGAGGTCCTTCACGATGCCAGACAAGATAACTCGAGATGCATAAGCTGTTATACAATGTTCTTATTGCCTCAAGGAAGCTGAGCCACTACTTTCAAGCCCACAAGATCTCAGTGGTAACTGTTGATGTTTCTTACATCACAGATAAAAATCTGCAAGTGCACGAAAATTATCGATGTAGCATTTCCCCTTAAAAGAGTATTCCAAGGGTGTCATTTATATTCTCCCAAAGGAAGGATAGGTGGAAGCATAGCAATCATCAAATGGAGAGGGTAGGTTGGTATAGGTAGGGTTCTAGTAAGGATGGACAATAGATATGTGGAGGTAGTGTGAAAAACACAAGAGTATTATGTCCTAAGGGGGGTAAATACATCAAAGAGGGATTAGGATAAGAGTTAGGTAGATACTCCTACTATGCTTCTAGTATACATATACATATCCTAGGTTAGATACTAATGAACATGTCAATGGTGCATTCTCATGCTAAGTTGTTCAACACGTCGGGCACGTGTTTACCCCTAGCTATACTAGGATGACTCCCACAAATGACATGTGGTATAGCCGACCGTGGAGGATTACAAGGACAGATAGGGTTGTCACCACCTACTGCTTACCTCTTCAATCAGTGGGTCTACGAGACATCCAATGCTACTTAATTACCCAAACACCATGTTAGCATATTAAGTAAATACCTTAGAAGCCTAGGCACAAGCCATCCTAAGACAATGACTAACCTAAACATGATTAAACCAATGCTGAAACATAGCATAAGTCATTCACATTAACATGACCATATCATAACTAATTAGAGTATAGTGGGTGTTTGTAGTGTTTATGATGATATAATGAGAGTGATATGACATAATCATAAATACTACTCCTACCACATACATGGAATCCACAATAAAAAAAGAAACACTTCATCCAAGTATAAGCATAAATGAAGACTAAAGATAACTTCTTTATTAAGAACAAAGTCACAAATACAAATAAGAATATGAGAGCCATACCTTTTCCAATTTGGAATTGGAAAGAGACTCCTTCTACTCCTTCCTACTTGGACTATGGACTAGAGGATCTCCTCTCCGCAACCTAAACTCCTCTAAACCTATGGAGAGTAGCGGATACAATAGAATCAATACTCAAGTGGTGTGTGTGTGAAGTGAGGGTAGGGGGTCCTATTTATAGCTGGAGAAGGGTCGGTTCTCACTACCAAAAGCGCGCAAATCAGTCTTCATTGTGACCAGGGCAACACAGAGAGTCGACACGTGGAAGCTGGCGAAGTTTTGCTCTCGTTTTAGTGCGGCTGAACCCTGACTTCGGCCGAACAGAAAAGTGGACCAATTCCACTATGCTTCTTCGGGGTGACTTCCAGGTGGGTTCCATTGACTGATATGAGTGATACACCGTTGAATGGCCTCAAATACTACTATTTGTGGGCCATTTGATTTGTGGTGTCACATGTCGATGCTTGATTAGCTGGGATGATATTTTATAGGATTGCTCTCCCTCTTTTACCTCATTTCCTGCATACAATACTTGCATGCACTATTTCTCCAAGGACAAGTGGATATAGGTTAAATAGAAAAGTGATGTGTGCAAGAAATAATATTTCCTTCACATAATTAAGTTATATTGATGGGTGAAATTGGTATATAACAGCTGTCAATAGTAACCTTTTATCCGTAGCGTGCAATGCTTCATAATCGCAATGCAACGGGTAATATCACCAAGTGAGTTACGGAGCTAGCGGAGTTCGATCTTGACTTTCTACCTCAACATGCTATCAAGAATCAAGCGCTAGCTGATTTTTTGGCAGAGTGGACCCCGTATCCATCAGGTTCGGAAGGTATCGATGAAGATAAGCTAGTACCTATGGTCTCGATCTTCACCGAGCATCACTAGACCCTCTTCTTCGATGGCTCCGTGTAGAAGCAGGGGGCCGGAGTTGGAATTCTGCTCCTCGCACCAACCGGGGGGCAAGTCAAGTACATGGTCCACCTTGACTTTAAGACGTCGAACAACATGTCGGAATATGAAGCTCTCATCTTCGATCTGAAGACAGCGCTATTGTTTATCCAACACCTGCTGGTAAAGGGGGATTCACAACTCATCATCAAACAAGTCAAAAGTGAATGTAGTTGCAACAATCCTCAGCTAGCAAGATATCTTCTTGAAGTCCAAAAGTTGCAGAAGGAATTCCAGGTCCTGGACCTATGCCATTTTCAACGTGCCAACAACGCTGAAGCTTATGAGCTCTCAACGAAGGCTTCTATTGGGGCTTTGACACCCGATGGAGTTTTTATAAGGAGACTACCAACACCTTACGCCCAGACTATCGAACTGGGTGAAGGGGACGAGACCAACACCTTGAAGCTGGTGGTCCTAGTGGCCCTGTTACCATGGCATCCACCAAGGATCGTAGGCGCCATAGGAAGCTCCGTGCAACTCGACGCGCAAGATTTAGAACCTCAAGCTAGTCCCGATGCATGGATCACGGAGGTTCGGGAGTACTTGAATGACAACATCCTTCCTCATGAAAGTGTATCAACTGAACGGATTGTGCGGATGGCTAAAAGATACACGTTGGTAGAAGGGGATCTCGATCGGTGTGGCACCAATGGCATCCTATTGCGGTGCATATCTCAGTAAGATGGTTGCGAGCTCCTCGCAGAAATCTATAGAGGCGAGTGTGGGAACCACACTTCATCCCGCACGTTGGTCGGTTCAGCATTTCAGCATGGTTTTTACTGGCCTACAACTCTCCAGGATGCAGTTGAGCTGGTCAAAAAGTGTGTGGTGTGCCAGTTTCACGCCAAGCAAATCCACACACTGGCTCAGTCACTGCAGATGATTCCTCCCTCATGGCCATTTACTGTGTGTGGGTGGATATTCTGGGACCATTTCCCAAAGCCGTCAGAGAGTACCGATATCTCTATGTCGCCATCGACAAGTTCACAAAGTAGCCGGAAGCTGCTCGAGTTGTGATGATCAACAAGCAATCAACTATCAAGTTCTTGAAATCCATAGTCTGCGGATTTGGTGTCCCGAACAGTGTCATCACTGACAACGGGACCCAATTCACTAGTGCAGCTTTCTAAGAATATTGCGAAGACCTCGACATCAACATCAGCTATGCATCAGTAGCACACCCGACAAGTATTGGCCAGGCCAAGAGAGCAAATGCTGAAATTCTCAAGGGACTCAAGACTCACACCTATGAACGCTTGAAAAGGCACGGTGCCAGCTGGATTGAGGAGCTTCTGTCTGCACTGTGGGCAAACCGAACAACACCCAACCGGGCTACATTAGAGACACCCTTCTTCCTGGTGTATGGAGCTGAAGCAGTTCTTCCTTTGGAAATCACTATGGGGTCTCTCTGAGTCCGGACCTACGACGAAGCCGCGCAAAATCAACTCCGGCGTGATGATCTGGACCTTGCTAACGAGGAAAGATGTCAAGCAGCTGTCCAAAATGCACGATGCTTCCAGGCGCTCCGGTGTTATCACCAAAGGCATGTGCGTGATCGACAACTTGAAGAAGGTGATCTGGTGCTGCGGTGCATACTTTCTTTAGAAGGAGCGAACAAGCTCCACGCCAGCGGGGAGGGTCCCTTATGAGTCACAAAAGTGTCCCGCCCCAGATGCGTTCGCTTGGCAATAGAGGATGGGACACCGCTTCTGGAACATAGAGCACCTCCATAAGTTCTACACTTAGCACGAAGGTGAGTATGTTTTTGTATAGTATTTCATAGTGTCTATGAACAAAGTCGGGATGGTCCAAGATGTATAACACGCTTAACATGGTTCTGTACTTTAAGTATGTACTCTTGCCTCCCCTGTTACCTGGACCTATTATGAAATACAATTATATGAAAACAGACTCTACGTACATTTACATTGTGCATGTTTATTTGCTCTTATACCTTCTTGCCAATAGTGAAACTGTGCAATCCTGTTGAAAATTGGTTTCTAAGAATTCATGTGATACATATTCAAGTATTATTGGTAGTCTTTCTTCGGGATCTAGTGTTCGCTCAGTGGTCTACTCGCCTGAAAACCAATGCCAATGACAGGTTCGGAGTGTGCTAAAGACTTAACCTGGTCCAGCACCCTAAGTACACCACTCTACCTATTCTGGTGTTGCATCATAGTAAGGTGGGTCTGGACAGCACACAGACCTATGGAAGCACAACCAATATACTAGTATTATCATATTGAATTGATTAGGATCCATAGTTCAACTAAGGATAGTAAGCCACAACTAAGTTATAAGCAAGAAAAAGAATTTTATTTTATTTTTTCTTGTCTATCATGTGTAGGACAAATGATTTACATGATTGATCTGGGAGCTCCAGGACCTTCAGGGGACCTGTTGTTAATTTTTTGCACATTGACAAAGGCTCCTATTGGGGCTCTCTGAGGTCGAGATCAAGTTCGAAGCTAACCGAAAAGCTTCAAGTCATCGCCAAGTACCTGATGCTAGATGTCCTCAACTCATTGAGTACATCTACCAGGGGGCCAAGCAAACTACGGTAGTGACAACACAAAAGACTCAATATCGAAGACCAAATATGAAGTTCAGAAGAATTTCATTCAAGTTCCAAGTTGTTACAATAAAGCTTGAAGATACAAAGGCATTCAGGGGATGAGGAGGTCCTAACTAGTCGCTAGAGTTGCGTTGGAACCACGTGGCGACCTTCTTGGCAGTGTCCTACATGCTGGCCTTGGCAGCTTCTTCCGTCTCTTTGACGGTCCCTTCAAGCACCAGAGCTAGCAAGATTGAGGGGTTCCAGCTGCGGAAGCAAGTCAACACATATTATGCTAGTGAATTTATCAGGTTTTTCCCCTCTCTCTCAAGCTAGTCACTGATGACGTCTTCTAGCGCACCAATATTGGCCTCGGTTGAGTTCTGGGATGTCAGCACTTGAGTAATTTCTGGCTCCGAGTCACTTGGCCAAACTAGACTGCAGCCCAGAGGCACAAGTGCATTCTCTGCACGCCTCAAGGAGTCCCAATCTGCTAAACTTCTATCCTCCACGTGGTCTGCAGCTCCTCCAGAGACTTCCTGGCGTTTGTCAGCTCTGTGAAACCTCCCTTCAAGAACAATTCGACCTCCTTGGCATGCTGCTGCATCCGCATAGTCAGCTGCCTTTCTTGGTCTGCAATTTGCTTCTCACGGAGGTTTAAGCGATCTTTCTTCATCGCCAGGTCGTCACCTCTCCCTTCATCTCATCCTCTTTTGCGAAGACAGCAAGCTCCTGTTTGTTGACTTTCTGTCCCGCCTGCCACACTTGATTCTTCTCCACTTCACAACAAGATTTAAACACATCAAAGCGGTGAGCCAAATCCTTCTTACCGCACTCTAGATTTTGAGAGATCTCAATATCTCTCCTCTGGAGGTCCTACTCCTTATTGTCAGCTGCCTCTTGGCATTGAAGGAGCTCCTCCTTCAGCTTATTCAGGGACTCAAAGCGATCATTTGCTAAGTTATTGGCCTCCATCGCTTCATCAAAAATTTGATGAGTCTTCTCGTCTAGCTGCTTCAATGGCAGCCTGTGTGTCATTCGGTAGCTCATCCATGCGCTTTAGGCATGCCTTTTCAGCGCAAACCGGTCCCTCTCGTCGGCCAGGCGGGTCTGCGTCAACTTCGTCTTAAAATTAAGAAGCTTCCACCACCGCCTCAGAGTCTCCCGCTCAGCCTCCAGAACATTTCGCTCATAGCTGAAGCCAAGTTGCATTCGGCAAAGACTGGATCACACGTTCTCTATGGAGAGAGACAAAGGGATAGGCTCTAGACCTTCCATCGGGTCCACTGGTGCACCCATAGGTTCAGAAACAGTCGTCGGAGCCCATGACACAAGCATGGACTCCAACATCTCTTCATCGTCAGCCGCGTCTATCTCCGGGAGATCATCCTCCCTTGATGTCAGCGCTGGTGCAGCAGCAGTCGAAGCTTCAGGCGCATCCATGGCATCAGCCAGCAGCTCTAGCGCGGCCTTGATCGTTGGCTGTGGCACTACCTTGGCATCAGCCAGCAGCTCTGGCGCGGCGCTGATTGCTGTCTCTAGCACTACCGAGGCCTCAGATGGTAGCGCTGGTGCTACTTCAGGACCTGTCACCGACTCCAGAGTTGGCTCTAGCGCAGTTGCCAGCTCTGGCACTGGCGCAACTTCTTTCGCATGGTCCGACACGATTGCAGCATCATCGACTACTGGTGCCAAAGTCATCCCGGCGTTAGTTGACTTTGGAATCGCCGCAGTATCCCCCGCGACCTCAGAAGAGGCCACGACATGAACCGGTGGATCGACCGGTCTGGTGTCTTCGGTTGCAATGCTGCTTGATCTGCCGGTGGCACCTGAGCAGCAGCTAGCCTTGTAGCTCTGGAAAGGAGCATATACAAAATCAAAAAGATGCAAAGAATGAAAGAAAAGACAAGTTCCTAGTGCCAATTTATACCCAGGGCCTAGGCAGCTCCAGTCGGCAGGGAATTTCTTCCGTGGTCGGCCGGAGTCATCTGATCCCATCGTCGACGGTGATGCATATGCTCCAAATTTGTTCCCCGAGAATTCCAGAGGTATACAACGGCTTCACAACCGTCGGGATCTCCGCAGCAGAGGCCCCACTTCCTCCTGCCGGAGCTACTACTGAAGGGTTCATTCCGAAGCCAGTGCCTGCCTTTGGCGTCGGGACCAAATGTTTCAGACCCAGTGCTCGCCTTGGGCACCAGGACCAAATATGAAGTCGCAGGAGGTATGACCACCATAGACTTTAGGGTTGGATGCAGCACTGATGATAACACTGCTTCCGTCGTAGCTGCCCTAACGGAGCTTGCATCAACTCGCTCTAACTTCCTCTTCGTGCTAGAGGAATCAGCAGGCTCCTTCCCCTTGCACTGACTTGAGTTGGATCTCTTCCGTTGAATCAGCTTTGCAACTGACTTCCCTTTGCCACTAGTAGAGGTAGGCTCGAACCTCTCTTGTTGGCTGGGGGCCGAAGCTTCAGAGATGACAATTCCTCTCGAGGCATCATCCCTCCATTGTACAGCGATGCCAATATCATACAGAGTCAACATTTCCTTTAACAAGTGCCTCTTTATCTCCAGCACAACAAACATCAACAAGAACTCTGATGGTGGCATGATGTCATCTCTGGAGGTGGAACCACTGTATAGCTTCGTCGGATGAATAGTAGAGCTTTCTCCTTCAAGTCAGTTCCTAGGACAACCTCAATCTGGTTGAAGTCAATCTCTCCGCTGTATGCCCAGACTGGAAACTCCCGCTGCTTAAGAGGAGCCCAGCTTCGAGGCAATAAGTCAACGAGCACCATTAGTGAAGTTAAGCCTCCTTCAGCCAGCTGCCGAATCCTGGTGAGCAATGGGTTGTACTTCTCAAACAGCTCCAGAAGAAGTTCCTAGAAGTCAGTGTTTGTGGTGGGAAGTCCGGTCGGCAACTCCAATCGGTCATGCTGGTCTGTCCAGACTATCACCCAATCGCTCTTCCAGGTCTACCACTTCCCAAAGGAAAAGGATCTGATGTACTTATTCGGAGCATTCCTGCGCCTCAAGAAGTAGTATGCTCCAATGAGGCCAATACCTTTCCAAGTCGATCGGAGGGTGAAGGTCTTGAACAATGGCACACAGGGCCGACACACACCCACATCTCGCAGAAGTGGACGAAGATTGCCACCAGCAGGATGGAGTGAGGGCTGAGGTGTTGGAGTTGAAATCCATACACTTCCAGCAACATCACCAGGAAGAGATTGGCAGGACTAGCCCAACCACGACGTACACCGTGAAGAAGACGATATTGTCGGAGCTATCCTGAGTGAAAGGAAGCTCCCCACAGCGAATTACATTGTCAAAGGAAGAGCTACGCCAGCCCATCAACTTCCAGACCCTCATAATGTCCTTCTTGCTCACAAACTTGTTGGGAAGAAGTCCGGGTTCCATCACCGCAAAGTGGAGCAAAAGCGGAGAGCATGATGCATAGGATGAAGTGGAGAACTCTATGTGCAAAGAAATAGATCGAAGCGTAAGAGTTCCCTCGCTCAGCAAAACATCTCCCTTTATTAGCCTCTGCAACGCTTGGGCGGCAACTGCATGCAGAGTATGATTATGCACTGCAATGTTACCTCGTTGATGACAAGGGGCCTCGGGTCCACTTTGCTAAAAAGTTGCACTAGGTGAACCATTGTCATAATAAGATGTTGGAAGCCCAAGGCCGACGGCCTGAAAGCGCTACAAGGAATGCGCTGGGAACTGATACGAAAATTTTATTGGGAACCAACACTCTTCAATTGCATGAGATCCGCACGTCATGTATCTCACCTGCAAAATCAAGAAGGTCCACGTAGCGATGGCACATGAACGTGATGTTGTTTCAACCATACAATTGAAAAGTTGAAGCAGCAACGCGAGAAGTGATGGTGGCCCTACCTCTGGGATCGAAACCTCCCCCAAGTTGGGCCCGAAGGCCACTATCGGTACCTTGCAGACCAGGTAACTTCTCGTAGAGAAGGAAGAAGTGTTGAGTCCCACTTTCTAGGAGAGAAGACCTTTGGAGTCCAACACGTGTCCTGCAGTGCCAGACCTGCCTCCCTCTTAAGGGTGGCTCTGGTGCTGCCACATGTCCCATAGAGCCGGACCTGCTTCCCTCCTAAGGGTGGTTCCGATGCTGCCACATGTCCCACAAAGTTGGACCTGCCTCCCTCCTAAGGGTGGCTCCAGTGCTACCACATGTCTTGCAGCGTCGGACCTGCCTCCTGCCCTAGGGTGGCTCCGGTGCTGCCACGTGTCCCACAGTGTCGGACCCGCCTCCCTCCTAAGTGTGGCTCCCGAGCTGCCACGTGGACTCCGGACATATCTCTCCAATGGGAAGGACTTCGGAATCTCCAACATCACAGACAATCAAGGCCATACAACAACTGTTACAAGACCTGATTAACGCATCATAATTCCACCCGCCAGGCCTCGGATCTCACTGTAATAGCCAGTCATTGTCATATAAAAGGGCTGCGCTACACAGTAGAACCAAGTCATTTAGACTCAAGCTATTGATACGCAACATGCACAAACTAATTCAATCAAGGTATTATGCTCAGGCGGCCGAAACCACAAGTTGTGCCCCTCCTAAAAACAAACCTCCACAGACTACTTCTTAGTAGTACCGGGGGAAGTGTCAATCGCACAATTAGATAGCGTCCAAAGGGGCCGAGAGATCGAGCATTGGTACACTTTGTGGCCTTCGTTCTTACAACGAAAGCACAAAGAATTATTTTTACAATTTGTAATGATGTGATCTTGGGCATTGGTTGGGCACCTTAACAACGAGAACAAACTTTGACTCTTGAATAGAACTGATTGCTGCAATCCTCGAAGACGTTTGTGACCACCTAGGTGGACACTGAGCCAAGTATGAAGCCACCTCCTGCATCTTTGGTGGGGGTGGTAGAGATACATGTAAGAGCAAAAGGTGATGATGACCAGGACGTTGTTGACCTACCCCACGACAAATAAGGTGAGCAAGATGTCCAAAGGGTCGACATTCGAGATTCTGGGGCCGGTCAAAGAGATTTTGCGACAACTTGGATCTTGAATAGGACCTGGGCGAGGGTGAAGGTCGACGCGATGAGTCTGACAAAGGTCGATGTGAGGATGGAGGATGGGACACAGGCGACAACCCAACTGTAAAAACACATTTTCAAAACTGAATAAATAATATTAAACTACAATTTAAAAGTAATTAAATAAATAATAAGTAAAGAAAGAATTAAAAGAAAGGGAGATATTGTTTGTTCTTTAGATTTTAAATGTAATTTAGAAAACATATTGAAAACTCTTACATTAAGTATTTGAAATAAAGATAAAATGGTGTGCCAATTTATATGAATTCAAGTATTTGAAAAAAAAGTTAAAATGAAATAAAAAAATATATAATCATGAGACAAAGCGAAGAATTAACTATAAAAATCATTGGGACCAAACCCTATTTTTGAACTTGGGGAAAAATATATTGAAATAAGGTTTCCATCATGGCTTCGCATATGAGTGAAGAGTTTGAACTCATTATGTTCTAGAGATTTGTTTGAAATTTGAAAAGTAAATCAAATGCGAAAGAAAAAATAAAAGCGGAAAGAATGAAGACCTAAATAGGCCTAAACCCACCCCCGGCTTATCTCTCTCTCCCTCTTTTTTTTCCCCATGTGGCCGAACTCTCAGGTGAAAGTGCATCTAGGCATCCCCGTGGGTTTTGGATGATTAATGATGACAAATTAATAGACTAATGAGCTAAGTTGATCTTATGCACATATGTGACGATTGAAATGAAAGAAAATCCTTCAAAAAGGAAAATATTGAAACAGGCGTCGAAGACTCAAGCATAGAAATTAGGGTTTCTTATGTGTTGAGTTTAGACTAGCCTTCTGTGTGTGAGGGTGTGTGTATCAAGTGCATTGAGATCATAGAAGAGGGCTCAAAGTTGTGGTTGAGAGAAAACCTAAGTGAGAAGCCTTGTTGAGAGAAATTCCAGTAGACCATACATGTCCCGGCCTCAGGGTCGGACTAGTCCGGGTGAGCAAGAGTAGTCCGTTTTGAGACAAACTAAGAGTTTCTGTGTGAGTTCGGACTTGTACATTTGCATATGGACTAGTACGTTCTACACTTGGTGATATTTCAGAGCTAAGTCTTGGGAGCCCGGACTTGTCCACCCTAGTAGGCCGAACTAGTCCGAACCCACCAGATTAGTCCGTTTTGAGCGAGACTAAAAAATTCTCTCTAAGATCGGACTAGTCCGTTTTGGATTGGACTAGTCTGTGTTGCCATGACCGTTTGAAATTCAAACGTTGGTGGGTACGTCACCACTTTTGCAGAGGTGGGACATGAGTAGTCACAGTTGGTCGTACTAGTCTGTGGTCCAGGATCGGACTAGTCTGGACTTTAGTTGGTGGCAATGGTAGTTTGTCGGGACCCCTATAAAAAAGGGACCCTTGACCTCTATTTTAGAACTCTTGAAGCCTAGCGCCGCCACAAGCATTCCTGAGCCATCTTAAGCCTTCTACTCTGCCTACTTGCCTTCTAGAACCAAATATTCAGAGGATTAGGTTTGGGAAGTGGGGAGAAGGAAGATCGTCTTGCTTTGGCTCTTGGTTTGATCTCTTGCAATTGGTGTTGCGTTTTGTGGCTTGTTGCAGTTGAGTTTCGTGTGGTCCTTGTTGTTGATCATTTTTGGGAGCCTCAACTTGTGAGAAGCCCCAAGAATATTGTTATTGCTCCTTGTGATTAGTGGAGACCTAGCCGGCCTTTTGTGGTGGCTTGGTGAGATGAGGGTCAAGTGAGACCCGATCCTTTTGTGGACTTCTCGACGGGGACGTAGGTGTCAGTACCCTACAGACTAGGAACCCTCACATACAGGGAAGACAAGACGCTGGGTTACCACATCTCCCGCAGCTCTGGACTTGCCTCACTACTAACGGTGGCTTCGGTGCTGCCACGTGTCCCGCAGCTCTGGACTTGCCTCCCTACTAATGGTGGCTCCGGTGCTGCCATGTGTCCTGTAGCTCCAGACCTGCCTCCCTGCCAAGGGTGACTCTAGTGGTGCCACTTTCTCCGCAGCTCCGGACCTTCGATGCTGCCACGTGACCAGCGGCTCTGGACCTAACCTCCCCGCTGAGGAGAGGTCTGGTGCTGCCACGCGCCCTGCGGTTGATGAAGATGACGCATGCACTCAAGACATCATTAGTGCGTCATCAAGAATGCGGACATCATTAATGTGTAATCAAGACACCTTAGTGCACCATGAAGACCCATCAAGACCTATTAACGTTTCATCAAGACACGTTAGTACACCATCAAGATCTATTAATGTGTCATCAAGGCACGTTAATACGCTTTCATAACTAATTAACCCGGGGCTACCTGTCGGGCCCCGATCATAATGTAAGTTGCCGACCCTTAACCTATAAAAGGATTGAGAAGCCACCGACAGAAGGAATGGCTGACACAACTCTCTCACATCTCGCTAATACGCAAACAAGATGAGCACACACAATACAACACACAACCCCTCGTGGATGTAGAGTATTACGCCTCTCGGCGGTCCGAACCACATAAATCCTTCGTGTCCATCTAGCTCGTAGTTCCATGAAATTTGCCCCTGCCTAAATACGAACCTCCGCAGACTGCTTCTTAGTAGTACCGAGGGAAGTACCGTTGCTACACTTCGACAGTAGGCTTCTTTGTGAAGCTGAACCTTGGGATAAATCGTGTCTCTCTTGTCGCTTTACTTCACTCTATTCACTAGAATTGCTTTTAGGGTTCATATCACTCAACATATTGCTAGATATTGTATACATCTTTCGTCGAACTAAAATCCACTAAAAACTTATAGAAATAAGTTTTTAGGTTTTCCAAGTGTAGAGAGCGGACTAGTACGACCTTGAACAGACTAGTCCGACCCCAATTATTTAATCTCATTTTATTAAGTGATTTCAGGTCATATTGCCTATTCACCCCCTCTAGGCAACTTTCAATTGGTACTAGAGCAGGTCTCTCCACCAAGAGTCTAACAATTCGGAGAGAATATGGCCGACAAATGTGAAAATCGATCTCGGTAATCATCGACAGAGATGAAAAGACGAAGAATGTCGATGTGCTCCAAGATGATCCAAATGACGACGAAGAAGTGTGCCTACTCAAGGCGCGACTTTGTGAGAAGCTGGGTCATCCCAACACTACAAGGATTCCGACCTGTTGCAATGATTGTACTGCAACGAATACTAAATCGTTGCAGTAAGCTTGGCTTTTTGCCATGATTCACTAGTTTGTGGCACTAGGATCTATCGCCACGAAACACAATCGTTGCATTAGGATCTGTTGCCACGATTCACTAGTTCGTGGCGTCAGGATGCTAATGCAACGGATCACAATCGTTGCCTTAGGATCTGTTTCCACGAAATACTGGTTCGTGGCGTTACCGCTTTATTGCCACGGAAAACAGTCGTTGCATTAGGATCTGTTGCCACGAATTACTGGTTCCTGGCGTTACAGCTTTACTGCCACGGAACACAGTCGTTGCATTAGGATCTGTTGCCACGAAATACTGGTTCGTGGCATTACAACTTTATTGCCACGGAACAGAGTCGTTGCATTAGGATCTGTTGCCACAAATTACTGGTTAGTGGCGTTATAGCTTTATTGCCACGGAACACAGTCGTTGCATTAGGATCTGTTGCCACGAATCAGCAAACAGTTGCATTTGGACCGTAATGCAACGAAACAGAATCGTTGCAATAGGATGTGTTGCCACGATACTCTGGTTCGTGGCGTTACAACTTTATTACCATGGAACACACTCGTTGCATTAGGATCTGTTGCCACGAATTACTGGTTCGTGGCGTTACAACTTTCTTGCCACGAAACACATTCGTTGCATTAGGATCTGTTGCCACGAAATACTGGTTCGTGGCGTTACAGCTTTATTGCCATGGAACACAGTTGTTGCATTAGGATCTGTTGCCACCAGTCAACAAACAGTTGCATTTGGGCCGTAATGCAACGAAATAGAATCGTTGCATTAGGATGTGTTGCCACGAAATACTGGTTCGTGGCGTTACAACTTTATTGCCACGAAACACAATTGTTGCATTAGGATCTGTTGCCACGAATTACTAGTTTGTGGCGTTACAACTTTATTGCCATAGAACAAAGTCGTTGCATTAGGATCTGTTTCCACGAAATACTGGTTCGTGGCGTTACAGCTTTACTGCCACAGAATACAGTCGTTGCGTTAGGATCTGTTGCCACGAATCAGCAAACAGTTGCATTTGGACCGTAATGCAACGAAACAGAATCATTGCATTAGGATGTGTTGCCACGAAATACTGGTTCATGGCGTTACAGCTTTATTGCCACGGAACACAATGGTTGCATTAGGATCCGTTGCCACGAATTACTGGTTAGTGGCATTACAACTTTATTGCCACGGAACACAGTCGTTGCATTAGGATCTGTTGCCACGAATTACTAGTTCGTGGCGTTACAGCTTTATTGCCACAGTACACAGTTGTTGTATTAGGATCTGTTGCCACGAATCAGCAAACAATTTTCGCGTTCTCCTCGGCGCAGTGCTGATCAATGATGTTCATTACTTTTTGCCTCCTGACGACTCAGTGCTGGACTAACGACGCTGATGATCCGTAACATACTCAACGTTGTAAAACATCAGGTATTAACACATCAACAAATATGAGGGGAAGAATACCAACGTGCAGATTTAAAAGTACAGCAGGTGATTTCAACGCATGTGCTCCGCGCGTCTAAGGCGCCTCGGTGACTGGCGCGCACGTAAGCTCGGTGCGCCCGGTCGCATCAGTCGCCTGTACAAATGGCTACGGCTTGAACGAAGGACGAAACCTTATGAGGCAAACAGCAACGTATAATACTTCCTCTGCGCTAACTCAACTCTATTTCTGTTTTGGTCGAACTAATTACCTTTGACAAATGATTTATATGGAATTTATTAACTTCAATAATATGTAGTACTAGATTGTATATTATGGAAATATTTTTCATGGTGAATCTAAAAGTACAATTCGTGTATTGTTAAAACAGATCAAAATTGTGTAAATCTGAAAGATAGATTTGACGAAACCTAAGACTTCCCTTTGAAAAAGTTTTATACTGTATATCCCATATATATGCTACTACTACGTAAATTAGGGGTGGGCAAATAAACCGAGACCGAAACCGATAAAACCGAGACCGGAACTGAAAAGACCGAAATATCGGGTATCGAGTACTTTTCGGGTAGCAAATATAAATAACTGAAAAATAAATGTCGGGTTCGGACGGATGAATTCATTGTGGATCTACATGTCACATACTTAATTATACTAAAAATCATCATCTTCGCTGTCGTCCCCCCACAATGGAGCTACATGACCATCATTGGTATATGTATCGTCGTCGTCGTCGTCTTCATTTTCTGATGCAACTCCATCTACTCAAACCGATCACCTGACATTGTCATTATAAGAGTGGAAGCATCGCCGGTGGCTCCCTCAATGTCATTCCTAGCCCATGCTGTCGTATCCTCATTATTGATATCATCAGTAAGCAGATCATCATGAAATGTCTCAGCCTCCATCGTCTCAGTCACATTATTTTTACTGTCTCCAGGGGGCATAGCAAAAAGGTTCCGTGGCTTCGTTTTAACAACTGTAGCCCATTTAGGATTCTTCACACTTGGAACATAAAAAACTTGTTCTGCTTGGGTGGCTAGAATATAAGGCTCATACTGGAATCGAAACAGAGTAGTGTCAACATCTATCATTCCGTATTGATCCTTTTTGTAGCCTCTGCTTTGGTTCTGACTGCTTCCAAAAGGCCGATCAAACCATTCATACTGAAATAACATAACCTCTTGATTTTTTTTTTTCAAAATCAACAGCAATGATTTTCTTGATTACTCCAAACCAATCATGATCAGTGCCCCGAACAACAATACCACTGTTTTGGGTCCGTAAATCTTTTTCCACATATGCAGTTCGAAAGAAGAAGCCATTGATGAATAACAGACTAAAAAAATGTGTCCGACGATCAGGTCCTCTAGATAATGCATACAGATAATCGGTTGCTTTGCCTTCTTTGTGTAATGTCGTAATCTGTACACATTAGTATAACAGGGGTTATCGACGACAAACCAATTTCAGAACACATATTTGTTCAATATTTCATCAAAGTGCAAACTTGCACGTACTTACTCGTTTCTGAAACCAATCAACAAACTCATCTCTATGGCGTTTATCAACATCACGAGAATGAATCTTTTTAAGCTCTTCAATATGCTCACTGAAAAGGGTACAAAATTAAATTAGCCATCTACAATAAGCCATATATATAGTATACAACATCTGAGTTATACGTTATTACTTGATCCATGGAGCGACCTCTTCAACGTCAGTAATAAGATAATGCCTGATGTTATGTAGTTCCACCATAGTAAGTTGGTCCCATTTATACCCTTTTTTAGAATTATCAACTTCTGTAAATATGTTAGAATTATCAACAGAAGGTTCATTTGTAGCTGTAGCTTCATGACATTCTTGCCTATTACGCTTGGTGCTGATGTTATCCAAAAACTGACTACAAAAAATCATACACTCTTCGGCAATATATCCCTCAGCTATAGAACCCTCCGGGTGAGCTTTGTTACGTACATACCTCTTCAATGTACCAAGGTACCTCTCAATTGGATACATCCATCTATAAGAAACAGGTCCACCCAACCGTGCTTCTTCGGCAAGATGGGTTGGAAGATGTACCATGATATCAAAGAAAGCGGGAGGAAACAACATCTCAAGCTTACAAATTGTTTCAGAAATTTGTTTGCTCATCTTGTCCAAATCTGGTTCCGCCAATTCTTTAGATCAAATTCAGAAAAGAATGTGCTAAACTCAATTAAAGGTGCAACAACCTTTTCAGGTAATATGTTACGTATTGCAATAGGAAGGAGCTTCTGAAATATAATATGGCAGTCATGAGTTTTTAGACCCGATACCTTACATGCTTTTATGCCCACACATCTCTTGATGTTTGAGGCATAACCATCGGGCGCCTTCACATTCCCCAAAAACTTGCACAAGATGGTCTTCTCATCTTTGCCAAAAGTATATAATGCTGGTGGGAATGTGTACTTTCTCTTTATGAACTTCGGATGTTGATCTAGCCGTATACCCATATCCTTCATATCAAGACGAGCTGGTAGACTATCTTTTGTTTTACCATCCATAGCAAGCAATGTCCCCAATATGCTATCACAAATGTTTTTCTCAATGTGCATGACATCCAAGTTATGCCTTATTAGCAATGTCTTCCAATAAGGGAGGTCGAAAAATATACTTTTCTTCTTCCAATTATGCCATCTATTTTCCTCGGTGTGCTTTCTCTTATTATTCGTCGGTCCAAAACTCACTTGATCAAAACACTCGTATTGTTGGAGTACTTCGTCACCAGAGAGTGATGTTGGAGCCTCTCTATTCTCTGCCTTGTTGTTGAAAGAACCTTTGTTTTGACGCCATCTGTGATCCTGAGGTAGGAAACGATGATGAATACATATGAGGCATTCATCAAATTATGAACACACATTGATTCAAAAAAATTAAAAAAATCTGAAAAAATTCATAGAGGTTGGTATGATGAGTAAAATTGTCCACTGAAAAAATAAATGAAAAAGGCATTATATTCATCAAGATTGAAAAATGAAAAATATCATTTGTTGTATGTTTTTATGTTCTGACCATTTCAAAAGATTTATGAAGTGAAATTTAATGGTAACCTTTACTTATCAATAATATTACAAGAAAGTGGAATTTTGCCTTTTTAAAGGACCCACATTTAATCAAGAATATTAATTAAGAAGAAGTAAATATCTTCACAGGCGGTTGGTACTTAATAACCGTCAAGGAAGATTTTTATCTCAGTCGGGTATTACTTACCAACCGTCTAAGATAATGCCCGATATTGTTCTTTAGTTTCCTTATCCCTTGCTTCTTTTTTATTTAGATTCCAATATAAATACTCAAACATGTTTAGATTCTGCAAATTGTGTCCAAATTATATGATTCTTTCTTCTACATTTGTATAAAATTAACATCTACCACCTGAACAAAAAATTTTAAAACTTGCATAGCTGACATTGTAATGTTTTGGTAAATATCAAATTAATTTCTACTCACATATTATTCACATATGTGTATCTCGTAAAAAAAAGATCCTTCACTCA
This sequence comes from Tuctoria greenei, assembly GCA_036927565.1. Classification (NCBI taxonomy): domain Eukaryota; kingdom Viridiplantae; phylum Streptophyta; class Magnoliopsida; order Poales; family Poaceae; genus Tuctoria; species Tuctoria greenei. The sequence continues at coordinate 36,518,810 of JAYESD010000003.1, read as the reverse complement.
AATTTGTTTGTATGAACATATTTGTATCATTTATACATGTATGGATTTTGTTAATTTTTTTTAAAATATTCCAACATGTCAAACTTCAAATTATCCATCATTCTAACTAAATGCTCATATACATATGAGGCATTCATCAAATTATGAACACACATTGATTCAAAACAATTTACAAAAATCTGAAAAAAATTCATAGAGTTTGGTATGATGAGTAAAAATGTCCATTGAAAAATAAATGAAAAAGGAATTATATTCATCAAGATAGAAAAATGAAAAATATCATTTGCTGTATGTTTTTTATGTTATGACCGATTTCAAAAGATTTTGAAGTGAAATTTAATGGTAACCTTTACTTATCAATAATATTACAAGAAAGTGGAAATTTGCCTTTTTGAAGGACCCACATTTAATCAAGAATATTAATTAAGAAGAAGTAAATATCTTCACAGGCGGTTGGTACTTAATAACCGTCAAGGAAGATTTTTATCTCAGCCGGGTATTACTTACCAACCGCCTGAGATAATCTTCTTCTTAGACGAGTTTGAATTACCAACCGCCTAAGATAATTACCTTATGATACCCGAGTCTGAGGAACACGATGAACACACTACACATTCATTCATTCACATAGTTGAAGAACACATAATATTAATTAAGAAGAAGTAAATATCTTCACAGGCGGTTGGTACTTAATAACCGTCAAGGAAGATTTTTATCTCAGTCGGGTATTACTTACCAACTGTCTGAGATAATGCCCGATACTGTTCTTCAGTTTCCTTATCCCTTGCTTCTTTTTTATTTAGATTGCAATATAAATATTCAAACATATTTAGATTCTGCAAATTGTGTCCAAATTATATGATTCTTTCTTCTACATTTGTATAAAATTAACATCTACCACCTGAACAAAAAATTTTAAAACTTGTATAGCTGACATTGTAATGTTTTGGTAAATATCAAATTAATTTCTACTCAGATATTATTCACATTTGTGTATCTCATAAAAGAAAGATCCTTCACTCAAATTTGTTTGTGTGAACATATTTGTATCATTTATACATGTATGAATTTTGTTAATTTTTTTAAAAGCATTCCAACATGTCAAACTTCAAATTATCCATCATTCTAACTAAATGCTCATATACATATGAGGCATTCATCAAATTATGAACAAACATTGATTCAAAAAAATTTAAAAAAATCTGAAACAATTCATAGAGGTTGGTATGATGAGTAAAAATGTCCAATGAAAAAATAAATGAAAAAAGGCATTATATTCATCAAGATAGAAAAATGAAAAATATCATTTGTTGTATGTTTTTTATGTTCTGACCGATTTCAAAAGATTTATGAAGTAAAATTTAACGGTAACCTTTACTTATCAATAATATTACAAGAAAGTGGAATTTTGCCTTTTTAAAGGACCCACATTTAATCAAGAATATTAATTAAGAAGAAGTAAATATCTTCACAGGCGGTTGGTACTTAATAACCGTCAAGGAAGATTTTTATCTCAGTCGGGTATTACTTGCCAACCGTCTGAGATAATGCCCAATACTGTTCTTCAGTTTCCTTATCCCTTGCTTTTTTTATTTAGATTCCAATATAAATACTCAAACATGTTTAGATTCTGCAAAATATGTCCAAATTATATGATTCTTTCTTCTACATTTGTATAAAATTAACATCTACCACCTGAACAAAAAATTTTAAAACTTGTATAGCTGACATTGTAATGTTTTGATAAATATCAAATTAATTTCTACTCACATATTATTCACATTTGTGTATCTCGTAAAAAAAGATTCTTCACTCAAATTGGTTTGTATGAACATATTTGTATCATTTATACATGTATGGATTTTGTTAATTTTTTTAAAAGCATTCCAACATGTCAAACTTCAAATTATCCATCATTCTAACTAAATGCTCATATACATATGAGGCATTCATCAAATTATGAACACACATTGATTCAAAAAAATTTAAAAAAATTTGAAAAAATTCATAGAGGCTGGTATGATGAGTAAAAATGTCCACTGAAAAAATAAATGAAAAAGACATTATATTCATCAAAATAGAAAAATGAAAAATATCATTTGTTGTATGTTTTTTATGTTCTGACCGATTTCAAAAGATTTATGAAGTGAAATTTAATGGTAACCTTTACTTATCTATAATATTACAAGAAAGTGGAATTTTGCCTTTTTAAAGGACCCACATTTAATCAAGAATATTAATTAAGAAGAAGTAAATATCTTCACAGGCGGTTGGTACTTAATAACCGTCAAGGAAGATTTTTATCTCAGTCGGGTATTACTTACCAACCGTCTAAGATAATGCCCGATACTGTTCTTTAGTTTCCTTATCCCTTGCTTCTTTTTTATTTAGATTCCAATATAAATACTCAAACATGTTTAGATTCTGCAAATTGTGTCCAAATTATATGATTCTTTCTTCTACATTTGTATAAAATTAACATCTACCACCTGAACAAAAAATTTTAAAACTTGCATAGCTGACATTGTAATGTTTTGGTAAATATCAAATTAATTTCTACTCACATATTATTCACATATGTGTATCTCGTAAAAAAAGATCCTTCACTCAAATTTGTTTGTATGAACATATTTGTATCATTTATACATGTATGGATTTTGTTAATTTTTTTTAAAAATATTCCAACATGTCAAACTTCAAATTATCCATCATTCTAACTAAATGCTCATATACATATGAGGCATTCATCAAATTATGAACACACATTGATTCAAAACAATTTACAAAAATCTGAAAAAAATTCATAGAGTTTGGTATGATGAGTAAAAATGTCCATTGAAAAATAAATGAAAAAGGAATTATATTCATCAAGATAGAAAAATGAAAAATATCATTTGTTGTATGTTTTTTATGTTCTGACCGATTTCAAAAGATTTATGAAGTGAAATTTAATGGTAACCTTTACTTATCAATAATATTACAAGAAAGTGGAAATTTGCCTTTTTGAAGGACCCACATTTAATCAAGAATATTAATTAAGAAGAAGTAAATATCTTCACAGGCGGTCGGTACTTAATAACCGTCAAGGAAGATTTTTATCTCAGCCGGGTATTACTTACCAACCACCTGAGATAATCTTCTTCTTAGACGAGTTTGAATTACCAACCGCCTAAGATAATTACCTTATGATACCCGAGTCTGAGGAACACGATGAACACACTACACATTCATTCATTCACATAGTTGAAGAACACATAATATTAATTAAGAAGAAGTAAATATCTTCACAGGCGGTTGGTACTTAATAACCGTCAAGGAAGATTTTTATCTCAGTCGGGTATTACTTACCAACTGTCTGAGATAATGCCCGATACTGTTCTTCAGTTTCCTTATCCCTTGCTTCTTTTTTATTTAGATTGCAATATAAATATTCAAACATATTTAGATTCTGCAAATTGTGTCCAAATTATATGATTCTTTCTTCTACATTTGTATAAAATTAACATCTACCACCTGAACAAAAAATTTTAAAACTTGTATAGCTGACATTGTAATGTTTTGGTAAATATCAAATTAATTTCTACTCAGATATTATTCACATTTGTGTATCTCATAAAAGAAAGATCCTTCACTCAAATTTGTTTGTATGAACATATTTGTATCATTTATACATGTATGGATTTTGTTAATTTTTTTTTAAAATATTCCAACATGTCAAACTTCAAATTATCCATCATTCTAACTAAATGCTCATATACATATGAGGCATTCATCAAATTATGAACACACATTGATTCAAAACAATTTACAAAAATCTGAAAAAAATTCATAGAGTTTGGTATGATGAGTAAAAATGTCCATTGAAAAATAAATGAAAAAGGAATTATATTCATCAAGATAGAAAAATGAAAAATATCATTTGTTGTATGTTTTTTATGTTCTGACCGATTTCAAAAGATTTATGAAGTGAAATTTAATGGTAACCTTTACTTATCAATAATATTACAAGAAAGTGGAAATTTGCCTTTTTGAAGGACCCACATTTAATCAAGAATATTAATTAAGAAGAAGTAAATATCTTCACAGGCGGTCGGTACTTAATAACCGTCAAGGAAGATTTTTATCTCAGCCGGGTATTACTTACCAACCGCCTGAGATAATCTTCTTCTTAGACGAGTTTTAATTACCAACCGCCTAAGATAATTACCTTATGATACCCGAGTCTGAGGAACACGATGAACACACTACACATTCATTCATTCACATAGTTGAAGAACACATAATATTAATTAAGAAGAAGTAAATATCTTCACAGGCGGTTGGTACTTAATAACCGTCAAGGAAGATTTTTATCTCAGTCGGGTATTACTTACCAACTGTCTGAGATAATGCCCGATACTGTTCTTCAGTTTCCTTATCCCTTGCTTCTTTTTTATTTAGATTGCAATATAAATATTCAAACATATTTAGATTCTGCAAATTGTGTCCAAATTATATGATTCTTTCTTCTACATTTGTATAAAATTAACATCTACCACCTGAACAAAAAATTTTAAAACTTGTATAGCTGACATTGTAATGTTTTGGTAAATATCAAATTAATTTCTACTCAGATATTATTCACATTTGTGTATCTCATAAAAGAAAGATCCTTCACTCAAATTTGTTTGTATGAACATATTTGTATCATTTATACATGTATGGATTTTGTTAATTTTTTTTTAAAATATTCCAACATGTCAAACTTCAAATTATCCATCATTCTGACTAAATGCTCATATACATATGAGGCATTCATCAAATTATGAACACACATTGATTCAAAACAATTTACAAAAATCTGAAAAAAATTCATAGAGTTTGGTATGATGAGTAAAAATGTCCATTGAAAAATAAATGAAAAAGGAATTATATTCATCAAGATAGAAAAATGAAAAATATCATTTGTTGTATGTTTTTTATGTTCTGACCGATTTCAAAAGATTTATGAAGTGAAATTTAATGGTAACCTTTACTTATCAATAATATTACAAGAAAGTGGAAATTTGCCTTTTTGAAGGACCCACATTTAATCAAGAATATTAATTAAGAAGAAGTAAATATCATCACAGGCGGTCGGTACTTAATAACCGTCAAGGAAGATTTTTATCTCAGCCGGGTATTACTTACCAACCGCCTGAGATAATCTTCTTCTTAGACGAGTTTGAATTACCAACCGCCTAAGATAATTACCTTATGATACCCGAGTCTGAGGAACACGATGAACACACTACACATTCATTCATTCACATAGTTGAAGAACACATAATATTAATTAAGAAGAAGTAAATATCTTCACAGGCGGTTGGTACTTAATAACCGTCAAGGAAGATTTTTATCTCAGTCGGGTATTACTTACCAACTGTCTGAGATAATGCCCGATACTGTTCTTCAGTTTCCTTATCCCTTGCTTCTTTTTTATTTAGATTGCAATATAAATATTCAAACATATTTAGATTCTGCAAATTGTGTCCAAATTATATGATTCTTTCTTCTACATTTGTATAAAATTAACATCTACCACCTGAACAAAAAATTTTAAAACTTGTATAGCTGACATTGTAATGTTTTGGTAAATATCAAATTAATTTCTACTCAGATATTATTCACATTTGTGTATCTCATAAAAGAAAGATCCTTCACTCAAATTTGTTTGTATGAACATATTTGTATCATTTATACATGTATGGATTTTGTTAATTTTTTTTTAAAATATTCCAACATGTCAAACTTCAAATTATCCATCATTCTAACTAAATGCTCATATACATATGAGGCATTCATCAAATTATGAACACACATTGATTCAAAACAATTTACAAAAATCTGAAAAAAATTCATAGAGTTTGGTATGATGAGTAAAAATGTCCATTGAAAAATAAATGAAAAAGGAATTATATTCATCAAGATAGAAAAATGAAAAATATCATTTGTTGTATGTTTTTTATGTTCTGACCGATTTCAAAAGATTTATGAAGTGAAATTTAATGGTAACCTTTACTTATCAATAATATTACAAGAAAGTGGAAATTTGCCTTTTTGAAGGACCCACATTTAATCAAGAATATTAATTAAGAAGAAGTAAATATCATCACAGGCGGTCGGTACTTAATAACCGTCAAGGAAGATTTTTATCTCAGCCGGGTATTACTTACCAACCGCCTGAGATAATCTTCTTCTTAGACGAGTTTGAATTACCAACCGCCTAAGATAATTACCTTATGATACCCGAGTCTGAGGAACACGATGAACACACTACACATTCATTCATTCACATAGTTGAAGAACACATAATATTAATTAAGAAGAAGTAAATATCTTCACAGGCGGTTGGTACTTAATAACCGTCAAGGAAGATTTTTATCTCAGTCGGGTATTACTTACCAACTGTCTGAGATAATGCCCGATACTGTTCTTCAGTTTCCTTATCCCTTGCTTCTTTTTTATTTAGATTGCAATATAAATATTCAAACATATTTAGATTCTGCAAATTGTGTCCAAATTATATGATTCTTTCTTCTACATTTGTATAAAATTAACATCTACCACCTGAACAAAAAATTTTAAAACTTGTATAGCTGACATTGTAATGTTTTGGTAAATATCAAATTAATTTCTACTCAGATATTATGCACATTTGTGTATCTCATAAAAGAAAGATCCTTCACTCAAATTTGTTTGTATGAACATATTTGTATCATTTATACATGTATGAATTTTGTTAATTTTTTTAAAAGCATTCCAACATGTCAAACTTCAAATTATCCATCATTCTAACTAAATGCTCATATACATATGAGGCATTCATCAAATTATGAACATACATTGATTCAAAAATTTTAAAAAAATCTAAAAAAAATCATAGAGGTTGGTATGATGAGTAAAAATGTCCACTGAAAAATAAATGAAAAAGGCATTATATTCATCAAGATAGAAAAATGAAAAATATCTTTGTTGTATGTTTTTTATGTTCTGACCGATTTCAAAAGATTTATGAAGTGAAATTTAATGGTAACCTTTACTTATCAATAATATTACAAGAAAGTGGATTTTTGCCTTTTTAAAGGACCCACATTTAATCAAGAATATTAATTAAGAAGAAGTAAATATCTTCACAGGCGGTTGGTACTTAATAACCTTCTGAGATGTTTATCTCAGTTGGGTATAACTTACCAACCGCCTGATATAATCTTCTTCTAAGACAAGTTTGAATTACCAACCGCCTAAGATAATTACCTTATGATACCCGAGTCTGAGGAACACGATGAACACACTACACATTCATTCATTCACACAGTTGAAGAACACAAAAGATACTCATTCATTAACAATATTCAATCACGCATCTCACAAAAGAACACAAGATACACAAGTAATATTCAGTCACATAGATGAACAAAGATAGATTTCATTCATTAACAATATTTACAAAATAGAAGCAACTAAAAACAACAAAGAAAAACTAACTAAATCCTACTCCTACTCCTACTCCTCTTCCTCCTCCTCGTCCTCCGGCGCCGGTGCAATAGGGGCCGGTTGCACCGGCGGTGCAACCCCGAGGTTGCTAGCCGTCGCCTCCACCAGCGTTCTGCGGCCCTCGGGGCCAAGAACCTGGGCCATCGTCGCGAACAGAATGTCGAGACAATCGGCCACCCCCGTGAGGGCGTAGAGGTAGTGGCCGATGGTACCCATTCCAGTATACTCTGGAAGGGTACCCAGCCCCAAGGCACTCATGGCGCGAGATGTATTGTTGTACGCCTCTCGCACCATTAGGAGGCGCTACTGGGTGTTGAACCTCTCGGGGGAGCTGCAACATAGTTTCTTGCAAGGTGGCTCCTTCGGAGGGCTTGGCGGCGGAAGGTCGGCCATAGTGGTGTTGGGTCGTCGGAGCGGAGGAAGACGAAGAAAAGAAGAGGATTCAAAGTGAGCGACGCGCTTGTGGAGAACTAACGGGTGATAGCGCGTCTTTAAGGCCGCGCGGAGTGGAAGATGGAGCAGTTGGTTTACCGCGCATTGAAAGGTCGCGCCTCGGGGAAAAGAAAGGTCGCGCACAGTCGTCGACACGTCTTCACAGGAGGTTGGTGAGGGGTCTTTATGTAGGCGTTCATCAAATTATGAACACACATTGATTCAAAAAAATTTAAAAAATCTGAAAAAAATTAATAGAGGTTGGTATGATGAGTAAAAATGTCGACTGAAAAAATAAATAAATAAGCATTATGTTCATCAAGGTAGAAAAATGAAAAATAGCATTTGTTGTATGTTTTTTATGTTCTGACCAATTTCAAATGCTTTATGAAGTGAAGTTTAATGGTAACCTTTACATATCAATAATATTACAAGAAAGTGGAATTTTGCCTTTTTAAAGGACCCACATTTAATCAAGAATATTAATTAAGAAGAAGTAAATATCTTCATAGACGCTTGGTACTTAATAACCGCCTGAGAAGATGTTTATCTCGGATGTTACTAACCAACCACCTAAGATGTTTATCTTCTCAGGCGGTTGGTAAGTAAAACCCGCCTGAGGTAACCATCTTCTGAGACGGTTGGTACTTAAAATCCGCCTGAGAAAATTGGAGTTTATATATACCCTCGGCAGCCAAGTGTTCGCCCTCGTCACTTCCAGGTAGGCCGCCGAGCTTCACCGTCGCTGCCGAGCTTCGCCCTAGTCACTTCCAGGTACGCCCTCATCGCTGAAAAAGAGTGTCTCTTCTCGCCTGCAGCTACCTCGCCTCGCCTCACCTCACCATCCAAATTCAAGTGCCACACTTTGCGATTCTTGATACTAGAAAAAGGTTGGAGGATTTGCTTTTTGTCCCTTGCTTGATCAGTTATAGGTCCGGAGCTAGGCGCCGCCTAGTAAACCTCAAGAACGTGGTCGCCACTCTGAACGAAGCTAGCCTATTTAGAATAAGAAGATAAAATTGCCATTGCTGGTGAGCAACTTTAACATGCTTGTCACCCTCGCAATGTATATGAACCTTTTGGTCAGTCGCCTTAAACCCTAGAATGGCTTATCAAATCCTAGAATGCTTCCATCTTTTTCTTCATGCAACACTTCATGTAGAGTTAATATGCCATTTATTAGATTTTTTGTCTTATTAGTTCTAGCATGGAAAGCCCTAAGAAGATTGGTCCTGGTAGTAACAATAAAGAAGACAATATGGAGTTTACTGACTCCAGCAGTTCAGGCTCATATCACAGTCCATCGGTTCCTTTTCCGAATATAAAAATTAAAAAGACTTCAGTGGATCTAGACCTGAAATATGATCCTGTCGATGAGGTATGGATCACGAATCTTAACTTCAGCAGTTCAAGTTAATGTTGGTTGTCAAGTATACGAAGTCTTATAATTTTTTGTACCTAGATTAATCGCGAAGACAATGAGGTGACATCGGCTCCTAAAACCGCAGAAGGTTCTCCAATGGATGAATCCTCAACTTCACTCAAGGGGAAACGAGGGCAATGAGGTCCCAATAAGGGTCCATTGCACCGCATCATGTACATAACAAGGGTCGGTCCAGGTGGGCTTCCCCAAGAACCACTGGATTCAGTTACCAAGTACTGTAATGCATGCGGTTTTCTTGTTAGGGAGGTTGTGCCGATTACAACCGAGAATTGGAGGAAATTACCCGAGAAGACCAAGAATGAGTTGTGGGAAAGGATAAAGAAACAATTCATGTTCCTGAAAGGCACAGAAGAATCTGTAAAGAAAGCAACATTGGTCTCTTGCGGCAAGAAGTTTTGATGCTGGAAGAGTGAAATGAATGCTTATGTTAAGGCCGATAAGGTCCCTAGCCCGAGGAAGATGGGAAAAATCACACAAGCTCAGTGGCAAGAGTTTGTTGGTCAAAAGAGCACACCTGATGCTAAAGCTCTAAGTGCAACAAGGTCAGAGCTTGCAAAAAAGAACAAATACCATCATCGCTTGGGATCTGCTGGATATGCCCCGAAAGTCCAGAAATGGAATAAGATATTAGACGAAATTACCAGTAAGGGCAATCCTCACCCATTAGAAGGGTGCGATGAGCAAACTCAATGCTGGGTCTTTGCTCGGTCAGGTTTGACCAGCGAGGGCAAACATGAAAAGCCCGACTCTCTGAATGAAGTAGAGGATAAAATGAAAGAAGTAATTGAAAAACAACAGAAGGGTCTCTTCCAGCCGAAGAGGGAGAATGACCAACTTACCGCTATCTTAGGAAACCCTGAACACAGCGGACGGGTTCGAGCGGTCTCTTCTCAAATGTCTTGGCTAGATGGTTTCCCTAAAGATAAAGGCACATATAGAAGACGTGAGAAGTTTAAGAAAACACTTGATAAAATGATTGCTCAAAAGGTCAAAGAAAATATGCAAGAAATAATGGAACAACTTAGACAATCGGGACAATTAGTGGCACCGAGTACAGTGATGGTTCCGGTGCAAAAGGAGCAATTAGTATCTCCAACTGCCTACCCTAGCAGCGTTGGTTCCGCGCCAGTCTCAGGGTCAACCCATAAGTTCCCTGTCTGATATTGCTAACGACAAATCTTGTCGTCTTCTTGTCCCAATAGGCAGAGCAGGGAACAAAACCAAACAGGTTGCCACTGCTATGGCAAAGCCTGATCGTGACTTCAATGGGAATCCACTTCTGTTGTATTATGCTGTGGTGCAAGTTCTTTAGATCATTGATAATGATTATGAAGATTATGAAATAGACCATGTCACACCTGAGGGGATCGCGACTCTGGGGCAGGCTGTCAACCAATTAATCCTTTGGCACCGATGTGATATCGTGTTGGACGATGAGCCAATTTCTAGCCTCGTCGCATCTCCAAATACTGCAACCCCATCTTCTAAGGCGAAAGTGTATGAAGATCCACTCCTAGTCTAGGAAGATCCATTCCCCCTATGTCTCAGCAAGGATGATATCCAAGAGCAACAAGTTGGACAACAACTTCAAGCAGTACCAGAGCAAGCTGTTGCTAGTAAAGAGTAACTAGATGAGCAACATCTTGAAGTAGTACTAGAGCCAACTGCTGGGAGTAAAGAGCAATCAGTTGAACAACAGTTTCAACAACAAGCCAGTGTCCAACTTCCGACGACTACTCCTCAATCATCAGTGCCTATCAAAGTTACCTCATACGAAAATAAGAAACCTTCATCAGAAGTGTCAAAATATTTGGAAACTATGAAGGAAAATATTATAAAATCGAGTGCATCTCGTTCTTCTCATGAGCCATCATTAGAAGATATCGAGGATTGGGAAGAAGATGGATTCATGCATAATCAGCGGACGACTTTAGTTAAACCAGGAGTTCCAATATACAAGCTTGAGGATGTTCCTCCTGAATTTAAGAATGGGAAGCCGTTCATGACATCTGTACAACTTAGCAAACAACCCGTCCAGCTCAGAAGAATGCATGATTGGTTGAAAGCATCTAGGCCCCCATGAGGTATCGTTTCGGTGATTAATGACAACCATTGAATTTTACTAATGAATTTGTGGATGCAAGGTCTCCCATATCACTCAATCAAATGAAATCTATATGAATATGAACATCAACTAATGATCATTGGAGACCCCTAAACAATCATCTTATGAGATCAATCAATGTTATGAAGACTAGAAGTAAAAGCTCATATGTCAAAGTCATTCAACCATAATTGACAACACTCAATGCTTGACATTCATCAGAAGAATATTTACAACAAGTATCTAAGAGGTCAATCGAGAAAATTCCAAAAGAATCACTTAGAACAGCTCGAAGCAAACAAAATCAACTCACCGGATCAACCGATGTTTCCAGAGAACAACACATCGGTCGAGTTGATTCAGCAGAAGAAGAAGACCTCAGAACAAAGTACTCATCGGATCATCCGATGTTAAGGGCAATGTTACATCGGTCCATCAGTACAGTATGCAATATTCTTGGACCAAGTGTAGCACCGGATCATCCGATGTACTACAATATACACATCGGTCAATCACTCCAGTAAGCATCAAGTCTGAACCAATTATGGAGGAAGTGCCACCGAATCATCCGATGAGAAGACAAGTGTAACATCGGTCTAACAACGGTCATATCTGACACAGTGACATCAGCTAAAGTGAACTTGACCGATGATAACTGAAGGGAGAGCATTAGATCATCCGGTGTTCGCAGAGCAGTGATGTCAGCCTACTTTTCCAACGGCTATTTCATGGAGGCTGGCTATTTATACCCCTTCAACCTGTCAAATCGACAAGTCTTGATCACCAGACATACTCTACACATTCTCAAGCATTCAAGACTTTGAGCTACCACTTCTAGATCATTTACACCTCCTACACACCAAGAGATAGGCTAGAACTAGCTAGAGATAGTGCTTGTGTGCTTCCATTCTTGGTGAGTGGAGTCTCTAGTGTAGTGAGAGCTGTAAGGGAGTGTCCCTTGGTGTTTGTAACTGAGAGAGACTTCCGGAGCTTGCCAAGACGATTGTGGAAGCCCGGAGGATCCAAGTTGTACAAGACTTGAGCTCCACCTTGCCGAGGTTGGCAAACGGAGAAGATAGTTAAGATCCCTAGTCTCGATGACTTGGGTGTGGCTATACCCTTTGGTGGGTGCCACAACATGGATGTAGGAAGATCTTGACGATCTTGCCGAACCACGAGATAAATCTTCGTGTCTCCTCGGGTGTTTGCATTCTCTTCCTCTCACCCTACACTTATGCATTTTATATACTGCGAAGTTGCTATTTACTTGAATGCATAGGTTGTTTGCGTAGGGAATTGGGCTTTTAGTAATTAAGTTTTATTGCCTTAATTTTTGAAAAGAAGCCCAATTCATTCCCCTCTTGGTCATTCGATCCTTACAATTGGTATCAGAGCGAGGTTGCTCATAGGATCATTCTAGCTTCACCGCTAGAGAGCTAAAATGGCCAAGGTTGGGGGTTCGGTTCCTATCTTCGAGGGCAAGAACTTTGCCTATTGGAAAGCACGCATGCGCGCTTATCTAGAGGCTATTGCTCCCGAAGTATGGGAAGCGACCACGTGGGGTTTGGTGAGCACAATTATGTTGGTGATCAAATTAAGTGGGATGACAAAGCTAGGAATGCAACTTATGAATGCATTAGTCAAGATGTGTTTGCTAGGATTGCTAGAAAAGAGAAAGCTTGTGAAATTTGGGTTGCTTGATAGAAATTCATGAGGGTTCTTCTCGTGTCAAAGAACTAAAATATCATATGCTTAAAGCCAAATATGATGAGTTCAAAATGTTACCTCATGAAAATGTCAATGAAATGTTTTCTCGCTTGAATGTGCTTATTGAAGAAATCAATGCTCTTGAAATTGCTTCTCTTGGCAAGGGACTCATCAACCGCAAGATTCTCATGCTCCTTCCCAAGCCAAAGTACAACATCATCAACTCCATTCTTCAAAAGAATCTCCTGACCACATTGAAGTTTCAGAACTCATTGGAGAGATTCACGCTCATGAGATGAGTGTACTTGGGATGATGGATCAATCATCTTCAAAAACAATTGCTCTAAAGGCCTCCACCAAGAAAACAAGTCCCAAGAAGAAGAAGGTGGTTGAGCCTAGCTCAAGTGAAGAAGAGCAAGCATCAAGTGAAGATGATGATGATGATGAGCTTGCATTGATGATGAGAAAGTTCTCACGCTTGAACTCCAAGATTACTAAGAAGGGATACACCTTTGATCCCAAGAAGAAAGCATTTCTACCAAGGAGAGATGATCACAAGACTTGCTACAGTTATGGTGATCAAGGCCACATATCCTATGATTGTCCAAAACCGGACAAAAGAAGAGAGAACCACAAGAGCAAGCATCGCAAGCTTGAAGATAGCAAAGATGATGAAGAAGAGGTCAAACCCAAACCAAGGTCCTTTGGGAAGAAGAAATATTACAAGGGCAAGAAGGCAAAGCTCTTCCCAAAGAAAAGAAATGGCCCACAAAAGGTGTTCATGTGTGAGGCAAATGAATGAGTCACCGACGAAGAATCAAGTGATGAAGAGAGTGAAGCAAAAGAAGAAAGTTTGGCCGGCCTTGCCATTGCCAAAAATGATGACTCACCTCTTGATCCACCACCCCATGTGCCTCATGGCTAAAGGTAACACCAAGGTATGTGATGACTCAAGCGATGATGAGCTTTCCCCCGATGATTTAACTTCATTAATAAATGAATATCATACTATCATTAAGAGGGAAAAGAGTAAGGTTAAAGCTCTTGAAGAAACCCGTGCCAAGCTTGAGAATGCTAACCTCGATTTGCTTGACAAGTATGAAAGCATACTTAAAGAGCATGACACGCTCAGATCCCATGTCAAGAAAATTGAGGAGGATAAGGCTAAAATCAAGCTAGATCATCATGAGCTTAACTTAGCACACCAAACACTCTTGGGAGAGCACAACAAGTTAATACAAGAACATCAAACACTAAACCTTGCTTATGAAGTGCTTGATCAAGAGTTAAAAAATATGAATAAACAAACTCTTAATGATAAGGTATCCATTACTTCTCATGCCACTAATGTCTTGCACGAGTCTTTGCCTTTAAAAGAAAATGCTAGGGAGAAGGACTTGTTGGAAGAAATTGAGAGTCTCCGCACTAGTGTGGCTAGACTATCAAAAGGAGAAGTCAAGGACTAGGAAATCCTCTTCCAACAGGCAAAGGCCTTCAACAAGAGAGGACTTGGATCCTTCCCGGTGCCTAACAAAGGAAAGGTTCCCTCACCGGAGCTTAGAACAAGCTTCATCAAGGAAGTTGGTTCTTATTGCCAACATTGTGAGGTCACCGGTCACCACACAAGGGAGTGTCCTCTTCCTAACCGGCCTTCTCCAAAATTGCCCATTAATTACAAATCTACTTTCAATGATCGTTTTTATCTCTTGAGTAAAGTAGATGGCAAGGTGAAGGCAAGATTCATTGGCAAGGATATGAAGGGCATGAAGGGGAAGCTCCCCAAGCAACTTTGGGTCCCAAAAACACTTGTATCACACATACAAGGACCTAAGTTGGCTTGGGTGCCTAAAGTTAAAAATTGAATTCATGTGTGTAGGTGAACTACAAAGCCGGAGGAAAGCATTGGGTACTCGATAGCGGGTGCACTCAACATATGACCGACAATGAAGGTATGTTCACCACCATAGAAAACCCCGACAATCATGAACAAGTCACCTTTGGTGATAACTCTAAGGGTAAGGTAATTGGGTTAGGTAAAATTGCTATTTCAAATGACTTATCTATTTCTAATGTATTGTACGTTAAGTCACTTAGTTTCAATTTACTTTCTATTGCACAATTATGTGATCTTGGACTAACATGCACCTTTAGCAAAAATGATGTTGTTGTGAGTAGTGAAACAAGCCAAGAACTAGTCTTCAAAGGATTTCGGCATGGACATCTCTACCTAGTAGACTTCTTTAACAAGGATGCTAGCTTGACCACTTGTCTTTTCACTAAGACAAGTTTGGGTTGGCTATGGCATCGACGCATAGCGCACATAGGGATGAGTAAGCTCAAAAAGTCATTCAAGCTTGGGATGGTGACCGGCGTGAAGGATGTCACATTTGAGAAGAACAAGCTTTGTAGCGCTTGTCAAGCCGGGAAGCAAGTTGCTTCACACCATCCAATGAAGACAATGGTGTCAACCTCCAAGCCACTTGAGCTACTTCACATGGACCTCTTCGGACCGTCCACATATCAAAGTCTTGGCGGTAACCTCTATTGTCTTGTTATAGTTGATGACTACTCTCACTATGCTTTGACTTTGTTTCTAGGTGACAAGAGTGAAACTCCGGAAGTGCTCAAGACCTTCGCTAACCGCGCTCAAAGGGAATTTCAACTTCCCATCATCAAGGTCCGGAGTGACAACGGCACCGAATTCAAGAACTACAACATTGGGGAGTGGTGTGACCGTGAAGGAGTGAAACATGAGTTTTCGGCCACATACACTCCTCAACAAAATGGTGTTGTTGAAAGAAAGAACAAGACTCTCATCACTCTTGCGCGAGCAATGCTTGATGACTATGGCACGCCCGAGAAGTTTTGGGCCGAAGCAATCAACACGGCGTGCCATGTCGCAAATAGGGTCTACCTACATCGACTACTTCAAAAGACCCCGTACGAACTTCTCATTGGGAGAAAGCCCAACATCTCCTACTTTCGAGTCTTTGGGTGCAAGTGCTACATCTACTGCAAGAAAGGGCTCGATAAGTTTGAAAGAAGATGTGATGTTGGTATATTTCTTGGTTATGCATCAAACTCAAAAGCATATCGAGTATTCAACCAAACCTCTGATTTAGTTGAGGAAAGTTGTGATGTTGAGTTTGATGAAACTAATGGCTCCCAAGAGGAGAGTTTTGGTCATGATGAAATAGATGATGAACCTCTACGAGAAGCTATGAAGAACATGACCATTGGAGACATCAACCCTAAATTTGAGGAGAGCCATGATCAAGGGGGAGCTTCAAGTTCCAACATCAATACTTCCATGGTGCCTCAAGTTGATGAAGAAGAGAAGGATGATCCATTGCCGACTCAAGACTCACAAGCCACACAACATCAAGAAGAGGAAGAAGTCCATGATCAAGTCCAACCACAAGAAGAGCAACACGCATCACCACCGCCAAGTGCTTCACAACCACTTATGAGGCATGGACGCATCTCCAAGGCGCATCCGATGGACCAAATTATCGGAAGTCCGTCAAGGGGAGTAAGTACACGTTCTCGCCATTTCGCTTCATTTTGTGAGCACTACTTGTTTGTTTCATGTGTAGAACCCACTCACATTGAGGAAGCACTCCAAGACCCAAATTGGGTGATGTCCATGCAAGAAGAACTTAACAACTTCATCCGCAATGAAGTTTGGGTGTTGGAGGAGCGACCCAAGGACAAGAACGTCATCGGAACAAAGTGGGTGTACCACAAAAAACAAGACGAGAACGGCGTTGTGGTCCGCAACAAGGCAAGACTTGTGGCCAAGGGGTTCTCGCAAGTTGAAGGACTAGACTTTGGGGAGACATTTGCTCCGGTCGCCCGGCTAGAAGCCATCCGTATACTTCTTGCCTTTGCATCACATCATAATATTAGACTTTATCAAATGGATGTGAAAAGTGCTTTTCTTAATGGTTACATTAACGAGCTTGTTTATGTTGAACAACCTCCCGGGTTTGAAGATCCGAGGAATCCTAATCATGTGTATAGGTTGCACAAGGCGCTCTACGGGCTCACGCAAGCACCTAGGGCATGGTATGAACGACTAAGGGATTTCTTGATCATGCAAGGATTCAAGATCGGGAGGGTGGACAGTACACTCTTCACCAAAGACATCAACGGAGAATTATTTATTTGTCAAATTTATGTTGATGATATTATTTTTGGTTCAACTAACGAAGCTCTTAGCCATGAGTTTGGCAAAATGATGTCTAGGGAATTCGAGATGTCGATGATTGGAGAGCTCAACTTCTTCCTTGGATTCCAAATCAAGCAACTTCAAGAGGGGACCTTCGTCTATCAAGAAAAGTACACCAAGGACCTCTTGAAGAAATTTGAGATGGGAGATTAAAGCTCAAGAAGCACTCCAATGGCAACAAATTGTCATCTCGATGCAGATAAGGACGGTAAACCTATTGATCAATCTAACTACCATTCTATGATTGGTTCATTACTTTACCTTACCGCATCTAGGCCCGATATCATGTTTAGTCTATGCTTGTGTGCTCGCTTTCAAGCGGCACCTGAAGAATCGCATCGGAAGGCGGTCTTTAGGATACTTAGGTATCTTAAGCATACCCCAAGTGTGGGCTTGTGGTACCCTAAAGGTGCAAAATTCCACCTCGTAGGTTACTCGGATTCGGACTTTGCCGGATGCCGTGTGGACCGCAAGAGTACCTCCGGTGGGTGCCACTTGCTTGGGCGTTCCCTAGTATCTTGGTCTAGCAAGAAGCAAAATTCCGTCGCCTTGTCCACGTCAGAAGCGGAATATATTGCGGCCGGTGCATGTTGTGCCCAAATTCTTTATATGAAGCAAACCCTTTTGGACTTTGGTGTTAAACTTGGTTGTGTGCCTCTCCTTTGTGACAATGAAAGTGCGGTTAAGATAGCTAAAAACCCCGTTCAACACTCCCGCACTAAGCACATTGATATTTGCCATCATTTCTTAAGGGACCATGAAGCTAAGGGAGACATCTCATTGCAAGGTGTTAGGTCCAAAGAACAATTGGCGGATATCTTCACTAAATCACTTGATGAGAAAACTTTTTCTAGGCTAAGAAGAGAGTTAAATGTGCTAGATGCATCGAACGTCATGTAAGTTGCCATGATCATGTAAGAATGCATCTCATATAGGTCTTGTCTAACTTTCAAAGGATAGGGGTGAGCAAGGGTTAGCTTGGGATGGAGGTTCTTTTGGATTTCCCCAAGGCTTGGAGAGTGGCTCTCCCTGAAGAAGCCTTTTAAAGGTTCAAACTTGGCAAGATAGATTTACTTTATGTCTTGCATGATACTTGCCATATAGACTTGCACTCATACTTAAATCTCCTGCATTATAAATTGTTTGGCATTGCATACGGTAGATTGTCACAAAGGGGAACCCACTTCATGAGAAAGAGACTTGTTTGAAATGCAATATCTCAACTCATATAATGTGGGAAGAACAAAATGTTAGGTGCATTAATGCCTAAAGGAACATACTTTTAAAGAGATAGAAGGCTTCATCCTCTAGCTCACAAAGCATGAGCCTTACATTTTATTTGGATAATTTCCTTCCCATTTTCTTCGGTGTTCTATTCGCTTTAAGGCTTAGCCAAGCTATTGGCAATTAGCATTTTTGAGGGGTAAGGGGTTGCCCAAAAAGTCCTAAGACATGTGTTTCTCATTGTTTGTTTGTTTGGTCAAAGGACATATATGGGACGTTGCTGTTTTGTAGTCATCGGATTATCCGATGCTTAGGTCAGACCATCATCGGATAACTTTGTGTTCAAAGACCAAGAGCCAGTTCAGTCAGTAACACAATCAACCGACGAGTTCATTATGAGAAACATCGGTCCATCCGATGTTCACACTTATGGAACTGTGCCAAATTTCACCGATGCAAATCAGTTCAACGTCGGTCCATCCGATGTCTACGGTACCTTTTGAATAACCTTACTGTGACATTCGATCGATGCTCCTTTCACTTGATGTCGGTTCATCCGGTGTTAAATTTCAAGCTAGGGTTTGGGCCCCACCTTTTAAGCGCGTCGCTCCGCCTCCTCTTTCTCTCTCCCCGACGCCGACACCTTCGCTCGTCCCTCCGCCGCCACTCCCTTGCCCTACTGCCTCCGGCCGCCGCCGCACCACTGCAGCAGCGCCGCCGCCGCCGCCTCCTCAGCGCCGCCGCCGCCACTTCCACAGCACCGCCGCTGCCACTTCCTCAGCGCCACCTCCGTCGCTCCACACTTCCCCAGTGCCACCGCCGCCGCCTCTGCTCCATCCCGTGCACCACCGCTGCCGCCCCAGCACAGCCACACCGCCCTCTCCATCGCCGTGGTGCCTCCCTACGTCGCTAGGGTTTCTGGCTGCGACGATCTTCGTGTCGCCATTCCGTGCTCTTGACATCGTCGACTTCATTCACGCGCATTGCCTCATCGCAATGGCTCGTGACAAGAAGAACAAGGGCAAGGCCATTGTGGAGCCGGCCGCAAAGAAGCAAAAGCTTTCAAAGGAGGAAAAGAAGGCTTTGATGGCCGCTCGCGCCGCTGAGGAGCGAGAGCGTGGCCGAGGAGGATCACTGAGGATCCGCGTCCGAGGCAGCCTCCCGTGCCGGATGAGTCCGAGGAAGAAGAAGAGCCGAAAGTGCCACTTGTTCGCCGGCGCTCAGCCAGGACCTGTGGGGGTCATCCGCCGGCAGTACCACGTTCAAGACCATCTGCTGCCGACCTTCGAGAGGACAGGGCGGCCCAGAGAGCCGTCTACGAGATGGACACCACCGCCCGTGTTGGTGAAGGTGTCCGGTTGACAGACTACAGGAAAATGAAGGCCAAGCAGCTCAGAAGACTCAGATGGAGCATTTTGCTTGAGGAGTGGTTCCCGCAGCCCAGAAAGGCACTTGTGGACAGCCGGTTCTGGACCTTGACTCAGGCGTCGCTGTACGAGACGTATCGACGCCGAGGCCACAAGCTCTTCCAGCACAACTTCTTGGACTGGGATCAGCTTGCACTAGCAGCCGATACGGAGATACGCCCCTACTTTGAGAGGTACAGAGGGCTGGTGGAGCTGATGTCCTATTAGAGGAGTGCCTACATGGAGGACTGGGTCCGCGTTTTCTACGCCACCCTCTACGTCTCTGAGGGATGCAAGTCTATAGACTTCATGTTCATGGGACAGCACCATCACTTGACGAGACAGACGTTGGCATAGCTGCTAGGAGTGGATCTCCACGACACTTGCCTGCACGAGAGAGTGTACGGACAGGCAGACCCGCCGAGGAGGCCTCTCACTGGAGGAGTGGCACCACCACTGGAGGAGATACGCTCTCTGTTTGCACCGTCCTTCTCTCCAGACCAGCCGAGGGTACCGGCATTGCTGACTCCAGCTGCGTGCACAGTGCACCTTGCCTTGCGTCACACACTTTTGCCGAGGTCTGGGTATCTAGAGGGATTCACCAGCCTGCAGCAGACCCTCCTGTTCTACATCATGAATGGGATGGAGTTCGATATTGTGGACATCCTCATATGTGAGATGGAGGACGTGATCACCGATGGAGTTGGCATGATCAGGCAGCTTGTGTTTGGACACTGGATCAGATACCTACTCTCCATGGTTGTTCCTGAGGAGTCCGCCATGCATGACCGTCTCACTGACGAGAGTGTCACACGGTTTAGCCACTACTGTGCTCCAGCTCCTAGAGACCGCTGCCTTGGCCGTCCAGTCGAGCGCCGGGTCCATGCTCGGCTATCCGAGGAGGATTGGTCTGACCTGGAGAAGGAAGACGAGAGGCTTGCATAGGCAGAGGCTCAGGTTGAGGACCTTCAGCACATTTGGTCCGAGAGTGACACAGGCGACAGTGTTGAGGAGTACTTCCCACCTCCTCCCTCACCAAGGCAGCACGACGCGGAGGCTGGAGGCTCGACTGTGCCGTCCGAGGCACACGTCTCTCAGCCGTCCGAGCTCACATCCCTCCTCCAGTAGATGGTCGAGCAGCAGCGCTTGGACCGGCTTGCAGCTGAGCAGGCCTGAGCTGAGCAGGCGGCACGTCTTTTGGAGCTCCAGCAGCAGCAACAAGAGATGCAGCGCCAGATCGCCCGTGAGAGGCGAGAGGACACTGACCAGCTGACGGGGCTGATAGACCAGATGCACCAGCGCTCCCTCGACCAGCAGCAGTAGACGCAGCAGGCGATGATGGGCATCCTGGGGTTGATCACCAACCTTTACACCCAGACCGAGATTGCCCTGCCGTTGCAGCTGCCAGGCTTTGCTCCACCCCTGCCAGTCCTTGCTTTAGTTGCCGCTCCAGTGCCGACCACGTTGATCCCGATGATCAGCATGTCTCCACTGCTGGCTCCAGGCACACCGATCCACTCTCCGCTGCCGGCTACGACGTTGTTCCAGCAGACACCGGCATCCGTTGTCAGTGCTCTGCTGCCAGCAGCTCCGACACAGCAGGCACCGACAGCGGCTCCTACGGCTCCTTCAACTCCCTCCACTTCCACTCCATCTTCAGTCGCAGCAGCATGCAGCAGCTCCAATGACAGCACCCCCGACAGTGACCAGTTCGTCATCGCTCCGAGCACTCAGGGTTCTTAGGCACTCGGATCCCTTTTTGGTGTATTGATGCCAAAGGGGGAGAAGAGTTAGAGTAGAGCCAGGGGGAGGATAGCCTAGCCTCAGGGGGAGTGTCCTAGCTGTAGGGGGAGTTTATCTATATCTTTTGTACTTTGATGTGTTTGCTACTCCTCTGTTATTCATTGAGTACTCGTAAGCTATTGATCGATTGAGCTTATTGGTGTATATTCATGTGCACTTATTCTCTTGAGTTATTGATCGATTGAGCTTTTGTGTTATTAATATCTTTTGAGTCTTTAAGTTTAATATGCCATATCTTGTACTCATTGCATATCTTCTTGAGTATTGTATTATCAAATTCATTATTATTATGCTTCACTTGTTGTGTTGTCATCAATCACCAAAAAGGGGGAGATTGAAAGCATCTAGGCCCCCATGAGGTATCGTTTCGGTGATTAATGACAACCATTGGATTTTACTAATGAATTTGTGGATGCAAGGTCTCCCATATCACTCAATCAAATGAAATCTATATGAATATGAACATCAACTAATGATCATTGGAGACCCCTAAACAATCATCTTATGAGATCAATCAATGTTATGAAGACTAGAAGTAAAAGCTCATATGTCAAAGTCATTCAACCATAATTGACAACACTCAATGCTTGACATTCATCAGAAGAATATTTACAACAAGTATCTAAGAGGTCAATCGAGAAAATTCCAAAAGAATCACTTAGAACAACTCGAAGCAAACAAAATCAGCTCACCGGATCAACTGATGTTTCCAGAGAACAACACATCGGTCGAGTTGATTCAGCAGAAGAAGAACTCAGAACAAAGTACTCATCGGATCATCCGATGTTAAGGGCAATGTTACATCGGTCCATCAGTACAGTATGCAATATTCTTGGACCAAGTGTAGCACCGGATCATCCGATGTACTGCAATATACAGATCGGTCAATCACTCCAGTAAGCATCAAGTCTGAACCAATTCTGGAGGAAGTGCCATCGGATCATCCGATGAGAAGACAAGTGTAACATCGGTCTAACAACGGTTATATCTGACACAGTGACATCAGCTAAAGTGAACTTGACCAATGATAATTGAAGGGAGAGCATCGGATCATCCGGTGTTCGCAGAGCAGTGATGTCAACCTACTTTTCCAACGGCTATTTCGTGGAGGCTGGCTATTTATACCCCTTCAACCTGTCAAATCGACAAGTCTTGATCACCAGACATACTATACACATTCTCAAGCATTCAAGACGTTGAGCTACCACTTCTATATCATTTACACCTCCTACACACCAAGAGATGGGCTAGAACTAGCTAGAGATAGTGCTTGTGTGCTTACATTCTTGGTGAGTGGAGTCTCTAGTGTAGTGAGAGCTGTAAGGGAGTGTACCTTGGTGTTTGTAACTGAGAGAGACTTCCGGAGCTTGCCAAGACGATTGTGGAAGCCCGGAGGATCCAAGTTGTACAAGGCTTGAGCCCCACCTTGCCGAGGTTGGCAAACGGAGAAGAATAGTGAAGATCCCTAGTCTCGGTGACTTGGGTGTGGTTATACCCTTTGGTGGGTGCCACAACGTAGATGTAGGAAGATCTTGAAGATCTTGCCGAACCACGGGATAAATCTTCGTGTCTCCTCGGGAGTTTGCATTCTCTTCCTCTCACCCTACACTTATGCATTTTATATACCGCGAAGTTGCTATTTACTTGAATGCATAGGTTGTTTGCGTAGGGAATTGGGCTTTTAGTAATTAAGTTTTATTGCCTGAATTTTTGAAAAGAAGCCCAATTCACCCCCCCTCTTGGGCATTGGATCCTTACAGTGGTACATCCTTGCCAGCACAAAATATGGTCTTAATTGCGTCTTTCATATTCCAAAAGAAGCATTCTGGAGCACTGGAGTGGATAGACGAGTCATTTTATTTGAAGAGCTGCATGCCCTTTTCCATCGGGGCATGCTCAAAATCAACCTGCTGCTCGTCTGGTGCTTGTAAGTGCTCTAATATTTTGTATTTGCTTTTCTTACTACACGCATACGCATTTCATGAGATTATAACAATTCTGGACTTCTTCAATAGGATGCAATACATGGATAATGTAAATTTGGAGCGCAAGACAGGTATCCTTGACCCTACTAGGATTGCAAAGGTGCTATTCGACGTCCAGGAGGATCAAGACTCAGCACAGTTCAAACACATGAAAAGAAAAGATTTTGAAAAAGCAATCGCAAAACTTAAGAAGGATAAAAGGACAGAAGTTGCAGCTTACATAGGACATGTGATGTTTAACTTTGTCAGAGATGGCAAGGACCTCGTAAAGGCTCCATACCACTTCGAGTAAGTTCGACACATGGCATTGAAATAGCAATTATTGGTAATTTTTAACACGTGTGTTTGTATGTTTGCAGTAATCACTACATAATGATCTTCATCAAGCCAACGTAGGGAATGACAACAGTCTTGGACTCGGCCGATTTCTCACCATATCGTTACAAAGATTTCCTTTCCATTTTGAAATCATACATTTATTCAATAATTAATTTACGCACATTTAGAATGTGTTGACAAGTTTTATATGACATTTCTTGTATTACAGCGCTTGATGGTTTTACGCGGAACGGCTTGGCGGTGAGAGACCTTCCAATACGAATGCATTGAACATTAAAACGTATTCTGCTTGTCCGAAGCAGCCTGCTGGGAGTGTCTTATGCAGGTATTATGTATGCGAGCATCTTCGGACCGCCGGCGTATATAGAGTGAATCGTGAGGATGTAAGTTATCCTTAATGTCGATTCCTTATTTTCTTACTTTTGTGTTTCATTTTCATTGTAACTAGAATAGTTTAATACTTATATTCTCTGTTGTTCAATATTACCAGAAACATTATTTTAATATTTTGATTCCAACTTCAAAATTCAATTGCTCATAGTACAACTGCTCCAAAAATACCAAATAAATTCCTGTATACTCTCACTTTGATCTATACTTTGAGATTTTTCAAACCAATACATTCTAAATCTTGTTATGTGTTATATTGCAGCACACGAAGAATCTGAATGAAGAATGGCCGGTTTGTAGAAGTATTCCTAGTGGAGGAGCCGACAGGATTGCTGCTGAACTCTGTCAATTTATTTGTCACGGAATTTTGCACAAAAGAGGGGAGTTCTTTGATGAGGATGGTGCAGCAGCTGATGTGCCAGAACTTTGCGACTATGCCAATAGAAACAGTTTTTAGTGAAAACTTGTAAACTTTGAGATGAATTGTATTTATAACTTGTACATATGTGTATTTTTTTAGTTAAATTGACTTCTGTGATGATAATATCGTTGACTTTTGTTCTGTGATGATATTATTGATTTTGTTCTGAGATTATATTGAATTGACTTGGAAATTAGAAATAACAGCAGTAGTACTGCATAGTTTATACCTTATTATAGGCGGTTATTAACCAACGGCTAGGCATGTCTGTGAAAAACAATTATCAAAGACGGCTAGATACAAGTAAAGAACCATCTGTGATAACCTAATTATCTCAGGCGGTTACTGTTATGGTAGAAACCGGCTACGGTAAAAGGTCTTCACAGAGGAACAATGACATTGAGTTCATTAACATAAAACAATACTACTACAAAACAAGAAAAACAACATCACAAAACAAGAAAACCAACGTCACAGACCCTTTCTTCCTCGCGCTGAGGGCACTCGCGCGGCGCCGCCGTGGCGGGGCTCGCCGGGCCCGGAGATCTCGCTGCTGGCCTTTCCAGTGCGCCAAGTAACTGACGCGCCGCACGAGGTCTACGGAGAAGTTAAGAAGCTGTGGTGCAGGGACGCGTGCGCGACGTTCCACATGGATACTAAAATCCCCTGCAGTACTGCGGGTGCATTAGAAGTCACTGACATGTGTGTCCCACAGAGCATAGGACCCACATGTCAGTGACCTCTAATGCACCTGCAGTACTGCAGGGGATTCGGTTCCACAAGAGAGATGGAAAGATCTCTGAAGATCGTCTTCCACAGTGGTTTAGTTGCGCCGCACGAGGTCTACAAAGAGTTCAATGCGAAACGAACCGCTCCCTCGTCTACTCCGCACAGACCATATAGGCGCGTCGTCGGTTATGTACAAGCACATAACTTTTGCACTCCTTTCTTCTTCTTCCATCGTTCCACCTCCTAGCCCGGCGCCGACGAACCACCAAAGCCATGGCCAACCTTCCGCCTCCTAGCCCGTCGAGGCAGCCACCCTGCAAGCGGATATGTTGCAGCTCCCCCGAGAGGGTGAACGACGACCAGCGCCTCATTATGGTGCAAGAGGCGTACAACTGTACGTCTCGGGCCTTGGACGCCTTGGGTCTTGGTACCCTTCCCGAGTTTCCAGGAATGGATACCACCGGCCGCTACCTCTACGCCCTCACGGGTGTGGCCGATCGCCTGGACATCTTGTCCGGGACGATGGCCTAGGAGCTCGGTGCCGAGGGCCGTAGTGCCCTGGTGGCAGCGATGGAGAGGAACTTCCGTCGCGGCGGGGTTCCACCGCCGATGCAGGCGGAGCCACCGGTGCAGCCGGAGCCACCGGTGCAGTCGGAGCAATCGGCTCAGCCGGAGCAGCCGGCCCACTCTCCGGCTGCATCATCGCCGGAGGAGGAGGAGGAGGAGGAGGAGGAGGAGGACGATGACGATGATGATGACGACGACGACGATGATGACGATGACGACGGCGACGACGACGGCGACCACCACCACCACGACGACGACGACGATGACGACGAGGATGAGGAGGACCGCTTGTCGTGGTTTGAGAAGTTGGGGGAGAGGGCGGAGGAGGCGGGGCCGGCATAGTAGTTTTAGGAGTTCTCGTACATATTTCTTTTGTAGTTTTAGGAGTTCTTGTACATGTTTAGCTTCAATTATGTTCTTGTACATATTTCTTGTGTTTTGTAATGTACATGTGTTCATTCGTGTCAATGAATACTGGTGTGTTAAAATTTTTGGATTTCAATCAAGTGAATGTGCTCTAAGTTTAGTGATGTGTTAATCTGTCACAAGTGAACCGAGCAAATTGGACAAAAACAAAAGATCTTAGGGTTTGAAGCTCATCTCGATTTGTAATTGCAAAGCTAAAGGAGACAAACAATGACTTTAAGTGCGTCTCGCATCACTTTGTGATCGATGGACATCCGATCTGTCGCCCATCGTTGTCTCCTATTTGGGTTTCTTACATAGTGTAATTGGTTGATCATGTTTGCGGTCCGTGCATGTTAGACATAGCTAGAATTAAAACACCTCGGTCATGTTTAACAACACTAACATGCATGCATATATATATATACCTCAAACCTTGGTAATGCGTGCAAGACTAGGCCCATGTTCGCTGCAAGACGTCCCCTGGCACGGACCCGCGGTCACGAAGTTGGCTTAGGCGTGTACGAACGGATATTTTTATATAACGAAAAAATTGGCTTAGGCGTGTACGTGGTTTTCTCCCAGTAGAGTAGTATTAGGAGTAGTTTATCTATTTCGTGATCTCTGAGTAGAGTAGTATTAGGTGTAGTTTATCTTGTTCTTGTTGTCTACTACGTGTTTCCTATTACTTGTTTGTTAATGAAATATTTCTTTATGTTCATGAACAATGTGTTCTATATATGCAGTATCAAAAAACTTCTTTTATCGAAAACATCTCCTATATGTTTGTAACTTGGGACAGTCTATATTTCTTGTGGCTGAATGAATGAAATCCGGTAAACATTATCCTTACAAGTAATAGAACTAACAACATACATGATGCATAATTAACTTGATTAGGAAATTACATCATCTAAATTGCTAACTAGTCCATCGCCTGATGCAACAGGTGCATGAAAAGTACTTTATCCGTTGTAACTAATGTCCGATGACATTGTTGATATATATATCGTATGTACCTATGATACTCGTATCACAGGCGGCTTTGGATCGATAGCCTAAAGATTAGACATCACAGGGATATTTTTTTTGTAGTAGTAGTATATACTCTGTATATGTTATCATTTCATTGCGATGAATGTTATATATAAAATGCTGATTGTTTACCTTTTACTAGACCATGGATTTGCCATCCTCCTTTCGTGGACTTGGGTGTTCTCTGTATTTGCATGTCGTTTGCATTAGCACAATGATACATTTGGCGATTTATATTTTTGTTCATATTTTTTTTGGAATGTCCCACTACCACATGACTGCTTTTACATCTCCATGAAAACAAAGATGAACGACAGGTAGCGGTCCCTCGAAAAAATTTTCGTTCTTCTTGGCGCGCACAATTGAGATTTTCACAATTGAAACTTCACTCCGTGCGCCCAAAATTCCAGTCCCGCCCATTTGTAGCTAGCCACGACGAATATAAATGTGCGTCTCCATCTAACCCCGCAGTGGCTTCCGTTCCCGGCACACATGTTCTCCTCTTAGTGTTGTGTTCCAAACTTGCATTCCTAAGAAATTCCTGTGTGAGTGGTGGTGGTGACTGTGGGTACAACGTCGAGCGACCAAGTTTGACGGGCTCTACCGAACCTCTTCATCGCCGACCTCGCACTGCGACATCCCGGACTCCAGTTTTGTGTTACGTAAGTTCTACACGATCCATGCCGTCTTTTTATAGAGCTACTCCCTCCTTATCGCTTTAGTTGTCGTCCCAACAGCTGCAGCCAGTTCATTCCTAGTTGTCGTCCCAACTCCTTCTTATATGCTCTTATGTTTCATGAATGTCTAGTATAAAATCTGATTAATGGTGTAATCGTGCAATCAACTATCCTCAATCATTAGATCTGCATCCTACAGTTGATTCATCTTTTTATTTTACCCTAGCATCTGATTGCATTCTACTATTTTCCATATATAAAATACACTACACCTCTGCCCGAAATAAATGTCGCTCTGACAGTTTATGGTAGTGTATTTCTAGTACATTTCCATGTCAGGAAAGATAACTATTAAAAACCGCATGTACTATGTAATTTCTTGATTTAGAAGTAAATGACACCAGGGTTATCTTATCAACCACTCCCAATGTTGTACTCTCATTCCTGTGTTCCAAACTTGTATTCCTAAGATTTTCAGTTCCCACGGTTTTTACACGTTTTTCTTGTTTTTCTTTCTCGGATTGTACGGTTTTTTTCCTACTTCTTCATTTCTAATTCCTCCGTTCAAAACAAACACTTTCAGTTCATAGCAACCACACCGCCTGATCTAAAATACACATCCTCAGGTAATCTGACGTTATCACTATTACTTACTATATATACTCTTTACTTTAGGAGCAAGACACCAAACCGTCATGTCGTATACAAGTAATCGTGATGGGCAACAAGCACCTGCTATAACTATAAATGTGTTTACTATAAAATACACATATTTATAACACGTTAATTCCTTTGAATCGTATGCAGAGAATATTGCAGCACCTGATGCTTAGGAACCCCGAGATTCGTCATCCCATGCTGGTACTACGAGTATAAATATGTACCGGGCTCTACTAAATATTTTAGCATTGCGATTGTAGTTTCCTAGTTCCAGTTAACAGTTAATCAGTATATGTGATGGCGTGATTTATTGATGCCTACACACGCACGATGGGATCTCTCGCTGCCGGCCACTCCGGCACCGGCGACCACACCTTGCTGCTGCTCACTTCAGTGTCCTCCCCGACGCGTCTCCCTCCACCATCGCCACATCCCATCCTTCGCGTGTCATGATGACCCCACCACCCGCAAACCCCTGTCGCAGCCGATCACTCCGGCACCGGCCGGCGCCCACGCCCTGCTGGTGAGTATATGTGATGGCGTGATTTATTGATGCCTACACGCGCACGCTGGGCTCTCTCGCCACCGCCACTCCGGCACCGGCGACCATGCCCTGATGCTGCTCACTTCGGTGTCCTCAGAAGTGCGTTTCCCTCAACCATCGCCACGTCCCATCCTTCGTGTGTCATGGTGACCCCGCCGCCCGCAAACCCAGGTCGCCGCCGGTCACTTCGGCACCAGCCGGCGCCCACGCCCTGCTGGTGGTCACTTCACTGTCCTCCCCGACGTGTCTCCCTCCATCTCCACGTCCCATCGTTCGCGTGCCATGATGACCCCGCCGCCGGCAAACCCCTGGCCATTACGGCGTACCTACATGCTATGCCCCATATGACATGGCATACCCTGGAAAAAATAGTCCAATATCATTAACCCCTGTCCACTAAGAAATGTTAGCATCATATAGTTTAGAGATGCATGTACATGAGGGTTCATTGCTGCTCATATGATCTCAATTCCGTTTTTACACTGCCAAATGCATTGCTGATGTCTGGTAATTAACGCAAGATTATATTCATGTATCCGTTCTAGTAGCACTTTAGGGCGAGATGCTAACATGCAGAGCAAAATATTAGTATGCAATCCACCTAAATTTAATTCCTAGATCCACCACACTATCCTAGCCTCGAGACTTGCCCCGGGGTGATATCAATGGACGCAGATCACCTGACTTATACATTTTTACTGCACGCGATGCAGTAAAGATCCAACAGAATCACACTGTTGGATCTTTACTGCATCGCCTGCAGTAAAAACGTAAGTCACGTGAGATCACCAGTGTGATCTGGACGTCGATCCTCTGACTTAAATGTGGTCACTGCACTGCCAGACCGAACCCTAGCTTTGTTAAACGTCGCAAGCTGCCCGCCTCATCTGTCTTGCATCCTCTACCTGCTAATACCGCTGATGTCCATGACTCGCCCTGCCACCAATTCGCCTCAAGACGCGCTCCTGCTGATGTCGGTCAGACCGAACCGGTAGTACTGCAGAGGATGAGCACCCGGCGAACCCTCTCTTTTTCTAGCATCGCCATCTACTGTCTTGCCTGCTTTGCAGCTGGACTGAAAATCCCCTGCAGTACTACAGGTGTTGTAGGGCCACTGACTACTGCCTGATGCCTGATTGCAGGGTATGAACAGCAACAAAGAAGTCAACAAGTCGATGCATCGCCCAATATGGAGCAAAATGCTGTTGCGACGCGATGTTCCCACGCTCGTATTTGCCGCACACATCCTAACGATGGTAAAACATCAGACTTCTTCTTCTTTCACACTATTTGTACATGATACTAGGCCTGGTCAGTTACTAATTTGCTTTAAACGTTTACCGTTTAAATGACACTAACAGAAGGAAAGAAGTTTGGAAGAGGGGTTGCTAAAGGACTTAAGGTTGCTAAATTGCGCTATCTAGCATCTGCAAATAGAACGAATGATCAGAATCCGAAGCTACAAATTCAGTGGTCCGATAGGTTGGGTGTTGCAGTTGGTCCTAATCAGCGGCACTTTGTCGCTGATGTGGTTATTACAACAAAAAAAATGCACCCCTCGCTGGTGTAAGGAAGTGGGCAGAGGTTGGCGATACTTCGAAGAGCGATATAGTGAGAGACATTCTGGTTAGTATTGTGACACCCCAATAAGTATTTTTCTAGCAACCTCCATCTTGTACGTTTATAACAATGTGATATACAATGTACAGAATGCCTGGGACTTGGAGGACACAGATGATACCAGAAGAAAAATATTGAAGATTGCTGTTGAGCGCTACAAGGGGTGGCGATCAACATTGCATGCCACCTATAAGAAGTATTCGACCGATGAGGAACGTATACAAAACAAGCCAGTTGACGTAGCAGATTCCGATTGGTTGGCTCTTATGGACTATTTTGGGTCCAAGCGATTCAAGGTCAGATAGCTTTCTAATACCTTCATATCCTACAAAAACTATTTGATAACACCGATTCGTGAAATTAATTCTTAAAATTGCAGTCAATAAGAAAAACCAATTCACAAAATCGAAGTACTCAAAAGACCAAACACTTGCTTGGCTCGAAATCCTACGCCCAACTTAGTTACAAGAAGGTATGAAAACTAAATCATGCTTTTACTTTGCACTGCAATCATTCGA
Organism: Tuctoria greenei; assembly: GCA_036927565.1. Taxonomy (NCBI): domain Eukaryota; kingdom Viridiplantae; phylum Streptophyta; class Magnoliopsida; order Poales; family Poaceae; genus Tuctoria; species Tuctoria greenei. Next base: position 36,487,054 of record JAYESD010000003.1, on the reverse strand, counting down.
TCAAATTTTACTTGTATTTGATGTAGCGAGACCCAGAGACCAGAAAAGAACCTGATGACATAGAACTGTGGAAGGCAAGCCATGTGAAGAACGCTCAATGGGCAAACGAGCAGGCAGAAGCTGTACATGTGAGAAACACTTCAAACAGTCCCCATTTAAATAAATATTTGCAATATACATGTGACTTTTCTTTTTGTATATAGACCCAGACACGCAGACACGTGCCCAAATCAATGTCAAGGAAGCTGAGCTGGGAGTCCCAATCCCAGATGAGGAAAAAACAACATCTTCCAGCTTACTTATATATCCGCAACCAGTTCTGGAGGATCACAGTTTCGGAGTTGTGGTTATATGGCTAAACCTAATGTTTCTGAAAGACTGCGTATCCAGATGTCTGACCAGCTCGGCCATCAAGTTCGATCCTTGCAAAATAGAAATGAAGACCTCAACTCTCAGGTGCAAGAGTTGGAAGGAAGAAATGATTATATGACCTCCCATATGGATGGCTTCGTCCAGGCAAATGAACAGCTCAACCAGGAAGTCCAGGCTTTACATGATCAAATGGCAGCCAATTCTGCATGGCAAGAAAAGGAGCTAGCAGACATGCGTAGAATGATGGAGAGCTTGCAAAATCAACAACGGATAGCAGCAACTCCACAAAAGGCTTCTGCTCGCACCAAGTCGAAGCTGGATGTTCGAGAAACTATTCCTAATACTACAACTCGTCGCGGTGCTCTTTTAATGGGTACGATGTTGCAACCTGAAAAAACTGTAAATAACATCGTCTCGCAACGACGCAAGGGTCCTTGAGCGTTGCATCAATTGCTAGATGTTTATTGTTAAGTCAACAAACGTATCGTGTGCGAATAAATTGATTCTGTTGCCACTAATTTTCAAACCTGGTGCATTAGGATTCTAGTGCCGCTAATTATAAAATGTGGCATTAATAGATTATTGCGACGAAAATAAACTGTTGCAATAGGAAGCTAGCTATTGCCACAAATTATAAAACATTGCACTACAAACATTTGGCTACAACCAAAGAAGTGTTGCACTAGACTGCTATTGCCACCACCCAGAGAACGTTGCATTACAACCCTGTTGCAACAGATTTGAATATGTTGCATTACGAACCTATTGCCACACATCAGAAATCGTTGCAATACAATACTGTTGTCACGGTTTTGGAATCATTGCAATACCATACTATTCGCCATGAACGTGAAATCGTTGCATTACCGTATTATTGGCCACGGTTGTGGAATCGTCGTGATACCATATTATTCGCCACGAGTGTGAAATCATCGTGATACCGTACTATTCTCCACGGAAGTGAAATCATCGCAACACCATAGTATTCGCCACGAATGTGAAAACGTCGTGATACGATATTATTCACCACGAGTGTGAAATCGTTGCAATACTGTACTATTCGCCGCGGATGTGAAAACGTCGCGATACCATATTATTCGCCACGCGTGTGAAATCGTCGCGATACCGTACTATTCGCCATAGATGTGAAATCGTTGCAACACCGTACCATTCGCCACGAATGTAAAAACGTTGCCATACTGTACTATTCGCTACGGATGTGAAATCGTTGCAACACCGTACTATTCACCGCGAATGTGAAAACGTCGAGATACCATACTATTCGCCACGAGTATGAAATCGTCGCGATACCATACTTATCGCCACAAATGTGAAATCGTCGCAAATAACATACTATTCGTTGCAATACGTTAAATCATCGCAATATGTTAAACCATTGCAATACCATACTATTTGCCACAAACGTGGAGTCGTTGCAATACCATACTTTGTGCCACGAATGTGGCATCATTGCAACACCGTTATTTTTGTTGCAATACGTTAAATCGTCGCAATACGTTAAAATGTTGCAATACCATACTATTTGCCACGAAAGTGGAGTCGTTGCAATACCATACTTTTTGCCACAAATGTGGCATCGTTGCAACACCGTTATTTTTGTTGCAATACGTTAAATCATCGCAATACGTTAAACCGTTGCAATACTATACTATTTTCCACCAACGTGGAGTCGTCGCAATACCATATTATTTGCCACGAATGTGACATCGTTGCAACACCGATATTTTCATCGCAATACGTTAAATCGTTGCAATACGTTAAACTGTTGCAATACCATACTATTTGCCACCGACGTGGAGTCGTCGCAATACCATACTATTTTCCACGAATGTCAAGTCGTCGCAATAACCTATTGCCACGGCTGTTATCGCCACGAGTCGGAAAAACTATTGCGACGTTCTATTTCGTTGCAACAACAACCTATCACGACGAATTTTGACCTATTGCAATGATTTTTTTCGTTGCAATAACCCGGAATCCTGGTAGTGCAAGAAGGAGACCAAGGACGACAATGGGAGTAGTTCACAAGACTACTCCCGCTATCCTTTCAATTATGAGCGTTTAACTTCTAATAATCATTTGTTGTCTATTCCCATGGGGAAACCTCCCCAATTTGACAAAAATGATTATACTATGTGGAAGCATAACATGAAGATGCACCTTATTTCCTTACTCCTTAGCTTGTGGCAAATTGTGTTGGCAGGTGTTCATCTTCCCAAGAATGAGGAAGATGTTACCCGGAGCAAGCTATCCTACTCCACCGCAATGCTCAAGCGGTTGAAGTGATCACCTCCCCCTTGACTCGAGAAGAGTTCAACTGAATCGATGGGTTGGAGGTGGCCAAGGACATATGGGATACGCTTAAAACGGCGCATGAAGGCAACCAAGTCATAAGAGAGGCGAAGATCGAGATGATCGAAGGAGAGTTTGGGTGGTTTATAATCATGGATGGTGAACCCCCCCCCCCCCAAGACATGTATAACCATCTCAAGGTCCTCATCAACAAGAGCCATTCATATGGATGCACCCAATGGATGGACCATGAAGTGATAAAGAGGATGTTTCGGACATTCATGCCTCAAAATGTTGCTCTTTGCTCCATGATTCATGAATGTGCGGGATTCCACAAAATGATTCCGGAAGAAGTGCTAGGGAGAATCATGAGTCATGAGAGGATGGAGAGAGAGACCATGTTCTACAATGACCTCCAAATGCTCACCTCCTCAAAGAAGAAAAATGTTGAGTTCATGGAAACATCATCAAGATCCCAAGAACAAGAAGAATGTGATGAATAGAGCCTCAACACCGATGAGGAAGAGGTGCTCTTCATCAACAAGTTTAATAGGATGATGAGAAGTAGAAGGGGGAGCTATCATCATTAGAGCAAGAACAAGGACAAGTCCAAGACAAGAGGAAAGAGGGCTTGCTACAATTGTGGGGAATATGGCCACTTCATTATGGATTGCCCACATGAAGAAATCAAGAAGAAGAAGGAGGGACAGTCCCAAGAAGAAATTCTTAAAGAAGAAGAAGAGATCGGGACAAGCCCACCTTGGAAAGGAGTGGAATTCAAATGAAGACTCCTCCTATGACAAAGAAGAGAATATGGCAACTATTGCCATGAAGAGATCAACCATGGAGAACAAGATCTTCCCTAACTTGGAGAGCTCAAGACCAACATGCCTCATGGCCAAGTGTCGACAGCTGTTATATACCAATTTCACCCGTCAATATAACTCAACTATGTGAAGGAAATATCATTTCTTGCACACATCACCTTTCTATTTAACCTATTTCCACTTGTACTTGGAGAAATTGGTGCATGTAGCATTTTACACAAAATTGAAGTAAAACAAGGGGATGGATCCTATTAAATATCATACCAGCCAATCAAGCGTCGAGACGTGGCACCACATGGACCAAATGGCCTACAAACAAAAGTATCCGAGACCATCCAACGGTGTGGCACCCATATCATGGAATGGGACCCACCTGCCAGTCATTTGGAGGAAGAACTGGTCGTTTGGAGCCAGGACCATGTCAGCTGACCCCCCTAGTCGGCCGACTAGGTCCTGGCGCCAAACGTGGTCAAACGCCACATGTTGTCTCCTCTCGACTTTAAGAAGTTAGTGGTGACTGATTCACGCACTTTTGGTGGCGTGAAACGACCCTTCTCCAAGCTATAAATAGGACCCCTCACTTCAACACATACGACTTGAGCATCATTCTATTGTATACACTAGTTCTCTTAGTCCTTAGTGGAGTTAGGCTATAGAGAGGAGAGCCTCTAGTCCCAAGTCCAAGCTGGGAAAGGTATGGCTCATGTATATTTTTTTATATTTGTGACTTTATGCATAATAGAGATATTTTCTTTAGTCTTCTTTTATTCATATACTTGGATGAAGTGTTTCTTGTTTGATTGTGGATTCCATGTATGTGTTAGGCGTAGTCTCTATGATTATACCATATCACTCTAAATCTATCATCATAAACACTACCAACCCCTACTATAGTCTAATTAGTTATGATATGATCATGTTAATATGAATAACCTGTGCTATGTCTCAACATTTGTTCAACGATGTTTAGGTTAGTCATTGCCATAGGATGTCTCAATTCTTAAGGTATTTACTTAGTATGATAGCATGGTGCTAGGATAGTAAGTAGTGTTGGTTGTGTCGTAGACCCACAGATTGAAGAGGTAGGGAGTAGGTGGTGACAGCCCTACCTGTCCTTTGTAATCCTCCACGTTCGGCTATACCACAGGCACTTGGCGGGAGTCGTCCTTGTATTTCTAGGGGTAAACCCGTGCCCGATATGTTGAACAACTTAGCATAAGTATTCACCATTGACATGTCCATTAGTATCTGTCGGTACCTGGCGAACCGGATACCCATAGATACAGGGAAGAGGACGAGTAGGGCCCCACCTGTCATGGAGGCGGGCCCCGGTGTAAGCACGTGGCGCGAGGCTCCTGGGCCAACCTCTCTGCTGAGGGTAGGCCTGACCCCACCACGAGTATGGTACCTCCGGATCAACCTCTACACTAAGAGGAGGCCCAGAGGCCCGTGCACGTCATAGCTCTGGGCCAGACCTCTCCATTGAGGACGCGGTCGGCGCAACAACGTCTCCCATAGCTCCGGACCTACCTCCCCCGCTGAGGGGAGGTTCAACACTGCCACGTGTCCCGCAGCCCCAGACTCGCCAACCCGGTGAGGAGGGTCCGGTGCTACCACGTGCCCTGCAAGCTTCGGACCCGCCTCCCCGATGAGGAGAGGTCTGGAGCAGTTGCGTGACCTGCGACGTCTGACATAGGCCTTCCTGTATCAGATGGACACAGGCTCAGCAGCTTGGTTGACGGCCACCGGAGAATGGAAGGAAGAAGGTGTAAGGCGAGGCACACCCGCCGTGTCCAAGGAGCAAACAACCGCGCCTTCCCTAGGTGAGCAGGGGTGTGCACACGTAAGACAATGGGCCTGTACCCAATCTTGTGATAACAAGATGGTGCCGAACTACTACGTACGGCGGACGAATGAGAGGCCGCGACAGGACACACGGGACGCGACCAACCATGATGAGGGGCTATGTGTAGCCTTGCGGCAGGGAATGGCCAGGCGGCACATTGAAGCCCATGTCAGGAGATAGCATTTACTCCCAGATCTTATATTGGATTTGGTTACTCCTGGGGCCACCTGTCAGGCCCCGGGTCCCACTTGTAAGTTGCTCGGCCATGGTATATAAAAGGACCGAGCAGCCATCGACTCAGACATCTTGGCTCAGACCGAGACACACGCTTGGGCAATACAACACACAAACCACCGTGGAGTAGGGTATTATGCCCAGGCGGCCCGAACCACGTAAAATCCCTTGCATTCATCATTCGCTGCGCTCGATCTTGCTAGGACTAGCCCCCGAAAATACATCGAACCTCCGGGGCTGCTTCAGAGCAGGTCTGGGGGAGGTGTCAGTTAGACACCTCGACATTTGGCGCGCCAGGTAGGGGGGTTTTCTCCTACAAGGATCTTCACCTGCAGCATGGTGAACACCCGTTCCAACGCTAGCTCCTCGAAGCCACAGCCCCGCCAGCAGGCAGCGGGTGAGGACCAAGCTTCATCCCACCCCAGAGCTGGGTCCCGCTACAGGGCAGGAAGATCTGGACCATCGCATCACCGCGCAGTCACTCCACTGACTGCGGGGCCGCACAACACGGCACGGCGAACTCCTGTTGTGACAGCTGCTATGGCACCACCGGCGGCAAGCCCAGAAAGTGCACTCCTTGTCGCGTGTGCGCTACTGCGCAACGCTCCAACGACAGGTGCCCCGCAGGGAGCAACCCAGCAGTGGGTAAACGACATCAACCATATGGTCATTGCTACGCTCCAAGCGACTCCGCAAGGCAGGAGGCGAGCGGCAACAACATTTGTTTCGCTATCGTGTACGCCTACTGTCAACCGGTGGAGCGCTGATAGCCGCTCAACAAGGCTTTCGACGGCAGACCTGCGGGATGAGTTGTAGCGCCGCAGGGCTGGAGAGGACTGTCGAGTCGTCATCGAACGACAACGGGAGAGGCGACGCAATCTTGAAGCTGACTATAGCCTGCCGAGTCCTGGACCCCAGGTGCATGACGCTCTCCTGCCACGTCAGGCGTATGTGGCACCTCCCGTGCAACACCAGACGTACATGGCGCCTCCTCCACACCAGGCGTAAGTTACGCCTCCCCCACTCCAGGAGTATGGTGTGCCTCCGCCGCACCAAGCGCGTGCCGCCACACCTCAACACCAGGCATACACAGTGCCGCCTGGTCATCAAGGTCATGCAGCACCAAACCTACAGCCCGCAAGTACAGGTGGAGGGTGTGCAGCTTTAGCTCCGCACCTACGGAGGGTGGTGTGGCCTCACAAGTTCCGGCCGCACACGCCGGAGAAGTATGATGGAAGCGTCAACCCGAGTGAGTTCCTTCAGATCTACTCCACTTCGATCATAGCTGTTAGGGGTGACGAGGTCATCATGGCCAATTACTTCCCGGTAGTCCTGGCCGTCCCAACCCGGTCATGGCTTATGAACCTCCCCCAGGGGTCCATCACCTCCTGGGAGGAGCTATGCCAGCAGTTCGTGGTGAAATTCGGAAGTTCGTACGAGCGCCCCGGTACTGAGCTCGACCTCCACACTGTTAGACAGCACTCAGGGGAGCCGCTGCGAACGTTCATCTAGCGATTCTCCCAGTTACGGAACACGATCCCGCATATTGAATGCATCTATCATAGTTGCATTTAGGCAAGGTGTGAGGGACAAGAAGATGCTCGAGAAGCTCGCTACGCATGACGTGCGCGATGTCCCTGAGTTGTTTGCCTTGGCAGACAGATGCGCCAAGGCTACAGAGGGTCGTAATTGGCACGCTCGACCCTCCTCAGAGAGTGGGGATCCCTCACAGTCTGAAGCGAAAGCCACTATTTGGAGTGGTGGCAAGAAGAAAGAAAATAGGGGCCGCGGTAGGAGTAAGCCGAGGCCCAGGGCTCCCATGGTGGCAGCTGCGGCAGCTGGCAGAGCCCGGGGCTCGCGCCAGGATAAGCACCTACACCCGTCACCTGAGGGTGACGAAGCTGACTTCAAGTGCCTGGTGCACCGGACTAATGGTCACAGTGCAAGTGAGTGCCGCGAAGTTAAGAAGCTCGCGGAACGTTTCCGCGAGCAGAGGCAGAAACAGCAACGCCAAGAGAGCGAGCCTCCCCACCAGAGGGAGGGTAAGCAGAAGCTTGATCCCACGGAGGACAAAGACTAGGACATGGGGTACCAGGAGCCCCACAGGGAGGTGAAAGCATCCTTCACGAGTGCTGACTCGGACACCAGCAGCGACCAGGAGCGTCGAAAGCTCCTCTATGTCATCTACGGGGGAGCCACAGACCCCGTGTCTCGGAACGCAGTGAAAGTCCTGTGACGGGTTGTGGCCGCGGTGGCCCCAGCTCCAAGTCTGGCCCTCCACAGCAAGTGGATGAGAACTACAATTGGTTTCGATGCCTCAGACTTCCCAAAAAACATGGCAGGGGTCGGGGTGCTTCCGCTCCTCGTGGCCCCAACCATTGCCTACGTGAAACTTCATTATGTGCTGATCGATAGTGGTGTAGGACTCAACCTCATCTCAACAGCAGCCTTCCGGAAGTTGTAGATACCTATATCCCGACTCACGCCTTCGAGCCCATTCTCAGGCGTGGGCCCAGGGCAAATCGTTCCCACTGGCAGCATCCACCTACCGGTAACCTTTGGCACTCCAGAGGACTACCGCACGGAGAGTGTTCAGTTTGATGTGGCGGACGTCGAGCTTCCCTTCAACCCCATCATCGAAAGACCGACGCTATACCAGTTCATGACTGTAGCTCACTACGGCTATCTGGTCTTGAAGATGCAGACGCCAGCTGGAGTCCTCAAAGTCTGGGGAGACCGCACTGTGGCGGTGTCGGCCTTGGAGCAGCTCCAAGCGCTTGCGGCAGGACAGGCGCTGAGCCTTGATGGTACAAGGGAGTGCCGACCAAGCCAAGGCCCATCTCAGCGGACCTCTGCTGCAACTCCACGTGTGCTGCCCGCCGCCGATGACGTCCCAGTCACGATCATCAGAATCGGCTCCGAAGCTTCCCAGATGACCCGCATAGCGGGTAACCTGGAAAGCAAATAGGAACTCGCGCTCGTCACCTTCCTATGTAGGTGATTGAGCACCATATGAAGATCTACCCCGACGCCCGCCTAGTACAACAGAAGCCCTGGAAGCAGTCCGTCAAGCGCCAAAACTTCATTCGAGAGGAGATTAAGAAGTTGCTCTACGCTAGCTTCATCCGGGAGGTCCACCACCCTCAGTGGTTGGCTAATCCTGTTGTCGTTCCCAAGGCTGGCGGGAAGCTTCGGATGTGTATCGACTACACCAACCTAAACAAGGCATGTCCAAAGGATCCATTCCAACTCCCCAGGATAGATCAAATTGTAGACTCTACATCAGGCTGTGATCTGTTGTGTTTCCTAGATGCGTACTCCGGTTTCCACCAAATACATATGTCTAGAGATGATGAAGAACACACTGCTTTTGTAACAGTAGATAGCCTATATTGTTATGTCTCCATGCCTTATGGTCTTAAAAATGCTCTCCCCACCTTTGTACGAGCAATGCATAAAACGTTTGGGGACCTCATTAGAGACCTAGTAGAAGTGTATGTCGATGACATTGTGGTCAAAATAAAAAACCGCACATCTTTTCTGGACAGCTTAGCGCAAGTCTTTAGCAGGCTACGCATCACTGCACGATGCTGAACCCCGAAAAGTGTGTCTTTGGGATCTCTTCTGGAAAGCTGCTTGGGTTCCTGGTCTCCCACCATGGAATTGAAGCAAATCGTGAGAAGATCAAGGCGATAGAGCTGATGCGGCCTCCAACTCGTGTAAAGGATGTGTAGAAGCTCGCAGGGTGCCTAGCGGCCCTCAACCGGTTCATCTCAAGACTGGCAGAGCGAGCGCTTCCCTTCTTCAAGATTCTATGGAAAGCAGGTCCCTTTGTGTGGACCGAAGAGGCAGAAACGGCATTCCAGGAGCTCAAGAGGCACCTGACATCCCTCCGCGTTATGGTGGTGTTGGTGCCCGGCGAGCCCTTGCTGCTGTACATTACCACAACAATCGAAGTGGTTAGTATGGTCTTGGTCGCAGAGCGATCGAAACCATAGCAGCAGCATACACGGGAAGGAGCTCACGACACAAGCACTAAGCCTCACGTCTCGGACCAGGCCAAGGATCTTTCCCTGGGGGGCTCCGGAAGCCAGGAAACCCTCGGGTCCCAACCCCCGCAGGATGATTCGGATCCTGGGAGCCAGGAGCCCCGAGACCTGGACCCGCTGTGAGGGGCACCGGACCTCTCAGACAGAGTTTGGACCATTCAAAGGCCAGGCTACTACATCAACAAAGTCCTCCATGAAGCGAAAACAAGGTATCTGGAAATACACAAGCTGTTGTACGCCGTGTTGGTAGCATCAAGGAAGCTCTGACACTATTTCCAGGGCCACAAGATCTCAGTGGTCACCTCCTTCCCACAGAGAACATTGCTCCACAGTCCTAACGCTACTGGCAACTTTTCCAAGTGGGAAGCCGAGCTAGCAGAGTTTGAGATTGAGTTCCTCCCTCGGTACGCGGTCAAAAGCCAGGCACTAGCGGATTTCTTGGCCGAGTGGACTCCATCACCTAGCAACCCAGAAGGCTCGGACAGCGGGGAGGCAGAGTCCAGCGCACCAGTCTTCACTGAGACCCCCTGGACACTTTACTTTGATGGTTCTGCGCTGAAATAGGGGCCGGGGCCGGAGTGATGCTCATAGCCCCGATAGGGGAGCAGTTCAAATATATGGTGCGCCTTGGCTTCAAAGCCACCAACAACATGGCAGAGTACGAAGCCCTTATTTTGGGCTGAAGACAGCATTGACTCTCAATGTCTGCCAACTCCTTGACAAAGGTGATTCCCAGCTAATCGTCAAGCAGGTCAAAGGGGAGTGCAGTTGCAATGACCCCCAACTGGCAGCATACTTGCTGCACGTCAGGAAACTGGAGAAAGACTTTGAAGTCTTGGATCCATGCCACGTGCCCTGAGCTGACAACTCAATCGCAGATGACCTACCAACAAAGGCCTCCACAGAGGCACCAGTGACCGAAGGAGTCTTTGCAAGAACATTATGGCGACCGACCGCCTGAGCTGCCGAGCCGGGTGAAGGGGGTGAAGCTAGCACCTCGAAGCTAGCAATCCCGGCGGCCCTACAGCCATGGTGCCCGCCAAGGTTCTTATGTGCCACCGGCAGCTCCGAGCAGCTGGGCGCCCAAGAACCAGAAGGTCAAGAAGGTCCTGAAGTATGGATCTCAGAGGTCCAGGACTACTTGAAAGACAACTAACTTCCCGAAGAACATGCCCTGGCAGAACGGATTGTGCGGATGGCTAAGAGATACACGCTGGTAGAGGGGCATCTCTACTGGCATGGCGCCAATGACATCCTACTGCGATGCATTACCCGGGAGGAAGGCTGCGACTTGCTCGCAGAAATCCATGGAGGTGAGTGCGGGAACCACACATTGGCCCGCACGCTGGTTGGCAAAGCCTTTCGGCATGGCTTCTACAGGCCAACAACACTCCAGGATGCCGCTGAGATGGTTAAGAGATGCAAGGCATGCCAGTTCCATGCCAAGCAGATCCACACACTAGCTAAAGCGCTACAGATGATCCCCCCTCGTGGCCATTCTCCGTGTGGGGGCTGGACATCCTGGGACCTTTCCCAAGAGCCGTCGGAGGATTCTGGTACCTCTACATCGCCGTAGACAAGTTCACCAAATGGTCAGAAGCCACCCCAATTGCCACCATTAGCAAGCAGTCGGCAGTGAAGTTCATCAAGTCGATCGTCTGCAGGTTCGGGGTCCCGAACAGGATCATCACCGATAACAGGACCCAGTTCACGAGCGTGTCATTCCAATAATACTGCAAGGACCTTGGAATCCAAGTTTGTTTTGCCTTTGTTGCTCACCCCGAGAGCAATGGGCAGGTAGAAAGGGTAAACGCTGAGATTCTCAAGGGCCTCAGGACTCGTACATACTCAAGCCTTGAGAGGCATGCTACAAACTGGGTGGATGAGCTGCCATATGCGTTGTGGGCTAGCCGGACATCAACCAGTCGGGCTATGGGAGAAATGCCCTACTTGTTGGTGTACGGGGCAGAGGTCGTCCTTCCCCCAAAGATCACCATGGGCTCCCCCCGTGTCCGGATGTACGACGAAGCCACGCAGGACCAGTTCAGGCGTGAAGACATGGACCTCATCAATGAGGGACACATACGAGCGGCCCTTCGAAATGAACGGTACAGGCAAGCGCTCATGTGCTACCATCAACAGACCGTGCGCAGTATGGAGCTCAAGGTAAACAACCTAGTCCTGCGATGTCTGCTTTCCCGTGAAGGGTCAAAAAAGCTCTCCCCCAGTTGGGAGGGTCCCTTCCGGGTAACAGAAGTTTGTCGCCCCGGGTGCGTTCACCTAGCTACGGATGATGGGCAACCAGTGCCCAACCCATGGAATATCGAACACCTCCATAAGTTTTATCCATAGCCAATGGAAGGGCATTTTATTTTCATTCGTTATAAAGAGAGCATAATGTATAGAGACAGCACTTGGGTTAACTAAGGCCAGGGAGGTTAGCTCCGGGTGTCTGCCTTGCTCGGCATGGACCGGTACCCTGAGAAGGTACACTCAGCTCCCTGTCACCCAGGCCGGGTCATTCCTCCTGTAAAGTCTGTTCTCTCCTATGAATGTTATAATGAAAAGATGTTTGCCCTACCCTGAAGTCTTTGTTCATTTGAAATTAGCTTTAGTTCTTATGAATGGTGTCACGCGTTTTCCATTAGCTCATCACCTAGCATGGGTGCGGTCAGTTTTTCCCTCGTTTATGCAATAGTGGGAGCTTTGCTGTCCGTTTGCAGGCGGGTCACTTGAGGTACTTGCTAAGTGTCCAGAACCTCCAAACCAAACCCCCACATGCGGTGGGTAACGAGTTCTGGGTACGGATGTCCTAAGTTAATCAAGTCCCCCACAACGGTAAAGGATCGTAAGACAAGCAACACTAATAGAGCATGGGTAAGGAGTGACTGGAGAGCGAAATTACCTTTTATATGTCATGTGTGCAGGTTCCTAAGGTTGTAATGCTAGTAAAGCCACTCCCGTAGCACCGATGATGAACGGTAACCTCACCGAGAGTGGGCTCGGGGGCCTGTCGTTGATGTCCTCTACGTCCGCAATGGGCATCGTCGGAGCTTCTGAGCTCCGACAACTCTAGGGGGCCCGGCGTCGACGTCTTGCATTGACAATGGGTGTCGCTGGAGTTACCGAGCTCCGACAACCCCAGGGGGCCCGACGGTGATGTCTCCTAAATGGACAATGGGTGTCGCCGGAGCTCCTAAGCTCCGACAACTCCAGGGGGCCCGACGTCGACGTCCTATGTTGACAATGTGTGTTGTCGGAGCTACCATGCTCCGACAACCCCAGGGGGCCCGGCGGTGACGTCTCCTACATGGACAATGGGTGTCGTCGGAGCTCCTAAGCTCCGACAACGCCAGGGGGTCCGACATCGACGTCTTACGTTGACGATGGGTGTCGCTGGAGCTCCTAAGCCCCGACAACCCCAAGGTGTCCAGCGCCGATGTCCTCGAAACAAGTGTAAGTTCTTCTTGGTTTATGTACACAATCAAAATTACGTACATCTACCAGGGGACAGGACACAAAATATCAAAGACAAAAATCAAGAGGACTTCATTCATTGAAAGATCATATTACAAAATCGGAAGCATACATGGGGGAACAAGGAAGGAAAGGCCTAAGTCCTACGGATAGCTGAGGCTACGGCTTGAGCGGCCTCCCAAATGCTCTCCCTGATAGCATCCAGCCCTTCCTCGATCGGCCCTTCGATTGCCGGACTCAGAGGAAAGTAGGGGACCCAGCCCCGGTAGCACGTTAGCACGTACTCGGCGATGGTCTTGGCCAAGGACCTCCCTTCTGTCTCCAGTTGGTACGCGACGACGTCGCCCACCTCGTCGAGCTTTCCACTAGTGGAGCTAAGAGCCGCCAGCGCTTCGTCCAGCTCCAGCACTGGGTTGGCTGGACGTACGGGGCTGAAGCCAAACGGCGCCAGTGCTCCGTTGGCCTGTCCCAGGAAGTCCCACACCTGCTGGGACTCAGTCGCTCTCGAGCTTTGAAACTCCTCCAGCACCCTCTTAGTGGCTGCCAGTTCCGTACTCTCCTTTTCAAGGCGCTCAGCCTCTTTGCCGTGCTCCTGAATGCTCTTGGCTAACTGCCGCTCGCGGTCAGCGAGCTCCGACTCTTTGAGGTGGATGCGGTTCCGCCGCTCTGTTAGGTCTTCCTCCTGGCCTCGAACCGTATCATCCCTAGCGGATACGTCGACCTCTCACTTGTTAAGGTCTTGCCCCCATTCCCAGAGCATGTCCTCCTCGAGCTTACATCGCGCATCAAATTTCTTGCAGCGGTCCGCCAAGCTCTGCTCACCCGCTGACAGCTTCCGGGAGAGCTCCTCCTCTCTCTGGCCCAAGTCCTTCCGCTTCTCGAAGAGTTCGGACTCCCTCATGTCAAGCTCCTGGCGGCACTTCTGGAGAGTCTCATGCCAGGCAATTATACCTCCTTGGCGCTGGTCTGCAACTCCGTGGCATTCCACAGCTTCTTCATAAATCTTTTGCGCCTTCGCATCGAGAGCTTTGAGGGTAGCCTCCCTCTCGCTGAGCAGCTTGCCTTGCTCGACCAGCCGGGCTTTCTCCTCCACGATCCATTCTTCGTGTTGACAAAGCCTATCACGCCAACGATCAAGGGCAATACGCTCTTCTTCCAAGGACTTGCGGTTGTTCTCGAAGGACACTGCAACCCGCTGCAGGCTGGAGCAGGCGTTGTCTATAGCCAGTACCAAGGGCATGGGCACTGAACCTGATGGGGGCGCCTCCTCCCCCATCTCCACCAAGATGTCCGCCGTCATCCAGGAGGGGCTCCACCTTGCAAGCGTGGGCATCCGCGGGATTGAGGCGCCTGGGGTGTCCTCTAGAAGCCCTGCAGCCCCAGCGGCGCCTAAAGGAGGGTTGACTGGAGCAGCGCCGGTCTCCGTCGGGCCCTCCGGTTCGGCCACAGACACTCCCGGATCAGCCCCCACCAGCGTAGAGGCAGGATTCTCAAACGGAGCCTCCACATTTTGAAGCCCCCTGCGCTGCCGTCGGAGTTGCAGTTTTATCTCCCTTCTTGGAGGTGTTGTAGACCAAACATAAGAACGTTCAAGAGACTGACTTTAACCCAAAAGAGAAATCGGAGTAAGAACCCAGTCGATTACCTTGGGAAGCTCCAGGTGCCACGGAGGCAAAGCCGCTTTGGGGCAGGGCCAGAACCAGAGCCTGTTGGACCCGACGTGGTCGGAGCCCCTGACCCCCCAGGGGCTTGGGCCGGCGCCTCCCAGGCCGTAGCGTCCCTCGACTCGGAAGGGCCCCTGGAGCTTGGCCCCACGATCGGCGCCGAAGTGGGAGGTGGCCACCCAGAACTAGCACTCGTTGGAGGTTCCTGAGCAGGAGGAGCTAGCCCTCCGGAGGTCCCGACGTGGCTTCCGTCGCCCCGCACCAGCTTCCTCTCATGACCGGAGGGCTCTGCCAACACCTCGCCCCTGCCGGAGCTAGCGGCTTCACCCCCTGGCTCGGGGGAACAGGGGCCAGCCCCCCAGGGGCCCCAGGAATAGTGATTGTGGAAAAAGCCCCCTTCTCCACAACTCTAATATCGTCTAGCATTGACATTAACTTCTGGAGCTCCCGGTAGAACTCGGGGACTAGATTCAAAGATAGGAAGGACTCGGGGCCTTCAGGGAGTCAAGAGAGATGTTGGTTTTGCTCTGGAATTTCTTCAGTAGAGTCTTCAGAGCTTCGTCCCTCATCTGGGAATCAGCACCACGCGACATGAATGTCCACGCAAACTGTTCCTTGAACTTTAGTGGAGCCCATCTGTTCCTCAAGAAGTTCCCAAAGACCATATAGGGGGTCACACCGCCGGCGACGCAGCCTTTGATCCTTGCCACAACGGGCTTGTACGTCGCCGGCAGCTCCGAAAGCTCGTTCCAGAGATCGATGTCCATGTTAGGGAGGCCCTCTGCCAGGTCCAGCTTCTCATGATTGTCGATGGTGATGATCACCCACTCCTTCTTCCATTCATCCATTTGCCAGAGGGAAAGGTTTCCAAGTACATGAAGGGGCACCTCTTCCGCTTCACAAAGTAGTACAGCCTGATCATCTTGTTCCCCTTCCCAGTGGTCTAAAGGGTGAAGATGCACCAGAAGAGCTCTAGGTTGGGCTGCACCCCCACCCACATCTCGCAGAAGTGAACGAAGGTAGCGACCAGCAAAAGGGAATGGGGGCTGAGGAATTGCAGCTGGATGCCATAGAACTCCAGCAGAGTCATTAGGAAAGATGAGAATGGGAAAGCAAGCTGACCATGGCGTATCCTTGGAAATAAACCAAGTCACCGTCATTCTTCTTCTCGAAGGGAAGCTCACCTGGGCGGATCCTTTCATTGAAGGAGTCATGGGACCACCCCATGTAGGCGCGGACCTTCTTCAACTCCTTCTCGTTCTTGATCTTGCTGGCAGGAATACCCAACTCCATTGCAATAAAATGGAGTAGGGGAAGAATGGTGGAAGGGCTAAGGCTCAAGGATGGAGAATGCAAGGAGGCAGGAGGGCCCTGAGCGTGAGTGCGAGTGGAGGCGTAAAGGTCTCGCGACCTGTGCTAGTCCCCTCCTTAAGAATACTTCTACGACGTTTGGATGGAGACCGCAGACACTATGATGCTGAAGCTACCCTCGTAATGACTGGTGGGCCAGGATCCAGTTTGGCGGAAAAGCCTAAGTGACCGCCTCGAGGCAACCACCCCGTAGGGAAAAGTTTGAAACCTAAGGGCGGCGCCATAATGGGACGCGGAACCGAAACGAAAATCGTATCGGGAACCGACATCAATTGATGGCGTGATATCTGCAGATAGAGATTCTGCACGCCACATTGAAAGGAAGTCCCTAATGTCGCGGCACGAGGATTCAAAATGGCCCCACCTCAGGTATAACCACTTAACCAAGGAAGCTCCTCCCCGATATGGGTCTGGGGGCCACTGTCGGTACCTGGCGAACAGGGTACCCATAGATACATGGAAGAGGACGAGCAGGGCCCCGCCTGTCATGGAGGTCGGCCCCAGCGTAAGACACGTGGCGCGAGGCTCCTGGGCCAACCTCTCTGCTGAGGGTAGGCCTGACCCCGCCACGAGTCTGGTGCCTCCGGATCAGCCTCTACACTAAGAGGAGGCTCGGAGGCCCCGTGCACGTCATAGCTCCGGGTCGGACCTCTCCATTGAGGACGCGGCTGGCGCAGCCGCGTCTCCCGTAGCTCCGAACTTGTAGCTCTGAACCTACCTCCCCCGCTGAGGGGAGGTTCGGTGCTGCGACATGTCCTGTGGTCCTGGACTCGCCACCCCGGTGAGGAGGATCCAGTGCTGCCACGTGCCCTGCAAGCTTCGAACCCACCTCCCCGATGAGGAGAGGTCTGGAGCAGCTGTGTGTCCTGCGATGTCTAACATAGGCCTTCCTATATCAAATGTACCCAGGCTCAGCCGCTTGGTCGACGGCCAACGGAGAATGGAAGGAAGAAGGTGTAAGGCGAGGCACACCCGCCGTGTCCAAGGAGCAAACAACCGCGCCTTCCCTAGGTGAGCAGGGGTGTGCACACGTAAGACAATGGGCCTGTACCCAGTCTTGTGATAACAAGCTGGTGCTGAACTACTACGTACGGCGGACGAATGAGAGGCCGCGACAAGACAGACGGGACGCAACCAACCATGATGAGGGACTATGTGTAGCCGTGCGGTGGGGAATGGCCAGGCGGCACATTGAAGCCCATGTCAGGAGATAGCATTTACTCCCAGATCTTAGATTGGATTTGGTTACTCCCGGGGCCACCTGTCAGGCCCTGGGTCCCACTTGTAAGTTTCTCGGCCTTGGTCTATAAAAGGACCGAGCAGCCATCGACTCAGACATCTTGGCTCAGACCCAAACACACGCTTGGGCAATACAACACACAAACCACCGTGGAGTAG
Source organism: Tuctoria greenei (assembly GCA_036927565.1). Classification (NCBI taxonomy): domain Eukaryota; kingdom Viridiplantae; phylum Streptophyta; class Magnoliopsida; order Poales; family Poaceae; genus Tuctoria; species Tuctoria greenei. The sequence continues at coordinate 36,469,503 of JAYESD010000003.1, read as the reverse complement.
GGTATTATGCCCAGGCGGCTCGAACCACGTAAAATCCCTTACATTCATCGTTCGCTGCGCTCGATCTTGCTAGGACTAGCCCCCGAAAAAACATCGAATCTCCGCGGGCTGCTTCAGAGCAGGTCCGTGGGAGGTGTCAGTTAGACTCCTCGATAGTATCTAACTTAGGCTATGTATATGTATACTAGAAGCATTATAGGAGTAACTCCCTAACACTACAAGGATTCCGACCTGTTGCAATGATTGTACTGCAACGAATACTAAATCATTGCAGTAATCTTGGCTTTTTGCCACGATTCACTAGTTCGTGGCACTAGGATCTATCGCTACAGAACACAATCGTTGCATTTGGATCTGTTGCCACGAATCACTAGTTCGTGGCGTTAGGATGCTAATGCAACGGACCACAATCGTTGCATTAGGATTTGTTGCCATGAATCACTAGTTCGTTGCGTCAGGATGCTAATGCCATGGAACACAGTCGTTTCATTAGGATATGTTGCCACGAATTACTGGTTCGTGGCGTTACATGATCTATCGCCACGTACCACAATCGTTGCATTAGGATCTATTGCTACGAATCACTGGTTCGTGGCGTTACAGGATCTATCGCCACGGACCACAATCGTTGCATTAGGATCTGTTGCCACAAATTACTGGTTCGTGGCGATACAGCTTTATTGCCACGGAACACAATCATTGCATTAGGATCTGTTGCCATGAATTATTGGTTCATGGCGTTACAACTTTGTTGCCACAGAACGCAGTCGTTGCATTAGGATTTGTTGCCACGAATCAGCAAACGGTTGCATTTGGACCGTAATGCAACGAAACAGAATCGTTGCATTAGGATGTGTTGCCACAATACTCTAGTTCGTGGTGTTAGTATCAAAGGCCACGGACCCCAACCGTAGCAGTTAGGATGTGTGGCCACGATTCACTTTTCCGTGAGGTCAAGATGCTAATGCAACGAAACACAATTGTTGCATTAGGATTTGTTGCCACGAATCACTAGTTCGTGGCATCAGGATGCTAATGCAACGAACCACAATCGTTGCATTAGGATCTGTTGCCACGAATTACTGATTTGTGGCGTTACAGGATCTATCGCCACGGACCACAATCGTTGCATTAGGATCTGTTTCCATGAATTACCGGTTCGTGGCGTTACAGCTTTATTGCCACGGAACACAATCGTTGCATTAGGATCTGTTGCTACGAATTACTGGTTCATGGCGTTACAGCTTTATTGCCACAGAACACAGCCATTGCATTAGGATTTGTTGCCACGAATCAGCAAACAGTTGCATTTGGACCGTAATACAACGAAACAGAATCGTTGCATTAGGATGTGTTGCCACGATACTCTGGTTCGTGGCGTTACAAATTTTTTGCCACGAAACACAATCGTTGCATTAGGATCTGTTGCCATGAATTACTGGCCCGTGGTGTTACAGCTTTATTGCCACAAAACACATTCGTTCCATTAGGATATGTTGCCACGAATCAGCAAACAGTTGCATTTGGACCGTAATGCAACGAAACTGAATCGTTGCGTTAGGATGTGTTGCCACGATACTCTGGTTCATGGCGTTAGTATCAATGGCCACGGACCCCAATCGTAGCAATTAGGATGTGTGGCCATGATTCACTTTTTCGTGGCGTCAGGATGCTAATGCAACAAAATACAATCGTTGCATTAGGATGTCTTGCCACGATTCACTGGTTCGTGGCGTCAGGATGGTAATGCAACAGACCACAATCGTTGCATTAGGATCTGTTGCCATGAATTACTGGTTCGTGGCGTTACAGGATCTATCGCCACGGAACACAATCGTTGTATTAGGATGTGTTGCCACGATACTCTGGTTCGTGGCGTTAGTATCAATGGCCATGGACCCCAATCGTAGCAATTAGGATGTGTGGCCACAATTCACTCTTTTGTGGCATTAGGATACTAATGCAACAAAACACAATCGTTGCATTAGGATGTCTTTTTGGAGGACTCACAAAAATACCTCGGATAGTACCACATATCATAAGATTCACGTTCTTGAAAATTGCCACGATCCACTGGTTCGTGGCGTTAGGATCTATCGCCACGGGACCACAATCGTTGCATTAGGATCTGTTGCTACGAATTACTGGTTCGTGGCGTTACAGGATCTATCGCCATGGAACACAATCGTTGCATTAGGATGTGTTGCCACGATACTCTGGTTCGTGGCCTTAGTATCAATGGCCAAAGACCCCAATCGTGGCAATTGGGATGTGTGGCCACGATTCACTTTTTCGTGGCGTCAGGACCCCTTTCATTTACCTAACATAATGTCTGATTTAACTTCAACCAATTAGATGATGACACATAAGAGCCTAGTACGCATGGAAGCACAAACGGGAGCACCAAAGTTGCATCCCCAGATGGTTGCCACGTACGTTCACGCTCCAAATCTTACAGCCAAGGGCGCACTGCACGGTTCCCGCGACTGTACCACCCTGCCCTGATGATTGCCATGTACGCGAGCGCACCGAATCTTGCAGGGCGCATGGGCACACACGAACTCCACGTCCAAACTTTGCTCAGCAATCCGAATAACTCGGCGCTCGGCGTCCACGATCGATCATCATACGCACGAATAATATTATGAAATTATCAACTTTGATGATTTAATAATCTCAATCAAGTTTCATCCAACCTACCAAAACAAAATTGGATCGTCCAGTCCATCCAACCAAACGTTAATTTGGATGATCCAAGACATAAAGAAATGGATGATCTATCACCAATCGAACTTCAACGTCAAACCAAACGCAATTGATGTCTGAGCACTTTGTCACATGTCACTAGAGTGTACGCACAAATGATAAATACACGGCCTCAACACCGGGTTTAGGGTGCATCGTGGACTAACCACATGACCCAACCAAACACTCACGTAATTACCATACACCTGCAAGAGCAACGATCTGGCCGCATCCACCAACGCATCCCGACCCTGCGAAAGGATGACGAGCAGCGGCAGGTGAACACGTTGCAGCGGCGGCGCAATGGAAAACGGTGGCAGCGGACGGTGACGTACCTCGATATTGGCGTAGTCGACCTCGCACATCTTCCGCGAGTCGTTCACCTTTCGCGGCGAGCTGAACCACACTGGCAGGAACTCCTCGGTTTCGCAGTCGAAGCATGACTTGGAGAAATGGGCCACCAACGCATTCTGACCCTGCAAAAGGATGACGAGCAGCGGCAGGTGAACACCATGCAGCGGCGGCGCGGCGCAATGGAAAACGGTGGCAGCAGACGGCGATGTACCTGGATGTTGGCATAGTCGACCTCGCACATCTTCCGCGAGTCATTCACCTTCCAATGGAAGCCATGCAGGTGCTTCATCCACAGCCAGAACGCCACATCTGGCGTGTGACGTTGACAAAGCAGTAGCCCTTGTTGGCCTCGGACCTTGGCAAATGCAACAAACGAGGTTAAGTATCAATCAGAAAAATACCGGAGCTTGATTAGTATAATCATATATTTCAAAGTATAGGTGTGGTACTTGAAGTCAAACAGAACGTGAATAAAATCGTAAAACTAACTTGACGCGGCCAACTGCAATTTTCGCGTTCTCCTCAGCGCAGTGCTGATCAATGATGTTCATTACTTTTTGCCTCCTGACGACTCAGTGTTGGACTAATGACGCTGATGATCCGCAATATACTCAACGATGTAAAACATCAGGTATTAATGCATCAACAACGGCTAGCAGCAAGCAGATTTAAAAGTATGTTGCGGATCATCAGCGTCCTCAGTCCAGAAGCAGGGTAGAAGCGGCGCCGTGGCCGCCGCGAACTCGAGAATGGATGAGGAGAAGGCTCATCGCCAATGGATCGAGGGGACGGAAGCTACACGGCCGCTATGGGCGATGTTGTGCGGCAGGGCCGCAAAAAAATTATTTCCGCCCGCCTAGGCCCAGAGCCGGGCCTGCCTTTAAGACCATTTGCAGTGGTTCACGGTAAAGCGGTGATGGGACGCGGAGCGGTTCCAATTGAATTCAAAGATGCGCATGCGGGATGCATAACCTCTGCAGTATTGCAGGTGCAGTAACAATCACTAACATGTGGGCCCCACGGATAGCCAGACCCACATGTTCGTGACTGTTACTGCACCTGCAGTACCGCAAGTGATTTCAACGCATGCGCTGCGCGCGTCTAAGGCGCGTCGATGACTGGAGCGCATGTAAGCTCGGTGCGTCCGGTCGCATCAGCCGCCTGTACAAATGGCTATGGCTTGAACGAAAGACGAAACCTTTTATGCGGCAAACAGCAACGTATAATACTTCCTCCGCCCCAACTCAACTCTATTTCTGTTTTGGTCGAACTAATTACCTTTGACAAATGATTTATATGGAACTTATTAACTTCAATAACATGTAATACTAGATTGTATATTATGGAAATATTTTCATGGTGAATCTAAAAGTACAATTCTTGTATTGTTAAAACAGATCAAAATTGCGTAAATCTGGAAGATAGATTTTACGAAACCTAAGACTTCCCTTTAAAAAAGTTTTAAACTTTACATTAGTTTTACATATGTAATATGCACATATAGGATATATCACTAAATAGTTTTGCAAAAAAAAAACATGCAGGAGAAATATGTATATCCCATATATATGCTACTACTACGTAAATTAGGGGTGGGCAAATAAACCGAGACCGAAAAACCGAAACCGATAAAATCGAGACCAGAACTAAAGAGACTGAAATATCGGGTATCGGGTACTTTTCGGGTAGCAAATATAAATAACTGAAAAATAAATGTCGGGTTCGGACGGATGAATTCATTGTGGAGCTACATGTCACGTACTTAATTATACTAAAAATCATCATCTTCGCTGTCGTCCCCCCACAATGGAGCTACATGACCATCATTGGTATATGTATCGTCGTTGTCGTCGTCGTCTTCATTTTCTGATGCAACTCCATCAACCTCAAACCGATCACCTGACGTTGTCCCCAATATGCTATCACAAATGTTTTTCTCAATGTGCATGACATTCAAGTTATGCCTTATTAGCAATGTCTTCCAATAAGGGAGGTCGAAAAATATACTTTTCTTCTTCCAATTATGCCATCTATTTTCCTCGGTGTGCTTTCTCTTATTATTCGTCGGTCCAAAACTCACTTGATCAAAACACTCGTATTGTTGGATTACTTCGTCACCAGAGAGTGATGTTGGAGCCCCTCTATTCTCTGCCTTGTTGTTGAAAGAACCTTTGTTTTGACGCCATCTGTGATCCTGAGGTAGGAAACGACGATGACCCATGTAACAATGCTTTCGTCCATATTTCAACCAGAAAACCTTTCAACCATGCCGCAGTGGTCCAGCCTGGCAGCCTCACGACGGAGCTCAGCATCCACCTGGATCACTACCTTGACTATACGCCGCCGGTCCACCCCAACTCCCCGGCCTCCTCGTCATCAGGTGACTCTTCTGACGGACACTCCTTGGTGTCCTCGAACTCTTCAGGGGACACCTTTCCGCGGCCGAAGAGATTCTACTGGCAGCGTGGGGAAGTGGATGAGGCGGATAAGCAGCTCTTTTAGTATGGCTACCAAAGTGTCCTAGCTCATGTGTTACGTTTTCTTCCTCGTATTGTCTTCACTTTTTTCTTTCCAGTCCTAGCTACCGGCCTGTTGCATTTTCCTGTTACTACTACTTTACAGACCGCTTTGCAGGCCCAGCTGCGGGCGATCTCCTGGCAACTCCACCGGTTTGGGGACAAGGAGGGTTTGGCGATTGGAAAATTTGAACTAATTTTGCATAGATAGTACATCCATGAACAAGAACACCAAGTACATTTAACTTAAAAACATCACTCCCTCTGTCCCAAAATACTACTTGTCCCTTTCGATGGAGGGAGTATCTCCGTCCCAAAATACTTGTCGCTTTGGATGGAGGGAGTATATAACAAACACAAGAAAAGATAAACTACAACTAAAACCATGAAACGAAAAACTACAACTAAAAACATGAAATGAAAAACTACAACTAAAAACATGAAAAGAAAACACCTAAATACTACTCTACTCAGCCTCCACCTCCTCCTCCTCAGGTGGGTCCTCGGGCTCCTGACCCTCCTCTAGCGCCTTGGGCTCCGGCGGCGGAAGGTGACCCAGTCTCAAGGTCACCGCCACGACGAGGTTGCGACAACACGCGACGCCGAGCTCGACCGCCATCGTCTCCCAGAGGGAGTCGAGACGAGAGGCCACATGCGAGAGGCCGAAGACGTAGTGGCCCGTGGTGTCCATTCCAGTATTTTGCGGAAGGGTACCGAGCCCAGGCGTTCCATGGAGTGAGATGTATCCGTAAATACATCTCGGGCCATGTTGAAAAGGAGGGTATCCTTCACGCGTGGCGGCGAGGGGGGGTCCAGCCGCGGCCACTTACCGGCGGCTGGGTCCCTCGGCGGGCTCGGTGGCAGAGGGTTGCTCGAGCTCGAAAGCATTTGTTGTATACTAGTCGTGGCTAGGTTTTGTGGAGAGAAGAGAGGATGTTGGAACGGTTGTGCGGAAAAGACGATGGCGCGGGTGACCATCTTATACTCCCTCCGTCCCAAGTAAATATTTTCACAGGCGGTTGGTACTTAATAACATTCTGAGAAGATTTTTATCTGAGGCGGGTATTACTTACCAATCGTCTAAGATAATGCTCGATACTGTTCTTCAGTTTCCTTATCCCTTGCTTCTTTTTTATTTAGATTCCAATATAAATACTCAAACATGTTTAGATTCTGCAAATTGTGTCCAAATTATATGATTCTTTCTTCTACATTTGTATAAAATTAACATCTACCACCTAAACAAAAAAATTTAAAACTTGTATAGCTGACATTGTAATGTTTTGGTAATATCAAATTAATTTCTACTCACATATTATTCACATTTGTGTATCTCGTAAAAAAAAGGATCCTTCACTCAAATTTGTTTGTATGAACATATTTGTATCATTTATACATGTATGAATTTTGTTAATTTTTTTTAAAGCATTCCAACATGTCAAACTTCAAATTATCCATCATTCTAACTAAATGCTCATATACATATGAGGCATTCATCAAATTATGAACACACATTGATTCAAAAAAATTTAAAAAAATCTGAAAAAATTCATAGAGGTTGGTATGATGAGTAAAAATGTCCACTGAAAAAATAAATAAAAAAGGCATTATATTCATCAAGATAGAAAAATGAAAAATATCATTTGTTGTATGTTTTATGTTCTGACCGATTTCAAATGATTTATGAAGTGAAATTTAATGGTAACCTTTACTTTTCAATAATATTACAAGAAAGTGGAATTTTGACTTTTTAAAGGACCCACATTTAATCAAGAATATTAATTAAGAAGAAGTAAATATCTTCACAGACGGTTGGTACTTAATAACCTTCTGAGAAGATGTTTATCTCAGTCGGGTATTAATTACCAACCATCTGAGATAATGCCCGATACTGTTCTTCAGTTTCCTTATCCCTTGCTTCTTTTTTATTTAGATTCCAATATAAATACGCAAACATGTTTAGATTCTGCAAATTGTGTCCAAATTATATGATTCTTTCTTCTACATTTGTATAAAATTAACATCTACCACCTGAACAAAAAATTTTAAAACTTGTATAGCTGACATTGTAATGTTTTGGTAAATATCAAATTAATTTCTACTCACATATTATTCACATTTGTGTATCTCGTAAAAAAAAGATCCTTCACTCAAATTTGTTTGTATGAACATATTTGTATCATTTATACATGTATGAATTTTGTTAATTTTTTTAAAAGCATTCCAACATGTCAAACTTCAAATTATCCATCATTCTAACTAAATGCTCATATACATATGAGGCATTCATCAAATTATGAACACACATTGATTCAAAAAAAATTTAAAAAAATCTGAAAAAATTTATAGAGGTTGGTATGATGAGTAAAAATGTCCACTGAAAAAATAAATGAAAAAGACATTATATTCATCAAGATAGAAAAATGAAAAATATCATTTGTTGTATGTTTTTTATGTTCTGACCGATTTCAAAAGGTTTATGAAGTGAAATTTAATGGTAACCTTTACTTATCAATAATATTACAAGAAAGTGGAATTTTACCTTTTTAAAGGACCCACATTTAATCAAGAATATTAATTAAGAAGAAGTAAATATCTTCACAGACGGTTGATACTTAATAACCTTCTGAGAAGATGTTTATCTCAGTCGGGTATTAATTACCAACCGTCTGAGATAATGTCCGATACTGTTCTTCAGTTTCCTTATCCTTTGCTTCTTTTTTATTTAGAGTCCAATATAAATACTCAAACATGTTTAGATTCTGCAAATTGTGTCCAAATTATATGATTCTTTCTTCTACGTTTGTATAAAATGAACATCTACCACCTGAACAAAAAAATTTAAACTTGTATAGCTGACATTGTAATGTTTTGGTAAATATTAAATTAATTTCTACTCACATATTATTCACATTTGTGTATCTCGTAAAAAAAGATCCTTCACTTAAATTTGTTTGTATGAACATATTTGTATCATATATACATGTATGAATTTTGTTAGTTTTTTTAAAAGCATTCAAATATGTCAAACTTCAAATTATCCATCATTCTAACTAAATGCTCATATACATATGAAGCATTCATCAAATTATGAACACACAATGATTCAAAAAATTTAAAAAAATCTGAAAAAATTCATAGAGGTTGGTATGATGAGTAAAAATGTCCACTGAAAAAACAAATGAAAAAGGCATTATATTCATCAAGATAGAAAAATGAAAAATATCATTTGTTGTATGTTTTTTATGTTCTGACCAATTTAAAAAGATTTATGAAGTGAAATTTAATGCTAACCTTTACTTATCAATAATATTACAAGAAAGTGAAACTTTGCCTTTTTAAAGGACTCACATTAATCAAGAATATTAATTAAGAAGAAGTAAATATCTTCACAGGCAATTGGTACTTAATAACCTTCTGAGAAGATGTTTATCTCAGTCGGGTATTAATTACCAACCGTCTGAGATGATGTCCGATACTGTTCTTCAGTTTCCTTATGTCTTGCTTCTTTTCTATTTAGATTCCAATATAAATACTCAAACATGTTTAGATTCTGCAAATTGTGTCCAAATTATATGATTCTTTCTTCTACATTTGTATAAAATTAACATCTACCACCTGAACAAAAAATTTTAAAACTTGTATAGCTGACATTGTAATGTTTTGGTAAATATCAAATTAATTTCTACTCACATATTATTCACATTTGTGTATCTCGTAAAAAAAAAGATCCTTCACTCAAATTTGTTTGTATGAACATATTTGTATCATTTATACATGTATGAATTTTGTTAATTTTTTTAAAAGCATTCCAACATGTCAAACTTCAAATTATCCATCATTCTAACTAAATGCTCATATACATATGAGGCATTCATCAAATTATGAACACACATTGATTCAAAAAAAATTTAAAAAAATCTGAAAAAATTTATAGAGGTTGGTATGATGAGTAAAAATGTCCACTGAAAAAATAAATGAAAAAGACATTATATTCATCAAGATAGAAAAATGAAAAATATCATTTGTTGTATGTTTTTTATGTTCTGACCGATTTCAAAAGGTTTATGAAGTGAAATTTAATGGTAACCTTTACTTATCAATAATATTACAAGAAAGTAGAATTTTACCTTTTTAAAGGACCCACATTTAATCAAGAATATTAATTAAGAAGAAGTAAATATCTTCACAGACGGTTGATACTTAATAACCTTCTGAGAAGATGTTTATCTCAGTCGGGTATTAATTACCAACCGTCTGAGATAATGTCCGATACTGTTCTTCAGTTTCCTTATCCTTTGCTTCTTTTTTATTTAGAGTCCAATATAAATACTCAAACATGTTTAGATTCTGCAAATTGTGTCCAAATTATATGATTCTTTCTTCTATGTTTGTATAAAATGAACATCTACCACCTGAACAAAAAAATTTAAACTTGTATAGCTGACATTGTAATGTTTTGGTAAATATCAAATTAATTTCTACTCACATATTATTCACATTTGTGTATCTCGTAAAAAAAGATCCTTCACTTAAATTTGTTTGTATGAACATATTTGTATCATTTATACATGTATGAATTTTGTTAGTTTTTTTAAAAGCATTCAAATATGTCAAACTTCAAATTATCCATCATTCTAACTAAATGCTCATATACATATGAGGCATTCATCAAATTATGAACACACAATGATTCAAAAAATTTAAAAAAATCTGAAAAAATTCATAGAGGTTGGTATGATGAGTAAAAATGTCCACTGAAAAAACAAATGAAAAAGGCATTATATTCATCAAGATAGAAAAATGAAAAATGTCATTTGTTGTATGTTTTTTATGTTCTGACCAATTTAAAAAGATTTATGAAGTGAAATTTAATGCTAACCTTTACTTATCAATAATATTACAAGAAAGTGAAACTTTGCCTTTTTAAAGGACCCACATTAATCAAGAATATTAATTAAGAAGAAGTAAATATCTTCACAGGCGGTTGGTACTTAATAACCTTCTGAGAAGATGGTTATCTCAGTCGGGTATTAATTACCAACCGTCTGAGATGATGTCCGATATTGTTCTTCAGTTTCCTTATCTCTTGCTTCTTTTCTATTTAGATTCCAATATAAATACTCAAACATGTTTAGATTCTGCAAATTGTGTCCAAATTATATGATTCTTTCTTCTACATTTGTATAAAATTAACATCTACCACCTGAACAAAAAATTTTAAAACTTGTATAGCTGACATTGTAATGTTTTGGTAAATATCAAATTAATATCTACTCACATATTATTCACATTTGTGTATCTCGTAAAAAAAGATCCTTCACTCAAATTTGTTTGTATGAACATATTTGTATCATTTATACATGTATGAATTTTGTTAATTTTTTTAAAAGCATTCCAACATGTCAAACTTCAAATTATCCATCATTCTAACTAAATGCTCATATACATATGAGGCATTCATCAAATTATGAACACACATTGATTCAAAAAAAATTTAAAAAAATCTGAAAAAATTTATAGAGGTTGGTATGATGAGTAAAAATGTCCACTGAAAAAATAAATGAAAAAGACATTATATTCATCAAGATAGAAAAATGAAAAATATCATTTGTTGTATGTTTTTTATGTTCTGACCGATTTCAAAAGGTTTATGAAGTGAAATTTAATGGTAACCTTTACTTATCAATAATATTACAAGAAAGTGGAATTTTACCTTTTTAAAGGACCCACATTTAATCAAGAATATTAATTAAGAAGAAGTAAATATCTTCACAGACGGTTGATACTTAATAACCTTCTAAGAAGATGTTTATCTCAGTCGGGTATTAATTACCAACCGTCTGAGATAATGTCCGATACTGTTCTTCAGTTTCCTTATCCTTTGCTTCTTTTTTATTTAGAGTCCAATATAAATACTCAAACATGTTTAGATTCTGCAAATTGTGTCCAAATTATATGATTCTTTCTTCTACGTTTGTATAAAATGAACATCTACCACCTGAACAAAAAAATTTAAACTTGTATAGCTGACATTGTAATGTTTTGGTAAATATCAAATTAATTTCTACTCACATATTATTCACATTTGTGTATCTCGTAAAAAAAGATCCTTCACTTAAATTTGTTTGTATGAACATATTTGTATCATTTATACATGTATGAATTTTGTTAGTTTTTTGAAAAGCATTCAAATATGTCAAACTTCAAATTATCCATCATTCTAACTAAATGCTCATATACATATGAGGCATTCATCAAATTATGAACACACAATGATTCAAAAAATTTAAAAAAATCTGAAAAAATTCATAGAGGTTGGTATGATGAGTAAAAATGTCCACTGAAAAAACAAATGAAAAAGGCATTATATTCATCAAGATAGAAAAATGAAAAATATCATTTGTTGTATGTTTTTTATGTTCTGACCAATTTAAAAAGATTTATGAAGTGAAATTTAATGCTAACCTTTACTTATCAATAATATTACAAGAAAGTGAAACTTTGCCTTTTTAAAGGACTCACATTAATCAAGAATATTAATTAAGAAGAAGTAAATATCTTCACAGGCAGTTGGTACTTAATAACCTTCTGAGAAGATGTTTATCTCAGTCGGGTATTAATTACCAACCGTCTGAGATGATGTCCGATACTGTTCTTCAGTTTCCTTATCTCTTGCTTCTTTTCTATTTAGATTCCAATATAAATACTCAAACATGTTTAGATTCTGCAAATTGTATCCAAATTATATGATTCTTTCTTCTACATTTGTATAAAATTAACATCTACCACCTGAACAAAAAAATTTAAAACTTGTATAGCTGACATTGTAATGTTTTGGTAAATATCAAATTAATTTCTACTCACATATTATTCACATTTGTGTATCTCGTAAAAAAAAGATCCTTCACTCAAATTTGTTTGTATGAACATATTTGTATCATTTATACATGTATGAATTTTGTTAATTTTTTTAAAAGCATTCCAACATGTCAAACTTCAAATTATCCATCATTCTAACTAAATGCTCATATACATATGAGGCATTCATCAAATTATGAACACACATTGATTCAAAAAATTTTAAACACATCTGAGAAAATTCATAGAGGTTGGTATGATGAGTAAAAATGTCCACTAAAAAATAAATGAAAAGGCATTATATTCATCAAGATAGAAAAATGAAAAATATCATTTGTTGTATGTTTTTTATGTTCTGACCGATTTCAAAAGGTTTATGAAGTGAAATTTAATGGTAACCTTTACTTATCAATAATATTACAAGAAAGTGGAATTTTACCTTTTTAAAGGACCCACATTTAATCAAGAATATTAATTAAGAAGAAGTAAATATCTTCACAGACGGTTGATACTTAATAACCTTCTGAGAAGATGTTTATCTCAGTCGGGTATTAATTACCAACCGTCTGAGATAATGTCCGATACTGTTCTTCAGTTTCCTTATCCTTTGCTTCTTTTTTATTTAGAGTCCAATATAAATACTCAAACATGTTTAGATTCTGCAAATTGTGTCCAAATTATATGATTCTTTCTTCTACGTTTGTATAAAATGAACATCTACCACCTGAACAAAAAAATTTAAACTTGTATAGCTGACATTGTAATGTTTTGGTAAATATCAAATTAATTTCTACTCACATATTATTCACATTTGTGTATCTCGTAAAAAAAGATCCTTCACTCAAATTTGTTTGTATGAACATATTTGTATCATTTATACATGTATGAATTTTGTTAGTTTTTTTAAAAGCATTCAAACATGTCAAACTTTAAATTATCCATCATTCTAACTAAATGCTCATATACATATGAGGCATTCATCAAATTATGAACACACAATGATTCAAAAAATTTAAAAAAATCTGAAAAAATTCATAGAGGTTGGTATGATGAGTAAAAATGTCCACTGAAAAAACAAATGAAAAAGGCATTATATTCATCAAGATAGAAAAATGAAAAATATCATTTGTTGTATGTTTTTTATGTTCTGACCAATTTAAAAAGATTTATGAAGTGAAATTTAATGCTAACCTTTACTTATCAATAATATTACAAGAAAGTGAAACTTTGCCTTTTTAAAGGACTCACATTAATCAAGAATATTAATTAAGAAGAAGTAAATATCTTCACAGGCAGTTGGTACTTAATAACCTTCTGAGAAGATGTTTATCTCAGTCGGGTATTAATTACCAACCGTCTGAGATGATGTCCGATACTGTTCTTCAGTTTCCTTATGTCTTGCTTCTTTTCTATTTAGATTCCAATATAAATACTCAAACATGTTTAGATTCTGCAAATTGTGTCCAAATTATATGATTCTTTCTTCTACATTTGTATAAAATTAACATCTACCACCTGAACAAAAAATTTTAAAACTTGTATAGCTAACATTGTAATGTTTTGGTAAATATGAAATTAATTTCTACTCACATATTATTCACATTTGTGTATCTCATAAAAAAAAAGATCCTTCACTCAAATTTGTTTGTATGAACATATTTGTATCATTTATACATGTATGAATTTTGTTAATTTTTTTAAAAGCATTTCAACATGTCAAACTTCAAATTATCCATCATTCTAACTAAATGCTCATATACATATGAGGCATTCATCAAATTATGAACACACATTGATTCAAAAAAATTTAAACACATCTGAAAAAATTCATAGAGGTTGGTATGATGAGTAAAAATGTCCACTAAAAAATAAATGAAAAGGCATTATATTCATCAAGATAGAAAAATGAAAAATATCATTTGTTGTATGTTTTTTATGTTCTGACCGATTTCAAAAGATTTATGAAGTGAAATTTAATGGTAACCTTTACTTATCAATAATATTACAAGAAAGTGGAATTTTTACTTTTTAAAGGACCCACATTTAATCAAGAATATTAATTAAGAAGAAGTAAATATCTTCACAGGCGGTTGGTACTTAATAACCTTCTTAGAAGATGTTTATCTCAGTCGGGTATTACTTACCAACCGCCTGAGATAATCTTCTTCTCAGACGAGTTTGAATTACCAACCGCCTAAGATAATTACCTTATGATACCCGAGTCTGAGGAACACGATGAACACACTACACAGTCATTCATTCACACAGTTGAAGAACACACAAGATACTCATTCATTAACAATATTCAATCACGCATCTCACAAAAGAACACAAGATACACAAGTAATATTCAGTCACATAGATGAACAAAGATAGATTTCATTCATTAACAATATTTACAAAACAGAAGCAACTAAAAACAACAAAAAAACTAATTAAATCCTACTCCTACTCCTACTCCTACTCCCACTCCCCTTCCTCCTCCTCGTCCTCCGGCGCCGGTGCAATAGGGGTCGGCTGCACCGGCGGTGCAACCCCGAGGTTGCTAGCCGTCGCCTCCACCAGCGTTCTGTGGCCCTCGGGGCCAAGAACCTGGGCCATTGTCGCGAACAGAATGTCAAGACGATCAGCCACCCTCGTGAGGGCGTAGAGGTAGTGGCCGATGGTACCCATTCCAGTATACTCTGGAAGGGTACCCAGCCCCAAGGCACTCATGGCGCGAGACGTATTGTTGTATGCCTCTCGCGCCATGAGGAGGCGCTGCTGGGTCTTGAACCTCTCGGGGGAGCTGCAACATAGTTTCTTGCAAGGTGGCTCCTTCGGAGGGCTTGGCGGCGGAAGGTCGGTCATAGTGATGTTGGGTCGTCGGAGCAGAGGAAGACGAAGAAAAGAAGAGGATTCAAAGTGAGCGACGCGCTTGTGGAGAACTAACGGGTGATAGCGCGTCTTTAAGGCCGCGCGGAGTGGAAGATGGAGCAGTTGGTTTACTGCGCATTGAAAGGTGGCGCCTCGGGGAAAAGAAAGGTCACGCACGTTCGTCGACACGTCTTCACAGGAGGTTGGTTAGGGGTCTTTATGTAGGCGTTCATCAAATTATGAACACACATTGATTCAAAAAAAATTAAAAAAATCTGAAAAAATTCATAGAGGTTGGTATGATGAGTAAAAATATCCACTAAAAAAATAAATGAAAAAAGCATTATATTCATCAAGGTAGAAAAATGAAAAATAGCATTTGTTATATGTTTTTTATGTTCTGACAAATTTCAAATGATTTATGAAGTGAACTTTAATGGTAACCTTTACATATCAATAATATTACAAGAAAGTGGAATTTTGCCTTTTTAAAGGACCCACATTTAATCAAGAATATTAATTAAGAAGAAATAAATATCTTCATAGACGTTTGGTACTTAATAACCGCCTGAAAAGATGTTTATCTCGGATGTTACTAACCAACCGCCTAAGATAATTTTATCTTCTCAGGCAGTTGGTAAGTAAAACCCGCCTGAGGTAACCATCTTCTCAGACGGTCGGTACTGAAAATCCGCCTGAGAAAATTGGATTTTATACATACCCTCGGCAGCCAAGTGTTCGCCCTCATCACTTCCAGGTAGGCCGCCGAGCTTCGCCGTCGCCGCCGAGCTTCGCCCTAGTCACTTCCAGGTATGCCCTCATCGCTGAAAAAGAGTGTCTCTTCTCGCCTGCAGCTACCTCGCCTCGCCTCACCTCACCATCCAAATCCAAGTGCCACACTTTGCGATTCTTGATAAAGGTTGGAGGATTTGCTTTTTGTCCCTTGCTTTATCAGTTATAGGTCCGGAGCTAGGCGCCGCCTAGTAAACCTCAAGAACGTGGTCGCCACTCTGAACGAAGCTAGCCTATTTAGAATAAGAAGATAAAATTGCCATTGCTGGTGAGCAACTTTAACATACTTGTCACCCTTGCAATGTATAGGAACCTTTTAGTCAGTCGCCTTAAACCCTAGAATGCCTTATCAAATCCTAGAATGCTTCCATCTTTTTCTTCATGCAACACTTCATGTAGAGTTAATATGCCATTTATTAGATTTTTTGTCTTATTAGTTCTAGCATAGAAAGTCCTAAGAAGACTGGTCCTGGTAGTAACAATAAAGAAGACAATATGGAGTTTACTGACTCCAGCAGTTCAGGCTCCTATCACAGTCCATCAGATCCTTTTCCGAATATAAAAATTAAAAAGACTTCAGTGGATCTAGACCCGGAATATGATCCTGCTGACGTGGTATGGATCACGAATCTTAACTTCAGCAGTTCAAGTTAATGTTGGTTGTCAAGTATACGAAGTCTTATAATTTTTTTCTACCTAGATTAACCGCGAAGATAATGAGGTGACATCGGCTCCTAAAACCGCAGAAGGTTCTCCAATGGATGAATCCTCAACTTCACTCAAGCAGAAACGAGGGCAACGAGGTCCCAATAAGGGTCCATTGGACCGCATCATGTACATAACAAGGGTCGGTCCAGGTGGGCTTCCCCAAGAACCACTGGATTCAGTTACCAAGTACCGTAATGCATGCGGTTTTCTTGTTAGGGAGATTGTGTCGATCACAACCAAGAATTGGAGGAAATTACCCGAGCAGACCAAGAATGAGTTGTGGGAAAGGATAAAGAAACTGTAGGATCGAAGGGAACGTGAAAATCTACCAGTGGGGGGGTGAATGTAGATTTAAAAATCTTACGCGGCGGAAACAATAAAACCCCAAACCCTTCCGGCAGAAAAACGATCTGTTAAAGAGATCGTGTATGAGAGTAATCTAAACGTGTTTCACCGTGACAAAAGTGATAGATATCAGAGAGAATCAAGTCACTAAGACAACACAAAAAGAATTACTCAAATCCGTTGAGAAAAACTCAGGTTATGATCAAAAGATCAAACACTGGTCAATCTGACCTACCCGAGAAAAACAGTTTCTGGAATGCTGCAAAGAAACTCGTGTAGATCAAAAACCACAAATCCAATGACCGTGAAATTTTTACAGATGATATATAATCAAGTTGTGAAGACAACTCAAAAATAATCACGTCAATTGGATCAGTAAAACTCGAGTTATGATAAAACCACCGACGAAAGGTAGTGCTGTCCAGAAACTCGACGAGTAAAACTTGTCTGGAACAAGTCGGACGAACAAGGCACAAAAGTTCCTTCAAACTATGAATTTTATTCAATAGAACACAAGAGGAACAGCCCCCAAAGTCGTCTCCACGAGCTATGGGCTCCCTTGCTTATATAACCAGCCCTAAGGCCAACCCAATCTCAACTAGGACTCCAATCCTAATCCGATCACAATCGGAACTTTCCATAACTGCTTAGGACTCTTCTATACGCAGATAGAAGCAATCTTAAGACTTCCAAACACCTTAGGAACGTATCCCACATTCCTAAACAACTTAAATTCGTGACCTACACGAAATCCTAACATAACCAACTCGATATTTCCATACCGAGTCATAACCGACTCAGCTAGCAGCCTAAGTCTTCAACCGATACGATCCGATCCTTCCGATCAGATCTTCCTTCCATAATCTGTCTCTAGAAGAATATTGCCACGTCATGCACCTCATGCATACGTGCGAACACCTTCCTTCGACCTTCATATGCACTGCCCTTGATTCAATCATCCTGCGCGACCTCCTGACCCGCTCAACCACAGTTCCTCCCGAACTTGGTTGTTGGAACCTCATCTCCTCCTGAGACTAGTCCAATGGATCCTGTCACCAGTCATGACTTGAACTCAAGCAACACCTGCACATGAACAAACAAACAATCCATACGAGCCCAAGTCCTCGACTTGACTCAAGTTAGTTCCGAACACAACACCTTACGTGAGAACATCACATAAGCATGTTGCAAAACCACAGTAAAAACGATATCAACCGTATTCAACCAAAACACACCAAAAACTTAGCAAATGAATACTAAGCAATCTTTCCAATCATGTAAAGCAAGTATGAAACAATGCAAATGAAAAGTAGAAATACTTCGGTCAAGTTCCGGACCTTGCCAGAGCAACCCGGAGCTTGAGCCGGAGCTATCAAAAACTAGTAGAACCTAGCGCCGGAGCTTTCCAAAACTAGTAGATCCTAGCACCGGAGCTTACCAAAAACTAGTCAAAACTAGTCAACCCAAAACCGGAGCTAGACAAAGTACGTCGGAGCTTAGCAAAAGCATGCCGGAGCTATCAAGTATATGCCGGAGCTATCAAAGACATGCCGGAGCTAAAGATAAAGCTCATCGGAGCTAACCAAAGCTAGTCGGACCTTACCAAGAAGCCGGACCTAGCATCTAACGTAGCAGGAGCTACCCAAAACAAGCCGGACCTACCGTCGGACCTTGATGTAGCTCAGAGCTAGAGTCGGACCTTGACAAAAAGATGTTTTGGTGATATTTAAAACTTTTATCATAAAAGCCATGTGTATTCACTACAAGCCAATGTATTCAGCACACATAGGTCTTACAGAAACAATTCAAGTTCCCGAAAGGCACAGAAGAAGCTGTAAAGAAAGCAACATTGGTCTCTTGCGGCAAGAAGTTTCGATGCTAGAAGAGTGAAATGAATGCTTATGTTAAGGCCGATAAGGTCCCTAGCCCGAGGAAGATGGGAAAAATCACACAAGCTCAGTGGCAAGAGTTTGTTCGTCAAAAGAGCACACCTGATGCTAAAGCTCTAAGTGCAACTAGGTCAGAGCTTGCAAAAAAGAACAAATACCATCATCGCTTGGGGTCTGTCGGATATGCCCCCAAAGTCCAGAAATGGAATAAGATATTAGACAAAATTACCAGTAAGGGCAATCCTCACCCATTAGAAGGGTGCGATGAGCGAACTCAACGCTGGGTCTTTGCTCGGTCAGGTTTGACCAGCGAGGGCAAACATGAAAAGCCCAACTCTCTAAATGAAGTAGAGGATAAATGAAAGAAGTAATTGAAAAGCAACAGAAGGGTCTCTTCAAGCCGAAGAGGGAGAATGACCAACTTACCGCTATCTTAGGAAACCCTGAACACAGCAGACGGGTTCGAGTGGTCTCTTCTCAAATGTCTTGGCTAGATGGTTTCCCTAAAGATAAAGACACATATAGAAGACGTGAGAAGTTTAAGAAAACACTTGATGAAACGATTGCTCAAAAGGTCAAAGAAAATATGCAAGAAATAATGGAACAACTTAGACAATCGGGACAATTAGTGGCACCGAGTACATTGATGGTTCCAGTGCAAAAGGAGCAATTAGTATCTCCAACTGCCTACCCTAGCAGCGTTGGTTCCGTGCCAGGCTCAGGGTCAACCCATAAGTTCCCTGTCGATGATATTGCTAACGACAAATCTTGTCGTCTTCTTGTCCCGATAGGCGGAGCAGGGAACAAAACCAAACAGGTTGCCACTGCTATGGCAAAGCCTGATCGTGACTTCAACGGGAATCCACTTCCGTTGTATTATGCTGTGGTGCCAGTTCTTCAGAGCATTGATAATGATTATGAAGATTATGAAATAGACCACGTCACACCTGAGGGGATCGCAACTCTGGGGCAGGCTGTCAACCAATTAATCCTTTGGCACCGACACGATATCGTGTTGGACAATGAGCCAATTTCTAGCCCCGTCACATCTCCAAATACCGCAACCCCATCTTCTAAGGCGAAAGTGCATGAATATCCACTCCCAGTCCAGGAAGATCCACTCCCCCTATGTCTCAGCAAGGATGATATCCAAGAGCAACAAGTTGGACAACAGCTTCAAGCAGTACCAGAGCAAGTTGTTGCTAGTAAAGAGCAATCAGTTGAGCAACAGCTTGAAGTAGTACTAGAGCCAACTGCTGGTAGTAAAGAGCAATCAGTTGAACAACAGGTTCAACAACAAGCCAGTGTTTAACTTCCGACGACTACTCCTCGATCATCAGTACCTATCAAAGTTACCTCATACAAAAATAAGAAACCTTCATCAGAAGTGTCAAAATATTTGGAAACTATGAAGGAAAATATTATAAAATCGAGTGCATCTCGTTCTTCTCATGAGCCATCATTAGGAGATATCGAGAAGTGGGAAGAAGACGGTGTCATGTATAATCGGCGGACGGCTTTAGTTAAACCAGGAGTTCCAATATACAAGCTTGAGGATGTTCCTCCTTAATTTAAGAATGGGAAACCGTTCATGACATCCGAACAACTTAGCAAACAACCCGTCCAGCCCAGAAGAATGCATGAGAGGTACATCCTTGCCAGCACAAAATATGGTCTTAATTGCGTCACATTTCGTATTTCAAAAGAAGCATTCTGGAGCACTGGAGTGGATAGACGAGTCATTTTATTTGAAGAGATGCATGCCCTTTTCCATCGGGGCATGCTCGAAATTAACATGCTGCTCGTCTGGTGCTTGTAAGTGCTCTAATATTTTGTATTTGCTTTTCTTACTACACGCATACGCATTTCATGAGATTATAACAATTCTGGACTTCTTCAATAGGATGCAATACATGGATAATGAAAAGTTGGAGCGCAAGACAGGTATCCTTGACCCTACTAGGATTGGAAAGGTGCTATTCGACGTCCAGGCGGATCAAGACTCATCACAATTCAAACACATGAAAAAAAAGATTTTGAAAAAGCAATCGCAAAACTTAAGAAGGATAAAAGGACAGAAGTTGTAGCTTACATAGGACATGCGATGTTTAACTTTGTCAGAGATGCCAAGGACCTCGTAAAGGCTCCGTACCACTTCGAGTAAGTTCGACAAATCACATTGAAATAGCAATTATTGGTAATTGTTAACACGTGTGTTTGTATGTTTGCAGTAATCACTACATAATGATCTTCATCAAGCCAACGCAGGGAATGGCAACAGTCTTGGACTCGGCCGATTTCTCACCAGATCGTTACAAAGATTTCCTTTCCATTTTGAAATTGTACGTTTATTCAATAATTTTAATTTACGCACATTTAGAATGTGTTGACAAGTTTTATATGACATTTCTTGTATTACAGTGCTTGGTGGTTTTATGCGGAACGGCTTGGCGGTGAGAGACCTTCCAATATGAATGTATTGGACATTAAAACGTATTATGCTTGTCCGAAGCAGCCTGTTGGGAGTGTCTTATGCGGGTATTATGTATGCGAGCATCTTCGGACCGCCGGCGTATATAGAGTGAATCGTGATGATGTAAGTTATCCTTAATGTCGATACCTTATTTTCTTACTTTTGTGTTTCATTTTATTGTAACTAGCATAGTTTAATACTTATATTCTATGCTGTTGAATATTACCAGAAACATTATTTTAATATTTTGATTCCAACTTCAAAATTCAATTGCTCATAGTACAACTACTCCAAAAATACCAAATAAATTTATGTATACTCTCACTTTGATCTATACTTTGAGATTGTTCAAACCAATACATTATAAACCTTATTATGTGTTATATTGCAGCACACAAAGAATCTGAATGAAGAATGGCCGGTTTGTAGAAGTATTCCTAGTGGAGGAGGCGACAGGATTGCCGCTGAACTCTGTCAATTTATTCGTCACGAAATTTTGCACTAAAGAGGGGAGTTCTTTGATGAGGATGGTGCAGCAGCTGATGTTCCAGAACTTTGCGACTATGCCAATAGAAACAGTTTTTAGTGAAAACTTGTAAACTTTGAGATGAATTGTATCTGTAACTTGTACATATGTATATTGTTTCAGTGAAATTGACTTCTGTGATGATAATATTGTTGACTTTTGTTCTGTGATGATATTATTGATTTTTGTTCTGTGATTATATTGAATTGACCTGGAAATTAGAAATAACAGCAGTAGTACTGCATAGGTTATACCTTATTATAGGCGGTAATTAACCAACTGCTAGGCATGTCTGTGAAAAAAAATTATCAAAGACGGCTAGATACAAGTAAAGAACCATCTGTGATAATCTAATTATCTCAGGCGGTTACTGTTATGGTAGAAACCGGCTACGGTAAAAGGTCTTCACAGAGGAACAATGATATTGAGTTCATTAACATAAAACAATACTACTACAAAACAAGAAAAACAACATCACGAAACAAGAAAACCAACATCACAGACCCTTTATTCCTTGCGCCGAGGGCGCGCGCGCGGCGCCACCGTGGTGGGGCTCGCCGGGCCCATAGATTTCGCCGTTGGCCTTTCCAGTGTGCCAAGTAACTGACGCACCGCACGAGGTCTGCGGAGAAGTTAAGAAGACGTGGTGCAGGGACGCGTGCGCGATGTTCCACATGGATACTGAAATCCCCTGCAGTACTGCAGGAGCAATAGAAGTCACTGACATGTGGGTCCCATAGAGCATAGGGCTCACATGTCAGTGACCTCTAATGCACCTGCAGTACTGCAGGGCATTCGGTTCCACAAGAGAGACGGAAGGATCTCTGAAGATCGTCTTCCACAGCGGTTTAATTGCGCTGCACGAGGTCTGCAAAGAGTTCAATGCGCGGGAACCGCTCCCTCGCCTACTCCGCACAGAACTTTTGCACTCCTTTATTCTTCTTCCATCGTTCCACCTCCTAGACCGGCGCCGACGAACCACCATAGCCATGGCCAACCTTCCGCCTCCTAGCCCGCCGAGGTAGCCACCCTGCAAGCGGATAGGCTGCAGCTCCCCCGAGAGGGTGAACGACGACCAGTGCCTCATTATGGCGCGATAGGCGTACAACAGTACGTCTCGGGCCTTGGACGCCTTGGGTCTTGGTACCCTTCCCGAGTTTCTGGGAATGGATACCACCGGTCGCTACCTTTACGCCCTCACGGGTGTGGCCGATCGCCTGGACATCTTGTCCAGGACGATGGCCCAGGAGCTCGGCACCGAGGGTCGTAGTGCCCTGGTGGCGGCGACGGAGAGAAACTTCCGTCGCGGCGGGGTTCCACAGCAGGTGCAGCCGGAGCAATCGGCTCAGCCGGAGCAGCCGGCCCACTCTCCTGCTGCATCATCGCCGGAGGAGGAGGGGGAGGAGGAGGAGGAGGAGGAGGAGGAGGAGGAGGAGGAGGAGGACGAGAACGAGGACGACGACGACGATGACGATGATGATGACGATGACGATGACGACGACGGCGACCACCACCACGACGACGACGACGACGACGACGACGAGGATGAGGAGGACCGCTTGTCGTGGTTTGAGAAGTTGGGGGAGAGGGCAGAGGAGGCGAGGCCGGCATAGTAGTTTTAGGAGTTCTTGTACATATTTCTTTTGTAGTTTTAGGAGTTCTTGTACATGTTTAGCTTCATTTCTGTTCTTGTACATATTTCTTGTGTTTTGTAATATATATGTGTTCATTCGTGTCAATGAATACTGGTGTGTTAGAATTTTTGGACTTCAATCAAGTGAATGTGCTCTTAGTTTAGTGATGTGTTAATCTGTCACAAGTGAACCGAGCAAATTGGACAAAAACAAAAGATCTTAGGGTTTGAAGCTCGTCTCGATTTGTAATTGCAAAGCTAAAGGAGACAAACAATGACTTTAGGCGCGTCTCGCATCACTTTGTGATCGATGGACATCCGATCTGTTGCCCATCGTTGTCTCCTATTTGGGTTTCTTACGTAGTATAATTGGTTGATCATGTTTGCGGTCCGTGCATGTTAGACATAGCTAGAATTAAAATACCTCGGTCATGTTTAACAACACTAACATGCATGCATATATATACCTCAAACATCGGTAATGCGTGCAGGACTAGGCCCATGTTCGCTGCAAGACGTCCCCTGGCACGGACGCGCGGTCACGAAGTTGGCTTAGGCGTGTACGGACAGATTTTTTTATATAATGAAAAAATTGTTTTTCCCCGCGTGTAAATTTACTCCTAATGGGACGCGTCGAGCCGTTGGGACCGAGAGGATGCAAACCGCGGTTTTGAGGAAACTGGGGCCACCGACCGGTTCATAATTAAGCATGGTTTCCTCTAGCATCCGATCATCTCGACACGCCCGCTTAGACGACGACCCGCTATAAAGGCTCACCGTCCTCTTGCTTCTCCACCGCACCACTCCTTAGATCCTAGCCTCTAAACTTCTCCCCCCGCCACTGTCGACCACCTCTCGCTCTTTCTCTGCACCTCCTTCGCCACACAAATGGGTAGCCCCGCGCCGAAGCGCTCTAGGCCATCGACGTCCTCCGAACCTCCTTCTCTGTTTCCATCGCCGCCGGCAATGCCGGTGGAACTAACGGTGGCGCCCGCATCTCCGCCCGTGGCGCCTGCACTTCCTCATCCCGGTTGGGTTGAGCAGACTCTCAAACTCCTCACCAACCGCATCGACGAACTCGATCGGCGCCTTAAGGTGGCCACCGACGCCAAGTCTGCCACCGCTCATAGTGCACTAGCGCTCAACGCAGTGGCGCGGAAGGTCTTTTCCGACACAGATTGCTCGTGTCACCGTCTGGGTCTTGGGACCCTTCCCCTCCACATGAGCATGGACACCGCGGGCCACTACTGCTACGGATTGATGACTGTGGCCAGTCGTCTCGACGCCCTCCACGAGATGATCGCGGACGTTGCTGGGGTAGAGGGCCTCCTGAAGATTAAGCACCGTGTCGCCGGGAAGCTTCGGACTGTGACAGAGGTTGAGGAGTATGAGGCGGCTTGGGCAGCGACGACAGGGGAGGAGGCGGAGCAGGAGGCGTCTCTTGAGGCGGAGGTGTACGCGGCTATGGAGGCGGCAGCAGCGGCGGAGGAGGAGTAGGAGGAGGCGGCAGCGGCAGCGGAGGCGGAGGCGGCAGCAGCGGTGGCAGCGGCGAAGGAGGAGGAGGAGGAGGCGGCGGCGGAGGCGGAGGAGGCGGCAGCGGCGGAGGAGGAGGACGTGGTTTTCTCCCAGTAGAGTAGTATTAGGAGTAGTTTATCTATTTCGTGATCTCTGAGTAGAGTAGTATTAGGTGTAGTTTATCTTGTTCTTGCTGTCTACTATGTGTTTTCCTATTACTTGTTTGTTAATGAAATATGTCTTTATGTTCATGAACAATGTGTTCTATATATGCAGTATCGAAAAACTTCTTTTATCGAAAACATCTCCTATATGTTTGTAACTTGGGACCGTCTATATTTCTTGTGGCTGAATGAATGAAATTCGGTAAACATTATCCTTACAAGTAATAGAACTAACAACAGACATGATGCATAATTAACTTGATTAGGAAATTACGTCATCTAAATTGCTAACTAGTCCATCCCCTGATGCAACAGGTGCATGAAAAGTACTTTATCCATTGTAACTAATATCCGATGACATTGTTGATATATATATCGTATGTACCTGTGATACTCGTATCACAGGCGGCTTTGGATCGACGGCCTGAAGATTAGACATCACAGGGGAAAATGGTTTTTTTGTAGTAGTAGTAGTAGTATATACTCTGTATATGTTATCATTTCATTGCGACAAATGTTATATATAAAATGCTGATTGTTTAGCTTTTACTAGACCATGGATTTGTCGTTCTCCTTTCGTGGACTTGGGTGTTCTCTGTATTTGCATGTCATTTGCATTAGCACAATGATACATTTGGCGATTCATATTTTTGTTCGTATTTTTTTTGGAATGTCCCACTACCACATGACTGCTTTTACATCTCCATGAAAACAAAGATGAACGGCAAGTAGCGGTCCATCGAAAAAAATTCCGTTCTTCTTGGTGCGCACAATTGAGATTTTCACAATTGAAACTTCACTCCGTGCGCCCAAAATTCCAGTCCCGCCCATTTGTAGCTAGCCACGACGAATATAAATGTGCGTCTCCCTCTAATCCCGCAGAGGCTTCCGTTCTCGGCACACATGTTCTCCTCTTAGTGTTGTGTTCCAAACTTGCATTCCTAAGAAATTCCCGTGTGAGTGGTGGTGGTGACTGTGGGTACAACGTCGAGCGACCAAGTTTGACGGGCTCTACCGAACCTCTTCGTCGCCGACCCCGCCTTGCGACATCCCGGACTCCAGTTTTGTGCTACGTAAGTTCTACACAATCCATGCTGTCTTTTTATAGAGCTACTCCCTCCTTATCGCTTTAGTTGTCGTCCCAACAGCTGCAGCCAGTTCATTCCTAGTTGTCGTCCCAACTCCTTATATGCTCTTATGTTTCATGAATGTCTAGTATAAAATCTGATTAATGGTACAATCGTGCAATCAACTATCCTCAGTTGTTAGATCTGCATCCTACAGTCGATTCATCTTTTTATTTTACCCAAGCATCTGATTGCATTCTACTTTTTTCCATATATAAAATACACTACACCTCTGCCCCGAAATAAACGTCGCTCCGACAGTTTATGGTAGTGTATTTCTAGTACATTTCCATGTCAGGAAAGATAACTATTAAAAACCGCATGTACTATGTAATTTCTTGATTTGGAAGTAAATGACGTCAGGGTTATCTTATCAACCACTCCCAATGTTGTACTCTCATTCCTGTATTCCAAACTTGTATTCCTAAGATTTTCAGTTCCCACGGTTTATACACATTTTTCTTGTTTTTCTTTCTCGGATTGTACAGTTTTTTTCCTACTCCTTCATTTCTAATTCCTCCGTTCAAAACAAACATTTTCAGTTCATAGCAACCACACCGCCCGATCTAAAATACACATCGTCATGTAATCTGACGTTATCACTGTTACTTACTATATATACTCTTTACTTTAGGAACAAGACACCAAACCATCATGTCGTCTACAAGTAATCGTGATGGGCAACAAGCACCTGGTATAACTATAAATGTGTTTACTATCAAAATACACATATTTATAACACGTTAATTCCTTTGCACCGTATGCAGAGAATATTGCAGCACCTGATGCTCAGGAACCGCGAGATTCGTCATCCCATGTTGGTACTACAAGTATAAATATGTACCGGGCTCTACTAAATATTTTAGCATTGCGATTGTAGTTTCCTAGTCCCAGTTAACAGTTAATCAGTATATGTGATGGCATGATTTATTGATGCCTACACACACACGATGGGCTCTCTCGCCGCCGGCCACTCCGGCACCGGCGACCACACCCTGCTGCTGCTCACTTCAGTGTCCTCCCCGACGCGTCTCCCTCCACCATCGCCACGTTCCATCCTTCGCGTGTCATGATGACCCCACCGCCCGCAAACCCCTGTCGCCGCCGGTCACTCCGGCACCGGCCGGCGCCCACGCCTTGCTGGTGAGTATATGTGATGGCGTGATTTATTGATGCCTACACGCGCAAGCTGGGCTCTCTCGCCGCTGCCACTCCGGCACCGGCGACCACGCCCTGCTACTGCTCACTTCAGTGTCCTCAGAAACGCGTCTCCCTCGACCATCGCCACGTCCCATCCTTCGCGTATCATGATGACCCCACTACCCGCAAACCCATGTCGCCGCCGGTCACTCCGGCACCGGCCGGCGCCCACGCCCTGTTGGTGGTCACTTCACTGTCCTCCCCGATGCGTCTCCCTCCATCTCCACATCCCATCGTTCGCGTGCCATGATGACCCCGCCGCCCGCAAACCCCTGTCCATTACGGTGTACCTACATGCTATGCCCCATATGACATGGCATACCCTGGAAAAAATAGTCCAATATCATTAACCCTTGTCCACTAAGAAATGTTAGCATCATATAGTTTAGAGATGCATGTACATGAGGGTTCATTGCTGCTTATATGATCTGAATTCCGTTTTTTACACTGCCAAATGCGTTGCTGATGTCTGGTAATTAACGCAAGATTATATTCATGTATCCGTTCTAGTAGCACTTTAGGGAGAGGTGCTAACATGCAGAGCAAAATATCAGTATGCAATCCACCTAAATTTAATTCCTAGATCCGCCACGCTGTCCTCCTAGCCTCGAGACTTGCTCTGGGGTGATATCAATGGACGCAGATCACATGACTTATACGTTTTTACTGCACGCGATGTAGGAAAGATCCAACAGAATCACACTTTTGGATCTTTACTGCATCGCCTGCAGTAAAAACGTAAGTCACGTGAGATCACCGGTGTGATCTGGACGTCGATCCTCTAACTTAAATGTGGTCACTACACTGCCAGACCGAACCCTAGCTTTGTTAAACGTCGCAAGCTGCCCGCCTCATCTGTCTTGCATCCTCTACCTGCTAATACCGCTGAGATCCATGACTTGCCCTGCCACCAATTTGCCTCGAGACACGCTCCTGCTGATGTCGGTCAGACCGAACCGACAGTACTGCAGAGGATGAGCACCCAGTGAACCCTCTCTTTCTCTAGCATCGCCAGCTACTATCTTGCCTGCTTTGCAGCTAGACTGAAAATCCCCTACAGTACTACGGGTGCTGTAGCGCCACTGACTACTGCCTGATGCCTGATTGCAGGGTATGAACAGCAACAAAGAAGTCAACAAGTCGATGCATCGCCCAATATGGAGTAAAATGCTGTTGCGATGCGGTGTTCCCACGCTCGTATTTGTCGCACTCGTCCTGAAGATGGTAAAACATCAAACTTCTTCTTCTTTCACACTATTTGTACATGATACTAGGCCTGGTCAGTTGCTAATTTGCTTTAAACGCTTACCGTTTAAATGACACTAACAGAAGGATAGAAGTTTGGAAGAGGGGTTGCTAAAGGACTTAAGGTTTCTAAATTGCGCTATCTAGCATCTGCAAATAGAACGAATGATCAGAATCGGAAGCTACAAATTCAGTGGTCCGATAGGTTGGGTGCTGCGGTTGGTCCTAATCAGTGGCACTTTGTCGATGATGTGGTTATTACAACAAAAAAAATGCACCCCTCGCTGGTGTAAGGAAGTGGGCAGAGGTTGGCGATACTTCGAAGAGCGATATAGTGAGAGACATTCTGGTTAGTGTTGTGACACCCCACATAAGTATTTTTTTCTAGCGACCTCCATCTTGTACGTTTATAACAGTGTGATATACAATATACAAAATGCCTGAGACTTGGAGGACACAGATGATTCCAGAAGAAAAATATTGAAGATTGCTGGTGAGCACTACAAGGGGTGGCGATCAACATTGCATGCCACCTATAAGAAGTATTCGACCAATGAGGAACGTATACAAAACAAGCCTGTTGACGTAGAAGATTCCGATTGGTTGGCACTTATGGACTATTTTGGGTCCGAGCGATTCAAGGTCAGCTAGCTTTCTAATACCTTCATATCCTACAAAAACTATTTGATAACACCCATTCGTGAAATTAATTCTTAAAATTGCAGTCAATAAGCAGAACCAATTCACGAAATCGAAGTACTCAAAAGACAAAACACTTGCTTGGCTCGAAATCCTACGCCCAACTTAGTTACGAGAAGGTATGAAAACTAAATCATGCTTTTACTTTGCACTGCAATCATTCAATCAAATTTTACTTGTATTTGATGTAGCGAGACCCAGAGACCGGAAAAGAACCCGATGACATAGAACTGTGGGAGGCAAGCCATGTGAAGAACGGTCAATGGGAAAACGAGCAGGCAGAAGTTGTACATGTGAGAAACACTTCAAACAGTCTCCATTTAAATAAATATTTGCAATGTACATGTGACTTTTTTTTTGTATATAGACCCAGGCACTTGACCAAATCAACGTCAAGGAAGCTGAGCTGGGAGTCCCAATCCCAGATGAGGAAAGAAACAACATCTTCGAGCTTACTTATATATCTGCAACCGGTTCTGGAGGATCACAGTTTCGGGGGCGTGGTTATATGGCTAAACCTAATGTTTCTGAAAGACTGCGTATCTAGATGTCTGACCAGCTCGGCCAGCAAGTTCGATCCTTGCAAAATAGAAATGAAGACATCAGCTCTCAGGTGCAAGAGTTGGAAGGAAGAAATGATTATATGACCTCCCAGATGGATGGCTTCGTCCAGGCAAATGAATAGCTCAACCAGGAAGTCCAGGCTTTACATGATCAGATGGTAGCCAATTCTGCACGGCAAGAAAAGGATCTAGCAGCCATGCGCAGAATGATGGAGAGCTTGCAAAATCAACAACGGCTAGCAGCAACTCCACAAAAGGCTTCTGCTCGCACCAAGTCGAAGCTGGATGTTCGAGAAACTATTCCTAATACTACAACTTGTCGCGGTGCTCTTTTAATGGGTACAATGTTGCAACATGAAAAAACTGTAAATAACATCGTCTCGCAACGACGCAAGGGTCCTTGAGCGTTGCATCAATTGCTGGATGTTTGTTGTTAAGTCGACAGATGTATCGTGTGCGAATAAATTGATTTTGTTGCCACTAACTTTCAAACTTGGTGCATTAGGATTCTAGTGCCGCTAATTATGAAATGTGACATTAACAGATTATTGCGACGAAAATAAACTGTTGCAATAGGAAGCTAGCTATTGCCACAAATTATAAAACGTTGCACTATAAACATTTGGCTATGACCAAAAAAGCGTTGCACTAGACTGCTATTGCCACCACCCAGAGAACGTCGCATCACGACCCTGTTGCAACATATTTGAATATGTTGCATTACGAACCTATTGCCACACATCAGGAATCGTTGCAATACAATACTTTTATAACGGTTTTGAAATCATTGTAATACCGTACTATTTGCCATGAACGTGAAATCGTTGCATTACCGTATTATTGGCCATGGCTGTGAAATCATCGCGATACCATATTATTCCCCACGAGTGTGAAATCGTCGCGATACCGACGGAAGTGAAATCGTTGCAACACCGTAGTATTCGCCACGAATGTGAAAACGTCGCGATACGATATTATTCGCCACGAGTGTGAAATCGTCGTGATACCGTACTATTCGTCGCGGATGTGAAAATGTCGCGATACCATATTATTCGCCACGAGTGTGAAATCGTCGCGATACCGTACTATTCACCACGGATGTGAAATCGCTGCAACACCATACTATTCGCCACGAATGTAAAAACATTGCCATACTGTACTATTCGCTACAGATGTGAAATCGTTGCAACACCGTACTATTCGCCACGAATGTGAAAACGTCGCGATACCATACTATTCACCACGAGTATGAAATCGTCGTGATACCGTACTTATCACCACAGATGTGAAATCGTCGCAAATAACATACTATTCGTTGCAATACGCTAAATCATCGCAATACGTTAAACCATTGCAATACCATACTATTTGCCACGAACGTGGAGTCGTTGCAATACTATACTTTTTGCCACGAATGTGGCATCGTTGCAACACCGTTATTTTTGTTGCAATACATTAAATTGTCGCAATACGTTAAACCGTTGCAATACCATACTATTTGCCACGAACGTGGAGTCGTCGCAATACCATACTTTTTGCCACGAATGTGGCATCGTTGCAACACCATTATTTTCGTTGCAATACGTTAAATCGTCGCAATACGTTATACTGTTGCAATACCATACTATTTGCCACGAACGTGGAGGCGTCGCAATACTATATTTTTTGCCACGAATGTGGCATCGTTGCAACACCATTATTTTCGTTGCAATACGTTAAATCGTCGCAATACGTTAAACTGTTGCAATACCATACTATTTGCCATGAACGTGGAGTCGTCGCAATACCATACTTTTTGCCACGAACGTGGCATCGTTGCAACACCGTTATTTTCGTTGCAATACGTTAAATCGTCGCAATACGTTAAACTGTTGCAATACCATACTATTTGCCACCAACGTGGAGTCGTCGCAATACCATACTATTTGCCACGGATGTCAAGTCGTCGCAATAACCTATTGCCACGGCTGTTATCGCCACGAGTCGGAAAAACTATCGCAACGTTCTATTTCGTTGCGACAACAACCTATCACGACGAATTTCGACCTATTGCAACGATTTTTTTTGTCGCAATAAACTGGAATCCTGGTAGTGTAAATCTTAGTTTAATATCCATTGGGGCCCATTTACCTCTTTAGAATAGATTGCTTAGGTGTGTATCACACTACCCCTATTATCAACTTACCACTGTCTTGATAATTGAATAGTATCCCATAGCTTGATCATAAGAGTAGTGTTTACTTTACTTCATTGCCTTCCTTTGGAATAAATACGATACCCTTGGGAATACTCTTGGGTGAAATGCTACACGATAGTTTTCGTGCGCTTGCGAACCTCATCTCTTTCGAGAGATGATCCGTGACGTAAGAAATGTCAACAAGCATTTCTGGCGTCGTTGCCAGGGAAGGCAAAGGAAGTGAAGGATAGCTATCACTTGTGATTAAGCTATAGGTTCTAATAGTTATTAGACAGGATTACCCTTGTTTGTTTTCTCCTTTTGTGGTGAAAACAGGATAGTGTTGGCTAACCCATTTTATGGGATAGCCAATGAGGACGCAAGTGCTCAACTGTAAGATGATTCAAGGCGTACCTCAACAAATATACGCTAGGAAACACCATTGCCTTCCGCAGAATAATTTCAGCTTCCAGTAGGAGCCAAAATTATCTATCCGCAAGCTTGGGGGAGGCTCCAAGATTTGTTCTTGGTTTGCCTCCACCATAGGGTGGATAGTTGGCTCGTCATCCAACACTCATGTCATGGGTTGGCTCCACCAATCCATGACTACATTTGTGTTGGATCTGAAGGAGCCCTATTCTCATTCATCATGGATGAGAATATGGTCTCTACTCAAGGTGTGGATTGAAGAGTTCTCTAGTTCCTTTAGCTTGACATGCCACCACTTAACAAGGTGGACATGCTAGCTAAGGAACTACACCTCCCCTTGAAGAATCATGATAGATCAAGTCAATGGATAAGTGTTTAGAATTATCCAAGCCATGGATATTCACATGATTTGTGAAAATCCATGTCAAACATGGGCCACTTGGGGAATCATTTTCCTAAGACCCATGAGGATTCTTCTTTTCAAACACAACTCCAATAGCTATCACCTACAATGAGGTCAAGGGTGGAATCAACATCACCCTTGTAATCAAAGAGGCTATGAGGATTTCAAAGGATTTAACTTCAACTAACCTACCTTAAAGTATCTTGTCCATGGACAAGCAAGAAATCAATACAACATTTACATGAAGCTCTTGGACAAGGACAAGAAACTTAAAAAGCATTCAAGATACAATATATCCCACAATCACTTGTTGGGATTCCTACCCTTCGACCAAGCCCATGCAACCTAGGGCAAGTGACATTGTGGATGAAGCATTTCTTGTTTGATTGTGGAGTCCACATGTCATCATGACCAAGGAAGCTTTTGATCCATGACCAAAGTATGGGTTGACCTTAAGGAATATAAAGATGGTCGAAGTGGCACCTCAAAAAGAAGGACGAGCCTCACCATGCTCATAAGAGAATATCTTCAAGAGAGAGAAGTTATCACTACATCAACAAGTCTTCATCAAGATGCAGAGAGGCTAGGGCCATCATGTGGTCCACATGTCCAACCAACATGCCAAGAAGATTTGGCATGTCAACCAAGATAAGTTGTCCACATCTTCAACTCTGAGATTGGACCACAAATCATCGCACTAAACAGGACGAAGGTAAGTCTCACTCATCGGACTTTAAAAATTCGGTGAGTCCTTACCAATGGTTAATTGGTAGTTATCTCATATTTGATTTCCCAATTGCATATTTTAATTCCACATTAATCTTTTCATTTGCATTTGCATTTAGCATGCTTGAATTTCCACATTTGCATGTTGGAAAGTAAAATTTCCAACCATCATAAAACTAAACTTTTTAATTAGGAAATAAATTTATTTGGATATGAACCTTGGGTGTAACCACTTCAATTCACATTCCTAATCAAACCAAAAATATTTCTCTTAATATTCATTGCATTTGCAAGTTGTTTCAAGTTGGGCAAAATAATTTGACAAAGGGTACAACATGCTTTTTAGCTAACATAACCCGTTTTCGAGTTGTTTTGTTTCTTCTTGATTTTTGTGCAGCTAGGACAAAATTTATAAAGAGGTTGGAAGGCCCCATCAAGCGCATATCCCTCCATCGATCTCATTTTGAGTTCATGGTGGAGGAATGCTCAAGACGGTGGTCCAATTGAGAAACAAGGTGAAGCCCATTCAACTCCAACCTCAACTTGGCAAAAGACAATGAACATGAAGGCTACACCAAAATTCATGGTTGTGAGTTTCTCACTCAACAACCTTCAACCCGAATTGCTCTTCAATTGAGGTACAAATTCAAATTTTCCGTCGTTTGAATTGAATTAGGATTGAATGATTTTTGCTTACATTGGTAAGGAAGGTTTACACCTTCTCATCACTCACATCTTATGCATCCTCATGAGAGTAAGTGCTGACATTACTCTTTTTGATTTTTTAGAAAAGAATGTCACCTTACTTGGGTATAAATTTAAACAAGTACCTAGAATTTTATAAGCATTGCTAAAATTGACTTAGACATTTTTTGCCTAGGTAATGCTTATGAAATGGCTTAATGGTTGAATTGGTGTGTAGAAACCTAGGAATAGTGATACCCTTAATTTTGATTTGAAACTCATTCATGCATGGATCACTAAATTTCAAATTTCTAGGCAAGAAAATAAAAAAATGTTCAGGGGGATAAAATTGAGAATCTTGTTTGTCATGATCCATATCATGACATTTTCTCTTGTGTAAAAAACTATGATGGTTAAAAAATTTACAAGGTGAAGGGATCCATATAGTGTATTTATATCACTTGCATTGTTATGAGTAGGAGCTTTAGAAAATATGCAAAATGATTTATCCATAAATCCCCACTCTTATCAATGAATCATGCATTTTTCATAAATACACATGAAATTGGACCCAATGCATCTTTGGTCTTGTTCTTCCCCGTGCGTACAAATGGAGAATTCGGTTACCTAACCCGAAAATTCATTTGTACAAGTATCAGGAGCTAACCATCCCTCTCTATCATAGAGAGGAAGTTTGCAGGGGTAAAATAACTATGCAGGCATTCAAAGATCTAATTGTTGGAAATCCTAAGAGGATTCCATTTCAATATCTCTTGGCCAAGGAGTAAATGAGGATTGTTGCTACCTATCAGAAATTAAGCCCGAAGGTCAACCATAACTATACGAGGTCAGAGATTTGACGTGGAAATCCTCCGTGAGCAACCAATGGGCTGCTATGAATATGTGAGAGCATTATGCTCTCAACTATTCTAAGCACTCATTCAAGCTCAAGGGAATTGCCACCATCATTGGGTGTAAGTTATTCCTTTGTGGCTAAGAGGTATGATGTACCTTATCCAAGGAACGACAAGATCACATCCAATGTATATTGGGTGCAAGTTGTTCCTATGTGGCTACAAGGTATTTTATACCTTAGCCAAGGAACAACAGATCACAATCAACCCATGTTGAGAGAACGTCGTCCCTTTGTGGTTATAAGTATGTTGTACCTTAGCCAAGGAATAACATGACCGTACTCAACACATATTGGGTACATGTCACTCCTTTGTGACTAAAGATTATCATTAACTTAGCCAAGGAGTGATGATCATACCCAATGCATGAGGGGTACAAGTTATTCCTTTATGGCAAGAAGGTATGATACACCCTAGCCAAAGAATGACTGAACACACTCAACATATGTTGAGTGCATGTCATTCCTTTGTAGCTAAGGGTTATCACTACCATAGCCAAGGAATAACAAGGTACATCCAACCTATAGAAACCTTGAAGTGTGGATGAGAGACATCGACAACACTCTCCTTGACCACACTCGTGGAATCCATTGAAGGCAACCCAACATCAACACTCAACCCTCCAATGTCCAAGCCATGCTGCAACAAGGTTAGGCCAACCTAATGGCCTACATCCGTCATTTGGGTTTAAGCCCCTAGTGTGGACCTTGAAAAAGAACAAGCTTGGGGGAGGACCCCCACTTGAGGTAACTTGTATAACATCCCATTTGCACTCCATTATTTTATTTATTTCTTTCCACCACATTTGAATCTAAATTTTTTTAATAATAATGGAGTATAGGTTAGGTTAATAAAATAAAAAATGTGCGGTAAGAATGGTTTAGAATTCACATAGATGAAATGATGAATAGTTGCTCTGTTTTATTTTTTCTAAGTCTCTAGTTTACAACTTACTACTCTCCAAAATATTGTTTTCATTTGATAGAATTATTTTTGCCTTGATTTAGAAATTGTGGGTAGCAAAACCTTAATCCAATTATAAGTTGTTGTGAGATATGATATAGCGATAGGGCTGCTATTCCTAGTTTGAAAGTGAAACTTAGAGTTCTGGAGAAACTCTAAAAAGATTTAAGTTACTCTCATTTGATTGGAAATACCTACCAAAGCCATATGATAAATTACATTGATAGACCTTATCCATATGTTTTTTGTCTTCACATTGAGCTTTGTCAAACTAGTATAGACCTTGTGGGATTTCATTCATTACTTTTTGAATTCAAGACTTCACTTGCACATGCTTTACTTCTACACTAGAAGTAAGCAAATTCCCATTATACTACCATTCCACAAAAAGTCTCATGACTATGGTTGAGAAGACAATAACTCAAGAGGCTAGAGGGTCAAAAGATAAAGGCAAAGCACCAACGGATGAAGCACCTAAGAAGAGAACTCTAGCTGTCAAGAAGCCAGCTAGCAAGGCTCAGAAGGGCTCATCACAACCAATTGGTCCCTTAAGAATGTCCTCCCCTGCCAGAAATCCCAACCGTCAAGCTACAGTTTCAGCTAATCTTTTCAGAGGCAAAGGGGCAGAGAAGGCTAAGAGACTGAGAATGGATGATGTCTATAAGTATGATAAGCACACCGTCGACCCTCGGTTTTGGTGTAACTTTCATTATGATTACTACCGTACGGTTTACATGACCAAGTAAACACTAGTGATCGATGCACAATGGATCGATTGGTATTACATGGAGGAGAAGAACCACAATGCATTCAACAAAGTGATTGAGGCCGTACAACACCACGGACTCAAGGATCTCATGGAGTTTAAGTATGATTGGAACATTGAGGTTATCGTGTAGTTCTACACCATCGTTTACATCCATAGGCATGGAGATCATAGGATTACATGGCTCACAAATGGTGAGAAATACTTAGTTACCTATTGGGAGTTTGCCAAAATCCTTGCTTGGAGAGCCATCTTGACAACGAGATCATCATTTCCAACCTCAAGGCAGTTGATAGAGATGACTCGGATTACATGCATCGAAGCCATGCGGTGTCTGAGGTGGGGCACATACGGAACATCAAGCCTTTCTATAGTGTGATCAACCGTGTTCTAAGGAAGACAATAGCCCCCAAAGATGGAGATGTGGGGATCATTCTAGGAAATTTGAGGTATTTAATGGTGCTTTTTGATGGGTATGTGCGCTTCAACGTTGTGGATTACATCTTTGATGACATTTTCAACGTCTCTCACACCCCAAACCGATCTTGTGGTTATGCACTATATGTCATGTACCTAATTGAGAAGGTGTCCAAGCTCAAGTTTAAGAAGGATATTACTCATAGGAAGCTTCTTCCTCAACTTCCTCCTCCCGAGCCTATTGCACCAAGAAGGAAGAACGTCAATCCTCCTGCCTCCTCCTCCCATCCCGTGGCTTCTCCACCTCCTCCTCCTCCTCCATCACAGCCCAGAAGAAGCTTCTTCAAGTGCTTCAAGGCACTTTTCACCTCTTGCCGGAAAGCGGAAGTTCAAACTCGTGCATGGAGCTTCGCCAAGAGAAGTATCTCAAGGCAATGTGTTACAAGCTCGAGGTTCCCATGTCTTCTGCCACGGAGAGTGATGGAGAGTTGAATTCATTCGCCGAGTTCACCGCAGATGAACTCGCTCAATTTGGGGAGTTGGAACTTCCACAGTGATAACCTCTGATGATGAATATGGTAATGAAGACACCGAACAACCGGAGGCTACGAAGAGCGACAACGAGTAGCAAGACGAATACGACGACGAGTAGATTGTAGGACTTCCTTCCTCTTTTCCTTTTTGGTGTCTTGATACCAAAGGGGGAGAGATTGGAAGGGGGTACTTCTTTTTAGAGTTGTTGTCTCTCTTGTGATCCTATGGACTTGTACTACTTTTAAAACTCTCGCATTTCAATTTGTGTAAGACTTTATTTGTGTTAAGGGTTGTATGCCCATTATGATTTGCTATGCTTAATTGTGATGTGATGCTTAACATTGCCTATTAATCACTCACATTTATTGCCCTATCACAAATCATGGAAACAACACTTAGGCACCCCACCATAACATGTGTATGTATGATGACTCTCTCAAATCTTTCATTCTTGATGCATACATTGAGGGGGGGTTACTCATACACACACTTGTTATGAACACCAATTAATATCATTATTTTTGAAGCTTAATGTGTTGTCATCAATCACCAAAAGGGGGAGATTGGAAGTGCATCTAGGCATCCCCATGGGTTTTGGATGATTGATGATGACAAATTAAGAGACTAATGAGCTAAGTTGATCTTAAGCATAGGTGTGATGATTGAAATGAAAGAAAATCCCTTAAAAAGGAAAAGATTGAAATAGGTGTCAAAGACTCGAGCATAGAAATTAGTTTTTTATGCATAGAAATCACTTCACCATAGAATCAGAAGTGAATCCAAAGAATCAGCTTTGTGGAGCTATGCCAAAGGGGGCCTTAGACTAGCCTTCTGTGTGTGAGGGTGTGTGTATCAAGTGCATTGTGATCATAGAAGAGGGATAAAAGTCATGGTTAAGAGAAAACCTAAGTGAGAAGCCTTGTTGAGAGAAATTTCAGTAGACCGGACTTGTTTGGGCCTTAGGGCTGGACTAGTCCGGTTGAGCCAGAGTAGTCCGTTTTTAGACAGACTAAGAGTTTCTATGTGAGTACGGACTTGTTCGTTTGCGTAAGGACTAGTCAGTTCTACACTTGGTGAGATTTTGGAGCTAAGTTCTGGGAGGCCAGACTTATCTCCGGTATGCCGGAGTAGTCCGGACCCCCAGAGTAGTCCGTTTTTAGCCGGACTAAAAGTTTCTCTCTGAATTTGGACTAGTCCATTTTGCACCGGACTAGTCCGTGTTGCCATGACCATTTGAAATTCAAATGTTGGTGTCACCACTTTTGCAGAGGTGTGACATGAGTGGTCCCAATTGGTCGGACAAGTATATGGTCTAGAACCGGACTAGTCTGGACTTTAGTTGGTGGCAACGGTATTCTGTTGAGACCCCTATAAAAAGGGGACCCCAACCTCTATTTTAGAACTCTTGAACCCTAGCGCCACCACAAGCATTCCTAAGCCATCCTAAGCCTTCTACTCTGCCTACTTGCCCTCTACAACCAAATCTTGAGAGGATTAGGATTTGGGAAGTGGAGAGAAGGAAGATCATCTTGCTTTGGCTCTCGGTTTGATCTCTTGCACTTGGTTTTGCACTTTGTGGCTTGTGGCAGTTGAGCTTCGTGTGCTCCTTGTTGTTGATCATTTGTGAGATCCTCAACTTGTGAGAAGCCCCAAGAACATGGTTATTGTCCCTTGTTATTAGTGGAGACCAACCTGACCTTTTGTAGTGGCTTGGTGAGAAGAGGGTCAAGTGTAACATGCTCATTTTCATCCATCATGCATTGCATACATTCTTATACATGTTTAACATTAAGCAACACAAAAAGGAAACCCATGATAGGTGTTCACTAAATATTTTTAAAGTAAACCTCATTTTGATCTTGTTTCTAAATTTTTTGTTTGCAAAACTGCATGCTTGGGTGAAATTGATGGGAAAACCATGATAGGTGTTTACTAGTCTTGTTTGACCATCCTTGTCGCTTGGAAGATATTGTAGAGAGTCGGGAAGGGCATTTTTACCTTTTTGCTTCCCTCTAATTAATTTGGATGGGAAAACAACTGAATGGCTTAACTATGAATTAATGCACTTATGGATGATGTGAATAGATGAATATGGTTAATGGTAACATGGAATTGAGAGATCTAAGCAAGCATGGGTTGCGGATTGGGTTGGAAGATATGGTGGTTCCGCTTGCTTTAGATCTAAGGACCGGTTCATGGAGCGACAACCCAGGTTTTACAGTGCCACCACAGGGCCAAGTATGGGTGCGGCTTAGCCAAATAATTAGGTGTATTGTCAGCATTGTTTGGATCGTTTGGGGGAGCGGGGAATGGGAGTCGGTTGGGTTTGCAATAGTGGCGGGATTGCCTTGGGATCCGAACGGCACCAGAGGGGGCCCTTGGTTGGATGTGCTCAGTTGGAGGCATCACACCGGTGAAACCTCAGTGGGTCTGAATATGCGGGTAGTACCATTGTAAAGGATATTTTGTAATCTCTTGGCCACACACCGTTGGAAATGTGTAATGTGACCGACGGGTCACAGGCAGGATTGAGGTTCCTTAGTCACTGAAAGAGGACAAAATCACAAACTTGTGGGTAATATGGTACAACCTCTAAAGAGTGTTAAAAACTTTCATGATAGTCGTGCTGCCGATTATGAGCGACCTAGATCCTCACATGATTAGCGGGGAACTTGGTTTTTGGGATGGTTTGGTTATGGTTATGGTTCTGTTGTGATGGATGGACATGGTTGATGATGATGGTAATAATATGGTATATGAATGGATTAATATTGGTGGATGTGGTATGATGGAAATTGATGATGTTGGACTCATAATTGGTAATTATTTGGGTTATGATGGGATTAATTCACATAGACATTGTAGGATGCTTTTTACATGTTTTCAATGTACTTTTTAGCAAATAGCCATTATTTATTATCAATTCCTTGTTTAAGCTACATGTCATTATTTTCCCACACTTGCTGAGTACGACATGTGCTCACCCTTGCAATTCCCCCGCCAACAGTTTCACGTGATGTTTGGGAGTGCCCTGAGGATAATGCGGAGTACTCGGTTTTGTGTTGTCATCAACTTGCATGTGGTTATGCTTGGAGCTGCGCTATCTCTTTGCTTAGTTTAGATTATTTACGCTACAATATCATTAGTATTTAATCATTAGAGTTTGTAATTTGAGAGATATTTGAGTATTGTAATAGAAGTACTTATTTACTAGTTGTGCTATGGTAATTTTTTGCATATCGTTTGTGATGCACTCGTGTATGTGTGTTGAACATCCTAGGCACACATATGTGTCGCACTTGGTTCATTTTCAGAACTAGGTGTCACAAATTGGTATCAGAGCCACAGGTTTGACCGTAGGACGCAGTCTAGATAGAATGGATACTTTAGAGCACATAGGAGCACTTAGGAATAGTTGAGGTTTGTTTGGTGTGTTGATTGCTATGTAATGCTGCTTGGGTGCTTGTGTGCTTAGTAGAGGATTGTGGGATGCTCTAGCGCTTGCCATATCCATATAGACTTATAAAGGTAGTTGCTTAGTTTCATATCCCTCGGTGCATATAGCTGGGGACGTTTTCTAAATTCTTCCATCTCTCGCTCTTTCTTCAGATGTCGAGGACTCGCAACCAAAGGAATGCCAATGAGGAGGAGGAGAACAATGGGGCACCGGAGAACAACAATGGACTTGGACCTAAGGCTAGCAACCTTGAGCGGTTGATGGCTATGCAAAATCAGCTCATGCAGAACGTGATGCAAATGTTGGGACAGCTGAAGGCCAATAACTAGAATCAGCCCCATATGCCTCCACTGGCACCCCACCACCTCATAACAGATTGGGAGGGTTTATAAGGACTAGGCCATCCACTTTTTCTCAAGCTAATAATCCTATGGAAGCTGGTGATTCGCTGAAATCTGTGGAGAAGAAGCTTGCTATTGTCCAATGCGATGATCGGGAGAAGGTTCTCTTTGCTTCCCGTCAACTAGTTGGAGCAGCTGCAGACTGGTGGGACTCACTTTGCAATGCCCATGAAAATCAGGAGAGGATAACTTGGACTGAATTCAAGGAGAGCTTCTATCGGTACCCTGCGTACCGAGTACCCCATGATACCGCAAGAAAAGCTAAGGAGTTCCCCCCATTCAAGTGGAAGACCTCTGAAGGGCCACACGTGTTGCACAGTATTGGACCCGCCTCCCTCGTTTGGGTAGCTCTAACACTGACACGTGTATCACAAGGTCGGACCTACCACCCGTCATAGGGAAGCTTCGGTCTTGCCATGTGTCCAGTGACTCCAGACCTAACCCCAGTAGAGAGAAGCTTCGGTGCTACCACGTGTATAGTGGCTCCGGACCTGCCTCCCCACAACGGGAAGCTTGAGCTGCCACGTGTCGAACCTCCGGAGCTAGGACTTCAACGAAAGACAAAGAGATATCCAATGGCTCGAACCTTCAAGAGACATTTAAAGGGACAATTACAAGACCTGATTACGTCTCATTAATGATATATTTATGACACACGATCAGTGGACTGTTAATAGGGTAGCGCCGTCATTAAGGCGCGTTATTACTTTTAATTATGCTTAATACCTGTAGATATTGTATTAGGCTGTTAATCATGCCAGGGCCACATGTCTGGCCAGACAAGTGTTGTAATGGCCAGTCCTTAGACTATAAAAGGGTTGTGCCGCAAGATACAGAAGGGGGGGCTCATACGCACATAACGCCACAGACACATTTTCATACATACAACACACAACCCGTGGAGTAGGGTGTTACACTCAAGTGGCCTGAACCACGTAAATCCCTCGTGTCACTGTCTTGTCCAAATCTCGCGCGCCCCAACCAATCAAGAACCTCTGTGGGCTACGATCTAAGTAGTACCGGGGGAAGTGTCGATCGTACACTTCGACATTTGGCGCGCTAGGTAGGGGGTCGCTTTGAGATTTCAAGATGGTGAGCTCCACCGCATGATCATCCAACGGCAATGTTGCGCAACCCGCTGGGGGCAATCCCTTCCATGTGCAACAACCAGCGGGTGCTGTTGTCCCAGCGGGCATCACACCACCTCCAGCTGCTCAAGCTAACAATGTTGGGCAGAAAGATGGAGTCCTAGTGTCGGTCACTGCATCGAAACACAACAATCCTGAGAATGCGCTAATTGTTGCGCGTACTCTCCTGGAGCGTCCACCTGCGCCCGGAGCACCTCAGGGTGCTATGGAGCAGTGACGTGTTGATGTACATCATCTAGTTGCAGCCGCAGCTGATGCCATCAGCAATCAAGGTCCTCCCCCTTCTGGCCAGGCACCTTCTCTGTGACACCCGGTTCCGAAAAATGAACCAAGTGCACTGTATGTGTGCCCAGGATGTTTAACACACATACACAAGTGATTCACAAATGATAAACAGATAATTACCACAGCTCAAATTATTAAATAAGTACTGATATTGCACTATCCAAATAATCTTCATATTGTAACTCTAACTATCACTAATGATAATGAGGCTAATACTGCAGCGGAAATACTCTAATTAAGCAACTAAGCAAACTAAGCAAAAGAGTAGCGCGGCTCCAAGCAACACCATAGGCAAAGCTCACGGCAACATACAGCCTAGAACTCCTCATTAACATCGTGATACTCCAAATCTTGACCTGCAACTGTTGGTGGGGATTGCAAGGGTGAGTACATGTCGTACTCAGCAAGTGTGGAAAGTATGACATGTAGCTGATTCAAATGACGAATATAATAATGGCTAAGTGCTGAAAAGTACATTAAAACATTTGAAAAGCAATATATTATATGTACGTGAATAAACCCATCATAAACCATATAACCATCATAATACTAGTCCATATTCATTACCATCATCCGTATACCAGATTTCACATTGCCAATAACCATAATCAATATCAGAAATTAATTCATAACCAGCCATAACCATTACCAAACCATAACCATAACCGTGACCAAAACCCTCTAATCATGTAGGTCATCCAGGCGCTCATAACCGAGAGCACGACTATCATGATAGTTTTACTAGACTCTGCAGAGTTTGTACT
This sequence comes from Tuctoria greenei, assembly GCA_036927565.1. Taxonomy (NCBI): domain Eukaryota; kingdom Viridiplantae; phylum Streptophyta; class Magnoliopsida; order Poales; family Poaceae; genus Tuctoria; species Tuctoria greenei. The sequence continues at coordinate 36,425,225 of JAYESD010000003.1, read as the reverse complement.
ACTTTACCCACGTGTTTGTGATTTCATCACCTTTCGGCGACTAAGAACCTCCCTTATGCCCATGACCCGTCGGTAACATTACACACTTCTGTTGGTGTGTGGCCAAGAGATCACAAAATAGCCTTTATAAAGGGATTACAAGCCTATTTAGACCCCACTGAGATTTCACTGGTGGTGATGCCTCCAACTGAGCACATCTTCAACCAAGGGCCCCCTCTTCAGCCATTTGGATCCCAGGGTAGTCCCACCAATCATCAACGAACCCAATCCGACTACCCCTTCCTCGAGCATCCTTAATGGTCCAAATAGCACTGGCAAAGCCCTAATTAATTAGCTACGCCACACCCATACTTGGCCTCGTGGTGGCACTGTAGTCCTGGCTTATTCTCACATAAACCGATCCTTAGATCTAAAGCAAGCAACCACCATATCGTCCATCCCATCCACATACCAGACTTGCTTAGATAACCCATTATCATATTACATTAACAATTTCATAATAATCATAATCTCATAAATGCATCATTAATGTGTAGTATTGTTTTCCCATCCCAATTAGTTAAGCGAAACAAAGGTAAAAAGACATTCCCGACTCTCTACCATAAATTCCGGGTGATAAGGGTGGTTAAACAAAACTAGTAAACTTCCTATCATAGGATTCCCATCAATTTGACACAAGCATGCAATTTTGCAAACAAAACATTTACTTTAAAAACAGGATCAATATGATCAAGGACACTTGTCTTGCTCCGACGGATAGGGTTGCTCAAGCGCTTCAAAGTCTTGGTTCTGGAAATCCTCGTATACGGCCACTTGAGCACGTTCCTCTATTCCTGTGACGTCCGGTTCTGAAAAAATGAACCAAGCTAATGCATATGTGTGCCCAGGATGTTCATCACACATACACGAGTGCAATCACAAACGATATACTAATGACCACGTCATCTGCTTGCTGAGCATCCTCCATAGAGACATGGTTCACGTTGCCACGAGCAAAATTCTGTTGTCCACGGTTCCCTTGTGGTTGTCCTCCATTGGGTCTTGGGTTTTGCCTTGGCGCATTTCTCCCTTGACCAAGGCCTGACTTAGGACATTGATGCGCAAAGTGTCCAGCTTCTCCACAAGTATAGCACTTCTTAACTCCACCAGAATTATTGGGACGTGCTTGGTTTTGAACATTTGCAGCAGGAAAATTAGCACGAGGCGCATAAGGCATTGGAGGCCTAGGTGCTTGCATGACAGGGCGCTGTTGCACACACTGCATTGGGCGCGGTGCATAGCCAGGGCGATGAGCAAGAATAGAGGAGCTGTAATGAGGATCATTGGGCGGCGCAAAGCGAGGGCGCACATTACTTCCTTGTTGTTGTCCTTGATATGGCACTTTCCTCTTGTTTTCTTGCTCCATCTCACGGATTTTGTTTTCAACCACAATTGCTTTGTCCACAAGCTTCTGAAAATTTGCATAATCACAATTGAGTAGTTGCACTTGGATCTCATTGTTCAAGCCCCTCATGAACAAGTATTGTTTCCGGCTGTCCCGACTAACATCCTCAGGCGCATACCTTGAGAGTTGAGTGAACTTATTGAGGTATTCACTCACGCTTGATTTTCATTGCCTTAAATTCTCAAATTCTTGCCTCTTCAAGATCATAACACCCTCGGGCACATAATGAGAACGAAAATTCTCCTTGAATTCGGCCCAAGTGATCCTCTCTTGATTCTCATGAGCATTGCAATAAGCATCCCACCAGTCCGCAGCTGCTCCAACGAGTTGATGAGAAGCAAATAGCATATTCTCCCGGTCACTGCATTGGACAATGGCTAGCTTCTTCTCCACGGACTTGAGCCAAAATCCGCATCGATAGGGTCAGCAGCTTGAGCAAAGGTCGGCGGCCTAGTCCTCATAAACTCTCCCAATCGGCTATGAGGAGGTAGGGGTGGCGGTGGAGTCATGTGGGGCTGATTGTTGATGTTGCCAACCTGCAGTTGTCCCATAGTTTGTATCATGGTCTGCATGAGCTGGTTTTGCATAGCCAATAGCTGCTCAATGTTGATAGCTCCCTGAGTAGATCCTTGCCCATTGTTGTTCTGAGGCACTCCATTGTGCTCCTCCTCATCATTGCCATCCCTCTAGTTGCGAGTCCTTACCATCTGAAGAAAAGCAATAGGTAAGAATTAGAGAACGCCCCCAACTATATGCATCAAGGGATATGAAACTAAACAGCTAGCTACACTAGCCTAGGTGGACATGGCAATGCTAAAGCACCCCAAAATCCTCTATTAAGCACACAAGCAAACAATATATATAGCAAACAGCACTCCAAGCAAAAACACATCGATTCCTGAGTGCTCCTATGTGCTCTAAAGTGTCCATTCTATCTAGGCTGCGTCCTACGGTCAACCTGTGGCTCTGATACCAATCTGTGATGCCCGGTTCCGAAAAAATGAACCAAGCTAACGCATATGTGTGCCCAGGATGTTCATCACACATACACAAGTGCAATCACAAACGATATACAGAAAATTACCACAGAACAAGATTAATTAACCAAATTTTATTACACAAACCAGATTATCCTCGAATACAAGCTCTAATGAATAATAATGACAAGTTCAACTAATGCAGCGGAAATAAACTAACTAAGCAACTAAGAAAAAGGGATAGCGCAGCTCCAATAACACCACTGGCAAAGCTGACGGTAGACACGGCCTAGAACTCCGCATTATCACCATTAAACTCCCAATCCTGACCTGCAACTATTGGGGGGGGGGGGTTGCAAGAGTGAGTACATGTCATACTCAGCAAGTGTGGAAAGTATGACATGTGGCTGATTCAAATGACGACAATAATAATGGCAAAGTGCTGAAAAGTACAGTGAAACATTTGAAAAGCAATATATTACATGTATGTGAAATAAACCCCTCATAAGCATAAGTAATACCATAACACCAGTCCATAATTCACCATCCTCATCCATAATTCCAGATTTCACCATTGCCAATAACCATATTCAATACCAAAAATAAATCCATAACCAACCATAACCATTACCAAACCATCACCATCCCAAATACCATCCCAATACCGAGTACCCTCTAATCATGTAGGTCATCCAGGCGCTCATAACCGGGAGCACGGCTATCATGATAGTTTTATTTAGACTCTGCAGAGTTTGTACCTCTTTACCCACGTGTTTGTGATTTCATCACCTGTCGGCAACTAAAGAACCTCCCTCATGCCAATTACACTTCCTTTGGTGTATGGACAAGAGATCACAAAATAGCCTTTACAAAGGGATTACTAGCCTATCCAGACCCCACTGAGGTTTCACTGGTGGCGATGTCTCCTGCAGAGCACATCTTCAACCAAGGGCCCCCTCTTGAGCCATTCGGATCCCAGGGTAGTCCCACCAATCATCAACAAACCCAATCCGACTACCCCTTCCCCGAGCATCCTTAATGGTCCAAATAGAACTCGCAAAGCCCTAATTAATCAGCTACGCCGCACCCATACTTGGCCTCGTGGTGGCACTGTAGTCTTGGCTTATTCTCGCATGAACCGGTCCTTAGATCTAAAGCAAGCAAACCACCATAACATCCAACCCATCCACATACCAGGCTTGCCTAGATCACCCATTACAATATCGTATTAACCAGTTCATGTTATCCATAATCTCATCCATGCATAATTAAATTGAGTCGTATAGTTGTTTTCCCGTTCCAATTAATTAAGCGAAGCAAAAAGGTAAAAATCCCATCCCGACTCTCTACCATAAATTCCAGGTGACAAGGGTGGTTAAACAAATCTAGTAAACTTCCTACCATAGGATTCCCATCAAATTGACACAAGCATGCAGTTTTGCAAACAAACCATTTATTTTAAAAACAGGATCAATATGCTTCAAGGACACTTGCCTTGCTCTTGCTGTTGATTAGGGTCAAAGCCTTCAAACTCTTGGTGCTGTAGATCCTCCGCGGCACTCTCTAGCGCAAATCCGTCTAATCCACACAATAAACATACAAGATAAGAAACACAATCAAAGAGTGCACACATATTACTCAATATGACATGACATGCACGATTGATGCAAATGCAAGGTAGAACTTGTTAATAGATTGCTTTTAATGATCACTAACTAGTTCTAATAGATTTTAACAAGTTTATACAGGTTTGGATTTGATTAGATCAAATTTTAGAATCAATTCAACACAATTTAACCAGAAAGATCGGACTAGTCCGCTAGGGACCGGACAAGTCCGCACTCTGCGAGATCAGCGGATTAGTGTTTTCTAGATCGATGTGAATTTGGAGATTAGGGGTTGAATTCACGTAAGGAAGAGAGAATAGAAGGTATAATAGGTGTTTAGAACTCCAATGAATCAAGAAACTTGGAGATAACACTTGGATCTCGATGATCTAGGGTTGGTGATGAACTTTGAGATGAATTGGTGGTGAAGAACAAAACTTGGTGGAGATCTTGATCCTCTTTCGTTTCCTCCTCTTCTTCTTGCTTGGGATCTTCTCCTCCCTCCTTGATGGCGGCTCTCCACGAACTAGGGTTTGGGTGGGTGGAAAAGTGGCAAACAGATGTCAATCCAAGGGGCGGGGTTGTTTATATAGAGGTGGAGGCTAGGGTTAGATGGATTTCGAGTTTTGGGATGAGTAGAGACCGGTTTAGAGTCCCACATGGGCTCTAAAAGAGTTGGGCACGACGTACCTAGGCCCACATATCGTGAAACCCAAGAAACAAGTCGTAAAATAAAAGATCAATTCGGAGTCACGAAATATCGGACAAGTCCGGACAGGACCGGACTAGTCCGAAGTCGTCCTGAGAGAAAATCGGACAAGTCTGGCCAAACATCGGACAAGTCCGAATTTGAACAGAAAGGAAAACGGATAAGTCCGCTGGAACACCGGACTAGTCCGGAAAAGTCCAGGGACTTTGCAAATTTTCAAGGATTCATGGAATATCGGACTAGTCCGCACAAAATCGGACAAGTCCGAAAGTTTCTAGTGCCAAAAATCGGACTAATCCGCAGCAAAAACGGACAAGTCCGTTTTTAGTCAGAGAGAAATCGGACTAGTCCGCAGCAAAATCGGACTAGTCCGCACTATCCTGCGTTTTAAGTGCGGTTTTGTTTCAAATCAATTTTAAACTCGTTCCTCTTGATGTGGTTTAATTTTAAACATGTATATGAATGTATGCAAGGCACGATGCATGAAAATGAGGGTGCTACAAACCTACCCCCCTTAAAATGAATCTCGCCCTCGAGACTCGACGCGGAAGAGAAGAGATAGGGAAATTCCTTCTTGAGATCATCCTCCAATTCCCACGTCGCTTCTTTTTCTATGTGGTGCTTCCATTGAACTTTACACCATCTAATAACCTTGTTCCTTGTGAATCTCTCCTTGCTTTCCAAGATCTTGACCGGTTGTTCGGCATAAGCCAAATCTTCCCCTATTTCCAATTCTTCCATTGGCACTTGTTCTTCCGGTACTCTCAAACACTTCTTGAGATGGGAAACATGAAAGACATCATGGACGTCCGAAAGATGAGCTGGCATCTCCAATTTATATGCTACTTCCCCTCTTTTGTCCAAAATCTTGAATGGTCCAATATAACGAGGTGCGAGCTTACCCCTTATGTTAAACCTCTTATGACCTCTCATTGGTAACACCTTGAGGTAAACAAAATCTCCCACTTCAAAGGCTAGTTTCATTCTCCTATTGTCCGCATAGCCTTTTTGCCTTGATTGGACAGCCCTCAAGTTTTCACTAATTATTTGGACTTGCTTTTCGGCTTCTTGCAACACATCCGGACCAAATACTTGAGTTTCTCCTGCCTCATTCCAGAATAAAGGTGTCCTACACTTCCATCCATAAAGCGCTTCATACGGTGACATCTTCAAACTTGCTTGGTAACTATTGTTGTATGAAAATTCCGCGTATGGCAAGCTTTTGTCCTAACTTTTCCCATGCTTTAAAGCACAAGCTCTTAACATGTCCTCCAAAATCTGATTGGTCCTCTCGGTTTTTCCATTCGTTTGAGGATGATATGCTGAACTAAAATTCAACCTTGTTCCCATTGCTTCATGCAATTTTTGCCAAAACCTGGAAGTAAATTGAGAACCTCTATCCGAGACTATCTTCTTCGGTACTCCATGTCGGCACACAATATGCTCCATATACAATTCTGCTAGCTTCGCAGTGGTATATGTGGTCTTGACAGAATGAAGTGAGCTGATTTTGCAACCGATCTACAATGACCCATATTGAATCATAGCCAGACTGGGTTCGCGGTAATCCAACTATAAAGTCCATACCGATCTCTTCCCACTTCCACTCCGGAATCTTTAATGGCTGCAACAATCCTGTTGGCCTTTGATGTTCCGCCTTGACTCGTTGGCACACGTCACACAATGCAACATATTCGGCTATGTCCTTCTTCATGCTATCCGACCAATAGAAAGCCTTCAAGTCTTTGTACATCTTCGTACAACCAGGGTGAATTGAGTAAGGCGAGTAAGGTGCCTCCTTTAATATTGTCTCCCAAATATGCTTCACATTAGGGACAACGATTCTCTTTCCAAGCCATAAGGTACCATGTTTGTCCTCGTCAAATCTGAATTCTCTCCCTTCCTCAGTCCTTTCCTTGATTTCCTTGATCTCCTCATCCTTGGTCTGTGCTTCTCGAATTTCTTGCCCCAAGGTTGGGTTTAACTCCATCATCTCCATCTCATTTACAAACCTGAGGTTCAACCGTTCAAACTCCTTGCATAACTCAGATGGTAACTCTCGAACTGTGAGTTGATGACTTAGTCCCTTTCTACTCAAAGCATCGGCCACTACATTGGCCTTTCCCGGATGATAGTTGATCCCCAAATCATAGTCTTTGATGAGCTCCAACCATCTTCGTTGCCTCAAGTTCAGATCCGTTTGTGTGAAAATATACTTCAAACTCTTATGATCCGTATAAATTTCACACCTATGTCCAAGAATATAGTGTCTCCAAATCTTCAATGCGTGTACCACGGCTGCGAGTTCCAAATCGTGCGTGGGGTAATTCTGCTCATGTTTCTTCAATTGTCTTGATGCATAGGCGACCACTTGACCTTCTTGCATCAATACACATCCAAGTCCTTGTCTCGATGCATCACAATAAATATCAAAACTCTTGCTTACATCCGGCAATACCAAAACTGGGGCTGTTGTCAACCTCTTCTTTAACTCCTCAAAACTATTCTGACAAGCTTCAGTCCATTGGAACGCCTTTCCCTTCATTAGCAACTCCGTCATAGGCTTGGCTATCTTGGAAAAGTCCTTGATAAATCGACGGTAATATCCAGCCATCCCAAGAAAACTTCTTATTTCCTTTACGTTTTGCGGCGGTTCCCACTTCAACACGTCTCTCACTTTTCCGGGGTCGACCGATACTCCTCCTCCTGAGATTATATGACCCAAAAATGGCACCTCTTTCAACCAAAACTGACACTTGTTGAACTTGGCATACAATTGATGCTCCCTCAATTTCTGTAGCGTAAGCCTCAAGTGTTCCTCATGTTCCTTCTCATCCTTCGAGTAGATCATAATGTCATCAATAAACACCACAATGAACTTATCCAAGTACTCCATGAAGACTTTATTCATGAGGTACATAAAGTAGGCAGGCGCATTTGTCAATACAAAAGACATCACGGTGTACTCATATGATCCATACCGTGTTCTAAAAGCTGTTTTGGGTATGTCCGATGGTCTAATCTTCATTTGAAAATATCCCAACCTCAAGTCAATCTTAGAGAAGACACAAGCACCCTTCATCTGAAAAACAAGTCTTCTATGCGTGGCAAGGTATACTTGTTCTTGATTGTTACCTCATTGAGAGCTCTGTAATCTACACACATCCTTTGGGTTCTATCGTTCTTGTCCACAAATAGAACGGGCGCTCCCCAGGGCGAAGAGCTAGGGCGAATAAAACCCTTCTCTAGTTGCTCTTGAATTTGCTTCTTGAGCTCCACTAATTCCATAGGAGGCATCCTATACGGCCTCTTAGCTATAGGTGCAGTTCCAGGTATTAAATCAATAACAAACTCAATGTCTCGATCGGGTGGCATACCTGGCAACTTGTCTGGAAAACATCCATAAATTCACACACCACCGGAATCTCCTCAATTGCGGCACCGTCTATATGATTCAACTCCAATTGCTTCGGTGCGGTTTGAGATGCTTCAAATTCTACGGTGATCCCTTCTTCGTTGGTCAACTTCACCGTCTTTGTGGCACACTCAATAACTCCATTGTGCTTCCTCAACCAGTCCATACCAAGTATAATGTCCAATCCTTGAGAGTCCAAAACAATGAGGTTGGCGGAGAAGTCTACCCCCCTTATTCTAAGGCTTACTTTTGGACATACTATATTTGTTCTCATCTCTCCTCCAGGAGACTTAACCAACAGAGTAAACCTCATATGAGAGATAGGCAAACTATACTTGGCAACATACTTTGATGCAATGAATGAATGCGATGCTCCAGAATCAAATAACATATTCGCGGGGTTGGAGTTGGCGAGAAACATACCAATGACCACGTCATCCGCTTGCTGAGCATCCTCTGTAGAGACATGGTTCATGTTGCCACGAGCAAAATTCTGCTGTCCACGGTTCCCTTGTGGTTGTCCTCCATTGGGTCTTGGGTTTTGCCTCGACGCATTGCTCCCTTGACCAAGGCCTGACTTAGGACATTGATGCGCAAAGTGTCCAGCTTCTCCGCAAGTATAGCACTTCTTAACTCCACCAGAATTATTGGGACGTGCTTGGTTTTGAACATTTGCAGCAGGAAAATTAGTACGAGGCGCATAAGGCATTGGAGGCCTAGGTTCTTGCATGACAGGGCGCTACTGCACAAACTGCGTTGGGCGCGGTGCATAGCCAGGGCGCTGAGCAGGAATAGAGGAGCTGTAATGAGGTGCATTGGGCGGCGCAAAGCGAGGGCGCACATTACTTCCTTGTTGTTGTCCTTGATATGGCACCTTCCTCTTGTTTTCTTGCTCCATCTCACGGATTTTGTTTTCAACCACAATTGCTTGTCCACAAGCTTCTGAAAATTTGCATAATCACAATTGAGTAGTTGCACTTGGATCTCATTGTTCAAGCCTCTCATGAACAAGTATTGTTTCCGGCTGTCCCGACTAACATCCTCAGGCGCATACCTTGAGAGTTGAGTGAACTTATTGAGGTATTCACTCACGCTTGATTTTCCTTGCCTTAAATTCTCAAATTCTTGCCTCTTCAAGATCATAACACCCTCGGGCACATAATGAGAACGAAAATTCTCCTTGAATTCGGCCCAAGTGATCCTCTCTTGATTCTCATGAGCATTGCAATAAGCATCCCACCAATCCGCAGCTGCTCCAACGAGTTGATGAGAAGCAAATAGCACCTTCTCCCGGTCACTGCATTGGACAATGGCTAGCTTCTTCTCCACGGACTTGAGCCAATCATCCGCATCCATAGGGTCAGCAGCTTGAGCTAAGGTCGGTGGCCTAGTCCTCATAAACTCTCCCAATCGGTTATGAGGAGGTGGGGGTGGCGGTGGAGGCATGTGGGGCTGATTGTTGATGTTGCCAGCCTGCAGCTGTCCTATAGTTTGTATCATGGTCTGCATGAGCTGGTTTTGCATAGCCAATAGCTGCTCAATGTTGATAGCTCCCTGAGTAGATCCTTGCCCATTGTTTTTCTGGGGCACTCCATTGTTCTCCTCCTCATCATTGCCATCCCTCTGGTTGCGAGTCCTCACTATCTGAAGAAAAGCAATAGGTAAGAATTAAAGAACGCCCCCAACTATATGCATCAAGGGATATGAAACTAAACAGCTAGCTACACTAGCCTAGGTGGACATGGCAATGCTAAAGCACCCCAAAATCCTCTATTAAGAACACAAGCAAACAATATATATAGCAAACAGCACTCCAAGCAAAAACACATCGATTCCTGAGTGCTCCTATGTGCTCTAAAGTGTCTATTCTATCTAGGCTGCGTCCTACGGTCAACCTGTGGCTCTGATACCAATCTGTGATGCCCGGTTCCAAAAAAATGAACCAAGCTAACGCATATGTGTGTCCAGGATGTTCATCACACATACACGAGTGCAATCACAAACGATATACAGAAAATTACCACAAAACAAGATTAATTAACCAAATTTTATTACACAAACCAGATTATCCTCGAATACAAGCTCTAATGAATAATAATGACAAGTTCAACTAATGCAGCGGAAATAAACTAATTAAGCAACTAAGCAAACTAAGCAAAAGGGATAGCGCAACTCCAATAACACCACAGGCAAAGCTGACGGTAGACACGGCCTAGAACTCCGCATTATCACCATTAAACTCCCAATCCTGACCTGCAACTGTTGGGGGGGATTGCAAGAGTGAGTACATGTCATACTCAGCAAGTGTGGAAAGTATGACATGTGGCTGATTCAAATGACGACAATAATAATGGCAAAGTGCTGAAAAGTACAGTAAAACATTTGAAAAGCAATATATTACATGTATGTGAAATAAACCCCTCATAAGCATAAGTAATACCATAATACCAGTCCATAATTCACCATCCTCATCCATAATTCCAGATTTCACCATTGCCAATAACCATATTCAATACCAAAAATAAATCCATAACCAGCCATAACCATTACCAAACCATCACCATCCCAAATACCATTCCAATATTGAGTACCCTCTAATCATGTAGGTCATCCAGGCTGTAAGGATCGAATGCCCAAGAGGGGGGGTGAATTGGGCTTCTTTTCAAAAGTCTAAGCAATAACACTTAATTCCTAAAGCCCAATTCCCTACGCAAAAGATCTATGCATTGAAATAGATAGCAACTTCGCGGAATATAAAATGCATAAGTAAGGGAGAGGAAGAGGATGCAAACGCCCGAGGAGACACGAGGATTTATCCCGTGCTTCGGCAAGATCGTCAAGATCTTCCTACATCCACGTTGTGGCACCCACCAAAGGGTTTAGCCACACCCAAGTCACCGAGACGAGGGATCTCCACTATTCTTCTCCGTTTGCCAACCTTGGCAAGGTGGAGCTCAAGCCTTGTACAACTTCGAGCCTCTGGGATTCCACAAACGCCTTGGCAAACTCCGAAAGTCTCTTACAGTTACAAACACCAAGAGGCACTCCCTTGAGGCTCTCACGATCCTAGAGATTCCACTCACCCAGAATGGAGGCACACAAGCTCTCTCTCTAGCTAGCTCTAGCCTATCTCTTGGTGTGTAGGTGGTCGAAAATGATGTAGAAGTGATGGCTCTTGGTATTGAATGCTTGTGGATGTGTTGAGAATGTTTTGTGATCAAGACTTGTCGAAATGACAGGTTTAGGGGGTATTTATAGCCAGCCTCCACGAAATAGCCGTTGGAAAAGTAGGCTGACAGAACTTTTCTGCGAACATCGGATGATCCGATGTCTCCCCTTTAGTTATCATCGGTCAAGTTTACTTTAGCTGACGTCATTATGTCAGATATGACCGTTGTTAGACCGATGTTGCAATTGTCTTCTCATCGGATGATCCGGTGGCTCTTCCTCAAGAATTGACTCAAACTTGATGCTTACTGGATTGATTGACCGATGTGTATATTTCTGTACATTGGATGATCCGGTGCTACACTTGGTCCAAGGATATTGCAAACTGTACTGATAGACTGATGTAGCTGAGCCCTTAACATCGGATGATCCGGTGAGTGCTTTGTTCTGAGGTCTTCTTCTTCTGCTGAACCAACTCGACCGATGTGTTGTTCTCAGAAATCATCGGTTGATCCGGTGAGTTGATTTTGTTTGCTTCGAGTTGTTTCTAAGTGATTATTTTGTGTCTTGCTTGATTGACCTCTTAGACTTTTGTTGGAAATGTACTTCTGATGGTTGTCAAGCATTAAGTGTCATCAATTGTGGTTGAATGACTTTGACATAAGAGCTTTCACTTCTTGTCTTCATATCATTGATTCGATCTCATAAAGTGATTGTATATGGGTCTCCAATGACATATAGATTTCATTTGATTGAGTGATTATGGGGACCTTGCATTCACAAATTCATTAGTAAAATCCAATGGTTGTCATTAATCACCGAAACCGTACCTCATGGGGGCCTAGATGCTTTCAATCTCCCCCTTTTTGGTGATTGATGACAACACAACAATTTAAAGCACAATAGTAATGAATTTGATAGTACGAAGCTTAAGAGGATATGCAATGAATACAAGATTATTACACTTAAAATTTGAAATCTCAATCAAAGAATAACTCAAGTGAATAAGTGATCATAAGATAGGCACCAAATGAGCTCAATCGATTAACAACTTAAGAGTACTCAATAAACACCAAATGAGTAGAAAAAGTATCGAATTACAAAAGATGATATAGGTAAACTCCCCCTAAGGCTAGGACACTCCCCTTGAGACTAAGCTATTCTCCCCCTGACTCCTCTAACTCTTCTCCCCCTTTGGCATAAAGACACCAAAAAGGGATCCGAGTGCCTAAGGACCCTGAGTACTAGGCGCGATGACGAACTAGTCACCGTCGCTGTCGTCGGAGCTGCTGCCTGGAGTAGATGTAGAAGGAGCTGTAGGAGCCATAGGAGCCGTAGGAGCCGTCATCGGTGCCTGCTGGGTAGGAGCTGCTGGAACAGGGGCACTGACGACGGATGTCGGCGTCTATTGGAACAGTGTCGTGGCCGGCAGTGGAGAGTGAATCAGTGCACCGGGAGCCAGCAGTGGAGACATGCTGATCGAAGGGATCGGCGTAGTCGGCACTGGAGCGGTAGCTGGAGCGAGGACAGGTGGAGGTGGAGAAACTCCTAGCACCTGCGACGGGAGGGCAATCCCAGTCTGGGTGTAGAGGTTGGTGATCAACCCCAGGATGCCCATCATCGCCTGCTGCGTCTGCTGCTGTTGGTCGAGGGAGCACTGGTGCATCTGGTCGATCAGCCCAGCCAGCCGGTCAGTGTCCTCACGCCTCTCACGGGTGATCTGGCGCTGCATCTCCTTCTGCTGCTGCTGGAGCTCCAGAAGTCGTGCGGCCTGCTCCGCTCGGGCCTACTCAGCTGCAAGCCGGTCCAAGCGCCGCTGCTCAACCATCTGTTGTAGGAGGGATGTGAGCTCGGACGGCTGAGAAACCTGTGCCTCTAAGACGGGAGGTGGAGTAGGGGGTGGCACTGTAGAGCCTCCAGCCTCCGCGTCGTGCTGCCTGGGTGAGGGAGGAGGTGGGAAGTACTCCTCAACACTGTCATCAGTGTCGCTATCGGACCATATATGCTGCAGGTCCTCACCCTGAGCCTCTGCCTCAGCCAGCCTCTCATCCTCCTTCTCCAGATCAGACCAGTCCTCCTCAGATAGACGAGCTCTGACCTGATGCTCGACTGGACGGCCAAGGCGGCGGTCTCCAGTAGCTGGGGCACGGTAGTGACCGAACCGTGTGACACTCTCGTCAGTGAGATGGTCATGCGCGGAGGACTCCTCAGGGACCATCATGGAGAGCAGGTAGCTGATCCAGTGTCCATACACGAGCTGCCTCATCATGCCCACTCCGTCAGTGATCACATCCTCCATCTCGCATATGAGGACGTCCACTATATCAAACTCCATCCTATTCATGATGTAGAATAGGAGGGTCTGTTGCAGGCTGGTGAACCCCTCTAAGTAACCGTACCTCGGCAAGAGAGTGCGGCGCAAGGCAAGGTGCATTGTGCGCGCAGCAGGAGTCAGTAGTGCCGGTACCCTCGGCTGGTCTGGAGAGAAGGTCGGTCCAAACAGAGAGCGAATCTCCTCCAGTGGTGGTGCCACTCCTCCAGTGAGCGGCCTCCTCGGTGGGTCTGCCTGACCATATACTCTCTCATGCACGCAAGTGTCGTGCAGGTCCACTCCCAGCAGCTGTGCCAGTGTCTGCCTTGTCAAGTGATAATGTTGTCCCATGAACATGAATTCAATCGACCTGCGGCCCTCAGAGATGTATAGGGTAGCGTAGAATACGCGGACCCAATCCTCCACATATGCACTCCTCTCATAGGACATCAGCTGGACCAGCCCTCTGTACCTCTCAAAGTAGGGGCGTATCTCTGTCTCTGCAGCCAGGGTGAGCTGATCCCAGTCCAGAAAGTTGTGCTGGAATAACTTGTGGCCTCGGCGTCTATAGGTCTCGTAGAGTGACGCCTGTGTCACGATCCAGAAACGACTGTCCACCAGAGCCTCTCTGGGCTGCGGGTACCACTCCTCTAGCAACACACTCCATCTGAGTCTTAGGAGCTGCTTGGCCTTCATCTTCCGGTAATCAGTCAAAGGGATACCTTCACCGACACATATGGTAGTGTCCATCTCGTAGATGGCTCTCTGGGCCTCCCTGTCCTCACGACGATCGGCAGCCGTCGGCCTCGGACGTGGTGCTACCGTGGGATGCCCCCCACGGGTCCGGGCTGAGCGCCAGCGAACAAGAGGCACTTCCGGCTCTTCTTCGGCCTCGGACTCATCGATCACGGGAGGCTGCCTCGGACGAGCCTCACGGATCCTCAGTGATCCTCCTCGGCCTCGCTCTCGCTCCTCGGTGGCGCGAGCGGCCATCAATGCCTTCTTCTCCTCCTTCGAGAACTTCTGTTTCTTTGCGACCGGCTCTGCAACGGCCTTGCCCTTGTTCTTCTTGTCGCGAGCCATTGCGATGAGGTGCGATGATGTCAAGCGCGCAGAACACGATGATCGACGCGGCCGGAAACCCTAACGGCGAAGAGACGCGACCGTTTGGGGGAGGCACCACGGCGACGCGGAGAAGGTGGTGGTGTGGCTGCTAGGGAGGGCGTCGGCAGTGGTGGTGCATGGATGGCGGTCGGCAGAGGTGGTGCGGCTGCGGCTGAGGTGGTGCGGCGGCGGCCGGAGGCGGCGGCGGCAGTCGGTGGTGGCGGCGCTTGGACGAGAGGATCGGCAACGGAGGTGAAGTCGGGGGGGGGGAGAGAAGAGAGGAGGCGAACGACCGTTTAAATAGTGGGTCCCAAACCCTAGTTGAAATTTTAACACCGGATGGACCGACGTTAAACGTTAGAAGCATCGGTCGAATGGCACAGTAAGGGTATTCGAAAAGGTGTTGTTGACATCAGATGGACCGACGTGCAAAGAGATTGCATCGGACGAATGTCACAGTAAGGGTATTCGAAAAGGTGTCGTTGACATCAGATGGATTGACGTGCAAAGAGATTGCATCGGTCGAATGTCACAGTAAGGGTATTCAAAAAGGTACCGTTGACACCGGATGGTCCGACGTGGAAGGGAATATCATCGGTGGAATTCATCACAGCTCCAGAATTGTGAACACCGGATGGACCGATGTTTTTCCAAATGAATGTGTCGGTTGATTTGTGTTGCTGACTGGTCTGACTCTTGGCTTTTGAACACCAACTGATCCGATGATGGTCTGACCTAAGCATCGGATAATCCGATGACTACAAAACAGCAACATCCCATATATGTCCTTTGACCAAACAAACAAGCAATAAGAAACACATGTCTTAGGACTTTTTGGGCAACCCCTTACCCCTCAAAAATACTAATTATGCCAATAACTTGGCTAGGCCTTAAAGCAAATGGAACACCGAGGAAAAAGTAGGAGAAAATCATCCAAATAAAATGTAAGGCCCATGCTTTGTGAGGTAGAGTATGAAGACTTCTATCTCTTTAGAGCATGTTCCTCTAGGCATTAACGCACCTAACATTTTGTTCTTTCCACCTTATATGAGTTGAGATATTGCATTTCAAACAAGTCTCTTTCTCATGAGGTGGGTTCCTCTTTGTGACAATCTACCTATATGTAGTGCACTCTTACATGACGTTTGTTGCATCTAGCACATTTAACTCACTTCTTAGCCTAGAAAAAGTTTTCTCATCAAGTGGTTTAGTGAAGATATCCGCCAATTGTTCTTCGGACCTAACACCTCGCAATGAGATGTCTCCCTTAGCTTCATGGTCCCTCAAGAAATGATGGCGAATATCAATGTGCTTAGTGTGGGAGTGTTGAACGGGGTTTTTAGCTATCTTAACCGCACTTTCATTGTCACAAAGGAGAGGCACACAACCAAGTTTAATACCAAAGTCCAAAAGGGTTTGCTTCATATAGAGAATTTAGGCACAACATGCACCGGCCACTATATATTCCGCTTCCGCCGTGGACAAAGCGACGGAATTTTGCTTCTTGCTAGACCAAGATACTAGGGAACGCCCAAGCATGTGGCACCCACCGGAGGTACTCTTGCGATCCACGCGGCATCCGGCAAAGTCCGAATCCGAGTATCCCAAGAGATGGAATTTTGCACCTTTAGGGTACCACAAGCCCACACTAGGGGTATGCTTAAGATACCTAAGTATCCTAAAGACCGCCTTCCTATGCGATTCTTTAGGTGCCACTTGAAAGCGAGCACACAAGCATACACTAAACATGATATCGGGCCTAGATGTGGTAAGATAAAGGAATGAGCCAATCATAGAACGGTAGTTAGATTGATCAATAGATTTACCGTCCTTATCCGCGTCGAGATGACAATTTGTTGCCATTGGAGTGCTTCTTGAGCTACAATCTCCCATCTCAAATTTCTTCAAGAGGTCCTTGGTATACTTCTCTTGATAGACGAAGGTCCCCTCTTGAAGTTGCTTGATTTGAAATCCAAGGAAGAAGTTGAGCTCTCCAATCATTGACATCTCGAATTCCCTAGACATCATTTTGCCAAACTCATGGCTAAGAGCTTCGTTAGTTGAACCAAAAATAATATCATCAACATAAATTTGACAAATAAAAAAATCTCCATTGATGTCTTTGATGAAGAGCGTAGTGTCCACCCTCTCGATCTTGAATCCTTGCATGATAAGGAAATCTCGTAGTCGTTCATACCACGCCCTAGGTGCTTGCTTGAGCGCGTAGGGCGCCTTGTGCAACCTATACACATGA
This sequence comes from Tuctoria greenei, assembly GCA_036927565.1. Lineage (NCBI taxonomy): Eukaryota > Viridiplantae > Streptophyta > Magnoliopsida > Poales > Poaceae > Tuctoria > Tuctoria greenei. Next base: position 36,408,236 of record JAYESD010000003.1, on the reverse strand, counting down.
TTAGGATTCCTCGGATCTTCAAACCCGGGAGGTTGTTCAACATAAACAAGCTCGTTAATGTAACCATTAAGAAAGGCACTTTTCACATCCATTTGATAAAGTCTAATATTATGATGTGAAGCAAAAGCAAGGAGTATACAGATGGCTTCTAGCCGGGCGACCGGGGCAAATGTCTCCCCAAAGTCTAGTCCTTCAACTTGCGAGAACCCTTTGGCCACAAGTCTTGCCTTGTTGCGGACCACAACGCCATTCTCGTCTTGTTTGTTGCGGTACACCCACTTTGTTCCGATGACGTTCTTGTCCTTGGGTCGCTCCTCCAACACCCAAACTTCATTGCGAATGAAGTTGTTGAGTTCTTCTTGCATGGCCATCACCCAATTTGGGTCTTGGAGTGCTTCCTCAATATGAGTGGGTTCTACACATGAAACAAATGAGTAGTGCTCACAAAATGAAGCGAAATGGCGAGAACGTGTACTTACACCCCTTGACGGACTTCCAATGATTTGGTCCATTGGATGCGCCTTGGAGATGCGTCCATGCCTCATAAGTGGTTGTGAAGCACTTGGCAAAGGTGATGCGTGTTGCTCCTCTTGTGGTTGGACTTGATCATGGACTTCTTCTTCTTCTTGATGTTGTTGTGCTTGTGAGTCTTGAGTCGGCAATGGATCATCCTTCTCTTCTTCGTCAACTTGAGGCGCCATTGAAGTGTTGATGTTGGAACTTGAAGCTCCCCCTTTATCATGGCTCTCCTCAACTTCAGGCTTGATGTCTCCAATGGTCATGTTCTTCATGGCTTCTCGTAGAGGCTCATCATCTATTTCATCATGACTAAAACTCTCCTCTTGGGAGCCATTAGATTCATCAAACTCAACATCACAACTTTCCTCAACTAAACGGGAGGTTTGGTTTAATACTCGATATGCTTTTGAGTTTGATGCATAACCAAGAAATATACCAACATCACATCTTGTTTCAAACTTACCGAGCCTTTTCTTGCGGTAGATGTAGCACTTACATCCAAAGACTCGAAAGTAGGAGATGTTGGGCTTTCTCCCAATGAGAAGCTTGTACGAGGTATTTTGAAGTAGTCGATGGAGATAGACCCTATTTGCGGCATGGCACGCCGTGTTGATTGCTTCGGCCCAAAACTTCTCCGACGTGCCGTAGTCATCAAGCATTTCTCTCGCAAGAGTGATGAGTGTCTTGTTCTTCCTTTCAACGACACCGTTTTGTTGAGGAGTGTATGTGGCCGAAAACTCATGTTTCACGCCTTCACGGTCACACCACTCCCCAATGTTGTAGTTTTTGAATTCGGTGCCGTTGTCACTCCGGACCTTGATGATGGGAAGTTGAAATTCCCTTTGAGCGCGGTTGGTGAAGGTCTTGAACACTTCCGGAGTTTCACTCTTGTCACCTAGAAATAGAGTCCAAGCATAGCGAGAGTAGTCATCAACTATAACAAGACAATAGAGGTTACCACCAAGGCTTTGATATGTGGACGGTCCGAAGAGGTCCATGTGGAGTAGTTCAAGTGTCTTGGAGATTGACACCATTGTCTTCATTGGGTGGTGTGAAGCAACTTGCTTTCCGGCTTGACAAGCGCTACAAAGCTTGTTCTTCTCAAATGTAACATCCTTCACGCCGGTCACCATCCCAAGATTGAATGACTTCTTGAGCTTGCTCATCCCAATGTGCGCCATGCGTCGGTGCCATAGCCAACCCAAGCTTGTCTTAGTGAAAAGACAAGTGGTCAAGATAGCATTCTTGTTGGAGAAATCTACTAGGTAGAGATGTCCATGCCGAAATCCTTTGAAGACTATGTCTTGGCTTGTTTCACTACTCACAACAACATCATTTTTGCTAAATGTGCATGTTAGTCCAAGATCACATAGTTGTGCAATGGAAAGTAAATTAAAACTAAGTGACTTAACATACAAAGCATTGGAAATGGGTAAATCATTTGAAATAGCAATTTTACCTAACCCATTACCTTTCCCTTAGAGTTATCACCAAAGGTGACTTGTTCATGATTGCCGGGGTTTTCTATGGTGGTGAACATACCATCATTGCCGGTCATATGTTGGGTGCACCCGCTATCGAGTACCCAATGCTTTCCTCCGGCTTTGTAGTTCACCTTGGTGTTACCTTTTGCCATGAGGCACATGGGCGGTGGATGTAGAGGTGAGTCATCATTGTTGGCAATGGCGAGGCTGGCCAAACTTTCTTCTTCCACTTCACTCTCTTCATCACTTGTTTCTTCGTCGGTGACCCATTCATTTGCCTCACACATGAACACCTTTTTTGGGCCATGTCTCTTCTTTGGGAAGAGTCTTGCCTTCTTGCCCTTGTCATGTTTCCTCTTCCCAAAGGATCTTGGTTTGGGTTTGGCCTCTTCTTCATCATCTTCACTTTCATCAAGCTTGCGATGCTTGCTCTTGTGGTTCTCTCTTCTTTTGTCCGGTTTTGGACAATCATAGGAGATGTGGCCTTGATCACTACAATTGTAGCAAGTCTTGTGATCATCTCTCCTTGGTAGAAACGCTTTCTTCTTGGGATCAAAGGTGTATCCCTTTTTGGTAATCTTGGAGTTCAAGCGTGAGAACTTCCTCATCATCAATGCAAGCTCATCATCTTCATCTTCACTTGATGCTTGCTCTTCTTCACTTGAGCTAGGCTCAACCACCTTCTTCTTCTTAAGGCTTGTTTTCTTGGTGGAGGCCTTTAGAGCAATTGTTTTTGAAGATGATTGCTCCATCATCACAAGCACACTCATCTCATGAGCGTGAATTTCTCCAATGAGCTCCGAAACTTCAATGTGGTCAAGAGACTCTTTTTGGAGCATGGAGTTGATGATGTTGTACTTTGGCTTGGGAAGGAGCATGAGGATCTTGTGGTTGATGAGTCCCTTGCCAAGAGAAGCAATGTCAAGAGCATTAATTTCTTCAATAAGTACATTCAAGCAAGAGAACATCTCATTAACATTTTCATGAGGTAGCATCTTAAATTCATCATATTTTGCTTTAAGCATGTGATATTTAAGTTCTTCACACGAGAGGAACCCTCATGAATTTCTATCAAGCAAGCCCAAATTTCACATGACTTTTCTTTGCTAGCAATCCTAGAAAAAACATATTGACTAATGCACTCGTAGATTGCATTCCTAGCTTTAGCATCCCATTTAATTTGATCACCAACATAGTTGTGTTCTCCAAACCCCGCGTGGGTCGCTTCCCATACTTTGGGAGCAATAGCCTCTAGATAAGCGCGCATGCGTGCTTTCCAATAGGCAAAGTTCTTGCCCTCGAAGATAGGAACTGAACCCCCAACCTTGGCCATTTTAGCTCTATAGCGGTGAGGCTAGAATGGTCCTATGAGCAACCTTGCTCTGATACCAATTGTAAGGATCGAATGCCCAAGAGGGGGGTGAATTGGGCTTCTTTTCAAAAATCTAAGCAATAACACTTAATTCCTAAAGCCCAATTCCCTACGCAAAAGATCTATGCATTGAAATAGATAGCAACTTCGCGGAATATAAAATGCATAAGTAAGGGAGAGGAAGAGGATGCAAACTCCCGAGGAGACATGAGGACTTATCCCGTGGTTCGGCAAGATCGTCAAGATCTTCCTACATCCACGTTGTGGCACCCACCAAAGGGTTTAGCCACACCCAAGTCACTGAGACAAGGGATCTCCACTATTCTTCTCCGTTTGCCAACCTTGGCAAGGTGGATCTCAAGCCTTGTACAACTTCGACCCTCCGGGCTTCCACAAACGCCTTGGCAAGCTCCGAAAGTCTCTTACAGTTACAAAAACCAAGGGGCACTCCCTTGAGGCTCTCACTATCCTAGAGATTCCACTCACCCAGAATGGAGGCACACAAGCTCTCTCTCTAGCTAGCTTTAGCCTATCTCTTGGTGTGTAGGTGGTCGAAAATGATGTAGAAGTGATGACTCTTGGTCTTGAACGCTTGTGGATGTGTTGAGAATGTTTTGTGATCAAGACTTGTCGAAATGACAGGTTTAGGAGGTATTTATAGCCAGCCTCCACGAAATAGCCGTTGGAAAAGTAGGCTGACAGAACTTTTCTGCGAACATCGGATGATCCGATGTCTCCCCTTTAGTTATCATCGGTCAAGTTTACTTTAGCTAACGTCATTGTGTCAGATATGACCGTTGTTAGACCGATGTTACAATTGTCTTCTCATCGGATGATCCGGTGGCTCTTCCTCCAGAATTGACTCAAACTTGATGCTTACTGGAGTGATTGACCGGTGTGTATATTTCTGTACATCGGATGATCTGGTGCTACACTTGGTCCAAGGATATTGCAAACTGTACTGATGGACCGATGTAGCTGAGCCCTTAACATCGGATGATCCGGTAAGTGCTTTGTTCTGAGGTCTTCTTCTTCTGCTGAACCAACTCGACCGATGTGTTGTTCTTAGAAATCATTGGTTGATCCGGTGAGTTGATTTTGTTTGCTTCGAGTTGTTTCTAAGTGATTCTTTTGTATCTTGCCCGATTGACCTCTTAGACTTTTGTTGGAAATGTACTTCTGATGGTTGTCAAGCATTAAGTGTCATCAATTGTGGTTGAATGACTTTGACATAAGAGCTTTCACTTCTTGTCTTCATATCATTGATTCGATCTCATAAAGTGATTGTATATGGGTCTCCAATGACATATAGATTTCATTTGATTGAGTGATTATGGGGACCTTGCATTCACAAATTCATTAGTAAAATCAAATGGTTGTCATTAATCACCGAAACCGTACCTCATGGGGGCCTAGATGCTTTCACAGGCGCTCATAATCGGGAGCACGGCTATCATGATGGTTTTATTTAGACTCTGCAGAGTTTGTACCTCTTTACCCACGTCTTTGTGATTTCATCACCCGTCGGCGACTAAAGAACCTCCCGCATGCCAATTACACTTCCTTTGGTGTATGGCCAAGAGATCACAAAATAGCCTTTACAAAGGGATTACTAGCCTATTCAGACCCCACTGAGGTTTCACCGGTGGCGATGTCTCCTGCAGAGCACACCTTCAACCAAGGGCCCCCTCTTGAGCCATTCGGATCCCAGGGTAGTCCCACCAATCATCAACACACCCAATCCGACTACCCCTTCCCCGAGCATCCTTAATGGTCCAAATAGAACTGGCAAAGCCCTAATTAATCAGCTGTGCCGCACCCATGCTTGGCCTCGTGGTGGCACTGTAGTCCTGGCTTATTCTCGCATGAACCGGTCCTTAGATCTAAAGCAAGCAAACCACCATAACATCCAACCCATCCACATACCAGGCTTGCTTAGATCACCCATTACAATACCATATTAACCAGTTCATGTTATCCATAATCTCATCCATGCATAATTAAATTGAGTGGTATAGGTTTTTTCCCATTCCAATTAATTAAGAGAAGCAAAAAGGTAAAAATCCCATCCCGACACTCTACCATAAATTCCAGGTGACAAGGGTGGTTAAACAAATCTAGTAAACTTCCTACCATAGGATTCCCATCAAATTGACACAAGCATGCAGTTTTGCAAACAAACCATTTATTTTAAAAACAGGATCAATATGCTTCAAGGACACTTGCCTTGCTCTTGCTATTGATTAGGGTCAAAGCCTTCAAACTCTTGGTGCTGTAGATCCTCCGCGGCACTCTCTAGCGCAAATCCGTCTAATCCACACAATAAACATACAAGACAAGAAACACAATCAAAGATTGCACAAATATTACTCAATATGACATGACATGCAAGATTGATGCAAATGCAAGGTAAAACTTGTTAATAGATTGCTTTTAATGATCACTAACTAGTTCTAATAGATTTTAACAAGTTTATACAGGTTTGGATTCGATTAGATCGAATTTTAGAATCAATTCAACACAATTTAACCAGAAAGGTCGGAATAGTCCGCTAGGGACCGGACAAGTCCGCACTCTGCGAGATCAGCGGATTAGGGTTTTCTAGATCAACGTGAATTTGGAGATAAGGGGTTGAATTCACGTAAGGAAGAGAGAATAGAAGGTATACCAGGTGTTTAGAACTCCAATGAATCAAGAAACTTGGAGATAACACTTGGATCTCGATGATCTAGGGTTGGTGATGAACTTGGAGATGAATTGGTGGTGAAGAACGAAACTTGGTGGAGATCTTGATCCTCTTCCATTTCCTCCTCTTCTTCTTGCTTGGGATCTTCTCCTCCCTCCTTGATGGCGGCTCTCCACAAACTAGGGTTTGGGTGGGTGGAAAAGTGGCAAACAGATGTCAATCCAAGCGGTGGGGTTGTTTATATTGAGGTGGAGGCTAGGGTTAGATGGATTTCGAGTTTTGGGATGAGTAGAGGTCGGTTTAGAGTCCCACATGGGCTCTAAAAGAGTTGGGCACGACGTCCCTAGGCCCACTTATCCTGAAACCCAAGAAACAAGTCGTAAAACAAAAGATCAATTTGGAGTCACGAAATATCGGACAAGTCCGGACAGGACCGGACTAGTCCGAAGTCGTCCAGAGAGAAAATCGGACAAGTCTGGCCAAACATCGGACAAGTCCGAATTTGAACAGAAAGGAAAACGGACAAGTCCGCTGGAACACCGGACTAGTCCGGAAAAGTCCAGGGACTTCGCAAATTTTCAAGGATTCATGGAATATCGGACTAGTCCGCACAAAATTGGACAAGTCCGAAAGTTTCCAGTGCCAAAAATCGGACTAATCCGCAGCAAAAACGGACAAGTCCGCACTTTCCTGCGTTTTAAGTGCGGTTTTGTTCCAAATCAATTTTAAACTTGTTCCTCTTGATGTGGATTAATGTTAAACATGTATATGAATGTATGCAAGGCACAATGCATGAAAATGAGGGTGTTACAATTCGTGATCACAAATACAAGAAAATACATACAAATCAACATGATGCACACATATTAATCTACATGCAATGACATGAATGCATGCAAAGTTCAATAATTAAGTACTACGGTTGTTTATTAATTAGATGCAACTAGTTCATACGTGTTCATACGAGTTTACAGGGGTTTTAGCGAGAATTAATGTTGCAGAAATTAAATAGACGGTGCAACTACGATTAAACTCCAGTTATTAGATCTAATATGTCGCTAAAATTCGCATTAGAAAACGTATGCTACCGTAGATGCGACAGCTTCGAAGATCGCGTGACGAAGGCGTAGTGTAGACGAAGTGGATGGCACAGCGGTCCTCTGGCGGCACAACGACGGCAGCGCAACGATCTCCGGCGGACGACGACTCGTTCCTCTTTTTCTCTCTTCTTTCTCTTTTTTTTCTCCTCTTTTTCTCTCTGACGCAGTACCTGTTTTCTACCAGCGCTAGGGTTTTCTTTTTCTCTCTTTGTGGCGGCGCTGGGACGCGGTACCCGAGGCTTTTTATAGGCGGGGCGCGAGAGCCAGGGCCAGCTCTGGCACGGCCGACTCGGCCACGACCCCTGGAGTGCGTGGCCGCGCGGAGGCGGGCCACTCGGGCGCGCCTGGCGCGCATGGGCGCACGGCCTAGGAGCGGGAATCCCGCTCGACTGGGTTGTTTTTTTTCGTTCCTTTATTTTTTTTTACCAGCGGTGCCAGAGATCAGCGGCAGGACTCGGGGAGTCCCAATCGGTTACGTATGGGCTGGCATTGACTCTTTTTTTCTTTGACCAGCGTGGTTTCCTTGTTTATTTCCTTTAGCGGTGCAGCAAGGTGCACCATCAAGATTAGGCCACGATTGGATTCTTTTCCTTTTCCTTTTGTTTTGTTTTCTTTTCATATTATTTATTTTCCTTAATTAACTGTTGCTTATTATTTCTTTCTTTGTTCATATCACTTGTTTATTGTTGATTTCTTTTTTTACTATACTTATTTTATTATCTTTTATTTTCTTATTATTTGTTGTTTACATATATATTTATTTATTTCATTATTTCTTATTTATTTATTTTTCTTTAGCGAGCGGCAAGGCTCTTTGTGCAACAAGTGATCTGATCGGTGTTTAACTAATGTTTATTATTATTATATATTAGTGTGGTGAAGTTGTTGAAATAAGTCAAACTTTAGATTACCGGACAAGTCCGCAAAGGAGCGGACTAGTCCGTTCTGGTACAAAAAGGTATATCGGACAAGTCCGATGTCGTGCCGGACAAGTCCGGAATTTCAACTGTAAGGGACTTCGGATTGGTCTTTGTTGTAACGGACAGGTCCATGGTGGGTGGAAATTTGATTAAGTTTTTGCATGCCGGACTAGTCCGGAATAGGTCCAGATAAGTCCGATATCGTCCAATGAAGGTATTCAGACTAGTCCGCTACTTTTCGGACTATTTCAGTGTCCGGTTATATTTTAACTTGCATCTTTATTTCTAATTCTTTTAGGTTTGTTCCTTTTCATCTTTCTTAATGATTTCGCAAGAACTCATCATATAGTTAAACTATAATATTTATATATACCTTTAGTTTTATTAATTTCTTTTATCTAATATTTGTTATGGCAAATAAATTACTTTTGGCATATTTATTTTGGTAATTAATTTTTAATACTTGAGGATGAATGCAAAATGCAATATGAGATGCATATATTTTATATTTTATCTTTATAAAAATAATTTCTTCCTATTATTAACTCTAAATTCCCATTCAAACTCAAAAATCAGGGTGTTACATTCTCAGCATAGGACCTTGTCTGGAAGACTTGGTCCTCACGCATCACAGCACCGGAGGCGTACCGTGTCTCAGCAGGTGACTTCGTTGCCCTCCACGGCGCGTTGCATCCACACTGTGTCTAGACTCTCTATGCATGACTTGCGGTTGGAGCTTGACCGCCGCTACAGACAGCAGGACGGTCGTGTCCACATCGAGCGCGCTCGCGAAAGGCGAGAGACTCGGGAAAACCCACCTCCTTCGGGAGTAGGGGCAGCTGTTCAGCCTTGGCCATGCACTTGCGCATGGTTCGCTGGCCCCAAAAGTTTTGGCCTCATCTACTAGAGATATTTTACGGGACTGTCAACGCTGCTGAATTCCTCCAAATATACTCCACTGCCATTCTAGCGGCTGGTGGCAATGAGGCCATGATGGCCAACTACTTCCCAGTGGCTCTGACTGGGACCGCCAGGTCCTGGTTCATGAGGTTGCCTCCCGACTCTATCAACAGTTGGACGGAGTTATGTTAGCAGTTCACCGCCAACTTCGGGAGCACCTACAACCGACCAGGCACCGAACTGGATCTTTTTGTTGTCAAGCAAACATCGGGAGAAACGCTGTGGTCCTTCATTCAGTAATTTTATCAGGTACGCAACACCATTCCCTCCATCTCCAACGCATATGTCATTGTGGCATCCAGACAAGGTGTCAGAGATAAGAAGATGTTGGAGAAGTTGGCGACGAAGGAGGTCACCAGCGTCACGGAGCTATTCAGCCTGGCTGACAAGTGCGCCCGGGCCGCAGAGAGCATGGAAATGCACTCTAAGTCAGCTCTGGAGGCTAATAAAAAGCCTTCCAAAGCTGAAGCCACTACCTGCGGCAATGGCAAGAAGAAGAAAAAGTCATCGGTCGGCACACCTACTGCAGCGGCAGCTGCAGCTCCGGGTGGTCGGGGGCCACACCCCGAAAAGCAGCCTCGACCTTTGTCAGAAGACAGCGGTGGTTCAAAGGTGTGGTGTCCGATCTATAAGATGGACAAACACAGCTTAGAAGACTAGCAGGAGGTCCAAAACCATATCGAGCGTTACAACAAGCACTGAGAAGAAGCTCCTTTCCATCAAAGGGAAGGAAAACAAAAAGTCGACGAAGCTCTGGCAGATACGGAGCTTGGCTTCTAGGACCCCATGAAGGTCCTGAAGGCTGTCTACAACACAGTCGACGATGACTCTGACGTCTCCGATAACGAGGGTCGGAAGACCCTCAACACCATCTATGGAGTGTCCTAGGTGAATGTGGCCTAGAGGGGGTGAATAGGCCTTTTTGAGATTTAGTCGGAACCTGCAACACTTAACAAACTGATCAAATTCCAAGATATTGTACTAGTCCGATAGAGTGCGGACTAGTCCAGTGCGTGTGGACTAGATTGATCAAGTTCGATCAATGATTTCAATACAAGCACAGTACTCAGTGGAATATAGTATATAAATTGAAAGTATTGAGTCAATGAAATTAAGTGTAGTACAAATTAGCTTTGATTTGAATGTTTTAATGTAAGATGGACAAGATCAAGCAAACCATAGAATATGATATGAAAAACTTAAGAACAAGTTTGACACAAGATTTTATCTCGTGGTTCGGTTCCCATAAAGGCAACCTACGTCCACGTTGAGGATCCCACGGAAGGACCGGGTCTTCACTGACCCTAACCTCGTCGAATCGCCATGAAGGCCAATTCTCTTTCACTATCACAAGGGGCAAATCACCAAGCTCAAGGGGCCTTCTCACAAGTTGAGGGCTCCCTAAGATTACAAAGCAAACACCACCAAGAACACACTCCTAAGATCAACAATGAAACAACAGGATTGTGTTAGAGATCAAACCCAAGAGCTCAAACGTGTGGAATCGTGTCTCTCCTTTGATCCAAGATGAATTATCAAGAGATTGATCTTTCTTGCATTGGATTGTGTGGAGAGATGTGTTTTCTAAGATCTTGGAGGGTGTGACAGCGCAGGTGGTCGAGAGCGATAAAATTAGGGTCGTGCACATCTATTTATAGGGTGTTTCCAAAAGTTACCGTTAGGGTTTCGAGGGTCCAGACTAGTATGTGGTGGAGTCCGGACTAGTCCGGTGTGCCGCCTGTAGGAAACCCTAAGTGTCCAGGAATATCGTACTTGTCCGGCTAGGAGCGGACTTGTCCGATTTTAGTCAGAAAGGTTTTCGGACTTGTTCGTGGTGATATCGGACTAGTAAGGTGTGGTGATACTCTTAGTGAATAGAGGACAAGTCCGCACTTGGAGGACTTGTCCGATTTTAGTCAGAGGGTTTTTAGGACTAGTCCGTGAAGAGATAAGACTTGTCCATTTTCGTGCAAATGTGAATAATTGAGGATTAGTCCGCACAAGGGAGGACTAGTCCGTTTTTAGTTAGAGGCATTATCGGACTAGTCCAAACATTATCGGACTAGTCCAGTGCGGACAAGTCCGCACTGGCAGGACTTGTCCGAACCTATACAGAGAGGATATCGGACTAGTCCGGTGTACATCGGACTAGTCCATTTTTCCTGTGAAATGTGAAGTGTTTGAGGATTTCTTGTGCTTGATCTCTTGGGATGTGTTACTCCAACACACTCCATACACAATGATATATTCTATTCAGCTCTTGAGCTCTTTTCCGAATTGATCCTCATTCTCCTTTCTTTTTGGCGCTTTCTTCATTATTTCATTAAAACCTGCGCTCATATCAATAATATGGTTAGGATCTCATTTGTTTGTCATAAATCAACTAAACGCCACAAGGGATGCCTAGATGCACTTTCAATCTCCCCCTTTTTGGTGATTGATGACAACCAATTGAGATTTCACAAAGTATGATAAAAATTGAGATTTTTATAAAGTGTGCACATATGAGCTTGAAACTCATTTAGCAATGACAACAAAAGACATATATGCACTCTTTATAGTGGGATGCAAAACTAAGTGAGTGTGAGCAGTAATCATGATGACAGTGAAATAATTGACATCAATATATCAACAACAAGCATATATGTCAATTTCAGAGCAAAATCACAGATTTCATAAATATGAGCATAAGTAGTTCATAGAATTGCATCACAAAATCAAAAGTATCAAAAGAGCATAATATGAAGTCTTACAACCCAAAAGAGACAAAAATATGCATAAATGAAGCTCTCGTCTCTCAACCTACAGCTAAGACCTAGTGACTCCCCCTCAATCTCTCCCCCTTTGGCATCAAGACACCAAAAAGAAGGAGAGGAGGGATCTAAGATCTTCAATCCTCGCTGTCGGTCCTCTCATTATATTCATCTTCATTATCAGGCTGAGGAGGAGGAGGAGGAACGGATCCACTCGAGATGCCCCCAACGCCAAAGTAGGCAAGCTCGGAGGGAATCAAAGTCCCGAGATCGGTGAAATCTGAGGCTGAGTAATCAGAGATGACTGGGGATCCAATAGGCTCAATCTCCAGCTTCTGGCAAATGTGTTTGACATTTTCTTTGACATACCGCATATCAGCCTTCCTCGCCTTGTTCAGCTTGTGAGTGTTCACTTCGGCCTTCTTGCATGAGGCAAATATTGCTGCCAAGTACTTCAGGATTTCACTAAGAGACCCTTTTCGGGGAGGGGCCCTAGTGGAGGGATCAACCCTTGCATCTCCTCTAGCTCTCCTCGGTGCTTCTTCACTGGATGCTGGAGAAGGGGCAGCTTGGATAGAGACTTGGGGAGGCTTCTGGGGCCTCAATGGAGTGTGCTCCACATCCTTCACAAACTCGATCCCTGTGACCTTCTCAATCATGAACATCAAGTAAGGTGTGTAGCCACAGGATCTGTTTGGAGTGCAGGAGATGTTGACCATGTCATTCCACATGTAGTCAAAGACATCAAACTTCCTGTCTTTGCTTATCACCTTCATCAGTGTCCTGATATAGCCTTGGACACTCCTTGCATCCCCATCCTTTGGGGCAATAGTCTTCCTCATGACCCTATTGAGGATCACAAAGAATGGCTCCATATTCATGGTGGAAGGAGGGTTGAAAGTCGAGCGGGTGTCATAAAGGAACTTCATTTTGTCCTTCTCAAGGACACCTATGTTGTGAATGATCAAGTTGTCGCTGCTGGAGCTCTCAAGATGTAGCAGCCTTGCAAACTCGTCATAGGTAATGGTGTACTTGGATCCATGAGTCATCCAAGTCACCCGCTCTTCCTCATGACTTGCAAAGTAGCATGTAGCATAGAACTGATCAATGACTTCGTTGTTCCAATTGTTCCTGAAGGTGAACAGATCTTTCAATCCATGCTTCTCCACTGCTTGAACTACCTCATCAAAGGCTGAGCAGCTCTTGCTTTCAAAGTGCGCCCAATCAATCCATTGGCTGCGCACCACTGGAGTCTTCATTGTGAGGTACACGGACTTATAGAAGTCCGCATGGAAGTTGCTCCAGAATCTTCCATCGGCTGCTTTTTTGGATCGACTGTTGCAGTCCACATTTCTGAATTTGGAAGCAGTGTCTCTTCCCCTGCCATTGAACCTCTCCTTAGAGGGGTCCCGGGTCTCTTGCTTTGGAGCTGTCATCTTGAGAGGTCCGATTGGGCCCGTGGCAATCCCTTTGCCCTTGCCCCTTAACTTGGCAAACAACCGCCGAGCTAGGGCCAGCACCTGCTGAAGCCTTGGAGACAAGCTTCTTGGCAAGAACCTTGCGCCAAGCCTGAGGTGGAGAAGGTGCCAGCTCGGATGGACGCTCTTGGCGCTTCTTGCCTTGGCCCGTCGAGGGCTGAAGCAAGTCTTCTTGGTCCATCTCGGCCTCGAAATCGGAGATCTCGTCGTTGGAGCTCGACATTGTCCTGAGAATGGATTACACAAGGTATGGATAAGAATTGATGACAAGGTGGTGCATTGAGGAATGAGAAATTAGGGTTGAGTTCAGGAAAAATCGGACTTGTCTAGTGTACAGGTACGGACTTGTCCGGTGTTCATGACATCAAACCCTAACTAGACGATCAATGGTGTTGTTCAATGCAAAAATAGCTTGACATCAATGTAGTACATCAAGGAAGCATGTATTAGGGGAAATGAACTAAGCTATTTGATCAGCAACGAAGGAAATCAAGATTTCTAGGGTTTGGGAGAAAATTTTACCAAAATTCCTCGATTCTTGGAGATGGATGGATTGAAGGAGCGAACAAGTCCGTGGTCTTCAATCCCTATGCAATGGAGGTCGTTTTCCACCCAAACTTGGAGGTATTCGATGGAGAACGAAAGAAATTGCCTTGGGAGCACTCGAGCGAGGAGAGAGAGCATGGTGCAAGTTTTGAGTATGAAGAAGAATAGGTTTGGCGGCGGCTAGTGTTATGGAGTCGAAAAATCGGACTACTCGGTGGTCTGCCAGACTAGTCCGGACTACCGGACACACTGCGGACTAGTAGGCAGGGGCGGACTAGTCCGGGTAACCACGGACTAGTCTGTGGTCACCAGAACAGAAATGCTTAGCCCATTCGTATATATTCGAAGGTACTTATTAAGAAAATAGGGGGCCAAAACAATCAAGTAATCTTGATGAATATGATCAGTAAGCATACAACAATCAAGCAATGACCATAATTCATCAGGATCAAGTAGTTGAAATAGTTTTTTGGAGAAACAAAAAAGAGAAAGATGATTTTTGAAACTCAAACAATATATTTTGAAGAATCCATATAGGTATGCAAGTTTTCAAGCCTCATTCCGAGCATCAAGGATATTTAGTTCATTTTGGAGCTCGCAAAAGCGTTTTTCATCAAGTGGCTTGGTGAATATGTCGGCTAGTTGTTTTTTGGTGTTGGCATGAGAAATGACTATGTCTCCTTTCATTGAGTAGTCTCTCAAAAAGTGGTGTCGGATGTCTATGTGTTTGGTTCTAGAGTGTTCAACTGGATTATGAGCAATTTTAATGGCACTCTCATTATCACAAAGGAGTGGAATACGGCTCATATTGTAACTGTAATCCCTTAGAGTTTGTCGCATCCAAAGGAGTTGTGCACAACAACTCCCGGCTGCTACATACTCTGCTTTGGCTGTGGATAAGGCAATGGAGTTTTGTTTCTTGGAGGACCAAGAAACTAGGGATCTACCTAGGAATTGGCAGGTGTCGGAGGTACTTTTTCTATCTACTTTGCATCCGACATAATCTGCATCGGAGTATCCAATGACATTGAACTTGGAACCTTTGGGACACCAAAGGCCTAGGTTCGGTGTATAAACCAAATATCTCAAGATCCTTTTAACGGTTGTCAAATGACACTCCTTAGGATTGGCTTGAAATCTCGCACACAAACATACACTCAACATAATAACAGGCCTAGATGCACATAAGTAGAGTAAGGATCCAATCATGGAGAGATATACCTTTTTATCCACGCTTGGTCCATCTTCATTGAGATCCAAGTGTCCATTAGTTGCCATGGGAGTCTTGATAGGATTCGCCTTGTCCATCCTAAACTTTTTGAGTATGTCTTGGGTGTACTTGGTTTGGCTTATGAATGTCCCTTCCTTTTTTTGTCTCACTTGGAATCCAAGAAGTACTTTAGCTCTCCCATCATTAACATCTCAAACCTATTTGTCATAATCTTAATGGATTCTTCACAAAAGGATTTGTTAGTTGAACCAAAGATAATGTCATCAACATAGATTTGACAGATAAAAAGATCATTGTCGAAGTGTTTGGTAAATAATGTATAATCTGCTTTACCAATCTTAAAACCATTTTCAATTAAGAAATCTCTAAGACACTCATACCAAGCTCTAGGAGCTTGTTTGAGGCTGTAGAGAGCCTTACGCAGTTTAAAGATGTGGTCGGGGAACTCTTTATCTTCAAATCTGGGAGGTTGCTCCACGTACACCTCCTCCTTGATTGGACCGTTGAGGAAGGCACTTTTCACATCCATTTCGTAGAGCTTGTAATCGTGGTGAGTAGCATATGCAAGCAATATTCTAATTGATTCAAGTCTAGCTACGGGAGCAAAGGTTACATCGAAATCCAAACCTTCGACTTGTGAATACCCTTTGGCCACAAGTCGTGCCTTGGTCCTTGTCACCACCCCGTGTTCATCTTGTTTGTTGCGAAAGACCCATTTGGTACCGACGACGTTCGCGTTGGGTCTTTCGACGAGTTCCCACACCTCATTCCGTTTGAAGTTGTTCAGTTCTTCTTGCATCACCACCACCCAGTCCGGATCTTTCAATGCATCCTCAATCCTGCGTGGTTCCAAAAAGGACACAAAAGAGTAATGCTCACAAAAGTTAGCTATGCGGGATCTAGTTGTTACTCCCTTTTGGATGTCACCGATGATGTTGTCGATTGGGTGATCCCTTTGGACGCATTGGTGTACTCTCGGGTGTGGCACTTGCAGTCTTGTATCTTCATGATCTTCTTCTTCTCCCCCTAGATGGTTGCCCTCATTGACTTTTTGATCATCTTCGTCTTCTTGAGGTTGATCTTGTGTGGAAGCTCCCTCTTGATCATTGGCCTCCACTTGTGGTTCATCTTCTTCATGCACATGTGGAGGTGGCTCTTGTGGTCGAAAATCGCCCAACGCCATTCTCCTCAATGCTTGACAAGGAGATTCTTCTCTATCTAGCACACATGGATCAACTTGCTCCTTTTGAGAGCCGTTAGTTTCATCTAACACTACGTCACGTGCTACTTCAACAAGTCTGGAGGTCTTGTTGAAGACACGATAGGCGTGGGAGTTCGAATCAAAGCCAAGCAAAAAACCTTCATCAGACTTCGAGGCGAACTTTGAAGTCCTCGGCTTCTTGTTCAAAATATAGCATTTAAAACCGAAAACTCGAAAATAAGAAATATTCTTGTTACCGATGAGTAGCTCATAGGATGTCTTCTTGAGTAGTCGATGAAGATAGAGTCATTTTATGGCGTGACAAGCAGTGTTAACTGCTTCTGCCCAAAACCGATCTAAGGTCTTGTATTCATCGAGCATTGTTCTCGCCATCTCTATGAGGGTTCGGTTCTTCCTTTCGGCAACTCCATTTTGTTGAGGGGAATAAGGTGCTGAAAACTCATGCTTTATCCCTTCTTCGTCTAGGTACTCCTCAACTTGAGTGTTCTTGAACTTCATGCCGTTGTCGCTTCGTATGTTCTTGACCTTCAATGAGAACTCATTTTGGGCACACTTGAGAAACTTCTTGAGGGTTCCTTGAGTTTCTGTCTTATCATGCAAAAAGAAAACCCAAGTGAAGCGTGAAAAGTCATCAACAATTACTAAGCCATATTTGTTACCGCCGATGCTTATGTAAGCAATTGGACCAAATAGGTCCATGTGAAGTAGCTCGAGCGGTCTTGTTGTAGTCATGACGTTCTTCGTGAGATGAGGTGCTCCAACTTGCTTCCCGGCTTGGCACGCGCTACAAGGCCTGTCTTTCTCAAACACAACATCCTTTAAACCTTGGATGTGATCGCCCTTAATGAGTTTTTGAAGATTCCTCATAACAACATGTGCTAGCCGTCTATGCCACAGCCAACCCATGTTGGTCTTTGCAATCAAGCATCTATCAAGTTCGGCTTTATCTTTGTTGAAGTCAACAAGATAAAGCTTTCCCTTCAACACACCCTTGAATGCAACCGAGTCATCACTCCTTTTAGTGATGGTCACACCCTCATTAGTAAACAAGCAATTATAACCTTTGTCACATAATTGAGATATGGACAACAGGTTATAATCTAAGGAATCGACATGTAACACATGAGAAAGAGTATGTTGAGACGATATGGCAATTTTACCGGTATCGAGCACCTTTCCTTGACTATTGTCTCCAAAATAGATGTCCTCGCTTGGATCCTCATTTTCTTCATACTCAATGAACATCCTTCTTTCTCCGGTCATATGATTGGTGCAACCATTGTCTAGCACCCATTTCGATCCACCGGAGGAATAGGACTGCAAAACAAATCATGCCTTGGTTTTAGGTACCCAAGCTTGCTTCGGTCCTTCGAGGTTAGTTACAAGAGATTTGGGCACCCACACATGAGACTTGGTGTTCCCATGGTGTGGCCCAACATAATGAGCATAAACTTTACCAAAATTACTTCTCATTAGAACATAAGATGTATCGAAAGTGCTGAATAACAGTTGTTGTTGTTTACGAACAGAACTAGGCCGGGAAACCGGACTTGTCCGGAGGACCGGACTTGTCCGTGTAGGGACCGGACTAGTCCGGTTATTATATGTGTTAGCTATCTTGGACTTATTAGGATCATTGGTCTTTCTAGCTTCAGAGGAGTTTCCCCTAACAAAGGCAATGCTCTCCTTGTTATTTTTATGGCTTCTAGCATATTGCTTTTCACCGTAAGAATACTCAATGTCATATTTGACATTAGGAGGTCTTGTGGCCAAGTATGCACTATGTGCATATTTGATCTTCTCCTTGTCAAATATGCCACTTTGGGAAGGATGCTTGTCCTTGGTAGAGGTTGACTTGTATTTCAAGCTAGTGTGAATTTTAGCACATCAACAAGTAATAATAGCTTCAGTTTTAAGGGGTTGAGAAGGTGAGCTTGAAGAGGATGAGGGGTCACTTTGTTTGAGTGACTCAACTTGTACCTCAAGAATATTGTTAACCTTGGATAGGTTAGCAAGTTCATCCTTGATGGTGCTATTTGAGTCGCTTAACTTCAAGCAAGCTTCCTTGCTTGAGGCTAACTCAAGCTCTAGTGACTTGCCTCGCTCCTTTTCAAGTTTGAGAAGCTTGTCAAGTTCAAGATATTCCTCCTTTTGGGAGATAATCATATATTCTTGACGGTTGATCAACTTCTCTTTCTCAACAAGCTGATCAAGTAGAAATTTCATTTTCGCAACTGTTTTCTTATCTAAGCCAACAAGCATGTCTTCATTGTCACTAGCGACTTCACGATCACTAGAATAGGAATGCAAGTAAGAGGATTTGGTTGTTACCTTTTGTTTACCTTCCTTTGCCATGAGGCAAGTGTCGTTGCCCTTCCACGCACTGAGATTTGGGAATAGGGTTGACTTTTTAATTGTCTTCTCGGTGGCTATGCTAGCCATCTCATCCTCTTCGTATGAGGACTCATCATTTGAGTCCCACTCCTTTCCTAGGTGCGCTTGTCCAGCTTGCATCTTCTTCTTGAACAATTTCTTGGGTTGAGGCTTCGTTTCCTTGGTATTCTTCTTGTTTTCTTCATACGGGCAATCAACTATAAAGTGGTCATATTCACCACAGTTATAGCACGCCCCCTTCAACTTCGGTCTTGATTTTTCTTTGAGTTTTCCTTCACTCAATTTACCCCCTTGTCTTATCTTCATCATTCTCTTGAATCTCTTCATAAATAGGATCATGTCTTCCTCACCTATATTGTTGCTCTCATCGTCGCTGTCCTCTTCTTGTTGAGCTTCTCGAGCTTCTTTTGACAAGGGTTTGCAAGTGGACTTCAAAGCAACCCATTTCTTCTTTGCCGAGGTGAGGTCGGCAATCTCCTTGACATGATTTGTCTGCTTTTCCATCATCTCGAAATTGATGATTTTCCCAAGCGGCTCATCTGTGGTCATTTTCTTGTACCCGGGGCTTTCTCTAATCATCGAGCACAAGGTGACGTTGCGAGGCATGAAATGTCTAAGTATGAGCTTCACCACCTCGTGATCATTCCACTTCTTGCTTCTGTATGCTCGAATCTTGTTAATGAGTGTCTTTAACCGGTTGTACATGTCTTTTGGCGACTCATCTTCTTCTATGGCGAATCTTCCCAATTCACCTTCGATCATTTCAATCTTCGCTTCTCGCACATGGCGATCGCCTTCATGTGCAGTTTGCAATGTATCCCAGATTTCTTTCGTAATATCGAGCCCATCCACCTTGGTGAACTTGTCCTGACTTAGAGAGGATGTAATGACTGCTGCAGCTCGAGCATTCCGATGAATTGCTTGCTCTTAACTTGGTGTAAACTCTTCATCGTCATTCGGGATATCTATTCCTATACACACAATATGCCATAAACTGGGATTGAGTGAGATTAAGTGCATTTTCATGTTCTGCCTCAACATTGAGTAGTCATTGCCATCGAAGTGTGGGGCTTTTCCTAAAGGAATAGATAAGTAATGGTTATTGTTAGAATTGAGAAGATCATAGTTAAAAGGATATCGGGAGTAGTCGGTGTGAATACTCCCCTTCTTCTTCTTCTCGTCCTTGACCTTCACTTTCCCTTTCCAGAGGGCTTTATTCCTTAGGAGTGCCTTGACTTCAAGCGTCTCCTCATCGTCATCCTCGATGTCTTGGATGGCGTCGAGGAGCTTCTCCAATTTTTGAGCTTTTTCGTCTTCGACCTTCTCTTGGTTGAGACTCTTGTGCACATCCTTCATGTCCGACATGTTCTCTTCAAGCGATTAATCTCTTGTGAAGAGTCCTGCTCTGATACCAATTGAATGTGGCCTAGAGGGGGTGAATAGGCCTTTTTGAAATTTAGTCAAAACCTGTAACACTTAACAAACTGATCAAATCCCGAGATATCGGACTAGTCTGGTAGAGTGCGGACAAGTCCGGTGCGTGCGGACTAGATTGATCAAGTTCGATCAATGATTTCAATACAAGCACAATACGCAGCGGAATATAGTATATAAATTGAAAGTATTAAGTCAATGAAATTAAGTGTAGTACAAATTAACTTTGATTTGAATATTTTAACATAAGATGGACAAGATCAAGCAAACCCTAGAATATGATGTGAAAAACTTAAGAACAAGTTTGACACAAGATTTTATCCCGTGGTTCATTTCCCACAAAGGCAACCTATGTCCACGTTGAGGAGCCCACGAAAGGATCGGGTCTTCACTGACCCTAACCTCGCCGAATCGCCACGAAGGCCAATTCTCTTTCACTATCACAAGGGGCAAATCACCAAGTTCAATGGGCCTTCTAACAAGTTGAGGGCTCCCCAAGGTTACAAAGCAAACACCACCAAGAACACACTCTTAAGATCAACAATGAAACAACAGGAGTGTGTTAGAGATCAAACCCAAGAGCTCGAACGTGTGGAATCGGGTATCTCCTTTGATCCAAGATGAATTCTCAAGAGATTGATCTTTCTTGCGTTGGATTGTGTGGAGAGATGTGTTTTCTAAGCTCTTGGAGGGTGTGACGGCGCAGGGGGTCGAGAACGATAAAAGTAGGGTCGTGCACATATATTTATAGGGTGTTTCCAAAAGTTACCGTTAGGGTTTCGAGGGTCTGGACTAGTCCGTGGTGGAGTCCAGACTAGTCCGGTGTGCGACGTGTAGGAAAGTGTCCAGGAATATCGAACTTGTCCGGCTAGGAGCGGACTTGTTCGATTTTAGTCAGAAAAGTTTTCGAACTTGTCCGTGGTGATATTGGACTAGTCTTATGTGGTGATACTCTTAGTGAATAGAGGACAAGTCCGCACTTGGAGGACTTGTCCGATTTTAGTCAGATGGTTTTTCAGACTAGTCTGTGAAGAGATCGGACTTGTCTGTTTTCGTGCAAATGTGAATAATTGAGGATTAGTACGCACAAGGGAGGACCAATCTATTTTTAGTTAGAGGCATTATCGGACTAGTCCAGACATTATCGGACTAGTCTGGTGCGGACAAGTCCACACTGGTAGGACTTGTCCGAACCTACACAGAGAGGATATCGGACTAGTCTGGTGTACATCGGACTAGTCCGTTTTTCCTGTGAAATGTGAAGTGTGTGAGGATTTCTTGTGCTTGAGCTATTGGGATGTGTTACACCAACAGACTCCATACACAATGATATATTCTATTCAGCTCTTGAGCTCTTTCCGAATTGATCCTCATTCTCCTTTCTTTTTGGCGCTTTTTTCATTCTTTCATTGAAACCTGCACTCATCTCAATAATGTGGTTAGGATCTCATTTGTTTGTTATAAATCAACCAAAACCCACAAGGGATGCCTAGATGCACTTTCACTAGGACATCACATCTCACCGTGTCCTCAAGACAATGCGGCGGGAAATGGCTGTTGTAGCTCCTGCTGCCAGGGTACAACCACATCAGAAGTGGATGGACACTCCCATCACTTTTGATGCAACATACTGCCCCAGGAACATGGTCGGAGCCAGCCAACTGCCACTGATTGTATCTCCCACCATCAACAACGTTCAGCTCTATCATGTCTTGGTAGATGGAGGTGTGACGCTCAATCTCTTGTGCTTTGAAGCGTTCATGAAGATCCAGATTCAACTCTCAGACCTTCGCCTCTCAAGACCTTTCTCTGGTGTAGGTCTGGGAGCCATCAGCCCTCTCGGATCCATTACACTCCCAGTGGCCTTCGGGACTCGGGAGAAGTACAAGATCGAGAAGCTGGTCTTTGATGTCTCTCACATCAGTCTGCCCTTCAACGCCATCCTATGCAGGCCCACCCTGTATAGGTTCATGGTCGCATCTCACTACGGCTACCTGGTGTTGAAGATGCCAACACCTTTGGCGTTCTCCAGATCTGCGGAGATCGGACTGCAGGAGTTACCGCGCTGGAGGAACTCTATGCACTTGCCACGGCGCAGGAAGGAACCTCCAGCAAAGAGCTAGCTGCTCAACCTCCGAGCACTCGTCATCGAGGCTCGACCTCTGCACCACGTGTGCAGCCAAGCGGCAACACCGACGTTCCCATTAAAGTCGTCCAAATAGGGTCCGATGCTGCCCAGACCACCCGTATATCAGGAGGTATGGACAACAATAGGAACTCGCGCTCATCACTATCCTCCATGCAAATGTTGATGTGTTTGTCTGGCAACCGTCACAAATTCCTGGGATCCCTAGGGAGGTGATTGGGCACAATCTGAAGATTTATCCCGATGCATGTCCAGTACACTAGAAGCCTCAGAAGCAATCAGTTGAGAGGCAAAACTTTATCCATCAAGAAATCAAGAAGCTGCTCGAAGCTGGTTTCATCCGAGAGATTCATCACCCAAAATGGCTGGCAAACCCAGTCGTTGTACCCAAGGCCAGTGGGAAGCTTCGGATGTGTATCAACTACACCACCTTGAATAAGGCATGTCTAAAAGATCCATTTCCACTAGCTATAATAGATCAGATAGTGGACCCAACCTCCGGGTGTGAGCTATTGTGTTTCCTAGATGCCTACTCCAGATAACATCAAATCCAAATGTCTAGGGAAGATGAAGAGCATACTGCCTTCATAATAGTAGATGTATTGTATTGTTATATTGTCATGCCATTTGGTCCAAAAATGCTGCTTCAACTTTTGTGCGAGCCATGCACAAAACCTTTGGAGATCTAATAAGGAACTTGGTGGAGGTGTATGTTGACGGCATCGTCGTGAAGGTCAAGAACACGGAGTCACTCCTTGACAACTTGCAAGCCATCTTGGACAAGCTGCGCAACATGCGCACCAAGATGAACCCGGACAAGTGTGTCTTAGGGGTTAGCTACGGGAAGCTCCTTGGTTTCTTGGTGACTCATTGAGGAATTGAGGCAAACCCAGTGAAGATCAAGGCAATGTCGCCCCCAGCCCGCATCAAGGACGTCCAGAAGCTAACTAGATGTCTAGCTGCGCTCAGCCGGTTCATCTCAAGACTGGCGGAGCGGGCACTTCCATTCTTCAAGCTATTGAGGAAGATCGGGCCTTTCCATTGGTCCAAAGAAGCAGAAAAGGGGTTCCAAGAGCTCAATCATATCCTCACCACACTACCAATCTTTGTAGCTCTGAACCCTGGTGAGCCTCTACTGCTTTATATTTCTGCAACTACAGAGGTTGAAAGGGGGGGGGGGGGGGGGTCCAGGAAGATCAACAAGAAGGTCCATACCCCTCCGGGAGGGTCCGGATCGATGGAGAAGAAGCTTCGGGCCCCTCCGAGAGGGTCCGGATTGTTCAGCGACCAGTATACTTCATCAGCGAAGTACTCCATGAGGCCAAGACCACATACATTGAGGTGCATAATCTACTTTACGCAGTTCTTATTGCCTCAAGGAAACTTCGTCATTACTTCCAAGCCCACAAGATATCAGTGGTAACTTCTTATCTACTGCGTGCTATTCTGCATAATCCTAATTCTATTGGAAACATCGCCAAGTGGGCATCGGAGCTGGCATAATTCGATCTTGAATTCCTACCGCGACAAGCTATCAAGAGTCAAGCCTTGGCCGATTTTGTGGCAGAGTGGACTCCTTCTCCATCAAATCCTGAGGCCCCAATGAGCAGAAACCGGAACCCAAGGCCCCGGTCTTCATAGAGCCTCATTGGACACTCTACTTCGACGTTATATGCAGAAGCAGGGGGCTAGAGCTAGAATACTTCTCCTCGCTCCGATCGGGGAGAAGGTCAAATATACGGTGCACCTTGATTTCAAGGCGACCAACAACATGGCGGAATATGAAGCTCTCATCTATGGGCTCAAGGTGGCATTATCTTTTGGCGTCAAGCAGATGCTAGTGAAGGGTGACTCGCAGCTCATCATCAAGCAAGTCAAAGGCGAATGCAGCTCCAACAACCCTCAACTCGCTGCTTATCTCCTTGAAGTCCAGAAGCTCTAGAAGGACTTCTATGTCCTGGACCTCTGCCATGTCCAGCGTCTCAACAACGCAGAAGCTAACGAACTCTCGATGAAGGCTTCAGCCAGACCTCCGGCTCTCGACGGACTCTTTGTCTGGAGATTTTCAAGACCAACCGCTCAGCCCGCCAAACTGAGTGAAGGGGGCGAGACCAGCACCTCGAAGTTGGCGGTCCCCGTGGCCCTATTACCATGGCGTCCACCAAGGGTCGTAGGTGCTGTAGGAAGCTCCAAGCAACCCAACACGCAAGACTCAGAAGCTCAAGTAAGCTCCAATGCATGGATCTCAGAGATCCAGAGCTACTTGAAAGAGAACCACCTTCCTGAAGACGGTGTATCCGCTGACTGGATCGTCAGATTGGCTAAAAGATACACGCTGGTAGAAGAGGATCTCTACCGGCGCGGTGACAACGGCGTCCTAATGTGGTGCATTGCAAGGGAAGAAGGCCGCAAGCTCCTCGCGGAGATCCATGGAGCCGAGTGTGGGAACCACGCGTATTCCCACACGCTGGTTGGCAAAGCCTTTCAGCATGACTTCTACTGGCCTACAGCACTCCAGGATGTTGTAGAGTTGGTGAAAAAGTGTGAAGCGTGCCAATTCCATTCAAAACAAATTCACACACCAGCTCAATCACTGCAAATGATTCCTCCTCCATGGCCATTCGTTGTGTGGGGCATGGACATCTTGGGACCTCTCCCAAAAGCCGTCGGAGGTTACAGGTTCCTGTATGTCACGATTGACAAGTTCACCAAGTGGCCGGAAGCTACTCCTGTTGTGACTATCAATAAGCAATCAACAATCAAGTTCTTGAAGTCCATAGTCTGTAGATTTGGAGTTCCGAACAGAGTCATCACTGACAATGGAACTCAATTTACAAGTGCAGCATTTCAAGAGTATTGCGAAGACCTCGAAGTCAGCTACGCATCAGTAGCTCACCTGGCAACTAATGGCCAAGCCGAGAGAGCAAATGCAGAAATCTTAAAAGGACTCAAGACGCGCACTTATGAGCGCCTGAAAAAACATGGAGCCAACTGGATCGAGGAGCTTTCGTCCGCACAGTGAGCAAGCAGGACTACACCTAACCGGTCTACTGGGGAGACACCCTTCTTCCTAGTGTACGGAGCTAAAGCAGTCCTTCCTCCGGAGATCACCATGGGGTCACTCTGGGTCCGGACCTTCGACGAAGCCACACAGGACCAGCTCCGGCGTGAAGACCTTGACCTCATCGACGAGGGAAGGTGCCAAGCAGCAGTTCGGAATGCACGTTATCGCCAGGTGCTCCGGCGCTATCATCAAAAGCATGTGCGTAACCGACAGCTCAAGGAAGGTGATCTAGTGTTGCGGAAAATACTGACTCAAGAAGGGATGAACAAACTTTCTCCCAGCAGGAAAGGTCCCTTCCGAGTGATCAAAGCATCCCATCGCGGATGCGTTCGCTTGGCAACTGAGGATGGGACCCCGCTTCCTAATCCTTGGAACATCTAGCACCTCCGTAAGTTTTACGCTTAGTATCACGGAGGTGAGTCTGTAATTACATGCAATGTAAATTATAGAGTCTATACACAGAGTCGGGTAGGTCCTCCGGGAGAACGTCCAGACCCCTCAAGGAGGGTCCGAGAAGTTCAAGCAACACTTGACAGAGTCGCAACACTAAAAGTGTAGCTACCTGTCCTGGGTTTGTACAAGATGTATAGCACAGTTAACTTTGTTCCATACCCTAAGTGTGTCCTTGTCTCTCCTATAATCCGGACCTATAATGAAAAACATTGTTGTGTAAAAATAGGCTCCACGTGCACTAATTTTGTGCAGGTTCATTCTCTTTTATTATCCTTCTCCTTCTTGTCTATAACGAAGTTGTGCAATTCTTTTTGAGTTTTAGTCCAAGTTATTCATATGTTGTACAAGTTATATTGTTGGTCTCCTCGGATCTTAGCATTGCTGAATGGTCTACTCGCCTGAACGCCAAGCCAACACAGGTCTGAAGTGTGCTATCGAATTAACCTGGTCCTGTACCCTAAGTACGCCACTCTACCTACATTCGAGCATGCCTCAGTAGGGCGGGTCCTAAAAGCATTCGGATCTAGAAAGATTACATCAATGTGCTTGTTATCATATCGAGTTTCTTCAGATCTAAAATTCAAATAGGAACAGTAAGTCGCAAAAGAGTTATAGATGAGAGGATGAATTTTATGGTTTTTCTTGTCTTTGATGAACAGGAAAAATGAAAATTCATAACAACGGTGGACGATGCCAGAGCTACTAAGCTCCAACAACCCCCAAGGGGGCCCGCCGTCAACGTTTCAGACGTTGAAAGTGGGCGCCATCAGAGCTAACAAACTCCGACAACTCCCTTGGGGGCCGCCATCGACGTGGAGCATAATGGCAATTGAATATGGTGGAACCACCCGAGGGGATTCGCTGTTCACGTATTCTACGATTGATTGTAATACCCTGAATATTTTAGGAAAAAAATAATTATAATTTTGCGACGAGACACACATACGGTTGACCAAATTTTGACTTCTTGAATCTTCGGTCCGATGGACAATCCGAGACCGTAGATGCGTAGAGCTCATAGAGACGATTTCGTTTGACTACATACTCTTGATTCGGAGACTGGATGTATCGGTTATGAGCCGATTTAATTTCAACCGTCGGATAGTACCTCATGTCAACTATATATATATAAACCAGAATTATTTTCCCTGCGCTACTCCACCAGCGCCGCATCTGATCTTTTCTTTTGCTTAAGCGCCGCCACCTCTCTATTGATTTGGATCCTCACATGGTCAGAGAAGAATTGAGCTGTTCATCCTTGATTCTGCTGCCGTAAGTCAGGAGCTAGACTTCGTGTTCTGCTGCCGTCAGTTTTGGTTGCGGCAGCCTGGAAGCTTGCTACTGTCGATGGATTCCTTTGCCACCGCTTAATCTTCTACCTGCTGTCACAGCTTGATCTCCCTATTGATTTTGGCTAGTAAGTGCATCCCGCTGCTGCTATTGTACAGAGCCAACTTTTGTTGTACGAATGCTGCTGCTTTTGTTTAAAATAGAGAAAAGAAGTGGATCACTGCCTTGTCCCTGATGCTGCTAGCGTGTTTGATTCTAGTTTCATACAACCTGCTGCT
The DNA here is from genome assembly GCA_036927565.1 of Tuctoria greenei. Classification (NCBI taxonomy): domain Eukaryota; kingdom Viridiplantae; phylum Streptophyta; class Magnoliopsida; order Poales; family Poaceae; genus Tuctoria; species Tuctoria greenei. The sequence goes on along the minus strand of JAYESD010000003.1, from coordinate 36,380,906 downwards.
AATAGCTAGGAAATACGCTGCTATATTTTTTTAATTAGTTGCACGTTGGGCTGCTTGTTACAGCTCTGACACAATTTTAATTGTCTATTGTGACTGCCGCTATCTAATTAACAAATCATTCTATAAGCAAAGGCGTGGGAATTTTTATTTTCATAATGCGTGTTTATAGTAATTCGTTAAGTAGATTAAAATTACGGGTATAACAAAGGGTAACCAGTTTTTGTAGTCTTTTCTGCGTCAAAGGAGCATTTTTAAGTGTCATCTAAATTTAACTGGTGTTGAGAGTTCCGGTATCGAAAGAGCATCTTCAAATTCTCATCGCGATTAAGGCAAGTGCATGACGAGTTTGTTCTAATGTTGTGAATTGCTTGTGACTAAGCTTCCTTGTGTTCTTGATTCGTTAATTGAGTTTCCAAGATTTATTTTCTACATTGTTCTGTTTATTCGAACTTCGAGATTCAAGTTTTTCGTTAATTATTATTCAAGTACCGATTAAGTCCGGAGTTGTTTTTATATTCAAGTTCTTGTAAGTGTTGGCCCCACTTGCTCGGCTTTACCGGTAAATGCTAAGGAGAATTCAAGTGTCGTCCGTTTCAGACGGAAACTACTATTTCGTTATTCTTCATTTCAAGTATCGATATATTTCATCCCGGTTGATTCTAATGTTCTTCAAGCTCTAAATGTACTTGCTGGGTGTTTTTACTCACCCTTGCGTTTATTTGGTTTTTAGGTACTCGTTGATCACGCATACATTGGGAAGAGGGTAGCATCACGCAAACCATTTAATATGCTTAGTTTATTAATATTCTTAGTTAAATACATACTTTTCGTGTCGTTGAGACTGCGGTGTGGTTATTTGAGTTTTTAATTCACTTGTGGAAATGAATGTGAGTTTAATAGTGTTGCTATATAATATTATGCCTGTTATTGTGTTTTGCTGCTTGCGGATGATAGAGTTTTCAAGGGAGACTCTGCCAAAAATTTTAATATTTTCTTACGTACTAGAAATGTTTAGATGTTTCTAGTAGCGTCCAAGAGCGTTCACACTTGAAACGTTACAGTTGGTATCAGAGCCTAGGTTTTATAGTTTACTTATAGATTGTAATGACTAGCGAGAAAAAACAAATTTGATCTAAAATTGACACACTTATGCACAATAGGATGCGTTCATGGGCATACCTTTCATTCTTACTTTCATTGCATTTTTTTCTTGTGTTTATTTTTTTGATGATATATTATTTAATTATACTTTTCTTGTACTTCAGAATTATGCCATCGAGACGGAGTGCACGTGTTGCCGCACGTGGAAGAGGTCGCGGTAGAGGTCGTGGTGGTGGTGGTCGCGGTAGAGGTGATGCTAACCAGGAGGTTGATAACGAATAAGTAAACCAAGTAAACGAAGAGGTTGAAGGGGGGGGACACTCAGTGGCTGTTGAAGCTCCTATCGCTCGGGGTGGCAATGTCGTCTTTCAGACAATGACATTCACTAGGTGGATGTCTATGCGCTTGGACACCTTTGACGATTCTGGAACACCTACTGATGCCGCTGATTGGCTACGAAAGATGGATAAGGTCATGACTGCTTGTAGGATGACATAGGAGGAGATGATTTTGTTCATTCCTCACCAGTCGACAGGTCAAGCTGACATTTGGTGGGTAGGAGTATGTGGCGCTTGGACTCTTGCTCGTGGTGCTATCACTTGGGAGGTATTCCTGGCACAGTTCAAGGCTAAATATTATCTAGATTCCTTTAGAGACAAGATGAATGATGAGCTGAACCATATCCAACAGGGGGAAAAACGGTGGATGAGTATGAACAAGATTTCAGCAACATCGTTCGCTTTGTGCCTACTGTTGCAAGCAATGAGCGTGAGAAATCTAGGAAGTTTTTCATGGGGTTTAACGTTCGGTACAGAGAGGTGATGGGTATAAACCCTCCCACTACATACATCACAGCAGTTGAGGAGGCTAGAGGTACGGAGACTCAGTTTCAGCTTACAGCTCTACAGAAGAAACGTAATGGGAATGAGAGTAATACTGGAAATGATCATAAGAGGATTCATCATGAGGGAGGAGAGTCCTCTCAACATACCTCTTTCAAGAAGCCTAAGACCAACAATTCCTCTCAACAATCTTTCAAAACCAAACAGTCAGGTGCTCAATCCTCCACAGGGCAGCACACTTCGAGTGCTTCGTTTATGCGTCCTGTTCCAGGGCAGGGTTTGATTTGTTGCAAGTGTGGGAAGCCTCATCGTGCTTTAGAGTGTGGTTTTTTCTGGAACCTGCCATCTCTGTGGGAGAGAGGGACATATGGCTCTAGTTTGCAAGAAAAATCCATATTCTGTTATCAAGTGGCAAAGGGCAAATTCTTCCTCACCAGGACCCATGTCTATGGCTAGCTCTAGGGGTTCAGTTCTGACAGTTAATGCTCCTCGTGGCACCGTTCAGATGATGACTGGTCCTTCAGCTCCGCATTACCAGTTCCCTCAGCAGCCTTTTTCTCCATCAGACTACTACTGGCCCGCGCCTCAGCTTCCTGCTCCACATGTTCCACTACATCTGCCTGCTCCTCCTGCTCCTCCAGCTCAGTTTGCTCAGCATGTTGTAGGTGGGTCTTCTTCCGCTCCTGCTGGAGTCTACACCATGCCAACACAATCCTCTTTGGGTCGCCCAGATGTGGTTTCAGGTACTGTCAATGTTGACTCTCATGACGCTCATGTTTTATTTGATTTGGGTGCTAGCTTTTCGTTCATTTCACTTGATTTCGTAAGAAAGACAAATATCTCTATTCAAGAGATATCTCAGTCGGTTCATGTCAATTCTCCCAGAGGCTTGGTTTCTAGTTCAATTGTGTGTTTTGGTTGCACTATTTCTATAGGAGATGACGAATTCGTAGCTAATCTAATGGTGATTCCACTACCGGATTTTTATGTTTCCTGGACATGGATTGGCTATACCACTATCGAGCTATTATATCTTGTTTTTGAAAAATCTTTACGTTAGAGGCACCATCTGGGAAAATTATCACTTTTCAAGCGGATGCACCTCTTCGCTCTTTATCTGTGATGGCAAATCTTTTTCCTGGTCATTATCCTGTAAATACAGGCTTTCTATGGAGCCTTGTTGGAAAGAAGACAAGGGCATTGGTGATTGAGGATATTCCAGTAGTGCGAGACTATCCTGATGTCTTCCCTGATGAGTTGCCAGGAATGCCACCTAAGCGAGAAGTGGAGTTTTGCATTGATCTTATACCTGGTACCCGCCTTGTATCCATAGCTTCCTAACGATTGTCTTGTCCTTTTCAAGAGGAGTTTAGGAAACAGTTGGATGATCTATTGTCTAAGAAGTTGATACGTCGTAGTGTTTCACCATGGCGAGCTCCAGTATTGTTCATTAAGAAGAAAGATGGAAGTCGGCGTATGTGTGTGAATTATCGTGGCTTAAATGTTGTGACAATTAAGAACAAGTATCCATTACCTCGCATTGATGTGTTATTCGATCGATTAATAGGTGCCAGAGTGTTTTCTAAAATTGACCTTCAATCTGGCTATAATCAAATTCCTGTTCGAGAGGAGGATATTGAAAAGACAGTTTTTCCACTATGTATGGTCATTATGAGTTCAAAGTTATGTCTTTTGGACTTTGTAATGCACTTGCATGCTTTATGGATACGATGAATAATATGCTTCATGGATTGGAGGAGTTTTTAGTGGTCTTTATTAATGATATACTCGTCTTCTCCAAGACTGAAGCAGAACACGAAAACCATTTGAGAAGAGTTCTTGAGACTCTGAGGAGTCATAAGTTTTATTCCAAATTGAAGAAGTGTGAGTTTTGGCTCTCGGAAGTTGGCTTTCTAGGTCATTTAATTAATCAACATGGCATCTCGATTGATCCAAGCAAAGTCTTTATAATAGTTGAATGGGAAAGACCAACCAATGTCAAGGAGGTTAGAAGTTTCTTAGGTATTGCTGGTTATTACCATCGCTTTGTAAAGGATTTCTCTAGCATTGCTAAGCCTATGACACGACTTACCCAGAAGAATGTCAAATTTGTGTGGACTCAGGAATGTGAGTGTTGTTTCCAGTTATTGAAGGAGAAGTTGGTTATTGCCCCTATCCTTACTATTCCTGAGCCTGGTAGATGTTTCACCGTCTATACAGATGCCTCTCGTGTGGGACTTGGTTGTGTACTTATGCAAGAAGGAAAAGTGATTGCCTATGCCTCAAGACAGTTAAAGACACATGACCAGAATTATCCCACTCATGATCTAGAGCTTGCTGTTGTAGTCTTTGTGCTGAAAATTTGGAGACATTATTTATATGGCAAGTCATGTGACATTTTCACAGACCATAAGAGCTTGAAGTACATATTCACTCAGAAGGATCTAAACTTGAGACAACGAAGATGGTTGGAGTTGATTAAGGACTATGACTTGAATATCCAATACACACCTGATAAAGCAAATGTGGTGGTTGATGCATTAAGCCGTAGAGCTACTCCTCCTACTATAAATTCCTCAATAGATGATTTTGAGCGGATGGATATTTCTTATTGCTATGCTAGAGTTGCGGAGGTAGAGACTCAACTAATCATATCGTCAAATATCCCAGAACGATTCTTAGAGGCACAAAGACAAGATTGCTTGTTGCTAGATGTTAAGAAACTAATTCAAGAAGGAAAGGTAGGAGATTTCACTTTGTACGCTGTTGGGGCCGTTCGGTTTCGTGGTCGCTTATGTGTGCCACAAAGATCTCAAGTTAAAGAAGATATTCTTAAGAAGGCACATCGTGCTCGTTATACCGTACATCTTGGAGAGAATAAGATGTACCATGACTTGAAGAAAATCTATTGGTGGAAGAGAATGAAGGTGGATGTAGCAAAGTATGTGGCTTCATGTGGGGTTTTCCAAAGAGTGAAGGCATAGCATAAGAGTGTCGCTGGGAAATTACAGCCTCTCTAGGTTCCTATGTGGCCATGGGAGGATATCGCTATGGATTTTGTTGTTGGCTTACCACATTCTCCAAGAGGACAAGCTACTATTTGGGTTGTAGTTGATCGTCTTAGTAAGGTGGCTCATTTTATTCCTATTCGGTCAACTAGTTCAGTGGGTGATTTGGTACCTATTTATATGAGAGAATTAGTACGACTACATGGTGTACCCCGCACCACTGTTTCAGACAGGGATGCTAAGTTTGTCTCTAAGCTGTGGGAGAGCTTACAATTAGCGTTGGGCACAACACTAAGGATGAGCACTGCATTCCACCCTCAGACTAATGGACAGTCAGAGTGTATGATTCAAACCCTGGAAGATATGCTCAGATCATGCGTACTATCTTGGCAAGGAAGTTGGGAAGATCACTTATCTCCTGTGGAGTTCTCTTATAATAACAGCTATCACTCTAGCATTGGATGTGCACCATATGAGGCTCTTTATGGAAGAAAGTGTAGGTCGCCCCTTTGTTGGGATGCGGTGGGTGAGAAAGCTGTTTTGGGTCCAGATTGGGTTCAACAATCGACTCAGCGAGTTACTGAAATTCAAGAACACATGCTGGCAGCACAAAGTAGGCAGAAGAGCTATGCCGATATTAGAAGGCAAGACTTGGAGTTTCAAGAAGGTGATGAGGTTTTTCTTAGAGTGTCGCCTACCAAGAGTGTTGTGAGATTTGGTACTAAGGGAAAGCTTAGTCCAAGATATATTGGACCCTTTGTTATCAAACAATGAGTGGGAAAATTGGCATATCGATTAGAGTTGCCAGAGTCAATGAGAGCAGTTCACAATGTATTCCATATCTCAATGTTGAGAAAGTATCTGAGAGATCCAGAACATCACATTCCGTAGAGCCAGCAACAGTTGAACAAGATCTATCGGTTGAATCTCGTCCTGTAAGGATTTTGGAATCATCTGAGAGGGTGCTTAGATGCAAGTCATTTAAGTTTGTGAAGGTTCTGTGGACAAACCAAACTGAGCGTGAAGCCACTTGGGAGCTTAAATCTGAGATGCAAGAGAAATACCATTAACTATTTAAATTCAGTGACCATTTATAGTTTCTTCAAATTATCAGTTTGGCATCATTTTCCTATAATGATAATAAAGAATTCGAGGGTGAATTCTGTTGAAGGGGGGAAAATGTAATACCCTGAATATTTTAGGAAAAATTAATTATAATTTTGCGGCGAGAAACACATACGGTTGACCAAATTTTGACTTCTTGAATCTTCGGCTGATGGACGATCTGAGACCGTAGATGCGTAGAGCTCATCGAAACGATTCCGTATTACTACTCATACTCTTGATTCGGAGACCGGATGTATCGGTTATGAGCCGATTTAATTTCAACCGTCGGATAGTACTCTAGGTCAACTATATATATAAACCAGAATTAGTTTCCATGCCCTACTCCACCAGCGCCGCATCTGCTCTTTTCTTTTGCTTAAGCGCCGCCGCCTCTCTATTGATTCTGGTTTCACATGGTCAGAGTAGAATCGAGCTGTTCATCCTTGATTCTGCTGCCGTAAGTCTAGGAGCTAGACTTCGTGTTCTGCTGCCGTCGGTTTTGGCTGCGGCAGCCTGGAAGCTTGCTGCTGTCGATGGATTCCTTTGCCACCGCTTAATCTTCTACCTGCTATCACAGCTTTATCTCCCTATTGATTTTGGCTGGTAAGTGCATCCCGCTGCTGCTATTGTACAGAGCCAACTTTTTTTGTACGGATGCTGCTGCTTTTGTTTAAAATAGAGAAAAGAAGTGGATCACTGCCTTGTCCCTGATGCTGCTAGCGTGTTTGATTCTAGTTTCATACCACCTGCTGCTAATAGCTAGGAAATATGCTGCTATATTTTTTTAATTAGTTGCACATTGGGCTGCTTGTTACAGCTCTGACACAATTTTAATTGTCTATTGTGACTGCTGCTATCTAATTAACAAATCATTCTATAAGCAAAGGCGTGGGAATTTTTATGTTCATAATGCGTGTTTATAGTAATTCGTTAAGTAGATTAAAATTATGGGTATAACAAAGGGTAACCAGTTTTTGTAGTCTTTTCTGCGTCAAAGGAGCGTTTTGAAGTGTCATCTAAATTTAACAGGTGTTGAGAGTTCCCGTATCGAAAGAGCATCTTCAAATTCTCATCGCGGTTAAGGCAAGTGCATGACGAGTTTGTTCTAATGTTGTGAATTACTTGTGACTAACTTCCTTGTGTTGTTGATTCATTAATTGAGTTTTCAAGATTTATTTACTACATTGTTCTGTTTATTCGAACTTTAAGATTCAAGTTTTTCATTAATTATTATTCAAGTACCGGTTAAGTCCGGAGTTGTTTTTATATTCAAGTTCCTATGGGTAAGTGTTGGCCCCACTTGTTCGGCTTTATCGGTAAATGCTAAGGAGAATTCAAGTGTCGTCCATTTTAGACGGAAACTACTATTTTATTATTCTCCATTCCAAGTTCAAGTACCGTATGTTTCATCCCGGTTGATTCTAATGTTCCTCAAGCTCTAAATATACTTGCTGAGTGTTTTTACTCACCGTTGTGTTTATTTGGTTTTCAGGTACCCGCTGATCACGCATGCATTGGGAAGAGGGTACATCTGCACTTGAGCACGCAAACCATTTAATATGCTTAATTTATTAATATTCTTAGTTAAATACATACTTTCCGTGTTGTTGAGACTGCGGTGTGGTTATTTGAGTTTTTAATTCACTTGTGGGAATGAATGCGAGTTTAATAGTGTTGCTATATAATATTATACCTGATATTGTGCTTTGCTACTTGCGGATGATAGAGTTTTCAAGGGAGACTCTGCCAAAATTTTTAATATTTTCTTACGTACTAGAAATGTTTAGATGTTTTTAGTAGCGTCCAGGAGCGTTCACACCTGGAGCGTTACATTGATGGTGGATATCGTCAAAGCAGGGAAGCTCCGACAACCTCAGGGGGTCCACTGTCGACGTTTTACGTGCTGGCAATGGATGCCGTCGGACCTACCAACTCCGACAATCCCAGGGGGCCGTCGTCGACATTTCACGTGTTGACAGTGGGTGTTATCGGACCTACTAAGCTCCAACAACCCCAGGGGGCCCACCGTCGACGCAACAAAAGCTCCCTGGAAAAGTCGGAAATAAACTTCGGACTTAAAAGCTACAAGTTTGAAGTGTCCAAGTCATCAACACATCGTCAAATCCTTTTGGTACATGTTCGCAATCAAATTATGTATATCTACTAGGAGGCAAACAAGATAAAGGACAATGTATTGAAGACAAGGATAAAATGGAATTCATTCATGCAAAGAATGGATTTCATTCATCTGAAGTACTGGATTACAAAATGAGGATTACAGCCAAAGGCAAAAGGAAAAGGTCCTAGCTACTGGAGGATCTAAGTCCTGCGAAAAAACGATGCAACCTTCTCAGCAGCTTCTTGGACGGTAGTCCTACCGGCATCCTCTTCTTCGGCAATGGGTCCTTCGAACACCGGATCTAGAGAAAGTTGGGGTTCTCGGCTCTTATAACACGCCAAAACATATTCGGCGACGTTCTTGGCCAGAGATTTTCCCTCCGTCTCCAGCTGGTCGGCGATGACATCACCCATCGCGTCGAGTTTGCTGCCAGTAGAGCCAAGTGCCACCAATGTCTAGTCCAGCTCTGGTTCTGGGTTCTGCAGACGTATTGGGCTGAAGCCAAGCCGCACCAAAGCTCTGTCTGCATGCCCCAGAAAATCTCACACCTGCTGGGACTCAGTTGCCCTCGAGCTCCGCAGCTCCTCCAGTGACCTTCTGGCCGCCGCAAGCTCTGAACCTTCCCGAGCGAGGCGCTCGACCACTTTGGCATGTTGCCGAATACTCTCAGCTATTTGCTTTTCGCAGTCGGCTAGCTCCGTTTCCCGGAGGTGGATGCGGTTCCGCCATTCGACCAGGTCCTTCTCCCTACCTCTTACTTTCCCTTCTCTAGTGGCAACATCAACTTCTCTTTTTGAGAGCTCTTGCCCCAGTTTCCAGTACTTCTCTTCCTCTTCCTTGCTCCACAAATCAAGCTTTTTGGTGCGGTCAGCCAAATTTTGCTCTCCCAGAGTCAGCTTCTGGGCAAGCTCCTCCTCTATTTTCAAAATATCATCCTGCTATTCTAGGAGTTTCTCTTCCCTCGCATCGAGGTCCGCTCGGCGCTTCAGGAGAATCTCGTTTAATGTATTGAGGCTGTCATGATGTTTGTTAGCAGCACCATTGCTTTTCTTGGCATGCTTGAGAATCTCCCAAGAATTAGCGTTGAGGGCCCTGATGGAGGCCTCCTTTTCCTCCAGCAACTTGCCCCAATATTTTATCCAATCCTTCTCCTTCTCGACCCACTCCTTCTGATCAGCAAGCCTCGTCTGTGCAAGCTTGGTCTCGAAGTGGATCGTGTTGCGCCAACACCTCAAGGTGTGACGCTCTTCTTCGAGGACTTGTTGTCATGGTCGAAGGTGAGTTGGACCTGTCAGAGGCTCGAGCAGGCATTGTCAATAGACAATGCCAAGGGAATAGGCTCCGGACCTGTCGGGGTCATCTCCGCCGGCTCTAGGGGGTCTTCAAGAACAAAATTGGGTCCCACGCCATAAGCATGGTCCCCTGTGGTCTTGCGGCACTAGGGCCGCCCTCAAGAGGTACCTCAGCCTCCACTTTTGCCGAGGAAGGCCCCGCCGGAGGGATTTCAACTTCTGGAACTGATGACGAAGGCTCCCCTACCGAAATTTCCACTGTTGGCTCGGCGGGTGGAGGGCCTGCCACATACTCTTCTGGGTGCTCCGGCTCGTAAATGGGCACCTCAAGAGCTATCACCTCCGAGGCGGACGCTGGAGTTTCGTCTGGAGCCCCCACAACCTCCGGCTCAGGCGCCGAAACATCAATCAACTCTGGCATGGAGGCCGGAGCTTCGACTATCTCCGGCACAAAGGCCTGGACTGCGGGCACCTCCGGCTCGATAATCGGCTCTTCAACGACTTCTGGCACTAGCGTTGGAGTTGGTTGCCTCCGTCTCAATTGTCGGAGCTTCTGCCATCTCCGTTTCTTGTGCCGGAGCTTCAGCCACCGGTGCTACTGTTGTCGGAGCATCTTCACAAATGTCTTCCTCGTGGTCCGGCGCTACCACGGAAGCCTCTGGTGTCTCTTCGAGATCCAAATACACAAAAGTCATCGCCAGAGCTGTCGTGACCTCATATACCACTTGGGGAGGCGTAGGGGCCGGTGCTGGAACCTCCGCCTGCACATCCTCAGTTGTTGGGGCGGGTGTCGGAGCTTCCGAGCCCTTCCTCGTTGCTCTGCAATCAAAGAATCGAAAGACTCAATAAATGACAAAAAATAAAAACAGCAACTCAAGGTGAGGATGCAATGTCTACCTTGAAAGGTTATCACTCCAACTGGCGCAAAACTTCTTGACTGGGCAATCGGAGCCAGAGCCCGCTGCGGTCCGCGTGGCCAAAGCTCTGGATTGCTGTCTAGAACTTGTCGCCGTCTTTGGCATCGACTCATCTAGGACCTCCCTCGACTGGAAAGGACCTCTGGACCCGGAGCCCAAAGCTGGAACTGGAGTCGGGGTCTATCTGCCGGAGCTAGTGCCCCTTGAGGTTGCCTACACCGGAGGAGGCGTGGCCACCGAAGATCTACCTCGCCGGGGAGAAGGAGCAGTTGTAGTAAGAGCTGACCTGACATGGCTCCCGGCAGCATGCCTCTCATTTCTCTTTCGGCTAGAGAATTCGGCTGGCTCCTTGCCTTTACCCCTGCCCTTGCCGATGTCATCGACTTTCTGGCTCGCGGTAGGGGTAATCACCATCTCAGAAGCTCCGGGGATCGCAACCCCGAAGATAGGGCGCCTCTCGACCACGCCCAAGTCATCCAATGCTAGCATTCTCCTCCAGATCTCCCTGCTGACCTCCGGAACCATGTTGAGAGGCAGGAAGGCAACCGACGACGTCATGGCGTCGCGGGAGATACCTCCATTTTGAATTTTTTTGAGATGGATCTTCAAAGCTTCATAGTCCAAGTTGGTGTTCAAACTGACTTCAATTCGGTTATGATCCACCTCACTATTGAACGCCCATAAGGGCCATTCCCTAGTCTTCAGCAGAGCCCACATGTTCACCAAGAAATTGCTAAAGACCATTTGGGGGGTCACTCCTCCCTCTATGCATTCTTCGATCCTTTCCAGGATGGTCTTGTACACATTCGACAGCTCCGGAACTACGTTATAGGCGTCAGTGTCGACATTGGGAAGGCCCTTTAGCAGCTCTAGCTTCTCATACTCCTCCACAGTGATGATCACCCAATACTTCTTCCAATCATCCCACTTGCCGGAGGGGAAGGAATTCAAGTACTTGAAGGGGCAATTCTTCCGCTTCACGAAATAGTAGAAGCCGATGAGCTTCGTCCCCTTGCCGGTGGTGTGGACCGTGAAGAAGGTCCAGAACAGCTCGATGCAGGGAGGCATGCCCACCCACATCTCGCAGAAGTGGACAAAAGTCACCACTAGCAAGAGGGATTGGGGGCCAATATGATAAAGTTGAAGGTCATAGAAATCTAGCAACATCAAGAGGAAGCTTGAGAAAGGGTGGATCAGACCCACCTGGCGTATGCTGAGAAGTACACCATATCTCCGGTGCGCTCCTTCTTGAAGGGAAGCTTGACAAAGTGGATGTCCTTGATGCAGGAGTCGTTCGACCAACCCATGTAGGTTCGGACACTCGCCATCTCCTCGTCGGTCTTGACCTTGCTGCCGTGAAGACCCAACTCCATCGCGGCAAACTGGAGCAAAAGTTGCAAGGTTATGCGGGGGTTGGGAGGCTCTGAGCGCGAGTTTGATTGAAAGCATGAAGAGTCCTCAAACCGTGCGGGCTTTCCTTCTTAAGTAAGCCTCCGCAACGCTTGGATGGAAACCACAATGGTATTGAGGTTACGCTTTCAAAAATCTACCCTGCCAATGACGAATGGGCCCGGGTCCACTTTGGCGGAAAGGCCGAAGCTATTGCCCCAGGTGAACCGTTGTCATGATGGGAGGTTGGATGCCCAAGGGCGGCGGCCTGACAAGGCGCGCGGAACCGATATGGTTTTTTCATCAGGAACCGGTGACCTTCAACTGTGTGAGATCCGCACGCTAAGATCTCACCTGCCACATTCAAAAGAAGTCACGAGGTGATGGTTTAACCACGGAGCATCGCCCCAACGACACATCAGAATACCTTTGAAGCCACGGCGTGGGAATCGAAGATGGCCCCACCTCCGTTAAAATAACTTAACCCAAAGGGTTTCTCCCAAAGGTGGGCCCGGGGGCCACTTGTAACACCCTCATTTTCATGCATCATGATCTACATGCATTCATATACATGTTTAACATTAATCCACAAGAAGAGGAATGAGTTTAAAATTGATTTGGAACAAAACCGCACTTAAAATGTTGAAAAGTGCGGACTAGTCCGATTTTAGTGAGGACTAGTCCGATTTCTCTCTGACTAAAATCATACTTGTCCGTTTTTGCCGCAGAATAGTCCGATTTTTCCTCTGGACACTTTTGGACTTGTCCGATTTTGTGCGGACTAGTCCGATATTCTAAGAATCCTTGAAAATTTGCTAAGTCCCTGGACTTGTCCGGACTAGTCTGGTGTTCCAGCGGACTTGTTCGTTTTTCTCTGTGACTAAAGTCAGACTTGTCCGATTTTCGACCAGACTTGTCTGATTTCTTTCTAACTAACTTCGGACTAGTCCGGTCCTTTACACACTTGTCCGATATTTCGCGACTCCGAGTTGATATTTTGTTTTACGACTTATTTCTTGGGTTTCACGTTAAGTGGGCCTAGGGACGTCGTGCCTAAATCTTTTAGAGCCCATGTGGGACTCTAAACCGGCCTCTACTCATCTCAAACTTGAAATCCGTCTAACCCTAGCCTCCACCCCTATATAAACAGCCCCACCCCTTAGCTTGACCTCTATTTGCCACTTTTCCACCCCCACCAAAACCCTAGTTCTTGGAGAGCCACCATCAAGGAGGGAGGAGGAGATCTCAAGCAAGAAGAAGAAGAGGAGAAAACGAAAGAGGATCAAGATCTCCACCAAGCTTTCGTTCTTCATCACCAATTCATCTCCAAGTTCATCAACCCTAGATCATCAAGATCCAAGTGTTGCCTCCAAGTTTCTTGATTCATTGGAGTCCTAAACACCTGGTATACCTTCTATTCTCTTTTCCTTACGTGAATCCAACCCCGTTTTCCCCAAATTCACATCGATCTAGAAAACGCTAATTCGTCAGTTTCGCGCAGTGCGAACTTGTCCGGTCCCTAGCGGACTAGTCCGATTTTCCTAGTTAAATTGTGTTGAATTGATTCTAAAATTTGATCTAATCACATCCAAACCTGTATAAACTTGTAAAAAGCTATTAGAACTAGTTAGTGATCATTAAAAGCAATCTATTAACGAGTTTCACCTTGCATTTGCATTAATCATGCATGTCATGTATATTGAGTAATATATGTGCACTCTTTGATTGTGTTTCTTGTCTTGTATGTTTATTGTGCGGATTAGACGCATTTGTTCTAGAGAGTGCCGCGGAGGATCTTTAGCACCAAGAGTTTGAAGAAGTTGACCCGAACCAACCGCAAGGGCAAGGTAAGTGTCCTTGAAGCATATTGATCCTGTTTTAAAATAAATGTTTTGTTTGTAAAACTGCATGCTGTGTCAATTTGATGGGAAATCCTATGGTAGGAAGTTTACTAGCTTTGTTTAACCACCCTTGTCATCTTGAATATATGGTAGAGAGTCGGGAAGATCTTTTTACCTTTTTGCTTCGCTTAATCAACTGGGATGGGAAAACAACTATACCACTCAATTTAATTATGTATTAATGAGATTATGATTGACATGAACTAGTTAAATATGATATGGTAATGGGTGACCTAAGCAAGCCTGGTATGTGGATGGGTTGGATGTATGGTGGTTTGCTTGTTTTAGATCTAAGGACCGGTTCGTGGAGCGACCATCCAGGATTTATAGTGCCACCACGAGGCCAAGTATGGGTGCGGCGTAGTTCATTAATTAGGGCTTTGCCAGTGCTATTTGGACCATTAAGGATGCTCGAGGAAGGGGTAATCGGATTGGGTTTGTTGATGATTGGTGGGACTACCCTGGGATCCGAATGGCTCAAGAGGGGGCCCTTGGTTGAAGATGTGCTCAGTTGGAGACATCGCCACTGGTGAAACCTCAGGGGTCTAAATAAGCTAGTAATCCCTTTGTAAAGGCTATTTTGTGATCTCTTGGCCTTACACCAAAGGAAGTGTAATTGGCGTGAGGGAGGTTCTCTAGTCGCCGACGGGTGATGAAATCACAAACACGTGGGTAAAGCGGTACAACCTCTGCAGAGTGTGTCTAAAACTATCATGATAGTCATGTTCTCAGCAGTTATGAGCAACCTGGACCCTCACATGATTAGAGGGAACTCGGTATTGGGATGGTAATTGGGATGGTTATGGTTGGTATAATGGTTATGGATGGTTATGAATTAATTTCTAGTATTGAATATGGATGTTGGTATATGATGATGGATATGGAATATGGACTGGTATTATGATAACTATATGGCTTATGATGGGTTTGGTTCATATACATATAATATATTGCTTTTCAAATGTTTTTATGTACTTTTCAGCACTCAACCATTATTATATTCGTCATTTGAATCAGCCACATGTCATACTTTCCACACTTGCTGAGTACGACATGTACTCACTCTTGCAATTCCCCCCCCCCCTCCCAACAGTTGCAGGTCAGGATTGGGAGTTTAATGGCGATAATGTGGAGTTCTAGGCCGTGTCTACCATCAGCTTGCCTGTGGTGTTGATTGGAGATGTGTTATACCCTATTGCTTATGTTGCCTAGCTGTTTAGTTTGCTTATTTAGTTTATTTCTGCATTAGTTGAACCTTTTATAAATAATCATTAGTGCTTGTATTCGAGGATAATATGGGTTGTGCAATAAAATTTGGTTAAATAATCTTGTTTTGTGGTAATTTTCTGTATATCCTTTTGTGAATGCACTCGTGTATGTGTGTTGAACATCCTGGGCACACATATGTGTTTACTTGGTTCATTTTCGAAACCGGGTGTCACACCACTGTCGGTACCCTGCGTACCGGGTACCGCAAGAAAAGCTAAGGAGTTTGTAACACCCTCATTTTTATACATCATGCATTGCATAAGTTCATATACATGTTTAACATTAATCCACATAAAAAGGAACAAGTTTAAAATGAATTTAGAGTAAAAAATCACTTAAAAGTTTGTACAAGTACGGACTTGTCCGGTTTGTACCCCGGACTAGTCCGGTTTCCCTCTCTGTTGCCCTCCGTACTTGTCCGTTTTTGCTGCGGACTAGTCCGATTAAGTATTTGTTCCATTCCGAACATGTCCGTGATTAAGTGCGGACTAGTTCGATCTTTGGTCCGGTTTTTCCAATAAGTTGCCAAATCCCCGTACTTGTCTCATCCGTGCCGGATTTGTCTGTTTTCCTCTCTGTACAGGATCGGACTTGTCCAGACACCCTATCGAACTTATCCGTTTTCGTCTTTGTCGAACATCGGACTAGTCTGGTCCCTTCAGCGGACTTGTCCGGTGTGCCCGACTCGGATTCAATCTTTTCCTCCACAATTTGTTATTGGGTATTTACCTTAATTGGGCCCAAGCATGTCATGCCTAACCCCTGTGGAGACCATGTGGGACCCCTACACGGCCTCCACCCACCATAGACTCGAATTCCATCAAACCATAGCCTCCACCTCTATATAAACAACCCCACCTCTTGACTTTACATCCTTTTGCCTCAATTGAAAGACCACAAACCCTAGTTCGTGGAGAGCCGCCATCAAGGAGGGAGGAGGAGATCCCGAGTAAGAAGAAGAAGAGGAGGAAACGAAAGAGGATCAAGTAAACAAGATCTTCATCGACTTTGCGTTCTTCGTCGCCAATTCACCCTCAACTCTTCATCATCAACCCTAGATCGTCAAGACCCAAGTTTCATCTTCAATTCTCGATCTTTGGAGTTTTAAAAACATGGTATACCTTCTACTTTCTCTTTTTCCACATCAATTCAACCCCAATTCTCCAAATTCTCGTAAATCAAGAAAACCCTGATTACAGTCTGTCCAGGGCGGACTAGTCCGGCCCCTGAAACCGGACTTGTCCGGCCTTTGAATTTGAATTGTGTTGAATTAATTCCAAATTGACTCGAATCAATTCCAAACCTGTCCAAACTTGTTAAAAAATATTAAAACCAGTTAATGAACATTAATAGCAACTCATTAACAAGTTTCACTTCATAATATCATTAATCATGCATGTCATGACATATTGATTACTATATGAGCATTATTTGATTGTTATTGTTTTGTATGTTCGTTGCACGGAATGGAAGGTTTTGCGCTACAGAGTGCTGCGGAGGACCTCCAGTACCAGAATTTTGAAGACTTTGACCCAAACCAAGCTCAAGAGCAACGCAAGTGTCCTTGAACATATTGATCCCATTTTTTTAAATAAATACTTTGTTTGCAAAACTGCATGCTTATGTCAATTTGATGGGAATCCTATGATAGGAAGTTTACTAGCTTTGTTTAACAACCCTTGTCACCTGAAATATATGGTAGAGAGTCGGAAAGACCTTTTTACCTTTTTGCTTCGCTTAGTTAATTGGGATGGGAAAATAACTATACATTTAATTATGCATTAATGAGATTATGGTTATTATGAACTGGTCAATATGACATGGTAATGGGTGATCTAAGAAAGCATGGTATGTGGATTGGGTTGGATGTTATGGTGGTTTTGCATGCTTTAGATCTAAGGACCGGTTGTGCGAGAATAAGCCAGGACAACAGTGCCACCACGAGGCCAAGTATGGGTGTGGCGTAGCTGATTAATTTGGATATTACTAGTATTGAGCGGATCATTTGGCGCACTGGAGAAGGGGAGTCAGATTGGGTTTGGATATGGTTGGCTGGAATCCCTGGGATCCGAATGGCATAAGAGGGGGCCCTTGGTTGAAGATGTGCTCAGTTGGAGACATTGCCACCGGTGAAACCTCAATGGGTTCGTACATCCTAGTAGTCCCTTTGTAAAGGCTATTTTGTGATCTCTTGGCCATACACCTATGGTAGTGTTTTGGCATAATGGAGATATCCCTTTAGTCACCGACGGGTGATGAAATCACAAACACGTGGGTAAAGTGGTACAAACTCTGCAGAGTATTAAAACTATCATGATAGCCATGCTCCCAGTTATGAGCACCTGGACAACTTCCATGATTAGAGGGAGATTGGGATTTGTGATGGTTATGGTTTGGTACTGGTTATGGCTGGTTATGGATAAAATTCTGGTAATTGATATGATTAATGGTAATGGTGAAATCTAGTATAATGGATGATGGATATGGAATATGGACTGGTACTATGTTATTAATTATGGTTTATGATGGGTTTACTTCAAATACATATAATATATTTATTTTCAAATGTTTTAATGTACTTTTCAGTACTTAGCCATTATTATATTAGTCATTTGAATCAGCTACATGTCATACTTTCCCACACTTGCTGAGTACGATACGTACTCACTCTTGCAATTCCCCCACCAACAGTTGCGGGTCAGGATTGGGAGTATAACGGTGATAATGCGGAGTTCTAGGTTGTTTCTACCGTCAGCTTTGCCTGTGGTGTTGATTGGAGCTGCGCTATACCCTATTTGCTTTTGCTGCTTAGTTGCTTAGTTTGCTAAGTTTAGTTTATTTTTGCTGCATTAGTTCAAACTTGTCATAAATATTCATTAGAGTTTGTATTTGAGGATATTATGAATTGTGTAATAAAAGTGCTTAAATAAATCTTGTTCTGTGGTAATTTTTTGTATATCCTTTTGTGAGTGCACTCGTGTATATGTGTTGAACGTCCTGGGCACACATATGCGTTCACTTGGTTCATTTTCGGAATCGGGTGTCACAGAGTTCCCCCATTCAAGTTGAAGACCTCTGAAGGCCACACGTGTTGCGCAGTACTAGACCCGCCTCCCTCGTTTGGGTAGCTCCAACACTAACGCGTGTATCTCAAGGCCGGACCTAACACCCATCATAGGGAAGCTCCGGTCTTGCCACATGTCTAGTAACCCCGGACCTAACCCTTAGTAGAGGGAAGCTCCAGTGCTACCACGTGTATAGTGGCCCCGAACCTGCCTCCCCACGACGGGAAGCTCCAGAGCTGCCACTTGTCGAACCTCCAGAGCTAGGACTTCAACAGAAGACAAAGAGATCTCCAACGGCTCGGACCTTCAAGGGACATTTAAAGGGACAGTTAAAATACCTGATTATGTGTCATTAATGCTATATTAATGACACACGATCAGTGGACCGTTAATAGGGTAATGCCATCATTAAGGTGCGCTATTACTTTCAATTATGCTTAATACATGTGGATCATGTATTAGGCTGTTAATCACGCCAGGTCCACATGTCGGGCCAGGCAAGTGTTGTAACAGTCAGTCCTTATACTATAAAAGGGTTGCGTCGCACGATACAGAAGGGGGGCTCATACGCATATAACGCCACAAACACATTTTCATACATACAACACACAACCCGTGGAGTAGGGTGTTACGCTCAAGCAGCCCGAACCACATAAATCCCTCGTTTCATTGTCTTGTCAAAATCTCACGCGCCCCAACCAATAAAAAATCTCCGCGGGCTACGATCTAAGTAGTACCGGGGGAAGTGTCGATCATACATTTCGATAGCTTCCATTCTCATTTTGTTTATGAAGGTGTTATGATCTTGAAGAGGTAGGAATTTGAGAACTTAAGGCAAGGAAGGTCGAGTGTGAGTGAGTACTTAAACAAATTCACTCAACTTTCGAGGTATGCTCCAGAGGATGTTAACCGAATCAGCTGCAAGCAATATTTGTTCATGAGAGGCCTAAACAACGAGATTCAAGTCCAATTGCTCAATTATGACTATGGAAACTTCCAGAAGCTTGTGGAGAAAGCCATAGTGGTTGAAAACAAGGTTCGTGAGATGGAGCAAGAAAATAAGAGGAAGATGTCATATCAAGGACACCCACAAGGAAGCAATGTTTGCCCCCTCTTTGCACCACCAAATGCACCATACTACAACCCCTCTGCTCCTACATATCGCGCTGCTATTCCACCGCGCCTAGCTCAGCCCATGCGGCAATGCCCCGCTATGCAAGCACCTCACCCTCCAGTGCCTCATGCACCCCGCGCCAATTTTCCTGTCAATGCTCAAAACCAAGCTCGCCCTAACAATTTTGTTGCAGCAAGGTCATTCTATACTTGTGGTGAGGTGGGACACTTTGCATCTCAATGCCCTAAGTCAGGCCTTGGTCAAGGGAATAATACTCCGAGACAGAACCCAAGATCAAATGGAGGAGCGCCACAAGGCAACTGTGGACCGCAGAATTTTGTTAGTGGCAAGGTGAACCATGTCTCTATGAAGGAGGCCCAACAAGTGAATCACGTGGTGATTGGTATGTTTCTCGCAAACTCCAACCCGACAACTATGTTATTTTTATTCTGGAGCATCGCATTCTTTCAGTGCATCAAAGTATGTTGCTAAGTATAGTTTGCCCACATCTCATATGAAGTATACCTTGTTGGTTAAATCTCCTGGAGGGGAGATGAGGGCGAATATAGTATGTCCAAAAGTAAGTCTTAGAATAAGGGGGTAGACTTCTTTGCCAACCTTATTGTTTTGGAATCACAAAGATTGGACATAATACTTGGTATTGACTAGTTAAGGAAGCACAATGGAATAATTCAATGTGTCACAGAGACGGTGAAGTTGACAAATGAGGAAGGGGTCAGCATAGAATTTGAAGCGTCTCAACACACACCAAAGCAAGTGGAGCTGAATCAAATGGACGGTGCAGCAATTGGGGAGATTCTGGTGGGGTGTGAATTTTCGAATGTGTTTCCAGATGAATTGCCAGGTATGCCACCTGATCGTGACATAGAATTTGTTATTGATTTGATACCTGGAACTGCACCTATAGCTAAGAGGCCATATAAGATGCCTCCTATGGAGTTAGCGGATCTCAAGAAGCAAATTCAAGAGCAGCTAGAGAAGGGATTTATTCGCCCAAGCTCTTCACCTTGGGGAGTACCAGTGCTTTTCGTGGATAAGAAGGATGGATCCCAAAGAATGTGTGTGGATTACCGGGCTCTCAATGAGGTAACGATTAAGAACAAGTATACATTGCTCCATATAGAGGATTTGTTCGATCAAATGAAGGGTGCATGTGTTTTCTCCAAGATCGACTTGAGGTCAGGGTATTTCCAAATGAAGATTAGACCATCGGATATACCCAAAACAGCTTTTCGGACACGATATGGATCCTATGACTACACCGTGATGTCTTTTGGATTGACGAATGTGCATGCGTACTTTATGTACCTCATGAATAAGATCTTCATGGAATACTTGGATAAGTTCGTTGTGGTGTTCATTGATGACATTATGATCTACTCGAGAAGCGAGAAGGAATATGAGGAGCATTTGAGGCTCACATTTGCAAAAATTAAGGGAATATCAATTATATGCCAAATTCAGCAAGTGTCAGTTTTGGTTAAGGGAGGTGTCATTTTTGGCCATATCATCTCTGGAGGAGGAGTATCGGTTGACCCGGGAAAAGTGAGACATGTGCTAAAATAGGAGTCGTTGCAAAATGTGAAGGAAATTAGGAGCTTTCTTGGAATGGTTGGATATTACCATCAGTTTATCAAGGATTTCTCCAAAATATCTAAACCCATGACTGGATTATTAATGAAGGGAAAAGCATTACAATGGACCCAAGCTTGTCAAAACAGTTTTGAGGAGTTAAAGAAGAGGTTAACCACTGCACCACTCTTGGTTTTGCCGATGTGAGTAAGAGTTTCGACATTTATTGCGACACATCAAGACAAGGGCTTGGATGTGTGTTCATGCAAGAAGGCCGAGTGGTAGCTTATGCATCGAGACAATTGAAGAAACATGAACAAAATTATCCTACACATGACCTCGAACTTGCAGCCGTAGTGCATGCCTTAAAGATTTGGAGACATTACATTCTTGGTCAGAAGTGTGAGATTTACATGGATCACAAGAGCCTCAAGTACATATTCACACAAACAGATCTGAATTTGTGGCAACGAAGATGGTTGGAGCTCATCAAGGATTATGATGTGGAAATCAATTATCATCCAAGGAAGGCTAACGTAGTGGACGATGCCTTGAGTCGGAAAGGAGTAAGTCACCAACTCGCGGTTCAGCAATTGCCATCCGAGCTGTGCAAGGAGTTTGAATGGTTGAATCTTGGATTTGTAAATGAAATGGTAATAATGGAGTTAAATCTGACTTTGGAATAAGAAATTCGAGAAGGTCAAACAAAAGATGAGGAAATCCAAAAAAATCAAGGAAAGGGCCCAAGAAGGGAGAGAATTCATATTTGACGAGGATGACCATGGCACTCTGGCTTGGAAAACTAATTGTTGTGTCTAATGTGAAGCATCTCCGGGAGACGATACTAAAGGAGGCACATGACTCACTTTACTCCATCCATCTCGGCTGTACGAAGATGTACAACGACTTGAAGACGTGCTACTAGTGGGATGGAATGAAAAGGGACATAGCTGAATATGTTGCATTATGTGATGTGTGCCAACGAGTGAAGGCAGAACACCAAAGGCCAGCTGGACTATTGCAGCCATTGAAGATACCGGAATGGAAGTGGGAAGAAGTAGGTATGGACTTCATAGTTGGTTTACCTTGCACTTTAGCAGGGTATGACTCAATATGGGTTATTGTGGATCGGTCGACCAAATCTGCGCACTTTATTCCTATCAAGACTACCTATAGTGGAGCAAAGTTGGCAGAATTGTATATGGGAAGGATAGTGTGTTTGCACGGAGTACCAAAGAAAATAGTGTTCGATAGAGGTTCTCAATTTACCTCAAGGTTCTGGCAAAAGTTGCACGAGTCTATGGGAACTCAATTGAGCTTTAATTCTGCAAATCACCCTCAAACGGATGGGCAAACCGAGAGAACAAATCAGATATTGGAAGACATACTAAGAGCTTGTGCGATAAAATATGAATGAAGTTGGGACAAAAGACTGCCATATGCTGAATTCTCCTACAACAACAGATACCAAGCAAGCTTGAAGATGTCGCCATATGAAGCATTGTATGGGAGAAGGTGTAGAAAATCTTTGTTTTGGAATGAGACAGGAGAAACTCAAGTATTTGGACCTGATGTAATACAGGATGCCAAAAAGCAAGTTCAGACAATCCGCGAGAATTTGTGGGCTGCTCAGTCAAGACAAAAAGGTTATGCAGATAATAGGCGAAGATACTTAGATTTTGAAGTGGGAGACTTCGTATATCTCAAAGTGTCACCTATGTGAAGTCATAAGCAGTTTAACGTCAAAGGCAAGTTGGAACCTCGCTATATTGGACCATTCAAGATTTTGGGCAAACGTGGGGAAGTGGCATATAAGTTGGAGATTCCAGCACATATTTCCGATGTTCATGATGTGTTCCACATTTCTCAGCTCAAGAAGTGCTTAAGAGTACCGGAGGAACAAGTACCAATGGAAGAATTGGAATTAGAGGCAGATTTGACTTATGCTAAGAAACCTGTCAAAATCTTGGAAACAAAGGAGAGAGTCACAAAGAACAAGGTGATTCGATGGTGCAAAGTGCAATGGAAGCATCATGCAGAATTAGAAGCAGCTTGGGAGCTGGATAATGACCTCAAGAGATAATTTCCCTATCTCTTCCCTTATACATCGAATCTCGAGGGCGAGATTCATTTTAAGCGGGGTAGGTTTGTAACACCCTCGATTTCATCCATCATGCATTGCATACATTCTTCTACATGTTTAACATTAAGCAATACAAAGGGAACAAGATTAAAATGAATTAGAACCAAAATAGCAATTAAGAACCTGTATCAGTGCAGACTTGTCCGGATTGGACCTTGGACTAGTCCGGTTTACTCTCTGTTGTTTTTCAGATTTATCTACTTTTTGCTACAAGCATCAACCACATATTCATAGGATTCCAATTCCAGTCAGAAAATGTTTTTGTTGTCTTCAGGACTTGTCCGTTGTCATGTACGGACTTGTCCGATCTCCTTTATTGGAAACTTTCAAAGTTGTCTAGTAATTCCTCAACTTTGGTCTGGTTTTTGGAAATTGGACAAACCTCCGGACTTGTTCGGCCCCTTACCGGACTTGTCCATTTTGCTTTCTGGAATCGATCGGACTTGTCCGGACTTCCACCGGACCTGTCCGTTCAATCTTTTGTTCCATATCAGACTTTTCCAGCCTCGGTGCAAACTAGTACGGTGTGCCCGACTAAGACTATTTTTTCTCCACGACAAGTTATTGGGTATTTGCCTTAAGTGGGCCCAAGAACATCGTCCCCAACCCCTGTGGAGCCCATGTGGAACCCCACCAAGGCCTCCACTGCCTTATAATCGAATTCCACCAAAACCCTACCACCTCCACCCTATATAAACACCCCACCACCCACCCTTTCATCTCTTTGCCACATTAGAAGAAACCCTTAACCCTAGTTCGTGAGAGCCGCCATCAAGAAGCCTCCACCGCAAGGACAAGAAGGAAGAGGAAGGAAAGAGGAGGATCAATCAAGATCATCATCGCTGCTAAGATCTCCATCATCAATCCTTCATCATCAACATCCTCCTTTGCAAATTCTTCGTCTCCTTCGATCCTGATGTCAACTCCTCGATTCCTCAACCTTTGAGCCCTTGGTTCCGTGATAGGTACCTTAGATCCATCTTTTCTACATAAATTATGGTTCCATGATTAATCAAACTATGCTTTAGTTAAAAATTTGCCAAAACCCTAGCCACAACGGACTTGTACGGTCTTGTGAAGACTAGTCCAATTTTGTTTCTGTTCCAGAACGAACATGTCCGGCCAAGGTGTGGACTAGTCCGGTTCTTCAGTTCTGAAAATTCCTAGAACTTCTCTAGTTTTCTCCAAAATGACTTGAAACTTGTTCAAACATGTAAACTTAATTGTAACTAGTTGGTAAGCAATTATAGCGACTTGATAACATGCATTACCATATAATTGCATCATTCATGCATGTCATGACGTATTGAGTAATATATGAGCATTTATTGATTGTACTGTTGGTTTTATATGTTTATCGCATGGAATAGAAGATATTGCTCTAGAGGGTGTTGTCGAGGACCTCCAACACCAGAACTTTGAAGATTTTGATCCTAACCAATCTCAAGAGCAAGGCAAGTGTCCTTGATCATTTTGATCCTGTTTCTAAATGTTTTATTTGTGAAACTGCATGATTGAGTCAAATTGATGAGAAACCCTTGATAGGTGTTTACTAGTCTTGTTTGACCATTCTTGTCGCTTGGAATATATTGTAGACAGTCGGAAAGGGCATTTTTACCTTTTTGCTTTGCTATAATTAATTGGGATGGGAAAACAACCAAATGACTTAACTATGAATTAATGCACTTATGCATGATGTGAATAGATGAATCTGGTTAATTGGTAACATGGAATTGGGAGATCAAAGCAAGCATGGGTTGCGGATTGGGTTGGAAGATATGGTGGTTCCGCTTGCTTTAGATCTAAGGATCGGTTCGTGGAGCGACAACCCAGGTTTTACAGTGCCACCACAGGGCCAAGTATGGGTGCGGCTTAGCCAATTAATTAGGTGTATTGTCAACATTGTTCAGATATTTTGGAGGAGCAGGGAATGGAAGTCGATTGGGTTTGCAATAGTGACAGGACTGCCCTGGGATCCGAACGGCACAAGAGGGGGCCCTTCGTTGGATGTGCTCAGTTGGAGGCATCACTACTGGTGAAACCTCAGTATGTCTGAATGTGCTGGTAATCCCTTTGTAAATCCTATTTTGTGATCTCTTGGCCACACAACATTGGAAGTGTGTAATGTGACCGACGGGTCACGAGCAGAATGGGTTCCTTAGTCACTGAAAGGGGACGAAATCACAAACTTGTGGCTAAAGTGATACAACCTCTGCAGAGTGTTAAAAATTATCATTATAGTCGTGATCCCGGTTATGAGTGACATGGACCCTCACATGATTAGAGGGGAACTTGGATTTTGGGATGGTTTGGTTATGGTTATGGTTTGGTTGTGATAAATGGACATGGTTGATGATGATGGTAAGAATATGGTATATGAATGGATTAATATCGGTGGATGTGGCATGATGGTAATTGATGATGTTGGACTCATAATTGGTAATTATTTGGGTTATGATGGGATTATTTCACATAGACATTGTAGGATGCTTTTTACATGTTTTCAATGTACTTTTCAGCAAATAGCCATTATTTATTTTCAATTCATTGTTTAAGCTACATGTCATAATTTTCCCACACTTGCTGAGTATGACATGTGCTCACCCTTAAAATTCCTCTACCAACAGTTTTAGGTGATGTTTGGGAGTACCCTGAGGATAATGCGGAGTACTAAGTTGTGTGCTGCCGTCAACTTGCCTGTGGTTATGCTTGGAGCCGTGCTATCCCTTTTCTTAGTTTGCTTAGCATACATTATTTCCGCTGCAATATCATTAGTATTTAATCATTAGAGTTTGTAATTCGAGAGATATTTGAGTATTGTAATAAAAGTACTTATTTACTAGTTGTGTTGTGGTAATTTTCTATATATCGTTTGTGATGCACTCGTGAATGTGTGTTGTACATCTTGGTCACACATATGCGTCACAATTGGTTCATTTTCGGAACCGGGTGTCACATCAAGTGAGACCCGGTCCTTTTGTGGACTTCTCTACGGGGACGTATGATTCTTTGTGAATCGTGTCTCTCTTGTCGCTTTACTTCCCACTATTCACTAGAATTGCTTTTAGGGTTCATATCGCTCACCATATTGTTATTCATTGAAATCTTGCAATCTAATCGTTCTTACTTGTCAAACTAAGTTGCGTTAGGTTGCTAGATGTTGTATACATCTTTCGTCGAACTAAAATCTACTAAAAACTTATAGAAATCAAGTTTTTAGGTTTTTCCTGTGTACTGAGAGGACTAGTCCGGCCCTGACTAGGCTAGTCTGACCCTAGTTATTTAATCTTGTTTTATTAAGTGATTTCAGGTCATATTGCCTATTCACCCCGCCCCGCCCCCCACCTCTAAGCAACTTTCATCAGGCTGCTCTCTCACCCCAACCGCGCCCCCTTCCCTCCCCTCTCTCTCACTACGCGCGAGACCTGCATGTCAATTTTGTCCCTTTCTTAGACGTGCTCGCGCCCAAGCACAATTTTCGCCGAAAGCCAAATTCCAGCAAGGAATAGCCGCTTTAATCACCCCAGCTCCCCTTCCTTTGCACAAGGATCACTTTCCTTACTGGCCACCTCCCCTATGAATTCTGCCTGTGCGCCCCAATTTTTTTCGCCCTCCCCGAGCTCCAAACCCTAGCGCCGCCGTCGGTGGTGAGTGTCGTCGCCATTTCCGCTCCTTTGTTCATTTTTTCCAATTCTAATGTCTCCTTCGTGTGCGCCGTGGCCCTAGGGAGCCCCGAGCAACTTTGTTGGGCGATTTGGTGGCTGCGTTGCCAACTTCCTCAACCGTTGTCGAACCTCGCCACACTGCCTCATCTTCAAAGCTCTTCTCCATCATTCCGAGCCCTGCGAATCCGCTCGGTGAGTGCGCGATATCCCCTTCTTCGTTTAAAGTAGAAAACACGAAGCTTAGACGTTGGTTAGGGTGATTTGACCAACGTTGACAAGGTTTGCCACCACGCGCCCCAACTTACACTGCCTCGAATCGACATGGCCGCATCCCGACCATCTGATCTATTTGAATGAACGAGATTATAACATGCATAACCCTTCGACCATTTTAAATATGAGCCGCTCATTTTAAATCCCATGGCCACGACTTAATCTAGCCATACCCCTTCGTCAGTTTGCACTTAAACCCCACACTACGTAAGAAAGGCTCATACGAGACGTGCACCGAACGAAGAAGGGAGACAAAAAAACTGTACGTCTCCATCGTCGCGTCTCGCATTATGTTGTCATCAAAGACGTGCGGCAAGGCGCGTCGCAGATCAGACTAGGTGTGAGATACGCTCAAAGTAGCGCGTCTCCCTTCGCTGAGTCATAATAGACGGGCTTTACGAGGTCATTGGAGATGAGCATGGCGCGCGTCGCCCATCTTTCTAAATGAGAGACACACTCTAATACAGCACGTCGTAGATATTTTGAATGATCCGAGACGATCTTTATGATAGCCCGTCGCACATTTGTTGACTGATCTAAGACAAGCTATAAGAAAGTGTGTCTCCTTTATTTAGGTAATCCAAGACTTCCTCTATTATAGCGCGTCGCGAATTGTTTACAGGCAAGTTTAGTGTGGCGCTAACAGTAGACGCTCCCTACTAGACGCGCGTCTCCTATTAGGTGCCCCCACCCCTGATTATCCTAGTTCCCAGCTTCATCCTGGAGCTAGCCAGGATTTGGCAGCCGCATTGCCTGTACATCAACATACACATATAGAAACATATGTAGCCAAATGTCTCATGTTCATGCAGCTTAACATGTAACTAATCAAATATTAAAAAGCGTACACACATTGACCAATCAAATATTAACAAGTGTAAATCGTGGTTACCAAGTAACTATTTACATAGAATTCCCCTGTTCATCCAGCTTAACATGTAACTAATTTACATAAAGTGTCACCTAATCCTCTATTGTGTAATTAAATTCTCCGTTTAAATTAATGATTTCAGAAATGATAAAGTTGCATAGGACGTCTCTAACTTGCTCAAGGCTACGATCTTCAGCGTTCCTTAAGACGGGTTCGTAGTCCTGCCACACGATAAAATGAGATTTACTAAAAGATTAGTAATAAATTAAAATAAATGCACTTACACATACATTGCAATTAGGTTGCTCTCCAAATAAAGCCATGTGTATGCAGACGTGGAAGCCACACGTGTTGCCCGAAGCTTGTTGTGGGACGCAGAATGCAGTATCATGTGTAAGCTGTCAGCATTTTCCTTTTACTTGTCCAAAAGCCCTAAAAAACATTCACAGTTAATGTAAAATTATCGTGCAAGGAAACTAAAGTGAAGAAGGAACTTACTCATCAATAACGGAAGAGATATCATTCCATGACCGGGTCTTTCGCTTGCCAGTTTTTTCATTTGTTGACCTTGAGGAGTCACGGTACCAGACCTGGTCGTACCGTGTAGATATTGCTATGATTACCCAATGGTTACCCGGGTTGAACGGTACGACTAGGAGGTCCTTATCACTGTATTGTTTCATTGCCCTCACAAGATATTGAATAACATCTTTTTTGCCCTTCGCCGTTTGCAGAAGAGGTTTTGCTGGTACTTGCAGGTCAAGATATGCAGCAGATGCTTTTCACGTGTTATGAGGAGCATGTTGTTGCTGGTGTCTACATGCAAAATGTCAAATTTGTCACATATATAACACTTGTATTGAGTATGTATTGAAGAACCCAGTTTTTTAGGAGACTTACAATGCTAAGCAGCATATTAGGGAGACATCCAATCCGTCGAGGTTGAAAAGGTCGTAGAGATCGGACCATGAGATGACAAAAGCACCATCACATGTGAGAAAGTGTTTATCTTTCAATGACACTAGTATGGTATCACACTTTTTGCAATTTTCCATGTAGTATTGATGAAGATGAACACAAGGTTTAGGAACTTGTTTGATTGCGGCCGTAGTTAACATCAGCTTTCCCTGTTCATACATCGGGTTCACATGCGTCATAGTTTCGGCGCCTTCTGTTTAGGTTCCGACTGTTTCATTGGTTTCTTCCAACCTTCCTTCGTCCATAATCGCCGCTACGGCAGACCCTTTTTCTTGGCACGCTTTGCCGGTGGCTGATCAGGTGTAGGGTGCAGGGTACTTCGAGTGTGAGGTGGAGACCAACGTGGGTGTTCTTCAAGTGGAGAGTTCTACGACAACTCTACAGTTGGAGACAGATGTGGCTTCTCTGTAACTAGAGGCAATTGCTCTCCAATTGGAGACTTATGCGGCTTCTCTATAACTGGAGGCAAATATAGCTCTAGAATTGGAGACATATCCATATGTTCTAGATTCGGATGCAGAAGCAGACGTGCCTCAGGAGACATTGAAGCGGTCGATACGGAAGATGATGATGTTGGGTCAACAACAATAAGGCTCTGTCTCCACTGAACCCTTCTAGAAACTGCATCCTATATAGTCATCGTCGTATCGTCCAGTGGCACTTCGAGCTCCAGGTTTTTTGTATTTTCATGCACCATGTCCACCTTGACCACAGCATAGGATGTTGTGTCCACCTGAATGTTGTCAAGCATGGTGTGATCGGGATACACTAGCCCTCTCTCGACCTCCATTTGAGTGATTCCTCCAACCATTAGCAGAAGGTTGCATGTTGTTGGCTGAGCCAAGTTATCTATCGTGTCCAGCTCAACTGAAGGTCCGGACGCTGGTGCCTGAAGATCCTCCTATGGTTGTCGAACCCCAGCTGCTGTAGAAGCAAAGCTGCTCCTACACTCATCATCATTGAAAAACGCGTTAGGGATTGGTATACCTGCTCCCTCTAGCATTTGCTTCACGTCTCCTAGGAGCTCCCTTCTCAGTTGTGTTTTCAGCTCCTCGACGTCAACCTGTGACGTCGAGGCCGTTTTCTGCTTCCGATAAGTAGTTTTGTGTTCCGAAAAACCCTCCCTCCAGGTCAACTTACTGGAAACACCACGAACACGGCCTCGTTACTCCGGTCTTTGCAGGGCCTTGGTGAGGGCATCATTTTCCCTCTCACCATTTGACTCTTCGCTGCTCAGGTTCAAGGCTCTTTGAGCGATGGCTGCAGTGCTCGGGTTGTAGAAGTTGATACCGCCTGACTCAGACAGCTGTGAACAAGCACGCATAAATGGTTTCAGCCGTCCACTAAAATTGTCGTATGGATTCTAAACACCTAGGTCGGCCAATGTTGAATCCTGTTCTTCCCAAATCCATTTTTTACTGGCATAACCGGTGTTGCCAAGGTGGTGGTCAAGCCAGTTCTGCGATCGGAGCCACTTCATATGTTCACTACTCTTGGCAAATTCCTGTGATTCGCACTTTTCAACAAATCTCGTCTAGTCCTCTTTTGACACATGTGGATACTTATGGAAGGGGGTTTCACGATTTTTTGCAAACTCGCAAAGCTTAGTTTTGTAGGTCATCCATGCATCAGAGATCATCTTCATAGCTAGCTTCTTCCCCTTCTATTTCTTATCTTCCGGATATTGAACATATAGTTGGATATAGCTTCCGAGGAGTTCATCCTTTACATTTTTGGTCAAGTGATCGAATCTCTCCAGGTTTAGCGGCACCCTTTGTCGAGCAGCTAGACCACAAATTCTGGACAGTCTTGTGTTCACATTATGGTCCAGAGGTACGACTTCATTATTGGACACATCAACAGACACAACGTCTGTCAACCACATCGTCCGCGACCTTTTCTTTCTTGTGTTACCAGAGGCAGATGCATCCTCTTCATGTGTCTGCTGTTGAGTCTGCTGTTGAGCCTCCTCTTCAATATGATGTTGATGCTCTGACTGAGACATCTTCAAATTCACAAAAAAACACTAAAATCCTGTAAAACATTATCAAATTTCAGTCACATTCGCACAAACGGTCACATAAGGGAGCAAATTCTCTCATGGCATTTGTACCTTAATAAGAAAAAGATATATGTGCCAAGTGTAATACTCTAAGCGTAGTACTCCGAAAATATACTAAACATTGACTGGTGAACCACCAAATCGCGGACCATTTCGACTTGAAAGTGCATCTAGGAATCCCTTGTGGGTTTTGGTTGATTTGTGTCAAGCAAATGAGATCAACTACTTTGTTGAGATGAGCACAGGTTCTAATGAGAAAATGAGCAAGGTGCCAAAAAGAAAGGAGAATGAGGAACAATGTGGAAAAGAGCTCAAGAAACAAGTGTAGTAGATCATTGTGTATGGAGTATGTTAAGGAAACACACCCCAAGAGCTCAGGCACAAATAATCACACACATTGCACATATTTATACAGGACCGGGCTAGTCCGACTGATCCCAGACTAGTCTGATATCTTTCTGCACAAGATCGGACAAGTCCGATATCACCACGGACTAGTCCAATATCTTTCTGACTAGAATCGGACTAGTCCTCCCCAGTGCGGACTAGTCCCCCAAACACTTCACAAGTTGTACAAAATCGGACAAGTCCGATCACACACCAGACTAGTTCGATATCTTTCTGATGTCAATCGGACAAGTCCGATATTAGTACGGACTAGTCCAAAAAACCCTCTGACCTAAATCGGACAAGTCCTCCAAGTGCGGACTTGTTCCAAATTCACTTAGGGTTTCACATATCCGGACAAGTTCGATATCCATCGGACTAGTCTGAAGTTTTCCAGAACCAAAATCGGACAAGTCCGCTCTCAGCCAGACAAGTCCGATATTTCAGGACATCTAGGGTTTGCTAAACTCAGCACACCGGACTAGATCGGTGTCCACCACAGATTAGTCCGATCTTTCTAAACCCTTACGGTAACTTTTGGGAACTCCATATAAATAGGTGCACACGACCCATCTTTCAAAACACTTGACCCCCTGCGCTGTCACACCTCCCAATAGCCTAGAAAACACCTCCCTCCACGAAATCAAACGCAAGAAAGATCAATACCTTGAGGATACACTTTGGATCATTGGAGAGACACGATTCATCACTCATTGAGCTCTTGGTTTGATTCCCTAACACACTCATGTGGTTTTCATTGTGATCTTCTGAGTGTGTTCTTGGTGGTGTTCATATTGTAATCTTGGGGAGCCCTCAACGTGTGAGAAGGCCTCTTGAATTTGGTTATTTGCCCTTTGTGATTAGTGAAGAGGATTGGCCTTCGTGGCGATCCGACGACGGTATGGTTGGAGAAAACCCGGTCCTTTTGTGGACTCCTCAACGTGGACGTGGGTTGCCTCTGTGGGAACCGAACCACGGGATAATATCATTGTGTCCTTTCTTTGCGCCCATTGTTCTTACACTTCATATATATCTAGGGTTTCAATCAATCTTGTTCACTTTACGTTGAAACTTTGAATATAAGATTAAATTGTGGAACATCCTAGTTCATAGTTGTTCAACACTTAAATTACAAGTATATTTCCGTTGATTACATCCTAGGATCAAGATAATCGATCAAAATTGATTAACCTAATCGGTAAACACCGGACTAGTCCGCACTCTACCGGACTAGTCCGATATCTCGATATTTGATCTGGTTGTTAAGTGTTGCAGGTTCTGAAAGAAAATCAAAAAGTCCTATTCACCCCCCCCCCCTCTAGGTCACGTTCAATTGATATCAGAGCAGGTTCTTCAAAAGGAGACTAATCGCTCGAAGAGATCATGTCGGACCTGAAGGACGTACACAAGAGCGTCAACCAAGATAAGGTTGAAGAAGAAAAGAACAAAAAAATGGAGAGACTCCTCGAGGCCATTCAAGACTTCGAGGATGACAATGAGGAGACGCTGGAACTCAAGGCGCTCCTAAGAAACAAAATCCTCTCCAAGGGAAAAGTAAAGATTGAAGACGAAAAGAAGAAGACGGGGAGTAGTCACACCAACTACTCCCGATATCCTTTTAATTATGATCGCCTAAATTCTAATAACAATCATTATCTATCTATTCCACTTGGAAAAGCCCCACACTTCGACGGCAATGACTACTCAATGTGGAGGCAAAACATGAAAATGCATTTGATTTCTCTCAATCCAAGTTTGTGGCACATAGTATGCACGGGAATTGATATCCCGGACGATGATGAGGAGCTCACACCTAGCCAAGAGCAAGAAATCCATCGAAATGCCCAAGTTGCTGCAGTCATAACCTCATCACTCAGTCGGTACGAGTTCACAAAGGTGGATGGACTCGAGATCGCAAAGGAGATATGGGATACGTTGCAAACCGCACATGAAGGCGATCGTCATGTGTGAGAAGCGAAGATCGAGATGATTGAATGCAAGTTGGGAAGATTCGCCATCGAAGAAGACGAGTCACCACAATACATGTACAACTGACTAAAGATGCTCATCAACAAGGTGCGAGCATACGGAAGCAAGAGTGGAATGACCACGAGGTCATGAAGCTCATTCTTAGAGCTTTCACGCCTCGCAATGTCACCATGTGCTCGATGATACGAGAAAGCCCCGAGTACAAGAAGATGACTTCGAATGAGCTACTTGGGAAAATCTTCAACTTTGAGATGATAGAAAAGCAGGCCAAGCATGTTAAGCAGACTGCTGACCTCACCTCGGCAAAGAAGAAAGGGATTGCTTTGAAGTCCACCCTCAAGCCCTTATCTAAAGAAGCTCGAGAAGCTCAATTAGAAGAAGACGGTGATGATGAGAGCAGCGACTTGGATGAAGATGACATGATACTATTCATGAAGAAATTCAAAAGAATGATGAAGAAAAGACAAGGTGCTAAATCAAGTGAGGGGAAGTACAAGGAAAAATCAAGACCGAAGTTGAGACGGGCATGCTATAACTGTGGTGAGTATAGCCACTTTATAGTTGATTGCCCATATGAAGAGAACAAAAAGAAGACCAAGGAAACAAAGCCTCAACCCAAGAAATTCTTCAAGAAGAAGAAGCAAGCCGAACAAGCGCATATAGGGAAAGAGTGGGACTCAAATGATGAGTCCTCATCCGAAGAAAAAGAAGAGATGGCTAGCATAGCCATCGAGAAGACATCCAAGAAGTCCACTTTCTTCCCTACTCTTGGTGCATGGAAAGGGAACGACACTTGCCTCATGGCAAAGGAAGGTAAACACAAGGTAACAACCAAACCCTCTTCCGTACATTCCTATTCTAGTGATAGTGAAATTGCTAGTAATAATGAAGATATGCTCATCGGCTAAGACAAGAAAACAGCTACAAAAATGAAATTTCTACTTGATCAACTTGTTGAGAAGGAGAAACTGATAAACCGTCAAGAAGACATGATTATCTCCCAAAAGGAGGAATATGTTGGACTTGGCAAGCTTCTAGAACTTGAAAAGGAGTGAAGCAAGTCACTAGAGCTTGAGTTAGCTTCAAGCAAGGAAGCTTGCTTGGAGTTAAGCGACTCAAATGCTACAATCAAGGATGAACTTGATAACCTAATCAAGGTTAACAAGATCCTTTAAGTACAAGTTGAGTCACTCAAGTAAGGTGACCCTTCATCCTCTTCAAGCTCACCTTCTCAACCACTTAAAACTGAAGCTATAATTACTTGTTCATGTGGTAAAGTTGACACCAGCTTGAAAGACAAGTCAACCTCTACCAAAGACAAGCATCCTTCACAAAATGGCATATTTGACAAGGAGAAGATCAAATATACATGTAGTGCATACTTGGTCACAAGACCTCCAAATGTCAAATATGGCATTGGTTACTCTTATGGTGAAAAACAACATGCTAGAAGCCATGAGAATAACAAGAAGAGCATTGTCTTTGTAAAGGGAAGACCCTCTCAATCTGGAAAGTCCAAAGTTGCTGATGATTTAGTATCGGCGGTAACAAATATGGTTTAGTAGTTGTTGATGATTTTTCTCGCTTCACTTGGGTTTTCTTTTTACATGATAAGGCAGAAACACAAGGAACACTCAAGAAGTCCTTCAAGAGAGCCCAAAATGAGTTTTCATCAACGATCAAGAACATTCGAAGTAATAATGGCACGGAGTTCAAGAACACACAAGTTGAGGAATACCTAGATGAATAAGACATAAAGCATGAGTTTTCAGCACCTTACTCCCCTCAACAAAAGGAGTTGCCAAAAGGAAGAATTGAACCCTCATAGAGATGGCGAGAACAATGCTCGATGAGTACAAGACCTCGGATCGATTTTGGGCGGAAGCGGTTAACACCGCTTGCCACGCCATAAATCGACTTTATCTTCATCGACTACTCAAGAAGACATCCTATGAGCTACTCACCTGTAACAAGCCTAATATTTCATACTTTCGAGTTTTCGGTTCCAAATGCTATATTTTGAACAAGAAGCCTAGGACTTCAAAGTTCGCTTCGAAGTCCGATGAAGGTTTCTTGCTTGGTTATGATTTGAACTCTTACGCCTATCGTGTCTTCAACAAGACCTCCGGGCTTGTTGAAGTGGCACGTGACGTAGTGTTCGATGAGACTAACGGCTCCCAAAAGGAGCAAGTTGATTCATGTGTGCTAGATAGAGAAGAAGCTCCTTGCCAAGCATTGAGAAGAATGGCATTGGGCAAAGTTTGACCACAAGAACCACATCTACATATGCATGAGGAAGATTAACCACAAGAGGAAGCCAACAATCAAGGGGGAGATTCCATACAAGATCAACCCCAAGAAGATGAAAATGATCAACAAGTCAATGAAGACAACCATCTAGGGGGAGAAGAAGATGACCATGAAGAATCAAGATAGCAAGTGCCACACCCAAGAGTACACCAATGTGTCCAAAGGGATCACCCAATCGACAACATCATCGGTGACATCCAAAAGGGAGTAACTACTAGATCTCGCATAGCTAATTTTTGTGAGCATTATTCATTTGTATCCTTTTTGGAACCACGCAGGGTTGAGGATGCATTGAAGGATCTGGATTGGGTAGTGGCCATGCAAGAAGAACTTAACAACTTCAAATGGAACGAGGTGTGGGAACTAGTCGAAAGACCCAAGTCCAATGTCATCGGCACCAAATGGGTCTTCCGCAACAAATAATATGAACACGAGGTGGTGACAAGGAACAAGGAACGACTTGTGGCCAAAGGGTGTTCACAAGTCGAAGGTTTGGATTTCGATGATCCTTTGCTCCCGTAGCTAGACTTGAGTATATTAGAATATTACTTGTATATGCTACTCACCATGATTTCAAGGTCTATCAAATGGATGTGAAAAGCGCCTTCCTCAACGGATCAATCAAGTAGGAGGTGTATGTGGAGTAAGCCCTCGGATTTGAAGATGAAGAGTTCCCCGACCACGTATTTAAATTGCGTAAGGCTCTCTACGGCCTCAAGCAAGCTCCTAGAGCATGGTATGAGTGCCTTAGATATTTCTTAATTGAAAATGGCTTTAAGATCGGTAAAGTAGATTATACACTGTTTACAAAGAACTTTGACAATGATCACTTTATTTGTCAAATTTATGTTGATGATATAATCTTTGGTTCTACTAACAAATCTTTTT
This sequence comes from Tuctoria greenei, assembly GCA_036927565.1. Taxonomy (NCBI): domain Eukaryota; kingdom Viridiplantae; phylum Streptophyta; class Magnoliopsida; order Poales; family Poaceae; genus Tuctoria; species Tuctoria greenei. The sequence continues at coordinate 36,344,623 of JAYESD010000003.1, read as the reverse complement.
GGGAGGAATTTAGTAAAATTATGACAGATAGGTTTGAGATGTCCATGATGGGAGAGCTAAAGTACTTCTTGGGATTCCAAGTGAGGCAACAAAGGGAAGGGACGTTCATAAGCCAAACCAAGTACACTCAATACATACTCAAGAAGTTTGTAATGGACAAGGCGAAGCCTATAAAGACTCCCATGGCAACGAATGGCCACTTGGATCTCAATGAAGGTGGACCAAATGTCAATCAAAAGGTATATCGCTCCATGATTGGATCTCTACTCTACTTATGTGCATCTAGGCAAGACATTATGTTGAGTGTATGCTTGTGTGCAAGGTTTCAAGCAAACCCAAAAGGGTGTCATTTGACAGTCGTTAAGAGAATCTTGCGGTATTTAGTTCATACACCCAACCTAGGCCTTTGGTACCCAAAGGTTCCAAATTCAATCTCATCGGTTACTCCGATGCAGACTATGTCGGATGCAAAGTAGATAGAAAAAATACCTCCGGTACATGTCAATTTCTAGGCAGCTCACTTGTTTCTTGGTCCTCCAAGAAACAAAACTCCATTGCCTTATCCACAGTCGAAGCGGAGTATGTTGCAGCCGGGAGTTGTTGTGCACAACTCCTTTGGGTGCGACAAACTCTAAGGGATTACGGTTACAATATGAGTCGTATTCCACTCCTTTGTGATAATGAGAGTGCCATTAAAATTTCCCATAATCCCGTTGAGCACTCTAGGACCAAACACATAGACATCCGGCATCACTTTTTGAGAGACCATTCAATGAAGGGAGATATATCCATTTCACATGTCAACACCGAAAAGCAACTAGCCGATATATTCACCAAGCCACTTGATGAAAAACGCTTTTGCGAGCTCCGAAATGAACTAAATATCCTCGATGCTCGGAGTGTGGCTTGAAATCTTGTATACCTAATTGCTATCTTAAAAATTCATTGATTGTGTTGTGAAAATCATCTCTCTCAATTTTTCCAAAAAACTATGTCAATTACTAGATCTTGGTGAATTATGATCATTGCTTGATTGTTGAATGCTTACTGATCATATTCATCAAGATTATTTGATTTGCTTTGCCTCCCTATTTTCTAAATAAGTACCTTCGAATATATACAAATGGGCTAAGCATTTCTTCCCTGGTGACCACGGACTAGTCCGCAGAGAGACGGTTAGGCCGGACCAGTCCGGTAGACCACAGACTAGTCCGATATAGTCTCTGGAAAAGTTTGGACTAGTCCAATCATTTTTGGACAAGTACGATTTTTCGTGTCCATAACCCTAGCCGCCACCAAACCCTAATATTCCTCACCCCCACACTTGCCTCAAGCTTTCTCTCTCCACGCTCGAGCTCCCCAAGGCGATTCTTTGATTCCTCCATCAAAACTTCGCAAGTTTGGGTGGAAATTGACATTACTCACATAGGGATTGAAGACCACGCACTTGTCCGACCTCTCAACCCCTACATCTCCGAGAATCAAGCAATTTTAATAAAATCTCATCCCAAACCCTAGAAATTGCTACTTCCTTCAATGTTTATCAACTAGCTTGGTTCCTATCACCATATACATGCTTCCTTGATGTATTACATTGCTGCTAAGCTAGTTGTGCATTAGGAATCACCATTTGTCTCATAGTTAGGGTTCTAGAGGTTGAACACCGGACTAGTCCAGTCAATGCACGGACAAGTCCGGTGAACCGTACTAGTCCGTGCCTGTACACCGGACTAGTCCAATTTTTCTGAACTCAACCCTAACTTCTTAATTCCTCAAAGGAATTCCTTGTCATCTACTCTCATCAATACCTTGTGAAATCCATTCTCAGGACAATGTCGAGCACCAACGAAGAATTCTCTGATTTGGAGGCCGAGATGGACCATGAAATGGTGCTTCGATCCTCGACGGGCCTAAGCAAGAAGCGCCAAGAGCACCCGTCTGAGCCAACTACTTCTCCTCCCCAGGCTCGACGGAAGGTGCTCGCGAAGAAGCCAGCCTCCAAGGCTTCTGCTGGAGGTGGACCTCACCAAGCAAAGGGCAAGGGCAAAGGGATTGCAACAGGCCCGATTGGCCCCCTAATGTTGTCAGCTCCAAGGGAAGGGGCCCGGGATCCCGCGGGGGAAAAATTCAATGGCAAGGGCAGCGACATGGCTGCAAAGTTCAGGAATGTGGATTGCTACAGCCGTCCCAAGCAAGCTGCTGATGCGAGGTTTTGGAGTAATTTTCATGCAGATTTCTACAAGACCGTCTAGCTCCCAATGAAGACACCCATGATGCGCAACCAATGGATCGATTGGGTGCATTTTGAGAAGAAGGGTTGCTCACCGTTTGTTGAGGTGGTCGAGGCTATTGAGAGGCATGGATTGAAGGATCTATTCGCCTTCCGAAACAATTGGAATGATGAGGTGATTGCCCAGTTTTATGCTACTTGCCACTTTGCTAGTGACGGAAGAAAGGGTGACTTGGATGACTCATGGATCCAAGTACACCATCACTTATGAAGAGTTTGCAAGGTTGCTACATCTTGACACCTCGAGCAATGACAATGTGATCATCCACAACATTGGTGTCATTGAGAAGCAGGATGAAGTTTCTCTATGAACCCAACTCCAAGTTCAACCCTCCTTCTACCAAGAATATGAAGCCTTTCTTTGTGGTGTTGAACAGGGTTCTAAGGAAGACCATTGCCCCCAAGGATGGGGATGCAGGAAGTGTGCAGGGATACCTTAGGACCTTGATGAAGGTCATTAGCAAAGACAAGAAGCTTGATGTCTTTGACTATATTTGGAACGACATGGTGAACATCTCCTGCACGCCAAACAGGTCCCATGGCTACACACCTTACCTCATGTTCATGATTGAGAAGGTCACAGGCATAGAGTTTGTCAAGGATGTGGAGCATCTTCCCTTGAGGCCCCAGAAGCCTCAACAGCCAAGTATTCAAGCAGCTCCCTCTCCAGCTTTCAGCCCTGAGGCTCTAGTGAGAGCCAGTGGAGATGCTAGGGCTACTCCCGCTCCTAGGGACCCTCCTCAAAAGGGGTCCCAAGTGGCATTTTTAAGTATCTGTCAGGCATCTTCGCCTCTTTCATAAAGGATGAAGTAAAAGCCCACAAGCTGAACAAGAGGAGAAAGGTCGACATGAGATATGTCAAAGAGAATATGAAGCAGATTTTCCAAAAGCTGGAGATCGAGCCCATTGGATCTCCAGTCATTTCTGATGATTCTGACTTTGACTTCACCGAGCTCGGGCCCTTGACTTCCTTCGAGATTGCCTATTTTGGCATTGGGGACTCGAGTGGCTCCGTTCCTCCTCCTCATCATCATCAGCCAGAAAATGAAGATGAAGACGATGAGAGGATAGACAGCGAGGCTTGAAGACCTTAGGTCCCTCCTCTCCTTCTTTTTGGTGTCTTGATGCCAAAGGGGAGAGATTGAGGGGGAGTCTTAGAGTCTTAGGCTTTAGCTGTAGTATGCGAGGAGAGCTCTCTTTTTGTGTCTTTTGTTCATTTGTGGGTTGTAAGACTTTTAATATGCTCTTTTAGTTCTATTGGTCCTGTGATGCAATGTTTTGAACTGTTTGTGGAGATATTGATAAAATCTGTGATTTTGCTCTAAGAATGGCATATATGCTTATTGTTAACATGTTGATGTCAATTATGTCATTTTCATCATGATTATAGTTTCTATACACTTAATTATGCATCCCAACATAAAGAGTGCACATATGGATCATGTTTTCATTGCTTAATGTGTTTTAAACTCATATGTGCACACTTTATAAAAATCTCAACCTTTTATCATATTTTGTGAAATCTCAATTGGTTGTCATCAATCATCAAAAAGGGGGAGATTTAAAGTGCATCTAGGAATTCCTTGTGGGTTTTGGTTGATTTACGATAAGCAAATGAGATCCTAACCACTTTGTTGAGATGAGCACAGATTCTAATGAGAAAATGAGTAAGGTGTCAAGAAGAAAGGAGAATGAGGAACAATGTGGAAAAGAGCTCAAGAAACAAGTGTAGTAGATCATTGTGTATGGAGTGTGTTAAGGAAACACACCGCAAGAGCTCAAGCACAAATAATCACACACATTGCACATATTTATACAGGACCGGGCTAGTCCGACTAACCCCTGTAAGATCTATGTGTGCTGAATACATTGGCTTGTAGTGAATACACTTGGCTCTGATGATAAAAGTTTTTAATATCACCAAAACACCTTTTTATCAAGGTCCGACTCTAGCTCCGAGCTACAACAAGGTCCGACGATAGGTCCGGCTTGTTTTGGGTAAGCTCCGGCTACGTTAGATGCTAGGTCCGGCTTCTTGGTAAGGTCTGACTAGCTTTGGATAGCTCCGGTGAGCTTTCTGTTTAGCTCCGGCATGTTTTAGATAGCTCCGACATATATTTGATAGCTCCGGCATATCTTAGATAGCTCCGGCATATATCTGATAGCTCCGACATGCTTTTGCTAAGCTCCGACGTACTTTGTCTAGCTCCGGTTTTTGGGTTGACTAGTTCCGACTAGTTTTGGTAAGCTCCGGGTCTAGGATCTACTAGTTTTGGTAAGCTCCGGATCCAGGATCTACTAGTTTTGGTAAGCTCCGGCGCTAGGTTCTACTAGCTCTTGTTAGCTCCGGCTCAAGCTCCGGGTTGCTCTGGCAAGGTCCGGAACTTGACTGCAGTGTTTCTTGTTAGCTCCGGCTCAAGCTCCGGATTGCACTGACAAGGTCCGGAACTTGACCGAAGTGCTTCTGCTTTTCATTTGCAATGTTTCATACTTGCTTTACTTGTTAGGAAAGATTGCTTAGTATTCATTTGCTAAGTTTTTGGTGCGTTTTGGTTGAATACGGTTGATATCGTTTCTACTGTGGTTTTGCAACATGCTTATGTGAGGTTCTCACGTAAGGTGTTGTGTTCGGAACTAACGTGAGTCAAGTCGAGGACTTGGGCTCGTATGGATTGGTTGTTTGTTCATGTGCAGGTGTTGCTTGAGTTCAAGTCATGGCTGGTGACGGATCCATTGGACTAGTCTCAGGAGGAGATGAGGTTCCAACAACCAAGTTCAGGAGGAACTGTGGTTGAGCGGGTCAGGAGGTCGCGCAGGATGATTGAATCAAGGGCAGTGCATATGAAGGTCGAAGGAAGGTGTTCGCACGTATGCATGCGGTGCATGACGTGGCAATATGCTTCTAGAGACGGATTATGGAAGGAAGATCTGATCGGAAGGATCGGATCGTATCGGTTGAAGACTTTGGCTGCGGCAGAGTCGGTTATGGCTCGGTATGGGAAGTATCGAGTTGGTTATGTTAGGATTTCGTGTGTGTCACGAAATTGAGTTGTTTAGGAATATGGGATACGTTCCTAAGGTGTTTGGAAGTCTTAAGATTGCTTCTATCTGCGTATGGAAGAATCTTGAGCAGTTATGGTAAGTTCCGATTGTGATCGGATTAGGATTAGAGTCCTAGTTGTATTGGGATGGCCTAAGGGCTGGTTATATAAGCAAGGGAAGGCCAAAGCTCGTGGTGCACGACTTTTGGGCTGTTCCTCTTGTGATCTATTGAATAAAATTCATAGTTTGAAGGAACTTTTGTGCCTTGTTCGTCCGACTTGTTCCAGACAAGTTTTACTCGTCGAGTTTCTGGACAGCACTACCTTTCGTCGGTGGTTTTAGCATAACTCGAGTTTTACTGATCCAATTGACGTGATTCTTTTTCGGTTGTCTTCAAAACTTGGTTGTCTATCATCTGACAAAATTTCACGGTCATTGGAGTTGTGGTTTTTGATCTACACGAGTTTCTTTGCAGCACTCCAGAAACTGTTTTCTCGGGTAGGTCAGATTGACCAGTGTTTGATCTTTTGATCATAACTTGAGTTGTTCTCGACGGATTTGAGTAATTCTTTTTGTGTTGTCTTCGTGACTTGATTATCTCTGATATATATCACTTTTGTCACGGTGAAACACGTTTAGATTAGTCTTATACACGATTTCTTTAACAGATCGTTTTTCTACCGAAGGGATTAGGGTTTTATTGTTTCCGCTGCGTAAGATTTTTTAAATCTACCATTCACCCCCCTCTGGTAGCTTTTCACGTGCTCTTCGATCCTACAATTGGTATCAGAGCCACGGTGCTCTAATCTTTGTGATTTGCACGTGTTTTTGACTAATCATCATGGAGAAGTATTCCGCCAAACCTTGTGTGTTTTCTGGCATTGATTTCCAGGTTTGGAAGGCACGCATGGAGGCCTTCATCCAGGCGCAAGGCTTCGCAATATGGGAAAAGGTATACAAACCTTATGAAGTCCCGCCTAACGATCAAGTTACGGCTACGAACCTCCGGGACGTCGACAACAACAACAAAGCCCGAAACTTGATCATCCAAGGACTCACTCAGAGCGACTTTGATCGTGTCGCACACCTCCGGTCAGCATACGACGTTTGGAGAGCTCTCTGTGATTATCATGAAGGCTCCAACACAATCAAGGAGGTAAAACAAGATATGTTCAAAAAGGAGTATATGCGTTTTGAGATGCAACCAGGTGAGTCTATCGATGACCTCTTTGCTCGGTTCAATAAAATTCTCAGCAACTTACGAAGTGTCAATGTTAATTTTTCTGATGCTGAGAATGCTAGACAACTTCTTAGTGCATTAGACATGTCAGTTTGGGAGATGAAAGTAACATCCATTCGTGAATCAACTGTCATGAGTTCTCTTACATTAGATGTACTCTATTCTAAACTAAAAACTCATGAAATTGACATCCTAGCACGTAAGAACCCAAACAAGTCTATTGCATTTGTCTCACAACGTGATATGTCTAGCTCCGGCCAATCATCATCCTGCAATACTCTTGCTTTGTTGTCCTCACTAACCCTGGAACAGATCGAAGAGTTTCCAGAAGACGAGTTGGCACTCATCTCTACTAGATTCTCAAATGCATTGCAAAATGTGAGAACTAGAAGGAGAGGAAGCTCCGGACCTCAACGCTGTTTTGAATGTGGTGAAATAGGACACTTTCGTACAGAATGCCCTAACCTTTCAGGTCCGACCACCCGGGAAGAAAAACAAAGCAAGGTCCGGACCTCCTCTGGAAACTCCAACAAGAAGAAGAAGGGTACCATAGGACGCAAGATGATCAACAGCTTCATCACCGCGCTTCAAGAGCTCAGTTCAAGTGACATTGATTTTGAAAGTGATGAAGAGAATGATGACCTGGCCAACTTATGCTTCATGGCGGGCAAAGCAAGATCAAGATCAAGTCAGGAGGAAGCAGAACACAACAGTGATGATGATGAGGTATGTTCTACCTGCAATGAAATGTGTGATGCTATTTCTCGTGCAACTATTATTGTCAAGAAAAAGGACAAAAAACTTAGGGATAGTGCTGCTAAAATTGAATCACTAGAATCTGAAATTAACCGTTTAAAAACTTTGATTCCTAGTGATGATGCATGTCCCTCATGTGACTTAATCTATGAACAATTGTCCACATTAAGAAGTGCACACTCCTCCACTCTAGATAAACTTGATGAAGAAATTAAAAAGAACAAAGAGCTTGCTGCACTTAATGATAAAAACTTAAAAGATGCTAGCTGTTCTACAATTGACTTGCATTGTTCTGCATGTGAAAATCTTGATAAGAAACTGCAAGATGCTACGAATGAAATTTCTATGTTGAACAATGCTTTACGTTTTCATGAAGTTAAATTTTGTTCCAATTGCAAACTAAAAGGAAAAACTTCATGTGAGAACTGCCTAGACTTGTCCAAGAAACTTGATGACATGAATAGGACACTAGGTCGGTTTTGTAATGGGGATAAGAATCTAAACCTGCTGTTGAATTCTTCTAAGTCTTGCAATGATAAATCTGGTTTAGGTTTTGATTCTCATGCTCATGCTAAGGCACATCCACCTAAAATTGAAAAGTCATTAGGAAGTGGTTTGATTCAAACAGTTCCTAAACAAAAAGAAGTGGTTTTCAAATCTGCAGGAGTGTTGCCTCATTCGGTTTCAAATAAAAATATTGCTTGCTCATCTAGACATGAACACAAAGTTAAATTTCATTGTACCTTCTGTGGTAGAGATGGTCATGTCATAGATTTTTGTTATAGACTAGCTAAACAACAGAAAAAGGAAAGAAAAATTGCTAGATCTTATAACTTTCATGAAATTAGAAAAACACAACCTGCTTTAGTGAGTCAGAAATTTGAAAAGGTAGCTTCCGGACCTTCTGGTAAGAAATCCACAAAAGCAGCTCTGATAGTTCCGATAGCTCCGAGAGCTCCCGGATCTTCTGTTGTTCCCTCCGGAGCTTCAGTTTGTGCCTCCGGAACTTCTGCTTTTACCTCCGGAGCTACTGGTTTTCACTCTAAAGAAGTAACAACTTCTAAATCAACTGTTAAGAAAAGAAAACCTCAATCTTTGACTCATAAACCTGCTGTTTTATCTCAGCATTCGCGTGTTTTTCCTGGTGCACGTCGCGTGACTCAGTACTGGATTCCTAAATGCTTTTTGACTAACCCCAGTATTGAGTCATCGACGAATTGTGCTTCTATGTAGGTTACACGCTTGAGGAAGGAGAATATTTGGATTGTGGATTCAGGTTGCTCACGCCACATGACCGGTAACAAAGATTGGTTCTCCTCCCTCACCTTTGTGTCACGTGTAGAGAATGTTACTTTTGCCGATAATTCTTCAACTCCTATAATTGCTAAGGGTTCGGTTAGAGTAAATGATCACTACACTTTGAAGGATGTGGCACTTGTCAAAAATTTGAAATATAACTTGCTATCTGTCTCACAATTGCTAGATGAAAATCTAGAAATTACTTTCAATAAAAACTGCTGCAAAGTTGTAGATTCAAATAGTGAGCTTATTTTTAACATGTCTCGGTTTGGAAGAGTTTTTAAAGCTGATTTTGATATGTCTTCTAAGCATAGGTGTCTAGTTGCTAATGATTCAAAGGACTTATATTTTTGGCATCGTAGACTTGGTCACGTAGGCTTTGATCACCTAACGCGTGTTAGTGCTCTTGATCGCATATGTGGGCTACCTAAGCTAAAAGGGGACAAAGAAATTGTGTGCTCTTCTTGTAGACATGCTAAGATGGTTGCAGGTTCACATACTCCTCTCACAATGATCATGACAACTGAACCATGTCAACTTTTGCATCTTGACACCATAGGACCTTCACGTGTTCAATCCTTCGGAGGTAAATGGTATGCTCTTGTTATTGTTGATGATTATTCTAGATATTCTTGGGTGTATTTTATGGCGTCTAAGAATGAAGTCTTTAGTCACTTTAGAACTTTATTTCTTAGATTATCAATTGATCACCCAGGATCATTAAAAGCAATTAGAAGTGATAATGGAACAGAATTTAAAAATCAATTCTTTGATCACTTTTGTGCTGAAAATAGAATAGATCATCAATTTTCTTCACCATATGTACCTCAACAAAACGGTGTTGTAGAAAGAAAGAACAGAACCCTAGTTGAGATGGCTAGGACTATGCTTGATGAATATCAAACCCCTAGGAAATTTTGGGCTGATGCTTTAGCAACCGCTTGTTATGTCTCAAATCGTGTTTTCTTGCGTGCTAAGCTAGGTAAAACACCATATGAGCTCCGGTTTGGACATAGGCCTAGTGTTACACACTTTCGGGTCTTTGGTTACAAATGCTTTGTTAAGAAACATGGTAATCTTGATAAATTTGAACCTAGATCCAATGATGGCATGTTTCTTGGTTATCCATCTCATACTAGAGGCTACCGTGTGCTTTTACTTGACACTAACAAAATTGTGGAGACTTGTGAAGTGTCTTTTGATGAAGCTAGCCCAGGTACTAGATCCGGTGTTGCAGGACCAGATTCATATTCTCAGGGGGAGGGTATTTTCGAAGATGAAGAAGAGCCGGTGATTCTGCCTGGTAGTTCCGAAGTTGACACGTGTCCAGCTCCGGACATTGAACAAGCTCCGGCTGTCACCTCTGCTGGTCCTGATCATCCACAAATCACAAGCTCATCAATCTACAATGAACCTAATGAAAAAGAAGCTTGTGAGACATCTGTTCCCCTACGTTTTTACAAAGATCATCCCCCACAACAGATTATTGGAAGCTTGCACGAACGAGTCACACGGTCCAGGTTTTGCGATCCAAACTCTCATGCTCATTCTGCTTTTGTTGCTTCTTTTGAACCCAAAGATATATCACACGCACTCACTGATGAATCTTGGATTATTGCCATGCAAGAAGAGTTAGAAAATTTTGAAAGAAATAATGTTTGGAAACTTGTACCTCCACCTCAAGGCCACACTTTAATTGGAACTAAATGGGTATATAAAAATAAACAAAGTGAGGATGGGGTTGTGATTAGGAATAAGGCTAGGTTGGTTGCTCAAGGTTTCACTCAAGTTGAAGGTCTAGATTTTGATGAAACTTTTGCTCCCGTCGCTAGATTAGAAGCCATAAGAATTTTGTTAGCTTTTGCAGCATCTAAAGGTTTTAAGCTATATCAAATGGATGTTAAAAGTGCTTTTCTTAATGGCTACATTGATGAGGAGGTTTATGTCAAACAACCACCAGGTTTTGAAAATCCAGATTTTCCTAATCATGTTTACAAACTGTCCAAAGCCTTATATGGTCTCAAACAAGCCCCTAGAGCATGGTATGATAGGTTAAAAACATTCTTAATTGAAAAGGGGTTTACAATGGGCAAGGTTGATAGAACTCTTTTTGTGCTTAAACATGGCAATGACTCATTATTCGTTCAAGTGTATGTGGATGATATTATCTTTGGTTGTGCTTCTCATGATCTTGTGTCCAAGTTTTCAGCAATGATGAGTTCCGAATTTGAAATGAGTATGATGGGTGAACTCACTTACTTTTTGGGGCTGCAAATCAAGCAAACCAAGGAGGGTACCTTTGTGCATCAAACAAAGTATACCAAAGATCTCCTAAGGCGCTTCAACATGGACAAAAGCAAGCCTCTTCGGACACCAATGGGAACAGCAACAACACTTGAACTTGATGAAGATGGTGAATCCGTGGATCAAAAAGAATATAGAAGTATGATCGGATCACTTTTGTACCTTACAGCATCAAGACCGGACATACAATTCAGCGTATGTCTTTGTGCACGGTTTCAAGCTTCCCCACGTGTTTCACATTGTCAAGCCGTCAAAAGGATTCTCAGGTACTTACATGGAACTCAAGAATTTGGCATTTTTCTTCCTTCTTCCTCAATCGTTTCTTTGAAAGCTTTTTCGGATGCTGATTTTGGGGGTTGTAGGATTGATAGGAAAAGTACTTCCGGTGCTTGTCATTTTCTTGGTAATTCTCTTGTTGCTTGGTCCTCTAGAAAACAAAGTTCAGTTGCACAATCCACAGCCGAATCTGAGTATGTAGCTGCTGCTAGTGCTTGTTCACAAATTCTTTGGATTGTTCAAACACTTAAGGACTATGGGGTTGATCTAGATAGTGTTCCACTGTTCTGTGATAACACTAGTGCTATTTGCATTGCTAAAAACCCCGTGCAACATTCTAGAACTAAGCACATTGACATTAGGTATCACTTTCTCCGTGATAATGTTGAAAAAGGAAATATTGTGCTTCACCATGTAGATACCGAACAACAATTGGCTGACATTTTTACAAAACCTTTGGATTTCACTCGTTTTTGTTACATTCGTAGTGAAATAGGGGTTATGCATCCTCATGGCTTAAATTGAGGGGGAGTTTTTGAAACTTAGGAAGTCTATGTGTGAATCTGAAATTAAAATAATATGAGCATATTATTTCATACATATATGACTTTGTGATTCCTTTTACATGCTGAAAGTTCTTACTACATTACTCGTGTTATACTTTTTGTAGTTTTTGCCATGTCTAGTAATTGGAATAATTACTTACACTAAATCTGGTCATGGTCGAACTTTCTTGCTGTTTTGAACTTATTGCATGCTCACAAATGCTTTTAATCATTAAGAATTTATCAAGTAATCAACTCTCATGTTGAGTTTTTATGAACAAATATAAATTGAGAAAAGATCAAGAGAATATGCATGCATCGCACTTCTTCTTTCGAGATGGCTTGTCATTGCACTTAGATATGAACTTGGAAGAAGTTGTGTATGACTAAAACCATGTCCTTAAGCTTCTGATTATCAAATGACATAGGCTTGGCTTGGTTGGTTAGAATAAGGCAGATGAGCATATAATCTCTTGCAAATATCATATTATCTAAATTTATGCTTTGAAAAATAATAAAATACAGCAACAAATGTCATGCTTTCAGGTTTTGAAATAGTTGAGTTTGTGAGATCATGACCTGCTAAAATTGAAAATCACACTTGCTTTCTAGCATGGCTTACACTACATTATGTATCTCATTGATGTGATAGTGTAAGTTACTTGATAGTATGACTTGGGTGAGCTTTGTTTATATGTATATGTTATAATATGCTCATAACAACTAAAGAGGGAGAGATAATTTGTTTATATCTCATAACAATTAAAATTTCTCTTTTACCTTGCTGAATACATTGTCAAAGGGGGAGAGATTAATCACACATTAAAAAAAAGGAGAGATAATAAAGGGGGAGACATTTTCATTTTCAAAAGGGGGAGAGATTTTCATTTATGTTTGTTTTACAAAAGGGGAGAAATTGTTTTCAAAACTTTTATGTGAATAAGCCAATGTTCGGATTTTAAATGGTGTTGCCAATGCATTCATCAAGGGGGAGATTGTAAGATCTATGTGTGCTGAATACATTGGCTTGTAGTGAATACACTTGGCTCTGATGATAAAAGTTTTTAATATCACCAAAACACCTTTTTATCAAGGTCCGACTCTAGCTCCGAGCTACAACAAGGTCCGACGATAGGTCCGGCTTGTTTTGGGTAAGCTCCGGCTACGTTAGATGCTAGGTCCGGCTTCTTGGTAAGGTCTGACTAGCTTTGGATAGCTCCGGTGAGCTTTCTGTTTAGCTCCGGCATGTTTTAGATAGCTCCGACATATATTTGATAGCTCCGGCATATCTTAGATAGCTCCGGCATATATCTGATAGCTCCGACATGCTTTTGCTAAGCTCCGACGTACTTTGTCTAGCTCCGGTTTTTGGGTTGACTAGTTCCGACTAGTTTTGGTAAGCTCCGGGTCTAGGATCTACTAGTTTTGGTAAGCTCCGGATCCAGGATCTACTAGTTTTGGTAAGCTCCGGCGCTAGGTTCTACTAGCTCTTGTTAGCTCCGGCTCAAGCTCCGGGTTGCTCTGGCAAGGTCCGGAACTTGACTGCAGTGTTTCTTGTTAGCTCCGGCTCAAGCTCCGGATTGCACTGGCAAGGTCCGGAACTTGACCGAAGTGCTTCTGCTTTTCATTTGCAATGTTTCATACTTGCTTTACTTGTTAGGAAAGATTGCTTAGTATTCATTTGCTAAGTTTTTGGTGCGTTTTGGTTGAATACGGTTGATATCGTTTCTACTGTGGTTTTGCAACATGCTTATGTGAGGTTCTCACGTAAGGTGTTGTGTTCGGAACTAACGTGAGTCAAGTCGAGGACTTGGGCTCGTATGGATTGGTTGTTTGTTCATGTGCAGGTGTTGCTTGAGTTCAAGTCATGGCTGGTGACGGATCCATTGGACTAGTCTCAGGAGGAGATGAGGTTCCAACAACCAAGTTCAGGAGGAACTGTGGTTGAGCGGGTCAGGAGGTCGCGCAGGATGATTGAATCAAGGGCAGTGCATATGAAGGTCGAAGGAAGGTGTTCGCACGTATGAATGCGGTGCATGACGTGGCAATATGCTTCTAGAGACGGATTATGGAAGGAAGATCTGATCGGAAGGATCGGATCGTATCGGTTGAAGACTTTGGCTGCGGCAGAGTCGGTTATGGCTCGGTATGGGAAGTATCGAGTTGGTTATGTTAGGATTTCGTGTGTGTCACGAAATTGAGTTGTTTAGGAATATGGGATACGTTCCTAAGGTGTTTGGAAGTCTTAAGATTGCTTCTATCTGCGTATGGAAGAATCTTGAGCAGTTATGGTAAGTTCCGATTGTGATCGGATTAGGATTAGAGTCCTAGTTGTATTGGGATGGCCTAAGGGCTGGTTATATAAGCAAGGGAAGGCCAAAGCTCGTGGTGCACGACTTTTGGGCTGTTCCTCTTGTGATCTATTGAATAAAATTCATAGTTTGAAGGAACTTTTGTGCCTTGTTCGTCCGACTTGTTCCAGACAAGTTTTACTCGTCGAGTTTCTGGACAGCACTACCTTTCGTCGGTGGTTTTAGCATAACTCGAGTTTTACTGATCCAATTGACGTAATTCTTTTTCGGTTGTCTTCACAACTTGGTTGTCTATCATCTGACAAAATTTCACGGTCATTGGAGTTGTGGTTTTTGATATACACGAGTTTCTTTGCAGCACTCCAGAAACTGTTTTCTCGGGTAGGTCAGATTGACCAGTGTTTGATCTTTTGATCATAACTTGAGTTGTTCTCGACGGATTTGAGTAATTCTTTTTGTGTTGTCTTCGTGACTTGATTATCTCTGATATATATCACTTTTGTCACGGTGAAACACGTTTAGATTAGTCTTATACACGATTTCTTTAACAGATCGTTTTTCTACCGAAGGGATTAGGGTTTTATTGTTTCCGCTGCGTAAGATTTTTTAAATCTACCATTCACCCCCCCTCTGGTAGCTTTTCACGTGCTCTTCGATCCTACAACCCCGGACTAGTCTGATATCTTTCTGCACAAGATCGGACAAGTCCAATATCACCACGGACTAGTCTGATATCTTTTTTAATAGAATCGGACTAGTCCTCCCCAGTGCGGACTAGTCCCCCAAACACTTCACAAGTTGCACAAAATCGGACAAGTCCGATCACACACCGGACTAGTCCGATATCTTTTTGATGTCAATCGGACAAGTCCGATATTAGCACGGACTAGTCCAAAAAACCCTATGACCTAAATCGGACAAGTCCTCCAAGTGCGGACTTGTTCCAAATTCACTTAGGGTTTCACATATCCGGACAAGTCCGATATCCATCGGACTAGTCCGAAGTTTTCCAGGACCAAAATCGGACAAGTTCGCTCTCAGCCGGACAAGTCCAATATTTCGGGACACCTAGGGTTTGCTACACTCAGCACACTGGACTAGTCCGATCTTTCTAAACCCTAATGGTAACTTTTGGGAACCCCATATAAATAGGTGTACACGGCCCATCTTTCAAAACACTCGACCCCCTGTGCCGTCACACCTCCCAAGAGCCTAGAAAACACCTCTCTCCATGAAATCAAACGCAAGAAAGATCAATCCCTTGAGGATACACTTTGGATCATTGGAGAGACACGATTCATCACTCATTGAGCTCTTGGTTTGATTCCCTGACACACTCTTGTGGTTTTCATTGTGATATTTTGAGTGTGTTCTTGGTGGTGTTCATATTGTAATCTTGGAGAGCCCTCAACGTGTGAGAAGGCCCCTTGAATTTGGTTATTTGCCCTTTGTGATTAGTGAAGAGGATTGGTCTTCGTGGCGATCGACGAGGGTAGGGTTGGAGAAGACCCGATCCTTTTGTGTACTCCTCAACGTTGATGTAGGTTGCCTCTGTAGGAACCGGACCACGGGATAAAATCATTGTATTCTTTCTTTGCGCTCATTGTTCTTACACTTCATATATATTTAGGTTTTCAATCAATCTTGTTCACTCTACGTTGAAACTTTGAATATAAGATTAAATTATGGAACATCCTAGTTCATAATTGTTCAACACTTAAATTATAAGTATATTTCCGATGATTGCATCCTAGGATCAAGATAATCAATCAAAATTTATTAACCTAATCGGTAAACACCAGACTAGTCCGCACTCTACCGGACTAGTCCGATATCTCGAGATTTGATCTGGTTGTTAAGTGTTGCAGGTTCCGACAGAAAATCAAAAAGGCCTATTCACCCCCCCCCCTCTAGGCCACATTCATGACTCAAACCAAAGCGCGAATAAACCCTATCAGGGCAGTGCCGAGCTAGTCGACGGGGAGTCGATGGTCGATGGGGGCAGCGCGACAATGATTAAGAAGGCGGTGTCACGGTGGTGATGAGCTCCGGGGAAGCGAACCGACGCGGTGGCATGCTCCAGGGAAGGGGACGACGCGGGGGTAGTTTCTAGGGCGAGAAGTGATCAGCGCGCGCGAAAAGTGAAAAGTTGTGCTAAGTGTTGTGAAGAGAGGGTGCAAAAGAGCTAAAAGTACCTTAGGGCAGTGTCAAGGCAGGGACAAGCTCCGGGGAAGCGGACCGACATGGCGGTGTGATCTGGGGAAGGGGACGACGCGGCGACGGTTTCTATGGCGAGAAGTGATCAGCGCGCGCGAAAAGTGAAAAGTTGAGCTGAGTCTTGCGAAGAGAGCGTGCGAGAGAGCTAAAAGTACATTAGAGGGCAACTATTGCAGACACGCCTCGGAAGAGCCACCGCTAAGCGTGTCTCACTTATGGAAAGCACGTCTCTTTTCTTTTCATTAATATGCGTTCGTTGCCATAATGCCATTCGGGCACAGAATTCGAAGCGCTTCGACCTCATTGTCTATGACATGTTGGACTGTGCCAAAACTAAATAACAAAAGCCAAGTTCCGTGTGAACCTACATCGAAGCGTCTAAATCGGAGACGCATTTTTTTTAAATGCATCTCATATTATCTTGCCCGCGCGTCTCGCTCACTTTCGTATCTTTTTCAGGCAGAGCAAGTGTCTAAATCGGAGACACGCTTTTTGAAAACGCGTCTCACATTATCTGGCCTAAGAGACGCGTCTTTGTAAGGCTCGTCTTGCATCACTTTTGTATCCCATTTTTCAAGGCAGGGCAAGTGCTATATTCAATATTGCTTCCTTAAGAAACAGAACACAAGGCATCAGTACTTCTCCATAAGAAACAGAGCACATATGACCAATAAAAGTCAAATTTTCACTCAAATGGCAATATTTTCACACATTTGAGCATATATCACACAAATATCCAAATGGAAGTCAAATTTTCACTCAATTGACCATATTTTCACATATTTGAACATTTTTACACACAATCAATTTGGCATTTTACGTTGCGGTCTTGGTTTTTTTGAAATTCTTGACTTTTTCATGGTGACCGTTCTGCAAGTAAGGAAGTTTGTTGGTCGATGGTATTCTTAGCTTGATCATCGAGGTGACAAAAAGAGGAATCTCATCAAATTGGTCAAACTCTCCCTCATCGACGGCATTCTCGGCTCTGGCGATTTGTCTTTTTCCATGTATAATCATCTTAAGTCTTTTATTTGTTGTGTCTGGAACATAGAACACTTGAGAAATGTGTTCTGCTAACACGAAAGGCTCCCACTTATATCCTTGACGGTTAAGATCAATGCTAATGAAACCGTACTTGTCTTGTACAACACCTTTGATTCCATCAACCCAGTTGCAACGAAAAAGAGGAATCTTGAATCCTTGAAAGTCAAGCTCCTTGATCGCTTGTATTTGACCATAGTACATGTCTTTGTCTTGGCATGCAGCGTTATAAGCATCAACACGGACACCACTATTTTGATATGTGCTTTTCTTACCTTGTTCTACAGTGTAGAACGTGTATCCATTTATGTCGTACCCTTGATATGTAATAATTGTGAATATAGGACCACGAGCCAACTTTTTTAGGTACTCACTTGTTTGAGTATTTGATGAGTGATAAATCCCATCCCGGAGCCAGCCAATAAATTTTCTCCTGTGTTCATTTGCTAATCATGATTCATTGCAGCCACGATTGTCTCTAAGAACCACCTCCTTATGCTCATCGAGGTACTCCGACACAATGGACATGTGTTGCAACAAGTGGAAATAAGCGCAGAAGAATAAATGTGAATTTGGAGTTATAGCCTTCTTCCCAATTGTACCTTTTCTTGTGAGCCTTCCCTCATGATGAGACTTGGGAACACCAATCGGGTTACTCTGGTCAGTGTAGTTTAGAGCCCACTCCACAGCTTCCTCTGTAGAGTATCCTTGTACCATGTTGCCCTCAGGGTAAGCTCAATTTCTAACGAAGGACTTCAATATACCGTTGAATCTCTCGTAAGCATACATCTGGTGAAGGAACACAGGGCCAAGTAGCTATATCTCTATAATAAGATGAGTTGTGAAATGGACGCGGATGTCGAAAAAGGCAGGTGGAAAATACATCTCAAGGAAGCATAAAGTTTCATAGTGCCTTTTTCCAATGACTCGAGATCTTCTTCACATAGTATTTTTTGACCACTTGTATTGAATAAAAATCAAAAGTTCATTATAGCCTCCCGAACATTGACCGGTAGGATATTCTGAATTCCAACAGCAATCGTCTGCATAAGCAATACATGGTAATCATGAGACTTCACACTGGGAGCTACTTTTAGATCTGGAAATGAAATAAGCCTTGAGACATTCATCAAGTAGCCGGATGGTACTTCCACATTTTTCAAGAAGCCACAAAACTATTTTTTTTTCATTTTTTGAAAGCGTGATGCATGGCGTGGGTAGTTCCGTTCCTTTTACCGAGTCATCAATCCACAACTCAGGCCTAATTCCCATTTTCTTTAGATCTGCCCGTGCATGTCCATGGTCTCGAGTTTTCCCATCGGTGTTAAGCAATGTTCCGAGTAGGCTCTCGCACACAATCTTCTCAACATGCATCACATCAATCGAATGACGAACGTCTAAGTATTTCCAATACAGTAGCTCCCAAAAAATCGATTGCTTCTTCCACATGTCATCTTCGTCAGTATTTTTGTCAATCCTTTTCCGCTTACCAAGGACAACATGGATATCCTTGACCATTTCATAGACTTCATGACCCGTGGTGTGAGGTGGAGGATGCCTCTTCTCAGTGCCGCCATTGAAATTATCCTTCATACTCCGAAATGGGTGCTTCATTAGAATGTAGCGTCGATGTCCCATGTACACTATTTTTCGTGACTCGCTCAAGTAATGTGAGTCTGTTTCTCTCAAACAATATGGACATCTGCAACCTACTTTCTTACTCTGTCCGGACAAGTTACATGCCGCTGGAGAATCACTAACAGTCACAAATAAAATGTCTTTGAGGCGAAAGTACTCACGCTTGTGGTCATCCCAGGCGTGCACTACGCCATTGTACCACAACTGCTTCAGATCTTCAACCAGAGGCCTGAAATAAGTGTCGATGTCATTCTGAGGTTGTTGTGACCCGGTATCAGTCCTGACATCATAATATATTTCCGTTTGTTGCACAATCAAGGAGAAAGTTTCAAAATTGTAAGCACGATTGGCCATGTGCTATGTGTGCTACTATTCAAAAAAGGATTCATGCCATCGGTGCTCATTGCGATCCTAATATTCCTCGGATCAATGGCTAATTCAGGATTTCGTGAATCAATGTTTCGCCACTGTGTGGCATCAGCAGGATGTCTTATCATTCCAGCATCATGCTTATGTTTCTCTTTGTGTCATCGCAACAATTCTGACTCCTTGTTTACAAACCAACGCTTCAAATGAGGAATGATAGGAAAGTACCAAAACACCTTTTTAGGACCTCTTTTTCTTCTATTGCATTTCTCGTAATCACCGTCGTCTTTCCTATGATTGAATATGTCCACTCCACAAATAGGGCATTTCTCGAGGTTTTTGTACTTAGGTCCACGATATAAAATACAATCATTATTGCACGCGTGGATTTTCTCCACCTCCAAACCCAGTGGACAGATTATCTGTTTTGCCTCATAAACTGTCGTAGGGATTGTGTTACCTTGGGGTAACATATCCTTAAGGAGCGTCAACAATTCCTTAAAACTACAATCACTCTATCCGTTTCTCGCCTTCAACTGAAAAAGTTTTACCATCGCAAATAGTCTTGTGTACTTAGCTGCACAACCATGATACAATGGCTTCTTCGAGTCTTCGATCATCTTCTTGTAATTTGCAAGTTCACCATTATTGTACCGATCATCATTGCCATGTATCTCGACATTGCGTAACATCTTCTCTATGTTATGAAACTGAAACTCAATGTCATCATCGGTGAACCTTGATATATCTGGCTCGTTCACATCCTTGTCGTGATCTTCTTAGACACTGGTAGGGACCTCCTTCTCCAGATATGAATCTATCATCTCAGCTTCATTAAGCCCATCCTCCCCATGTTTGTTCCAACATTGATAATCCACCATGAATCCATGTGTGATCAAATGTGACCTCAACATTTTATCTGTGCGATATCTCTTCTCATTATTGCAGTGTTTGCAAGGACAACAAATAGTCCCTCTAATGTTGTCCAACATGTCTTTCTTTGTGAAAGCTATAAATGCATCTACCCCTTGGATATATTCATTGCAAAGGCGCAGCCCATACATCCAACTTCGATCCGACAACATCTACATACAGAAAAGAATAGCTAAATCAAAGAAATTTGAAGCCACTGATAATCACTGCAAGCCAACTTCAATCAAAGAAGATCTAAAGGTAAAAAAATAGTAAGAAATAGGATAGGAGGAGAGGACTAGCCCTTTTGTTTTAAGATCCACTGATAATCACCGCAAGACTTTTAGAGTGAAAGAGGGAAAGAACACGACAAGAACGGGGCAGATCTGGTAGCCACTTGTTCTACCACAGCAGGGAGGTCGTAGAAGGACAACAGAAAATCGAGACGGATTGGTATAAAGCATGTCTCTCTATAGAGGGAATGGGAGACGGGCCCGCTTCCAAAACTAAACGAGACGAGCCAGACCGGGGGTTATGGGAGACGCACCTTATTCCATAATGAAAGGAGACGAGCTAAAACTAAAGTATGTCTCAGTTACCTAAAAGATATGAGTCATAGTTAATAACAGCACGTCTCCCGTTTGTCAGAGAGGAGGATGCGTCTCGGATACCTACTTAGCTGAGACGGGCTTTATTGTAACGCGTCTCCTTATACGTTCAACCGAGCCATTTCAGATCCTTGATGAAGCGGGCTCGTCTCACATAAGCTTATCAGAGACGTTATCCTTTTAGCCCGTCGCCCATCTTTGTCTCCTATTTGGGTTTCTTACATAGTGCCGGTGCATTAAAAAGTATTCAAGAATAGGTCCTGACTTTTATGGAAACACCCATGTCTTTTATAATAATTATGTCAATATTCTTAAATGTGTAAAACATGCAGAAAACCCATGTTCGCATCAATATTTACATTTTTAGCCTATGTGACTTACAAAATAGCCCCTAAAGTTGTTACAAATGGTATTAGGCCCCTGTTCTAAATCTGTTTTTACATAGAAGTTGATGAGGACATCACAACAACATAGACGCACATTGAACTACAAGGACCAATCACAAGAACACGAGCACAGTTAATAAATCAACAGGTGAACTTGCTCCTAACTTTCTTTCCATGTGAGTTTGAGAATAGATTGCTATGTGATGATTTAATTGTTATTAGGAACAATGAAGAAGATCAAAAAATGAAGGGAAAAGGCCTTAGGAACGTGGAGAACCATCTGGGACGTCCACAAATTGATGGAATCAGTTTCCAACTCGGACTCGAGTTCAACTCGGAGTCCAGGAGCAGTCCACTTTAAAATGAACGCCCGGGATGCATAAGGACACCGTTTTCAACGTTCTACATATGCGCAGAAAGAGGAGAAGATAAAATTTCCAATGGATCTGGTACCACCTCAAAATTCCTTCGGGTTCTTTGGGAATCGTCGAAACAAGTACAGTCCAGATTTTTGTCCGGTGCTGCGCCACCGAATCGGGCCTTTGAGCCTTGTATCCCGTATAAGTCCATTAGGGACGCTTCTAAGAGTGTTTTGGCCGAACCCTAACCTTTAAATATTGCAGCCGCCGGTCATATTCGGTGAGTTTTGCTTAGATTAATAATATCGTTGTACTACAGTTTGTGAGACTCCAACTTCGCGATTTCAAATCGTGTCTTCTACGTTCTTGCTTGTGTTCTCGATTGCACTTGTAGGGATTAGCTTTCTTGTGAAGGTCAAGCGTGTGAAGCACAGTTGATAACAAATAGAGCAGTGGTGTAGTGATTTCAGAGGTATTCGAACTGCTCGAGTGTCGCGGATCATCAACGCCGAGTTTTCCACTCCAATCGACTTACCTTTTGGAAGATCGAGCCTAAACTACTCATCAATTAGTATAAGATTTTAGGTTGCCCGTGAAGTATCTTCATTTTTTCTTCCATTAGATCGGTTTTGTTTCGTACCTAGAGTCCACAGAAAAGCCACAAAAAAATAAATCATTTTTTACTGCTTCTTAGACTATAGTTCCTACAGTCGTTTTTCAGTTTGCATTGTTGAGTTTGCATTCGTGTGGTTGAGTCTTGTTGCTGGTTTAGCTTTGTGTTTTGGGTCCTAATTATCGTGTTTCGTCCTTGTTTTTTTGCTGTTCGACACCTATTCCACAATCCCTAAACAAAAAACTGATCTACCACGTTCATCGGTTTGCCCTAGCTAGCCGCCTTGCGTGAACTCTCGCATCGCCAACCCTAGATTAGGTGACAAAATATTGTGCTACTTATCCTTGAATCATCACACACCAGCCCATTATTTGTTGTGCAAATTCTCAACCGTTTTCATATTTGATTGTGAGTTCTGTTCTCAAACCGAGTTGGAATCAACATCCAAAAACCATAACTCGGATAGCCTACCTTAAAACGGCCATAACTTTCGCATACGAACTCGAAATTGGACGATTTTTTTCAAATTGATCTACGCAAAATTTTGCATCTGATTTTCCACCGTTCGTCGCATCCAGAGAAATTAGATTGCCCAAATTCCCCTCAGAAGATAGGCTATCCGACCTCCGAAGTTTCAGCATGAATAGGTGACAAACCATTGTGCCACTCATCCTTGAATCATCACACACCACCCCATTAGTTGCTGTGCAAATTCCCGACTATTTTCATATCCGATTGCGAGTTTTGTTCTCAAACCGAGTTGGAATCAACATCCAAAAACCATAACTCGGATAGCCTACCTTAAAACGGCCATAACTTTCGCATACGAACTCGAAATCGGACGATTTTTTTTCAAATCGATCTATGCAAAATTTCGCATCTGATTTTCCACCGTTCGTTGCGTCCAGAGAAATTAGATTGCCCGAATTCCCCTCGGAAGATAGGTTATCTGACCTCCAAGTTTGAGCATGAATTTTAAAGATTCTTCTTGATTTTCTATAGGCCGCTTACATCCAATTGAGTTGCAAATTTGTGTGTTTCTTATTTTAATGCTCCTAAGTAAAGAAAAAATATTACAAAAAATATTACAAAAAAGAAAAAAATAGTGAAGAGCACGCATATTAAATGAGTTGCAAATTTGTGTGTTTCTTGATTTGGTGTTGTTTTGTTGGTTATATCATTCTGTCTTTCTTTTGCCTTGCTACTTCCTTGTGTTTTGCTAGGCCCTAGAGCACTTGGTTGACCAGCAACAGTTTCCTACATTGAATACTTATTCAACTTTCTTTACCTGTTAACGATTTCTGTTCATTAGCCCCCATATTGTGTCATCCAAGCTCCACCTTTCTATTGAGCATAATAGGTATCTTTGCAATCACTCACGCTTCATTGATTAATCTCACCGTCCACATCACCTGCTGTGTCGGTAAGAACACTTATAAGAGCATGGTAAGACGCTTGAGCGAGAGAGATTGTTTTTCTTCCACCTTTCACATTGTCACTGTAGTTGATAGGGATAACATCTTTTTGTTGTCTTTTGTTTCGTACTAACAATGGCAGGAGAAAACAATGACAATGAATGTGTTCAACATGTTGAGTTACGTGATATGATGAAGGTGATGACAGATATGTTCACAAAAAGCAATGCATCAACGGAGGAGTCATTGGCGAACTTGACTTGCCAACTTGATGACCTTGATCTTCGAATGAATACTCTTGAGGCTCGGTTGCCTCTCGCTGAAAGACATGAAGACAATACTTATGATGATATAGAAGATCACAACAATCAGCCAAGACTTCTACTTTATCATTGAGGTATGGGAGGTAATAATCATCATAACAATTATAATCGTCCTCCTGATGATCCTTTTGCTAAAGTGAAGTTTTCTATACCTCTTTTTTGGTGCTTATGATGTTGAGGCTTATCTTTATTGGGAGATGACAATAGAGCAAAAATTTAATGTCCATCTTGTTCCTGAATAACATAGAGTTCGTCAAGCCACTAGTGAGTTTAAAGATTTTGCTACCATATGGTGGAATGAACTTATTAAAACTAGAACTGATCCTCCAACATGGGATAGATTAAAAGAGTCTATGCGTGTTCGATTTGTTCCTCCTTTTTTCAGCGGGACCTTCGCAAAGAATTGCAGCGCTTAGACAAAGGTAACATGTCCATAGAGGAGTATTATCAAGAGTTACAAAAGGGTATGCTGCATTGTGGGGTAGTAGAGGACATGGATGATAAAATAGCTCGTTTTTATGGGGGTTGAGGCGTGAAATTCAGGACATTGTTGATTACAAGGAATATGATACTGTTAATAGATTGTTTCGGCTTGTTATGTTGGTAGAAAAAGAATTGCAGGGCCGACAACAACAGCAACAACGCACGACGAGCAACTTCACGCCGCGTTCGATGTCTACACCATCTAAAACAGCACCATCTTCGACTTTTCGTGTAGTGACTACACCATCCATTGGTGGTCAACGAACTACACCTGTTGCTCCACCTTCTTGCGTGCTAGAGGGCAGCAAGATGACATCATTCAAGCCTTCATCGTCCACTCCTTCTATGAGTCGTACTTCTGACATTAAGTGTCACCGTTGTCAGGGACTTGGTCACATGATGAGAGATTTCCCGAGCAAACTAGCATACATAGCATGTGACGATGGCGGGTATGATAGTACTTCGGATGTTGAAGATGAGTATTCTCTTGCTACTAGCATTGCGGATCAAAATGACAAACACACCAATGAAGAGGTACTTGGTACAACAGCGATGGAGAACTATAGGAGCATCATTGTACAGCGTGTCTTGAGCTCCAAAGTGGAGGCCGACGACAAGCTGCAATGACACAACCTCTTTCACATGTTTCTCGTCGTCAAGGACTACCGTGTACACACTATAATTGATGGAGGTAGCTGCAATAATTTGGTGAACATGGACGTCGTCAAGAAACTTAGTTTGACAACAAGAGCACACTCTCATCCATACCACATTCAATGGTTCAACAACAGCGGTAAGGTCCGGGTAACACAAACAGCGAGAATACATTTTTCAATTGGTTCTTACAATGATTTTGCTGATTTTGATGTCGTTCCTATGAATGCTTGTTCTCTTTTACTGGGTCATCCTTGGGAATTTGATACAGATGATATTCATCATGGTAGAACTAATAAATATACTCTCATACATAAAGGAAAGAAAATCACTTTGCTTCCCATAACTCTTGCTGAAATTGTGCATTTCGAGAAGAGTAAAATTTGTGATGGCAAAGCAACAAAACTAGAATCTGAAAAACAGCAGGTCATTAAGTTAAAATCACATTCGTTGCTCACAATTAAATCAGATCTTGCTGATTTATTCAATGCTAAGGGGATGTGCTATGCTTTAGTATGCAAAGAAGTCATGTTTTCACTTCATGAATTGTCTATTGCATTGCCCCCTGCTGTTGCTAATATTTTGCAGGAGTTTAAGGATGTGTTTTCCTCCGAGATACCCCATGGTTTACCACCTATGAGAGGCATTGAGCACAAGATCGATTTGATTCTAGGAGCATGTTTGCCAAATCGTGCCTCTCATGTCATTTCTTTCTCCCACTTGTTGAGTAATCTATGTATTCATGCACTTATCTTTCCCTCCAACATACGAAGAAGAGGTGGACACCACTGACTTCTACATCGACCCCGGGGGGGGGGCGTTTTACGCTGGTGTACCCGCTTGGAGTTTCACTAGTTTATTTCCACTGCTTTGCTTTGTAGTTTTCTTTAAGACCTATAAGTCATTATGATAAATCATTTATATACTCAAACATGACTTGTAATAAATGATACCACACTTTCATCTACACATGTATCATGCAAACCGATCCTCACATACATGTGGAATCTATCCATTTGGTTGTCTGGTTAGAGCCAGGTGTGACATCAACTCTCAAGGATAACCTCAGCAAGGGCTATAACCGAGGTGATGGTCGTGACGATGGATGAGGTAGGGATGGATGGGAAGTGGGTGGTGATAACCAAGGGTTTGGGATGATATGAGTAACAGAACTAGTGAGAGTGATATGGTGAAAGAGAGGCACAAAGGAGGGCTCCGATGATGGTGGGGGGGGGGGGGGGGAAATCATATATGCCCCCCCACCCAATGGGTGGTGACGACCAAGGGTTTAGACTATCCGCAGCGGCAATACTGTAAAAGATATTGGATATGTATAAATTTAAAATATATATTGTAAAAGTAGAAGAAGAATACTATATAGAGTATGTTTTAAAAAAAACGAATGCAAACAGCCTTAGGATGATGAAAGTAACATTACTAGTGAGAGTGATAGGATGAAATAAGAGAGGCGAAATAGAAGGCTCCGCTGATGGAGAGGCACCTCAGGATGCGGTTAGCATGGGCGACGGTGTTTCGGGAAAACTTTATCCCCTTCTTTTTTTCTATGATCTTTTTTACCGCAATTTCAGTCCATAGGAAACAGATATTACAGAACGGCGTTACAGTGACATTACGTGAATATTTTTTTGAGACCTTTCTATCGAGTACAGTTGTAGTATCTATTTATGTGTAAACACACTCACTCACACCACCACACACACCCACACACAATCAGCCCTACAACTACACACGACTTGTAAGAGCGTCCTTAGAAAGATCACCAAAATCCACCGGAGTCCGATGCGTGACGGGGATGTTGCACTACCATTGTGTCTTCACGCTTAAGAGGTACCTGAAATTATTTGGGAATAAATCCCGGTAGGACACCCTGGTCAATTCTGGGAATCGAACCTGGGTGGGCGAGACGCACGATGGTCGCGCTGGCCACACGGGCTAAAGCCCGCTCCTAACATTACGTGAATTTTGATAATAGACAGAAGTACTATATATAGATACCACTCCCCCAACAAGCTAATGCCGAGGAACGCACACTAGACACCCAACATTCCTCACAAAATTCAGAGCAATATAGGTACTGAAACTATAACAGGGAAAACCTTCAGTACCAAAAGCTGCTAGGGCTAGATGGTTTGCCAGCTATCTTTTTCAAAAGGTTTTGGGATTTAATTAGTGATCAGATCAAAATAGAAGTTTTGCAAGTTTTGAATGGGGGAGACATGTCGGAGGGATGGAATAATACAAATGTTGTTTTAATTTCGAAAACCAATGCGCCAAAAGCTTGAAAGACCTGGGGCCAATTAGTCTCTGCAATGTTCTCTACAAGATTATATCAAAAGTCCTCACTTCTCGACTGAAAGGTATTCTTGAGATATTATCTCTCCTAACCAAAGTGCATTTGTTCCGGGTCGGTTAATTACTGATAATATATTGGTTGTATATGAGATGACTCGATTTTTGAAAAAATAAACGCCATGGTAAAGATGGTTATCTTGCTCTGAAACTGGATATGAGTAAAGCTTATGACAGGATAGAATGGGACTTTATTTATGCTATGATGATTAAGTTGGGGCTTAACCAAGGTTTCACTGATCTGATCATGAAGTGTCACGTCAGTGAGGTATTGTATTAAGGTTAATAATGAGTTCACTAAAGAAATTGTACCAACGAGAGGTTTGAAACAAGGAGACCTGTTATCCCCATATTTATTCCTTATTTGTGCAAAAGGAGTCTCTTCTCTTTTGCATCATGCTGAAATTGCACAGACAGATCATGGTATTAAAATTTGCAGCGAGGCAGCACCGAGTGTAACCCATCTCTTGTTCGCGGATGACTCTTTGATTCTCATGAAGGCCACAGTTGGTAATGCACAACATCTGAATTATATTCTTGAGTTGTATGAGGCATGCTCATGGCAAAAATAAACAAGGAGAAATCGTCTGTCATGTTCAGTACAAATGTCCGACAAGCTACAAGAGAAGAGGTGAAACAAATCCTTGATCTAACTAGTGAGGCGTCTAATGAAAAATACCTAGGGCTTCCAATTCAGGTCGGTGGATCAAAAGCAAAGGCCTTCCAGTATATAAAAGAAAGAATCTGGAAGCGAATCCAAGGTTGGAGGGAGAAGTTGTTATCTATGGCTGGGAAAGAAATATTGATTAAGGCTGTAGCTCAAGCGATCCCAACCTATGCTATGGCTTGCTTTGATCTCACAAAAATCTTTTGTAAACAAGTGAGGTCTATGATAAGTCGGTATTGGTGGAGTCAACAAGATAAGGATAAAATGCATTGGCTCCACTGGGACATTTTGAAACAACTGAAACACGCGGGTGGAATGGGTTTTAGAGATTTGTATGCATTTAATATTTCCATGTTGGCTAAGCAGGCCTGGAGGCTACTCCAAAATCCCGACTCGATATGTGCTCAAATTCTGGAAGCAAAGTATTTTACAGATGGTAATATTTTACAAGCTTCACCACGGAATGGCATATCATATACTTGTCGCAGCATCTTAAAGGGTCTGGAATTAGTGAAAAAAGGCATGATTTGGAGAATTGGCAATGGCCTTTCAGTGAACATCAAGACTGATCCTTGGATACCGAGGGGGGCGACTAGACTATCTTGCTCGCGCAGGGGGCAAAATCTGGTCCATTGGGTGTCCAAACTCATTGATCCCACGACCAATCTGTGGGATGAGGAACTTGTACGACAAACCTTCCACCCAGATGATGTGCAAATTATCCTGGCGATCTCAGTCTCCGAGGATGTGGAAAACTATATCGGATGGCATTTTGATCCGAGAGGCATTTTCAGTGTGAAGTCAGCTTACAAAGTGCAAGTGGATTATGATTCGATTGACCAAGGAACAAGCACAAGAGATATTGTTCATCATCAGGCAATAAGTGTTGCCTTCCCGTGGAAGATCTCGGAGATGCCCTACCCCAACAAGGTTAATGTTTTTGCCTGGCGATTAGCACACAACAGCCTGCCTCTGAAGAGGAATATTGAAGCGAGAGGCATCAATTTAGATACCCGGTGTCCGATGTGCTACCGTTTTGATGAGGATGCAGCTCATACTTTATTTAAGTGCAAATTCTCAAAAGGGTTTTGGCACGACTTGCAGCTAGAGCGAGCTAGATATGAGATGGCATCTTTAACCTCCGCATAGGAGGCCTTTCTCTATATCTGGAATTATGAGGTGCATGTTCAAGTAAAGTTAATCATAACTCTTTGTGCACTGATATCTGAAAGGAATGCAGTCAATGCGGGCGAGACACAAAAACATCACAGTAGGCTGATAATAGAAATACAGAGTTTCACTACTGAGTTCATAGATTTGTTTAGCAAAAGACATCATGATCGTCCTCCCACCAATCCCAGATAGACTAGACCGGCCAATAGTTTCCTGAAAATAAATCTGGATGCTACTTTTGCAGAGGAAACAAAGTCAAGAGATTGAGGTTTCATTATAAGGGATGAACATGAAGAGAGTATCGCTGCTGGTTTTATCTCAACATTAGCAAGCCCGTTCCAAGCTGAAGCACTGGCATGCCTCCAAACTCTCAACTTTGCTTCCAGCAATGGTATGATGTATATTCAAGTAGAGACCGTTTACAAGAATTTCCGTGATGCTCTTGGATCCAAAGATTGGGATGATGGTCATGATGACATCTTGATTAGGGAGCTAAAGTTCTTGATTATTTCATCATTTAATGTGATTAATGTTCTTTATGCTCCTTGATCTTATAATCGTGTAGCCCATAAACTGGCCAAAGAAGGATCTGAGTTGCGGCATGTTCAAGTCCTGATTTGGATGCATGATTTTCGAAACTTTGTAACAGATATGGTTGCCAGCGATGCGATGCTGAAGAAAGTTAATGGAATGATAATTCCAGTTTTTTTTTTAAAAAAAACTGCTAGGGCATGTCTTATGCAAGGTTCATTCTTTCCCTAATTATTTCCACGGCCGTGCCTAGGTGGAACAACAGTCCACCCATCCGCGTCAGGGGCAGGCTTGGAAGGTTTATGCTTGTCCACTGCCATCTGCTGCGGAGTTGCTTCATCATCCATTATCGACACATCTTCATCACCATCTGAACTATCACTATCATCGTCTTCATCAACCGCTACCTGCTGATGAGAAGAAAGTTAACTAAGGACAAACACATTACACAGAACTCCAGAAGAACAGTCAATTGGGCAATAAAAATTTGCCAAGAACTGCACAACTATTCTATAAGGAAAATGTCAATAATTGATTTTAAAAAGAGGAAACAAAGATTTTAATAGTGGCTGCTAGATTAAATATGAATCATATTTAGATCACAAGTGGATGGTCCTGCAACCAGAATATGCAAGGGTGTAAATGTACAACAAAACATTGGAGGTATCTCTTACAAGAAACATGGTTCCACTTATTCATCTTAACATTCTAGAACCAACAGAATAGTTATGACAATAGTTACATGATTGCTGGATCTATTCTGTTGTGGGCGCGTTCGTTAGTCGCACCTACTGCGGGCAACGCTGTGGGCCCAAGTCATGCAAGTTCAGCAAAGTGGCTAAGGATGAGCATGAATGAACCAGAGAACAGGAGTTAAGCTTGTGTTAGATGGTTTTCTCAGTTTGTTGCTTCTGTTTTGGATTCAGCTAGCAGACGACTGCGTTATAAAGGTAGCCGAGCCCTAGCCTTGTCATTATCGAAGAACAATACATTTCCCTAGTGGTGCAGCTGTTCTTTCATCACCATGACTCACGGTGGATCTATTCTGTTGTGGGCGCGTTCGTTAGTCGCACCTACTGCGGGCAACGCTGTGGGCCCAAGTCATGCAAGTTCAGCAAAGTGGCTAAGGATGAGCATGAATGAACCAGAGAACAGGAGAGTTAAGCTTGTGTTAGATGGTTTTCTCAGTTTGTTGCTTCTGTTTTGGATTCAGCTAGTAGACGACTGCGTTATAAAGGTAGCCGAGCCCTAGCCTTGTCATTATCGAAGAACAATCCCTAGTGGCGCAGCTGTTCTTTCATCACCATGACTCACGGTCTCCCCCCCCCCCCCCCAACCCAAACACACACGTGCGCGCAGCGAAGTCCTACAAGCTGTCAGTGCGGCGACAACTGCATCCTGTTCCCCACCACATATGATCCAATTCACAGTCGCATCTCCTGCTCCATTTCATCTGCACAGTCTCCCCCGTCCACACCATATAACACATTCCCTATTAAAAACTACAACATAGCTCATGTGGTGCGAAACCTAATGGGTGAACATTTGAAGACTGAAGTTCAGAAACAACCTCTTCAACCTACCTCACAAACACCATAATAAATTAGCACAGACAATAATCAGCTTCAACCAGTGTGACATTGAAATAATAAAAGTATTAAATGGTTCATATTATATTCAAGACATAGCCGGTCACAAACCCGGATAAAGGAGGGGTTGTGATACGCTTGGCGAGTCAGCAACTATACTTAGCAATTCTCATGGAAATGAAACCTACTGAAAATTTGTTGGGTGTAACCCTCTTAGTGACGCGTCAATACCGGAACCCGGGTATGGTGTTAAGTGGGCGAGGGCCGGGTCGCCACCGCCTTAGTGGCGTGCCATATCGGAACCCAGATGTGGTGCTAAATGGGTGAGGGCCGGATCGCCACCACCTTAGTGGCGCGCCGCGCGCTACATCATCATATGGATGTAGTGTTAAGTGAGCAAGGATCTTTGCATCTTCCTCGACGGATGCGAAGGGTAAGGAAGCTAGCCGAGGAAAGTGGGTTTCGGGTGGGTAGTTGGAATGTAGGATCCTTGACGGGAAAGCTACGAGAGTTAGTGGACGTTGCGGTTAGGAGGCATGTAAATATCCTTTGTGTACAAGAGACTAGATGAGCAGGTCAAAAGGCGAGAGAGGTTGAGAATACCGGTTTCAAGCCTTGGTATTCTGGCTCGACTGAAACTAGGAATAGCGTAGGCATCCTAATAGATAAGAGTCTCAAGGATGGAGTAGTAGATGTCCGTAGACGAGGGGATAGGATCATCCCAGTCAAGGTAGTTGTGGGGGACCTTATCTTAAATGTCATTAGTGCTTATGCCCCACAAGTTGGGCTCGACATGAGCACTAAGAGACAATTTTGGGAGGACTTGGAGGATATGGTTAGTAGCGTATCGGTAACCGAGATGCTCTTCATAGGAGGAAATCTCAATGGTCATGTAGGTACAACTAACGTAGATTTTGAGGGGGTACACAGAGGTTTTGTCGTAGCCTATGACCTATTGGTAGCTAACACCCTCTTTAAGAAGAGGTTATCTCACTTAGTGACCTTTACTAGTGCCCAACATTCTAGTCAAATCGACTATATCCTCACTAGGAGAAGGGAGAGAAAGACATGTTTAGATTGTAAGTTGATTCCTGGAGAACGTGTTTTTCCACAACATAAACTTGTGGTAGTCGACTTTCGTTTCCACGTGCGTGTGTCACAAGACGAAGGTGTTAAAACCGCAAGAACAAAGTGATGGAAGTTGAAGGATGAAGCGCAACAATCA
The DNA here is from genome assembly GCA_036927565.1 of Tuctoria greenei. Taxonomy (NCBI): domain Eukaryota; kingdom Viridiplantae; phylum Streptophyta; class Magnoliopsida; order Poales; family Poaceae; genus Tuctoria; species Tuctoria greenei. Next base: position 36,311,989 of record JAYESD010000003.1, on the reverse strand, counting down.
TTCAAAAGGAGGATGATCGCAGAAGGACCTTAGAGCAAGGAGGAAGATGCGGATAGTATGTGGGTGAAGATAGCGACTTACATTAGGAAGGCAGCTAGGGAGGTGCTTGGGCGGACAAAAGGTAAGAAACTTGTAGATAAAGACACTTGGTGGTGGAATGAAGATGTACAAAAAAACTATTGAGGAGGAGTCTTATAATACCTGGCATCATGAGAGAAGCGCGAGTAACATGGCGAAGTATAAAGAAGGTAAGAAAAATGCAAGGTGTGTTGTGAGTAAAGCAAGGGGACAGGCCTATGATGCGCTATATGAGAGACTAGGGACAAAAGAAGGCGAAAAGGATATATATACAAGATGGCGAAACTTCGCGAGAGAAAGGTGAGAGATCTCAACCAAGTCAAATGCATTAAGTACGACGCAAATCGAATTCTATTGAAGGATGAAGAAATTAGAAACAAATGGCTAGACTACTTCAATGGACTATTCAATAACAGGAATGAGAGCATTAGGTTCGAGTTGGATGACTCATTTGATTACAACAACAGACGATTCGTGCGGAGGATACAAGAATCTGAGGTTAGATAGGTCTTAAAAAGGATGAAAGGAAGAAAGCCTCGCGGCCCCGATGATGTCCCCATTGAAGTGTGGAGATGTCTGGAGGATGTAGCAATAGTATGACTCACTAAACTATTCAACCGCATTTTTCAGTCAAACAAAATGTCTGAAGAGTGGCGGAAAAATATTTTAGTACTCATCTTCAAAAATAAAGGAGATGTTCAAAGTTGTACTAATTAACGAGGAATTAAGCTCATGAATCATACTATGAAGCTCTGGGAGAGAGTGATTGAACACCGCTTGAGGAAAGTGACCAATGTCACTAAAAACCAGTTTGGTTTTATGCCTGGGAGGTTCACTATGGAGGCGATTTTCTTACTCCGTCAGCTTGTAGAGGGGTATAGGGAGCAAAAGAAGGATCTACATATGGTGTTCATTGACATGGAGAAGACATACGATAAGGTACCAAGACCGGTCATGTGGTGGGCACTAGAGAAACACAGTCCCAACAAAGTACATTAACCTTATCAAGGATATATACGATAATGTGGTAACCAGTGTGCGCGTAACAGATCGTGAGACCGACACTTTTTCTATCACAATAGGGCTACACTAAGGATCAGCTTTAAGTCCTTACATCTTTTCCTTAGTGATGGATGAGATGTCGAAGGATATACAAGGGGATATCCCTTGGTGTATGCTCTTTGTTGATAATGTAGTGTTGATAGATGAAACTAGGGGTGATGTTGATAGAAAATTGAAGCTATAGAGGCAGACCTTGGAGTCTAAGGGGTTTAGACTTAGTAGAACCAAGACCGAATATATGATATGCGACTTTAGTGATGTCGGGTGCGAAGATGGAAATGTTAGTTTACAAAGACAAATAGTACCTAGGAGGGACACATTTCGATATTTAGGATCAATGTTACAAAGCAATGGTGATATTGACGAAGATGTTTGCCACAGGATCAAGATCGGGTGGATGAAGTGGCGACAAACATCTGGAATCTTATGCGATAAGAAAGTTTCACAAAAAATGAAAGAAAAATTCTATAGGACGGTGATCAGACCTGCGATACTGTATAGAGCAGAATGTTGGCCAACTAAAATGCAACATGTCCAACAAATGAATGTTGCGGAGATGCGCATGCTACGGTGGATGTACGGTCACACAAGAAGAGAAAAAAATAAGAAATGAGATGATACGTGATAGGGTAGGGGTGGCACCGATTGAGGAGAAGCTAGTCCAACATCGCCTACGGTGCTTTTGGCATATCCAGCGAAGACCTCCAGAAGCACCGGTTAACAGTGAGATTATAAAGAGTAGAGAAAATTTTAGGACCCAGGTTGACATGGCAGGAGGCAGTGAAACGAGACTTAAAAGGAGTGAGACATACCTAGAGATTTGGGTCATGATAGGACTGTATGAAAATTAGCAATTCATGTGCTAGAATCTTAGTTTATTCGTGTTTTGTTACTCTTATCTTCTTTCTTATTAATCTATTTCTAAAATAAATAAAATGTTGAATCTTATTTTATTTGTATTTATTATTATTATTATTATTATTATTATTATATTTATTATTATTATTATTTTAGTTTCATCTTATTTTCTATTACTTTTCTTCAAAATTGTTGGGTTTCATCTCTAGCCGGCCCCAACTTGTTTGGGACAAAGGCTTGGGTATTGTTGTTGTTATATTCAAGACATTGATGACAATGTTCAAATTAACCTCTGAAAAGTATGCATAAACCACATTGCCCCATGCATTTGTAATTAGGAATGTTGTTCAATTTCCACATTATCTTTGAGGGAAAATCAGAACATGGAGCCGAACAAAAATTAAGTTACAGCTTCATTGTGAAGGAAAAAAACATTCATATTAGAAAGACCACATGCTCAATAATGGAAAATACATCCACCTCTTGAAACATAAAAACCATTTAGAAGTGAAGACATCATTTTGATACTGAATTGCAGCACAAGTGAGCTTAGTAGTAAGGAAATATGCAGCAATAGATTAGATAAGGAGTTTCTGATGGCTTAATAGGATGCAATAACAGTTGGTAAAAGTCTAATTTCCGAAACACGTGAATGAATGAAACAGCAGTACTTACCCTTCTACTTTGGGAAACAGCATTTCCTTGAACATGTGAATTATTTAGCTTCTCTATCGATGAATAGTTTCTTTGCTGGCACTCTTCATGCATAATCAATAGTTGTTCGGCAACCTGTTTGATGTTTACAACAAAAAATCATTCAAATTAATGAATACATGTCATGCTCTCAATGAATAACGTAAACTAATCACATGCCATGCTCTCAATGAACAACTTCACAGAAACCAATATAATGATACATTTTGCTCTTGATTATTGTAATAGTTAAAGGCTGTCTGCTACAGATTTGTGAATAATCACTAGAACTAGATTCAGGGAAATTCTTCATCAAGTTAGGTTGGGTTAGAACTTAGCATGAAAACAACAGGGGGTGCAGTTACCTCTTCAACACTACCATCCTCAAAGTCAGCATTGAACAACTCAGATACAGTGTCATACATCATATCAACCAAGTCTTCAAAATAGTGTGGACCTGAAAGAACATTTCTATTAATGAAGTGTATTCCAAAAGGATTTAAGAGGACGAAATTAAACTCACAACCAAGTAGGCCATGCCTAAACCTCATCCACAACACAATCTACGATAGATGAAAAGAAATGCCCTAAGACAAATTGAAGCTGTGAAGAAAAATGAATAGGAATACATCTTTCTTACATTCTCTGAAAGTAAGATGAATAAACAGAATCCTGTGTAAGAATGTGCACTTGTCTACTAGAAATTAATACAGATGACAAAAGTGGAAGAAGAACACAATAAAGATGGCACAATGTTGGTAGATGAAACTAGGGTTGGGGTCCATAAGAAATTAGAGCTACAGAGGCAGACTGTAGAATCCAAGGAATTTAGGCTTAGTAGGATCGAGACTAAGTATATGAGATGTGACTTTAGTGGTGTTGGTTACAAAGAGGGAAATGCTAATTTAGAAGAACAAATAGTGCCCAAGAGGGACTCCTTCCAATACTTGGGATCAATGTTGCAAAGTAATGGTGATATCGACGAGGATGTTTGCCACAGGATCAAGTTAGGTGGATGAAGTGACAGCAAGCATCTGAAATCTTAATATGACAAAGTCCTACATAAGCTAAAAGGTAAGTTCTGTAAAACAGTGATTAGACCTACAATGCTATATGGGGTGAAATGTTGGCCAAGTAAAAGATATGTCCAAGTGTCCAGTGTCACATAGATGTGCATGCTACGGTGGATGTGCAGCCATACAAGAAAAGACCAACTAGGAATGAAGTAAAACGTGATAGAGTACAGCTGAGAACGATTGAAGAAAAGCTGGCCTAACACCGACAAAGGTGGTTTGGGTATATCCAGTAAAGAACTTCAGAAACAGCAATTAACAGTGGGATCCTAAAGGGTAAGAGAAATATTAGGAGGGACAGAGGACAACCAAGCTTGGCATGGGAGGAGGCGGTTATATGGGAAGTGGGGGACTAAAATGAGACTTCATGGAAACCAGTTATTGATGTACCAAAATCTCATTTTACTCGTATTGTTTGCTGTAATTCCGGTGCCCCTGGACAGCAAAACAGATCTGTTCTTGGGAGAACAGACAGGGTTCAGGTATTCAGCAACCTAGGAAGCTTCTGTAGAGCACAAGGAGAGGGGATACATCGGTTGGGGCCTTGGTTCTATGCTGGACTGTAACACCCTAAATATCAAGCAACAATAGAAAAATAATTTGAGTGCATGTGCTTGTGCATTTTGTGTGATTGTGTGAGTTCAAACGAGTAGAATTCGCCAAGAGTTTAAATTTGAAATCAAATGAAAAAGAAAAGGAAAAGAATAAAACCTCACTTGGACCGGCGTCAACCCCTGCGGCCCAACTCCCCTTCCTACGTGCACGGCCCAGCCCGCACCTCCTTCTCTTTTCACTCTTTACCTCACTGCCACGCGGGGCCCGCTTGTCATCTCCTTCTCCCTCCCTTTCCAACGGCTGAAGCTCACCGCACCACGCCCCTCCCTCCTCAAACCGCCGCCCATCGCGCCGATTCAAATCGAGCAACCGCTCGACATTGGTGTCAGCAACCACTGCCCTCCACCGCCTATAAAACCCCTCCCACCCCCCATTCTTTCCCCTTCTCTACACGCTCAAACCCTAGTGTCATTGTCCACGGTGAACCGTCGTCGTTCTTCACGTTCCCGACAAATCTTCGCCCCTCTCTAGATCTCCCTTTGCCTAGCGTGTGTCGTACTCCTAGGAACTCGGCGGGCAAGGTTTCGTGGAGAGAACGTCGACGTTTCGACGAAAATCGATGGGAGCCACCGCCTCTCGCGCTGTTCATCGTCGCCGACCCCTACCCGCCCATTTTTTGAACCGTGCTAGCACCCGAGGTATGCTCCTCTCTCCCTCGCTCGAATCGAGTATCGCGCGCTAAGTTTAGAGCTTATTTTCCGTGCGGGCCGTCTTCTCTGATAAGAGCACCGCCGCAGGCGCAGAGCGCCACGCGCGCGCGCCGCCGGTGTCGCCGAAGGCGAAGTGGCATGTCTTCGACTGTTGCTTTGATGCCGACGGCGAGATTCGAAGCAATGTACTTTGTTTTAAATAAATCACGCGCGTTCATCTCGGATCCTACAACCCACATTCAATTACAAGTTTGTCGCCATAGCTTTTGCAATTAAGCCCCTAATTCTTTCGGACTAGCCCCTGGACTTTAAATTAATATTGTTTAGCCTTTGTTTTAGCACTAAAGCGCATGTACTTCTCTGAAAATAGGTTACATCAAGGAATTAATGAATTAGGCCCACGTAATTTAACTTAATTGATGCATCTGTCCCTGAATAATGACAAAAATAATTTTAAAGCCTCTGAAAATATATTTAATTGGAGAATATTTTTAAAATTGCATTTAGTGAATGGAATATGTTTATAAATGGTAAAATAAATATAGAAATAGTAGGAAAATTAGTTATAAATTCTTTTAGGCTGAAATAAAATTGTAGGGCGCATATAAAATATACTTTAACCATGGAAAATTCATTAAAAATGTTTTTAGCCTCTAAATAAATACTAAAAATGGAGAATAAATGTAGAAATAGCAGAAAAATTATTTATGAAACTTTTAAGTTAAAATAAAGTTGTAAAGTGCATATAAAATATATTTTTACGATGGGGAATTTATTAAAATGTTTTTATCCTATAAATAAATATTAAAAAGGGAAAATAAATGATAAATGTATTTCTTTGGCTACGAAAAATAATAAATACTTTGTAGGGACGTATTAGTATAGGATTTTATGCTTATGTGAATATTTTGATGTATTGTATTGTGTGCTATGTACTTATTTAGTCTTTATTTATTGTTGTCTCGTATTGGCACCATAATTAGAGTTGTTTCCCGTCCTCGGTTTTCAATCTCCAAGATCCAGTCTTCAACGACTACCAAAGCTTCGTAGAAGGCAAGTGTCCTTGAACATCTTGCACCTATTTCTAGGATGACTAGTTAGTTGCATGCTTAATTAAATGGTATCCTATTTAATGTTATATGCCCTGTTCCATATTATTTCTTGTCACTTGGATTGGGTTGGGTAGTTTATAGGTCTTGATCACGCTTAGCCATGCTTAGACTTTGGAAAAGGGTTTCCTACACATAAAATGTACTATACGATATGGTTATTATAATAATGATGGACACATAATAGTAGTTGATAGGAATATGGCGGTTAGATGGTTTGGTGTGGTGCAATTTGCACAAGACACGGGTTTGAGTTTGACATCGTTGGATTCCAAGGACCGGTTTATATAGGAAGCCTCTGAGTTCCACAGTACCACCACGAGACTGAGATAGGGCGGCTTGGTCAATTAATTAGGTTTCTCCCGACGAAATGCTAGTAGTTGGAAGGTGCGGGGAATGAGTCAAGGGTACTGCTCTGAGATCTGCATGGATCAAGAGGCGGAGGGTTACTCCAGGAATGTCTAAACAGTGAAACTTTAGAGAGCTAGTATTAATTAGGAGGACCTTTGTAAATACCTTGTAGTGATCTCTTGGTCACACACCAAAGGAAGTGTATAATGTGATCAACAGGTCACAGGCGACAAAGAGGTTCACTTAGTCCACCCGACAACAGGAGATGAAATCACTACTTGTAAGTAAAGGGTACACACTCTGTAGAGTTTTGTCAAACTGTCTAGACAACCGTGGCTTGGGGCTAAGTTCATAATTAGTTTATGGATGGAAAATGGTGGTTTATTATGATTCTAGTTTTATCTTTATTATCGTCATTATGATTTGGAGTATTCATTAAGTTAAGTATTGATTATGAAAGCTAAGGTTAGGTTCTTAGCATAGTGATTAAACCAAAGTTGGTTTATCCTTTATCTAGCCATTCATGTCATCCTCTTTCCACACTTGTTGAGTACTCAATGTACTCATGTGCTTACCTTCCCCTTCAGAATATGAAGAAGAGGTGGCACCAGAAGACTACTTCGTCAACCCGGAGGAGATGATCTAGGCAGGTGATCCTTCACGCAACTGCTTCTGGAGATGGAGCCTCAACTACCTTTTCTTCTACTGTAGCTTAGACTATGTAAATAGCTTAGTGGTGTGTATTAGTGACGTACAGGTTCTTATGTAAAACTTATGATGCATCCAAATATGGCTATGTAATGATATTTTACTTTCGTCAACGCATGTATGATTCAGTTGATCTTGGTGTACATGTGGGTAGCGTTTGTTCGTCTTCTTGATGATCAGGTGTGACATGGACAGAACATAACAGAGGGAGAGAACAGATTAAAAGGAATCTTGAGTGTGCGTGGTGCGGAGAAGCGGAGCGCGGCCGAATAGCACGGTGCGGAGGACGGAGGCGGGTCGATCTCCTCGAGCCTGCAGTGGAAGGCAGGCGGAACGGATCTCTACGAAGGGGAGGAAGGAGGCGGCGGATCGGATCCCTCCAGAGACGAGCAAGGAGTGGATTGGATCCCTCCGGAGGCGACGAAGGCAGGTAAAACTGGATCCCTCGGAGGTGAGGAAGGAGGAGGCGGCAGACCGATCTATCGAGGGAAGAATGGACCGCCCCCTATCAGCAAATCTATCTTAGTCATATCGATCCTTGATACTGGAAGAGTGGGCTGCATTAAGGGGCTACGCGGGACTGGAATGAGCTATATGCGGGAGAGAGGGAGAAAAGTGTAATTGGGCCGAGTCAAGAATAGTACAAATATACTTACACTACTATATTTTTCAAATTTTTACATTACATTGTTGCCACAGTGCATAACACCTTGACACTTTAGGCGCTAGGCGGAGGGTCACCGCACGCCTAGCGCCTTTTGGAACCTTGGCATATGTACAACTTTTAGGAGAGCAGCATGCGGAGGGAAAAACGTAAAGTTACAGAAAAGTATGAACCCTTGACTTCTGTAGTTCAATAGATGGTGACTCGTTGCATAAAGTATGAATAGCAAAAAAGAAAAAAGAAAAAATCGACCTAACCAGTGTTAGCTGCAGATGCAGAAAGCAGACTATGCTGTTCTGCCACAAAAGTTGATTCAGTTACTATTCCTCAATGTAATACTCAAGCTATCACCCTATACTCAGCTTACAGTAAAAAAGATTATGTTGACAAGCCAACTTAAGAGGGCGTACAAGCTTGCAATTCAACTGCTAATGCTACCATGACGAGTACATGCGGGCAGTTCAGAAAATTCATTAACAAACACCAAAGAGGGCATCCATTCTATTCCATAGGTTGAAAATTGGTTATCTGACGATCCATGCCAACTATTTCAATCATAACAAGCTGAAAAGACAAACTACAATTGATATAACCTTATATTGCCCTGCATCTCAATTTAATAGAAACAATAATTTAAATGATAAATTCATGATGAGCACAACATTTCCCCCCTTGCGTATCAAAGGTCATCAGTTAATCTACGAACTCAAATCCTTGCTCGGTGAGCCAGAGCTACATTGTATGCCAGCGAAAACAATTAATTACAGTTCATTCAGACTCAAATCACCGAACGAGGATGCTAGTAATTAGAACTAATCGAAGAGGCATCTTTTCTGACCAGATCCCACCTCATGGCGGAGACAATTATCAGAGGGAAATGAACGAAAGGAGTGGTGCTTACCCTTGGAGTTGCAGAACCAAGAGAGGATGGACGCGCCTAGCTGGTCGGCCTTCGCGCGGGAGTCGCGGCCGCCCCACTGGTTCTCCACCGCCATCTGCAGCGCTGTCCACCGCCCGAACACTAGGCCCACCCCCTCGCTAAGCGCCGCCGTCGCCTCGGCAGAGAGCAGGCCGCCACCGCTGTTGGATGCGGCCATGATGTCGCGAGATTTCAGTGCGGGGCGGAGAGGGCTAGGGTTTTGAGCTTTCTGGCTGAAGCGGCGAAGGGCGGCGCACCTCCGCAGTGGTTGATTACGAGGGAAGCATCTCCTCATATGACTAGAATCTCGACCGCTGCCCGATAAGGGGCTGTTAACTAGTCAACTCGAGCTGTTTATTTATGTAAATTTGAGTTTGATAAAAAATCGAGACGACCTCGAGTCGTGTCTAAAATTTATTCGATCTTTACTCGTTTAAGATTCTAACCGAGCTTGAATCGAGCATAGAACGAGTTGAACACGAGCGAATTACGATCTTCGGCTTTATTAACAACACTTTATTTTTCAGCCTCATGTACGTACAATAGAATCTACCAAGTTCAAATTCACAACTACTACATCCGTCCCATGTCAACTCTATTTCTGATTTTGGTCAATCTACCTTTAACCAATGATTTATGTAATTTTGATCAAATTTAACAGTATAAGATTTGTATTTTTAGGTTCATCATGAAAAATATTTTCATAATATACAATTTATATGTTGTTGAAGTTGATAGAATCTATAAAAATCATTAACCAAAGGCAAGTTTCATCAAAGCTAGAAATAGAGTTGAGTAGGGACGGATGGAGTAATAAAGTAAGGAAGTGGACGACGATGCACATCATGTGTTGCTAGCGTATATAAAAAATGTGTCATTAAAAATATTTTTAATAAGATTATATAATTTAGTTAATCATGCATCTCATATACGACAATAATAAACGAGTTTACTCCAGCTTGAGCTCATCAAGCTTGCGAGCTTATATGCGAGCTCAAGTTTGACTCATTTCGAATTTGAGACGAGTTTGAATCGAGTCTAAAACGATCGAACACGAGCGAGTTACAATCCTCGAGGTTTATTGGCAGCCCTAATAAGGCCTGAACTTTTTTTTATTAGTGTGACATTAAAAAAAACTACTGAATTTTTCTTAACCCTCATGTTCAATTATGATCAGTATAATTCATCTTTCCTGGTTCATATTTACTTCTGAAATATTTGTTTTTAATGTTTTTGTATGAGCGTCTCGAGGTCTGGCTTATTAATATTAGCTAAATCACTGGTTAGAGGATGTACCATTTTTTTTTCTATTTCATCAAAATTTAGGAATGGCATGTCATCATTTTTGTTGCCTATTCAACTTTCGAAGTATATTCTTGGCAAAATTTGATTATCTCTTTCCTAAATTTCTCGGAAAACCTATTGCAATACATCATATGTCCATGGTGTGAAACTGCTTTGAGTTCATGTTTTTTGTACTTAAAAAAGGACAACTATGCGCTAAATTGTGATCTGACCTTCATGTTTGGTCTCTCTCAGGCCTGGCCCAAAGACAGGTCTCCGTGGTATCTCTCAGGCCGGCCCAAAGGCCACACCTTTACTTCACATGCCAGAAGGCTCGCGTCGGTAGCCCGGAAAGGATCAGGAAACCGCGCGGGACTCGTCGACGCGTCGCGCACCTCTCTGCCTCGCCAAGCCGCCTATATAAATTTCCCAACCCTCGCCGCCGCCTTTTCCTCAGCCACACGCCTACGCGAAATTTCCCCAATTTGGAATCGCCTCGATTCGCCTACCTTTGCAAGCGACCGGGAACCCCTACCTCCGGCGACGCCGCCAGATCCGTCGTCCTCCGCCGGGATCGGCCGCTCCTCCACCCGGGCGCAGCGATCCGGGACCTCCGATACCCGGCGTCTTCCACCGGTGTTCTCCGCTCGAGCTCTTCCCCCCGTCGGCGTCGGTGTCCCCAGGATTCGTTCGGCTCCAATTCGACGACTCCGACCACCCCGCCTCGACTCGAAGGGATCAGCGAGCCGCCGCCGTCGCCGATCGCCTCGCCGTAGATCGAATTCGATCTGTTAATCACTCGTTGTGATTTCGTGTATTTGATCCGAGGGGAAAAAAATTCAGGCCGTCTCGTTAACTTTTTTGTGAGAAAGAGAGGCTGAATCCCTGTCAATCATGGGTGTTGTGTATTACAAATATAAGAGCGAAAAGGAAGTCTATTCTCTACCTCTCGCGCATGCTTTTATCTCTGCCTATGAACTCAAGCAGCTTATCTTGACGAGCGACCGGTACGGCCTTGGCCGCACCCGCGGCCGTGGCCCCACGGAGGTTATCGCGATCTCCAATGCCCAGACTGGCGAAGGTTTGTGTTAGCGCAATAATTGTCAATACATCTCAATCATATGAATCTGTAAATTTGAAGTGTCTGTATTTTCAGTACTAAACATAATATGAATCTGTAAAATTTTGTGCGATCCTTCTTTCTAGCGATAGAAACTTTAGGGATCAGTTGTAGATATATCTGCCTCGAAGATTGTGTCACTGCGAAACGCTAAGAGCAAATTCCAGTGGCCTAGAATTTATGTTCGAGCCTGATTACAACTGGGTCGGCTTTGCTCGTAGAGTCCTAGGGCAGAAAATTTCACCAGAGTATTTTAGAATCCTGCTGCAGTACATTCATTTTGTGTTGCTTGTTGATGGTTCTTCCAACTATTTCAGATCATTGAGATTCTTTGGCTCTTTGTTTGTTACATATCTTGTAAAATATTCTTACAATGCTACAAATTGACCATTCCTTTTGGTCTGGTAACTCTGCGTGGTCTCATTTTTTTTTTCAGAAAAAATTAGAGGTGTAATATGTCTACAGTGTAACTGTAAATTATCTTGGTCCATGAAACTTGTTCTTGACTGTTCCTCAGCAGCAAAGATGTTAATCTGGGGTTATAAGATGTTCTGTATGCAACTTTTGGAATTTGGATATTATCTCGCTGATCATGAGTTATAGCTTCCTTGGAGAGCAGAACTGTGCCCATTCATGTCATACTATTTTTTTATGTTGGGAATACATCCAACGCTGTGATTGTCAGTGTTGACCTGTTATTAAAGATCTTTCTTTTCAATTTAAACATATATTTAGACACATATTCACTCATTTCATGAATGCTCTTCTCATTCCAGAGGGTACTATTTGAATGGGATGATTGACACTTGTGATTTTTGTGTTTGTTCATAAGTGCAGATTATACAGATGAAAATGCGATGATACCACAGAATACAACTGTCCTGGTTCGCAGAATTGTTGGACAATTGTCAGAGAATATTGTTTTGGTCTCCTCGTATGTCTCTCCTCAAATCTTCTATTTTACATTTTAAATTACTTTGCCCTGCTTTTTCAAAAAAAAAAATATTGTTGCCTTGTTCACTCATACTTTGTGCTGGAATCTTAGTTTACCTGGACTTTGTTTACTCTTATCTCTCTTTCTTTTACTCCCATATGTTTCTATTTGGTTTCATATCTAGCCTACTCAACTGCTTGGGACAAAGGCTTAATTGTTGAAAATTACTGTTCCTTTGTTTGAACTGAGAGGCAGAAGAGAGAATTTTTAAATCATATAACCTAGATCCATCTAGAATTTGCTATCTTTTAACTCTTCAGGCATTAATGTAAATTTTGTTATGCTTAGAAAGTTTGTGTGGATATATTTGTTAAAAACTGTCTGAGGAATTCTGTTATATTTGCTTCTCGTGAGTTTTCTGTGCAAACTTGAACAAAGTATCCCTCTACTCAAACAGACTAACAACCGCCACTTTGCGAGATCTGGCTTAATCATTACATAAATCTGTATTAACTGAGACCTTTCAGGGCAGAAAGCCAGAAACTAATGTCTCAGAGATGTTGTTTTTGTATACTAATGATAATGTTATCTTACTATATGCAGGCGAAAAGTTACTGAGGGCTGTTCTGTGGCTTCAAACAAGTCAGTTGTTACGGATTCTAGCTCAAAGTCACTTTCCTCAACAGAAGTGCAAGATGAAGATGCTGCTATCACAGCAGTGATTGATGCAGCTGAACTAAAAGTGTAAGAAGCACATTCTCTTTTCTCACAGAAGAATATTAGAGTTTTATAGTACCTTCACTAATGATTCTCATTCCTTGGTGCCTGTAGGGAGGGAGATAACCAATCTAGAAACGGGCTAGCCGGTGGAAGGTTTGCGTCAGGAAGTCGTTATGGTAATGCGAAAATCTTATTTTTCTTTCTGCTAACATGTTTAAGATCATATGCTTCCAGAGCAAGCAAGTGTCCTGAAAAGGTGAACTTCTTTTAAAACTAAAAGCGCAGTAATGATATGCCACATATGTTCCGATTCGCTAGTTTGTTTTCGTCAATGGAAAAGGTTTATATAGGGGATAAAACTTATTCATATAAAATTCCAATTAGGTGACATCATTATAGAAAAAGAAAACTATATATATATATATACACACATATAATATTGATATATGTGACATCATTATACTTGGACCTACAAATTACAACGTCACGGGAGCTCTTTGTTCCCATGTGGATTGACACTTGCTATGTGAATTTGCATCTGCTTGAATTATATATATATATATATATATATATATATATATATATATATATATATATGCTTTTAACATTTTTTGACTTGTGCTCTATTTTATTGTCGAAGGTCATGGGCCATTGGAAGGGGAGACGCCTCCACCAGGTTATGTCTGTCGCAGCTGCGGAGTTCCAGGCCATTTCATTCAACATTGCACACAGGAACTCAAGAAACCTCCACCTGGATATATCTGCTATAGATGCCGAATCCCAGGGCACTTTATTCAGCATTGTCCGACCATTGGTGGGAATTTGGACAAGAATAAAATGATTAGGTCACTTGCCCCAGTAGTAACTCCCAGTCCTGCTGATGGCATCCTAGAATCACTTGTCCCTTCTGCGTCAGATAGTGCTGTTGATGATTTGCCAGCAGAACTCCACTGCCAACTATGTAAAAAAGTCATGGCAGATGCAGTGTTGACCAGCAAGTGCTGCTTTGATAGTTTCTGTGATAAATGTGAGTGGTCTTTCAAAATTCCATATGTATGTTCAAAACCATTATTTATGATGAGAACTCAATTGTTTTAGTTATAGCAGTAGAATTGCATTTCTGATGTCTCAACAATTATGCTTCCTTCTGAATAAGGAAAAACTCTGTTTATCTTTATCAGGCATTCGGGATTACATTATTACACAATCAAAGTGCATTTGTGGAGCCAAGGTGCTTGCAGATTCGCTCATTCCCAATCCCACACTTCGGAGCACAATCAGAAATATGTTGTCAACACGTGCTGGCAACACAACAAGTGGTACAACCAAACGCAGAAGTTCTTCAGGAAGCAACCCTGATCCCAAATTACAGAGTGACGCTCCTTCTGCTGCCTCGGAACGGGAGGAGATGAAGCAACCTATGGACCATCATGTATCAGAAGCAGCTGCTCCTGACGGTGGACTCCAGGTTGCCACAAAAGATGATCGAGTGAACCAACTCAGAGAGAAATTGGCAGCCAACGTTGATCCCTTTGGCAAAGATGAAGTCAGTTCTGCAGAATTGTCTGTCAAGAAGGCGGCAGCTAATGCTGAAAACCTCAAACTACAATACAGAAGTGAATCAACTTCGAAGGTTACTACTGTTTCTGGGACCCTGGAACAGAATACCACTAGAACAGATCAACCCAAGAAGCGGAAGAAAGCAGGCTCGACTAAGATTGTTCAACCCAATAATGCTGATTTTGGCTACAACATTCCGATGGACCCTGCATATTACAACCCTTTCGTTGGTGGATACCCTTGGGCAGCTGAACCTTACATGTACGGATCAATTGGCATGCCCTACGGTGGTTATCCAATGGGTCCATATGGTTTTAATCCCATGAACAGCATGCCACCACATGCTCTTCCAATGAACGGTTATCCACCAAACTATCACCGGTATGTGTCCTAGGTGCATTGTAATAACAGAGAATGAACACATAAAACCAGCTAATAGAACCACTTGTCTAATCTCAGCTATTTGTTTATAACTGTCTCATTTCTATTTTTCTGGAGTACATTCAGCTCCAATTAACCAGAGCAACACTAATTGTTTGTCTTCTCGATTTTTATTAGGCCTGAAGTTCAATCAACACATCAGCAGGGAACTGGAACTGATTTGCGCTCAAGGCTGTCTGTGAGGCCCAAAGACACAGGTATCCAGTCCCAATCGTCAGAGTGCAACCGACAGCGAGTTTCTTCTCATGGTTCAGAGTTGAGGAACAGAACAAGGTCAAGCCCTGAGAGGAGGGACCATCGGCGTTCAGACAGGGCCTCAGATGACTACTATGAGGATCACAGTAGGAAGAGAATGCGCGTCGCTTCTCCAATAGATGGTGATAAACAGAGCAGTCGGAGGTCGAAACACAGTTCCAGGAGCATGGCTCGTGAGGATTCAAGCGATGACGAGCGCAACTTCAAGAGGAGATGGGGCCGCAGGTCATCTGTCACTGTGGACTCGAGGAACTGATGAAGATGGCTTGAAGAGGCCCAGCAGATCATCTTTCACTGTATACTCGGGGCACCGATGAAGATGGCTTGAGAGTTTAGCATTGCTGATCTCCGATGTGCGCTGATAGAATCCCTTCAATTGTAGCTGTATGTATACCACTGGAAGCAGAGTAAAGCCCCCCGAGGGCAGAGGAAAATGCCTATGTATTAATGTCTAACGAGAGTTTTCAGCTCTCGTCTTGTAACGACATATTCCCGAAGACAAATGAAATACATAGTTTCTGAGTTAATTTTCATATCTTATTTACATTGACCTTTTCATATCCGTTTGCAACTGATGCTGATCTATGAGATGTCGAAGCACATCTGCTTGAGGTTTTGTAGTCATTTGTAGCAACGCATTTTCTTTAGTACCTACTCGAATTGATAAACTACACTACACTTCGTTTGATGATTCAAAGCTATACTTACAGGTCCCCCCACCTTCCTTTTGTGCTCTAAGAACAAATTTTGGACACTGCCAAAGTTTACAGAAATGTTCAATCTGTGAGCTCAGCACGAAATTATGATACGAACCAAGCATCTCCAATTTGAATTTACACTTCTCCAGGTATAAATAAACAAACAACAAAAAAGTGTTACAAATAAATTAACATGTGATGTGATCACTTGACACTGGCAGTTACCAATAACACCGATCGGTCACGACTCCAGTCGAACGGCCACAGCAGTTCCTGCCTCCTCCTATGGTCATGTCCTCTCTATTGTGCATCATCATCATGTATAAAAGGAAAAGATCAATGAATGAATGGATATACAGAATCATACAATCTGTGTCTTTGTCATAGAATCAATTTCTCTCTCAATTCTATTTCCAACACGTCATCAGCACTTTGCTCTACAACTAAGAGAGGAAAACACTAGTAAGATATCCAACAATGAACTTACCGATCCAGTAATCCTATTGTTCTTTGTTGGAGATGGAGAATTTTCAAGCCGCATGCGCCATCGTCGAACACGTCGTCGTGGTCGTCGTGGTACTGGGCGTCGCGGTCGCCATGGTAACCGTCGCCGACACAGCAGCCACTGCACAGGCTTCTGGACTCGACGTTGCCGTCGTGGTGGCCGCCGCATTCGTCGACCAGTGGTACCTCCGATGACGCCACCACAAGATCAACACAGACCTCACCGCCGAGTAGCAGATCGCTCTCCGACTCCATCCGCCAACTCTCGGACCTCGACGCCCATCAAACGGGTCATCAAGGGGGATCGATCGCCGTCCTCGGTGGGGAATCCCCTAACCGGGTTGCGCTGGTTCAACATCCCTCGTCATCGAGTGGACAGGGGGGAGGAAGAAGAGAAGAAGAAGTTAGCCGTGAGATCACGGTGGACACTGCCGCCGTGCTGCCGCCACCCCCAAGGCCGGCACTACGACGAACGACACGGATGAGGGTCGGTCCAAGGGGACTACTCCAAGGACCGCTAGCCTTGAGGACGACGTCCTCCTCGCTAGATCTGGTGACCACAACCGAAAATGAACCAACGTCGGCACTTCCAACCTCACCGGTGACTCCTCAACGGGATGCCGGAACTCCGACCTCCAGTTCACCGTTGGTCCTCACAAGCCCCAATGGAAACCGACTTCTCCGTCATTTCGCCCACCTCGTCGTTAGAACCCGAGATCCCCGATAAAGGGCCTCGACCGCCAGACCAAATCCTTAAACGATTTGGGAACGGCGTCGGTAAGGGGGTAGGATGGGGGTGCGGCGCCGGAAAAGGATGGAGGGAGGAGGACTAGCGGAACAACGGCGATATGGTGCGGCGAGCCGGCGATTGGAACTACGACGGAGGATACGAGGTGAAAAAACGAGAAGGCTGCGGCGATGGGGGTAACCCTAACGCCCGCCCATCGGCCTCCCCTTATCCCCGCGCGTAAGTCGACAGCCGGGCCTGGTCTGAAGCACGTGGGCCAGGCCTTTGTTGGGCCGCGCCGACATCGGCCAATGGGCCGTGCGGTTTCGACCGCCGGCCGAGCCTGAGTCGGGTCGCATTGCCTCGCCCACTGGACCGCGCTACTGGGCCAAAATCCCAGTACTGGCCCGACTGTAAATATTACATTTAAAATTCAGTTTTAGTTTCAAATTTCAATTATAATCCATTGCTTCCTACCAGTTCCGATCCAAATGCCTACTCCTCTACTCCTACGTTTCACAAACCTGCGGCCTATCCCTTACCAAGCTACCTAATAGCCCTGGCAGCAACCCTCTTGAATGTGGCTCGCTCCTAGTTTTTCTTCCCCCGCCCGTTCTATCTAGGCTGGTGGCTATACCGTCTGATCGAACTTGAAACTAGCCCATTGAGCTTTAGAATTTAAATTCTTGCAAGTGTGTATGTGTATATATTGTAAATATTTGTGATATATGTAAATATTTATTATGACAATGTATATATTGCATTTAAATATTATTTATTTGTAATAAATTCAATATTTGGCTAATTTTCAAATTTTGGCCAAATTGATAAAATTGAAAAATTACATTGTCCAAAATTTACTGTTTAGGCTATTTTCAGAATTTGGCCTCAACCTTGAATTTTGTTTATTACATTCACAATTTTTACAAATTTTTATCATTTAAAGCAAATTTTCAAATGTTGGCTTATGATGGAAAATAACACGACACATAAAATATAAAGTAAATTGACTCATTTTGATTAAGCCATTTTTCTATAATTTGGCTCAATGCATTATGAATCATACCTTAATATAACAAAGTGCATAATTCATTTTAATTTGGCCACTTCTTTAAATTGATCACCTTTAACATGAAATATACATACATTTGTTCTTCCTGTCAAGCCATTTTCTAGAATTTGGCTACATAAGAAAAATAAATTAAATGTGTTTTCATTATGATTAACACACATTACAACACCACCATGATAATTTTATTAATAAAATATCTGTTTTCCTATATGTAGGAATCAATGTCTCGCGAGTTTGAAGAACTTACTCTTGATGGACATAATTATCCTGCATGAGCTCTTGACATCAAGATTGGTTTGGCTTTCAGAGGACTTATGGCTGCTCTTACTCCTTCTGAATAAAGACCTGCAACATTTCTGGATACATTCAAGTATCATTCACTTTACATTATTTGTAATCACCTTCATCCAGATTTAGAATTAGAGTATGTGATGGAAGAAGAACCTCATACTCTTTGGATGACATTAAAAAGCCGCTATGAACAGCACAAAACAATATTATTGCCTGAGGCCAATCATGAATGGACTCAACTTCGTCTTCAAGACTGTAAGTCTATAGAAGACTATAATCATGTTGTTCATAAGGTTTGTGCAAAATTAAGGTTTTGTGAGAAAGAACCATCAGAAGAGGACAAAATTGAGAAAACACTTCAAACTATGTTCCCTTATGATAGGGTCTTACAACATCAATATCGGGCTCGCAACTACCAACATTATGCTGACCTCATTCGTGATTTACTTCAAGCAGAGAAGCATGATGAACTCACTATTAAGAATCATCACCAACATCGTGTTGGGGCTGCTCCTATACCTGAAATTCATCATAATAAGAAGAAAGCAAATGCTTCTAAGAATATATATTCTAAGAAAAATGTTAGATCTGCTAGACGCCGCCGTAATAGGCAAAAGAATAAGAAATTCTCAAATACAATGAGAAAGGATGATGCTCCCTTTAAAGGAAAAATAGTGTAGTGTAAGGCATGTGACACTTATAAGCATAATGCTGATAAATGTCGCACACCTAAACACCTTGTGACTTTATACCAGAAATCACTGGGAAAAGACAAGAAAGCTCAAGGATCTCAAAATGAGTATAAAACTCATTAAAGTATTCAAACAAAGCCAACATTTGAAGTCTGTTGTTCAAGCAAGGTTATTGAAAATCCAAGCAACAAAGAGCCAACACTAAGTGTTGATGACTACATGGACATGGACACGAACAATACTATGGTAGAATATAAATCGAACAATGTGTTCGACGATCTAATCTAAGATCGATTGCCATAGATATTTGTAAATATTAGTCTATGTATATAAAGTGTGTTTTAATGTATGTAATTAGTTACATTGTATTAGGGTTATTCAGCACTCTAATGTTTTATGTACATATATGAATTTCAATGCAACTTATTATGTCATTACAATTTTTATTTATTATATTTCACGGGAAATTTTCGATGGAAGAAGAAATATGTCTTGTGGATCGTTGCACCACAAACTCTATACTTAGGGATACGAAATATTTTTAGACCCTAACAAGGAGGTCGGGAAATGTTTTGACCATTGCAGGGCGCGATGTGACAATAGTTGGCTCTGGACAAGCCACTATTACACTTCCTAATGGGACACAAGTGATGATTGAAGATGTTTTATTGTATCCCGATTCTACACGTACTCTCATAAGTTTTAGAGATATTCGGAAAAATAGGTTACATATACATACACATGAAGAAAATAAAGAAGAATTTCTTCTTATTTCAAAATTTTTCGAATATGGCCAAGAATTTCTAGAAAGAATTCCTTCTACTCCATCTAGACTGTACTTTACGTACATAAAACCCGTACCATATGTTGCATACAAGGTGATTTTCCAGAATGATGATACATTTAATACGTGACATTCATGCCTAGGCCACCCCAGAATAGGGATGATGCGAAAAATTATTGGAAATTGCACCGGCCATGATATAAAGAACACTAAATTTCTAAAATCAAATGATTTTATGTATACTTCATGTGCTATGGGAAAGTTGATCTTGCGGTCTTCCCCGTTTAAGATCCATGTTGAACCATTAAAGTTCCTTGAAATAATTCAAGGTGATATTTATGGACCCATACAACCAATGTGTGGTCCATTTAGATACTTCATGGTTTTAAACGACGCATCTACAAGATGGTCACACGTGTGTTTATTATCAACATGTAACCATGCTTTTGCCAAATTTATGATATAAGTCATAAGGTTAAAAACAAATTATCCTAAATATAGTATTAAAAGTATATGTATGGACAATGCTGCTGAATTTTCATCTCGAACCTTCAATGATTATTGTATGGCTCAAGGTATTGAAGTACAACATTCTGTTCCATATTATTTTAAATCCTTTATCTAGCCCTCAAGTGCGCACTATAGAGCAGGCTGGACAATCGAAAAACCCTGATTCTTCTATGTTGGGAAGTCATGAAGAATTTCAGGGGATAAAAGAAATTTTCATCAATTATACTAGTTCCAGAGAATTTCTTGACCGTATTACAACGGTCGTTAACTCATGCTTTTCAACCATGATAGCTGATCTTCTCCAAGATCCTGATCCTAAGACCATGACAGAGTGTAAACAATGCCGGGACTGGCAAATGGAAAGAGGCAATCAAGGTAGAACTTGAATCACTTAAAAAGAGAGAGATATTCAGTAACATAATACTTACTCCTACTCGAACCTATCCTGTTGGGTTCAAATGGGTTTTCTTCCGAAAACGGAATGAAAACAATGAGGTTATGAGATACAAGGTAAGGCTAGTTGCACAAAGGTTTACGCAGAGACCCGACATTGATTTCTATGAAACATATTCTCCTGTTATGAATGAAATTACTTTCCGATACTTGATATCTCTGGCAACACAAAAACATCTTTCTTTGCAGTTGATAGATGTCGTGACTGCATATTTATATGGGTCACTAGATTCGGATATTTATATGAAGGTTCTCGATGGGATACCCATACCGAATGGAAAAGTAGATCGCAACATGTTTTGTGTTAAACTTAACAAGTCTTTATATGACTTGAAACAGTCTGGAAAGATGTGGTATAACCGACTGAAGGAGTTCTTTTTAAACAAAGACTACTCTACTAATGATGATTGCCCTTGTGTCTTCATTCGAAGATCCTCAACTGATTTTTGTATCATATCAACATATGTTGATGATTTAAATATCATTGGTACTGAGAATGATATTAAAGAGGAACAAAATCATATTAAAAGAGAGTTCGAGATGAAGGATTTAGGTAAAACTAAATTTTACTTGGGTTTACAACGCAAGCCCTTCATACGGGCATTCTCGTACACCAATCAGCTTATGTTCAAAAAGTATTGGAGAAATTCAATATGAACAAAGATTATCCATCTAAAACTCCAATGGTAGTAAGAGGCTTAGAAATGGATACAGATCCGTTTCGGTCGTGCCAAGAAGGAGAAGAGGTTTTGGGTTCTGAATACCCTTACCTTAGTGTCATTGATGCACTTATGTATCTTGCAAATAATATAAGACTCAATATTGCTTTTGCAGTAAATTTATTAGAAAGATATAGTACCGCTCCTACCATACATTACTGGAATGAAGTAAAAAATATGTTAAGATACTTTCAAGGTACACAAGATCTTGGACTATTCTTTTCAAAGAAACAAGATCTTAATCTCATTGGTTATGCTGATGCAGGTTACTTAAGTGATCCACACAACGATAGGTCACAAACTGGTTTCGTGTTTTTACATGATCAAACGACAATTTCTTGGAAGTTATCTAAACAGACTCTAATGGCTACGTCTTCTAATCACTCCGAAACCATAGCATTATATGAGGCCGCACGTGAATGTGCTTGGCTACGTAGAGTGATTAATCATATCTAGGGGTGGGCAAAAAAACGGTAACCGAAAACCGAAACCGAAAAACCGGAAACCGAAACCGAATAAACCGAACCGACAAAACCGAATCATATTTCGGTTACCGTTTCTGGAAAACCGATTTTTTTTTTCAGTTTTCGGTTTTTTCCGCTGGTTAACTGGATTAACCGAACCGGCCCAATAACCAATCAGCCCACACAAAAGACAGTCCATATGGCCCAAAAATAACCCTAAACTCCACCTCCCTACCACTTCAACCCCTCAGCCGCCGCCATCCATCTCTCGAGCCTGTAAGGACCGAATGCCCAAGAGGGGGGGGGGGTGAATTGGGCTTTCTTCGAAAAATTCTAAGCAATGAATCTTAATTTCTAAAGTCCAATTCCCTACGCGACTATCTATGCATTCTAGTAGATAGAAACTTTGCGGAATATAAAATGCATAAAAGTAAGGGAAGGAGAAGGATGCAAACTCCCGAGGAGACAAGGATTTATCCCGTGGTTCGGCAACGATCTTCCTACATCCACGTTGTGGCACCCACCAAAGGGTTTTGCCACACCCACGTCACCAAGATGAGGGGTCTTCACTATTCCTCTCCGTTTGCCTCCTTGGGCAAGGTGGAGCTCAAGCCTTGTACAACTTCGACCTTCCGGGCTTCCACACACGCCTTGGCAAGCTCCGGAAGTCTTCTCACGGTTATAAACACAAAGGGCACTCCCTTGAGGCTCTCACACTAACCTAGAGAGTCCACTCACCAAGAATGGTGGCACACAAGCTCTCTCTCTAGCTAGTTCTAGCCTAAACCTTGGTGTAGATGTGATCAAAATGATGTGGAGGTGATTGCTCTTGGCCTTGAACACTTGTGGATGTGTTGATAGCTTCTGGTGATCAAGACTTGACGAAATGACAGGGTTAGGGGGTATTTATAGCCAGCCTTCCCGAAATAGCCGTTGGAAAAGTAGGCTGATAGAACTTTACTGTGAACACCGGATGATCCGATGTCACCCCTTTAGTTATCATCGGTCTAATTACTTTGTCTGACGTCATTGTGTCAGATATGACTGTTGTTAGACCGATGTTGTTCCTGTCTTCTCATCGGATGATCTGGTGGCTCTTCCTCCAGAATTTGCTTAATCTTGATGCTTACTGGAGTGATCGACCGATGTGTGTAAGTCTGTACATCGGATGATCTGGTGCTACACTTGGTCCAATGGTATTGCAAACTGTACTGATGGACCGATGTCTCTGAGCCATTCACATCGGATGATCCGGTGAGTACATTGTTCTGAGGTCTTCTTCTTCAGTTGAACCAACTCGACCGATGTGTATATTTCTGAAATCATCGGTTGATCCGATGAGTTGATTTTGTTTGCTTCAAGTTGTTTTGAGTGAATCTTTTGTGTCTTGCTCAGATGACCTCTTAGACATTTGTTTCATAAGCCTCTCTGATGATCTTCAAGCATTGTATGTTGTCAACTTATGGTTGAGTGACTTAGACATAAGATCTTTCACTTCTTGTCTTTATCTCATTGATTTGATCTCAAAAGTTGATTGTATATGGGTCTCCAATGATATATTCATTTCATTTTATTGAGTGATTATGGGGACCTTCCATTCACAAATTCATTAGTAAAGTTCAATGGTTGTCATTAATCACCAAAACCGTACTTCATGGGGGGCCTAGATGCTTTCAATCTCCCCCTTTTTAGTGATTGATGACAACACAATAATCAAAGCGCAATAGTAATGAATTTGATAGAATGAAACTTAAAAGAATATGCAATGAATACAGGATGTCACACTTGAAGCTTAAGCATCAATTAATAACTCAAGTGTGAATAATAAGGGATCATAAACATAGATAAACACCAAATGAGCCCAATCGATTAATAACTCATGGAAATAAGTTCATTAGAGCTCAAAAGTAGAAAATGAGTAGCAAACACACCAAATGTAGCAAACACACTGAATTACAAGAATGATAAACGATAAATGATAAAGAGACTCCCCCTGACACTAAGACGCTCCCCCTGACTCCTCTAACTCTTCTCCCCCTTTGGCATCAAGACACCAAAAAGGGATCCGAGCGCCTAAGGACCCTGAGTGCTGGGCGCGATGACGAACTTGTCACCGACGCTATCGTCGGAGCTGCTGGCTGGAGTAGCGGTGGAGGGAGCTGCCGGAGCCGTAGGAGCCACCGTCGGTGCCTGCTGTGGAGGAGCTGCTGGAGCAAGGGCACTGATGACGGAGGCCGGCGACTGCTGGAACAGAGTCGTGGCCGGCAGCGGGGAGTGAAGCGGAGCACCAGGAGCCAGAAGTGGAGACATGCTGAAGGAGGGAATCGGCGTAGAAGGTACTGGGGCCACTGGAGCGGCAGCTGGAGCCAGGACTGGAGGTGGTGGAGCGACTCCTGGTAGCTGCGATGGGAGGGCAATCCCGGTCTAGGTGTAGAGGTTGGTGATCAACCCCAGGATGCCCATCATCGCCTGCTGCGTCTGCTGCTGCTGGTCGAGAGTGCGCTGGTGCATCTGGTCGATAAGCCCCGTCAGCCTGTCAGTGTCTTCATGCCTCTCACGGGCGATCTGACGCTGCATCTCCTGCTGCTGCTGCTGGAGCTCAAGGAGACGGGCAGCCTGCTCCGCTCGGGCCTGCTCGGCTGCCAGCCTGTCCAGACGTTGCTGCTCAACCATCTGCGGGAGGAGCGACGTCAGCTCTGACGGCTGCGTGACCTGCGCCTCAGTGACGGGAGGTGGAGTAGGTGGTGGCACTGTAGAGCCTCCAGCCTCCGTGTCGTGCTGCCTGGGTGAGGGCGGAGGAGGGAAGTACTCCTTGACACTGTCGTCGGTGTCGCTCTCTGACCAGATATGCTGCAAGTCCTCCCCCTGTGCCTCAGCCTCGGCAAGCCTCTCATCCTCCTTCTCTAAGTCAGACCAGTCCTCCTCAGACAGCCGGGCCCTGACCTGACGCTCGACTGGACGGCCAAGGCGGCGGTCTCCAGGAGCTGGGGCACGGTAGTGACCAAACCGTGTCACACTCTCGTCAGTGAGATGGTCGTGCACGGCGGACCCCTCAGGAACCATCATAGTGAGAAGGTAGCTGATCCAGTGTCCATACACGAGCTGCCTGTAACATCCTAAATTTTCGCATCATGTATTGCATACATGTTCATGCATTAAATATTAATAGAATAAAAGAAAAATGATAAAACATACATATATGGTGTAGCAAAAAGAAGGAAGAGAAAATAATACTTATAGCCTAAAACTTGTAATAGGGAATAAGTATAAAAATAATAATATATATATATATATATATATATATTTAAATATATATATAAATAATATATATAATAACTGTATTTATAAAAAAAGAAGAAAGAAAATAAAAAAAAAAAGAAAAAAGGGCTCCGCTGGCCAGGTGGCCGAGCCGGCCCAGCCAGCCGCGCACCCGGCAATCCCGCGCGAATCCCGCGCTCCCGGGCCCCACCCCGCCGCGCCGATTCCCGCCGCCCTCCCGGCGCCCCACCCGAGCCACGCCCCACGCGCGCCGGACCCCGCGCCCTGGACCCCACCCTGCTGGCCACGCCCGCCCGACACTCCACCCCGTCGCGAATCTCGCGCCCACCCCGCCGCCTGCCTTGGCCCCTACGCCCACGCGCCCCGCCGCCAGCGCCCGGCCCCACCCCGCGATCCCGCGCACGCACGCGCCCGACCGGCGCCGCGCGCACCTCGCCCCGGGCCCCACCCTCGCGCGTCGTGCCACGCACCGACGCGCCCACGCGCGGAGCTGGCTCCACCCCGTTCCGCTCGCCCCACGCGACCCCATCCCGCACGCGCCCGCCTACCGCGCGTCCCGCACAGGCCCCACCCCACAGAATCCCGCCCGACGCCCGAATCTCCCGCGCGCGACGCCCCTCCGCGATGCCCACGCGCGCTGGCCCTAGCCTGGCGCCTATAAAAGAGACAGAGGCTTCGTAGGTTTTTCCTAGACTCCAGAAGTGCCGCCGCCGGTACAGAAGGCAAAAGGAACCAGAGAACAGAGGGCTGCCGCAGGGAAGAAAAGGAAGAAAAAGGAGGGGAAGAAGAGAGGAAAAAGAGGAGAGCGCCACCGTCCGACGGAGATCGTCGCCATCGCGTCGCTGTCGTCGTGCCACCGGAGGACCTTACGCATCCACTTCGTCTACGCGTTGTCTTCATCCCTCGATCTTTAGCTCCCTTGCTTTAGATCTAAGGACCGGTTCATGCGAGAATAAGCCAGGACTATAGTGCCACCACGAGGTCAAGTATGGGTGCGGCGTAGCTGATTAATTAGGGCTTTGCTAGTGCTGTTTGGACCATTGTGGATGCTCGGGGAAGGGGTAGTCGGATTGGGTTTGTTGATGATTGGTGGGACTACCCTAGGATCCGAATGGCTCAAGAGGGGCCCTTGGTTGAATATGTGCTCAGTGGGAGACATCGCCACCGGTGAAACCTCAGTGGGGTCTAAATAGGCTAGTAATCCCTTTGTAAAGGCTATTTGGTGATCTCTTGGCCATACACCAAAGGAAGTGTAATTAGCATAAGGGAGGTTCCTTAGTCGCCGACGGGTGATGAAATCACAAACACGTGGGTAAAGTGGTACAAACTTTGGAGAGTATTAAAACTATCATGATAGCCGTGCTCCCGGTTATGAGCGTCTGGATGACCTACATGATTAGAGGGAAAGTGGGATTTGGGATGATTATGGTTTGGTAATGGTTATGGTTGATATTATGATTATGGCTATGGTTATGAGATGGAATTATGGTTTATGACATTGATTATGGTTATTGGTAATGGTGATTTATGGACTGGTATCATGATGGTTACATGGTTTATGATGTGTTTACTTCACATAAATATGATACATCGCTTTTCAAATGTTTTACTGTACTTTTCAGCACTTTGCCATTATTATTGTCGTCATTTGAATCAGCCACATGTCATACTTTCCACACTTACTGAGTACGACATGTACTCACTCTTGCAATCCCCCCCAACAGTTGTAGGTCAGGATTGTGAGTTTAATGGCGATAATGCGGAGTTCTAGGCCGTGTCTACCGTCAGCTTTGTCTGTGGTGTTATTGGAGCTGCGCTATCCCTTTTGCTTAGTTTGCTTAGTTTGCTTAATTAGTTTATTTCCGCTGCATTAGTTGAACTTGTCATTAATATTCATTAGAGCTTGTATTCGAGGATAATATGGTTTCTGTAATAAAATTTGATAATTAACCTTGTTCTGTGGTAATTTTCTGTATACTCTTTTGTGATTGCACTCGTGTATGTGTGTTGAACATCCTGGGCACACATATGCGTTAGTTTGGTTCATTTTTCGGAACCGGGCGTCACACTGCCTCATCATGCCCACACCGTCTGTGATCACATCCTCCATCTCGCATATGAGGACGTCCACGATGTCGAACTCCATCCTGTTCATGATGTAGAACAGGAGAGTCTGCTGCAAGCTGGTGAACCCCTCCAAGTAGCCAGACCTCGGTAGGAGCGTGCGGCGCAAGACGAGGTGCACTGTGCGCGCAGCTGGAGTCAACAAGGCTGGTACTCTCGGCTGGTCAGGAGAGAAAGTGGGACCAAACAGAGAACAAATCTCCTCCAGCGGTGGTGCCACTCCTCTAGTAAGCGGCCTCCTCGGTGGGTCTGCCTGACCATAGACCCTCTCATGCACGCAGGTGTCGTGCAAGTCCACTCCTAGCAACTGTCCCAGCGTCTGCCTCGTCAGGTGGTAGTGCTGACCTATGAACATGAAGTCAATTGATCTTCTGCCCTCAGAGACATAGAGGGTGGCGTAGAAGACGCGGACCCAATCTTCCACATAGGCACTCCGCTCATATGCCATCAGCTGCACCAAACCTCGGTACCTCTCAAAGTAAGGACGGATCTCCGTCTCTGCTGCCAAAGTTAGCTGACCCCAATCCAGATAGTTGTGTTGAAACAGCTTGTGACCTCGACGCTTGTAGGTCTCATAGAGTGATGCATGGGTGACAGTCCAGAAGCAACTATCCACCAGAGCCTCTCTGGGCTGCGGGTACCACTCCTCAAGCAGCACATTCCATCTGAGCTTGTGAAGCTGCTTGGCCTTCATCTTCCGGTAGTCGGTCAACCGGACTCCTTCGGTGACATGGACAGTGGTGTCCATCTCGTAGATAGCACGCTAGGCCTCCCTGTCCTCACGACGGTCGGCAGCCGTCGGTCTCGAACGTGGTGCTGTCGTGGTGTGACCCCCACAGGTCCGGGCTGAGCGTCGGCGGACGAGAGGCTCTACCGGCTCCTCTTCGGCCTCGGAGTCGTCAATCACCGGAGGCTGCCTCGGACGAGCCTCACGGATCCTTAGGGATCCCCCTCGGCCACGCTCACGCTCTTCGACGGTGCGAGCAGCCATCAAGGTCTTCTTCTTCTCATTCGACAGTTTTTTCTTCTTCGCGGCCGGCTCTGCGATGGCCTTGCCCTTGTTCTTCTTGTCGCGAGTCATTGCAATGTGCGAGAGTGAGGTTGACGAAGTTACGCGCGCCGAGCGACGAAAGAGGCGGCAGGAAACCCTAACGGTGGTGAGACGACCGTTTGGGAGGAGATGGCGGTGTCGCTTGGGTGGAGGCGCGGCGGTGGCTGGGTGAAGCGGCGGCGGCGGCTGCGGTGGAGCGGCGGCGACAGCTTGGTGGAGGCGAGCGGCGGCGACGCTGTGGTGTGCGGCGCGTGGATGGAGGCGGCGGCACGGGTGTGCGGCGCGTGGATGGAGGCGGCGGCGCGGCGGGGGCACGGCGGCGGCTGTCGAAGACGGCGGCGACCGGAGACGGCGGCGGCGTCCGGCGGCGGAGGAAAGTGACGGCCGAGTGACGGGATCAGGAGAGAGAGGAAGGAGGCGTACGCCTGATTTAAATAGTGGGTCCCAAACCCTAGCCATATTTTTAACACCGGATGGACTGATGTTAGATGGGATATACATCGATCGAACGCCACAGTAAGAATATTCAAAATGTTACTGTTGACATCAGATGGACCGACGTTGAGGGTTTTGATCATCGGTCGAATGGCACAATAAGGGTATTCAAAAGAGGAATGTTGACACCGGATGGTCCGACGATGGAGGAGGTAGCATCGGTGGAATTTGGCACAGCTCCAGAATTGTGAACACCGGATGGACCGATGTTTTTCAGAATTTACGCGTCGGTTGAATTGAGATACTGACTGAACTGGCCCTTGGAAATTGAACACCTATTGATCCGATGAGGGATTGACCTAGGCATCGGATAATCCGATGACTACAGAACAACAACATCCCATATATGTCCTTTGACCAAACAAACAAGCAAAGAGAAACACATGTCTTAGGACTTTTTGGGCAACCCCTTACCCCTCAAAAATACTAATATGCTAATAACTTGGCTAGGCCTTAAGGCAAATGGAACATCGAGAAAAATAGGAGGAAATTATCCAAATAAAATGTAAGGCCCATGCTTTGTGAGCTAGAGTATGAAGACTTCTATCTCTTTAAAGCATGTTCCTCTAGGCATTAACGCACCTAACATTTTGTTCTTTCCACCTTATATGAGTTGAGATATTGCATTTTAAACAAGTCTCTTTCTCATGAGGTGGGTTCCCCTTTGTGACAATCTACCGTATGCAATTCCAAACATTTTATAGTGCAAGAAATTTAAATATGAGTGCAAGTCTATATGGCAGGCATCATGCAAGACATAAAATGAATCTATCTTGCCAAGTTTGAACCTTTAAAAGGCTTCTTCAGGGAGAGCTACTCTCCAAGCCTTGGGAAAACCCAAAAGAACCACCATCCCAAGCTAACCCTTGCTCACCCCTATCCTTTTTTGAGTTAGGCAAGACCTATATGATATGCATTCTTACATGATCATGGCAACTTACATGACGGTTGATACATCTAGCACATTTAATTCACTTCTTAGCCTAGAAAAAGTTTTCTCATCAAGTGGTTTAGTGAAGATATCCGCCAATTGTTCTTCAGACCTAACACCTCGCAATGAGATGTCTCCCTTAGCTTCATGGTCCCTTAAGAAATGATGGCGAATATCAATGTGCTTAGTGCGGGAGTGTTGAACGGGGTTTTTAACTATCTTAACTGCACTTTCATTGTCACAAAGGAGAGGCACACAACCAAGTTTAATACCAAAGTCCAAAAGGGTTTGTTTCATATAAAGAATTTGGGCACAACATGCACCGGCCGCAATATACTCCGCTTCCGCCGTGGACAAGGCGACGGAATTTTGCTTCTTGCTTGACCGAGAAACTAGGGAACGCCCAAGCAAGTGGCACCCACCGGAGGTACTCTTGCGATCCACGCGGCATCCAGCAAAGTCCGAATCCGAGTATCCCACAAGATGGAATTTTGCACCTTTAGGGTACCACAAGCCCACACTAGGGGTATGCTTAAGATACCTAAGTATCCTAAAGACCGCCTTCCTATGCGATTCTTTAGGTGCCGCTTGAAAGCGAGCACACAAGCATACACTAAACATGATATCGGGCCTAGATGCAGTAAGGTAAAGCAATGAACCAATCATAGAACGGTAGTTAGATTGATCAATAGGTTTACCATCCTTATCCGCGTCGAGATGACAATTGGTTGCCACTGGAGTGCTTCTTGAGCTACAATCTCCCATCTCAAATTTCTTCAAGAGGTCCTTGGTGTACTTCTCTTGATAGACGAAGGTCCCCTCTTGAAGTTGCTTGATTTGAAATCCAAGAAAGAAGTTGAGCTCTCCAATCATTGACATCTCGAATTCCCTAGACATCATTTTGCGAAACTCATGGCTAAGAGCTTCGTTAGTTGAACCAAAAATAATATCATCAACATAAATTTGACAAATGAACAAATCTCCGTTGATGTCCTTGGTGAAGAGTGTAGTGTCCACCCTCCCGATCTTGAATCCTTGTATGATGAGGAAATCCCGTAGTCGTTCGTACCACGCCCTAGGTGCTTGCTTGAGCCCGTAGAGTGCCTTGTGCAACCTATACACATGATTAGGATTCCTCGGATCTTCAAACTCGGGAGGTTGTTCAACATAAACAAGCTCGTTAATGTAACCATTGAGAAAGACACTTTTCACATCCATTTGATAAAGTCTAATACTATAATGTGATGCAAAGGCAAGAAGTATACGGATGACTTCTAGCTGGGCGATCGAGGCAAATGTCTCCCCAAAATCTAGTCCTTCAACTTGCGAGAACCCTTTGTCCACAAGTCTTGCCTTGTTGCGGACCACGACGCCATTCTCGTCTTGTTTGTTGCGGTACACCCACTTTGTTCCGATGACGTTCTTGTCCTTTGGTCGCTCCTCCAATACCAAAACTTCATTGCAGATGAAGTTGTTGAGTTCTTCTTGCATGGCCATCACCCAATTTGGGTCTTGGAGCGCTTCCTCAATGTGAGTGGGTTCTAAACACGAAACAAACGAGTAGTGCTCACAAAACGAAGCAAAGTGGCGAGAACGTGTACTTATACCCCTTGATGGACTTCCAATGATTTGATCCATTGGATGCGCCTTGGAGATGCGTCCATGCCTCATAAGTGGTTGTGAAGCACTTGGAGAAGGTGATGCGTGTTGCTCCTCTTGTGGTTGGACTTGATCATGGACTTCTTCTTCCTCTTGATGTTGTTGTGCTTGTGAGTCTTGAGTTGGCAATGGATCATCCTTTTCTTCTTCGTCAACTTGAGGCGCCATTGAGGTGTTGTTGTTGGAACTTGAAGCTCCCCCTTGATCATGGCTCTCCTCAACTTCCGGCTTGATGTCTCCAATGGTCATGTTCTTCATGGATTCTCGTAGAGGCTCATCATATATTTCATCATGACCAAAACTCTCCTCTTGGGAGCCATTAGTCTCATCAAACTCAACATCACAACTTTCCTCAACTAACCCGTAGGTTTGGTTGAATACTCGATATGCTTTTGAGTTTGATGCATAACCAAGGAATATACCAACATCACATCTTCTTTCAAACTTACCGAGCCTTTTCTTGCGGTAGATGTAGCACTTGCATCCAAAGACTCGAAAGTAGGAGATGTTGGGCTTTCTCCCAATGAGAAGCTCGTACGGGGTCTTTTGAAGTAGTCGATGGAGATAAACCGTATTTGCGGCATGGCACGCCGTGTTGATTGCTTCGGCCCAAAACTTCTCCGACGTGCCGTAGTCATCAAGCATTGCTCTTGCAAGAGTGATGAGTGTCTTGTTCTTTCTTTCAACGACACCGTTTTGTTGAGGAGTGTATGTGGCCGAAAACTCATGTTTCACGCCTTCACGGTCACACCACTCCCCAATGTTGTAGTTCTTGAATTCGGTGCCGTTGTCACTCCGGACCTTGATGATGGGAAGTTGAAATTCCCTTTGAGCGTGGTTGGCGAAGGTCTTGAACACTTCTGGAGTTTCACTCTTGTCACCTAGAAACAAAGTCCAAGCATAGCGAGAATAGTCATCAACAATAACGAGACAATAGAGGTTACCGCCAAGGCTTTGATATGTGGACGGTCCGAAGAGGTCCATGTGGAGTTGAAAGTGCATCTAGGACTCCCTTGTGGGTTTTGGATGATTTATGACAAGCAATTGGGATCCTAATCTTTTTGTTGAGATGAATGCAGGAAAATGATGAAAAATGAGCAAAATGCCAAAAAGAGGGAAATTAAGAAGGAGAATAAATTTGAGCTCAAGAAGAAGAAATTAGTAGATTAGTATGTATGGAGTGTGTTAAGGAAACACACCCAAGAGCTCAATATCACTTAATCACACACACACACAATGCACAAAACTATACAGGACCGGACTAGTCCGATATCAGCCGGACTAGTCCGATATCACATTCTGCACAAGATCGGACAAGTCCGGTCTCCACCGGACTAGTCCGATATCTTTCTGTTCCACTTCGGACTAGTCCTCCCCAGTGCAGACTAGTCCTCAACACAATGCACAAGTCACTAGATCGGACAAGTCCGGTCACCACCGGACTAGTCCGATACCCTTTCTGATCCACTTCGGACAAGTCCGGTGATTACACGGACTAGTCCGATATACACTCTGATCTAAATCGGACAAGTCCTCCAAGTGCGGACTTGTCGTTCTAAACACTTAGGGTTTCACAGGTCCAGACAAGTCCGATGGCAATCGAACAAGTCCGAAGACTTCCAGCAGTGAAATCGGACAAGTCCGTTTTTCAATCGGACTAGTCCGATATTCCTGGACACTTAGGGTTTGCTTCACACAGCACACCGGACTAGTCCGGTCACCACCACAGACTAGTCCGATATTTCTGAACCCTAACGGTAACTTCCAGAAACCCCATATAAATAGAGGTGTACGGCCCACTTTTAAACTCTCTCGAACCCTAGCGCCGTCACACCTCCCAAGAGACTCAAAAACCATCTCTCTCCACGAAATTAAGTGCAAAATCAATCAATCCTTTGAAGATCACTTGTAGATCATTGGAGAGGCACTTTGCACACGATTGAGCTCTTGGTTTGAATCTCTAACACACTCTTGCATCTCAATTTGTATATTTCGAAGTGTGTTATTGGTGGTCTTGAAACTTGTAATCAAGGGAGCTCTCAACTTGTGAGATCGCCCCTTCAACTTGGTAATTTACCCCTGTGTGATTAGTGGAAGAGGATTGGCCTTCGTGGCGATCCGACGAGGGAAGGGTTGGTGAAGACCCGGTCCTTTTGTGGGCTCCTCAACGTGGATGTAGGCTGCCTTCGTGGTAACCGAACCACGGGATAAATCTTGTGTCTTGTTCGTTTGTGTTCATCATTCTAGTTGATCAACATTATCTAGGGTTTGATTCATTTTGTTGAATTCAAGTTAAATAGTTGAACAAGAATCATACTTGCAATAAAACTTAACATTCAACTATTGAACTGTCATTAAAGTTTATATTTCCGCTGCAAACGACAACGAAACAATCAAATTGACCTAACTTGATCAACCTAGCCCGTGAAATCCGGACTAGTCCGCACTTTACCGGACTAGTCCGATATATCTGGTTTTGACCTTGTTGTTGAAGTGCTACAGGAACCGAGAAAATTCAAGAAGGCCTATTCACCCCCCCTCTAGGCCTACATTCAATTGGTATCAGAGCGGGTTCTTCAAGAAAGAGTGCAACCACTCGAAGAGATCATGTCGGACATGAAGGAAGTCCAGAAAATCAACAACCAGGAAGAGATGAACAATGACAAGCACCAAAAGCTTGAAAAGTATCTCGAAGCCATTCAAGACTTCGATGATGATGATGATGAGACATTGGAGCTGAAAGCACTGCTCCGAAAGAAAGCACTTTCCAAAGGGAAAGCTAAAGTTGAAGAAAAGAAGAAGGGGAGTAGTCACACCGACTACTCCCGATATCCTTTTAATTATGACCGTTTAAATTCTAACAGCAGTCATTATCTATCCATTCCTCTCGGAAAGGCCCCACACTTCGATGGGAGTGATTACTCCATGTGGAGGCAAAACATGAAGATGCACTTGATTTCCCTTAACCCAAGTTTATGGCATATTGTGTGCACAGGAATAAACATCCCTGATGACGATGAAGAACTCACACCAAGTCAAGAGCAAGCCATCCACAGGAATGCCCAAGCCGCAGCCGTTATCACCTCATCTCTAAGTAGAGATGAATTCACAAAGGTGGACGGATTGGAAATTGCCAAAGAAATCTGGGACACACTACAGACAGCACATGAAGGTGACAGGCATGTGCGGGAGGCAAAGATTGAAATGATTGAAGGCGAACTAGGAAGGTTCGCGATTGAGGAAGATGAATCTCCCCAGGACATGTACAACAGACTGAAGACTCTTGTGAACAAGGTTCGATCGTATGGTAGCAAAAAATGGAATGACCACGAGGTTGTAAAGCTCATCCTTAGAGCCTTTATGCCTCTCAACGTCACACTTTGCTCTATGATCCGAGAAAGTCCCGGGTATAAGAAAATGACTCCGGATGAACTGCTTGGCAAGATCATCAACTTTGAGATGATGGAGAAGCAAGCCAAGCACGTAAAAGAAATAGCCAATCTCACATCAGCTAAGAAGAAGGGAGTTGCCCTAAAGTCCTCACTCAAGCCTCTATCCAAAGAAGCAAGAGAAGCACAGCTTGAGGAGGACAGCGATGATGAAAGCAACGAGCTGGACGAAGAAGATATGATTTTGTTCATGAAGAAGTTCAAAAGAATTATGAAGAAAAGACAAGGAGCTAAATCGAGTGAAGGAAAATACAAGGAGAAGACAAAGCCGAAGATGAGGCGGGCATGTTATAATTGTGGTGAATACAATCACTTTATAGTCGATTGCCCATATGAGGACAACAAGAAGAAGAGTAAAGAGTCCAAGCCTCAACCGAAAAAGTTCTTCAAGAAGAAGAAACAAGCTGAACAAGCACACATCGGAAAGGAGTGGGACTCAAACGATGAGTCCTCATCGTCTGATGAAGAAGAAATGGCTAGCATAGCCATTGAAAGCATGCCCAAGAAACCCACACTCTTCCCCACGCTCGGTGCAAAGAAGGCAAATGGAACTTGCCTCATGGCTAAGGAAGGTAAACGCAAGGTAAACATCAAAACCCCTTCCTTGCATTCTTACTCAAGTGATGATGATCTAGACAGTGATGATGAAGATATGCTAATTGGTTTAGATAGAAAAACTGCTGCAAAAATGAAATTCTTGCTTAACCAACTTATTGAGAAGGAAGAGCTAATTGATCGTCAAGAAGACATGATTATCTCCCAAAAGGAGAAGCATGTCGAACTTGACAATCTTCTAGTTCTTGAAAAGGAGAAAAATCACTCACTAGAGCTTGAGCTAGCTTCAAGCAAGAAAACTTGCTTGGAGTTAACCAACTCAAATGTTGCAATCAAGAATCAACTTGATGACCAAATCAAGGTCAACAAGATCCTTGAAGTGCAGGTTGAGTCACTCAAGTTTAGTGAACCTTCCTCCTCTTCAACCCTACCTTCTCAACCCACTTTAACTAATATCGCTCATGTTTGCAAATGTGATAAAACTAACACCAGGTTGAAGGAAAATCCTACCTCCACGAAGGACAAAAATCCTACCCAATGTGTAATATTTGACAAGGAGAGGATCAACTATGCACGTAGTGCATATTTGGTCCAAAGACCTCCAAATGTCAAGTATGGCATTGGTTACTCTTGTGATGGAAAGCAAAGGGCTGGAAATCATAAGAATAACAAGGGAAGGATCACCTTTGTGAAGGGTGGACCCTCACAACCTGGTAACTCGAAAACTAAAAATCTGAACTCTCATGAAAATCGGACTAGTCCGGGTGTTGTCCGGACAAGTCCGGTCATCCGGACAAGTCCGGTCACACAGACTAGTCCGACCCATAATCAACAGCAACTTCTGTTTAAAACATTTGATGCCTCTTATGTCTTAATGAAAAATAATGTTGGTAAAGTGTATGCTTATTATGCTGGGCCACGCCATGGGAACACAAAATCCCATGTGTGGGTGCCCAAATGTATCGTTACTAACCTCCAAGGACCCAAGCAAGCTTGGGTACCTAAAACCAAGGCGTAATTTGTTTTTGCAGGCCTACTCCTCCGGTGGATCCAAATGGGTGCTGGACAGTGGATGCACCAACCACATGACCGGAGAAAGGAGGATGTTTGTGGAGTATGAAGTGAACCAGGACCCAAACGAAGGCATCTACTTTGGGGATAACAGTCAAGGAAGGGTCCTCGGTACCGGTAAAATTGCAATATCCTCTGAACATACTCTTTCGCATGTTTTACACATTGAATCTTTAGATTATAACCTGCTGTCCATATCTCAGTTATGTGACAAAGGTTATAATTGTCTGTTTACTAACGAGGGTGTGATCGTCTCAAGGAGAAGTGATGGTTCCGTTGCATTCAAGGGTATGTTAAAGGGAAAGCTTTATCTTGTTGACTTCAACAAGGATAAAGCCGAACTCGACACATGCTTGATTGCAAAAACCAAAATGGGTTGGCTGTGGCATAGACGGCTAGCACATGTTGGTATGAGGAACCTTCAAAAACTCCTCAAAGGCGATCACATCCGAGGTTTGAAAGATGTTGTGTTTGAGAAAGACAGGCCTTGTAGCGCGTGCCAAGCAGGAAAGCAAGTTGGAGCACAACATCCCGCGAAGAACATCATGAACACGACAAGACCGCTCGAACTACTTCATATGGACCTCTTCGGTCCAATTGCTTACATAAGCATAGGCGGTAACAAATACGGTTTAGTCATTATTGATGATTTTTCCCGCTTCACTTGGGTGTTCTTTTTGCATGACAAGTCAGAAACACAAGGAACACTCAAGAAATTCTTCAAGCGAGCGCAAAACGAGTTCTCACTATCAATCAAGAGTATTCGGAGCGACAACGGCACGGAGTTCAAGAACATACAAGTGGAGGAGTACCTTGATGAGGAAGGAATCAAGCACGAACTCTCAGCACCATACTCTCCACAACAAAACGGAGTTGCCGAAAGGAAGAACCGAATGCTCATAGAGATGGCAAGAACAATGCTCGATGAATACAAGACTTCGGATCGATTTTGGGCGGAAGCAATCAACACCGCCTGCCATGCCACAAATCGACTCTACCTTCATCGACTACTAAAGAAGACTCCCTATGAGCTACTCACCGGTAACAAACCAAACGTTTCATATTTTCGAGTTTTCGGTTCTCCTTGCTACATTCTGAACAAGAAGCCCAGGACTTCAAAGTTCGCTTCGAAGTCCGATGAAGGTTTCTTGCTTGGTTATGATTCGAACACTTACGCCTATCGTGTTTTCAACAAGGCCTCCGGACTTGTTGAAGTGGCACGTGACGTAGTGTTCGATGAAACTAATGGCTCCCAAAAGGAGCAAGTTGATCAATGTGAATTAGGTAAAGAGGAAGCCACCTATCAAGCAATAAAGAGGATGGCTCTAGGCGAAGTACGACCACAAGAGTCATCGTCACAAATACAAGAGGAAAGTGAACCACAAGAGGAGATCAACAATTCAGGGGGAGCCTCGATACAAGATCAATCACAAGAATATGAACATGATCAACAAATCAACGAGGACAACAACTCAGGGGGAGAAGAAGATGAACACCAACATACGACCCCCCAAGTGCCACACCCAAGAGTACACCAATGCATTCAAAGGGATCATCCAATCGACAACATCATCGGCGACATCCAAAAGGGAGTAACCACTAGATCTCGTATAGCAAATTTCTGTGAACATTACTCGTTTGTCTCCTTTTTGGAACCCCGTAGGACTGAGGATGCATTGAAGGATCCGGACTGGGTGGTGGCAATGCAAGAAGAGTTGAACAATTTCAAGAGAAACGAGGTTTGGGAACTTGTGGTAAGACCCAATGCAAATATTGTGGGCACCAAGTGGGTTTTCCGCAACAAGCAAGACGAACACGGAGTGGTGACGAGAAACAAGGCATGACTTGTGGCCAAAGGTTACTCACAAGTCGAAGGTTTGGATTTCGATGAAACTTTTGCTCCAGTAGCTAGGCTTGAATCAATTAGAATATTACTTGCATATGCTACTCACCATGATTTCAAGTTGTACCAAATGGACGTAAAAAGCGCCTTCCTCAACGGACCGATCAAGGAAGAGGTGTACGTGGAGCAACCACCCGGATTTGAAGACGAAGAGTTCCCCGACCACGTGTATAAACTGCGTAAGGCTCTCTATGGCCTCAAACAAGCTCCTAGAGCTTGGTATGAGTGTCTTAGAGATTTTTTAATTGATAATGGTTTTCAAATTGGCAAAGTAGACTATACATTATTCACAAAAAATCTGGACAATGATCTTTTTAT
The DNA here is from genome assembly GCA_036927565.1 of Tuctoria greenei. NCBI lineage: Eukaryota > Viridiplantae > Streptophyta > Magnoliopsida > Poales > Poaceae > Tuctoria > Tuctoria greenei. The sequence continues at coordinate 36,273,146 of JAYESD010000003.1, read as the reverse complement.
ATGTCAAATCTATGTTGATGATATAATTTTTGGATCAACTAATCAATCTTTCTGTGAAGAGTTTAGTAAAATCATGACAGACAGATTTGAAATGTCAATGATGGGAGAATTGAAGTACTTCTTGGGATTCCAAGTGCGGCAACAAAGGGAAGGAACATTCATAAGCCAAACCAAGTACAGACAGGACATCCTCAAGAAGTTTGGCATGGACAAGGCAAAGCCCATAAAGACTCCCATGGCAACGAATGGTCACTTGGATCTCAATGAAGATGGACCGAGCGTCGACCAAAAGGTATATCGCTCCATGATTGGATCTTTACTTTACTTATGTGCATCTAGGCCAGATATTATGTTGAGTGTATGTTTGTGTGCAAGATTTCAAGCCAACCCTAAGGAATGTCACTTGACAGCCGTAAAGAGAATCCTAAGATATTTAGTTCATACACCCAACCTTGGTCTTTGGTACCCAAAAGGCTCAAAATTCAATCTCATTGGGTATTCCGATGCAGACTATGCCGGGTGCAAAGTTGATAGAAAAAGCACTTCTGGCACTTGCCAATTCCTAGGAAGATCCTTAGTCTCTTGGTCATCCAAGAAACAGAATTCCATTGCATTATCCACAGCCGAAGCGGAGTATGTTGCAGCTGTGAGTTGTTGTGCACAACTCCTTTGGATGCGACAAACTCTAAGGGATTACGGTTACAATATGAACCGTATTCCTCTCCTTTGTGATAATGAGAGTGCCATTAAAATAGCCCACAATCCAGTTGAACACTCTAGGACTAAACACATTGACATAAGACACCATTTCTTGAGAGACCATTCCATGAAAGGAGACATATCCATCTCTCATGTTAATACCCAAAAACAATTGGCCGACATATTCACCAAGCCACTTGATGAAAAACGTTTTTGCGAACTCCGAAATGAGCTAAACATTCTTGATTCTCGGAGTGTGGCTTGAAAATTTGCACACCAGTATGATTGCTTCAAAATATTGATTGAATTGTGAAAATTATTCCTCCCCACTTTTCTCTCGAAAAACTATGTCAATTATCAGATCTTGATGAATTTTTGATCATAGTATGATTGTTGTTTGCTTACTGGTCAAATTCATCAAGATTATTTGAATTGTTTTGCCTCTCTACTCTCAATTATTGGACCTTCAAATATATATGAATGGGCTATGCAATTCTCTCCTGGTGACCACGGACAAGTCCGTGGTTAACCGGACTAGTCCGCCATTGCAGACTAGTCCGCAGTGTGCCGGTTAGGCCGGACTAGTCCGACAGATCACGGACTAGTCCGATTTAGGTTTCTGGAGGACTTCGGACTAGTCCGGTCATGTCCGGACTTGTCCGATTTTTCGTGTCCATAACCCTAGCCGCCACTAAACCCTAATCCCTTCACCTCACACTCGCCCCCAAGCTTTCTCTCTCTTGCACTCGAGCTCCCAAGGCGAATCCTTGATTCCTCCGTCGAAAAGCCTCAATCTTGGGCGGAGATCACGCTTGAAGACTCGGGGATTGAAGTTAGCGGACAAGTCCGGCCTCCAACCCCCACATTTTCAAGCTTCCTTGGATTTCTTGGTAAATTTTCCTCAAAACCCTAAGAAATCACAAACTTCTTTATTGCTTATCGTTTGGCCTAGCATTCTTCACTAGTTGCATGTCCAGCTGATGTACTATGTGTATGCTAGACTAGTTATTTCATTAGGGATCAATTTTTGTCCAGTCTGTTAGGTTTTTGCGGATGAACACCGGACTAGTCCGGTCCAGGTACGGACAAGTCCGGTCCCCCGGACTAGTCCGTGCCTGTGCACCGGACAAGTCCGTTGTTTCTGAACCAAAACCTAATTCTTTAATTCCCTACTGCCTTCCATTGTCACCTTACCTCACCAATACCTTGTATAACTTGTCTTTTCTCTTGATCACTCATTCTCAGATCATGTCGAGCTCCGACAACGAAATCTCCGATTTCGAGGCCGAGTTGGACCACGAGGTGGCACCTCGGTCCTCGACGGGTCTTGGCAAGAAACGCCAAGAGAGACCCTTCGAGCCTTCTCCCTCACCTCCCCAGGTTCGGAGGAAGGTGTGCGTCAAGAAGCCCGCCTCGAAGGCTGCTACTCCTTCAAGTGGCCTTCGCCAAGCTAAAGGGAAGGGCAAGGGGGTTGCCACAGGGCCTGTTGGGCCCCTAAAGCTGCATTCACCCAGAGAGGGGGTCCGAGACCCCAATGAGGAAAGATTCAATGGCAAGGGCAGCGATGTGGCTATGAAGTTGAGGAGTGTTGATTACTATGCAAGGCCCAAGCAAGCAGCTGATGGCAGATTCTGGTCAAATTTCCATGCTGACTTCTACAAGCTGGTCTACTTGCCGATGAAGACCCCAGTGGTGCGCAGTCAATGGATTGACTAGGCCCACCTTGAGAAGAGGAAATGTGCAGCTTTTGATGAAGTGATAGCAGCTGCAGAGAGACATGGACTGAAGGATCTGTTTGCCATCAGATATAATTGGAATGATGAAGTGATTGCACAATTCTATGCAACGTGCCACTTCTCAAGCGAAGACGAAGAAAGTGTGACTTGGATGACTCATGGATCCAAGTATTCCATTACTCAAGAAGAGTTTGCCCGCCTGCTGCATCTTGACTCTGAGGCACATGACCACCTCTTTATCCACAACATTGGGGTCATTGAGAGGGATGGAATGAAGTTCATGTATGAGCCCACCTCCAAGTATGTCCCTCCCTCCACAAAGAATATGAAGCCTTTCTTTGTGGTCCTCAACAGAGTCCTCAGGAAGACGATTGCCCCCAAGGATGGGGATGCAGGGAGTGTGCAAGGCTACCTCCGGACCCTGATGAGGGTCATCAGCAAGAAAAGGCAATTCGATGTTGCAGACTATATCTGGAATGATATGGTCAATATCTCAAGTACCCCCAACCGATCCTGTGGCTATGCCCCTTACTTGATGTTCATGATTGAGAAGGTCACAGGAATCGAGTTTGTGAAGGATGTGGAGCACACTCCACTGAGGCCTCAGAAGCCTCAGTCAGTGAGTGTCCAGGCTGCTCCATCACCGACCTCAAGCCCCGAGGCACCGGCAAGGCAAGAAGAAGCTGCGAGGGCTACTCCTCCCTCCAGGGTAGCTCCTCAGAAAGGATCCGCCAGTGGGATCCTCAAGTACTTGGCTGCAATTTTCTCCTCCTGCAAGAAAACTGAAGTGAAGCTTCACAAGCTAAATCAGAAGAGGAAGGAGGACATGAGATACATAAAAGCCAATGTGAAGCAGCTGAGTGAGAAGCTGGAGATCAATCCAATTGGATCTCCAGTACTTTCTGAAGATTCTATCCAGACATCACCGAGCTCAGCCCCTTGACTCCTTCCGAGCTAGCCTACTTTGGCATTGGGGGCTCGAGCAGCTCCGCTCCTCCTCCTACCTCTCAACCTCGTCAAGCCGAAAGCGATGAAGACGATGAAGACGACGAGAGGACTGACAGCGAAGAGTGAAGCCCTAGGACCTTCCTCTCTCTCTTTTTGGTGTCTTGATGCCAAAGGGGGAGAGATTGAGGGGGAGTCTCTAGTCTAAGCTTTAGCTGAATAGGATGCGAGGAGAGAGCTCTCTATGTTTTTTAATTGTGATTGTACTTGCTTAACTCTCTTTTCATATCATGTTTGGTCCTGTGATGATTTGCTCAATTAATTTGCAAGTGTGTGATGAAATCTGAGTTTTTGCTCCCGAAGTGCCATATTCACTTGATATTAGTTGGTAAATGAAAATTCTGTCATTCTTAATGCATTCATGCTCTTAGTATGCATCCCACCATAAAGAATGCACATATGAATAATTATCTTGTTGCCTGATGCATTTTTGAGTCATATGTGCATACTTTATGAAAATCTCATTTTATACCTCATTTTGTGAAATCTCAATTGGTTGTCATCAATCACCAAAAAGGGGGAGATTGAAAGTGCATCTAGGACTCCCTTGTGGGTTTTGGATGATTTATGACAAGCAATTGGGATCCTAATCTTTTTGTTGAGATGAATGCAGGAAAATGATGAAAAATGAGCAAAATGCCAAAAAGAGGGAAATTAAGAAGGAGAATGAATTTGAGCTCAAGAAGAAGAAATTAGTAGATTAGTATGTATGGAGTGTGTTAAGGAAACACACCCAAGAGCTCAATATCACTTAATCACACACACACAATGCACAAAACTATACAGGACCGGACTAGTCCGATATCAGCCGGACTAGTCCGATATCACATTCTGCACAAGATCGGACAAGTCCGGTCTCCACCGGACTAGTCCGATATCTTTCTGTTCCACTTCGGACTAGTCCTCCCCAGTGCGGACTAGTCCTCAACACAATGCACAAGTCACTAGATCGGACAAGTCCGGTCACCACCGGACTAGTCCGATACCCTTTCTGATCCACTTCGGACAAGTCCGGTGATTACACGGACTAGTCCGATATACACTCTGATCTAAATCGGACAAGTCCTCCAAGTGCGGACTTGTCGTTCTAAACACTTAGGGTTTCACAGGTCCGGACAAGTCCGATGGCAATCGGACAAGTCCGAAGACTTCCAGCAGCGAAATCGGACAAGTCCGTTTTTCAATCGGACTAGTCCGATATTCCTGGACACTTAGGGTTTGCTTCACACAGCACACCGGACTAGTCCGGTCACCACCACGGACTAGTCCGATATTTCTGAACCCTAACGGTAACTTCCAGAAACCCCATATAAATAGAGGTGTACGGCCCACTTTTAAACTCTCTCGAACCCTAGCGCCGTCACACCTCCCAAGAGACTCAAAAACCATCTCTCTCCACGAAATTAAGTGCAAAATCAATCAATCCTTTGAAGATCACTTGTAGATCATTGGAGAGGCACTTTGCACACGATTGAGCTCTTGGTTTGAATCTCTAACACACTCTTGCATCTCAATTTGTATATTTCGAAGTGTGTTATTGGTGGTCTTGAAACTTGTAATCAAGGGAGCTCTCAACTTGTGAGATCGCCCCTTCAACTTGGTAATTTACCCCTGTGTGATTAGTGGAAGAGGATTGGCCTTCGTGGCGATCCGACGAGGGAAGGGTTGGTGAAGACCCGGTCCTTTTGTGGGCTCCTCAACGTGGATGTAGGCTGCCTTCGTGGTAACCGAACCACGGGATAAATCTTGTGTCTTGTTCGTTTGTGTTCATCATTCTAGTTGATCAACATTATCTAGGGTTTGATTCATTTTGTTGAATTCAAGTTAAATAGTTGAACAAGAATCATACTTGCAATAAAACTTAACATTCAACTATTGAACTATCATTAAAGTTTATATTTCCGCTGCAAACGACAACGAAACAATCAAATTGACCTAACTTGATCAACCTAGCCCGTGAAATCCGGACTAGTCCGCACTTTACCGGACTAGTCCGATATATCTGGTTTTGACCTTGTTGTTGAAGTGCTACAGGAACCGAGAAAATTCAAGAAGGCCTATTCACCCCCCCTCTAGGCCTACATTCAGGAGTAGTTCAAGTGGCTTGGAGGTTGACACCATTGTCTTCATTGTGTGCTGTGAAGCAACTTGCTTCCCGGCTTGACAAGCGCTACAAAGTTTGTTCTTCTCAAATGTGACATCCTTCACGCCGGTCACCATCCCAAGCTTGAATGACTTCTTGAGTTTGCTCATTCCAATGTGCGCTATGCGTCGGTGCCATAGCCAACCCAAGCTTGTCTTAGTGAAAAGACAAGTGGTCAAGCTAGCATTCTTGTTGGCGAAGTCCACTAGGTAGAGATGTCCATGCCGGAATCATTTGAAGACTATGTCTTGGCTAGTTTCACTACTCACAACAACATCATTTTTGCTAAATGTGCACGTTAGTCCAAGATCACATAGTTGTGCAATAGAAAGTAAATTAAAGCTAAGTGACTTAACATACAAAACATTAGAAATGGACAAATCATTTGAAATAGCAATTTTACCTAATCCAATTACCTTTCCCTTAGAGTTATCACCAAAGGTGACTTGTTCATGATTGCCGGGGTTTTCTATGATGGTGAACATACCATCATTGTCGGTCATATGTTGAGTGCACCCGCTATCGAGTACCCAATGTTTTCCTCCGGCTTTGTAGTTCACCTACACACATGAATTCAATTTTTGGCTTTAGGCACCTAAGCCAACTTAGGTCCTTGTATGTGTGATACAAGTGTTTTTGGGACCCAAAGTTGCTTGGGGAGCTTCCCCTTCATGCCCTTCATGTCTTTGCCAATGAATCTAGCCTTCACCTTGCCACCTACTTTACTTAAGAGATAATAATGATCATTGAAAGTAGATTTATAGTTAGTAGGCAATTTTGGAGAAGGTCGGTTAGGAAGAGGACACTCCCTTGTGTGGTGACCGGTGACCTCACAATGTTGGCAATAAGAACCAACTTCCTTGATGAAGCTTGTTCTTAGCTCCGGTGAGGGCACCTTTCCTTTGTTAGGCACTGGGAAGGATCCAAGTCCTCTCTTGTTGAAGGCCTTTGCTTGTTGGAAGAGAATTTCCTTGTGCTTGACTTCTCCTTTTGAAAGTCTGGCCACACTAGTGCGGAGACTCTCAATTTCTTCCAACAAGTCCTTCTCCCTGGCATTAGCTTTCAAAGGCAAAGGCTTGTGCAAAGCATTAGTGGCATGAGAAGTAATGGATATCTTATCATTAAGAGTTTGCTTCTTCATATTTTTCAACTCTTGATTAAGCATGTCATGAGCAAGGTTAAGTGTTTGATGTTCTTGTATTAACTTGTTGTGCTCTTCCAAGAGTGTTTGGTGTGCTAAGTCAAGTTCATGATTATCTATCTTGATTTTAGTCTTTTCTTCCTCAATTTGCTTGACATGGGATTTGAGCGCGTCATGCTCTTTGAGTATGCTTTCATACTTGTCAAGCAAATCAAGGTTAGCACTCTCAAGTTTAGCACGAGTTTCTTCAAGCACTTTAACCTTACTCTTTTCCCTCTTAATGATAGCATGATATTCATTGATCAAAGACGTTAAATCATCGGGGGAAAGCTCATCATCGCTAGAGTCATCACATACCTTGGTGTTACCTTTTGCCATGAGGCACATGGGCGGTGGATGAAGAGGTGCATAATCATTGTTGGCGATGGCGAGGCCGGCCAAGCTTTCTTCTTCCTCTTCACTCTCTTCATCACTTGTTTCTTCGTCGGTGACCCATTCATTTGCCTCACACATGAACACCTTTTGTGGGCCATTTCTCTTCTTTGGGAAGAGCCTTGCCTTCTTGCCCTTGTCATGTTTCTTCTTCCCAAAGGATCTTGGCTTTGGTTTGGCCTCTTCTTCATCATTATCACTCTCTTCAAGCTTGCGATGCTTGCCTTTGTAGTTCTCTCTTCTTTTGTATGGTTTTGGACAATCATAGGAGATGTGGCCTTGATCACCACAATTGTAGCAAGTCTTGCGATCATCTCTCCTTGGTAGAAATGCTTTCTTCTTAGGATCAAATGTGTATCCCTTCTTAGTGATCTTGGAGTTCAAGCATGAGAACTTTCTCATCATCAACGCAAGCTCATCATCATCATCTTCACTTGATGCTTGTTCTTCTTCACTTGAGCTAGGCTGAACCACCTTCTTATTCTTGTGGCTTGTTTTCTTGGTGGAGGCCTTTAAAGCAATTGTCTTTGATGATGATTGCTCCATCATCCCAAGTACACTCATCTCATGAGCGTGTATTTCTCCAATGAGCTCCGAAACTTCAATGTGGTCAAGTGACTCTTTTTGGAGCATGGAGTTGATGATGTTGTACTTTGGCTTGGGGAGGAGCATGAGGATCTTGCTGTTGATGAGTCCCTTGCCAAGAGAAGCAATGTCAAGAGCATTTATTTCTTCAATAAGCACATTTAAGCGAGAGAACATCTCATTGACATTTTCATGAGGTAGCATCTTAAATTCATCATATTTTGCTTTAAGCATGTGATATTTAAGTTCCTTGACCCTAGAAGAACCCTCATGAATCTCTATTAAGCAAGCCCAAATTTCACAAGCCTTTTCCTTGCTAGCAATCCTAGAAAACACATCTTGACTAATACATTCATAGATTGCATTCCTAGCTTTAGCATCCCATTTAAGTTGATCACCAACATAATTATGTTCTTCAAACCCCGCGTGGGTCGCTTCCCATACTTCGGGGGAAATAGCCTCAAGGTAAGCACGCATGCGTGCTTTCCAATAGACAAAATTCTTGCCCTCGAAGATAGGAACTGAAGCCCCAACCTTGGCCATTTTAGCTCTCTAGCGGTGAAGCTAGAATGATCCTATGAGCAACCTTGCTCTGATACCAATTGTAAGGACCAAATGCCCAAGAGGGGGGGTGAATTGGGCTTTCTTCGAAAAATTCTAAGCAATGAACCTTAATTTCTAAAGCTCAATTCCCTACGCGACTATCTATGCATTCTAGTAGATAGAAACTTCGCGGAATATAAAATGCATAAAAGTAAGGGAAGGAGAAGGATGCAAACTCCCGAGGAGACAAGGATTTATCCCGTGGTTCGGCAAGATCGTGAAGATCTTCCTACATCTACGTTGTTTCACCCACCAAAGGGTTTTGCCACACCCACGTCACCAAGACGAGGGGTCTTCACTATTCCTCTCTGTTCGCCTCCTTGGGCAAGGTGGAGCTCAAGCCTTGTACAACTTCGACCTTCCGGGCTTCCACACACGCCTTGGCAAGCTCCGGAAGTCTTCTCACGGTTACAAACACCAAGGGCACTCCCTTGAGGCTCTCACACTAACCTAGAGAGTCCACTCACCCAGAATGGTGGCACACAAGCTCTCTCTCTAGCTAGTTCTAGCCTAAACCTTGGTGTAGATGTGATCAAAATGATGTGGAGGTGATTGCTCTTGGCCTTGAACACTTGTGTATGTGTTGATAGCTTCTGGTGATCAAGACTTGACGAAATGACAGGGTTAGGGGGTATTTATAGCCAGCCTTCCCGAAATAGCCGTTGGAAAAGTAGGCTGACAGAACTTTACCGTGAACACCGGATGATCCGATGTCTCCCCTTTAGTTATCATCGGTCTAATTACTTTGGCTGACGTCATTGTGTCAGATATGACCATTGTTAGACCGATGTTGTTCTTGTCTTCTCATCGGATGATCTGGTGGCTCTTCCTCCAGAATTTGCTTAATCTTGATGCTTACTGGAGTGATCGACCGATGTGTGTAAGTCTGTACATCGGATGATCCGGTGCTACACTTGGTCCATGGTATTGCAAACTGTACTGATGGACCGATGTCTCTGAGCCATTCACATCGGATGATCCGGTGAGTACATTGTTCTGAGGTCTTCTTCTTCAGTTGAACCAACTCGACCGATGTGTACATTTCTGAAATCATCGGTTGATCCGGTGAGTTGATTTTGTTTGCTTCAAGTTGTTTTGAGTGAATCTTTTGGGTCTTGCTCAGATGACCTCTTAGACATTTGTTTCATAAGCCTCTCTGATGATCTTCAAGCATTGTATGTTGTCAACTTATAGTTGAGTGACTTAGACATAAGAGCTTTCACTTCTTGTCTTTATCTCATTGATTTGATCTTAAAAGTTGATTGTATATGGGTCTCCAATGACATATTCATTTTATTTTATTGAGTGATTATGGGGACCTTGCATTCACAAAATCATTAGTAAAGTTCAATGGTTGTCATTAATCACCCAAACCGTACTTCATGGGGGGCCTAGATGCTTTCAGAGCCGCTTGCGGCTCTTCGCCCTGCCGACTGCAGCTCGTCGCCCACCGGCTCGCCGTGCCCCGCTGCCCCTCGGATCGCCGTGCCCCGCCGCCCCCTGGATCACCGCGACCCGCCGCCCCGCTACCATCCGGCTCGCTGCCCGTGACCTGTCGCGCGCCCCGACACCGGCTGTCCCGATCCCTAATCACGCCCTCGAGCCCCGAGTGGCGACGCAGTCCATCTCGATCATCGCGCCATCAAGCTCGGCCGCCGCACCCTCGAGCCCCTTCGCCGCGCCCTGCCTCTCCACGGACTGCTACCGCCGCGCCCTGTGTCCGAAGCCGCCGCTGTCCACATCCACAGAGATTGAGGTTTAGTTTAGCAGTTCGGTTTTCTCTCAGTTAACCAGAAACCGAACCGAAATTTCCGGTTAACCGACGGTCCGATTATTCATTTTGTAGGCTATATTTCGGTTTCCAATTCTAAAAAACCGAATTTAAAAAAAAACCAAAAAACCGAATCGAATTTTGTCGGTTAACCGAATGCCCACCCCTAATCATATCCAAAACTCAAGTGGCACTGGACCTATTGAGTCACCAACCATTATCTATGAAGATAATGCAACTTGCATTGCTCAGATGCAGTTAGATTATGTTAAAACTAATGTAACTAAACACATAGCTTCTAAACTATTTTATCCACATGAACTTCAGCTGAATGGAGAATTTATCTCCAACAAACTAAATCATGTGATAATTTAGCAGATTTATTTACTAAGTCCCTAACATACTCCACATTTTCTAAATGTGTTGCAGATATTGGTATGCGTAGACTTAGAGATTTACAAGGTTTAGGGAGAGCTTTATTATAAGAAGTTTCATGACTATTGCATCAAATTGTACTCTTTTTCTTATGTGAGTTTTTACTTTTAAAGTTTTCTCACAATAAGTTTTAATGAGGCAATGACAATGCAACACAATGTCAGTTTTCTTATTTTCCCCACAGGGGTTTTTATATGAAAACATATATGCCATGTAAATGCTATGTTTTCTGCTGTTTAGTAATATTTTTAAGAGTTTTTACAAAGCATTTAATTAAATATATTTAGATTTTTCCCACTGGATTTTTCGAAGATAGTTCAACAAGGAGGTCAAGTGCTCAAGGGGGAGTGTTACAAATAAATTAACATGTGATGTGATCACTTGACACCGACGTTACCGATAACACCGATCGGTCACGACTCCAGTCGAACGACCACGACAGTTCCTGCCTCCTCCTATGGTCATGTCCTCTCCATTGTGCCTCCTCATTATGTATACTCCCTCCAGTGCACAAAAAATTATCGTTCTACATTAGAGTCAAGAGTGCACATAAAATTGTTGTTTTACACTGCATGCCATGAAAAATGGTGTAAAAAAATGGGATAGCATGTACCTAGGAATCGAACCTGCATCAGAGTGGCTGTGGAGAAGACCACTCGGACCACTAAAGAAAATTGTATTGAAAAGAAAAAAAAATCTATTTAATGCTTTCTTGGTATGTAAAAACATGTCCAAAACGACAGTTTTTTTTTATACACCGGAGAGAGTAAAAAGAAAAGATCAATAAATGAATGGATATACAGAATCATACAATTTGTGTCTTTGTCATAGAATCAATTTCTGTCTCAATTCTATTTCCAACAAAAAGGAGTCGCTCGAATTTTCCCACGCCAACGCTCGCCCCGGTCCACACGTGTGCACCGAGCTGGCCTCGCCAGCAACGCACTACTAGACACCTCGACCCTCGACGGCCGGCTTCCCCACTCCACTCCAGCACGCTTCCTCCCTTCCTCCTCCCATGGCGACGCTGCAGTTCAACCACATCGCGCGCGAGACCTCCGACGTAGCCCGCCTCGCCGGCTTCTACGAGGCGGTGCTGGGGTTTGAGCGCGTCCCTTCCCCGACCTACGCGGGCTTCCAGGTCGCCTGGCTCCGGCTCCCAAAATCCCCGGGCGTCACGCTCCACCTCATCGAGCGGGACCCCGCCGCTTCCCCCGAGGCCGTGGGGCCTGGCGCCGCGGGCGCGCCGCCCTCGCAGCTGCCACGGCGCCACCACCTGGCCTTCTCCGTCGCCGACTACGACGGGTTCCTCATGGGGCTCAAGGCGCGCGGCACCGAGCTATTCGAGAAGACGCAGCCCGACGGACGCACGCGCCAGATCTTCTTCTTCGATCCCGACGGTAAGAGATGCTTGCCGTCTCTCTGTAACTGTTCCCCAATTATCGCCCTCTCTATGACGAGTCAGTGATCGAGCATGGTTCCAGAGGTCGCAGGCTGCTGTTGTCCATTTAATCGAATTGATTGTATCTTTATTTTTATTTGTTGCAATCGGCTAGAGAATTGTAGCTTGGTAGTAACCTACGTCTTGCAAAGCTTCCAATTTCCAGTTTCTGTTCAGTTTGAACCTTAAGTTGTGCAGATTACAGAAGCTTTGCAAGATCTGACTATCATCCTAGTTTCTATTGAGCATAAAAGCTGGCCTGCGCTTTGAAGGTTACCATCATCAGATCTGACTATCAAGCCCTTTGAACAAGTTCTGTTCAAAATTGACTCATTTTGTCTAGTGTAACCGGGGGAGCCCTCGAACTGAAATTAGCCAAGCCGGGAATGACTAGAGTGCAAACAGTCATTTAGTGCAATCGTGCAAAAATCTCTTCTGAACCACACGATCTACATCCTACAGTGGCCCTATTGCATTCTATAAGTCAGCTCATTTAAATGTCGAAGCAAATCACATTAGTATTTGACGGAGCCCATGAAACAAGGATTTTGCATTTTTGTGATCTCTGATTGTGTTCCTTTGGAGAGATTGTTAAATGAAGGGGTTGCTTTAGGAACATCTCGGATTCACTCAGAACCTTTAGTGTAATTTGTTCGACAGGTACTGAGGATTTTGTATCCAGCTCTCCCTATAAAAGGAGCCCTGATTGTCTGTTTGCTACCCCGTTCCAAATCTTATATGACACTTTTGCCTTCTCAGGTTTCTCAAATTATACGTCATTCTTGCTTCCCAGTGCACCTTTCTTCCTTCTGGATACATCTCTCTCTCTCTCTCTCTCTCTCTCTCTCTCTCCTCATTTCCTATGCATCAACCTTTTTCACCTCTACTCAATTCCCGTGCCCAGAGCTAAAACAGGAGTAGCAAAATGTCTCATGTAATGTTCATATTTGGCTGTTTTAGTTCACATTTTGCTAACGTTATGCAATCTTCAGGACTTCTAATGTTAAAGTGGCCATGCGATTCACTGTGACCTTTAAAAGTTTAAATTGTTCATTGGTGCATCCACTATCCAGTGTAAAACAAACGAGTTTCATAACTTATTGACAATAATAAGGGTGGAGATTGAGTGTTCTCTACTCTGAAGTTTTAAACCATGCTGAACTTATAGGCCTCGGTTAAAGGGGGAGTTAGTTTCAGATCAGTCACTATTGCTTAGAGTTTCCTTGGACCTCAATCCAGATTCCATGTTTTGGCCTATTTGTGCAGCTGGGCTGGCTTATTAGCCTGATCTCTGAAAACTGCAGAATATTGGCATTATCCATTATCATTGCCTAATTCTTGCATAATAGTTCAGTGTTGCCTTTTCAAACATTTTTTTTTTCAAATTTGGGTACTTAAGCTGCTCATTTTCGTTCTGCGACATACCACATATGCATAGTTATAATGTCTCTGTCTGTTGACACCAGATCAAATCCATCACAACGTAAAAAATGGTGGGAAAAGAATATCCCACGGTACTGCATTAATAAGAGATTAACCTAAGCCGGTAAGCCCAGCCGAGAAAGGTCATGAAAGCTTGTCCCCCAACAGTGTGAGGATCTGTTCCCTGTGGTAGGATCATTACCCGTGCTTTAAGCCCACCCTAGCCCCTGCACGAGGATTTGGCCCCCACAGGTGATTCCATCTTGTGTGCACGATCAGGGTTCGCGAGTGACCTTGAGTCAAGTCCTAACTGCTACGCTAAGACTCCGTTCACTATGTAGTAAGGTAGAGGTAGTCTTGCAGTAACTACTTTTATCGTGTGCCTATTTATCGATTTATATCAAGCCTTTTGCAGCATGAATGTGGGTTACCATCAGTTGTAGTTAGGTAATTGCTAATTGTAGCATCTATATTTTAGTAGCAGGGTTGTCACTTCTGAGATTTGTTCCGGGCTTGTGACCTGGTAAACCAGGCGTAATTTATTTACTAACAGTTAGCAAACAAACCAGTGGTTGGGAACAGACCTGAGCCACAAAATAGTCTGGTTTTGACCTTTATTTAATCAAATGTGCTCTTTCTAAAATTGGATGTTAGCCGTTTTCACACAAAAGTAGATCACATATGGGGAATCAAAATCAGTCCATAACTCGGGCCTGATTCAGAGCTGGCTAAAACCAAGCCCTGGAGCATAGTCCTGTGCACCTTGTCTTAACTCCTAACCCCAACTGATGGCACATGTGTGGTGCCCTCGATATCATTATAGCTCTGTTTTTCGTTCAGAAGACTGCTGATTGTTATTCATCAGTCAATCACCTTTACTGCTAGTAGCACATTGATTTCTCAGCTTTCAAACGAAATGGAGATTGATTCACCTTATCCTGTTATAGTCTTGTACCAACTTTTGAGTCTTTGTGATTTGTTTCTGTTGTATTGCAGGCAATGGCCTAGAAGTTACTAGCTCCGGCACAGAGGATAAATAATTGAAGAACATGATGTGCTTGCTGCTTGCGCCTCATAAGCTTGTAAGTGTTGTTATGGCATTTCTGGGGTTGATGCTTTGATTTATACATTGAGTACAACATTGGCGGTGTCCTGCATCTAATCCATGTGGATTGCTTTGGTTGCAGGCAACGCTCTTCAGACGTAAAGTTAAAACACCAGAAGCTAAAAGCAGTAGAAATTACTGGATCAAGCTTCCCTCGCTTAAATAAATCCGAATATTAGTGATGCTCTGTATACCTACTTCCCTATGTTGTAACTATATGCGACTAGATTGTACTTTGTGCGACGAAATTTTAATGATTTGCTTCTTTCGTTGTCAATGTCTCACCTCTAACATTTCTAGTCGCTTCTCGTAAAAGAACACAGGAGTGCTGCGGTCTCGCTACATCTCACAAAATTTACACATCACAATTAAATAAGCAAAGAAGCATATCGTGGAGTTATTCTCGAAAAATCTTTGGGTCAGCACGGGCTAGAAAATAGTTTTGATTATTTTTTCAGAAATGAAATTCTTCGTATTCTAGCATTATAAAATTATTTATTTTTGGATTCTACTCTTTCAGAAGTACCTTTAGTCGTCAAAAATTACAGAAAAATTATTAAGTTTGTTTACAAATTTTTTATTTCGAAATTCACATATTTCAAATTGAATTTGATACAGACTCCTATATTTTTTATGTTATCCGAATTTAGATATTTATTGTTGTCGTAGGCATGAACTATCCATCATAGCAACATGTGTAATTTAGAAATATGATTTCTGAGTGTTGGTGTCTAATATTTTTGCAATGGCATGAGTGCGTAATTTAAATCATATTAGGTTATATGGCTACCATATATCGCGCATATAATTTGATGGCCAAATTTTTTATAGAACGTTTAGGATTTCACGTGAAGCACAGAAAATGAGTCTCTAGTTAGTAAATAGAAGATTAGCCAAAATAAAATTTACATATGTTTTAACATTGCCGACACTTGTCATTATTATCAGATAGACTAAAATAGCTATATAAAACTTTACCAGTTGTGAAAAGACGCGGACAACGTAATAAGATAATAAGACATTAAAAATAATACATCGTTAATTATGTTAAATCATTATGTAGACCAACCTATTAGTTGATGGAAACATAGTATAAGTGGCTTTTTAATACTAACATGCTAACAAATATTCATGACCATCAGATCCATCATGAGATATTACAATTGGAAATGGTGTAAAATCCACGTATCACTTTTGTGATACTTAGATCTTCTGTCATCATCTCTAATCGTAACCTCTTACAATGAATCACATATTCCTGATCTTGTTTTCAACTCTGTCAGTTTTCCAGCCGGTTGGTGGTCAAAAAGCGTTTTTGTCCCCTTGCTGCCGTTCGTATTGCCGCCCCAACACCGACTGAATTTCTCAAGTCTGCACAGCACACCGCGCAAGTTTCTAGCGTTGTCAATTTGTCATTCTCCATGCCGGAGTTGTTCTCGCCACCTTGAACATCCCAACACGAGAAAACACGTTTTCCCCTGAAAAACAGAGCATTCCTCATTTGGCATACAGCACAACAGATGACTTGCTAATTCTACTGGTACCATGGTCGACCATTCGTCAGGTAACCTATTTAAAGCGCTTTGGGTTAGTGCACATCTTCAGAACACAAACGTTACCTCAGTTGTAAGCACACGGCACCCTGATATACAAGTAGTTGTACATGTTATTTATTTATGAACACTGCCTCAACG
This sequence comes from Tuctoria greenei, assembly GCA_036927565.1. Taxonomy (NCBI): domain Eukaryota; kingdom Viridiplantae; phylum Streptophyta; class Magnoliopsida; order Poales; family Poaceae; genus Tuctoria; species Tuctoria greenei. The sequence continues at coordinate 36,256,934 of JAYESD010000003.1, read as the reverse complement.
GCGTACAGTGTGGTTGTGCATGGTACATACGGAGCCAGTTATTTTGCACTGCCTAGTGGCCGCATACATACACGTCCGCTCCGCTCTGTTACATCGTGGCTCTACGTACGTCTCCGTTGTCCTTGCTGCTCTGTCAGTAGGATCGACCCCTCGGAGCCTACTGAGTGGCCATCCTCAGGAGCATCTCCGCCAGCTCCTCGCGGCGCCCGCGTCCACGGCCATGGCGTCCTTCGCGTTCCTCCTCTCGCTCACGCTCTTGCTCCTCCGGGCCCCGCAGGAAAGCCTTGTCGCGCTGCGCGTCGAGCACCTCGTCCACCTCCCTCCGGCTCGAGGCGAATGCCAGCTCCTTGGCCGCCCCGTCCAGCTTGCTCAGCACGTTGTCCTGCCCGGCCAGGTACACCCGCTCGTTCCGCTGGGCCTGCACCTCGAAGCAGACGATCTGGAGGTTGCTGTCCCGCGACGCCACCTCCACCACCGGGTGCCCCACGGGCACCACGAACACCGTGCCCCGCGACAGCCGTGCGCGGATGGTCTGGTACCCCTGCCCGGCTTCCTGCTGCTCCTCTTGCTCCTCCGACTCCGACTCCGATCCCTCCTGCCGCTTCCGCCACTGCTCTTCTTCTGATTCTTCTTGCTCACGGCCGCGCCTGCCCTCACGGCGGCGTCCATGCTCGCGCTCGCCCTCGCCGCCGTGCGCCAGGTGCGGGCACACGATCTCGGCGTGGCCCTCGCCGTCCAGCACGTAGGCGATCTTGATGGAACGGGTGTTAAAGAACGGCGCGGTCATAGAGCCCTGTCACGTAACACAAAACTGAATCAGTACGAACGGTACGTGATGCGCCAAGGTATCAATCGCAGCACATGGTGGCCTTCAAGGGACGCACGCACGCACCGCGGAGATGTTGACGAGCGAGACGCGGATGTCGTGCTCGGCGAGGTCGTGGAAGCTGCGGGCGTCGGCCTCGTAGAGCTGGCCGTGGCGGTTGGCCATCCTGGGCCGCTGGTCCTTGAGGTTGTAGGGTCCGTGCGACTCGCCGAACGGCGGCAGGGGCCAGTGCTGTCCGTGGCCGCCCTCGGACGCGTGGCGCCGGAGCTCGCGGACCTGCTGCTCCGAGGCGCGCACGATGATCCCCTTGTCCTGCCTGCCGAACAGCCTCTGCAGCCGGTCGCTCGAGGTCTGCACATATGCCCAGTCACGTGCAGTCAATCATGTGTGTCCACCAGGTTGACACGATAACACGATACGTATTTTTTTTTTGTACGTGGAACAAGTAGTTGTACCTTGAAAGCTGCTCTTTGGACGCTCTTGCTGAAGCTTGACACGATCGATTCCGGGTTCCTCCCGCCGGGGCCGAAGAAGAACTGCCAATCAATCAATCATCATGCGCATGTCAGTTGACTGGCTTCAAATAAACCTGCGGGATAACTAAGCCAAAGCTCGGGCGAGCTATTTTAGAGCATAAATTTATGCTCCAACCTGGTAGTAGCCAGGCACGGAGATGGTGTGCAGGATCTTGGCGATGACCAGCTTCCTCCGTCCGTCGGTGTTGGCAAAGTAGGTGACCGCCCCGGCCGGCGCCACGAAGACATCGCCTTCGCGGACGGCGTACGACCGCGCCTCACCGTCCTGGATCGTCGCCACCACTCCCTCCCCTTGGACGACGTAGCCGATGGAGTCCGCGTCCGTGTGGCTGGGCACGACGAACGAACGCGGGTTCGCCTCCAGCACCGCGACGCGGTAGTCCCGGATGCCGCGGAGGAGCTCGGACGCCTCGTGGAACGGCCGGAGCGACCTGATGGACCCGTGCTCGCTGCGGGCGGCGCGGCGGAAGCTGCGCCGGCCGAACACGTACGGCCGCTGCCGGCTGAACTCTTCCTGCTGCTGCTCTTCACGCTCGTCTTCCGACGACTCCTCGCCGTGCCAGTCGCCACGGCGCTCGTGCCTGCCTTGCTCACGCTGCTGTCGCTGATCCCTGCACTTCTGCACGCACCGGGACCGGTCCTGCGACGGCCGGTCCTCGCATCGCCGCACGCATTGCCGGAGCGACGGCTCGCGCTCCTCCTCCCTCGTCGACGCGACAACAGCGGCCGTTAAGAGGAGGGTTGCAAGGAGTAGGAGGAAGAAGGGAACCGTCGTTCTGCTTCTGGCGGTCGCCATTGTTGTTGCTGTGCTCTTAGGTGGTGGTGGTGGTGCATGCAGAGGCGGAGATGGCGCTTATTTGTAGTAGCGTTGGGCCGTGGTACGTGGCGAGGGGCCGTGGTACGTGGAGCGAGGCTGCGTGGCAGGGGGCACACGAGTCGCCACGTCTCGCCGCTCTCACCTTAGCCGTGTTTATCCCTGCTCCAGCTCGGTGCACGCCAGGGTGGCCGACGCCATGCATATATTGTCGTGTTATGCGGTGGGCTAGACCGTACGGATCACCTCGCGGCTGTGGGACGCCGGATATCATTAATGAGGCGCGTATGCACTATGTACGAAGCCCAATGTACGTCCAGGTTCATCCTGTTTTTGTCTTCCTCGTCGCGTTCACCGTTCGCTTCCATTGTGTCTTCCTTAATTATGGCATGGGCTCTTCTCTTCGGCGGTTAAGGTTGCAGAGGTACGTGTCGGCCTGCTCGCTCTCCGCCAGACTAGAATATTCAGCTTAGCGCTAACATTTAATATCATGTAAATTCTTGTGGGCGTTTTATAGGTCATAAATATATATTTAAATATTTCAGCATGTTTTGGTTGAATACTATGACTTTGATTTCTGGTAGGAGCAAATTTCAGGACTGGATTTCATATTACTAAATGCAGATACTTTACAGAAGAAGTCATAAGCGTCAGATCTGGTGGTGCACTTACAGAAAATATGAAGAGATGAACGTGCCGTAATATTAGCCTACGAAGATCGATCCATAGTGCGCTTAGCCGTCCAGTTATCATCGCCTTTTTCTAGACAATAAGCTGTGAGTGTCTGCATTTATATCGCTTGTAATAAATTGATCATAACCTTCTTAGAAGAAAAGGTCAGAGCTTTACCCATCATTAAAAAAATCAATTTCAGTTTAGGCGATGATACCCTCAACAAGACAAGCCAAACGGATATGTATGTGGAATACATAATTTGGAGTCCTCATCGACACATATTTTTTTATTAGTTTCACTGCAGGAATCCACCTGATTTACGGCGGTCATAGCCGTCGTAAATAAGAGAAAAATCGTCGTAAATAAGCTATTTACAATGGTTTCTATTATTTACAACAGTTTTCTGTCGTGGTAAATTAATCATCGTAAATAAGCTTATTTACGAAGGCCACCGTCGTAAATAAACCTATTTTATTATTAATTTATAATATTAATGAAAAGCTATATATATATATATATATATATATATATATATATATATATATATATATATATATATATATATATATATATATATATATATCTCAGTTTGCAAATGTACACTAGCACGATTTTCTTAAGCCGCTTTGCTTTTAGTTTATGTCGTGCCTAACGTAGTACGTGATTGCCTGTATAGTTCTTACACTATTTTTTGAAAGCAATATAGTTCTTACACTATGACCATGAACAAGAAAATTATGGTGGATACATCATGCAGGTAGCTTTGTATAGCATGGGCGGAAGTAAACTTGCACCACAGGAAAGACGATAATAAACAACGGTCGGAAACCGTCGTTAATAAGTTTGTACCAACGTAAATAAGCTATTGACGATGGTAAGAGCTTATTTACGACGATTTTTAGCCGTCTCCGATTATTGGTCGTCAATAAAGTTATTAACAACGGCAGCCGTCGTAAATAACCGTATTTACACGACCGGTTAAGCCCACTGCAAAAAGTATGCCCTTTCACGTGGCGGCTCAGAGAGCTTATTTACGATGGCCAGGGACCAAGATGTCATAAATAAGAGACTTATTTACGACGGTGGCTGCCAACCATTGTAAGTTATTTTGGTTTATTTACGATGGTTTGGCTGACCGTCGTAAATAGTATTGACTTATTTACGACGGTCAAGTATCTGAAATCGTCATAAATAAGAAAAATATATATTTTTTAAAAAAAATAGAAAATGTTGTCCTGGTTTCGAGGACAACTCTGGCTCGATCCTCACACAGACATTCTCAAAATAGATATATACCACAATAATCATTGCCAAAATACTAATTCACAAACACTATACACACATGACACACGCCACACTACACGCTACCCTGTCCGCTAGCTCCGGAGCCCGAGAAGTCGTCCTCGAGCCGTCGAACAAGCACCGGAAGCTGTTGCGATGGAGTGTGAGCCTCTGTCGTCGATCCCTGTGATGTGCAAGTGTAGTTAGATAAATTATAATTTACAAGTGCATATTTAACTAAATTTGCTTATTACAAGCTAGAATTGAGCAAGTTAACTAGATTGACTATATTTGAGTAAGTTAGATCATATTTTACTAAGTTTGAGCAAGTTTAACTAGGTTTTTGACTATGTTTGAATAAGTTTGATCAGATTTTACTAAGTTTAAATTGCATATGAATTATCAACAGTCCATGCACAACCACCAGTGCTCTTAAGTTCATGAAAAAACAAGATTAAATTGCATATATATGATATATCCGGCCATCATAGGCCTTCGATCCGCAGTGTGCGTGCCTACGTGAAGTTCGCCTTCGCGGACGGGGTAAAGCCGAAATGCCAAATGATATCGTGGATGTTTTTAATAAAAAGGCAGGAGTGCTGCCAGTCATTAAAGAAGTGTAAATGATCTTAGTACACTCTAAGAGTACAACAATTACTAAGACAACACGTGCCGACAACACACAGGCCCATAGAAAGGGCTAAAAAGACAAACGAGCCAAGTAACTAGAATAAAGAGAGGAAGTCACCTGCAAGAGGTGAATATCTGACACCGTTAGATTAGCGACCTGGATATAAGACAATTCCCGTTGTTGAAAATTTTTATAGTTCTTCTCCTTCCAAATCTGCCACCACGAGGATAGGAAGAATTCAACATGTCGCTTCCACACAGTTTTAGATCCAAAGAAAGTGACAGTTGTTAGAGATATAGGAGTTATTTGTGTTTTTGGTTTTACGTAAGAGCTTTTCTGCATATTTGTAATCCCTTGCAACTCTATTTATTATGGCATCTGGCCCTTATAATAATATAAGCTCATTATTCATAGGGCTATTGTGTTTATACCCGTATTTGTAAGTCTAATTGTGATTTTATCCTTCAAATTTAGGGTTTGTGATTTTACCCCTGTTTTTTTGAAATGAAACAAAAGTATACCCCTACCCCGTTAAGGAGAGTTAACGGTGTTAAATATGAGAAAAAAGACGGAAATACTCTTACCATGGTAACATAATAAATATGTATTTAGTAGTATTACACAACAAGATATATTTCATTGAAAATTTGTTTGAATGTGAAATTTATGATTTGGTAAATTTATTTGAATTGCATTCAGATTTTTTATTTTTATATTTCGAATTCTGAAATTTAAAAATTTTTAATTTTGAACAAAAATATTGAAATTTTGGCGAAATTTATTTTTTTGGAAATTTAAATTAGAATTTTAAATTTCAAAAATTCTGAATATCATTTATTTTTTGAATTTATTTGAATTTCTCTTATTTTTTTGTTTTAAAATTTCTAAAAAATGTTTAGATTTGAATTCGAATTTTCCAAAATTCAGTAATTTTGCATTTTCAACAACGTTTTGATATTTTTTTATCTTCCAAGAAACTTCTTTGCATAAGTTAGTACAAAGAAGGATTCAAGGATAATTTTGTCTTTTCTTTATTTCTCAATTCTTTATTTAATTTGCTAAATCATTTAAGATAACAAGATTTAACGATGTTAGAAATGGAGGGTAAACGGTGACTTCATTTCAAAAAAGTAGGGGTAAAATCACAAACTCTAGTTTTCAAGGATAAAATCATAATTAGAGTTGAAATTAGGAGTAGAAACACAATAATCTCTTATTTATAATATGGTATCACAATCAGATTTTTAAGATTATGTTTTTTTTAAGCCATCCTGTGGCCTTGTCTCACCGATTGCCGCTTTTCTCTGCGGTTCTTCCCGATGAGACTTTATCTGGCGCTGCATCCATCCGGCGCTTCCTTTGAAAGTTGTGCCGTCCGTCGGCTTCCGGACCTGCTCCACACGTTCTTCGCTGCTGTCTTGTGCGGCGGGGGCCGCCTCAAGGCACGCGTGCCTTGCTGCAACCAGCTGCGCGCGGGGGCTCCGTCCGGTCGCATCACCATGCTGGAGTCACCTCCGAAGCCGCCACTGATCCGTGGCTTCAAGTCACGTGGATCTGGTTCCTAACCTGCTCAGGCTGCCCATAAGGTTCTTCATACACAAGCATCTGGATCTCTTAAACACCCAGATAGTCATCTTCAAGAGAAAATCGGCGCTCTGGTGAATTCATCCGCCCATAGAAGGACCATGATCACGCTGTAAGATTTCCTTCAGACAATCAGAGATTGTTGCAAAAAAAGAGAAAAAAAATAAAAAAAACTGCAGCTTGCGCAGCTAATTATCTTGCGCTCTCGCCGTCGCCTGCCGCTGCTCGCTTTGCGCTCTAGCTGTTGTCTGTCATCTTCTTCATGATGACTTCTTCTTTGGGCGGGTTCCGGTTGTGTAGTGTTCGGTGCTTTTAAATGGTACTAATTCGGTGACTGGGTTCTCCGCATGCGCCTGCACATGTGTTGTCTACAACTCTGGGAGTATCTCATGGGTGATCTCAAATGCGCGTCTTGCCCTCAATTCCTTCTAAGCCTATTATTTCAGATAAGGCTATCGATGATGATAAGAAAAAACTGCTTGAGGATTATGAGACTCGTCTGCCTGCGTATCAGTCTCACTACGACTTATACGAGACTTGGTTGGACGATGATGCTCGGGCTGGTGCTATTCTTCCTGCTAGTATAGAGGATCGTCTTGCTGCAGACACAATTGACTTTCAATATTCACACCAGATGTGGTCTTTTCTGCGTCGTCGTTACGAGACTACTGGTCAACCTACCTCTTTTGTTGCTTTTCATCACAAGCAGTTGTTACAACATAGATATGCTACAGTGGAGGAGTTCCTTGATCAAATGGATGAGACTCGTGATGCTGGCTTGTTGTGGATCTCTACCATTTTGCCTGCTCGTTCTTCCACTTCTCGACCCTGTGTTGGTGTCTGTGTTGGTGTTTAGACTTGCCGTTCTTCACATGGTGCTCGTGGTGGTGGTACTGGAGGATCTCAGGGGAGTTCTACTACCACATATGCCCAATTGCTCATGCTTCTTTGTCGTCTTGTTGCCTCTACATCATCAGGAGTTGTTGGTATTGTGATCCAGCCTTCTACATCTTTAGCTTCTGCTGATGCTTCTTCGTCTTCCTATGAGGGACCACTTTTCACTTCTCGTTCAGGTACTCGCCCATGGATTATTGATTCTAGAGTTTTTTTTCATATGACCCCTTACTCCACCTGTTTGTCATCTTTGAGTCATTCGTCTCATTCTCTCACTATTCATACTGCCGATGGTTCTTTACTTCCAGCTCTTGGATAGATCACCCTTTTATTTGTCTCTTTTAATGTTCCTGATATCTCCTATGTTCCTAAACTGACCATGCAGCTTATGTCTGCTTGTTAACTCACTGATCATGGTTGTCGAGTGATTCTTGATTCTGATTCTTGTTCTGTTGTGGATCATCGTACGGGTCAGCTTGTTGGCTCTGGTCCTTGTCGTCGCGATTCACAGCGTCTCTAGGAGTTTGACTGACTTTGTCTTCCTTCCGCTGCGCTTGCTAGTCGTGTTGGCTTCACTTTTGCTGCTCCGTCTATCTCGTTGTTTGCTCAATGGCACCATCGTTTAGGACATATTTGTGGCTCTCGTCTATCTGCCTTGATTCTTCGTGGTGTCTTAGGATCAATATCAGAATCTCAATCGTTATCTCAGTGTCAGAGTTGACGATTACGAAAGCAAATTCAGCTTTCCTATCCTTCTAGTGAGTCAGTGTCTCACCGTCCTTTTGACCTTGTTCATTCATATGTCTGGGCTCCTGCTCTTTTTGTCTCCAAAGGAGGGCATCAATACTTTATTACTTTTATAGATGATTTCTCTCGGCACACATGAGTTTACTTCATGAAACATCGTAGCAAGACATTTTCTATCTATAAGTCTTTTTTAGCTATGGTCTGCACTCATTTTGACACTACCATCCGTGTCTTTTGTGCTCACTCTGCTGGTGAGTACCTCTCTGATGCTCTTCGTGATTTTCTTTCTGAGCAAGGTACACTTGCTCAATATTCTTGCCCTGGTGCTCATGTTCAGAATGGTGTTGCTGAGCGAAAACTTCATCATATCCTTGAGGCAACATGTACACTTCTCATTGCTTCTTCCTTGCGTCTCATTTTTTGCTTGACGTTTTTTCCACTGCCACTTTCTTGATTAACATTCAAGCCTCGTCCACACTTAAAGGCGAGATTCCTTTTGAGCGTCTTACGGGCAAGACCCTTGACTACACCAACCTTCCTCTTTTTGGTTGTGTGTGCTACGTGTTGCTCGCAACACGTGAGCGCACTAAGCTATCTGCTCAGTCGACCGAGTGTGTTTTCTTAGGCTACAATTCGAAGCATAAGGGTTATTGTTGTTGGGATCTAGTTGGTCGACGGATGAGGATTTCATGGGATGTTTTTTTTGATGAGACACATCCTTTCTATCCTTGTCCTTCTTCTGATGCTTCTTCTACGCCTGTAGTTGATTCTATTTCATTCCCGTTCTTTCCAGATGCCCCTGTTGCTAGTGTATCCCCCTCACACTTCTTATCGCGTTCGACAATCTTCCCCTCTTCTTCTTCTTGTTCGAAGCCTTGTTCTTTGGTTCCCGATTATATTTTTAAGGCTCCTGTCATGCATGTCTATACTCAACGAGTTGTATCCCCTTCAGATGTGCCATCTTCTTCTGATGAGCCGTCTACTCTAGTTGAGTCATCCTCTGATGTCTCAGCTTCTCCATCTTAGTCTATCTCTCTAGATATGCCTTCTTCTCCTGAAGGATCATCTCATTCTGATGATTCTTCTCTTGAGCAGCCTATTGGATGTGGTCATCGTCCTCGCCAGCCTCCTCATCGGTACTCTCCTTCTAGCTTTACTGCTACTGCTCTTCCTGAGCCTGCTACGTATCGTGATGCTGTTGGAATGACAGCATGCGATGGCCGAGGAGGTTGCTACTCTCGAGCGCACTAGCACGTGGGAACTTGTGCCCTGTCCTCCACGTGTTTGACTGATCACCTGTAAGTGGGTCTATAAGGTTAAGACCCGCTCTAATGGTTCACTTGAGCGATATAAGGCTCGATTAGTCGCCCGTGGCTTCCAGCAGGAACATGGTCGTGACTATGATGAGACCTTTGTTCCTGTTGCTTACATGACCACTGTTCACACTCTGCTTTTTGTATCCTCAACAGGAACATGGTCCATCTCTCAGCTTGATGTGAAGAATGTTTTTCTTAATGGTGAGCTGCGTGAGGAGGTTTATATGCAGCCACCACTTGGGTATTCTGTTGCTGAGGGTATAGTTTGTCGCCTTTGATGTTCTCTTTAATGCCTCTTAAGCAGGATCCTCGTGCTTGGTTTTAGCGTTTTTCCTCTGTGGTCACTGCTGCTGGTTTCTCTGCCAGTGCTCATGATCCCACACTTTTTGTGCACACTTCGTCTTGTGGTCGCACTCTTCTTCTTCTCTATGTCGTTGACATGATCATAACCGGAGATGATTCTGAGTACATAGCCTTTGTAAAGGCTTGTCTGAGTGAGCAGTTTCTTATGTCCGATCTTGGTCCTCTTCGCTATTTTCTTGGGATTGAAGTTTACTCCTCATCTGAGGGAATTTATCTATCTCAGGAGTACATTTAGGATCTTCTTGATCGGGCTTCTCTTTTTGATCACGAACTGTTGAGACTCATATGGAACTCAATGTCCATCTTCGAGCACTGATGGTGAGCCTCTTGATGATCCTACTCGTTATCATTATATTGTAGGGAGTCTAGTGTACCTTGGTGTCACTCGTCCTGATATCTCGTACTCTGTTCACATTCTGAGTCAGTTTGTTTCGGCTCCCACCCAGGTCCACTATAGTCACTTGCTTCGTGTCTTGTGTTATTTTCGTGGGACTATCTTTAGACGCTTGTTCTTTCCACGCTCTAGCTCTTTACAGTTCAAAGCATATTCTGATGCTACTTGGGCTAGTGATTCCTCTGATCGTCGATCTCTTTCTGCCTATTGTGTTTTTCTTGGTGGTTCGCTCATTGCTTGGAAGACTAATAAGTACATTGCAATTTCTCGTTCAAGTGCAGAGGTTGAGTTGCATGCCATGGCTCTTGTGAGTGCAGAGGTTACTTGGTTGCTGTGGTTGCTTGAGGTCGTTGATGTTTCTATTGGTATGCCGACTCCTCTTTTGTCTGACAGTACATGTGCTATCAGTATTGCTCATGATCTGGTCAAGTATGAGCTTACCAAGCATATTGGTGTTGATGCTTCTTATACACGAGCACAAGTACATGACGGTGTTGTTGATCTTCAATATGTGCCTTCAGAGATTCAGCTGGCAGATTTCTTCAGATGGCACAAACCCGAGCTCAGCATAGTTTTTATCTCTCCAAACTCAGTGTTCGTGACACACCTTGAGTTTGAGAGGGGGGGGGGTTGTTATAGATATAGGGGTTATTTGTGTTTTCCATTTTGCATAAGGGCTTTTCTGCATATTTGTAATCCCATGTATCTCTATTTATTGTGGTCTCTGGTCCTCATAATAATACAAGCTCATTATTCATAACAATAGTGTCAAGCCATTGCGAGACTCCTTCAAAAATTATTTGATACAAATTAGGGGGATCAACAATTGTTGTGCCACTTTATGCCATGATGCTTCCGTAAAATTGCACTGCAATAATAGATGGTCCATTGTTTCTGGAATGCAAAAATATAAGGAGCATGTTGGCTCGAAAGGACAATTCTTTTTGGTTAGGTTGTCGACAGTGAGTGCTCTACCCTACAACACTAGCCAGGCAGAGAATTTGCATTTCGGCTGTATTTTTGCTGACCACAACACTGATGACCAGGGTGACTCCATGGCACCAACAAACTGAATTTCATATGCTGATGCCGCAAAGTACTTCCCATTGCACGTCGATTGTTAGATTTAGTTCCATATTGGATATTGATGATGGAGGAGCCCAACATATAAGTGTACGGAACCTCACCTATAAGGCTAGTCTTTTGGGATGAGGTGACCCAATACCTTGGTTGGGGCTCTGGTTGAGTCTGTTTGCGTAGCAGGCCCGTTGCGACCTGGGCTGGCGGCAGGGGCCCGTCTGCGTGTCGGGCTGGGTCACATTCTAAACAAGTGATATTAGAGCTATGGTCGGAAATCGAGAATATCTCTCGGGCCTCACACGAATATCGGACCGTCAGAAAGATCTCTCAGACCACATGAAATCGGGCTGTCAAAGTAGTGTCCATCCGAATGTGAAGGGGAGATGGGCCACCCGACGTGATGGGGGAGATTGTTAGATTTAGTCCCACATCGAATATTGATGATGGAGGAGCTCAATATATAAGATGTAGGAAACCTCACGTATAAGGCTAGTCTTTTGAGTTGAGGTGACCCAGTACCTTGTTCGGGGCTTCGGTTGGGCCTGTTTGCATAGCAGACCCGTTGCAACCTGGGCTGGCGGTAGGGGCCCGTTTGCGTGACGGGCTGAGCCGTGTTCTAAACATCCATCTCCATGTGATGCTATCCTTTTCATCGCTCAGTGATACCTCACTCAAAACTGAAAACAGCAACACAAATTCATCAATCGGTGTCTACTGCCTGTAAGTTTCTTACCTAGTTGTTGTTGGTGAGTTCTTTCGCTACACTTCTATTCTTGAACTGGGCTTGCCGGTACAGATTTGGTACAAGTGTTTTGGGTGCTTACCCCTGTAGCCATCTTGCTTCCCAAAACAGCGTATTCCTCCCATTTCCGACCGTAATATGTGTGGATGAGAAGAAAAGTTGTCGGTCTGTTTTATCCTTGTGTCTTATCATGGTCTTCCATGGACGGTCCTGTATGTCCCAGTTATGCAAGAGCCAATGAAGCCTAAGTGCTCTTCCAAATTTCTTGAGATCCTTAATACCTAGCCGACCCCATTTTTTTTGGTCTGACACAAATTTTTTCCATTTCACTAGACAATGTCCTCCCTTTACATTTTCAGAGTCACCCCCCTCCATAAGAAACTCCTACGATATTTATCAATTTCTTTAATTGCCCAAGCATGGAGCTTGAATACTGTCATAAAGTATGTAGGTATAGCTGAGAGGACTGACTTGATTAACACTTCTCCACCGGAGTATGAAAGTAAATTTCACTTCCATCTCGGCAACCGATTGGCTATCTTTTGTATTATCGGTTGTATCGTTGTTTTCGTTACCTTTTGAAATGCAAGGGAAGTCCTAGGTAAAAACAAGGGAAGGAAGCAACGCTGTGCTGTTGACCAATAATTTCTGACACATTAATCTCTTGGCATCTGATAGGATATATTTCAGTGTTGTCCATGTTGGTGAGAAGTCCTGATGCTTGGCCAAAAATATGCAGTATGAATTTTTGTACCTTTTGAAATGCAAGGGAAGTCCTAGGTAAGAACAAGGGAAAGAAGCAACCCTGTGCTGTTGACCACTAATTTCTGACACATTAATCTCTTGGCATCTGATAGGGTATATTTCAGTGTTGTCCATATTGGTGAGAAGTCCTGATGCTTGACCAAAAATATGCAGTATCAATTTTGTGACTAGCAAATCATGACTTGTAGGTTTAAAAACCGCCGTGTCATCCGTGTACAAGGACAACCTTAGTTGGTCCTCACTGCCATGCAATGAGCTGAGCAAACCGTTATGCTGAGCTACTTTGAAAAGTTTATTGAGTGGTTCCATTGTCAATAAGAAGATCATGGGTGATAGGGGATCACCCTTCCACACTACTTGGGCATGGGTAATCCTATCACCAGCTTTGCCATTTAGCAGGAAGTAGGAGGATGACATGCCCCATAGAGCTGAAACCCAACCTCTCCATCTAGTCTCAAAGCCAATATATTCCATAGTGTCAAGGAGGTACGCCCAATTCACCATATCAAAAGCCTTTGAAAATCTAGTTTTATGAATAAGGCCAACGTCTTCTTTTTGTGGAGCTCCGTAATCATCTCTTGCACGAGCACAAAATTATCATGAATACATCTCTTTTTTATGAATGCATTCTGGTTCATTGAGATCAACTTGTCCATCTCCGGTGCTAGTCAGTTTTCTAATATCTTCGATATGCCGCGAAGACATGAATGAGGCTAATTGGCCTGTATTCAGTGACCCTGCATGGGAACGATTTTTGGGAATAATCACTATAAATGCCTGATTGAGAATGTGCAATCCTTGCTGGTTCAAATGGTAGAACTGATCAATAGCCTTATGGATGTCCTCTGACTATTCCCCAGCAGTTAGACAAAAATAGCCCAGTGAAACTATCCGGGCCAGTTGCCTTTTCTCTTGGCATATTCTTAATAACCATACTTATTTCTTCCTCAGAAAAGGGCAGGTCCAGGTGCTCAATGTTTTGTGACTGCCAATTGAGATGAGCTAGATTGAGGCCTTGGTTTATTGGATGGTGCGTGCCCAGATGATTCAGAAAATGATCATAAACTACCTGTTGCTTGTCCTCCTGAGTGGAAGATATCCCATCACTTGTTTCAAGGCTTTGGATGAAATTTCTCGCCCTCCTAGTATTCACCATTGTTGAAGGTCTTAAACGACACTTCCCCCGGACCTGCTTACAGAGCAGCCCACGGAGGTTCTTTGGATTCACGAGGTCTAGTCCCAGGAGATTGAGCGCAATGAGATGGTGAACACAGAGGGTTTACGTGGTTCGAGCCGCCGGAGCGTAACACCCTACGTCCACGGGATTGTTTGTGTATTGCCTTGCTTAAGCGTGTGTGGGTTTCAATCGGTCTAATGCCGTCCCCCATGAAGGTCGTCTGCAGAGTCCTTTTATAGTCCAAAGACTCTGCAGTCACAAGGTGGGCCCCAGGCCCTGACAGGTGGTCCCGGGGAAAGCCAAATCCTATACAAGATCTAAGATTAAATGCTATCTACTTCCCCTTGTCAGGAGCGTCAATGCGCCATCCCGCCGCGTCGTGCGCCAGGGCTACACATAGTTGGTGATGATGGCGGTGCACGTCCCGCCCGTCTTGTCCTTACGGCCCATTCATCCGTCTTGCAGCGTGGGTCTGTACCGACTACTTGGACAAGACAGGACACTGGAGCCTTGACTTACGCATGCGCGACTCCGCTTCGCCTGGGGAAGGCGCGCATACTTTAATGCCTGTTCGAGCAGCGCACGCCTTCCTTTACTGCGGCGTCCTGCCGCACTGAGTTGGCCATCCGCCACGTGGTTGCGCCGGAGCCTGCCTCTGTGGGGAGTCGAGCACCCGATGGTACATGCCACGTGGCGCATCTGGAGCCCACCTCTATGGAGGGGTGGAGGCTCAGCCCTGCGGGCCACGTGGTAGATCCGGTGCCTTTCCCTGCGAGGAAGCGGGCCTGGCCCCGAGGTTCCGATTGTCCACGTGGCAACCCCAGAGCCCGCCTCAGCGGGGAGGCGAGAGTCCAGTTCTGCCGGCCACACGGCAGCCCGGGAGCCTGCCCCGGCAGAGAGGTAGGATCTAGTCCTTCCCTCCACGACGTGGCAGCCTCGGATTCGGCCTCTTAAGTAGAGGTCGAGTCCTTAGTCGTTTTCTCCTTGTGCGCGGAGGTACCCGGTCTACGGGGTACTGACAGTGGCCCCCGAGCCCACCTCGGGAGAGTCGTCGATATCACAGGTGGGGTCTTCTTCCTTATCTTCCCGCGAAACTCTTTCGATTCCATTTCAGGGCAGTTCCCCGGGCGACACGTCCCTGCCGTTGTGGCGATGCGTCTCCTCCTGGTAAGCGGAGGCACTGGACAGGCGCCACATGACATGACTTCTGCCTTCAATCGTGCTTTAACTGCGGTGGTTCCCAAGGTGGCTCCTACACTTCCGCTGCTTTTGCCTTTTTAGAAACCGCCGAGTTACCTCCCGCATAGCTAGCCACCCGGCTCGCCTTCTTTGTCGAGCGATCCGGGCCCTCACGTCATTGCCTATGCGGGTCTATTGCTCTTCTACTGAGGCTGCGGCGATTCACACGCTGCGTCTGTTGGCTTGCAGAGGTGAATAAAAAGAGACCTTTCCCCCTAAGGGTCCTTTCTTCCGCTTCTGCATCCTTGCGCTCATGCCTTCTTGCCCCAAGCCCAGTTCTTGCGCTCTAGCTCCCGATCTCCCCTTCCAGAGCCTCCTCCTTCGATCCTCATGGCAAGCATCCTGACCAAGTCCCGGCTGTCCAGGTCCACTGACCTGGCCCCCATGCGCCGGCTTCTCGGCTAGCACGCTCCTGAGCAGGAGAAGTGGCTCCACCCCGGGAGGCTGCCGCTGAGCCTCTCCGCTGGGGAGATGGTGCTATTTTTGTCGTACGTGCTGGACGGCTTCGTCCCGCCTGTATCCGCCTTCCTGGTCATGCTCCTGGAGACCTTTGGCCTCCAACTCCACAACCTCGCACTGAACTCGTTCGCCATGCTGGCGGTCTTTGCTCACCTTTGCGAGATGTTCGTGGGGATGATGCCGTCGGTGAAGCTCTTCAGGTACTTTTTTGTACTGAGGGCCACCGGCAGAAGCTCGAAGGAGCATCTCGGCGCCTACTACTTCTAGCACCGAACCAAGGTCCCCTCGAGGTACATTGCTTCCTTCAACTCTGCACGATGGGAGCAGTGGCGTGAAGATTGGATGATTGCCAAGGTCCAAGCCCATGACTGGATGTGCCTCCCCACTGGGATCCCCTACTCCGAGCGGTCATTCTGGGAGGAGCACCCAGAGCTGGAGGAGGCGTTCAACCCGGTGTTGGAAAGGATCCAGATGCTGGCGGACCACGGGCTGTCATCTGCCATGGTGCTGAGGGACTTCATGTCCCGCCACATAGCTTCGCTCCAGCGCCGCACCCGCCTGACGTGGATGTTCACCGGCCCATCGGACTGCACCTAGCTCGAGACCGACCCTGACTCCAAGATGAACGAGCAGCAGCTGCATGACATGCTGTCCCGGGTCTGCCCCGACGACATTTCGCCCGAGGAGCTCGCTCTTCCGACGGCCTGCCGCCCCTTGTGCTCAGACTCCGAGCTGAAGAGGTAGCTGCTAAAGACGATGCCGACACTCGACGAGTCCGGGCTGGCGCAGCGCCAGATCGGGGACCCGTTCCGGGGGGTCAACATCGTCGATGACGCTGAGGGAGGCGGGGCTCCCTCAAGCGACGAAGATCCTTCAAGCGACGACGCCTCAAGCGGGCCCCAACACCGTCAATGGGGAGGCGACGACGCCTCTGTTGACAAGGGGAAAGGAAAAGCACCGGTTCCAGTGCCGGACCCGACCCCCAAGAAGCATGCCCGGTCGCCGCTGCCGGACCCCTCCACTCCTTGTCAGTATGCCGGAGCCCTGCCGCATTCGTCGTCAGGGGGCGCCGATGGCGCCACTTTGCCGCCCGAGTCCTCGACGCACAAGAGGGGGAGGCTCCTCAACGCCGACGGGACCCCTGCATTCCCTCGTCATTCGGAGGAGCACCAGACGTCGGGGGTGCCGCCGACTCCTCCACCTCAGGGGCCCCCAGCACACTCAGCGGCCCCCGCCGCGGGTTCGGGGGGTCCGAACCCCCCAACCCTTTCGGGAAGCGGTGGAACTTCAATGTCCCCCGGTAAGCCTGCATAGATTTTATCGTCGGCTGGCGCCGCCGCCCCGGGTGCCGCCGCCGGGGAGGGGGCCCTTGGGGGCGACACACCTGCTTCTGGCGGTGGTCCCTCCCCGCCTTCTCCGATTGGGGGAGCTCTGGTCCCCGTCTCCCCAGTGGTCCTCCAAATGGAGGATGATATCGAAGAAGTGGGGAGGTAGGGACCCGCTGCTACGGTGGAGCCCCTCCCCCTGTCTGAGGCCATGGCCGTGGCCTACTCCGGCTTCCGGCAGGCTCAGGCAGCCCTCGCCCGAGAGAAAGGGCGACTTGAAGACGAGGATGACCGGCTCCGAGAATGGGCAAGGACCCTGGAGGCCCGGACCCAACTGGCGAAGAGCCGAGCGGCTCAGTGGAAGGCGTTTGTTCGGGAGGAGATGAAGATCCTCGAGCAGGAGTGCGAGCTCATCGCTCAACTGGACGCCATCACCCAGAAGCTGAAGGCGGACGCCACGGCTATCCGCGCTGAGGCCAGCTCCCGCCTCCAGTCCTGCGAGGAGATCCAACAGATGCTATCTCGCCGGGAAGCTGCTCGTGCCGAACGGGAGCAGGAGTTGGCAGCGAAGCAGGCTGAGGTGGAGGCGACCTTCCGCTGGCTTGTCCTCCAGCAGGAAGGGGCGAGGGTCCGTGCCGCCGAGCTAGACCGCTGGGATGCACTGGCTGAGGCGGAGCAAGCCCAGCTAGCCGAGCGCCAGGCTCTCCTGGACTGTGAGGTCAACATCACCCTCAAGGAGGGTGACTTGGACTGCCGCGAGAAGGGGGTCGGCGAGCGCGAGAGGGCCCTGGCAGCCAAGGAGAAGCGGTTCCTGGATGGCGGCCCCCAGCGTTGGCAGCGGCCCGGCAGGAGGTGCAGGAGCTCCGGGCGTCGCGCTCTGCTGAGGCCTGGAAGGTTTGGGAGTTCCTTGGCGGCGCCGACTCGGCTCTGGTGCCGCTCGGCTTCAGCCCGGTGCGCGTGGGGGAACTAGCGCAGGAGGTGAGCCAGGTGTTCCCGGCACTTGACTCCACCAGCTCGAGGATGCGTTCGCTGGGGGCCATCATCGACAACCAACTGGAGGCAGAAGGGAGGATGCTGGTGAAGGAGGTGGCGACGCACATCCTGGCCTGCTACCGGAGCTGGTACCCCGACGTCCCTCTACAGCCGGTCCTCGAGGGGCCCATCACCGAGAGGGAAGAGGCCGCCAAGTCTAAAGTCTCAGATGCGGTGGCGCTCATCACCTCAAGGTTCCAGCAGAGCGGCTGAGGGCTCCCCATGCGTTGTTTATGTTTTGTGTTTCTTTCAGCTTTTGTCTGTGGTTGCTTGTGGTGGCAAACTTTTATTTTGGAACAAAAAATCTGCCTGTGGTTCCTCTTATACTCAGCATGCTTTTATTTCCAGCAATATCTTCTAGTTGCTTGTTGTTCCTTAGCTTCCAGGACCTGCCGCCCCCCGGAGTGTGGCCCCCTGACAGGTGTGGCCAGTTGTTATGGGCACACCTGTCAGATACCAAGAAGTTAGGGCAGACGGTTACAAGGGAGCTTAGGATGCGTAGGTAGCATTGCTGTAGCTGAGTATGGAGGGACGTCGACGGCGGGCCCCCTGGGGGTGCCGCTGGAGCTTCGGTCCGGCGGTGCCCACCATATTCTGTGAAACGTCGACGGCAGGCCCCCTGGGGGTGCCACGGGAGCCTTGGTCCGGCGATGCCCGCCATCTTTGCGGGTACTCTGACGGTTGTCACCGGGATAAATCCTTGAAGACCTGCGTATAGATCAAAAAACAGAAGAAGTAATTCTGTCCGCTGGTCATTGCTTCCCTGCTCCTTTTTAGTGTCGCTTGACTTACGATCTTGGGCTGACTCATGGGGCTTGGGTAATTCACTGCATCTGCACCTAGGCCTCGCTATCCATACTACTTAACGGTGGTCCATCTGGCCCCCAGTACTCAGCTACAGCGCTGGGGAGGCACGACACACAGGCTTAGGGTGCAGGACCAGGCTAAGCAGACTGTGCCCCTGGACCTCTCGCTCGGCGTAAGCTTTTCCCGGGGGAGACCATCTGGAGACACAGACCCCCGAGTATGGGAACATCCGAGGCCCCAGGAACATTGCAGGTACCTCAAGCGACCCCACCTGCAACCAGACAGCAAGACTCCCACTATTGCTAGAGCAGGGAAAAACGATAGTGCCCATGATAGATCACGAGCTACAGCAAACGCACAACAATATCATAAAAAATTAAAGATAGTTTTTTGAATGAGAAACCTTATACAGGACATGACAACATTCTTTTCATTGCATTCTCCCACAAGATGGGACAGGTTTTACAAGGGGAACGACCCGGCTCGGGTGACAAAGGAAGTGGAGTGCACCTACTTAGGGTTCTGGACCAGGCTAAGCGAAATGTGCACTCAGAGCCTCGTCCCCGTAGCCTTAGTTACCCTAAGTACCGTTCCTAGGCACCATGTACCTTTTACAATGAAAGAGAACTGTCCTGACGCTGGTCTAGGGGTAGAACTTACGGAGGTGCTCGATGTTCCAGGGGTTGGGCAGTCGCTCTCCATCCTCCGTAGCTAGGCGGACGCACCCAGGGCGGCATACCTCCGTAACCCGGAAGGGGCCCTCCCATCTGGGGGAGAGTTTGTTAGCCCCTTCCCAGGAGAGTATGCGACGCAACACCAGGTCGTCTACCTTTAGCTCCCTACTCCGCACGGTCTTCTGGTGGTAGCGCTGGAGCGCCTGCCTGTACCGTGCATTTCGGAGAGCCGCTCTCACTCGTCCCTCATCGACGAGGTCCACGTCTTCACGTCGGAGCTGGTCCTACGCGGCTTCGTCATACACCTGGACACGGGGGGAGCCCCTGGTAATTTCTGGGGGGAGGACGGCCTCTGCCCCGTACACCAGGAAGAAAGGCGTTTCCCCCGTGGCCCGGCTGGTTGATGTCCGGCTAGCCCACAGTGCACACGGAAGCTCATCTACCCAGTTTGCACCATGCTTCTCAAGGTGTGAGAATGTGCGAGTCTTGAGGCCCTTGAGGATCTCTGCATTGGCCCTCTCGACCTGTCCATTGCTCTCTGGATGAGCGACAGATGCATAACAGACTTGTATCCCAAGGTCCTCGTAGTATTCCTTGAACGCTGCACTTGTGAACTGGGTCCCGTTATCAGTGATGATTCTATTTGGGACCCGAACCGGCTGACGATTGACTTGATGAACTTGACTACTGACTGCTTGTTGATGGTGACAACTGGGGCGGCTTCTGGCCACTTGGTGAACTTGTCTACGGCGACGTAGAGGTGCCGGAATCCTCCGACGGCTCTGGGAAAGGGTCCCAGGATGTCCAACCCCCATACAGCGAATGGCCATGAGGGAGGTATCATCTGCAGAGCCTGAGCTGGTGTGTGAATCTGCTTGGCATGGAACTAGCACGCCTTGCATCTCCTGACCATCTCGGCGGCATCCTGGAGTGCTGTCGGCGAGTAAAAGATGTGCCGAAAGGCTTTACCGACCAACATGCGGGATGATGCGTGGTTCCCACACTCGCCTCCATGGATCTTTGCGAGCAAGTCACAATCCTCCTCCCCGGTAATGCAACACAGCAGGATGTCGTTGGCGCCACGCCGGTAGAGATCCCCTTCCACCAGCGTGTACCTCCTAGCCATGCGGACTATCCTTTCTACTAGGGCATGTTCTTCGGGAAGGATGTTGTCTTTCAAGTAGTCCCGGACCTCCGAGATCCATGCATCGAGACTTACTTGAGCCTCTGGATCTTGGGCGCCTGGTAGCTCAGAGCTCCCGGTGGCGCATACGATCCTTGGCGGGCTCCATGGTAGTAGGGCCGCCGAGACTGCCAGCTTCGAGGTGCTGGGCTCGCCCCCTTCGCCCGGTTCGGCTGATCGGGCGGTTGGTCACGGTAACGTCCTTGCAAAGACTCCTTCGGGCACTGGGGCCCCTGTGGAGGCCTTCGTTGACAGGTCATCTGCGATTGAGTTGTCGACTCGGGGTACATGGCACAGGTCCAAGACTTCAAAGTCCTTCTCCAGCTTCTGGACATGCAGCAAGTATGCTGCTAGCTGAGGGTCATTGCAGCTGCACTCCCCTTTGGCTTGCTTGATGATCACCTGGGAATCACCTTTAGCTAGAAGCTGACGGACATTGAGGGTCAGGGCAGTCTTTAGCCCAAAGATTAGGGATTCGTACTCTGCCATGTTGTTAGTCGCCTTGAAGTCGAGGCGCACCATGTACTTGAACTGCTCCCCAGTCGGGGTGAGGAGCAGGACCCCGGCCCCTGCTTCCGCGAGGAGCCATCGAAGTAGAGTGTCCAGGGGGTTTTGGTGAAAACTGGGGCCTTGAGCATCGTCTCTCCATTGTCCGGCCCCCCTGGGTTGCTTGGCGATGGAGTCCATTCTGCCAAGAAGTCTGCTAGTGCTTGGCTCTTGACTGCATGTCGAGGTAAGAACTCTAGCTCGAATTCTGCCAGCTCCGCTGCCTACTTGGCGACATTGCCAGTCGAGTTGGGGCCATGGAGTACGGTCTTTAGTGGAAAGGAAGTGACCACTGAAACCCGGTGGGCCTGGAAGTAATGCCGGAGCTTCCTCGATGCTATGAGCACTGCATACAACCGTTTGTGTACCTCCATATACCTTGTTTTTGCTTCATGGAGGACCTCACTGATGTAGTAGATAGGCCCTTGGGAGGTCCGAACCCTCCCTGGGGGGTCCTGAGCTCCTTGCGATGCGTCTGCATCCTAGGGAATGTGGCCCCCAGGACCTGGTCGGACTTCCGGGGGCTGGGACCCAGAGGGCTCTTGGTCACTGGAGCGCACAACAAGGGGGTCCTCTGCTGGTTGGGGGCCTTGAGGCTCAGCCTCCCCCCGGGGACTCCCTCGGGTGCTTGCTTCGGTAGTAGCTCCGGCCGCTCTACAACTAAGACCATGCTGACCACCTCCGCTGTTGCGGTGATATAGAGCAGGAGTGGTTCGCCAGGTTCCGGCGCCACCATGATGGGTAGCGTCGTCAGGTGCTTCTTGAGTTCCTGGAACGCCGCTTCTGCTTCTTCGGTCCACATAAAGGGACCCGACTTCCGGAGAATCTTGAAGAAGGGGAGCGCTCGCTCAGCCAGTCTTGAGATGAACCGGCTGAGGGCCGCCAAACACCCTGCAAGCTTCTGCACATCCTTGATGCGGGCCGACGGCCGCATCAGTTCTATTGCCTTTATCTTCTCTGGGTTATCTTCAATTCCTCGGTGTGAGACCAAGAAACCAAGGAGCTTCCCTGCAGAAACCCCAAAGACGCACTTGTCGGGGTTCAACATCGTGCGCGTCGTGCGCAACTTGCTGAAGACCTAGGCCAGGCTATCTAATTACGATGTGCGAGCTCTAATTTTTACCACGATGTCATCGACATACACCTCTACTAGGTCTCTAATGAGGTCCCCAAATGTCTTATGCATTGCACGTACAAAGGTGGGGAGAGCATTCTTGAGTCCATAAGGCATGGGGACATAACAATACACACCGTCTACTGTTATGAAAGCAGTGTGCTCTTCATCCTCCCTAGACATTGGTATTTGGTAGAAACCAGAATATGCGTCTAGGAAACACAGAAGATCACAGCCTGATGTTGAGTCTACTATTTGATCTATCCTAGGAAGAGGGAATGAATCCTTTGGGCATGCCTTATTGAGGTTGGTGTAGTCGATGCACATCCGGAGTTTTCCGCCAGCCTTGGGAACGACAATAGGGTTGGCCAGCCACTGTGGGTGGTGGACCTCCCGGATGAAACCAACATCGAGCAACTTCTTGATTTCTTCACGGATGAAGTTCTACCGCTCGATGGACTGTTTCCTGGGCTTCTGTTGCACCGGTCGGGCGTCAGGGTAGATCTTCAGATGGTGCTCAATCACCTCCCTAGGGATCCCGGGCATTTGTGATGGTTGCCATGCAAACACATCGACATTGTCCCGGAGGAAGGCGATGAGCGCAAGTTCCTATTTGCTGTCCAGGTTCCCCGCGATACGGGTTGTCTGGGCAGCCTCGGAACCAATCCTGACGACCTTTACTGGGACGTCGTCGTTGACTGGTTGCACACGGGGTGCAGAAGTGGAGGCCCGCTGCGTCGGCCCTGTTCTGGTTGACTCTCCTTCACGCCCCTTGAAGCTGGAGCCCTCCCTGCTACGAGCGCCTGGAGCTGCTCCAAGGCGGATACTGCAGCTGAGCGGTCCCCTCTGATCCTGAGGACACCGGAAGGTGTCGGCATCTTAAGGACGAGGTAGCCGTAGTGGGCTACGGCCATGAACCTGTAGAGTGCCAGCCTCCCAATGATTGCGTTGAAGGGGAGGTTGACGTCCGCCACGTCAAACAAAACGCTCTCCATACGGTAATTCTCCAGGGTCCCAAAGGTCACTGGGAGGTGAATGTTACCGTACGGGAGGATCTACCCCGGTCCGACACCTGAGAACGGGCTCGAAGGTGTGAGCCGGGACATCGGCAGCTGCATCTTCCGGAAGGCCGCCATGGAGATGAGGTTGAGGCCTGCCCCACCATCAATCAGCACGTGAAAGACCTTCACGTTGGCGATGGTCGGGGACACCAGTAGCGGGAGTACGCCTGCTCCCACCATGTTCTTCAGGCTGTCAGAGGCGTCGAAGCTGATCACCATGCTCATCCACTTGTGGTGGGGAGCCGGACTTGGGGCGGGGGCCACCGCAGCCACTGCCCGTCGCGGAGTCTTCACCGCGTTTTGGAACGTGGGGTCTGTGGCTCCCCCGTAGATGACATGGAGGGTTTTGCGGCGCTCCTTATCACTGCTGGAGTCAGAGTCACCACCCTCGAAGACGGCCTTCACTGCCCTCTGGGGTTCCTGGAACCCCATCTCGCTATCATCCTCCTTCTCAGGATCGACCTTCTGCTTGCCCTCCCTCTGGCGGGGAGGTGCGCCCTCCTGGCACTGCTGTCTCTATTTCCGCTCGCGGAAACGTTCCGCGAACCTCTTCACTTCCCGGCACTCGCTAGCGCTATGGCTATTTGTGCGGTGCACCGGGCACTTGAAGTCAGGCTCCTCGGGTTCTGGTGACTGCCGAGGGCGCTTGTCTCGGCGCGGCGGCCGGGCTCCGCCGGGAGCCGCGGCTGCCACTGCATGGGCTCCGGGCTTTGGCTTGTTCCTGCCATTGCCCTTCTTCTTCTTCTTCTTCTTGCCGCTGCTCCTTGCAGAGGCTCCTTCCTCAGTCGGCGTGACCTCTCTTGCCTTCGAGGAAGGTTAGGAGTGCCAGTTGCATCCCTCAGCTGCCCTAGCACATCTGTCTGCCATGACGAACAGCTCGGAGACATCACGCACTTCATGCGTGGCTAGCTTCTCGAGCATTTTCTTGTCCCTCACACCCTGCCTGAACGCAACAATAACTGATGCGCTAGCTATATGAGGGATTGTGTTCCGTACTTGAGAGAACCGCTGGATGAATGATCGCAGCGACTCTCCAGCGCGCTGTCTAACGGCGTGGAGGTCAAGCTCTGTGCCGGGGTGCTTGTAGGAACTGCCAAAGTTCACCACGAACTGTCGGCACATTTCATCCCAGGAGGTTATGGACCCGTGGGGCAGGTTCATGAGCCATGACCGAGCTGGGCCGGTTAGGACGACGGGGAAGTAGTTGGCCATGACGGCCTCGTCGCCTCCTTTAGCTAGTATCACGATGGAGTAGATCTGCAGGAACTCACTCAGGTTGACACTCCCGTCGTACTTCTCCAGCATGTGTGGCCGGAACTTTCGTGGACAGACCACGAAACGGAGGTGAGGTGCCAGAGATGCACACCCTTGGGTGGGGCTAGCTGGCGCCAGTCGTGGCGCTACATACCCCTAGTGTACAGGTGGTCCTGCGTACACCTGAGGCTGGGGTGGTGCAGCATACGCCTGTGGGGGTGGAGGCACGACATACACCTGATATGGAGGTGGCGTAACATACGCCGGATTCGGCGGTGGCCCGACGCACTGTAGTCCGCCTCTATCGCTCGATGGTAACTCGGCAGTCTTCTCCTGACCTGCGGCGCTGCAGCCCGGTTCTCAGGTCTGTTGCCGAGATCCTGGTCGATCGCGAGTCTGCCGTCCATTGGTCGATGGTTGGAGTCTGCAACAACGACACATGCATCGGTTGGGCATGTGTTTCCCTTGGTGGAAGTGCGTTGAGTGCAGCGGTGACGAGGTGGTCGACGTCGTTGATCCACTGCTGAGCTGCTCCTCAAGGAGTATCTCCAGCAGGTGGATTGTGGAGTAGCGCGCGCGCTACTGCGAGCGCACTCTTTGGGCTTGTTGCCGGTGGCGCTGTAGCTGCCGTCATGGCTGGAGTACGCCATGGTGTGGCATGCGGACCTGCAACCGGCGAGGTGACAACAGGGCGACGTGAAGGTCCCGGCCTCGCTGCTCTACAGCGGGATCTCGCTCTAGAGCGAGATGATGCCTGGTCCTCAGCTACTGCATGTCGCCGAGACTGCGGCCTAGATGTACCGGCGTTGGAATGGCCGTTCACCATTGCTGCTGGTGGAAATCTTCATAGGGAAAAGCCCCCTACCTGGCGCGCCAAATGTCGAAGGTCTTAAACGACACTTCCCCCAAACCTGCTTAGAGAGCAGCCCGCAGAGGTTCTTTGGATTCACGAGGGCTAGTCCCAGGAGATTGAGCACAGCGAGATGGTGAACATAGAGGGTTTACGTGGTTCGGGCCGCCGGAGCGTAACACCCTACGTCCACGGGAGTGTTTGTGTATTGCCTTGCTTAAGCACGTGTGGGTTTCAATAGGTCTAATGCCGTCCCCCGTGAAGGTCGTCTGCAGAGTCCTTTTATAGTCCACAGACTCTGCAGTCACAAGGTGGGCCCCAGGCCCCGACAGGTGGTCCCGGGGAAAGCCAAATCCTATACAAGATCTAAGATTAAATGCTATCTACTTCCCCTTGTCAGGAGCGTCAATGCGCTGTCCCGCTGCATCGTGCACCAGGGCTACACATAGTTGGTGATGATGGCGGTGCACGTCCCGCCCGTCGTGTCCTTGCGGCCCATTCATCCGTCTTGCGGCGTGGGTCTGTACTGGCTACATGGACAAGATAGGACACTGGAGCCTTGACTTATGCATGCGCGACTCCGCTTCGCCTAGGGAAGGCGCACGTACTTTAATGCCTGTTCGAGCAGCGCACACCTTCCTTTACTGCGGCGTCCTACCGCACTGAGTTGGCTGTCCGCCACGTGGTTGCGCTGGAGCCTGCCTCTGTGGGGAGTCGAGCACTCGATGGTACATGCCACGTGGCGCATCCAGAGCCCACCCCTGTGGAGGGGTGGAGGCTCAGCCCTGCGGGCCACGTGGTAGTTCTGGTGCCTTTCCCTGCGAGGAAGCGGGCCTGACCCCGAGGTTCCGATTGGCCACGTGGCAGCCCCGGAGCCCGCCTCAGCGGGGAGGTGAGGGTCCAGTTCTACCAGCCACGCGGCAGCCCGGGAGCCTGCCCCGGTGGAGAGGTAGGATCTGGTCTTTCCCTCCATGATGTGGCAGCCTCGGATTCGGCCTCTTAAGTAGAGGCTGAGTCCTTAGCCGTTTTCTCCTTGTGCGCGGGGGTACCCGGTCTGCGGGGTACCAACAACCATGATCTGAAAATTTTTTGTGTTAGCGTCACCCTTTCTCAACCATGTTAATCTTGACTTTTTTCTCGCCCGAGATTTTCTATGGCCGCCAAGTCAAGTATCCTATGTTTGAGCAGTTTTCTAGTATCAATCTCCTGAGTCGACAAAGCTCGCTCTTCCATTGCCTTGTCAAGCTAAATGATGACCTGAGATTGTTATTAGAACCAGCCTACCCTGTGGTACAAGAGTTTTAGACCACTTCCAAAGTTCCTTCCCCGTACGGCTGAGCTTGATGTGCAGGGTTTCCATCGCATTATGTTGAGGCTGCACTGGTTTGTCCCAAGCTTGTTGGGCACATTTTTGGAATCCAGGCATGTTGATCCAGTGGGATTCAAATTTGAAAGTCTTGCTTCTATAGCTGTCAGTAAGGGGTTGGAGTATAAAGGGGCAATGATCCGACGTGGCAGAAGACAAACATTGTAGAATTGGATTATTGTATATGCCTTCCCAGTATGCAGTAGCAAAGGCTCTGTCGATCCTCATCATAGTTGGTTGGTTCTGCTCATTTGACCATGTGAAACATCCCCCCCATCAAGGGGATCTCCTTCACCTCCAAGTGGTTCAAGGCCCTTCCGAAGCAATTCATCATTCGACGATTGAGCTGATACTTGCTTTTATCCTTATCCCTGTAGATGAGATTGAAATCCCCAAGTACATGCCGTGCTTGTCGATCCAATTGCTTAAGCTGTTTGAGTTCAGATAAGAAGAACCTCTTGTCGACGCCAAGTTGGGGACCATGTGCCCCATTGATCATGGCTGGCGTATGTTAGTACCCTGCAAACCAAGTACCCTTGCATACCAGGAAAAGAAGTGTTGGGTCCCACCTTCCAGGAGAGGAGACATTCAGGGGTCACGTGTCCTGCAGTTCCTGACCCACCTCCCTGCTGAGGATGGCTCCTGTGCTGCCACATGTCCTATTGCTCTGGACCCGCCTCCCTGCTAAGGATGGCTCCAGTGCTGCCACATGTCCTGCAGCTTCAGACCCGCCTCCCTGCTGAGAATGGCTCCGGTGCTGCCACGTGTTCTACAGCTCTGGACCCGCCTCCATGCTGAGGATGGCTCCAATGCTGCCATGTGTCCTGCAGCTCCAGACCCGCCTCCCTCCTAAGGGTGGATCTAGAGCTGCCACATGTCTTGTGACTCTAGACTTTTCATCTCCGGTGAGGAGGGCTACAGAGTCTCCACATGTTGAAGACGGCGTGGGCATTCAAGACCATAAATTAGCCCCTTCAAGACCAGGTTAACACATCATTAACTCCGCATCAATGACAGACAATCAGCGGGGTCTTCAGACATAGTATTGTGAGACCTATGTGTGCTGAATACATTGGCTTTGATGACATAAGTTCTAAAATTATGCCAAAACACCCTTTTTAACAAGGTCCGACTCTAGCTCCGAGCTTCTGCAAAGTCCGACAATTGGTCCGACTTGCTTTGTCAAGGTCCAACATGTTTTGGGTAGCTGCAGTGAGTTTTGTCTTTAGCTCCGGCATGTCTTTGATAGCTCCGACATGTCTTTGTTAAGCTCTGATATGTTTTGCTAGGTCCGACTTATGTTGGTTAGCTCCGACATGTTTTTCTAGCTCTGGCGCTAGGTTGTACTAGCTTTGGTAAGCTCCGACGCTAGGTTGTACTAGCTTTGGTAATCTTCGGGGCTAGGTTCTACTAGCTTTGGTAAGCTCCGGCTCAAGCTCCGATTAGCTTTGGCAAGGTTCGAAGCTTGATCGTAATGTTCCTGCTTTTACCTTGAAATGTTTCGAACTTGCTTTACATTGTTTGGAAAGATTGCTTAGTAATCATTTGCTAAGTTTTTGGTGTGTTTTGGTTGATATGGCTAATACCATTTTACTATGGTTTTGCAACATGCTTATGTGAGGTGCTCACAAAAGGTGTTGTGTTTGGAACTAATTTGAGTCAAGTCGCGGACTTGGGCTCATACGTATTGGTTGTTTGTTCATGTGCAGGTGTTGCTTGAGTTCAAGTCATGGCTGGTGACAGGATCCTTTGGACTAGTCTCACGGAGTAGATGAGGTTCCAACAACCAAGTTCAGGAGGAATTGTGGTTGAATGGGTCAGGAGGTCGCGCGGGATGATTGAATCAAGGGCAGTGCATATGAAGGTTAATGGACGTCAAAGGAAGGTGTTCGCACGTATGCATGCGGTGCATGATGTGGCAACATGGTTCCAAAGATGGTTTATAGAAGGAAAGATCTGGTTGGAAGGATCGGATCATATCGCATTTATACTTCGGCTGCTGGCTGAGTCGGTTATGGCTCAATATGGAAAGTATTGAGTTTGTTGTGGTAGTTTTGTGTGCTGCACGAAATTCAAGATTTTTAGGAATACAGGATGTCTTCCTGGTTTGTTAGGAAGTCTCGAGATTGTTTCTATCTGCGAATAGGAAGATCTTGAGCAGTTATGGAAAGTTTCGATTCGTGATTTGAGTCCTCGTTTGAGTTGGCTTGGCCTTCGGGCTGGTTATATAAGCAAGGGAGGCCAGACCTCATGGTAGACGACTTTTGGGCTGTTCCTCTTGTGTTCTATTGAATAAAGATCGTAGTTTGAAGGAACTTTTGTGCCTTGTTCGTCCGACATGTTCCAGACAAGTTTTTCTCGTCGAGTTTTCTGCACAGCACTACCTTTCTTCGGTATTTTTATCATAACTCGAGTTTTACAGATCCCATTGACGTGATTCTTTTTGGGTTGTCTTCAAAACTTGATTATGTATCATCTATCAAAATTTCACGATCATTGGATTTGTGGTTTTTGATCTACACGAGTTTCTTTGCAGTATTGCAGATTTGTTTTTACTCGGTAGAACAGATTGACCTTTGTTCGATCTTTCGATCGTAACTTGAGTATCTCTTGACGGATTTGAGTGATTCTTGTTGTGTCATCTTTGTGACTTGATTCTCTCTGATATCTTTCACCTTTGTCACGATTGAACACATTTAAGATCATTTGCACACATGGTTTATCATTTATTTGATTTTCTACCGAAGGGGTTGAGATTTAATTATTTCCGCTGCATAAGATTTTTAAATCAACCATTCACCCCCCTTTGGTAGTTTTTCACGTGCTCTTCGATCTACAGTAACGTCACCATCGGGGCACATTAATATGCAATTAAATCATTATTAAGTGCCTTAGATCGTGTATAGGATGCTTAATAGTCCGGGACCACTTGT
The DNA here is from genome assembly GCA_036927565.1 of Tuctoria greenei. Taxonomy (NCBI): domain Eukaryota; kingdom Viridiplantae; phylum Streptophyta; class Magnoliopsida; order Poales; family Poaceae; genus Tuctoria; species Tuctoria greenei. Next base: position 36,227,266 of record JAYESD010000003.1, on the reverse strand, counting down.
CGGGTCCTGATAAAATTGTAAACTACCGAACCTTAGCATATAAAAGGGATGAGCAGTCGCGAAGGATAAAACACGCTACACATGATACACTCAAACTCTCGCATACCCAGACACACGCAATACAAGACATAGACCCTGTGGACGTAGGGTGTTACGCTCTGGCGGCATGAACCACATAAATCACTCGTGTTCACCGTGATCTTAGTTCTTGAGTTTTCACCCCGCCTAAAAAAGAACCTCCACAGATTGCTCCATAGTAGTACCGGGGGAAGTGTCGTTGTTACACTTCGACATTTGGTGCGCCAGGTAGGGGGTTTTACTCAAAGAATTTCAAGATTGACAATGGTGAACTCTGCTACTACTTCCCCTGACCCGGCTGCACGAGCTGGAAGAGGGAATGAAGCTGGCGGCACCTCTCGCCATCCTGGTGGCAATCCAGCCACAGATCCACAAGCTGGTGCTGCAGCGCATCAGCCTGGAAAAAATAGGCCACCACCTATAGCAGCAGCAGCTGCTGCTCAGTTGCAGGATGATGTTCTAGCGTTGGTCATCGAATCGACTACAAGTCCGGAGAATGCGCTGATTCCAGTGCCTGCTCTTCCCCAACGTACAACAGCGCCAGATGCGCCTCATGCAACGCTAGAACAATGGCGTAATGATGTCAACCTGGTCGCCACTGCAACCACATCACACGGTTTATCAATTGTTTGATTTTCTACTGAAGGGGTTGGAGTTTAATTGTTTCCATTGCGTAAGATTTTTGAATCTACCATTCACCCCCTCTGGTAGCTTTTCACATGCTCTTCGATCCTACAATTGGTATCAGAGCAAGGTTGCTCTAATATTTGTGATTTGTACGTGTTTTTGACTAATCCTCATGGAGAAGTACTCTGAAAAACCTTGTGTGTTTGTTGGCATTGATTTTTAGGTTTGGAAAGCACACATGGAAGCTTTTATCCAGGCGCAAGGCTTCGACATATGGGAAAAGGTATACAAACCTTATGAAGTGCCACCAAACAATCAAGTTACGACTACGGATCTACGGGACGTCGAAAACAACAACAAAGTCCAAAACTTGATCATTCAAGGACTCACTCAGAGTGACTTCGACCGCGTTGCACACCTCCGATCGGCATACGATGTGTGGAGAGCGCTTTGCGACTATCACGAAGGATCCAACACGATCAAGGAGGTGAGACAAGATATGTTCAAAAAAGAATACATGCGTTTCGAGATGCAACCCAGTGAGTCTATCAATGACCTTTGTGCTCGTTTCAATAAAATTCTCAGCAACATGCGTAGTGTCAATGTTAACTTTTCTGATGCTGAGAATGCTAGGCAACTTCTTAGTGCATTAGACATGTCAATCTGGGAGATGAAAGTTACATCTATTCGAGAATCAACTGTCATGAGTTCTCTTACATTAGATGTGCTTTACTCTAAACTAAAAACTCATGAAATTGACATCTTATCACATAAGAATCCAAATAAGTCTATTGCATTTGTCTCACAACGTGATATGACTAGCTCTGGCCAATCATCATCTTGCAATACTCTTGCTTTGTTGTCCTCACTAACCCTGGAGCAGATTGAGGAATTTCCAGAAGAAGAACTAGCACTCATCTCTACTAGATTCTCAAAAGCATTGCAAAATGTGAGAACTAGAAGGAGAGGAAGCTCCAGACCACAGCGCTGCTTTGAATGTGGTAAGACAGGACACTTTCGTACAGAATGCCCTAATCTTTCAGGTCCTACTATTTGTGATGAGAAGCAGAACAAGGTCAATACCATATCTGGAAACTCCAACAAGAAAAAGAAGGGTACCATAGGACGCAACATGATAAACAACTTCATCACCACACTTCAAGAGCTCAGTTCAAGTGATGTAGACTTTAGAAGTGATGAAGATCTGACCAACTTATGCTTTATGACGGGCAAAACAAAATCAAGATCAAGTCAGGAGGATGCACACAATAGTGACGACTATGAGGTATGTTCTACATGTAATGAAATGTGTGATGCAATTTCTTGTGCAACTACTATTGTCAGGAAAAAGGACAAAAAACTTAGGGATAATGCTGCTAAAATTGAATCACTAGAATCTGAAATCAACCGTTTGAAAACCTTGATTCCTAGTGATGATTCATATCCCTCATGTGACTTAATCTATGAACAATTGTCCACATTAATAAGTGCACACTCCTCCACTCCAGATAGACTTGATGAAAAAATTGAAAAGAACAAAAAGCTGTCTGATTTTAATGTTAAACACTTAAAAAATGCTTCTTGTTCTACAAATGATTTGCATTATTCTGCATGTGATAATCTTGATAAGAAACTAAAAGATGCAATGAATGAAATTTCCATTCTGAACAATGCTTTACGAACACATGAAGTTAAAAATTGTTCTAACTGCAAACTTAAAGGTAAAGCTTCATGTGAAAACTGCCTAGACTTGTCTAAAGAGCTTGATGACATGAATAGGACACTAGAGCGGTTTAGTAATGGGAATAAGAATCTAGACTTGCTGTTAAATTCTTCTAAACCTTGCAATGATAAAACTGGTTTAAGTTTTTATTCCCATGCTTATTCTAAAACACATCCACCACACGTAGTAAAAACATTTGAAAGAGGTTTAATCAAAACTGTCCCTAAACAAAAGGATGTGATTTTTAAATCTGTAGGAGTGCTTTTTAATTTTGTTTCTAATGTTGGATGCTAATCTAAACACGATTACAAAATTAAATTTCATTGTACTTACTGTGATAAAGATGGTCATGTCGTAGATTTCTGTTATAGACTAGCTAAACAAATTAAAAAGGATAAAATGTCTGCTAGATCTCATAACTTTCATGATAAATCTGCCATTCTTACTAAACAGAAAATTAGAAACATGCAATCTGCTTTAATGAGTCACAAATTTGTAAAGGTAGCATCCATACCTTCTGGTAAGAAATCTGCAAAAGCAGCTCTGGTAGTTCCGATAGCTCCGAGAGCTCCCAGACCTTCTGTTGTCCCCCCCCCCCGAACTTCAGTTCTTGCACCCGGAGCTTCAGCCTTTTCCCTTGCAACTTCTGCATTCACCTACGGAGCTACTGGTTATCGTGCTAAACGCGTAACAACTGTTAAATCAGTGGTTAAGAACAGAAAACCTCAACTCTTGACTCATAAACCTGCTGTGTTGTTACAGCTTTCGCGTGTTGTTCCTACTGGACGTCACGTGGCTCAGTACTGGATTCCCAAATGCTTATTGACTAACCCCAGTATTGAGTCATTGACGTATTGTGCTGCTGTGTAGGTTTCACGCTTGAGGAAGGAGAACATATGGATTGTGGATTCAGGTTGCTCATGCCACATGTCCGGTAACAAAGAATGGTTCTCCTCCCTCTCTTTTGTGTCACGTGTAGAGAATGTTACTTTTGCCGATAATTCTTCAACTCTTATTATTGCTAAAGGATCAATTAGAGTAAATAATCACTACACTTTAAAAGATGTGGCACTTGTTAAAAATTTAAAATACAACTTGCTTTCTGTTTCTCAATTGCTTGATGAGAATTTAGAAATAATTTTCTCTAAAAATTACTGCAAAGTTGTAAATTCAAATAGTGAGATTTTGTTTAACATGTCCCACTTTGGAAGAGTTTTTAAAGCTGATTTTGATATGTCAACTTCTGAGCATAGGTGTCTAGTTGCCAATAATTTAAAAGATTTATTCTTGTGGCATCGTAGACTTGGTCAAGTAGGCTTTGATCACCTCACTCGTGTTAGTGCTCTTGATCGCATACGTGGTTTACCTAAACTCAAAGGGGACATAAATACTGTATGCTCTTCGTGTAGACATGCTAAGATGGATGCAGGTTTACATGCCTCTCCCATGATGACAATGACAACTGAACTTGGTCAACTTTTGCACCTTGACACCGTTGGTCCGGCACGTGTATAATCCTTTGGAGGTAAATGGTATGTTCTTGTGATTGTTGATGATTATTCTAGATACTCTTGGGTTTACTTTATGGCATCTAAAAATGAAGCTTTTAGTCACTTTAGAACTTTATTTCTTATATTATCAATTGATCACCCAGGATCTTTAAAAGCAATTAGAAGTCATAACGAATTTAAAAATCAATCTTTTGATCACTTTTGTGCTGAAAATGGAATAGATCATCAATTTTCTTCACCATATGTACCTCAACAAAACAGTGTTTTAGAAAGAAAGAACATAACCTTAGTTGAGATGACTAGGACTATGCATGATGAATATCAAACTCCTAGGAAATTTTGGGCTGATGCGATTGCAACCGCTTGTTATGCCTCAAATCGTATTTTCTTGTGCACTAAGCTTGGTAAAACACCTTATGAACTTCAGTTTGGACATAGGCCCTGTGTTTCACACTTTAGGATTTTTGGTTGCAAATGCTTTGTTAAGAAACATGGAAATCTTGATAAATTTGAAGCCAGATCCGAAGATGGCATGTTTCTTGGTTACCCATCTCATACTAGAGGCTACCGTGTGCTTTTACTTGACACTAACAAAATTGTGGAGACTTGTGAGGTGTCTTTTGATGAATCTAGCCCAGGTACTAGCTCAAATATTGTAGGTATGGATCCATATCCGCAGGGAGAGAGCATTTTCATTGAAGATGAGGAAGAAGTGGTGCTGCTGCCCAAAAATTCAGCAGCTAATGACATTGTTCCAGCTCCTGATTTTGATTCACAGCCAGCACCGACGACCACCATTGCTGGTCCATATCCTCCTCAAGTCACAAGCTCATCGATTTGTGATGAACATGAAGAAGAAGAAGCTTATGAAGTGTCCACTCCCCTTTGGGGTCTCAAAAGTCATCCTCCACAACAAATTATTGGAAGCTTGCACGAACGAGTCACACGGTCTAGGTTTTGCAATCCAAACTCTCATGCTCATTCTGCTTTTGTTGCTTCTTTTGAACCCAAAGATATATCACATGCACTCACTAATGAATCTTGGATTATTGCCATGCAAGAAGAGCAAGAAAATTTTGAAAGAAATAATGTTTGGAAACTTGTACCTCCACCTCAAGGTCACACTTTAATTGGAACTAAATGGGTGTTTAAAAATAAACAAAGTGAGGATGGGGTTGTGGTTAGGAATAAGGCTATGTTTGTTGCTCAGGGTTTCACACAAATTGAAGGTCTAGATTTTGATGAAACTTTTGCTCCGGTTGCCAGATTAGAAGCCATAAGAATTCTGTTAGCTTTTGCTGCATCTAAAGGTTTCAAGTTATATCAAATGGATGTTAAAAGTGCTTTTCTTAATGACTACATAGATGAGGAGGTTTATGTTAAGCAACCACCTGGTTTTGAAAATCCAGATTTTCCTAATCATGTTTACAAATAGTCCAAAGCCCTGTACGGTCTCAAACAGGCCCCTAGAGCATGGTATGATAGGTTAAAAACATTCTTACTTGAAAAGGGGTTTACCATGGGCAAGGTTGATAAAACTCTTTTTATGCTTAAGCATGGAAATGACTCATTGTTTGTTCAAGTGTATGTGGATGATATTATCTTTGGTTGTGCTTCTCATGATCTTGTGTCCAAGTTTTCAGCTATGATGAGTTCAAAATTTGAGATGAGTATGATGGGAGAACTCACGTACTTTTTGGGGCTGCAAATCAAGCAAACCAAGGAGGGTACCTTTGTATATCAAATGAAGTATACAAAAGATCACCTAAGGCACTTCAACATGGACAAAAGCAAGTCTCTTCGGACACCAATGGGAACAGCAACAACACTTGAACTTGATGAAGATGGTGAACCCGTTGATAAAAAAGAATATAGAAGCATGATTCGATCACTTTTGTACCTCACGGCATCAAGACCGGACATACAATTTAGTGTATGTCTTTGTGCACGGTTTCAAGCCTCCCCACATGCTTCACATTATCAAGCCGTCAAAAGGATTCTCAGTTACTTACATGGAACTCAAGAATTTGGCATTTTTCTTCCTTCTTCCTCAACCGTTACCTTGAAAGCATTTTTGGATGCTGATTTTGGGGGTTGTAGGATTGATAGGAAAAGTACTTCCGGTTCTTGTCATTTTCTTGGTAATTCACTTGTTGCTTGGTCCTCTAGAAAACAAAACTCAGTTGCACAATCCACAACCGAATCCGAATATGTAGCTGCTACTAGCGCTTTTTCACAAATTCTTTGAATTGTTCAAACACTTAAGGACTATGGGGTTGATCTAGATAGTGTTCCACTGTTTTGTGATAATACTAGTGCCATTTGCATTGCTAAAAACCCCGTGCAACATTCTAGAACTAAGCACATTGACATTAGGTATCACTTTCTCTGTGATAATGTTGAAAAAGGAAACATTGTGCTTCGCCATGTAGATACCGAACAACAATTGACTGACATTTTTACAAAACCTTTGGATTTCACACATTTTTGTTTTATTCATAGTGAAATAGGGGTTATGCATCCTCATCGCTTACATTGAGGGGGAGTTTTGAAACTTGAGAAGTCTATGTGTGAACCTGAAATTAAAATAATATGAGCATAATATTTCATACATATATGACTTTGTGATTCCTTTTACATGCTAGAAGTTCTTACTACATTACTCGTGTTATACATTTTGTAGTTTTTGCCATGTCTAGTAATTAGAATAATTACTTACACTAAATCTAGCCTGGTCGAACTTTCTTGCTATTTTGAACTTGTTGCATGCTCACAAGTGCTTTTAATCATAAAGAATTAATCAGGTAATCAACTCACATATTGAGTTTTTATGAACAAATATAAATTGAGAAAAGATCAAGAGAATATACATGCATCACACTTCTTCTTTTGAGATGGCTTATCATTGCACTTAGATATGAACTTAGAGGAAGTTGCGTATGACTAAAATCATGTCCTTAAGCTTCTGATTGTCAAATGACATAGGCTTGGCTTGGTTGGTTAGAATAAGGCAGATGCGGCATATAATCTCTTGCAAATATCATATGATCAAAATTTGTGCTTTGAAAAATAATAAAATGCAGCAACAAGTGTCATGCTTTCAGGTCTTGATGTAGTTAAGTTTGTGAGATCATGACTTGCTTAAATTAAAAATTACACTTGATCTCTAGCATGGCTTACACTACTTTATGTATTTCATTGATGTGATAGTGTAAGTTGCTTGATAATATGACTTGGATGAGCTTTTTTTTATATGTATATGTTATAATATGCTTATAACAATTAAAATTTCTCTTTTGAACCTTGCTGAATACATTGTCAAAGGGGGAGAGAAAATAGTATGCAAGGGGGAGAAATTGATTACACATTCATTGCACATATTCACATTGCACATATTCACAAGTGTTTTTGGCATGATTTTTCTCAAACGAAAAAATTGTTTATGTGGTGTTGCCAAATGGGGGAATTGTTTTCAAAATTTTTAATGTGGATAAGCCAATGTTCGGATTTTAAATGGTGTTGCCAATGCATTCATCAAAGGGGAGATTGTGAGACCTATGTGTGCTGAATACATTGTCTTGTACTGAATCCATTGGCTTTGATGATATAAGTACTAAAATTCTACCAAAACACCCTTTTTAACAAGGTCCGACTCTAGCCCCGAGCTTCTGCAAAGTCCCACAATAGGTCCGACTTGCTTTCTCAAGGTCCAACATGTTTTGGGTAGCTCCAATGAGTTTTTTCTTTAGCTCCTACATATCTTTGATAGCTCTGACATGTCTTTGTTAAGCTCCGATATGTTTTGCTAGGTCCGACTTATGTTGGTTAGCTCCGACATATTTTTCTAGCTCTGGCACTAGGTTGTACTAGCTTTGGTGAGCTCCGACGCTAGGTTGTACTAGCTTTGGTAAGCTCCGACGCTAGGTTCTACTAGCTTTGGTAAGCTCAGGCTCATGCCCCGGTTAGCTTTGGCAAGGTTCGGAGCTTGATCGTAATGTTCCTGCTTTTACCTTTGAATGTTTAAAACTTGCTTTACATTGTTAGGAAAGATTGCTTAGTTATCATTTGCTAATTTTTTGGTGCGTTTTGGTTGATATGGCTGATACCGTTTTACTGTGGTTTTGCAACATGCTTATGTGAGGTGCTCACGAAAGGTTTTGTGTTCGGAACTAATTTGAGTCAAGTCGCGGACTTGGTCTCGTATGTATTGGTTGTTTGTTCATGTGCAAGTGTTGCTTGAGTTCAAGTCATGGCTGGTGATAGGATCCTTTGGGCTAGTCTCAGGGAGGAGATGAGGTTCCAACAACCAAGTTCAGGAGGAACTGTGGTTGAGCTGATCAGGAGGTCGCGCAGGATGATTGAATCAAGAGCAGTGCATATGAAGGTTACTGAACGTCGAAGAAAGGTGTTCGCACGTATGCATGCGGTGCATGACGTGGCAACATGGTTCCAAAGACGGTTTAAGGAAGGAAAGATCTGGTTGGAAGGATCGGATCGTATAGCATTATGACTTCGACCGCTGGCTGAGTCGGCTATGGCTCAATATGGAAAGTATTGAGTTGGTTATAGTAGTTTTCGTGTGCCGCATAAAAGTCAAGCTGTTTAGGAATACGGGATGTGTTCCTAATTTGTTAGGAAGTCTCAAGATTGTTTCTATCTGCGAATAGGAAGATCTTGAGCAGTTATGGAAAGTTTCGATTCGTGATTTGAGTAGGATTAGAGTCCTCGTTTGAGTTGGCTTGGCCTTCGGGCTGGTTATATAAGCAAGGGAGGCCAGAGCTCATGGTAGACGACTTTTGGGCTGTTCCTCTTGTGTTCTATTGAATAAAGATCGTAGTTTAAAGGAACTTTTGTGCCTTGTTCGTCCGACTTGTTCCAGACAAGTTTTTCTCATCGAGTTTTCTGCACAACACTACCTTTCTTCGGTGATTTTATCATAACTCGAGTTTTACGGATCCCATTGACGTGATTCTTTTTGGGTTGTCTTCACAACTTGATTATCTATCATCTATCAAAATTTCACGGTCATTGGATTTGTGGTTTTTGATCTACACGAGTTTCTTTGCAGTATTGCAGATCTGTTTTTACTCGGTAGAACAGATTGACCTTTGTTCGATCTTTTGATTGTAACTTGAGTATCTCTCGACGGATTTGAGTGATTATTGTTGTTTCGTCTTTGTGACTTGATTATCTCTGATATATATCACTTTTGTCACAATTGAACACATTTAAGATCATTTGCACACACAGTTTATCAATTATTTTGTTTTCTTCTGAAGGGGTTGGGATTTAATTGTTTCCGCTGCGTAAGATTTTTGAATCTACCATTCACCCCCCTCTGGTAGTTTTTCGTGTGCTCTTCGATCCTACAGTAACGTCACCATCAGGCCACATTAATATGCAATTAAATCATTATTAAGTGCCTTAGATTGTGTATATGATGCTTAATTGTCCGGGACCACCTGTTAGGTACTGATAAAATTGTAAACTACCGAACCTTAGTAAAAGGGATGAGCAGCCGTGAAGGATAAAACACACTACACAGGAGACACTCAGACTCTCGCATACCCAGACACACGCAATACAAGACACATACCCCGTGGACGTAGGGTGTTACGCTCTGGCGGCCCGAACCACATAAATCTCTCGTGTTCACCCTGATCTTAGTTCTTGAGTTTTTACCCCGCCTAAAAAAGAACCTCCGCGGATTGCTCCATAGTAGTACCGGGGGGAAGTGTCGTTGTTACACTTCGACATTTGGCGTGCCAGGTAGGGGGGTTTACTCAAAGAATTTCAAGATTGACAATAGTGAACTCTGCTGCTGCTTCCTCTGACCTGGCTGCACGAGCTAGAAAAGGGAATGAAGCTGGCGGCACCCCTCGCCGTCCTGGTGACAATCCAGCCTTAGATCCACAAGCTGGTGCTGCAGCGCACCAGCCTGGAAACAACAGGCCACCACCTATAGCAGCAGCAGCTGCTGCTCAGTTGCAGGATGATGTTCTAGCTGTAGGATCGAAGAGCACGTGAAAAGCTACCAGAGGGGGGGGGGGTGAATGGTAGATTTAAAAATCTTACGCAGCAGAAACAATTAAATCCCAACCCATTCGGCAGAAAAATCGATCTGTTAAAGAAATCGTGCGTGAGACTAATCTAAACGTGTTTCACCGGGACAAAAGTGATATATATCAGAGAGAATCAATCCACGAAGAAAACACAAGAAGAATCACTCAATTCCGTCGAGAGAAACTCAAGTTATGATCGAAAGATCGAACAAAGGTCAATCTGTCCTACCCGAGAAAAACAGTTCTGGAATGCTGCAAAGAAACTCGTGTAGATCAGAAATAACAAATCCAATGACCGTGAAATTTTGACAGATGATAGATAATCAAGTTGTGAAGACAACCCAAAAAGAATCACGTCAATTAGATCTGTAAAACTCGAGTTATGATAAAACCATCGACGAAAGGTAGTGCTGTCCAGAAACTCGAGTAAAACTTGTCTGGAACAAGTCGGACGAACAAGACACAAAAGTTCATTCAAACTACGAATTTTATTCAATAGGACACAAGAGGAACAGCCCCAAAGTCGTCTACCACAAGCTCTGGCCTCCCTTGCTTATATAACCAGCTCAAAATCCAACTCAACTCAAATCAGGATCCTAATCCTACTCCGTTCACGAATCGAAACTTTCCATAACTGCTTAAGACTCTTCTATACGCAGATAGAAGCAATCTTAAGACTTCCAAACACCTTAGGAATGTATACCACAGTCCTAAAACAACCCAAACTCGTGACTCACACGAAATTCTAACATAACCAACTCGATATTTTCCATACCGAGCCATAACCGACTCCGCCGCAGCCAAAGTCATCAACCGGTACGATCCGATCCTTCCAACCAGATCTTTCCTTCCTTAGCCCATCTTCGGAACCATGTTGACACGTCATGCACCGCATGCATACGTGCAAACACCTTCCTTCGATGTTCAGTAACCTTCATATGCACTGCCCTTGATTCAATCATCCTGCGCGACCTCCTGACCCGCTCAACTACAATTCCTCCTGAATTTGGTTGTTGGAACCTCATCTCCTCCCTAAGACTAGTCCAAAGGATTCTGTCACCAGCCATGACTTGAACTCAAGCAACACCTGCACAGGAATAAACAACCAATCCATACGAGCCCCAGTCCACGACTTGACTCAAGTCAGTTCCGAACACAACACCTTACGTGAGCACCTCACATAAGCATGCTGCAAAGCATATCAAAACGATATCAGCCATATCAACCAAAACGCACCAAAAACATAGCAAATGAATACTAAGCAATCTTTCCATAAGTATAAAGCAAGTTCGAAACATTTCACATGAGAATTTGGAACATTACGATCAAGCTCCGAACCTTGCCAAAAGTTAACCGGAGCTTGAGCCGCAGCTTGAGCCGGAGCTTACCAAAGCTAGTACAACCTAGAGTCAGAGCTTACCAAAGCTAGTCCGACCTAGCGCCAGAGCTAACCAAAGCTAGTTGGACCTAGCGCCGGAGCTAACCAAAACTAGTCGGAACTAGTCATCCTAAAAGTCGGAGCTAGAAAAACATGTCAGAGCTAACCAACATAAGTCAGACCTAGCAAAATATATCGGAGCTTAACAAAGACATGCCAGAGCTATCAAAGACATGCTGGAGCTATCAAAGACATGCCGAAGCTAAAGACAAAGCTCACATGAGCTACTCAAAAAACATGTCGGATCTAGACAAAGAAAGTCGGACCTATTGTCGGACCTTGCAGAAACTCAGAGCTAGAGTCGGACCTTGCTAAAAAGATGTTATGGCAGCATTCAAAACTTTTATTGTCAAAACCAATGTATTCAACACAAATAGGTCTCACAATCTCCCCCTTGATGAATGCATTGGCAACACCACTTAAGATCCGAACATTGACTTATTCACATTAAAAGTTTTGAAAACAATTTCCCCCCCTTTGTAAATAGAAATAAAATGAGAAATAGAAATTCTCCCCCTAAGAGGAATCGTGCCAGAAACAATTGTGAATATGTGCAATGTGTAATCAATGTCTCCCCCTTGAATATTTGTTTTTTTTAAAAATTCACATATTATCTCTCCCCCTTTGACAATGTATTCAACAAGGTTCAAAAGAGAAATTTTAATTGTTATGAGCATATTATAACATATACATATAAAACAAAGCTCATCTAAGTCATACTATCAAGTAACTTACACTATCACAACAATGAGATACATAAAGTAGTGTAAGCCATGCTAGAGATCAAATGTAATTTTCAATTTAAGCAAGTCATGATCTCACAAACTTAACTATTTCAATAGCTGAAAACATGACACTTGTTGCTGCATTTTATTATTTTTAAAAGCACAAATTTAGATCTTATGATATTTGCAAGATATTATATGCGCATCTGCCTTATTCTAACCAACCAAGCCAAGCCTATGTCATTTGACAATCAGAAGCTTAAGGACATGGTTTTAGTCATACACAACTTCTTCCAAGTTCATATCTAAGTGAAATGATAAGCCATCTCAAAAGAAGAATTTGATGCATGCATATTCTCTTGATCTTTTCTCAACTTATATTTGTTCACAAAAACTCAACATGTGAGTTGATTACTTGATTATTTCTTTATGATTAAAAAACTTGTGCCATGACCAGATTTAGTGTAAGTAATTATTCCAATTACTAGTCATGGAAAAAACTACAAAATGTATAATATGAGTAATGTAGTAAGAACTTTCAGCATGTAAAAGGAATCACAAAGTCATATATGTATGAAATACTATGCTCATATTATTTTTAAGTTCAGATTCACACATAAACTTCCCAAGTTTCAAAACTCCCCCTCAATTTAAGCCATGAGGATGCATAACCCCTATTTCACTACGAATGTAACAAAAACGAGTGAAATCCAAAGGTTTTGTAAAAATGTCAGCCAATTGTTGTTCGATATCTACATGGTGAAGCACAATGTTTCCTTTTTCAACATTATCATGGAGAAAGTGATACCTAATATCAATATGCTTAGTTCTAGAATGTTGGACAGGGTTTTTAGCAATGCAAATGGCACTAGTGTTATCACAGAACAGTGGAACACTATCTAGATCAACCCCATAGTCCTTAAGTGTTTGAACAATCCAAAGAATTTGTGAGCAAGCACTAGCAACATCTACATATTCAGATTCAGCTGTGGATCGTGCAACTGAATTTTGTTTTCTAGAGGACCAAGCAACAAGTGAATTACCAAGAAAATGACAAGCACCGGAAGTACTTTTCCTATCAATCCTACAACCTCCAAAATCAGCATCGGAAAAAGCTTTCAAAGTAACGGTTGAGGAAGAAGGAAGAAAAATGTCAAATTCTTGAGTTCCATTTAAGTACCTGAGAATCCTTTTGACGGCTTGACGATGTGAAGCACGTGGGGAGGTTTGAAACCGTGCACAAAGACATACGCTGAATTGTATGTCTGGTCTTGATGCTGTGAGGTACAAAAGTGATCCGATCATGCTTCTATATTCATTTTGATCCACGGGTTCACCATCTTCATCAAGTTCAAGTGTTGTTGTTGTTCCCATTGGTGTCCGAAGAGGTTTGCTTTTGTCCATGTTGAAGCGCCTTAGGAGGTCTTTTGTATACTTCGTTTGATGCACAAAGGTACCCTCCTTGGTTTGCTTGATTTGCAGCCCCAAAAAGTATGTGAGTTCACCCATCATACTCATCTTAAATTCTGAACTCATCATAGCTGAAAACTTGGACACAAGATCATGAGAAGCACAACCAAAGATAATATCATCCACATACACTTGAACAAATAATGAGTCATTGCCATGCTTAAGCACAAAAAGAGTTTTATCAACCTTGCCCATGGTAAACCCCTTTTCAAGTAAGAATGTTTTTAACCTATCATACCATGCTCTAAGGGCTTGTTTGAGACCGTACAAGACTTTGGACAGTTTGTAAACATGATTAGGAAAATCTGAATTTTTAAAACCCAGTGGTTGTTTGACATAAACCTCCTCATCTATGTAGCCATTAAGAGAAGCACTTTTAACATACATTTGATATACCTTAAAACCTTCAGATGCAGCAAAAGCTAAAAAAATTCTTATGGCTTCTAATCTTGCGACAGGAGCAAAATTTTCATCAAAATCTAGACCTTTAACATGTGTGAAACCTTGAGCAACCAACCTATCCTTATTCCTAACCACAACCTTATCCTCACTTTTTTTATTTTTAAACACCCATTTAGTTCCAATTAAAGTGTGACCTTGAGGAGGAGGTACAAGTTTCCAAACATTATTTCTTTCAAAATTTTCTAACTCTTCTTGCATGACAATAATCCAAAATTCATTAGTGAGTGCGAGTGATATATCTTTGGGTTCAAAAGAAGCAACAAAAGCAGAATGAACATGAGAGTTTGGATCACAAAACCTGGACTGTGTGACTCGTTCGTGCAAGCTTCCAATAATCTGTTGTGGAGGATGAATTTTTAGAACCCGGAGGGGAGTGGACACTTCACAAGCTTCTTCTTCTTCATGTTCATCACAAATCGATGAGCTTGTGACTTGAGGAGGATATGGACCAGCAATGGTGGTCGTTGGTGCTGGCTATGAATCAAAATCAGGAGCTCGAACAATGTCATTAGCTGCTGAATTTTCGGGCAGCAGCTCCACCTCTTCCTCATCTTCAACGAAAATGCTCTCCCTCTGCGGATATGAATCTGGACCTGCGATGTTTGAGCTAGTACCTGGGCTAGCTTAATCAAACGACACTTCACAAGTCTCCACAATTTTGTTAGTGTCAAGTAAAAGCACACGGTAGCCTCTAGTATGAGATGGATAACCAAGAAACATGCCATCAATGGATCTAGGTTCAAATTTATCAAGATTACCATGTTTCTTAACAAAGCATTTGCAACAAAAGACCCGAAAGTGCATAACACTAGGCCTATTTCCAAACCGTAGCTCATATGGTGTTTTACCTAGCTTAGCGCGCAAGAAAACACGATTTGAGACATAACAAGCGGTTGCAATCGCTTCAGCCCAAAATTTCCTAGGAGTTCGATATTAATCAAGCATAGTCCTAGCCATCTCAACTAAGGTTCTGTTCTTTCTTTCTACAACACCATTTTGTTGAGGTACATATGGTGAAGAAAATTGATGATCTATTCCATTTTTAGCACAAAAGTGATCAAAAGATTGATTTTTAAATTCAGTCCCGTTATCACTTCTAATTGCTTTTAAAGATCCTGGGTGATCAATTGATAATCTAAGAAATAAAGTTCTAAAGTGACTAAAAGCTTTATTCTTAGATGACATATGGTAAACCCAAGAGTATCTAGAATAATCATCAACAATAACAAGAACATACCATTTAACTCTGAAGGATTGAACACGTGAAGGTCCTACGGTGTCAAGGTGCAAAAGTTGACCCGGTTCAGTTATCATGATCATTGTGAGAGGAGTATGTGAACCTGCAACCATCTTAGCATGTCTACAAGAAGATCACACAATTTCTTTGTCCCCTTTAAGCTTCGGCAGCCCACGTATGCGATCAAGAGCACTAACACGCATTAGGTGATCAAAGCCTACGTGACTAAGTCTACGATGCCAAAAATATAAGTCCTTTCAATCATTAGCAACTAGACACCTATGCTTAGAGGAAGACATGCCAAAATCAGCTTTAAAAACTCTTCCAAAATGAGACATGTTAAAAATAAGCTCACTATTTGAACCTACAACTTTGCAGTAGTTTTTATTGAAAATAATTTCTAGATTTTCATCTAGCAGTTGCGAAACAGGAATCAAGTTGTATTTCAAATTTTTGACAAGTGCCACATCCTTCAAAGTGTAGTGATCATTTACTCTAACCGAACCCTTAGCAATTATAGGAGTTGAAGAATTATCGGCAAAAGTAACATTCTCTACACGTGACACAAAAGAGAGGAGGAGAACATTTGAATTGTGGATTCATGTTGCT